>JAWNPA010000011.1:5106666-7660000 GCA_035045345.1 Drosophila hamatofila | reverse complement strand
CTTGAATAAATATATTTATATATTAAAAACAATATATTTTAAAGCAATTCAGAGTCAGCAACAATATTTTCCTAATATATAAGCTAATAATGACCTTTCGCATAGCTAGTCAAAAACTGTTTACTCTGCACTCGCAGTAATCCCAGTTACATTTCCTTTCATGCCCGACTCTGTTCGCTGTGGCCAAAAACCGCAGCAAATCCCTTTGGGCGTTACTTCCCACGTTTGGCCCGGGGAAATTGTCGAATTTACGATGACATTTATGCGTAATTTTTGGTTAAAATTTTATGGCTGCGTCACGGCGAACGGCAGCGCAACGTGGAAAGTGAGTGGAAAAAGAGTTTCGAATAGCGAAACAATTCGAACGGATGGATTGCCACCCCGGGGAGACTGTCAAATAAATTTGAGTGAAGTGAAAAGTCGCAATTGACGTTGGCATTGTGAGCGTAATTGAAATGGAACAGTTAATTTGAGGGATCATTAAAGTGCCACACCCACTTGGCGAGGCGCTGGCAAGGCCAGGTAGGCGCTAGCATAGATGATCTCCTTTTATCTGAAACTCATATGAATATATGTATATGAATTCCTTCATACTTTATGCAGAGTCATGGCATCTTTTCAAGTCAACGCCCCTTCGACTCTGTAATCCTTTAAGATCCGGTCACAACTAACTCCTATCGCGTGCTGAGCAGTCAATCTCTCGTCGAGTCCCAGGCCAGGTCAGGCCCGGCCAGGCACTCGACGGGTTGCTCATTCATACGTTTGTGCTGTGCCATAATTGCACGATTTTCTTCTTCTTGGGAGGGAAGTGTGAAAATTATGGGGTTTACCCGTCGCCTTCTTGGCACAACCCTTCAGCTTTCGTCATTCGGCACTCGGTCTTAATGATTATGTTTGTTTGCTTTATCTACGGCCTACGATCGCCGAGACTCCGACTCAACGAGAGACCATAGAAATTTGTTTGCTAACTTTATGGCATATGCCTGAGTTATGGCATTTGACTTGGGTTTTCATATACATATATCCTTTTTGGGTTTTGGGGGTTGCTGCTACTGCTGCTGCTGCTGCTTCTTCTTCAACTTTTTGCGTGCTAAATTGTGTTTTATAATCTTGTGCAAGGAGGTTCCTATCCGATTTTACTGCAGATAGCGTCAGAATTCATTTTTCATTTCAATTTTTTTCTGTTCTTTTGCTTTTTGCAATCGTTTAAAGCTTATCGCTGCAAAGATCGTGAGAAGTAACACCGTTATGTTTAAATGGGCGCAGTAATAAGGTAGAGAGAACGGTAGCTTCTTATAAGAATATTATCTAAGATTTGAGATTTACTGCAATTTGTATTTGATTAGATTTCAAATTTTAAATATTACATTTTTTAAGTGGCATATATTTGAAATAGTGTTGAGTTATTATGAAGTTAACGTCAACCATTGATGGAGGTTAAATACTGAGTTAAATATACCTTTGTATTTCTTAAACAATTTTTTGCAAATATGTTTTTGTTGATTAGGAAAAATAATTTATATATATGTTTTTGAGCAGTAAATTACTGCTTATCAATATGTTTTTTGTTAAACAATAACAACGTAAAAAAAGTTAAAATTTTTACGTTTAACAATTAACAGATAACTATTCCGTAATTGAATTTTTATTAATACAAAATAATAATATTTTTAAAAATCTAAAAAAAATTTTTAATGGTATTGGGCGTATGAATATATAATATTATATTATATATAATATTTTTAGTTAAATAAATTATTTATTATAAAATATTACATATTGGAATTTTTGTATATTAATGATAATATTAATATATATTAAATTAGATAATTGGTTTCTGTAGATATAATAATTCTGTAATTTATTATATAATTTTATTATAATAAATGTACAAAATTTAACATATGTAATATTTAATACTAAACAATAATTAAAAATATTATTATTCTCAGAATTTGAATTTAACAAATTTCTAATAAAACTTACTTTAAACTCTTGAACAAAATAAACCAAGGCCAAGCTAATTGACACTTTATAATTAAAATGCCAAAAACTATCTTCTAAAATAGACTTTTAAATGTTTTCAACTCAAAATAACTTCAACTTCCCTCTCTAAATAATCTTTGTAATTATAAACGCATCAAAACTTTTCCGGCTCCAGAGCTTCACATTTCCCTCAGCCGCTTTTGCATTCATATTTGATGCCGCTTTGAGCGCAAACTTCAATACAAAACTAAACCACAATCGCACATCTGCTCGGCTCTGCTTGTGGTTGTGCCTGTGCCTCTGCTTGTGCCATGCTCCATGTCCTGCGCCTGTGCCTGTTATTCCCATTCTCCATCCTCCATTCCCTATGGCCACAACCAGGTGCCTGGTAATTCACAATTGTTGTTACTTTTTTTTTGCTCTGTGCGCAACTTAATTAGCTTTGACTGCCTGCTTTAATAAAAATATCCACTGATGTTTTCCCGCCCCACTCCCCCTCGCCCTGCCTCACCCATTTGACAGACGCGTGCTCCAGCTGACGGGGAGGAGTGAGTTGGGGACAAAGGCAATCGGAGCGCAGGTGTGCCAATGCAAGAGCAGCGCAACAGCAGCGCTGCAGCCGCAACTCAACGGCTCCAGCAATGCAGCGCCAGCTGCCCGAGCCAATGGCTGTCCAATCAAACCCGAGCAGAGCCAAAGCCAACGTCAGCGCCGGCGTCGACGTCGGATGACGAGTGCCCACATAATGTGAGTGGAAACGGTAAAAGTATTCCAGTAGAAATGCGAGAAAGAGAGTGTGCGCCGACGGCGACGTCGACGTCTGGTGTGTGTGTGTGTGTGTGTGTGTGCGTGTGTGTCTGTCGGATAGCTGGCTGGCTGGCACACGGATAATGAACGGATAAACACCGGATAAACTGGATAAACTGGAAAGCAAGCCAATGAGAGCGCAACGGTGCGAGTCGTACAAAAACAACCACCGCTGCGCCGCTGCCGTCGTGGTCGTCGTGGTTGTCGTGGTCGTCGCTTCGGTCAAAAGGAACTTAATGTGGTGTTCGGCACAGCCAGAGACAGTCAACATTGCGCAGCCGTTGTGAACGGACGTCTAAGTCGCGCCGGAAAAATCAACCAAAAAAACAAATAATAATAAAAATAAAGCTAGTCGAGACACAGACTCGACATAGAGCTACAAAAAGTGCAGTGTGTGTGTGTGAACCTCAAACATTTCAAAACTGAAAACAGAATCGAGTTGAACAATATGGTCTTGAACAATATGGCCAGTACCATGTGCCTGCCTCAGCCTCTACCCCTGTCCCTGCCGCAGCCCAGTCCGGTGCCCAGTCCGCCGGCCAGCAAGTCGCGCATCCAAATCGAATGGGATATCAATGATACCATTGTGCCGGCGGTCAGTGAATTCGATGAGTTCAATGACTGGGCCAATGGCCACTGCCGTCTGATCTATGCCGGGCACAACGAGGATGCCAAGAAGCATGCCAGCGGCTGGGCCATGCGCAACACCAACAATCACAATGTCAACATCTTGAAGAAGAGCTGCCTGGGCGTGCTGCTCTGCAACGCCAAGTGCCGGCTGCCCAATGGAGCCAGCGTGCATCTGCGCCCAGCCATCTGCGACAAGGCGCGGCGCAAGCAGCAGGGCAAACAGTGCCCCAATAGGTGAGTGTCAGAGAGAGAGAAGAGTTGGGCCTAAGCCAATTACTAACTTAAACTTCTGCCTCTTCTTTTATTTAGAAATTGCAATGGACGCTTGGAGATTCAGCCGTGCCGTGGCCACTGCGGCTATCCGGTCACCCACTTTTGGCGTCGCGCCGGCAATGCGATCTACTTCCAGGCCAAGGGCACACACGATCATGCGCGGCCCGAGGCCAAGGGCTCCACGGAGGCGCGTCGCCTGCTTGCGGGCAATCGACGCGTGCGCAGCCTGGCTGTCATCCTGGCCAGCGATGCGGCGCTCAATGACAAGCTGTGCAGCCTGCGCAGCAACAAGCGACCCATGAAGACGCAGCGCAAGCAGCGCAACTCAGAGCTCTTGCAGCAGAACTACCAGCCAACAGCAGCAGCAGGAGTAGCAGGAGTAGCAGCAGCAGCAGCAGCAGGAGCAGCAGCAACTACAGCAGTAACAACACCAAACACCTCGACCAGCTTCAATCAAGCTGCTAGCAGCAGCTATGTCACTCCACAGTGGAACTCAACGGATGGCTACTATCAGCAGGAAGCGGCGCTGGGCTATGGCAGCGGCGTCTATGGCTACGACATGCTGCACTCGCCACTCTCCACCAACAGCTCCACGGCCAGCTACTACAATGCAGCAGAGGCGCAACAGCAACAGCAGCAGCAGCAACAGCAACAGCAGCAACTGTTGCTGCCGCAGAGCAACAGCTATGACCAACTGACCACAACTTCAGCCGGCTACCAGGCGGGCATGAATCTGTATGAGAGCTGCGACGACACCTCCAGCCTGACCAGCAGCTCGGGCTACAGCTCCGAGGACTACAGCTACTTCAATGGCTATGTGCCGCAGAGTTTGGATCTGAGCGGCAGCTCCAGTGCCAACCCCGATGGCTTCTACACGCCCCACTCGGAGATCTTCAGCGTATTCGATCCGAACACCAACAACGGCGGACCATCCACCGTGGAGCTGCTGTACGACGAGGCCACAGCCTATCAGCAGCAAACACTCCAGCAGCAGCAGCAGCAGCAGCAGCAGCAATCCTTCATTGCACCGCCCGTCTCCTACCAACAGCAGCAACAGTTGCAGCAACATCCTACGGCGGATTACTACTACAGCAATACGGGCGTGGATAATGTTTGGAATATTCAAATGGATGCAACTGTGGCAACGGCGCCATACCAAACACCAACTAGCCTCGATTCAGGCATTGGTGTCTTCTGTTAATCCCCACCCAGATCTCGATAACATCTCAGCCTCCTTTCACTCAAGCGTTGTTCTAGTCTCTAGTCGAACCCACATCTCCCTCGCCTTCAGCCAGTTTGTTGTTGCCCCACCTGCTTGCTTGTTGGTCATTTTTTTGTATCTTTATGATGTTTATCACTTTTCATGTTTCTAGCTCCTAAGTCCATTGCGTACATTATGTTTCCCCAGCTATTCCAAAGTTTTTAGCTTAAGTGCGTATATAAGTCTATTAGTATGTTAGTTATCTAAGCGACAAACACCCACCTATTTATGAATTTTGTAATAAAAAATCAGAAACAGAAACAGAAAAACAAATATTGAAAATATATTTAATGTTCTTTGCATGGAAATTTCAAAATAATTTTCAATTCAAATTGGAACTGGAAAATAAAATAATGCAAATTTTTGATGGTCGAACTTGAGTTTTGAACTCATTCGGTTTATTAAACTGACTTTTCACATGAATAAAGTAAAGTTCATATAAAACTCTTAAATCTATATGATATGCACTGCAAAATTATAGTCTTCAAATAATTTTTACTTAAATGTTTTTGAAGCTTTTAAATAAATTCTTAAACCTTTGAAAAACTCGCTTTAACAGCAGTTCCTTTCTGGATGTCTAAGGACAAGTTGTGCTAATACATACTACATCTATCTGTGTTACGTATTATTAACATAGCTCGCATTTTATTTAATTTATTAATACATTTTTTTTTTCAGCGTAGTTCGTAATTTCCCAGAAAAAAACGAACAGTTTTCCAACAGACAAAGCCATAGAAATTTTGCGATAGGCATAGTTAGATTTTATTCGAAGACCGATGTCAATTAATCTTTGATTTCTTCTACAAAGATAATGCTATATATCTTCTCATAATCTTTTTTTTTAAGAAAATAATTTGTGTACAAAAATTTTTGGCTGTGGTTACCAAGTTCAATGACATTACTACTTAATTTGGATGCGCTATCTAGATGACCAATTTTTAGCAACCGATTTACGTTAGCTCTTCAAATTTTAATATTTGCTGACATGATACAGACTTCTGCATATGTATACGTAATACTTTTACTACAAATAAACTTTAATTTATTAATGTGAAAAATTAGTTTAATTTAATGAATGCCAAAACGGAGAATAGTTTTGAAAATCATCATATTTTTTATATTTATATTTTAATTTATATTTAAAATTAATTTATATTTTTCAGACTAGATTCTAATTTTAATTTTTTTTAAGAAGTCTGATAAAAATGTTCTAGGACTTAAATTTCAATGTTTGATTTATTTCCATATTGCTTAAAGCAAGTTTATTTAAAATACAGTTAGGATAAATTTATTCAAGTGAAAAATTAATTTAATATACTGAATCCCAAAACGGAGAATGGGTTTGAAAATCATCATAATTTTTATTTTTCAGACCCGCTTCTAATTTAAATTTTTTTTTTAAGGAGTCTAATAAAAAAATGTATTTCCTAAATTTCAATGTTTGATTTATTTCCATATTGCTTAAAGCAAGTCTATTTAATATACAGTTAGGATAAATTTATTCAAGTGAAAAGTTAATTTAATATACTGAATCCCAAAACGGAGAATGGGTTTGAAAATCATCATAATTTCTATTTTTCAGACCCGTTTCTAATTTTAATTTTTTTTAAAGGAGTCTAATAAAAAAAAATTCTAGGACTTAAATTTCAATGTTTGATTTATTTCCATATTGCTTAAAGCAAGTTTATTTAAAATACAAAGCTAGGATTATTTTGTTTATGCAGTTAGAGTTATATTTTATGAGTAATTTACTTGAAAAATTTTCAAAGTGAATAGAGAACATAATGGGTGCACTATCGTGAATTTAGAATTGAATCTTAAGTTTACCTTTGCTAAAAACCGTAAAGCGGATACGAGTTTTTACAGTGATTCGATTTCATTCAATGGACAGAAGAATACTAGAGCTCAGGAATTTTTTTTCCGGCTCTGTTTATTTTATTCGATAATAGTACAAAATGATTAAAATGTTTTTGACAATTTATTTGGTTCCTACGACGATCGAAATTTTGTAAATAAAATATTTTTTATTATTTATTAAATATTTTATGATCCTTCATAAAATTTGAGTTTTTTTTTAGGTAAAAATTATTTTATAAATTAGTATTATTTTTTACTTAACATTTTATTTAGTATTATTAATTTGTATTATTCCACCTTACAGAATGTTGTTTCCAAAAATTCTTTCTACTTTACGCCTTTTGTACTATTCAAAATGCTGACTATTCATGAAGATGTATAAATGATATAAAGATATCAATATTGAGTATTAGATAAATTGAATGGATCTCGCTTGCGATCGATTTCCTCAATTCTTCTCCTTCATTTGATCAGCATCCAAGTTGGAGCACAACTGAGAATAGAAGTCAACTGGAAAAAACGCCGCCTCAACTGCAGCCAATGCTGCTGCTGCTTTTGTCTCCGCTGCAGTTTCGGCTGCGGTTTCTTCGTCTGTTGTTTCTGTATCATCGCAATTTGGTTCTGTATGCAGGGAGATGGTGGAACAATTTGGTTCGGCCAAAAAAGTGTCGCATATATCGTGTAAGCTGTTTCGTATATGGTTAAATATGGTCGCATCTGAAATGTCGTCGGCTGTCGAGCGCTCGATTTTGGCTGCGAAATTGTGGGAGGAGCTCTCCAGATCCGTCGAAGGCACCAGACATAGACGCTCCATGCTCGAGGCAACTTCGCATTGGGCCATGTGAAACATCTCGGCATCTTGACTGCGGACCACGTCGTCCCAGGCCTCCTGGAAATTATAGGAGATCTCATTGCTGCTGCTGCTGCCCCTGTGCACCTTGTTCAGGTCATCGTTAGCTGAATTGAAGGCATCGAGGGCGGCGCGTTGTGCCGTGAGGAACATCATCATTCGGGTATCGAATTTGGTCACAGCCTCGTTCAGAACAGAAGCCTCCGCATCAGTTGGGAGTGGGGGTGGGAGTGGTTTGGTTTGGTTGGTGTTCATGGAAGCGTCAGAGGATTCAAGACTCGATTTCGTTGAATTCGTTGACGATGATACGACCAACTTTGGTCCAACTGATATGGTGCTTGGCGTGGAAGTGGAGCTAGTTAGTTGCACGTCCGAGCTATCCGACTGGAAACGAACCGAGTCCTTCGCAGGACTCTTACGCTTTGAGTACTTGCGCTTCGAGTACTTGCGTTTCCTAGGTGGTGTGTGGGCTGTGCGCTTTAGTCCACGATTCTTACGCCTTCGCATTACGCTAGTTTGCTTGCGACTCTTGACACGGCTGGATTTGCTGGACGTGTCACTTGGATGAGACTCTGGTAACACAGAGTCGTCAGTTGACACCTGCATGAAGTCCACCAGCTCAGCCGTGTTCATTTGTAGACCTTCGATAGGCAGCAGTGGGAGTGTCAATGGCAGCATCTGCGTCTTGCCTGATCTCTTGCCACGAGTCTGGGAACTCTGGGAACTCTTCTTGGACGCATCCTTGCTGAGCAGCTCAACCACCTTCAGGAACCAGGGCAACAGATCTGAAGCTTTGCCATCGCAATTCAATACCATTGGAATGGCTATCTTCTGCTTTGGATTGCTGCTTCTTTTCGCAGCCTTACGGATCACGCTCTTCTTTTGCACCGTTTCGCGACTCCTCACCATTATTAGCTTATCATAAATGATATTTCAAATACTTGATGTGTATAAAAAAAAACTGAATACTTTTCGTTTAGTATAAATGTGTTAGGCGTTGACGTCTTACTTTTGTCATTGCCCAAAATAAAATAAAATGATTTCACAATACAGTTCAAACAACAAATCAGTTTGAGTTTTACAAGTTTCTCAACTGTTGCTGTGTATTATAAATAAATGCTGTCTACTCTAAGAAAGATAGTAGGCTTTTGTCAAACTTTCAATTTTGCTGAGAGCTAAGATAGCTGCTGATGAAGGAAAACTATTTCATTTTGTAATTTCTTTCGGAACAAATAAGCTCTCTAGTAAACTAAATTTCTGAAAAATTTGCTGTTATTCCGGTGGAAAAAAAATTAAATAAAATGGTAGGAAAATTCTAATAAAAAAAAAATAAGAAAAATAAAACTGCTGCTAAAATGAAATTTAACAAATTAACTGCAACAAAATATTGTAAAAAAAAAAAAAAAACTAATAATAATAAAATTATTTAATATTAAAAAACAAAAATTAAAAAAATCTATACTTCGAAATTTATATAATGATCTGCCGCATCTGGTGTTTTTATCCAAATGTCAAAACAAATTAAATATTTAGCCCCAAAGAATAAACAGAATCACCAGAAATTTGATATAATATAAATAATGTTTGCTAGAAATCTTTCTTTTTGTTGTATTTTATTTTTGTTTTTTTGATTTTAGCTATCCACATTTAATCCCGATCGCTGTTGTCAGGCGGCCGTGGATCTGGGGTCTCTACCGGATCATCATTCAAGTATTTATTCAAGTATAAAAGCAAATACATTGTGGGCGGAGCGATCCACCTGGACGGTGTTGATGGGCCAGACGTGGTAGCCATCTTCAGCAGCCAGCATATCAATACTCTCCACTATGGGTGGATCCGGTAATGTGGTGCCAACAGTCATTGCCGGATCCCCTGCGGATGGTATTGTCGCATGCCTGTGACTTGGTTGCTCTTCGACGGTTTCCTGCGCCGTTGCAGTTGTACTGTCCGCCATGAAGCGATAGGTGTTGGATCAGATCGAGCAGTCGCTGCGTGATTGATATTTATTTGACTGCGGTGGCTCCATTGGGTTCACGGTGTGCTCTTGCACCGGTGGTGTGCCGTACGAAAATAGTGGTCGGCTTGGTCTCTGAACTGGCAGCCAGTCCTCAGAGATATCTCTTGGATCCATGAAGTCCATTGGTATTGTAGAGATGTGGCGCCTCCTGAGCCATCCGCCCTCGCTGGATCTGCCCCTAGAACAGGTGGCGTTCACATTCGTCCAGGTGACCGTGCAATATCTCTGAGATCTCCGTGAGATGAGCATCGGCATCCGTCTATGGCTATGGCTAGCGCCTTGGCGATGCTCGGGTCCACTTCACCGGTCCTCGATATCCTGGGCTATTAAGTAGAGCTCTCGATCTTCGTGTATGTCCTCTATTTCAGCTAGTCTCTGAACCTGGATTATTTTGTGGCACGCGATGCACTGGAGGCCTATTTGACGTCCCCGATGTGGCCCATCTTTCGTTCCTTGGTGCAGTCATCGTTAATCTCGTAACTAAATTCGTATTTCTTTACTATATTTCGTGTTCTGTGTAAGCGACTGTGAATTTGACTAACAAATGTAATAAAAGTCGAAAATTGAGTTAATTTGTTTTGCAATGAATTAAGAATACCTAACTAATGCATTTTGAGCTTAAATCTGGATATTTTTAATATATAATATTGTTTTATTCTTAAAATATTATGATTTAATTTAACTCTGAAATAAGTTAAAATAACAATACCCAAACAGCTTCATTTTTTAGTCACAAAGAACAAACAGAAATGTGGGCTATTATATATAAAAACATAAGAAATTAGATACAATATGAAAAACGCTTTGTTAGAAATTGAAAACAATATATTTTTTTAATAGAATTCATATTAGGTTTTAAAGAATCTTGTATTCTAACAAAATTCGCAAAAACTAACGTTTTTAGCAAAAATTTCATTTATTTATTATACTGTTTACATTTTATGGCTATCTTGGATTGAAATTTTTTCGACCGATTAAAATAACTTGTATTTGTGAGCAAACGCCAAACGAGTCTTAATGTAGCGTGGAGACCATCGGGAACTAATTTTAGGGCTACAATTGTTAGTTAAAAATTAATTGCCCCGATGCTACCGACATTGTAGTATATATATTTAATTTTGCAGGACCGTTATGAAGATAGATGGATTTTTCGACAGGAAAATACTTCAATCCACACTTCAAAGGAAAAGAAACTCTTGAAGCCATTTCTGTGATAGAAGCTCAGCCTTCGTTCATCCTTGGAATTGTCGTTGATCATCAGCTGATAAATGCTTCCACTCGGCGTTATTAGAAAATTATTACATTTTTGGATTTTTTTTTTTTTGCGATACCTACTTAATTCACTATTAACTTTTAATTTTTTAATTTTCCTTTTCTAAGCACTTTCAATTTTTTGCCAAAATTATAAATTCAAATTCTTACGACCCTTTTTGTTACACCGATCTCCAGCAAAGATTGCACCTACGAGACTAAAGAAAGTAAAGCTCCCAAGACAATAATTTCAATTATATTTACTTTTATGGGACACCACGAGATGAACCAATACAATATTTTTGTTTTATTAGGAATCTTTTTTGTAACTTCTTTGAGTCCACCTTGAAATAAGTCAGCAACAAAAGTTAACCTCGATTAAATTTTGTTGTTAACTTAAAACAAATTGGACTTTCACTCAAGTATAAAAGCAAAAACATTGTCTGCGGAACGATTCACCTGGACGATGTCGATTGGCATGACGTGGTAGCCACCGCCGGCAGCCAATATGTCGATGCTCTCCACTAATGGTTGGTTCCGGCAATGTGAAGCCAACAGTCATTGCCGGATGATTTGCGGATGGTGTTGCCGTATGCACGCGACGTGGCTGCTCAACGATGGTTTGCCGCGCCGTTGCAATTCTACTGTCTGCCATGAAGCGAATGGTGTTGATCAGATCCGGCCGGTCGTAGCGTGACCGATATTAATTGGGCTGTGGCAACTGCATCGGTTTCACGGTGTCCTCTTGGACCGGCGTGCCGTATGCAAGTGTTGGTAGACGAGCTGTGAAATGGCAGCCAGTCCTCAAAGCCGCCTGGATCCATGAAATCCATTGGCTTGATACTGCCGAGACGTGGCGTCGCCTGAGCCAATCGCTCTTTGATGGATCTGCCTCTGGTCCAGGTTGCGTTCACAGTCGATCAGGTAGCCGTGCAACATCTTTATGCTCTTTCGTATGCTGAGCGCCTTCATCCGTCTATGTCAACGACTTGCGTCTGGACGATGATCACGTCCACTGCCTGCACCGATTCTCGATAACCCCAAAGCGTCGTCTGTGAGCTTGGTGCACGTGCTCTACCCCGGCTAGTTCCTGAATCTGTCGTATTTCGTAAGCGGCCTCGCAAACCTTGGTGAAGTCATCGTTGATCTAACTAAATTGTATTTAATTAAATAAATTCGTATTTTTACTAAATTTCGGTGTTCTATGCAAACGTCTGTATATATATATATATTTTTTTTTCAGTCAGTACATGACTGGGTTCTATTTCTAACTGAATTACGAGAGTAAGTTCGAAGCGGACATGTGATTTCTCAGGCTACTATGTTTCGGAATTTTCACTGTTTATCCAAATCAAGTTGATCTCAGAAATTCGTTATAAAAGGTATGAAATTTGAGAGAAATTGTCTTGCAAATCAAAATACCTAACCAATGAGCTTGGGATTTAATTTTTGATTTCGTATAGCTATTTAATATATTTTTTGTACATTTTATTTTTGTGAAATATGAGGATAGAGTTGAATCTTCTCTTGATATATCTGTGTATAATTTTATACCCTGAACCCGCGCGGCAAACACCATAAAGTATATATATTCTTGATCAGGATGACGAGCTGAGTTGATCTAGTCCGCATGAACTACAAGTGCTAGAAATTTTACATGTATACTCGTGTATACCATACGCAGTACGAGTTTATCATATTTTTTCGATAACTCATTCCATATAGTTTTGATCGATAATTATCGAAAATCTGACCTTGTTTTTTAAGCTTAATTTGAATACTGTTAGATTTATGTGGTAAATAAAAAGATTTTGCAATTTACAGATTTTGGATACCACGCCCCCTTCACCAAAAATTTGAAAAAAAACCTATATCAAGTACTAGAGACTTGTGCTTGACATATACACACATTTGAACGTTATTATCACGTTTTAAAAGTTTAATGAAGATAGTCCCACTAAAAAAAGATTTATTCAACACATAGCGCTTGTGACTTGTTAAATATATTATATTGTATTATATATTATATAACAATTTTAAGCAATATTTTGTAAAAATCGTTTCGGGTAGTATATGATATATCGGTCAATAAACCGTAGACCAATAATAACAAACCATTTTATTTTGAGAGAGTCTAAACTTAAAAGTAATATTTTAACATTTAAGATAAATCGTATTTTGAATTTTATTTAGTTATCGGACTATATTTACTGCTTACTAAAAACATCTTCTTTCCTGGGCTGCCTCCTAATTTGGAACCTAGCGTTATTTCGCATATACCTTCAAGGATAATCAATTCTATGTTCTCTAACTGAGCAGGGTTCTTAGTGTTCCTAAGATCATGTCCCATTGTTTCTTCAGTAGACGTTTTTAGCGATCTCACAGGATCTTTTTTGCAAGCACCTTGGCACTTTGGTGTTGGATATTGGATCTATCATAGTCTCTTTGACTTCACCAGCTCTTTTTCTCAGATTATTCTTTTCATCCAGCTGTTGAAGAGTCTGTGCTCTGTCGCAGTATCTGAAACCTGTTTAGGAGTGCTTTACTTCAAACTTTAAAAAAAAAAAAAAAGAAAAAGTTCCAATCGACTTAGTTGAAAGCAACAAAAAAATACAAAAATCATTGTATTGCATCAGAAAACTACATAAGTTAAGCACCTTATAAAATGAGCATTAAAATAAGTTGTGCGCTGTAAATTTAAATGAATCTATAATTACAGCCATTTAAAATATGTATATATTTAGCTTTTGAAAACCTATAAGTATAATCATTCTATTCTATTCTAAACCTTGATAGACTGCAAAGAAGCAAGATCATTTAAATTTTTAAATTTGTATAAATTTTTATATAAAATATCTTTAATATCAATTGAAATATTTCAATGTCTACAAATTTCAATATTATTTTCAATCTAATAAAAGAGTCAACAACGTAATTATTTGCGATTCGTGATGCGAAAATGCCCATTAACAAATTGGCTGGCTCTGTGAAGCATTATCTGCATATTGAATTAGCTTTGGCAAATTCGCACAGCCTCCACCCCGAAATTGTTGTTGAAATGTGCCAAAAGATCATTTATGGCAAATCTGCGCTCAGCTTCACGCGAATATTGAATTACAAAAGGCAGCCAAAAGGCAGCCAAAAGGCAGCGAAAGGCAGCGAAAGGATCAAGGCAAACTAATTTGCATAATGCTCAGCTGAGGATAACACAAATGGAACAAAGTCAGAGGTGAATACATTTGCATACAACTGGGTGCTATATGATTGCGAATATGTATATATAAATATTATTTCTTTAGGGTCTAATCAAACAAAACATGGACAAATACGCAGTGTAAGCGCAGGAAGACAGGAAGCACACGCTCTTGTTTGATTTATGGTTGGGAAATTAACATAAAATGAAATCAAAACATTATAAATGTTTTCATTTGCGCTCGAGGGTTGTCTGCAATCGTCTGAACTTGAATTATATATGCAAATAGCGAATGAAACAAAGTCATCTCGATTGCCCCCCGACCCCGCCTCGTTTACAATCCGCGAATATCCTTGAAGGACGCACGCGTCGGGACTCGCGCTCGCACGCTCAACATGACAACTAATGGGCGTTTTGTTTATGGTCGCAACCTCAAACCCTCATTAGGGTCGTGCCCCTGGGAAACACTTTCGTGCAACATACGTTTTTTTTTTTTTCAATTCCATTTTACTTTTAATTATTTATAATCAGCTTAGCATACAAAAAAAAACTATTGCAAAAAATGGATTTAAAATAGTTGAGTACTTGGTCGACAGCCTTCTGACTGCTCCTTTAATTGTGCATAAAAAATCATTTAGGGATTACTGGTTTATCAAAAACTAAAAAAAAAAATGTGTTTATATCTATATATAAGTGGCAGCTCGAGTGACATTTTAGCGGGTAAAACATAAAGGGAATATGCTCTTTACGTTAATATCACTGAACTTATTATAATATTGTTATATTTTGTACACATTTACGAAAGTGAATTGAGTATATTGTCCGTCCGTCTATCCGTCTGTCTGTCCGTGTCGACCCTTAAATTATGAAGTGTAAAGATTTTACCAATCCACCCACTAGGGGCGTGACAAATCGAAAAATGCATTTTCTAGTATTGAATTGAAATTATATTTTGTTTAAAATAGGTTAAGTAGATTGTTTTCCTTTTAAGTCTCTGGCTTTCGGTTAGATGAATAGATCTACGGACAGACAGACGTGACTATATAGACAGGCTCTGCCTGTTTCATACATTTTCATAAAATCGATTTTCAATGAGCTCAGGACGGTGAAAAGCTGGTATTTAATTTAGTATGTTTAATTAGGTTCGGATGAAAAAATATATTAAAATATATTAAAATATATTATATTAAGCAATTTGATCTTAGTCAATAAGAAAATTAAATATAAAATAAATATATATTAATTTAATAAAAAAAAAAAAACATTTAAAAATTATATAAAAAACATAAAAATACAAAATAAATATAAAGTAATCAAAAAAAAAAAATAAATAAATAAATAAATAAATAAATAAATAAATGAATAAAAAATAAATATAAAAATAAATTTATAAAGTAAATATATAAGAAAAGAAAATATAAAAATAAACTAAAACTAAATGAAAAAATGAATAAAAATAAAATGAATGAAATGAAAAATAAATCAAATATAAACATAAATGAATAAAAAATAAATAAATAAGAATTAGTTTTTAATCTGTATTCTGAGAGGAATATACATATTTAAATATAAAAATTAAATAGTTATTTACTATTTAGGAAATTTATCTATAACGCCTTTAGATGATGCCATTTGCAGATGCTTTTGCAAATGTTTTTTTATAAAAAAGCGATTAATTCTGCCTCTCTCAGCTATTATTTGCATACATAATATTGATCACACCGATTTTCTTAAATAATAACATAGCTCAAAAATGTCAACAATTTTAAGCAAATGAAGATGGCTGTTAAGGACATCATGAGTCATCTCAATCAATGCGGCTTTAGTCTATAGAAGTCTTGAAGAAACCTACAAACAGAGTATTCAAGCTTGACCAAAAATTTGTTAACAATTATTAAATAGTTTGAATATAAACACTAAATAAAGTGTGAACATAAAATCTCTAAAATTCCAAACTAATACTGAATCTTCTTTTCTCTCTTTTTTTATCAAGAAAAACCTTTTGTTTGTTTCAGCTTCGCTCTTGGCTCTTTGTTCTCTTGTTTATTTCCAGGCAATTTTCACGCTGACCCACCCCGTGACACAATTTGTGGGACATGCTTGACACTCGGTCGCTTCGCTTGGGTCAGCGGCGAGCGCATGCGTCCAGGACTCATTCAACCGCAGATTAAGCGCGCCTCATTTGCGCCGAGGCGTTTGTTCTCTTTGTGGCGTGGCGAGTCCTTTTGAAGTGGGCACGTTAAATAGTTTTGGATGAACATTTCGGCACATTGTTGTGGGTTTTTATTGTCGCAACAGTTGACGTTGAATGCGCACAGCTTTTGCCACGTATCATAAATTAAATAGTTAATCGTTTTTTTGCATTCCTGCAGCTGGATTGCCGCCCGAGTGTGTTCTGATGGACAGGATGTGTCAAAAGCCACAGCCGAGAAGTCACACTTGAGTATTTGACACACAAAAATCAACCAAAATGATGCTGGCCTCGACGACCCTACAAGATCAGCAAGCCCGCTGATCATGTCATACATATATCAATTAGTTAAAGTTCAATGAATATGGCGTGGAATATCTATGAGCATTGCATCAAAGCCAACAGATGTGAGCTGTCGTATTTGAAGTATTTTACTATAAAGCAAATTAATAAACCAAATGTCTGCCTCTATTTTATTTAAGATATAAATTATTTTAAAAATATGATGTAATGATTTCAAACAAATTTCATGAGTTGTTTTATTTATTTTTTTTTTTAATATATATACCGGTATTTTAATTTTTTATTTGTTTTATTTTATTTTATTTTATTATTTTATTTTATTATTTTTTTTATTATTTTTTTTTTATGACTTCTCATTTACGTAGGTTGTTTTTCTGTTCATATGCAATAGAATTTGAAAAACTGTTACATTTACTTTGCTTTATTGGCGCCATCTACAGCTAAATTGAAACCCACAGCTATCGCGGACTATTTTATAATAAGTATTATTATATATAATTATATTTATAATATAATATTATATATATTTTATTAGCAATGAGATAGACAATTTAATTTAATAGCTTGAATTAAAATTTATTATTTTTAAAATTTCTTTTTTGCTTATTTTTTTTGGTTTTTGTTGGATAAATGTTGACATTTGATTAATGGGTTTTTTGTTTATATACAATTGAATTTGAAAAAAACGGCTGCATTTATTTAGTTTAATAGCGCCATCTAGAGCTAATATAAAATAAACTCGTATACGTCGTTAGCTGCTAATGCAACAGAAAACATTTTAAATTGTGATAGTGAATTTGTAAAGCCACTTTGTACCTTATTAGTATCTAATTAATACGAAACATTTCTAAATACATATCAATTTATGATTGCATACTTTCCGGCAATTAAAATTACATTTAACAAATTGCTGCAACGAATTGCACATCTAAAGCGCCATCTAGCTGTCATTTATACCAATCTTGTGCAATCTACGAAATGTGGCGGCTGGCCGATTTCCGGCATCGATAGTTTCGCTTACGTTGTCGGTGCTTGCAGTGTGCAACAAGTCGGCATACATATTTTTATAAAACTTTTTATTTTAATATATTTAATTTTCAAGTTAAAAGTGCATACGAATATTATTTATAATAATTTAAAATACCTAAAACGAACTGTGCAAAGACAAATCATTGTAAACATGTCGTCCCGAATTCTATGTGCGATTGGTCAAATATCCCGACAGCAATTACTGCACCATAAATGCTACAGAGGTAATTTAACAATAAGTTTAACAATAATAGTTTTGTATCTAATGATAAACTGCAGATAGAAAGCAACACCTGGCATATTTATATTGAAGATAAAGAAATACATTTATAGTCTTGCTGATCGCTGAGATATTAGCAATCTGAGAATTGGACTTTGAACTTTGTACTATTGCCGTTAGAGATAGTGAAAAATGCTGGAATATGATTTTGTGATAGGCTTTGTTAACACTAATTATTCACTCCCAGCATACCCGGCCGCAGTGCAGCTACAGCGTCGCCTAATGTCCACAAATCCAGCCCCGAAGATCGCGCCGGCTGCTGCCTCCGCTCCTGCCTCCTCCAATAAGCATCTGCACACGAAGGTCGTGAATGGAGTGTTGGTCATTAGATTCGACTCACCCAATGCCAAGGTCAATTCACTGGGCAGCGAGGTGAGCGATGAGTTTGAGCGCGTGATTAAAGATCTGGAGACGAATCCCTCAGTCAACTCGGCTGTGCTCATCTCGGGCAAGCCGGGCTGCTTTATAGCCGGCGCTGACATCGGCATGCTAGAGGCGTGTCAGACGGCCGAGGAGGCCACTCTCATCTCGCACGGCGCCCAGCTGATGTTCGAGCGCATGGAGCGCAGTCGCAAGCCCATTGTGGCCGCCATCAGCGGCGTCTGCCTGGGCGGCGGTTTGGAGCTGGCGCTGGCCTGTCACTATCGCATTGCCACCAAGGACAACAAGACGAAACTGGGTCTGCCCGAGGTCATGCTGGGTCTGCTGCCCGGCGGCGGCGGCACCGTACGCCTGCCCAGGCTGACATCCGTGCCCACGGCCCTGGACCTGGAGCTGACCGGCAAACAGGTGCGCGCCGATCGCGCCAAGCGCTTGGGCATTGTCGACTTGCTAGTCGATCCCATTGGACCCGGTCTGCAGCCCGCCGAACAGAACACCATGGACTATCTGGAGAAGACGGCCATCCAAGTGGCCAACGATCTGGCCAGCGGCAAACTGCGCGTAAGATTTCTTAATAGAAATAAGAGATAAAATCCTCACATCGGCTTTCACTTGCAGGTCAATCGCGAGAAAACTGGCTTGGCCAACAAGCTGCAGGCGCTCGTCATGGACACAGACTTTGTGAAGAACAAAATCTTTGATACAGCGCGCAAGCAGGTGATGAAGGCTTCCGGTGGTCTCTACCCTGCGCCCCTCAAAGTAAGCTGGCTGCAAATTTACTCTGCATTTGCATGGATTTTAATGATCTGCTCTGCTCTCTAGATTCTGGATGTGATTCGTACTGGTGTGGACAAGGGCACCGAGGCTGGCTACGAGGCGGAGCGCAAAGGTTTTGGTGAACTGTCAGCCACGCCGGAATCGAAGGGCCTCATTGCTCTCTTCCGCGGCCAGACCGAGTGCAAGAAGAATCGCTTTGGCAAGCCCCAGCGTCCCGTCAAGACTTTGGGTGTGCTTGGCGCTGGCCTCATGGGCGCCGGCATTGTGCAGGTCTCTGTGGATAAGGGCTACAATGTGGTCATGAAGGACGCAACGGATGCGGGTCTGGCACGCGGCATCGGGCAAGTGCAGAAGGGTCTGGCCACGGCTGTTAAGCGCAAGCGAATCTCGGCTCTGGAACGCGATCAGACGCTGGCCCATCTGCTGCCCACACTTAACTACAACGACTTCAAGACTGCCGACATTGTGATCGAGGCTGTGTTTGAGGACATCAAAATCAAGCATCGTGTGATCAAGGAGCTGGAGGCTGTGGTGCCGGAGCACTGCGTCATTGCCACCAACACCAGCGCCATTCCCATAACAAAGATAGCTGCGGGCAGCTCGCGTCCCGATAAAGTGGTTGGCATGCATTACTTCTCGCCCGTGGACAAGATGCAGCTGCTGGAGATCATTACACATCCCGGCACCTCCAAGGACACCATTGCCCAAGCTGTTGCTGTGGGCCTCAAGCAGGGCAAAGTTGTGATCACCGTGGGAGATGGACCTGGCTTTTATACCACACGCATTTTGGCCACCATGTTGTCCGAGGCCATTAGGTGAATTCCTGAATTACTTATCAAAAGAAAATATTAATCTTTCATTACCTAGACTGCTGCAAGAGGGCGTGGATGCCAAGGATTTGGATCAGTTAACTAAGAAGTTCGGCTTCCCTGTGGGCGCCGCCACATTGGCCGATGAGGTTGGCATTGATGTGGGCTCCCACATTGCCGTGGATTTGGCCAAATCCTTCGGTGACCGCTTCAGTGGCGGCAACTTGGAAGTCATGCAGGATCTGGTCTTGGCCGGTTTCTTGGGCCGCAAATCCGGCAAAGGCATTTTCTTGTACGATGGCCAGAGCAAGGGCAGCCGTCCAGTGAACACGGACGCCCTGGAGATTGTGAAGCAGAAGTACTCGCTGGTGTCCAAGGGCGCCAATACGCCCGAGGATTTGACCTTGCGCATGGTCTCTCGCTTCGTCAACGAAGCTGTGCTCTGCCTGGAGGAGAAGATCCTGGACAGCCCACTGGAGGGTGATGTGGGTGCTGTCTTCGGACTGGGCTTCCCACCATTCACAGGCGGTCCCTTCCGCTGGGTGGATCAGTACGGTGCCGGCAAGTTGGCTAGCAAGATGCAGTCCTACGCCGACCTCTATGGTGCTCCCTTCAAGCCAGCCCAGACACTGATCGACATGGCCAAGGATCCATCCAAGAAATTCTATCCCAAGACTTACGCTGCCAAGTTGTGAGCGACGACAAAACTAAAACGATATTTAGATTTAATTTGAATTATGAATTATGAATTATGAATTATATAGCGTTATTTCGAATGCATTTCTCATAATGAATTTGATGCTGTAGTAGCCAGCTGCCGCCTGATTAACAGTTGTTGATGTTCTGAAGCTTTATAATAAAACTATATCATCCAATATTATCATACATTGATTTATTTCTTTGACACGAGTTTAGGAATCTCTCGCCTTAGCCTAAACAGCAACGAATTTGTACATCAATTTTATATAGATTAGCCTAAATACGTACTATAACAAAACATCCATTTCTATATACAAAGCGGCTTAGACTATTTAATAATTCCTAGATAAACACAACAATTAGCGCTGCAGCAGCCAAAAGCTGCCACAACTAAGTTCATTAATATCTACAACTAGCACATTGAGCACACGACACTTGGACACCGAACATCGAAGGGCTGAAGAGCTGCGAAGCTGACTATGGAGTAACAGCTCGACATTTAAATCAGAGACTAAATCAAGTTGCCAAAACTTCTTTGAATTGAGTTTAAAAAAGTTTTAAAAAAATTAATTTTATAAGAAAAATTACAAAAATAAACCCAAAAAAAAAATAATTGAGATGCTTAGCAGACTTATTATAGTTAGCTGTGGAAATCTATATCATATTCTTTGAGTCTAAAAAAAACAAAAAAATTTTGAATTTGAAAAGAAAAAATATTACGAAAGTTCAAAAAGTTAGAAACTTCAAAAAAATCAATAATATACCTAGCAAAATAAACAAAAATATAAAAAATTAAGTTTCTTATGTAAAATTCATATATAATAATAAATAGGATTGAGATGGTTTTAAGACTTACAATATATAGCTGACTATGGAGTTTATGAATTGAACATAAAAGTTATAAAATAATTTTACGATAAGATTCTGTTTCAATGAAGTTAGAAAAATTCATACCAAAAATAAGAATTAGAGATAAATTCTAAAAAAAGTAATTTTTTGAATAAAGTTAGAAAAACTGCTTATTGTTTATCTGTAAATTAAATGTTTGTCATTTAAAAGTAAATTTATGAAACAGTTGTTAAATTGTACATATAAATTAGAAGCTTGAACAAAAAATCTATTTTAAAAAAATTCCAAAAAACTAAAAAAAATAAAATAAAATTGTATTAGACTAAAACTAAAAAGCAAAATTAAAAAAAAAAAAAATTATATAATAAATATTTAGATTGTTTTGCCAGTTATAAGACTCATTTGGACATGCCTATTATAAGACTCTTAGGCTGTCAATTTGGAATATGAGCAATTTCAAATACATCTAAACATGTCTGTAACTTTCACTGAATTTACCTTATATATTGTTTTTGGTATTTGAATTTGTTATCTAGTTATCCAATTATCCTTGACTCTCCCAGCTTTGAAATAAAATTTCCAATTATAAGACTAATTTTAACACATGCCTATTATAAGACTCTTAAGCTCTCAATTTGGATTATGAGCAATTTCGAATGCATCTAAACATGTCTCTGATTTTCACTGAATTTAAGTTATATGTATGTTGTTTTTGAATGCATTTGAATTTGTTATCTATTTATAATTGAATTGTCTATTATAATGTTTGTTATAAGACATGCTTATTAAGCTCTCAATTATCCTTGCATCTCCCAGCTCATCCCATCTTCAGCTTCCCAACTCTCAGCATCAATTAGTTCAAGATTATCTAACTAAACATCTTACATTTATATGGATTAAAGTTCTTATATCTTAATCTTGTATTCCCGACCCGAATTACGGTGCTGATATCGACCCGCTGTGCTGTTGCCAGCTGAACCAGCACCACCGCCGCCACCTCCACCACCCGCAGCAGCCGAGCTGCCGCTGCCATTAGGAACAGCACCGTTCAAACGCTCCTGCGATGGATAGCGTTCCACAACCTCATCGATTAGTTCTAGTATGCCAATTTTGAATTTGCGTCGTTGCTGCGGCGTCAATGCCGCAATGTCCGGCAGAATGCTGCGGAAGAACTCCATGTCCGTGTGCTCCGTTGCGCTGAGGCCGCCAAAGTAGGCAACGCCACTGCCTCCCGCATCGCACTCGGTCTTGATGCGCTTGGCGCTGCTGGGCTCGAAGTGCGCCGCCTGCTGCTGTTGCTGCTGCTGCTGCAAGTGATGGTGATGGAGCACATGGTTGTGGGCATGCTGCAGCTGATGATGCAACGGCGTGGAGGATGCATCGTTGTATATCAAATCCTGCCCAGACTCCGCCAGCTGCACGTCGGGTATAAAGTTCTGCAGGCTATTCGCGCTCGCCGTTTCGCTATGAGCCGGCGAACTGGGAGCGGCCAAGACATTTGAGCCGGGTGTGGGTGCAGCGCGCTGTAGGCCCAGCGTGGCGGCTATGGCTGGATCAAATGCATCGATTGTCTCCTCATCGTCGTTCTCCGATAGCGACTGCTTCAGCTCCATGGACTCATTGAGAGCAATATTGTTGTTGTTGTTGTTGCAGTACAAATGCTCCTGCTGATGCTGATGCTGCTGCTGCAGATGCAAATGCTGCTGCGAGAACTGATAGAGACTAGCCAAGCTCGCATTGCCGTCCAAGGAGTTACGCGTCGACTTCAGAAAGGGCAGCAGGAATGCCATGTGCTCGGTCAGATAGTAGGGTTTGTGCTGCGGCTCCGACCCGCTCTGCTGTTTGATATAGCGCGAGAGACAGGCGCGCAGATTCCGCCATCGTTCCTTGCAGTGAATTACTGATGAGAAATATCTATTTATAGACACTGATATAATATGTAGGTAAATTAATGACATACCACTCTCGCGTGTCTCTTTTGATATAAGCGCCCAGGCCTTCTCCTGATTGTCTCTGCAAAGTCGCAAGTAAGAAAAGGTATTAGATGATATATCATATTCGTTTGATCAAAAAATAATGTAGAGATAAGAGAAGGTATTAAAAGATTATATATGTACCATTTAAGCTTTCATTTTCATTCAACTTATCATAACTCATCTACTCGAACTATCTCATTCTACTCCAAAAGCACTAGGCTCTACTCCATCTCATCGTCTCATTTCATGATCATAATTATACCAATGTTTGATTTCTAATATCTCATATTTATATTTTCTTTATTCTTTTTTTAAGCGATTCACGACTCACGCTCTCATCACTAATAATACCCATAATAGAATGCCAAAAGAAAAAAACAAATAGCAATAATCCCTATGCTATTTTACTATTATCCTTTTCCTTTACTATTTATCTTCTGCATTGACAGACCATCTAACATAACTACAAATTATTCATCCTATCTCGTCCTTCGACGACTAGACTCTTACTGAGTTGAAGTTATTTCACCTAGTCATCATCTTCTACAGCTCATCAATATTGATATGCTTAAAAATAATGTATCATTGTTCTACCAAGATTCACGCTCCCATCTCTAAGTCTACATTTCTTTGTTCTTGGATGACTTATCCTCGATTCATCATGTTAATTCATGTGAGTTTACCTATTGAGTTGCTATGAAACAATTGATTGTAACACGAGTTATGCGCTTTCATCCTGTACGATTAATCAGTATAACAAATATTTATAATCATTGTGCCAATATTAATTTGAAATCAACCAATTAGTCGCTGTAATTTCACTACACGTAATTTCACGCACTAAGATCTCATAATTATATTTTTCTAAATCTACATTTTACATAATTCACGACTCATGCTTTCATCAGCAACTAAATATATATTATAATTTATCAATGCCTATTAACATTGTTAACATCGCATAGCCTAAATTTACCGATCTTTTACCTCTTAATCGGTTTAATCGTTTCACGCTACCATATACTAAAATCTACTAAACTACTAATCTATATCTCTATCTGTCTATAAATTGCTACTAATCTATTTTTTTTACATAATTAACATCTTTTGGGCTAAGTTTACCTATTCAGTTACTATAAACCGATTAATCGACACACTCGACCATCTTTAAATATATTTTTCAATTCAATATTTTATACATTTCATAATTACATAAATATTCCTCATCCAAATGTTCTCAACTAAATTTAAAGTTCTATTAGTATTAACCGATTAATCGTTTTATGCTACCATCTCTAAATCTACTTCTTAAACTTTGACTTTATGTCATTAACATCTATTAACCGATTAATCGTTTCACGCTACCATCTCTATCTCCATATCTACTTCAATATAGACTTTACAAAATTGACCTCTCATTAGCTACAGTTTATCTATTCAGTTACTCCAATATCAATTAATCGGCTCACGCTCCCATCGCTCGCTCACCTGTTGCGATACTCCGGCACTTTCTTGTCGTACAGACAGCGATGCGTGCGCACCAAATTAACGAATCGTATGTTGAAATCCTCGTCCGCTTGCATGACACGATTTGTTGATCCTATGGCTGCTGCTGATGTTGCAGTCGGGCTGTTGCTGTTGTATAAAGTTGCTGTTGCCGATGTTGCACGCTCGCTGTCCCCCTGTCGATTGTTGATATCGTTGTTGTTGTTGTTACTGCTGTTGTTGTTGGTGTTGTTACTGGTACTGCTGCTGGTGCTGGTGTTGTTGCTGGCGGTGGTGGTGCTGCTGGGCGTTGAGGTGGTCATATTCGTTCCACTCGTTGTTGTTGTTGTTGCTGCTGTCTTGTTTATTGTTGCAGTCTGTTAATTACAGAATTTGCAATCAGTTTGCTGTTTAATGTTGCAATGCGCTCGCTGCTGCTGTTGCTGTTGCTGTCAGCCATGCTGATAACAACAGCAACTGCAACTGTTGTTGTTGCTGCTTTTGCTGTTGTTGTTGTTGTTGTTGTTAACAGTCAGAACAAGAGAAACGTTTACTCATTGCGATTGTGTGCTCTGTTTCAAAGTGCTTTTAGCTTGCATATGTGTTGGTGTTGCTGCTGTCTCAGCAACAACAGCAGCAGCAGCAGCAGCAGGCGACGTCAGAGAGCTTTTTGCAATTGGTATTTTGTTGTTGTTGTTGTTTTGCTGTTGCTGTCGTCATAACTCTGTGTATTTTGTAAAGTCTAATAAAACACTGGACGCTGCTGTTGTCGTTGTCGTTATGTTTTTCAAAGCAGTTTCGTGACATTTGTGGTCGACGACGACAACAACATGAGCAACATTGTTTGCTTTTCGTATTATTATAGCCGCAATAACAACAATAACAGTCATAAAGGAAATAACAAGAATAACAGGCAATTCGGCTGTACTCTTCTTTTATTATTGTAACAAATTTTTGCCATTCTTTGCGCCATACAAACATCACACACACACACACACACACACACGCATGCATCTATTTACGCCTGTTGTGATAACAGGCATAGCTCGGTCGGCTTTTGAGTTAATATATTCACAGCAATTCATATTCACTCACCAAAATGATTCGTTTAATGATCCGACTGCCTGCCTGACTACCCGACTGACTGTTATTGCAACTGCTCAGCTGCTGCTTGTTGCGACTACCTGTTTTGATTCTAATCAACCCACTCAGCTCTGCACCACCACCACCTCATGCTCTGTCACTCTCTGCTTATGCTGCTCTCTGTCTTCATAAATCCCGCTCACTCTCTGCCTATCTCTCTCTCTCCCTCTTTCTCACTTGCTCTCCGTTGCGGCTGTCGCTAAAATCTTTAACAAATTTTCCCGCCACTTTCAGCACCTTGCGCTAAGCCCACCAGTTTTGCACACAAACAACGTGCGCACAGTGGGCTGAGAGCACCAAACATGTTGTAAAACAAGGTATTAATAACTAATAAAACCAAAAAATAATTTGTGTAAGTTAATTTGAATATTTGGCTATGGCAATTTAATTTTTAAATTATATATAAAATATATAATTTATATTAACTATTTATATTTTATATAGATATATAAATAAAAATAAATATATAATTTATATTATTTAATTTGTATAATGATATTTCTATAATTATATATATATATTTACATAAATCCCACAGCACATATGCATTTTCATATTTACTACAAATAACTATTTATAATCTAATTTTAATTGCCGCTAATTAAAGTTTGATTAATACAAATTACTTTAAATTTTGTTATAATTGCACAAATTTGTTGTGCTATAAATATTACGCTATATTCAGCCCACTGTGGCACAGTTGTTATGTTGTTTTTGTCGTCATCATTATTATCAACATTGCCAACTTCATTATCATCTTCTACGCTGCGCGCGTGTTTCAGTTCTGGCTGTTGTTGTTATCGTTGTTGTTGCTATTGCTATTGTTGTTGTTGTTGGTGCTGTTGACGTTGCTTTTGTTATTGCCATTGCTGCTTCTGCTGCTGTCGCTGTCGCTGTCGTATGTTCTGTATTATTCGTCATTTGTTTTTGTTGTTTTCGTTAGTTTTGTTTGTTCGCCTTTAACAGTTGCCAGCGTCGCTGACGCAGCAGCAGCAGCAGCGGCAGAGCAGCAGAGACGTTGTTGTTGTAGTTTCTGCTGCTGCTGCTGCTTGCTGAATTTTCGTTGTTGTTGTTGTTTTTGTACCGCCTGCGCAACGGTTATTATTGTAGCGGTGCTTGTTGTTGTTTTTGTTATTATTGTATGACAAGTAGAAGAGAGGGGAGGCAATAAACTAGCTGGCAATATTAATTGTGATTTGTCTATTAACATAAAATACGTACGTTAGTTGTGTACACATATTTGTGTAGACAAATAACTGTATGTACGTACTCGAATGTTTATTGTATGTATTGTACATAGTACGTCTGTGACTATGTATATTTGTATAGCAACACAGCAGCAACAACAACAACAACAGCAACAACAACAGCACACAAAAAGTACAGCAACGTGCAAAACAAGAAAACACAAAAATCAACAACAACAACAGAATATTTCTAAAGCTAACAAAACACACACAAAACTTGCAGAAATACCCGGCAGCCCCTTCCCCATAAACCGCTGCCCCCTGCCCAATGACAGCAGCAGCAGCGAAGGCAAAGGCAAAGGCAATAACTTTGTTAGATAGAACAATAACAACAACAAGAGCAGCAGCAGCAGCAGCGACAACAACAATAACAACAACAGGCATAGCATCAGCAGCAGCAGCAACAAAAGGCACAAACACACACACACACACACACACATACACGCAACACACTGGCACACAAACAGTTACACTATGGCATATAGAATTTTTCTTGTTGGTGAATTTTGTTGTTGCTTATCTAGCCAAGGCATGGTTGCTGTTGTTGTTGTTGTTGCTCTGGTGGTTTTTATTTTATTATTTCGAAAACATTTTCGTTTCGAACATGTTGTTTATTTTACCTGTACTATGCAATATGCGTCCGGGCCGCTGTTTTGAAAAACCGTTGCTCAAATACTAAATTCAAATCGCGCTTATTCTTTAAGCCAGTTCCGCCGCGCAAACAAAACGGCGCCAAAAAGTGTCCACTGCGATGGCGACGATGGCAGCGCGCTGATGACTGCAGCAGCGACTGCGACTGCGACTGCGACTGTAACAACAACAGCGACGGACGACTGACGTAACGTACAAAAAGTTGCAATTTTAATTTCGTTTTCAGTTGTCGTATGTTTCACGTTTCAAGCGACGAAAGCGACTAAACACACTCAGATACTCGGTATCTATCAGCTACAGTAGAACACAACAGAGCAACAACAACAACAACAGCGACAGCAGCAGCAGAAGCAGTCGAAGCAGCAGCAGCAGCAGCAGCAGTAGAAACAGGCAAGCAGCGGCAACGATGTACAGTGGTACGCTGTTAGCATTTCATAACCAATTTTTCGCATAGCTAGTTTCATACAAATTTGAAAATTAAATAAATTGCAAATATTTGCTATAAAATTGTGTAAATACTTTTATGAATAATATTAACATCATATAACAATATAATAATATAATTAATTAAAAGTAAGAATAATATGTAAGAATATATATATCTAAGAATATATATTAATATATAAGAATATATAGTTATATTAGCATGTAATAAATATGATTAAAAATATATATTGTTTTTCTTATAGCTTATATATAAGTTAAGACTATATACGGGAGCGCCTAACTTACATATATGTGGGAAAAGAAAGACTAATTTTACTTTTCTGCTCAATATATTTTTATTCAATCAATTCTAATATATTCATGCCCATTAAAAAAAGAAAATATTTATAAATTAATATACACACATATAGAAAATATTATTATATAATATACGTTTCAATATATTTAATGAAGTTTCTTACATTTTAATAATATTTGCATTCACAATAATGTATTATCCAAAATAAATTCATATTTATTATTTATATTTCAATTGAATATCATCCTCGTTTTAAATAGTTATATTTATAAGTTTTGCCGTTTTGCCGTTTTGCTGCACACTGTCACCACTGTGCGACGACAACAGCAAACAGAGAACAACGCACAAAATGCTGCTCTCTTTCTCTCTCGCACACAGAGCACACGAACACATACACACACACACACGAGCGGACAACAGCTGGCAACAACAAAAGTACAACTTTTTATTGTTGTTGTTGCTGGCGAACAACAAATAATACAAACAATACACACACACAAACACGAGCATACTCACACACACACGCACACACGTACACACAGAGGCAGAGACAAAACGGCAGCAGCAGCAGAGCAACGGCAACTGCGCGCTACAAAATGCAAAGAGACAGAGACACAAAGCAGAAACGACGAAGCCAACGACGACAGAAACAACAAAAATGTGCTTCACTGTGGTCTCGGTTCCCACTAAACATAATTGAATTACGTTAACAGCATATTAGTGAATATGTTGATCAATATTATGGGCAACTCAGATGAATAGCTAAATAGGTATATTAATTTTAGTATGTGTATTATGTAAATACATATTTAAATTTCCATAAATAATATCTTAAAATATTTTATTTTCATTATTATTTACTATTTTGTTAATTACTTAGACTAAATCTACATTTAACAACATCAAATTCTCTCGATCATATTTCCTTATATTTTGTACTTTCCTTTGTCTGCCATTTACCGTTACTCATTGCCTTTGTGATCAGCTTCTTTTCGATTTACTGTTACCTGAATGCAAGCAATAACAGTGCCTAACATATGATTCGTATTCCTGCTGCCAACAGCCCTACACCAATGTGCATCTTCCCCTGCGAAATGTAGTTGTATATGTGTGTGCGGTTGTTTTTTGTGTGTGTGTGTGTCTGTGTACATCCACCATAAATGAGTTCCTTACTAACTCTCAGCGAACATTGAAACAGCGACAGCGCAGCAACAGCTCTCAGAATAAACAGAACTGAAAGCAAACAAAAAACAACACGCAAAATTTTCTTGTGCCTTTGTTGTTGTTGTTGTTGTTGTTGTTATTGTTGTTGTTGTTGTGAAAAGCTTTTGCTGCTATGTTAGCAGACTTCGCCAAGTTGTGTTATCATTGTTGCTGCGTTACGAATTGTATGAGCTGGCGCAAAAAGCTCTTTTCTTCAACAATAATTGTTTACATTGTGCTATAGGGTGCAGCAGAGCTTTTCTAAAGCTTTCATCAAACAGAGGGCGCTTTAAGATTAGAAATTGTTTACAAATTTTGAAAAATACCAGCATATTGTCAAAGTAAACAATAGGAAAGCATGCATAGAAATTATGAAATAAAAAATATTGTAAAATCATATGTAGAAATAATTTTTGTTCTCCTTTATATATGGTATTTCACTTATTCTTATCATTTTGATATCTCAATTAACACTTCTGTTATTATTATTTTAATTGCTATTGTGGCCTTTAAGCAATAAAGCTTTTGCAAAAGCTCACCTGAGCTTATCATTCCAATAAATTGCTGTGCGCCCCTTAATGATTTGTTTACAACTTGGTTGGCTTGCAATTTACCGCAAGCATACGCTTTAGCTTTGGACTACCAGATGCCCCTCCCACTTTCGCACACACTCGCTCATTTTCCCACCATTTACCGTTGCCATTGAAAGCTTATCTGCTGATGCGTGCGCGCAAAAATTCAATAAAAAGGAGGCTCGTTTCTGTTTTGGCCTACATGCACAGACACAAGGCACGAGCTGACACGAGCCGAGCACTCGAATCGAGCCGAGGCGAGCCGAACTCAAGCCGAAACCTGGTCAGCAGTGGAAGCTTCAAGTGCAATCCGAATTTCGATGGCGCTTTAAAGCTGAACAACATTCGTGTCGTGCCTTCAGTTGGCAAAGGACAGTCGAGATTGGCGCTAGTCCTTGCGGGCGCCTCAAAGCACACAACGCTTTTTTTGTTGCTGTGTCAGTTACGCGCTGTGTGTGTGCGTGTGTTTTGGCTCGGTGTGCGTGCTTGTGCGTGTGTTTGTGTGTGTGTGCATCCAAATATTTGTCATGAATTATTAACAGCACTGAACTGAAAAATTTTGTAATACAGCCCAGCCAACGGGAGACCAGAAGCAAAAAAAACGTAAGCGAAAACGAAAACGAAAAGAATGAAACGAAAAGATAACTGTAATATTAGCTAGCATATAAAGACTTTTAATGCCGTTGCGATGCAGCTTCAGTCGAATGCATTTCTAAAGCGCATTTTGCGCTTTTGCCTCCACACTCTCTCTCTTACTCTCCCTCTGCCTCTCGCCCATTCTTTGCGCTCTCTCTCTCTGTGTTCTTCGCTCTCTCTGTCCTTCTCATACTCATCTGCTGCTGCTGCTCTCTTGCAGTGTAGAGTTTCGATTTCGTTAGAAAATCGAAGTAAGCTGTTGGGGGCATCGTTGCTGCGGCTACCTGTAGATGCCACACACACGCGCACATCTAAAATGCATGTGTGTGTGTGTGCTTAGAAGTGTGAGCGTGTGTGTGTGTGAGTGTGTGTGGCTATGTGACAGTGGCCAGGCGAGTCCTTGAACAGGGTTTTATTGTAAAAACATCATTGTGACGCCCTCGACAGCGCCGCACACCTCCAGTTCTCGTTTCCGACTGTAATTAATCTATAATTCAAGGTCCAATAAGTCCGTCACGAAGGTTAAACATGACAAACTGCTTCGCTGGCTTTCAGTGCTTCACTCTGTTTAATTTGCGGGCCGGATATTTAGAAAGACAAGTGCTAGAAATGTTTTTTTTTTCCTTTTCTCTAAATTGACATTGCGCTATGTGTGGAAAGGATTTGTGACAGCTCAGGTTAGGATTGACAGTTTAAGGGAGTTGGGTATTTTAATTGTTGCAGTATTTTTGTATGTATATAAAGCTTGGGTATTTATTCAAGTTAATAAACTTGATATATATAAATAGTATTATTATTATTTTTTTTTTAATAAAGCAAACACAATTTTTTTTTATTGAGATATTACATTGAATATGGATAACTTCAGATAGATTCGTCGAATATGGACAACCCTGTATATATCATATTATGAAACAATATACTTGACTTTAATTTGAGATTAATTTCCAATAAAAAACTTTCAAATATAAGTTTTTCATAAAAAAAATATGTCTTCTCTTAAGTAAATGTGTTTAAGTATTTAATACAAAATAAAAAAATATATATATTTTATTTATTTTATTATTATTTTGTATTATATTAAAGACAATATGTCCATTTTCTGAATATACTTTGTAACAAATATATTATTCAATCTTTTTGTAGTAGATCTTGCTCGAGCTTTTCAGTGTTCTCTTGAGTAAATGTGTTTAATTATTTAATGCAAAAAAAAATAATTATTTTATATTATAATCATATATTTATTATTTTATAGATATGTCAAGTTTTTCATTCATCTCTAAAACAAATATATTATTCAATACTTTTAAAGTAGCTCTTACTTAAGCTTTAAAGTCTTCTTTTGTGTCTGTTTCATTTAAATGTAAAATTTTAAAAATATATATTTTTATAATTAAATTATTTTAAGCATGAAGACCATATGTCTGATTCTCACTCTATTGTAAAACACAATTTATTATTCATAGCTTTTGTAGTAGCTCTTGTAAACCACAGCAAGAGCAGCCATGTAGAAAATTGAAGCTATTATCTTTAGTGCCACACAAAACATAGTCTATATTTCAACTTGGGCATATTTCGAACATATACATATATATATGTATGTTAATTTGTAATTGTGATTCTAAGCACACACACACACTCACTCTCTCACACACAAATTGTCAGCAAAAATATTTAAAAATTCAAGCAATGCTTCAAGGAAGAATAAATCCAGCTCAACGCAGACACAGCCGCAACTATGAACGCTAAACATTATCAAAACGCCCCCTTAAATTCCTACACACACACACACCCACACACTAATATAGAGGCTTATGGAACAAGCGTTTGGCGTTTTAAAAAACCGCAATACGCATACGCCATGTTGGTATTGAGGCAGTCTGGCAACTTCGTAGCGCGCCATAACAAAAACAAACAAACAAACAAAGAAATGAAGAAGAAAAAGCTTTTCATTGCTGCCCATTAGTGCTCACTCACACTCTCTCTCCCTCTCTCCCACTCTTACACTCCCCCTTTGTCGTTCGCTCTCTCTCTCTCTCTCGCTTGCTCTCCTTAAGTGCTGCCTCCTTGCAGTTGAAAAAATAAATGAGAGTATTTTTTTTTTTTTTGGGTTTTTCCTGCTCTGCATCGCAGCCGTTGGCGTCGACGTCGCCGTCGCCGTCGCCGTCAGCAGACGAAAACATTTTCGCTTGAGTAGAAAATTTCAATGATTTTCGTGTCGCTTAGTGTGAAACGAACCAACAACTAAAACGAAACGAACGCGCGCGTAAAGCACAAACAAAAACACAAAAGCCAGCAAAGCATCCACAAAAAAAGAAAAATAAAACGCATACAAATTAACATTTAGTCTTCTGCACACCTGACCGTCACACAGTACTATATTATTAACCACATTCTCAATATATAAAATTAACAATAATTGTGTGTGAGAAATTCACATTTCTAAGCCGATTGCATTGAGCATTTACGAATCCGAAACAAAAGAATCCACAAGTAGCTGAATGAGCGTATGAGCAGCATATAAATAAAAACCTATATATATATATGTATATGTATATGTATGTGTATGTGTGTAGAGGTAGTACCTATATACGTACTCTCGTATCCATTAGAAAGACGCGAGAACTGCATTCGACATTGGATGAACTGTAAAACGTGTCGCATACGTATATATAAATATATATCCACTTGTTCAATTTCTGTCTTTTTTTTTTGGGATTTAATGATCTACTGCAATTGAATTTGTCATCGTTTTTTTGGAAATATTTGCAAAGTGAGTGATATTTTTTTATTATTTTTGTTTGATTTTTATATACTTTTATATACTATACTATACTATACTATACTATACTATACTATACTATACTATACTATACTATACTATAATATACTACCATATATAATATATTTAAACTATATCAACTATACATTCTTAACCCATTTCAATAATTGCTGTGACTCAGGTATATAAACATTTCTGGGCCTTGAATTTGAACTTGTGTTTTTTTATTATCCACATAGATCACTTCTCTGTTACGGATAGATATGAAATATACTTCAATATGTTTATTGCTGCCAAAAAATATAAAAAATGTAGACAGAACAAACATAAAATATATTTATATTAATTTTATAATATGATTTATATTTATATATGTATCTATATATATTTTATTATATGTGTATGTTGATAATACGTATTTGTTCTATTTACCCTTTATTAGTATTTCCATACTTTCATAGGTCTTTTCTTTGTATTTCGGCACCAAATATTTGTTAGGCTTCTGTATCAAATATTTGTTGTTTGCTAGGAACAGCAAGTTGATATATATACATATGTGTATATATTTACCTTCTTCAAAATGAATATTAAATAACATGCCTAACATATTTGTTTACTTTACTTATTAATTTGTATTTACTTTATTAATTAATTAATTTCCCAATTTCTATCGATTTCGATTTTAACTTAAATGTTTTTTTAAACCAAAAATAATACTGAATACGTTGGGAATATTTTTGTTTGTGTCTGTGTGAACAATTTTTATTTTATTTTATATATGTATATATATATAAATTTTTAAAATTTTTGTTGGCAACTTTTTATTTACTACAGCTTATTGTCTAAAAAAGTGTTACCTATTTTTCTATACAATAGGCATATGAAATATTTTTTTGTTAAATTTTTTTATTTATTTTATTATTCTTTTATTTCATGTAATTTCTAATTGAATCATTTAAAAAGATTATTTATGCTGTTTTTCCACTTTTAATGAATATGAAATAAATATAATAAAATATACATTAAATAATTAATTTTATTTAATAATTTATCATAAAGTTATAAATATTAAAAAAATAATAATGCAAGTTTAATAACTTCCATAAAATTATTTACTTTTGTATCTATTTAAATATATATTAATATATCTACATATGGATAAATTATACTTTATACATATGTAGATATTTTAATATATATTTAGATAGATATTTACTTATTTTATTTGTTAATATTCCACAAACGTTTTACTTATGTTCTTATATGCAATATTTGATATATGTATATGTTGATTGCTTGTTTATGTTTTTCAATTCGAGTTCAATGTTTTAAAAAGGGCAATTCACGCAGAATTCTTATTTTCAATACGAGTAAAAATATTTATAATAAAATACGGTAGGGCAAAGATTTTTTTTCTTAACAAATTTTAGTCCTTAGTTACACATTCCTAAATGCTGAACTTGCTCTAGTTCTGTACTAAATATAATCATCAGAAATTCTTTTCTACTTTTAAAGAGTTTATCTTGTTAACACCTGCAAAATTAAAAATCTCTGTCTAATTGCTAGCCCTAATAATATGTTATTACCAATGCGCACTTGATCTATTTTTATGGCTTATTCATTTCTGATTCATAGGTCGACAAATAGTCAGGTCTATATTTAACCAGCAACCAATTGAAGTAGAAACCCACCTGCTGCTGCTCCTCTCTCACACTTCACCTCCCGCTCTCTCTCTCTCTCTCTCTCTCTCTCTTTTTTCTTCTTTTTTTTCCTCACTCTCTTTTGCTTCATTATTTTTTGCTGAATATTTGATCAAATTAGCTGCGTTCTGATAAAAAGAATCGAAATAACAAAGATTTTTAGTTGAATGCCTGCGTCAGCTCTGCCTTGCCTTGCCTTGGCTTGGTTTGGTTTGGGTTTTTACAATCCAGCCCACAGCCCACTCCTGATTTGTGAGCCTCGTTGCAGTCCATTTATCTTCTGTTGTTGTTGTTGTTGTTGTTACTTGGTGCCACACGGCGTATGAGTGTTATGTACATTTTTATAGCCAGCAACAGTCACACAAGCCGCACAATCAAGCGGCTGTGTCTGTGTTTATGTCAATTTCAATTTTACATGTAGCAGAGACCCAAAGAGTATGTGAGTGTGTATTAGTGTGTGTGCGTGTGTATGCCTGCTTATGTATGAGTGTGCTTTGCTGTATATGAGCACCGGAAGCTACTACGAAATGCGCTTCATTGCAACTCTGTGTGTCTATGGCTAAGTATGTGCAAGTGTATGGGTGTGACTATATGTGTGTGTGTGTCTGTGTGAGTGTACTCTATGTTTGTCTGTCTTTTAGGGTGGCACTTGTTAGAACGGAAACGGATATCCCGTGTGCTCTTTGCACAGTTTGCTGCCCGTTCGCTCGCTCGATGCGCGCCTCCTGTTTGTCATTTCGTCAACGTCAGCTTCAGCTAGGAGCCTCGGCTCCTCCCCGTGTCCTTGCTGCAGCACAGGAAATTTTAAATTGAATGTGCGCCCTGTTTGTTCTGGTTGTCCTGTTTGTTTGCTCGCTTGTTTGTTCGCTTTTTTACTTTTTTCCGTTTCGCTTTTTTTTAGCCACGATTTGCGGGCTTTAACTGACTAAAGATTTTAGATTTGTGGCATTCTGGCAGAGAGCTCCAAGGATGTTTGCCCATTGCCCAGCATATGGTTTCAATGCTTAGCAAACCTGACCTGACCTGAGCAGAGAAAACAACAAACGAAAACAAAATAAAGAAACTAAAACTAAAAAAAAACAGAATAAGAAAACCGGAAGGTACGCAACACAAACATGAAAAAGCTTTTCTTCTTGGCTCGGGCAACAAAAAACTAGAGCAATATAAATGCAGTTAACGTTAAAAGCAAACCAAATCATATATGCAACAGGAAGGAGTTTAATGCATGAAAAGAGAGTAAAAAACATAGTAGACCCAAATAAATATTCAGCATAAGCCATTAAAGTTGTAAAGTATGAAGCCAAATCGTCAAATGAAAGAAAAACTTCATTCTTTATTTTTATTACATTTATTCAGGGAATGAGATTATTCTTCACATATAATAAAAGATATGAAATCGGTTCATTTTGGCATATTTATATATATATGCAACTGGTTGAATGTCAAATATTTTATGGCATTCACAGCTCAAAGAGGTTTTAGAATAGGTGTAGATGTTTTTGTGCTCAAGACTCTGGCTTTGAATAAGTAGTATATAAAAGAGGTGCGGAAAGTAGTGGAGGGGCTCTGAGGTCGAGCATTCATAGTGTTTTATAGTTTTTTTTTTTGGGAGTGTTCATACTATTGTTTAATATTACATTATTCATATTATATTACTCTCTTACAATTTTTGAGCTGACTATAAAGTCAAACCATGATATGTACTTTTATTAACACTTTTATTATATATTTTGTATATAGAGGATAGATACACTAGCTTCGAGCTGTAATTAAAAATCAATTAAATATATACACTTTGTTTCTGATGGTAAGCAAATGGCATAAACTAACAAAATCAGTATTTTTTGCTTAAGAACATCTATTTGATGCTTCCGACTACATTGTGTTCACACAGACAAATCGACTGACAAACAGAATTTGATCGTCTCAATGCATCGTGCTGAGCACGAAAGATTAGCCTTCATCCTATTTTCATTTCAATTATTAACTAAAGTAAAACAATTTAATTTCAATGCTCTTTACCTATTTTAGTTTTTTAGGAATTTGAAAATATGTAGTTAGTTACTGTGGGCCCAGCAAATAAAATCTGCTTCAGTTAATGATTCTTACTAAATCTATAATTTAAACTTTAGTTCATAACAATATTTCATACACTTGATATATTAATCAAATATTTTATATATATAATTTCAGTTCATACAAGTCTTTAAATATTTTTATATATATTTGCACTTCAGTTCCATTGCAAATATTTGAAAATATATAAAAATATTCTCATATTCAAGACGCACTAAGTTTTTATTTTAACCTAAATTTTATGTTAGTAAATATTAATAATTTTATAAAATATCTAAATAAATATTAATTTATGTTATATAATATATTAAAATATATTTATATGGTTATTTATTCATATTGAATATTAATAATTTAATAAAATATCTAAATAAATATATATTTGTTTAATATATTAAAATCTCTATAAAATTACGATGCAACCTATAGCAGAAACTGTTTTCTCTCAATTTCGTTTAATTTTGTCGTAATTGCCCCTTTATATTAGTTTATAGAGAGATTGTTTAGAGTTGTTATAAGAATGTTATTATATCATTCGGATAGAGTAACTGTTATAATTATCAGAAGACCAAGAGAAAACGACTTCAAATTGGCTTTTAGTAAAGGCAGACTTTAAAAAAGAAATGCGTTTATGAGCACAGACTTCAATAAGGGAATGTAATATAAGGTGAGTTTGCAAACTGGGAAATCCACTTTATACGTAACTACAGATCCTATACATTTTATATATATAAGCTCAGATTGAGGCGCAAAGTCCTATTCTCTCGAAGGCAAATAGACTTTGTATTCAATAAACTAACGTACTTAGTTTATATAATTTAGTAACAATTAGGTCAGGACTTTCTTGTCAGAATATGAACTGAAGCATATAGGCTTGACTGGTTGTGTTCTCGCCTAGAATGTCTGGCAGGAGGTAGTGTTAGCTTATATTTATATTATATATTTTTTCATGTGGTATACAATTTTTTATAGTTTTAAAAAACTTGACTTAACTTTTGCTCTATAGTTAGAAATAAATTGGATTTGTCAGTTGCAAGCCCGGCTGGTTTATATACTGCTCCATTAACAATATAATTTATATCAGCCATAAGTTGTAGTACTATACTCTCAGGCATATATGTAAATTTTACCACTTCTTTTTATAGGATTTACTGAAACTTTCGCTCCACTTTCAGCCCGACCCGCTGTGCGAGGCTCTAAAAAATGTGTTTCATTTTCCTTCGAATGCATATTTTTTATGTCGTCCTTTAAGAGTTGTAAATCTTTGCGGAGCGCTGACAATTTTTGTTAGTTTATTCGCCGAATTTTAGCCTTGAGTACGAAATGAATTTGGCCTTCTTTGAAGTTTATATTTGCAATGGCCTTTGACATGTTCAGAGGCAGCTACGACTATAGCTCTTTCCACTAATTTACCCTGCTCTTGATCCTCCTGCGTCGTGATTCATTTGCCCGCCATGACTTTGGTGCTTGTTGTTGCTTAGTGCGTGCGCTGTGTGCTGCATATTTGTTGAGATTTATGTGTGTGCCACACACACACACACACAACCACACACACGCACATGTTTTCTTTCCAGGGCCTTATATAACAACTCGGCTGTAACCCAATTTCAAATACTGTTTAAACAAATTTCCATGCACATCCGCAGCCGCATCCACAGCCGCATCCGCATCCTCATCCGCATCCTCATTCTCTCATCTGGGCAGTGTCCTCGATTTGGAGCCGTGGGTCTCTGCGGTGTCATCGCACACAGCAGGCGATGGCCACAGACGCCATCAGAGTCGGTTCAGCTTTAAATACTATGATGCTTAAACAGCAGCTAGAAATCGTTCGTGACTTGGCTTGTTCGCCTGCCTGGCTTTGGCTTTGGCATTGGCTTTTAAGTGTTATTGTTATAGCTGCTGTAATCTTTAACCAAATATATGTCGGTATATATGTATGTGTATATATATATATGTATATAGTTATGTGTGTCTGCATTATCCTATAAACACTTAACGTGCGAGCTGTTGTCGATTTCTCTTAGTTTTTATCTGGCGGCTTTTGTGCTTATCGCGCCAATCACGACGGCCAGGATGAAGGCGCACAGGACACTCCTAACTAAATATACATATCATACATATACATGCAACCACATTACATGTGTGTGAGTGTTGTGTGTGTGTGTGTGTGTGTGTGTGTGCTTAGAGCAGCTTCAAGTTGTTGTTCGTTGTTCTCGTTATTGTTATTATGCCCCGCATAAGGACTTATGTGAATGTGAGTGTTTATGTGTGTTAGTGTGTATGTGTTGGCTTTCAATCCCTTTGTATTTGACACAACAATAAAACGACACACACTCACACACACACATTCGCACACACACTCGACATATGCATAAATATTTCATTATTTATATCGGATTTTTTCTTTCTCATGGAGTCCTTTTGCAGGATTGCAAGTCAACAGCTGCATAAATCGTTAAGTTCACAGCTTGGCCCGATTCGCTTGCGCCTGCCCAAGTTCTCAATTTGAGCTCTTCTAAAATTCAAGCTGTTGTTAGCCTATAATTATTTGCTGTGTTTGACGGTGTAAAAGCAATTTGTGGCCCGTGTGTGTGTGAGTTTTATGAAATCCAAGCCGTGCAATTAACGTTGCTCTTTGCATCGATTGGATATTGCTTTGATTTATAATATGATCAAATAAAGAGAGTTTCTTCCTTATACATACATATATAATTATAATATGTGCAATTAGTTTGTGTTATAATAAATTAGAGATGAAAATTTGAAAAGCTTAGAGTTTTTCCTATGCAGTTATAGATTGTATTTGCTTTAATTATGTGGACATCCATATAAATTGATTTGCCTGGAACTATAAAATATGTTCACCTAGTTCTTCAAAATATATTTTATTATATATCAGTAATATGTCTTATTATATATCATCTGGACGTCCAAATTAGTTGATTTGCCTGGAACTTTAATACTCAGTCTAAAATAGGTTTGGCTAGTTCTTCAAAATATATTTTATTATATATAATTAATATGTCTTATTATATATCATCTGAACATCCAGATTAGTTGATTTATCTGGAGTTTTAATATTCAGCTCAAAATAAGTTTGGCTAGTTCTTTATCATATGGTTTATTATACATCATTAATATATTTAATTATATATCATCTAGGCTTCTTGATTAGTTGATTCATCTGAAAGTTTAATATTCAATATTTAATCGGCTAAACTAGTTTTTTATTCCAATCTTTTCTATTATAAAGAAATATCTTGATAATCCCAATTTAGTTTAAATATTCTTATTGAAACTCACTCTTCGGAGCGATACTCAGATCATCATAAAGTGTTGATCGTAATGATCGTTAATGCCAAAAGTATGTATTATATTTTCCAATATAGCTGCAGCCGTATATTTGATGAAACTATAAAGAAGTAAATATATTTTAAATTTGGATAGACGTAGAGGCAGCCAAGTGAAAATTACTTTAAGCCAATATTCTCTCCTTTCACTTTTCTAATGAGTATAAATATAGATACTATTTAAATAAAAATTTTTTTTCTAATTTCTTTAAAAATAATATAAAATATGATAAAAATATACGTAACATGAATAAAAAAAATACTATTTTAAAAAAATAATTCTAATTTCTTTAAAAATAATATAAAAAATGATAAAAATATACGTAACATGAAAAAAAATACTATTTTAAAAAAATAATTCTAATATATATAATATAATAATTATAATATAAAATATTATAAAAATATACGTAACATGCATAAAGCGTAGCTCTTCATTGAAAGAACGTCAAACTGATTTGAACTTTCATCTCATAAAACAAACGAAAACAACAAAATAAAATTCCAAATTCTTTCCAACTAACCCGTTTTTATAGTTGTTTATTTTTTTTTTTTTGCAATTTTAATATGATGAGCTTTTTTATGGCTCTAAATAAATGTTTATTATAGTGATATATCAATCTATTAGGAACTTATAAAAATCATTTGCTTTTATGGCACTCATCTGGCTGCAACAGCGAACATCAATTTGCCAATCATAAATTTGATATGAGCTGTGTGAAACCTCGCCTGAGTCTGAGTTTTTGATCATTTTAAATTCAATTTCATCCCTTTTTTCCCGTTTGTTCCCAATTCTCAAAGGCCAGAATCAATCAGCACTTGCTTGGCCGAATCGTGCTGACCATTTGTCTTAATTCGCTTGTTGAGGCAAATCGATAAACGAACATTTGCTTGGCTTTTCAACTCTGTCGCATATTTTCCATAAATTTTGCATCAATCAAACTGTGTATGAGCAGAGTGGGAGAGAGATAGAGAGAGGGAGAGAGAGAGAGAGGAAGGCCACCCACTGATTGCCCCAGCTGAATCAACCTCAAGCGAAAGATGCCTGGCGTTTAATCACACGGCCGTCTGCTGATTGTTCGATTGTGTTTTCTTTTTTTGTTTTTTGTTTTTTTTTTTTTTTCATGGCTGGCCGAAAGATTTCTTTGTGTGTGATTCATGGAGATTCAGAAATTGCTTTGCCTGGCAATAACAACAAGATATCGCACGGAATGTGACTGACATGAAATGCACACAAAATATTTGCGTGCAATCAAAATTAAATTATAAAAACATTTAAATTCATCATTTGGCCAGAACCAAAATTGAAATTTGCCCTCTCTACTTGAGTTGCGGACACGTGGCAAACTGGAATAATCAATTATATATGTGAGGCCAGTCTGATATAGCTATATATATTCATATATATATAGAATATCTGCCCATTCCTGTTCCATCTTATAGCTTATCGCCTTTCCTGTCGTGTACTCTACAAATTTTTGAAAAGAAAGGCAACATTTCCAATTAAAAATTCAATCTACGCATACAAAATGTCACTTTCGTAACGATATACAGGGAACAGAGAGCAGAGAGTGAAGAGCGGACCACGGCACTTGACACTTCCTGACAGACAGTCAGGAAACACAATCGTTCTACTGGCTACACACCTGTGTGACCCACGCATTTCCCTATCACATTTGTCCCTCTTTCTATATACTTTATATATATACATATATAAACCTATATAATTGGTACATGGCCGCCATCATTGATAGGAGGATGGGAGAGTCAAAGGACTCCGCCTAGACAGCGGAACGTCTCTGGTCGCCTTTTCGAGTGCGTGTTGACTTTGAGCTGCGACCAGCTCGACTAGCTATATAAAAACAATGAAAATAATACTAACACAAATATATAGAAAATAGATAATTGAAATGATCTAAATGACGTATTCAAAATACCCTACATTTGATTGAGGCAATGTTTTGATTTCGAAAAACTCATAATTAAATATAAATTGATCAAATTTTGAATAACAATTTATATGAATACAATTTTATATTAAATATAAAAACTTAATATTAATTTGATTTTACTTTCATATTTTTAATACTTTTTTATTTTTCTGTATTTTTATTATATTTATTTTTATTTTTAATATTTTTTTGTTTATAATTTATTTTAATATTTACATAAATTGTATTAAGTCTAATTTGAAAAGATTTAAGATAGAAAGGAGAAGATAAGAGCAGCTGGATTTGTAGTTAATGCAGTTTGTAGCATTATCTATTGCCATATGACTGCTAGAGTTGAAATATTCGTTCACGATGGAATATTTTCTATGATTCTTGAGTACATCAATCAAATATGTGGTCTAAGTTTCAATTTATATTTTTAATTTAAAAGCTTAAACAATTTCTTTTTTTGTTATTTAATTATACTTTAACTGAGTTAGTACTTAAATATTAAAAGTACTTAAATATAAAATATTAAAAAATGAAAATTTATCAATTTTAATCAACACTCTTGATTATTACTAGAAAAGTATAAATGAGCAGCAAAACAAAATTATTTTGTAAATTTAAGTTATACTTCATAGAATATAATATGTAAGTTATATTATACATATTATTACTAACTTAGCTATGCTAAGTTATATATAAAAAAGTTTAAATCTTCAAAAAAAAAAAAAAAAAAAGAAATCAAAAACTTTTTAAGTTAAACAATTCATATTTGATTTTTACAGAATAATGTGTTATTTATAAATATATATATATTATTAAATGTATATATATATATATATATATAAATATATATATATATATATATATATATACTATTTTTTATTTTAAATATATGAAATAATTATTAAATTATTAATTATTTATTTAATTATATTAAAATATTTATATGATGTTCATACATGTGCGTATAATTATTTTATATCATCTCAAGCCTATTCCAATTAATTTCTTTTATGCTCTTTTCTTTCCCTTAATGATTTCTGTTTCTTCAAGACGTTCAAAAATATTGACATACCTCAAAAATATATTTTGAGCAGCGCTACAAAAACAATGGGCACTGCTTGGGTAGCTGGCTATCTAGATATCTGGCTATCTGGCTGGCTGGCTATTTGGCTGGCTGGCAATATTGTAGTATATACTTATTTGTTTTTTTAATTTAGAAATTGTATAACCTGATTACTCAGGAGCATTGTGTTCTTTGGTCTGTCTGTGTGCGCGTATCGTTCGCTGGCATGCCATTCTGTCTTTCTATATACTTCACTTAATGGCTTTTGACCGGCAAGAAAATATATAAGTATATGTATGTATGTATGTATGTATTTATATATATGTACATATACCTCAGCCGGATCGCTTCATTGCGTGCTGGTGTCCCAAGCTCAAGGGAATTACGGCTAAGAGCTGTCCGCTTCAAGTGTTTACCACGCCAAAGGCACTGCCAAAGTATTAACAGCATTTGTGGCTTACATATTTAATGGCACGCTCTGAGACGTTCATTTATGTGGGGTAATTGCATTTGCTGCAACAACGCAACAAGGATAGAGATAGAAGTTAGAGATAGTCCTGACTAGGAGATACTCATAATACGAACAGTAGTTAATAATAAAAATTAAGCTTATTTCTTGACAAAGTTTACTTCTTGATTATGAAATTTTAAAAAATGTTCAGTTATCTAATAAGTTATATAACATTATAAAAAAACTTTTTAAATAAATAAATTATTTATTTTAATTTTTTTTAAGAGAGTAATTTATTTTTTGTATACATTTTTTTTTATTGAGAGTACATTAATTAATTAACTTTATAGAATTATTTTTATTTTTTATTTTTTAATATTTCTAATTTATAAATTATTTATATATATAATGTTTAAAAACTTACATACAGGTATCATTTATAGGTATCATTGGAAATTCGATTCGAATTAAAGAAATGTAATCTACCTGAAAAGTTTTGGAACTCTATCAATTATATTCCTCGAGATGTTTGTAAAAAGAAGTACTTTTATTTGTATTAAAAAAAAAGAGATACAAGCTATATTTACATTAGACCTAAAATAAACTGAAAATTAAAAAATATATAAATATGTAAAAAATAATTAGATACAAGTAATGCTTATAATATTGTATATAGACCTTAAATAAGCTGCTAACTTCAGTTTCAAATATTATACTTGTGAAAGGTTTTATTTCAATTGTATCTAAATTATTTAACGTCTTCGTTTTTTCTTTTCAAACTGAATTCTCTTCTTCTTCTTCTCCTTGAGTCTCGATAGCACTATAGCTAAGTATCGATAAACTATAGCTAAGTATCGATAAACTTATTGCAAAGTATCGATAGTTAACTATAGTGTCATACCTTCTAATTCCTATTGGCCTACCTGAATAAAATATTAAATACAAATAATAAGCTTATTTTATATACTCTTCAATAGAACTGCAAATTTATGCTTCAGATATTTTACTTGTATTTTTGGTTAGAGTTAAATAAATATAGACGTCCTATCTATATGCAATCGACTCCCTTTGACCGCCGTTTCATATCAGCCACACCTTCTTCTAACCCTGTATCAACATTTGCTAAAGTTCAGTATACCCTTTATTATCAATTTTCTACTAGCTTCAGCATATTAAAGCAAGAAAAGTGGGGCACATGTGACGAGTTGAAAGGGTGACAAGCACGGGTGTAATTGGCCTTTGAGCAGCTATGAAAATGCATAACTTTGAAGCTTAACAGCTGCAACTAGCTAAGTTGGTTGGGCTACTTAGCTCGACTTTCCACAACAGTCAGTGGGCTGGCCCCCTCCTCCTCCTCCTCCTCCTCCTCCTGTCATCCGCCAGCTGAGCCAATATCAACCATTGGCTGTCCATCATTGGCCATAGACTTTTCATTTTATGACTCAGACCGCACACATTACCTGGCTGTCATTTAGCCAATTACCTGGCAAGGCAAACAAAGCAACAGTGGATATGTGTATATGTGTATATATATGTATATCTATCTAGGGGGTGATCGGTGAATGCCACCGGCCATTCATTCATATTATTATTATGTCTATATTATGTTTTGAGAATTGATGCCCATAAATATGTAGCCAACAATTGCCAACAGCTGTTCGAAAATGAACCAATCTCTGGCTCTCTCAGTCGCCTCTCTGTCGCTTTGTCGCTTGTGTTGCTTTCCAGTCTGTGGCTCTGTAGCTTTGTCGAGTGAATTCAGCGGATCCCCGAAAAAACAAAATTTCGTTGTGCTCGCGAGAGTCGCTTTGGCATTTTTCTTTTCGCTTTGCGAACGTTTGGCGTTTGGACGTGTTCGCGTTTCGCTAAATGTCGCACCGTTTCGCCGCCTGCTGAGCAAAAAGTTAGTGTACCGCTGGGCGTATACGCAACACTGTGCACATCCATCAACACAAGCACACACATACGCCCTGTGGACGGACGGTGTGGCCTTTTTGCCTAGGCAAACATTTTACTGGCATAGGCCGTCATTACTGCGCGACGGCCGATGAGCGATCAACGCGATCTGACGATCACAGAGAGATCTCAGCGATCGTTCGTTCCTTCATTCGTTCATTTGTTCAGTCGTTCGTTCTTCGTTCGTTCCCTGTTCCCATTTGGCTAGTCGCTTGGCCAGTCGTTGGCCTGCCGCTCGTGCGTTCCGTTCGTCTTCGTCGTCGTCGTCGTCGTCGTCGTCGTCGTCGAAGTTGTTGTCGTTGTCATCTCCATTCGCTGGCGTACGCGTTGCCAGCTGTCAGCGACTCGGCGCAGTGCCGTTTGGAACTAAAAACGTTTCCAAGGCACGGGATTTTCTCAACAACAACAACAACCAAAATTTTCATCAACGCCTTTGCCTTTTGCTATTTTTAACGTGTGTGTGCGGCCAAACACAAAAATTTTCACAATTTTCTTTCTTCATTTTTTTCTTCTAACAATTTGCCCGAGTTATTCTGTGCGTGTGTGTAGATTTTGCATGTGAGTGTGCATGTGTGTGTGCGTGCGTGTGTGTGTGTATGTGTGGAAAATTTCGTTGCGTTAAATAAGTTATAAAACAATATAAGTACAAACGCAGCTAACGCCATAAGTTTTCATGTCAGTAAAAAATTTACATACAAAATTTTAAATTAAATTACTGTGAAATAAAAAAAGTTCAATTTGAAACAAGTTGTGCTAATAATTTATAACCAAAAATACGTTAAATAAATAAATACAAAATTTAAAATACAAATTTACAAAGTCAAAAATCTAAAAACAAATCCAACCAAATCTATATTATAAAGAATATAAATATAAAAAGTTTTGTTTTAATTAAAATACAACGAGCTTGTATTATTTTTAGTTGCTGTGGGTCAGACTTGCCCTCTGACGGAATTTTAAATCAAATTAAGCTGAAATAAAAGTTTAAATAAAATATATCTAAAATATATTTGATAAATTCTAAAAAGCCCTATCAATCGATCGAAAAGTTGTAATCCACAGCAGCAGTAACTACTACTAACAGTAGTTGGCTAGCATTTTCGGGGTGTTAATACTTAATTTATGTGAACCTATAAATAATTTCAATTTAGAGAATGTGTTTTGCCTGCCTTCTACTACATATAATATAACGAATAGTGCGCGTTGTTCGACAAAAATATGCTAAAAATACCAAAAACTGAACGCTGCGTGTCGCTGTCAAAGTGTGTGTGTGTGAGTGAGTGTTCACTACAGTGTGTGTGTGTGTGCCTGTGTGTCTGTGTATGTGAGAGTGCAGTGGAGATTGATTGAAACGCAGTCGCGTAGCTCAACTAAAACAAAAAGTAAATGCAACTCAAGCAAAACCAAAAAAACCAAAAATCAAAAAATAAAAATAAAAAATAAATTAAAAGAGAAAAAACAACAAACAAAATGCAAAACGCACTCAAGAACGGACGACACTGACGACTGTCAGTCGCATCGTGCCCCAAACACATCGACAACGACGTCAGTCACTTGGGACTATTATTCAATTTTGCACAGCCCGAACCAGGCACAGCGACACTTTTTGCTTGGCAAAAACAAAAAACTAAAAAATAGAAAAAAAAAAAAAAATACAATTCTAATAGACTTTGCCAAAAAGCAGCTAAAATACAGTTCAACAATATTACGAGTATTTGCTTCTTTTTTTATACCCTGAACCCATTGAAAATGGGAAATCAGGCTATAATGGTTTTGTGTAAATGTATGTAGCAGGTAGAAAGAGGCGTGGCAGGCGTGGCCCATCAAGTAAATATGTTCTTGATCAGGGCGAGGAACTGAGTGGATATACGCTGAGATCTCGTAATCTTCAAAGCCTAGAGTCTTGAAATTTTATATGTATACTCGTGTAATCGCACGGAGTACAAATTTATCATATTTTTTCGATAACTCATCCCATTTATTTTTTATCGATAAAAATCGTTACTTTTACTTCGTTTTTTAAGCGTAATTTGAATATCGTTGGAGCTAGAGATTTCTGACTTACTGTGTGGGTCTCTGTAATGAATACAAAGATTTTGAAATTTTTAGATTTTGGAGGGAGTGCCATCCCCATGCCCCAAATTTGCCAAAAAACATATTTCAAATACTAGAAGCTTGTGCTTTGGCACATACACATATACAAACGAAATTATCTCGGTCTGAAAGCTTAATGTAGATAGTCTATATACAAGACAATTCATTCAACCATTGAGTTTCTATATTAAAGCCCAGACTGCAGCTCAAGCGCAGACGCTGCGTCAACTGCGCAGTTAGCAGAGCGCGTGCCTTTGTATGTTGTTATATATATGCATAAAAGACAAGTAGAATGATTGGAATATTGGAATATCGTCACAGAGCTCAAGGTATCTCCTAGTCGAGCAGTCACGACTAGAGCACTCTTACTTGTGCTTTTTTTGCTGCTCATTTCTTAATTTGTTTTTGTTGTTTCTCTTCATTCTAGCCAAAGCGAATTTTATTTATTTTCCTTTGGTCGTTGGCAGGCAGCAATTTTTAAAATAACAATGATACATGCGGCTGCTGCTTGTTTATAAATAAATGCGCATACGTAAATGCTTTTATCAGCCCAGCTCGCCAGAGCTCTGTGATAAAGCTGACACACACACACACACAGCCCAGAGCTAACTAACTAAATTGTTAGGGTTTGCCTTTAGATATTTATGCATTTTTGTTAGCCAGGTCTTTATTTGAATGGTAACTTTTATTTATGTATATATATTTTATATATATAAATATATTTTTTTTTAAAACTTACTAAAGTCATAAAGAATTTAGAATTTCCATTTAAATTAAGTTGCCTCAAAGGTAGCTGGACAGTAATCTTTGAATATTTCATCAAATATATAACTTATATATAATATTTCATCAAATATATAAGTAGTATATATTATTGTTAAACAAAAATAATAATAATTTGTAACTATTACATATTTATATATATTACTTTTTGCATTGAGATTTTTTAATATTGTTTTTTTTTTTTTTTATAAATTAATTTACAGCATAATTCCAATATAAATTCTTTATGACTCTAAGCTTAGTTAATCTTTTTGTTAATTTCACATATACTATACTCCAAATTCGTTATGGTTACCTTTAGCTAATTTTTCTCTTAATTTCATATATATTATATATGCTATATATTTCTATAGTCCTTATCTTTTTTGTTAGAATCTATCATATAATTGTATGATATTATAAATGAGCATATAAATATTTGAAAGAGAGATATGCAGTTCGTATAAAATTTCATTATATCTTCAATTTCCTTATATCGTTGAATTCTTTTGTTTATTATGATGTTCTTCTTGCATCAATACAATCTTCTGTAAATTCATTATTTTTTGTATGTTTTCAATATTTCTAAAATTTTCTCTCAGTGTGCATATGACGTTATCTTGGGCTTTAGAAATTTGTTGACGTATGTTTTAATAATATATTATAAAAATTTTTGGAAATACATTTGTTAAAAATGTTTAAATAATTTCAACATATAGTTTCATATATTGTCTAAACTTCCCTTATGTTTTCAATTGCTTACTATACAAATACAATATTTTAAAATAAATAAATTTTATTACTTTTCTTATGTAGTAATTAAAAATTTGGTTGAAATACGTAAGAAACTCAAGCATGGGTTTATATGCTCTTACATAAGAAAAGTTCTACAATTCATTTCATTTTAAAGAAAGAGATATATTCAAAAATATTTGTGCTTGAAGGAAATAAAATATAGTTACTATATACGTATTTGTATATTTCCGTTTGGTATTCTTAAAATGATTCCGAAAATATTGATTACTCCATAGAGCTATTGATATTTATCTGTATATCCATATCCAAATATTTTGTTGACAATGCAAATTTAGAAACAACTATAAAACAAATATGTTCAAAGTAAAAAAACTATACATATATCGAAATTGATTCAATGTATTTATGTAATTTTCTTCTCATACATTGAGTGAATTATTGATAAGTTTTAATTCATTCTAACTCTTTTATTTATTTAAAAAAAATTGTATTAAAACTTTTTGTATATAAATATAAAAATATAATTAGAGTTTTCCACCTATATAATCATTATATATAAATATTTAAGTTTGTTGAGTGGGCTCTCGGGACAGTAGAAAACTACATGCTTAAGGTGTATATGTTATAAACATATATATAAATATTTAACAATTATTGAAAGAATATTTATAAAATTAAACAGAATATTGAGAATACAATTTGAATTCAACTTAAGCAACTTCCAATAACTGTGACTTGTGCAACGACTTTTAATATTATCAGCGTATACATCTTGCCTCTTTTAATGTTTTTCTCAAGCTCTTCTGCTCGTATTACTCTATTATATTGTTAGTACCTATCAAATTTTTATTACCGCTTAATAAACCTCTTCATGCAACTTCACATATGTATATGTATGTATATAAGTATATATAAAAATATATAAAGCATAGTTTTCCACTATCTTAAGAGTCAGTCAACTAATTTTTCATTCTGACATCAGTTTGAAATTATGTTTAAATTGTGAACAAGTTTCGCATGCTTCTGGCTAGATATATGTAGGATTTTGAATTTCCAATTCAAATATAATACCTCTTTAGTGATGTTGAGATGCTGTTGTTCTTTGGGAAAACAACGAATTCATAAAGTAATACACAATGTTGGCATAAATTATGCTGCTGTAGTTGAATTAACGTATTCCAAATAGTTTTGCCTTTTGTTTTGCTTCTTGGAGCTGGGAAATTTATGGCTCCCATTCAGAAGAAGAAAACGTTGCCTGCAGCATTTGGCGCGTTGTCTGCTGCTGCTGCTGCTGCTGCTGCTGCTGCTGCTGCTGCTGTTTATGCTACGAATTTATTTTTTTACTCTACAATCCCGAAAATTTCTTCACTTTAAAAGCAGAGCGAAAGGGAGGGGAGTGACAGTGAGTGCGAATACAATCGCATGCACTGTACGATGCGTGTGTGTTTTCATCATCATTAATGTTTAAACAAAATAACATTGGCAGCCAGAGACAGAACAGCCTCTGACGCCTCCAACGCCTCTGACGCCGCTGACCCCGCTGACCCCTCGGAGCGCAGAGGAGCTCCTCTGCTCGGTGTGTGTATTTTGCTATTAATAACAAAAGCTTCAGAAGAATTCAAATTCAAATTCGAAATTTGAATTTCTTTTTGTTATTTCATTTCGTTTCGTTTCGTCTCGTTTCGTTTGCTCGGCAACCGCAAGAGAACAATAAACCGAGCAGCCAAAGATGCCAAAGATTCGATGAACACAAAAAAAAAAAAAAAGAAAAAAAAAATAAATAAAATAAAAAAAGTGGCTAAAATGCTTGCGGTACATTTTATGAATAGCTATCTCGAATATATTATAGTGCTGCAGTTGCTATACAATCAGATTCAATCGATCGATGCTAAGTACACAAATTAATATTAATGCTGTAAAATGAATAATATTTATGCAAAGCATGCTGAACATTTTTGTTGTATAGAAATGGGGGTAAAATAACAATGAATAACAGTTTACTAGATGAATAGCTAAATGCGTTTAATTTATGGCTACTGACTTTACTGACTCTTTAGTTGAGTTAACACTTAAAATTTAGTTAAGTTTAGGTAACACTTAAAATTCAGTAAAAATAAATTAAATAATAATATCGTGCTTAATTTGAATCTGAAACTAGAAAAGCTCCTATCACATCAGTATACTAGAGACTTTAAGATTTTCTATTAAATAAGTGGGAGTACATTTTTAGTGCTGATATACCAGCTAAATTTTTAATTAATTAAAAATAATAGCTAAATTTTTAATTAATTAAAAATAATATACATCATTTTGTAAAAGAAAATTAATTAAGGTTTTTGGGAGAAGTTATACTTTACTTCCAAGTTGTAAGAATTTATGTCAATCGAGTCTTAGTCTGCTTAGTTAACTGAACAGCTGCACTATACTCCCTCTCTGTCTCTGTCGCTCTCGCTCTGTTCCTCTCTCCCTTTCTCTCTCCCTTCCTCTTTCTCTCTCTCTGTAACTTATGTTTCTTTTTCTCATCTGTTTTTTTAGCAATATCTCCAAATCGTCAATATAAAATTTTGATAAACAAAGCTTCTTAAGTTAGACGCAACTTAGGGGTCATCATGCAGATCTTCTTGATTCTAAGCATAGTTGTCTGTCTTCTTATGTATTTGCAAACAGCGAAATATTCGTATATTATAGCATTTGGAAGCTCATCATTTGTACAATTTCTATATATATATAAAATACATCTTTTAAGTTTTGCCAGTATTGTCTCTTGTCTTATATAAAGTCCATACTTAAGGTGAAAAATGCTTGCATAGCAACGCTGTCTGTCTGTGCTCTAAGTTATTGTATATAGATTGATAGCATGGATTGGAATGATATATCTTTTTTAAGTATCTTTGTATACACTCTATATATTTAATTTATAATATTTCCTATAGAATATCAGCTAGCTGCCACATGAAAAATTGTATATAATGCAATTTTGTTATCAACGATAAGACTTATAGAATTATATAGACTATATACCATAATTTATGATATAAAATATAAATATACATATATTAAATAATTTTATATAATATATAATTAATTATAAAAAATTATATATAACAAATATAAATATAAATATTATATATTTTATATATTACATTTTTGAATTTTATATTTCATTATATTAAATAATATTGACTGATTTTAAATTTGAATTTATATTAATTTGAGACAATGGCTTCTAGTTTAGTATATTTTTATTTAATATGTAAAAAAGATTAAAAACAAAATCTATTTTACTATTATTAAATTATATTTATTATTTATAATTTTATTTTATCTGTTAAATTTCTCTGAACTTCTCAAAATCTAATAATATATACAATATTTTTTTTTTGTATATTTTATTCAAATTCTTCCAAAACCTCTGCCACTTAGGGATTTTCTTGTAAATAATCCTATTAGATCTGCAAAACTTTCTATTTATAATCAATAAAAAATTGCTTGAATAGCTGAAAACAATGGCACTCGCAACTAAATAGGCAATGAACGCACTTGTTTTCTGTTTGCTGTCAGCAGGTGGATATTGTAGCCCTTCTTCTATGCCAGCCACGCCCAGCACACGCACACACACAGAATTCAACTCAACCATGTGATAAGCCAATGCACAGCATCCGTTTAGTCTCATCTCTGCCTGCCTCTCTCTCTCCCCACTGTCTGCCTCTCTTTCTTTCTCTTGCTCATGCTAGAATAAAACAGTAAATTATTTGCAACAGAGTGAAGAATTTCCAAATAAACAATTTCCGCTGGAGCTCTGGTTTAACCAGCCCAATGATATCGCAATGCCCGCAGCATTAGCCACTGAGCCACATGGCGTATACACAATGTGCGTTAAGCGCACATTTCCTGCTCGAGTTTGGTCGCGTTGTTGTTGGCTTTTCTTTTTGCAGACATTGTTGTTAGTTGGCATTCTTTAAGCAATTGAATATATATTCAATTCATTTAAAATTGCTATTTTTTCTGGGAAATTATTGCAAATGGAATTGAATTAATGCTGAAATGTCTATTAAATGAATATGATGGGATATTATGAATGTATAAATATTAACCAAATAAGAGTGCTCTATTACTATTAGATAAAAAGCTGATATTTCAATCCTTTTTAGCTTCCGCGCAGTCATATTATCGATTATTATCGATAATAAGAATATGGGATGAGCGATCAAAAAATATGAAAAGCTCGTACTACGTATGATATACACGAGTATTCAAGTAAAATTTCAAGTCTAGCTTTTGTGGTTTACGAGATCTTTGTGTTCATACGGACGGGTGGAAGAATGGACATGGTTAAATCAACTCAGCTTTTATCCTGTTCAAGAATAAATATACTTTATGGATTTTAACACTGCCTGCCTGTTACAAACATTTTCACTGAAACAAATGGAAAATGGGAAATATTTCAATGGGTTCAGGATATAAAAATATACATATGATAAATAAAAATTCTCCATTGAATTTTCGTTAAAGATATGTATATGCAGCTACATATATTTAATAAATTATATTCTTTGCTTTCCCTGTATATAATATAATCATATACACAATACATATATGGCTTTTTAATCTGAAAGTGTGGAAAAAGTTTAGGAAAATCGTAAAATAATTCAAGCTTGCTTTTGTTCTTGCTTCAGTTCGTTTCAATTCGGTTCACTTCGATTCAGTTCGGTTTCGGTTCGGTTCGGTTTGTGTAGATAATGATTCATGATAATGATTCATTGATGAACTCATTACTCATATCGCCCTTCATTTTCAAGCGTCTATGAAACACCTGTTAAAAATCTTATTAAAAGTGTTGTGTTTTAAAATATTGACTAATTAGCATAAATGCCTATGCAAGACTAAATAAATTATAATTGAAAACAATTGTTTACACAAATATAGTTCAATATATGAAATGAATCACACAAAAACAAAAATTTCAACTCAATACGTTTAGACAACAAGACAAACAAAGAGATCTATAACAAACAATATCTATATACATATATATATCTATATCTATATATATATATATACTTATATGATTAACACATGGCCCAGCCACAGAAATTACATAGCTCTTAATGAAAGCAAAAGCCCAATGGCCGAGCAACATAAATAGTTACGAGGCAGTAAAAAGAAAAGAAACAAATAATAATACTAAAAACTACTTGGCAAAGCTACAAAAACAAAAACAACAAAAAACAAAAACAAAAAACAACAAAAAATTATAATGAAACAAAACCAACAACAGCTAATACAATTTACCACATATCAAAAACTTTGATCTAATCCACAAATAAAGAAAGAAAAGAAAAATGAAAACTCTGCGAGTGCTGTGCATGGCATTTGTCTGCTACTATGCAATCTTTATAATATATTATTACTACAATCGTGCCTACGTACGGATGAATAAACAAACGAGTGCCTCGTCGACGACTCGCTGATCCCATAGCGAGTGGCTGCCCCACAGCGAGTAGCTGCCACCGGGCAACAGCTGAGCGTGGCAACCTGCAGCTGCCTCCCACTCAAAACGACGGCCCGCCATTGAGAATTTCTTTTGGTTCTCCCTTTGACGCGAATACACACACACACACACACACACACACACACGCAGACAGAGAGACGAATATATCTATAGATATAGCTAGGCTATATTATATATACACGATGATGCTGTGTTGCGGCTATAAATTTCGATAGTCCCGGTGCCAAGCAAAACTCGAAACGAAAATCGTTTTTGTTATTAACAAACAACAGTGCGGGCTACACACACATAGTCGGATACACATATATACACATACACACACACATACACATGTTTATATGCGAGCATCGCTTGGCAATTGGTAATTTCAATTGCATTTCATCTCAATAAACTACATCAACAAATGCCAATATACATTATTACTCAACTTCATCATCATCAACATCAACAACATTTGTTCTCTTCATTTGAGGTATATTTCCTTGCCCTAACTACTCTCATATCTTTTTATTTATTTTATATACTTATTCAATATCATCATTAACATTAATATCATCATTATTACTTTTCATTTGAGGTATATTTCTTTGCTCTATCTACTCTCATATCTATTTTTTTACTGTATATATTTATTCAGCATCATCATCCTCATCAACATCATCATCATCATCATTAGTACTCTTCATTTGAGTAATATTTTTTGGCTCTAGCTACTCTCATCAATTTATTTATTAAATATATTTATTTAATATTATCATCATCAACATCATTATCATTTACATTTGTTCTCTTCATTTGAGGTATATTCTTTCGCTCCAGCTACTCTCATATATGTTCATCATCCTCATTAACATCATCATCATCATTAGTACTCTTCATTTGAGTAATATTTTTTTGCTCTAGCTACTTTCAAATCCATTTATTTTATTTACATCATAAACATTTCGTTGCGCGCGCGTGCCTAAAAAAAACACAGAAAAACCTTAAAATTTCGACAGATAAAAATCAATTAAATCGCGCTATAAATCAAATTGGAAAATGCAAAAAATTAATGTGCTGCAACTTTCAGCTGTTACTTAAATGTTTACAAGCTAAAAACACTTTTGTTGGAATCTATATACAGACAGAGCTGTTTATTAACTTGATTACATAAATGAAAAAAAAAATAAAATATATATATATATATATATATATATATATATATATATATATATATATAAAATACAATAAATATTTAATAAAAAAAGTTGTATAAGTTTGTGTTTAGGGTTAAATGAAATGAAAGTGGAAAAAATATATGAATTTAAATACAACAAAGTTATCAATAATAAAATGAGCTTTAATAAGCAAAAACAAATATACTTGAATATATAAAAAAAATATATTTAAATTTAATGTGAGCCGCAATTCTAATAAAAGTTATCTCTTTTCCTTGCAGCCTTGCAGCTTATCCAATGATGGCCTACGATATTAGCATAAAGATCGATAATTTTGAAATGCTAGCGATAGAAACTTGATCGATAATTGAGAAGCTACAAGTCGAGGGCACATTAAATCAAAATAAGAAGATAAACAAAAAGTTACAACTTTCGCGTTTCAGTGAAAAACCAACAAATTAACTAATTACAAAACATCCAAGCTAAACTAACTCTAAGTTAAGCAGTAGTCAACAAACAAGCAACAGTAACAAACCAATTACGTAGCAACTACAACATAACTAATAAAAACGAAATTAAGCGAAACGAACTAAAAATTAAATTTAACACAAACCACAAACAAATGCAAATGAAGCAAAAGCAACAACAACAACAACACAAACACAATCAACAGCAGCAACAGCAACAATTGAGCAGTAAATCAATGCGCAGCATACGAAAGCATAAAAAGCTCAAAGCGACAACAACAATTAGTAGTAGAAACTAGTAGGAAGAAGAAGAAGAGTTAGAGACAGCCATACAGCCCTGTAGGAACAAGCATTGAGCATGCAACAGGCTGATCAACTAACGCAACAACAACTACAGCTACAGCAACAACAACAGCTACAGCTCCAACAACAACAACAGCAACAGCAGCTGCAACAAAATGGCGGCGATATGGCCGCCTATGCTGCTGCCCAGGCCGCTGCCGCCGCCGGCATTAAGCGCGCCCCAATGAGCGGCGGCCGCTTTGACTTTGAGGACGGCGGCACCTATTGCGGCGGCTGGGATGAGGGCAAGGCCCATGGACATGGCGTCTGCACTGGGCCCAAGCATCAGGGCGCCTATGCAGGCGCCTGGAATTATGGCTTTGAGGTATCCGGATCGTACATTTGGCCCAGGTAACTACAAAATGTTTGTTTTTAAGTAATTAACAGACTTTTAATGAGTTTTGCATATAATGAAATTGCCAAATTCAGAATGGAATTCACAACTGCATTATTTATAGAGCAAAGAAACTTAAATTAGTTATGCATGCAGTGACGTCATGAATGCATGCTTAACTTTGCTTAGGTGGCAACGCTTTTTTGATGTGTTTCGAGTGAGTGGCAAGGATAGAGAAGTGGAAGAAAGCAGACAGGAAAGCGCATGGCGCATTAAAAAGTTGGCCCACCGCAAATAAGTTTAGTTATTTAATTTGTGTGAAATTATTTAGTTACGAAAAGGCTTTCTAGTAACAGTACTACTATTAGGAAGGAAGCTTAAATAAATTTGTAAGGCGTTTGAAAAGGTACATTTAATGAAGCAGAGAAGAGGAAGAAGATAAACCATTCGGAGTGCACGATCACATGTTGGTTTTTCCTGTATGAAATGTAATTAACTTTTATCGCATAATATTTGCTAGTTGCTTGAATCTAAAAGAAGAAATGGAGTAAACTACTAGATTAGTGGAACATTCAATGTGTCGACCAATCTAATTGGGAATGAACGAAAAAATATACATATGCATACATATGTACATTTGTATGTATGTATGTAAATTAATCAGTCTATTTAAACAGGAGATAGCAGTAATTATTATCTTGCATTATCTGTGCAAAATAAAACTCCTCTTATATTAATCTATTTCTTCTTGCAGCGGATCACACTACGAGGGCCAGTGGCAGAATGGTCGGCGACATGGTTTGGGCGTGGAGCAGATTGGCCGGCAGATCTATCGTGGTGAATGGTCGAAGGATGGACACAAGGGACGCTACGGTGTGCGGGAGAGCACTGTGTCGACGGCCAAGTACGAGGGCACCTGGAACGAGGGCTATCAGGATGGTTCCGGTTGCGAGACCTACGCAGATGGCGGTAAGTGGTTCCCGCTACGTATACGTAATTTCACTCGATGCATGAGATCATTTGGCGTCTACTTCCTGGGCCGCGCATATTTTGAAAACACGACAGCAGCAGCAACAGCAACACCCGAGGCAGCTGAAATCAATTTATTGTTTTATTTTACTTTTTGACATTTTCTGTAATAATTCGGCGCCTGTCCGTGTCCATGTGTGTGTGTGTGTTTGTGTGCACTCTCGTATAGCCAGCCCCCTTTCAATATTCTGTTCTTGGCTTGCCGGTAAACCAAAATCTCTCGCACACAAAGCCTTTTCACACACACACACACACACACACACACTGAGAGTGACCACAGCCTGACGTCATATTTTCCTTAGTCTTTTTACGTTTTTCTTTTGAAACATTTTTGCAACATGAGTTGGTTTTTTCTGGGGAAATTCGGTTAGCTCGCCTATGGGTACCCAGAGCATATGGCTCTACAATCTACTATATACACATACATACATATACAGGCATTGCCTTGTGTGGTGTGGGTGTGTGTGCATATACTAAATATATTATATGCAAATATTAAAATATATTTTCAGTTTACATTGTTTCGTGAAATGTCATTGTGTATGAATGCGATGCACTCATATTGTATTGAGGTTGTTATTCACAAATGTGGCTCATCGATGCATGTGCTTGCTTTATATACAGTGCACCAATAATGTATTCGCACAACAGCAGCTCTTATGAACAAATATTGCCTGCTATATGTATATAGCAGGAAAATAACAGAAATTTAAAACTTTTATTTAAGAACCAATTAACTAACTTTATTTTACGAAATAATCATATCAATATGATGCTTAGCTTAGCTGTACGAAAACAATATTGTTACACTATACTTTGCTTAAGTTTATTTTAGCACAGATCTTTAATTGGTCATAGTTTGGGTTTTTTGTGTTAATTAAATTGAGTAAAGGTGTCTTAATTGAGTTTAAATTGTTAAATGAGCCCCTCAGTTTTTTGAGCTTCATTGAAAAGTTTTTCTGAAACAAAGGGTGGTACAAAAGAAACTTAGTCTTTTCATTTTAAATTCTTTTAGAAAAAAATGTACTATGGTGAGAACAACATTGTATGCATTTACCGCAGAAACTCATTTATATTACATATACTATATACAGTGTAGCAAGAATGTTTTCATACAACAGCAATTTTTCTTTTTGGGAAAGAATAAATATATATATAAGAACGAATATATATTATATTGCAAAATTCTACTTAATCATGTATTTAATTAAAATGTTAATGATATCTTGAGTTTAAATTGTTTAATTAACTCCTTAGTTTCTTGAGTTTCTTTAAAAAGTTCGTTGAAAGAAAATGTGCTACAAAATGAACTTACTCTTTGAATTTTTAATTAGCATTTTTTATAGGATTACCTTTTATTATATATACTCTATATTTATACAAAATTATATTTAAGAAAATATCAAAAACTCTAGAGAATTTTTTGATAAGGCTCGAAACTCTTCTTAAAAGTTGATTCTATTAAGATAAGAAAACAACACTGGCCTTACTTTAAAAATGTATTTTATATTTACATATATAGGATTACTTCAAACGATTAATTTCCGAATACTCTTAGCTGCCTTTCTAACTGCAATATACGAGTATTCTGCTCTCCCTCTCCCTTAATATAGAACCTTTATTATTAGGGTCTGTCGGCAAATAGCCAATAGCAAACAAACAGTGGACACCTTGTGTAGAATGGCTGCAGTAACCTTTAATCCGTTTAAGTTAACTATGCAAATGTTTGCCCTCCTGTTTGTGGGGCCAGAACTATAAATTGTCATTTGCTAAGCCTCAGCAACATTTACTAATTAAATAACCCAACCTGCTTCCGACATTCCTTCCGAATGGCACAATATATAGAAGGCGAGCAGTCTGTCCCTCTGTAAGGTCTTTAAATGGCCCAAGACACGTGGAGCCATTAATAGAATACTAGTTACTTCCAGCAATGCCTACGACTACGACTACGACTACGAGACTGGGCTGCCGGCTAATGAATGTATTCCATGCCAAGTAGATGCAGTCGACGGTTCTGGCAGGACTTGCGCCTGCTTAAGGCATTCCAATGAGGTCACACACTGCGGTTGAATTTATCATTTGCATTTTAATTGGCCAGCCAACAAGAAGAGAAGAAGGGAGGAGGAGCGTGCGATCTAATGGCCCATTTTGTTTTCTGTATTGCAGGCAAATACCAGGGTCAGTGGCAGGAGGGCAAGCGGCATGGCTATGGCATACGCACCTCGGCGCCCTTTGGCCTCGCCTCGCATCATCGCCGCAAGAATCTGCACGCCTCGTTAAGTTCCCTGCGCAGCGCCGAAAATGGCAATGCCATCAAGGCGCCCGAGAAGACGGAGGAGATTCGTGGCGGCTTTGTGCTGACCGCCAAGTCAGATAAGCTGCCTGTGCGGCGCAACAGCCTCACAGAGAAGACGAAGAAGGGATTTCTAATGGTATGTCAGCAAAAGCTTAACCAACTGACACATATATTGATTGCTTTCCTTTTCGCAGGGTCTGAAAATGCGTAAGCAACGCAGCACTGGAGATTTGGAAAAACGTGGCACCATTGCCTCGGGCAGCATAAGATCCACAATGTCGTCGGCCTCATGGATTAGCACCGGCTCCGAGCAGTCCAATTTGACAACAAAGTGAGTGGGAAATGATTATGGCAATAGATAAGGAATAAAGAGAATAACTAAGATGTATATTTTACTGAATAAAGAAACATCTCTGATAGACTAGACATGTTCTGATAGCATCCTCTGTAATCAAAAAATAAAGTTTTTAAAGCATATAAAAATAGACAATAGTTTAAATGTATATATCCTTGATACAACAACCAACACAATATTCAAATAGATAATAGTTCAAATGTATATATTCTAGATGTAACATTAATAAGCTGAGAATGTACTTATGTCATCCTAGTCTTAAATAATCTTTCTAAGAATATAAAAATAGATATCAGGCATATCTATATATTCTTAATACAACAATCAACACAGTTTAGAAATAGATAATAGTTCAATTGTATATACATATTTCTCATATAACAAGTACTCCTCTGTCAGTCCGGCTTAAACAGTCTATTTATATGCTATAGATGTATGTCTATTATCCTTAGATTAATAACTAGCCGAGTCTTAGAACATAAACCGTTACTTATGTAACTAATAACTACTATAATTCTATACTCTATACTGTGCTATAGTTCTTTATACTATAATTCTCATTTATAATACTATACTTTATACCATGACATAATTCTCATTTTGATAGATCTGCGCACACAGAGTCCAATGCCAGTTTTACCATGGAGGACGAGCAGCTGGATCCCACGGTAGTGGAAACCTACATGGGTGAATGGAAGAAGGACAAGCGCTGCGGTCACGGCGTTGCTGAGCGCAGCGATGGACTCAAGTAAGTGGGCAAACAATAAATATATATATATATATAGATCACAGATAACTAAGACCTTCCTACCCATTCCAGATATGAAGGCGAGTGGTACAACAATCGCAAGCACGGCTATGGTGTGACCACGTTTCGGGATGGCACCGTCGAGGAGGGCAAATACAAGAACAACATATTGATCAGCAGCCAGAAGAAAAAGCATTTGTTCCTGGCGCGTTCGCGCAAATTCCGTGACCGTATCACGGCCGCCGTTAATTCCGCGCAGCGTGCTCTTAAAATGGCCATGCAGCGCTCCGATATGGCCATCTCGCGCATGGCCACAGCCGCGGCCAAGGCCCAGAACGCGGACGTCGCCGCCGAGCAGGCGCGCATCGATTGCGAGAATGCCGTGCGCATGGCACGCGAATTTGCGCCCGACTTCAAGCCATCGGTGCTGGAGCGTTTCGAGAAGCTGCGCTATCGCGAGCGCGAACGTTATCGGGCGCCGCCGAGCCAAACCAATGTGGATATGAGTATGGGCATGTCGGCGGGCGCCAAGCCAGCGACGTCGATGCAGCAACAGCAGTTCTCGCCGGCCAGCAGTGGCGGTGGCTCCGGCTCGGATGCGTACGCCACGCAGGCGCAGCGACAGCAGCAATATGTGAACATGCAGCAGCAGCAGCGACGCATGTCGCAACAGCAACACGAGTCGGAGTGCCCGGTGCCCTCGTCCATGTATTCGCAGCAGCTGCCCGTCTCGCCGCAGACGGATCTCTCTGGGCTGGTGAGTCAGGCGCAGCCTAGCCATGCGCAGGTCGTCAGTGCCATCAATCAAATGTATCACCAGCAGCAGCATCAACAACAACAACAGCAGCAGCAGCAACAGCAACAACAGCAGCAACAACAACAGCAGCAACATCAACAGCAGCAACTGCAACAGAACAATCCACAAATGAATCCTGCATATCAGTTCCAACAGCAACAGCCGCCCGGCGGTGTCAAACTGAATCAGCACAATCAGGCGCCCTTTGGCACCGGCAATACAAATGTGGCGCCCAGCAACATCAGCAACATGTCGCCGCAGCAGCAGCATCAACAACAGCTGCTGCAGCAGCAGCAACTACAGCAACAGCAGCAGCAAAAAAGACTCTACCAGCAACAACAGCAGCAGCAGCAACAACAACAGCTGCAGCAGCAGCCTTCTTTGCACTCCTCGCCTAGTCATAACAGTGCCACCCTGATGCGTCGCGCCTCCCAGCAGCAGCAGCAACAGCAGCACCAGCAACAGTTGGCGGACGCTGCCAATGCCGCTGCCATGGCCGCGGCGCAGCAGCCGCCGCGTGGCCAGCGTCCACCCATGCTGGGCCAGATGGGCCAACAGTCGTCCATCGATCACTTTGACCACTATAAGCGACCGCCCAGTCGGGACTCGTCCATCGATCGCTATGCGCGGGCGGCCAGCCGCATGAGCGGCGCCTTTGCCGGCTCCCGTCAGGCTTCGCTGGATCGCTCCGGGCTGGCCGACACGATGACCAATGGCGGCGGCGGCGCCAGCACTCCGGATGGACGTCCACGTGCTGGCTCAGTATTTCGGGGCACTACGCCGGTGCCGGGCGCAACAGGTGCGACTGTCAACTCGCCCATGACCGGCAACGGGTCGCTGCCCTCGGGCGCCGGTGGGCGTTTGTCGCGTGCCGGCACGCCCAGCCTGGGCAGCGGTGGTGGGCGGGCGCCCAGCCAAAGCAATGCTGTGGAGCCGCTCTTCTCGTCGCCCAATCAGCCCTTCGAGGATGTGCTGTTGCGTCAACGTACGCTCGGCCAGGATATCATTCCCTCGCCCTTGCAACCCAAACGTACGGAAAGCTTGTATTTGCCAGCTAAGCCCGTGACGCCGGTGGGCGTGGCCATGGGCGGCAAAGGCGGTGGCGGCGGCGGCGGTGGTGGCAAGAAAATGAAGGTGAGTGAACTAACTTTAAAGTGTTTTATAGCGCAGGGCTAAGGAAAAAATAGATTTTGTATTTGAATAAGTAAAAACTAAATGGGCTTTGAATATTTTAATTTAATTAGTATTTAGTTTTGTAGGTGGATAACATTTTTTTTTTATGAATGCTCTTTCTTTAAATATATATGTAGATGAGAATTTCTAACTTAAAAATCTAACTACTTTCTCTTTGATAAACGTTTTTAGCGATTCTTCTTTCTGCCTTCATATTCTTTCAAAGAAATTATTCAAGATTAATCTTTTAAAAAAATAATAATTCTATATATTTTGTATTTTAATATTATAGATAATAATATAAGAAATCCGTCCAGATTAGAACTCTTCAGATATTTTCTTCTGTTATTAAAGTATTGTATATATTATAATATTAGAAATCTGTCAAGACTTATTGAAATATTTTCTTCTAATATTATATAATATATATAATATAAGAAATCTGTCCAGATCTTATTCAAAATGAATATTTTTAATAACTCTTTAAATATTTTCTACTCATTGTGAAGAATATATAATATTAGAAATCTGTCAAGACTTATTAAAAATAATTAAATTCCTTAGAAATATTTTCTCCTGATATTGGAGCATAGCATTATAGGTACCAATTTAGAGTAAAAAGATTCATAGTTTAGACAAAATTATTATATACATTTTTGATCAAATATCAAATTTTATTGATTTCCAAGAAACATAAGTTTGAGAGGGAATCTCATAAGATTCTTGTTTATTAATTATTTTTATTATAGGTCTTATTCAGCAAAAATATTTGTATTAAATACAGAAGATGTGAGATAATTAATATGCATGCAAATTGTTAGACAGGCAGTAGGCGGAAACAAATGAGAAGAAATAATATACTGATATTGGAAAATATACGTATAATATATACAAATACAAACTAGAAAGATTATTTATTGTTTATGAGATATGCATATTAATGCTTTTTTAAATGTTATAGTTGCTACTTTATTTATTTTCAAAAAACATAATGCTGAGAAAGAAAAATGTTTGGAAAAATTCCATGCAAATTTTTTATTAAATAATTGTTTTTATTATGGAACTTATTCAGAAACCATATATTTTTTATTAAATGCAGAATATGTGAGATAAAAAGTATCAAAAATTGTGAGACAGAAATGAAAACCATATGGGAAGAAAAATTGGTATTAGGAATGTTAGGAATTGTTTTAGGTAGCTTTCTAGTAGAGAGAGGGAGAGAGATAGGATAGAGATAGAGGTAGAGAGATAGACATAGATAGAATAAGAGAGTACAAATTGATCAAAATAAATCAAAAATTCATGCCCCAGAGATCTTTTGAGAACATCCAATATCAATATGTTAGTTTTATACCTAAAGAAATTCGAAATTGTATTTGAATATTTATGACACACTTGAGGAAATCTTTTGTTTACATGTGTTTAGCTGACCCATTTAGTGGGCACGGCAATTCGAAATCCCAATTAAGTTCATTTGCACTCTTGATGCGGATCATTAAACTGCACGCGTCTGTCTATTAAATTCCCGGGCAGGCTATTCCCAAATATTTCATAACTCAGTTAATCCGTGCAATTAACTTAATTCGTAGGCTATATATCTGACCAAAACAAGAATAGCTGCCAATATAAAAGAGAAGAGAGGAGAAAGAGGGAGAGCACAAAAGAGAGATACTGACTGAGAGCCGGACGGAACATGTGCCCATTCTCCGGCTATTTATAGTGAAAAGTGAGTGCAGGCCAGAATGGAATGCAAATGCGACTCACTCTCTCTCTCTCTCTCTTTTTCTCCCTCTCTCTTGCTGAATGTGGATGAACACTTCACAAGTGGTGGCTGTGGGTCCATTGGAATGGGATTTGTCGCCGTGCTCAATTGTCGCTGGCTGGCGACAATTTTCGCTGGCTCCTTGGTAGTAGCAAAAGACGCGTTGGTTCCGCCAGAGGCAGTGGCTAAGCTCCCAAGATTCCGCTGCTTCCACTTTGCAAATACACTAGTGTCGCTGTTAAACAAATTATATAGATTTATATAGACATATATATATATATATATATGTGTATATACGCATATATATTATTCTAGTGCTGAAGAATTGTGAAGATCAGAACCAGAGGCAAAGGCGGGATTCTTTTCTTATAATTGTTGTTGCTGTTGTTGTTGCTTTGGCTCATCGCCGTGCGTGTTGGACTATTTTTGGCCATTGGGGCGCATTGCTGGCAACGGCCACAGTTGGCCACAAGTGTCGTCGGCACTATAAGTGTTTAGTAAAAATTCTAGCGTCATGTTCAACTCGTTTACAAGTTGGAGGTGGCGCCACTGAACGGTACTGATTGCCTTGACTTATGCAAGCTCTGCCAGCTCACTGGCTGTTGTAGTTGAATTGTAAAGCCAAAAGCGTTGGGGCCAACATGGACTGGTATCCCGAGGAGGATGAGGAGGACTTGATGTTCTCGCCGGCTCTGTTGGCGCGACGGGCCAGCGAAAGTTGGATAGTCGAGCCGCCCGTTGAGGTGGTGTTGCATGCAACTAGCTGAGATTTCAAAGGAGGCGCTTGCATAACTAATATGGAAATGCTTTTTATTTACAGACGGTGCCCATCAATGTGTCGCTGCAGCGGAAGAAGTCGATGCCCGACTTCCAGGAGCTGCCGCGCGCCACGGAGGCGATGAGTCGCGAGGAGGTCTCCGCCCTGGGCTCGGCACGTCGCGAGGCAGTGCGTCGTCAAATCGAAGTCAACGAACGCCTCAGGGCGAATCCCTTGCTGTATTTGGTTAGTCCGCAAGTTAAGGTGAGTGATCTACAAGAATTGTGCCAGCTGTGCCAGCTACTCACTATTCCACTTCTCTCTCCTCTCTCCCTCAACAGGATTGGTTTGTGCGCCGCCAGCTGATGATTCTTGTGCTCTTTGTCAATATACTATTGGCGCTTTTATTTGTCAAGATGGTTACCTAGCGCCGGATGCGCAATGCCATACAGAACCGAACCAGAGCAACAGCGAGAACAGCAGCAGGAGTCGTAGAAGCAGCAGCAGCAGTTAAAACTGGCAAAGTTTTGAAGCCATTGTGTGTAGGCAGCCAACTCTCGTACAGTTTGCGAGCCACTGTTGCGTGTTTGTGGTGAATTTGAAGCTGCTGCTACAGTTCGAGTGCCACTGCGCGTTCTGTGTGGTTAAACAAATTTTTTTGTGGAGCTAAAGCTAACAATTTTTAGCATTTGCACTAAACAGATTTATATAAATATATATATATTTAAATATAAATATATATTTAAACATACTATATGTATATCAATATGTATAATAAACATAAATCGAATTAAAAACACTAGACTGCAGCCAAATTGAAAATGAAAACAAATTTAAATTATAAAATTATAAAATGAACAAAAAAAAGCAACAAAAAAGTAAATGAAACGCAGAACTGCATTGCACAACTCGTAGTAAATTAAATGTTTAAACAATAAATGACTGCAAATTTGACAAGCCAACAATATGTATTTGTGGCTAATGAAAAGAATTAACACAAATAGTTAAACAAAAACAAAAAACAAAAAAGGAAAAAACTATACGCAAATCAATTTAACGAATTTTTCTACACATTTAATGTAAAAGTAATATACTACACATACATATATATGTACATATATATATATGTAAACAAAAACCATTTATCAATATTTATGCATACACACACACACACACTTACTCATAATTTCATAAACACACACACATAAATATATATTTAAATTATGGCTATAATAAATTAAATGAAGAAGCAAATTTTAGACAAAATGCAAGAATAAAAAAGAAACTATTTCCTATTTGCAATTGAAATTTAATTTAGTCAGCAAGCTAATCAAAAAACAAAAGGCAACTAAATAATAATATTTAAAAAATATTTAAAACACAAACACTAAAATTGTAATAATTGTGAACACGTATATTTGTATAAATTAGCGAAATTGTGTGGGACCTAAAACGACAACAACAACAGCAAGAAGATAAAAATAATAATATAAAATTGAATAAAAAATAATTTGTTTTTGGGCCAGCAAATAAGCCAGAATGAAAATTAAAAGTAAAAAATCTACGTAAATGTTAAAATTAAATGCGAAATATTTGAGATTGAGATTGTTGATGAACGGAAGCTGTATATACTATAACTTATAAACTTATCATATAACTATAACATTTAATTATTTCTCTCCATACAATTATTATATATTACATATTTTTAATTTCATAGCTGAAATTATGCCATTTCTTGAAATGTTTGCAAATTTATTGTTTTTTATTTTTTAATTTCATCTTTGGTTTTATAGATTTTCATAAATATTATTTAATATTTTAATTTGTTATTTTTATGCAAAATATTATTTTAAAATAAACAAACAACAAAAAACAAACAAACACATGAATCTGTGTGTAAAAAACGTATTTATTTTCCTCTTGTTTCTCTTTTCTTCTGCAAATTTCTTAAACTAAATTATAAAAAACAAAAACTCTCAAGTGCAATTATATAAGCTGTAAAACTTTCTGCTTTCTTCAGCTGCTGATGAATGTTCGATTGGTTGGCGAAAAATTGGCGGAAAATCTTACAAATTGAAAGACTTGAAATTGAAAATTGTTGGCTGATTGATGAATGGAAATTTAATTTGTGCTAGCGAATCAATAAAAATAAATTGCATATATTGCATTAAACAAAACCAAAACAAAACAAAACCCAAAATTAAGTAAATTATGTATATACATGTATGGCCTATATATATATCTAAATATATATATATATATATATTTATCAGATGTGCTAGCATAACCAATGAAACAAGCTGGAAAATGATAAAGAAAAAACCAAAGCAAAAACAAAAAACAAAAAACGATCAAATCTTATTTAATGTTATCAGCAAAATATATATCAAAAGAACGCATAATAAAATTAACTTTTTCAAGGCTATATATAATAAAAAAAAAGAAAAAAAAAACACTTAAAATGGAAAATATAGTTTAAATTTAGATTTTGTTATCTGCTGAGGGGTATTTGGTGAGCAATGGGCTCTATGGCATAGGGGTTCTTAAGGATTGAAACTTTAGCTCTAACTTTGGTTAACTTTTTTCTCTGTATTTTTTTATTTCCATATCTTTTGCTACTACTATTTCAGGAAGATATTTTTAGGCATACAAATTTTCGTATACCTTGAGTGCTATATATTGTTTCCACCCAAAATTTCTATCAAAAAATATATTGGTTGGATAACTAAAGAGTTAGGGATCAGATTATAGTATATAATATATATAAATATTATATAGATCTATGATCTAACTCCTTTGCTTCAAAGAATATTTCAGTTCAATTTTTGCTCGACTACGAGATCCCCTGAACCCTTCCAGGAACTAATATTTCAATAATTCTTCGCTTCATTTCTTTACACATGCATGCATACATACACACATACGCACGCACGTATAAACAGGCATGGGCTGCTGTGTGGGATTACTGTGGGAACTTATTTGTTTATTAACTTTTTTTGTAGACAGACAATCTTCATAAAACTTTCAGACCGTGATAATAATATTAAAATGTATAATTGTGCCAACGCACAAGTCTCTAGTACTTCAAATACAGTTTTTGCAAACTTGTAGGGAAGGGGGTGTTTTGAGGGGTGGGGGTAAAATATGACAAAAACCGAAATTCTTTAAAATATATATGAATCTACGTTTAAAATTTGAAGACTCTAGCTTTAAAGATAAGGGAGATATAATTTTATAACTGATTTTCGAAAAGGTTTTTTATCGATAACAAAAAAACGGGAGCAGTTATCGAATTTTGAAAATAAACTTGATCTGCGCGTGCAATACACGGACTTACAGTTTCAAATTTCAAGTCTCTAGCTTTTATATCTTCTGAGATCGGACAGACAGACAGACAGACGGACAGACGGACAGGGCTATATCGACTTAAATCGTCGCCCTGATCAAGAATATATATACTTTATGGGGTCTGCCACGCCTCCTTCTGCCTGTTACATACATTTTCAATGGGTTCAGGGTATAAAAGTTAGGCCTTAGGTTTTATTTTTAAATTTTATAATAAAAATTGAAAAAAAGTTATGATTTGATTTTTATATAAAAATTAATTTTTTTAAATTGAAAAAAAAAAAAATGAAAATAAAAGTTTATATTATTTTTTAATTTGCGTTAAAAAAAAACAATGTCTATTTTCCCACTCTTCTTTGAAGATTTTTTGTGCCTCAATTTTTTTAAATTCATAACTTTTATTTGCGGTCCCTGGAAAAAAAACAATATTCAACAAATAAAACACAAAAGTTATGTATACGAAACGCTTTATTATCAATTTTGCTTAATGGGGTTCTCTTTTTAGCATTATCAAAAGTTTGGGAGTACATAGTTCGCGATTTCCCGTTGTTGTATTTGCAATTGATTAGCATTGATGCAACATTACGGCGGCACTACACATTATCATTTTTCTCACATATGTAATGTATGTATAAAAATGTATGTAAATTGCTAGCATATTGTAATATGAGAGCTGTATAATAATTTATAATCGAAGAGGTTGGCGATTCTTTTTTTTTTTTTTTTTTGTTCAATATATGAAAACTATTTTAGATACGTATGCAAGTATGTCTGTCTGTCGGTCGGTCTGTCTGTCAGTCCTTGTGGCTGTATTATTGTTGTGTGTACATTGAGTATGTTGAAGACATAGGTCAATCCCCCATAATATCGCTTTGCTTGCAATCAAAAATCTGTTGAACGCACTTCAAAAATAATAAAAAAATAAACAAATAAAATATATAACTACAACAATGAAACCCGTTCAATTGGTTTTAAGCGCAAGCAAAGCGCCAATTCGTGATCAAACAAATGTAGGAAAAAGAAGAGAAGCACAAAGCTGTTAACAAGGCAGAAAGGAACGCCCGCTATTGGCTGAATGATGGCTCATAACGCGCCCGGCTTCAGGGAAAACGATAACTTTGGTCTTGAATTATTTTTGCCCAATATGACCTTTTGCTCCTCCTTGACACGCTTCTCCTGCTCTTTGCGCATACGCTGCCGCTCCTCGTCCATCAGACGCTGTTCCTCAATGATAGCTAAGCGCTCTTCGGCCTGTTGAATGAATAGATAACATTATATTATAGATAATGTTTAGTTGTAGTTAGTTATATAAACTTACCAATTTTCTTTGTGCCTCTTCGATTTTGCGATTATTTTCGGCCAAAATTTCTTCGAGCTCTTCGCGCTTTTGCTTTTCCTCCTCCTATAAAACCCAAATAAAATGGCGTATTAATAAATCAGATTTAACGCTTCGACGAATGCTTAAGTCTAGTTATGATCATATATAAACGGTATCTTTAACATCGGCGACGCAGACTTTGCGGCGGCATTGGACGCAAGTTTTTCTTATTTTTGATGGGCTGCATATAGATATACATATGTATTAAAGATCTAGTTTAATGTTTAACAATAAGTTACATAGAAAGATATTGGTAGAAAGTAAAAAACATTTAGTAGTGTCTAATAAAAACGTTTAAATAATAGTTGGTTTTACTTTTTCTTTTGTTTTTTTTTTTTTTTTTTTTTTGCAAATTTAATTTTTAACAATAAGAGCACACAACATTAACAAATGTACTTAAATTTGATTTGCTTTAATTTTGGTTTTCCATTTTGGCTTTTATTTAGTTTTTCTTTTACTTTAATCTATTTTTTTTTTGTTTTGTTTTTTTTTTTTTTGTTTTGTTTTGTTGCTACTTACTATTGAAATAGTTCATTTTTCCAGTTTAATGGCTAAATCATTTTGTTAATTTTTGGCTGTGCTGCGAATTTGCATTTTGATTTACGGTATTTCAGCTACATAGTTGTTTAATCAGAATTACATTACATATTTTTTTTTGTTTTTTGTTGGTGTTTAGGAATCAAATCATAAAAGCGTCTCGATCAAACGATAAATGTTTGAAGAAAACAAACATACATAAAATTAAGATTTGTGGCACGACAACAACAACAAGTACAGTCATACCCATTGATTGACAAATGGTTATCCGGGCTTATATGAGTTACGTTAACAATCTTATGTCTGATCGGCATTGGTTTGGTGGTCCTATGACGAATGTTCCTAGAGGGAGAGCTTAGAGTACTTAAAGACTATTTGTTTGTTTTTTAATTAATGCATTTGCATTTGCACGATGATTGTTCCATACACTTAACACACTTCAAGTTTGTTTATATCCATTTGTTTGTTATTTCACACGTTTCGTTTTGTTTAACGAACTCTCACTCACCCGTTGATTGGTATGAATAGGCGCCCGTGTATAGGGGGGACCTATTTGGTTTTTGGCATGCTTCGTACTGTAGGAACTAAGCTAAGCTAAGCTAAGCTATGCTAAGCCCGCCCACTCATCCAAACACTGTACTGACTAAGAGATACTAGAGTTGATCGACTACACTGCGATAAACGATATACGCGATACGTGATACGGGATACGACATACGGTATACGGGTTACGTATGTGTGTGTGTGTGTAGTACATCGTCAACGATCTCCTAGAGAGCCGAGTGTTGCTCTCATCCGTGTGGCCGAATTCTCTTCGTAAGCATTAGCTCCGGCTTAGGTGGGTGGGGTTGAAGGAAAGCGGAGCTACACATACATATACAGCTATGTATATGTGTATGTGTATAAGTGTTTGGTTTACTGCTCGGTCTGCATTGTTTGTTGTATTACTCCCATCTCTCCCAAACACACACGCACACATACACACGCACACAGGAGGCAGTCACACACACACACGCAAGCACACACACTCACACATTTGATCGAAGCATTTAAATTGCGCGCATTATGTGACAACAACCACAACAACGAGTTACAGAAACCAATCAAAATGAAATCAAACAAGAATAGATGCGGCTAAAAGTAACGCAAAAATTGAATGATGCACTTTTGTTGGCGTCAAAACTGCAAGACACATTTTTAGCTTTTTTGGGTAATTATTTCTTTCGTTATGTTTTTGGTTTGTTGAAAAAAATAAATAATAATAATTACAAAAATTATTTGGCAAGATATAATGCGAAATGTGCAGCGACGTGGCCAGCGGCTCAGCGTGTGTTTATGTGTGCACGAATGTGTGTTGCGGTCATGAGCCGAAAGGTTAGCCCGCTAATTAGTAAGTATGGCATGAAGGTATGTGTTAGTGGATTAGCAGTGCAATGGAATTCAGGTCATGTTCCAAGCCGACAAAGCAATTGCTGAATGATCTATCTCTAGATCTTCAAATTACTTCAGCAATCCGTGTAGCAAGAACATGACTGTGTTTATATGAATAATAACACTGCACAACAAAATTGCAGCTATTGTCTGATGAATGTCTACTTTTTTGAGGTCGCTGATTCCAAGCATGCTTTCAATTATTTTGTAACAGCTCTAGTTTACAATTTTATAGTATTATATATTATATTGTCGCTAATTACTTTTGTCAATAAAATTTGATATGGTCAAGACGATTTTGCGTGAATAATCCAAATGATTTATGTTTCATTTGCGGAGAACATTTGTTTAAAGAATACCGTTTAAACTAGAGTTTGTATAAAAAGCTTTCATAAACTACTTAGTTATCCGGTACAAATTAAACCTAAGCTTTGGTAGGATGTTACACTTTCTCCATAACCACCTGGACTATTTTCCTTCCAATCTTGGATATCTCAGTAAAGAATAAGGCGAGCGATTTCACCATGATCTTCGTGCGATGGAGGAACGCTATCAAGGCCACTAGAACTCACACATGATGGCTGACTATTTCTGGAGCATTCAGAGCAGCTGTAACTCTACGTCCTTAAAATGGAAATCAAGAAAAAGAAAATGTTCTACTTAACTAAGCTTAAAAATAAAGAATTTTGTTTTGCAAATATATAAACTAGAGCTGATACAAAAAATCCAGTTACAGATTTGAAATCGTCATTGAAAACTGGAATATTATTATGTAGCATACTCCAATCATCAGACATGCTGTTGTGCAGTGTTATTAGTTAAATTTCATTTTTACACACACGCCAGCACACACACATACATACACACACACACACACTTGGGGCAAACTGAGCCTTTGGCACCTGCTCATTACAGTTGGCAACTGGAAACGTCGCTACACAGTTTCGTATAATGGTTTGTTCAAGACGACTGTTTGCAACTGCTATTGGTATTGTACATGTGTGTGTTTTTCGGTTGTAGCTGTAGTCGAAGGCTGTATACTGTGCGTGTGTTGGTAGTTGGTAATTTGGGTATTTGTGGTAGCAGCAGTCGTCCAGCGAAATCTGAATACGAGCACCTACCTCGCGACGGCGTTCTTCTTCGCGTATCTGCTCGCGCCGCTTCTCCAGCTCCAGCATCATATCACGCTCCATTTCAGCTTTGGCTGTGTCGACACGACGATTCACCTCCTGTTCGATCTCATCGCGTCGCTTCTCGAGCTCCTCCTCGACACGTTTCTTGACGAGCATTTCAATGCGTTTGGCCGCCTGCTCTTCAATCGTTTTCTGCTCAGCTTCCTTTTGGCGACGCTGCCGTTCCATTTCGGCAAGTCGCTCTACCTGCAGTAAATTTTGCTGCAACCAAAGGGATTCATCAAAGTTGAGTAGAGTGAATTGCTGGCCATCGCTTACCTCATCCAGTTTCTTGAATCGACTGCGCTTGTGTCGACTGCGTTGCGTCTCGTGATCTGAGTACTGCTGGCTATCACTACTCGAGGAGCTGGAGCGTTTGCGGGACTTGGAGTGCGAGTGCCGGTGATAGTCGCGCTCTGTGTGTGTGTGCAGGTGCGTGTGCGTGTGCCTGTCGCTGCGATGCCTATCGCGCTCTCGCCGGCCATGCTGATTAATCTCCGCCGACTTGTCCCTATCCGTGCGACTGCTGCGGGTGCAGCTACTGCGCTCGTGCTCGTGGTCCCGTTCCCTGTCCCGATTGTGTGACTTACTCTTGCTGCGTTTTTTGTGTTTGCTCTTGTGATGGCGGCGTTTCACCGATGGACTGCGCGAACGTGAACCCATTATTGTATAAATAAATTAATCAATTAAATTGTTGCGTTTTTTTTAAAGAAAATTTATTGAATTCTTTTTGATTAGTTTCTCACAACAAAATCAATCTACAGATGCCTTAAAAATAGTGTTGCAGAATGCCAACATGCTGTCATTCGTTGACAACTTTTACAGCACTACATTTATGGTATTTTTATGGACATCCGCAATTGGTGCGATTCTTATCCATGTTTAGTATCATTTCATGAAACTTCTCAATCATCACTTGATTGTCCTTAAAGCCAACACACTCCTTTGCCGCATCCTTTGGTAGCCATTTAAGATCTGTATGCTCTTCGGAAAGAATGGCTTCTTGGTTTGGATTTCGTAATTCTGCTAGCCAATAGATAACAACCTTTGGTTTACCTTTGACCTCATAGTTAAGAGTTAGTGGCGTGTCGCGGTATATAATCAAATCCTTTTCGTCGTAACTAAAATCCAACAATAGCAATTAATATGTACTTTAAGTTTGTTTACAAATACGCACTTACCCGGCTTCTTCTTTTGTTTCGCGCAGCGCTGTAGTGAAGTCATCTTCACCGGGATCCACATGACCTTTTGGCGCGCTCCAGTGAAAATCACCATATGAAGCTTTTAGTAGTAAATATTGTATTTCCCCACATAGGCGCCGAAAAAGAACAAATCCAGCTGCTCTTTTGCCCATCTTGTAAGCAATCAACTCTCAGTAGTGTTGAAAAGTAAATAAAAATAACGCTCAGGAGTTACTGCCGTGGTATAAAATATATTTATTTAAATACTGAATTTATATATATTTAAAAAAATGTTAACAGCTCTGAATAATGTTGTTAGTGGCTTTCTAATTATAAGAATAGCTATTTTGTAATGTTAAAACAACTACTGAAAATCATTGGCTAGAGTTTTGTTTGCAAATTGTATTTTTTTAGCCGAGACTACAACCAGCATAAAATTTACAAAACAGTATTTTATTTAAAAGTGCGCCCTGTGCGCCGTTTACAGCACTGGCTGATTAGTTTACAAAGATCGGAGCCGAGCACGTTGTGTTTGATAATAAATTAAGTTACATAAATAATATTAAAGTTGCAATAGAAATGTTTGCTTTGTTGCGTCGTTTGACGTGCGCATCAATCACAAACAGCCGGAAGCTAAACCAGGTGCGATGTTATGCGTCCTTCTCGGCAAGGGATATATTCCGCGACACTTCAGATGAGACCGGCACGCTGCTGACCCGCTTTGCCAAGCACATAGCTATCGACCGCTACAAGTGCGAGGAGCACGTGCTGCCACCAACGAAAATACGCTACTCGGACTACTTTCCCATCACGGATGAGCATTACTTTAAACGCTCCGTGCAAAAGACAGATGCCTCACAGTTGCCAGCATTGATCATACACGCATCCAGCTATCGTTCCAATGCAGCGCCTCCCATGTATGCCATGGCCTTGAACGCGTTGGATGCGCATGCAACTGCACAGCTGGACAAAATGGACATTTCCACAGTGCTGGAGACACTCTATGCATTTTTGTTTCTCATGCCAAACTGGCTGAGGCGCCTCGATTTCTATCACGCGGCCATGCGACGCTTGACTCAGGAAGCGGCCGGCAGCCAGCAGCGATTCTTGCAAATCTGCTTCTATTTAGGCTTGCAGAAGCAGTACAAGGAAAACGATTTGGAGACGCTGCTTGCGACACAGCTTGGCAAGCATTTGGCCAACTTGACTACGCTGGATCTGGCTCTCGTTAGCAATGCTGCTTACAAGACGTCGACTTTGGTGACGGGTGAAGTGCGTCAGGACTATGAGGCTGCCCTGGTGGATGCTGTTTTGAACTTAAAATTCGATGGTGACAGCGTTCCGGATGATACGCTGCTTGTGTGCTTTGTCAAGGCATTGCGCTTCCAGCGCGTGCAAGACGAACGCATCTGCCAGCACCTGCAGAGCATTTGCTTGGAGCCCACACAGTTAACCAAACTGCAGCCGCGTGGCCTGGCTCATATATTTGCCTACTTTGCGGAGATGCAATGGGATCAGCCAGAATGCATGCAAGCGCTTGTGGAACGTTTATTGTTCTTCAAGCCCGGTGAACTGCGTGCCAAGGATTTGTCCACATTCCTCTGGAGCTGCGCCCAGCTGAATTGCACCTTGACTGCTGAGCAGCTGAGGCAACTGGAGGTGGTTGCATTACGCAAATTGAATAACGGCGAATACGACCGTTTTCCCGACCAACTGGTGGATGCATGCCTCTCCTTGGTTATCCTGGGCCACCACTCGAAGCAGCTGTTCGATGCGGCCGAGGAGCTGAAGGCCGTCCAACGTCAGCGACAACGCGCACAACCCAAAGTCGACAGCCGCTTGACTGTGCTGCGATCCGCTGTGGCCATAGAGCATCCCGACTGGACGGACGTCAAGACGAAGCAGGCCTTCAAGGAGCTCACACGTGCGCCCGCCTATTTGCTCAGTCAGCGTGAGGATCTGACAGCATATGCCAATCAGTTGTCGGCAGATGCCGAGGTGGAAGGCGTTGACTTGGTTTGCCCCATTGCTGGCATCAATTTGCCCAGCCTTAGAGTTCAAACGCAAGGCGAGCAGGCCTGCATATACTTTATAGAGCTGCTGACGCCGCAACAGACGCTGAAATTCAGTCGATCTGCGACTTCTTTGCTGCGCTTGAAGCGGAGACTGCTAGAATCGCTTGGTCAGCGTGTTGTGCTGGTAAGTAAACGAATCCAATCCTCAGCTCATTTAATCTAGCTCTAATTCCAATCTCTCTTCAGCTCCATTCCGGTGAAATGGCATCCAATGCGCAGGCGTTGCAACAGCTTTTGGAACAAACTTCAACTGCCAAAAAGGAGCCAAAGCAGGCGGCGCAAGGGCTAAACAATTGAGACGTGTGATATAGAGTCTATTCGTTATAGATTTAATTAACAAGCGTTTTATTAATGTAATTAATTTAGTAAAATTAACACTAAACGTAATTTTCAACAATTTATATATAATACAAATGGGCAAATTTGTTCCTTGGCATATAAACACTCATCGGATCGACTTGAGCTTGGCCTTGAGCACAAAGTAGGCGGCCACACGGAAGAGGAGCAGCATTATGCTAAGTGCCATGAGATCGTTCCAGAACTGGTCGCCCGACATGGTAATCTCCTCCAAAAACTTCTTTGGATATCTGTAGAAGAGCAACTTGTTAGGCAATCTTGGACTTTGACTCTAGCTGATGTACTTCCTTACCTATAATGACAGTAGGGCGCCTCGTTGCAGTCCAAGACCCCTCGGTTCATTCCATAGATGGCAGCTATGTAGCCCTCGAGGCCATATCGTAAATGGGATATGTGACTGCCCCACTTCAGGTAGCTGGGCAGATCGCGCAAAGTGACGCCAAAGCCGGCGAACATCATCATGGGAATGGTTAGCACGGGCGCCAGGAAAGTTCCGTTGACCACGTTGCACCAGGCGCCAACTATCAGTCCAAAACTTTGACCCACAAACACAACAAGCAAACTGATCACAAAGAACATCCAGAAGCGCACCCATTCCATGGGCTGATAGCTCCACAAATAAATGATGACCGTGAACAGGAGTGTACTTACAAACTGGAAAGCAGGTGAGATATGAGATAGAGTTTCTATTGTACTTAGCTATGGTAATTACCGTTATGGGTATTTCTAAGAGCGTCATGGCTGTGTAGTAGGCCTTCAGGGAATACCAGCGATTGAAATGTTCCTTGATCAATATTGTCATCTCAAGGGGGACTAAAATAAAAGAGGTTTATATAATAAATATATGTATGTAAATAGGACCTAAACAAGTAAGAGTGCTCTAGTCGAGACTGCTCAACTAGGAGATGCCCTGAACCCTGCATAGAATTATGCACACAAAAACACATACACACACATACATATGTATGAATACATCCACACGCACGCTCTCTGCTAACTGCGCAGTTAGCACCGACTGCGTTTATGCTGCAGTGTGAGCTACATACATTGTACATATGTATATCATGAGAACTTATTTGTTGAAAAATCCTTTTATAGTGGGACTATCTTCATCAAACTTTCAGAACGTGATAATAATATTTAAATGTGTGTTTAAAGCACAAGTCTGTAGTATTTGAAATACGATTTTATCAAATTTGGGGCGAAGGGGGCGTGGTATCAAAATATATAAGTTACAAAAATCTTTATATTCATCACATGGATCTACACAGTAAATCTGAAGTCTCTATATCTAACAGTATTCAAAATACGGTTAAAAACGAGATCAAATAATCGATTTTTGTCGAAAAAAGAGAAATGGAATGAGCTCTAGAAAAAATATAATAAACTTGTACTGCGTATGGTATACACGAGTATACATGTTAAATGTCAAGGCTCTAGCATTTGTAGGGTTGGAGATCTCAGCGTTGATACGGACGGACAGACGGACATGGCTAGATCAACTCAGCTCATCGCCCTGATCCTATGAAAGTTCTACTCACATGTCAGAACCGTCAACATCATCGTCGTCATGGAATGGTGCATCAATATGGCAAATAGAAGATTATAATTATCTAAAACTCGTGAGCCCTCCTTGCCGGAATGATCGTACATTGCGCCGTAGAGTACGGCCACACAAACGTTGACGAAGAGGCGTAGATGGGTCATGGTCGTATCGCGACCGGACTTGATATAGCCACGTAGCAGCAGCACCGTACACTGATTCATAAAGCTGGTGTTCTCCAGGGAAACGTTTTTGCTACGCTTGGGTATGGGATGCTTGTGGATGAGCGCCTCGGAGCGCAGCACAGCGCTTGGATTGTTGAACCAGGTCAGACTGTTGCCATTCTCCGTCGCAGACTTGAGCGTATCAATCTTGTCGAAGCCGTACTCACCGCAGGCCAGCTCAATGACTGAAAGAGTGGGGAGAGAAACGTTAACTATATTTAGAGTTAGCCTTATGGGGAACTCACTGTAATCAGCTGGATTGTGGTACATGGGACAGGGCAGATCCACGGACTGCAGGAAGGGCACCATCTTCTGGGTGCCGCCCTGATAGACGCAGTTGCCGGAAGAGAGCACATAGACTTGATCGAATATTTGGAACAGCTTGGCAGTGGGCTGATGAATGGTGCAAATGATGGTGCGACCCTGGGTGGTCAAGCGCTTCAACAACTCCAAGACCTTGGTGCAGGAACTGCTGTCCAAGCCACTGTTGGATAGAGTAAAACAAGAGTTTGAGGATTGGCTTAGACAATGAGAAAATTTGCACCTACGTCGTGGGCTCGTCCAGAAACATCACAGTCGGATTATTAATCAATTCCATGGCAATGGATAGCCTCTTCTTCTGTCCGCCAGAGAGGCGGCCTGTCAGTGTCTGATCGTGATCGTAAAGACCCAGCAGCAACAGAATGTCCTCAATCTGGAAGATGGTAGGTGAAGTTTCAGATGAAGTTTCATGAAGACTAACAACTGAAACTTACTCTGCTCTCTTTCTCCTCATAGCTGACATTCTCACCCAATTTCAGATCAGCTGCTATATGCATATTCTCGCTGACCGTCAGCAGAGGCTGCAGGCGATCATCCTGTGTGATATAGCAGGACATGCGACGAAACGAGGCTGTGAAGGATATAAATAAATATTTATTTATTTAAATCTCTTTTAAATTTGATTTGCAATAAACTCACGCAAATCACGTCGTCGTCCATTGAGTCGTATGGAGCCATCGACGCCAGTGGTCTTGAAACCGGAAAGAGCATCGAGTAGCGTAGATTTACCAGCTCCCGATGGACCCATAATGGCAATTAGCTGGCTGCCTGGAAACTTGCCGCAGACATTGTGCAATATTTCCTTTTCACCTGTTTAAAAGATACATATTATTTATCAATTCATTTCACAATTAACGAAAGCATATACAAAATCCATTAAATAATCAATAAGTCATTCTGCTAGCTAAAACTAATTATTTAATAATTAATGTCATAGCAATAGCTATTATTAAATTGAATGACAATTATATGCAGATTTAACTAATCAGAAACTGGATTTATAAGAATCTAATTGTCATGACGATGTATAATATGGGGAATTAATGGAAACAAGTAAGACTAGAGCACTCTAACTTGTTTCCATTAATTCCATATAGTGTCCCTTAATCTGTCCAACTAGAAGATACCCTGCACTTTGTAAAGAGTTTCTATTACAATGTCAATATTTTTTATATATTGTATAATCTCAATATTTTTTATATATTCTATAATTTCAATATTTTGTATATATTTATATTCATGCTCGTCGTAGATAGAGCAAATAGATTATATATACTTCATGGTGGTAGTCCCATATCCAGCCTCTATCCATACATATTCACAAAAACATTATAGATTGAATTTGAATTTTCTGGGTTTAAAATAATGCTCAAAAATTTGCTGAGGTGTTTAGTTTTGTGAAATCATTCTATAAACAACTGGTAACAAATTGTCAATCTTGATTAGCTCTGAAAATTGAAGTTTTTATTTAGTGATAAAAATTCATTTTAGAACAAAAACAGAAATAATTCAGTTACGAAGCGCTGTGCTAACTGACGTATCATAATCATTCACGTAGTGCAATCGAGTTACCGGGCACAAATTACCTTTGATATCAAAAGTTAACACATTTAGCTTCTTGGACTTTGATATTATAAAAAGTGAACCTATTTGCGCTAGGGTATTGCCCGAAAAATACCCATTAACGAATTTTAAATAGTGCTCTAAGCTAGTTAATGTGTTATAAACATAGTTATAAGTATGTGTAAGTAAATATATAAATATAAATATAAATATAAATATAAATATAAATATAAATATAAATATAAATATAAATATAAATATAAATATAAATATAAATATAAATATAAATATAAATATAAATATAAATATAAATATAAATATAAATATAAATATAAATATAAATATAAATATAAATATAAATATAAATATAAATATAAATATAAATATAAATATAAATATAAATATAAATATAAATATAAATATAAATATAAATATAAATATAAATATAAATATAAATATAAATATAAATATAAATATAAATATAAATATAAATATAAATATAAATATAAATATAAATATAAATATAAATATAAATATAAATATAAATATAAATATAAATATAAATATAAATATAAATATAAATATAAATATAAATATAAATATAAATATAAATATAAATATAAATATAAATATAAATATAAATATAAATATAAATATAAATATAAATATAAATATAAATATAAATATAAATATAAATATAAATATAAATATAAATATAAATATAAATATAAATATAAATATAAATATAAATATAAATATAAATATAAATATAAATATAAATATAAATATAAATATAAATATAAATATAAATATAAATATAAATATAAATATAAATATAAATATAAATATAAATATAAATATAAATATAAATATAAATATAAATATAAATATAAATATAAATATAAATATGTATAAGTTAAAGTCGTATCTACTCTGAAACATTTCATAATCTATTTCAAACTATGCTATAAAATTGATATGCTCCGCTCTATCTATAAATGTTGACTAATTGATGGGCCGACAGGGGCAAGGGCGTCGTATCTAATCAATTGTAAAACAATGAGCTGTTTAAAAAATACCTAACAGGTAGTTACTCGTGTGTTTATTGAACTCTATTTTCTGACTGTTCTCGTGGCTTCATCAAAAAGTAGCCGCTATTCTGTATGGATCCATAAAGTCGAGCGCCTTTTATTTTCTATTTTGGCAATCTTATCGGGTCGTGTTTGAACTTTTATGGGTTGCCATATCGCGGCCAGAGCTAACGATCGTAAATGCCGGCACTCACCTCGATTGAAGCCCAATTTGACCGTCAGCGAGAGCTCCTTGAACTCAATGTCCACGGGATCGCGTGGCGGCAGATTGGATAACGCATTTGTATCAATGTGGAAATCCTCCTCGGCCTCGATCACCGACTCCAAGGGCGTTTGCTTGGCAGCTGCAGCTGCCAGTGGTGCAGTGCCGGTGGGCGTGGCAGTGGTTGTTGTATTCGTCTGTCCATTGCGCCAGCCGCTGGCACTTGTCATGGGCACCGTGGTGGCATTGTAGACACCACGTCCCGGCTTCGCTGTGCCGGTCTCACCAATCTCAATGCCCAGGCCTATGCCGGGAGTGCCGCCATCGCTATTGAAAAACTGTTCTCGCGCCGATAGCATTGTAATCAATCAGCTGGAAAGAGTTTTAAATACAAAATGAAAACTTAACTTGGAAGATTAAAATAATGATTAACGTTGATCGATTAGATTATTAGATGTGTTAATCTTTCTTTTATATTTTTATTTTTTAAGATTATCTAAAAGATAAGATCAAATAAAAAATTATAATAAAACAAATATATCTTTATATGTATTTTTTTTTTAAATAATTATCATTTTATATTAAAATAACATTTATATTTAAAATAATTTTTTTTATTATCATAGTTATTATATATTCAGTTATTATATATTTTTTTTATCATTTTTATAATATTATTATATATGTATTATTATATATATTATATTAATATTGAATTTTATTTTATTATTTTTAGCTTTATAAAATTTTTATTTATTTACTTTAGGGTAAGATCCACATTTGAAATCATATACGAGCACATATTGTTTATATAAATATTTTTTTTAGCTCAAAATATATAGAAATCTTTTTTTTTAACTCAAAATATACAGATGCAAATTGATAAAAAAAATATAAAAATATTGTATACAAAAATATATAAACGTTATTTGAAGCATGCGTTGTTCTACTGACTATAAACTGACTATAGATACGAAAGTCCAGTCCAAGTAGTAAACATTTAATCGCTGCAAATGAACTATCTACCCTTAGGTTATTTTTGTAAAACTGGTTTTTAATATTAATATTTCAGAGTTTAGCTCAACGCGCAAATAAAACAATAAAACATTGTGTCTGACTCGCACCTGTTCCACTAAAAACATTGAAAGCTATACAATTTTTAATATTTGATATATAGACTAAACTTTGATGATATTATCTTATTTTGATTGGAATAAAAGCACAAGTCAATAATGCTTTATATCTGATTATTTAAATATATTTTCTATAACTGCTAAAACGAATTTATTATACATTAATTATATATAATTTATTTCAAGCCTGTTCACTTTAGTATTTTAAATCATTCAATTATCAAGTTCCTAAAATTCCATTACCTTCATTCTATATTATATATATTGCATTCATTTTAAATAGAACCCCATAAAAACCCCAAAACTTTCTAATCAATAATTATGAATTTCAAGCAGTTGCGCTAAGTTAGCTGCGACTAATTTAGCACAACTAACTTAATTTTATTTTACCAACAAAAAACCTTATATTATTATATACACATTTGTAATTAATTTGTAAACTCTACTTTCAGACTCGAACACGATGCATTTGGTTGCTGCAATGCTTGATTGATTTTCCCAGTGATGCAACAGGCGTTATGGCTCATGGAGCTGTGCCACATTTTATTGGGGCAGAGTCCAGCTCACGACTACCTGGCCGCAGCTATAGCTCCAGCTACATAAAAGCTCAACTTGATCAAACGGGTTTTAAGTTTTTCTTAAGGTTTTTTTTTTCGAATTGCGTGCCATTTTGCACTGTGATCGAACTGTGTCGGATCATGGGCGCTACACATGTGGATGACTACCGTAAGCTGTTCACCTTTACACCTGGTAATTATCAAAGCTGCAAAACGTTTGCCACCCGCCGCTAAACGCCAGGTGAGCAAAAAATGTTTTTATTTTTTAAATTATATATAATTGTATATAAATATATGTATATATCTAAATAGATTCACATACAAACATGTATATATGTATGTGTTTGTACTGATTCACAGAGTGAAAGGAGTATATTGGCTTTTATGTAATGTCAGCAGAATTTGAAACATTCCGTCTTTATTAGGTAGACTTTTGATTTGAACTATATGCATATATATGTAAATGTGTATATGTATATATAGATTCTATAAGATTCTATTAAGGGTGTTAAGATTCTTGGGCTTGTTAAATCGAGAATTTCTATTTTACACTAATATTTTGCGAAATTATTTCAGAGAGTTGGAACTAAAAATAAATGTATATTATTAGATATACTTTTTTTTTGACAGCTTTAGAGCCTGACTCACATTACCGATATTGACCATATATAAACAGATAAACTTATAAATTATATATGTGCAACAAACACTTAGATTTTTTTTTAGTTAACGAGTATTAAGCAATCGGTTACGCCAGTTTTTAACGTTCTCACTTGTTTTTTTTTTTGTTTTCTTCTCTTTTGGCTTTTAAGCCGAGTATTTGTTTATGTCACTTAATTACGCAAATGACGATTACAGTTGACGTCAAAAATTATGCATGCTATTTGATATTTGTTTTGCTTCTTGTGAAAGCAAAAAACAAATTATTTAATAAAGGTGCAACATGCACCTTAAATAAATTACTCAAATTGAAAAGCAAATGCGGAAGAATATCTACATCTAATATATGCTAAATTTTTAATATTCCCATTCATAAAAAATAATATATACATATATATTTATTCATTAATTTAAGAAATGTTTGCCTATAAACACAATCATTTTTTGATTGAAAACATCCTTCTTTACAAATCAACCATGCTCTAGGCATACAATATTTAAATTATCTACAACAACCTCAATTAAATATTCAATATTTACATAAGTAAATGTAGCACGCAATTTACTCCACATTTTTGTCGTATTATTAACAAACAGCTTCATTCAGATGTATATTATTTAAATAGAAATTATATGCATTTATATATATATATATTCCGTAAGATCAAGGTACAAATGCAAAGACGAACAATTGTAATCGTAGAAAACAAACGTATATATACTTTTTCTATATGCTTTAAATATGTAACGACATTTTAATCAAAACAAAAGCATTGTTCGAATACAGCTATATTGTAGGCTTAATTATGTTTATAAAAATATAAATGTATATATATCTGCATATATATATGAATTAATTGTAAATGCAATTGACATCGCTTTATGACGATTTATTTATTATGTGTCATCTTTAACCCGCAGCCTGGACACCTTATCTACAAAGCATCTGTTATCATGTGAATATATGAACATTTCTGATGTATACGAGAGGTACTACTGGGACTTTAACAAAGGTATTACATAGGACATGTATAGTCAGTATAGGTAGACTAAATATAGTATACTACTGTGAGAGTAAGTATATTTATACTTTGTGTATACAATGTAAGACTTCACAAGTATTTAGTTTATGCATACTACAGTAAAGCGTAATACTGAAAATATATATGTTGTAAATAAGTATGGAAAGTTAGAATAAGAGTGGAACCTGTTTTTATAGCATATATTAAAGTGTTGTATAATATATTATAAGCTGTTGGAATGTGTAGTACATATAGAGTTTATACTATAATGATACATATAGTTTCTAGAAAACTTCTATAATGGTATATACGATAAATGTATATACACTTTGAATATTTATTATATATTTACATTAAACTGCTCAGCAGAATTGCAAACCTCTGCATATTTGTATGTAACCAAGCGTTGTTGCAAAAAAAAAAAAAAATTAAAAAATTTTAAAGTCAAACAAGTTAAAAAGATCTCATTCATTCTCTAATTAACCAATTTTAGAACTAAAAACTCAAACTAATTCGATAGATCTCAAAAAGGCTCTCCAATTAAAATTTTATAAATTCAACGCATTTTAGAATTCAAAATTCGAATCAATTCAAAAGATCTTAAAAAGGTTCTACCAGCAGAATCGTATAAAGTTAATGGAATCAAGCAAACAATTCAGAAAGTCAATGCCAAAGAAGTTAAATATTCTAAAACGAAATTCTGCTAAATTAATTCTTACAAAGTATTTTTTAATGATACTTTAGATTGAAAAAAGTTTCTTTTAGGTGCTTCTAGTTAAACACAATGATTTAAAAGAATAATATATGTATATATGTATAGTTTTTTGGCAAATATAGAATTCTTTTATTTTTGTATATTTATATGTATAAATATTTTCATTTTTAGCTTGCTCTATTTTGTGTTTAATACTGTCTTAATATATTTATATGTCAAAATACCAAGAAAATTCCTGTTTAATACTGCCATAAACAATTTTTTCTCATATGTATAGTATATTCTATTTTTATACTATAATATATATACATAGTATATACTATAATTAGACTATATATACTACTTATAAACTATACTATACACTTCTAAGGGACAAAGTAACGTAAACTTGTATTCAACTCTCATCCTTTTTCCATCTCAATCTAAATCCATTCACATACTATGCTAGGCAAAGTAGAGCTTTGACATACCTGGACATATTCAAGATTCGAATGCAGCTTTTCAACTGTTCGCGAGCTGCTTATATATTCCATTAAATACTCAATAACATGCGAATTATTAATCGGCAAATCTAGCTATCTGTTAATCTAGCTCAGCCAGCCACTGCTAGTGGGCATTGCACTTGAATTACTTGGAAAACGAAAAGACAGCTCAATAGACAATGTCAATGCCCTGAATCTCACTCCCATGTATATGCATATGTAATATATATCAGCTAACTGAAGGGCTAAACTAAAAACTACGCCGTTTGCTTATGACGCACACGTTCGTACTGATACTTTATCAGCAGAATTTCAATATTTAATTGACACTGTTGGGTCTCCTCTACTATTTGCAGTTCACTCTTATTATTTGCATGCAAAAATCTCCGAAAGCAGAAAACTTGTCAGCTAAATGACTCGAAAGTAACTGAGAAACCTGTCTTGCCTCGTTGCCAAGGTATTCCCGAAATTCATCTTATCCACATATTATGAAATATTATATACGCACTGCACTTGTAACATATACCTATATACATAGTATATATCTATGTGTCTGTGCTCTGTATCTATCTGTGTGTTCTCGTGTTGTTCGTGTCTACAATGTTATTGTTTACTCCGCTCTCGGAAGTAAACCGGTTGAGAGACTTGGAACGGAACGGTAGCCAAGGCTGGAGAATAGAATAGATCTGGAGAGCAGAGCAGAGAAGCAGCTGCTTCCGTTGGGAATCAGATCATCGTGCACAATTATAATTTGTTTTTTTACTCAAATGAGACTTAATTATGGGATAATTTATAAGAAATAATCATTATCATAATAAAAATGCAAATCTATATATCGATTTGAGCAAAAGGTGAATATACCCTTTGATTGAGCGTAATGTACATTCATCATTCCAAATTGCTTATGATGAGCTGACAGCTAATTAATAGCTTTATTATTCTGTGTGATTAGCAATATGATCTTTTAGTTAGATTGATTTCAGAAGTTTATTAGTATTTGTGTAGGGCTGAGATTACTTTTGTCAATAAGCCAAAGCGTTCAAGTAATACATAGTTTAAAATACTGTTTGTACATGTGTATAATATAATATAAATTCTGTAGAGATTTTTCAATAGGCAAAGTAAAATTTTATTTAGGAATTGAATAATATAATGTCTATGGCATGATGTAGAGAGTTTGGTACACACTTTAACTTTTTTTTTATTTTGTTTGTATTTAAATTGTATAATTATGAAATATTTTTTGTTAAAGTTGAACTATATTCAAATATAACTTTTTCAAATACTTTTTTATATACTAATTTAAATATGCTTTGGTTTATTTAATAATTATATAATTATCAACGTGTTTTTTTAATTAAAAGGTTATTAATTATATAATTATAAAAACTAATTTTAGCAACTTTTTTTATTATTATTTATTGTACGTATATTTATGTTTATGTTATCATGACCAAATAAATACTATTTTATTCTTAGTAGAATAAATTGTGGGCTTCCCATCTCAGCTTTCATTTTTCAATATAATATTTAATATTTAAATGCTCGTGTTTTGCGGTCATCAAAACATTTTTTCATTGACCTTTAAAAAAATATTTTTATTATATTTAGCTGTTAAATTTTGAAAATAAAAATATAAACTTTAATTACTTGAATATTTTACGTTGCTTTTTGTATGTCTTGAATTATATAATTAAAATATTATACGATTTTTGTTTGTGCTTTTTTAACGTTATAATTAAATATTTTTAGTTTATTTTCTACTTTGTTTGATTTTTTTTTGTTTTTTTTATACCCTTAGTTTGATAAAAATGGGAAATCAGAGTATAATGGTCTTAAGAACAAATTTTTTTTTCTATTTTGCAAATGTTTTATTTATAAATTTGTTATATTTTATTATTATATTTTTATATGTATATTTTACATATATATATATTTTTTATATAATATATTTAAAAATATAATAATAATATTTTATATATTATATATTTTTTAAAATTATATATAACTTATTATTATTAAATATAAATTATTATTATTTTTTATGTTGAGTTCGTTTTATATGATTAATAATAATCAATTATTTTTTTGTTTTCTATCTGTTTTCCTTTATATAATCCTTTTGATTTATACAACAATATGCTTTATTCTATTTATTACAGATTTATGTTATTTTTGTATATGAAAACATATTTATTAATTTCATATGTAAATTTTTCATAGAGCTTGTCTTTTATTTATTTTTTTTATTTTGGTTAATCACTTCAAATGGTTAATATTGCACTGTTCATTTTTAATTAAAAGAGGATCCACATAGTAACTCATTCAGAAGTCAAAACAAATAAAAAATGTTGAATTTTTCGATCTCTGCAACAGGTCTTGACAATTTTGGTATATTATTTTCATTTTTTTAGCGCACAGTTCTTGTTCCTGGGATGTTGCGTTAATTTGTAGATACAAACATTTCGTGCTCGCCTTACCCGTGTCGTGCTCGAGCGATCGCAGTTAAGAAATAAAAAATGATATTGCACGTCGCTTAGTTATTATGCTACACAATTTACAGTCTTCACTCTATATACTCGATTCTTTTCAGTTCGTTTCGTTTCGTTTTCCACTTTATTTTTTTGTTACTTAGTTAATTTTTGCGCGCTCTACAGAAACCGCGTAGCAGCGTCTTCGATGTGACATCGGCGACTGGCGGCCAGCAAACAAACAATAATCCCAGCTAGCTATGGCAATTCCCTCCGAGTTCCAATGAAGGCAGCTCTACCAGCCAGTTGAGACGCACACAAAGGCACGATCGAGCGTCTCAGCTGTTGTGCGAGTGTGTGTGTGAGTATCTATGTGAGAGCGAGCACGAATACTTCTGTGTGTGTGTGTGTGTGTGTGCTATGCAAGCTTTATCATACAGCACAACTGAAAACGAAGTCCGTTCGGCTTTTGTGGCTGGCTTTTGTTAACACTTTTTGTTCACATTGGCTATTAGTGTTTCGGGCCTGTTATAATTGTGGTTTTCCTTCAGTGATAACAGCACAATACTAAAATATATCAGCCGAGGCAGCACTCGCGATCGGTTGGCAACGCAACGCATTGATATTGGGCCCGGCCTTTGGGTTCACAAGTCCATATATCGGATGTCTTTCATATATATACATTTCGTATGTCTTGCTACGTAATAAAATTCTTCAGTTGTTGGCCTTGCTGCTATTTTCTTCGCTCTTAAACAATGGATCGCTCTATATGAGCAGCATTATCGTTCAACTTAACAATGCTGCCAATACACAATACCAATGCAGTCAATGTTCTTTGTGCGCTCCACATGAATCATGGCTAATTAATTATTGGGTTTTAGCTCGCATTGCATTGGTATAATATATGGATACATAGCTGTAGCTAAAGAAACACTTTCATATATCATGTCAAATTATATAAACTACATAAAAAATAGTTAAAATTTCTTATCAGAAATTGTCAACAGGAAGCGATGAAATAATTGTCATATCAGTTGACTATCTATGAATTTGTAGATTCTCATATATTATTGATAGTATATTTTTGCAAATCAGATAATATAATGCAAAGTTCAATTCAATACTTACTTGTGTAATAATTTTTTTTTTGAATCTAACTTGAAATGGAAAATTTGTAAACAGCAATTAAGATTTTATTTGTTTTTTAAAGGTTCCATAGTTCTAAAATAATATATAATTAATAACAGTTTCTTAGGTACTCAAAGTTCAGCTGGAGGCTATGCAGAAAAAAATGGGTTGGTTTGCTTTGGTTTTGCTTAAAAATCAATATCTTATCGAAATAACATTATTTGCCTTATCAATAAGAGCTTAGAGTACTTCGCAATGTAAATCTATATATATATACCATAAATAACACATATAAACATATATGTAGTATCTTGTTTTACTTTCACTATTTAACGCATATTCAACACCCAATCTTTGGGAATTCAGGAGCTGAATCATCTCAAGTGGCTACGAAATACTTGAAGTTTTTTCAAGAATGCTAGTTATATGCTTATCGTAATTGTTGTAAGTGTATATAGATGAATATATGTACATTATATATATTTATTTGTTTTTTCATTCTTAGACTTTGGACCGTAATTAGCTTACTGTGAATACCGACTGAACAAAACCCAACAGAAGCGAATGTATTATTGTTTTCTAATATAATAGACTCAAATCAACGCTGCAGTCGGGTGCAAGCAACTGCATAATACTCGTAGCTTATAGTTTACAGTAGATCAATGGCTATCCACTAGTAATCGTGCCTTAAATACTGTAAAATATTATATATTGTTTTTATTTTTCAATTTCCAGCTTCTATAAGATACGTTTACATGTAACATATAAGAATTTATATGATATATTCTTATATACATTATAACATCTACCTATAAATGTATAGGATATTCGTCTGTTATATGAATAACATCACAGTTATTACAGTAATGTTATTCATATAACATAGCCTATACATTTATACGTCTTTCTGTAGAGCGGCTCAATATCTATCCACCTGTCAAACTAACTAAACTTTAAGAAACATATGTATATATAATAATATTTGTAAATCTATAGAGCTCAACTATAAATCACTTGTTAAATTATCAGCTTCTACATATAAGATACAGTTTCAATTGAGAATACACATGATTTCACAAGAATTTCAAGGACATTGTTCAAAACTAATATACTCTATTTCCATCGCAAACGAGTATCAAAACAAATAAAATACAATTGTAATTAAAATGAAAAGCAATACACAGGCTGGTTCCCTCGAGTCTGTACCGCTGATTAGCAGATCGTTTGTAGATCGTGAGCTTCAGAGCGTAGACTTTGGATACTTTGGATGCATTAATTGATGATCAGAAATATAAATGCTATTTATATGAAATTTACATAAGTATTTTACTGGTTTCGATATTATCGAAAGCACGAGTATCGCACATAAAATGATAAGATTAAAATATATGACAATATAAATTTCATAAAATGAGCAGGAAATTCTTGCCAAATACTTGGACTTCTTTGTGGGCCGAGCAGAATATAAAAGTTAGTTACTTATCGGCTAGATTCGGTACGACGCATCGTCTAATGCCAAAGTCCAAATGTTTGCGGCATTTTTATGATCTCAGTCGAACCCGAAGTCAAAGTCGACGTCGAGCTCGACGTCAGCTTGAGTTGTGGGTGTTCTACTGAGGGCGATATTGACTCTAGTACAATCACATAGTAGCTATTGTTTCCCCCGTTTGCTTGTGTGTTTGTCGTTCATTGTGAAGCTGATAACTCGGGATTAGTAATTTGTCTTGGGCTCTTTCCATTGAAAACTTACGCCATCGCCTCCGCATGTTTCTTGTCGGATGCGAAACGTGTGCCCATTTTATTACCCATTCGTGTTGGTGGCGTGATTTGAGAAACAAAATATAGAATAATACAAACAATCAATGAAGAATTTTATATAAATCTTAGCCCATTATTATTGCCAAAATATAACTGTTAGAAATATATTGAATAATTGGGATTGTTTCAGATTTTAACTAAATTTAAAATTGTTTTAAATCTTTTTAAGAAATTTGTGTAATACAATTTAATTAATATCAAATACTCATTATGCAAAATGTTCTAAATTTTATTTTTATTTTTTTGATCATTGCTGTAACTAAAATAAAATTTTACACCTATTTCTATATATGTATCTCCATATACAAATCTTATATATAATATCTTTAACTTATATTTCAAATATAAGTGTTATATAGTTGAATTCCTCTTAAATTCCTTTCTAAACACTTTCAAAAATATGTATTTTTATTTAATTTCAGTAACAAATAACACTGCAGGCTTTTCAGCTATGAATGAATTTGAATGAATGAAACTTTTGTAGAAATTTATAAATATATATATGTATATATTTTTTATTTAAAATATATATACATATATATAGTATATATTTATATATGTGCCCACGCTGTCTGGAGCTTATCATCAACTTGACAGCATAATGATCAATCAAAATTAATGATTTTTCATAGAAAATTAATATTTTTACAAATTTAATTTATTTTTTGATCAACTGATATGTCTCAGCTGATGCGCCATAAGCTTTGAAGGCATCATCTCACTAAGGCGTTGCTATTTATTTTAATCAGTTTATTTAATTTGATTTTCAAAGTTTTTCAAGGTTTTTTTTTTTTTTAATTTGATTTATTTTGTTTGGAAGTATATATTTTAGTATATTGTAAACTATATATATATATATATAAGTACTTATACATTTAGATCAAAAATATATATTATTTTTCTACATTAATTATTTACGTTTTATAACAAGAAATATGGATTTAAATTGTATTAAATCATTTTGTATTGGCTTTTAATATTTATTTATAATAATATTTTAACCAAATATAAAAGAATTTTACTGAACATATAGACAGTTTTAATTTTGCATGTCTCTTGAAGACGTCGCCATTCAATTTTTTGGTCGATCTGTCAATGGTCTTAATGAACGAGTATATATTACAAATTCAATTTTGATTTAATCTGAAGGTGGAATCTATTCATATTTACTAATATAGTTTCAAACCCTTTTTGAAAAATCCACTAAATTTGGAAAAAACTCTGTGAACACATCGTATTCTAAGTATATAGTATAAGCTGACTTATTGACAATCTAATCACCTAATATAGCTCTCTACATATATGATAGCTCAAGATTACTCACCCTCTCCAAGATCTCTTTATCTTCTCCAATTTTAATAATCATAATCTATTTACCCGTTCGCCATTTCTCACAATAGTCATATCTTTCATTTCAGATACACATATATGGGAACACTTTGCATGCTTTGATGAGGCCGCTACAAATTTCTCACACACCTGAAATTTTGCTCAACCGGATTTGGATGTGTCAATTGTAACGGTTCAGCAAGATACAGGCGCGAATGAAAGATGCCGGCTAAGGATAGCTCACAAATGGAATCAACAGCAGATAGAGTAGCACTGAGTCGACTTCAGTTATATATAAGTAAGTAGTATATCCAACTATTCCTGGCAACGCTCGAGCCTCGACTGATGCACAGACCGCACCAACAGCCACTAGGTAGCCTCCCGGAATGCCATTTGCTCGACTAACTAACTAACTGCTCGTCCGACCGACTATATACTGTATGAGAAGAGTTTGCTGCCGTTTTTTAGTTTTTATTATATTCTGTTTCTATTTTTTGTTTTTGTCCAGGGGAGTCGACATTAGAATTAGACTCGGAACAAAAGGAACAACAATGCCGGCTGGCCGCTTGGTTGGCTGACTGACTGATTGGGTGGGTCAAACGAATGTTGCAACAGCGGCGCATGCTTTCTAAACGCCACCAATTTACTCCGTGCTGTTGTTGTTGTTGCTGTTGTTGTGGGACGCACCTTACTAGTACAAATAGCCAGATAGAGACGGAGCGACAGCTGACACCAGCGAACGCGCCTTTTTAATGAGCTGACCCCACCTAGTCTATATGCGTAGAACTATGTATGTATATATGTATATGTATATACACATTAGAGCATTAAGCTAGCTCTGGGGGCGCCACATGACGCGCTTCTGTATGTGTGTGTGTGTGTGTGTGTGTGTTGGTTATTCAGTTCCCATAGGGCGGGGGTGTCTTTGTGCCTTGGCTAGCATATAATGTAAACGTTTATCATTGGACAGTCGTGTATATATACACACATACATATATATGTATTATGTATATCCAGTCATATCAATTCTATATGTATTTAACTAAATGGGTTAATGACTTGGCAAATGCATTCTCTAATTAAAATTTGTATGCCAAATGCATTTGTAAGGTGTCATATGATGATAATTCGCTTCAGCATCTTAATTGGCCAATAATGAATTATATTGATGAATTATAATTAATCTTTATTTAATTAATATTTGCACTACAAAGAATCATAATTCTCTGATATAAATATTTACATAGTTAATAGGTGTGCTCTTAAACTAGAGTTTTCGACTTTTTGTACATTTTTATTGACTTTATAAAAAATCCTAATTATAATAATATATGTATATAATATAATATATATAAAATATCCTTTATATAATATATATTTAAAAGACATAACAACATTAGTGGATTTAAGTCATTAGTCTTATTTTCTATAGGATTAAAAATTTGATATTATATATATAGATCACAAAATTAAATTTCTAATTTTCAATTTAAAGTTAATTTTATAATATATAATATTTATGTCTTATCTGCTCTAAGGTAATTTTCTTCAAATTCGTCATATAGAGAATCATATAGATTTTAGGCAAACTATTTTAGAAGGATAACATATTGATACATTTAATAATTTTATTAATAACATTATTATTAAATTTATATTTTTCAGAATACTCTAGTCGGAAATGACCGTCTACGAGTTAACCTGAACTAATAAAAAAAAATATTTAAAAAAATCATATTAAATTAAATTAATTATATTGGAACTAAACAAATATTTTGGTTTTCTCTAATTTGTAACTTTGCTAAGCCTATTCCTATTTCGATTGAGTCTATAGAATGTATAGAAGGTTTCTATTGCCCACAGCTGTGAAACCCACAATTTTTTTTTAAATTTTAAATTCAAACTCCTTTTATAAATTTTATTAAATATAAGGATTTACAGTCACTAATTGTAAAAAAATAAATAAAAATTCGACACACTAGTTAAGGAGAATACCTTACCTAAATATTTGTTTCAGATAAATTTAGTTCCTTATAGCGCAAATATTACTTAAACAAAGGTTAATAAGTCAAATTTTTTAAAATTATTTTTAAACTGTTGAAATTTAGCTTCTGTTTAGCAAAGTTTCTTACAAATTGGTCGAAGTCAAGTTTAAGATAAATTGAGATTTCGCCAGCCAAATTTATTAGAAGTTAGTTGAAAATAAGTTTCATATAAATTAAACGCATTAGTTAAGTGCGGATAAGCTTTATCTTCTTGACACATTACGTTGAGACACTACGTTGGATAACATAAAAAATTGAATCGATCTACATTATATGTAGACAATTGTTGTCTTTGTCTTATTTACCCATTTCGCTCACCTTATATATATATACTCGTCGTGTTAGAAACCTTTTAGTTTTTTGTTCAAATATTTTTCTTAAATATATGTTATTAATATATATTTTTAATTATATTTTATATATTATAATATTGTATATAAAATATTTTACAATATATTTTCAATACCTGCTCAACACATTAAACTACAAATATACATAAGCTTCAACTAAAAATGTTATGATAATTATATTTTAAGTAATTGTTACGTAATTATAATCATCCTAAAAATAATGTAATATTTCGAAAAAGCCCCAAAGGGAATCATTTTGAAACCCCTTAGATGTTTTCCATTTACCAATATTTTTATAGCACTCTTATGTATCCACAGTCCATTGCTCTACAGCACACCTTATTACAGGGCCAATCCTTAAAACCATATTACATACATATGTGTATGTATGTCCTGGCACACCCATGGAAGTGAAGAGAGGAGACGTGTTAGTTTTCGCGCCCCACCAGTTGCCCTTTGCCCAGCTCGCAGCGTTATGCCAAATGGCCACGCAAGGAGCAGGACTTGACGCAGGGATGATCCGCGGTCACCAAAAGGGCGCGTTTCACATTAACACATAGCCAAATGTCAGTCTGGCAAAGTGTGTAGCTCTCTGTCCCTGCTAACTGGGATTGGCACGGATGCCACCCGAATCGTACGCACATATACAAACATTTAAACTCTTGGCAGCTAGTTTTGTTAATTGAATTTTGAAGGGGTTTCCAATGCAGGGCTGAAAGCTTGAAAAATTAGTATGTATATTACATTTAGTGCTTTGAATTGTAATTGAAAATCTGTACCTTAAATGAGAATCGTTTATTGTAGATATTGTACATTTAACACACCTGATGTTTGGTTTATTTTATATTTTAGTTTTTTAATATAATAAAGAATAGGTATTATGAATAAAATAAAAAAATAAAAAATTCACATTAATAAATTATATATAACAATAATTTAAGTTAAATTAAAAACAAAAGTTACCACATTTTTTAAGTTTTAGAAAATATATTGAAAATTAAATCTAATCCTTAATTAAATTTGTCATAATTATGAATTTTTGTTATTATTAGTTAGCTTTTAATAAATAGTACACTTTCAGTTTCCAAAAATTCGCTCAAGAAGAAGCAGAAATGCTAAATACACATACTCACAATTCCATATCAGGTATACCCTGATCAGGCATATACATATCTATATACATATATTCATAATGAGAAAATTCAATGTCTGTCCGTCCAATTGTCCATCTTAAAAATCATTCCCATATTCCAACTACTCATGGCAAAAAACTAATATTCTCTTTTCCAGTAAAGGCTGAGCGTGAAAACTCCCTAGGCACTCAAGAGAAGTGATCCATTTCTGAAGAGTCTCTCGCCTATAAAAGCGCGAGCCTGCCCTAGAGCTCGATCAGTTGTTTTCCTGACGTGGCCCCGTTCAGTTGCTGTGTAGCAGAGTCTTTTTTTTTTTTTTTTTTTTTTCTAAGCATTTTTATTAATAATTTGTTAATCCTTAATAATATTAAAGTTATTTTTGTAAATATGGTCATACGAATAAGAATGTATGATAAACTATTTATAATAATATGTTTAGTAATTAGTGTTTTTTATATTTATGCTAATAAGTATTAAAAATTATGATTATGATGTGTATGATAAAATCTGGCTCTTTAATATTAATTCTGCAAATTAATTGTAAAAATAAGGTTTTATAAGACTCAGATTTTCAATATACTAAAAAAACTAAATAAATATATGGTATAGTTAATAAATATGATATGATATGATATGATATGATATTATGATATTATGATCAATAATAAAAAATCAAAAGAAAAATTACGTTATTTCAATGAAAATTAAAAAAGTAATAGGAATTTGATTCCCCTTCCTCTTCTTGGTTTCTTCCAAATTGAATTTTTGTTGTTTTTTTCTTATGTTAAGTATAAAAAAATCCGTTTAATATTAGAAAAAAATGGTTGATAAATAAAAAATAAATAAATTAAAAAAGTTGTTCATTAAAAAATATAATATGGATTATAATACTATTACTCATCATATTTATTCATCATATTTTTCTGGCAAGTGTATATATAGATATTGAATAATATCTAAAATTTAAAAAATATATCAAAAATTTGTTAACAAAATAAAAGAAAAATTATTCAAAAAATATATTTAATAAAAAATATTAAAGAAAAAAATTTTTTTAATTACAAAAAATATGTATTTACAAAAATAATAAATAAATATAAAAAAAAAAGTATTAAAAAACTTAATACAAAAAATTACTAAAAAATATAAGAAATATGTTAAAATAAAAAAAAATATTATATTTTTAAAAATATTTAACTTAGTGTTAACAAATTAATAATAACTTAGTGTATGACTCTTCTTCTATGTATGTGTTTCTTTAATTCTTGTATATAGGCATATATTCTTTTCTCTTTTAGTAAAGTGTAAAATATATGACAATTCGCAAGCTTTCCCCATAGTATGCATAATTAAAAATTTTATTACGAATATCATTTGTAATTGGATATTACAACCTTGTGAAATTGTAAATTAGATAATGATTCGATCATAAAACCGAGTATGCAGACATAAGCTTTATCATTATATTTCTTCCCACATATATAATCTATAAAATTCGCTGTTTGCTGTAATAAAATCCATACACCCATCCACGCTGTCATCAACTGGAACATGGGCGTGTTTTCACAGCTGGCCATTGGCGAAACACACAACGGTTATATACTCGTTCGTATATCTTATAGAGAACTATTTAATCCAACTGTTTAGCTTATTGGCTCTGCTGCTTTGTGTCGCTCTACTTTTTTCCAGCACTTTGTGTTGTTGCCATTAAATGCTGGTTGAGGGTGCGCTAGCTGTTTGATTTACTATCAAGGAAATGCCCGTTTAATGCATCGAAATAATTAACAAAATTTACGCTGCGCAACGATTTGTTTGTATTTAATTAGAGCAACAAATTGTTTGCTTTATATTTAAAGCCAATCGATTAGGGAGCGTGGGTACAATTAACAACAAAATGCCTTAACAATATTGTGAGTTACGCCAGTTCAGATTGTTCCGCTGGCTCCGCATCTGCTTTGTTTTGCTTCTCTTGCGGCGTGCCCAGAGCCATTGGCAATCGGTCGCCCCAGCGACTGACCCGAGCACAGTTGTAGGCGGCTCTGCAATGGATATAAGTTATTGTACAAATAGGTAATGACAGCATTCTTCTACTTACTTGCCGTGCTTGGATGCCGTAAAGATGACTTCCTGCAAATTGCCAGATTCCGTGCAAACGCGACAAATCGAATGCTTCGAACGCACCAAAGTGGGACGCACAATGCGTGGCCATTGCCGAGTGGCGTCTGTGATGGAACCCTTTTTCAAGATCGCATAGCTGTACGTAGAAGTGCGACGATCCACTACTGCATCGCTGCTGATGCGCAGCGGAGTATAGGCGATTTCGAAGTTGCATGGCGTCCGATCTGCCAAATCCCGCAGACGTGGACATCTCAAATCATGCGGGCACTGGAAAAAGAATTCATTAACTCACATTTTACAAGACTTTCTTAGCTACTCACTGGCGCCAGCGTATGACCGGCATGCTCGTCTCCCGCACGGAGTAGATACCGTCTAGCTTCATTGACTAGCTCGCTGCCTTTGCGTGTGCCCTCCTCCACGATCACCATGTAGCCATCGCATTTGCGCCACAGATTTAACAGAATCTCTTGCCGCTGCTGCTTGTCGCCTAACTCGAATAATGTGTGTGAAATAACAACTAAATCATATTTTGTATCGATGGCGGGCAAAAATTGTCTGTAGAAAACATTGCGCAATGCAATCTGTTTATTCTCCTGACCCTGCTGCAGGATAAGCTCAGATAGTTCGTTCATCTCTCGTGATCGATCCACATTGTAATACTCATAGATGCTGTCGCGCCACATTTCACTGGCCACCCACATGCCGGTGCCAATGCCGGAGCCAAAGTCTATGTAGCTGCGTGGCTTGAACTGTTCATCGCGCAATTGAATCTCTGAGAGCACGCGTTTCATTACAGCATACTCCTGGGCCGCTCTGCCCACGGCATAAACGATAGCTTCGTAGGCGCCGTATTCGATGCGTTTCCAAGCATACGTGCGCTGTCCCAAACGCTTATTAATCTCCAGCTCACGTTTTCGCTGCCACCGCACCGCCTCCTCCTCGCTGAGCGTGGCCAACCGTTCCAATGGCATTTTCGCATTGATCTCTTCTATAATCATTCGGTTCTTATTTTCAATCTCCAACGGCGTCGGCGGCGGATGGCGCGCCTTTATATAACGATTCAGCAGCTCACTGTCGCGGAGCACTTTTCTCACAGGATGATCGCCCACAATGCGCTTTAAGGTATCGCTCAATTGTTTGGGAAGCTCGATGAAATTGGGTTTTATAATGCCGGGATGTTTCCTCGGCTTGAATTTCGCTTGTTCCAAATCCGCAAGCACAGCCGGCTCGACTGCGGCACTTATTTTGCAGGTGTATCGCTTCAGCAGGTGTGTGCTTGTCAGAAATAGACGCGGTGCAAACATTATATGCCCAGCTGTGTCCAGCATAAAAAGCGAAGCCATTTCAAATTGACTTTTTTAACTGCACAAAAGGTAAATAAACACAAGGCATGTGGCGCCCGTTGATATTCTTTGATAAATTGTGCAACACGATAGCACATTTTCCAGCACTGTTTTATTTTTAGATTGGTAAGCAAAATAATCGGTTTTCATGAACAAAATTATTTTTTTTCGCATTCAACAGTAAACAGTTTTATTTTGCTATTATTGTTTTATATATTTAATGTTTTTCAAATTAAAAATGAAAATAATTGAACACATTTATAAGCAATCTTTTTAACAAATAGACCTTTTCCATTCTCTTAAACATTCTCTGCGCTATGTAAGCAGCATACTAGCCTTAAGTATGTCGCCGGTTCCTTTTAGCTGGCAAAATTAGATTTCTTTTACAAAATATAAACAAAAATGTTTTACCTATAGATCATGGATGAATACGAAGCCCAGGTGAGCTTTGGCTAAATATAATAAAATTGCATAACAAATTACTTCTCAATTTCAGTTGCTGGTCGTAGAGCAGGCGCTGCTTGTAACAACCGACGAGCAGCAACGCGACGAACTAATAGCACTACGAACAAATTTGGAGGAGCTCTTAGCTCTGACCAGAGGCAGTGAAACTGAAGTTGCCGACTGCACAAAAACACCTGAGACAACTGATCATATAGACGATGAGCTACAACGTTTTCAAAGTGAGCTAATTGACTTGGACCAGGAGCAAGCAGATCCCGGCGAGGATAAGCAACGGCTGGAAGAGCTACGCACCAAATATAATGGTTTATTGGGTGAAAAGTGCTCGGCACCCCATGAGCATAGCTGGGGTGCCCTCAGCTATCACAATGCACTCATATGTGGGGTGGATGATGAATTGATTGTGGATAATAATGGCATCTTAGACGTGCGACTGCGCGTCCTCTTCACCAACCCGACTCACCGCGAGATGTTGCCCTGCAACTACTACCTGGAGGGCGAATGTAGATTTGACGAAGTGCGCTGTCGTTACTCGCATGGTGCCCTGGTACCAGGAGCATCTATTAAGGATTACAATGCTCCAGATTTTCATAGACTTGCACGTAATTGTCCAGTTCTGGCGAAGCTGCAAGATCGGCTATGGCATCGTGGGCGGGTGCTATGCGTCAATTTTGTGGAGCAGCAATGTCGTGTGCGTCTGGATGGTCAGGAGCACAAGGAGCGTGAGCGAGACTTTCCATTTGAGGAACTGTTTCCTCTGATCACAGAGGAAGATGACGAACTCACCAGCGATAGTGGAGAGTCAAATGAAACTGATGGAAGCGATGCAGGAAATGAATCCGACATGGATGACTTTGAGGCAGCGCGTCAAGCACGCATGGTAGAGCTGAGCCTCTTTACGTTTAAGCCCACAGAGAGATTGGGTGCCTGGGAGCAGTATACGCGTGTAGGTTTCCCAATTCATTTTAATTATATTTAAATTTCAATTACTAAATTTCCTTTCTTCCAGGGCATAGGCTCCAAACTGATGGCCAATATGGGCTACATACACGGCACAGGCCTTGGCTCGGATGGCCGGGGTATTGTTACGCCCGTAAGCGCACAGATATTGCCACAAGGGCGCTCGCTCGACGCTTGCATGGAGCTGCGTGAGGCGGCCAATGGCGACAAGGACTATTTCAGTGTAGAGCGCAAATTGAAACGCGCTCAACGACGACAGCAAGCGGCCAATGAAAAGGCCTACGAGCGGGAGTCGAAACGTACAGATGTGTTTGCTTTTCTCAATACCAACGTGCTGGGCCAAGGCAGCCAGCAGGGCGAGAATGGATACAAGAAAACCAAGATGAACAATCTGCAGCAACACTCAAATAAAACGCTCAATGTGGAGACGGTGCGAATTGCCGACGACATACGCAGAAAGCAGCGAGACATTGCCAAAGTGCAGCAGTCGCTGGCGCGAAATGCAACAGATGCGCAGCTGCAGAAGCGATTGAATGGGCAGCTCCAGGTGCAGAAACAAGAGCTGGCGACGCTGCAGGCGCAGGAGACTAGTTTAAGCAAGGAGCAGCAGACGCGAAAAAGCAAGAATAAGATGTTTGAGTTCTAGTTTACAAATCACCCTAAATTACTTTTAATTGTTAAAATTATATTAAAGTCTAAAAATCTCTTATGTTCTATTTCACTAAATGTTGCTAAGTGCTCCTGCCGTCAGCACAGCAGTCATATACTGTTCCAGCAGCGCCTGGGACAGATGCGAGCCGTGCTCGACGGCCAGTGCGTACGCTGTCTCCCCATTTTCATTGGTGGCACTAAAGTCAAGATCCCTGGATAGGAGCTCATTGCAAGTGTGTGGATGATTGCCAGCTGCCGCATACATGAGCGCCGTATTGCCCACAATGTCCATGTGCGTGGACACAGCACCGCGGTCGAGTAGGAAGCGCACAATCTCATTGTGTCCGCCAGCTGCGGCGAGTAGCAGTGGTGTCACCATATCCGGTGCCAGACTATTCACATCAGCACCAGCCGCAACGAGCAATTGAGCTGATACCAACTGGCCATAGGATGAGGCCCAGTGCAGAGGCGTGAATCCGTGAGAGTCCCTGAAATCAATATGTGGCTGGCGCAGTAGCTCAGCTTTAACCTGCTCTTCTGTGATTTCGCCTTGGCCAGCGCGTTCATGGAAGGACAGCGTAACCTCCACAGTACAAAATGTGGCCTCCGTGTTGCCGCGCTGTAGATTCGTCAGGACCGTTGATTGAGGGCGATATGGTAGAAAGGCACTCTTTCGCTTAGTCGAATTGGCATCCAGCAATATACTTGACCCATGCAGCGTAGAGGAAGCAGGTCCTTGAACATGAGCGGGCCTGGAGGGCTCATCTTCATCAGAAGTAAGGCTTTTTTGCAGTTTGTTTACAGCAGCGACCATTATGAACACTCTTTTCCTTTCTCAATTAGAGCTAATTGCTAATGACACTTGTGTGCTAATCAATTAAGTTTCAGTGTAAAACATATAAATATGGGTTTGTTGAACTTTCAACATGCAAGGGATAATGCCCTAAAATTTTACAGCTGATTTCAGCTCAACAGCTGTTCGCTCAGCTGAGCAGTCAAAGCCATTATTGAAATCCAATGAAGCGGTGTGTTTTAAAAGCCACTTTTAATGAAGGTGGCCTCGTTTTCAGCGTATTTCATGTGCTACAAGCTAGTAGGGTAATAAAACATATATATATAATATATAAAACTAGTTAAATACTAACATCCCCCACCCAATATTTGTTTTGAAAGTTCTAGCGATGGGCGTATTTAAAATGGCTTCTACTCATAATCGATAACAAAATTACCCAGCTGGTGATGGTTGTTTTTGTTTGGGCTTTTTTTTATATTTCTTTGATTAGCAAATATAATTATGTAAATATATTTAACTGATTCATTAGTATAGACTTGATATGTGCATGTGAGCGTTTGTTTCATAACTGGTTTAATATTGTGGCGTAGTTAGCGAAAAAAATCTACCCTGCACCTGTTGGGCTGGTTTCAAAGCAAACCTGCGTTTTGGGCCTTTTTCTGCCCCTTTAACATTGAGGAATTTTTTTGCAATTAAATTGCGTCGAAGTTTGGACCCACGAACACAATCACAATTACAATCACAACTTCAAAATGGGCAACAATGTGAGTGCCAAGGCGGTGCCTGATGGTGAGGGCAGCGAACCTCCTCTGGATGGTGGGAAACCTAAAAGCCATCAACATCACAAATCTAGCATACAGTCATCGAACAGCAACAACAATGCCAGCGATGTTGTTGTCAGCAACAGCAGCGGCGGCGGCGGCAACGGCAACGGCAGCAATAACAGTCTCAAGGTGCAATCACAAACGCAAACAATGACCAGATCCGCATCGGGCGCCGATGTGACAGAGAAGCACCTAACACAGCTGGTGCCAGTGGAGCGCCTGGCTGATATATTAAAGGAACAGACGAATGCCAAGTACGGCATTAATGGCATTGTGTCAGATGTTTTTGTGGTGAGCAAGCACAATTAATTATCTGATAACAGTTTTATAGCAACTTGACAACATTTAATTGCACGTACACACACGCACACCCACACACTCGTACACAGTCTCAAGTGTTCCCTGGGTACACTGACTTGGGCCATCGGCTATTCCAATTAATGCACGCAAGCTCGAAAGCAACAACAAAGCACTTGGGCGTCGTAGCCTTTCGACAGCAATGCGAACGATTTTTGGGCATTATGGACGATACAAAGGTGCTGGAGAGTTACATTAAGATGTACGCCCAGGTGGATAATCCCGATTTAATTGATAAAGTGGGTGTCACACGTCTGCTGCACATCTGCTATACAATTGCCATGCAGCACTCGGGAAACGCAGTGCTCTGTCGCTCCATTAACAGGACTTTTGAGTCGGTGACCAAGTCGATATTTTTCAGTCACGACAGCCTCAGCTTGGGCTTCGTTTGCCGATGGTTCGAGCAGAACTTGATACGTCCTGTTCTGCTGGTGCACAAGTACTGCGTTCACACGCTCTCAACAGCATATCGTGGCCTGGAGCAGCAGTCACAGTCCTGTGGCCTTGAGCTGCAAACGCCGGTGATTGAGCAGCGTAATCCATTTGCGTCCGCCGACGCAACGGATCACAGTACGTCAAGCGTGCACATGGAGTCGCTGATGCCACTCTCACAGGCCTGGCTGCTGGCCGGCGCTCTGCCCCCACTGTATTCCAAGCCGCGCACAATTGTGCCACCCAACAGCAGCAACAACAGCAGTGCCCAGTCAGCTGTGCAGATATTCAAGGATAAACTGTCCATGATGCCCTCACACTGGACCCTGTTGTACGATTCCAATGAGCATGGCGTCGGTGCCAATCGTTTCTTGCACCACGTTCTAGGCTATCGCGGACCAACGCTGGTCCTGCTGCACACCAACGACAAACAAACCTACTGCATTGCGGCGCCCAGTGAGTGGAAGGAGACACATTTGTTTGTCGGATCAGAGGGCAGCTGTGTGATACAGCTGTTGCCCAAGTAAGTCAGCAATATCTACTTGCATTAATTTATACAATAATGTGTTCTTTTTTGCAGATTTGTGATACTGGAGAAGAAGCCCAATATTTTGTACCTTAACACCAGCATTCGCGGCTATCCGAAGGGTTTGCGCGCGGGCGCTGATCCCCGCAAGCCCATCATAGCGGTTGATGAACATTTCGAGAATGTAGACTGCAAGGGCATTGCGGCAGGCCTTAATTCCATTGAGGTAAATTCATTTCATTGTTAATATTGTTGTATATTTCTTGCTATATTTATATGTGTGCAATAAGCATTAATCAACATAGTATATATGGTATAAAAAATTCATAGACATGTCGCCATGGTCTATCGCACATAATATAATATAATATATATATATGTATGTATGTATGTATTTATGTATATATCAACGGCCAGTCTAAGCATTTAAAAACAACACTTTCGAACCGCTGCTAGAGTCAAGGCCATCGAACTTGAACACTTGCTCATTGCCAGAGTCAATTTATTTAAGTTCAATCGAGGCCAGACTCAACAGTTGGGCGCGAAAGTGTGTGTACATTCAAATGAAGTCTAAATTCTCCTTTTCCAAACCAAAACAAAACAAATCAATTCCGAGACAACAAATTGTTACCAACAACAACAACAACATCAGCAACAGGAATAACGATCCTCTCTTACAGGTTTGGGGCTGCGGCGATAAATCATCACGAGATGTGCAATTGGATATTAAAAAGTGGCAAATCAAGGAGGCGGAACGTCAGCGCACAGTCAAGTTAACAGCCGCCGATTGGATGGATCATCCGGATCGATATTTGCTGGAGCTGGGCGGCAGGCAGAACTACAACAATTAATAGCAACAACAACCACAATTGTAGTTGTTGTTGCCGATGCGTGTATTGATTCGAAAGCAATTGATGTGTGTGCCTTTAATTGGAGAGCGCGCTTTTAAATTTACGGAAAATACATTTAAAATTAATGATAATACTTTTATAATATTATCCGTTCGTTCACGACAAGTGTCAAGACCCTGGACTGAAATTGTTTGTATTTTGAATTGTGTTTCGATTAACGAATTTTGTTTCATGTTTTTTCTTTTATGTTTGACGGCAAATCGGATTTTGATACGATATTCTTACGAAAGCATTCGTAATGCCATTTTAAAATATATATATTTTGATTATGTTTCTTTTGCCTGAACCTAAAAAAAAAAAACATTGTCCTTGTCACCAGTTCTGTTTGTTTCTCTATTTTGTTAATCGTCCGTTTGAAAAAAAAGGGAAACTTTTATGCGTCAGGTAATTTAAGTTTTTCTTTCTATTATTTTGCTTTTCTATTTGTTCTAATCTTAGAATTCAAGTATTACGAAAAGACATACAAAATGCTTAAAACAATAAACATAATTAAATGTTGCAAAAAAACAAAAACAAAGAACGCTTTAAATCGTTTCATGACTGTGGGCGCTGATTTAATGAAATAACTTAATTAATTGGAGGTGCCTATCAGGTAAAAGCACTCTAAATAGTTGATAAATTATTCACACACACACATTCACATGATGCGGACGCGTGTGCTCTGATTCACGATATTTCCATTTTATCAGCTAGCAAGAGTTTTGATAAATTAAAAAGAATGTTTACCTAGAGGTCTGCGTTAAGAAGATATCGCAAAGCACTATAGGGAAAGGAATGCATTTTTTTTTTTTTTAGAAATCAGCGCAAAAGCGTAAAACAATTTCAGACTTGGGCAATAAACAATGACTGTGCAAAGGAAAATTTAAAAAACACATTTCAGTCTGGACTAATCCAAAAAATTCCATTCACAAAAAACTACTTCAAGGAGACTTTCAGATTCTTCAATATATCTAGCTGTTTGAGTATTATTCTTTAAATATTGTCATGGATAAAAGGCATCAAATATTGAATATATACTAGCAGCTAAGCGATGCTATGCATCTATAAAAAAAAATATTCAAATAATATATATATAATATTCGTAAATAAGTTTTTATAAAATATTAGGCAAAAAAGCCATGGTAAAAGTTTGCGAATAGCATAGTAATAATTTGCAGATAAAAGCAAGCAATAATCTTAGCTATTACGAGCTTATCTTAAAACCAGGTATATCTCATGTTTATCATAATTATACAAAAATAAACATAAATAATAAAAGTGTCACAATGGATTTCCATCAAGTAAAAAATGTGCTTTAAAAAAAATAAAAGAAAATGCCAATTAGAAATGATAAAAACCGAAAAGAAATACAACAATAATAAAATTTTTCGCATAATTATATTATAGAGAATTACATTAGTTAAATATACAATGTGTGTTGTTTTTTCTTTTTCAAATATAAGTTACGCCCTTTTCTGACCGGCAGTCACTCCATTCACAATCGTTTGCTTTAAGGGTATGTATTAATTGATCTACTATGCAACATACGAGTACAGGGTATTAGATAGCCTAATCAAATTACAAACTACTGACACATAGCAATCGTATCTATATTAGTTAACTCTCTCTCTCTCTCCGCATATGTATAATTTGTTTTCCTATCATTTTTGAAGTTGAATGTATAAAAAACGTTCTCGAGCCTAATCTCTAATATATTTGTATAAAAAAATCTTCGCTGGCCAATGCATATGGAAATACCTATATATATGATGAAGATTCTATGGAATTTTATGCATATTTCCGAGTTGCTTGTATACGCAGTATGCAGCTGTGGTTTAAAATCAGTTTTTGCTCTCGCTATCGCTTTGGAAACTAAGGCCACGTAATTTTGAAACATCCAATTTGATTGGGCTGCCAGAAGAGTTAGCTTAATGTGAGTATTTAGCTTAATATACAAAGGAATTTGGGCTTGCCAATCGATTGACCAAACGATAATTGAGTAATTGAAATAACTGATAGATAGATAGGTATATAGAAAGCACAAATATCGCTGTGTCACTATTAATTGGGTCTAGGTGATGTACTCTCTGTCACGTCGACGGCGCGTCGTGGATGCGACAACCACAACAGGCATCTGTTCGACATTCTCTGCATTCACTACTTCATCATCCTCTTCCTCATCATCATCATCATCCTCATCTTCATCATCGTCTTCGTCATCGTCATCGTCATCTTCGTCGTCGTCGTCTTCGTCATCGTTGTCATCATCCCCGCCCGTTGAGTTGGACCACTCGGATGCAGTTTGATTGCTGCACGTGGCACTAAACTTTAAGCTGCTTGACATCCCAAATGAAACGGACAGCGATGCACTCAACGATGAGGCATTCAAATTTTGACTAACTTCTACATCGTCCCCATCCTCGAGCACATCGATGTGCTGCTGCTGATAACGTTGTCATCTGCCCGCGCCCAGCAGGAGCGCATAGTCATCATTGGACTCGGGTATCGGAGCTGCCGCCGAGGCAGTCGTACGCGCCTGCAGAAAGCTGCTGCCACCCGCCTGCGGCGGCCCAACGGCGCCGAGAAAATGCTGCTGATCTCGTTCGCGCAGATGCTGATTTGTGTCACGCTGACGAGCCGACTGTTTCGAATTGACGCCCGGCAGGTGCAGTTGTTGTTGTTGGTAATTGTTGCTATTGCTAATATCACCGGCTGCATCGTCGCCTGCTAAGGGAAATCGAGACGGGGAATGAGTTTGGGGTTCATTTAGGGTGTCCAGTTGCCCAACATTGACGGGCACAATTAACCGGCTCGTTGTGGCCCCATAGGTGGCATTACTTCTGTTACCTGCTTGTGCGGAGCTGCTACCTGGCATCGACTGCTCCTGCCGCTTGCCAATTAAGTACTCGGACTCGCTGCTCGAACGACGCGGACCACGCGCCAGTGGCTGATATGTACTGCGACCCTGAAAACGTCGACTTATCGAGCTGCTCACCACGCCCAGATGCTCCGTCACATCCTCTTGCATGTCCGAGATGTCCATCATGGAGAGAAACGCTCGGCACCAGCTGTGATTCGGATTATTCCAATACTGTGGCGAGTTGATATGGAATGGGTGATGCGGGAAACTGTAAATGTGCGCCACAGCCGCAATAAACATTTCTATGCATATGAGAAAGTTCTAGAAAAGACAAACGAGAGTTGAGTTTAAGAAATTACGATTGGTTACTCTATCCAATGTCTCTTACTTGGAGTGTGGAGGCCAGATTGGCTTCGCCCACGTCACCAATTATGCCATTAATAATTTTGTAATATACCAGTGCATTAAGCAGCACACCTTGGCTAAATGGAAAAGATTTTGTTATTATTACGGCTTCACTTCAAAAGGCTTTAGTACTTACAAAAACGAAAAGAACACAACAGCCTTAATGCACAAAAACTTGGGTATAGGCTTCATGGGCTTCAAGTCCTCTTTGTTGGCCCGATAGAAGAGCACCAGGCAGTACATGGCCACAAACTGTGAGATATTGTTAATGACCACGATATAGGGAAAGGCAACATTCGCCGAAAACTCGCCCTCGCCGTAAACTCCACATAATTCGCAAATGCTGAGGGATTCAATATATAAGATAATTATTTAAATTCGTATAATAGAAGAAAGTGTACGACTAGAAGATTCCTAGAACCCCGTCCAATCTTCATTTTAGAATATACTACACAGCTTATATTAAGCATAGACCTTTAAAAATATAAATTAAAAATCAAAACTGTAGAAAATGTACGATATATAGTTTAGAACCTAAATTTTGGAAAGGGTTTTAATCAGTAACATTACAACGGGAATAGTTATCGATTTTTTGAAACAAACTCTATCTGCGCTTTCTATACAGGGCCCTACAACAAAAATTTGAAGTCTCTAGCTCTTACATGATTTGAGATCGATGCGTTTGTACGTATATGCATGTATGTATGTATATACATGTATACACTTTATGGGGTCTACGAAACAAAACTAGTATGCCTTGATTTACAATTATCAATAGGTTCGACCATAACTATCTTAAGTTCTCATAATATTAAGCTCTTTAGTTTATAGATTTAACTAATGATCGATTGCAAACAGGGAAATCGATATACATTTGATATAAATGTGATTTCACCTTGATGTCTATAAAGATTTTTTAGATTTCTGAGATTATCAGTGATTCATCAACATAAGGATCATTTAGATTTAATCTACTGTGAAAACTATATACATTATATACAAATTCCAATGTAATCTCTTCATAGCTTTTACACAAATTTAGACGTGGCACTTGAGCCTAATCTCTTACTTACACTGAGATAAATGTCGTAATGGGTCGGACTACGGTATACTGCATGATGCCGTGCTTGCAATTGTGGATGAACTCCCGGCCCATGACCCAGGGACGCATGCAGCAGAGGGGAAAGAAGTGTGGCACCTGGGGCTTATATTCCATCGTTGCCTCCAGGTCCATGCCGAGATTCAAATAGTTTAGCAAGTAAACCATGAAATTGTAAATGACGTACGCCTCATAGCACTCACGCAGCGAGTCCACGTATATGGAATGCTTCGGAAATAGCAGGCCCAGCCACTGTAAACAAAAATGCATAAATTCTTAGTGAATCAATCAAGCACTCAGTCAATGAGAACGATAATTGGTTAAGATTCGATTTCATTCATTTTGTGTAATCAAAAGTCTCGATTTCGACCGCTTCCATTGACCCACTTACCGCATTCAATGCATAGATGGGCACCATCCACAGTACGCGTATTATATGCTTTTGCAGTATGGGCTTTGTGAAATGTATGACGTGTTGTATGATATGCCAAATGGAAATGGGCACGGCGGAGAGCACGAAGAGGCCGCCGATAAGTATGAGTTGATCGTTCTGCTTGAAGCCATCCTTCACCGAATTGACAATCAGCAGAGGCACCACAATTATCGCGAATATCGCATAGGTGACAATCAGGAGCGGCTTTATCCAGATACGCCATTCCTCACAGAAGCGACGGATATCAATGCGGCACATCCTACACATTTGTTTCGTTTTTCGCTCTCTGTTTTGAGAAGATGAAGATACGCTGCAAGTTTTGCTTTCGTCACTCGAACAAAGCCGCTGAGCAGCAACAGCGAAATCGCCGTCGTTGTCGTCGTACTCGTATTCGTTGTTGTTGTTTTTTGTTTTTTTTTTTTTTGTTTTTATTGTTATTGTTGCCGCCGCCCCGTTATTGTTTGTCAGTTGGTTTGCTCGCTTGGTACGATTTTAGTGTCCCCCTATATGAATTTTACTTGGAACGTCTCTTACACCCACGCACTGTTTGCAAGCGCTTAGCGCACATGTTGATATTATTGGCTTTACAATACACACATACACACACTCACACACTTCACAAAAAAAATTAAGGCCAAGCCGCAATATGCAAATTAAAATTATTTGTTAACTTTTTTGTGATTCATGTGTGCAGTGGCAATCGCTTGATAAGGGGCAAATTTAACTGTCTGGCAGTACTAAAAATTGATAAGTGCTGCAAAACATCATAAAATTTGCATTATTTACAACACTGAAGCGTGTAGAGTTGCAATGGGCAATTTCCAGCATATTGTTTGCCTACTGTAATAATTTCCCCCACCGAAATTCCCTTTCGCTTGAAACTCAATTTCCTTTTGGATATTATTATTTATGTATATGTATGTATATTTAATTACAGATTATAGAATAGCAGAATAAGAATATGCATATCCCATACAGATAAAAACATTAAAATCTATTAAACATATATTGTGTCCTTTAAGCTGTTGCTACGATTCAAAAACAGTATCGCGTCGATCTGGTTCTGGCTGCCAGTTAGCATAAAACGCTTATTGTAGTCATAAATCTGTTCGCGCAACACCTTCTTGAAGTTTAGATTGACAACGCCGGGTACACCCTGATAGAGTGTAGCCAAATCGCGCAATGTACCATAGATATGACCCATCTTGTTCCACCACTCGATGGGCGACTCGTCCAGCTGCACAATCACCTCGTTGCGATAGCGCTTGAGATCCGTTTCCACAGTGCTGTCGGCATCCCGCTTCGGAGCACTGGGTATCTCTGCAATATCAAACAGCAGTTCCAATTCTACAGGAAATCCATTACAAATTAATTTCACAGTTACACGACTCATATTTTCTAGCTACTCCAACTTACTTGATTTCTTTGCGCTATGAGAAGCGGCAGCTGCGGCTGCTGAGCTGCTGCCCGACTTGACATTTGGCTCCGTTTTAATGGTGACTGTTGGAGCGCTGCTCACCGTTGCAGTGGGTGCCACCTCAGTGGAATCGCCACTCTGACTATCCGTGCCCATCGAGCCACCAAATGCCTTATTGTATTTCTGTGTTAGCATGCGCACACAGCTGTCAAGATTATCAATTGTGGTCAGGCGATGGAACCGCGGATCAAGCAGCGCAGCGCTGGTCAGCGTGTCATTGGCAATAATCTGCGATTGCAGCACACTGGCAATCGTACGCTTGATGTTCATCATCAGGGGCTCATCCTGCTCAGCAATGCCCAGCTTCTTGATCAATATCTTTGATGTGATTGGAGACAACATGCTGCACAATGGCATATCCTCGCCACGCAATGTATCCAATGCAATCTAATAGATAATTAGAGTAATTCTCTTGCTGTGTGAGAGCTGGAATATCTTTTGCACTTACCACTAGTGCACTGAGCGCCTCGGTGACAGTCTTGGCTGTGATGACCAATTGATCCATATCTTCGGACCAGGAAATGGATTCGGCAAAGAACTTGAGCAGCTCGTACAGAGTCCAGGGGAAGTGTTCATTGTATGCCGGCAACTCCGCCACCTTGGAGCTAATCTCTGCCGAATGACGTTGTATGATATCCTTCACCTGCTCCAATGCCGTGGCCACGTCCTCCAGCTCAAAGACGTGGCGCAGACATTTGTCAATAACCGATACATAGCAGAGCACCACGGGTATATCTGGGAGGGGATTGAAGAGGCATCATGAATTAAATAAAATATAAAATAACTGCTTTATCTTTAAGTCTTTATCCCATTTTGGATTATGAATATTGTATATATATCGGGTATATCTGGGAGAAGATTGAAGAGGCATCATGATTTAATAGATGAATGAAATAGAATATAAATAAATAAAATAATATATATAATAGAAATTCCCTATCTTATTGTCTTTACATATATCTATTGGGTATATATGGGAGGAGATAGAAGCATCATGAATTAATACATAGATAATTAAAATATATATTACTTATAACGATTATAATTTTTATAGAAAAAATTAGGAAAAAAATTTATTTGTTGAGTTCTTAAAAAAATTAATTGTTAAATATTAAAACAAATTTATATGATACATGCATATTATATATCAACGGAAAGGTCATATATATATAGGCCTATGTATGATTTAGCTCCTTTGTTTCAAAAGATATTTCAGCTAATGTAATATTTTCAATTTTTTTTAATAAAAATTAAGTCATATAAATTAATTTAAATAATAAACAATTGCAAATAAGAGTCTATCCTGTTTTTGAATTAGCAGTTAAAGAAAAACTTATGTCTATATGCCCCACTCTTCTTGGGTTTTCTTTGTGCCCCAATTTCTTTAAGTTCATAACTCTTATTTGCGGTCCCTGGTCCTTACCCCATTTACGATTAGATATGTATATATAGTAGACATTATGAACTATTCATTAAATTCGAGAAGTATATACATATATGTATATATACATCTCAGATGAAAATATTTGTCAACTTATAGGAATCGATATATATATTAAATTCGAGAACTTAGATATATATGAAAGAATATACATATATATATATATATACATAACACATGAAAATGTTTGTCAATTTATAGAAATTTACATAGGTCTTCAAAATATTCCTTTACTCACTCTTCTCCTTGAGATAGGTCTGCAGCAGATCCTCCTCATCGTCATAGCTGACGATGGCCAGCGTACAATTGGGCAAATAGAAGTCGGCGAGCACCTCATCAAACGAGATGTAGTCGGTATACTCGATGGTGGCGTACATGACGCTGCGGACGCACTGCGTCTCATCGCTCAGATAGTGATGATAGATGCTGAGGAATCGTCGCTGCTCCACATTCATCCACTGCTCGAAGGCCAGTGAATAGGGCTTCTCGGCCGTAAAGTCGCGAGTGAAATCGCCAATTTCAACGAATTTCGATGCATGCTGCTCGGTGATCAGCGCATCAATCTTCTGGGGCATGGGCAGCGATGGTATATTGCCCATGGCCAGGCGTATGAACTCACTGATGCCCTGGTCATACAATGTCTCCACATTTCGCACATCATGTATAACAATGTCGGCCAGAGCCTCCGGCAAATTGGTAATATAGCTGCGCACCTGCATGCCCCCCGCTCCCTCTTCATGCTTGATGTTTGCGCGCGTAAAATGCATGGTGCCCGACGCGGCTGTACTTTTGCGCTTACGCCCGTACTTCAGATCGCGCGGCTCGATGCTGATGGAGCGATCCTCCTCTTCGACCAGATTCTCGGCATCGTCGTAGGTCAACGGCACCATAGTCTCGTACAGCATTGTCTGCGAGGCGGCATCATCTTCGGCCTGCATGGCGGCGGCGGCCACGGCAGCCTCATCCATATCCTCATCCTCGTCGTTTTCATGATGATTGCGATTGTTAATGAATTCCAATTTGACGCGACGCGAAGATACGTTGCGCTTGGACAATGGTGGATGATTTAGATTGCGAGGCGTCTTGCGCGGCGGGACTTGGATATCATTCTCCTGGCAGAGGGCCTTGAACAAGTCCTTGTGCCGATGTTGCAAATGCGCACGCAAATTGGTCGTGTTGCCATGATTGGTCAACACCTTGTGGCATTTGATGCACACAACATTCTGCTTGGTAATTACCTCGTCATTATCGTTCGATGGAAAGCCAAAGTAGCGCCAATAGACGCTTTTCATTTTGGGCGAGTACAGTTTGGAGAAATTGAGTTGCGAGACATCTTCGTATTTGGCCTCAACAACCATTGGCGAGCTAGCCACTCCGTCGTTCATTTTTAGGCTTATTTTGGTTGTTTATTGATATCTGATTACCGATGCCACAAAAAAATAAGCGCGCAATTTCTCGATTATAGATAGTCAGTTCAATAGTCAATAGTTTTTTATCTGTATCAGAAAGTACAGTTCAGAGTTGCCACGCGACAGAGTAGTCAATCGATAAGGCAAATGGTTGTATTGTGTTTCACAGTTGCGCACAAATTGTAATTTTATTATTTTTTATTGCTTGGCACATTACAATCGCTGTGCATTTGACAATTATTTTACGTCCGGCCACGGTAAAATGTAAACTGTGTGAAGTTTTTGTTAACACTGATTGCATCACCAATCGATAGCTGGGGAAATTTGTGCGCCAGCAGGGGTAATTTGCGAGGGAAATTTTTTATTTCTGTATGCTCATGACGTGAAGTTGGCTGCGATTTTCTTTTTGATTCGTTGTTGGGTAGCAAAAGGTGTGTGGAATTTTACAACGCATAGAAATAAATAAATTTCGATAAACAGTGACACACAATATTATGAGATTAATAGATAAAAAGATATACCGCCTGTCTGGCTATGAATGGACATCCAATATGTTACAAATTATGTTAAAATATCCCTTTAAACATGCAATTATTAGCCAGCCACGTGGTGTATGCTCCCCGTTATTTGGTTATAATCCAAATGTTTCCAAATTATTAATGTATGTGTTTTCTTGTGATCTGTATTGCAGCTAATCTAAACCGCCAAGATGGGTAAGGGTAACAATATGATTCCAAACCAGCATTACCACAAGTGGTGGCAGCGTCATGTGCGCACCTGGTTCAACCAGCCGGCGCGCAAGATCCGCAGACACGAGAACCGTGTCAAGAAGGCCAAGGCAGTCTTCCCACGTCCCGCTAGTGGTCCCCTGCGCCCAGTTGTGCGTTGCCCCACAATCCGTTACCACACAAAGTTGCGTACCGGACGTGGTTTCACCGTGGAGGAACTGAAGGTATGTGGATCTATAATACTTTATTTTCTTTAAATATTTAACTTAATTTAATTGATTACAGGGTGCTGGTTTGAGCTACAGATTTGCCAAGACCATCGGCATTGCTGTCGATCGTCGTCGCAAGAACAAGTCGTTGGAGTCGCGTCAGCGCAACATTCAGCGCCTGAAGGAATACAGAAGCAAACTGATTCTGTTCCCCATCAATGAGAAGAAGATCCGCAAGGGCGAATCTACTGTTGAGGAATGCAAGTTGGCTACCCAGCTGCAGGGACCAGTTATGCCCCTCAAGAAGGAGCTGCCAGCTGTTGTTGAGTTCCGTGATGTTACAAAGGACGAGAAGAAGTTCAAGGCATTCGCTACTCTGCGCAAGGTGCGACTCCACTCGGATTTAATTCTATTGCTTTATATTCATTTTGATTGATTGTTTACTTATCAATAATGTTTTTTGTTTACAGGCACGTACTGATGCTCGTTTGGTTGGCATTCGCGCTAAGAAGGCCAAGGAGGCAGCTGAAAGCGAGGAGGGCGCCAAGGCCGATGCCAAGAAGGCCAAGAAGTAAACTTCATCTAGACCTGATAATTCTGTCTACAATAACAACAACCACAACAAAAATAAAGTTTTAGTTTTTTCATAAACGTGAATGCCTTACAGTTGTGTTTTCATCTATCCCCATTGTATGAACCAAGTCAAGCAAGAGCGACGGAATTTATATTGTGCTCAAAAGCAGCTGCTGGAATATCCAATTGGTGCGTGCTCTGCTTGCCTATTTGCACAATTCGGTAAGAAGATTCAGAAGTCGTCTTTTCCTGTAGCAGAACAATAAACCCAAGCAGCAACAATAGGCAGATTTACTTGTAGCAGCTGTTTATGCCTTTGGACAGGCTAGAGTCAGTCGATGCGAAAATCTTCATTGTTTGGTTGGATGATTGCTATGCGGGTGCTGTCTGTGCCGCTTGATGCGACAAATATATATTATGTATGTATATATTTAAAAAAAAAAAAAACAAGATGGGATTTGGTAAATTTAAATTAATTTGAAATATCTGGATCAAGAAAGATTTAATCTATTAGGTGAAAGAAATGAATTATACTCGAACGTAATCAAAAATACGTGGGTTTATTAAAAAATATTTTGAAATATAATTTTATTAATAATCTAATTTATTAAGTAAATGTCAAACTCAAAAAGTCAACGGGAAATCAGTGTAAATTTTATGTATATATACATGTATGTATTTATTTAAACAATTTTATGGTAATGATTTCCACACCATTATGACACTTGGGTTTCAATATAAACTTTTAACAATCATTTTAGTAATCAATTGATTGCATAAAAACTGAAATTTGTGTATTGAATAATAAGTCATCTGGAATAATTCAGAACATTTATATACATATTTGGTTTTAAAACTTAATGATGTTTACTTAGTTCTGAATGTCTTCTACAGTATAATGACGTCGGTTATTGTTGCATGATTCAAGCAGCTGTCGTTTTAATTTATATAAATAAATTATTTTATAACTTTCATTTACTTTAAAAATTTTAGCTAAATTTTAAAATTCCACATTTTAATATACATACTTGTATACATTTTCAATTAACTCTACCTTTAACTTTTTTAATTATTTAATTTGAGCGAGTTTTTTTTTTAAAGAAGAAAACAATATAAGATTGTATATTCTTTTTTTGTTATAAAATGTTAAAAAACTATATGAATAATATAAAATATAGATGAATATGCATTTATGTATATATCCAAGTAGAGTATTATTAATATAACATTTTTATTAATATAACAATATTGTTTTTATTAAACTTGCTCGAATTTAATAAATAATAATAATAATAAATGAAAATGTATACAAGTATATTAAAATTTAAAGTTTACATTTTATATTTTTTATATTTTAAAATATGCATTAAATATAATATCACATAACAATATTTTTAATGTTTTAAAAATGATTAATATGCAATATGAATTATATTTAATGTATATTTGGAAAAGATAAAAATTATACACATGTATGTATGTGAATAATATGCAAGTTTAATTATAAACTTTATTTATATTTAAAAAACCAAAAAATATTATATATATTTTTTTTATTCCTCTTCGAGATATTGAATTTCTGCGCTTTTATCAAAGCAACAAAAACTTGAATATCTTTTAATATACATAAATAATAATTAAAAAATTCGTATATAAAATGATCATGTATATTTTATTAATTTTAATTTTTTCTTACATATATATAATATAAAAAATATATATTAAAAAATATATTTATATATTCGACTACAATTTAATATTTTATTTCCACCCAAAGAATGACAATTCCTTTAATGTAAATTTCATAATTGAGGCTTTCTCTATCTCAACAATTTGTGCCTTGACGTAATTTCTTTGCATCTTGAGCGACTATATATACATATATATTGATTATTATTATATATATATGTATATATATATATATATATATATATATATATATATATGTATATATATTTTATATATGTATATATTTGTGTAGGAGTCAGGTAGTTCAAATATATTAGTTATTTACGATTTAAACAGTTTCTGCTTCAGCTCTTTAATAAAAAAATTTCAATTTAGGAAGAAAACAATTTAATGTTTTACATGCTACTTTAGCTATATATAAGCTGAAGCATAAATAAAATCAGTATTAAAGCAAAGAGTACTTACTGTCTGAATATATTGTCATAGAAACTTCCATAACTATAAAATAAATTAAAAATATGAACTTTTATATGTACAGACGTATATATATTGTATATATGTATATGCACATACATATATAATATAAGAAGTGTAAATTTACCATAGTTCAGCCCCGCTGACCTCTCGATAAGCTCACAATTACTGAGTGCTAAGTGCCAGATTGTTTATGTGTGGCCTCTGACACAGCTCAGGCAAAAACTAGGCAAACCAAAAAACCCTAACATCTGAGCACAATTCAACGTGAAATTATAATCAACAGAACAAGATTAACGACTGCCGTTTAGTGTAGCATATGCAAAAGGAAAACTTTTGTTGCAATCATACAAAAAAAAAAGTGGAATGGAAAGAAAGAAAGGGTTGCAGTTGCTGCCAGTCCAAATTCAATTATCGGGAGGATGCTGAGGATGCTGTGGCTGCTCTGTATATCTGACTGGCTACCCGCACCTTGAGCCTTGTTTATGCATTTCAATGATTTTTATTTCAGTTAACCTTGTTTACCACATGTTCTCTCTCCCTTTATCCAGCTCTCTCCCTCACTCTCTCCATTTCGCTTGTTTCGTGTCAAATGCATTCAAATTTTTATTATTGAAATTTATGAGCGCAAAAGTGATTTTCCTCATAGTTTTTCATGAACTGATTTCCTTTTTTTTTTTTTGCCCCCGTGTGGTTGTTATGCCGGTGGCTTAGGGTGGGCGCCGCTGGAGGGGGTGGGGCTGTTGCTAACGGTAAACAACCATACTGAATGACACCAAACGTAATTGGCAATTGTTTTGCCCTTTGCATGGCTGTGTCTCTCTCTCTCTGTGTGTGTGTTTTTGTATCTGTGTGTGTACTTCGTTACCTTTTGTGACAGTTGCTCTACCCAAAACTTTTTTGTTTTCTTTTTTTTTTTTTTTTGTGTGTGTTGGTTTTGCAACATGTGCGCCTGGGTCCATCAAATGCAGATCCTGAGCGCGCCTCATTTGAATGCGCGAAAGTTGTGTGTTGATAGTAAGAAAAGTTTTTGATTTGAAATTTCATTTTCTGAAATGCATTTCAAGTTCTCGCACTTTAAATGCGAAATCAATTTGGTTTTTAACCGCAACGCTACAGCAACGTAATTGATGTCAGAGCTGCAGGGATTTATTCCTCCAACTTCTTCCAGCTTCTTCCTTGCAGTGGGTTAATCTGCATATGTGCGACATGTGCCGAGGTGTCTGTATGTGTGTGAGTGTGTGTGTATGTGTGTGTGTGCTCAAGTGTCTGCACCATAAACGCAATCAGTGCTTAATGATCCATACAGCAATTGGATTAGTGCGTGCCCAACAGGCAAACACAGCAACAGCAGCAGCAGCAGCAGCAACAGAGGGGGTAGCAGGAGTAGCAGGAGCAGGAGCAGGAGGAATCTCAACAGAGACATTCAGTAGCTGCTGCAACATTGGCTTGTCCTTGATAGAGTGGGCTTGTCCTTGCTCCGATTTGCATTTGAAAGAAACAGAGCTTAAGCTGCTGTCGATGAAACACATTTGTTCTTCAGCCATAATCTACTATATAATGCTAGAGCAGTTTAGTTAAATGGGGCAACATTCTTAGAGATATGTAGAGCATTGCAAATTATTTAAATTTTATTTGAGTTGAATAGAAATGTATAAAAAATTTATAAAAATAAAAGTAGAAAGAACTAAATAACTTTAAGTACAAGCAGAATGAATTAAGAAATATTATAAAAGAATTACAAAAATTGCAATTTAATAATTCTAAAATAATTATCAACATTGAATTTGCCTGTAGTTTGTAATATTGCCATTGTTGTACATTTATCTATAGATCTATATACATACATATACCATATGAACATGTATATATAGAATATACATATAATAATATTCTGTATGATATTACGCTTTGTTTTTTGTATTTTGTTAGACTAATGAGAAATTGATGATACTTTAATTGAATATATGTGTATACAATGTATATGTTTATCCCTACAATGCTACCATCAGCCAAATTTTCACAGAAAGTTACCGCTGGCTTCACTTGAATTTGTTTCTCTTTACAAAGCTTAAATCACATAATCCCCTGAAAGCTACGGTAATTACAAAGTATCAGTGTGGTAAAGATTAGTCAATAGAAAGTTTTGCAGATAATTGAATCTGTATGTTCTTTAACTTTTGACTAAAGATAATCAAGAGACTTATGAGTTTTAGCCTTGTAGCTTAAGAAAAGTAAAATGTATTGTAATATCTCAAATCAAAATCTACGATATATTATATGAATTCTTTAAATATGTATATGTATGTTTATAACATAAATATTCTCTTCTGTTTAATTTAATGTAATATTATAAATCTAATTTTAAAAAATATTTATTTCTTTTTAAGCGGCATAATTTTGTGGCAAATATCAATTCACGATTCCTGTAAAGAATTCCTCCCTTAAAGAATTCTTCTGCGGAGAAATTTTTAAGTTCATTTTATAATTTTTTACATTTATTAAATAATGAGATAAAGAATTTATTTATTTAAGTATTTTTTTAAATTATTATTATTTATTTATTTTTATTTATTTATTTATTTTTTTTGACTTAATTTAATAGCTGAACGTTAAACACTGTTATTATTTGAATTGATGATTCTAAGAATATTTGAGAATATACTCTCTCGCTATCCCTATCTCTCTCTATATATCTATATATACTTATAAATCTCCCTTTCCCTCTTTTCCGCCGTTTCTATTATATTCCTATCTCCTTCTCTATATATATCTAAATCTGTATCTCTCTCTATTTTCTACCGCTATTTCCCGCTTTTTCGTTCTCTTTCTCTCTCTTTCTCTGATTTCCTCATATTCCCCTCATTTATTCTCTCAGTCTCCCTCTCCTACACCCATAAACAATAGCTCACTTATAACCTTGATTTTCCACATCACTCTATTGTGTGGCCTTCATAAAAAAAAAAGAAAAAACAACCAACACATCCCTCAGCCTCAGACCTCACCAATAAATGGCCTATTATTTTTCTATAAAAAATCACCCAAAACGAACGCGAAAAAAAAACAACATATTAATCAAATATGCAAATAGGAGAGGCAGACGCTGAGGCACATTGAATAACACTTAGCTAGCCCACAAACAATTTGTTTGAAATGCGCAATTTATGAGAGGCGGCTATCAGGGGGAACTCCCTCGCTCTCTTGACTACCCATCCATTGCCATTTAAGATTTTCACGCATCATCTATCAAAAATTGGCAAGCATAAAAAAATGCGCATGCAAATATGAGAGGACCCTCAGCCTAGGTATTTCAAAGGCCTGCTGTTGACTTTTTTTTTATTTTTTATTGAGTGCCAATCAAAAGGCAACAACAACTCGAGTCGATTATGAGATCAATGCCAAAAAGGGGCTGGCGTGGGGGGCGGGGCAGGCGGGCAGGCAAAACAAATCGTAAAAAATGCAAATTGCAAGACGAATCGAGCAAATGGGCGCGAGCTAACAAAAATCGCATTAGATCAGCCAAACACAATAGGCAGAGAAAATTTTTCGCATATGCAAATCATAATTGGCGAAAAATATGCAAATAAGCTACGGGCTGAAAGGAAAGAGAGAGAGAGAGAGAGAGGGGCAATGAAGTGAAATGTAAAATGTGATAGAGAGAGGTGGGAAGAGGGGTAAGTGATATGCCTCAAATTGCAAATTGTAAATTAAGTAAAAACTTTACAGTCGACCGCAAACGACTGCATTACTCTCGTTCATGATACAGAAACAAGTCAATTTATGCAAAACTTTAATATTTAGGTTAGGTTAATGAGTCAACGTTGAAACAGCTGTAAAACTTCGAGTTCTTCAGTTTAAAAATGTCTATATCTATATCTATATCTATATCTATATCTATATCTATATATCTATATATCTATATATCTATATATCTATATATCTATATATCTATATATCTATATATCTATATATCTATATATCTATATATCTATATATCTATATATCTATATATCTATATATCTATATATCTATATATCTATATATCTATATATCTATAAATCTATATCTATATCTATATCTATATCTATATCTATATCTATATCTATATCTATATCTATATCTTTAAAACCAATATACCCTCTTTCACTTTCTGAACGAGTATTTTGAAGTGCAAGCCACATCATTTTGCATTTATTACAATTGCTATACTCGAGCTGGAGCTGCTTGACAGGTTGAATGTCCTTCGGCGCTGACGTGACGCTCTCTCTCCCATATGCAACAAAATCAATTTGCATATCTGTATGTGGGCGTGGCACTCGTGAACAGCAACATAGCCACATTTTGGGGCATTGTGCCAGAAAATTACAAAATGTTGTTGCTCTAGCTGCATTTAGCCAACTCCGAAGTTTGAGATAATTAATGTGGCTATATTCTAAAGGACCTATTGCGTTCATAGGTGTGTATAGGTCAGTGTGTGTGTGCATATATATTTGTGTAGGGGAGTTGGAGTGTAGATAAGTGCCCATGTATCTGTAAGTATGTATGTATGATAGTGTATGTATGTCATTGGGATTGTGTGTTAGGTAAAAGCAAAATTATGTACTTTATAGGCAATTTCCTGGAATCAAATAGACAGTTAATGTATTGTAAAGGAGCTCAACGATACCTACATGGCGAGTATGGATAGAACTAAATATATATATGTTTGAGGTTTGTAAATTTTTTGTACCTTTAAATTAAATGTTATCCAATTTGAAAAATAAAGTAAAAATCTTTCGAAATTTATAAGATAAATATTCAAATATTTAACTCACTGTCCTATCAGTGTTTTAAATTTAAGAGATTGTAACACTTTACCCAAAATGAATCTGTGAAATATAAAAAAATGTAATATATATATTATTTATTTTCTGAAAATCAGATTCATGAAAGGTAGACATATATTAAACTTACTATTAATTACAACATTAAACCCTACACTTTAAGAATTAAAGAATTGAGAATAAAGAATTATAAATTAGAATAATAAATGCCGTTTTAAGAATTGTAAAAATTAGTATAGAGATTTTTAGTGAGATGGCAGTAAGTTTTTTGTGGTTCCACAAATTAAACTCTTTTTTGCAGCTTCATTAACTAAGATCATATATAGTTATACTTTTATTTCTTGCTTTTCAGCCTAATTCAGCCTAATTCCTGTTTAAATGAAAATATTGTAAGCCTTTTATATTTTCAAAAAAACAAACGCGCTAATTTCAATTTTTAATCAAAATATAGCATCCTATATTTGATTAGTTATTAATGCATTGATAGCAGCTAAAATTATTTATGCTGTGTCCATACATTAAACATAATATACATTATTCTCTTGAATATTTCAATATACGTTTTGTATTAAAATTGGTTTGAATAGTAGTATTTTTTAAAATTCAGGATGCAATATATTATGGATATATGGTTTCTAAATATATTATTATTTTATTTTTATTTAATTTTTTTTTATATCAAGTATAAATGTTCTATATGTCGTTCTATATATTATTTTTATATTATTTATTATATGTATAATATAAAAATATTTGATCAGATTTTCCTCTCTTTTATTTTTTTTTTAATGTAATTTATTTTTTTTTATTATAATTTGAAAACCTTTCCCCCAGTACAGTTGATATGTAAAGTGCTTATAATTTCATAAATATATTATTATTTCATTTATATATATATATATATATATTTTTTTTTTTAAATTATTTTTTTATTTTTTATTATTTATTATATAAAAATATTTGATCAGATTTTCCTCTCTTTTACATTTTTATTATAATTTGAAAACCTTTCCCTAGTACAGTTGATATGTAAAGTGCTTAAAATTTCAACTAAACCACAATGAGGCCAATTTTCGAAAAAAGGTTTTCTCGACCGCAGACCACTTGAAAGCAGCGACAATTGGACAACTGTGCAGAAGTGATAGAAAAACGAAAGTCCCACCAGAGCGAAGTTTATCGCATAATCACGAACAGACACAGATTTTAATTTCCGACCAAAAAAAAAACACATGTTCGAAAATTGTCCAGAGACCAACCGCAAGGAACCGTTCGACCCAACAAGTGAAACATTTGAATGCGCTTTAAAATCAAGTGTCTGTGTGTAATGCGATATTTAAATTTCACATACAAAAAACGAAGAGGAAACGATATGGAAACGATATACAAACAGTCAGACAAGTTTTCAGTATGAGGGCTAGTGGCTGCTGAAATGGGTGGGTTGATCCGAACCTGTTAATGTGAATACAATAGAGCTACTTGAGGGTCGGCCCTGCGCCCAAGCCAAACGATCATTTAATCACGCCGCAGAACAACCCTCCACACAACCCCTCGAGGCAATAAAAAAAAGGTCTGGCTGACTTTCAATTAATCAAATTATCTCGCCCGGGGGTTGAGACCAAACACAGCAGCCACTCCACTCCACTCCACTTCAATGGCAAAAAATTGCAGCCGGGCAAACATTTGTCCACTTTTCGCAATTTGTACAGGTCAAACTTTTCGAACTGTCTACGTTTATATATCACACACATATATATTTTATATATATATATTTTTTTTTTAGATTTTTGATTGTTATCATTTGTCGCGCGCTGTGCAGAAACATCAATAAATTGTCAAAAGCTGTCAAAATTTTTAATGACTGTGTGACGCCTAATAACCGGGAATCGATTTGTTCTGATATCGGTTTGCAATTTTGATTCGTTTTTTTTTTTTTAGACTTTTATAGACTCTGTATCATTTTTTATGCTACTGTGAACATTTTTATGAATTGCCAGCGTCAAGGTTTGATTTCTCTGGCCCCTCAGTCACCATTTTAAAGTTTTTTTTCTGCGGTCACTTCATAGTCGAACATGTGGGCTGAATAAAGAATCAATCAAGCGTTCGCCAACTGAAGCACGTTTTACTTAAATTTTTTGCTATACAAATTTGAGAAAAAGGTCAGGTTTTTAAAACTTGCTTTTATAGATACTCTCATTATTGTTGAAAAAATAACAAATGCTTAAATATAGTCAAGTGTTTCCTAAAATATAAAAAGGAGATTATAACAATAAATCATTAAAAATATGATAAAGCTGATAATAATTTTGGGATTAAAAATAATACAACTAAAAATTCAAATATTTATCTGCATAATATGCCAGTCCCTAATATGTATTAAATATGTATATTTAATATTAAATATCTTAAAAATTCAAATCTTAAAAATTTTATTTTTGAAAACATAAATTATAAGAAAATGCTTAAATATTTTTTAGCATAAAACAAAAAAATATTTAAAATAGTGTAAAAAAAATTGCTTACATTTTTAATATATTAATTTTTACAGAAGTATTGAAAAACATTGATTTTATACTTATGCCTAGTCTTATATGAATTTTTTTTAGCTTACATTTATAATAAAGTACTCCTTATATTATAATTAAAATATTAATATTCTCTAAAATTTAAAATTTTTAAATTTATTATTAAAATAAAATTTGTACATTAAACAAAAATAGTTTCAAATTCATAATAATTTAAAAAATAGTTAAAAACATAAATAGTATTGTTGTAAATTTTAAAATTGCTGCTGATAGATGGTTTAACGATTGAATTACCTCACATGCCTTTTCATTCGAACTTTTGATAAAAAGTATAACTTTTTTGTAATATCAGATATATAATACAAACTCTAAAAAAATGTTATTAAGATTAGAATATAGATACAAATTATTCACTTCGCTAACGCTCTTGATTTTCAGATACTATTTGAGTCTTTTGGCCAGGCCATATATGTACCATCCAATGCTCTTAAAAACTAGCCTGGAATATCAACTTTCTTATAGAGCACAGCTACCCTATACTATCATAACTAAATTTTGATCAACGTAGGATTAGACTACATGCAAGCCTTTGCCAATGCTGGGATAAGCTCTACCTATGGCTTAAGCGGAATCACGCCCAGTAAACAACCCACTCTTCATCTGTCCCTCTTATTTTTTCTTCTTTTTCTCAATCAAAACAGAAGATTGTTTTTTTGGAAGCCCCAAAATGTAGCAATTCTCACGAAATGCAACGAACGTTGACATTTTGACAGTGGAAACCGCAGCAATCAACACTTCTGCACCTGTGCCCTGTGTGACGAACGACCGCAAAGACAATTCAAGCCATCAATTGTGTGAGCGTACCCCGGACTCCACCCCATTCGAGGTATTCCCTATTTATGGTAGACTCGCTTGCATGCAGCTAACTTTTGTTGAATGCACGTTATGCTAACCCTTTGATTGCGTTTTCAGTTGGGCTATCATTAAAAAGGTTTGAAATCAGAAAAAAGTGCCGAATCGAGAACAGGAAGAGGAACAGGAACAGGAACGTGACAATGACAGCGGGACAAGTCAATGGTTGTATAACATGCATAAATTAACGTAACTGTAACAGTAACTGTAACAGTCTCACATAATTCACTTCATTAACGGGCAGCAACCCCTTAACCCTTTCTGGCCAGTTCGGAGTGGCATATGCAAATAATGCCGCATCATTAGAGCATTCACCGTCCAAAATCCCAATCTAAATCCGAATCTGAGAGTTTCGAGCCGCTGCAAGTGCAGCTCCATTGAAAGGGTTGCGGTTCCGGAGAGCGAGCAGCACGTGTCGAGCACTGTCTGAAAATAGTATTTTTTTTTAAAACTGTATTTGAACCTGCGACCTCGTCTCGTATTTGCATGTGTTGTTGTTCACAGCGATTAGTGGGCCATGGATATGGAAAATTTGTTTTTGGCCATTTGTCTGCATGCGGTTTGGCTGAGTCCTGGAAACACAACAAAAAAGTAGAAGGGTTGACAGCCAACTGAATGCCAAAAATAACTTTAAAAGTCGCTTGGGCGCTGAGCTCTTGCCTCATTTTTTGTCAAATATTCTATTTGCAGACATTTTTTCTAAAAAATATGCAAGGGATTTAGTAACAAAACTATTAATCTAACTAGGCTTTGACTAGGGGTGAACTAAATACTGGATGGGTTTGAAAAACTAAAAAAAATATAGTTATATGGTTTCTAACTACAAAATATATATGCATATTATTAGTTGAAGGTCAAAATAAACAGAGGAATGCAAGAGATCAATTATAATAACAGTAGTATTACTAGCATCTATGCTGGCCTCTGTAGATTTAGAGACTCATATATGTATATGAAAATAGTACCTAGCTGAAGGCCAAAATATACAGAACATATGAGAACAGAACACCTCGATTTTATAAATCATAGCTGAAATAAAAAAACAGTATATAAAATCATAGCTGATAAGTGTAAGCTATGCTTTTAGAATTTTCTCTTATATTTTTCCCTTATACTTTTTCATATATATAGTTAGTATATATTTCTATATATAGTTTGTAAATTTATCAAATATGTTGTTTTATTGAATAGGCCAGGAACTAGAAATTAATTTGAATTAGGAATATTCTATAAATATAAACTCTGCGTATCTTCAGGACAGCTCCCTCTTCCTGTTCTCTCTTTATTTGAGCTATAGTCCTATAATTTTTTCCTATTGGACTCTGTTTTATCCTCCATAAAATGAGTTTTGCATTAATTTAAAATAGTTTTTGTATATAATTAAAAAAAAAAAACTAAAAAGCTAAAAACTATTTAGGTATAAACCTTGCTCAAATTTTATATTATATTAAATACATAGCAAACTTAATCTAGTTTTATGCAAAAATATATTATGTATATTTATATACTATAATAGTATTATATTAATGTAAAAGAAATCATCTTATTTCTTAGAACTTAAATTTCTTTGTATTTAATATTAATAGTAATTTCTACCATCTATGCAAACCTCTATTGCGATGTCTTCTTCTTTATCCTTTTACTTTAAACTTGTATGATCCCAAAAAAAAAAAAAAAAAACGTTAATCAATCTCTCTAAAGAACATATACAAATTTATACTTTAATAATCCCACTATTTTATTTTTTCAACATTTTCACCATCTTTCTATTGTAATCTTTTCTATTAACTTTGTTGCAGCCTTTATTTCTGTTGGCTTATCATATGTTTGACGCCTCCAGAAATGGGCTTTCGATTCTCTTTTGCTTTTTTCCCACACACCGAGAGACGGCAAATTAAGCCACAACAAATTTGACCTTGTTAAGTTTAGCTCAAACAGTCCGCAAAACACCAACGAAAAAGGAAGATACAAAATAAAAGCAGAGAGAAGCAAAATCAAGCAAAAGGCGTCTGGCAGATTCCCAGCATTGTTTTACGACCTGCTCACAGGGCCGAGAGTCGCGTCGACAGGGCCGTCGCCTACCTCAGTTTGTAGCTCGTTGTTTGTGTGGCTGATCAATGGGCAGTGCCGGCATCGGGATGCTCCATCCACCGGGGCATCCACCGGGCATCCACGTTTAATCCACTCATAAGTCACGCCGTCGTTTTGTATCCATCCACAGAGTCTGCAGTCTGTGTGAAGCGAGGGCGGTGCTTGATAAGTGCCCAACCTGCTGCATGCTCCAGAGGATCTTTCGTCTTTTGGCTCCACTTGAGGGCAACTGACGGAAAATTTTCAGAGACTTTTAGTATATGCAAAATATATTGTACTTGTCGTCATTTATCCCTAAGCGATATCATATAAACAGAGCTGAAGGGTAATTTATGTGTTCCCGGAGAACGATTGAGGAAATTTATGGAAAATATATGGAGATGTTACATATATGTAAGTAAAGTAATTTAATTTTGCCCTTATATCTTTCTTATATATTTACATAACAGTCAAAAAACACTTGAGGCTAGTGATGGATTACGATCAAATGATGGATAACTGCCTAAATGAAAGCTAAGTGATAGACCGACTTAACTGCTAAGAAGAAAAAACTATTTAATATGGACTTACTGAGTTCATCATCGACCTGATAGTTAGGATCTCCTTTAGAAGAAAGCTATATGACTATAAATATACATGACTATAAGTATTTTCATATCGCCTTCATATCCTTCAAACCAAGAATGTGCTGATATCAATGAATCAATGATTTTATTAAAAAAAAAAGATAAAGATTAAGATAAAAATTCTACACAAAAAAATCTTCTTCTTTTATTTTATCTATATATTTCATATTTATCATCATTCTTATCTCATACCTTTATCATTTTTATTTCCATATTGTTCCATATTTTAAAAGATAAAGATTAAGACAAAAGTTCTACACAAAATTTTTTTACCTTCTACTCTTCATCTTTATATATAATCTTTTATCTGTGTAATCTTTCACTTTATTCATGTTTTATCTTTATAATTTATAAAGGTAAAATATAAACATAAACATAAGGATAAAGATAAATATATATTTTTTGTCTATAACGTTTATCTTTATGTTTTTCTTTGTAGTTCTTATATATGCTTAGTATTAAAAGAAAATATTACAAATATGAATATTTTCCAATCAACATCAAATTCTTGTATAACTCAATCTATATAAATTTCCAATAAGAAAGGTAAAGTTCAGTAAAAAAAAAAAGCAATTTGCGCCCCAGTACAACACACGAGAAGATTCTTTGCATTCCTTAGAAGTTAAGCACCTTTATTATGCATGCATAATATAGTAATCAATAAATCACGACTAATTGTATATACAGCGGTGTGCGCATAAAGTGTTAACATTTTCATAACATTCAATTAACTGCATCGACGGCCCAGTGCAAGGGTTCTTGCCCAAAGAGTTCGCCATGGGTGATTGGGGCTTGCGCGCATCACGACACCATCTATGGGCAACAAAAGCAACTACCACAACAATAACAACAACAGCAACCGCAACCTACAATAAAGTGCAAGAGCGCAACGCAAAGATAAAAGGCAATAACAAAGGCGCAGACAGTGTTGGAAAAAGAGCGGCCGCAAATGCGCAAAAAAAAAGCAAAAACAACAACAAGGAATAACAGCGTAAAGAGCATTGCGATCGCCTTCGCCTTCTGCCATATGCATGTGTGTGTGTGTGTGTATGCATATGGAGAAGACGGCGATGATGCGACGATGTGATTGAAACAAAACATCTTATTATTACCTACGACCGAGGAGCAGCAGCAGCAAAAAGAACGACCCCGTGCGACCTCGATGTGGACCTGGGACATGTACCAAAAGGCAGCCAGGTACTGACTGACCAGCAAAAAAAATAAGAAGAGCGTGCAAAAACAACAAATTCCCACGCTCAGAGGCTGCCCTTTGTCCAACGTCTTCGTCGTCGTCGTTGTCGTTCGTGTCCCTCTCTCTGCCCCTCCATTGCCCGCCCTATATAAGGCGCAAGCTGGGAAACGTCCTTACCGCCCCATTCGAAGATTGTGCGAAAGCTGACCCGAGCAGTGCCAAAAAAATAAAATGTTTGCGGCTTTCTTCCCCCCCCACATTCTCACTCTCTCTCTCTCTCTCGCTCACTCACTCGCTCGCTCGCTTACTCAAACAAATGTTTGAGTTTTTGTTGTAGGCAGTTTTGTGATTGATTTCACTTTGGTTTCTTGGTATGCCTTTTGACTTTCACAGCTCATTGGGCTCGCAATGTCGCTCACACGATAATGCAGACTACACACACACACACACATACACACATACACACATATTTATGTATGTAAAGCAAGGCATCCTCCACTGATTCACTTGGACACAAGCTCTGGCATACGGACAGGTTAAAAATCGACAGGTATCAAGTGGTGAACGCTTATAATTATAGTATTTAGTGGTGCGTAAAATGTGATACTTATTTTGTATTTTCTTCTCTTTTTTTTTGTCAAAATCTTTGAGGTTTTTTAGATTGACTAGGGGTACTCATGCGAAGAATCATCAATTATATGCTCATTAGTCTTGCTCAAGTTGCACAACAATACTTTGTTTAAAAGGAAGACTTTTGAGAACAGGAAACATATATTTAACTGTTTATTATGAAATTTAAAAACATTTAAAAGCCTATGCTGCCTTAAAATTTTATTATAAAATTTAGAGTAATTTACCAAAGTTTGATAATAAGCATGATTCCTAAAAAGTTTTTAAATGTTCATAAGTTTTATAACAAATAGTACAATAAATTAAAAAAATATATCATTGCCTTTTTTAAAGTAATACACTTTCAAAGTTTTTAGTAATTAATATTTAATATACAAGACATTACATTTATCTAACTACATATTATTATAATATAAAATATATAAAAAATATAATAAAATTTTACATCTTTGAGGAATTATGTTTTTTATGATATTTTACTGGTATATGTACATATAAGAAAATTACTTTTATTTATTTAAAAAAAAAATGGATTAAAACACTTATTTTATTTAAAAAATAAGGTTTTATATTTCACTTATTTTTTGAAAAAGAAAACAACTTATTTATATATCCACATTTCCGCCCAAAATTCTTTAAATTTTTTTTTAACCAATGTTGTCATCTAATTAATCTTTTAATAATTTTATAATTAATGCAAATATTTTTGTTTGTTTTTTATCCATATCTTTCCTAAAATTAAAATAAACCTTTGATAATTTAAAAAATCTACTTTTTTTACAACATAAATAATTGTTAAATATTTTGTACTGACTAATTCTTCTAAATTACTTTAGTTAAAAGATTCAAAATTTAGTTTGTTTATCTATTATTATTTTTCATTTTTTAAGTACAACTTATACTCTTAAAAATTTCTTCGTTCAAATTACTCTACGAATCACCCTAAGCCATATCCTGCCCGTCTTTCGATTGCTCAATATTATATAAATTTGTATTAATGTACCGTAAAATCAAAGAGCATCATACTTATGTATATGCACCGAAAGCTGAGACCAGCATCCAACAGATGCTTGAGCTGCCTGGGAGTTCGCCTTTGAGTCCGAGCTGGGGCGGTTCGGGTTGCTGTTGTGGCTGTAGTAGTTGTTGTTGTTGTTGCTGTTATTGTTGCCTGCCCGTGAAATCAGTGTTATTGATCATAGCTGCATAATCAAGTTACGAGCGCGCTTTCATTATGCTGCCAGTTGCCGAAAAAAAAAAAAATCAATCTAAAAAATCCACCACCAACAACGGCATCATCATGCTCAGCAACATCGTCATCATGACGTTCGTCAGCAACATCAGCGTCAATGACAGTTGGGCTGACCAACAGGTTGCCCGTATTTCGGCTTATGTATACCCAACTTCAACACACTGCGAGGGCTGCATATTCAACACAGAGCCACAGACAATGGGCTCTGCGTTGGTGGTGTGGGCAGTACAAGCAGTAGTGGTGGCGGTGGTGACTTTGCTACAGCTCATGTTGCTGATGGTGGATTCTTGGCGTCAACTTGTTCGACATTCGCTCGCAGCTCGCACTTGTGTACGGTCGTGTTCTCGCGTCGAATCCAAAACTCTGAAACGGTTAACAAGTTCAAAAACTTCGACTCGCCGTCGTTGCAATTGAAATCAATTGAGTGCAATTTGCGAGTGCAAAGTTTTCTGGCGCAAAATGTTTGCCTAAGACAATTTCGTTTAATTCATTTGTCGCGTGTGTTGTCGCGCAATCAAAACTAAAAGCAAAACAAAATAAAGCCAAACAAGAGACATAACGGAGTCAGTTCCATCAACTCTAATCGAAAAGATAAACAAAGCCAGCAACAGCCCAGTCACCATGGCCGACGAGAGCCTGCACACAATGCCATTGGAGCACAATATAGACTATCATATAGTCACATTGTTTGAGCGCTTGGAGGCGATGCGCAAAGATTCGCACGGCAATGCCATCAACAATCGCCTCTCCAGCACCCTGCAGGTGCCCAAGCGGAGCATGCAGGCCGAGATACGCACCCTGGAGTTCTGGAGGTGCGCATTACACAGCATCCTAAACCATTAGCATTAGCATTAACAGTCCCTCCGCCCACATAGGCCTTTGTTCCCCTCTGCTTTTATTGTTTAGTGTGATTTCTAACTTTTGTGGCTTTTCCGTGCATTATGCAGACACAGTCAGCCAGCTCTACTGTACTGTCATGCTTAACTAAGTGAAATTTAAGTGATCTGTGTCTTTGTGTCTGTCTGTCTGTGAATTTGCAGGCGTAATTTGCAGTTTTCCACATCAAGCAGTGACAAATGTTTTTCACAAATTTATGACAAATAATTAAAATTTGACTTAGTTGAACTATTGTAATTTTTCATTCAATGATAATCGGCTATTGCGATTATACAGATTTATGCACTTTTGTTTACATTATTTCAATGTCACCTGAAATTCATATCTATTTATTGAAGTCAGTTCAGCTTATTTTGAGAATTGCATTAATATAATCAATCAATTCAATTATAATCGGAAATTGCAATTATGGATTACTCGCGATAATTCATGTTCAAATTCATGTGACTGCATTTTTAATATGGCTAGGTGTCTATTGGTCATGCACTTTTATATATTTATCAACTGCATTTTTAAATATTTAACAACTTTGTAATTGATTTCATTTATCAATTGAATTAATTATGTTGTATTTATTCTATTTTTTTTTTACGTATATATATATATTTATTGTAAATTGATTGTATTTTTTGTTTTATATTCCTCAAACAATTTTTTATGGTTTTTATTTTAAAAATTTTATTTGTGTATTTTTTTATTTAATTTTTTTTTTTTTTTTTTTTACTTTAAAATTTATTAACAATTCTACTATTCATTTTTCACAAAATCCTTATTAATCCCAGTCAGTATTTTCACTTACAATTATAATTTGTTCTTAATTAATTTTGTATGAATATTTATAAAATTTTTTAAAGTTTTTATAAGATATTTATTAATTTAAAAAAATATTTTTATATGTTTTTCAATTATATAATTTTTATATATATTTATACTTTTTTATATTAATACAAAATTAAAATTTACTTTGCAATATTTAAAAATGTTTATTAAGCAATAACATTAAACATTTTTAAGTTCCGCATTGTATATAACTTGATGTATACTTATATAACATTCAAACATACTTAACAATATTAACAACATTTTGTTTAGCCGGAAAACACGAAAATATTTAAATTTGGCAACTAAAATTTTTTAAGAAATATTTTCAAAAATTTTCAAAAAATTTAAGCTTTCATAAAAAATAAAATACACCTTGTTCAATGTCCATTTTTAATTTCTTGATTCTTACGCTCATTTATAGATTAATGTTTTCTGATACTTTTAATTTCTGGTACCCTTTTTTAATAACATTAAAATGCAGCTTAACCTGTGAGAATTTTTATTGCCGCCCTTAAATCGTTTTCCTTTTAAATATCTGCTGACGGTCAGTTTTATATTAATTTAATGTCCGCTTCATTAAAAGTCCATAAAGTAATTAAAAGGCTGCATTGCTGTGGACAGCGCAGTTTAAATAAGTTCTCCTCTTCTTCTTCTTCTCCTTCTTCTCTTCTGTATTTTTTGGCTTACATTAATTATTTTTGTTAAATTTAAAATTAAAATTAAAATTAAAAGTTCGCCTCAGATGACTTGAGTATGTCCGTGACAGCAGCTATCTACAGAAATACCAGAAGGAAAATATATATGTTCTCTATAAACATATATATATATATATATTAGAGTCCGGGTGTGAGCTCAGAGTTCGAGCCAATTAGGGAGCAGCAAAATAATGCAAAAGTTAAATAAGAAATTTGATGGAAATTAACAAATGCAAAGTTCTGGCAAACCAAATTGCAGCTGGAGCTGGCAATGTTTATGTTGCCATCGCAGCAGTTTGTTTGATTTTTTGTTATCGCAAAAATGCAAAATGAGAGAGGAGGAGGGGGAGCAGGAGAAGGAGGAGTAGGTGGGGTATGAGAAGTCAGAGGAGGAGAAGGCAGAGGAGGCGAAGTAGAAGACGGCAAAGGGGCAGCAGGAGGAAGAGTAGCACATGAAGGCAGTAGAGTAGGAGGAGGAGTAGCAGGAAAAGGCAAAGGAGGAGGAGCAGGAGGAGTGGGGGCAGTAGTTGCTTGCCGTCATGGAGGGCGTAGTCCATTTGTTTTTTATGTTTTCTGGTTGTCCAGCGACAACGACGACCCCGGGCAATCGGCAGCTGCTGTCTCCACAGTCTCTGTTGGCTTTTTGGTTGTGAAGCCTCAAAGCTCCCCTCTCTCTCTCTCCCTTCCTCCCCCTCTCCCTCTTTCTCTCTCTCTCTCTGTGTGTGCATAATTGTCAATGGGCTCGAACAAGGCGCACATTGTGTGCAATTTGTAGCGCAACATAATTTCTTGAATATTTACTTTAATCATATGAAATGACATGCCCCAACTGAAGTGTCTTTCCTTAACCCGCCTTCCCCTTTGCCTCTTTGCAGATCCATCATCAGCGAGTGCCTCGCCTCGTTCCTCTACGTGTTCATCGTCTGTGGCGCAGCTGCGGGCGCCGGTGTGGGTGCCAGTGTTTCATCCGTGCTCCTGGCCACGGCGCTCGCCTCCGGCTTGGCGATGGCAACATTAACACAGTGCTTTTTGCATATATCGGGTAAGCCAAGAAACAAAAACAAAAACAAACAAAAACAAACGAATAAACAGGCGACAAGTGTGTTGTATGTTGCTTGTTGTTGCTGGTTGTTGTTGTTGTTGTTGTTGTTGTTGTGGAGGGTCTACAAACTCTGCCGTGGGAATTTCGTTGCCACCAAACAGCAGCAGCAGCGGCGACAGCAGCAACAGCCACAAGAACCCCATTTCACATATATTTCGTAGGGTCTTTGGGCTGCGTCACTTGATGAAATGGGTATATAGGTTTCATAGTATTTGCTGCTCTCTGCATAGAGGAATGTTTTAAAGACCTAGAGAGAGATATATACTCCTGAATAATATATACTACACAATGCTCGAAAATCCGAAAACTATCAGTTTAATAAAATAAGAAAAAAAAAAAATAGATTTTCATAAAATTTATTTTATAAATATATATAAATTTAGTAATTTTTAAAAATTTTATAGATAATATATGCTGAATAATATTTATATGCACATATGTATATATAACTATAATGAATTATAGAAATATAGATCTTATTAAAATTATTTTAGGAATATATTTAAAAGATGTAATTAAATTAGAAATTCAATGGAAAATATATATTAAATAATATATATGTATTTATTATAATATGACGCTAATTAGAAAACTCCAAGTTTAATGAAATATAGAAATACATAACTTATTGAAATTGTTTTATATATATTTAAAATATTAAAAAAATATTTTTCGCCATTTTTCATATATATTTAATATTCAATTTAATTTTGTGCTATTATTATCTATTCATTTTTACGCTACTTCAATCTTCCTATATGTTTTATTTCTTTAACTATTTAAATGTATTGTCGAAAACTTTTAATTTTACTGAACTTTGCTCGAGAAGTTAGCAGTCTGTTATACACTATTTCAAGTATTATTTTATTTTTATTTTTATTTTTTTTTCGATTTTTTTTTATTGAACTTTGTGAAAGTATTATGCAGTCAGCTAACCCCTACTTCAATTTTCCTATATGTTTTCTTTTATATTTATAATTAAAAGTTTTAAATTTCATTGAACCTTGCAAGAGTATTAAGCAGTCAGTTATAGCCCATTTCAGTTTTACTATTTGTATTCTTTTTATAGATTCGATTTATATTTTTAATTTAAAACATTTTATTTAAAATTTTATATTTCATTGAACCTTGTAACATGCAGATTTTACTTTTGGTTTTCTTTTTATAGATTTCTTTTGTATTTTGAATTTAAATTGTATATTTCACTGAACCTTGCGAGAGTGTTAAGCAGTCAGTTATACCCCACTTCAATTTTACTATTTGTTTTCTTTTTGTATATTTTTGTATTTTCTTTTTTTGTAATTTTCGAAAAGCCAACGCACTGTGGTTGTCGCCCACGTCTGCCATTGCTTCTCCCGTCTCCCATCTCCTACCCCCCCCCCTCCCCCTGCTCCCACTCCTGCTGCTTTTCCCCCTGACTTTTTCGACCGCCTTTGCTGCACTCAGCCGAGGAGACACTCTTATCTGTGGCGGGCGCACTTGCAGTGGCCTCTCTGTTATTTTTCACTGTTCTCTCTGTACAACTTCCTCGTGTATTTGTTCATCTGCGTTGACATTCAGGGCAATTAAATGTTTTCACAAAACTCGGAGAAGTTGGGGGCCCAGTACTTACATATATAGAGAACATGTGTTCTTGATTTCGCCTTTAAGTTGCATTCTGTATAACTGTAGATATGTATATATATATATATATACTGTATAGATGTTATATGTTTTCTTTTTCACAGCCAATTGGCTGCACATTAAGTTATGAACAAAGTCCCTCAATCCAGCACATAAAAAAAAAGATATTCCACGAAAGTGTCAAAATGTTATTTAACGGTTTTCAGAGTGAGAGGGGATACACATGATATATATGTATATATATATATCTCTTTTTATAATAGATTGAACTGAAAATAAACACATTTGAAAAAGTGACTGAGGAGCGGGCAAATGAAATAATACATTAAAAATATTATAAAGTTAATGTTAATAATCTAATAAAGGTTCTATATTTGAATTTCATTCTAGTTCCTTTTTTAAATTATTATTATCCCATCTACATAAACCTCATTATATTAAAAAGTTACTTCACTTTGACAAGCTTTTGAAATATTATATTCAAAATATCAGAAAGTTAATGTTAATAATCTAATATAAAGTTTCAATTTGTTCTATATCAATTTGAACTCCATCTAGTCTATTCTAGTTCTATTTTATATAATTATAATCCCATCTACGGAAACCTCATTATATTATAAAGTTACTTCACTTTGACAGGCTTTTGAAATATTATATTCAAAATATCAGAAAGTTAATGTTAATAATCTAATATAAAGTTTCATTTTGTTAATAGCTCTATATCTATTTGAATTCCATTCTAATCTATTCTAGTTCCATTTTATATTATTATGTTTCCATCTACATAGACGTCATTATATTTTATAAGCTTACTTCATTTTGACAGCTTTTTCTTTTTTCTCAGCACAATCTACCTGGATCATTTGCAACTTTTCCTTGCCTGTTAAATATTTAATGATTAATCCACTTATCCGTATTATTTTTTACTTTCTCTCGCACCACAGGCGCTCACATCAATCCCGCCGTAACTTTGGCCTGCTGCGTTATCCGCAGCATCTCCCCCATACGTGCTGCGATGTACATGACCGCCCAGTGCGGCGGAGGCATTGCGGGTGCCGCTCTGCTCTACGGGTAAGTCAAACGAATATTATCGAATTATTTGTTTAAGAGATTAGATGATTAATTAAATGCAGTTTTTTAAATGCTAGAAAATTAAGTCTTGACTATTACATTTACATCTGACATTTTATATCTAGAATTGTTTTTGTATAGAATTTATAAAAAGTTTTTCAAATTTGAATATTTGTTGGATTATCATTCAAAATAATATTTATTAAAAAAAATTTTTTTTTAATATATTAAATCATTATTAATAAAAATAAAAAAATAAATAAAAATAAAAATTAAATTTGTTTATAATTAATAATAATAATACTTTCAAAAATTCTAGATATAAATAGATTTTTAGTCATATATGTATTTTATTCCTATTTGTATTATATTTTTTTATTTCTAAGTCATAAAGCTTTTAGTAGATATTATTTAAATAAATAATATTATTTAATAATAATAAAACAAATATATATGATTATAAAAAAGCGATATGTAATATATAAATTAAACAAAAGTTTTTTTTAAAATTATATAAACATTGCTATATAAAAAAAATATATATAGAAAATTTCTAGAACATTTTATTTTGATTCAGAAATGGGCAAACATTTTAATTAGTTAGCTCAATGTTATTCAACTGAATGAATGAGTAATTAATAATCATGCAGCTCAATTGATTGACTAACAATCATTTAATTTAATAAGATCCTTTTCTTCGCTCAGTGTAATCACAAATTAATTGCCAAAGTTTCCATACAGCAACTGCTTGAGTCTGGCTGCAATCATTTTCCAAGTATTTCCAAATGACTTCATAGCAATCGAGCCCACGCCCACGCCCACTCGCACGCCCACGCCCATGGCCAGCCTTCACTTGAAGCTGATTTGATTCCAAGTAACAAATTTCCATATAAAATGTCCACTGAGCATGAAATTCATTTCGATGTAAAAGTATGTTGTGACCCGAGCTTGGGACAGGATATGTCTCTATGGCTAACAACAATTTCCGAATTAAATTCAACAAGGTGCTCAATGTCACTAGAAAATCCTAATGGCCAAGGCGGTGACTGTACCAAAAGGACACACTTTGCCCAAAAATCATTTACAGGAAATACGTAGTTTGTATAGTGTGTGCAAAAAAAAAAAAGATGAGAAGAAAACGAAAAAATAGGGGAACAGCTAGAGAAATGTATAAATAGGATATGCAGGTAAAACGCACACACACTTATAGAGAGGGAAGCACCTGCATAGAGCGCAGGTAGTAACTTACCTAGGAATTGAGCGCTCTCCCACTCTCCCTCTCTCCCTGTCTCTCTCTCTCTCTCTCTCCCACGTTTATCTCAGCTAGGGCGAAAACATCTGCCGACGTGATTTCCCATTTTTGTTGAAAATGCGTTTGCTGTCAGGACCGGATTCCTTTGTCGAGGCCAGGCAACATGTGCTGCCTAGATACACACACACACACACACACACACACACATACACACCTACACACATATACACACTCATTATAGTGCGTATCCAAATCTTTGTAGGTCCTGTCAGCGTCTTTTATGCCTAGCTGACAAACACTGCGCAGGATATGCGTGTGGAATATCAGTCTTTGTGCAGGACTCAGGCCATAGATAGATATATATTTCTATATATGTATATATATACAGACATAAACAATGAAGCAGAGCACAAATATATAAATTTACTTCTGCTGCTGCGCTCCAATTTTTCTTCTCTGTTTTTGTTGTACGTTGAACTCCTTTTTGGAAAGTTAATGCGCCTGCGCAGCCCCTGTTCCTGTCTCGCTCTGGGTCTGCTCAACATCTGTTTCTTTGGCTCCTTTTTTCGAGTTTGCTTCGTTTTATTTTGTTATATTTTTTTTTTTTTTTGTTTTAAGTGCATTGGCATCTTTACTTTCTACCGTGGCGCAATCCGAGTAGCCGCTGCAGCCCTGAAACATGTTTCAGCTGCCAGGCCGATCAGGTTCGCATCTCTTCTGCTTTTTTTTTTAACTCCATATAGTTTGTATCTTCGGAAGGGTCGCGCTGGCAGCTCCGAGCAGTTGTTTTTTAGTCGAAACATATGTTTCCAAAAGTATTTTAGAGCATGTATTCGTGTGTGTGTGTGTGTTGATTAATTGGTTTAGATTTAGCAGTCGATTTTGTGGCTTTTGGGCGGCTTTTGAGTTAAGTTGAGTTGAGTTTTTTGGTTCAGTTTGATTGATGGGCTTCTAGCCGAGATTGAAGAAAGCGCCAACAAAAAACTAACGATGTCTTGCAGCATAATCGATGCGTGAAATTGAGTGCAAATTCTTGTGGTTTCTAAGAAAAAGTTGGAAATACTTTCAGACAGACAGCTGAGAGGTTTGAAAATCGTATTAAAATGCTAGCTTAGAGTTAAATGGTTTTTTTTTTTTCATATTGAATGTATAGATTAATAATTTAGGATTAACATGACTTCATTTATAATTTATCTCATTCTTATATCTGAGCTCCATCATTGTAAACTTAATCAACATAAAGATTCTACAGACTGTGTTACTCTCAAGACTGTTTAGTTTAAGTTCTTTGAGATGCTTGCTAAGAGGTCAATAGTTTCTTTCGTGAAAATATCTAAATCATATTAAATGAATAGACTAATAATTCAATAAATTTAACTCTGTTTATATTGATAGTTGATCCTTATAACTTCATAATTCTAGCATCAATCAATATTTCTTGCAGAAACTGTTAAACTGTTTATCTTAATTTAAAGTTCATTAAAACACCTTTTTTTATCACAAATACCAAAGGCAATGCTTTAAGTAGTTTGCCAAACCGCCAGATGGCGCCACTATAGTATGGGAAATTTACTATCATTTTGGTACATTCTCATTTCCTCAGCTAAATTTAAATCAAAATCTGTATTTCTGGTTCAAAATTGCGCAATTGTTCAACTGAAAATATTTACGAATCCATAATATTTTCATATACGAGATTCGCGCTACATTTCGTTTTAAGCCATAATGATTTTAAATTTAACAAATATTGTCAAAGAGATTTCAAATTTGTTACAAGCTTTTAATTTTCAATATAATTATATATTTTAAAAGAAAATACAGATGAAAATTTAAATAGATATACAAAAGAAATAATTTATAAAATTAAAAAAAAATATATAAATTTTGAATCTTAGTTAAACTTGTAGATATAATTATACTCGAAGGCTTCATAAATTATTATATTAAATTATATTTATTAAAATTATAAATAATATTTATTTTGTATTTAATTACATATACATATATCAATAAATATCAATATTTTATTTTGTAATAAAAAAGTTTGTTTAGACAGCTGCTTAAATATTATTATTAAATATTCTCTCTATGATTTTATCTCTCTCTCTATTAATTTATCAATATCAGTTATAAATATGTAAATATCTTTTTATATATTTTTTATGGATAAAGATATATTTATGTATAGTAAATAGTATGTATATATATTTTGTAGTTGAAAATTTGTTTAACTCTCTGTTCATCAACTTAATTTTTTTCAAAACTTTTTGAAAATATAAATATAAATAAAGAATGGCTGCTATTGTTGATTATAAGACACAATTGTTAATGGAGCAATCAAAGAAAATTTGTATTAAATTTCTATTATATGTTTTATAATATCAAAAATGTATTATGCCTAGAAATTATAAAAGAGGAAGTGAAACTCGAACCGAAATAGATAAAACACACAAGTTCCAACAGTGGAAATAAAACTCTAGCATAAAAGACATAAATCCGAACAGTAGCAACAGTAGCATAGCTTAGAGATAAGAGTTGGCTGACATAAAAATAATATTATGGTTATTATAATATACAGATTTCCTCTCTATAGAGACAAGCCAATGCAGGCACTTGCTCAGCCTCGCTGTCACATATCAATTGCCGCTACCCCGATTGCCAGACGCAGCCAAGAGGCACTTGAGGCGCAGGCTTTATTATTATTATTTCAACATATTCTGCTTTATTTTGCTTTTAAGTAAAAACTCTTCAAAACAACAAATTAAAGAAACATGACATGCGTGGCCCGCATGCATTTTTTCTCTTTAAGTATCGATATCCGGCTCTCGCCTGCTTAGTTGTTATTTTTATGCGCATTGCGTTCTGGAGGATATTCACTGAGGATATTTCAGTTGGGTTTGCTTGGATTTTGCTTTTATTCTTGACCGTCGACAGAACGTGCGCCAAGCACGTTCCAAAATATGCCTTTTCAGTAAAGAAATGATGAGAGATAAAAATCAGGTAGAGCCCGCCAGGCAGACCGTCAGAAAGCAAGCAAAACTGCATAATTACCATTGGCCTTTGTTCAGCTCAACTTCGTCTGCGTTTGCTTCTTCAATCTACTCGCCGATCCATCCCCTCGGCGTCTTCAGCTCCTTCGCAGTGGTTGCGCCTGCGCAGGATGCGACAGAAACTTGAAATCAAACACGTGTCGCTGCCGCTCGCTGGTTGGTCAGCTCGAAAGGGCAGCTGGAACTGTCGGGCACTTAAACGAGCTCAAAGCCTGCCAGGCACACCTGCCGCCCAAAAAAACTGAAAAAAAAACTGAAAAGAAGAGAAAGAATTACAGTAGTTCCCTCTGACAGCAAAAGAGATACAACAAACTGGATTTTCAAGTCGAAATTTGAATTTTAAATGCAACGAAACGAAATGAAACGTAACGAGCTGTTGCCAGGGAGCCTGAAATCGCAGCCTGTGCCTTTATTATCGATTCGTATGTGGGGCATGTTGCAAGGGGCATGGGGCATGGGGCATGGGGCATGCGGCGTCTTCCTGGTCAGTTGCCCAAAAATCAATTCGTGTCACATAGAGGCAATTGAATTACGTTTTTGATGCCGCCCGCTAACAGCTTATCGCAGGCAACATGAAAATGGCATCCTGTGCGCCGCTTCCGGTTGTTGCACACACACACACACACACATATATATATATATACACAGTAACAAAAAAGGCAACACTGCACAGCTGGTCCAGGCAGCTTCTGTGCCACACTTGCAGCCGATTACTTTGATTGTGGTGCAACATTTTGTGGCAAATGTTGCACGTTAAAATTCATAATTAATTGCCATGTGGCAGAGTCAATAAATTGCATTTACTGCATGCATATTTATGTGGTATTTTAATTGTCTGCTGTAACGTGATGAATTTCACTTAAATTTACAATTAAAGAGCAATTGAAATTGCAAAATGAAACAATATTAAATGGTTCAACTGTTGCACGTAAATATCATGTTTGTTGCAATATCAGATTTGATGCGAAATTCCATGACATGTCCTTTAGCATCAACGCCCTCCCCTGCCCCACCCCCGCTCATCCCTTCCAGCTTAAACCGCAAGCCGTTGCAGCGTGTTGCACATAACCTCACTCCTCATTGCGGATGTGGCAGCAAGAAATGTGTATTTGTGTCCTTTTCACACAACTTTTGCAGCTTTATGTTTGTATGTAGGTGTGTCTACTTCTTCTTCTGCTTCTTCATCTTCTTGTTGTTGTTCCCCTTTTGTTTGCCTTTTTATCGTGCGCCAACAATTTTGTTCGGTTAGCAAAGGGAAGCTGCTAAGCTTAACGGCACATAAACTTCTGGCTACATTTTGCTATTTCCTGCTACTTAACTGTAACTGTGTGCGAGTGTGTGTGTGTTTGCTTGTTTGTTTGTTTGCTTGTTGTTGCTGCAAAATTAGCACTTTATACATTTATGAGCAAACAAGCCGGAGCAAGAAAATAAACTCAAAAATCAAGCTAACGCGGCCATAAGCAATGGCATGTTTTACTATGATGCCCTTTAGAGAGGCATTTAACAATATTGCAGCAGTATGTATTAAAACCAGGGGCAACATTAAAAGGTACACATCAAAGTTATATTTATTTATCTATGATCAGCCAAGTCGATCTGGTACTTTTTTCAAAATGTCCTTTAGATTGAATTTATTTAAACATTCGCTAGTCGGTGGCATTTCCTTTTACGATTTATATCGATATATTGTTTTGATTTTGAACCAGTTCTAGTTACTTAATGGTTGCAGTTGCTCATTTGGTATATTGGGATTAAATCGAGACAAATATTTGAATTTCCCTTCTTTATACAAAATTCCTTTATATCGAATTTATTTAAACTATCGATATTATGTGCCATTTTGCTTCAATTCTGCAGCTCGATATATATTTTTAACATTGTACCAGTTCTCATTACTTATTGCAATTACTCATTGGGTATATTACTCCAATTTATTTCTATTAGCGCATTCTTCCAATATTACAAAATAAAACTTTGCGGCTATAGATCTTGGTTTTAAAATCATTTATATTATATTAAAATAGAAACAAATAACAAAACCAACAGTAGACTCTAACTTTATGCATGCCTAAGCATCCACAAGATATCCTTTAGTCAGTCACTGCCATTGACTTTTTGACCATTTCCTTTTCAGTGCGAACTAAACTTTAATAGGCATCCAGCCAAGTGAAAAATTGTTTTGGTTAGCCGCACTCTGTGTACACACAGCATATGGCTATGAAATATTATATATAAATGCTTTTTTTTTATCAAATGTCTTTCAAATATTTGAGCTTTTTATTTGCACATGTTATTTACTATTCTTTATTGGCAGAGAGCTACTATTTGGTAGCAAAGCTGGCGCTTATTGCCGCTAAGCCGGCATATCTCACCTTTTCACTTGCTATTCTGGCATCCTTGTCGGCAGCTTCTCTCTCTCTCTCTCTCTCTCTCTCTCTCTCTCTCACTCACTCACTTGCTCCACTCAATGCCATTTGCTGCAACTGCGGCTCTATTTGCTCAACTACTTTTAAGTGCATTGCGAAAGCGTTTATTTCCGGATTTTCACAGTTATTCAATGTTCCGGAGATGATGTGCAATTGCCATTGCGGCAACGTGCACTTCCCACCCCCCCATTCCATAGAAAGCATCGCAAATATTTATTCAACAACACTTATGATGTGTAATAGTGTGGGATTTACCAACACTGATATGCACTGGCATTCGCCATACGGTAAATATCCTCCTCTACTTGTGTGCATATTTCGAACAGCCACAAGAATATATATTTTGCATTTATTTATTTAACATGCATTTAACAACTTGAAATTTTGGTATGCATTTCTTTATGTTTTCCATTAGGCAATGGGATTTTAAATTCAAAATTTAATAAAGACCAAAAGCATTTGAAATGCTTTTGATAAATTTATTTAAGGAAAAGCTTTTGCTGTGAATAGTTAGTTGCCTGAAGGCCTTTGTTGCTCTGGCATAAAACAAAATTGTTATTTAGAATTAATTCTATTAACAATTAAATAAATAAATAAATAAATAAATAGTTAATCAAATATTATTATTATTGTTTATTAAATATTTATACGAGAGAGCTTATCATGAATTGAATTCGCAGAGAATTTATGGCATATTTTCACATAATTATTTATTAAACTCATAATTTTTATATGTTTAATATAATAATTATATAATTAATTTTATTTAAAATATTAAAATTTTTATTAAAAGTAAAAAGAGAGTTAGTAAATTATTATTGTAATTGTATAGTAATCAAATTTATCATGAATCAAATTTGATGTGAATTTTTGTAAATACATATGTACATATATTTATTTAAGAAAATTAAAACAGTTTCATTTTGTTTAAAAAATCTTATAATTTAATTATTTATATGTGGCATTTTCTATTGAGAGAGTTAGTAAATTATTTGTATTATTTTTTATATTTATTTGGAAGAATTTTTCAATTAAATAACATCATATTTAATTGAAAAATTCTTCCAAATAAATATAAAAAATAATACAAATAATTTACTAACTCTCTCAATAGAAAATCAATCATATTAAAATTTTAAAATTTTTATAAAAATTTGTATTCTTGTAAAACAAAAAAAAAAAACATTTATTTTTTATGAAACTTTTTCGTCTTCTTCTTTCGCTTCCAGTAATCGTTTTCTTAATAAAAACTTATAAATTAAATAGGCATGTCAACATCAGCTTATCAACTCAACTTAGGATATATGATCAATTTCAATTATAACTGAGAATGAAGTTAACTCGTGTAGGGCCAAGTTGATAGCAGCTGCATGTGGGTAAACTCATTAGCAATAACGCAAAAGTTAAATTGTTCATAAATCTTGTAGGAGTCGGGAAAAAGTTTTGATACCGCGCTCCGCCTAGAAGTAGGCAACAACTTTTGTCACTTTTGCCAATTGAAACTTTGGCAATCTAAATTATGTGCCAGTTGCTTCAGCTTGAATACATACATATATGTGTGGGAATTGGGGTGAACAAACTGTGTCGTAGGCAATATCATCATATATATTATATAACAGCTCAACTTTGGGTCATATTCTATATTCAATATATTTATATAGCATGTAGTCTATATGATTACTTAACTTGAGTCAATCCTAAATCAATATTTAATGGAAATTCTCTCTCTTGTATTTTTCCAGTGTCACCGTGCCCGGCTATCAGGGCAATCTGCAGGCGGCAATCTCTCACAGCGCCGCCTTGGCCGCCTGGGAACGTTTCGGGGTTGAGTTCATACTCACCTTTGTCGTGGTGCTCTGCTATTTCGTCTCCACGGATGCCATTAAGAAGTTCATGGGCAATTCGGCGTTTGCCATCGGTGCGGCATACAGCGCCTGTTGCTTTGTGTCGGTAAGTTTGACATTGATAATGATGCTTAAAGGAATGCTACGAACACAAAGAAAGAAATCTAGAGACTCGAAACTCGCAGCTCGCAATTCGAGACTTGACTCTCGAGTCTTGAGAGTCCAGAAACGCACCTGCCGTTTGCGCATTCTTATGGTGCAAAAATCGCAGCATGACAAGCACCAGGCAACAGGCCCAGTCCCAGTCCCAGTCCCAAGTCCAGTCACAGTCAACAAAAGGGACCGAGAAATTGGTCGAGATAATTAATTTAGCGCAAGTCAGGGTCGAGCGCGGCTCGAAACGTTGCTGTCCAGAAATTAAAAGCAAATATTTAGCCAGTTTATTTTGTTCATTTTTTCTTCTTCTTCTTCTTAAGTCACACAATAAAAATGAAATTTATATTGATTTGAATTACGATTTCAAGCTTGCGATTATAATTGAACACGCCATCATAAAATGAATTTTAGACAATTTATTGAATTGGAATTTGTTGAAAACTGAAAAATGTTGAAGGCTTTCAGCTGCTGAAGCTGCTTCAAGGATGCTATTTTAGGCATTCCATTGTTTATATATAATTTGTGTAAATCTGTTTTTAAAAAGAATTTATATAATTTTGCTTACAAAATACTTGAAAAATAAAAGCTGGGTAAAAAATACTTAATACATATTTGTAGTATGCCAGTTCGGTAGGTGGAAAGTTATATAATTTAAATTATAATTAATAATAAAGAATTTAAATTCATACCCTAATTTAATTTAAAGAAATATGTGAAAAAATAATTTTTATAAATTTTATTTATTGTATATATATATATATATATTTTTTTTTTTTTCTTTTTGTTTTTTTTTTTTTTTTTTTTTTTTTTTGTTTAATTATAGATTTAAAAATTTTATTGGGGTTGATTTTTAAGACCTTTATATTTATAGTAGAAACTATATAAGGATAGGCACTCGCAATGTAACCTATTCTAAAGTACATAAGCTCGGCTTGGAAACTAATTTTTTATTTCAAAGTAGAGCACATGTAAAAATAGGCAAAAAAAAAAAAATCAGAATCAACTCAGCTTTGCTCATTATGAACATTCTTTACCTTGACCAGCTATCTTGAGATAGTCGATTAACAGCTCGCAAATCTGTCTGAATGGGGCAATAGATTTCTTCAACGTCTATTTTATTTTACTTCGAATCTACCTCTCACAAATTGCTCGGAGAGACTAATCCATCGGATTTGCGTCTGATGAATTCAAGAGTCATTCTTTGGTTCGGAGCGTTAGAATGTTGAACTGCTTTGAATGAGAGGGTATTGGCTTTTTTTATTTTTGTATTTTTTAGGCAGCACTCACAGATTCTTTTTGCTCTATTATCATCCCTTGTCTCTTATACTAACATTGCCAGGGTTAGATTATTTGCTACTAAGTCAAACGTATATTTACAGTAGGTTTATGTCTTGTTAATGGGTGAGCAGGTTATTTTGAGTTGATCGTTATGAAGACTTGAGAATGTATATTGCCTTACTGGAAAATAATAATAAACTAATAATAAATAATAATAATACTCTTCTTATTTTTATATAATTTGCTGCTCAGCTCAGTACTTAATCTAGAAAGATGTTCTACATGCAGTTTGCTTTCTCTTTAATCAAACTCTCATATTCAATTTTCTTACCCTTAAGCCAAGTTCCTATATTCAAAGCTAGCCTTACGTCCTTACGCCTTTCTGAAGCCTATATTAAGACTTTCCTAACTTCCATAATCATACATCCTTTTAACACTCTCACTCTCCCCCTTCCTCCATTACAGATGCCCTATCTAAATCCGGCTCGCTCCTTGGGTCCATCATTTGTGCTGAACAAATGGGACAACCATTGGGTCTATTGGTTTGGTCCGCTCGTCGGCGGCATGGCCTCCGGCCTGGTCTATGAGCACATATTCAGCTCGCGGCGCAGCGTGCGCCATGCCAAGGGCAGCATTGACAACGACTCCAGCTCCATACACTCCGAGGACGAGCTGAACTACGACATGGACATGGAGAAGCCCAACAAGTATCAGCAGTCGCAGGGCACCTATCCGCGTGGCCAATCCAATGGAGCAGCGGCTACAGCTGCTCAGCATGCCGCTGCCACTCTGCCGCCCATGGGCGTGGTTGGCGCTGGGGCTGGCAACTACTGTCAGAACTTGTACACCGCACCGCCGCTCTCCTCCAAGTACGACCAGCAGCAGCAGCAGCAGCAGGAGCCGCTCTATGGCGGCACTCGCTCCCTCTACTGCCGCTCCCCGACTCTGACGCGCAGCAACTTGAACCGCTCGCAGTCGGTGTACGCCAAGAGCAACACGGCCATCAATCGTGACATTGTGCCACGCCCCGGACCGTTGGTGCCGGCACAAAGTCTCTATCCCATGCGCACGCAACAGCAGCAACAGCAACAGCAGCAGCAGCAGCAGCAACATCATCAGCAAACAGTCTCCGCAACTCAATCATCGCATCTGCAGAATCAAAACTTGCAGAATCAGATGCAGCAGCGCACCGAGAGCATCTATGCCATGCGCGGCTCCATGCGCGGCCAGCAGCAACCACTGCAACAGCAACAGCAACAACAACAACAACAGCAGCAACAGCAGCAGCAACCACTGCAACAGCAACAACTGCAGCCACCTCAGCACATGTCGGAGCCACAGGCGCAACCACAGGGCTTCCAACCAGTCTACGGCTCACGCAACAATCCCACACCACTGGATGGCAATCACAAGTTCGAACGTCGGGATCAGCAGCAACAACAACAACAACAGCAGCAGCAGCAGCAACTCTATGGCATGACTGGTCCGCGCAATCGCGGCCAGTCGGCGCAATCCGATGACAGCTCGTATGGCTCGTATCATGGCTCGGCAGTCACGCCGCCAGCGCGTCATCCCAGCGTGGAGCCCTCGCCTCCACCGCCGCCCATGCTCATGTATGCACCACCGCCTCAACCCAACACAGCGCATCCACAGCCCATACGAACGCAGTCGGAGCGTAAGGTGAGCGCACCCGTTGTTGTCTCCCAGCCGGCTGCCTGTGCTGTCACCTACACCACATCCCAGGTGCCCCCAACGATCACGACAACAACTGCACAGCAGCAGCAACAGCAGCAGCAGCAACAACAGCAACAGCAGCAGCAGCAAATGATGATGCAACAGCAGCAGCAACAGGCACATCAGCAACATTATGGCATGTTGCCATTGAGACCGAACTGAAAGCGGCTGTCGTGGGGCCCCGTAACGACGCCGCCGCCAACGATACACGCCGCCCTCGCAATTCATCCCACGGGCACCATGACCCTGCACAGCTGCAGCCTAGCCAAGCAGAGCAGTTTGTTTTAGCTCCCAGAGAAGAGTAGCTCGGGCATCCAAAGGAAATGTACGCAAAGTCCTAGCATTTAGTTACAAAAATAAAAAGAATCCCCTTTAAGTGCAGTTTAATTAGATATATATATATATATATATATATACAAATTATGTACAGTAGAATCCGGCTATAACGACTCCACTTCGTACGGTTATTGCGATGAAAATTCTGGTCCTTAGACAAACTTATATGAGCATACTTATAGCAAACTTATATGGTTATAGCGTCTTCCGGGTATAACGTCGTCCCCTTGTGCGTCGTTATAACAGGATTCTACTGTAAATAGACCTAGCGATAACAGACAAAACATAGCCACAATGTATTATTCATATACGACAAGTAAGAAGGAACTCATACCTAGCAGCAGCAACAACGATTATCATAAGTAACAATACATATATTTATATAGCCCATACTCCATCTAAATATAACACTACTCACATAATATATAAATCGCCTAAAATATTACCCAGTCACATAGAATCATTTCAAACTGTGCTTAAATTTCAAAAAACTTCCTTTCTTTTTATTTTGTTGTTTTCATTTGGTATTTCGTTATCCCTAAATTAGGGAATTACATATTTCAGACATTCAAACTTTATCTTTATAAAATCAATCAAATTCCTCGACTGAATCGCATACGATCTAATATTATCTCTATATCATCTCAAAAATACTTACCGTCTTTAACCAACCCTTTTTTTAACTTTTACTTTTTATATTAAGTTTTTCTTATATAGAAGCCTCTAATATAAATGTATATATATGTATGTATGTACATCTATACTGATGATTATTTAGTTTAAATGTTATCATTAACAGCTTAAACATATTTAAATGTAAATGTTAGGCTCAATAAGCAGAAAAGTCGGCATCTATATAGCATATATCATAGAAAATATATACATATAATATATACGCATAATTCTAACCATTAAATGCTCTGTATTAACTTTAAGTATTATAGTCTGTATTCATAGCATTGACAAAAGAAGAAATACAAAGATATACTTATATATATCAAATACAAGAACTGTTCTGTAACCTAGAAAAAAATGTTGATCTAAATTAAATTCAATTTAGCGCTTGCTAAAAAAGTTGCCGAGTTTTTTTTACACAAAATGGAAAATTTATATACAAGTTATAAGTTGACAAACTTTTTGCGGATTCCAGAGAGGAAAATGCAATTTTATTATGCTGTGGTTCATTGTCCATTAAAATCAAATCAAGTTTTTTTTTGCCAGCTCTCGAAAAAAACGAATATAATTTTCCGCATTTAAATCATAACAGACAAAATCTTAAACTGCGCTTGAAAGTACGCAGAAGAAAAAATATCTTTGCTGCACAAATATGCAAAGTGGAAAATAATGAGAGTGCAAGCACTGTGCAGCACTTTTCGGGGACTTTTTTTGAATTTGAATAAATTACCTCGTCAGTGTTTCATAATTATGCCAAGTGGGAAATTATCTCTGATTGATGCATGCACTCTGCAACACTGCTGCGGAAGCCCTGCAGCATATTTGAATAAATTGATGGTAGTTAAAAAATACTCGGCCTCTAGTATTTCATAATAATGCAAATCATCTACCAATGTGCGCATTTTGCAACACTGCTAAATAATTTAAATTGTATTCGCAAAGTTTGACTGTTGACTATAATAACCATGCAAAGGTGTCTTTACACTATAAACTCGGAGCGTTGCCTATCCCCCAAGGGATTGTGCACAAAAATAGCCATTGCAAAGTCGTCGCCGTCGCCAATACGAAAACGCCTCCAACTCATCCAGATAACAAATGCAAAGAGCACGTGCAGCATACTGGATAGATCAGATGTATCGCCAGAGATCAAACCATTTAGCCTGTATGATGGATACTACGCGACAAACAATATTAAACCAGAGAACTGGAATTCAATCAAATTAATAGAATATCTGCAGATGGCCAAGGAAGTGTACCATCTATCGGACTTCGATGCCCTGCAGCTGCTGGCATTTTTTAAGAACAATTTTGAAGAAGCATGTCGTCATTTATATTTTGATAACACCCGATCCCTTATGATCTTGGATTTCGATTCACCCTGGCGACTTAGTTCGAAATCCATAAGCGAGTTGCCCACCATGGAAAAGTTTACGACCTACACGTTCTTCAAAAACTTCGAGCAACTGTTCATCGTCAATTCGAACGTATTGACCAATGTGCTGCCCCAACAGTCATTGGCCGAGAAGCTCCCGGGTCGCTATATACGCATACAGCGCACCATTCATCACGACAAAATCATCTGGGTGGCCTGTGTGCTGGCCAGTAAAAGTAAAGACATTGAGGTCACTGGACTGCTGTTGCCATTTTCGGACCCAGCGGAATTGAAACGTTACACCCATCTCATGGACGAATTGGAACAATATCTGCCACCTCTCATCCTGGCCAGCAAGTCGTGGACCGTACTTGAACAAGAGACCAAAAATGCCAAGCTTTCAATAAATGTACGAAGCACCTGGGAAGCCTCCATGCGAGATCTGCTTAACGAGAATTTCGTTCCACAAGATTCTCTATTAGAATCTTATGAAATTCTATACTGAGATGAAGAGATGTGCGATAAGTGAAAAGTTGGGCAATTCTCATTTAAAACAATGCTAGTTTTTATGTATTTTAAAAACACAACAAAATTTTATATTTTTCAGATATTTTATTTGAAAATAATAAAAAGTGTAATGAATATATCTTGAATATTTTATTCGTAAAAATCAAGTTGAATTTTCTTGACAATTTTTTTTAGCATACAAAATTAATAAATTTAAAAAAAATTGGGAAAATTATTTTGTGTGTTAAGAAAATAACTTTTATTTTTATTTTTAAATATTAAAAAGTGTGATCAAATTCTTTTAAAAATTTATTTGTAGAAAACAAGTTGAATTTTATAGACAGTTTTTTTTTATTTTTATTTTTAACTTGGAGAATATAAATTAAAATTTCTTAAACATAAAAAATAGTATATAAATAAAAACACCAAATAGTTTTCTAAATATTTATTATTTATTTATTTATTTATTTTTTTCAAATTATAAAAAGTGTATTTATTTTTTTTAAATTTTATTAAATTCAGTTAAATATTATACAATATTTGGCTTGAACAAAAATTAGAAAAAAAAGTATTAAAATTAATACACAAAATAGTTGATAAAATTTTAAAAAATAATAGTAAAAAGTGTAAATCATTTTTGTTCCTAGAAATTTTTAGACTTTTCTTTTTTCATATAGAATAAAAATTTAAAAAACAAAAAAAAAATGGTAAGGAAATATATTAAAATTGTTTGTTTGATGGAAATTGTATATATATGAAAATATATTAAGTTTTTGGAATTTTAAAAATTAATAATTAAACAGTTGCAAAAGGCTCCTGTAAAAATGATTTTCAAATAAATATACAAATGTATAGAATAAAAAAAAAATTGGGAAAAACAAACAATATTTAAAAAGAAATCATGCAACTCCACTAAAAATAGAGATTGCGATATAAAACTCAAACAAAAAGTATTAAAATCATGCAACTCCATCAAAAATAGAAATTGCGAATAAAAGAGAAGCAAATTTAGTTTATAAAACCTTTGATATATCTCTCTGTTATAGAGACTTTCTAAATATCTTCATAAGTTTCGTTTCCAATGCCTTCCAAGTCCGACAAATCAAATTGGTCCTCAGATGACCAATCGTCGCCATCGTCGTTTTCGCTCTCCTGCGGAACATATTGATTGCGCTGGTAGCTCATCCAATGCGTGCGACCGATATCGGACTGGGGAATCTTGGCGCGCTCCGTGTCATAGACCAGCCAATGGCATTGCTGCTGCGCGGACAAAGAGTTCAGCAAACTGGGCCAGTAGACATTGAGGCCAACCTTGGCCAGTTTAATGTGCAGCCGATAGCCGTGCTGCTGCTCCGATAATATCTTCACCTCGCCCAGCAGATTGAGTATGCAGCGCTGTGGCGGCGTCGTCTCTGTGACCTGATAGTGGAGAACATTGTCCTGATGCACGAGCTGATACTGTGGCACTTCCTGCTCGATGATGAGCTCAAGTTGCAGCAGAGTCTGATGCCAGCGCACCTTCGGACGCACTGCGTTGTCGGCGACGGTGGCACAGCATAAGGCACTGGCCATCTTAGCGGGTGTTAACTGTACCTTGGACTCTGATAATGTATGGGTCTTCTTCTGCCTGCTCTCCACCTTTGGAATATGGGGTTTTTCGGGGCTTGTGTTATCTGTTCCCAGTATTTTTTGCACCATATTTTTGACGCAGTCTTTAATCGTTTCATCATTGGAGCATAGATTCTGCAGCAGAACATCCACAAATAAGGTTAAGCTGTCTTTGGGATATGCGGACTCATCTAACTTTTCTTTCAGTAATGGTTCAGTTATTTCAATTGATTCCTTGGGAGCTAGTGCATCGTTGTGCATTAGGCAGTTAACTGGGAGATTGGTTTCCGTTGGGACCTGCTCGTCATTTATTTCGGTGTCAATTTTTTCCGACACAGCCGAAAAAACCTCAAGGCTGTTATTCAGGGATTTATCAGATGCGGATTGGTAGTCAGTTCCTTCATAGTTAGCTGAAAGACTTTCATTCAAGCGTTCATCTGGGAAATTTATGTTGGAATTGGAATCGGATTGAATTATCTCGACATTCTCTTCACAGTCTGTTCCTTCGGAAATCTTTTCAAGTCCCTCATTCTGCTTAACTTTGTCTTGTTCCAGCGGGAGCTCAGTCAGCTCGTTCTGCTTCACTTGCTTGTCCTCGATGGTCTTCGGACCATCCTCAAGACAACGTATTTCTTGGAATCGCGTCTGCTCTCTGACCACTTCGACATGGAGCTTGTGCAAGTTTTTGATGATTATTTCATTCCACTTGGCGTAGCTCCGACGGATCAGCTCGTCATGCAATTGCGTAGCCTTCACGCACGTTTGCAGCGTTGGACAGTCCTGAAGCACTGCCACCTCCCTTGCGTAGACCACATTGAACATGGCCAGCTCCACAGTTAGCTGTAAATGCTGATTATCACTGAGGTGGCTCAGCAGCCGGGTGACCCACTTGCTCGCCTCCTCCTGCCAATCGCCCTCCCCAATGGGCGGCACCAGACCACAAAGTCTCACGTCCATGGCCAATGGCGGCTCCACTGCGAAACGACCATCACACTCCAGTAGCTCCATCGATTGCACCTTCAACAGTTCCGTGCCCTCGTCCATTTGCTGCACAGTCACCAGGCGCTTGTCGGATAAATCCACAATTCGAACCCGTTGATATTTGTCCCGGCGATGCAGAACGCATATGTCGGAGATGTTCAGTGTTCGCTTCGGTCTTCGATTCCCCTCAAGACTCATGTGCATGTAGAGCGTAGTGCTCAGCTTGCGCAGCGTGGACAAATTCGGTGCATCCTGCCAGGACAGGCTATCGCTGCTCTTGTAGCGGACGGGCATGATGGCAAAGTGCACCGGATCGTAGACCTGGATGACGTTACCACGCACCACACTGCCCGATTGCCACAGAGCCGGCTGAGCTGGTCGCTGGAAGTCCACACGCAGGGGTTGATGCCTCTTGCTGCAATACGGCTGCACGCACTCGCCGTAGCTCACCATTTGCGGGCAGAGCTGACGACACTGATCTATCAGCTGGCGACAACTGGCCACCATTTGCTGCAGTTGCTCGCTCAGCTCAAAGTCGTGAGCCTCAAAGAACTGCACCAGGCGCGGCAACTCGTGGCTATTGGTCTCGTCCAGAATCACAAGGGAGACGATGTTGGAGTTCGACTTCTGTTTCAACAGACAGTTGTTAATATTCTCGCTGAAAGCATGAAAGCGATACGAGAACTTGGACCAAGAATCTGGCAAACTAAGGTGAATTATTAGCTCAAAGTTGACCTCAGGCAGGGGCGTCTGCTGCACTGCATCCGTGGCCAATAGCAACTGATGGGCTTGCTGGAATATGGGAATAAAGAAGGATTAATCAACTGTTAGTTAGGAATAGATTTTCCTCTTTTCCTGTCTGCTCTCACCTGCTTAGCTGCATCACTGGAGCCAATGCAGTCATAGCCCGCTCCAGTCAACGCCTCTCGCAGCACAGCCAACTCCATCTCGTGCTTGCAGTAGATAATTGTGCGGCTCTTCAGGGGATTTTGAACTGCCAAATAGTTGAGTAGTTGTTCAATCTTCCTCTCGCTACACAAGGCAGCCACATTGAGCTTGACACGGCCATAAACGGCTGCCTCGAGGAAGTCGCCAAAAAGCAGCAGAGGATTATCGTCATGGCGTTTCAAGAGTTCGACAAAGACCTCTCCATGCCACTGCTGAGCGATTAGCACCACTTGCAGGCGTAGCTTGGGAATGCTCTGCAGCAGCTGCAGCAGTTCGCTGAGCAGAACGGGCTGGGCAGCACACATGCGATCGAAGTCATCAATGATGAAGTGATTCAGGCGACGCGGATCGATCAGCTGCATCTCATACTGCAACAGTTCCTTCAAATGGGTGGGCGTTGTGACCAGGATGCCACAGGAGTTGAGCAGTCGCAGCCGCAGCTCCCTGGCAGAATGCTCATGGGAGTTGACCACCTTCAGCATGTTCGTCCTGTAGGCCGTCATCAGCTGATTGCACCGATTAAACAGCGCCTGGGCATTGGCTACGGAGTCGACCAGCAGCAGTGCCACGGGACCCAGATTGAGGCTATTTGCTGACGTGCGCATCGAGCTCACCACCTGCGAGCACAATGCGGGCAGGTAGCACCAGGAGCGACCGCTGCCAATGCGATCCACCAGCACCAGGGAATGACCCTGCATCAGGTGGGGCCAGGCGTAGCGTTGCGTGGCCAGCGTTGGCCTCACATTCATCTCCTGCATGGCCAGGAACACCTCCGAGCAGAGCAGCGAGTCGCCTAAGCTGCGAATCGGCTGCACTGGGATTTTGCTGTGCGCCAGCACTTGATGGTCCAGGTCCGTGCAGAGTTCCGGAATGGAATTTGAGGATATTGCATTAATCTCACCTGAACGGTATGAATTATAGATACGCTCCAGCTTATGTGGATTGCAAGCCGATGAAGGCTCACTCGTCTTCAAGGGTACGATTTCTTTGGTGTTGTTGATGAGTCCCTTTTTATCCTTGAGTGGCTTGCACGCTGAGTGCTGGTTGGTTTTCAATTTATTTGTATTTGAATACTCATTATAGATGCGCTCCAGTTTATCCGCATTAAGCGCTGAAGAATTCTCTTGACTTGTCTTCATAGATTCTTTATTGATAGTGCAGTATCCGAGATTATCCGGCTTGTTTGATGACTTGTCATCTTGACTGGTCTTTAAGGATTCCGCTTTGTTATTTGAATAAGGAGTGACTTCCAGTTTACCCGGACGGATAAGCTGATTTTCACTGATCTTAATGACTTTCGGGATGAATATTTTATTTAAGGGTTTTAGTTTATCCGAATCGGGTGGTAAAGTTTGAACTTGACTTGTAGACGTTGAATTTTTATTTACGGTTGAATCGAATAAACTAACCATACTCGGATAAGGTTGAGTGGTTTTTACGAATTTTCGTTCAAATATATTTTCCAATTCGGGAGACTGGGAAGGAGGATTTGATTGCAAGGATAAACGATTTGAGCCATAATCCACAAGCTTCAGTTTAGTATTGGATGAGGGTTTGTCGGACTCTTTCTGGACTTCAGTTTGGTTGTCGGACACCTCTTGGTTTGCAGACAGTGGATCAGTCTCCTGTTTAGCTCCGGATAGCTTATGCGGTTCCTGATTAACATCGACTTTGGAATGCTTTTCAGTCTGAGAATTTTCCGACTGTTGCTTAGGCTGCTTATTATTTTCCTTTACCTCTTCTGGCACGATTAAGCTCTTCTTGTAAAACTCTAAAACACTACGTTGATTTCTTTTGTTGGCTTTGGGTTTTGGTTCCGGGTCATAAAAACCGTCCGTTGAACTGCGAGTGAGCGCCGTATCCACGACGCCATCGGTTGTGCTCTTAACTCTGCTGAGACGCTTCGCTGAGCTGGGTATCTTCAGAGCTGGCCGATCTTGCACCAAGATATCCAGCTTCTCCTTTTGCCTTCTGGGAGATGTGAGAGTACGTGTCTTGGTGCCGAGCTTATGATAGCCATTGCTAAAAAGCGAGTTCAAGTAGTTCAGCTTCTCCTCGTTGAGCGGCTCCACTTGGACTGGCGGCTTAAATTCTTTCATCAGCTGGAGTACGACTAAGACACGTGCGCAGGGCGTAATATCTGGATCATTCAGCTCCGCCAGATCGATAGCGTTCCCCACCCTGAAGTTATGAGTATACGCCATGCTGACCTCCTCGCTTACCTGGTGGGCACATAGCTTATCCACCAGATATCTAGCCGCATCCACCGGCGGCTCGTCCATCAGCACCTGACCTAAGACGTGTTGCCTCTCTGTACGATGCCGAACCTTGAAGATCATACTCTGCGCTGCTTCCAGGCGCTTGTCCATCAATCCCACTGCCATCTTGGACCACTCGCTGCCCTTGCGCGGCACCACACATCCGATGCCGCCCCATTTGACCTTGATGAAGCGCTGAAGCAGGTGCTCCGGCAACAGCCACAAATCCATCCTTCTGCAGTTGATGGTGAAGCCATAATCAAAGGCCCACACCACATACTGATTGTCATCATGACTAGAAACGACGAATCCTCGCAACAGTTTATTCATCTTCAAAGGATGATAGCGCACAATGACATTTGTATCATTCGGATAATGAGCGCGCTTGTTATCCGGACGACAAAACTCCGGCAAACGCGTCTCGATATCATTCACAAAGGGGCCGCCAAACTGCAGCTCCTTCACCGCTATGTAGCCAAAATACTGCGGATTCACAAAGTGCGTAATCACAATGGACTCAATTGTTCCGGTCTGGTCTGGTTCCTTTTGCTGCTCCATTTGCTGCTAGCTTCAGTTGAACTGTTCTGAGGAAAAGATTTATTTGTACTTTAAATTCTATTAGGGAAAGTTTATATATAATGTACATATATACAAGAAATTACAGCTTAAAGTTCAAATAAGTTGCCACAAGAGCCTCGAAGAGAATTATTCATGTGGAAACTTCTCTGATTCTGACGCAAGACAAAGTTTTGTGTTGGCGAAATGTTCATATTATATATATACAGTTAAAGCTTTAATTACGGTTTGCAACACATAGAGGGAGGCTGTGTCTTAAGCTGCTTACAAGTGTGGATTTTTAGACAAGGAAAATAATAATTAAGATCTCTCATTTGGATGTCTCTCATTGCAAGCTTTCAATTGGAATGCATAAATAGATGAAAGATGGATGAGAAATTGAATTGCATATGGCCACTTATAATTCTCTTTTATAATTTACGATGAGTTGTAAATGTAAAAATATATAGTCACTGTTTAGACTTAGTTGAAAATTAGAGACTGGGCTGCGGTTTGGGCTGTAATTTGAGAACTTATTTGTTGAATAAATCTTTTTGTAGGGGAACTATCTTCATCAATCTTTCAAATATAATAACATTAAAATATGTGTATTTGCCAAAGTACAAGTAACAATATGGAACAAAATCTTTGTATTCATCACATGAACGTACACTGTAAATCTTTAAGCATCAAGGTCTAAAAGTATTCAAATTAGGCTTAAAAACGAAGTAAAATTATCGATTATTACCGATCAAAAAATAAATGGGATGAGTAATTGAAGAAATATCATAAGCTCGTATTTCGTATAGTATACTCGAGTATTCATGTAAAATTTCAAATCTCTAGTTTTTGGGGTTTTCGAGATATCGGTGTTCATATGGACAGAAGGACGGACGGATATGGATAAAGATTATATATACTTTATGTGGGGTGACATTTTCAATGGGTTTAGGGTATAAAAATATTGTACATAATATAATATTTCCGTGTACTACATTATTTATTTAAGGGAAATAAATACTAGTAGTTAGCAGAGTGGATGCTTTTCATCGCCTTTCATTAATAAGAATTTCTTAGAAAATTAAATTACTATTTAAATTTTTTTTAAATAATACCAAAACAAATTTTAATTGAAAACAACTCTATAACTCTTCATTAATAAGAATTTCTTAGAAAATTAAATTACTATTTAAATTTTTTTTAAATAATACCAAAAAAAATTTTTATTGAAAACAACTCTATAACTCAAAGGAAATATGCATAAATTTCTATCTGCACATACAGTGAAAACTATCAACTGGCACTAAAACTATTTTATGCCTAAGCGTCCCTGGATTTCCTTTATTTTTTTCATAGTTCCCTAAGATAAGATTGAGAATAGTTAGTCATATATTCCACTGTCTCCCTCTCTCTATCTCTCTCCACTGTTCATTCATAATAAAGCGATTTCTATATATACTAGGAATAGATCAAAATTTATTCAGCTCTCTCTCTCTCTCTCTCTCTCTCTCTCTCTCTCTCTTCATTTAACTTTCTGTCTCATTCCAACTGTGTCTCTCTCTCTATCTATCTAGCTATATGTGTATCTGCCTCTCGCTCTCTTATCCTCCATATCTACTACCATATCTACCTCAATATCTACTCTTCAGCCTTTGTACAAATAAAGAGTTTTTTGTAAATACTGGATATAGCTAGACATATATGTATTCTCTCTAGCCAGCTATATATCTCTCTTTTTGTTTACCTCTCTCTCTCTCTCTATCTCTCTTACCACTGTTTACTCATTTACATATATAAATAAAGCGATTCGTCCTTAGCCCAATTTAAGGCCATTTTTGTGCTTTAAGCAACTTTTGCTAATTGAATTTTTAACAAAGCTTTTGCTGCGCACTTTAAACTGTATAAAAAGGGGGTTAACTAAAGTGCCAAAAGCCGCAACTGGGCGCATCGAAAGGAGGGGTCCTTGTGCCTATTTGCCACTTGTTTGTGCCACGCTGAAAGCGCAATTTGCCACAGCAGGCGGCCAACTGAAATTTTTGTTGTATTAACGCATTCACTGCAATTGTAAAACGGTAAAACGTTCAAACTTTGCCCATTGTGGCACAGCTATTGACTCGACCTCCACGCTGGATGCTCGTTGAGCTGCTGTTGTTTAATGGAGTTAAATGGATTGACAAGTTTAACTTAAATACACTTAAATACCTAGTGAAATGAATATAACTATCATATCTGCTATGTTGTATAGTAGTGCTACTGAACTCTAAATGTTGGACTAAAAAAATGTAGACAAACTAATTTAATATTGACATCTAAATTAGGAAGGGGTTGTATTAATCTTAGCATTCGTTACTAAGATTAATACAATTAATTAATTTTAAAATATTGACATTACAATAAGTTTTTTTTTCTCCAACAGTACTTTTACTATTTTTTACCGCAGGTGTATGTATATCTATATATCTATCGATCACCCTAAGCTTAATCCGTTAACAGCTGCATTTGACCATGAAAATTCTCTTATTACGGAAGCAAATGCAACTGCCTACAGGAGCCCCAGTTTTACCCTCCCCTTCTTCTTCACAACTAAACAGATTATGCTAGTAAAAAAATAAATCTCTTATTTATCATATAAAAAATCTCATAAATACAACGATATTCGTACAATATGCAAATAGGAAGCCAGCTCTGGAGGGGTTGATAGATCAATCAAATCGTGGCTATTCAAGCACACAAATCTAACCTAATTTGAAAAAAAAAAACAAAAACAAAAAAAAAACATAAAAGGTATAAAGGGACTTACATTGGTTAATTTGATTAGACACGCTTTGCTAAATTCACCAAGTCTTGATGTGGAAAACGATATTTGATGATAAAAATTAGTTTTATTTGGAGTTTGCGTTTTGCTGCAATTAAAAATCAAGGATGATTGATTTGACAGTAGAATCACACACGTACTTTGGCATATGTACATACATACATATATAAAGATAACTATCAAAAGCAAAATATTCATCGCTTTACAAAAATGACATTCAAATAAACCCATCTCTAGTTAACGCACACTACCGCCAATGTAAACAAAACTTTCAACGGCGGCTGAAAAATTCACATTATCAGCATTTCCTGATGCTGCATGTATTTCGATTAAATTGCTAAGCTACGCTCACTCTATTAGAGATAAGAAAATTATATAGACCGTACGATTTGATGACCATTTATTTATATTTTTTACTCAAGCAGCACTCACCCAAATACCAAATGTTTACCGCGAACAATTATATATGTCAAGTAAAAAAAATTAATTTGCCAAAACTAAGTTAGAAGAACTTTACGTCATTTCACAACCCTAGAAAAGAGTGATTCACAATAAAAAAAACGGCTGCTCACGCGACAAGAATTTAGTTAACAATAAGAATCTCATGACAGTAAGAAAACGTTACATAAGCACACAATTTTAAAACATAGTGATTTTCGTTTGTTTTTGTAAGACTGAGATCGAAATAACCGAAAGCGCGATACCAGCCAGAAGCGATCGACTGAGCGACTGTTTATGCCTTCGGCTGCCGGATTCATAAATTGCCCAACAATAAACATACACATACATGCACATGTCAGCATGGAGAAATCATACACATATACATATGTATATGTGTATATGCATATTAGCTTGACATGTATGTATGTAAATAAATGCTTATGCATGCTTGTGTGTATGTGTGTCAAGTGTCGCATTTCTTTTATGTTAAGGCAATTGATAAAAGATTCTGATTTTCCAAAGGGTAATGTTTTTTTTTTTTCAACCAGCAGACTAACTGCTGTTAGAGATATTAAGGTAGGATTAACGAAAACCAAATATTTGAGATTATTAGCAAAGTGGCGTATGAAAAAGGAGTTAATTTACATATGAATGTATGGATGTATGCTCTTCCTCTCGTTCAATGTGAATTATGGCCATATATTCATTATGTAAATGTGTATGTGTGTGTACATTTATGTAAATGTATTGGCTACAGTATTTTTTCAATGCAAATTTGATGATTTTTTAAGAAGATATTTTGTATAATTTAATACATACATATATACATAAATATGTATTGCCTACAGTATTTTTTAGAAAAAACTTGATATATTTTTTTTTCAAAATTATTTTTTAACATTTCAATATACATACATACATATGTATGTTTGTACATCTGATATGTGTATGTATGTACATATGTGTACATATTTACTCTTATAAATCATTTGCAATCTAAAACTGCATGCACCCGCCCTTTTTTTCAACCCTTTAGCTTTTGCTGGCTAATTTCGAAACAAAGTGTGAACAATTTATTTTTCCTCAAAAAAGTTGCGACTTTTTCTATAGAAAAGTGCACCAATTTTTTTACCCTTTTTACCGCTTGCCGTTTTTACCCTCTGCAACTTTCACTGTTACATTTTCTCCTTTTCTCTGTTTTTGTGTACCATTGCGGGTCGCCTATAAAAAAGTTTTATGCCACTGGGTCGCTGTCGTCGTCTATCATGTGTGCCCAACCCCCATATCCTATATCCTATATCCTTAACTCCTTTTTTATTTTATTTGATTGTTTCATATTTATGAGGATTATGCTTTAGTGTTGTTGAATGCCGACTGCTCCGGCAAGTGGCTGGCTACGTGTGGTAATTTATCTTGCGGTTAAGGACTCTCGTCTCTATAGGCCTAAGTGAAAGTTCTCTTTCAAATGTGACTGCCGGATTCGCATTGTGTGCGGTTGAATGGCGAAAGGGGCGGAAGATCGTTCGCCCAAGATAAACAGTAATTGTGGATGAGGTCAGTGGCTAACGGACTCAATTGAATTGTAGCATTTGCGATGCGCTTTGCCAATCGTTTATTTAAACAAATCAGGCCGTACGGGTTAAAAGCCATAGTATGGGTGGTGGAAAGGGATGGAGAGTCTGAATGTGTGTGTGAGTTTGTATGTATGCGTAGACTTGGCACGCATTCTTGTTTATTTTGCAAATCTTTGAATTGCGCGCTTGCTAAATGGTACGTTCGATTTTTTGGCAAACATGCAGGCTGCGCTAGATTAATATTTATTCAATTATGCATTAAAGAGTATAAATTCTAAATCTAATGCTGGCAGATGCTAAATCAAAACAATTGAAAACTAGAAGTATTTTTCTTTCTAATACTAAAAACTAAAATAAATAATAAATAGTTCAAATATATATATGTATACATAAACATGTAAATAATTATATATTCTTTTTTTATTTGGTAGTTCTATTTCGCTATAAATCTCAGAGCACTGTGACTTAAAATAAAAAGTAAGTAGTTATAGAATAATTTATATTTTAATAAAATCACAATTCATTTAAATGTTTCAAATAAAATACCATTTTAGCTGGTCATACTTTTGTTTACATGTTTTTCTGCTGCCCTGCCAACTTACCTAAGAAATGCCAACATGTTTTGCTGAAAATTTCCTAAATAATCGATAAGCATGCGCATCACATGTCGAGCGCCATTTTTGTTTTCGATGAAAGTTCTTATCGACATACACAAAGCGCATCACACATACATAGACACACAAAAAAAAAATAAGCAGCCTGCATACGAAAAATAAGAAAATTTATTAAGCGCTGCTTACGACGAGTTTGTGCTAAAGCAAATAAATAATAATTTTTTGTGTGTGTCGTCCCAACAACAGCAGCAAAATAACCAAGTTTAATATACGCCTTGATAATATCATGTCGAAAAATAAAAAATTGTCGCTATCGGGCGACTCGACAGAGAAATTTATCTACAAGCCCAAGGACTTAATATGGTAAGACTGCTTTGGCACCACAAATTTGTTCAGTGCTCCCAACAACAAATGACAATGTGCAAAGTTAGCTTGATAAAAATAAGTTATATTTTGAGCTTGATTTGTTGCAAGAAAATAAAGTGAAACCATACATAACCTCAATTGCCGCTGTGTTGGGCAAGCGTAAAATAAGTGGAAAAAAAAATACAATTGGTTCACAATTAAGCATATAATGTTCAGTATGAAATACAGTTATGTTTTTTTCTTTTCCTAAAAACCCCACACACGATTGTGTTGTAGCTGCCGACGATGGCTGTTGCAGCAAACGTCGCCGTCGCTGCGTTGGCGCTTTTTTCGCGCGCGCGCGCGCCTAATTTCATAGTGATACTAAGAGAAAAAATTATGAAAACATTTTCTATATGTAATGAAGAACTTAACTAAAATGTACATTTTTATTTATGTTGCAGGGCCAAAATGAAGGGCTTCACACCATGGCCGGGAATGGTAAGCGAGAAATGTTTATACTGCTGCCGACGGCGACGCCGCTGCCACCGTCGCTGTCGCTGCCGTGTTTGTTTTCGACTGTACTTTTTTTCCATGCAGCAGCGGCAGAGGCGTCGGACGTCGGGCACTGCCGACTCTGTTGCTGTTGCTGTTGCTTACGCTGTCGACGTCATAACGCATTTACTACACGATTCAATATTTGTTGTAAACTGGAGTGTAAAGCATTGATATCAACAGCGCGCGTATTTGTTCTGTCTTTGGCTTTAAATATCACAGCTTTCTACTCTATGTACAGCTGAATAAAGAAGGAAAAAAGTATACAAAAAGTATAGAGAAGAATTCAGTGAAATAGCTTGAACTTTGCATCGATGTGTGCGTGTGCGTGCGTGTGTTATGGCGAAAAGAAAAGCTCCTGTGTGTATATATTAAACTTTTTATAATTGTTTTGTTGCAGATTGTTGAGCCGCCGCTAGATCTGCTTGCCCAGCAGCGACGCGCCAATACGAAATGTGTGTTCTTTTTTGGTTCGCGAAACTTGTAAGTAAATCAAGTGCAATAATCTAAAAAAAAAAAAAAAAAAACGAAAAGAAAAATCAACTAATCTTATGTGTATGTGTTCGTGTGTGTAGCGCTTGGATTGAGGAGCACAATATCAAGCCGTTTGAGGGGCCGTGGAAGGATGAGCTCGCTAAGGTTAGCAAGCCGGCTGCTTTTCGGCACGCGATGGCCGATATTGACAAATATGTTGAGAATCCGGCCGAGATTGATGGTCAAATCGATGAAAGCTGCGGCATGGGTAATCATACCACCGAGGCTGACTTTGATAAGATTCGCGACGGCCTGGACAGCGATGAGAGTCCCGAAACGGCCGGCGATGGCAACAATGGTGTTGTCCCCCATGTGGTGGGCAGTCCCGATGAATCCGATGGGCTGACCCCGCATGCAGCCGAAAATAATGCAACTTCCCCAGTTGTGACGACTACTCCCACAGCCAAGAGTCAAGCGAAACGCACACCCAAAGCCAAGTCCAGTGCTGCTGTCGCCGTCAGCAGCAAGCAGGCGAGCAAAGCCGCTTCGGCCAAATCAGCAGCAGCACAAAAACGCCGCATCTCGGCCCAACACACGCCCACCGGTGCCAGCGGTGCCAAGCGTGGACGACGCGCCGCATCGGGCGAGGCTGATCACTATGAGAGTCCAAATGTGGATTACGATGGCGCTAGCTCGTCATCGCTCGCAGCACGAGCACGCATCGACACAGACGCCTTCTTGGGCACATTAACAAAGCGCACACCGAATGCGATTGCGCTGCTGGATCGACCTGTGGTCACACGGCCCGAGACACAGGCCATTGACATGAATTCGCGATCCAATACGCTGGCCGATCGCGACATTGTGCCGTCGGAGCAGACATTTGGTTTTCTCGGTCTGGGCATGATGGGCTCGACCATTGTCAAGGACTTGATCTATACAAAACACAAGGTAGTGGTCTGGAACCGCACCATTGATAAGGTGAGTTACCTTTGCCTATGCCACAATACAAAAAATAACCTATCCTCTCTCCCTCTCTTATTTTCAGTGTCAGCCTTTTGTGGATGCTGGCGCTGAGGTTAAGGATACACCCATGGATGTTGTAGAGGCAGCAGACATCATCTTTTGCTGTGTCTCAGATCCCAAGGGTGCCAAAGATGTAAGTGCCAGGAATTTTTAAATTTATAATACATACGACTGCAGAATATTCAAAACAATCAATACATTTGCCGAATTACTTATTGAATTTAAATTTATTCATGCAGCTCGTATTTGGCAACTGTGGCGTCCTGCAGTTAAAGGATCTGCGGAATAAGGCATACGTCGAAATGTCAACCATTGATCCAGAGACATCGATGGATATAGGAGAGGGCATCAAGCAATGTAATGGTCGCTATTTGGAGGCACAAATTCATGGATCGCGACAAGAGGCCGCCGAGGGCATGCTGATCATATTGGCCGGCGGTGATCGCACAGTCTTTGAGGAGTGCCATTCCTGCTTCAAAACTATAGCCAAGAACACCTTCTTCTTGGGCAGTAAGTTCAACATGCCAATGGCAAATCTCACTCAATCTCGGGCGTACACTAAATTCTGGTCAATTGTTCTTATCTAGCAGATGTCGGCAACGCCTGTAAAGTGAACCTCATTTTGCAAACAATTCTGGGCGTTAGTCTCGTCGGCCTGGCAGAGGCGTTAGCTTTGGGTACGTAGATTCGTATATTATATTAAGAAATATATTTATTTATTTCTTTTCTTTTTATTTGTTTCTATAGCTGATCGCTTTTCCATTTCGTTAAACGATATCATAGACATATTCGACTTAACTTCTATGAAATCGCCGTTGCTACTTGCTAAAGGCAAAGGTAAGTGTTAACACAAATTAAAATTGAACTAGATTTTAATAGGATATGTTAGTTAGTCATACATTGCGGATTTTAAATTAACTAAATACAAGTCTATTGAAGCTTTTCAGTGTTCAAAACAAAATTAATTTTAGGCTTAGACTAAAATCTTTTAATATATTTTTTATTAATAATAATAATAATATCTAAATTATTTTTCACTTTATTTTTTAAATGGTCTTACACTAAAAGCTCTTATCATATATATTTTCTTTTCTACTTTTGTTAAATTCGAAATTAGAAATGAAACTTAAATTTAAATTACTTTTGATTTTGTTTTTAAAATAGTTTTAGGCAAACTGCTCCTAGTGTTTTTTATATATCTTATACTTTTATTAGTATTAGAAATGAGAAATGAAAATATTTAGATTCCAAATATAGTGACTATATCTTACAGTATTTGATTATTTATAGTTGAGATAAGTTCTTTGCAGTTAAATATATGACGATTTCGCTAAGATTTATTGATATTAACTTAAAAATTAAAATTTTTTATTTTAATAACTAGGAAGATAACAATTTCTTCTGCAGTCATTAATATATATTTAATCCACTCAATTTTTTGAGATTACAACAATATATACATATTATTTTAGATACGTTTTTGAGACTAAAGTCATATATGCACATATTATCGTTACTCAATTTTTGAAATAACTAAAAGTAATTACTTTAAAAAACTTGTATTACTTAAAAATACAATTAATATAGGTATATGTATATAATATGATATTTTTGTGAGTTTAAGATTTATTATAATTTATTCTATGTAATTTATTTTTATATCTAATTTCCTTCTCCGTTTTTGTTTTTAGAAATGGCCAAGGGCGACTTCAATCCGCAGCAACCGTTAAGTCATATGCAGAGAGACTTGCGTCTAGTGCTCAACATGGCTGAGAATTTGGATCAGTCAATGCCAGTGACGAGCATTACAAATGAGGTGTTTAAGCATACAAAGCGCTTGGGGTACAGCGAGCACGATTCTAGTGCTGTATTCGTAAGATCCAGATTTTAACATTTAGTTAACACGACTACCATTTAAACTATACTTTATCATTTAGTTTAAACCGTACATCAAACAAACAAACGAAACACATACATATAAACTTACACACACACACAATCACGCCACATATACAGCACAAACAGAAATACACACACACACACACACAAACATATATATATATATATATTCAGTCGTGTTGAAAGCAATAACCAAACAATATGTTTAAGCAGTGCTTGTTGCAACAATTTGCATCACATTTTTGTAGTTATTGTTCATGCAACACGAATTCTAATCCATTCATATCTCTACTCCCCCAACTGCCTTTTCACTTTCCCTCACACAACACAACACAACAAAACAAAACAAACAAACAAAATGCATTCGCACACAAAACTAGAGTAACTTCTATCCAGATCAAAGTCTAAAGCAAGCAACCATCCCAATTAACATTCTGGCGAACATGCCAAACGGTCCGGGTCTTTTGCCTCGTTTGGAGATGCCGCCGCCAAGCTCGCGGCGCCAGCGCTGTGCCAGCGTTTGAGATCAGATCAAGAAAGAGGGAAAGGGAGTTAAAGAGAGAGTGTGAAGCGATAATGAATATGAACTGAATTGATGGGAGACCCAAGAAAGAGACAAGATCAAGCAGGCATATAAATATATATATATGTATTTATATATACATAAAGCCAGAGTTGACGAAGCAGTTGTGTGTTAGCGGACCGCTTTCATACCTCCTTGTGCGTTATAATTTGTAATAGTTTTGATGTTTTTTTTAAATTCATTTTATAATTACTTTTGTTTTGAATTATTTTCGGCCCAATGTCAGTTGACGCCGCTGCACGAGCAATAAATAATTCTGCATGACTGCGTCCCCCGACCTTCTCCAGAAAGCATGTTCGAAGACCGCACAAAAATTGAGCAAGTCTTTAAATTGAATTGAAAAATTTAAACTTATATCTTCTATTTTATTATATTCTTTTAAAGTTAAAGTTAACTTTCAACCAAAAAAAAAATTCTATTTCTAAATGTACAGAGCATGCGAATAAAGTGTACAAAATGAAAAGACTTTAAAAACGAAAACACCAAAACATTTTTTTATTTTTTTAAATTGATATACTGTAAAATTTATTGCTGGTTCGCGGCGTTGGCTGCACATTACTTGAAATTAAATTTTAACAAAATAAAAAAAAAAAAACGAAACAAAACTTCATTATAGATAGTTTACTTATACCGCACATAAATCTAATTTGCATAATGTCCTATGCAAGAACTTCAATACCAACCACCATTTCGTAGTTTTCTTTTCATAAACAAAAAACAAAAACAAACAAACAACAAAATACATAACTGGAACAGAATAATAAAAAAAAAAAACAAAATTACTAAAAAAAAAACTTAAAAAAATAAATAAAAAAAGAAAGAAAGAAAACAAAAAATAGTGTAAACATTTAGAGCCAAGAGAATTTCGAGGGATCTATATTAATAATAATAAGAATATATATATTATATACATAAATAAATAAATATATTTTACTTATTATTTAGTCTGTATTTTGTTGTAAAACAAAGAATAATAAAAAACCTTAATTTTTAACTATAATCCCAACAACAAAATGAAACATTTTAAGTAATGGGGTCTAAGAAACTCGGGGTTATTCTTATACATATGAGCTAAGTTAAGTACAACAAATTGTTCTCAGCTTTTCTTAATAATTGATCGATTTCGACTATATAGTCTTATATATGAACAATCGTAGTTACCCATTTGTTAAAGAACAATAACTTTTTGAGTATGTAATCTTTGTAATATACAGATTCGGTTAGTATATAAACAGCAGCTGGACAGCTGACTAGAAACACTGAATACATATAGTTGGAAAGATAGTTGCAAAAATTTGTTGAGTTATATTTGGAATTCGACTGAATATGGATCTCCGAGGATATGCTGTGATTATTTTGGTTTTAATGCTGGCGTCGCCTATGAGGAATGAGGATAAGATTGAATTGGGGCTGTATGCGAACAAGGTGGTGTCATATGGTGTGCCCACTCCATTGGTGGTCACCATGTCCGACTTCCCGAAGTGTGAGCTGCAGTTGCGAGTTAGCTCGTCGAGATATCTGGTGGCGCAGTGGATCGTTGGTCCCACAACTGAGCCGATGAGACCCTTATTTCGCAAGACGAGTAATATTGCGAGTGAGTTGAGGCGACTCCATATTGTGCCCAGTGTGAGCGTGAGCTACGAGTCGGGCTACTTTGCGGAGCTGAGTGCAACCTTCTGGCAGTCAAGCGACATCAGATTGACACTGGGTGGCTTGTGCAGCTCGAAGTCTCAATCTGGATTGAATCCTGCTGGCAAGACTGTTGCATTGACTATGAATATATCGCCCGGTGACTGCATACCCAAGACGGAAGTTGAGGAATGCTTCGATCCAAACACCCCAATGGTGTTTACTGTAAAGCACAGCTTTATGATCGAAATACATTTCTTAAACCATTGCGGTATGGACATCACGAATTTAACCTGGACCGTGATGGACTTGGCAGAGACAAGTGAGTATTATCGTGTTATTGCTCAACTTAATTCACCCACTTTCCATTATAGAAAAGCTGAAAACGTATCGTCACCAAACATTGGATATTATCTTGGATCCATTTGATCTGCACTTTCCCAACGAAACGGGTCCGAATCGCCATAAATATGTTATGCAAATTAGCGGCGACTTCGGTGGAAGAAAATTTGTTGCGCGTTGCTATCTAAAGGCCTTGACGGGAAAGGTGCACGCGATCATTAGGGGAGGCATCCTGAGACCTGTACACAAAACCGAAGAAATCTACATGGATGGCTCGCTGAGTCGGGACTTCTCCAAGCGACCAGACGAAAAGCAATTTAATGAGTATAGGTGGACCTGTAGATCAAATGATGTCCAAAATACAATGTGCAATGGGCGAATTTGGACACGTAAATATTTATATTTATATATAACTAGATGTATTGATAGATATGCAGGTTGTATCATATTTAAGGACGGTTGATCGTAGTTTGTATCCAGGCCATTTTATATGTATTATATTCAGTTATATATACCTTATTTAAGGACAGCTTGATCGTATTTCTATGTATTATATTAACCATATATTTTATTTAAGGAATTGTCCGTCTGTTGTGGTTGATCAAAGTTTCTATGGGAGCTAATCTCTATAAATATTCTGAATACCATATATCATATTTAAGGACTTGTCTATCTGACTGTTCCGATCGAAGCTCATATCGAGGCTAAATTCTATGCATCCTATTAACTTTATATCTTATTCAAAGACTGACCACCAAATTATTCTAAACGATCAAATGTGAGCTAATCTCTAGACATATTCTGTTCTTCTTGATGTTTGTATGGGGCATCTGATTTCTATACTATAGTATAGAATATATATTATATTATTATTATTATATTATACTATAGTATAGAATATATATTATTATATTCTCCACATCATAACTTTTCCGACTGACTGTTCAATGATCGAAGGTTGTATAGATGCTATCGCTATATATCGTATATAAAGACTTGCCCATTTGACTTTTCCGATTGTATCCCGACTAATTTCAATTCTTATATTACCTAGCTAGATAGTACAAAAGGGAAATTTATTAAAAAAACTAAACATAAAAAAAAAAAATAGGATTGTATCTTTGTTTAACCTAGCTCTAAAATCCTTTTAAGGAAACAGAAAATGGGGATTAGAAAAACATAGGATAACAATCAATATCTATGCAGACTAATATCTTATATTTTTATAATTTTTTTGCAGAGGCGACGTTTCTTATACCCGGCAAATCGTTTGCTGTTGGCCATAATTATGAGTTTACCCTGTTAGTTGTTTCGGATATTCATCCCGATAAGAAATCGCATGCCAAGCAGAGTTTATCAATTGTGGAGTTCAAAACGTTGCAAGTGGAGATTACGTGCGTAACGAATTGCGAGTCGAATGCATATGATCCGGAAGAGATGGTGCACTTGTCGGTCCAGTGCCGTAACTGTGGCAGCTATAAGCCCCAATTCGCATGGTATTTGGACGGATATGCGGCGTCAGAGACCAAAGATTTGCGGATGCGTTTGCAAATGAATAACGAAGTCGCCAAAGTCGTTTTGCAGGCGGTCACAGCCGATTTGCGGGTCGGCACTGGGATGAATGTATTGCAGCAGCGCAAGACAAAGGAAGTTAAATGTACCATATCACCGAAAGTTGGCTTTGAGGCCCTTACACGATTCAAAGTCTGTTGCCGGAAATCTGACGATGATGTCCGCCGGTTCTATTTTTATGCGGATCGAGTAATGCTCGATCAATGTGACTACTGCAAATGCTCTGTGCATTTGCCAAGTGATGCAGTAAATGTATATGCGTTGATCTGCAACAAGTTAATTAATATTAAAAAATGCACTAAGATCTATCTGCGGGGATTGAAGGTATGGCCATTACGTCCGCTGCCGATGGGGACACCCGAAGAGTTATCGACATACATAACAACAACTCGGCCCTACTATTTCAACGTTAACAATCCACATAGATTGCTGGCGGTAACCCAAGTGGTGGCCAATAAGGTGCGCAAATCGGAGATAGCGGTAGTCTTGGTGAAAGCTTTCGATGAATTCCATCCAAAGTCGTTGGTCACCCTAGGCAAGCTAGCTTTTTTTACAAAAATCCTGGCTGACAATCTGTCGCCTATTGATCAGACCGGTGTACTTGCTCTGATACGCAGCCTGACCAAACTGAATGAAAACTTCCAGGTCGTCACGGATAATAAAGATGCGAAGCAAATCATCGAAATTCCCTATGCTGATATGACGCTCGACCTGGTTAAGGTCATTAATTCTATGGATGTCATTAACAAGAAATTATCACGTCCAGCCGAATCCATTTTCGATCAGTACAAGCAGGCGGAAAAGGATAAGAAACTGGAACAACCACTCATTGATACACTGCTCGAGGAGATCTCTCGTATTGATAATGAGATATTGAAGGAGCGCTCGGAGAAGTGGGTTAGATCCCGCTGGCAAACAGAGCGCCTGTACCGTTTCCTGCACTTGGCACGCGAACAAAACGTCAACTCGAATGACACCACTGGCGAAAACATAGAAAGCGTGACCCTACAGGTGCACTGCTTCCTATTCAAGCCTGGCATAACGTATGCTCTGGATACGAATGATTTAATGCAGACGGTGTACCTGTCGTCGGAGCTACTTGATGAAATTAAGGATCCGCGCACAAATCAAATATGCGTCAAAATCATCTCAAGAATACGCGACCTCCGCTGGTGGTATCCGGAGGAGAAGCAGCCGAGCAAAGTGTTGATCTCTTTGCGCGCCCACAAAGGGGGAAAGGGTTATCCAAAGGAGCTGCAATTAGATAATAGTTATGTATCCTTTCGCACCCGCCTTGGGGCATTCAGGCCCGCCCCTGAGAATGACGATAAGGGTGAGTAGGGTGAGAGGTCTGGTATGGCATGGAAGAGTATAATATGGAAAGAACTAAGGCATCCTAGTTCCAAATCATTCTCCCTTTTACTCTTAAGCTTTATTTATATTCATGTCAGGTATATGTATATTCCATATAATCTAAATTGATTCTGTTGCAAGCCATTCCACATTAGACTCTGTTCCATTGGGAACAAAGTTTAACATGAATATTTCTTACTAATATTTTTGAATCTTACAGAAGATGATTTTGAAAAGGTAGCCAGGCCGCTTATCGACGATATTAGCAGAAGATCCGACGCGACCGAAGAAATTGAAGAAGAGTCGGATAATGATCACTCAGCCGCAGATGCTGCGAGATATGTGAATTTCCTGCAATATGGGCAATTGGATACGAAAATGCAGCTGCTCGCCTATCGCATGCAGTTGGAGGAGAAGTCCATGGTTGCCGTGCGCTTCAAGAATACCACACACCGGCTGCATGTGCTCCTGGTGTTGGGAACACTGCCCACCAATCTAGTGTCTGACATTGCCAATTCCGAATGCAGCGTGCCGGCCAATTCGATCAACACGACGGTGGTGTTGCGGAACAAATGCGATGGGCCGGAACGGGTGTATCTAGTCATCCGGCTGTTTGGTGACGACGAGTCGGATGGCCCGGTGCCCGGTGGTCCGGCTAACTTCTCGTTTGTGTTCCAGGTGCGCAGCTGCGGCTATTGGACGTATGGTGCACCGAAGGATGAACAGAAGTGGAAGCTCATCAACTGCCTGCCGGGTCTGCAGTATCCGAGGCAGCGCTACATGTTCTGCAACTGCAGCATGCTGGGCACGTTCACCACCTACGTGTACTATGTACCCGCCATTGAGGTGCCCATCAATATCACCAAGGATATTGAGTTCAATTGGGCCGTACTCTGGGTCTACATTGTCATATTGCTGGGCATGTTCGGCGTGCTGGTTGTGCTCTTCATTTATTGTAATCGTCAGCCGTGCAAGACGATCACCTGCGACATGACCGGCGTGGAGGAGCCGTCGGATCGAGATGTGCACGATCTGTTGATCTACCTGAGGACGGGCTGCCGGGACAATGCCCAGACCACGGCCACGGTGCGTCTGATCTTTGAGACAACGAAGCGAGCTGAGCTGCAGTTTACGCTAATGCAGAATCCGGAGCAACCCGAACTGACGCGCAACTCCACGTATATACTGTGGCTGCGCAGCAGGGACATCCGAATACCCACCCGCATCGCCGTTGTCCACAACAATGAGGGACGCTATCCCAGCTGGTATGTGCATTGCATCGAGGTAATTGACATACAGGCGCAGCAGATGCAGGTGTTCAAGGTGAATCGCTGGGTGCGCCACAAGTTCCTGATACTCAGCTCGTCAATGGTGGTGCGGCCGGGCGAGGAGGCCTCTGAAGATCGTTGGCGGAATCGTTTCATTGCCGAGTTCGAGCGGCAGTGGATCAACTGGGGCCTCTGGCAGCCGCTGACCGGCAAGTGGCGGGGCGCCGGCATCAATGACACCATGACGCGTGCCCAGCGAGTTTGCATATTCCTCAACAAGCTCATCATTACGTACAGCGTTTGCGCATGCGTGTCTGCACCCGCCAAGCAGGGGTCGGCTTATCAGGACAGCATCTACTTCAATTATCGTTCGTTTCTGTTGATGGTCGCTATTAGCCTGGTCTTGACCAATTTAGCTCAGTTTATCCTTGAGAAATTGCTGACGTTGAGTCATGTACAATAAAATTTTGGAGTTCGAAAAATAAAAACAAAATCAGCCAAAATGGAAGGGAAATTTTGTCGTGGGGCTAGTAAACTGAATTGATTTTTTTTATTTAATATTATATTTAAATTTTGATGCTATAAGATATGCATGCATATTTGAATTTGCCAAAAATTAGTTTTGCTTTCAAAATTTTTATCACAAGGTAGGTATGCAGCTACTTGTCTTATTTTAAAAGCACAGTATTTTTTTTGTTGGTATTATTTGGTGCGTTTTCTATTTACTTCATACGATTTCACTCTTCCTCTTCACGTGCGCTAGTTCGCTGTGCGTGTGTGGCAGAAATATTAAAATACTTAGAATCAATTAACTAAAAACCTCTCAATTACGTAGTGCTTAATCAAAAATGTCGGAAAAGAAACGAGCTCGCCGCCGTAAAGATGTAAGTCAATAATTGGAGGGCAACTGATAAACGACTTCAATGTCGCAAGAAAAAAAAAAACATTTACGTCGCGCGATGATTCTGTATATAAGAATATGTGATTGTGCATATGTGTATATATATATGTGTGTGTGTGTATATATTTGCCACAGTCCAATTGGCATGCTCTCACTGTGTTTGTTTTCATTTCCATGCACAAAAAAAAAAAAAAAGACAATATTGCCAAATCTTCAATAACAAAACGCTGATATGAATATACCTATGTATGTATAAAGTGTATATATATGAGACCTCGTATCAGTGTAGCTGAGCGGGGGGCAAGTTCAACTCTATGAAGTAGAGCTGCCATGCGGCTTGGCTGTATTTGCATGCTATGATGCCTGTATACTTCTGTATGTATGCGTGGGTGCTCTGCAGTGCTTCAATGCCCCCTGCTTGCGTTCCAGCTATTAATAATGTACATATATGTAACATTGACGGTTGAAAGGTCGACTCTTACACACCTTTTATATTCAGTTAATTTTCAATTTACTCAGCTTTATTTGCTCAACAACAACCTACCTCCCTCTCCCCCCACCGGTCGCCATCGTCGTAGCCAAACAGCTGTTAGCGCTTGTAATGAAGATACAGGTCTGGCAACGCTGTCAATTGAAAGCTTGTGTTGTAAACTAAACTTGTAAGTGTATTTGTAGATCAGTTGTATTGATGTCTTTTGCGCTCTCACAATGGCTTGGAGCTGCGTGTGTGTGTGAAGATTTGCTGAAGCTGCTGACGGCGCTCATCAGATTTAGCTCTCTCGTGGTTTCTTTCCCTCTCTATGGCTCTGACACGTTCTCAGGTGCACCCACTTATCAGCGGATTAGTTTGTATTCTGTTGTGCCTGATTTTCTGTTGTTGTTGTTTTTGCTCTTTCTTGGGGAAAGTTTCTACCACAAAAGTACATACACACATACATTTGTGTGTGTGTGTGTGTATGTGTGTACAACTGATCGTGAGCTGTTTTTGTGGGTATAGGCACTTGTTTGACCAGCCAGCTGCTGCCTGTCGACTGCTCAGATTTAATACTTTCTAGACTCGCTTAGCGATTGCAACACGTCACGGCTCGGGAAACAGAAATACCCCCGATCTGCTGCATTGCTAATATACTACGATTATTATTTTCTACACAAATCAAATACAAGTGCATAATGAGCGATGAGGAGAGCCTTTCCACTGACCATACAACACATAGATAGGCCAACTAGAACAAATTTTTTCAACGCCGAAAAAGGCAGTCGAAATATTAGCGACCAGTCGTATTTGCTCGGCTCGGTCTCTTGGGGTTCGAGCATTGAAAATATAGTACGACAAAGTTAATGCGCTGCGAGCGCTCAAACGAAACGGACACATGCTTCAGCACGGCTATGTGCTATTTTTCCTTACTCTCTCTCTCTCCCTCTCTTTATGCTCTCTCTCTCTCTATGGTCTCTCAAATAGCAGCAGCGCACAAAAATTGAAATTTGTCCCCGACGATCCCATGTCTTTCCTTCCGCGGAAAGAGTATACCGAATTCTTAAAACGGTTTGCCATGCTCATACAAAATATTAGCGTTTTCATGATTATTTCTAGGAAGGGTATAAAAGCGTTGATGCTCATAAAGAATATAGTTTCGCGACGAGCATGCACACACACACTCACAGTGGCTTGCTGCATGTATGAGCATTTGTGTGCCTGTGTGCGAAACTGTATTCTTGCTGTCGATGGAATATCGAACTTTTGAAAGCGTTTGTCATTCTCATGCAAAATGTTAGCGTTTTTATGATTATTTGTGGGAAGGGTATGAATGCGTTGATGCGCATAAAGAATATGATTTCGCGACGGGCATGCATGCACACACTTACAGACCATTGCTACATGTATGTGCTTTTTGTTGCCTGTGTGCGAAACACTACTCTTGCTGCCTGAAGAAATTGTAAAGTCCGCTTGTCGGTCTTGTGAAGTGCACACACACATTTGCATGTGTGTGTATGGGATGCGATGATCAGAACTGTCGAGTGCCCGCGATTCAGTAGTTTGTCAATTTTGTATGGTTTGAATTGTAGAGTCGATCTCGTTGATTTTCATATCCTTTTCACAAATATGTACATATGTACCTATATGTATTCATAATATATCTACATATGTACGTTTTTGAATGTACATATCTACTGGTATCGAAAAAAAGAACTATTAATTATAATTACTTTATACACATTTTCAAACTGAAAAAGTTATAGAAATACATTAACTAATAGGTTTATTTAATGCGTCAAACTATTCTCTTTATTGCCAAAATTACTGATGCGGTCATAAGGGCTCATTTCATAGTCACTCTACAATTCAAACCATACAAAATTGACAAACTACTGAATCGCGGGCACTCGACAGTTCTGATCATCGCTTCCCATACACACACATGCAAATGTGTGTGTGCACTTCACAAGACCGACAAGCGGACTTTACAATTTCTTCAGGCAGCAAGAGTAGTGTTTCGCACACAGGCAACAAAAAGCACATACATGTAGCAATGGTCTGTAAGTGTGTGCATGCATGCCCGTCGCGAAATCATATTCTTTATGCGCATCAACGCATTCATACCCTTCCCACAAATAATCATAAAAACGCTAACATTTTGCATGAGAATGACAAACGCTTTCAAAAGTTCGATATTCCATCGACAGCAAGAATACAGTTTCGCACACAGGCACACAAATGCTCATACATGCAGCAAGCCACTGTGAGTGTGTGTGTGCATGCTCGTCGCGAAACTATATTCTTTATGAGCATCAACGCTTTTATACCCTTCCTAGAAATAATCATGAAAACGCTAATATTTTGTATGAGCATGGCAAACCGTTTTAAGAATTCGGTATACTCTTTCCGCGGAAGGAAAGACATGGGATCGTCGGGGACAAATTTCAATTTTTGTGCGCTGCTGCTATTTGAGAGACCATAGAGAGAGAGAGAGCATAAAGAGAGGGAGAGAGAGAGAGAGTAAGGAAAAATAGCACATAGCCGTGCTGAAGCATGTGTCCGTTTCGTTTGAGCGCTCGCAGCGCATTAACTTTGTCGTGTCATATTTTGACTACTCGAGCCTTAAGCGACCGAGCCGAGCAAATACGAATCAACACAAAAATACGAGCGGTCGGTAATCTCCAGATTTCTTTTGTGTACAAAATTTGCTCTAGTTGGCCTATCTATGTGTTGTATGGTCAGTGGCCTTTCCCAAGGGGGCGGCGAGGAGGAGGAGGAGGAGCAGGAAATCTTTGATGATGACATGGTATCTATTATAGGATTGAAATATATGTCAATACACACGCACATACATGAGAACATAAATATGTTAATGAATCTACCGTGTATCGAAATACAATTTTGATGGCGTGGCCTAAATGCGTTGTTTGAAAGTGAAGTTAAAAATGTGTTTTTTTCTTCGTGCGCTTTTATATTATATTTATAATATAATCTACATATAATAATATAAACAAAATGTGAAATGAAATTGGATTATTTACCAAAATATTTAAGCTTGGTATATAAATATTTATAGAATGCCTAAGTCATTTTTTATTCCATAAAATTTTTAAAATAAAAGTATATTAATTGGATTTGTAATGATTTTGTTGACAGGTCTTTTAACAGTTAAATAGCAAAAAGTCATTAAAATGCAGTTGAAAAATGTGTAAATAATAAATACATTTATCAGCTATTTAGTTGCAATTACGCTTGTTAACTAATAGAATAATTTGCGTATATTTTTGTATATATAATAATTTAAAATAATAATTATAATATTTTTAGGAATCGCATATTTTAATTTCAAAAATTATATTTTAAAATAGTAATTACCATATATTTATTTTTAGGAGCTGCATATTTTATTTTTAAATATAATAATTCAATTCAATATATACTTTATTTCCAAATTATTAAAAATAATAATTGTCTAATATATAATAATCTTTTTAGGAATACACCGAGCCCGGACAGCAAAAGGTCGACAAGCCGTCGAAGGATGAAAAGAATGTCGCTAAATGGCTGAAAAAGAATGTGAAGACAAAGAAGACGAAATTCTTGAGTCATGTAGTCGAGTACTTTACGTCGAGTAAAGCCATCGACGGGCTAATGAAGTCCAAATTTGCCGAAGGTGATAATCCATTGTTTACGACACGTGAACAGGTCGTCGAGTTTTTGGATGTCATGCTGGAGCATAAGTTTTTCCATCGCGCCAAAAAGGTGCCCGTGACGCTAGAGGAGCTGCGTGGCAAGTCGGAGAAAAAGTCGGATGCGAGCAAGACACAGGAAAAGGACAAAACAGAAACGAGCAGCGGCAAGGCCAATGCCAAGTCCTCATCGTCATCGGATAAAAAGGACACCGATCCCGAGGTCGACGGAGATGCGGCACAGGCTGCGACTGGCGGTGATAAGAAGGAGAAAAAGAAACGCAAAATTCGTCTGGACATGCACCCGGAACAGATCTTCGTGGACGGCTCCGAGGCATATGTATGGATCTATGATCCCATTCCGCTGCACTATTGGATCTTTGGCTTCATATTGCTGCTCGGCGCCGTTGGCATTTGCCTGTTTCCTCTGTGGCCTCCGATGCTGCGCAAAGGTGTTTACTACTTGTCGATTGCCGCCGCCGGCTTCTTGGTGTTCATATTGGCTTTGACTGTTGTGCGTCTGGTCGTGTTTACCATTGTGTGGGCTCTGACCGGCGGCAAACTGCATTTCTGGATCTTTCCGAATCTGACCGAAGATGTTGGCTTCTTTGCCTCCTTCTGGCCATTGTATGAGGTGAGTATATTAGAGTGCGCAATATGAATATAAATTAATCGCAATAATCTCATTTCACAGAGCAATTACGTTAATGACGCATCCGCTGCAACATCCGCCTCAAAGTCTGATAAGAAATCCAAATCCAAATCAAAGAAAAAGGACAAAGACAGCGACGGCGAGGAAGATACGGCTGTTGATGCCGATGCCGATGGCGATGCTGAAGCTGACGCGGATGGCGATGCTGAAGCTGATGCAGATGCTGATGTGGATGTGGCACCATTAGAGCCCGAGAAAATTGAGCAAATTAAGGAGCATGATGCCGACATGGAGGTGCGAAAACGACGTAAAGTTGGTGCTGATGAATACGAGGATGACGACGAAGATATAGCTGAAGGCAATGGGAAGGAGGCACCGGCGCAAGCCAAGGATACCAAAGCTGGGTAAGCAGGCCGCTTAATTTGTCCTATTTAACGAACGAATCTCGTTTGCTATGGCATTTGCTCGAATCTTAACCTATAATTTATTGGCCTTGATTTTGTTAACTCGCAATTCAAGAAACTTTTCATAGTAACTCTAGCTGTTAATTGTGTAAATTTATGTTCCTTAATAAATTATAAACTCTTTGAATTCAATATACATTAAGTTTTGTTGCTCATTATTTTTCTTTTGCGAATTTAAGTCATTGTTTGCATTTCATTTGATTACATATTGATTTCCTTTGTTTTAAGCATGTCATTCATTCATAACTCATACCAAAAGCTACAAAATGAAATGGATGTATTTCATCAGATATAAAAAATATAGTTAGGCTAGATATGAACATTGATGGTAGCTGGAAAATATTGCTAAGATGCTAAATTGTATAAATATATTTTTAAATAATATTTCTGGTAACAGGCAAACAAAAAGACATGGTTAAGTTTACGTCAGCTTATTTAATATATATATGCATAATTTATTTTTAATAAATATTGATTAACTGGAGATTTAGTCGTATTCATTCTCATTCCGAACAGATTTAAGCTAAACAGACCTTCAGAATTTAGCAAAAAGTGTAAATTTCTTTTAGCATTTTGAAAATATATATTACAAAATATATATTTTATTAGTGTAAATATTTTCTTAGTATAAATATATGACAACTAAATCTATATAGAAATTTCAAGATCATTATCCTTAAAACCTCATTGTGTATTCGCAAAGCTAATTGCATTTTGGTCAATCTGTAAATACCCATATGTATTACTGTATCGAAATTCTATTTAGAGCATTTTGTAATTGGGTTAAAAGTTTCTAATGGATATAAAATCCAAATCCAAGCAATTCCCTGTACCATATCAATTCCATTTGCCATTGAAACTCATTCAAGCAGCTCTATTGCAGTCTGTTCTGATTCTGATTGAATTTGAGCTTCTACCTAAAGTGTGGATATTAAGTTTCAAGATTAACCCATTAACTGAGTAAGTTTTATCAATTTTAATTTATCTCACACACACACACGCACACACATACATACATACATACCACATACAACAAACACACAAACATACATACATACATTTGTTTTGGCTTTTGTATTAAATTTCAATTATTTACTATGTATATATAATTTGTTTGGAATTGATTTCACTGATAGCCGCAGTCTATTGATAGCCTCACTAATGATACCTTCCTCTCTTGCAGCACGCCGCGCAACTCGGAATCGGATTCGGAGAGCTCAAGCAAAGATTACGAAATAATTAGTTCAAGTGAAGTGCAAAACGTTGCAGGCAACTGAGTGGAAACAAATAATGGCAGCAACAGCAGCAGCAGAAAGCAGCAGTCGCAGCAGAAAGCAGCAGTCGCAGCAGTAGCAAAACGAAACTTGGACAGAATCTATGCTTTACTGTATTTAAGTCAACCACATCCAATTCTAGCTAATTGATAAGGCAAATCTAACAACAATTCACGTTGATTCCAACCAGATTGAAACACATGTCGGGCTTTTCCCGGGCATTAAGCAAACAGTCCATTAATAGAAATTCAAATTGTTTTCTTTATAGTAAAAAATATATATATATATATATATATAGATATATTTCTATATATATGTATACATATAATTTAGTTTTTGATATTGTGCCTCATGAATTCCTACCATAGACAGAAATATGGCCCAAAGCATTTCGGTTTTGCTATTCTTTTAAAGCCTATTTACGGCACAAGCTCTCAAATTGTTTTTCTTGAACAGCAATAATTATAATTGATTATATACAAACAAATTGCGTGCAGCTCTTTGTTTTTGTTTATTTTTAATTGTTTATTTTGTTGAATTGAGTGCAAGCAACAATTGCAATTGATAATAATGTTTGTGCGATGTGCACGATTATGATTATACATAAATACATAAATATATACAAATATACTTATACATGGATATATATATACACATACAATATATATATTTGATGTACGATCATTTACTTTAAATGTAATTAAAGCATTGAAATTAGTAGTGTAAACATTTAATTAATTATTAAAATAAAGCTAGGCAATTCTGATGTGAGAAATCTTGAAAAACAAAAACACAAAATACTCGTTTCAATTACATAATAAAAACGCATTTAATTATTAGAAAATTTATACAAAATATATCTGTGTATATACTATTTTAACATAGTTTAAAGCTCGTCTCTAAAATGACGCTCGATGTGGTATTGGTCCAGCCAGTGATTCATCCAGTACCAGACAAAGCCGGGCCTGAGCACTCCAGATATGATGGTAAGGCCTGCTAGCTGCGGTAGCATATGAGATTATTTATTATGTATAAGATATATATTTTATATTATATTATATACTCACTACAATCAGGCCATATGCTAAGCAATATATGATCCAAAATAAGATGCTAGCAAATATGCTTAAGTAGTTAGCTGCTGCATTTTGATGATGCTTTGGTTTTTGAACATTTTTGGGGCGCTTCTTTAGGTCTTGAGGCTCGCACATTTTCTGGAATATATATTTAGAAATTTTCTTATGTGAATTGTAAATATATATACTTTCTTTTCAGCACAAAAGTGATGTAGGGAAATCAATTCAAATTTTTTTTTTTTTTTAAGATTTGTAACTTGAATATTGCTGAAATACAAAATATATATTAATTTTAATATATGATATTATATGGTTTCAAATATGTTCTATATAGATTATTTACATTTGTCAAAATGCTTGTTAATTATTTAGTCCTACCATGAGGGCTATATTATGATTTATATATTTCCTTATGTGACGTGAAAAATATATACTTTATTTTCAGCACATAATAATTCCAGGGGAATTACTTTCAAAACTCATTGGGAAGATTTTGTAGTTTGTAGTTTTCTGGAAAACAAAATATGATATATGTTCAATGTGGATTATTCACATACGCCAATATGCTTAGTAATTGTGCAGTCCCTCATAATAGATCGCGTCTAGATATATTAAAAAATCCAAATCTAACATTTCTATAGAATATATATATCTATATCTATATCTATATCTATATCTATATCTATATCTATATCTATATCTATATCTATATCTATTTCTATATTTTATATCTATATATCTATAACTATATCTATATTATATCCTTTCTGATTTTCTCTTCTATTGTGTTTCTATTTCCGTTTTGTCATTCAGAGTTAGCAGCTTAATAGGTTTGCTCATCATTTCTTTGATCTTCTGATGCACCGCTTCATCCACTATCCACATATCACGATTTTTCTTTTTCTTGTGCTGCTTCGGCTGTTGCTGCTCATAGAATTCGGATTCGTTTCTGGATTCCGAATAGGTTTCATCCATAGATTCATTTATTTCCAGCTGCACTTCTTTGAATCTGATGCTTCGCCTGTGATTCCTGTGCCTGAACGGATGAGCTGGCCACACGGGCAGGTTACGTTTTCTCTTCTGCTCAAGGACCTTGCCCCCTAAGGAGGAGTCATCGGTTGACGTAGGGCTTGCCGAATGGGCGACAGGTGTAAAAAGCGCATTCAAGTCTATTGTATTAGTCTCATTTTCGTCCAGTTCGTTAGTTTGTATATCTGGAGTTCGAAACTCGTAGATGTCCGAGTCAGGTGGACTTCTGGCAATGGCCGGACTTAGGATATACTGCAGCAATCGTCCTGTGCGTGGCGTGATGCTGGCCAACATCTTGGGCCTGATTATCTCACTGCTCGCATATTGAAGCGTTGACATTGTCTTGACGACATGAAATAGTTTTGGCTGCCTCTGTCGCGCCTGTTCCTTGAGTCCTTGCAACAGTTCCCGCAGCAACTGATCTCTGCGCTCAGGTTCGGGCTGTAGATTTGTGGGCGTGGCCAGGCCAAAACATGATTCGTAGAGAGTGGAGCCAGTTACCATGGAGTTTGAGGGTGTTGGAAATGGAACTGGTTCATCTTTTGAGCTAGTTCCATGAGTAGATTCATCAGAAATTTCAATGTGGAATTCCTGTTGTCGATTGTCCATAATAATGTGAGGCTTAAGATTTGATTTAGATTTTGGTTCCATTTTCTCCGAACTAGTTCGTGAAGCACTTGAGTCGGTTGCGGAATGCAGACGACAGTTAGCTTTATGTATGCCTTGACAACTCTTTGATTTGCCTTTAATATTCTCATGCACCTTTTTATTCTTGCGATTCAAGCCACATTTCTGACAGCTATGATTTTTTGTAGATCGTTCTTTGGAAATCTCTTTGGTATTGATGGTTCCATAATGCTGTTTTCTGTCATCCTTCAGTGGCTTCATTTCCTCCCGCCTGGAGTTCTCCCTCAGTTTTTTATTTGCAAAGAAACCACCAAGTAGAGACCACACTGAGTTGCGATTGTTTGAGTGGCTCTGCCCCACCGTCTCTGGCGCTAAACCCCCCCGCTCGAGCTGAGCTCTCTGCTGATCAGTTGAGTAAACTTTGTTCGGATACTTTTCATCACCTGCTGATTTATTTGTAGAATTTAAAGGCAATTCGTTTGACATGTCATTGGGTTGGTGTAATTCGCTTGGCATGGGCATGTCTAGAAGCTTGAAATCTTCGTCCTCGTCCTTCTTCAAGATATCGGAACGCGTCTCGTCGGTGTCGTTGGTCTCGCTGATCTGCAGGCTTTCCATGAACTGCAGCAGACCCTTTACGGACTCCGTGTGACTGCTCTCGACATGTGCCTCCGGCTTGTCATCGATCAGGGTCATCTGGTGCAAGGCGTCGTCAGTCAGGGGATTGGTTGGTGGCCCGAGCTTTGCGGGCGGCTTCTGCTCCATTAGCCACAGGATCTTCTCAATTATCGAAATTGGCAGCGTCTCAGGCTCTGCGGCCGGCTTCTCCTCCACAATGGGCGGTTCCTCGCCGCCGCGAGTACGCACCGACTGCTGCAGGACGGGCAGAGTGGAGCTGACGCTCTTGTGGCTGCTGCTGCTCGTGCTGCTGCTGGAGGCGCTGCTGTCGGACAGACCTGATTGGGCCACCGCCTTCATCATCTCGTGCAGCCGCAGAGGAGCGCCCACGCTGTAGCTGGGACGCGGACGCTCCGCTGGCGGCGCCGAGGGCACATCGAAGGGCGACGACGAGGAGCAGTCGCTGCTCGGCTCCGACTCGAAGCTGGAGAGGCGAGTGGGCGGCAAATCGGGGCGTTGCTTGATGTGCAGCGCCTTGGGCTGGCGCAGCATGAGACGTGCACTGTCCACGACCAGTGCATCCTCCGACGGCCCATCGTACACCTCAAAGGGCGAGAACTGTGTGGCCACACTGCTGCCAATGGGCTCCTCCTCCTTGGGCGGCAGCCCGCCGCCCTTGGCGCGCACCTTCTGCTTGGCCAATATCTCGGAGAGAACATGCGACAGAGGCGGCAGCGGACGGCTGCAGTGGGAGCGCAGCGGGCGCCCAAAGAGTCGACGCCGCTTGGATATGGCGCCGCCGGCTGTGTCCGTAATGGGCTTGTCCAGCGGTATGAAATCGCTGACAAACAGATTGTCATAGAAGCTGGGCTGACGCTTGCGCAGATCCACGGGTCGATTGAACACCTCGTGCGCAAATGCCACCAGATTTGGCATGTCCTCAGTGGGCTGCTCCCACAGCGACTCGCAGGCCTTGGCGGAACTGACGGCCGGCGATGGCGGTGGCGATGGTGGTGGCGGTGGTGCCGTTTGCTTTGGCTCAATCTCTGCATGCTTTAGCTCAATGGCAACGTTCTCATCCTGCTTGCGCTGCTTGGGCTGCAGACGCTGCGGCTTGCGGTAATGCCCAAAGCGTCCCATATAAAGTTTATTGTTTTTGTTGCTGTTGTGGTTGGTTTTGGATTTCACCTGCTGCTGCTGCTGCTGCTGTGGTGCTGCAGTCGCTTCACCCACTGAGGGCTTTGGCTTTCTGCCACACTTCAGGCAATTGGCCTTGCGCCTGGACTTGGGCTTCTTGGCGCTCATCGCCACCTTGACACGCACCGAGCCCTGACGCGCCGCCTCCTCGCTGCGACGACGCTCCGCCAGCATCTGTTGGCGCACCGCTGCCTTCTCCTCCTCGTCGCTGGAGGAGCTCAAACAGGCGCGCGGACGTCGACGCCGCCCGCACACGTCGCACCACTGCTCCGGCGGCGGCGCTATGTGCAGAATGGAGCGAGGCAGCTTCTCGCAGAGACACCAGGTCGGCGATGTTCCATAGCTAGACATTTTCTTCAGATAAAGCGTGTAGAGCTCGTACAAACGAAACATTAACAATGGTTCAGATTGATGAACGTTTAATGTGATAAAATTTCCATTAAATTTTCCCTTTTTTTTTCGTGCACTGTGGAAATGCCAGAGCTCGACTAACTGTTTGTCGAACTGAGATGCTTCTGGTTGGCAGCCAGCTCTTGGCAGGTATCTCAACTGCTACTCTGTTTGTGATTGTGGCAAAACTTTGTTTCCTGAAACTTTTCAATTTTATGCTTAACAGTGCAAGTGCAGTGTTGTAAACTGCTACTAAAAGTGCTGCCAATTAGGGAACAGAACTTGTAGATCTTCTAACAGAATGTGGGGAACTTTTCACAACTTATAATGAATCAGCTAACTAAATGAACTGTAATGGAATAATTAGCAGAAAAAGGCTATATACAGCAGGAAAAATAGTGATATTAAAAATATTGTGTAGGGCCAATATATATCAAAACAGTAATATTAATAACAGCCCAACAAAAAAAAAAAAAAAAAAAAAAAAATAAATAAATAAATAAATAATAATAATAATAATAATAAATAATTTTAAAAATTTATGTTCGCTTAGCTTATAATAATACAAACTGTCAAAGAGAAATTAATTTCTGTTCGAATGATTTTGAATAAATATATCGAAATTTACAATATTATATTTACAATATTATATTTTACCATATTTATTTATTTATTTTAATAATTTAATTATTATTATTATTATTATTTTTTTTTATATAATTTTTTAATGCGTACAAGCTCAAGGCAAAAGTTTGATGGTAAAAAAGACTTGTTATTGACAGTTATTTTTTAATGAATAACGCATTAATTATAAATATTCTTCAATCTTCATTTTGTTTTACAATCATATATAATAATTTTTTATATTTAAAAAACTGAAAAAAAAAAACAACTGATTTCGGACAAGAAAAAGTATGCAAACAAACCAAAATAACAACAGAAAAGGAATTTTTTCATCACAATCAATAAATTTGGTATGATGTTGGAGACCCTTTCCTTTACTGGCCTCTGCCAATTTTTTTCGGAATTGACATAGGCACCTTTCGAGTGAAATCAGGCGGAATTTGAATCCACTGTTATAGTTGTAGGCCAATCCTATATTCCAGAATATCCAAAAAATGTTGACTTACAATATTATATTTTACTATTTTCTTTATTTTTAAAATTTCATTATTTTTTAAATATATTGTTTTTTATAAACATTTAATTAAAATTTAAATTCATTTATTTCATGACTATGAAAACATTTTCTAATTGTATGCCAAATCGAACACAATACACAATAAATTTTTTTCAATACTTATTTTAAAACACTCAGCAGTTTGCCAAAGAACATTTTTATTGACACTGATATTATATAAAACAAAATCAAAAATGGCCAAAGCAAGTCGGCTCATATTTCCATTTTTAAATTGCATTGCATGTCTACCTAAGTGATTTTTCATGTACCAAAAGAAATTATTTAAACGAGTGGAGCTGATTTTAAAAGTTTTTACTTTAGGAAAAAAGTTGTTCCTATAATATGCCCTGTAAATGTGAAGTATTAGAGGAATATTATTTGTTTTTAATTGAGCATGATTAAATATGGTATATATTTGAAAATTTGATGAAAATTACTGAAGAAAGTAATATGATCTGATTATGCAAATTTATGTAATACTCAAAGTTGAATATTGAATATGAATAATTAATATTTAAGTAAAATTAAGACTTTCATCCCACACTTTTTCTTGTAAATCAAAATTAATTATAAACATAAAAGCACACCCTAACTATAATAACTATAAAAAGGTAATATCTCAGTTGAAAAGCAATTAGCAAACCTCTGTAAATAATGAATTTATACCAAACAAAATATAAATGTAAAAATAACTGAAAAAATCCCAATAAATAAAAACAAAAATTAAAATAATAAAATTATTATTATTTATTAATAATTTTTTTTTTTGGTCAATATCAACTTTCCTATCGAACTAGATTTCTTGATCCTTTTGAAAGTGCACTGATTTTATGGATCAACAGATTAAAATTTATATAAGAAACTTGAGGTCAGATGAGGCTATATATTTCTTTTTGTCAACAATCATTTGGAATAACAGAGCATCACAGTACGGCCCATTTAAATTTTTTATGTGATTATTTTATTTACTATTATTATTTATGTATAAAAAAAAGCTAACATTTTATTACTTTAAGAAACATATGCACAGTACTAAAAAATCACAATTTGAAGCCCTTAGCTTGAAAATTACACTTTATGCAAAAAGATCTGACTTTTTGACCATAGTGCAGTGTTAGTACAATTATTAGTAGGTGCTAGAATACGACATCAGCGTATCTTTTTTGTTTTTAATAGGGACCAGCTCGACCAGATCATTAAAACGACCAGATCGTCTAATATTGTTTCATCTGCTGACTATATGGATGTAGTTTTAGGCAAACTACCTAAGCTAATGAATTTTGTACTTTTTAATATATGTATATATTATTATTATATATCTATTATTAAATTATTATAGATGAACAACGGATTCGAGCGTGAATAGGTATAGTTCTAGGCCTAAGGACTTAATGCCTAAAGCCAAAACCAGTTCTTAATTTATTCTTAAAGAGTTTTGGCTTTAGGCATTAAGTCCTTTAATAATAAATTAAGATAACTAGATAGTATATAGAATTTGGACGATTTGAGTCTAAAATGGAAACAGAACACTCTTATCATTTTTTGTTCTTTTGAGAGGTAAATTTGAGCTCCTGACACATGAAAACAAATCATTTTTAAGCAGTTCAGTTATGATAGCTAAAAGTATTAGTCCTTTTTGAACTTAAAAAAAAAACTTTGTTGAATTTTGCATTGCTTTCAGCCAGGTCTGCATCCCCGACCGAATTTAACCAAGTGCTTTCTTTAACCTCTAGGCTTCCACTCTGCGCAGTTCAATGATTTTTATTTAAACATTTAACATTTTATGATAATTTAAGTGCAATCATATTAGCAGCTTCGATTTGTTTCCATTTTATAGGTTTACATCCGTACAGCTAACATCAGTTAAAGTCTGAAGTGCGGTTTGTCTGCGAACGCGCCAGAGTCAAAGAACGCATTAAAAGCGCATTGGCCGCAGACCGGACCGAGGCGAGCGCAATGTTGTTCAGCATTTCCGGCTCATTGGACAGCAAAAGGCGAACGACGAAAGGCGTTGCATACTTTGGGGCGCACTGCATGTACATTGTACAGACTATACAAAAATCAAACTTGACCATAAATTATTAAACTACAATTCGTTATGGCAGCACGAGGCACGTTTTGAATTACAGGGTGAATGGGCTAGATTTATGCGAACTATTGACCATAAAAGTAGTTGTCTATGAGATGCTTATGTGTGTATAAAAAAAAAAAATATATATATATATATGATATAAAAATGTGTGTATATAATTTATATGTATATAATTATGTATGTATTCATGTATATATGTTTATATATGGAATATTGGTCAATCAAATAGACGTCTAATTGTGCGCTGCATGCAATTGTGGTAACATATAACAGATATATATAAATTTTGATGTATATATGTATACGTATATATTCTATATATATATTCTGAATGGGATCTACAATTGTTGCCGACCATAGAAATTGTTTGGTTACTCCCGTTTGGCATTTTAATGCATTTTTATTGCATTACTTTTGGCATTTCTTTATTTTCAGCATTTTTACTTTGGCCTGGAATTTCCGTATGTTTCTTTTGCTGTTTATATATACAACATTATTTTTGTATTTTTTTGTATACTATTTTAAAAATTATAAAAAGAGTATATTGGTTTTGTTTGCATCCAGCTCATCTGACCTGCTAGCGAAGCGAGGGACTTTAAATTTGGAACATATACTCCTTTTTAATTTATTTATTTTGTTATAGGACTTTTATTATATATTTGGGGTTATATATTTAGGGTTGTGAGGGATACGACACTCCCTAAGTTTCCTATGAAATGCCATCAGTGCAGTCGGAAATCTGAATATTGATGAACCCAAACAACGTATATTAATTTATTAGTAAAGTCTACATACCCTCGCTAAATTTACGAGGTAAGTCGGCAATTCAATAAGAATCCGCCCTCCTATTAGAAACAACCTTGCTACGACCCTGGTGAGGGATATTATAAAAGATGTAAGGGTACACTAATGCTAGCTGTATGAAAGAATGGATATGAAAGATTCTAAACTAGGGATTTCACAAAGGAAGAATGTGGTGAGGTGTTTCAGTTGGGCTTTTTAAATTCTGTATATGGATGAATAAAGATTATATATATATATTATATATACTCCAGTATAATAATTTAAAAAAATTATATATAGTAAATAAATAAATTATATATAGTAAATAATATATAGATATCAAATATATAGAGTATATTTACATTCATTGGATTATTGAATAAAAGTAGATGCTCCAGACTGTTAGAAGTAGAGCCATAACCTTTCTAGAAAATGGACTGATATCCTCTAAGGATCAACCAAATAACTGCTACAGGTACGGCCATGTTAACGTCTATTATTGCAGTCGGATACGCCCGACTATAAAGTTTTTATTTGTTTTGTTGCTGTTGCTGTTGACTTTTGCTTTACTCGGTTGGCGTGGCTTTTAGTTGGCGTTTATTGCATTTGGCCAGCATTTAAAACGCGAATGGGTTGCCGTAATTCAATGTGTGCCAACTATTTCGAGGGCGCGTGCCATACACGCAAAAGGGGCGTGGCCAGTAGTCTGGTCATGAATTTTTACTGGGCATTCATGTCCGTAAAGTGTGTGAGAGAAAAAGATAGAGGACGAGACAGGCAGAGTTGAAAGCAAAAAGTTTTAATTAACTTTTTATTCTTGTTTAATTATTTAAGTTGAATCCTTTATTAATTGCTGGATTGGTTAATATTATATTCGCTTAACTTTTGTCTGTATATTAAATCTTAAGTATATGTATGTAAATTAAAGTCAATTGTAAGAATTGTTAGAACAATTCAGACAGAATTTTAATTGGACATCTCTGCTTCCTCTCTGCGATTAAATACAAATTTCTGCTTTGGTTCAGTGCTTGCTTATAAGCATTTATATTAAAATAAATAATTAAATAAGATTAAAAAACATTAATATAATAACAAAATTTTATATAAAAATATAAAAAATCTAAGAAAAACTAAAAAAGGAATCTTACAAAAATAAAACTATAATGAAAATTAAAATTATAATTGATAGCAAAATTAATAATAATAATAATTAATATTACAACTAACATTAAAATAAATCTACAAAAATAAGTAAAAAAAATTGAGCTTAAATTTAAATTAAAAGGGAACATTCAAATTAAAATTATTATTTAAAACTAAAATTTAAAATCAAATGAAAACTGTTATAAAATTAAAACGTGAATTCAACTAAAAAAAAAGAAAAAATTGAAACTATGTTTAAAATTTTTGGTTAAAAAAAAAAATTAAAAAATGTAATTACAGTTATTTAAAAGTTTAATTAAAATTAAAGCTAAAATTAAAGTAAATGTAATATTTAAATTTAAATTAATATTAAATCTAATATAAAAATGTAAATTAATATAAAAACTTAAAAACAAAATTTTATATAAATATAAAATGAAAACTAAAATTAAAATTAATAAAATATTAAAATCATATTTAAATTAATTTAAAATTTTATTAAAATTAAAATGTTCAAATTCAAATTCAAATTAAAACTAAACTTTAAAACAGCAACTAAGCTTTAAACAAAACTAAACTTTAAATAGATAGCTCCTGAATTTATTCCATTTATTCAGTCAAGTCAAAAATATAGTCAATTAGTCAATCAATCAGCCAGTCAACCAATCAATCAGTGAAATTATTAATCAGTTAGAAATTTACTTGTCAGTCATTCATAGATATAGAAATTTTCATACATATATATACTTATATTATATCGTTTATATTTCAACTTCAAGGTTTTAGCGTGCACTTTTTTCTCCTGTCTGTTTGAGGCACCATGAAATTTAAAAAGTCGGCTTCTGTTGACTGCAGCTACGTGACTGCTGCGTGTCTGGGTATCCGTGTCTGTCTGTCTGCCTGTCTGTGGCTGTGGCTGTGTCTGTGTCGATGTCTGTGGCATGTGGCATGTGGCACATGCATCAGAGAGCACACATAGCATGTGCAACGCACCGACTGTTTACTTATTTAACACAATTTGTACATTTCATAACTCAAGACGATGCTCCAGCTATGTTGCACACGTGGCAAGTGGCAGTGGCAGCGGCAAGTGGCAAGTGGCAACGGCAGCACGCTTTATGCTGCCACGCATGCGTAACTGCCACGCCTTTCGACTAGGTTTTTGGGGCGTTTGCTTATGTAATGGAATTTTAAATGCAACTATCCCGTTTTGGGCGCTGTGCATTGTGCGGCTTCCTCTATGGCTGTCGTTGCAACTTTGTTGCCATAAGTGGAAAGTGTTGTCAGGCATCCTGAAAAGGTGTTGCAGCCAGCAGCATTGACCCAAGTCTCTAAGCGTTGTGACAACCTTGAAAAGCACTCAACAAATAATGCCACCGAAATTTCATACTTTCAGTTAGAGAGACAACACACATACACACTCAGTTACACATATTTATGTAGATACACCCAAACACACACAGACATATTGGCCAAACAAAGAAGTATTCAGCCAAGTCTTTCGTCCATAATTATGAAACACTCTCGTGTTGATGCTGCTGGAAGAAGCTCACGTATTTGCTGCTTCGACACTTCACAGTCCAAAATGCTTTATCCTGCTTCATTCCTTAAAAGCGTTTCCTTTTAGGCAAAAAGTCAGTTTTAACTTTCAGGGTTACCATGACATGCAGTTGCAGTTGAAAAGGGAGTCTGAAAAAATTAAGAGAGGGCAGAGTGCTTATTGCACAGGAATCCAGGTTAAAGCAGATAGAGCTTTTAGGCCTGTATAAAAACAATATGTAGTTTAAAGTATTAAAGAGTAAATTACTTTTAAGGTAAAGGTTTAATATTTTGCATGCTGCAGAGCTAAACTTATTTTGTTTAATATTAAACAACAAAAAATACCAAAATATATAAAAAATAAATTATCATAATTATATAAATATAGTTATTAAAATTAACTATTACATTGATGAATTATTAAAATGTTATAAACAAATTATTATTTTAAGATATTAAAATTATCAAATTAAATATAGTTATTAAAATCAAATATTGCAATTATAAATTCATTATGTCATGTTATAGACAAACCTTTATTTTAGAATATTAAGATTATTAATTTTTTAATTAACATTATTATTTAATTAACAAATTAAATATGATTATTTAAATTAAATATTACTATTCTATATTACTTATAACATATTCTAAACAAACTTTTTGTAGTATAAAATACTATAAAAACTATATTTGTCAATAAAAAAAAATATATATATATATATATATATATTATTATTATAAATAAAAGTATTGTTATTATATTATAATTATAATTGTTGAGCTCAACAAGTATGCAGCTCTTCCAGCATTCTTAGCATTCCGATTTAAAAACATCAGTTGACCCAACAGATTTATATGTAGTTGCGAGAGAGTATTATATTGAATGTATTGTAAAGAGATTGCGATCAGTCGAGTCGTGTTTCGCTCTATGCTCTACAGGCTTGCTTCGCTCTCAGAGCGCATCGGCTTGATCATGTTAAGTCGGCGCTCGTAGCTTCAGTTCGTATTAGAATGCTGCAGCTGCTGGTACATCGACAGCTAGGAAGAAGTGCCTTAATTGATTACATACTTACAATATGTAGAGACATATATGGCAGTAGGCGACGGACACCCATAGCAGTATAGGTCCATAGCAGTATAGGACACCCTAGTCCTTATCTACTTAAACATAACCATATATATTTTTATTACAAATAAAAAAAACAAGGGTCCATTGAATATGGGCAACCTCAGATGGGTCCGTCGAATATGGACAACCCAGTACATACGTATATATTTCTTAAAACTTTTCAATTTAATCAAATTATTTTTAAATGTTAATACATACTTCTTTTTGACTCCATAAGAATTTATTAATATCAACAGAAAATACAAAAATAAATAAAGAACTGTAAAATCTTACAAATATTAGGGCACACAAAACTGTTTTATGTAATTTAAAGTGAATAAAAAAAAAACAATTTTTTTTTAAATAAATTTAAATAAATAGGAATAGTAATAAAATAGTTGTTTAAGATCTTTAGAATCTTTTTCAAAGAATTTGACTAACATTTATGCTTAAGTCTTTCATAACAGCCAAATTGTTCTGTGGCTCTTGGCTTATTATTTATTTTTTTGGTGTTGAGCGAATATTATAGATAAAAACGTGCTAGCCCACAAAGTGCTTAAAACATACATATATATATACTTATATATTTTATATATGTATGTATATATATCTATATATTTAGCTGTATGTATAGAGTACACAGAATGCAGTTTTTAGCTGCTGAGGCTTTGCTGGTTAGCCAGCAACTTCCGCTTTCATAAAAGCACTCCTAAAGGTAATTGTTTAAAAATATATTTCATTTTATTATGGCGCACTGCTGCATAGTTGCAAATGCCCCTCACTTCAGACCTGTCTAGTCAGGTTTGTGTGTGTGTGTGTGTGTATATGTGTTTGTTTGTTTGTGTGTGTGCTATGCCCATGTCAATTTCAGCAACTCTCCCAAACTAACCAACAAAATTTGCTGCTGTTGCGGTTTATTTTGTGTTGCAAAAATATTTAGCAGCCCCTTTGCCCTCTCATGGCTGATGCACCCCACTGATGCCCCTCCCCCCGCCCTTTTCTACCCCTATCCCCTCGATTTGAATGTTCAGTGGCGCATTGTTGAGCTTGACTTTTTGTTGGTCGCGCTTGGAACGCTAGTTTGTTGAGCTGTGTGCTGTGTGCTATGCTCTGTTTTCTGTTGTTAGTTGGCCTGGCTTGTTATTTTGGCCAAAAGCTGTTAAATTGCACAAAACAAAACAAAATAACAGCGGAAAGTATATGTGCCATAAGTAAGTGAGTGTGTGCGTGTGTAAAAGGTGGCTCCAAATGTGCATTTAGCTTTGGCAGACGAGTGACCAAGTGCGAAGCATCCAACAGCAACTATTTCGCCTACAAAACCCAACCCCAAATTGGGCTATAAATATTACAGTGGCTGTCTAGAGTAGAATGTCTGTACGTATATATATATATATATGTATGTATGTGCTGTTGATTGACTGAAGAGAAAGCTAGAAATACTTTATAGAACTATCTTAAATGCTAAATAGTTCGGTAATGCATTGCAATTTTGGCATGGTCCATATAAGTTATAAAATTTTTAACGTATTAAACCTAAAGTATTTTTTTTTAAAATAGATTTATGCAATTTATTTGCAAAAACAAAACAAAAATAAATAAATAAATAAAATAAAAAAATAACTAAATAAAATTAAAATAAATGCTTACACTTATTATTTTATATTTAAATAAGTACATATATATTTCTTATTTGTTAATATTTATTATAATTTCTTTAATCTAAAAATAAATATTTATATTATATAAATTATAAATTATTATATAAATATAAATATATATAAGCTTAAACATTTTTTTTTTATTTATTAATATTAATTTTCAAATAATAAAAACATATTTGAAAATCAAAAATAGTTTCCACATTATTTTTAAATATGTATATAAATTGTACGTTTTCTTAATTTTAATTTTTAATTTAAAATGTATTTATTGTTTTAAAACTTAGTATTCAATATTTCAATATTATTATATGTTAATAATTATATTTATAAATCAATTTATTTCTTTATTTATTTCAAAATTAATTATAAAATCATAATATAGAAAAAATTTCTTCCATATGATTATTATTATTTTTTATATTTCGCTGGAAAGCTTTGAAAGCCTTTTGAATTTTCTTAATTTAAATTAAAACTTCCGACTACTTTGGTCATCTTTGGTTCAGGTCTTTTGTAAGTGGCTTTTTATGCCATTTTTTCGCCTCCTTTTAGGGTTTTGGCTTTGCGAACTTTTCAAGAAAACTCAATTTTTATTTAGCCAAGAAAAATAATTAAAATATTTCTATAAGTTGGGCACAGCTGGCACACACTATAAATATTTTTTAATCAAGAGCCATGAAGGGAATATAAAAGAAATATAGAAAATAGGGATATTTTTGCTTTTTCAGCGCTTTCAAAGGTTTTGGTAAAGAACAATTTATATATTTTTTTTATAATTTATGCTTAAGATGTGTTAAGAACTTATACATTGAGCCACGTTTTTTTCACTTTGTTGGCTAAGAAAAGTTTTGCGGCGTTTGAGCCGTTTGCATTTTATCTGACTGGCCGAGGCTTAACTTTTGGCTACTCAAAGTATCGGGCCACGCTTATTTGTTATGAAAACTTCAAGTGGAGCAAGGACGAGGAGAGCTATTGCCACGACTTAACGTCTATGAAAAGCTGCTCAAGTGCAGCCCTTTGACTAGGAGGCAAACTGAACTGAAAAACTGAAAAAAAGCATGCGTTTCGTCCTTAACTTTCATTCCTTGGCTGTGAGCAGTTGATTTCCTGTGTGTGTGTGTGTGTGTGTGTGTGTGTGTGTGTGTGCGTTGGTGTTAGTATGTACTTACTACTACTTATGTACCAGGAAGTTGTTGGCTTCCTAAACGGATATACTGACTTCAAATAGTATGTTCTTTATTTTGTTGCTCCTGCAACATTCTTTTATGCCATTTTTGTGGCACTCTTTGCTGTTGTTGGTGCCGCTGTTGTTGCTTGCTAACAGGGAAGCAGGCAAAGAAGCAAACGATGATTTCTTGTTGCCACAAAATGGCGAAGCACTGGCTATGGTGGTGGTAGCATGCAGTTGCACGTGCCCGTCATGTGCATAATGGGCAATTTATACTGATTTGCATGCAAAAAATTAATAGTAATGAAAATTTATATAATAAAAGTGAAATAATAATTATTATCATATCTATTATTATTATATATTTATTTAAATTTAATTGTTATATATTTATTTAAATTTAAGTATTAGAAGTTTTTTAAATAAGGAAATCTTTCATCATAAATTCTTTTAATTTTGAATTATAAAATTATGTTTTTAATTTTGAATTATAAACATATGCTTTAGTTTGGTACCCAATGAAAATGTTTTTTGAATTGGCTAAATTCAATGAGAATTCATTTATTCTTTATAATATTATAAAATTACGTTTCCCTTATTATTGTTCTGAAGTATTTTAATTTATTAACGTCTTAGGATTTCGAATTATTTCTGTCGCTCTTAATTTTCTTTTTTATAATTTTCTTTTGTATAACTATCAAGAAATTAAACATATTCACTACTTAGAATGAGGAATTTTTTCTGTCTCTTTTTATTTTCTTTTTATATCTATTTCTCTTTTATATATCAATTTATTTATTTATTTATTTATTTTTATTCATCTTCCTTTCGAATTAGTTCTTATAAATTTTATTCGCACCGTCTACTCTTCGATAGATTTTCTTTTATATTAAGATATACTTTATCATCCCTCAATATTCAAAATTTTTAGTATTGACAAAGATAAAAAATAAAATATATTGTAAAAATAATAGGCCTAAAAAAATTAAATTAAAATGTGACTTAAAATATAGCCAGATCTTCAGGGAAAAAAGCTGAAATGACAGCAGAGTCAGTGCTGTCTTACTTCTTTATTTTAAGTCTTTCCATTATACTTTCTTTACTCTTCCTATCTTCTTTCTTCACTTCTTCTTCGTGACTCCGCTTTAATTGAATCTATTTACTTGTTATTTACTCCTTTATTTGCTGCCTATTTTTGTTATTGTTTTTATTTTATTTTCTCTATTCCTTTAGTGTGTTTTTTACAAATACATTATATTCTTCTTTTCTTTTCTTTTCTTTTTTTTTCTATTATTTCATATTTAGCTGCCTGTTATTCTCTTAAATTATATTTCTCATTTTCTATTTTCCTCTGCTCTTCATTTTCCCATCATCACCATTCAGATCATTTCAGAGATCTTCTCTTTCCTTTGCTCCTAATCTGTTCCCTACTATATTCCATTATTTTTTTGTACTTCTGTTTTCATCTCCTCTTTCTTTCTGCTCTCCTGTCCACCGTAATAGTAAATAATAAGAAATCGACAAATAACTTTTCGTTATATTCGCATCCCACTGTAAGCAACTGAATCCATTGGCGACTACCTTCAAGAGTTGAAGTTAACTTTGTCTAGTTCATACTAGATATCCACTAACAGCCACTCGAACTAGAACTTTTTGCAACATATTTTAGCTGGCCATGTGGGCGGGGCAGGCCATGGGGACGAGCCGGAGGCAAAGTGCTTATCGCATGTTGTTTTTTCTTTTTTTTTTTTTTTAGCTCCAGCAACGTTAAATGTGGCCTTTGATCTGGTTATTATATATTGGAAAGTGCTCAATCTTGTCTACCATAAATCATGGCCAACAAGAATATAGTCGATACAAAGTCTATTCGGTCCGGCTTAAAGCCAACAAGGAAGAGTAGTTTTATACTCAAAAATAAAAACTGCTGCTGATTAACTTAAATAATCGCGCTTCTCGTCTATTTAGCATAATTAAAGCTCTTGAAAAATGGAAAAATGGAAAAAGGAAAGAGAAAGAGAAAAAAAGAACATGGTGTAGAAAAATGTGCGCAATGTAAATTCATTTCGTTTATTACAACACGCAAAGCCAGCGCCAGCGCCAGCGCCAGCGCCAACTCGGACACCAAAGACAAAGGTGGAGCATAATCACGCCCAGACCGAGATTCGAAACCCACCTGTCCGCGCTGACAGTTTGCTACGCTCTCGTGCCCAGTCCCTGCATCTGTCGGGCATTTAATCTCGGCAACATTTCCTTTGCCTGGTGCCTGCGGTATGACATTTCCTAACAGTGACCAGCACCCAGCATCCAGCAGTCAGCATCCAGCAGCCAGTTGCCCTCGCCCCCGTTTATCCTGAGATGGCCCTTTTGTCGTTGTCGAAAACAAAAATTAGCCGTGCAGCAAAATGGCCGAAAGGAAGTGGCGAGTAACTACCTTACTGCAGTAACTAGCTCCAACTACCGTTACTCTCTATTTGGTCAGCCAGACCAACCACCCACCAGCCACCAGCCACCACCCACTACCATTAGCAACTGCCACATGCAGTAAAAATTCGTTAATGTGCGCCTAATTAAGTTCAAAGCATGGCTCCGGGCACGGCCCGGTTAGACTCAGGGAGGGATTCGTCTAGCAGCTCCCCTTTTCTGTCGCAGTCTCGGCCTGCTCTTTTTTTTTTTTATGCAACTAGCCTGCTTGATAACAGCTCCCACCAAGTTGACGAAATGCTTCTGAGACCCTTATATTATAGTCTCACTCAATTAGCAAGCTAGTTTTTTCCATTATTCAAATTGTTGTCAATATCTTAAGGTTTTAATGTTCAGCAAAGCAAGGATGTAATTCAAAATTCCTTACAAATATTAGATATAATCTATAATAATTATAGTTATTTATATATATACATGAACATTCCATGCTTTTAATTAATATGATTCTGATAAGGTAACCCAAGAACCCATTTCTGCGGCCATTTGCTAACATTTTGTTAAGCAAAGGCTGCAGCAGCCGCTCTTGAATGTTATGTCTCATATTTTTTTCTCTGTCAGCTAAATTTTAATAAATTTTGCGAAAATACCAGACACACAGAACTGAACAGTAGTGTAAAATATGTTAGTTAACATTTTGTTAACATTGTACTGTTAACTTAAATAACAGTGCCTCAACAGTGACTGCCCCTAATTGCTATGCAGCGAAATTTTTCACAGTCCATTTTTTTCCATTGACTCTTGAATTTCATTTAACTCCAAAGTAGCCCTTTTAAGGTAAAATAACAGGAATTTTGTTTGTTTATTAATGTATATTTATTTACTGTTTTTTAAGGCTTAAAGTATTTTAATTGAACATTTATTCTTAGAATACAACATAAAATTCGACTATTTCATAAAATTATAAATAATGTAAATATTAGCTCAGATTTCATCTAGCTCTCCCAAATAGTGTTCGATCCTGAAAGATTATGTTTTAATAGATTTTAAAAAAAATTGTTTTTAAATTTAAAATATACAATTGTACATATATTACAAATTTACATTTATTACTTGATTCTTCTCGATCTTAAAAACCAATAAAATTTATAAGCAAGAAACCTTATAAAATGTTTTTTCTTTTTATGTTTTTTTTTCCTTTTTTTTTTTAAGAGGATTTAAAGTTTTTTATTTGAAATAAAAACCATATTTAATTGAAAACGTTGAATGATCAGATCAGATCAATATGCATTCAAAGAAGTTACTTATTTAAAAATAGCCTAACCAATATAGTGATATTACAAAACCTCAAAAGCATTTATGTGAAGGTAATACATATCTAAAATTTTTAATTTGATTGCCAATCGATAGTCTAAAATATTAAAAGTCAATACTCATCATATTATTTTGAAACTCAGCAGAAAATAACTGAGCTAGAGTTGATCAAAGTTCAAATGGGCTAACATGCAAATAGAGTTACTATTTTTCTACATTTGGAGAAAAAGAGTATGCAAAAACTAAGACTTCAAATTAAATAATGAAAAGCAATTGTCAAATGTGGATTTGAAAACTCAGTCTCTGAACCCTCTAAGCCCTTTTTGAAGATGAATACTCTATAATGGTAGCACTCATATAACTTTTATATATATTTTTTTACACAGTTATTCTGTATTGAGTTTGTAAATCTGCTGCCTCATTGGCAAGCGCCACTTAAGTTGCTTGCACAATTATATACCTATTCGACAGCTACACTAGTCTACCTAGTGTTATATCTATCTAATGTCCAGTTTCTGTTATGGTATTCAATTTATGGCTGCATAATTTGTAGCGCCATTAAAAATGCAAATGGCAAAGTTGCCGCAGACGTGAACATTTCGCTTCATCAGGCGCATTAGAAAACTTTTTTTATGCAGACTGTATGTATATATATTTTTTTGGTATTTTATATTTTATGCACAATCATATACAAATTGTTAGTGGACTCCAGTGGGGAGGTGATTAAATACTTTTGCCAAGTGTCACTTAATGAAGGAATACATTTTTTTTATTTCGGTGAATTCAGTTTGCTATCGCAGCTCCAAGGACTTGCCACAAACTTGAAGACAAGTTCCATTGGGCCGCTGGGCAGCCAACAACAATTGCAACAACAACAACAACAACTATAAGAATACTTGTATTTGGTATTGCAGCAGTTGATAAAACTCAGTTCTCAACTGGCGTCTGATGTTGATTGCAATTGCAATGGCTGCGTCGCTGTCGTCTTTGGCCAGGCCGCATTGTCGTTTGTCTGATGAGTTTTTAAGTACAAACAATTACAAAACGACAAGCAACAAGAATTGTAACAACAACAACTGTAACAACAACGAGAACAACTTGAAGTGTAATCCTAGAATCATGCCACAGTCGCTTAGCCACTCACTCAATCCTGTGGCCCTTTGCGTTGTGGTTAACACAGAGTCTGTTGGCCAGTTTAGTTGCGTAATTGAATTAAATTCTATTTTCGAATGCAAATGCTTTTCATTTGCCTTTTCTCTGCGGCTACGTCTGGTCCTTTAATTTCAGCTAATTCTTAATTGCCATTTGTTTGCCAAAGTCTAGCTGCATTTTGTATATTGCATTTGATGTGCCCAAAGCCCACATAGAATTCTAATTGAAACTGAGAATATTTTGCGCAATTGCATAACTATTTTTCAAACAAAATAGGCTTTGACATCGAGATAGCGGGCATAATGAATTGAACCCCATTTAGCAACACTGTTCAAGCGTGCTCATCAAGCCAAACGGTTTCAGCTACTGCACTGTGATAAAATAGTGAGAGAAATAGTGACAAAAGGCTGTACAGTCGAGAGAAAATATTAGGACTTGCTTTTAGCAAAGTTCACTTACCAACACTGCTCTTATCAAATCTTTTTTGTTGCATTTTTGCCTTATCAGTTCGGAAAATCTGTGTGCACTTATGAATTATAAAAGAATTATGGACTCGAGCTCCCAGCCTGTGTATATGAGTTGTACTGCTCCAGCTAAAACCACTCAACAGCACTGTTCGTTTGAAAATTTTTTAATTTTTCTGTATGCACTGTAAAAAACAGGTTTGCATTTTTTTATTTGCAAAAATAAAAATAAGTGCCAAGGCCAAAAATATAGTCATCTAGCAAAATTGTTTTTTTTTTTGTAATTTTAACTACTTTTTGGTGCTGGCTCTACTGAAAAACCCAGTTTAGTTTGACAAATATATAAATAAATAATATATAAAAAATTAAAATAAATTCCAAGGACAAAGTTAAGGACATTTATTAATACTGTTTATATTTACCAGCACTGTTTGTTTATAAATTTGGTGCATACTTTTTGCTGCCTATACTAGCTAGATTTCGTCGAGCAATTCAAGCCTCCATTGATTTTTAAATTTACACGTTTACCACTGTATTCGTTCAGCACAAAAGATTAGCTGCAAGATTTTTAAAAAATTTTTTAGCTAAATAAATATAAGAACAAAAATAAAAACTTGTCTTTAAAATAAAAAACAATAATAATAATAATAAAAAAAATAAAACAACACTGTTTATTTAATTTTTTGCATTTGCCAACACTGGTTCAGTTTTCAAAGCACTCAAAAATCTACTGAAAATGCTTAAATATTATGATTTTTCAGTTGGAATTTTGTCAAACAAAAAGGCTTTACAAATTTTAAGATACGACACAACAAATTTCTTTCAGTGTACTCGACAAATCGAATGCAAACAGAGAAGCATGCAATTAAATATGCAGATACCCTGTCGCAGTTGAGGGACTTAAGCGAAATAGACAAAATAAAAGGCAAACATGGCCAAAAAGCTGCTTAGTTACAAAATGAACAAATTTACCTGCCATTTTAACACGTGTGTGTGTATGTGTGTGTGCGGGTGTGTGTGCTGGACGAGGTCGATGGCATGCAACAGAGATGACATGTAAACATTTGTTCCACGCACTGCCGTCGCTCATTAATTAAAAATTGGAAAGCAACAATGGAAATAATAAAAGCAACAACAACAACCACGACAACAATGCTGTAGCGGTTACCCTATGACATGGACACACACACACACACACACACACACACACACACACACACACACACACACACACACACGGTGTATGAAATGGCGCTGACACGGCGCCAAGACTGACTGACTGGCTGACAGGGAATGCCACAGATGCCGCAGATGCCGCTGATGGGCTGCACAGTGCCTAGCAGAAGTTTATGTATTAAATCACTAAAGCATATGACAGGATTACACTCATGTGCACCCATATCACATACATGCATATAAATCATGCCAAACTCTTTGGCTTACGCAGTGTTAACGCGAAATGCTGGCTTCAATTGAATAAAAGAGATATATGGGATATGGGCTGCTTCGAGTGTTGGAAAATGTATGAAGTAAAAAATATGGCAGGAGTACAAATATGTCGATATATAGGAGTTAATTCGAAATGCAATAGTTCAATTGAATTAATAAGATATATGGGCTACTCGAGTGATGAAAAATACATATATTAAGTAAAATAATAAGCAAGGAGTACAAATATTTCAGTATATAGAGTTAACTAGAAATGCATGAAAGAGTTCAATTTAATAAGAATACTTTAAGTGTTGGAAAATATACAAAATATACAAAATTTGACCGAAGTACGTGTATGTCGATATATAGAGTTAACTATGAATTAAATTGAATAATAAGATGTATGGGTTGTTTTTTTAGTATTCAGATATTTGAAAATTTTGATTTGACGGAATTACATGTATTTGACACTTTAAAATTTTTTTCTCATCTTTTGAAATATGCAGTGCTAGCTTGAATATTAAATAAATAAATTAAAGTGTTGCAAAGGCTGGAAAATATTATATTTTATTATTAATATTATACTTTTATTAAGTAAAAAGTATGATAGGATTAAATATATGTACATTTCATTATATAAATTATGTCAAATTTTGTTGGCATTTATATGATGTTATATAATTTTTGTGTTTCTCGACTATCATTTTCCAATGCTGGTTGCGGAACTTAACGTAATTGATCAGTTAAATAAATTACATATTTATTCTTAAAGCTCTTTTATAAAATACATATATAACATGTCATATCATATACATATATCATATAAAACAACTCATCACAGTCGAAGAGCTGTATTTATAGTTTTGGAAAATTCAAAAGTAGTATATTTGTATATAAAATATATTATATATATTATATCATATATGTATATTATATCATATATTATATCATATATTATATCATACATTCATCTCAGTCTAAGAGCAACTTTATATATTAGCAAATTTATATATAAGATACATACAGAGCCATGTTTAGTAAATAAGTACTCTTGTATAATTCTGAAGCGAATGAATAACAAAATATCGATATAGATATATATAGATGGGAATCTTTAAATTATTGACAAATTCAAAACTAAGAATAAAATTAATTTATATATAAAATCATACGAACAGTAAACGAAAGTGCTGTAAAATATTAAAATAAGAAGTATTTTTTATCGAAATGTCAGACAATTATAAATGACAATATACATATAAATGTATTAAACTTTTTCATAATGCCTTTAATTGGCACTGGCTTAAGTCGCTGGCCAAGTTTCAGTTTTGGAAAATGCTCGAAAAAAAGTATATTTAATTATATGACAGGATTATACCCTGGCAAAGGAAATTAATTGGCTTAAGTCGAAAGTGCAATTGTACAGAAATGGCACAACTTGCAGTGTTGTAAAATACACAAATGAGAGCTTATGTAAGAAGCCATCACAGAGGGCTTTACTACAGGCATATTCGCTTAACAGTTAGCTTGCTGCAAAGATGGCCAATTTCCAGTGTTGCAAAGTGCAGTTTACTGCAAATCGAGCTAATGATACGTGAATGCATATAGAAAACTTGCTAAATTATATATAAGTATATATAATATCTATTTTTTACTATTCAAACGTGCACTTGAGCTCACTCAGCTAATGCCAAAGAACAAAAAACTTTGTTGAGTAACCTTTAAAAAGCGAACCCTTGCACATTGGGAATACTCGCATTGTTGCCCGATGTTGCAAGCGCAGCACAAAAGTGCCAGATAATCGCTGGCTAATACATTGAATGACCGCCCCCCGGATGCGGATCCATTCGTATTGCCATTAAATTCAATTACATGACAATAACGTGGCGCTTATGGCGCTGCGGTTCACGAAAAATTGAATATAAAAATAAAGCTGCAGCTGATAAAAACTGCAAGCGAAAGCTAAACTAAAGCTGCTGCGGCGCGTGCACAAGTGGCAGACATAGAAAGAGAGGGAGAGAGCTAAAGAGAGAGAGAGAGAGACAAAGACGGAGATATCTGTGAGAAAATTATGATTAGCTTTTGGTAAAGTTTTCGAGCGTAGTCAGCAGGCAGGAGGCAGGAGGCAGGAGGCACTTGAGAGCCGCTGCACACGCCGTTAGTCAAGCGAGCAGAGCAACCCTGGACTGGGCGACAGGACGACAGGATGATAGGACGATAGGATGACAGCGCGACAACTCTAAAGCGTGCAACGTGCACAGTCCCATGACAATGGAGTCCGAAAATTCCGCAACGTTTGAATTTCAATCTTCATTCTAATGGCGGGCGCATTGTGCGGCGTCGCTTTGTGTAATCGCTTCATAATCCAACCGAAATCACAATAAACTTTATCTATCGTCATTTTGGATGATAGCTGGGATTATTTGCTTAAGTCGTATACGATGGAGGAAAGCATATTCAAATTCGAATAGTCGCTGGACAGATCGGATATAAATTCTGTACCTTTATAACACAGGGATGGGCAAACCTCTTTATGCAGTCTTACTGACGTCCAATGGTCACTTAAGTCACCTTAAAGGTTGGGGAGTAGTTCTTAGGCGAGACGGCTACGGTGTTTTAGGGACAGAAATATCCTGTGTTAGTAAATATACAAAAATTCCCCATGTTATGAAAGTATATAAAATATATGATTATTATTAATTATTTATTATTTTTAATATTAATTTATGAAATATACATTGTAGTTTTATGTATAAAGAAACTCTCTGTATCTTTATACTATATAGTAAATTGTTCAAGTAAATGTGATTTAGTTTAAAGTAAATAATAAATACACTCTTGATTCATGTATATACAGGGTTATCCATTTTTGACGAACCCATCTGAGGTTGCCCATATTCAACGGACCCATTTTTTTTAAATGAAAGAAAACCAAAATTTTTTAATGTTGACGATAATAATACCTTTTTTTGGTTCAAGTATATCAAATATATATTTAAATGTGATATCTCAAGATAAAAATTGTTTTTTTTTATTAGAAAAAAAAAACATGGGTCCGTTAAATATGGGCAACCTCAGAAATTCCCTATATATTTTTAAAATTAGCCAATATACCCTGTATTTGTCTGTATATTAAAATATACTGAAAGATTTTGAATTTGAAAGTATAAATATATATATATATATATATATATATATATATATATATATATATATATATATATATATATATATATATATATTCTATATTTGCAAGCCAAGGGAAATACTCTGTACAGGCTTTAAAGGCAGTTTACTGTAACGACAAATCAATAGAGAAAATAAGCTTAAGAGAGCTTATAAGAATAGTTATTGATAGCTGTAGCGTCGAACACATAACTGAGAGCATTATATTGTAAAATCCAATTTCGCCTGAAAAGTAATTTATTATATTAATAAATTTAAACATATACATAAAAATAAAACACATATCCATAACAATATCATCTGATATCAGAATACTATATATCTGTTATACAAGTATATAACTTATTCCTTAAATTTATTAAGAAATCGCAATCTCTCTCACATGATATTACTCTTGATCAGCTCATAGTGTTGCTGTAAAACCTCTTTTCATATATTCAAATACTTTTGCAGTCTATGATATTATTTGAATATAATAATAAAACAAATGTGATTTGCAGTTTATTTTCCGCTTTCAATTTGCTTATTTCCTTTTACGCCCATAAACCGTTATCTAAACATACAGTATTTACATAATATAGCCGTTGCCATTGAAGTTAACAATTTGCATAATATTTGGCTAAATAAAATGGTGCGCTTTAAATGCGAACAGGAGATGCGGCTGAGTAAATTTAGCACAAAAAGACAATTTGTCACAATCACAATTATTGCGCACACACACACAGTGACGTGGCAAATGTAAGCCAAGCAGCTGGAAAACAAGCCAAGGGAACTTTGGGTAGTTTGAGAAGCTCCTGGACATGGGCCTGCACAATGATGCAGCAAACATGACCGGAGCTCCATGCAGGCAGCCGGCGACACCTGAGGCCGCCCAAACATTTTGTCATAATTTTTGGTTAATTTTTAAAATGCAAATCATCGATGCCCGGCCGGGCCTGGACTGGCCTGGAGCCACAGGCCATATGCTAGCCTCGTGTCCTGACAGCTTTCAGCCTTTTGACAAATTCTGGCATCGTTGTTATTGGACGCACGCTCGTTACAACTATGCAATATTTCAACGAGCATTTCGTGTTGGATTTCCATTATGTTTCTCCTAGCATATACAAATTGTTGCCTCCGGGTCTGGTTCCAGGTCCGGGTAAGGGTACGGGTCCGGGTCCGGGTCCGGGTCCGAGTCCGAGTCCGGCTCCGGTTCGGTTCGCTTCGTCAATCCTTACAAAGTGCGCCATGTACTCTTTGGGTTTCTGTTTGCTGTTGTTTTCATACATATTTAGTTCGTGTTCTAGTTTGCCCAAATTTTCACATAGCCTTTAAGGCTGTTATTATATTTCATATTTGGTTTTTATTCTGTATTAAAATACACAAATTTAAGGCCTTTAAGAAACTGCTCAATGCAGTTATTTTTATTTTATTTTTCTTATTTATTTTATACATTTTCTCAGTCAAGTTTAGTTTCTTGCCAATTATCAAATTTAGCAAAAATTGTATTTAATTTATTATATTATTTTTAATTTATATATTATATTATATGTATTATATTGTATGTATTTTAATTTTACTTTTGGAAGCAAAAAAGGGCTCTTGAATGAATAGAGCTATGAAATGGCCCCTAATTCTTTTTGAGTTCTTTAAATGGCGTTCCTAAGAACTAGTTGGCTTGCTCAATATGAAAGTGTCTTTATATTTTACAAATATTAATATTTCTTTATGTACTATCATAGCATATTAAATATCGAAAGTGTGAATATTTAAATATATATATATATATATATATATATATATATATATATATATTTTTATGTTGAAGAAGCAAATAAATTCTGATGCACTCTATTTTATACTGCTAGATTATTTTTTGCTACTAGAGCTGAGTGATTGGATTCGAAAAACATTTTGAATCTTAAGTCTCAAAAACATCATATGAGGCCAAGATTTCGAGATTAAAAATGTCATATTCTCATTTTAATGCAGAAGTTCTTAAATAGAATTTTGATATACATATTAATATGAAGGATGAAATATATAACTTCGGTTTAGAAATTATAATAGTTTTCTTTTAATGAACATTTTAAAAACTTTAATATAATATGAACATTATTTAATAAAAACAGGTAATATTAATATTTGTTAAATCAAATCACTATTTACATGACAAAAGCTAAGCCCAGAATACATATATGTACATATATGATAAAAGAGTAGAATGTAGAATAAATAGCACGACATTCTTCAATAAAGAAATTTGTATATATTGATAGTTGTATAGATGAATGTAGGAGGACATTCTCCTTTCGTATCATATGTCATCTGGCTTTCGTTTTTATGATGTAAACAGTAAACTGATTTACCGAATTCTTTATTAATATGAGGAAAAGCTAACAAATGAAAGAAATCCTAGTAGTAATTACTGTGTAGCAAATGTCTTGCAGTCTTAAAACTCTTTATATATAACGTTTTTCCGTTTAAGCACTGACTAAAAGCTTTCAGTAGACTTTCAAGCTTGACTTGGTAGAGCTTTCGATACACATTGAACACATTAAAAAAGCTCTGATCCAAGCCGGTTTTGGTAATTGCGTATGCGCCACCGAAGCCAAAGCCGAAGCCGAAGTTGAAGCCGTCAGCCAAGATGCATTTTGCATAAAGTATTTAACACATTTTGCTTTGCTTGCTTTTAGCTGTTGTTTTTGCTGTTGTTATTGGGGGAGCAGCAACAAAAGCAACAACAACAAGAAAAACACAAACAGGTCGCGAAGCACATTTAAAAAGTATTTGAGACAGGCGCAAAGCGAACAGTTGGCTTTGAGACGGCGACGCGTGCGCACAAAGAAAAACAGAAAAGAAAACACGGTAAACAGTGCAATTTATGAAATGTGAAACGAATGGAATTGAAACACTGCCAAGTGCTGCAAAGTGTGCAGAGTCTTATGGGAAATCGAATTAACTCGCATAACTTGTGTTAACAAAAGATTCTCGTGCTTTTACGAAATAAATAATAGACAAAAAATTTTAGACAACGACAACAATATTTTAATACTTCTCTTTGCACAGGTCGAACTGTTGAACAAAATGGCGTCAATTAAAATCTGCATATTTGCGCTGCTCGTGGGTAAGTGAAGGCTGCTGCGGCTGCTGCTCTCTCCCATCTCATTCGATGGCAATTAATGAAATGGCATCAGCAGTCAGCATAATGAGTAATTTTATTCAAATAGATTTGACATCGCCAAACAATTAGCATTCATTTCGAGCCTCAGCTGAAACAGTTGTTTGCCAAATGCATATTAATAGCCACAGCAAATGTAATTTTTCCCCAATAATTCAACATCGAATTGAAAACTGTCGTCAATTGTGAATTTCAATAATTTTGATGGCTATGCTTAATAATACCCTAAGCTGATTGAAAATGTTATGTAGAGTGTGTATTGTTTTTGTGAAAGTAAATGTAATAAGCAGAGGTAGCCATGAGAGCGATGTGACCTTATAGAGTCTGAGAGCCACGTGACTTTTATCTAATCGACTTTATTGAGTATATGATAATAGGATTACAAAGTACCTCATGCCACTCTTTATAATTATTAAAGAGCTCTTAAAGATCATGCTGAGAGAATCCAAACTAGATATTTAGTTTCTTGTCAAGATTACTCAGACATAATTCTCTCTGCTTTTATGTAAGTTAAAAAAAACCCAATATGCTCATTTCATTTCGTGAATGAGTATGAAAACTTCATCCATAGCAGCCCGAGTGGCATTAAATTATATTCATTGGAATTTTCTCAATTTTCTCTCGCACAATTAATTTGAATACCCAAAGGATTATTTATATTTTCCTTTTGAAATTTTATCTATGCCATTCGACAATCGAAGAAATTCCTTTTAATTTTCCCACTCGTAGATCTTTTAATAACATATTTATGCTCTGAAAATATTATTGAGCTTTTTCAGGGTGATAAAATAATAAGATAGAAATTGGAATAGTAATGTTTTTTTTTTACAAATAATTTCTGTCTAGCATTATAATTACTTTTAATCAAATGGCAAATATTATGAAAGATTTTGAGAGGTCATTTTTATCCATAGATTATATAATTGCTGAAATATAGCTATTTTTATAGTATCACTCAGCCCTTCCTATATTCCAATACCTTCTTATACTGTTCAGGGTATTTCTTAGTCAGGCACTTCCCACCAAATATCTCTTACATAGTTTTTTTTGTTGGCATTTCATGCATTATATTTAAATCGCATTTACATATGTGTGTGCATAATTTTGGTTAGCAAATAAATAGACGTGTCAGCGCGCATGCATTTCATTTTAATTCATATTTGACTAATGTTTGACAATTAATATATAGTTTTTGCCCAGCTGGAAATACGAGAGTATTTAGTTGGCATATTTTGTTTGGTGTGGCGCTTCATTAAAATTGTTGTGGCCCCCCCCAAACAAGTTTGAAATTGTATTTTTGTTAATTTTCACTGTTTACACAAATGTTATATTGATATATATAAATATGTATGTGTATGTGTGTGTGTGTGTATGTGTGGGAGTGTAAAACATATTTTGTAACCATGTTAAAATGGCCATGAAAATTATTGGCAATTGTTTGTGCGCCGCTCCTCATTAAATATCATTTCTCTATATAGATATATGTGGGCATCAGAAATAGAATTCTTGTTTAATTGCGGTGCAAATGTTGTGTGTGCGGAATGGCAAATAGATGGCTCTGTTTGTCACAGAAGAAGCTAACCATAAAACAAATGCAACAATCAAAATAAATTAGATTGTTATTAAGTTTGACAATCTATATCAAATAGGAGTAACTTTAACAATTTAAATATTTGTCTCCTGTCCAGTCAGTGGTTGCGCCGCTCTACGTGCTTCTCATGTTTTTGGGCAAACACTCTTTTGGAGCGCTGTCTAGACAACTTTAATGTCGACCCGTTTGCTGTGAATGGCTTGATTAATTCCCGGATCAAAAGAGTTGAATAGGCGACCTCAAAAAAAAAAAAAAAAAATAAAAATATACTGCAAGCATTTTCTATTTCATGTGGCAAATGTTCAATGAACTTCACACGCATGTTTCACGCCCATTTTGTTTCTCTGTGTGACGACAGCCTCGACCACCCACAAAATTGTGTGACTCGAATTCGATTCGACGATGAAAGCAAACAAGGCAAAAATAAAACTTTGGGTATTTTTTGTTTTCATTCCTATTTCATCAGCACGGCAGCTAAGGCACTCAATTAATCTAGTTTAACCGGACTGGAAATAGAGTCAAAGGGGATGCGGGCATTCGACAGGAGAGAGGGAACGGAGGACAGGGGACATGGGACAGACGACAGTTGTCGCAACCGGGATTCTATGATAAACTTGTTGACAAGCTGTCAGATCCACGGAAAACTTGAAGCGCATGACCGACCAATATGCGGCAGCATCGAGCATATGCCAAAGAGCAGATAATATGTATATAGAGAGGTCTATAGACACTTAAATAGCTGTGTAGAAAGATGATCGGGTAGATAAAACGAGCAGTTGTTGAAATATATTGCAAATGATATTTAGGTACCTTAATATGTAGATAGATATATTTATTAATAGGCATACATATATATATATTTTTTTTTTAAGTATCTCAATAAACATATTGAGCCTAAGGAGATAGTATTAAAAAATATGATATATATATAATATATAATAGCTACTTTAATATAAAGGTAGATAAATAGATTAACAGCTATGAAGAGAGACAGATTTGAAAAAAAAAAATAAAAATACAGAGATATACATCGGTAAATAAATGAATTGAGTATATAAATACAGAGATAGATGAATAATTGTAGAGATTGATACATATACAGTATATAAAGAGATATATGGATAAATTTTTTGATAAACAGAGATAAAGGTTGAATACGCAAATAGAATGATTAGATCTTCAGGTCATCAATGTCTATCTCTCAATTTATAGAAATAGTATCCATCTATTCAGGTCTTCAATCTTCAATATATGGACAAACAAATAGATAGATAAATATATTATATATAATATATATTTTGAAAAAGAGGCAGATTCATTTGAGTTCACTTCCTGATAAATAGATAGAATTACATATAGATGTATATATATATTTATATAGATAACTAGAAAGAAGACGTGACGTTTTATAGCTATGAAATGTAATATAATATATGGATATATGTAGATTGAAATATCCTTGAATGTACATCAAGACTGTATAGAATTGTATCTAGTAACGAAAATTGAAGTTGATCGATTATAGATAAATATATAGATATATAAATTTACAGATTCATATATAGCTCTAATCAATGATAGCTTGAACAACCTTTAAGTTGGCAAGTAAAGTCTTTATTCTTTAATTTACATTGCAAAGCTGTTCTCATAGCTAAAGTGCTGTTGCTCGGACTTTCAGCTAGTGTATAGCCAAAATCAACTACGAAAGTCAGAGCAACTTTTTCTGCCTTTTGTGAGTTTTTTCTCGACGCTTATTTTTTTGATTTTTCTTCTTTTGTTTTTGTTTTTGTTTTTTTTTGTTTTTGGTCAAGTCGTGTACGAAAACGTGTTTCAATGACAAGCGGCAGCTGCAGTGGCAACAACTTGTTTTATTGTTGTTGCTGTTGCTGTTGTTGGTGTTGTTGTTGGTGTTGGTGGCTGACTTAAATGTTGCCTGACACTTTACGCACTAATTGCTCTGTGGAATTGTTTCTTTATTAACGTTTAATCGAATGTCAGGCAGCCGCAGTCGTCGTCGCAGTCACACTCCAATAGGCAAGGCAACAACAACAACAGCAGCTCTGCGTTGGCTCGGCTTGAAATTTAATTGAATTTGTCTTTTCTTGTATTTTCGTGTCTTGATCGTGTTTGTATTTCTTTTGTTATTTTTATTCATTTATATATTTTTGCAATGCTGGCATTTAAAGTGGTTCACCTTGAAGTGCCACGAGTTGTTGCAATTCGCTGCAGCTTGTCGGAAGTGCACGGCAATGGATCTGTTGTCTCTGTTGTCTGAGCGAATGGGAGATGCCTTGGCCATGCCCTGGCCATGCCCTGGCCATGCCTTGCCCCAGCTACCGCCTCAGCTGACTGAGAAAAAACAGCTGATTTGGCGCTTCTTTAGACACTTTTTGCTTGTAACTTGTAACTTTCACTTTTGAGGTCGCTTGTCCGATTAGCCCATGTCGCAATCCCCATTCCTCGTTCATAAAACAACGAAATAACACACGCTCCACTCATATACATATCGGCATATATTAAGTTCCAGCAACTGGTTTAAAGCGTCTCAAAATTAGGCAAAAAATATGTGAAAAAACTTGTGCACTGAACAAAATTTGGGCTGTAGTTTGTTTGTTACTATTGACCGGCCGGTAAATGTGAAAATAATTAATTTATAACAATAATAAAAATAAAAAAAACAATGCAAAATGGCGTCTTACCAATTTAAATGGAGCTTAAAAATAATAAATATATTCCAATGTGCCCATCACTTTAGTTTTCTGTTAGTTTTTTAATAAAGCAATAATTTCAAATTATTTTTTATATTCATTCACGAAAGTGAAATGAATATATTGGTTTTTTGTCAATAAATATATTATATACATTTTTAATAATTGAATATTAGCTTTCTAAAATAGTGTATATATAATTATTAATTATAATTTATATATGGGCATTTCTCCAGAAAGGTCAACCACAGCCAAAAAATTCAAAGTCAATGAATGCATGTTCTAATAACATTTTTTTATAACTAATCGATTAAATTTAACTAATATAAACTAATTTTACATTTATTCATAACACATCTCGAAATATTGATACACAAAGCCGGACAAGTGCCAAAGTTCTGTTTTGAGCATTTCTATTGCACATTTTGTTTTTATTACTGTTCTTAGAGAGAGACGCAATGCAATGAAATATTCAATTTCAAATCTTCGTTTATGCTTAAAGAGTAAAAGAAAAATGTAAAAGGAACGATGCAATTGACTATACGGTAAATTTTTTCGTCTGCTCCACCGTATATTTCGATGTCACGTGCGACCTCGAAAAATAGGTTTTGTTATCAGTAAGTCAACTGTATTTGCGCAACTAGCATCAAAATTTAGTAGCAAACATAGTTTTGCATTGCAAATTTATTAAAAAAAATTTCACACAAAAATATTAAGCTATTTGATTATAGTGTTTTATTTAAAGTGCGTAGCTTTCGACACCGTAAAAAAGTAAATAAAAAATTTTAATAAACCGAAGTGAATTTTAAATCTAGGTTCGAAATAATAAAATTTTGAATATATTTTATGATTGTAGATGAGTACAAAAAACAGCGAAAAATGCAAACGGTGGAGAGAGAAAGTAAGGAATGATGAAAACTATATATTAAAAAACCGTGAAAGAATGCGAAATGCTACACTTAAGAGGAAATTGCTGCCTGAAACAGAAAGTGTAATCGAAAAGAGGCGAAAATTGAATCGTATACGACAACAAAATAGACGACAAAAACTAAAAGAACAAAATAGTGTGACATTGGAACGAGTTAACCCATACTGGCCTTATCTTTGTAAGCAAAGCTTAGCCAAAGCTGTTAAAAAAGTAGAGACTGCTATGCCAAAAGACATGGAGAAAAGGCTAAAGGTTCTTGAAACTTTGATTAAAAAATATAAGCAATTTGAAGAAAAGCCAAACGTAAGCCAGACAAACCATAATATATCAGAAAGCTTAGTTAATGCCGTAGTTGGATAAAATTGGATAAAAAATGGAACGATGTTACGAACATCCCGCATATATCGCAGTTTCACGCGTTTTGTTGCAATGGCCAACAGCTGCAAGCAGCTAGGACTGCATACTCCTCTATAAATAATGTAATTAAAGTTAGTTTTTAAGTTAATTTAGATTTTCTTTTTTGTTTTACTTATTTCAGATGAATATACCTATTTTTTTGTTTCTCTATTGAATATATTTTGTTACGTTTTTGAAATAATTAATAAATTGAATATATTGAAAGTCATTTCTAATGCTTTTATTCATGTACAAAAACTAAAAAATTAAAAAAAAAAAAAAAAAACCTACAGTGGAAAAAATGTCTCATTCGACACGTCACCTTCGACCCTGATTAAAACTAAAAAATAAAAAAACTACTCAATATTTTTGAATCAAATAAAAAGCATTGTAAAGATGTGCCAATTTCTAATAATTAAAAATTATTCGTAATAAATTGTCTCTTAAGGTTTCGCTAAAATCTCAGGTTGAACTGTTCATTTAAAAAGCGACTTACGTTTTTTGTAGCCTGCGAACCTCTTGGTTTTTTGTGAATATCTTGAAAACTAAAATTTGCCTAAAATCAGATTTAGCACCAATTATAGAGCTAATCAAGAGCTAGAAGATTCACTATTCGTCAAAATAAAAAAATGTTTTGGCATTCGTTTTTTTTTTACCTCAAACACGTACGAATGTCACATTCGCCACTAGAGAATTGCCCATATATAATTATGATTATATTTTATTACTTTATTCAAATATATAATACAATTTTTTTTAATTTCTTTAAATAGTTTTCATATAATTTAGTGTTACTATTTTTGTAAATAAAAAAAAAATTGTAAAAACTTGTTAATAAGTTTCACATTAATTTTCCTTAAATTCTTTTTAACACTTAAAAATTAAAAAGAAAATAATAATAACCCGAAAATGTTTTCAAGAACAATTGAATAATTTTTATACAATTATGCATTTATCTGTTTTGATTCTGATCAATAAAAATAATTTTTTTTTTAAATATCTAACGATGTTGTTTTTATCTAACAATATTGTTTTTATTATTTTCTCTCCTTTTTTTAAGTCAAGAAATTGTTTTGACTAAAACAACTTGCAAATAAAACATGAATTGAAAAGCAAAATGTTTTCTTTTTCATATTTTTATAGAATACAAAATTCATAATTTTCATTTTATTGACCAAGCTTCCATTTCATAATTTTCTTGGAATTTCAATATTGCATTAGATTGTTTGCGCATGTCAAATATATTGAATATTTATATTCAGTTTATTTTTAAAAAATTTCCGACTTCATTTTTATTAAATTTAATCATATCAGTAATATTCTAGCTAATATGATACAATTTTCTTCTTTTTCCTTTTCGCTTCTACAGGAACAACGTTAGCTCAGCGTGCATATATGCGGGTGGGTCCAGGCCATCCAGCATCACAGCGCCATTTACCGCCAAGGACACGTGATCCCGTTCAGGAAGCAGCCGTGGAGCCCAAACGGAAACAAGTACAGGCAGCGGCAGAGTATGAGCCCAGCGAGGAGTGCCCAGAGCCAAATGGCTTCTATCCGGATAACAAACAATGTGATAAATACTATGCGTGCTTGTAAGCTTTAGAGATATATATACGTATAAAATATTTACAGAAATCTGATGTGAAATTGGGAATATTAAATTAGTTATAAAATATTTTAAAGGGACATAAGGGAAGGGGCGAATACAGAATACAGAGTTACTTGTAAGCAAATTATTTTCTGGTGGCGCCATCTGTGATAGTGTTTTGGAAATTTATATCCCTACCTAAAGTAACATCCCTAGTTTGGTGACATTTAGTCAGTGGAAGCGAAGCTATTGAGTCTAAAATGAGATTATGTTTGTGTCAGCGGTAAAAAGAATGAGTTTCAGACAAATAGCTAATATACAATTTTTGAAATCTGTAAAACGTTTACCGAAACATTTGATTTGCTTAAAAATTTTTATAACTGGTAATGAAGCGTGATAGTGCCAATATGAACCCGAAAATAGGTGTCGAAATGCCGAATAGAATAGGCACCAAGCCACCCAATAAAATTGCGTTTGGAGAAGTCGAAAATCAAGTCGAATCCCATTTATTTTGACAATTCCAAGGAAATTGTACACAAGGAGTTCGGTGGAAGAGCCCAATTATCAATGCAATTTTCTATCTAGCCAGCAATTGTTGCATCGTCTTCATGGAATTCGGGCTGAATAAAGCAAAAAAGGATGCTTGCGCTTTTTACTGGATAATGCCGGAAGGGACTATTTTGAATAGATAAGCTCGAGTTTGTCAGTAAAATGTTTCTGTCATTAGAGCTCAGTATCTTTTTTTTTAAGAACGCACCTGTATATGTTGTTTCTAGTGATTAAAATAAGTCCTAGATTCAAATTATTAGCTAATAATAATATGAGGCAGCAGCTTATCTTTATTATTATTTATATACTTAATCACAATTTAAATGCAGCGAATTTTATATTCTTTGCATTAGCCAACTCACTCTTTGAACTGCTTTGGTTACCTTAATTTTTCTCGCTTTAATCAATGATGCGTAGAAATGCGCGTTTGTTCATCTTTCGCACCATTGGCTCTTCAGGCTGGCAGCATTAATAATTCAGGTGTGATGAAAAAAGTGTTAAAATATGAGACGAATCAAACGATGTGTAAGCGCTTTGTTAACATAAAAATAAAAGATGGCAAGGGAACTGCCTTACAGTGAATACACCAGATAAACTCTAGGCCATATTTGATTAAATTCTTTCATATATTAAGTTCTGGCATTCGTCTAATTACAGAGACGGTGTGCCCACGGAGCGCCTGTGTGCCGACGGCATGGTCTTCAATGACTACTCACCCATCGAGGAGAAATGCGATTTGCCGTACAACATCGATTGCAGCAAACGTTCCAATCTGCGTGAGTATTGAGCCGGGGTTCGGCTCTCCCATTTATTTTAAGTATGCAGAGCGTGTGGCTCAGCGTGGAATCTCACGCTTTCCGCTATATTTAAACCTGACTAAAATCAGTCCAATAAACACAACGGCCGTGCCCACACTTATTTACTCGTTACGCGTACCTTTAAAGCAGGGGGGAAAAACAAGAACAAGAATAAATACAAAAAATAAAGCTAACTTATTTATTATGCAAAACAGCATGCGAGATGGTTAACCCAAATTGTTGTCGTCAATAGGTCTTTGGTCCCATGACTTGGATGGGGGTCTCTCTGGGTCTCTCTGGGTCTCTCTCTCTCTCTCTCTCTCTCTCTCTTTCACTTGCTTTGGGTGCTTCGTTTTTATTTTAGCCATTGCTTTGGTAGACTTGTTTTATTTTTTATTTTATTATTTTATTTTGTCACGCTCAGTATGATTTTATTGTAGCTGAGCCAAGGGGGAAAGGAAGCTTTTGGGCCGACACGTGGCCTTCAAGGCTGTTTGGCTTCTGCACTGGCAGTAAAGAGGCTTAAAGTCGACTGTATTTTCTAATTTCCAATTAGTGATATTTTTACGTGAGCTTCTATAACATGGTCATTTGATATGCTCACACAACTGGATATTTGCTGCAATTCAGTGTTGTTCACTCTCAAAATTTAAATAAATAATTGTTCGTACATCGAAGCAATTAGCACACTTAATATTCGCCCACTGGCCATTTCAATTACCTTTGTCTTTGACCAGCATATGGTTTTTTCTTCTTCTCTCCTTTGCCTAAGTACTGCAGCATAATCGATTTAAGTCTATGCTCGGTCTATGCATGGTCCTTGCCAGAGGAAATGGCCAACGTTGGGCCACAGGAAGTTGGTATTGCTAAGATATGTGCTTCCAGTAGGTTGCACTGTTGGCAAACGGCTGCGGCAGTAAACTTTCAGTTTAAAGCATAAACAACTGCAGCCAAAGAATGCAGCCTCAACACTGCAAAAACTATGCTATGAACGAATAGAAAACACACCGACTTCATATGCAAAGTGCACCATATAAATTATTGAAGCAAGAGCTCTGTTAAAGCATTTTTAAAGAATGCAAATATATAGCTTTACTACTAGTAGTAATAGGAGTTGTTGTAGTGGTAGTAGAGCATTAAAAAATGTAGTTGTAGAAGTAAAGTAAATAGTAGTTTTAATAGTACAAATAGTAGTGATAGTAAATAATCGCTGAAATAGGGGTAAAAGCAATAGTAGTAGAAATAGTAGTAGAATAGTCATATAAGTAGTAGTAGAAGTAGTTCTATAAGTAGTAGTAGAAATAGTACTTATTCAAAAAGTAGTTGTATTAGTACAAATAGTAGTAATAAAAAGTAAATGCAGAAATAGGGGTAAAATTAATAGTAGTAGAAATAGTAGTAGAACAGTAACAGAAGTAGTACTTTAAGTAGTAGTAAAAATATTAATTATTAAAATAGTAGTTGTAATAGTACAAATAGTAGTAATAGTAAGAAGTCGCTGAAATAGGGGTAAAAGTAATAGTAGTAGAAAAGTATTAGAAGTAGTAGGAGGAGCAGTCGTACAAGTAATAGTAGTAAAAGTCGTAATAAAAGTTGTCATAGAAGTTGTAATATAAGTTATAGTGGAAGTAGCAGTATTTGTAGTAGTAGAAGTAGTAGTATATGTAGTAGAAGTAGTAACAAAAGTTGTAGTAGAAGGAGTAGTATATGTAGTAGTAGAAGTAGAAGTATATGTAGTAGTATATTTATTAGTAGATGCAGAGGTATATGTAGTAGAATAGTATACATAGTATTATATGTAGTAATAGAAGTAGTAATAGAAATTGTAGTAGAATTAGCAGTATATATAGTAGAAGTAGTAGTAGAAGCATAGGTATACGTAGTAGTAGAAGCAGAAGTATATGTAGTAGTAGAAGCAGAGGTATATGTAGTAGTATACATAGTATTTTGTGTAATAGTAGAAGTAGTAATACAAGTTGTAGTACAAGTTTCAGTATATGTATGTAGTATAGGTAGTGGTAGAAATTTTAGTATAAGTAGTTGTAGTAACACTTATATTATAAGTAAAAGATGTAGTAGAAGTAGCATATATAAACATAATCATATTTAAATTAAAATATATCATATTCCTTGAATCCTCCATAGAAACTCCTCAAGCCTCGCTGCATTGTCCACGCAAGAACGGATACTTTGGTCACGAGAAGCCCGGCATTTGCGACAAGTTCTACTTCTGTGTGGATGGCATGTTCAACATGATCACCTGCCCCTCGGGCTTGGTGTTCAATCCGAAGACTGGCATCTGCACGTGGCCCGATGAGGTGGGCGTCACTGGCTGCAAGTCGGAGGACATCTTTGAGTTCCAGTGCCCCAAGGTGAACGAGAGCATTGCTGTGACCCATCCCAGATACGCCGATCCTGACGACTGCCAGTTCTTCTATGTGTGCGTGAACGGAGATGTGCCACGTCGCAATGGCTGCAAGCTGGGCCAGGTGTTCGACGATGAGAACAAGACCTGTGACTGGGCTCGCAAGGTGCCCGACTGGTAAGTGATGCTGTTGTTGAATGAAGTCTTGCAAATATGCTAAACCTTTTCCTATGCAGCGCTGATTGGTATAAGGATCGTCTAACCGATGAGGAGCTGGATGAGCTGGAGAATCCCAAGCCAAAGTCGACGACCACCAAGCGGCCAGCCCGCGTACGTGGCGCCTCCAGGCGCAAGCCCAAGCCGAAGGTCGTCGAGGAGGAGGCGCCCGAGGAGGAGGAGTAACTGCTGGTCCCATTGCCGACTGTGTTTAGTCTTAAGTGCGTCCATTCCTGTTAACAAATAAATGTCAAAGTCCGTCAACTATATAATCCGTAAATCTGGCATGATAAACGGAACTCTATTTAAGGCCAGCTTTTTTTTTATTTTTATACCCTGAACCCATTGAAAATGGGAAATCAGGGTATCATGGTTTTGTTAAAAGTATGTAACAGGCAGAAGGAGGCGTGACAGACCCCGTAAGCCTCTCCATATATTCTTGATCAGGGAAACGAGCTGAGTCGATTAAGCCCTCTTCGTCTGTGTATCTGTCCGTATGTTTGGAAGCATCGGTCTCAGAAGATATAAGAGCTAGAGACTTGAAATTGGTTTTTGTTATCGATTAAAAACCTTTTCGAAAACCAATACAAAAATTATATTTCCTACATCTTTAGAGGTGGAGTCTTCAAATTTTAAACATAGATTTATTCGTTTTTTATAGACTTTCGATTTTTGTTATATTTTACTCCCCACCCCCCCCAAAAATTACCTTCCTATTAAGTTTGCAAAAAGCGTTATTCAAATACTTATGCTTTAGCATATACACACATTTTAATGTTATTATCACGGTCTGAAAGTTTATTGAAAAAAGAAGTTCCCATAGTAAGCCCATGTGTCTGTATGTGTCTGTGCATGTTTTGTTTCTTTCATGAGCAGAAAAGAAGCGAAGACTTACTAAAATTGAAATATTAGTGCCTGGAAGGGTTCAGGAAATCTCGTCGTCGAGCAGTCTCGACTAGAATTTTGTTACTTGTTTTTATTTATTAATATTATTATGAAGTGGATAATCTGTATATCAATTTTATACCTGTGCAGCACATTTAATTTATTTAAAGTCAACTAAATATTTTTGTGCTCACATTTCCACGAACAGAGCATAAGATGACAGCATTATTTATGCGCATACAGACAAGGATTGCAAAAAAAAAAAAATAGGGTTACTCCCTGGCAGCTCCATAGCTTACCAGAATACAATCAATGCGGTCCTTGCTCTGCTTTAAATGCGCCTGCAGCGCATAAATTCAATTTGCCGTTGAGCATGCACAAAAGTATGCAACAAAACAGCAACAACTCCAGCACACACACACACACACACACACACACACACACACACACACACACACACACACACACACATACACACATATACACACTCTCTTGTATTGGACATGTGTATGACGTTTGGCAGACATGGAGCATTCGATAAAACGCATCGAAAATTGTATTGTGCGAATTGTGAGAATTGCGAGCAGTTGAAAAGACGAGATTTACAGTGGCCATTATCGAAGAGTGTGAGGGGGGATGAAGGGGGATAAGCTGGCAGCGTAAAGTGCCAGCTGGGTGGGTCTAATGGGGGGAGGGGGGTGAGGTTAACTCGTAAAATTGTATTGTTTAAGCAGCAAAGTAAAATCTCCGACAAGCGATAAGACATTTCACTTGGCCGTGCTGCGGCGTTTGTTTATGCCAAACGATTGCCAATTGCCAAGAGGATGGCTTATAAAAGTGGATACGGAAATCGACATAATGTGATAGGAGAAAACAGTTATAGGATTTCAAAATGGCTAGCTAATATAAGGTAGATGTAAAAGTAAATGGAATATGACTTGCAGTGCAACAGGTTAACAAATCTTCTATAAATATAGCCATCAAGCGTTGTTTAGCATGAGCATGGCAAACCCTTTCAAAAGTTCAATATTCCAAATAGTCATACATGTAACAAGGACCTTGAAGTATGTGTGTGCATGCCTTTCGCGAAAGCATATTCTTTATGCGCATCAACGCTTTCATACCCTTCCCACAAACAATCAGTCTTCAAATTTTAAACGTTGTATGTTGCATGATTGTTATATAATTTCGATTTTTGTTATATTTTATCCCCCAAACACACACATTTTGATGATATTATCACGGTCTGAAAGTTTTATGAAGATTGTTCGCCCACAAAAAAATTGGACAAATATTAGAGCTCAATGGCAAATATACTAATGCATGTCTGGCTGAACACATTATACGATTTATAGACAATTTGCTTATAGTAATATGGTATATTTAGTAAATCTTTTATTTTCTATTTCACACAATTATTTTCCAATATATATATGATTATGTTTAAGTAGATAAAAACTGGGATATCCTATACTCTTAACTAAAAAATGTAAAACATAACACTTTTTTTTATACCTAAAATGAAAATAAAACATTCATTTTAATACCTAGCACACACCATATTTCTAAATTTGTTTAACAAGCAAAAGCAGGAGCAGAAGCTTATCTATAATTTATGAAAACAGCTGATGAAAGTATATTTGTATGTTTGTCTGTGTAATTGTCCGATTTCTGTGTGAGTGGCTTCCCAATTTTGATAGTGCATGAATAGCTCAATTCCTATAAGTAGGATAGAAGATGACACGTTTAAGACCTTTATATGTGTGTAGCAATATTTATATTTAAGTAAAACCTATTTAGAATGCTTGATACAGCTGAATGCATTCTCATTGGCTATTGGTGGGGAAGACTAAATATTCTTGAGACCTTCTTCTCTGTTTGTTTGCCTATATTAATCTGAACGTATGTCCGTCTGTCTATCATCTGTATGTCTGCAAATCTGTCTGTCTCTCTCTCTCTTTATCTCTAAGTTTGTCTATCTGTCTCTCTGTCTGTCTGTCTAACCAAAGCAAGCAACGAAAATGAGCTACAGAAGATCATTTCTGTTGTCTTTATGTATTCAGCAATATTTGCTTACGTTTACATTTAAGTTAAACTCATTTAGAATGCTTGAAGCAGCACAGAGTGTTCTCATTGCTCACTTCACGATCGACTACAGCGACCGCAACTCGACGCAGGCTCAACATTTGAGCACGCCTTGGAGTTTGAGTGAAAGTCGCCCTATATAAAGAACAGCAGCTGTAGCATTTCTTCAGTCGTCCAGGCCCGGTGGGGGGTGAATTGTGCAGTGTAGTAAAGTGAAAGTGAAAGTGAAGTGTGGTGAGGTAAATATTTTATTTGTTAATAATGTTAAGTACTTTAAGCAGAATTGTTATAGTTAAAAATAATTGTTAAGAATTGTTTAAATATTAGATATAAGAAAAACTTTAGGCATAAGATAATGTTAATGATGTTAAAGACTTAGGCTTGGAAGAAAGACTTAGAAAATGTTGAAGACTTTAATAACTTAGAAAAATTGAAAGACTTAGAAAATTAGCAAGACTTAAAAAACTTGAAAGACTTAGTAAACTAGAAAGACTTAGACAAATAGGAAGACTTAGAAAACTAGAAAAACTTAGAAAACTTGAAAGACTTAGAAAACTTGAAAGACTTAGAAAATTAGCAAGACTTAGAAAATTAGAAAGACTTGGAACACTTGACAGACTTAGAAAACTAAAAAGACTTAGAAAACATGAAAGACTTGGTAAACTTGAAAGACTTAGAAAGCTAGAAAGACTTGGAAAACTTTAAAAACAAAAAACTAGAAAGACTTAGAAAACTTGAAAGAATTAGAAAATTAGGAAGACTTAGTAAACTTAAAACACTTATAATTGAAAGACTTAGTAAACTTAAATTAGAAGACTTAGAAGACTTGAACTGCCTGAATAATTATATTTTCTAAATAATTATCGCAAGTACTTTCACAAAAAATTTAAAATGAATATTTTATAAAAGTTGTTTTTTAAGTCGACTGGAGTTTTCTAAATGAGAAAATCAAATCAGTTGGCGGATACTGAATAAAAAAATGGATTTATGCCAAAAAATTGGAATTTTTACTTAGACAGAAGATAAAATAAATTTTAGATAAAGACATTTCATATATTTCTGCTTAAAGATTAAGACATTAGTTCCAAATTTCGGTTAATTTAATTAAATTTTTGGTTTGAACTTTTTTCAATTTTTTTCAATTTTTTTTTATACATTTTGTTTTTAGTGAAGATTCTTACTATTTTATTTTTGATTTTTTTTTTTTTTTTATTAAGACTGGTGTGAGCTGGAAGAAGGAATGAATATGAAATAAGACTGTGAACTAAGGACGATGATTTCGCAAGGGAAGAATCCAGTCTGGCAGATGTTCGGGTAATTTTTAAAATTAAAGTCTTAGCAAATTATAAAACCACGCATTTTGCAAAAAATTCTACTCCTTTGCGATTTCGAATTATCGGGATTCCACTGTACCTATTTTCTAATATAGGTTATTCCATTACCTCCCAGTTCAGCTTTTTCCTGTTTCTTTGATGATTCCTAAACTAAAATCGATTTTATTCCATCTCCTCAGAAGCCTTCTTCTACATGTATATAGATATGTATATAGATATATGACAACATATAGATATGTCGTATGAGGCAGATATTGTCTAGAGCCTCTTCCAGATACTATTAAAAAAGCTCTGTGCATTTGACTAGCACTCACTTTTATGACTCAAAATATAGAGCTCCAAAAACTAATCAATAGTCATTCAGTTAGTTAGCTAGTAGAATAACTATCTTATTAACTAATATGCCTCTACTATATGTACTAACTATACATATATTAATATTAAATCCAGTCCAAGTTACCTGCCAATTTAAACTTAAAGCTCATACATTGAATATCCGCTAGTACGACTCATCAAACCTACTACACACACACAGTTTAAAACTGAGAGTACTTCGCACAACGGAAATTAACTTGAACAACAACAAGAGCAGCCGCATGAGCTGCTGCAGGAGTAGCAGGAGCAGTAGCAGGAGTAGCAGTAGCAAAACATACGCAGCTCGATTAAATAACGTACTTCAAATATGGGCATGTCCAAGTTAAACAATTTAGGGCAAGCATCAAAGCGTGCGTTGCCTAAACACCGGATGAGGCGCTCAACCATGATGATGAGCGTGGCCAGCACCGTCTGTTGGCCGTATCTTTGTTTGGTGTTAATGAACAACTCAATTCCACTCAACTCGGCTTCACTCAACTCGACTCGACTCGATTCGCCTCCGCCTCCGCCAGGCGACTTATGACGCGGTCACTGGCGCACGCACATGGCCAGCATGATGAACGAAGGTCGGAAGGACGAAGGACGAAGGACGAAGTAGGAAGGTCAGGCAGGATTGCTGTTAGCCCGTTGGCTTCGGCTTCTAATTAATCAACCCACCGCCCAGGCAGTCAGAGGGCGAACTCTGTGAGTACGTTGCGAGCCAAACTGGCGTCAGGCTGTCAATAATTTGGCACGTCCTGTGACCCGATCAACGGTCGCTCTTCCACCTGGCCTGCCTGACAGCAGATGCTATCGAGTGGGCGCCATCTAAAAACCATTTCGTCGAACTCGGCGCCTACTTAATCAAGTGTAACATGGACATGTCCAAGCGCACCTGTCGTTTGACAGCCAGCCAGCCAGCCAGCCAGCCAGGCCATTGTCTTGGCCTCTACCAAAACCGCCTCGAATATGTATGTGTGTGTGTGAGTGGGTGTGAGTGTGTGTGTGTTCATAGACCTCACACAGACCGTCTGCAGCTCGTATCAAATGTCAAATTTGACATAAACAAGTGTTTACATAATGACAACAACAATTTGCGTAATTGTCAGAGACAGCAGCGTCGCGAGGTCAGATAGCGGCTGCCTCTGGGCCTCTTCTAACATGTCCTTTTTGTCCTGCGTAGACTCCACCCTGTCCACTCTGTCTGCTGGCCAAAAGCTCTTAGCCGAGGGACGCGCATTCTTCTGTTTTCTCTTCTATTTCTACTCATGTTGCATAATTAGTTTGCGAGTTGATTAATTGATGCTATGATACGACGTGATAAGAACTTAAGAACTCAGTAGGAGCTGAAAGCTATTTTGCGGGGGACTTCTAGCTAATTGTAACTAGAGTTAATTAAGGCAAGTCTTGAGGTTCTACTGTAAATGGATTTCAGTCAGTCAGGAAGAAAAAATAAAAAGATCAGATGGAATAAAATTTATATGGACTGATATTTGATAAAAAATTAATGGAAATATTAGTCAGATCTTGGAAAGGCAATAGACTTAATTTATTTGAAATTTTTTCAATAAATTTATTTGTTTATTATTATTTTTTTTTTTTTTTAGGATTATATAATCTACATATCAGCAAATAAAACTTTTGAGATGGAAATTACCATAGAGTCAAATAAGCTTAAGCTAAAAACTAGATCAAATAATTTAAGGTAAGGAAAATAAAAGGAGTTTTCAAGATAAGATATGCCCTTATACCCTTCATTATTCTAGCTATACCTATTTGAGAATTATATGGCATTGGAATGCGAGTGAGACCATGGTTAATATGTAATTGCTTTACTAGAGAGACAAGGCATACTGTATCTGGAATAATTTTCACAGAAGTCAGCTTTAATATAGAGTATACTGTAAAGAAAGTTTCTTAATTTTTTTTTATTATGACTATAATACTTTGCTCAGTCAAAAGAGAGCTTTAAAACCACAATGTGACAAAACATAGACGAAGAAAACAATACCAAAATTGTAGCAGGAGATGAAAGAATAGAAAAAAGTTATAAAAAGTGTGAGAATGAATTAGCTGTTGTGGGTTGAGTGGATGATGAAACCCTGGAAGTATTAATAATGGAAATGTGGTTAAGGTAATGGAAGTTTACGGTCTGGTAGAAGTTGAAGTTTGGCTCTCTGATGTCTGTATTTGAAGGGATGTGAGACTATTAAAGATAAGTATATATAAGTCATAAATTTGTATTAAGCTTGTGTTTTATTTATCGTTAAAATTTCCTGAAGGTAACAAAATATCGCTAAAAGATTCTACTTTCCTCGAAAACAATCCCATTGCTTAGTGATGTGTATCCAAGAACATTTCGATTTATTGATTAGATTGAAGATACTCAAGCCATTTTATCTTTAATTCAGACACGAAAATGTTTAGATAAAGACAAAGAAATATATAAATATAATCTTTAAATATGTATTTATGGGATATGGAATATTTAAGTGCATATATTTTTTTTTATATTTATAATTATTTTATTTTATTGTTATTTTGTTGTTGTTGTAAATTAAATTAAATTTCGATTTTATTGCAAAAAGAGTCCTTAAATTTACAATGATATTATTTTTTTAGTTGATAAAATATTTACAGAGCATTTTTCAGCTTACTTTTGGTCAACTTAATATAAGACATTAATTAAATATATAGTTTAAAAAATTTCAATGAACAGTTTATGTTTAAAGACCTGGTAAAGACCTGGTGAAGACCTGGTCAAGTCCTACTCAAGCCTAGTCAAGTAGGTCTTGAGAATAGCAGCCACTGAGTTTTCCCCTTGGGGCTGCAATAGGTCTAGATGTCTAGACATGCTGTTTATGAGCATCCGGTCTCTCGAGTTATTAATGAATTAATCTAATATAATATAACTTGCTGTTCAGATAGCAATAGAAAGTTTTTCAGGTTATAAAAGATTTGCATCCAGGAATTAACTCCCTTTTCTTATGCGGCTTTGATGTGCTCGTGCACAGCCTTAATTCCATGAATCGCAAACAATTTGGGTGTTGAGAATCCTTTGGCACAGCCCAAGAGCGAAAATATTGCCCTGCTGCCCGGTTACTTTTTGGGCTGATGCTGATGCGGATGCGGATGTGGATGCGGATGATGGTCGACGTTGGCTAACAGCATAATGTGGGCTCGCATCACAAACAATGTAATAAGAAAAGGGACGAAAGAGAAAAATATGCCAATGCCTTATGCTGGGCAGAAGTTGATTGTTTGCTCCTTGGGCTATTTGCTTTCTTGATGAAATAATTAAATGTCATTCATTGAGGCCCTTTGCAGCAGCAGCAGCAGCAGCAGCAGCAAGTAGTAGCAGCTGCTGCCTGTTTGCCTTAGCCCGTGTCTGACTCGTCCTTCCGCTCCCTCCCTCATAATTGTTGACCACTTGCGCATATCCTTTTTGCGCCTTTGCTTCTGTAACTAATTTGTGCAGACGCCTAGGGGCGGTGTCCTTGCGCCCCACGTTTTGATTTTACCACCATGGCCACGCCCATACGCCCATAGTTTCACGCCCAGCAAGTTCATTAAACTTTCGTCAGAGCCTTCCCCACACACACACACACACACACACACACACACATACAACTGGCTAATTAAGTGCTGCACACTTTCGGGCAGCGGCAGTTTAATGAACCGTCTCCACGACAGTCGCACCTGACACAACTTGTCGCCTTGCCTAGTCGCGCCTAGCCTCGGCGTCATTTGCATATTCATAATTCTCAAAATCAGGCAGTTTTTGGACTTGAAATCCTACTGCATCACTTGGACAGACGTCTGGGGCGAACTTCTGGCATCTTGAGCAGGCAAAGTAGAAAATAGAGATAGAGAGAGAGAGAGAGAGAGAGAAAGGCAGATAGAGAGAAAGAGATAGCAAGAGCACCAAGTTTCAATGTCAGCTGTAATTTTATGGCAAATCAATGAACTTCTTAGGATTCCCAGAATTGAAATGAATTTAATGCAATTTATGTATTATATTGACCAATAGATAATAAAATTTAAGCAGTTTTGTTATGAATTTCAATTTGAGTTTAGTTTATCTGTGGAGTCTTCCTGTAGTTTAGTGTAGTTTAGTCCTATTGTAATTATAATTTAAAATAATTATAATATTAAAATAAAATAAATTCAAAATAAAATATAAATAATATTAAAAAAAACTTTTTAAATAATTTACTTTTTTTCATTAATCACATATATGTATATACATATATAATATATCAACTTCTGGATCACCACGATTTATACAATGTAACCGACCTCAAATGGGATGCATTTAAAGAATATCATCCAGGCGAAGAATCTCATCCGAATAACAGTGATAAGTATCCCCTACCTATTCTGCCCCTACAAGTATTAATGTTGGTCATATCCTGATGTAACTAAAGCCGCCTCTTACGACAAGCTGTTACTGCTGTGGTAGTATTTTAAAGATGCTGGTTTAAATAAGCTGTGAACCCCTGTAAATACATACATTCATACATACATACATTCATACATACATACATTCATACATACATACAATACATAAATACATACACATTGGTTGTAAGCTGACGAGCATTGTTGGAAATTCTCACTCGAATCATATATGTATGTACTTACATACATATGTACATATGCAGGCTAAATAAAGGGTTGCTTTCTTCAATTAAATTAGTTTATAATTTATTAATTAAATACCTTCATCCTCACAATAATGTAAGAAAAAAATCTTATTGCGAGAAAGATTATAAAGCTGCAGTGTACTTGAACACTATTTTGTAGACAGACAGAGAAAGCGAAGTGTTAACCAAGGAGCGCAGCAGAATATTACATACATATGTATATATGTATGTACATACATGTATGTATGTCGCTTTGTCCATGTGAATGAATGCACGAAGAGTAAATGAGCCGTTTCTCAATGCATGTAAATAAATGTTGTCTGCTCACACCCAAATAAAGAAACTCAGAGAGCAACCGATTGCATCGGCTCTTAAACAAGTTTGTTAGCGATCGTTGGTTTGTTTCGCTCTCTTTATCTCCGACCGTTTGGTTGAAGCAAAAGCTATTTTGTGTTTGTATGTATGTAAATTGTAAATTGAGTACATGTGCATGTATACGAGAATGTGAAGACCGTTTTCATTGGCTTTTTTTGCTTTTGCGTATTTGCTTTTGAGTATTTTGCTTTTGTGCGTAACGATGTTGTTAGAAGAGCGTCACACGAATAGTTCAACTCAAGGCGCTGAACAGAAAACAAAAGCGAAAAGAGCCTAAGCCTTTTTGCTTAGAGCGAAAGCGAGTGAGTATGATATTTTGCAGAGTTCTAATTTTATTAGTCAAAGGTCTGAATAGTTTGCCAGATATGCATAAATTATAGTTTTATTTACATATATTTGGGAAAAGATATTTCAATGTCCCCAAATGTATCGAACTTAGGGCATCTTCCTCCGAGTAGAATACTGTTACTTTCACAAAGGATAATCCATACTATCTATAATATTTATTTGTTAATCAAATAATGAGCACAATCATCATACGAAATAAATAAAGTTCCAATTTAATGCTAACAAATGGTCCAAATTTGTAATTTGCTGCTTTGCATAAGTCAAAGCGATGGGCTAACCAAATGCCAACCTAAAACTGTCTAAAAGTTATGAATTTGCTTGACACACAAAAAAGGCACACACACACACACACACACACACACATGCACAAAAAGCACTCACACACACACACAGTTGATGTAATTGCATTACAATTAAAGAGGAGATAATTTCTGCTTTAGCTACCGCAGCATGGCATAACAAAAAGAAGAAAAAAATACTTTTCCAATCCCGACTTGGCTTAGATAAATCACATAAATTTATTATGATGATGGCATAAATCATAGGGCCATATATAAAATTGCAGCAGACTTACAGTTGAATTTTTTGCCTTTTATTTATTTTTTTATTTTTATTTTTCTGTCTCGTTTGGGCATTGTTTGCATTCTCTAAACGCCGCAAAGTATGCAATGCGTGCAGCCAGTTGACAGAGAGCAGCCCCAAAAACCAGCAACAGCAGCAGCAGCAGCAGTTAGCTGGAAAAGCCAGTCAATGGTCGCCCAGTGCACAAAACTCCCCGTTGCGGCGCAATTTTCGGACTATTCCGGGCCCTTTAGGAGCACTCGACGTATAGATATAAAGCCTGCCTGCAAGCCTCGTTGTGGCTGGCTCCATATCCCCAGCTCACCTCTCTCCTTTACCCCTCTGCCTTGGGTTCATTGCTCAAAAATCACAAAAATTTGTTGTTGCATGAAAATAATTTTCTTGTTTTTGTGTTTTTGCGTCAGGCAGCTTGTAGGCATCCCCATGGCTGTGCAGTTAGTTCGTGTATTTGGCCGAGCTTGCCATTTGTTTTTAGTGCCTTGTATTATGTATACCCTGAAAGGGAAGAAAGAAGAGTATATTAAATTCTATTATTTGCTATAAATTTATGGAAGATTTTAATATTTTTGCTGGGGTTGAACTAGTATTAGTTTTTAAGCTTTGTTTAATTTGTTAATTACCAATTTTATATTTTTGGTCATTTATTATTTATTATTAAAAAAATATTTTTATTTAAAAAAATTTTTTTTATATATATATGCTAATATAAATATATCGTTTTATTGAGTAGCGTTTACTTAAATAAAATATTTTGTATGAATAAAATTATTGGCTTTTAGTTTTAAAATGTTTTAAAATTTGTTTTTGATCAATTTACTATTTTTGACACATTTTTCATAAATTATAATTTTATTAAAATAAAAAAATAAATATTTCTATAACATAGACAATTGTATAGATTTATATGCGTTAGAATAACATTTATGTAGATATTTAAAAGTTTTTATTTTATACTTATTTTTACATTTTCAAGTAAGATATAAATATTTTGAAAAACATAAATATAAGGTTTATAGGTTACAAATTTGAGAAAAAACTAAAAACAATGAATGAATATTAAGTTATCAAAATTTAAAAATAACAAAATTCGACTCTTTCAGCTTTACCCTAACAAACACAGAATATAATAAATAGTAGTTTTGCACAGAAAATAATTGAGCTGCAAACTGTTTTTCAAATATTGTTTTTTATCACTAAAATTACGCTATATAATATTTATTGATTAAATGTACTACTATTTTCAATAACATATTTTAAAAATATTTATTAAATTAAAAAAAAAATTTTAAATATAAAAAACATGCAAAAAGTTAGGAAAATAAATTATTGTTAATAAATTATGATAATAAAATATATAAAAGCTTTTTAGCATTACAGAATATATCAAAATTCAGTACTTTTTAAATTTATTTTCTGGAATTTATTTCTTTTCAAATATTTCTCATAAATAAAAATGCAATAAATTATTAAAATAAATGATTATTAATAATTTATTTATTAACTTTTATTAATGAATGAATAATATAAAATACATAAAAGCTTTTCTACATTACAGGGTATATCAAATGAAGTACTTTACACCACTGTAACTATGACTGTCTAGTTTTGGTCTCCTTTTGTTGTTTTTGTACATTTTGGTGTCTGTCATATTTCATTGGCCGCCATGTCCATAATTTCGATGTTAATATTGCCCTCAAGTCGTAATTCAGCTATGCAATTAACTCGCCTGGGTTTTGTCCACTTTCCACATCACACAGCGAACACAACAGAGACAACGAGAGAAGTCATGTCCCATGCAATTAACATGTGGAACAATTTGTCGTCAAATTTGTCAGCGAAAATTTTGTTTGGAGATTTGTGCAAATCATAGGCGGGTTCAGGCCTCATTAGGTCAAGCCACATTAGGCTATTTGATAATTGATGGAATTTTATTGATTTCAGAGATGGCGAAATGTGAGTTTTTAATGTGTTTGCTTTTGATAAGTTTTGTAAAGTTAAGGTGTGTTTTGTTCAGAAATATATTTTTCTGTTTTATGGAATATTTTTGGTAAGGATAAGTAGCTTAAGAATTTTAAAATTTAGGTTTATTATAAGGTTTTAATATTGTGGAAATTTTCTTTACCGTGTACTCATTGTATGCTTAAATATATTTCGAATATTTTATATATATTGTAGTATTGTAGAGGGTATCTCATAGCTGAACTTTCTTATTTTGTTAAATATTTTATTGTCTAAAACATAAAACATATATTTAAATTATAATTTCCTAAATAGGCACTGGAGAGCATTTATAATAATCCATGTGCTTTGTGAGTTTTACGCCTCGCCTCGCCTTTCATCGGCTATTTTCGTGTGCAGCAGGGGTATTCCGTCTAATCGATAAATTATGCAAAAGCTAAACATGTGTATATAGGCAAAAAGAAAAATAAGTCTTTAATGGATTTCCAGTGAATTTTTGGGGTCAGCAAAAAGTGGGATTAGTGCAGCTAAATTATGATTGTTGATGCCAATTATTTAACGGCTAATACCCATTTCATCAGTGGACTATACTATTTGTTTAATTTGGGCTGGGTAGTTTGACAAAAACTATGCGAAAGGAGAGTTGAATAAAGATTCATATTATGATGTACATAACCATATAGCTACTATAAGCACAACTATATATGTATATATAATAGAGCCCCTTGTAAACTTTATACCTTAAATCAATATTCACAGCCCGAAAGCCACTAAGCTTTGGTAGCCAAGATAAACTTCAAGTATGTTGAGATTTTGCTTCCAAGTACTTTGAATTTTTAATAAATTTAATTTATAAATATTTCGCCTTAATTAAAAATAAATTGCTTTGACTTTTGATTGGAGTTTATGTGAAGGAATTCAGCAGGGCTTGAAGTTGAATTGCCTTTTCTTCACTCAAGTTCAAATCAGCTTCAATTGGTTTGCTAAAATGCTTAGCACAACAGAAATCCTTGTGACGATGCGCTGTCAAAGTGGCAACTAGAGTAGAAGCAGCAGCAGCAGCAGGAGCAGGAGATGGAGTAGAAACTGCAGCAGGAATTGGAGTAGAAGCAGGAGCACCTGATGCATATACACATACACTTGACAACGTTGCATATTTAAAGGCGTCTAAGTGCTGGCAAAAAGTGCAGAGCGCGACGTCTGACACATCATGCATGCTGTTTTGGCTTGCCTGATTGTTTTGAGTGTCAGCGTCAACAACAACAAGCAAAGCAACAACACAATCAACAACACAAGCAACAACAACAACAACAGCTCACATTCAACATCAAATTCAACATGATGAACAACCAGAACTTGGAGCATTGATTGCATTTGCGTCTGTCTGCCAACAGCCACGCCCACACTCACACTCACACCCCCATCCTCATCCCCATACTCATCCCCATCCTCATCCCCATCCTCATCCTCTTGCAGCAAGTGCAGAACAATGCCGTTGACATTCCAAGTGCAGAGACAACGAGACCTGAACACACTTCTTGCTAATGCCTAAAAATTTGTGAAGGGCCCTCTTGGACCTGGATGCCACTTGAGAGAGACGGAGTCCCGGCGTCGACATCCTGCGCCGCCTGCACTTTAATCTGTGCCGATGGCAAATAGTCAAACAATTGCAGTTTAGGGCCAGACGGCCCAATCGGCTGTCAATGGGCTGGAAAGCTTCGGTACTCCTGCACTCTCAGGCAAATATTGACTATGCTGCATATTGATTGGGTTTTTGTTGTTGTTCGTGAGTTCACGTTGGATTTAAGGGGTAACTGGCTAAAGCACAGGTCCTTCTCCAGCGTTAATGCTGTTCGGCATCCAGTCGTTCGCCATTCGCCATTCGCCATTCGCCATTTGCCATTTGCAGCAACTTGTCAGCGACACCTCCATCAACAACATCCTTGTTGACACTTTAGCAGCAGATCCTGGGCCACGGGGCGCATACGCTATGTGCGCTTTATTAAAGGCAGAGCGAGACAGCAGAGGGAGCAGAGGGACTGGAGGGAGCAGAGGGAGCGCTACTTTCATCCAGCTACGCAAAATACTTAACGCTGCTCGCTGACATTGTTTGACATTGTAAAAATTGCTTTTAATTAAAATACTATGAGCACAGATATTAACACTCTATAGCTTCATATATTGAGGTATAAAATATATACATACATGAATGAGCTGCATCAAATTTATTTAGATTATGTATAGAGAAAGCAGAGGAGGTCAGGTAATTGGAAAACCATATCAAGGTCAAACTAAAGATAGATAACTCTATTTATTGTACATAGTTTGATAAAAAACTCTGAGCTACTTATACGGAAATAGTTAAAGAATTCATAAGGAAATCAGGCTACATGAAAGCTTAAGCTAAAATCGATACATAAATCGTTAGATATAAAAAATCAGTGTTTGAGTCAATACTCTGATAACATATTGTGAAGCTCTACTAGGGTTCTCCTTAGCTTCTGTAACTGTATCTCTTCTTAAGCTCTCCAGTGGATTCCAAGGGACTTTTTTTAGATTTTCTCTCCTCGGTATTGCAAGGGTTCTTCTAGGTTTCTCTTGTGATTATCCTGTGAAGCGCTTAGGGTTCTCTTCGAGTTGTCTTTGGGTCCTCTTATAGTTTTCCTGCTAAAGTTTCCCGATGGTTTTCCTAGAGTAATCTCAGAGTTCTGCTAGGCTTCTTTTGGGTTTTATCTATGGTTTTACTAGGCTTCTCTTGGGATTATTTTAGGAATGTTTGGCGGTACTGTTAAGGTACTCTTATTATTCGGCGGTCTTCTAGGGATGTGCTTTGGTCCTCTAAGGGCCGTGATAGTGCTCTCCTTGGTTTCGTCTAGGGTTCTACTGAAGGTATCTTGGGGTTATTTTAGGGATTTATTGTAGGTCTCTTCACAGTTTTGTTTAGTTCTGTTGGGCTTCTTACTTCCAGCGGTTCGCCAGGGCTTATCAGTTGTTCAAATAAGGGTTTCCTGGATATCAGCTGAGGTCCTCTTGACGTTATCTTCTATTTTCTGTCTCAATCTACTACGACTTATTTTGCTTTATTCTAAACTTATATTTTTAGGTTCTTCTATGGTTCTTGTCCGTCTATCTTACAAATTACAATATATGTATTTTTATTGGCTTAAATTATATTAGTTAAATAATATCTATAGTTTCTATAAGTCAACAAAAAACTAAGCTCTTTTTAGCTTCGCTAAAGTTCAATACATATTTACCATTTATCATCAATACAAATCAATCTCAATCAAAGTACACACAAATGCGGTTCTATGAAAACCAGCTAGAAACACATACGAAATCCGCTTAGCTACCCTATAATTAGCCCTCGTCGTGCGTAGGTGCCAGAGAGACAGCTCCCACACCTATCTCCACAGTCAGAATCACGCGTCATCGAGTCAGAGTTTTTTATTGCATAATCTGAAAGGCTTAAAAACTATCAATAGAAATAAATCTGCACAGATCGTTTGGCGCACTCGAACTACAATTTTTGTTGACGCCAATTGAAATCGAATCGCATCGTAATTCGAAAAATTGATTAATTTCATTGTTTGTTGCTTATAAACAGGTTTCGTTATTATATATGTATTTATATATACATTTGGATCAACTTAATTGATTTCATTGTGCATATGATGTGTGTTGAAATGTTTCTTTAATTATTTAAAATTTTTGGAATGTTTGGGTTTTAATGTTTATTGAGGTTTTTATAACTTTAATACCATTTATGGCACTTTGTTGTTCATCAATTTATAATAATTCGTTTTAAAATTATTTAAAGACTTAATATGTTTACTTTATATATTAATAATTTATTTTGGGGGAGGGGAAATAAATACTCTATAATAAGTACGGATCCGAGAGCGAAGTGAGCGTTGAATGTGAAAAGAATTTGAATACAATGCGAGAAAATAAAGACAAAAATAAAGTAAATGAGAGAGGAGGAGGAGAGTATGTAAGACAGAGAACAGATAAAGAGAAAGAGAAGAAAAAGTAATAGAAGAAAGAAGTAGTAGAAATAGAGAGACAAGACGAAGAAGAAGAAAGAGAGAGAGATAAAAAAAAAAACAAAAAAAGAGAGAGAAATAGAAGAAAAAGAAACAGAGAAAAATGTGTGGTAAATGAAAAAAGAGATAGAGCAAGAATATTAAGAAAGGGAAGACGAAAAACAGAGAACGAGAAGAATAAAGAAGTAAGGTGAAGCAAAAAGAGAGAAGGAAGAATAAGAAAGAAAGAGAGAGAGAATAAAAAGATATAGACAGAGGGAAAGAACGGAAACAGTAATAACGAGAAGACAGATACAGAGAAAGAGAGAGAGAGAGAGAGAGAAAACAAGAGAAATAAAAATTAGTTGAAGTCTGAAAGACTCAATTAAAATCATGAGAGGCGCATAGAGCAGCTACACCAAAACCTGCAGTTAAGTAAATTAGAGTAAACATTTAAAAAGAGTTACAAATATATTGCTTCAAAAGAATCTAGAACCCCAATAACGATTTTTAGGTGAACCTTGAACTTGGCATATGTAAATTGTTCATAATGCAGATGAAAATTCAATAAAATGTAAGACACATATAACGGGTTCATAGTTAAGGTATGTTTAAAACGGCGCTATAGAGTTGATGACCGAAAATTGCACAAAAGAAATCAAATTAGTAATAATAAAAAAACATTGCTGGTAATCAGCCTTAAACTGTAGTCTCATAGCTCTTAAGTCGACTATTGTCATTGTTAACCTCCAAATTAGTCAGTTAGTGGGCTGGCACAAATAGTTATATATATGCATATATGATGCTCTCTAATCAAGTGAATGAGCTGAGTATTCAAGCTGCAACGTCCTTGCTTTAGCTTTGCTTTTATCCCATTTTCTATCCATTTCCATAATTGAGTTTCGGATTGCAGGCACACAGAGCTCAAACTAGACTTCTTCCATTCACTGATATGTGCGTATTTTCATTTATTTTCGCTTTTCACATTTTCTTAAGGTAACTAAACTGCTTGGCCAGCTGGCCAGGTGTAGCTAACTATCGCTTGTTCTGTGTGCCAAGCCGTCTACGATCTGTGGATAGAATGCGCACACTTGAATATCCGTTTCAGCGCCAATTTTGATGGATTATCTCGACTGGCATATTGGCGACAAACAAATCTGTGGAGTCGTAGACTGGTAGACTGGGCAGTGATGAAGGGGGGGAGGGGTCCAGGGACAGGCACAAGCACAAGCACAAAGCTGTCTGTGAACTCATTCAATCGACAAAATGTTTGCCATACATGCGATTCGTCTCAGGTCGTTTGTCTTTGCCAAGCTGACTGGCTGAATTATGCCGTTCGATAGTTTCATGATGAATACTTCATATATGTATGCATAGAATGCGGAAAGGTGTTTATGAGCTTGGATTTGCCTGTCAATGGAAAATTTTGATCGATACCTAAAGCGGAGCTGAACTGAGAGCTCAGGTATTAACGCATGACACCTAATTGGCTTAAATTCCCTGGCACAGTTCCGCAACGAAGGATTGAAATCAAGAGCTGTAAGCCTTGCCTGCATTTTCCACTCGGATGACCCACTTCACTGCTCACACATTGATTTCTGTGTAAATTGTCTGTGGAACTGCCTTTGAATGCATTCGCAGGAACTGTGGACTACTTTTTATTTTTACCTTCTTCTGTTTTCCTTTTTTTTTCACGCCACTTGCCGTGATTTTCTATATCTCTCGCTGATCTCTTCCTGTCTCCCTCTCTCTCTGTCTGTCTCTGTCTCTCTTCTGCTCTGCTCATTTCGCTAGCTAAAAATGCATTTCCTGTCAAGTGTAAAAAGGAAATGATGTGATGCTCTCGAGCTTTAACGTGCAATCAATCATTGCCGCCTCGTACTCGTCCTTGTTCTCGTCCTCATCCGCGTCCTCTTCCTCGCCTCTCTGCTATTTTACAGCCCGGCACACAGCATTCACCACCCACCCACAGCATCCCACTCACCCACCTCGCATTCATCCTGTTGTCCTTGACTGTGTGAATTTGTTTTTTTTTCTCTCTCTCTTGCATTTGCCAGCTCTAGCCGTCGTTTGTGGCGGGTAAAGTCAACGAAAACGAGTTTATTAAGCCAGGCAAATAGTGTTAAGTATTTGTCAAATGTCAAAGTGTCTGCACCCCCTCCCCCTTCCCCATTCCACTCTCACACACACACTCGTGAGTGTATTCGCTTTTGCACTCGTCACATTCCCATTTGATTCGCTGCATTTCCGTTACCTCAATTTCCGCTGCTCGCCAAACGCCATTAAATGGAGCTCTCCCTGCAGGAAATCATTAACGGGGTACATCTTTTATGCAGCAGCTAAATACAAACTAAATCAACAAGGTATAAAAATGAAAATGAGTTGAGTGTAGTAGAACAGTAGATACCCTGTAATTTGATGTACTGCTTGGCTATCGGGCTTGTGAATGTTGAGGATTAGTATATGTCTTCTACTATTGTAGAAGATAAATATAGAAGAGTATACATAAAAGTTATTGGATATGATTTATATTTAATCTTCTGGCAAGTGTATAGATATCATATATATAAATATATATAGTGCACATAAGGAGAATACAAATCAGGAAAGGCTTCCATTAGTCTACAACCCTTCTTATAGATAAAATTTTGTTTTTTCAATTCTTAACAATTTCTGTTAAGTTAAGCCTTAGTGCAGAGGACTAGAACTAGATGAGTTTGCACTAAAATTCCTGCCAATACTCATTCTCTATTGCTGCCTTCAATACATGACAATTTTTGCTTATAGAAAATACGCTTCAAACTACGAGCCTCCTTCCCTAGTGCTCTATCTGTATATGCAAATCGCATATCAATTTTTTCTAGCATCTTTTTAGACTTTGTCACGTTCTTAGCGCTGCGCGCTTTTCTGTTGGCAATCAATTCATAAATACAATTACTCAAACCCCAGTCAGCAGATGCATACAAATATACCCAAATTAGTTGTCTACAAAATCAAATTTAGAAATTTCATCTAAATTGACAATATTTATGGCAGTTGGAAAATATTTATATATTTAAAATTTTAAAGAGAATATTGCATTGAATTGAATATTATATTGCACATATAAATTAAACTCATTCACATTCAAATTCTATTCTAAGCTTTGTTGACAACAAGTAAAGTAATATAGTTCTTTAATATCATACATATCACGAAAAAACTAAACAAGCAAAGGAAAAACACTTGTAAGTTTTTAGCTATTAGTTTTAGATATATAGATGTTTGTGGGCTCTCATTTAGAAAATCAAAATATATGAGAGTAATCAAGATTTCATAACATTTTTGAGCCGAAAAAAACTAGAGCTTAATAGACATTAATTCAAATTTGTTGGCAGCACATACTGAACATATTTATATCATTTCCTATTAGCATCAATATTTCAGCTAAAATTTTCAAGTTGCCAGTATTCATTGCATTTTAATATTATATTTAAATTTTCATTCGATATGAAAATACTATAATATTTATAAATATATGAAAATATTATAATATTTATAAATATTTGAAAGCAAGCAAGATTACGCACGGAGCAAACATATTTTATTTAATTTTGAATACAATTTTCTTAAATTTAATTTATAAAATTACACAATTTACAAAATCTATAAATCTTTGAAATAGTTTATATACCGTCTTATAATTATTTAATATTATTATATAAACCAAAAAACACTTTTAGTATAAAATACAATAGAATATATTGACTAAATAAATTTATATTCATTTTATCACATTATATTTTTATATTATTAGTACTTAAAATTTTATTAGTGTTAAAATATACTTATAACATAAAATATTAACTAATATAATTATATTAATATTAAATATTTTTATACCAATAGCATTTTTATTTGTTTATAAAATATATATTTACATTAAAGATATAAATAAAGAAATAAAATTACTTTTAGTATGCAAATATTATATATTATAATTATATAGTTAATATATTATATAAATTCAATATAATATATTTATATATTGTATATATTATATTATATTAAAAATAATATTTTTTTATATACTTTTTTTTAAATATATTTTTTTTTACTATTTAAAATGTTAGAGTGTGTTTTAATTAGTCAAATAAATTAACTATATATAGAATATAGTACCTAACGTTTTAATATTTTATAATATATTATATTTGTATACTTAAAATACGTTTACTTATTTAATATATATAAAGTTAAGTCATTAATTTAGTTTCTGTATATAGGCCAATAGTTTTTCTTTCTTGAAGCTAAGTCACTTTGGTATTCTGGCAATTTGTATGTTAATTTGTTTTCTTTGTCTCTTTTCCGCAATTGAGCCAATAATTTATTGAGCTCAATTCATTTGTAAAATATATTAACAATCGGCTGTTGTCACACTGCATATCGCTTACTCGAGTTCAAGTTCAAGCCTTCAGCATTTCGCTTTTATTTCTTTATTTTTTGTAAACTATATCCATCCATCCATCTTTATACCGTTTACTCAGACATATTTTTTTCGCGAGCAGTTGAAGGCACTTGCCCACGCCGCTTTATGGGTCTGGGGTTACGTGTCTGGAGGCAGTAATTGGCATTTAATAGGCTCGAGCAAAATAGAATGGAAACGAAAACGAAATCCACTTATGAACGCATTACGCACTTTTAATTTATCAACTGAATGGCAGAGACGACGATCGCCTTTCAGCTGGAAACTGAGACACATGCCATAGGAGTTGGCCACAGTTGAATAGGTTCGGAATTCCTTGAATTTCGTTGACGTTTAATTAGATTTAAGCCAACAGCAAATGAGTTGACAGTTATTCTTCTTCCTCTTCTTGGATGCTGTGTGCTTCGCGCCCTATTTGCCTTGGAAAACCTTTTCATTTCTTGTGGTCAGACCTTCAGGCTTTTGTGTTGAATGTTTCCGATTTTTAATTAAAATTGCAGTCAATTGGGCTCGAATGCGGCTTGGCTAATTGTTAAGTCGACCCGAAGGTAACCAACAAATAATGAAAACAAATTTCGTTCTAAATAGCAATACAAAATATGTCAAAGTACAGAGTTTCGTTGATCAAACATTTTCTTTCCTTTTATTTTTCTTGGAATTTTTTTTTTCAAGAGCTGTACTTAAAATTTTGAATTTGAGACACTCATGTTAATAACTAATTTTGTAATCGTAAATATATATGGTGATTAGAGTTTTCAAAATGTTTTTGTGTCTTAAAAGAAATTTGTATACAAATAAATTGTTTTATATCGTTTATACCTTAATATTTGCTGCTTTTTGTGTTGTTTTTGTATAAAACTCATAATTGCGTTTGTAGCTGAAATCTAGTTAACGCTACCTCAAGTATTTGTAGGATGCAATCTTCTTAGACTTAGACAAGATTTTTTTATCTAATCGAGTTTTTTTTAAGTCTCAGGTTTTTTTTATATAATATATATATTTTATATAATATATTTTTTTTAAGTCTAAGAGTTTTTATTAAGCTTAAGATTTTTTACATAATAGGCTTTTTTTAAGCTTTACAGTTTTGTATTTGAAACTTTGCTTTAATATAATACTTAGTTCATTATCACATACTTAATATTGGAATATGTTATCAATTTTAATATACCAGATATACATATATTTAATAGTATTGATATATATGCAATTTCATATTTTTGAGAATTTTTTTCGTATTTTTTAATAGTTTTTTTTTTCATCTAAAATATTTTTATTTTTTTTATATTATTTTATGTGATTTATGATATATAAAAAATTATTTAGAATTTTCACTTATAAATGATATGTATATAAAAAATGATTTGCAATATTCATTTATAAAATTTAAATAAAAAATTATAAATAAACATTTTTTTTTAGTGCTTTAAGACTTTTGTTTTCTTATCAACACTTATTTTTATCTTAAAGGTACATTTATCTCCAGGCAATTTTGTTAAGAATTTTCAGTATATTAATTTTTTATATATTTTTACAATTTTTGTTAATTAGAGTTAATAATAATTATTCACAATATCCTAATTCCATATTGTTTATAAGTCAATAATTATGTTATGCATGGACACTCATGTTTAGTTAATTTGACCTACGAGATTAAACTTGAGCTGATTTGTAAGTAATATTTATGGTTTGGCTTGGTGTTACGTTTGGCATAGCCAAAAGTGAAGACACAGACAATGAAACAATTAACAAGTGAATAAACAAAATGCTGACATGTGGGGCATGGACAAAGCACGCAAATGGAGCAAACGAACATTCCCTAAAAAAAACAAAAACCAAAAACCAAAAATAAGCAAAGCTCAAACTGAAACTGTAACTGAAACTGAAACTGAAACTAAAATTGAAACTGAAACTGAAACTGAAAATCATGCAGTAAATGAAGCAAATGCTGCTGACATACAAACGAGAAGCGAAACGAGCCAAAGGTGTTGACAGACGAACAAATCAGTTAACGGCAAGACTGAAGTAGAGACAGAGGCAGAGATTGGCCTGAACCGAGACTGAGGCGAGTTCCTCAATGAGCGCAGTAAATTCAAGTGCAAAATTATATATACATATCTACTTATATGGAATGTGATGTAAGCCGAGCAGCGTTAATTGAGGGATGCAGAGCGCAGTTCGCATTGTTGACCGATAATGATCGGCTTAATTGAATAATAGTCAATAGGCCTACAAGGAAGCGCCGGCAGCGCTGAACTTGAAAAAAACGCGAGCAAAGCGCATAACAAAAGCCGCCAAGAGACACACAAAAAAAAAAAAAGCAAAACAAAAATAACCAAAAATGAAACCAGTTTGCTACGCAATTGTCACACAATTGTCAACGCGTATCTATGAGATACTTTTGTATCTTGTACTTATTACCGGTTTGGCCCCCGTATATGTATGGGTGCCACGGCGGCGGTCAGTGTCTGTGGGCATGGCCATGCTAATTCTAGACACCCGCCCGCTCCATATAAAGCGACAAGCGCAGAGCCCCAACCACATCATTTAGCAAGCGTCGCTCTCAACGCCAAGTCTCGATATCCGTCTAGGACCACAAACTCGAACCGGATCGCGGTACATATCCCTAACTCGAACACTCTGCGCTCGTGTGTGCTCGACCAACAAAAACTCGAACACGTGTGTGTGTGTGTCTTCACAGTCGAACAGCAAACTCAAGCTAACAACAAAATGGCAAGCAAAGTAAGTTTCCAAATATGGCGAGAGAGATATAAGGTATACATATATATGTAAAAATATATACGTACATAATGAAGAACAGCTACGCAAAGGATATTTGTCTGATTTGGGAATGGAACTAAATAGCTAAAGTAAATTACTGGTGGAAACTTACCTCATCTATAGGAATAAACTAAGTCGCGTACTGACAAAATCTTGTTCATCTAAAGTTACGTCTATTTGCATTTACAACGAATTCGCATACTTAAAGAAATATGCCTTATCTATTGAAGCTCCTTCTACGTTATTGTGCTCTTCCCTTCTGCTTCTATTTGCAATTTAAGAGGAGGGTGTCCTAATGCGACGGCCAGCTTGTTTTTACCTCTTACTTATACTTTCTGTTCTTTCTTCGATATCTTTCCTTTTCTGTTCCTGTTCTCTTCTCTACTTTCTATCTCCTTTATTTTATCCTTTCTTCCTTCGATGAAGGCATCGATATCCTTCTTTTCTGTTCCTGATCGGATCTCTTCTATCACTTAACTGCTCTTTTCTTCCTCCTAATTATATTTTATTTCCTGCTCTTTCTTTCATCTACCCATTTCCTGTTCCTGATTTCCTCTCTACTTTTATTTCAAGCCTTGGAGAGATTTTTTCCTAATTCTTCCTGCAATTTCTTTTTCTTTTTTTGGCTATCTTATCTTCAGCTTTTTTATTTATTTTGTAATTCTTACTTAATTTTAAATTAATTAATTCTTTTATAGTTAATAAATTAGTCAATTCTTTTATAGATAATTAATTAATTAATTATTTTATAGTTAATTAATTAATTAATGCTTTTATAGTTAATTAATAAATTAATTATTTTATAGTTTAGATGATATATAGAAGCTTAACTATGAGAAGAATTTTATTATCAAGTCTAAAGTCAACTCATTCATATTTAGCTCATTCGGAGATAATTCCCCCTGTGTTTACTCTTTTATTTATCCTTCTTCTATTTCTGTGGTCGAATACCCTTATGGATTCTTCTACATCTTTTCTGCATCTACATACTTCTTTTCTGCTTCTACTTCTTCAACTTCTTTGGTGTACTTCTACCTTATACTTACATTTCTAGAACTTTCTTATATTTTCCTATATGACTTTCAGGATCAACTATCCGCTTGCTTTTCAAATTCTTCCTTGCACCCACTTTCGCCTTTCGGCTTCTGTCCTCTTTTATTTCAAATTCTTCTTTGCATCTACTTCCATCATATGCAATTTAGAAATTCCTAGACTAGCACATAAATAAGAGTTCCTTCCAGATATTTCCAGTTTTTCCTGGACTATTACATAAATGATTATACATATTTGATTAAGATATTTCCAGTATTTCCTAGACTATTATGTATATAAATGTATTTTTTCTAGATATTTCCCTATTATTATTACATCCACATTATTATTATCTTTAAGTTTTCATTTAATTCAAACTTAAATTCCTTTATAACTTCCCTTTATCTTCATCAGCTCTTGACTGCTCTCTCGCTTCTGGCACTCAGCGGCTGCTGCTTGGGCGGCTTCGCGGCCACCTACTCGGGCTTCCATCCCGGCTTTGCCACCTACCAGGCAGCTCCAGCCGTCTATCATGCTGCGCCCGCAGCTGTCTATCAACAGGCGGTGGCTGCTCCAGTCTACACCAAGTCCTATGCCGTGCCCTCGCCCTTTGTCAAGGCGGTGGCTCCAGTTGCCGCCGCCGCCCCCGCTCCCGCCCTTGTGAAAACTGTGGCTCCCCTTGTCAAGCAGGTGGAGCTGGAGTCCTCGCCCCGCTACGATTTCTCCTATGGCGTGCACGACTCCCTCACGGGCGACATTAAGAGTCAGGTGGAGAGTCGCGACGGTGGCAATGTGGTGGGCTCCTACAGCGTGCTCGATGCCGATGGCTACAAGCGCACCGTCACCTACACAGCCGACGACCTCAACGGCTTCAATGCGGTGGTGCAGCGTGTTCCCCTGGTGGCTGCCCGCGCCCTGCCAGTTGCTGCTGCCGCCGTTGCTGCTCCTGTGGCTCATCTGCCCGCGCCCATCTACTACCCCCAGGCACAGCAGCAGCAGCAGCAGCTGTTCCAGCAGCAGCTCTTCCAACCACAACAGCAGCAGCAGCAGCAACAAGTCAACATCGAGCAGGAGAGTGAGGTTGTCGAAGCACCACGTCAGCCCGAGCAGGAGCCGGCACCTGTCGACTACTCGAATGTGCAGCAGCAGCAGCAGCAGGAGCAGCAACAGTTGCAGCAGCAGCAACAGCAGGAGCAGCAACAACTGCAGCAGCAGCAGCAACAGCAGCAGCAACAATTGCAGCAACAGCAGCAACAACAGCAGCAGCAACTGTTGCAGCAACAGCAGCAGGTTTACCCACAGGATCAACAGTTCCCACCTTACCCATCCGCTTCTCCTGCGCCTGCTGGCGACTCCGACAGCGATGTGGTTGAGGCCCGCTCCGCCCAGGAGTCGAGCAACACCACCGCTGCTCCTGCTGCCGTCGTGGAGGAGAACAAGAAGAACCAGGGCAACAAGTCCGCTTAGATTGTGATCCCATTGCCTAATTCCACAAAACTTTGTTGAGATTAAAATCGAATGTCAAAACTTAAAGTCAAATGTGTTTTTTTCCTTTCATCCCATCAGACGAACGTCAAAGTTTTAAGGCTTTGTCTTTTAAGTCAAATCATCAAAATATATTTCGTATATCTAATCAAATTTTTACAATTTCTATTAAGCTTTAATTGCGATTCTCCAAGAGAATCAAATTCCATAAGTGCGATCAATCTAACCAAGTGGAATCCATGCAGAAATGATGATGATGTAAGTAAACTTATGAATGAGTAAAGTAGAATAAAGAAATGCAGGATATTATAATGGGTGAATGAAGTAGAACAAAGAAATGCATCAAATCATAAACACGAACATGGGGCTTAAATTTGCATATGGTGTATGGTATATAAAGATTAGAGTCTATAGCCGATCCATTAAATTTCTTTCTTAAATTATAAATTTTAATATAATTTTTTGCCAACCTACTCTAAGATGACAATCAAGCCTAAAAATGAGTAAATTCAGCTTATGAAAGCTGTTATTTTGTTAACTTACCTTCAATCGGCTGTAAATTCGCGCTGCAAATATTAAATGCAGAATATATGGATCCTAATAATTCATTCTTAAACTTCCACACATCTTTAAAATGTTCACAATTCTAATGAATTTCAGATTAAAAAAAAAAAAAAAGAATTTGCCAAACTAATATACTCTTGCTTCACCTTCGGAGCCACGCTTTGCATAAGCAATTTCATTTGCTTTGCTGTTTATGCAGATTCCGCGTTTGTGGATGGTAAATGTCTCAGCTGCAAATGTGTGGATTCTATTAAAGCGCGCATTTACTCTTGCTGGTTAAACGTTAAGCGAAGACATATTTAATAACAATAGCCATAAACGTAAACACTTTAATAGATTTTACACTTGTAAACATCTTAAAATAATATATTAAACAATTTTAACCGCATCCGCATTGCATAGAAACTATAATTCACAAAAAGACAAACTCAACTAAAAGCGCCATCTGTTGGTACAACCACTATGACCATCGATCACTCAAAAATGTGCAGTGCCAGTTTGAGTTTAACAGCGCAAGTTAAGCCCGAAACTAAATTGACAAATTATTTGTTAATGTATGTAAAACATTATATTATTAACTTATATTTTTATATAGGCAGCCGAAATCAAATTTAAAAAATTCCCCAAAAACTATCGGCTTTCAAGATTAGCTATCGCACAGTCATTAAAAAAAATATATATCGATATAGTAGGCATCGCTAGATAGGTCAAGCATCTCGTTCAAACTAAACGGAACTTTTCGAGCGCAAAGTAGGCATTGGAATCCATTTCCCTGTGATATTCTGTGTTCCAGCCATAACTTCCTTCAGTTTTATTCCGATTTTAAAAGCGTTAACACGCCCAGCATTTTGGATTGTTCAAATTTTAAGTTACAAAATTTATTTTTAGATCAAATTCATTAATGATAACTTAGCACACCCAAATCAGTGAACCATTTTTAAAATACAGCTAAATTAAATAAGGTAAGTGAAAGTGACGAAAAATATTAAATAAAAAAAGACGAAAGCAAATGTCGCTGAACTTTCGGTCTCCTTTGCGGGCAGTTCTTAAGCACAGTTAAACGCAGCCCCGCAGCTGTTGCTTTGTTGTTGCTGCTGCCGCTGCTGCGAAAACGCGGTAAAGGTAGACGAAAAAGAATAAAAAGAAATTGATCAGGGACGAAAGAAATGCAAGAAATACGCATACAAACGCAGTTTTTAGCGCGCATCTGTAAAAAAGTGTGTGTATGTCATGTGTGTGTGTGTGTGTGTGTGAGGCAATCGAAACAGCCCTTGAATTTAATCTCTGATTTCTTTCACATTTTCAAACAGGCTCATAAATCGCACGCTTTTTGTCTTTACAGCTGTACACTTGTTATCGTAGCAGAAACATTTTAAATTAATTGAGATAGAAAAACCCAATACCAAAAATTACATCAAACATGAATAAATCGGATGCAAACACTCGCCAGGCCCACTACAAGGCCAACACACTGAACACGCAGGTAAGTCAAAGAGTGCGCTCGCTTGAGAAACTGCATTTCGAAGTTCGAATCTAACCTCACTTTCGGATAGGATTCGCGCATGCGTCGCCATGAGGTGACCATTGAGCTGCGCAAATCAAAGAAGGAGGATCAGCTATTCAAACGCCGCAACATCAATGATGAGGACCTAACCTCGCCCTTGAAGGAACTCAATGGGCAGTCGCCAGTGCTGCTGTCGGTGGATGAGATCGTCGCTGCCATGAACAGCGAGGATCCGGAGCGCCAATTTGTGGGCATGCAGCAGGCACGCAAGATGCTCAGCCGCGAACGCAATCCACCCATTGATATGATGATTGGACATGGCATTGTGCCCATCTGCATACGTTTCCTTCAGAACACCAGCAAGTAAGTGGCTAATGATATAGATATAGTAGCTGTGAGATGAGAAGACGTTGCTCATTCCAATCTCTCCCGCCCGGCTCGTGGTTAGCACTCTTCTGCAATTTGAGGCCGCCTGGGCTCTGACCAACATCGCATCGGGCACATCGGATCAGACCCGCTGCGTCATCGAACAGAATGCTGTGCCTCATTTCATAGCGCTGCTGCAGTCGAAGTCGCTTAATCTGGCCGAGCAGGCCGTCTGGGCCCTGGGCAACATAGCCGGCGATGGCCCCGCTGCACGTGACATCGTCATCCAGCACAATGTCATCGATGGCATCTTGCGCTTAATCAATAATGAGACGCCGCTGTCGTTTCTCCGCAACATTGTTTGGCTGATGTCGAATTTGTGCCGCAACAAGAACCCGTCGCCGCCCTTTGACCAGGTGAAGCGGCTGCTGCCGGTGCTGTCGCAGTTGCTGGTCAGCCAGGACATACAGGTGCTGGCCGATGCCTGCTGGGCCTTGTCCTATGTGACGGACGACGACAACAACAAGATTCAAGCGGTCGTCGATACGGATGCAGTGCCCCGGCTGGTGCAGCTGCTGCAGACCGATGAGCCCAGCATCATAGTGCCGGCGCTGAGGAGCGTGGGCAACATTGTCACTGGAACGGATCAACAGGTCAGTCGAGTCTGTCAACATGATGGATGGCTTTCTCAATTATTCACGGCGTGAGTTTTACTCTCATTTTCTTTTTCTCCAATTGCAGACCGATGTGGTTATCGCCGCTGGTGGCTTGCCCAAGCTTGGCATGCTCTTGCAGCACTCCAAGGGCAACATTGTGAAGGAGGCTGCCTGGACGGTGAGCAACATCACGGCTGGCAATCAGAAACAGATTCAGGCCGTCATCGATGCGGGCATCTTTCAGCAAATACGCCATGTGCTGGAGAAGGGCGACTTCAAGGCACAAAAGGAGGCCGCCTGGGCTGTGACAAATACCACCACCTCGGGCACACCCGAGCAGATTGTGGATCTCATCGAGAAGTACAAGATACTGAAACCATTCATTGACTTGCTCGAGGCCAAGGATCCGCGAACCATCAAAGTGGTCCAGACCGGTCTGTCCAATCTGTTCGCGCTCGCCGAGAAGCTGGGCGGCACTGAGAATCTGTGCCTCATGGTCGAGGAGCTGGGCGGTCTCGACAAACTGGAGGCATTGCAGCAGCACGAGAACGAGGAGGTCTACAAGAAGGCCTACGCCTTAATAGATACCTACTTCAGCGCTGGCGACGACGAGGCCGAAAAGGAGCTGGCGCCACAGGAGGTCAATGGCGCACTGGAGTTTAACGCCACGCAGCCCAAGGCACCCGAGGGCGGCTATACCTTCTAATGATCCTTAAACATAAATGCCAGCCATCTAAACACACACCCATACACAGACACACTCCAACATTCCCACACAGTCCCGCACACTCTCTCACACATACTAGCATATCTACTCACGCATACCACTTTCTGTTATGCGACCGCGCCACACAATCTAAGAAAAGCACACAATCTCACAACAAAACACTTCATTTAGTTTGTCACTCCGAAGCACACACCGAATACACAACGCGCTGTAGGTTGGCAGAGGCAAATCCTTGTTGCATCCGTGCCTCTGCCGCCTCTCCCTATATACTTATCCTTGTTTGTTGTGCATTTCCGCATTGTCCCGCATGCGGCCATGAAAACGCATCCTAGGCGCGTTCTTTGTTTTTTTTTTTGTTTATCGCCTGCTAGAAATACTAAAATACACACGCACACGTTCAAATACATGAGCACCTGCCCAGCTGTGCTCGGCAGGTGAGAAGGGCTATTGAGAGCATCTTAAAACACACACACACTTATACACACATACAATATACATGAAGTCAGGACGCTGCCTGTTGCGTTTGCATGGCCAATTGAATTGTTTGGAGTGTGCTAGTTCAACCACCACAAATACACACAACATTCATTTTTTTCGGATTATATATTTAGGCTGTTAGTATATTTATTTATTAACGTATTTTGTGAACAAAAACAAAACCCATACACACTGCTAACTAAGAAAAAAACAATTTACACACTTTAATCTTTTCATGCAAAACAACGCAACAACAAATGTGTCCTCATCCTTGTATTAATGTTGTTAAAGAGAAATATAATTGCCATGAACGCAAAAAAAAAAAAATTATAAAAATGTGAATTTCGATTTTAAAAATGAAAAAACAAAATGCAGAATATTTGAAATATGCTAAGTGAGAGATCTAGTATTTAAGATAACAAAAAAAGTTTAGCTCTTTAGCAATTAAAGCTGCTTATATACTATATATGTCGCCACATCTGTACTCTAGAGCATAACGACCCAAATGCGTTAGATTAGATAAGTTGATTAAACAATAGAACTGTGAAAACAAAGCGCAAGCTGCATGACACAATTCAATCAGGCGTCGCATCGCTGGCGTGCAGCATCCCAATCAGCGGCAATTCGAGTGGTTCCAACCACAACAACAACAACAATAATAATGCCCCCCTCTGGGGCTCGCTTTGCGCAGTGCTCGTCTTTGGCGTCCGTTTGAATGGAGAATACGCGGAATACGCGGCCAGCAGCGAAATTATAAAAATAGATTAAAATTTTGTAGCGTCGGGCGAGCCAAAGTAGTTGCAGAAAATTTCAAACTTAGCCAGAGCTTTCCGACCCGCCGTCGCCGTCGTCGTCGTCGTCGTTGTCCAAGTGTCGTCATCAATGAAGAGCGTCGGCCCAATTTAATTAGAGATTCTTTCAAATCATTTTCGTGTTCAGCTCTCGCCGAGCGCGTTTAGTTCGATTCTGTGCGAAGCTGCGTGCGGGCGTCAAATTTTGTTGCTTTTTTTGTTTTCATTTATCATTTTATTCTTAGTTCGTTCGAGCGATTTCGTATCTTATTTGCAAATATAATACTAAAAGCGCGCTGCCAAGTGAAGCGATAATATAATAGGTATATCAAATTGGATATTTTTGATGCCGGAAGTGTTTTATGTGCTTATAAACGATACTTAAATATATATACTATATGTAAAACATTTTTTACATATTTACAAAATTTTATGAAAATGATATAGAATTACAATACTCATTGAAAACATATACATATATACTTATATTAAATAAAAAAAAATATATATTAACATCTTTTACACATTTAAATAATATTAAGGAAATTTAATAGTAACAAAAGTACAATTTTCATGGAAAATTTATAAAAGAAATTTTTAATATATGTATGTATGTAATAAAAATATATTAAAATTTTTACATATTTAAATACTTTTATGAAAACATATAGTATATATGGAATAAAAATATATTTGAATTCTTTACTTACTACTTAAATAATATAAGCAAACAAGAAGTATAATTTTCTTTTAAATTTTATAAAAAATTTTTATATAAATGTAATAAAATTATATTTTAAATTTTTTACATATTTAAATAATTTTATGATATATACATATATAACTAAATTACAATTTAAATTGAAAGTTTATAATCGATATTTAAATACATATAATTAAAAAAATAATATTAAAATTGTTTAAATTTTTAAATAATTTAATAAAAAAATGAATGTGTTAAAAAATATATATTTATATATATATGTATATAAACATGAATATGTTATGAAAACATAAATATGTTTAAAAAATATATATCTATATATATATATATATATATATATATATATATATATATATGTATATAACAAAATTACAATTTAAATTGAAAATTTATAAAAGGTATTTAAATTTATATGTAAAAAAATATATATTCAAAGTGTTTACATATATAAAATATTTTATGAAAACATTCACATCTAGAAAAAACAAATATTTAATTTTTTTACACATTTTTATAATAATATCAAAATGTAATAAAACCAAAATCACAATTTTTATTGAAAATTTATAAACAATTTTTAAATAAATATGGAGTAAAATATATTTAAATTTTTACGCAATTAAATATTAATAACAAAGTGGAAAAATAACAAAATTAAAATTTTCATTGAAAATTTATAAACAATATTTAAATATATATGGAATGATAATATATTTAAATTTTTTACATACTTAAATATTACTAAAATGTAAAAATAACAAAATTACAATTTTCATTGAAAACATTTATACAAACAATTAAGTATAATATATATACATACATTTATAGATGTTTCGTGTTTCCTCTTACAATCTAAATCGCGATTATGATCTTCGCTAATGATAATGATCACTACAGAATTAATGCTGTGACCTCATGCTTAGCCATTGAAAATCTAGAGAGCATTTACCATCTGGCACTCGCTGCCACTGCCCATCTCTTCCCGAGTCCACTCGCGTCAGCTGTAAACATGCTCTAGATTTTGCAAATTATATTGTGGATAGAACATTTTGTTATTTCGGCTTGGAAGCCAAAGTAGAAAAACACTTTTGACAAATTCATGATGTAATTAATTTCCTAAAGAAAATACACACAAAAATTGGCACACCCAAAATAAACAATAAACATTTAAGAGTGCGCTGCTCTAGTGCTACTTAGAAAGCGAACTCAGCAGCTGGCCAAAAGAGACTATTTTAATACCCTACAAAAAACGTTTTATAATTAAATATGATATATATGAGAAAATGAAACAAAATTTTCAAATAATGCATTAATTTATATGAGATCTATACTGAGACAAATATATTCAAAAAATGCTCATTAATCATTTCCATTTTCATTTATATATATACTGTCGACATATTTATAAATCTATAGATTTATAACGAATAGAGCGCTTTTTAGTCTAGCTTCTGTGTAGCATTAGCAGAGTTCTAGATTGTTTTTTTTTTTTTGTGGGGGCGACATAGAAATCTTATTGAGAGAATTTCGCGTGAGATTAAAAGCTAACGTAAATATATGAGTGTATTCGTATATATGCAATATATATGTATACTTATCTATTATATATAAATATATATATGTATGTTTTATATGTATGTATACTATATATTATATTATAAGAGTGGGCTTGCTTGTTTAGCAGCGCAATGTCAAAAAGTTTTTCCGCTCTATGCTCTTGTTGTTCTTATGTACTTGATGGGCTAAACGAGAATCGTGTCAAGTTCTTTGGGTTTGCTACTGACAATTGTTTTTGTATGCTCGTTTATGAAGCGTAAAGAGTTGGTTGGTTTTGTTTTTGAGTTGGTTTTGGGTAATATGCGTCTATAAACACAACAATGCTAAGGAAGCTAGAGACATTAAATTTTGAATATTATAAAACAGGGACCGCGAATAAGAATCAATTATTAAAATTCATTTTTATTGATAAAAAAAAAAACATAAATAAATATTACACATCAAAAATAAATATTACACATCAATTTTTATATAAAAATCAAATCATAATTCTTTTTTTAAATAAATAAAAAATAATTCTTATTTATCAATTTTTTATATAAAAATTAAAATTGCTACAGTCCCTGTTATAAAATATTGGTTTGCTTACAGCTATATTTTATTTTATTTATTTCACTCTTTATAACAATAAAATTTTTTTTGAATAGTAGAATAAAGCTCTAATATCAAAATTCGACAGATGGAAAACTTAATTTATATACATAAGCCATTCCTCGACATTATACCTCGAACAAAAATTTTGTTTTTGATAGGTATACAAAAGAGAGTACAGAATATAGTCTTTTTCTTAGTTTTTTTTTTTCTCAAACATTAAACTTCTATCAAAAACCCCCTTACGAACAAAATAGTTTCTACTAATCTATTATTAACTGAGCTTCAAATTTTACTGCATAGCAAATCAGATTAATAGAGTACATCTATTTCAACTTCATAGGATTAGAGAATAAGTATTGCAGTTCAAGGACTGTTGATCTCTTAGCCCTTATTGAGCTTTGAGTCAAATCCGAAAACATTGATTGCTAAATAAAAATAGCTGAAGGAGTATTATACAACCGGATAGACCCAACACCAGTTTTCTTATTATATTTTGAACCCATTGAAAATGGGAAATCACTGTATAATGATTTATTTTTGCTTAATTTGTATCAATTAATTTCTTGTTATACCCTATGAACAGAAATTTGTATAAAATGGGTTTAATGGAATAGAATTTTTACTAAACATATTTTTATTTTATTTTCACATTTTTTGATAGCTCCAAGATAATATAAAGCATTCTTTACTTGAAACATTGACAAGCACAGCTTACAGTTCTGCAATTCATTTAATTAAAGAAAGATATATCTTGATATATATGTATATTAATTTGGAAAACTTTCTCATTTTATATTATTTAAATACCCTCGCGGTATTTGCAAGTCGAGCATTTGCAATTCATACAAATTTCTTAGCATGCCCTATAAAACGAAAGAAATCGTAAGAATTGGAAATCGAATGTTTATAGGGAAACGATGTTTTGAGGCCATGGCCAAAGGTTTTCTAATTGAATAAAACGCATCGAACGCCAAATGGAATCTGTGTACATTATAATTCGAACAATGAGAGAATATATAAAAATAGTATCTTATAGTGTTCAATAATCATATTTTATACAGATACAAAGTCTAATTTTCTGTGTACTTCCCGTAGCCATTTACTAATATTTTGTATATCTAGCTATACGGCACATGTTTGTGCCAAGCTATAAAATTTTGGGCTCAACACTATAAAATAAGTCATATTTTAATAAAAGTCTTCACATGTGTTTCGCATTAGGCTGCAAGGGCACATATTGATATCCATTATGTGCGTGTGTTCACTGTACTGTAAACTATTTTGTATTTACATTTAAGATCATCTCTAAAGAATACAAACTACGAATATAAAATTGTTTATTGATTAAAAATCCAAAAATTATAAATTATATAGAAAATGTTTATGTTTACAAATTTATTATCATAATAATGATGATATCTAAGTTTAATTAAAAGCTTATACTGGGTTTATTAATCTAACAGTTGGACAGATCAATATCAATAAAGAAATAGTTTTTATAATTGGATATTGATGTAAATTAAAGAACATAATATAATATAATATAATATATAAATACATATTGATATATAAATATTTGGGAGCATAGAGTAATCGATGTAGTATATTATCTTTGACCGATTCTGTTCAACAATGCGTCCGTCAAGATCTAAGCATATTTTATATATTAAAAAGATTTGTAAAGAGTCCTTTTTAGAGTGAGGTCAATTTTATATTATTTGAAAGCCTCTGTGTACATTTTTTCTCTATCATCGCTGATCCTAGACTCAGTTAGCATATTGACATAGACAGCTTATTCTCATTTAATTTTGGCAAATGTCGCCCTTAGCGGCTTAACTTCCTTCATGCCAGCGTTTCGACCTGTTCGACATGACTCCACAAGCTGCTGTTTAAGACTCATAATATTCCAGCTTAAGGCTACGTGAATTTTGTCTATGTTAAGCGCCTTATATGATAATCGTACCGTAATGACTCATTAGCCACAAAAATGGTCTAAGTGAATAATTATACAGAAGTTAAGAATTAAAAAAAGCCTTGTTAGGAAATACAAATGATTATACAAGTCGTATATTTCAAAAGATTATATATACATACATACATAGTTGGGCTCAACGATAAACAATTAAGGGTCCAGCGTAGATAATACATAAGAATGCTTAATTAAACTATCTACAGTTGTGCTGCCCTAAAAAAAATTGTTTAGAATTTATAAAACTTTATTTAAAATTTACTTAAAAACTTATTTAAAGTTAATTTGAAATTTGTTTAAAACTTATTTAAAATTTACTTACAATTTATTTAAAATTTGTTTAAAATTCATTTCAAATTTACTTGAAATGTATCTAATATTTATTTAAAATTTGTTTAAAATTATTTAAAATTCACCTAAAATTACCTCAAATTGATCTAAAATTTATTTAAAATTTGATAAATTTTTTTTATTTAATTTACCTACAATTTTCTTAAAATTTACTTAAAATGTATTTAAAATTGTATTTACTTACAATTTATTTAAAATTTGTTTAAAATATTTGGTGTAAGTTGTTTTCGAAATATTGTATTTATTACTTAATTATATTGATTATATAATATTTAGTGTTCAGTCCCACTACTAAATTCATAAACACAACAGTATATGGAGAGAGATTATACATCTACATATGTATACAAGCTAATTACATGTAATACTCATATTATTATTTAGTTTATTACAAATTTTCATATAATTAGTTTAAATAATTTCATCATTATTGTAGTACCAAAATCAGCTTGTATAGTTCAGTCTTGATATATAGCTTCAAGCTAAACATTTCGCTATCGATTTATACAATTTGTTTTTTTGTGTTTAATATGTTCTCTATCATTAGAGCTAAAGTCCTACTATTTTTTTCTCTTCAACTGTTTTATTCTTCCTAGCACAAAACAAAAATGGGATCTGCATGATTTCAGCAGATATTAAAAAAAAAATGTTTGTTGAAAAAAGATTTAAAAAAACGTTCGCTAAAAATTGGTCATCAGAATTAGGCAGCGAATTTAAATTCTGAATATCTCGCTTAATTTTGTAGCCACAGCTACCAGTTTTTTGTGTGTAAGCCACAAACCTAATCTTCTTAACAAAAAAAAGCTATGTACTTTCAACTTTAATGGAAAAAAGATTAAAATTTACTCTGATTCTAGACTAACTGGACAAAAAATCGCTTTAAAGACAAAGATATTATACATATAATATTATTCTGTATGAACTTAATATGTACTTATATATAACTTTCTTATATAAAAACATTATTGTTTGCCTGACACTAATTAATAGAACTATTAGTATTATTATGATTTAATTTATAGCATATAGTGTTCTATTAAAAGGATCTGGCTCAGATACCCTTTTTTTTTTTAATTACTTCCACAATACTTAATTATCGAAAAAAAAAAAAAATATTTATTTAAATATGCCCTCCATTCATTTAGAGTATTTTCCTATATTGATTATTGATTTCCTATTAAAAGGGTCCAGTCCAGTCCAGTCCAACTGCATTCAGAATAAAGAGCAGCTTGCTGATTTCAAGACAAGAACGCCTTCACGTCTTCAGGTTCCATTTGATACTGTTTCATATCAGTTCCAACATTAAGCGCAGCTAGCGAGCATAGGGAGAGCGAGCAGAGGGAGAGAAGCATAGGGAGAGCAAGCATAGGAAGAGCAAGAACAGGCAGTGCAAGTATAGAGAGCGATCATATGGAGAGCGATGCCTCTGCTCCAACTCCACCCGCTGCTCTTTACAGTGGTAATCGCTTAATGTATGCTCATGTCAATTCATGTTGCTGTGTGCATACATGTATTAAAAAAACTTCTCTTTTCATTACATTTCCCTCTCTTATATTACTTCAAGTGACCTATTAATATGTGTACATATATGTATCAAGCAATATATTCTCTTCTCACTAAATCCCACTCTCTTTTCCTCCGCAGCTCCCCCTTTGCTCACCCCCCACCCCAGCTCAGTCAGTATGAGTGCTGCGCCTGCTCCCGCAGCGTCTGGTGCTCCACCTGAAATCAATCTTGGCGCTGAGATCTTTCACAGCATCGCATCCGCAGCAGCCGATGAGAATGTGATTGTGTCGCCGCTGCTGCTGGAGGCGACACTGGCGCTGCTCTTCCTGGGCTCCGATGGCACCACGGCGGAGGAGCTGCAGCGGCTGCTGAAGCTGAAGCAACGCTTCGCCAGCAATGCGAAGATGGCCAACTACTATGCAGCGGAGCTGGCTGCAGCCACGGGCGACCCGGACACACGCATCCTGCTGCAGAATCGATTGCTGCTGCAGGCCAGCGCCGGCACGAGCATCAAGGATGACTTCCAGAAGATAGCCCAAACGTATTTCCATGCGACGGCCGAGTGCCTGGACCTGCAGCAGTCCGAGAAGCTGCGCCGCTACATCAGCGACAACATGCTGGCCAGCGTGGGCGGCGGCACCTGGCAGCAGCCGCTGCAGGTGAATGTCAGCCAGGTGGCTCAGCTGCTGCTGCTGCTGCTGGTGGCGCGGCTGCAGAGCAAGTGGTTTCTGCCTTTCAGTGCCTATCGCACGGGCCTCTACGAGTTCCACAGCTCCACGGGCGAGCCGAAGCCAGTGCCCATGCTCTTCGACGACGACATGTTTGTGAAGTACGCGGAGCTGCGGGAGCTTAACGCACGTGCCATCGAGCTGCCCTACGAGCATGCCGACGAATTGGCCATGCTGCTAATCCTGCCCAACAGCCGCGACCCCTCGGCCCTGGCCGAGCTGGAGGCCCAGCTGCGAGCTGTGGATCTGGCTGCACTGCAGCAGCGCATGCAGATGGAGAGCGTTCAGGTGCTGCTGCCCAAGTTCTCCATTGACTTTGAGTGTAGTCTGCGGCAGGCCCTTAAGCAGGTGGGTAAAGTACTCCAATACTAACTTTTGCCAGTTGCACATGTGTGAGGGTTGCTTAAGAAGTATTTGTCATTGAAGCCTTTGGGGGGGTGTGTAGTTACATCATGTTCGGCATCAGCAGGTGAATAATGGATTTGTCGCTCAACTGAATACACATTTTTCAAAAGTTTTAAAAGTTATACATATGTATATCTTCAACGGAAAGTCCGATTTGAATGAAACAAATTTGATTATTAACTAAGATTAATCAGTTAAAACAAAATTGCCGTTTCATAGAATTTTTATTCATTTTTTCTATACAACTATGTCTGTTTCGATCACTAGAAAACCGATTTGAAGATGAGCTGAAAAGTTTATTTAGAATTTTGAGCTACTGTATTCGTTCGTGAAATGAAAAGAATATTGGTGTTGTGCAATGTCCGTTCATCTCGCCGTATGAGCTTAAGCTATTTCATCACTACTGAAGCTAGAGAAATTTTGATACCTCTTAGAAAGCGTTGCTCCATTTGATGTTCCTTTTAAGGGCGAGAATCTTGTTCAGCTTTAGCACTCAAATAGAACTCAATAGACACAGTTGTTCTACCGATCGGATCATATGGCCACGCCCACTAGGAGCTGACTAAACTTTACAACAATGTCTTCTTAGATTTTAGAATTTAAGTCACTTCAGATTCCCTCTTCAAAACTTCCTTAATTGATATAACTGTGTTATAACCAAACACGAGTATATGATCGCCTGGCTTTAAAAATGAAATCTCTTTGCTTCAAATATAGTAATTTATAAGATCCCAAAAAGCCAAATTTTAAATAAGAATAGCTATCGATTTTTGCATTTTGTTTAATGTATACTTTATTATATATTATAAAAACTATATATTTTGGAGGTTTCAAATTTATGACGTAGATCCGTAATGCTTAAAAAAAATTAGATTTCAGATTCTGTATACCACCTTTCCTTCCCCAGATTTGCAAAAAACGCATGTTAAATACTAGAGACCTGTAAATTGGCAAGTACTCACATATAAATGTGATTATTACGTTTTAAAATCATGATGAAAAAATGTCCATCTACTAGAAAAATTATTCAACCAAAATATTCATAATATAAATCCATAATGTATGTAGTAAGTAATATGTCCTCTATGAAATTCTAGCCACTAAAAAAGTAAGAAAACACTAGTTGGGTCTGCTTTAGTACGAGATACCCTAAACCTCGTCCGATATGCGTTTTAAAATTAATTAAATTAATTTGTTATAAACAGAATTTTTACAAACCAAAAAATTAAAGAGAAAGAAAGAAAAAATTAGAAGCCCTAAAACTTACAGATTTCTCCTAAAAATGCGCAAAAATATATTTGATGAATCATAAGCATTGAATGTTAATCAATTGTCTTAACCATTCTATCAGCAGCAGTTTTACATTTTAGCTGCGGCTCATGTCGTCATTTGAAGCCGTTGAGATACAAATTTGAACAGAAATTTTGGTGAATTACCAGGCGAACAGAAATAATCAGTAGGGTGAAAAGCGTTAGTTAACATTAGAGTAACAGTGCACTGTTACCGTTCTGTTACTTAAGAGTAGGGTAACAGAATTCTGTTAAATCACTAGCCAGTTACTTTTCAAAGTAATTATTCAAATTTGGACCCCAACGGCCATAGCAACAACCCTTAAGTTATGCAATCATATTTTGTAAAGTTCATATTTTTGCATATATTTCGACCGTTGATTTTTGAACACTAATTGACAGTAAAGAAGACCTGTTAAATAAAAACAGGTAATCAGGTATTGAAAAAAATTATTTATTGCTTTTCAATTTCACACAGATTTTCCTGAAGTAAATTTTAATTATTTGTATATATCTCTTAAATTAATGGATGTACGGATAAAACTTAATACTATACTGGATCATTCTTGCTTTGCAAGTCTATATATTTTAAATAATTATGATATTGGACATCTTAGCTGATGAAGCGTATAATCTGAACAAATAAAAGTTATATTAGAACCCAATGAACTGAGCAAGAGGCGGTCTGGCTGATTTGGGTTAATGCGGTCGGGCTAGGGATAGATCCGCGCTTACTTCCGATGACTTATGATGAATATCTCTGCTTTTTAACTCTAAGCTAAAACCTGCTCTTCCAGAAGAGAAAACTGACATGACATATTTGCAGATCTAAGTGAATATATTTTTATAATAACCAAAACTATAAAACCCAGAGCCCGTCTAGATAGAATAATGTATTCTATCGACCAGAGATTTCTTACCTGTTCTTGGTATAATTTATTCAATTTTAATTTTATCTACCTTAACTTATTAATCAACTCTCGTTATTTATATCCATTCTACAGCTGGGTTTCTCGGAGATCTTTGACAGCTCTGCCAACTTCAAGCACCTGCATTCAGTTGCCAATCAGCCAATCGTTGATGTGCTCCACAAGCTGCGCATTGACCTAAACGAATCGGGCTCCGGCTCCGAGTTGCCGCAGCCAGCAACAGGTGAGAGCAATAGACCATACAGTTACAATAGAATATTACATATAGTATACCATATCTTTTTCAGGCTATAAGCCAATTGTGATTAGCAATTCGTCGCGTCAAAAGTTCTTTCGGGCGGATCATCCATTCTACTTTGCCATACGGGGAGAGAACGTGACCCACTTTGTGGGGCATGTGGTTCGATTTTAGTGGCGATGATACAGATAAAGGATAATAATAATAATAATAATAATGATAATGTGTACATCAATAATAAATTAATCATATTTCATATACTTACAAGGGACTTGATGCCTTTTAATAAATCAAATTTCTTTTTCTTTTCGATTTTTTATAACAAGAGTCTTGAGTTTATTCAAAGATACATATATATTTGTATATATATATATGCATATATGTATATATATGTATGTGTATGTATAATTTGTTTTTGTTTTTTGTGGCAGAAATAGTTCTGTAATATTGATTTTAGTTATACAATTATTGTAGTTTGTAGAGTTAATTTTTTGTTTTTGTTTTTTTTTAGGTCTAGGAAAATGTTAAATGGAATCAAAAAACCAAAGCACAGCTGTGCCCACATCGATTTAACCTAAGGTTAATTATTAATATTACTATAATCGGTTACTTTAATTTAATTTATTTTTTTAATATTTGTTGAATGTTGATTTTTTCCTTGTAAATCTAGCTAAAAAATTGTTTTTATTTATGTTTTTTTTTTTTTATTTAAATTCATTTAGATGATTTGAAGTTGGATTTTGAATGTCATTTTACAGAGTTACTTGATTCAATTTGATTTGATTTGGTTTGATTTGATTTGATTTGATGGTATTCACATACACAATTGATTAAGAACTAAAAGGAACTAATTAAACAAATTAAAGTTAGCCATTTAAGTACTAATAGTTAGTTATTTACAGTTTGATCAACTACTTTATGTACACTGATAAGTTTATGAAGAGCCCTCGCTCGGCTGGGTTTTAGTTGCTTCCTTTATAGCTGGCTGCTCTGCTGCCCCTCGTCGCACTTCTTGACCACCACGGCGGGCGGCGGTGGTGGTGGTGGCGTTGCCCCATCCGCATCCAGACAGCCGCGGTTCAGCAAGTAGTCCAGATCGTGGCTAATGCGATCCAGAGTCGCATCGCCAGCTGAACTCTTGTTGCTGTCCACTCCGGCGGTCTGCGTGGACGGCGTCGCGGATACTGTGGTGGTGGCCGTGGTGGTTGTGGTGGACACAACGGCAGCCACCATGGTGGGCAGCAGTGGGTCGAAGGTGGTGCGCGACGTTGGCTCCAATATGGTCACACGCTTCTGCGTCTTTGGCGTGGGCAGCGTGCCGCTGGACAGGATGGCGCCAGCACCGCTCAGATTGCCGCTGATGGTGGGTGGCCCCGGGCCCGGCCCAGCCTGCATGCTGAGCACCAGGGGGCTGGGCACAAAGTCCACGTACGGATTGTGCTGCAGCGGCACGTAATGGGGCGTGGCCGTGTGGATGCCAATGATGCTGTCTGCAAGTGCGTGATGTGGTTAGCCATAGCAAAGTCTTGCCCCATTCCCTTCACTTACCTGCTGCCAATCCCTGTAGTATGTCCAGCGTCTCCACGCCCACAAACTCGTCGCATGGCCCCGTCGCATAGTGTGGCTGATGGTGGTGCAGTATGCGTCTGCCCAGGCTGCCCGTTAGCCCGCCCATCGTGTAGGCGTCGTAGGCATAGCCCAAGGCACTGGGTGCCTCAATACCACCACCAACTCCTCCCCCTCCTCCTCCGCCACCGCCCCCGAGCAGCGCACAGCAGCGGGTAGCTGGCGAGGCCGCCACCGTCAGCGGCAGCTGCTGATGGCCACCGAGCAGCGTCTCTGCCGTGCTGCTCACAATGGCCGCCTGGCAGCGCGGCGCCGTCGAGATGATTGTCAACGGCAGCTGCACAGCTCCGGCGGCTGTCGTTGACAGCTCCAGTCCCTGCTTCTGCTGCAGCGGAGCAGCGCCTGCTCCGCTCGTCACAGCTGCGACGACTGCGCCAGCTGCTGCTGATGGGGCTAGGCATTCGCTCTCCTTTTCCTTGTCGTGGTTCGTATAGACTGCAAACAATGAGCAAATGTGGGCTGAGAATCAAGACCTGCTCTCATTGGACACTTGGCTACTTACAGCTCAGTGGACTATTGATGCTGGCCGTCGTCGTCGTGCAGTAGTTGTCGTCCAGGCTGGTTTTGCTCGTATTGAATTTGGTCTGCTTCAGCGAGCTGCTCTGGCTGCTACCGTTGCTGCTCAGAAAGGGTGGTCCACGCAGTTGACTCTCAGCCTTGAGCACAAAACAAAAGAGAATGCCAAAGCCCTGCAAAGAAGAGAAGTTTCATTAGTATAAAATGAAATTCTATATATCAATTTCAAGTACACAAGGGATTTACACTGCGTCGCAGATCAATAATGGATTTATTTAATCAGCGAAAGGCAAACACTGACAACATTCTTCACAAATGAAAGTGTAATTTTTGACAAATGTTTTTCAGCGGTAAAAAAATTAATTTTTACTATCAATTTATTTATATATTTATCAGATATACTTATTAAACCTTTTAGAAAATAAAAACTCTTGCATATAAAATATTTTATATAATAATATTATAATACATACAAAATAAATAAATAAAAAACATTCAATTTTTGTCGCCGCTATTGTTTTAAATATTATACAAATATTTTATAATATGTATATATTTATATGTTATATATTTATTTATATATTTATAAAAATATTTTATATTGTTTATATTTTACATATTTATTTATTTATATTAAATTCATTATAAATTTATGTGTGTCCCAATATTTTACATTTATATTTATTATTTATATCTTATAATTCAGAGTTAATATGTTATGTTCTACTATATAAATAAAATAATACTAAATAATAAAAAATAGGGAAAAATTATATCTTCACAAAAAGTTTGTTTAATAATATAATAAATAAATATCCAAGATGAGTGAAATATTATTATTACTTGAGTTTTGGGTTGCTCATATATTTTTTTTCTCTTTCATATTTAAAAAAATTTGTTAAAAATATAAATTTTATATTGTGGTTTATTAAATATTTTATAGTAATTTATCAACCAAAAGTCTCATTCCCAGCGTGTACCAATCTTTTTCCAAATTTATTCAGGCAAGTTTCGCCCTGCCTCTTCTTTCCATTTCCATTCGAAATTCCTCAGTTAAATCACATGTTACGCTAACAAAGCAATTAAAAGTCCATTATAATAAGAAATATAACTATTGCTATGAGCTCAACAGTTGCAATAAAATGCATTTTGCGATTAGTTTTCATTTGACAAAGGTACTCAGCATACAAGGAAAGAAGGTGCTCTTTGAACTGAATATAAGGAAATCTGATATTTACTTTATTGACTAAGTATAAGCTCACAGAAAACTCGATTAAGTAAAATAAATGATTAATTACGATTCATTTTTTGAATATGTTTTTTATTTTAGAAAAGATCTGTGAAATATTTCAGTGTGTTTTTTTGAGTTTTGTCAACAATCAAAGTTAAATAACATTTATTTAACAATCAGCATTTGTTTAAATATATATTTTTGTATTTTTTCATCTGTATTTTTTATTTTAAAAAATACAAAAATTTTCAAACAAAAATTATTCTAAGAAATTTAATTTGAAATTCGTGTGAGATTCTATGTATTTCAAAAACCCAATTTCTAATATACATATAGTTATTAATAATGTGTATTTCCCATTATTTTTTGTAAATGTTTATAAACAGTTTCAGTTACCCTTCCAATAATATAATTTTTGCATTTATATGTATAAACGGCAACTTGTTTAGACGGCAACATCGAGCTGACCCTAAATTACAAATAACAATTACCCATATTAAACTGTTTGTAGAACAAACATTTCACTTTAGGATTGGGTAATTGTTATTTGCCTGAAAACCGTTAAAACCTCAAACTCAAACACTGTTAGGGACTTGCAGGCATCCAACAAAAGGAACAAAAAAGGCAAACTTTTTAATAAGAATTCCTTAATTTCAAAATTAAAAATTAATTTGATAAATAAAAAGTTTACTTAAATTATTCGCGAACTTGAAATATGTTCATTAAATTTTATATATTTGAGGGAAATGCAACAAATCAAGATGTAATAAAGGCAAATTCAAATGCAAGAATTAGAGTAGAGTCAGCAGACCTAATATATAAGCTATATACTAGGAACTACGTTTATTTATAATCTACAAATTATTTTAAGTTCATCAACTATAAGAACTGTTAACAAACTAATCTATTTATCCCATTAATATTTATTTTTAGTAATTTTTTACAATTTACTTAGGAAGTCCTTCAGCAGCTCATCTCAAACAAACTCGATCGCAATGACAACAACAATGCCAACAGCTCACATAACTTTCAATGACTTTATGAGCTTGCCAGTGATATTCTATAACACCTTGGGCATCAATCCGTATGATTCGGCTACCAACAAGGCAACATCGCCTCGCTGGCTCTTGGCAGTTTTTCTCTTTCAGGTGGTCAATCTGAACTTTGTATTTGGATTGGAGTGGGCCTTTGTGTACATCTCGTACAAGAACAACGAGAACTTCGTAGAGTCCTGCATGGTAATGGGCTACATTGTGTTCGTGGTGGTGGGCGAACTAAAGATGATAACTGTCTGGTGGCAGAAAAACCAATTGAATGAATTAATGATCGAAATGGAGGCGATGTTTCCCTCGTCAGATCCTGAGAGTCAGCGACAATATCGTGTGGATCGCTATCGGCAACGTTGTCGCATGTTCACCAAGGGCTTCGCCGGCCTCTACCTGGTGCTCATCGTCACTTACAACCTGTTTGTGCTCATGCAGTTTCTCATTAAGCGCTTTGTCCAGGAAGTGCCCGGCACTACGATGGCCATGCCCTATACATCCGTGTCGCCCTGGAGCGTGCACAATGGATTAGGCTTCTGCCTGATGTACTTTCTGCAGGGCTTAGCTGGCTACACCTGCACAGCAGGCCATGCCTCGAGTGATCTTCTCATCTATGCGGTGCTCATTCAGGCCATCATGCACTACGACTATTTGTCAAGGCAGCTGACTGAGCTGCTTATCCAAGCAGGACGTGTGAGAGATGGCTACGAGCAGGATCTCAAAGTGCTGCAACAGCTGATCTCCTATCACAACAAGTTGCTAGGGTAAGTTTGCTTCCATTCTCAAGACTCTTCGCTCTCTCTTTGACTCCCTTCTCTCGCAGCCTGACCGAGGTCATCAATAGGGTGTTTGGCTTGCCATTGCTCTTGAACTTTATGGCCTCATCTCTGATGGTTTGCTTTGTGGGCTTTCAAATGACAATTGGTCTCAGCTTCGATCTTATCTGTAAGCTAGCAGTTCTCTTCGTAGCGGAAATTGTGGAAATCTATTTGATATGCTACTTTAGCGATCAGCTGATAAATGCCGTAGGTTAAATAGTTTAGATAACTGATAGGTATTACTATATTACTAATTATTTATTTATCCTGCAGAGTCTCAGTGTCTCCGATGCTGTCTACAATATGAACTGGCCTGACGCTGATAAACGATTCAATAAAATGCTCATCATCATTGCTCAACGCGCCCAGCGACCCGTTAGCCTCAAGGCCACTGTGTTCTTAGATGTTTCAATGCAGACAATGACAATGGTGGGGGAATTAAATGGAATTTTAATAATCCTGTTCTCCATTTTAATTTACTTCTTTCATTTACTTGCAGTTCTTGCAAATGACCTACAGATTCTTTTGTGTGATTCGAACCATGTATCAGTAAAGAAAGAAGACAATTGAAGAGTGAAGCAAACACAATTAAACTAACTTCAGGCACGCAGATGGCATTGGCATTATACTTTCTTATATTATATTAGCTTACTATATTGTTGATAGAGGCTTAGTAAAATGTTCTCAGTTTGGATATATAGATATATATTTATACAACTATTTTAGTAGATCATGCATTAGTAAATTTGCTTTAAGTTCTATAGAATGTAAAACTTCACTCAAAATAAATCTGTATAAAAAATAAAAATAAATAAATAAAAAATAAAAAACTTAACTCAAAATTAATCTGTTAAACATATAATAAATAAGAGTATTAAAAATAAAGCAAATCACGTAAATAAAAATAAGCTATTAGTAATTTAATAACATTTATGAATATTTTAATATTATATAAATATTTATTTTACTAAATTAAATTATTTAGCTTGCTTTTTATAGGACTCTTTAGGGGCTTCTATCCAATTATTATGAAAGGTTAAACTTCTATGCGTTTGCTTCTTAAGTTAATTCTATAGATCACCTAAGCTTAGCTCCATTGTTATCGCTTGTCAACAACTAAGATTCTACTTAGACCAGAGATAAAATTTCTCTATATTCAGTAAAATAAATATTCATATAAAATATATATAATAAGTGAGTAAGTTAAAATATTAGACTACAAACAGCCATTTTAATTTTGTTGGTGATTGTTTAGTTTAGATTTTATAGAAATCTAGTATTTTTTTTAGTGGCATAGTGAATTAAGCTGTGGACTACTGTATATTTCAGATTTACTTCTTTCAGTAGCGAGAACATGTAAATTATATGTACATTTCTCTTGATTTCAGACTTGACTATTTTGCCTTCAAAGCTTAGCCTCGACATGATTCGAAGCATTTGAATACTCTGATTCATAACACTCTTACTACAAACACTACTATCTGCAAACATTTTTGACTATAAAAAAGAAAAGAAAAATATACCTGCGAATATGCTGTTGGCGAGGTTATCTCCAGTGGAATTATGTATATTAAAAATGAAAAAAATCGACATCATTTTCGTTCTCCTACGAACCAATCCCATATCGATTTTATTGGATTCATTCAATTGGACAGCTGTCATTTCTCAGGGTACCATTAAATTGACAGCATTAATAAATCAGAGGGCGAACGAGGAATTTGCAGAAATTACTTTATTTGCAAACAACTCGAAGACAACAATAATTTGAGGAATAAATAATTGAAGAACTTTAACCGCAGCGCGCTTCTACTTAACTGTTTAAACAATAATATGTAAACAGTGTTATAAACAGTGTTACTAATTAATTCATTATAATCGAAATTGTGTTTTATTCTGCTAGTACTAGGCTGTGGTTTTATAGAGAGGCTAGATAAGTTGAATAATACGTTTGGTTAAAGAAAAGAACTTATTTGCCTAAAAAACAATGTAAAATATATAAGAATATTCAGAATGTTCGAATCCACCTGAAGCCAGCAAAGAGCTACAATTTCAATCATTGTCCTCTTCTTTTATATGTACATACATATTTACAAGCATTTAAAACAAACGACATACATACATATGTCTGTATGTATGTATACACAAGAAAAGGCTTTGCCTACTGCGCAGATTATGCTGCGGCTGCGCTTGAGCATGTCCTTGAAGGCTAAAAAACACTAATAGTTGACCGATTTCTTTAAACTCTGTTAGCGACATTTAGTGTACATTTTTTGTGAAAGTACTTGCGATAATTATTTAGAAAATATAATTTTTGAGGCAGCTAAAGTCTTTTAAGTTTTTTAAGTTTTTTAAGTCTTTCAAGTTTTCTAAGTCTTCCTAATTTTCTAAGTCTCTCAAGATTAAAGTCATTCAAGTTTTCTAAGTCTTCCAAATTTTCTAAATCTTCAACATTTTCTAAGTCTTTACTGCTTAGCTCAACGATCATTAGCATTATCTTATGTCTACAGTTTTTCCTATATCTAATATTTAAACGATTCTTAACAATTATTTTTAACTATAACAATTCTGCTTAAAGTATTTAATATTATTAACAAATAAAATATTTACCTCACCACACTTCACTTCACTTTTACTTTACTACACTGCACAATTGACCCCCCACCGGGCCTGGACGACTGAAGAAATGCTACAGCTGCTGTTCTTTATATAGGGCGCCTTTCACTCAAACTCCAAGGCGTGCTCAAATGTTGAGCCTGCGACGAGTTGCGGTCGCTGCAGTCGATTGTGAAGTGATCAATGAGAACACTCTCTGCTGCTTCAAGCATTCTAAATGAGTTTAACTTAAATGTAAGCGTAAGCAAATATTGCTGAATACATAAAGACAACAGAAATCATATTCTGCAGCTCATTTGGTTAGACAGAGAGAGAGACAGACAGATATGCAAATATACAGACAGACATACGTTCAGATTAATAGGCAAACAAACAGAGAAGAAGGGTTCAAGAATATTTAGTATTCCCCACCAATAACCAATGAGAATGCATTCTGCTGTATCAAGCATTCTAAATAGGTTTTACTTAAATATAAATATTGCTACTGACATATAAAGGTCTTAAACTTGTCATCTTCTATTCTACTTATAGGAATTCATTTACTATATATACCCACGCCTCATTCTGCCTGTTACATACATTTTAAAAAAACCATTATATACTGATTTCCCATTTTCAATGGGTTCAGGGTATAAAAAACAAATGAATTAGACTAAAATATATGGAAATATGAAGGTACATACTATTATAATATAGTTTATACCAAAATAAAAACAACTGATTTCTTGAAATTCTAAAAAAAACATGTCTAGATCAACTTAGCCCGCTTCCTTCAACTCGTTACAAACATTTTAAGCAAAACCATTATGGTCATAAAGTCTTATTTTTAATGGAGACAGGGTATTTTTTGTTCGATACGTCTAGATTAGATTAGAAATAGTAATTGGTAAAAAATTAATTGATTAAAATAAAATTAAAAATTCAGCTGTCATCAGCTCAAAGTTTATGATAAGCAAAGACTAAAACTACACGCGGCGCAAATGGGATATGTATGTATGTATGTACAAACATAAGTATGTATGTATGTAAATGATAGTAAATCTCTCCATTAGCTTGTAGCATAGCAGTGCGTAGCATTTTAATTCGCCTTGTCAGCGTATTCTAGATCCCTCCCTCTATAAATACTGAACTGCCTTTCTACTCGGATAATTAGAGGACCTTAGTCCATTTATGTATATATAATTAATTTTGTGGTTTTCATAAATGGTCAAAACAGAGTTTGTGGTTTCGACAAATATCAACATTAAACAATAAATAGCTATGCGTCGCAGTAGCTCATCAGTTAGTTTCAGTCGAGAGCTTGAGTGGAATAGTTAGAGATATCAATAACATGTCCGGGGAGTTTGCTACCTTCAATGACTTTATGAGTTTGCCCGTGTTCTTCTACCACACGCTGGGCGTGGATCCCTATGAGTCGCCCAGCTTCAAGAAAGTGCCCAGTCACTGGCTCTACATTGTGCTCTTCTTGAATCAGTCGAACATGAATTTCAATTTCGTAATGGAGTTCCTCTACGTCGTGCTCTATTTCAATAAACCGGAGCATATTGTGGAGGTTTGTATGACAATTTGCTATCTGGGCTTCGTTCTGGTCAGCCAACTGAAGACGGCCAGCGTGTGGCGGCAGAAGGCCAAGCTCAATGATTTGGTGGCCGAGTTGGAGTCCATCTTTCCGGCTGCAGTCCGCAAGGAGCAGGACGACTATCGAGCCATATACTACAAGCAACGTGGCCGTTTCATATTTCGCGCCTTCAGCGGACTCTACCTGCTGCTGGTCGTCACCTATAGCTTCTATATCTATGTTCGCTACGCCATACATCACTGGCTGCTCCACGCGCCGGATGTGGAGAAGGGCATGCCCTTCTTTTCCATTTCGCCCTGGGACTGGCACGACAATTGGAGCTACTACTTCATGTATTTGCTGCAGGTCGGAGGCGCCTACACTGCGACCACGGGTCACATTTCGGCGGATCTTGCAATATACGCCGTCAATATGCAGCTCGTTATGCATTTCGATTATCTCTCGAAATCTCTGACAGAATACAAAATCAAGGCAGGCAACGAACCCAATGGTTATGCCAAGGATTTAGCAGCGCTGCGGGAATTGATTTTATATCACAACAAACTGTTGAGGCAAGTCAAGTGTTGATTTTGATTGAGGTTAAAGATATATCTAATGCTTTTTCAGACTCTCGGACGTAATGAATTCGGTATTCGGCGTGCCTTTGCTCTTGAACTTTCTCACCTCCTCAGTGATGGTCTGTTTTGTGGGCTTTCAGATGACCCTCGGCCTGAGTGCTGATCATACCGTAAAGCTGGCGCTCTTCATGATCTCAGCCATATCGGAAATCTATTTGATTTGCTATTTCAGTGACTGGTTAATTGCTTCGGTATGTGAGTTAGCATTAGCTCCAATGTATTCTAGGAGGTCTATACTTAATTTTGTTTTCTTTCCTCATAGAGTCAGGCTGTCACTGCAGCTGTTTATGAGATGAATTGGGGGCCCGGCGATCCACGCTTTAATAAAATGCTAATTTTCATAGCGAAACGAGCGCAAAAAATTGTTTGCCTGAAAGCTACAGTATTTTTGGATATATCTATGGAGACTATGACTATGGTAAGTAAATACTTTAAAATACTATGTTGACACACTTTTCACATCCAATTTCATGCAGTTCCTCAAAATGTCCTATAGATTATTCTGCCTAATACGCACAATGTATCAGTAGAGCCTGAATTTGAAATTGGAATATAATGCAGGATATAAAGAACGGCACAATATGAGGTACACCATCGTACAAGGTACGGAATGGTACAAGTATAGCTAAAGCTATTTCTTAAGGCATTTTAATTACACAGAATACAAATATATATATTTTTTATAAAGAAATCGAAGATAATATTTTTTGAAAATACAAAAAAAAAAAAAAATTTGTTCTAGTCATTTAAAAATCGTATACTAGATTTCCTAATTTAGTAGTAAATACACAGTGTGTTTAAGCATACTATAAAATATATATTTTATACAGATATCTTAAAAGTGATTTCTTAAAATTAAAAAAATTAAGTTAAAATCTCAATATTAAAATCTAAATCCAATCATACAAAAAACGAACACATACACATACAAAATTAAAAAAAATATATATATATATATATATATGCAACAAAATATATTCTAATGATTCAAAAAATGTATTCTAGTCTATAAACATACAACAAATTATATTGTAAAATTTCAGAAATATATGTTTACATTAAAAATAAATTCAAAATCTAACAAATATCTCATTTCATATATGTCTACCTTAACTTTCTCCATACAATTTTTTCCAATAAATCGATTAAGTTACCAACTAAATCTGTCTTTAATCGGACAGATTTACTGCTCTATGTTTTGGTTCTTAGTAAATGATGTTGTACAGGCATCTAAGGTCTGAAATTCGCAGTGAAATTAATTACTTAATTAGCGTAGTTCTTCCCATTTCCCATTCCCCATTCCCCTTTCGACCCATTGCAGTGCGAACAGCTGCGTTCTAGAAGTCAGTCCATGGGATATTCGTGTGGTCTGTCGGCAATGTGCGTGTGTTGCGGTCCTTTAAATGTTGTTATAAATAATTAAACATGAACACTGGCCGACCTAGTCGACTCCCTGTTCGCCCTCTCAATGCCAAATACCAATTGATGGCCATATTAATAGTCCCAGCTCGGACCCGGCCTGTGTGGGAGTTGCTTCACAACATTTTGCCCGGATTTGCATTTGCGTGTTTAGGATATTTAAATGTTTCGAGTTACGGTAATCAGAATCATGGATAAGTATAATGTAATTTACATAATCAATTTATGATATATATATTGTGTGCTTTATTTACTTATTTAACAGGGGTTTATATTTTGTTTATTATCATATATCAAGAGTGTTTAGAGTAAAAATTAGTAAAATATTGAGATTGTTGGAGATTTATTTTAAAAATATTCTAGGATTTATATAGAACATCAAATAATAGAAATGTTAATACAAATAGTATTAAAAGCATTAAAACTTATATTTATATAATATATATAATTATGAATACCATTATTCAACAAATATATACAGATATTTGAAAAATATGTTTATGAGATTTGTAGATTTATGTTATATACGTTATGTTATATTATGTATAATACTCTACAATTTAAATAAAAACAATAAAAATAAAAAATAAAAAAAAAATATACGAATATATATTTGAATTTTTTTATTTTATTTATTTTTATTTTGTTAATATGTATAAAAAAATATTTAAAAATATGACGTTTATTAATTTATGTTAAAAAATAAATTATTGCGCAGTCAATATCATGAATTTAATAAAAAAAGGTTACAAAAAAAAGTACTCTTAATAATTGTTATAAAGATTTAAATTTTTTAAATTAAATATTTTTATTTTTATATTTATTAATATAATATAAAAAACATTACATTTTATTTGTTATTTTTATTGAATATAAAATCTAAAAAAAATAAATAAATGATTAGTCTCTGAACACCCTTAATCTATTATCAATAACCAAAGTTCGCGAAAATGAGAAAAAATACCTTTTTCTTTGTCGTAAAGAATGAAAAATGCAGAAATAAGATTTTTGTATGGACTTGTTTGACTGATAAAAGCAAAATGTGAATTACCTTTCCTCGCGATATTATTTATTCAAATATTAAAAAGCCTTCTCAAATCACATAAAACTAACCTCAATAAGACAAATGTTCAAAAGAAACAGAAATAATGCAAAATAAAAGAACGCATGCGATGGGTATGGGCAAGGCAGTTGCTTTTAGGTAAATGTCTTTGGTGAGCCCAGGTGCACTTACCTAATTTACAAACTAAATGAGTGAAAAGAACATAAAAAATAATACGAAGCACCAGCAAACGTAAGAAGCTTGGCGACTGGAGTCGATGTCAAGTGCAAAGTAAATATACATAAAAAAAAGGCTTCTCTTAGCCACTTTGATAAGAGCCAGAGCGACCGCAGCAGCAGCCAGGTAGCAGGTAGCAGTCAGGTAAAAGCCTAATGCAGCCAGTGAAAGTGGTTAAGGCGGTCGCCAAGGGGGCGTGCCAGCCGCTGCTGCTGCTGCTGCTGCTGCGCCAAGAGTCTCAGTTGATTTTGCATGCATAATTTGGGAGTGAGGCGTAAAAATATGCAGGCTTTGCACTTTGATAAAATATGCACGCGCAATAAGACTCTGAACTGAAGAAGCTAAGGCAGCGCATAAGACTTGCCAAAGATAATAAACAAAGAGAAGCAAAGATATAACAATTTGCATAAGTGGCGCAGTTCCCCTAATAGTTTTGTTGTCAAGACAGGACAAGGCACTCGTCGCCATTCGCATAAGTCAATCAGAGAAACAGAGCACATTAAGCATACGCATCAGTGATGTCATTTCAGCTTTTTCCGCCAGTCAGATATGGCTTTATTTTAAGTCACATTGCGGGAAAAATTCGAAATTTGCATGTTGCGGGAATTCAAGCTTTATAAATGAATGTAGATTTTCTTAAAGCTTTATTTTACTTTTCACAATATATTAAAAACCACAAACAAACAAATATATAAATCCAATTATTAAATGATGAAAAGGTATATCTAAAATATATATAAAAAACCTTTGTGCTCGTCAGTATTTCTCAACGACCTTTGCTATTAACACTTCTACATCGTCGTAGTTTCTGTTATCATATAATTATTTGTAGACTAAATTATAGTGTACGTTTGTTCCTAAGGAAATAGTTTATTTACACAAGATAAATTTGATTTATAAAAGGCATTCCTTAAAATATCACGGGTGTGCAATATACGATAACTGAATTGATTGATTGAATTGGCTGTAACAAGAATTTTAGACCATGAGCTAAGACCTCATTTCGTGTTTTGGTACCCAAGAAAATTTTCTACAAACTTAACGCCTCGGCGAATTGTTTAAGAATGCTAATAATCTTTTCATACCCTGAACCCATTGAAAATGGGAAATCAGGGTATAATATTTTTGTTAAATGCATGCAAGCAGCCCTATTGATTAAAGACCCTATCAAAAATCAGTCAAAAAACTATACCTCCTACATCCATGGAGCTAGGTCTCCAAATTTAAAGTATAGGTATGTATTTTATAAAATTTCGAATTATTATTATTATATTTATTATTATTATATATTATGAAATAACAATCTCAAAGGAATGAATAATAAAGGAATGAATAATATGAATTACTATGAATTTAATCAGGAAAATAGTGTTTTAAAAACCATTTTATTTTTGGCTTATTATTTCTTGAATTCAGCTTCTTTTTTGCCAATTTGGTTTTATTTACTCGAGGATTGATGACACCACTGAAACGAACTGTGGCACGCTCACTTCTTATGGTCGGTTAATTAAATACGAACTCCGAACTTACCAATATTATGCACGATATGCCAAACGGATATGCCCATAAAGTATCCGGCGTTGAATTAACGTAGACTATGAAGCAGCCATCGGTGCAGAGTTTTACGAGCAGCAAACCGCCAGCACGATAAAGTAGGCCAAGCCTATAGAAAGAGACAGAGAGAGAAAGAGTGAGAGAGAGGGAAAGAGGAAATTAAAATCGCTTTCATTGGGAGCTGTGTGGAGCCGCCTGAGAGCTTATTTTATGGCTTATGCTCGTCGTCTGGTCGCAGTTATTAACATTTTCAGCTTGGACAGCAAAAGGGAAATTAGATTTTGGGGTGGACCAAAAGCAAACTAAAGTCTATATATATATGAATATATATATTGAGAAAGCATTATCAATGCATTAGCTAATAGTAATAGTTGTTTGGATTCAATTCGTCCTTGTTCCAGTCCTCGTCCTCGTCCTCGTCCTCGTCCAAATACTTACCGCCTGCGCAATGCCATATTGAATTTGTCCAGCGGATGTGCATGCACATTGCGATTCTTGTGCCACAGCCACAAGAGTTTCTTCATTAAAATGACAAACAGCGCACAGAAGAGCAGAATGAACAGCAAATCGATGCAAACGAACAGAATGAAGCTCAGCGAAGGCGAAGGCGATGGAGTTGCGGATGTTCCGGAAGTGAATGCCGCGGCGTGTCCGGGCGCAATCCAGCCAATGGGTGGCTGCTGCTGCTGCTGCTGGTGCTGCTGTTGTGGCCAAGTCAATGCCGCAGCTGTCACAGCGGCCAAGTTCGACTCGCTGCCAACTGTGATTGATGACGCTGACGTGGCGAGAGCATTGCCCGATGTCTCAGCCATCGCCTGACGTCTGCTGCTCGCATTGCCCAGCAGCGCCTCCGACTCGAGCAGTAAATTATCAGCATTGAGCAGCGTGTGCGTGGCATAGTAGACGCCGCCGCCGCCGCCTTCGCCATACTCCTCGCCGGCATCCCCCTCGGCATCTGCTCCTGTCTGCTGCCTGCCGCCCGTCCAGACCAGCTCCAGCCACCAGTGGCGCGGCCATTTGCCTATGATGCTGCATATTAGCGGCGAGGCGATGGCGAACAGCAGCGGAAGCAGCCAGCTAATGCCGATGGCGCCTCGTATGCCCGCTGAGCCGCTAGACAATGGCAGCGAGGAGCCGGCGGCAGCACCAGACCTGCTCCGACTGGGCGGTGGGTGATTCCGGCTGCGGCTGCGACTGCGACTGCGACTCTGACTGCGACTCTGACTGGAGCCATTCGCCTCCGGAGACTGAGCGCTGATTTGCGTAATATTACTTAGACTCTCGCGGCGCTTGGCCGCCGGCTGTTGTTTGGTGGGGGTCGGTGGCTTGCTGCCGATTTGCAGATACTTCTTCGGCACCAGCTCCGTGTGTATGACCAGCGCAATGGCAATCAGCGTGGAGATGCCCAGCAGCAGGAGCGAGGCCAGCGAGCTGCTGATTATGGCATGCCAGTTCTGCAAAGAGGAAATTATGAGGCGCATTAATAACGATCCAGTAAAAGGGAGATTGGCAGCCACTTCGTTGCAACATCATTATTTTTAATTAAATATAAAAAGTTGTCATCACATTACAGCAACAACAACAGCAACACCATCAGTTGCTGTTGTACCATTTACGACCTAGCATATATTTACTTGACTTTTTTTTATGCTTATTTATATATTTCACAGCTATTTACTGGGATTTCCCGCAGCTCTGTCAGCCGTAAAGATGACATCACAATTTGACGCGTGCTTCGAGCATAAATTATTTCATTACAATCCCAACAAATGACTGGACATCACTTATTAAAAACTTATTAAAAAAGTTGTGCTCCAGCTTTGGCCCAAATGGGAAAATGTTTTATTAGCGTTGTAAAAAGGAAACATAATACTTGGAGCTGAGATTTTCTCAGAGTTGGGTTTGTTCACGCAGACATTAACAAAGTTCTACACTAATAATAATTACGTAAACTATGCATTTTAATAAATTGTTTAAAGAGCCCTAAATTCTTTTAATTCAAGTTTTCTAGTCATTGCTAAGAATGCTGAACTGCTTGCAAACTGCTTGCTGAGGACAATGGGAACTGCTTACTGCGGTCTCCGTTTCGGGTGTTTGTGAAGTTTTTGGACAACTTAAGTCATAAATAAATTTAGTTATTGCATATAAAAAAGTTAATGACTTTTATATAATTTTGGAGCATAGGATCAACATTTAAAAATCTGAAAATTTTAGATAATATATATTACTATATAAGAAAATAAACAGAAATTAGAATTTTAACTTGGGTAAGGTTAATAACAAACATTTATTTTTTTTAGAAATAATATAAATTAATAGGAAAATGCTTAATATTAGAAGGTATCTTAAAAATTATTATTATATATACACTGACGAGCAAAACTGTAACACGATTTCAATGTTGTCACTTCAACGGTCTGTATTTTCGCTTCTACTGTATGCATGGTTTAGATCTTAGGCTTGTTTTATTAGTACAATATTAAGCTCTCTTTTCTGAAAATTTGAAGTCATTCGGTCAACTGGAAGAGAAATGCAATGACAAGGAGTAAGAAGAGTCAAATGTTACAGTTATGCACTCTCAATGCAAAAGCTGTTTTTTAAGCTTCAAAGCTTTTTTTACCGTTAAAGTTGCATTGTTTTCATTGAACTTGGTGATATTTGCGCATTTTAAGTAAATTTGCAAATCAGTAACAATGGACAGTAAAAATAAAGAGAAAATAATGGATTTATTGCTAACAGGCGAATCTGTGCGGAAAGTGGCTAACAAATTTGGTGTTAGCCATATGACTGTGCAGAGAATAAAAAAAGCCAGTCAGAAAATAGTTCCAAGCAACAAAGGAGGTCGACCGCGAATTTTAAGTGATCGCGACACGCGCCACGTGGCCAACTTAGTGGCAGGCAATCGTGACATTGCGCCAAACAAAGCAGCGCAGATACTTAAGTTTAATGCCAGCGCGTGGACAGTCCGTCGCAGTCTCAACAGACTTGGACTAAAAGCAAAAGAAAAGAAAAAAACCTTTACTTGCAAAGAGGCACATAATTTTGCGAAAAAACTTTGCTGCAACTCATGAAAATTGGACTGTAGCTGATTGGGATGCTGTAAGTCACCTAAAAATAGCTAAAACAATTGCTGAATGAATATTTTAAAGGTAATATGGTCCGATGAAACCAAAATCAACCGATTTTAGCCAGATGGACGATCCTGGTACTGGACTAGAGATCCCACAGTCCAGTCAGCCAATACAGTACGGCAAACTGTCAAGCACGGTGGAGGCTCCATTATGGTTTGGGGGTGCATTAGTAAAAATGAAGTTGGACCCCTAGTTTTAATTGATGGTACAATGCGTAAGGAGCAATACCTTAACATTCTACAACAGAATTTGGGAGGAGTTATCAAAAAAATGGGTCTTGCTGCTGAAAAATGCATTTTTCAGCAAGACAATGACCCGCAGCACACGTCCCATTTGGTCCAAAACTGGTTACTAAACCAAAGATTTCAGTCCCTTAAGTGGCCTTCGCAATCTCCTGACATGAACCCCATCGAAAACCTATGGAGTCATGTGAAGTCGCAGCTTGGGAAATATGCGGGTCCTCCAAATGGAATGATGGAGTTGTGGGAGAGGACCAAGGACGTCTGGTACGCAATTCCTCCTGCAATGGTGCGACAGTACACCCAAAGTATGCCAAATCGCATTACTGATCTAAAAAAATCAAAAGGGCTATGGACCCATTATTGAAAAATTATTAAAAAATATATTTGTTAAAAACTAGCCAGAGTGCAAAACTGTAACATATGACTTTTTTTTTACATTTTTGGTTCGTATATTTCTTCCAGTTGACCGAATGACTTCAAATTTTCAGAAAAGAGAGCTTAATATTGTACTTATAAAACAAGCCTAAGATCTAAACCATGCATACAGTAGAAGCGAAAATACAGACCGTTGAAGTGACAACATTGAAATCGTGTTACAGTTTTGCTCGTCAGTGTATATATATATATATATATATATATATATATATATATATATATATATATATATATATATATAAATTAAAAAAAAAAATAGTATTTGAATAACAAAATATTACTTCTAAATGAAAAATAAAAATTGAAAACTAGAAATAAAAGTTGTATATATTATTATATATTTGAATAAAAAAAAACTTTAAAGTAGAATATTAAATTTAAGTAAGGTTAATAAATATAATTACTTTTTAAAAATAAAAACTTTATTTATTAAAATAAAAATAACGTAAAAGACTGTAATAATCAAAAGATTTTGAAATAATATAAGTAGGTATATAAATAATATAAATTAGAGTATGCTAAAATGGATAAGCAGTTAAATTAGTTTTTTTTTTATTAAATTTGTATAATTTATGTCTAAGAAACTTGCAATTTGGAACATAGACTCATTGGCAACCTAAATATATAAATTGTACAAAGCGTTAAGGGTTGAGATAACGAAGCGGCAGAACAAGATATTCTTACTAAATAATCAATACAACAATAAATATTTTTATTGAAAGGAATAATTCACTAATTTCTTCTTATAACAAATTAACTAAAAGAACAACTTATAAAAAATATAAACAAATTATAGCTACAGCTAGATGATCCGAATGCTTCTTAAATCATTTTTTGTTTTACTTAAGTCATTTAGCTAGCTAGACTATATGCATGAATACAATCCCCATAAATTAGTTACAGTATATGCAACTGTTCTATCAGCTCATCAAATGCCTGACCCAGCTGACAATATTCATAACTAGAATCCACAATATAATCAAATGCGACTTGTCCTTTTACTTTAGCCATGAAGTTCATTTCACTTCATTCATAACCAAAAGCCACAGCGCATAATTTCATTATGTTTTGCCATTTCTGGGTTGTGCTTGTGGTTACGTTGCCAATAACCACTAACCAAATTGCAAGCTAATAGACATTAAATACGTGTACGACGCTCTGATATTGAATTAGAATATACCATTCACAGTGTTTTCTTTTTTTTTTCAGCGAAGCTGAGCTGTGGTTGAAGCCAAAGTAAAATGTTGTGGTTTTAATATTCCTGCCACAGTTCATTACATTAACAGGATTTCTCTTTCCACACACACTCACACAATCACACGCTCACATACATATGCATATGTGTTTGTCATAACTGTTGCTTTTTGGCTTCTTGGAATATGAGCATGGAGGTCAGCGGCTTTGTTGTCTGCCCCGACTGCAGTAAAATAAATTTGTAAACTTTTTAATTTTCAATTCTCAGCGCGAATATTTTACGGCGTCGCTTTGTATTTATGAGAAATTATAAGTTAAGTGCGCTTAAAAGCTTTCGTCTGTCTCACTCGCACACAGCTCTCCCTATCTCTCTCTCTCGTGGGACTCGCTGGCGTATGCGATATTTTCCATGTTATTTATTATGTATTTTTAACTGGCGCTGAAAATTGTATTTATTTATACACAAATACATGTACCATAAGTGAAATGTAAATATATATTTCAATTATATTTATTGTTCGCGCTGACATGGGCGTGGCTGCCGGCCAGCCGCCCACCTGCTGTGACACGTGTCCTCTCGAACCACATGAAATTTGCATATGTCTTTGCAGCGAGTTGCACGTGTTTGTGTTCACGTGTGTAATTTGCTGCTGCTTCTTCTTCTTTTTCATAATTTTAATTATAATTTGTTTCACATTTTCATAAATTTGCACGCATCTGCTGCATGCGCGCCTTTGGCATTGAGCAACTGCCCGCTGGCCGCAAATTCGTCTTTGCGTCAGCTGCTCATTAAGAGCTGATTTCAAATGCCAAACGGAATGCGTGGCAAACATGTGCGAGTGTACATCTACACACACTCACACACACACTCACATTCGTTCACCCACTCATGGCCTTGTTGCCGGCTCTCGCGGCACCGCCAAATTGTGACAGCCTCATGCCTTGGGGTCGCACTCGGACGCGTTTGCTTTGAATTGCACTTGAGTTGAGTTGAGTTTTGTGCAGCCATTAAGTAGACCTCGCTCACTTGACTAGAGCACTAGAATACACTCGCACACTTGTACACTCGCACACTCACACCTACACTCACACACTCACTCACACACACACTCACTCAGACTCTTCCGTTTGAAACTTTGTCTTCACTTTGCTTCACTTCAACGTGTTGTTTCAGGGTTTTCGGGCGTAGTTTTGACGATTGTCCATAAGTTGTTACACTCTGTACCCATTGAAAATGGGAAAACAGGGTATATTGGTTTTGTGAAAATGTATGTAACTGGGGGATGGAGGCGTGGCAGACCCCATTCAGTATATATGTATATTCTACTTATTATTAAGGGACGAGTAGAGATTATTTAGCCCTGTCCGTCTATTCGTTCGTTTATCCGTCTATCCCTCCGTATGAACGTAGAGATCACATTAACCACAAAAGCTAGACAATCTAAGATTTTAAAGATTATTTTGTGATTAACGTGACAGATGGACAGATGGACAGGCCGAGAAACACATGAACAGACTTTATATAATTATGTTTTGTTTTTGTTTTTACCTCATCCCCTTTCCCTTATTATCGATATGAAATCGATAATTTGAATACAGGTTTTAAGCGTGGCTTGCATTTTATAAAAACTCAATATTTCAAACTTACTGCATAGATCCGTGTACTGAATTAAAAGCTTTTGTAATTTTCAGAATTGGAATACCACCCCCAACATTGCTTAAAAATAAACGACTGAGCACAAAATGTTAGAACTTTTCTACTTAGGTATACGCTCTAGTTAGTCATCTAAATTAATAACATCGTATGTTAATCTTTTGTTTAAAATTGTTTCTAAAAGTGTTGAGTTTATCACTGATTTTGACCGCAGCTGTGCACATGAATGTCATTAACACGTTCTAAAAGTTTGAATAAGAAAGTCCATTTATATTATTATATTACAATATTATATTATAATATTTTCATAAAAGAAGCATAGAATGTTTCAAGTATCAGCCCTACGCTTAGTTTAGGGTAACTGCTAGTCAACCCATCTCAACTAAAGCACTTTAACTTGTTTTCTTTGGTTTTCATCTCTCTCTCTCTCTTTTCTCTATCTATCTGCGCGACTTTTTCCCCCAATTCTTTGTCAACTTCTGTCGGCTTTTCGCAACAAACATTTTCGATTGTGTTTTCAGTTTTTATTGTCGCGTTGGCGTTTTATTTGTTTTTCATTTATTTATTTCGCTTTTGCTTTGCTCGAACTTTGCGCTGCGGCCCAGTTTATTACTAATTCAGAAATGTTCCATCTTGTTAGAGATTTTCGCATGTTTGTTTCATTTTGGTGTGTTTGGTCTGACTACCTCTGGAGATTAGAGAGCATGAATTTGTATATTTTGTTTATACGCGCACTTTTCGCTTTATAATTCAAAAGATTTTGTGGATTCTTTTGGGACTGAAAGGTTCCATGAGGTAATGAGTTTTTGACGGCTCTTCGGACCGATCTCAAACATTTTATATCCTGGCCCCGTCTCAGGGTCTTTGCAAATTGAAAATTTGCGCTTTTATTAATATTTATTTCGACTTTAGTGAGTTGATTCTCTGGAGAATTGTTTGGCTGCCTGTTGGTTTTTAATTTCCTTTCATTCAGTGCGTGGGCCAACAGGTGGACGAGCTCTGTTCTCAGTTCTTTCTCTGTTATTTCATGGATTTTGTGTAACGAACTGTAAATTATAATATTTACAAATCCCGGGCCCAGACTCTGAACATTTATTGGCGCATTATTTGCCAGACGACGAGCTAATTTCTTTTTGCAAATGATGATGAAGTTGATGATGATGATTGTAATTGTGATTGGGCTGAGTCGAGTTTCGGCAGATTACTTTTCATGAAAAGTGGAATTCATGCTTGAATTCCTTCGAAAATTTCTAATTAGAATATTGTGGAGTTTCTAAGCCAACAACAACAATAAAAACAACAAACAATTGATTGTTACTTAGCAGTCGCAAATGGCTTTTTGTTGTAGCTAACAAACCAAAAAAGGGCTAAGAACTAATTTCAATTTGACTTTGTATTTAATCAGCTGCCGTTGCTTATATATAGTGTATATATACATATAGGTGAACTGTAACTCAATCTCCATTTTTACTATGCATTGAATTAAGTTGTTTTTTTTTTTTTTTATATTTGTTTTTTCACTTTGTTAAGGCTTTGTTCGGTTTTTGGTTTCTTTTGTTGTTATTTATTGCTTTTATTTTTATTTTTTGGTTTGCCTTTATTTCAGTATTTATTTCCCAGTAATTAAATTTTTCGCCTTGGTCGGCAGGTGGTGCTTGTGTGCGAGAGAGAGAGAGAGAGAGGGAGAGTGAACCACAATGGCAGCTTTTGTTTTTACGCGCACCGCTTAAAAGTATGCTACGAATGTTCCCAGCATTTTCTGGTTTGAGTGGACTTTTTAATGGGAATTGAAATCAAATTCCTGTTATTTCACAATTATAATTTTTGATTTGATTTAATTTGATATGAACACGAAAACTCTTCATTTCTTTTCATGTTATTCATGTTCAGTGAGCTGCTTTCATTAATTAAAATTTATCAATATTTATTTCTACTCACCGCTGGCAGCATTTTCATAAAACCCAACAGGTAAATGAGCATCACACTCGATGTGGAAATGCAAAATTGCATTTTGAGAAAGGTGACGGCGCATTTCCGATTACACCAGATGGGCAGCAGGATGAGAAAGGCGGAGCAGCATTGCAGCAGGCAGAGGGCGCAGCTCACGATCACAAAGATTGGACGCTGAGGCGTGTGCGACTGCGAGGACTGAAATGAGATTGAGAGGGAGAATGTTTAAGAAAAAATATACATTTAATTGTTGTCATATTAAGGTATTAGATATTGCTAATTTGTAAAATAAAGTACTCTCTTTTATTAAAAATATTTTAGCTTCTGTTTAAATCTTTTCTAGAGCCCCTCTATAAACCTAACAGAATTTTCTATTCCGCATCTCATTAATGATAAGCTAAAGTGAGTGTAGGAGAACTGTAGTCCTTGTATAATTAAGTGTCGCTGGCTTCAATGGAACAGTGAAATCAGTCGAAAAGAAAAATATCACGTACACAAGGACAGTGTTTGCTTTGTGACGGAAGTACATCACATTCAAATGCAGCAGAGGAATCGTGTCAAGATAATTAACTCTGTACACAGAAATATTTACATTTTGTTACAGTCGACATGCAATTAAATGTGGAGGTTTTTGACACCAAGCGAGAATACCAGAAAAATAAAACTACTAAATAGTTATTTATTATTCACGTTTGGTCTTTTCTATCAGCTCAACTATAGAAAATATATATGTAATTAAATTTAGAGATTAAACTTAATTAAAGTGGAGTTTTTATATACACAAAAATATAATATTGATAGGGTATCTAATGGGAGTGTTCAGCTAAGCTGTAGCTCTAGCTAAGCAAATAGAAGGGTTAAAAAATGCAAGCGAGAAAGTAAGGTTCCAACGGAGGCAGACAGTCTAACAAATAAATAAATCAAATCAAATTATGATGTAATGAATATTTTTTTTTTACATATTTTTATATAAAAGAATATATATGTATATTTATATATTCGAAATTTAATCCAATCCAATTAAAATAAAATGAAATAAATAAATTTAAAATATATATAAATACTATTTTAATTGAATATAAAAAACTATAAATATAATTTTAATTTAAATATAAATAATTTTTATAAATACATTTTTAATTTAAATTTAAATAATATATTTTTTAAATTAAATTAAAATTTATATTCATTTTAAATTAAATACAAATGTATTTATATTTTTTATTGGATTCCAATAAATATATTATTTACATTTATTTTAATGATGGTTAAGAGTTGCATATAGATGCAATGTAAAAACATATAACAGATATAATATTTACAGAAATAAAGCAATGAAATTAAATACAAAATTTAAATGTTGTTTTTTTTTTATTTTTTTATATATGTAAATATTGAAATATATAAAAACACACAATAAAAATTATGAATTGAAGTTATGAAAATATTGCAATAATACAAAAATAATTATTAAATATTAAATGCTTTCTATAGAACATTAAATGCTTTTCACTCTAAAAAGTCACTTAGCAAGTATTTGATTTAATTAATTTAATTCATATTTAAAATGGTATATGTATTTATGTAAATATTTAAATGTAAATAAATGTATAATTTAAAAAGTATTTAAATATAAAATTAAATATTAAATTTTAAATGCTTTCTAAACCACCATGAATGCTTTTCGCTCTACAAAGTCATTTAGAAAATCAACATAAATGAAATTAAATGCAAAGTTCAAATGTCTTTAAATTTAATTCACAAATAAAATGATGTATGTATTTATATATGTAAATATTAAAGTCCATCAAATCAAAATATTGATAATAAAATAAATATGCATTCTATATCACATTGAATTTCTTAGCCATGCAGCAACTTGGTCGTCTGCCTAAATATTTAGAATTAAGCCTTTGATTCTCTCCTGCTAGCAGATAATTGCATGCTGTGTCAATGCGAACCTATTTCTCATATTGTGGCTTTTGGTAATTAAGTTACGAATTATAAGCTTGGCCTGCTTTGGCTTTCAGACTGCCGACTAATGCTCTCTCTCTACTTACGTGTGGTTGCCTCTTGGTCAACATGACCACATAGGTGCCGGAGAGCGGGCAGATGCAGCGGGTTATGTTCTCCATTAGATGCTTTGTGATGCACAGATCCGAGCGCCAGGTGGAGTCAAACGAGGCCTTGTAGTCATGACTGTGCACATGCATATTGACAAGTTGTTATTACTGAAGAAATCACTGAATTGTAATCTAATTTAAGCTTACCCACAGACAGCGACCCAGTCGCCGGTTTTGGGCACACTTTCGTGCTGGAATATAATCTCCACGTGGCCAGCTTCAAAGGACAAGTCGAGGGGTTCGCGGAAATTGTCATTCGAGCGGTTCGATTGAAACAGCCAAGTTTGAATAATGCGAGAGGCCAGCACATAGTCCGAGTCCTTGGGGTCGCTGTAAATGGAGAGGAGTATATTCAAGTATATATTTAACAGAGTATATTTTGTAGTATATTATAGAGTCTATTTAACTAATTGTAGTCTAACTAATTAGTTTAGCCTACTTAAAAATTTTAGTCCTTATCTAACAGCTGCTATAAATATTTGTAAATGATATCTAGTTATCTAGGGTAAAGTAGATATTTATAATCTTCGTTTCAAGTCTTTTGCAATTCACTATCTGTCAAAAAATGTTGGTAATATTATATTTAGTATATATTTAATATACAATAAATAGACACAATTATTTTGCTTAAAGGCAATTCAAAGTATACTTAACTAATTATAGTACAACTAATTAGTTTAGCTTGGTTACAAATAATAATCCTTAGCTATCTATTAGTTGCTGTAAATATTCCTCATTTGATCAACTATTACATGTTCAGATTTCTCCTTTCCTATTTTCAATTTATTATTATTATTATTAATTACTTAATTATTATTAATTAATATATATTAAATATACCATAGAGCGAAGTATTTAGATTAAAGGCAATTCAAAGTATACTTAATTATAGTCCAACCAAAATATTTTGCCTAGTTACATATTTTAATCCTTAGCTATCTAACAGCTGCTATGAATATTCCACATATAGTCAGCATTTACATGTTAATATTTATAATCCTCTTTTCAATCCTTATGTAATCTACTATCTATTACATAAATTTGGTATTATTTAGTATATTTAATATACCATAACAGCTGCCGTTGCCTGCAGCAGTTGTCATTCGGTATTTCAGCTAATCTTATCAAGCAACGCAAGGACGAATCGTTCAGCTGCTGAGTGTATGTTCATTAAGCTCATATCACTCACATACACATACACATGTGGACACATTCTCACACCCACACACGCCCACATATGTGTCTCTGTGGTTCATTATAATTTAATCAACATTTGTCTGCATATTGGCAACTATATATTCCTAGTTCCCATTTCATGCCAGATTCAAATCTCTTGCTCTGGCTCTGGCTCGGTCTCCGGTCATGTTGTTGTTGTTGTTGTTGTCATGTTACATTTTGCTTGCAGCTTATTTGCATTTTGTTTACAAACTAACAGCTTTACACAGCATTGCGATGGTGCTTTTGCAGCTGCTTTAATGCGCTTATGAGAGATAGAATCTCTAGTGCAGCAACACTTGGCATTACACACAGAATTATTTTTACAGATATGCATTGAAATTAAATTTCATTTGTTGTTGAAAACTTAAAGGAAAAGTGAGAAATAGTGTGGAAAAGCTATAGCTGGCACATGAGAAATATTTCAGCAATAATTTCACTTTTTACATGTAATTAATGAAATTAGCAGGAAGCTATAATTAATTGAAATTACATTTTAAATATGGTTTTTATGCACACGTAAAAGTTTAAAAGTGAAAAATATTTAAGAATTATTTTCTCTCATGTTAATATTTTTGTTTCTTTTTTACATTTATATTATAGTCAAGTTGTAAAAATATTGTTGTTTTAAAAATTGATTAAAGTGAATTGGGCAGAGAAGTGTGAAAAAGTATGTCAGTCAATTATTAATGTTTTCTTTTAATTTATAACTTAATACATCGAGATATTGTATTTAAAAATTAATTAAAATAAAACTTAGGAAATTGGATAAGTTTTTAAAATATTTCATTTCAGCCTCTTGTTATGTTTCATTTTAAGTTATAATTAATTTTAACTATCATTTTTCTTCTTAATAAATAGTTAATTAAAAAAATATTTTTGTACTCTATCAAAGTAAAAATGAAAATATATTATTTTACAGTCATTTATTACATATGATGATAATAATTATTTATTACAAATTTAAGTTTTTATATACCTAATAATTTTAAATCACATAGACCCTTGTTATAATTGAATGTTATTGTATTATATAGTTATTTAAAATTATTTATAAATCAAATTTTAACTCCTTTTACTTTATTTATACTCTTTTATTAGTTGAATAATTGTTGTTTTATATAGTTATTAAAAATTAATCATAAATCAAATTATAGCTCTTTTTAATTTGCCTTTAATTTTTTTACCTTTTTAAATTTGTCAACAAAAAATTAATATTTTTTTAAAGTTACATTAAATTTTTTAAGTTAGCAGACTGTGCTTAAGCTCTATCTTTTTAAATAATTATATAGCATATATATTGATTTATTTCTGTTACCCACCTGCCACGCGTGTAGTAAGTTTTTGGAAGAAAACTTTTAAGATTCTTATAAGAGATCACAGAAGCAAATATTGTCGAATTGGCCATGATATGCAGCAGACGCGTGGACAGTCCAATGTCCATATAAAGTTGGTCCGAGAACAGGTCCTCGCTGTGAAAGTGAAGAGAAGTGCACACAGGTTAGATTAAATCATGGCAGGCCACTCTTAATTAGCTTAATAAGACACTTGAGAGAGTCCAAACTCGGTGCACCAAGGTGGCCAAGGCATCTCAACAGGCCAACACCGACCCAGTCAGCCAGCCAGCTCCTGCGAAAAGTCCTTCAAGTTGGAATTTTTATGAGCAATTTTTATAGTAAGCGAGCGCGTGCGCTTGTTTTATGCATTCATTTTTTTTATTTTTATTTATGTTTGCCCATAAAGTAAATTTTCCATTAGAAGGAAATGCAAAAAAAAAATATGAAAGAAGCGAAGGAAATGTTTGCCCCTGCCAGTGTATATTAATCAAGCGGCCATAAAGCGAAGTATCCTGTTTACTTGGGCTGCAAAATTTGCATTTTGCCTTTATTTCTAATTATGAAATTATGCAAAGCGCTTGACATGTGCCAGAAACAGGTCTGCCATGGCCAAGATATTAGTTTTTAATGCCTCGCTTTATATCGAAATATACTTTAACGGTTTTCTGATAAGCCAGTAAATCAAGAAGTTTGCAATTGAAATTTACTTTATATAGTTATATTTAAAGATAGATTTTTTTTGAATTGAATACCAAGTCTATGAATTTAATTTAAAGCATTAATAATTTTAAAGTTAAAAAAAAAATTTATATTAATATCTTATATTTCGTATATTACTATTATAAAAAAAATATATTATATTATATATAAATTTTATAAAATAAATATTTAAAAATAATTGATATTTATATATTTTTATATTAATAAAGTATAATATAGAAATATTTTATATTGGATTTTATTCACATAAAGATATATTATGATCAAAATTTTTTTTTTTACTTTTATATATTTATATATATATATTTATACATATATAAATATGTCGAGCAAAGCAAACAAGCTTCATATTAAGATTATAGATTAGAAAGAAAGAGAGCTTGTTGGGAAATCGAGATTGCCTGGGGAGATGATGTTAAAATGATAATTACATAAGTTATCATTATTATAAGCACGGCTGAATTAAATAAAAAAGGTTTATATTATAACGATTATTAAGAATCATTACAACATCAATTTTAATTGTAAATGTAAATAATTTCTGAAGCCATAAACAGCTTAGGCCTTCGATAACCATTGCATTTGACCAAACATATTTTACATAAATTACATGAAAATATTTGGCAGAAATCTAATTTAGCGCATCTTGTGTATGCAAATATTTATAGCTGGAAATATATTCATTAAAACAGATGCGTAAATATGAGTGTAAAAATTTAAATCAATTAAAATACATAAAAATATTACTAAACAAATTATGCTATGGCTTATGGAGTGAATCTTCGGACGGACAATTGATGCTCTTCATAAATTTATATTTGTATCTCATATCAAACATTTATTAAAAAATGTAATTTAAATATTATTTTAAGCAATATAGTTAGCAAAATGTAAACAAATGTAATGATTGTGATAAAGTAAGCGTACAAAATAATTGTGTGCTGCATGGAAAAATGAGGAAATTGAGCAGAAATGATGCGATGCAATGCGATGCGATGCACCTGGTTCAGGTGTTACGTGTGCTCAACTCACCCGTAAATGCGTAAATTGAACGGCAATGTTTTCACTGAGGTCATGTAGATGCGCAATGAGTTCAGCCGATCCAGCGACAATGTGTCCTCGTCCACTGTCAAAATACTTGCGGCTCCGCCGTCGCCATTGGAGCCACCTCCCACGCCTCCCACACCGCCGCCGCCGCCTCCTCCTGCACTCTTGCCCAGCAGCTTGCTGGCAGCGCTGCCAGCGTCGCCATCAGCTCGGCCGCCGCCCTTCGTCCGCTGTGCGGTCAAAGTTGTCGAGCTGTCAGCAGCCGTGGCCGAGGATGTCGCCTGGCTGCCGCCATTGCCGCCTGTCGATGTGGCCAATTGTGAGGCCGCAATTGTCTCGCGGTTCAGTGCCGCAGATTGCGTTAAAAGTTGCAACTTTTTAATTTGCTGCAAAATAAAAGTGAGAAAAAGAAGCGAGTAAAGTGAAAATAACGCCACATTAAAGTTTCACACGTCAAATTTCGAACTTTGAACTTTTGGAGCTGGCACCTCGAATTCGGGCCAAAAACAATTCCGTTGCCCAGAGCAACTGACATTGCTCTTACCCCTGCCCCTGCCCCCGCTCCTGCCTAATTTATGAAAAATTCTCGTCCAGCACAAAAAGCTAGCTTTAGCCAGTATTGGGTTTCAATGAGAGTTTGAAACAAGCCAACATTCCTCAGGTGTTGCAAACCTTACTAAATTGGCACGTGGGCTGCTTATGCAGGTTGTCATGGCATCAGGATTGACATTGTTATCATACTTATTTTTGGTGAGGAGCTGTCAATGTGAGCTCTAGCGTAAGAATATGAGTGGGCATAGCTCTGACTTAGTTTCATTTAATGCTTGACTGACAATGAATTATAAGTTTTAAAAATACGGTACGCCTCCGTAAGCAAATATGATTTATGTGCAAATTTGAAGTATTAACTGAACAGGGAATGTGTAAAAGCAAATTTAACACACATGTTTTGAAAAAGACTTAGAGATGACTTAGCCATCTCTCTGACGATGTATAAAACATATTCGTATATTCATAGCATCAAATAGGAGGTGAATGAGCAGAAGCTAAAGCTTACTCATGCTATACCTCATATACAAAAACTACGAATAAATCTATATGATGTAAAGATCAGTTAGGCTGCAAATGATATGATAGTGTTCGCAAGGGTAAACTTTGCTTTGAATTTATTTCTTTAAAAATTTTACTTTAAATTTAGCATGTTATGTTATTATTTTATATTTTATATTTTATATTTTATATTTTATATTTTATATTTTATATTTTATATTTTATATTTTATATTTTATATTTTATATTTTATATTTTATATTTTATATTTTATATTTTATATTTTATATTTTATATTTTATATTTTATATTTTATATTTTATATTTTATATTTTATATTTTATATTTTATATTTTATATTTTATATTTTATATTTTATATTTTATATTTTATATTTTATATTTTATATTTTATATTTTATATTTTATATTTTATATTTTATATTTTATATTTTATATTTTATATTTTATATTTCATATGCTTATTTTCTTCAAATTTAGCATGACGATATTTTATATTTCATATTTCATATTTTATATTTTATATTATATTTGTTTTTATATTTTTCTTTTAAATCAAATAGAATTCGTCAACGAGGCCCAAGTTATCAAAACAAAAACATAACAGAAAAGACCACAACAACAGTCAATGAAGTGACATTGGATTCTTTACTCTGTTTTTAGATCTGACCCAGTCTGAAGCTCAAGTTTCAAATCGGTCAATGAACCATCAATCGATTTGCTTAGACTCTAATAACAGCTCCATTACAATGTGATTTCCATTCGCATTGTTTTTGCAAAGAATTTTCTGCTATCATGGCGCAATTTCCTGTTCAAATCAAAAATTACAATTGTCCGAGAAGTATCTAAGTATCTCTGTTCTCTTTTTTTCCTCCTAGAGAACATAAGCATAAATTTATAAAGTCAAACATGTGCAATCGAGAGCAGAAACAATTTCAATTGGAAAACTTTTTCGTTACAGAAATAGAAATAAAAATTCAAATGAAAAAAACAACGAAAAAACACACAAAAGTTTTGCAACATCAGTCAAGCATGATGTGATATTTGTTGTTCGTGCCCCCCCTCGATCCCCTCGGCTCCCTACGCCTATGCAAATTGGGGCATTTGTTTAAAGACATGGGCAGAAATGCTGCGAAAAAATATAAAGGAAAAAGTTTTAAATACGAATTCCGACCTGTTTCCGACCTGGCCACGTTGCACAGTTTACCGTCAAATCACTGGGGCGTTCAACTGTGTGGGCGTGGCACATGTGCCAGTGCCAGCCCATTCATGTGTGTGTGTGTCTGTGTGTGTGTGTAAAACTTTTCTTGCTGATTTGAAAGTTAGCTAGCGACTTTGGAGCACGTTCATTTTTTTCATTGCTCTGCAAAGTGATTTGTCGTGAACTTTGTGAATTTGATTTCTGAATAGGCCAGATACAGATAGTTAGTCGGGATTTCTCAGCTGGCAGGCACAAGTTTTGCTGGTCAAGCTGCCAACAGGAGCGGTTCAGCAAACAGCTAATAATACATTTACTTATGTAAAATATGAATTTAAGCAGAACTTAATTCCATTTAATGAATTTCGTTAGACGAGACAACAAGAACTGATGGCCCTGGGCATTGGCTGTCCATAAGTATTTAGAAACTGGGTCAGTTAACTTTGTTTGCCATTTGGTTTTCACTTGGCTTCCTAATGAGCCAATCTGCATTGAAAGTTCGCCTCGTACATTTTAATAAACTTTCGGATTCTAATATTGAAATGCAATCGAAAAAGTCGAACAACTACCATTATTTGAGAGACTTTTTGGCCCCGCAAACTTTTTCAATTGCAATGCACACGAAATGCAGAACGAAATCAATGTTAATCAGCCAAAGTAAATGCAAATCTGTTTAAACCAAATGAAATGCAATCGGGATCCCGTAATGCCATTGACATTGCAATCGCAATTGCAAATTGTCAACAATCCCATTGATAGGCCCAACTCGACGACAGCTCAATTTAAATATAATAATAAATTGATAATACATCAACTCTCTCCTCGGCACACAATTTGTTCAGCTCAATAAATATACATATACGTATTTTGAATTATTGATAACATGCTAAGGGGTTTAAATGAGAAACAGAATTATGTTTCACTCATCACAATTCGTTGTTTGCAAATATTAACCTTTATGAATGTGCTGTGTATTGAGTGCAATCAATTTCAATTTCATTAAAGCTTTTTCATTAAGTCAATGACAAGCAATAATAGATAAAAGCTAATTCCAAAAGGTATTATATAATAGAACAGACATTTTATATTTAATATATATGTATATAGTTATGCATTTATTTAAATAAAATGTTTATGGATGTTTATTTATATTTAAGTTGAAAATTTATATATATATATATATATATATATATATATATTTAAAACTTTACAACATTTCATTTATGTAGCCATCAATACTTTAAAAAAATTGTTCATTAAACTAAAAAAAAAAAATTTAATTGGCATTGCAATGCCAGCTATAATAAAGACGATGTACGACTAAAAGTTTAATAGAGACTGGAAGTATAAAGTGAGTATGAAAACTATCGCAGCAAAACACTGATCTACAAATGATGCTGCTGCCAAACATATTATATTTTTAGGTATCTGGCAGGTAAGATGAATTTGGCAATCACATATAGCAAATGTAGATGAGACAGAACATCCTGGCAGTGTATTATTTTGAACTTCAGAAAAGCCTCACTGAAGCCGAATACATTGCCTTACCGATGGCTGTAAAGGAAACACTTTATTTAAAGGAGATTGATTGGTCAACAGATATTAGACATTATCCACTCTCAGCAGGTTAGCAAAAAATAGCAATAACCAAAAATTCAATTCAATAAAACAAATACAGTTCCAGTTATTTTCTATTGCTTGGGGTTTTATATTGAAGCTACATATGTCTCCGCAATTATATATATGTTCATGAATATGTGGATGGCTCTATATCAAGTACTGTTTTCTAAGAAATCAGATATGAAATTTACGACAAACGATCAAGCATAGGGAGATAACTACAGTTAACTGTGTGTGTAGAGATAACTTATGTCCAGGAAATGAGATGTTTATTTATAAGATTATGTCTTTTTGAAAAACAATTTAGATAAAAGGAGTTTAGCATAAAGTGTTGTATTTGAATACAATCTGGAATATACAATTTTAATAGTTACCAATGTTAAATATTTAACTTCCGCTGACTCAATTGGATTCAGGTGATAAATTTTGCACCAATTAAACAGCTGAGGAGTAAGCTGAGCAGTATTTCACCACTTGCAAGTAAGCAAGCAACAACAGAGCTTGAGCTTCATTCATTTCCTTAAATTTTTCATTTACTTCCTTTCAATTATTTTCAGCTTTTGGGTGGGTGTCAAGTGCTTTATGATTAAATGGCAAATACTATTGAATACTTCAATGTCTAAAGATTATCGACATCTCAAGCAGTTGCTGAATTATAGTTTTTGGAAAAAGTGTCACTCTTGTTTGATTTTTTTATAGAAACATATATAAAATATATATATATAAAACAAGTAAATGTAATCTAGCCATAAATGCAGTTTTGCTTTCAAAAATAGCTTTTGATTTGAGTGAAACTTATTTAGTTAGATAAGATCAAATTGTATTAAGTCAATTATGAAGAAATGTAAAGAATATGAAAAATTCACTATTTGAAGAAGTATGTAGAAAATATATGAAAAAAGTGTACTTCATCGGAACTCCAATTAATTTCTCCACAACTAAGACTTTTTTCTTTTAAGTTCTTATCACTTATTTCCTATTCCCAAGGAACTGATACTAAAACGATTTATTTATTTAAGTTTTCATATTGTAGTATTTTAAAAATTGACTTTACTTTAAATAAAACCGAACTTTCTATTTTATTTTTCTGCCTTTCATTCTTCAACTTAAAGTATTGAACTATTCTACCCTTTCTTGGCTGCAATTAAAAATCAATTTTACCTTTAGTTTTGCTAATTAAAAGTCTGTACAAACACAAAAAAAAGGAAAGAAAGAGAAGAAGAAAAGCAGGAGAAAGGTATTTGTAACTAGCTTAAAGTTTGGGCCAAGTAAATAAGAGCGAGGCCAACTATTTGGTAAGTTGGCAAAAGTTGAGAAATGCTGGCATTTAATCAACCCAATTATGAAGGCAAGGTTTTTATTTCTTCACCATCGCATCGTCAGCTAATAAAAATTTAACATAAAAGCGCTCGGGGCGTAGAAGGGGGCAAAGTTTCAGACTCATATGGCGCATAATATCGAAATGCCATAACTCAACTTGAACTCCGGCACAAACAAAATTAATTTCAGCGCATTAAAAAGTTTTAGACGCCGTCGTCTTGCCGCCTCTTAAGTCAAGTAAAAACTTGCTTAATTTCCGTGCGTGCCGCAAGATCCAGCGAGATGAATATTAAAACGGGGCTAGTTCGCTTGAGCGGGCACTTAATATATTATGCCGTATAGTTGGACTCATTTATAAAGTTGCGCCTCCGAGATCCTTGACATTGAGGCGGCATCCTTGCTTAAAGAGCGAGCAACGGCCACGGCCACGACTCGGCTTTTAATGCCAGCGGCCAATAAACTGCCAACAGCTGCAATCAACACTCACATAAATTTGCATACCAATATTGAGTCTTGATGCATGTGGCATACAACTCCTTGCTCCTTCAGCTTCATCTGCTCCTTTAGCTTCATCTGCTCCTTCTGCTGTTGCTTTTATGCCGCACTTCGCGAAAACAAAGTGTGCTCAAGGAATAAAACATGAGCCTCAGCAAAGCGAAGCTTCTTCCAACGCCTGCCCACTTAAAAACTTAAGTAAGTGAAGTGTGAGACGAGAAAGGCGAGCCAACCGAGTGGAAAGGGCAAGCCCCACTGAGCCCCACCACCCACAGCCAAGGACACTGGCTGAGCGTTAAGACCAGGAGGGTAGCACACCTTTTTATCATCATCCTCATCATCCTCATCTTCATCGTCGGCAGTAAAATATGGAGTGGGTTGTCGGGTGCCTTGGTCTTTGTCTGTGGCCAGCCGCCAGGAAGTGGCTATGTTCATTGTTTTGTGGTTCAGTCAGCTGTCATGAAAAGCAGCAAGAAAGGCTCATTAACCGGGCTCATAAGTGCGCAGTTTTGATGGCCGCTAATTAACAACATAGTTGTTGGCATATTCGAGTACTCAGAAATGAGCAATAGCCGAGTGGAATGAATAAAGTGCACTTGAAATGTGTGGAAATAGATGCGAAAGAACACCTCGATGTACTCTATTATTTTGGCAAGAAATATTTAGAGATATATAAATGCATATGTAATATAATAATAATATATAATAGGCCGCATATGTTCTCCATTAATGTTGAATATTTTCTATATTCTTTTCTATATTATAATGTCTATAATGCTCTTCAATTGAACTATGTTTAATTGTTATTAAAATACAAAAATTTCACTCTGCATTATATAAGCAAATATTTTTAAAAAGCTTACAACAAATTGTGGGCTAAAATTGGTCATTAAGATAGCGCACTAAAATTCAATTATAAATATCTCTGTAAATTTGGCAGCTGCAGTTTCAAATTTTTGTTTGTGTATATAAAACAAATGGTCTTTCAGAAAAAAAAAAAAACTGTGATAGATAGGTAGTATTATCTTTAATAGAAAATATTTAAAATTGAAGCGCATTTTGATTATCTACTAGTTGGACCTAAAATCGCTATAAAAGCTGACAGACATAGGAAAACTATCATTCTTGCAAAATACGAATTCAGCTGAAAAAACTTCATTATCAGTAATAAATAAGATAGATAAAGATAGAGATATAAGTGATCCAGATCATTCGAAATAAATGTCTTCAGATATCCAGGAAAGAACGGGTGGTTATTTATTTTATATTCATTTAATTTATTTTCTTATGTTTAATTAAATATTTAATTCACTTTTTTTATTTATTTCCTTTGTTTTTTAATTTGAATTTACTTAATTTGTTTTATTTATTTTATTTATTAATTTATTTCATTTCTTTATTTAATTTGTTTTATTTATTATTTTTATTTTGGTTTTAGTTATCTGTATTTTTTCTTAAATACATTTCTTAATACATTTCTTAAATACATTTCTTAACTTTTATTTATTGCATTTATTTTATGAATATTTTTCAATTTTTTTATTCTGTTTAAAATTATTTATTATTGATTTAATTTATTTTTATTTATTTTCTTTATTTAATTTAATACTACATTTTTTTTATTTTATTTTTTTCAAGATTTTTGTTTTAAATTAAATTTATTTGTTTTATTAATTATATTAATTATTTTATTTTATTCTTTTATTTTATTCTGTAATTTTATATATACATATATATATTTTATTTTTTTTATTCATTGCAATTATTTTTTTGTTAATGTTTGTAATTTATTTACCTTATTTAATTTATTTTATTTTTATTTTTATTATCATATATATTATTTATGTTATTTATTATTTTTTTCTATTCATTGTTCATTAGTTTCTTTATATATTTATTCATACATATATTGCATTAATATGAATGTGTATGTGAGAATGAAAAGTAAATAGTCTGAGCTCTTTTAGCTGAATGATATGATAGCCAAATGTCTAATACATTTTATTGACCCAACTCATTCAGCCGCATTTTCCATTCAGGCTCCATTTCCCCACTGGCAGACTTGCCAACCTACATACAACAAATTGATCTTTTCAGCCAAGAAACCTCAAATACATGGATTTCGTAGAAGGTATTCATTACCCGCAAACATGAACATCAATTCTGTGGCTGGCTTAGCGAGCACACACATGTGTGCGCCAGACAAATGTAAATTGTGGCCCTGTTACAAGCTAAATAAAAGTAGAACCACAAAATAATATATATGTGCCTGCCATACATACAATGAGGCTTGCCAGTCCAATTTGGAGCCCCACTGTAATAAATCTACAAGGGAGAGAGAGGAAGACATCGAGAGAGACAGAGAGAGATGGAGTGTGCCACAAAAGCAGGCTGGCAAATATTGAATATGGCTGTAGGTTATAAATTATGACACCCGAACGCTCGACTGCCTCTTTTCGCATAATTTATGCACGAGTGCAGCCAAAGTGCCAGCCTGGCCACGCCTCCTTTCTGGGGGTTGGGGGGCGTGAGGCACTGCACTGTACACCTTTATAGACTCTGTGTGTCAGCTTACCTGTTGACTGTTCAGGGATTGCGCATTCTGCATGACTTTATCCAGAATGCGCAGTATTATCTCCGCCGCCATCTCACGCTCCAGTTGTGTGCCTTTCAGCTGCAAATAGGTGTCGAGCTGCAAAATAGGCAAGCAAATAGTCAAGCATCAGACAAGTGCCCAGCAATAGGCGAAATACCAAAATAAAACAGAATCCAGCAAAAAATAAGCAAGTGGAAGGGACTGCCCGACGAGAAGATACCCTGAAAACTGTGTAGAGCTGACATTCCAATAATACAACGATTCTTTTAGACATATGCATATATGCTTGGGCTGCGATATACCATCTGAACTTCATTTTTGAATAACTTTTCTTCCAGATAGACTTTCTTAATCAGACGTGATAAACTCATTACTTAAGCAGAAGTCTATAGTGTTTAAATTAAATTTTTCCTTCCAAATTTGGTGAAACAGGGGTATCAAAAATAAATTTCAATATTCAGTACACGGATTACAAACAATTCTATAGGTTTTGCGGTATGCAAATTATGTGTAAAACACAAAGTCGAATTATAAATTTTTACTGATAATAAGGAAACGGAATTTCGAAAAAATATAAACTTGAATGGTATATTATGGATTTGAAAGACATTTAGAATTTCAAGTTTCTATCTTTTTTGTTTTAAGAGATCGCCATATGCCAATGAACGAACGTAAGGAAATATGAATAGATGGAAGGACAGACGGACACACAAACTATATACTACGGAAGGACAAAGGAACGGAAGGGCAGACGGACGGATGGACAGACAGACAGATGGACAGACAGACGGAAAGACAGACAGACGGAAGGTCAGACGGACGGAAAGACAGACGAACGTACAGATGGATGGCAGGACAGACAGACGGACGGACGGACAGACGGAAAGTCAGTCCTCTCTGACGGAAATTGGTATATCGACGCAGCTCCTCGCCCAGATCAAGAATATATATACTCTATGGGATCTACCACGTCTCCTTCTTCTGCCCGTTACATGCAACTGCACAAAACCATTATACCCTGATTCTCCAATTTTCAATGGGTTCAGTGTATAAAAAGCGACTCCCGAAAAACTCTTCATGGCCATTCGTTAGGCGGGAAATTTGTGTGCGCATTAAAATGAAAAATTGTTGCCATGCGGCCCGGAGGAAACTTTTCTTTGACTGTAGCCTGGCTGCGAAAATTGTGTGAAAAATTGCAAGGTGCCCACTCGCTCAGCTGCTGCTGCGCTGCTGCTCCGACTCCCGGCTCAGTCTGCTTTTCTTGCATTCATTTACGTGTAAAAATAGTTTGGCAAGCTTGTTTGCAGAGTCTTTTCGCCCCGGCCCGGCCGGGCTCGACTCGGCTCGGCCCACTCCGGCCCGACTCAAGTGGCAGTGGCAATGGCGATGGATCTTAAGGTCCAGGTAGTTTGTAACGCTTTGAGCTGTTTTTGCGTTTTGCTAGCGCCGAGGCTTAAGTGTGTTCAAGAGTTCTTTTTTGTGGTATGTCCCGCGCGCTCTGATACCAGTTGCTTAAAATTGAATTGGGGAATACGAAAAGCAGTAAAAACTTTTCTCTCGTTACAATATTATGCAATTTCGGCAAGACAAAGTGCCACAGCAGCTGAAGTGGCAATCGTGAGAATCTCCGAGGAAGGCGTACCCAGCATTCGGTTTGCGTAAACAGCGCTGTCATAAATCTGCATAAACTTTGCGAGGCAGACTAGGGAAAGAGATATGGGGTCACAGGGGCGTAATTCACATAAACATAAATATAATATTTATTCCTAGACCGGTTCCCACTTACCTCGTGCAGCATGTCGATGAGGAAGCTCGCCTCGCCGGGCAGGAAGCTCTGTCGCCGTTGCAGCGTGTACTCGAAGCAGGCCTTCAGTATGTTCGATGAGTTGGTTTGCTGAAAGCCAGCGCTGAGCGCCCTGAACCGATTATAGATGAGCAGTAGCTCGTCCCGCACGCAGCTGGAGAAGTCCGGCAGCAGCCAGCTGGAGTTGCCGGCGTTGTCCCGCTGCTCGCAGATGCGACGCGAATGGCCCTCGAAGCCACGCGGACAGTCCGTGATGATGGGTGCGCCGGGTGCACTGGTGGGCCAATGGACGCCAAAGCTGGACTCGGCCAGGCACACGTGCACAGCATTGCGCTCGATGACGTTGATGTAGACGCTCCTCGACACCGGCCGCACGCTGTTCGAGACGAGGCAGGCGTACTCGGCCGACTTCTGAATGTTGTTGATCTTCAGAATGCTGCCGTCTGGATAGAGATCCTCCCACATGGCCGTGGCTGCATCCGACTGGAAGAGCACTCCATTCCGCGTCCAGCTGTAGCCCAGCTGGGCATACCGCTTGATGTCGTCATTGCCCGGCGACAAGCAACGCACGCGCAGCGAATCTCCACGCTGCAGCGTCACACTGGCCGGATCCACGCGCAGACGTGGCGGAGACTTGATGTGGATGTGCAGCGAGCGGCACTGCTCGACGCCCCAGTCGGTGACCTGTGGACGAGATGACAGAGAATTTAGCCAAGTGACGACATTGCCTCAGCCCTATCACCCATTGAATCAGCCAACTCACACGTTGTCTGATAAGCATCAACAACAATATTACCAACAGCATTGTTTGAGCTCAGCACACAGTTAGTGGAGAGCCTCTCGCAGTTGTCCTTTTCGACAGAGCCAGTTTACCAGTGTTTGCCATGAGTCAACAATTGCTGCCGAAGCGTTTACTCGAATTTAATAGACTGCTCCTGGCCAACTCTCTTGCTCTCTCTCTCTGTCTTTCTCTCTGTCTCTCTCTCTGGCCAGTAGCTGATTGGATCTGACATTGTCTGATTGCACGAGGCGTGGGCGCGTGTGCTGAATGGATATGTGGATGGAGGATGTCTAAGCCGTTAAAGCACTATGCGGCGGGGGCCAACACGATTCCGTGGCTACTTAAAGCGACCAGCTTTGGCTGTCATCTGGCACAAACATGTTGCACTTGTGTGGATGAGAGACTAGCAGACGTGGAACTTTTGTTGCACATGCTCCAAGGGAATACAATGAATGTGCGCTCCAGAGCTCATACCGGGCATTACGATAATGTTGATTATGATGATGATGACGTTGCCTCTGCTCACTGCTGCTGTTCTCAGTGAACTTCCGTTTCAAATTTTAAAAAATATAAAAGGAAGAGTAGAACAGAAAAACTAACGAGCTGCAATGCACAGTAGAGCCTCTGAACGAAAAATAATAAATAAAAAAATATAAATAGTAATAAAAAAAAAAAATTATTATTTAAATAAACATTATGCAGCTAAGCTTAATAATCAAAAAGCTAGAGTTGTTTAGAAAATTTCTATATATTTAAAAGGTTTTTTCAACTTAAGAAAAGTCTAACACACAAGGAATATTCTGAGATTTATATAGAATTATTAAGGAAAGTCACTTCTATCAGATATATATGAATTTGACAGTTTGTTTTTTTAACAAAAAGAATAAAATAATTAAAGAAAATAGAAAAAAATCAGAGTATATAAAAAAGAAATAATAAGAAAATACAAAAAAAAAAAAATAAATAAATAAATAAATAATAAAAAACAATAATAATAAAATTATTTTTCATAATAGTTATATGTATTTATTTTATTGAAAATAAATTTGTATTATTTTATTGTGATAATTTAAAAAATAATAATAAAAATAATACAAATTTATTTTCAATAAAATAAGTACATATAACTATTTTGAAAAATAATTAAAATTAAAAAAGTCAAATTTATCATGTTTAACAGAAAGCTGTGATGCACCTGGATAACAAGTCGCCCTGTGCATAGATTTATTATAAAGCGTAACAAACCCTTTTTTATTCGCCATTTAAAAATAATAAATTAAAAATATCTAGCTTTGCTAAAAACTATGATTTTTGCAACGCAAAATGAGCAAAGCTCCCACCGTGCGGTGTCAGGATCACACCTCGGGGTCCTCAACGTCGGCATGTGGCAGGCATCGAGGCTTTGCCTTTGTGTCTGTGTCTGTTTCTGTGTCTGTGTCAGCGTCTGCTCAGACTCCGGCTCCGGTTACGGCTCCGGCTCCAGCACCGACAACGACACCGGCACTTTGTTGCAACTGAGCCGGAATCATTTGATAGACAGAACTTTGGGCGCAAGCAAATCGAAGATATTTCTTTTATGGCATTTCAAATTTAAGTTGAGTTTTAAATTCGTGCCACGATTCCCACAGATGACAGTAGGCGTTGGCATTTGCCTTAGCTTCGCTTTTACGACAACGTGCAACGTCAACAAATCCTTGCCAGCCACAAAATCCAATTGGCAATTAACTCATTTGGCCAACAGCTCAAATCCAACGACAGCTTCACCATTTTATGATCTAATGCGATTTTACTGCCTGAAGACGGTATGGCTATCCCCATCTCCCACCTTCCACCACCTCCTCTTATCTCTTTCTCCTTCTCCTCCTTCTCCTCCTCCTCCAATCGCCCCCTACTCACCCACACGATTGTATCTATAAGCTGCGACTCATTAACAGTCGAAGTCGTTAAACAGCACATTGTACGTGTATGGCTAATGCCATTTAGTCTCTAGTCTAAACTCGCTTTGGCTCCCCCTTTCTCTGGCCAATAAAATCTTCCCTGGCAAATGGCTGAAGAGCAACTCGCTCATGCCACAGAAATTTGCAATGTTAATGATGCCAATGCTTGAAAATGGCTGCCTTTTATAGTCGGCCAGATAAAAGTGGTTTTACGAACTGAAAAGTGCATGACACCAAGATGTTCAAGCATAAGAAGCAGAAGAAGAAGAAGCAACTAAACTGTGTCAAGATAAACCATTTCATTTTGCTCTCTTTATATATAAATCGTATATTTTCCCAATGCAATGTGTATAAGAAGTGCAACACTTAAGATAGTTTTACGTTTCTTTCTTTGTATTTTAACTATCAATTTTATGGCGAGGAATATTTAATAATGCTGAGGAATCGAAATTTTGTTTTTTTTAAATAAATTGTACTTTATTCTTTTAAAATTTGTATTTAATATAAGAATTGAAGAGACTGGTTGTGTTTTATATAATGATATAATGTTAAACTAAACTCATTTCTGCCCGCAGTACAAAATTATTATAGGTCAAAGACTTTTAATATATTTTAATTGTGTCATTTGAAATAAAAGATTTCCTTTATTCAATTTAGCATTAACTAGATTCTGCAGAAACATATTTATTGTCATCTGTAATCTAAACCTACCATAATTATTTGTAATTATTATTAATTACTGTGTAATCTGATGAAAATATCTATTGTATAGCAGGCAGAAGTATGTGTATGCGTTTTAATAAAAAGTATTGTGGAGCTTTGAGATTTTTTGCGTAGCTTTAAGTAATTAAACTATTTTAAATGCAAACAAGTTTAAAGCACAATATGTTCACTTCAGTTTACTATGGAGCTTAAACAAATTGGGTTAACTGCGAGCAAGTGCTGTCGCTACTACATTTATGTATATATATATATATATATATATATATATATATATATATATATATATATATATATATATATATATATATGTATATATATATATATATATATATATATATATATATATATATATATATATATATATATATATATATATATATGTATATATGTATATATACATATGCATATAGTTGCCAATTATCTGCAATATTGTGACGAGTTTCTGGCTCAGTTATACAAAGTTTTTTGCTAAATGCGAGCAAGCTGCAATGGCTGTAGTGCTATCCTCTATTATATTTATATATGTATACAGTTAGTTTTGGCAATTTGCAAAGCTGTTGATGCATAAACAGCTGCACTAATCAAACGATGAACTAATGCTAATATGGTTCAAAGGAAGCTGAGGCTGGCTTCTCATAAAAACGCAAGCAGCATGTGAAGAAGAGAAATATAAACAACACGCCTGAACGCAATCTCTTCACAATGTATAAATATATCTATTAAATTAATACGCAAAACGTAACGCGGGGAACAGTGTGACTATTATGGGGCAATGTGTACATGATGATCAAATCAGACTCAACAAATCAACGGACCAGACTCAGACATCAGACTCAGACTCAGACATCATCAATCTAAATCTATCCATTTGAATGATTCAATAAAGCTATTCAGTATATAATGAATAAAATGATAGATTGACTCAAATGAGTTGATCTAATGATCTAGTAGAGGGTTGATAATTTGACTGCTCTAATAAAAAATATATTTTAGAAATGTTTTAGAAATATTTAAACTCTATTCAACATAAAATCTTTATATTAAAAAAAAAAAAAAAAAAAAAAAAAAAAAAAAAAAAAAAAAAAAAAAGAAAAAAAAAAAAAAAAAAAAAAAAAAAAAAAAAAAAGGGGGGGGGGGGAGGGGAGGAGAAAAAAAAAAAAAAAAAAAAATTAAAAAAAAAACCTTCCTTTCAGGGTTCAGGGTATAAAAACAAGTAAGAAAGCTCTAGTCGAGACTGCTCGACTACGAGATCCCCTGAACCCTTCCGGGAAATAATATTTCAATTATTCGTCGCTTCATTTCTACTTACACATGCACACACATACACACATACGCACGCACGTTTAAACAGGCATGGGCTGCCAGGTGGGCTTACTTTGGGCACTTAATTGTTTAATAACTTTTTTTGTAGACGGACAATCTTGATCAAACTTTCAGACCGTGATTATAACATTAAAATGTGTGTGTGTGCCAACGCTCAAGTTTCTAGTATTTGAAATACAAGTTTTGCAAACTTGTAGGGAAGGGGGTGTTTTGAGGGGTGGGGGGTAAAATATGACAAAAACCGAAATTCTTAAAAATACATATGAATCTACATTTTAAATTTGGAGACTCTAGCTTTAAAGGTGTATTTAATAGAATTTGTTCACTGGTTTTCGATAAGGTTTTTAATCGATAACAAAATATTGGGAGCAGTTATCGATATGCTCGATATGCGCGTGCAGTATACGGACCTACGAAAAAAAAATTCAAGTCTCTAGCTCTTATATCTTCTGAGATCGACGCGTTCATACATACGGACGGACGGACGGACGGACAGACAGACAGGGCTAAATCAACTCAGTTCGTCACCCTGATCAAAAATATATATACTTTATGGGGTCTGCCACGCCTCCTTCTGCCTGTTACATACATTTTAACAAAACCATTATACCCTGATTTCCCATTTTCAATGGGTTCAGGGTATAAAAAAATTAAATTATAAAAATACTACCTCAGCCATATTAATTTCAAGTCTAAACTAAAATCAATTTTAAAAGCTAAACTATTTTAAAGAGCCAGCCTATTAGACCAGGAGCTATCACAACTCATCTAGCTCCATTGATAACTATAAAGCCCACAGCATCTCTGCTTTATAGTATTTTTTAGTCTGTCAGTTTTATGTAATTCATTTCACTTCAATTCAATTAATTTACTCTAGGTTGTTTACTTTTCACACTTTCCTTATTGGTTTATTTTGTATAATCTCATTTGCTTTTGCATAATTAGAAGATGAAGAGTCTATATTTTATATACTTCAATATTATTTTAAAATTATGCGAATGCTGAGCTCTTTACTGTATTTATATTGACTGCTAAGTAGATGAACTTCAGGTGTTAGTCAACTGCTTCGAGGCAGTTTCCAAAGTTAATGAACTAATTGCTGCTTAATATCAATAAATAAATAATCATTGGGCTTATAGCCCCGCGGGCATTATTATGTCTGTGTGTGTGTGGGTGTGCGATTGAGTCAAGGATATGAAAAGAAAGTCCCCAGTGTCTAATGGACAGAGCCTGGCACACACATTATTGACGTGCGGCGCAGCAATCGCAGCTCGAGGCGCTGCTAGTCGCAAAGGATTCATTCATTTCTTTTCAGTTTTAAGTCAACAGCAGCAGCAGCCGTGAGAAGGCAACAATCAACCTTTGGGGATTCTACGTTAAGCACGTTCGTTGAGCAAAAAAAAAAAAATAAATATATATATATATATATATATAAATGTGAGCAGAATGCGCTGATTAACGTAAAATTCTCCCAACTGCTGTGCTAGGGGGCCTTCAAGGGGTTTCCCTTACCTTCGAGCCCAGCCCCAAAGTGCTTGCCTTTGATGTGATGCCAACATTACGACGACCACACTGCGACAGTAGTAATAAGAGGAGCGCACTAGGCATAATGGGTGCGAGAGAGTGAGAGAGAGAGAGAGAGAGAGAGAGAGAGAGAGAGAGAGGTGAGGGCGAGCCGGACTCAAAGCAACAGCGCACAAAGTGTTGGGGCGTCGAGTAGGAGCCAGAAAACACTGCCCAACAAACGACCACACCCGCCCCGCCCCTTTTGGGGTTGTGTGTGCTTGGACAAGGCATTAAATACAATTGGTGCGAAGCTTTAAGAAAATGTTCGCTCGTTAGCTTAGCGGTCGAGCAACAGCTGCTGCCGTTGCTGCCGTTGCTGCCGTTGCTGCTGCTCTTTGTGGTCTTAAAGCGAATGAATTTATGGCACTGAGACCCGAAAGTGCAGCTCAAACAGCAAGAAATATTGCAGCTTTAAGAGTCCAGTTTCAGTAACTATTATGAAACACAAAACTGGGCAAAAAAATGTTTTCTAAATTTTACAGCTGTGTTAAATTTAATATTTAGCCAGGAGCTAAAAAAAAGTAGTCAAAATATTATATATGTTTATGTTGCTTGAAATGCTGTCAGTCAATATCATGGAAATTGATTTGCAGTTGTTGTATTGTAGTATTTGTGTGAGGCAGAGAATGAGTCTTGACTGATTCACTTGACAGCGTAACCTTGCATTTTTGGAAATATGATTATTCAGGCAAAAACATGAAAATAGAGATAAATATGTAAACATGATTTCTATACACTAAACATTTTGTATTACATTTAATTATACAATATAGCAAATATACAATATTTTAAATTCTTACTTCTATTTGTATATGTATGTATTTTCATTACTTTATATATTTTATACATACTTCACTCAGCTTAATGCGGAAACGAATAACATTATATTAGAATTGATTAAAGCAACTTTACTTTGATAGAAGTTGTTAAAACGACCGACCTTCTCTGATTTCAAATTCAAAATAATTTCGCAATACTTATATTAGAGGAGCATGATGAGAGTGACCTTTGATTAATTTTATTACAACTTCATTTCCTTTCAATTCTTTTTCAGTTCTCTTACATCAGTCTCTTATATTCAGTTCATCTTACATTCAATAGCTAAACATATAATTTATTTAATAAATTCTACAGATTTTTAAGTTTATTGTCTAGAATATAAATCAAATAAATTATATGCATTGCTAAGGAATAAAAGATAGAAAAAAATTAAAAAATATATATAAAATAAGTCTGCCTAAAGCCTTTGATGCTGTGGCTTTAAAATAAATTGTTATTTAGAATTAACTATCTGTAACAATTAAATAAATAAATAAATAAATAAAAATAAAATAAAAGAATAAATGTGACTATTGACTGAGCTCTACAAGATTATAGTGTAGAACAAATTATGTAGATGCCTATATATTTAATTCATTTCTGTATATATAATTTAAAAATCTTCATTATATAAGAATAAATATTTACCAGCCTAAATATAAAGTCAATTTAGGAGCAAGCTACGCATAAGGAATTATCATACAAATCTTGTTAAACAAGAAAGTCGATAAAGAGATATTCTGCTAAATATCATAAGACTGCTGGAATTAATTTTAAAATTAAGGCAAAAAGTCTCTTTTTAGGTATTTGTTAAAAAAGCTTTATATCTTTATAATTCTCCTGGAAAAAAGCCTATATTTAATTAAATATTTTAATTGACAATTTCTCTTATTTTGTGCGTCTTCAATTTCTTGGAATTCTAAAATTATAATTGACAATTTCGACAGTCGTTCGAGGAGGCTTTACGAGTCGCTCTCTTTGTAAGCGTGTGTGTGCCAGGTAATCCAGTCGTAAGCCCAATTAAATTGTCAGCTTGAATTGTCTGGCCAATTTCGGAGTGTTGTTTTTAATGTTGAGCTGCTGGCTTTTTATACGTAATACGAAAAGAGTAGAGCTCCTGGACGACTAATCAGTTTAATTGCCATGCGTTAAGCCATATCAACAAAAACTCGCGCTGGGTGGTGGGAGGAGGGAAGAGAAACTCAAACAATAAAAATAAACCTCCTTAAAAATGCCGCAAAATTACTTTTAACTTGGCTGGGCTCTATGTTTGCCGCAGAGGCCTTCATTTGCGCCAAAAATGTGGCGTTTAATTAGCCAAATTAAAATATGCGAAGTGCCAAAGGAGGAGAAGATTAAGTGGACTGAAACTGGGTTGTTTTGATTTGTGTGTGTGTGTGTGTGTGAGCTGGAGCGTATATATATGTATGTCTGTGCTCCTCCTTTTTTGGTTTTCATTTTTATGCATTGAAATAAATTTTAATCTATGCGCTCAACTGTTGAGTCCTTTGCCGGATTTGTTGGCCAATTGCAGAATATTTTCGGGTTTTAATAGCACTTGCCAAGTCTTTAAACTGTTCCACGCCATTAAGCCTCCCCCACAAAGAAGCCGCTCAAAATATAGGCCGGTAAACCATTTTTGTGTTTATGGCTTGGCAAATAACAAATTACGCAAATGGCTTGTAAAAAATATTGACATGTTCCACAAGCAACAGCAGCCAGATCTAAGGCAACATTAGACGCTTTTCTAGCACAATGTTTGAACAACATGTTTATGACTTGCGAGCTGGAATATTGTGTGTGCTTGCTGCTGACATTTACTAGAAGAAGGCTCAAACTCACATCCCAAATAAGTTATAAATCAGTTACTTACTTACTCATACATAGTATATAAATCAAGTCAGAGCTGAATGACTCTGCTTCTATAGAGAGCTAGCGAAACTCACCTTACAACTGTAGACGCCCTCGTCGATTCGACTCGCTTTGGTCACACCCAGGATGGCCGTGTAGACATCTTTCGTTTCCGGCGGCAGCACAGTTGTCCAAATTTCTCTGCAAGTAAATGAGATTTTGTATTCATATGTGATTTATTTTCATAAGAGTTTTGTGTGTATAGGTTTATAAGAAAACTGGGAGAATACCAGAGAGAGCTGATCATATTTATAAATGAAACATTCGACAATATATAAATATGAGGCCAAGTTAATATCAGGGACCGTAACGATTATAATTTTTATAATAAAAATTGAAAATAAAAGTTATGATTTTATTTTAATATAAAATTTAATGTGTAATAAAATTTTTTTTTAATAATTAAAAAAAGATTTAATGAAAAAATTTCATATACAAGTTTCTCTTGTTTTTGCATTTGCAGTAAAAAAAATATGTCTATTTTCTCCACTCTTCTTGGATGATTTTTTTCCTCAATTTTTTTTTAAATTCTTAAGTCTTATTTTCGGTTCCTGGTTAATATATTTATAAAAATTCCACATTTTCAAATTAAATATGTAAATATATAAGTTAGCCACGAATACTCAGTACATGTACAGCTCATACAGGATATTCCCCTGGCGCTTTCCCTCGGCACTAGACCCAGACTAGCTTAGTCCACATCTGTTATGTTCAGCGTCTGCTTAAATTATGTTGCACAAAATCCGCAATTTGGCTACCTGATACTCTCCATGAGAGCAAAAATTTAACAAAAAAATAATATAATATTGCATAAAAATAATAATAATATTAAAAAATACATAAAGTAATTAAAAAAGATATTAAAATAAATATATAAATGACAATAATGATAAATTAATATATAATTTTAATAAATAAATAATATTTGTATATTTTTATATATTTGCTGTAGCTCAATCCAATTAATTGGAAGCTCGACCAATAATTTTAAAGATCACATAAAATCCCATGATTCTCGAAATAGAATAAAAGATTTTCACTTTCAACATTCAACAGATATATGAACTTATCTTTACAACAATATTAATTATTTATATAATCTTTTTATTCTTATTAATTTATATATATATATATAACCAAAATTCTTATATTTGTTTGTATAGAAAAATAAATCAAACTATCGAACTAAGCCTTGAAGCGTAGTCGACTACCAAGCCACTTTAGCAAAACTAATTTTAAGCAGCAATTTTCCTTTTTATATACTATCAGATATATATAATTTCTATATATATACTATAGCTATTATTTATTTTAAATTTAAAAATTTTAAATTTAAAAGTTTACACGCCAAGTACTATTATTTAGTAATATTGTGTAAAAAAAGAGCTGAGATATCGATCTAAATTTGTAACATTTCGACCCCTTCAGTAAAGTTTTCTGGTTTGCTAAAGTCAACACAAAATTTATACATGTAGACGATATTTAATAGAGTCAAATATATTAGAGAGACTAGTTAATTAAGAGGCAACTTTCGCTTTTCCACTTGTGTCAGTCGAACCATTCATTTTCACACCCAATACACACCACAGCAAGAGCATCATCATCAGCAGCAGCAGCAGCAGGAGGAGGAGTAGCAGCATCAGCAGCAGCATTCGCATCAGCAAATGAATTGGAGCGTATGCAGTATGCAGTTTCCCCGCTAATTGACCCACTAATAGCAGCTCACTTATCATTCCGCAGTGAAAAATAAACTCTGTGTGTGGTGTGTCTGTCTATCTGTGTGTGTGTGTGTGTGTGTGAAAAATCATAGCTAATGTGAAAACAATCGCGGATGCTGCGGCTCGAAGTCAATTAGCAGACAGCATGATTCACTCGAAAATGTTTTTCAACATGTTTTCGGCGACGCGTCCCTGCAAATTGTGAAAAATCAAACACGAATGAAGCTTGGTCAAAATCAAATACGAAAAACAAGAACATTATTTCGCTGTTTGATAAAAATGGGTCAAAGAATGTTCAATAACAGTCGCAGGGCAGAGCGAAGCTTAGCATGAATGAATGTTCTCTAGTCACTCAATTAGATAAGATTAACAGAGCGTCGAGTTATTAGCTGAAGAATTAGAGTTGGGAAAAGTTTATGCAAAATTGCGTGAAAAGCTAAAAAGTAAAAAGTTGTGCATATTTGATGCATGAGCTTATGAGGATTCAACAATATTGCTTAGGGTTATAAGCCTAAAATTATTTTTGCTTATTTTCCAAGAAACTTAAAGTCAAGAAACTCGGTTTGAGCAGAGACTAAGTATGGAGATTATATTAAAATGCTCTCTGTCTTAACATTAAACAATTTAATATATTTTCAATGTGAAGATAGGTATAAAGATATTGACTATGGAAATATTAAATGGAAAGTTTTTATAGCTTTGGAATATTAAAAAATTCTTGATAAAAAAAACACAAATATATGAATATACTCTGTCTAAATATTGAAGAAAATAAATTTGTTTATATTTTGTCAATTGCAAACATGAAAAATTAGCAACTAAATAACAACAAGTTGACCAAGATAATTGAAAACATTGTTTTCAGGCGCTACCAACAATAAAATACTTGTTCATGATTCAAAATGAAGAAAACGTATAAGAAAATTATAAATTTTCGGATTTGCTAGACTGCAGTGCTCTGACCATTTAATTTATAACTAAGTCGATGTACATATACATCCTTTGTCAAACTTGGATATCTTAGTTCTAAAACATCTCCTGCACGCGTGGGACCATAAGAGGAAAATTATTTAGTCCATCAGGGCAGACTGGATATTTTACCTTTTGATATCTCGAAATTTACATCGTTCGTAATATAGAGTATTAAGATTTATTGAATAAGTTGAAGCAAATTGTGAAGTGTAACCAATATAGAATCGTAATCGTAGCTGTTTTTTGACAGATATCTTTATAGAATGCTAGTTCAATGTAATGATTATAAGCTTGTATACGAATGTAGAAAAACTACAACATTATATATAGTTGTGAGTATTTTTTACAAACGTGGAAAAGAATATATAGAACATTATATGTAGAATATAGTTTATATAGAATGTTGGTAAATGATAGTTGTGAGTATTTTTTACAAACGTGGAAAAGAATATATAGAACATTATATGTAGAATATAGTTTATATAGAATGTTGGTAAATGATAGTTGTGAGTATTTTTTACAAACGTGGAAAAGAATTTCGCAAAAAAATTAAGTTTTTGATTACATATTTTAATTTTATTTATTATTTTTATTTTTAATTTATTTTATGTTTTGTTTTCTCATTATTCTGCTATAAATAAAAATAATTTATCGTTTTCAGTAAGTAACACTTCGAGTGCCGATCTTTTTAGCTCGACAAGGCGCATATGGTCATTGTTTTCATGTCTAGCCTAAACTTAATAATTTTGTATCTTAAGATTTGGTTGAATTCTTCATTTTTATATTGTTTAGTTATTGTTAGAATCTTGACAGTAATTGCTTTATTTGTCTTCTATATATTAAGTCTCATGCCCAAAAGTAAACGCAGGGTAGTGCACTCTTATATACTATTCACAAAACCAATATGCTCTTCTCACTTCATAAACTATCAAACAAATTGACAAAAACTAATGGTTTTTACTCAAATTGTGGTAATTAAATCAAAATTTGTTGTCAGTTGAATTTGATGAACTTCATCTAGATTTGTTTGTGTCAGTCACAGTTGTTGGATGATTTATTATCGCACATGTTTCGATATGCCATAAAAGTTGTGCAATGTGCAACGATTTTCAATAAACATCAACTAAGCAGCTTAGATATTTATTTATGCTAAAATGTTGGCTAATAAATTCTGAGGCTTAAGCTCAAGTCTGGCATAAAATTGCGAACAGATAAGTCAAAAATGATGAAGTTGCTGCTGTGCTTGTTGCTTAGCTGAGTTACCTTGAGTTGTTCTGCCTTTCCACTTAGCTGGCCGCTGAGTGTTGGGCGGTGGGTGGTGGGTGGTGGGGCATAAAGTGAACTCCGAAATCAAATTCAAAACCGAAACCAGAAGCAAAACCAAACTCTTGCAGTTGGCAACAACTTAAGTGCTGTTTGGGGTTAAGAGCTTCTGGGGTCAGGGGTCGGCGGTCGTCAACGAGGTAAGAGGTAAGTGTTATCTAGTCAGCTGCTTGTTGAAGCGAAACGGCTTAGTGAGTGCATTCCACTAATAACTTTTACGCATGGATAACAAGGATAACAGCCTCATAACATTGAAAAAGTGCCCAAAAACCGCACAAAACGAAAGTGCGGTTAAGGCAGAGCCATAAACCACAGCCGTGCCTCAAACTGAGTGCGTCAAGCAATTTGCACAGGTGCATTGGCCAAAATGGTGTTTGCAATGGAATGGAACGCATGCAGGAGGCGGTAGGCGGGGGGCGGGGGAGGCATGTGGCAAGTGGGGGGCGAATGAGGCGTGGCATTGCCGAGCATACAAAGCACTTAACCCACAATTTGCTAATGGCCAACGGCGCAAGAATTTGCCATTGCCAGTCACGTTAACTGTGCCAGTGCCCATGCCCATGCCCATGCCCATGCCATGGCTCCCCTGTCCATAGTTGTGCCCTCACCTGTCGCTACGCACCTTCAAAATCAATTAAAAGGCAACGGAAGTAATAACATTCTGTGCAGGAAGTGCGTAACGCTTAAATGCAGCAGCGAGCTCAACCGCAAAAACAGCAAAGCTCGCTCGCTTCTCGTTTACGCCAAATGAGCAATAGCAACAGCATCAACAGCATCACCACCATCAACAGCCCAAACAACGCAAACAACAAAAATAACAACAACAACAACAACAACAACAGGAGCATCACCATCAGCAACAGCAACAGCAACAGCATCAGCAGCTGCCATGGCGCACAGGAAGCCGCCTTAGTGCTGGTTACTCCTCGACTAATACAATTACATACTAAGCTGTTACGCAAATACATACTCATATGAACGATGGGCGAGAGAGAGAGCCCACCAACCAGCCACAAAGATAAAGCGAAAACAGACACCCTCCTCTCTACATCCTCTCTTCCTTCACTACAACAACGGTCCCCTCTGTAATTCATAGAGATGAACGCGTGAGTAGTCATCGCTTAGCGAGATTAGTTATTATAATAGACAAATGAGGCAACTCTGAGAATAGAAACTATATTTAAAAAACTTAAAGGTAAAGAGAAAATGAGATGCAAGAAATTACATAATAAGCAATAATAGTTATAGTTTGTATGATTTCAGGTAAGAGGGCAAATTACATATCTATTAATGATTACTATAATTATAAAATAAATATGAGACATAAAAATAATATAAAAACAAAATAAATCATAATATTAATAGTATATTTAGTGCAAAAAAAAAGTATAAATATCATATTATATAAATATATATAATAGAAAAATATAAAAAATAGTTATAATAAATAATATTAATATTACTACATTACTAAAGAAGTCTAATAAGAAAAAAATCATACTCGTATATTACTTAACGAATGTAATCATAGCCACCATTATTTTCATTATTATAAAACATTTTCCACCCACAACCTTAACATTATCTTTATTACAAAAAACTTTGAAAATTACCATAATCATCATAGAGCATTTAAAAAAAAAAAAAAAAATCATAATGATTATCATCAGCCTCATCATACTATTTATTGTTATAACTACTATACTATTATTGTTATATATATCCTGATTATTTATTATCTATATGATAATGAAAAGCATTAAGCTTTTTTATTTTATTTTTATAAAATCATTTATCAATAAAAAGTCAGCATAATAATCATCAATATTATATCATTACGAAAAAAAAAAAAAACCAAAAATTATCCTCTTTATTATCTTTATTTAATTATTTTTTATTTATTTATTATCTTCATGATTATAAAAATCGTCATCGTAAAATCATTATCATACTGTATCATCAAGGTCTAATTACGCCATTGATCTTATGAAATAATATTAAATAGCAATATTTATAGTATTTATGATCATTTAATTTTTAATTATGATCACTACGATTATTATCTATATTATTAACAAACCAATTTTTAACATTATACTTTTTAGTATTATGTGTTATTATCGTTATCATAAATTATTGCTATACATTTCATATTATATTACATTATTTGAGCCATATTATTAATTATAAATATTTGCTTAGCAACTACTAACGTGGAGCACTTCACACCTCAGCCTCAGGATCACAACTAATCGTGCTGAGCAACAGGCTCGCCTTCTATACACCTTTCATCTCATACAACATCGAACTCAGCTGAAAAATGTTTGAAGCGGCTCGATTGAAAAACTCTCTTACGCTAAGAGCAGAGCATGTTCTTGATGTGCAGCGAGCAACGGGCAGGACAGAAAAAGTGATGTTCATACATATACACACATAAGTATGTGTATGAATATAAATATGAATTTGAATATATGTGTATATGAATATATCATGATATTTTGCTTTCATACACACATAAGCAATCATTTAAATTAAGGCATATTTAATATTTCATATACATATATGTTTTAACAGAGAATTTTTAACTTTTTACAGCCTTCTGTTTGCTTAACATCTGAACACGAGCTGTACGCTATGTTATGTTTAGCTGTTAATAACAGCAGAAAGGCTGGAAACACAGACTACAACAACAACAAAATGTCTAGTTGTTGTTTAGGCCTAGATGGCAAACGATTATTATATAATAATTATAAAAAGTTTATTTAAATTTATATATAAATGTATATTTTTGTTTTATTGTTTTTTTTTTTTTTTTTTATTTATTATTTTTTTATTGCATTACAGTTCACTTTTAAATCAACAGATGCTCTTTTCACTACATATGAATTTCCTATGCAGTTTTTCGATCACTTTTGTTATGAGCCTTGGCTAATTGAATACGCTTTTCTAATGCTAAAAATTATTTACACGCATCACTAGCAGAAGGAAGGCCTAGTCCTTTCGGTTGGGCTAGACTGCATTTGTAAACTTGTAGCCTGCGAAGGGGCAGATGCAACGATTACTGCATGTTTGTGAGTATGAGTTGTGTTTGTGTGCTTGTGTGTGTGTGTGTGTGTGTGTGTGTAGATATGTGGAAAAGAGTGTGGAATTGTTGTACACACAGTAGGACCAACTTGTGCTACTTTTCTCCTCACATCTACACACACACACTCACACACACAGCAACACACTCATGTCATATACAATGCAATGCTCTTCTGTGATTTTTGAAATGTGCTCAGAAAGGAGTCCATAAAATGCCATGGGCAATAAACTTGACTGAATCATTTGAAATGCCAAAAATTGCATACCAATTGAAGGGTCATAAACGAAAACGAGGCAAACAGCATCAGAATATATAAGTAAGGTTTGTTTTTTTTTTTCTAGGAGTAACCTGATTTAAAATTTCAAATAAATATCAGAAATTCGCTGAAATATCAAAAGCGAAATCTGTTAACATTTTTAAATAACAAATATGATTTGATGGATTAAAAAAAACAGACAGAAAATTATAAAATTATTATCAATAATAAAGATTAGTGGTACATACCGAATTGCAAATTTTCACTGCTCAATGAATAATCTCAGCCTTTAAAAATGATATATAAAGAACCTCAAAATTACCTTTTTACCTAAGCTAGACTGTCAGACAATAAAAATGAATTTAATATTCACTTCTTACGACTTGCTCATTCGTATTGAATATCTTTGATCCACTTTTATTTATTGACAAAGGAACATTTCGTCGACTCAGGCTCAAAGCCACAGAAATTAGCTTCTTGGCCATATGCTAGTAAATATGTAAAATAACAAACATATGCTTCAGCCGACTCTCATAAAATAACAACAATAGCTCAAAGCGATCTCGGCTCGGGTCTGTTATCCCATGGTCCTGTGGATAGACCGGGGATTAGATTTTTATATGACCAACACCGCAAAAGCCTTTGGGCTTTCAAATACAAATCCATCGCAATGGTTTTATGAGTTCATAAAATTTTCGTGCTCTAGGTGTTGACAGCCGCATTTTCTTTTTTATTTTCTCTAGCTCTTCCTCTTCCTCTTAGTGTGGGAAATTGAAATTGTGAATTTACTTCTTTCTGCTGAATTCTTTATGTGTTTCGGCTGTGATAGGAGAGAGGGAAGGAGGAGAGGAGAGAGGGCTCGTAAATATGAATAAATCTGTATGTGCTAGCAATGCATTAAAGCTCCCAGTCCCATAATCGTAACTTGATTAGAAATACGATACAGACCAACCGAAAAATTTAAGGCCAATACATTTACAGAGAGAGAGATAGAGAGAAAGAGAAAGAGAGAGAGAGAGAGACAGGCACACAGTCAGGCGTACAGCAGGCATATAAAAACTTTATTAAACGCAACTACACATAAAAATAAAACGATGACAAAGTGCGCGACGCGTTTTGCAGCCTCTGTTTTAGCAGTTGGTGTCCTGCTGCTGCGTGACTGCGACGCCGACGTTGGCAGTTTTTGTTTTAGCTGCGCCTAGACTGTGGGCCTGGGCCTGGGCCCACAATTCACTTCAAGTTGTAACAAATTTCATTACAATCGTAACAAGAAAACGTGTCTCAACAACTCAATTGCAAAAAGCGAAAGCGTAGACTACAAAAAATTGCACATAACTAGGCTGGCCGACATGGCCAAAGGCTTGATTGGCTTTTAGCAGAGCCACGATTAAACTTTAACATGGCGCTGTTAAATAACAGCAGCTGCTTTACAGCTGCCTCTGTAGCTTTAACTAACAGACTAACCTCATTCACTCTCACTCTCACTCTCCCTCTCTCTCTCTCTCTCTCTCTTTCAGTGTTAGGGTCAACATATTAAAGTGACAGGGCCTGTTAAGCCCCAGCTCCGTCGCTCCTTCAAATTGTCTCTCTCATATTATTTGCCCCTTGGCATATTGCTGTCATACTACGAATTTTTGTTATTGTTATCATGGCGGCATTTCCTTTTTTGTTTAGGTCAATGCAGCAGCAGCGGCAACATTTCCCTCACAGTTATTTCTCTGCTCACGCTTTTTTTCTGCTGACAAGCAGCTGCCTTTTCCGACTTTGCTATTTTATGGGCGTACGCAAAAGGTCCTTTGGCCCTGCGAAAGCATCGAGGTGTTAGTGAATTTTATTCAAATTTGACGCTAATGAAATGGCACGTGACAAGGCTTATTGAAACACACGAAGAAAATCGAAATCTATCCATATGCTGAAATCTCAAATGAGACCTTTTTTTAGAGAAAATCGATTTGAATATTATTATCACGTTGACAGCTGAAGTATGAAAAGTGTTGGTATGCCGTTTTCCAAGTCTTTGAAGTCGTTATGAAAGAGTAAATTATTTGCATGCTGTATACAAATTTCTTTACTAAAGGTATTTAGAATAAAACATAAATGAAATTAATTTGAATACAATAATAAAGAAACATATTTCAGCTATTTTCAGAGATAGAAATTTTGATTGTTTTGTGGCCTTTAGTATTTCAAAATAAATTAATTAAAACTAAACGAATGCTTAGCAACGAACTCTTTGTTAAAGTTTTGCTATAAGCTTTTTAAATAATGAAAATATATTTGAAAGAAAATACAGCTGAAAAATAAAAATATATACGCAGTTCAGTCTGTTATTTGTCTATAAAGTTCTCATAAAAAAGAACAATTAACAGTAAAAAAGATAAGATTTTACAACACATGAAAAATATGAAATAAGTCTGTCCTGTATCATGTAAATGGTCAAATGCAAATAAAGATTTATTTTCCTTAATTTTTTTCTGAAAATATTTAATAAACACATAATAAAATATGTATTGTAGGAGTTGACGTCCTCCTACTCAAAGATTGTGTTCAGGCACGAATATAGAAATATACAAAGATTGCAAGCATGTCTTCTACGTACTCAACGACTAGCAAATAAAGCAATAGGAATAGAAAAAAGAGACATGTGAGGACTCTAAAAATAGGCACATGAACGCAGAGCCTTAAAGACTCAGCGATAAGTAAAAAATATCTAAATCACCAACTCTGAGCCTTACAAATACAAAAATAGACCCACTAGATTTAAGGGTTAAACTTATAGATGAGTCTAGAAATAAAAACCCAGGCTTTGAAAGAAATAGAGAGTATGACATAACTGAACAGCAGCGCAGTTAAATGTATTCAGATTGATGGTCAACAATTCTTTAAATAAAATTTATTGTTATAATGAAAATAGATAGATAGAAGAGAATAGATAGAAAATAGATACATCAAATTAGAAGACAAAAATCTGAAGTTCAAGCAAAAGTTGTAACCTTTGTGCATTATTTGTCCATAAAATTCCCATTAAGAAACAAAATTCCCATAGATAAAAGAACATTTAAAGAAATATACATAATGATTAAAATTTTAATAGATCTGTGTCGTACGATAGTTATAAAATAAGAATTTTCCAAAGAAAATTGACAATTAATAAATATATAATAAAATAAAATATGTACAAAAAATTTAATAAAATAAAATTTTTAATAAATCTTCGGTTTGGTATATGAACTATGAAAGTCAAATAAAGCCTAATTACTGGTAATATTTTCAGCATAATTTGTATATCTGTCAAGCACCAAATTATTTGAAATAAATAAAAATAAAAATTTAATTATTTAAATTTCTTGCAGTTATCGAATAAAAATCACAAAAACTATAAATTATTTTAAATAATTTTAGATCAAATCTTGTTCTCATATTGAGTTTAAATTTGTATAACCAAAAAATAGTCAGGTTTTTGCAAACATATTTCTTATTCATCTTCAGCGAATTCTTGCACATAAATAATACTTCATTATTGCTTTGTTTGGGTGCTTAAGATAAAGTCCTTTATTGGCATTAAGTAAGATTCCAAGAAAAAGACATTTAATTGCCTATATAGTAATATATATATAAGTTATAGTTAAAGATTCTAGGGGGCCATATTTGATAACGTTTACAACAATTTCACTAGGTGTCAACAAGAACGGAATGAACAATATAACTATAAGGGTAACTTGAACGGTTGGACTACTGTCCATGAAAGTGTGTGCAGTGTGTCTGTGCTGGGGATGAGTGAGATCATTTGGACTGCGGGCGGCATACTCGCTTTAGCTTCTTTCAAGCCGGACGACTGCCTCTGGCGGCCTAGACGCGGCGCAGGAGGCGCTTCTTCCATTTGCGGAGAGGAGGCCAGCAGGCACGCGCAGCCGCCAGACGTCGCCAGCTTCATTTGTCCGTCGCTGTGCCAGCAGGAAGCGCCTCGCCACCATCCACGGATGCCGTCTGCTCGATGGCCTTGGACGCACTGGGATCCGCAATGCTGCCAAAGTAGTTGCCGGTGGGCTCGATGTCCACCACACGCTCGACATCATCTAGTTTGGGTGGTGCTGGCACCGTCACCATGAGTATGCCGTCCGCCGAGAACGTGGCACGTGCCAGCGTGGCATCGTAGTGCCTCGGCAGCTTGTAGCACCGGGTAAATTCACGCGTTATGCACAGCTGGCCCTTGTCGGCGCGATCGTCGGCCTGCTTGCCCTCCACACAGATGGTGTCGCTGTTCTTGGCCTTGACCGTCAGCTCGGCCAGCTGGAAGTGGTGCACGTCCAGCACCACCTTGAAGGTGCCACGACCCAGCGAGTCCGGCTCCGTGCCCGTCTCGATTACCACTCGCCCCACCAGGCACGAGCCGTGGCACCAGGCGCTGTCGTCCACCCGCAGGTGAAACTCCCGTGCGCACACGTCCATCTCGTGGGACAGGTAATAGCGCCGCTGGCGGCACTTCGGCTCACCCGCCGACCAGTGCCGGCGCATGGGCCAGTGATAGTGGGGCGAAGCATGGCCATGCTCGTGCTCATCCCAGTCCCAGTCCCAGTGAATGGGCATGGTTCGTTCCTCTACGTGTCCTGTGCGTCCTGTGTGTGTGCTTGGTGCTTTGTGTTGGGTTTCGTTGCACTTGGAGCAAACGCGTTGCTTTTTGGCAATGGGCGCCAAAAAAACCGTTGTCCTCTGCTCGACTCTTACTCGCTAACTAACTGAACCGATTGGGCCAACTGCCTCAACCACTCGCCACAGAATTATGCAAAGTTATGCCCACCGATATGCGAATGCGAATGCGAATGCTCCACGTTCTGGTGCCAGGCCCAGGCAGCAACTGCACCAAATCACTCAATTCGCATATAAACATTTGCCATGCAATATCCGAAAGTAGCGCAGCGCCAAGGAATGTTTGATCAATACCCTGAAGCCGTCTGTGTCTGGCGCAACCCTTGCAGCTATTTTTATACTGCCACAAAGGGTCGACCCCGTTGGGTGGGAAATGCGTTAAATGCCACCAGAAATAACATTATGAACGGGTTTATGCAACTAATTGTGGCATTGTCGCCATGCTGAGCTCAGTTGAGTTGAGATGTTTTTCTGTTCTCTGCTATCTGCTCTACTCTCTGCTCTACTCAGCTCTCTGTCGCTCTGTCTACGCAGCCGGTAACAAAACTGGAACTAATGAAAATCGTGACCTCCATTTGGCACGTCTTTCACATGTGAGTGTAACGGACACATGTAGAGAGCATATACAGGGTTCTACATTGTCTTGAAATCTATTTTAGGATGAGTTGTAACTTTTAAGGCAGTTACGTGATTCAATAGGCGAAAAATGCTGGGCTAATTAAGAATTATTCTTTATTCAGCTATGTATTCAGCAAGTCGAAAACTTTTGCAAAAACAGAATTTGTTTTTTTGCTTCAAAACTATATTATTCAGTGTTGTTTTATGGACTGTCTAACGTAAATGATTTGACTAATCAAGAATTACTCTTAATTCAGCAACATATTCAGCAAATCAAAAACAGAATCTGACTGTCAATTAGCGATATAAATCTTGATATATATCTTTTCATTACAATCGACAGTCTAAATAATTTACTACATAAAATCTCGTGAATTAAACAAGGATTATTTTTCTATGTATTCAGCAAATTGCAAATCAAAAACTAATTTTTGTCAGCAAATCATTTAGCTCAGTGTAACCAATAGATGACATCCCAGAGATTATTCAAGGCATATTGTGGATTCAGCTGCATATTCAGCTAGTAGAATAATAAATTTCAAATCTTTATTACCAAATCAGTTTCCTCAGTGTTACCATATCAGCCAAATCATATTAGTCTAATAACCAAAATATCTTTTCTATAGACTGATCAGCCTAAATTATCAAACACAATATATCTGCGATCAGGATATATTCTGGATTTTGTTAAGTTTATATCCTGCTCGATTCCTTGTTACCAAAAAGTGTTTCTCAGTGTTGCCATATCCGCATTTTATATTACTCTGACAACTTTATGGAATTCAGTGCTTCATACTGACTGACAACTTAAGAGAAATTGCAATGAAACAAAAATAGCTGCAGATACTTCGTTGTCTCTGCTTCTGATATAAAGCAATAACTATGCTATCTTATATATTATTCAATATATAATCTTATATATCATTCAAAAGACTACCTTGGTTTTATCACTCCTTTAAGCATTAATTTAAATTTTAGGTGACTTAATTTAATTCGATTGCCATTCAGCTCATAGTTTGGATCGACTTTGCCTTTCTTTGAATACTTTTAATTGCAAACTTTATATACTATTCCTTCTTGATGACCCTATATATACAAATGCAAAAATATATCAGAAATAACTCTCAGAAATAAAGATGCATACAATAAATCTTAACTAAATATTAAATTCTTTTACTAAATTTGATCTGAAATTAGCTATTAACAATCAATCTTATGGTTCAACATGAAGTAATACACAATTAAGTTACTATAACGGTGCATAAAGCTCATTCCGTTAAGTATCTTATAGACAATAGTAATTGTCTTTATGGCTGGCTTACTTGAGCACCCTGTATATCACACATTGTACAGGGAAAAACTTGTGGCCAAGACAAAAATATCACATAGACATTGTCAGGACACTTACAGCGCGACTGCTGCTGTTGTTGTTGTTGTAGTGTCGTGTTTGGCCCCGAGTTGAGCCAATTTGTAAAATAACAAAATTTATATATATATATATATATATATATATATATATATATATATATATTCTAGCATATTTTACTTATACTGCAATAGGGTGAAGAGGTCCTGGCCCAGCGTTGCCTGGTTGGCTGCTGAAATTGAATTTGTGAATTTTTGCTGTTAGCTTTACAGTTTGACAAATTTGCAGCAAACAAGCCAAAAGTGACTACAGCTCGACTCAGCTTGAATGACAGAGCGCATTGTGCTCTCAAACTGCAACTGGAGAGTTTTTACACAAATTGAGCTAGGGCGGGGAGCGATGGGCGGGGCGGGCAGCAAATGCAAGATGAGTTTTTGTCGCACAACTCTATAAACTTGAACAAAAGTTTTTTAAGCAAGCGTTTAGACGACGACGATGATCACAGTGACAAGATTAACTTAAACTAAATTAAAAGAGTAACAGCATAAGAGGAACAGACAATACGACAGGTCATTGAATTCAAGAATAATCTGTTTATTAAACTCAAGACTAATCTGTCAATCTCGGCTCTTGAAAGTGTAATGTCTAGCTAGTGTCTGAAGTTATTTATGTTCTGTTAGAAACTTGGACGCACTTTGATTTAAATATGATATAGAGATTGATATATATATATATATATTAATTGATGTAGATTGATATGATAAGGGTATGCTCTCATCATTTTTGTAGCATTAAACTTCTTTACTACTGAAGTCACTTAAACTTGGCTTAATGTTTAGACTTTGGGGCTTATATAATTAGGACTTTTTAGTACGTCATACATTGATGGGTTGTCTAACAGAAATCGCTTGGATAAAACTCTGTATGTGGCCAGAATATCAACACGAAAACGCTTATGTATATCTTTTTCATTTCATATTACTATTATTATTATTTTAATTTTTATCCAGACTCCAAGCTGAATATACTTATATTTGAAATCCATATACTTTGGGCATATAATATTTATTTTTTAAGACTGCGTAATCAATTATCAATTTCCTCTATTAAATCCTTAAAAAATGTTTTTCAAATATTTCCTTACTAACTTGAATAACAGCGCGCATTAAAGAATTTTAAGCACAGGTATTTCGACATTGACATTACATTTTTTACAAATGAATGCTCTAATTACTAAATTAATTTTTATTGCCAAACAGATTAATTTGACTAACTGTATCCGATTGGCTAATCGGAAGCATTTGTTTGCCAATTGGTTCTCTGACAATGTTTGTGTAAATTTGTATTACTCTAAATCCGGGTCTGTCTGGACACGGTATGTGAGAATTACGAAATATATGTTAAGTATATAAGATATAAATGTGTTATAAGTATAAACAAAATTCATATAAAGAAAAAATAAATATTTAATATACATAAATAATGAATATGTAATAATATAAATATGTATATATTTTATTGACTAAAATTAAATATTTTAAGAAACATTTATTTTTATTTATCAAATGCAGCAGTTAAGAATATTCACTAAATTTTCTCAGAGCTAATTGCTGCTTAATTGTTTCATATCTTAATCATAGTTTTAAATAGCTATTGAAATATTTAATATATATTTTATTCAATAGAAAAGATTTTCAATTGGAAATATTTACAAATATCTATAACATCTTAAATGCTGTTAATTTCAATAACTGAATGCAAATGACGCAGGTTTCTTTTAAAGTTCATATTTTTCCTTTTGCTCATGTCTCAGTAATTAACAATAGTTTGTGATAAAACAAATATACAACAATTGTAAGTTTTTTAGAGCACTTTTTTAACTTTGCAAGTTAACAAAAGAGAATTTGCATTCAGTTCGCTTCGATTCGCATAGCGATTCACACAGAATTTATCCAGCTCTAGTTGGAAAAAAGTTAGATGAACAAGCGATTTTATTTTATTTAATTAAAAACATAACTTTAGCAGTGAGTGAAAATACGTTCAATTTCCAATCGAAACAGATTTCGCACTTGTAAAGGTAATTTCTGTATCATAAACATAAAGGACTACTGCGAATGGGAAATATTTGTGTACCCAAAAACTAATTACAGATATTTTGCCACCAAGCGCGACACGCACACGTTGAGGGCCATACGATTAGAGCCAAAATTAATGACTGTGTTGCGATACACACTCTCACACACACACACACACACACACACACACACACACACACACACACACACACACACACACATGAGATTAGGTACCGAGTTGCATTTGGGTTTGGGGTCGGAGCTTGTTAATCAAAGTGTCGGCCTTCGCTAAGTTGTGATAGCTCAGGGATGCGATAGCGACGTGATTGGAAAATAATTGCATTAATTATCCCGCACAAGCAGCTGATACAGATGCTGATGCTGATGCTGATGCTGATGCTGAGGCTGTGTCCTTGATGGAACAGCTGCCAACTGGGTCAGAATTGGTTTGTTGCCACTTAAACGGGAATTATGACCATTCAGACATTCAGTCTGTGCGCACATTTGGCGGATATGCAAAGGAGCTTTAAGATTGACTGCTCCGATATATAAGCTATTTTCTAGCTGGCGAGCTCTGCCCCCACGGCCAAGTGAAATCAAGCATTCAAAATTCACTTACTTCCGGTTATTTTAGTACGCAAAGTAAAGTCAGCAGGCACTAACGAGTCCTGCCGGAGGAGCTGGAGCTGGAGGTCAGTGGCCCCGCCCCGTCCGGGAGTGACCCAATGCTTAGTCGCTTGTGTAATGCGAACTTAGTAAATGTCCAAATGAATGACTTCACTTGACTTTAGTTAAAATATTTACTCATATTTTGCACCCGGTCTGGGGAACATGTGTTTGTGGCTTTCCCTACAGCTCTAATTATTTACACATCAATGCGTGCCAACTCTTTGGGATGGTGGAGATGGAGCTGGTGGGCGAAAGACCCAAACACATGTAATACACTCTACATGCCACATGCCTCCTCCTTCGAATACTAAAGGCAAACGAGACGAACCTATAAATAGAAACTCGTGTCAGTCAAACTTAAACAAAGTTCTGCAAATGCCTTAGAAGTGTCTCATGAATATCTACCGAAAATTACACAAAAAATGTTTTTCATTTATATATAGTATATTCTATCTTTATCTTTATATACATTTATATTATATATATGTGTATTTGTTTATCCTTTGAAAAGGGACATTTTCTTTCAATTTGATAAGCCTTTGAAGCTTTGAAGATTGCATCTGAGACAGGTAAAAGTGTTTAGCTAATGTGTTACATTCAAATGTTTTTTCTTTCCTTTTTATATTTCTGCGAACTTTTACATAAATTAATGAAAACTGGAGCCCAGTACGACTTGCAGATACCCTGTAGCTATTTTTGGTTTGAAGAAAAAGCCAGAGGTGACTAAAACGAAAAATATTTTTAATTTTACTAGGAGATATGAGAACTTAAATGCGAAATTTGATTAGTTTTATATATGTATATATATACTCAAATTAGAATATATTGAAAATATACATATATACATTTTTTGGTTTTCTAGAGACGCCTGTTTGCTTCTAGAAACCCAAATAAACATATGTACATATTTACATATTTTATACATTACATTTTATGCATTAAACCAGCTCCTCAAACTGACATAAAAATATGGAAACTTTGAGATCTTTGATGAACGAACTCAAGCTGGCATACTTTTTGTTATTTAATTTCTACACAATATTTCTGATTATAGATATTCGGTCAGTCAATAATATAAACAGTTGTACACATAATCTACACAGTTCATTTAATATTTAGTCTATTCTGTTTCTTTAACATTAACAGAGAACAACATTTGTGTAAACAATTGGCAAATTAATTGTTTGTCTTTGATGTGTATCAATAAAGAAGACGGTTAAATGGTGTTAGGGATTAAGTACGCACTAGTTCAGCAATATTGCTAAATATATACTTACATATATGTATATACTGTTAATATTGCACAATGAATTCAATATCGCTTTAATGTATATTTAAAAATATATACAATAAAGAGTATATTCATTATTGGTAAAAAATATATATATATATCCATATACAAAAATATAATAATAATGTTATAATGCAAAACTAATATTCAATTTAAATCAATAATAATAATAATATTAAACTTGAGTCATACATTTTCCATATTTATATCGTAGTTTCAAATTCATTTATTTCTATATAATTTTTATTTTTATTTTTAATTTTTATTTTTTATAAAAAATGTTGAGTTATACGAAACATGGGAGCTATAAAATCCTTTAAATTATAATTATAGTCGTGCTTTTACTTTACTTTTTTCAAATGCTAATCAATTTTTATTATTTACCATTGCTCCCAATTCTATTTTAAAAACAATATTAATATAAAGCTTTAATTTTAGTTCAGTTCTTTAATTTCAACAATATTTGATTATTCACCATAGTTTCTAAATGTATTTTTAAATCCATTCACACAGATTCCATTTAAAACCAATTTTTATTGCATACAATATTGATTTTCGCTTTATGACCTGGGGAAAACTTTGAAATGTCGAAATGTAAATACATTGAAATTGCTATTTATTTCAATATGAATTGTTTTGCAGGCATGACCTTTGGACCCACACGCGAAACAAATCGCACCATGCTTCAATCCATTTTGGATTTCCACCTGACGCGCCCCTCGACCCACCGATCACTCCCTTCTCCCCCATCTTCATTTTAGCTATGTTGTTTCCGGAAACTTGCGCAATGCACCCCCCCCCCCCCCCCCTGGCCACCTCATGGTGCAGAAATTGTCAAGGCTGTCGAGTCCTTTAGTTGTGGCTAAAAAGCTAAGCCCCTAGAAACCTGCAGAGGCAACTGCGCTCAGTCGTCCAAGCAACAACCCCTCGTTAGTTACGGCCATATGCTTTTTATGTAATACACGACAAGAGTGGGTCGGGCTGGTGGTGGAGGTGGGGGTGGGGGTCGGGGTGAGTCGGTATGATGTGCTCTGCCTGGGTGCGCCGCTAAGGTTTATGATCAATCATTCGCCCTGGCTGACTGCGGTTTGGCTGGCTCGCCGTCGTCTCGTCCAGCATCGTCTCTGACAAATCTTTATCTGCGCCCTGACTTATTTATCCCTTTTGGCCGTTTCGTTTTTATTTTGCCAGGGCATTTTATGTCATGTTTATTGATGTGTAAAAGTCATAAAGTCAAATTGAACACTTGTGTTGGAGAAAACTGCCCGAAATGAAAAAAAAAAACACACACACACACACACACACACACATCACATACAAATCACCCTCAACAGGAGAATGCTATTACATATATTTTGCTCTCAGTTTGTCAGACAGGATTTTTAATAATATTGCTGACTAAGCAGGACTACAAACAGAACATATACCCTGGAAAAATGAATGAATAATAAGGAAAGTCCAAGCTTTAGCTTACTTTTAAAGTCAACTGTCTACTGTAGGGTATTTGCTAGTCGTGCAAGCCCCTACTCCTTCAATTGGCATATTTGAAGCGTAGCATTTGCTTTATAGTTTTCGATTTCGATGGCCAGTGGTCAATGGCAAATGGCTTTGCACAGAGACAGCTGTGTCTGCCCAAACGATATTCGCAAAAATTGGTGTGCAGCTGTGACCTGGATTGAACTTACATATATGGTTAAGACTTACCTCGTTGCCTTGGTGGCATTGACGGCGGCGCCGTCTTTGAACCATTGGAACTGCATGCGAGAGGAGCCCTGGGCCGTGCAGGATATGATGAATTCGCTGTCCTCGCGCACCGCTGCCTGTGGCTGATTGACACTCAGGTCCTGCAATGAAAGCGTAGACTTGTTTCAGTACACACAATATTCACTAATTAAGCGCCCATGTGTAGGGGGTCAGGTGAGTGAGGTGGGGTGGGGTGGGGTGGGGTGAGTGGGGGCTGAGACTGGTAGCTGTTGCTGGTTGTTCCGGTCCCATGGCCTCTCATGTCGGCTCGGGCGAGCCCTGAGGTTTCCGGCTTGTCGGTTATGTTAATGCAGCCTAATTGCGAGCGGCGGCCAACGGGGCGGGGCCACCGAGGCGGGGCCACCAGCCACCGGCCACCTGATGAGGCCAATTGTTCAGCTGCTTGCCACAATTAATAAATAATTATTTATTTTCGTTGTTGCTGGCCAAGTGCCAAGTGGCAAGTGGCAAGTGGCAACTGTGGCACACATTTTATGCCAGTGCATTTGCTATTGTTATTATTTCATTGCTATTGTTTTTATGGCGACGAGTCAATAAATTAATATTTAATTTATGACGGAAATGCAAGTATATAGATACATCTATATGTATATGTATATGTATTTGCTGCATGCCATGTATTTTTTATAAAAATATTATCTCTTGTAAGCTGTCAGAGTCACATATAAATATATATATACATACGAATACATATACATATTTATATTTATATTTATTTCAGTCAAACAGCAGAAATCAATGTTTCGCGCCTTGATTGAAACCCATTCAGTTGCCAACGAAAATGTGTTTTAAAAACTGAATAATTGTTAATTTATTTACTTGACACGCTTTTTTATGGACATATAAAATGCAGCGGGGTAAATATGGAATTGGTTTGTCAACTGGGAACAAGAAAATCTTTTGCATAATAAAACAATGCGAAAGTTTTAAAGAACTTCATTTAATATTCGATTCAATAACTTACCAACATATTCAAAGGTGGATTCTCGTCGAAATGATGAAAATTTGAGACGAGCGTAAAGTTTCCAATGCGCCCGCGCTCTACCATCCTGGTGATAGCCTCTCGAATGCGCTGCGAATCGCCCTTGATGCCAAAGAAGTGAAATGTTATATCCAGGCGATCCGTAGTGTTCGATATTAGTTCCAGATCGCTTATCTTGGTTATATTGAAATTGCGCAGCACTCGTGATAGCTAAAAATAGAATTGGATTCTTATCAATTCGATGTTGTATGTTTGATGTTTCGTTAAGGACGTCGAGCACTCGGGGGGCCATTAGAGCAAATTGACAGCAGCTCGATAGCTAAGCACATGGCATTGATTTTTATTACCCAACCAACTCTTTGCCAAATAAATGATAATATATTCTAGTCGATGGGACCATTGAGCATTGGCCACGCATAAAAAATACAATGTCAATGCGAATGGGTTGGCAAAAGGTAAAAAGTAATATGTTAATACGGCAACTGATTGCCCTGAGAAACATGCTCACAAAATCAACGATTCACTGAGATATTTTTGGGCTCATAAAAGGGTGTTAAATTTTTTTTTTTTTTTTTTTTTTTTATATTTCAAATACATAAATATTTATATATTTTGTATATTTCTATATTTTCATATTTATATATTTATATTTATATATTTATTATATATATATATATATATATATATATATATTTTTATATATTTATATATTTATATATTTATATACTTATCTATTTTTATATATTTATATATATTTATATACTTAAATATTTATATATTTATATATCTATATATTTATATTTTTGTATATTGAAATATTCAAATATTCAAAATTGTATATAATTCAAAATATATTTAATATATCTACTCAAATCAGTCAGTCATAAAGTGTTATGGCTTATGTGAATCGCATAGAAGGGCGTTATATAAGAGCAGGTCTTAGAAAAAAAGTTACCTTTCCTATAAAATTAGGGCAATGAAATTATAAATATTTAATGTAAAGCTTTCAAACTAAGTCTCAATTTCATTATACGTAGCTAGAAAATCATATTTGAGAAAATCTTACTCATGAGAATTGCATAGAAGAGTATATTATAATACATAAATTGCGCTTCACATTCTTTTATAGCTATATTGAATCAAGTACAATGCTGTAAATATTTAATACAAAATTAATTTCCCGCTCTATATTCTATCTACTGTCAGCTCGTATATATCTCTGAGCCTTCCAAATAGCTCGCCAGGGAAATAATGTTGTACTTATTAAAAACAAAAATTAGTATTAAAACTGAATTTAATGCCTGATCGTTAAGGTAAACAAATATGGAAAACTTCAAGCTCTTGGAATACTTTTTCTTTGGCTCTTTTCTTATCTGGCCAACTTAAAGTGGAAAGTTGTTCCTTTGCTCGCTCCAAATTGGCTATGAAATGCAATTTTGCTTTTGCCTAACGAAACTTTTCATTATGTTTTTTCTCTCTCTCTATCTCTCTCTCTCTAGCCTCTCTCTGCTCTCACTGTCTGTTGTTGCACCGTCGTGTGTCATAATGTGGAGCCAGCGTGGTCTGGCTTATCCTTATTTAAATGATTATGTATTATGTTAAAGTCGTTTGCTTCCCCTAGCCGTCGGCCCCATTGCGAGGGTCATTGCACTGGCCAAAACTTTATTTTTTATATATTTTTTTTTACCAAACTTTGTGTTCGTACGCCACCGCGGACCGAAAACTGTCTAGTTAAATATTAATATTATTGAGCTATCTCCACTTCATGGCGCAGGCTTCTGAAGTCAACGACTCTTTTTACTAGCAGAAAGCGTCATATAAAAAAAAAAAAAAAAAAGAAAAAAGAAATGAAGATGAAAATATTCGAAATATTTGCGAGTATGGGAAAAAGTTGCTGTGGTGGAGCACACGTTCGGCAAGCTTCAAGCTGGCAACTGTCATTAGAAGTAGTGCTGTTAACTTGGCAAGTTAAGGCCAATGCGGCAACGCTTCATTTGCCACCAGAGCAGCATAAAGCGAAAGACCAAAAGCCCAAAAACCAACACAAATGCAATTTGAGGCATTTGCAGAGGGGAAAAATGTGAAAATGTTCCACACACACACAGAAAAATAGGAAGAAAAAAAAATAGGGAAGAACGAAGGAAGCCCAAGTAGAAAACTACCTTAAAAATGAGGAAAAATGCTTCCTGCTCCGAGGACCAGCAAAAGAAACTGCAAAGGATACAGCTTAAAATACTTTAGTCTGGAGCACAATACCTTGCAATCTACCAAAGGAACTATTTAAAAAGAGCAAATATTCCGACTTGTGGAACAATTTTAACATGGCTTTTCATTTGAATAGAGATTTTTATAGACAGATTTAATTTTGGCTTTACTATGGTATTATTCACTTTTCTAGGTGATTAAAGAACAACAATAAATATGAAAGTGAAGCTAGATAATGGGCTTTAGACTGTAAATCAAAATAAGGCTGGTTTATAGTATTTTCAGGTGGGGGAAAGGAAAGGCAGAGTTAAAATTAAGTAGAGAGAAGCAACGATAGAGTCGAAAAGTGAGAGAGATATATAGTGAATGAAAATAAAAAGCAGAGGAAGACTGGGAAATGCGAGAGAGATAGAGAGATCGATAGACTCTGACAATATGAGACAGATAGTTTGATAAAATAAGAGCTAGAGAAACAAAGACAGAACGGGAGACTGTCAGAATGTAAGAAAGAGAGACAATCTCGTAGAAGAAGAAAGAGAAAAAAATACTTAATGCGCGAGATAGTAAAAAGATCAACTGACAAAGAGAGAAGGAGCAATAGAGTCGAAAAGTGAGAAAGATATATGTATAAAGACAGGGAAAATGTGTGAGAGAAAGAGAGAGAGAGAGAGGAAATAAGACTATGAGAGATATAGTATGAGAAAACAAGAGATGGAGAGATAAAGACAGAACGAGAGACTGAGATAGTCTAATAGAACAATAAAGAGAGAAAGATAGTTGCAGAGCGACAAATCAAACGTAGAAAGAGACGTAGCGATAATAGAGAAATTATTTATTTAATTGTTAATTGATTTAATTCTCAATAACAATTTGGTTTAATGCCAGAGCAACAAAGGCCTTCAGGCAGAAATAGAGAAATGTGAACATTCATTTAATGAGCAATGGAGTTTTTCCAACTACATTAAATTCCCTAGGACAAATACATAGTATTCTCTATTAGTCAAGGCTTACATGCAAGTCTTGCTCTTCCATAGTTGAAACTGACATGAGTGTAATACGGCTAGTTAAAGTAAAACTATTTAAGCTCTCAGACAGGGCCACTCTCTAGCACAACCGCACACCCACACTACCCACACTCCACACACTCTCTACACACACACATATTTTCGACACGATGCCGACGTAACCAATTAGCTCTTTTAATTAACACAACATTAAAGCATTGTAAAATGTGGCAGCTGAGAGCTGGAGAGAAAAAAGCTAGAAAAATGCTTAAGACCCAGCTGGTGGAGGAAAACCATGAAATCAAAGCTGACAACAAAAGTAAACTTGCCTCGCCTTGTTTTTTTCCGCTTAAGAAGTCGACTTCAAAACACAGTTATTGAAGAGAAAGTGGAAGAGGAAGGGAAAGAGGAAGTGGAAGTGGAAGAGGTGGCAGCCTGGCAAAACTTAAAACTATGTGAGACGTGGCGGCAATCAGCCTCTTATTGGTAGTTATTATAGAATTCTCTCTTGGTTCACGCCTTCGAGACGTGCTCGAGGAAGGTCCTTGAGTCAGTTGAGCGACTTTCAGCGTTAGTTTAATATTTACTTTTATTATTATAACATTTTTTTTTTCCTTTCGTGCACTTGGTAATTATATTGCACAAGTGCAAAAGTAATGCAATTTTGTTGCTCTAATTAGAGCCCTGCCCGGGGGCTCCATTGTTTGCCAGAAATCACACGCTCACACTTGAGTGTAAGGCAAAGCCCGAAATGTTATGGACTGCCACTTCAGCGAGGGCCGTCAATGTCGTCGACTTCCCTCTCGGCTTATGCAAATATATATAGTTATGGCATTAATCAAGAAAGTGCAGTAGAAACAAACAAGAAAAAAATGGCAAGAAAAAAAGCAGATTGCAAGAAAATAAATATTTTCGGTTAATATGAAAGGATTTTTTGTTGGCTCGGCGCGTTTGCCTTGTTTTTTTTTTTTACTTTTAATAAATATTGCACAAAAAATGAAAACTTGTAAGTGCCGAATTAAAAAAAAAAAGAGGAAATGAATAATGTGCAACAGTCAATGTGCTGAAAAGTGGCATCCAAAGTGAACAAGAGGCTGCATGAAGACGCGAAGAGCTGCAAGCGATGGTCGATGGACGATGGGCAAACGAACAGGCTCTGTCCGGCTCTGAAGTGGACGTTTGTTTGCGCCTGTTGGGGAAAATGTTTCAAGTTAAGGAAAGAAAAAACGTGAAAAAATGCCCTTTGTTTGCTTAAAAACTTTTCACAGTAACTGGCAAGTTTAACGGACGCGCTCAAATTAAAAAAATTTACAATCAGATTAAAGTTTCAACTGGTTATGAAGAGCCACTGTTAAAGCCACTGTTAAGCTAACATAAGGGTACTTTTAACATAAAGTTTAACATAAAGCAATAACAGAGTTTCTATAATATTATAATTAATGTTTCTCTGTGCTTACTATAAATTCTAAATAAGTAACATATTCATATATATATATATTCATAGCATGGACAAAATAACAGAGTTTTCCTGATATAAAAAATTTCAAACTGTGATTATGATTAACTCTAAACAAGTAACAGCCACTGTTAAGCTAAAATACGGGTACTATTAACATAGGCAAATTAGAGAGTTCCCTTCACATTATAGAAATTGTTAATCTGCGATTATTATTAACTTTGAATAAGTAACATATTCAAGTAGAGGTACTGTTCAGGCCCCTGTTAAGCTAGCATAAGGGCACTTTTAAAATTTGCAAAATAACAGAGTTCTCTAGCATTATAGAAAATGTTATATATAAGCATATTAATATTAAGTGAACAATTTATTGTCTCCCTCGATCTCGGTTCCTTGAGTAAAGCTTTCTCAACCCTAGTCAGTATGTATTTAGCACTTAGTCTTCTCTCCGACTACTTGGTCTTCTCTCCGACTACTACTCGTATCATTTCAATCTCAACTCTCTGCTAATGACATTTAAATTTCCAGGCAAAATCTGTGTGAAGCAGATTGCAGAAAATTTATTCAGTGTATGAGGGATAAGAAAAATTCGAATGGAAATTCGCAAAGTTAAATAATTATGCAGAAGAGAAGAGTTAAGTGAATGCAAATTTAAACGACAGCAGCTATTTTAATTAAGATGTTTTTTTTCTTGATTTCCGTGGAACTGTGCAAAGAAAACAATACTCTTTTACGGCTTCAGTTTGGCAACGCTTGTAATACAATACGCTCGGGGACTACCAAGAGCTAAGTACGACATTTGATGCCAACTTTGCTTTGGTTCCTGCAAACTGCCAAATATACTTTTGGCTGCAAACTTGCTGCCTAATAGGGTTTAACTGCAACAAAGTTAAGAGTTTAGAGCCGACGATGAAGGCAAACTTTTTCGAGGGTTCTTTAATTGGTCTGGCTTTAGCTTGTGTGGGAGGCCGTCCTCTGTAATTCTCATTCGAAATGGCTGAGTACTTTATGACTAAATGACATTTATAGCAGCAAATTATTTCATTTTCTTTGAATTTCATATAAATGCTCTTTTTTATGAAACAAATTTTATATTACCGGCAATTATAGAAACATTTTATAATTGTGATAGTAGTATAGAAATAGCTTTTGTATAGTGGTAGAGACAGTTACATAATTTAAGAAAAAGTGGTAGTAAAATCTTAGTTGTTGTAGTAGTAGTGTAGTTGTAGAATTAGTAGTAGTATCGTTGTATAAGTAGTAGAATTAGTAGTAGTATAGCAGTAGTAAAGTAATGCTAGTAAACTACTTCTATAGCAGTAGTAAAATAATGCTAGTAAACTACTGCTATAATTATACTAATTCTACTACTTCCACAACGGTACTATTACATGTACATGTTGTAGTAATATAGTAGTTGAAGTAGTATAATAAGTAGTAGTTTAAGAGTAGAAGTTGTAGCAATTTAGTAGTACAAGTTTTTGTAATATAGTATCAGAAGTTGTAGTAACTGAAGTAACATAATAGTAGAATTAGTATTACTATAATAGCCGTAGTTGTAGTAGTATAGTAGTATAAGTAGTAATAATAAGTAATAGTTGTATAAAAGTAAAAGAAGTAGTAGTATATTAGTGAAAATAGTAGTAGATTAGTGCTAAAAATAGTAGTAGAATTAGAGACGTTTAATAGTAAAAGTAGTGGCAGAATTTTTAGTAGTTTAGAGTAGAAGTTCTAGTAATATAGTAGAATTAGGACAGTCAGTAGTAGTATGGTAGAAAAAGCAGTAGTAAAAGTAGACCAACTACCATTAGTATATATGTAGCTGTATAGTAGTAGTAGTAGTAGTCACAGTTTAGTAGTAGTAGTAGTAGTAGTTGCAGTTTAGTAGTAGTAGTAGTTGCAGTTTAGTAGTAGTAGTAGTCGCAGTTTAGTAGTAGTAGTAGTAGTAGTCGCAGTATAATAGTAGTAGTAGTAGTCGCAGTATAATAGTAGTAGTAGAAGTCGCAATATAGTAGTTAAAGTACCATATTTTTATTAGTTTTAGTACTAGTAGTTTTAGTATTAGTATCAGTTTAATATTAATAATAATATTAAAGGTAGTCTTTAATTTAAACGTTGCAGAATAGAACAAAGAAAACTGTATACAGTATGAATACTGTGAATTAGTTATAATATAAAGTACAACATTATCACAAAGACCCTATTTGAATTACTAACTTTACGATTTCCTCTCGCTTCAAGCAATGTCTAGTGATAAGAATGCATTTTGGCATTGAAGATGCTAAAGCTCAAAAGCAGTGCCAAGTTTTAATGCTGTTTGTGTGTAGGTGTGGCATATATTTAGCCTAGCAGCAGGACGGTTTTATGTTAATGTACTCCAGCTGGCTGTGACCGGGCATTTTCCCTGCAGCATCCCCGTCCATCCTCCGCCGTCTCGCAGCCTACTTGAAGGATACAATTTGAAAACTAAAATGGGCATTTGTCTGCTTTTTACTGTTCACAGTTGCGTCAGTTGCGCTACATCACCTTGAAGAAGCCGCGGGTGGACCGTGGGAGCTATCATCCACAAAATGCCCGGTGTTGTCTTCCTAATCGTTGTGCCGACAGCGAACTTTGAGCGCGAGCTGATTTACGGTAAGTAGGCGAAGCGCCAGCAGAAATTGAATAAGCGCCGAGCGCTAATTAAATAGAAAGTTACAAATTTGCTTGCCACACATGCAGCACAATGTGCTGTGCGACATGCCACCTGCTCCACCTGCTGGTCTAACATGTCCATCCATATCCACATAAACATCCACCTTCACAGCCACATTCACATCCACAGCTACATCCGCTTCCTGCCTGCGCCTGCATGCGTTGGTGCTTAGGCGCGTAATTATGTTGTTTAGTGGCGTTATTAATTATTTTATGACATCGTAAAAGTGTAAAACTGCTCTCGGCGCCTAAAAGCCTGCCTCGAAATTTGCCCACAACAGAAACCAGAAACACCACCACCATCGCCCAGCCATCCACTAACACACATGCATCCGCAAGAGCTGTATCCTTTTTTCAATATTCTGTTGTGGCAGGGTATTTGAATACTTGCATTAAGTATGTAACAGTTAGTATGAAGAAAGCAGCTGCGAGTCTATGAAGTATATATAAATCATAGATATGGCATATTCTATATAAGTATATGCATATATGAATATGTATATACTCTATATAAATATTATATTCCATATTCACATACTCAACTTTATCTCAACACAAAATCTAAATCCATCAATATCACATGAGTCTATCTTCTATATAAAATTTATTATATAACTTTAAGATCACATGACTTTATCATATAGACATTATCTATTATATAATTTCAAGATCATATGACTTTATCATACATATATTATATATTATATTACATACAGCAATAATTCTTGAAAGAATTGATATGTATTAAAGGTCCAGATATTTTTGAAATATTCTGTAATATGTAAACGAATATATAAGAAATGTTTTATAAAAAATATATATAAATATATATCTAGAATCAGATTGTTCAATAATAAGCCAATGAAATTCAAAATTAGAATTGCTTCCCTCTAGAAATTTTCGTGAATTTGTATAATATTTATTTTTATCATCTTGTTGAAAGTCACTTGGAGAGAGGCTGTAGAACAGCTGTTCAGTAATAATAAAAAAACGATAAAATATATAGGAATTAAAAAAAGAAGATATTTTGTGAATATAAATTAATATTTTTAGTTAACGAAAATTTCACAAAAAAAAAAAATTTATATATATATATATATAAAAAAACATAAATAAATTAAATAATTAAAAAAAACCTTCTTAATTCATCAACTATTTCATCTTCTAATACATAATACATTAGATCTAAATCTTTTAACCACGAGTGTATTCAATAGTCGTTTTTTAGCATTCAGCTCAACTTTCCTGTTCTCTTTTCTTTTTTTGTTTTTGCTTTTCGTCCACTTAAAGAGGTTTCAACAGCGAACAGTTTGCAGTCTAAAAATTGAATATTAAATTTTAATTAGCCGGGCCGAGTGGGGTTAAGTGTTAGCATGTGAAATGGATGCGGTAAACGGAGCAGCGGGGCTTGGGCATGTTTATTTACTCGCAAGCTGGATATGTAAACATCAAGTTGCCAGCCAGATGAGAGGTTAAAATGTAAGTGGAATCTGCACACACACACATACATTAGATAGGCAGGCAGGCTGGCAGACTTGGCAGGCTCAAAGCAAACGCAATAGAACTTAATCACATTTTGCATAAGTGGATCAACTTAATTTGTTAAATTTAGCCAATGAGGCAAGCGCTCACCTTGAGTCTTTTAATTTCAAATAATTTTAAGAAACGGATTTTAATCAGATGAAAAAGAATATGAAAGGAAATGTACCGAAATAAGTATTGTCAATTAAATATGAGAGAAGGAAACGCACTCTAAATTTGTAATTTGATTAAAAAGAGTTTTTTTTTAGCTCTGGGATTGTTAGAGTAGATATAGAAAAGATAATTTTACTAATCTTTTTTAACATAAGACAATCTATTTTTAAAGCATACAGAATATGAATTTTTTTTAAATTAAAATTATAATTACATAAACAGGGTTTTTCGTATAATCATAAAATATTCAAAAAACTCTATAACAAACTTCAGATATTATTATATGGCAAACATATTAAACATCTGTTTTTATCAACGACTGTCATTAGGGCTCACATGGCATTTAATTAATCATAATCAAAGACAAAAACAATAAAATCCGATCAGAAACCATAATTTATGAAACGGAAACCGACAATAGCAAAAACTCGTAGCAACCGAAAAAATATGTCAACTTATCAGTTCGATTAGGCGTTGAGCAAAGCTCGCTGCTATTATTAATCAAATATTTATTTAAATACTTCCTTGCAAAAAGCAAAATGTCGTCAGCGTGTATCATTAATTTTGTCTGTCACCATGGCTAGATGCCGTCTGATAATGACCTCGAAGCTTATGACTGACTGACTGAGCCCAGGAAAGGACACTACTCTACGACTCAAGGACTGTGGGGCGTGAACAAAGTTTTAGTTAGTCAAACTTAAATAAATGACTTTTTCCAATGCAAAAATGAGCAATAAATAGCGTCAAACTTTCAGACATCAAACACGAGAAAAAATCAAGAAAGAACGTTGCAGTCGAGCGATACCAACTGCAGAATACTCATTCACGGCCCAAGCGCTGCCAGATCTATTTTCTGATTCGCCACGCCCCCAATTAGTAAATACATTTTTTTATATTCAAATCAATTGTAATTTAATATGTAAATTTTTAATTTCTACAATAGACTGTTCAGAATACAGTTTTTCCCGATTTGCCACGCCCCTAATGAGCATAGATATATAAGCTATATATTTTTAGCTTATGCTGTCAAACCGGGTATACATTTGAAATTTCAACTCTCTAGCACTTCAACTAGATTCTGGGAAAAATTTTTACACTTTATAATTGAAGGGTACACACGAGTATATGTTCCAAATTTTGAGTCTCTAGCATCAAGAGAGTAAAAGTTCATACGGACTGCACGACGGTCATTGTATAAAACTAATATAGTCAAATCACTTTCGTGAATGAGTATAAAAATTCAACAAAACACAGCCACTTGACATGTACATACTTGTGTCGAGTCATCGCAGCAGTGGGTGGAGGTGGGAGAGGTGTCAGACATAAATCAGAGGGCTCAATGCCATGCCGAAGCGTTCTCAGAAATTTGCAAAGTCTTCAAAGTAGCCCGAACAGCAGGGAGAAGCGCAGCAGTCAAGTTTTCTGGTGTTTCTTTTTTTTGACTTGTTTTGGCTACTTGTGGGACAAGTGGGCCAAAAGTGAAACAAAGACTTGGCGGCTCATAGGAAAATTTAATGCTCTGCCCTAACCAAAGCTCATTTAAGCCCTATTTTGGCATTTGTCAATGCCTGGGGATTTATATGGTATCGCCTCTGCATCTCTCTCACTCTCTTTCTCTCTCTGTGTCTCCGTCTTCGTCTCACTTCCTGTGCGTGAGGCATAATAAATTGGGATTCCTTGTGTGGTTTCTGTGTAGGCTTTGATTTGATTTTTGTCTGCCAATTCTATTTATTTAGCTCAAGTGGAGTCTTTGCGCCCCACATTCCGGACGGACAATGAGGCCGCAAATAAATAATAAATAATTATTAAATTATGCTTGGACAGCAGCTAGAAATTATCTCTCTCCCCATCTCACCCTCTCTCTCTCTCACTCTTTGCCAACTGTTGCATAAATTATATAATTAACATTTGGCGTTTTTTGTTGAATTTAAGCCATCAATTTAATTATTGCCCCACTCGCAGCTATTCAGAGCTCTGCGGTCAATTGCTATTTAAACACAGCACAAAATCTACCTAGGCCCGCGAAACAGAAAACAAATATTTATAAAATGCTTAATGCTTAACAAATTTGGACGTAACGAATTTTGCTAATTAGAAAATAAATCGTGTAATTATATGGAATTAAACAAATTGTGCCGCAATTTGTTAAATGTTTAAAGAGCTTTAGTTTTGTGCTCTGATATAACATGAGTATATATATTTTACTATTTGGCTTTATAGGAATTGAATATTATAAATTATTTTATTACAACTGAATATCATGAGCAAAAATACATTTAAATGCATTTAATATCTTTATGAAAAGAAATGGATATTTTAAAATAAATTTTATTAGGTGCTCACATTTTGTGTGATTTATTTATTTTTTATAACTTGCGCTAACGAGATTTGGATATTGAAATATATAACTTAATAGTCGTAGTTGAAATTAAATATATATTCAAATTGAAATCTGGTAAGCTGCGTTTATCAGTATTTTTTTTGCAATATTAACTAAAAGTCTACGACTGATTTTTTGTAGGAGAATATTTATATTCATTTAATATTTATATATTATATTAAATCAATTTTAAATTTATGTAAATATTATTATTGTATGCTAATCAACTTCATTGTTATATTGTGTTAGCTAATTATATTATATTAAAATTGTATACCTACAAATTAATGACAAAAATGTACTTAATTATTATTTAATTAAAATTCAGCAGAAATCAAAGCCCATTATTCTTACAATTTTGTGGCATTGTTTCAAGCAACTGTGCTTGGATACGAATGGAGTCCCGACCACCTTGAGCTTCAATTTAACAAAATCTTTATATATTAAATAAGCGCACAGTAAGAGCTGTACGCGAACAGAGGGAGATCGTGCACTAGGAGAGAGAGAGAGAGAGAGAGAGAGAGTATAGGTAGAGTGACATTCTCGCTCTTACAACTCAAAAAAAAAAAAATACGGCTCTAACAAAAATGATTTAATTTTACGATTCAAATGGTTTCATAGACCTTCAAATTTAATGTTTTGTTAATTTATTAATTTAAAAAAGTTATGCAAAATTTCATTTTAAGATTGTTGCAGTTTAAGGGCGAAAATTATAAAATTTGTATATATTCTATGTTCTTATCACTTGGTAATCATGTTTCTGTTATACCAGATATGATGTTTCCCGATTTTCTACGTCCTTAGTGGGAGTATCACAAAAAATTTTAACACTATCAGACGAGAGGACACACGATTATGTGTATATTAGAGGTTCGTATTAATGCCAATAAAAACCACGCTCAAATGAAAAATCCTCAGAATGCGATGAGTGAGCTTGAATGCGAAGCTGAATAAGTTAAAGTGAGTGACTAGACTTGAACATTCAAGCTAGATCAAACCGTATTGAAGAGAGTTTGTGTTTCGAAGGCCAAGCCGACTTTTTAATTATTGTTGTTTTTTGTACGTAAGAAAAAAATTAGAAACTCATTTCGCTTTGCCTTTTTCTTCCTATTTCTTGACTTCCTGAGTAAGTCAAATGTCTTTGGCTTAGCCAAATTTTGCATTCAGTTTTATTCTTTATTTATTTGCACTTATTTTACTGAATGCCGTGTGTTATGAAAGACAACATGTACTCATATTGAAACACATTTGCTTCATCATTCGAGTCAATTCAAATTCATTCAATTTGACGTATGTTGTGAGTGAAGCCACGCAGGTCTCCAATATAAATTAAAAATTTAAAGTATCTAGCTTCATTAGCAATAGAAATTGTTTTCGTTCATACGGACAGACGAAAGGACATCTTCTAGGACTATTTAGTATTGAGATTAATATTAATATAATTTTAAACGTAACAATAATGATTATAAGTCAATCAAATACTTGATATTTAAGCAATGCTCAAAATTTCATATTTAAAAATCAATTCGACATGTCTTCTACATATATAGTATACATATGAATATAATCACTTTCACTCACTTTGCTTGTCACCCTTGTGAGTTATGCACATCATAGTGTCATTACCATTATTACACAAGTCCAATGCTTTTTGGCATTCCAATGCCGTAGACCCCTAACAACTCACGTCTCACGTCCCACAATTTTGATCCATTATTATACGCTTAGGTGGACATCAACTGTATGAGTCTGTCTAGTACTTGTATCACCTTTCCATTTACTCAAAAGGCACTTCAAACAATGTTTTAACTGAGCCGCAGACTGGCCCGGCGGGCGGTGGTGTTGGCCCTGGCCGCCATCCGATGGCCAGTGGTAATAATAATCTGAACATCAATCTTCCGGAAAATAACAACGCAATACTCCGACTCGAAGTTGAGTTACGTGACAAGAATGTGCCCAAGTATCGGCGCGGTGGCGGCGTGGGCGGCATGGCCGGTGCTGGGCGTGGCGCCAGTCCAGGACGTGGCGCTGCAGGAGCAGCTGCTAAGAGAGTCGCGCCAGGTGGGCCAGGTGGTGGTGGTGGTGGTGGTGGTGCGAGTGGTACGCCCGCTGTGCCACTGGACAGACGTAATTTAGTGGTGCCGCTTGAAAAGGTGAGTCCATTGGGCAACACTTAAAGTTGACTTGGGTGCGGGACAAGGCCGCTCACTGGGGATGCACTTAACCGGACGGAACGTGACTGAAGCACAATGCATAGCTGAGCTCAGGGGGGGGAGGGCCATGGCTCAACAATCTAAAATGGCGTCCAAATTGTCTTGGCTCGAGTCGAACGCAGATTTTGATGAATGAGGGTCAGCAGGAGTCCGAGCTGGAGTCCAATTCTAAGTCCGATTGTGAAAGCGGATAATCAACAAGATGAAGAAGCGCGAGCAGAGATTGATGGTGAGCACTGTGAGCTCTTCGCCGGCAATCCAATTCAGACTCAGACTCAGATTCAGATTCAGATTCAAATTCATAATCAACAAGAGCTGCGCCTGTGTTTATTGTGAACTACTTGTTGTTGCTTTTTCCCCGTTGCCAGGTACTCGAGGAGCTGCTTGTCAAGCTTGAAATTGAGCACGTTACTTGGACGACGAGCAAAAAAGGTTATTTCCATCACGTCGTTTTCCCGCTGCAGGCTGGCGATGCCTGCGAGACAACACTCCACTGTCTAACGGAGCTGGGCATTGGCACTAAATTGAATTCCAGTGTCAGGTAAGTTGAGACATTGAAAGGCGCCGCCACACAGCGAACGGCGAACGGCAAACGGCAAACGGCAAACGGCAGACGTGCCAGGCAAGTCAACAAGTCGCCAACGTTCATGCAACAGCTGCTCCAAATCCCATTCTCACTTCTCCATTTGCCAGCTGCAGCTCCTTCTGCCCGGTTAGTTTTTAATAAAAAATGCAGCTTAAGCTCAGCCAACAGCCAACGGACAACGGCCAACGGGCAGTGCACTTGCCAGGGTCTTAAGGGCTTGCCAGCAAATGTTAGGTTCATATTTTGATTGCCTCTGGGCGAAAATCACGTGGACGAGCTGTAGCTGAGAGATGCAGCTGAAGCTGAAGCTGTAGCAGGGGCGGGCTGTGGGCGTGTCTCAAATCGATTTGCCATGCAGCAGCTGGACAGACTCAGACTGAAAATTGAAACCAACCACAGAGACCGGAGTCAAGCAGACGGATGATGAAGCAACTAAAGCAGCTGGAAACCATGTGCAAATGATATGCAAATAGAGCGAGCAGAAAAGTCTGACCAACTGGCTCTAAATTAGACTAAATCTTAATTTAGTTATAAAGTTAACTTGTTTAAAAACTAAGGTCAGCCCTGTCTATGCGGAGTATCACACTCTTGCCAACTGACGCAGCTGCTCTGTGTTTAGGAATTGAAGTCTTTTAAACCTCAATCTTCACCTACACGCGCCTTTTATCCCTCCCTCCCTTATCCCACTTTTATCCCTCTTCTAATCGTACCTATGCAGACTTTCTCCCTAATGGTGACTCCTCTCTTTCAACTCATAGCCACTTAAGTCCGGTCACATCTTATAATAACTAACTAATTATAATTTCCCTACTCAGTCCTACCACATTAAATTTAAATATTCTCAAATGGAAAGAGTCCCAAAATTTTCTTTTAGTTACACCCTATATCTCCTGGCTTCCCTTTATTGACTCCCATTTGGGATTAGAACCGTCCGCAGAATGTATAATAATTAATTTCTAATTAAATGAAGTTACGTAAAAGGTAGCAGGACAATAACTTAGGAAAATTTATCAAATTAACAAACAAATAAAAAACAAGGGAAAGTTCATTATAAATTTTTTTTTAAATAACTAAAACCTTTGAAATATTTTAATTTTTATTATTAATTTTTGTTTTATCCGTCAACGATTATCACAAAATTATTTCCTTGTAGAATTTAATAAGGATATTGTTATTTAAAAAAAAAGTCACAAAGGCATAAGCCACATGTTAGATACACTGATTGGCAAAAGTATGTTGACAAAATGTAACGTATGTGTTTTGGGTATAACTTTTAAATGGGCTTTTAAATTTTTTTTTTTTTTTAAACTTTTTTTTTGTATATATAATTGGTAGAAGAAACTTTAAAGTAAGCAACTAAATATTTTTTTAAAGAAACAAAAAAAGCAGGTAACAATTAAAATTAACTCAGAATATGGCATAAGTTTCATGGTAAAATCTTTGAGCAAAAGTTTGTATAAGTTTCAATCATGTTTTCTAGTTAAATATTATAGCTGGTGCTTATAGCTTTATAACTTTATATTATATATTATATAGTATATCATTTATTATTGATTTAACTGATATTATTTAATACCTTCAACTGATATTATTTAATTTTATCAAAATACTTATGCCGACCAGTGTATGGGAGAATAATTTCAAATACCTTAACTTTCCTTTCGGAGAAATAATAATTTAGCCTGAAGTTAGTTTCGTTTTTCAAAAGCAAAATTCTAATTAAGACAACTGAGCTAATTGAAGAGGGAAGCACTCGAGTCGAGTCGAGTCTGTGCTGAATGCATTCCCATCCTTCCCTTCCCCTGAAACTTGGCCGGAGGCTGCCTGGCCTTAAGTACAAGACAATGAAGCGTCTTAAGTAGCCCGTGCGAAACAAATGAAAGATGAAACACAGCAAGGACGGCTGCTGCTAAGATGCTGGGGACAGACGAGCAGGCGAAGCAGGTGTGATAATCATTTAATGGCATTAAGAAGGTGCATTAAACTGCAGCCAAAGGTGTGGCCAGCCAGCCCAAAAGGAGCAGGAGATGGAGGAGGAGTAGGAGAAGGTGCAGAAGGAGGTGGAGCAGGAGGCGAAAAATGTGTTTACCTAGGAGTGAATGGCAGCTTCGATGAGAAAAGTGATATTTAAGCTGTTTAATGTGCACAGAATGCAATTAAGTGCAGCCAGATCCTGTGGAGCAGCTGCAGCTGCACCCTGCCGGCAGCAACAACAACAACAACAACAACTTGCTGACAGTTGGACTGACCAAGTCAACTAAGTGCACAATGCCACACGCATGAGTTGCCGCTGCAGCTGTAAAAATATTTCCATATTCAAATGCATGCATATCCTGCAGCACTTCAATCTGTACTCTTTGCTCTCTCTCTCTCTCTCTCTCTCTCTTTCTTTCTTTTTGTTTCATTCACAGCGTCCTGCCGTGCAGCGTCAGCTACGATGCCATCACCGATGCCTCCAACCTGCACGATGATTACAGGTGAGTTGAGCTCCAGCTAGAGTCTGACTCTCGAATCAGAGTGGAAATAGGAGTAGGAGTAGCAGCAGGAGTCGGTGCATGAGTATGCATTTCTTTTGTGGCTGTTAGCTGTTCGTTTGTACAGTTTTAATTTGAGCACCTTTGTCTGGCTGAGACACGTGTGCGAATCGACTCGATTCGACTTGGCTTGGCTTGGCTTTTGCATAGAATCCGCCTTTGTCAAAAACTAATTTGAGCACCTTTCTTTTTTCTTTTTTTTTGGGGGCAAGCAAAGGCGTCTGTCATTTCATTAACTTTCACCCGTTGTCTTTCACTTTCGGCGGCATTGTTTGTTTCTCTGCCCGCTGGCAATGCGACAAGTAGGTCGCCGACATTTCATACCCCCTCTCTCTCTCTCTCTTTTTTTCTTCTCACTCACTCAGTGCTTGGCCTGCGAACCCATCGAACTTGGCCCGTGTCCAAGTTCTTCTGTGCGCATTGTGCCAGCGCCTCGAGCAAAAAGTGAAAATGATGAAATTTGCATATGAAAGCCAAACGATTTAGGTACTTTAACCCTGTCGAAAGGTTAAATGCATTTGCTCAGTGCACATAATTTATGACTTTGCATTCGCTTACAAGAAATTTTCGGTTCTATTTTTCTTGAATGCAGCATCGCTCTGCATTTAAGATAAACAACAAAATTCGTTTATGTTTGTTTTGGAGATTTATTGTCGAAAAGCCTTAAATGAAGCTTAAGATCTCTATTTGGGCATCCATCTATAATTCTGTATTAATTATGATATCGATTTGAAAGAACAAATATGTTTACATATTAAAATTAATTTTGGCAAAATGAATATGGTAATTGAAAGCTTATTTATCAGTCAAGTTCATATAGTCCTGTTCATCTAGCTGTGTGTCCTTCCCGTCTATACTTCCGTCTGTTTTCTCCTTTTTTTACTGCCCGTTAAGATTGGTACTTATAATTACACATAAAGATTATACAAGTAGCTCCTTCTGGACCATGACAAATCATTTTTTTTTTTACATTATCGATAAACTTTTTCTATGAATTCTATATACATATATATAAATCAAGCTTCGGTTATTAAACCATCCTAAATTAAATAAAAATATAATACCGTCCCCTCCGAAATTCTCTTAACATTCAATAAAAATAATTTGTATACCCTAAATTCATTGAGAATGGGAAACTCACTCACATTCACACTCTGACAGTGTGATTAAGAAAGTCCATCTAGAAGAAAAGTTATTGAACAATAGAATAGCCCTTATTGCAGCCTGGGATAGGGCTGCATAGCGCAGTTTATGATAGGGGTCATAGCGCTCAATAGGGAGCAATTTTTCATGGAGAAGAATAATAATAAATTTCCATCTCTATCTCTCAAAGTCTTTAGGTAATGCCCAAAAACTTAGTCAAAAATCGTTATATAAATTTTCAGACAAATTTCCTAATTCTATTTAGGTAACTTAGAGCCAGCTACAACTTGCCAACTTCTTGCTTTAAGAAAACTCTAAAGAAAAGACAACAAAAATTCTAGAAAAATTGTTTCAATTAGACAATTGCACAAGTGTTCGCTATGGCCCCATTAGCCCCGATAAATAATTGTCATTAGGTTTTATGACCACCAAATGGGGTTTATTTATTTAAATTGTTACAGCGACGATGCCGAGGATACCTCGAAGTGGAACAACTTTGTGGAATCGATTAAATCGAAACTGACCGTGAAGCAGGTCGTGGATGGTGTGCGAGCTGGTGGCTCCCTTTCCTTTGACTACTTGCTGCTAATTGTAACCGCCGAGTGAGTACAGAACAGAGAGATGCAATTCATGGCAAAGCTAATGTTAGTGTCTATCTGTGTGTGTGTGAATGTGTGTGTGTGTGAATGTATGTGTGTGGTTGCATCTTGCAGCTCTTTGGCAGCCCTGGGCCTGGTCGAGAATAATTCACCGAATATTGTTGCGGCCATGTTGGTTTCCCCGCTTATGGGTCCCGTTATGTCAATTACATTTGGCGCAATTATCTCGGACAGAGAGCTAATGGTAAGTGGAACAGGAGCTGCAGCAGCATCAGCAGCAGCAGCTGTTGCTTTAGCAGATATTTGCTGCGGTTGGCCAAAGCCATTTCGATTCGCTTTTGTGTTCCGCTCATATTTGTGTGTGTCTCTGGCAGGCAGCACATTGTGAGAGCGGCCCTCTGCTCAAACAGAACACTGAACAAAACAAAAAAAAATTAAATAAGAGTGCTTTTGTCGAGACTGATCGACTAGGAGATGCCCATCATACAATCATTCTACACTTCTTTTATGCATACATAACATTCAACACATGTACACACACACACATCCGCACGCACTCATAAGCACGCGCTCTGCTAACTACGCAGTTGACGCAGCGACTGCGCATGAACTACAATTTGTTCTTTATTGAATAAATGGTTTATCTATATCAAATAATCATAACGTGATAATAGCATTCAAATTTGTGTATTTGCCAAAAGCACAAGTATCTGAATAACATTTTTTTTTTAATTTGGGGCGAAGGGGGCGTGATATCTAAAATGACGAAATTTGTATATTCAATACATAAATCTACACAATAAATCTTAAGTCTCAAAGTTTAACAGCATTCAAATTAGACGTAAAAAACTAAATTAAATTATTGATTATTATCGATAATAAAAACTGGATGAGTTATCGAAAAAATATGAAAAGCTTAAACTGCCTATGGTATACACGGGTATACATATAAAATTTAATGTCTCTAGCTTTTGTGGGTTACGAGATCTGCGAGAACAGACAGGTTTTCAAGACCCTGATTAAGAACATATATACTTTATGGTGTATGCCACGCCTCCCTTTGCCTGTTACAGACATTTTCATAAAACCATTATACCCTGATTTCCCATTTTCAATGGGTTCAGGGTATACAAAAAAAAAAAAAAAAAAACAAATAGAGATTGAGTCAAAAATTGAATGCAGTTTTGTAGCGAGGCCCATGCAATCCATTCGCAACACACTTTGGCGCTTTGTGGACTGATTTATGTATGGAAAAGTGACAGATGAAAATAATAAAAGCCATTCGCCGAAAATTGTTATGCCAGCTCGTTGGCAACTCGTTTGGGCTCAGCCAGATGCAAATGGAAATGAAAGGCTAGACTTCCCAGAGGATGGATCCCATCACACATCACCCATCTTCCTGCCCCCCACCAACCACCAACAGTATTCAAACACATGACGACGACAATATTTTCTACGAATTTGTTACAAATTTTCAGCACTTTTGTGGTAACACTCGTCGCCCATTTTGAGTTCTTTATTGACAGCTCGCTGTGTGTATTGTGGATGTACAAATGGGCTTCGCTCAGCTCTCTCTCTCCCTCTCTTTCTCTCTCTCTCTCTATAAATAATGTGCTCTTCGCGCTGAGCCACTAATTGCATACATAGCTTTACATGAGTGCATACAATCGGGGAACCAATTCAATTTTCGATTTCTTTTCATTCAAGTCCGTTTGGAGTTGTACGAGAAAAGCTTTAGCTAATATTGAAATGCATTCAAATGCAGTTGCTCGACAAAGTCAATTCAGAAGAACTGAGGAAAGTGCAAAAAGTAACAGAAAATTATTCGCAAAATTTCATAAAAGATGCCTATTTGAATAGAATTTTGTTTTATTTTTAAATTCATATTTTATTTGCAAATTTGTTTCAGCCTGAGCAATAGGCAAATCGACTAGGTATATAAACTTAAAACAATAATTTTAATCAATTATAAAACATTTAAATCTGAGATGTATTGAAATGAATCTTTAACAAATTGTTAAAAGTAAGAAGAAGCATTTACGCCATTTATAATAAATGCTTTTTCTTACTTTTTTGTTGAACTATTCATCTCTCTAGAAATCGCTTGTGTTTGACATGTATTTTACTCCATAAAATCAGGTTTTTAAAGCTTTCTATACACATATTTTTATTTTTTTTTTTGATGTGGTGTCAATCAATACTTTTAAACCAACATAAATATATTATATTATAAATTCTATTATATTATATGTTTCTTTATTCTTTAAAGCATGTGGTTTACATTCCTCGAATAGAAATCAGTCTATTAAATTTTCTTTCAATTTGAAGGGAATAATATTAATTTTCCGAAATTTGCTTTGTACATAGCTTCACATATTGAACTGACATAAACTGACTTTTGAAGGGTAGAAATGTTGGTTTACATACATTACATATATTGAAACATACATACATGTTTGTATGCATATGGATTTAACAGCCTGGGGTAATTTCATTTAATGAATAATTATCTTGATTTTCTAAACTCTCTAATAATTGTCTACAATATGACTTTAATATCTTTCATAGCACTTTAATATCTTTCATAGCAGTGTCAAAATAATTACCATATAATAACAATAACAGGAGTGAGGATGAGAAGATAAGAAGCCACTTTAGAAACATTTGCAAGCCCTTTAAAATATATTTGAATTGAATATTGTTCAACTTGAAATTCGCTCAAATAAGTAGGTACTAAAATGTCTATTGAAATCTGAGCTTAACACATTATTAAAAGTCAATACATACATACATAGCCATTATCTCAAGTTTACGCTAATTTACTCTTAATGAGCTCATACACATGAGCGAACTTACATACATATGTACACACATATACATATGTATACATATGTATCTCTTTCTTAGAAACGGCAAAGCTTTTAATGCAGCTCTGACTGCAATTTAGTTAAATTAGTATAATATGTATGAATGTTAATTTGTATAATATTTATAATGTTTATTTATGTCTTTACCATCAACCTGGCATTAATGTAAGAACAAATGTACTTGTTGCGAGAAAGATTACAAAGCTACCACGCACTTTAACACTATTTTGTAGACAGACAGACAAAAGCAGAAATGTTAAGCAGTGAGTGCAGCAGCATACTACAAACTTATATACATACAAGTATGTATGTATGTAGGTTTACTCAAAGAGTAAATGAGCGTAAAGTTGAGAGCATAGCTCCCAAATAACTGTTGACCGCTTCTTGATGTATGCTAATAAGGGCCTCTCACTCACACTTAGAGAACAAACACAGAAAGAAACCAATTGCATCGCTTCTTTAGCGAGCTCGTTCGCGATCGGCGAGCAAACGTTCTTTTGTTTGTTTTATTTCGCTCTCTTTGCTCCCCTACCAATTGGTTGAGTCAAATGAAGCAAAAAGTCTTTTGTGTGTGTGTGTGCTGTGGATGCGAGTGTTCTGTTCGCTAAACTAACAATTGCGTACGTGAATTGAGTGCATGTGCACGTGAATGTGAAGGTGAAGACCGTTTCAATTGAGTTTTTGAGTATTTGCTTTTGAGTATTTTGCTTTTGTGCGAACGTGAATTGTAACGATGTTGTTAAAAGAGCGTCACCTTAAATGGAGCAACTAAAGGCGTTCAACAGAAAATAAAAGCGAAAAGAACCAAAGAATCTTGCTCAGAGCAAGTGAGTATAATTTTTGTTTTCAGTTGATGTCGCGAACAAAGCTTAAATAATAAAAGAGTTAGCTGTTATTTGCAAACTATGCTTAGGAGAGAAGAGTGATTTGTTCGATAATCATTAATATATTTACATATATTATATAAATATATCTGAGCTTGATTATTTAAGAATAGCCAAACCAACATAATTATGTATAAAACAAATACATATTCTCTCCTAATTTTGTAAATCGGAATTAAATGCATAAGATTGCCTAAAGATTTCATGATTTTATTATTAATACATAAATATAATTAAACCAAATTTAACTCAAGCCTAGATTCCTCTTGCTGCTTTTATTACTCAAATGTAAACATTTTGCCTTAACTTAATCATGATCAACTCTTTCAATTTAGCCTGAAAGCCATCGCTTTCAAATTGACTCTTGTGTGAATTTGACAGCTTCTATTCCCATCTTATTTATCTTCAAAAAAAGAGCCACAGGCAGGAGTAGAGCTATTTATAAGCAACTGAAAATAATTTGTGTAGCATTAAGCACTTATTTCAAACTAATCTACGTGGACTTAGCACACGAATTGCTCAACTTCCGCCTACTAAATATTCTCCCTAATTCATACGGATAAAGGGGATTAATTTTATCCGAGCTGCAGCTTCGTTGCCAGTGTTTGCTAAGGTGTTACTGCCACACGAATTTCTAAGAAATTCTTGTTCTTAACGTCCTACATCTAAATGTACAAATTCAAAATGTTGCTATTTATACAACTCGAGTTCTGTATACTTCCTATAAATAAGAGCGACAAGAGAGCCAAGAGTTCATCGTCTGACCAGAGACTTAAGCTACTTAAATTAAAAGAAAGAAAGAACTACTCAAGGATTTATCCAAACTCGAAGCAAATAAAACTTAACGTCAACTGCAGCAGCAGTTCCTTTTCCTATCTCTGTCTCTATCTCTCTCTTTATTTCTATCTCTAGTCTCAGTCTGTAGAGTTTCCTTTGCCTTAAATGTCAGCCATCAGCAAGAACAACATTTGAATTCTATGGCCGCGTTAGATAAAAGATTTTTCGGGCCTGTGTCCGCTGAAGTACTTCAAAACGCGACCTGCGCCTGCCTCATAAATTTCACAGGTGTGCGCCTTGTGCTTAACACATTCACAACGTGTAAGACATCATAATTGAAAGTAAATAGAAGCTGCCGAAAAAAATAAAATAAATAAATAAAACAAGGCGCCACAAATATAAGGCAAACACTTTTGCAGGCGCTTTTAATGACTGCGGCTCAGACGCCCACAACCCCTAGCGACCCCTGACTACCACCCCTGTCTACCCCTGGGGGCAACTTGGTGTCTGCTGACACCATTTTGTAGACACCGCACACACACACACATGCACAGAGAGCACACACATGTATCTCTCTAAGCACATGTCTTGTTGGATGTCATGTACTTCAATTAAATTTTAATTGAAATGAATATACGAGCATATTTTGTCGCAATTTTTTTGATGCTTTTGAAGTAGCTTTAGAGCAGCAGCAATGCCGCAGTAGGGTGACTCAGGCATAAAAGTGAAAAAGCTGTTACATTTAATTTAATTTAACAAATTTTAGAATTTTTAAATTCAGCAAATTTAGCAAATACAACTCAGAAAATAGCCGAGAAAATTCTAAAAATCTCTTTTTGTGACACACCCTAATATAAGCATAGGTAAAAATGATCAGGCATGATGGAGAAATTAAATTATAAATAAACAATAGTTGCTATAGAATAAAGTCAGTTAAGCAAATAATTTCACAAAAATATATTTGACAATAACCTAAAAGGCTTCTTAGGCTGAAACACCCTAATCTAAGCATTGGTATTCTGCTCAGGCATAAAGCCTAAAAAATCATAAATAAACAAGTCATTTCATATAAAATAATGCCAGCTTTAGGCAAATAATTTTACTAACAAATATCAGAAAAAAATTTAAAATATTTTTTTTAGTGACCCACCCTAATCTAGGTGTTGGTAAATTAAAATGCAACATTTTCTTATTTCATGATTTTAAGCACAAACATATAAAGTGCCAGTGGACAGAGTGAAAGAGACAGAAAGAGTGACAGTGCCAGTGGACAGAGTGAAAGAGACAGCAAGTGAAAGAGTTTAGTTTTTGGTAAATATTTGAAAAAGTCATTTTGAAAATGTTGTGAAAAGCGTTTAAGCCATTTCACACAAAAATGCCAATTACTCGGCCCAGCGGGCACATAAAAATCGAGAGCCAAAATGTTTAAAAATATGGGGGAAAAACAATAAAATTGCAATTTAAAATGAGAAAAATGAGAGAAAAAGAAATAAAAATTTTGGTAAATAATGATAAAGTTTGGCAAAATGAAAACTAAATGCTTTTGTCCTTATGCATAAATGTTTATGGCAGCATCTGTCAGAAGTCGTTAAATGTTATTGAAATGCACTTTTTTTTACTCAGCTGCAGGCAGCACACATACTCACACACACACACATGCATGAAAATAATGCGTATGCAAGCTATAAAATATTTGCACGCCATTTAAAGTTGTTGCAATTGCTTTACACATTACTCATACGCCCAGTGAGCCGCGGGCGCCTTGTTTACACGCAGCTGTACCTGCAACTGAAAAGTGAGTGAAGGGGGGATGGGGCGAAGGTGGGCTGATAGCACCCTAAAGACAATGAAAACATGTAAGAATGTTGCAGTCGGGCGGTACCAACTGCAGAATACTCATTCACGACCAGATCCATTTTCCGATTTGCCACGCCCCCCCAATTGGTATATGTATATATATTATTTTTGTGCAAATCAATACAGGATCTCAACAATAATTTAGTCGTTAAATATTGAGTTTCTAGCTCTATAGCTGTAGCAGATACAGTCTTAGCCGATTTGGGCGTAGATATATCCGCCATATCTCTTTGAGCTTGTGTAAGCAACGTGAGTTTGCATTCCAAATTTCAACTCTCTAGCACTTCAACTGCCATTGTTTCTGAAATACCGGAAAAAGCATTTTCCGATTTGCTACGCCCCTAGAGGGCGGATCGGGAAAATCTTGGCACTTTTTAATTCAAGGGTATACATGAAGATATTTTCTAAATTTCAATTCTCTAGCTTCAATAGATTAGAAGTTCATACGGACAAATGGACGGACAGCTAGACTGACATTGCACTAAACCAATATACTCAATTAACTTGCGTGAATGAGTACAAAAACATCAACAGGGAAACTTAAAAGTTTTCATCTTGCACTCTGCTTTAATGCCTCTTGGCAAATCGTGTTGTGGCAGGCTCTTTAAATGCAGTTTACTTTCAAGTTTTTAACTCGGCAAATTTAAGCAGTTGTCAGCTTGCATTGAGGGTTGAGGTTGGACCCCAAGACGACGACGACGCTGACGACGACGACGATGTCGTTGGCGACATCATCTGGCTGACATTAGAACATTTTCCTTTTGTGTATGCAGCTGCCAAAAGCAGTTTATGCTGCGTGGCTGCAAATTTGGGTTAACATGTCACGCACCCACTCGCTGCGCTTTTCGCTGCCCGCTTTGCGCTTTCCTTTCACTCTCCCTCACTCTCCCTCTCTCTCTCCCTTTCTCTCCCCTTAACTTTCCCTCTCTCCCTCTCTCTATGCACTCTGCAAACTATGCTACATTATCGCTTAAAGTGTCGCTGGCTGGCGTCAGTTGGCATCCAACATGGAAGCTGCCCCTTCTCTTTCTCTCCCTCTCTCTCTCTCTCTCCTTAGCCATCTATCTGTCTCTGTCAGTGGTGCTTGCTGTCTGTCTTCCTTACACCATGTTGCAGCACAACGGAAAATTTAATATCTAGCATTTCTTATCTAAAGCGAAAGCTGAGACAATTATTGATTCTCTACAAAGATGTAAAGACTCTACGAATATATGCAAGTTTTCTAGATTTAGATATAGAGCTGGATCTATAATGATAAACTTGTCCCAGGCAATTAGACTTTCAGTTTAAAGCGAGCAACATTCATTTATTTATTAATGCATATTCAATATCTTTACAATTATCTTATCTTTACAAAATGTAAATATGAATACCATATCGAAAATATTGAAAAGAAAAAATTATATTATCGCTGATGACCAATTTTTAGAAAATTTTTGTTTGTTAGCTTTTTTCAAAAATGTTTAAAGTTATTTGGCGAAATTATATAGAGCTCAGTTCTATTTTATTTTAAGAAGAACAAATCAAAGTTATATAATAGACGATGTCATGAAAACCTATTCTGATGACGCACAAGGAGCTCTAAAGAACCATTTTTAAAGCTATAAAATCAATAGTTTCTCTAAAAATTTATATTACTTGTTACATACTTTTATATATTACTTATTATATATTATTTTATTTATATTTTAAAGTTAAGCTACACCAAAAGTGTTCCATTGCGAGTAATATGATACCCTTATCAGCATTACACGAATAACACAGATCATGAAGAATTAGAGGATTTCCAATATACAAATTTACATATATTGGTTGCCAAAGACTTGCAAGCAATTAGAATAATTTTGAAAAGCTGTATCGCAATGAATATAAAATTAAAATTTGATTTAAGAAACATTATTCGTAAGCGAAACATTTATCTGTTTAAAGAGATTTCGAAGTGAAGGCATCGCATTAAAAGCTGAGCTGAAAATAAGTGGAGCAGCTACTTGGGAAATTCAACAGCTGCAGATGAATAAATTTTGGTATTAGATTCTGAATTCTTACTTTTTCAGAATCCTTTACTAAAACAATATATTTTTTTTCCGGTTTCTGTGCTATTTACTTGTCACAAATATATTGTATTGTAATCATAAGAAATGAAAAAATATTTCTCGTAAAAAAAAGGTTAAGTTTCTGTGATAAAATATTGATTAAATGATCCAATTTTAATAATAGACTTAAAAACAGCTTAAGAGATATTAGCTAATTATATTTTGAAATATTTTCCTCAATTTTCTCTAATCTCTTAACAAATCAGAAAAAAAAAAAATCATAAATTCCATTTTACATTTTATCAGCCTCAATGAATAATGAATTTTTGTTACTTGTCACAATTTTGAAGTCTTTAATTATATTAGAATTTAAATTTTAAATATATTTTCTTTAAGCTCTATAAAATGCTAGAAAATATTTTAATATTATTGTGTCAAAATTATAAGTCTATTATCATTATTCAATTGATTTTCTATATTTCAAGAAATTTGTCATCCACAGCATAAAAACTTGCTCCAAGCAACTGTTTAAATAGCAAATTCTGTTTGTATATATTTGCTATATAAATACAAACATCAATATTTTGTTAGCAAATAAAGTAGAGGGTATCTTGGAGCCAGGCATATTTACAATTCAAATTTTATTCATTTTTGTCTTGCAGCGCGTTGGCTTTATCAGCTTGAGCCTGGGCATGTTGATCTCGTGTGTATTTGGCTTCTGTTTCGGCCTGATTCTGGGCACCACCGAAATGCCTTGGGGTCAGAATATGGATTGGCCCACAGAGGAGATGCGCGGCAGGTAAGCCTCAATCAATGCTAATCAGCTAGACAACAAATGATTCGAATTTGTCACGTCTTCCTGCCAGACAAATTATAATGCCAACTAAATTAGCAGAGCTCGAAATTCAAGACGGAGAGTTTATTTTGGGCTCTTTGGGGATGCGGAATTCACTTGCAATCGTTTATTAGTCTAACTGAGTCTTATTTAAAGAAATGACGAGAGCTATTCAATTAGCAATGTCTTTGAACTCAAGAGCTAACATATTATTGCCAACCTCGATCAAAGGGAAAACCGAGTTGATTTTCTATTATTTCAACTCTTGACTGTCTCTTGGCTGTCAATTGCCATCAACGGGCTTTTCAATTAACTGGCGAGCACCTCACAGGTGCCACGGAGTCAAATTGATGGCATAACAATGTTTTTGCTCTCAACAGATTAGTCGCCTAAGCGACCAACTCATTAGCGAAGCTGAAAAATGAGAAACTAAGCGCAATGCCTGATATTCAAACACACAAAGAGGAACAAAGCAAACAGAGGTTTGGGTTATGAGGAAACCTCTGGGCTCAAATTCGCTTTCAATTAAAGCTGAGAGTATTAGAAAAGTCAAGTTTAGTTTTTTAGCAGCTTTGATTCTGCTCTGGCAATGGAAATGGAAATGGAAATGGAAAGGGGAAATGGAAGTGGAAATGGAAATCCATTAAGTATGTTAATTACGCATCGGCTCATGCAAATTCCAAAAGTTTCAGCTCAGTGGGGAATCTATGAGCCAAAACCTAATAAATTACTTGCAAATAATTCAACTAATCTGATCAGCTCGAGCGAAATGTGAGGCGTGCGCTCATTAGACAAACACCCGTCGCAGCCACTCAGACCGAGGGACTACTGTAGTACTCGCTTGGCTAGTATATGAGCAGACATTTATTATAGCATCGTCTTTTCCCTCTTTACTTTTTTTCTTGTTGTGCGATACAAAGCGCAAATCTTGAGGATGCCACGTGCCGACTGCGTAAATCTCTTATGCCAGTGGGCCAAATAGGCAGGCTTAAGCGAGGGCTCATATCCACACCCACACAGAGACACACACACACACAGACACACACACTTGCACCACATCGCACCACACGAACGCTGGCTACAATAAATTAAGCTCAGGCGCATTTTGCCGGAAGCTGTGCGTAATGAATGTGTGTCGGCAATTGTGTTAATTGCGCAAAATAAATTGTTAAAATAATAATACAAAAGCACCGACTGTCCGTGGGCAAATAGAGATAGGTCCGTCCTGTCCATGGACTGCCAAATCTGACAGCCAAATGTGCAGACGTACAGTCAAACATACGCATAGACGAACACAATGCTGACAGAAAATACAAATCATCATAATATTAACAAAAGGCTCGCTCGCATTCGCCCTGATTGCCTGATTGCCAAATTGACACCCCACACTCATATTGGGGTCATATGTTAGATATATGCCCCTCCCTCTCACTCTCTCTCTCTCTCTCTCTCCCTCACTCACTTCCTGGTCTATATATTTCGCAGCCCACATTCAGCATTTGTGGCACGTTGCGCTTTGTCGCTGTCATTTGCTAGCCAAATGGACAACTGTCGAATTGCGGTCTCATAATTGCTGGCATTTTTATATTTCCTGATAACCGCTTGTGGTTGTATTCACTGTAATTCAGTTTTGAATTGAAGCATGTACAATAAATTGAATTCATTTTGGATTTGGCTTAGGCAAAACTAGATGTAGAATATAAAGAAAATTCTTGGAAGGACAATTCAAATTTAATGCTATTCACATGTGTTTAAATTGGTTTGGTTGGAGAAAGAAAATTTAGTATTATATATTATATTATGGAAATAAGAATGAGAGTTTAATAAGATTGAAATACAGTGTATTCAATGTTATGTCCATACTAATAATATTATATATATTAGGCATACGCTTATATTTCACATTGATTGTGATTCAAAGTTCTAAGTTTAAATTAAATGCTTCCTGTTAATCAAGACTCATACAAAAAAATAAATAAATAAATTCGAATTCAGTCTTATTCTAGGTGCCTTACAAGCAGCTCAAGTTGTCCTGTATTCCTATCTTACACACACATTATCTACAAGAAAAGCTCTTGGAAATGCTATTACGTTAGTCGCAAATCAAAATAAATAGCGCAATAAATAAATTACTAAAAATAATGAAACAATTATAAAGTTAATTTAATAATATTAAATATTATTAGTTAAATAATAAAAAATTCCACATACATTTTAATATTAAAATTAAAGGATGAAATTATCGTCATTGTTCAGGGATGAACACAAAATATTCAGGGATTTTAAACATGGAAACAGTTTGTCAGGATTGGGGATAATTATAATAATTCAATTTGTATATGGTTAAGAGAAGAAACCAAAAACAGCAATTGCTGTCTGTCCCGCAGGATGTTAAGGAATGAACATAGAATAGAAATGAATTAGATTACATGCCTTCTATGTATTCTAGATATAAGGGTCACATGTGTGGACTCGAAAAATAGGTAGATGAACGCTGACCTTACAAGCTTTGCAATAAATTGTAAATATGATGTAGATCAATGTTGAGTCTTGCAAACTCAGCAATAAATACACTAGATTTATGGGTTGTATTTTATGCGTGAGTTTGCGTAGAAATACTTGGACTCTGAAGAATATGAGGTAATAGTGAACTGAACTCCTCCGTAGTTACATATCTTCATGGTGCTACGAGTCTGAGACAATTGTATTCAGTCATGTTGATTATTAACTTTAAAGCTGAAGTTCTGCCAAATATTATAAAATATTTTTACATACTCAGCAGACTCAAAATAAAATTGCAAATATTGTTACAGATTGAAGCAACTGCATGTTATTCATAACTTAAAACATACTTATTGAAAATCTTCTCACTCTTGCCTAGTCAGCTCATATATGAAAATTAATTCCTTGCTATAATTCCAAGCCCAAGCCTCAATTGTAAATTCAAAATTCCAAAAGCTTTATGCTTAAGAGGCAACTGCTATACAACCAAATCGCTTCTAATATTTCTTCTTCCACAAAAAAACTCAGCTCGAAATTTCCATTGAAATTCGGGCCTTGGCAAAGGTAGAGGTAAAGGTGAAGGTAAAATATGCACTTGCTAATTTATGGGGACAGGCGCGAAGTTCAACAATAATTGAGCGCAAATTGCGGCGCATAATAAAGTTGTTGCGTTGATAAAAAGTGAAATGTATCATTTTTTTTTTCTTGTTTGGTATGTGGTAGGGAAAAATTACAACGCAGAGCAAATGTAACCAAAGTCGCGGGCCATTAATCAAGCAAAGTTGGAAAATAGAAGCCAGAGCCAGAGCCATGTAGGCGCAAATGAGGTGCATGAATCAAAAGGCAGCACAATGAAAAGTTTCCAAAACATTTTTCACAACCAAATGACTGCAGCACCGGCGACAAGGTCGCTTGCCGGAACTGATAACAAAAGCCGCTGACACTTGACAAAGTTGCGCGTTGCCAGCGACGCAGAGAGAAAAAAAGAAGGAAGGGAAACCCAAATGAAAAGTATGAAAAAAACAGCGTGAATAGCAGCGCCACCTGGCGTCGTGTCCAGTTGACAGCGCAGATAAGCGAGTGCCAGCCACAGCCGTCGCTGTCCAGCTCTCTGCTCTCGGCTCTCCGCTCTCTGCTCTCAGAGCTCAGCTCGCAGCTGAACTTAACTTAACTCAATTTTGCGTTTGGCTCACAGCTGGCATTTGTCATTTGGTGGCATTTTCAGTGTTTTTAATTAATTCCTCTTCGGCTTTTCAATATTTAATTCCCTGCCACAATTTTCTGTCTTGCAGGGGCAACGTGCGTGCCTTGTGGATGGGCGTGCTCTGGGCTCTAACATCTGGCACTGGCGTGGCTGTTGCCCTGCTCCAAGGCTCTGCAGGGCCGCTGATTGGCGTTGCCATATCAGCCTCTTTGCTACCGCCCGTTGTCAATTGCGTAAGTATTCCGAGTGTCACAACTAAATTGTTATAGATATTCAGGTGGGCTAGGCATGACTACATACATACTTATTCTGTAAGACTGAAGCATAACCAGATAAAGGGAAGTTCATGTATTTGGTTTACAAGTCCCCTGTTAGTCATCAAGAGAAGAATATGACTGAATATAAATAGAATATAGGAATGGGAAATTCAGCGAATATTGCTTTTGTAAAAAAGTATGTAACAGGCGGGGAGACTCTATAAAATATTTAAATTCATCTTTAAAGAAAATGAACTGAGGCAATTTTATGCCATGTTCATATGTTACGTCCATATCATTAAGTACAATATCCAAAGAGTTGTTAATAAATAATATATTCTTGTATGCCAAACGTAGTACGAGATCATCATCATTATTGATAACTCATACTATTTTTCCATCACCATTAAATATCGATAAATTAATTTAATTTTTTAAGCGGTTCTTGACACTCATAAAAGTTGAAGACCTCGTATATTATTTACAGTAATAAATACATCGATTTAAAATATATCAGTTTTTACATATATGCCTAAACTAATTGACCGAAAAAATTTCAAGAAAAAAAAATAATAATAATAACAATAACAAAAAAAAATTTTTTTTTAATTAAATAGAGACGAGGATTTTAGCATTTATTGATTTACATAAAATTGTTTATCATTCAAGCATAAAATAAGTATAAAATCATTTATATAGTAGCTCAACACACAGATTTCAAGGTATCTCCTAGTCGGTCACTCTCGACTAAACCTTGCTTCCTTGTTTAATTCTAATAATCATGAATTTCGGCATATTATTTATATGACTGCTGAGCTCCAGTTGCAGGGTATCAAAAGGCATATAAATGAAAGTTGAGTATAGAAATGTCGAATTTACTCTTTAAGCTGAGAGTGTACATAAAATATTTTTAATAGGTAAGCTGATGCTGGAGCACAAGAGAGTTTAAGGAGAAGAGAAGTCTTCGGATTTGATTGCCAATGGCAACAAGTAATTATATTTAACTTAAAGCGTATTGAAGTTTGAGTTTGGTAAAATGTTTTGCGGTTCCATGAAGCTTAAGCAACAGAAGCTGTAACTTGGAAAGTAGAGGGGTTATATTTATTGAAAATTTATTTACACACATTTAAATATTTATATACATATAAAGTGTGTAAATATTTTCATATATAAATGGTGTTACTTTTTTTTTTGGTTCAAATATTCACAACTTTGAGTTTGTTATATTGTTTTTTATGAGAACCCATTTAACAGCTGATTGTTATTATGCTCATTCATGAAACTGAAATGAGTATATTGGTTTTGTGCAACGTCTGTTTTGCTGTCCGTCTGTCCGTATTAATACAAACCATTTCTACGCTATAGAATTTGGAAATTTGGAACATATACTCGTGTATGCCCTGGAAGTATAGAATTTCAAAATTTTCTCAATCTGCCTAGTGTAATGTGACATGACTTTGTCGAGCGGTATGGCATCCTGGTTACACAATCTTAACAGGATGGCAACACTTATACGAAGAGAAGAGTTTGAGAGGCACGACATACATACATATATGCTGGTAATTAAAAGACGTTTAAGTAGTCACAGTTGTTTGAAGTGGTCTAAAGTTGTTTAAGTTGAATTTAATCATTATATTCTCAAAACTCTGTTTAATTTCATTAATACTCTGTTAATTACATAAAAAAAACACAATTATATACACAATAATTGTTACATATATTTATATATGTTTAAATATCAACTGTATTAAATTCAGTATTCATTTGTTTCTCCTTTAATTAATGATTTTTAAAATATCAAGTATTTAATTTGTAAAATATATTGTTTTAATCAAATGTAATTCTATACTCAATCATTCAGTATATTACTTATTCGATAAATGCGAACAGTCGTCTACTTCTTTATGACTATAATTTTTATATATAACTTAAACACAATTTTATTCAAATTTTTACTTTAAATTATTCCAAGTAATTGTTAGGCACTAGAAGCTTTTGATAGCCCAAAAGAAAATGCATGTCTACAATAGCTGATTAGTTGGCTGTCCAAGAGGGCTTAGAAGACTGACAGTGAAAGCTGAAATTGCACGCCTGAGTGAGCCAAGGACATAAATTAGCCAAATATACAATTTGCTCGATTAATCTGAAGAGCTGGGCACAAAAAGTTTGCTCATAAATCTGCTGCACCGATTTCCAAACTGAAACTTAGCCGAAGCTCAAGCACTTCAACTGACTGTGGCTGGGGCTGTGGATGTGGATGTGGATGTGGATGGGGCCCAGCTGTTTGGCTAGTGGCTAGGATGGCAGCTAACCGCAACGAGTGCATAAATTCCGATCCAATTTTCAAGTGCGAATTGCGCAGCAGCAGCACGCAGTCTAGCGGATGTTGCGTTAAATTATTAAGCAAGCAGCAAGGGCGAACTAGCCGAGGCAGATAGAGACGGAGACAGAGAGAGAGAGAGAGAGAGAGAGAGAGATATTCCCTGGAATATGCATGCAAAAACTTGCACAGCGGAAACGGCAGGCCAACGGGCAAAACAAACAAACTCCCGGCGACACGAGGTTGTCTGACATTTATCAATTGTGACAGAAAGACAATGGCGCAAGGCGGCAAAGCCGGCAGAGCCGACAAAGGCGGCAAGGCGGGGCAACGAGGGGCGAAGTGGGGACAACGCGGCCACAAGGCATGACAAAATGATGCAAGAGCTTGTGCTTGCGCCCTACTCCCAGTTGCAAGCTCTTTGCTAGTCCTTTGCAAGTCCTTTGCTTACTCCATGTGCTGAAACAATGGGAGCTGAGATCGCTTAATCATACCGACGACTGTGGTCGAGCATGTGTGCTAGCCCAGTTAGCCCTCGCTTTGCCCTTTGTATACCCATTGAAAATGAGAAAACAGGGTATATTGATTACGTTAAGATGTATGTAACATGCAGAATGAAGCGTGGCAGGTTCCATAGAGTATATACATATGTTCTTGAACAGGGCGACTGAGTCAATATAGGCGTGTGCTTTTGTCCGCCCGTCCGTATGAACGCCGAGATCTCGTAAGCCACAAAAGGTAGAGACTTGCAATTTTACATGTATACTCGTGCACCATACGCAGTACGAGTTAGTTAATTTTTATTTCGATATTTCATCCCATTTCCCTATTATCGATAATAATCGATAATAAAAATTAATTTTTAAGCGTAATTTGAGTACTGTAAGAGCAAGAGATTTCAGATTTACTGTGTATATTCATATAATGACAGTCTGAATTATATAGATTTTTTATACCACGCCCCTTTTGTCCAAAAAAAAAAAAAAAAAAAAACGTTTTTCAAGTACTAGAGACTTTTGCTTTGGCAAATACACATATTTGAATTCAATGAATGTTCTAAAACTTTGATGCAATCTACAAGACAAATTATTTTACAATTAAGTTCCCTTAGTAAATCGCCCAGGCGCAGTCCCTGCCTGTGTTGTTCGTAATGTATGCATAAATGATGCGTAGAGTTATTTCAACATCAGCTCCTCACTGGGTTTAAGGGATCTCCTAGTCGAGCAGTCTCGACTAGAGCACTCTTACTTGCTTTTTGTTTGTTTTTTTCTATTCTTTTGCTTGCGGCTTATATGAGCTGCATAAATCAGACGCACGCACTAAAACTCTGACGCTGTCAGCTCTATCAGGCAGCAGTTGCACGTTTTTAACCTAAAATCTGCTAACTGCATTGCCCGAACAGCGTGCCACAATTAATTGCATGCAGCCAGGACAACGCCGCGTATGAGTAATCGCATATATTTACTTTTCGCATTACTCATACGCAGCGCTGTCCGCCCGTAGATACGCGTACACGTACGTACATACATACCTACGTATAAAAAATGACTATCACATGAAATATTGTGAATAATTTCCAGCCAGCTCAGCAATAAAAACTTGTATCCTTTTGCGAACTTGCGCATTTAATATTTAAAGTTTTATGTTTATCTACAAATAATTTACTCGCATTTTGGCAATTAGCGTGCGAAATGTGCGCTCTCCATTGGTTTACTGAACAGTATTATTCATAATTTGATGTCTGTTAAGTTCGCATTTTTATTATTTATGCGCCGCCATTTCAAATGAATAATTACCGTTATATTTACTTGTTGTTTTCACTTTTAACGGAATGTTTTCTTAGAGCACAGATTTCAGTTTCAATAAAAAGGGAGAAAGCTCTAAAGACGTCATAAATTAAAAAACAAGGCTAAGTAAAGGAAGGCACATGGCAGAGCAAACACACACACAAATACACACATAAGCATTTGTGAGTAGGCACGAACTTCCGGAGTGTGCGTGGCCAGGCGCTGAGTCATTATAATTTATAAGAGCGTAGCAAAAGAGCAAAAAATTGTAGAAAAAACCAAGCAGACAATGCGACAATAAAGTTGTATCTAAGCTGGAGTCTCTGTGTGAGATTTATCACAATTCAAGGCCGACATCGACTACTTGATATGCTTGAGGCAACAGCTGGGCTGTTTTCAATTTCAATTCGTTATGACCCTATGACCTCAACTGTCCACGAGTTTCTTCCTCCTACTCTCCCATCCCACTCTTTGATTAAGTCATGTCAGTCATACAAATGGTCTAAGCCACTTAGCACACACACTCTGCTCTCTACTCTGCAGGGTCTGTTCTGGTCGCAGGCCTGCATCTGGCTCATCTATCCGGAGAAACGCATACCGCACTTGAAAAACGAGGCTATGAACAGCACCAGCGCCTATCCGTTCCTCTACACGGACTATTTGCCTACCGAGTTCCTCATCAATGGCATTGTGTCCGCCTGTTTGACGGTAGTGAATGTGATTTGCATATTTATAACGGCCATAATAGTGTTGAAAATCAAGGAAGTATCGGCGCCATACACGGCCAGCCCGGACCTCAAGCGGTAAGTGGATCGCCAAAGAGCTGCAGGTTTTGAATATCAAAGAGCCAACAATATGACAGCAATAAAGTTGGTGCCCCACCCACCACTGCGGCGGAATATGCACTGAACTGTTCCTAATGGCCGCACACTTGGCTTTAAGCTTATCACTTCCGGTCTGTGCGTCCGCCAAATGGCCAGACGACCATTTGTGAATGTAATTAATAAGGGAAGCAACAACCTTTAGTAACTATATATGCTTGTTTAATCAGAAAACGAGACTTGTCTATTAAAGGAAAAAAAAAACAGTTGTTGCGAAGCTAGCTTTGTAAACATATATAGTCCAATAATGAAGCTTACCAAGTTAGGTGTGTTTTAACTCGACTTAAATGACATAAGAATTAATTTAAATTCGATGTAACTTCAATTAGTCGTTAACATAGACATCCTTTTGATATATGAGAGAGTGAGACATGGCTTACGCTGCTGTTAAACTTAAATAACAGATATACAGTCTACATCTATCTTCAATAACAGACTGTTAATTAACATTGAAACTAACAGCGTTGAGTGGTGTTGTCTAACATTTATTCATCTGTTAAAAGACAGTAACAAAAGTTAGTTAAACCAGTTGGCTGTAAAATTTAACAACTTTAGCTTAGTAGCAGTCTGTTAGTTAACATTATTACTAACAGCCGTGAGTAGTTCTGTTCAATATATATTTAGTTTGTTAACAGATAGTCACAAAAATAAGCTAAACATATTTTCTGAAAAAATTTACAACTTCAGCCTGGTAGCAGACTGTTAATGAGTGAGTAGTTCTGTTCAATGGTTATTAAGTCTGTTAATAGACAGTCATAAATATAAGTTAGAGAAGTTTTCTGTACAATATAACAGCTTCAGCTTAGTAATGTTTGTCGGTTGACCCAACAGCATATTAACAAATATTTATAATATAATATTAATTATATATAATTATAGATATTAGTTTGATGGCTTAACAGCAGCTCAAAAAATATTAATAATATTATATAGTTAAAGTTATATAAAAAGCTATACATATTAGTTTGAAATATTAGTAGTCTAATATTATATAGAAATATGAGTTACCATTGTAATAAGCTTCCAATAACATTTAAATGTTAACATTTCAGTATTTTTTTCTAGTGAGTAATAATTGCATTAAGTTTCCATTAACATTTCAGTGCTAACATTTCAGTATTCTTTTCTATTTATAAAATCTGAAACATTTTCGTTTGCTCTAAAACAAGTCCCATTTCTTAATATATTAGTGCGGTGGTCATAACATCAAATACATATTTAATTAGCCTGAAAACCCATAAGGCTAGCACATTGCCGATGACAAATCTTATAATTAACTGGCTTATTTCGTGCATTTCATAAGAAGTGCTGGGGCTAATGTTAATAAATGAGCTTTGTTCCGCCGCTGCCTTCTTCAGCCATAATAAATAGCCATCTAAGTCGCATAGACGCCACTGACCCCCACTTTAAGGCTGGCACATGTCTGGTCTGGTCTAGTCCGCTCTGGTGTGGTCGGATCGGGTCTGGTCTGGTCTGGCTACGTGGCCTTCAATCTCATAATGTGACGCATTAAATTACTTGAAGCGTGCACAAAACAAATTTTGTTTGCTGTTGCAGAGCTCTGTCAACACGGCTCACAGATATTATGTATGCCACAGTTTTTGTTACACTATGCACAATGTTGCCTATTAAGGCAAACGCACGCTCGCTGGCTCAGCCACCAGGCAGCTTATGTTTATGCGATACCCTGTTGGCTGACATTAAAGCTGGGGTAGCTATGTATATGGATAGGGATAACGAAAAGAAAAACAGAAGACTAAGAATAATAATAAGAATACAAATAAGGATGAGGATAAGGATATATATAATGATAATTATGAAAATAATAAAAAGGATCAGCATCAAAATAAGGATAATAATAAGAATGTGACATGGATAAGAATAAGTATAGTATTAAGAAAATTTAAAAAGATAAAGATCGGGATAAGAATGAGGATATGGGTCCGTACACTTATCCTTATCCGTATAAGGGAACGGATAATGATAAATATAAGGATAAAAATAAAGTAGACAAGGATAAAAATAAGTCAGGATAAGGATACAGAAATTGATAAAGGAACATATAAGAATAACTATAAGGATAATAATAAGAATGTAGACAGAGATAAGAACAGGTGGAATTAAAGCATCATAATTCATATACATCACTTGTATTACCTAAATGCTCAGCCCTATAAGTATAGATATTAGGATATCGAAAACGATAAAAAGGCAAAAAAAGATAAAATTAATAAAAAGACAAAAATAAGGAAAAGGATATATTATCTGCAAGGATAAGGATCTTAACTGAATGAATAAAGATTCTATCTTTTTTTATCCATATCCTATTCTTATTCTGAATCTTCTCTTTTTCCATTCTTATCCACATCCTTATCCTAATCTTTATACGTATAAGGAAAGGCATATGGGTAAAATAAATAACATATGAACTATGATGTTTTCATTTCAAAAATATTATCCGAATCCTTCATTTCATTAGTATTATTATTTTTACTTTCAATGCCAATAGGGAAGATAATATTGCCATTCCAATGCCAACTTCCAAATACATGTAAATTCAATCTCTCTACAGGGTATCTCCTATTCGAGAGCCCTACCTCACCTCTTTATTGTTTTACTATCCTCTGTCTGTCTGCGCACATTTAACAGTTGTTTACGCAATATTTGTGTTAGCTGCTGTTGCATTCAACTCGCGACAGCCCTTTTAGTCGGAGGGCAACGCCCTCGCCCGAATAGATGTCATGGACGGGCACCCGTTTTAACTATTCGTTGTCCATATGGCTGCGGGCTTATGTGCAATGCAATGTTTTCCATTCCGACTCAGCAGATCTAGCAATACGCATAAAGTGCATGGATTCATATATTTATTTATTGAAACTTTGTTTGCTTTGCTTTGGCAAATTGAAGCAAGGGTTTTATTTGTTTTTATTTAACATTTCCAGGGCTCGTTGCCAAATGGAAGCAAATGAGCAAATTCTAACTCAAGCTTAACTTGACTAACGCAAGTTTAACTCATCTTTAATGTTTACCTTCACATTTCATATTTCAAAAAATTAATTTATATTTTGATTTCATTTGTGTCTTTTGATGCTCGCCACAGTTTCTGGGAAACAGATCTTCGCACCGTGCGCAGGTCAAATCGCTCTACGATGCGCCATCGACGGGGAACGCTCCGGGGCGCTGGCGGAGGAGCTGACAAGCTTATGGGGTAAGTGCGGATGAAAAGCCGGAAAAATCTTTAGCCGAGAATTCCAATTCACGAAGTCTTTGCCATTTTTCTGTTGTCGTTTGCTGTTTATTGTTGCTGCGGTAATTGAGCGCATGTGTGATGCAGTCAAAGTGTGTGCATGTGTGTGTGTAGGTGTTTGTGTGCATGTGTGTGTGTGTGTGTAGGTGTGTGTGTATGTGTGTGTGTATCTGCTCATGACATTCCCCGAGGCCAACGCAATTTACTTTTTGCTCATTGGAATGGGAGAGCCACACGTCTCCAACCAATTTCCAGAGGTAAATAACAAACGTATTTATATGTCGAATACGTCTTAGGCCCCGCCCACCTGCCCACCTGCCCACATCGTATGTTGTTTTTAAGGATATAAATAATTTTGATGGCGGAAAGCAAAAGCGGGCAACATACAAAATATTTATCGCATAATTGAAATCATTGCGCAAAAATTTACGACATATTTGTGCAAAAGCGTAACAGAAATATTGCCCAGCTTTATGATATGCTGAATTGAAAGAAGATATATACTCGAGGGTTACGCTCATAATAGGTTTAGGTCGACTACATAAATTACAGACAGGAAACGTTTGGGTAAGACTCAAATTGAAATAAAATTGTTTTTTTAATTATCAAAAAAATAAGTAGGAAATAAATAAAAAAAAAAAAAACAACATTCATTAAGCATGATCAAAGCACATTTGGGCGTCAATTAGGGTCAGGAGCGGGTTTCATAAAAGGTATACAACAAAAAAATAAGAAGAAATTAGCATAAAAACAATTGGAGTATCCCACTCGAAATTCATGTAGCAAATTAGCAGCCAGCTGCTGGCGCTTTTAATTTAACGCCCAGTGACCGCGCTGTTTATTCAAACAACTAAAAAATTTATGGCCCATTCGCACAAAGGGCATTGGGAAATTTGCACAAAAGTTTTTCATTTTCACACTGAATGCAAATTCACAGTGGATGCTGGATAGGTGGAGGATGGTTCGTAGTATTATGTGAAATACCCCATTCAGCGGGCTTGATGTGTGCATGAAAAATCAGCTAAAGTGTGATATGAAAAAAACAATGTGTTTTGAGAGAATTACAGGGGAGAGAATGTAATGTTTGAATGCACGAAATTTTGAATAAAAATATATGTTTTTTAGAGTAATGGCGGTAAGAGTTTAAGTCAATTCATGAATAGTCAACTCTATTTGAGAATTGAAAAAATAAAAGAAATTGGATTTTTTATAGAGAGAAACCCTAAGAAATTTTAAAGGATTTCATATTTTTAAAGAGTTCTTAAGAAATTTGAAAGGATTTCATATTGGTCAATTCATAAAAGATATAATTATTGCAGAGTAATAAAAATATATATATTTGAATTATTATAATGTTGATTCTTAGGATTCCATTTTATTTTATTTATTTATTCTTTTTTGGCCAGCTCTTTTTTAATTATACTCATATTCATCTCATTTTGTCTTACACTAGTGGCAGCTATCAGGGTCTAGACGAGGCACGTAGTGCCAAAATGGATTCAGCACTGGAACGAGCCCTGGCACAGGCCGAAGGCGATGCCACCTTCAAGAAAGTCAAAAGGATGAGCTACTCGAGCAATGCGGCGGGCGAAGTAAGTATATAATATAATAATATATAATATAATAATATATAATATAATAATATATAATATAATAATATATAATAATATAATAACATATAATATAATAATATATAAAAATCAGCAATCATTTTTACTTCTAACATTGTAAAAGATTTCCAAGAGATTTATATTTACAAAGAACTTTCATTCTTTCCGTATTCTCTTGATCGTCTAAATGGGTAACTCTTAATAATTAGTAGTGGACGATAGCACAAGTCGCTTGCGCTCATTTAGAAAATATTGAGCAAAGTCAATATATATAATAAATATATATAAATTAAAAAATTAATAAATAAAAAATTAATAAATAATAAATTATATAAATTAAATATATTTATATTATATACAAATTGATTAGCGCCTGAAGTTTTGAATTGACTTAAAGCTTCACGAAAAATCTCAGTAGAGCAACCATTCAAAAACCTTAATGGATATATTGCATTAGTGCATACTATATAAATTCATTAAGATATATTTGCTATATAGTATATACAATTATAGTTTTAGACACCTTCAAAAATTAGATTTATGAATCTTTATATGAATCTGTCTTATGCAAAAGCTCTTGCTGACTGAGTATTTAAAGGTCATTGTGATGAAAGTGCAATTGAAGAGTTTTTTTTGCACTTTCATTTTTGTCTGGTAACAATTTACACTCTCTTCAATAAAGCTTTTCCTAATTTACTACTTAAAGATCTTCTGAGAATTAAATCATGAAGAGACTCAATCACACTGCCTACAATAGCTGTTGCTTCTCAAAAATCAAGCATCACTAGACACGGCAAACACACAATAATTAATGTTTTTCCACTCCTAATTTCTCGTTTGGTTTGCTAATTGTTCATGCCTCGTCTGGTTTGCACTCTCTACCTTCACCTCCTCCTAGTTCTTTATCCTAATATCAATCTGTATTCTCCTCTACAACACCTTCAATGCCACAAATGTCGTCGTCATCGTCATCGTCGTTGCATCAGACAACCTCGTGACGGTAGCTACGTTGCAATTGTGGCTTCTGCGGTCGTTGTCACGCAGTCCAGGCGCGTTTTCGGCAGCTATAAAATCACACTACAGTCGAGGGGATGTGGCAACAGCCACTCAAGTGTCCTGCGGCTACCTTGGCGTGGCGTGGCATGGCATGGCATGGCATGACTTGGCATAGCTCAATATAATTGCTTCGCTATTTGCAAACAATTTAGTTCTCAGTAGATAAATATTGCCTGACAAATTGAATTCAGTTTGAGCTGCAATCAAATTTCAAATGTTCTAATTCAGTTTAAATTTATTTAGTCGGTCCACACTTAAGTTAATTCCGAACGTTAACACGGACTGGTCTACGCCTTACAACACGGCGATTCGTGTTGAGCCTGACTACTGGTCGAGCACGTGTCCGGATTATTTTTCGTACTATCCGGACACGCTTTACGGGCTTGATCTTCCGCCTCCTCCTCGTGCCGCCGTTGTTACCATTACCACTACTGGGTACAGTCGCATCCGGCTCGGTAGCATTTGGATCTGCATCATCAACGGGCGTCTCCTCATCCACGGGCGTCTCCTCATCCACGGGCGTCTCCTCATCCACGGGCTCATCTGTATCGACTGGCGCCGTATCATCAATAAGGCAGTCCGCATGCTCCTCATTGGCCGGATCGATGCAGTCAGTGCAGCCAGGTGGATCGTTTTCATCAATACAAGCTTCCGCATCGCCCTGTGGCAAGTGGGCTATAAGCAGGGCCAGCACTGCGAAGCTCAAAGTAATTTTTATGGCTCTCATCTTTGCTCAGGTTAATTATTGCTCAATAATTAGACAAGCTGAATTTTTGCCTTTTATAGCTTTTTTTTTCCTTAAATTTTTTCGAGTGGAATATTTTGCAGAAGTTTACTCAGCCGCTGGGTTAGCTTAACTTATATTAATTATTATTATTTGGCTACTCAAAGAGATTTGCAGTATGAATTTGATATACTCGCACATCTGGTCTATTGACTACATATTTAAACAGTTGTCATTTATTAGATGCGTCAAACTAACACACTTTGTTTGAGTTTAATAAGTACGCATTAGAATTTTCCATTCACAATTTGGATTTGAAGCCTAAAATTGGTATTTAATATTCGCAAAATTGTCAAGTGAAATGACTTCCGCACTGAAAAGTGAATATTTACAATCTGCAAAACGAACTTAATTAAATTTGTCTCGAATTTCTAGCTGATTGAACCTTAAAATCATGGACTTGGATTCAAGTAGGATTGTTTGTATGTATGTTCTATGGAGAATCTTGAGAATATGTAATGATTGAAATATTATCAAATTAATCAAATTAATTATATTTTCCTATAAAGAATACTATTTTCTATTTCTTATGTGGGATATTCATATGGATAGATCAAATATCAATTAAGATAGATCAAATACTAGGCAAGATAGATCAAAGATCATATATGTAGATAGATCAAATATAAATAAAGATACATCAAAGATCAGATAGAATATCAATCCGAATATCAATCCAGATAGATAAAATATATATACAAAGTACTATGCTTAACATTTACGAACAGCTTGAGAGATTAAATTGAAATTTGATAATTGCATCTCTCAGAATTAACTTTAAGAAAACTAAACCTATACACTGAATCAAATTTATTTTCATTCAAATAATATCGTTTCCTTTAATTTCATATCAACGATTATTTTTTATATATTATAAAGAACGAACAATGATGTTTAAAAATCTGGATCTCGATTACTTAAACAAAAGAAAAATTAAATTCAAATACCAACAGTTTACTGGATCTAAATTACATAAAAAATAAATAAATTCATATTAAAATATTTTACAGCATAAAAATAGTTATAAGTAAAAGGAAGCCTAAAATTCAAGCTCATATAAAATTAAATTTTTCCAAATTCTGTTATTCAGTGACAACAGAAAATTTGCTTGATATCTTCTCTGAAAATACTGTAGCCATGCCTTTCGTACACTACAAATGACATTTGTTATTTAAATACAAGCATAACAATTAGAATAACACTTAGTATCTGCTAATCGATCTTGTCAAGTGCCTTGTTGCTCGCAGTGGGTAGCAGACCCTTTTGTGGAACAGACAGCTTTGAAAGCAAATTACCCACAATTACGCGTTAAAGGGAGTGACTACTGTACAGTAAGCACTGACCTCAATCATTAGTTGCGAAGCGCGGGATAGTTGAAAGTAAGAGCTGCCCGCAGAGACTAACACCAGCTGGCAGGAGCTGGCAGGAGCTGGCAGGCGAGACACGCCAAGGACACGCCGGAATATAAAGCAAGCCAGGAGTCGTCATAAATCAAAGGGTAGCATACTGCGAGCGAAAGGTCAGAGACGCGCAGTTGCGTCCTTGTCTCGAAGTAAAAACTGACTGCTTGTTTATTGCTGAAAATCGTGCAAGATTTATGGTTGTATTCAGATGAAGTCGTTGCGGCCGGCAAAAAACAAAAGACAAGAACTGCAAACAAGTGCAGTGGAATCGAGCAATCCTTACGCGAAGAAAGTCCCACAAAAACTGTATGTGAAAGACTGTGCTGAAGCTATTTTCATCTCTTTTTTTTTTTGGCTGCTTTATGGATGTGCCAAAGATTGTGGAGATTGAATTCAGAACATGCAACTTGAGAATTGAACGACAATTGAAAAGAGTCAAAGGGTTTTTGTGGGGATTATTAAAGGTTACGGGTGTTAAGAGCGTTAGAAAAAGTTATTTATGGAGATAAAACTATTTAATGTGTGGCGAGTGTTCCAAGTAACTGTCAAAGATATATAATTTTAGTATTTTTTAATAAGAGAACGCTGTAAGTCAAGTATTGGTGTTTGAAGAAATTGAATATTACGTATACGCATAGTACAACCACAAGCTTAACTGTATACTGTGTGTTGTAAGGTAAATATTTGTGTTAAAAAAAAAAGAAATATTACTATTATATAATTTAATAATATAATCAAATTTATATATTTGTTTCCCAGTATGACCGCAATGTTAGCTGTATAATGTGCGTATACGTAATTTATAAGAAGTCATTGGCTAGGCAATTCATAATTTATTCCACAGAAAATAAATATAAATAAACAGTTCTTAGCCACAATTCCTTTTGATAAGTATGAGTGGCACCATGGAAATCAGGCAATGTAATATAGCTTAAAATATTATGTATACGCCCAGTATAGTTGAATGTGAGTATAGCTGAATTTCAAGGAATTCCTCATCAGCTATTTTAAAGACTTAAAACTGAATTTCACGGAATTCCTTATCAGCCATTTCACAGACTTAAAGCCGAAGCTTCAAGTCTTCCTTTAATGTAAAATATTATATTTGAGCAAAATATATTCTGGAATTCAGCAGCTTAAGAAACAACTCCAATTAGACTTTAGAAATGCTCAAAAAATGTGACAATCGGAAATGCTTATAAGAAAACCTGAAGTGGATTATGATTAAACCCTATATAATCAACAATTTAATAGGAAATTAAACAGCCTTTTTCCCCCATTCCAGTTTGAAATACCTTAGAACAGAACCGACATCAGTTAATAGCTACAAAGAATATTAGAAATGCGCTCGGTTTCCACACGTATTTAGCTGATTAGCATCAGGCCAGGCATCATAACCCAACGCTTTGACGGCAGAGGAAAAAAAAACTTTCGTAATATCCCGTTTAGCCAACGGAAGAAAGTTCCAATTAAAAGTTACTGCAAAGCGAGAAGGCAACCAAGCGTCAATTGCCACAAATCAACTTTTACATTAATTCATTTTGAAGGAGATGAAAGAAATGACGAAAGAGAAGAGAGAGAGAGAGAGAGAAAGAGAGAGAGAGGAGAAATAGCGAAAATGGGAACATCAAGAACGCACTTGAGTGAGTGACAGACAAGACATGCTCCAAATATTTAAGGCCTCCGTCGAAGCCGAGTGCAAAACAAACTTGATAAGTTAGCCGGAGTAGTGGGAGAAGGAGGAGGAGCAGGTGGAGCGGAGAGCAGGGGGCAAAAGGGGCTTACACTGTGAGCGGCTTGTAATCTATTTAAAGTGAGTCGCGGCCACTAAAACTCAATTAACCCCCTTTTCACACAGAGCAAGGCTGAAAGAAAGGAGAAAGGGAAAGCAATACAAACAGAAATAGAGAGAGTGAGAGAGAGAGAGGGAGACAAAACAAAACGTAAAAATCAAGGCAAAAGATTACAAACGGAAATGGCTGGCCATTGAGTGGGATTAAACGGGGGGGAGTGAGGGGAGGGCAGGCCGCTTACGGCACAGATAGATGCATGTGGGCGTGGCAGGGTAGTTGAAGAATTTTTTCACTTAAAACCGCATTGATACTCAATTACTAGCGAACGGGTTGCCAGGTCGACGGGTCGACGGGCTGCCACTCGAACTTGAGGGCAGCAGCAACAGCAACAGCAACAGCAGCTGAAAACAAACATCGGATGTTGAGCACAGGAAAGCGGAAGCACTTTGCAACGGAAATGAAACATCAATTAAAGTCGCGCATTGCTCGACGGCCAAGCACTGGGCCATGGCTGGGCCATGCCAGCCCTGCTCGATGCCAAAAAATATATTGCTTTTCGTCCAAATGCCGCCATTGTTAATCCTTGTGGTAGTCGCTGCCATTGCGGCTGTCCTTGCGAATGGCCAAGGATTGGATTGGATGGGGCACGTGCCCTGGCAGCGGGTGTCCGGCCCTGAATGTTGCTCTCTTGTCCGTCCTGAGTCGAAAGTTCTTTGGTTGCTGCAAATCTCGCACTGCCAAAGGCCGATTTTTGCCCTTTAGATTGAGATTGCGGCTTAATTGAGAAGTGGTTTGAGGCCAGTGGGGGCATGGGGCATGCAGCTTATATTTGATGGCATGCAGCTGCAGTAGGATTAATAAAATAGCAAAATTGCATATTTTATTTCACTTATTTATATTTTATTATATACAGAGAAAAGACTGTATTAAATATGCTGCATCGATTTGAAATTTAATTCATTTTGACCAATAATTACTATCTGGAAATTTTTGATAAAATATATGTTTAAAACTTTTTTAAAAGCATGTCGCGATCGGAATTACAGAAGAAAATTTCATGTCAAATGCTCGAAAAATCTTCGCATTAATTTCGGCCTGATGGTGGTAACAGAAGACCTATACATACATACATATATATAGTTCTATATGTACTTTATTATTCGAATACAGACTTAACATTTCTTCTCTTTAAAAGAGTGATAGTGAACCAAAGCACCAAAAGCAACCAAAACATATGAACACATTTAGGAATTAAGGCATATTTACAGCAGATACTGTAAGAGTGGCTTGATTTTTTTAAGAGTTAGTATTGATGGTGTCATCAATTGTGATTGGTTGCCTTAAAATAAATCAATTATGAACTCTCCCAAAAAATTCTGTCATATGATTCTGCTATTTACGATTGTTAGTGTGAGTTTGATTGGCCAATAAATGATTGAGAAGGGTCACAGCTTAATGCTGAAGAGATATATATTAAAGGCATGTGGTAATCTCTTTGAGTTAAGGAATTTGTGCAAGGAGAGCGGTATGAGACCAAGAGCGTCGCTTCATCGAGTTTGATGCAACTGTTGTTGGATCGAACCGAAGATGATGCACGAGTAGTGTGAGAGATAAACAAGTAAGAAAACTCTAGTCGAGAGTGCTCGACTAGATAATACCCTGAACCAAACAAACACAAAATACATTTAATATGGTTAAATACTTAGACTTCAATATATTTCAAATATATATATATTGAAGTCTAAGTATTTAACCATATTAAATGTATTTTTTGTTTGTTTGGTTCCGGGTATTATATATATATATATATATATGTATATAGTTATATATATATATATATATATATATATATATATATATATATATCGCAGGCTACAGACTAATCGTTTTACCGCACACAATTGAAGTTTCAGTGCTGGGCAATGCCCAAAATCTGCTAAACATATGTTTTATATGTTATTGCACCCACAGAAATAAAATAAATTAAATCAGACAATTAGACTTATAACTAATTGTATGTTTAGATTATCATCGTATATAATAATTATAAGCTTATATATCACCAAAGCTTGAAAATAAAAATATTTTTAATTTTTTAAAAAGCCCGCCTGTTCAATGCTGCAGATCAGTGTTTAAAAGTTCATTTTAATAGTGATGATACTTTGCAGCATGTACATACATATGGATAAATTGGAACATGTATATGTAAGGGTGTATGTGTGTAACGCTCGAAAATACTTGCAATTATACATACAAACATTTATGTATATGTAGAAATGTAGGACTATGTTAGCATATACATGTATGCATACATATGTATTGCCAAAACAAATTAATAGATGGCGCAACGCGCTTTAGTTATTTGCAATTAGAAACATTCTATATTATGAACATTATCATTTGATTCTGTTAAACTTAGCATATGCTATAAAGTTGCTTAAGATGTAAATAGAAAAGAAAATGTAAATATTTGCGTGGGTAAAAGAATTGAATAATTTATTTATTTTCAATTTATTAAAAATAAAAAATCATTCACATATTTTCACTGCAATTTAAAGAATTTGTTCAAATTTATGGTCGCTATCCAAAATGTTGACTTTCCATTTTATTAAGACACCAAGACTCAAACCGAGAAATTCTCGATGAACGTTCACCTCGATCACCTCAAAAAGTCACCTCATGCTCTCATGCTAAAAAGATTGAAAAATTAAATTCTACCGACTTTGCCTCCGAAGTCGAAAGGCGCGCCTCGCCTTTAATAACAACGCCACCTCGCCACTTAAAATCGAAACGACAAAACTGCAATAAGTTTGTGGTGGTTCAAACCGCAGTCGCAGTTCCAGCTCCGATACATACGATAGTTAATCGATAGTTTAATTCTTTGTAACTCACTTCTCTAAGAGACTGAGAACTGAAATCACGCTTTTCTTACGCGCCAATAAAATATACAATAAGATTAAATCTATATTGTGTTTCATACTCATTAGTTAATGTGGCACAGCCACATATGGTGACCCCGACTTAGAAAAAACCGAAATTTAAATAAAAATGGTTATAATTCGTGACGAAGAAGCTTCGACCTCTGCTGCTGCTGCCGCCAAAGCCACCGCTGCCAAAGAAGTCTCAACAAACGACAACATGCACGATCAAGTTGCAAACGACAGCGAGCAAGAAGCGACAACCGACTCAAATTCTGTGAGTGCAATTCATACTATTCGCTTTCCACAATTCATGGTCACAGATCCAGAATTGTGGTTCACACAAATTGATGCACTTCTACACATACATAATATTAAATCGGATCAAGCCAAATTTTACACCGTTATAATTTCGTTGGATGCAGACACCCTGCGCCAAATTTCTGATGTTGCCAAAAACCCACCAGAATCTCGGAAATACGACAAGCTAAAAAGAGAACTCATCGCAAGGTTTGGAGAATCTCAAGAAAAAAAGCTAGTCAAGCTTCTGACAGATATCGAATTGTCACACAAAAGACCCAGCCAATTACTACGAGAAATGCGCAACTTGGCTGACAATTCGTTATCGAGCGAGGGAATTGCAACATTATGGATGCAACGCCTTCCAAGCAGCATCCGAACAATTCTTTGTGCACGCAAAGCTGAAGACATGGAGAGTTTAGCCGAAATTGCAGATCGTATATTTGACAATTTACCGACAACAAACTATTGTGAAGCTATCCAAAGCACAAAGACAAACAGCGTTGAAACTCGACTGAGTGCCTTGGAGACGTCCATACAAACAATTGTTCAACAGTTGAGCCAAAACTCTGCAACATCCACAAACAATAACTCCAGCCGCAACCAGAGTAACTTCAACCGATCCGCATCTTCAACTCCTACTTTCCAACAAAAGGTTTGCACATACCACATTCGTTTCGGCAGAGCAGCAAAGAGATGTGTACAGCCGTGTGAGTTCGGATGCACAACCAATCAACAGCCGGAAAACTAAATCAACTGTCGCCACTAAGTGCAGCTGACGGCAGCCCATCCAGCGTTCCTTATGCTGAAAAAAGACTGCACATTTTTGATTCTAAGAATCGAACAACATTTTTAATCGACTCCGGCTCTATTGTTTCAGTTTTACCTAAACATTTTGCAACACACAGCCGAAACTCAACTACAGACGATCTCAACCTGTTCGCAGCGAACAATACGATCATTCACACATATGGTACCAGACAGCTTGAAGTTCATCTAGGCCTACGTCGACCATTTAACTGGAAATTCATCGTAGCTGACGTCAAATCAGCCATCATAGGCGCTGATTTTTTGGCAAAATTTGGATTAACATTGGATCTAAAAACAAAACGACTCATCGATCCAATCACTCATTTCAAAATCAACGGAGAAGATCGTAAAAACGACCAACAAAGTGTCCTCACAATCGACCCTTCGTCTAAATTTTACCATATTATTAACAAGTATGTAAATTTAACGAACATCAACACCTACAAGCGACCAGAGTCAGGTGAAATTTTTCATCACATTATCACCACTGGACAACCTGTAGCAGAATCTAAACGTCGATACACTGGAGAAAAATTGGAAGTCATTAAAGCAGAATTTAAGGAACTTCTACAACTTGGCATCATCCGTCCATCAAGCAGCCCATGGTCCAGCCCTATCCACCTTGTCAAAAAAAAGACCGGTGGGTGGCGGGCTTGCGGCGACTACAGAAGACTAAATGCTCTCACTCAACCAGATCGCTATCCGATCCCATTCATCGACGATATCAGCGACAGGCTACACGGTAAAACAATTTTCTCAAAAATTGATCTTAATAAAGCATACTATAACATTCCCATGAATCCATCAGACATTCAAAAAACTGCTGTCAATACACCCATTGGATTGTTTGAGTTCACGGTAATGCCCTTCGGCCTGAAAAACGCTACTCAAACGTTCCAAAGGCATATGGATTCTATATTCCGAGATGATGACCATGTTTTTTGTTACATCGACGACATCCTTGTATTCTCATCTAGTCTCGAGGAGCATGAAATTCATCTTCAATCAGTATTCGAAAAACTCAAAAATTTCAATCTGTCGATAAACGCTTCCAAATGTGAATTTGGCAAAAAAGAACTCACATTTTTGGGCTACAACATTACTATTTGCGGCATGACACCACCTGAAGACAGAGTAAAAGCCATACAAAATTACCCAAAGCCAAGAAACATCATGGAGTTACGCCGATTTCTTGGCGCACTGAACTATTTCCGGAAATTCATTCCACTTGCCTCAGATTCTCAAGCACTTCTGACAGGGCAATGCAAAGAATCAAGGAAAAACGATCACACACCTGTTCAATGGACACCAGATCTAGAAAAAGCTTTTTCGACTTGCAAGTCAACCCTTGCTTCCAATACTCTTTTAAATTTCATTGCCCCAGGTTGTACATTTGTATTATCTACAGATGCATCGGACATCGCTGCAGGTGCACATCTTAAACAGATTGTAAACAATCAAATTAATTCAATTGGATTTTTTTCTACCAAGCTTAAAAATTCCCAACAAAATTATAGTGCGTATGATAAAGAGCTTCTAGCAATTTATTTGTCTATCAAACATTTCAAGCATATTCTGGAGGGTCGAGATTTTATCATACAAACTGATCATAAGCCCTTGATTTACGCTTTTCAACAAAAGTTAGACAAAGCATCTCCAATGCAAATACGTCACCTTAGTTATATCGCACAATTTACAACCAATATTGTACACGTTTCTGGTTCAAACAATATTGTGGCAGATGCTTTGTCACGCATCAATCAAATAAATATGCCTGAAACTGTATCTCTTCATTCAATCCAAGAACTCCAACAAAACGATGATGAATTACAACAGCTTCTACAAGGAAGCACATCATTAATATTACAGAAAATAAAATTCCAACCAGATTTGGAAGTTTACTGTGATACACAGACGTCCGAAATACGACCATACATACCAAAGTCACTTCGCAAAAATTTTTTCTTCCGTTCACCTCCTTTCACATCCTGGAAAAAAAGCAAGCATTAAACAAATTTCCAAAAAATATGTCTGGCCATTTATGCGACGTGACATTAACGAATGGGTCAACGAATGCAATGACTGCCAACGCTCGAAAATTCAACGACACAATCAACTAACACCGGAGCACTTTCGGCAGGTGGACAAACGCTTCGAGCACGTTCACATTGATATCATCGTAGTTCCGGAATACAAAGGCTACAAATACTGCCTTACAATGATCGACAGGTTCACTCGTTGGCCGGAAATAGCTCCAATCCAAAACATGACTGCAGACACAGTGGCAACTGCATTTTTCAGATCATGGATTGCCCGGTTCGGGGCCCCAAAAACAATATCAACTGATCAAGGAGCACAATTTGAGTCATCTCTATTTCTATCACTCACAAACATGGTAGGAGCACAGCGAATACGCACATCACCATACCATCCCGCATCCAACGGAATGATAGAACGCTGGCACCGCTCACTTAAAGCAGCTCTGATGTGCAACCGACAAACTCCTTGGTTAGAAATCTTGCCAACTGTACTTTTGGGACTCCGAACTTGTTTTAAAGAAGATATAAATTCATCCGCTGCCGAAATGCTATACGGTACAGACTTACGCCTTCCTGGAGAATTTTTTACACATAATGATGAACCAGATAACCCAACACAATTTATAAGCAAATTCCGTGATTATATCCGCCAAGTTCGCCCTTCACCTGTAATACACCATACTAACAAATCAGTCTTTATACACAAAAATTTATATTCATGCAGCCATGTATTTCTACGCAGCGACCACGTCAAGCAACCGCTTGAACCTCCCTACACAGGCCCACACGAAATCAAAGAACGGATTAATGATCGGCTTTTTGCAATCAGTATCAATGGAACCACACACAACATATCGATCGAGAGACTCAAACCAGCATTTTGCGTTATAGACCCAGACATTCCAGTTAAGCCTCTTCGAACATATCAGACAAATCGATGTGTTAAGTCTCGGCAGTAAACTCAACACATCACTGAGGAGGGGAGTAGCTGTGGTGGTTCAAACCGCAGTCGCAGTTCCAGCTCCGATACATACGATAGTTAATCGATAGTTTAATTCTTTGTAACTCACTTCTCTAAGAGACTGAGAACTGAAATCACGCTTTTCTTACGCGCCAATAAAATATACAATAAGATTAAATCTATATTGTGTTTCATACTCATTAGTTAATGTGGCACAGCCACAAGTTGACCGCTAGAGCGCCATCTAGTAAAACTAAACTAAACTAACAGCTGAGAATTTTAACACAATAAATCGCAATTTGATTCTTAGAATATGCTAGAAGAGGTTTGAGTGTATGTGTGCACACGTATAGGAAAACTCTTTTTGCTGCTGCCACGTGCGTTTGTTAGTTGGCCAAACGTTTTGTTTATTAATTTGTGTTGACTAAACGGAATTTAATGAAACTTTTAGCATATTATGTACATATTCTATTGAATATTTTACATTTTATAAAAATGCCAACTCATTCACAATTAGCTATACATGCAACTGACCTTCAAAGGGGAGTTTGGTCACATTTGGAGCCGGTATCCAAAATATAACAAAAATTGAAATTCTGTAAAATTCATCTAAACCTATATGCAAAATTTGGAGACTCTAGCTTTAAAGATGTAGGAGATATAATTTTAAAACGGATTTTCGATAGGGTTTTTAATCGATAAAAAAAAAACGGGAGTAGTTATCGTTTTTTGGAGATAAACTCGATCTGCGCGTGCAATGCACGGACCTAACAAAAAAAATTTCAAGTCTCTAGCTCTTATATCTTCTAAGATCGACGCGTTCAAACATACGGACAGACGGACGGACGGACAGACGGACGGACGGACAGACGGACATGGCTAAATCGACTCAGCTCGTTGCCCTGATCAAGAATATATATACTTTATGGGGTCGGCCACGCCTCCTTCTGACTGTTACATACATTTAACAAAACCATTATACCCTGATTTCCCATTTTCAATGGGTTCAGGGTATAAAAAGTGTTGGTCTGTCTATGGAAAGAGAAACGACAACAACAAATTTCGACTTTCTGCATATTGATGAGCATAATTATTCAAAGTAAAATAAAATTGAATGGAGCCGAGCTTAAGCTCTTCCTCAAAATCAGTCTATAGTTGTATATATATCTATATATAATATTTAATATATAATATTATAATATGTATAATATTCATGCCTTTTGAGGATAAATCAAAATTAGTCTATAGTTATATATGTGTACGATATTTATATATATGTTATTTGATATATGATATTTATTATTGATTCTAGACTATTTCCAAATCCTATTGGAAGTTAAAATTTTAAGCATAATTTAATATAAATTCTGTTTATACTATATATATTATAAATTATTTTATTATTTAATATAAATATATATTATATTATTATATTATTTTATATATGATATTTATTATTCATTCTAGACTATTTCCATATCCTATTGGAAGTTAAAATTTTAAGCATAATTTAATATAAATTCTGTTTATACTATATATATCATAAATTATTTTATTATTTAATATATATATATATATATATATATATATATATATATATATATATATATATATATTATTTAATTTTATATCGTTAAATCCCACATCAATATATAACTAAAATCATTTTTAGTTAACTGAACGCTTGGCCAAAATAGCCGGACTCAATAAGCGCCATGGTGACGATGCTTTGCACACGAATCCAAGCAGCTTGGCTGGCAGTCGCATGAATTCCATACGAAACTCCCAATTGAAGGTGGATCTGAAGGTGCTGGACAAGCTGGTGACCAATCTCCTGCACCAGCATGCGGCTGGCGCTGGACGCGATACGAGCCCCAGTGGAAACGTGGAGGCGGGCAGCCGCACTCCGCCCGCTCAACGTTCGCCCTCCAAGAAGCTCAACCGCTGGCGTCCGCTGTCTAGGTCGGCGCACAGCTTCAAGCGCGGCGACAGCCGAGACTATGGAGGCGGCAACTTCACCCAGCTGCAGGAGCGCAGCGAGACACAGGCCTCGCTGGCTCACAACATGCCCACGATTATGGAGAGCAGCGCTGGCAGCCCAACGCCCAACAATGCCCAGCCCCAGGCACAGAATCCTTGGACGGCCTCGCTGGAGCGCACGCCGGGCGCAGTTCGCAATATGCTGCACAACATCAGCCAGGCTGGCAGCTCCGGCGTCCAGGAGGATCAGCTCAATCTAACACAGAACTATGTGGACTAACCAGGAAGATGAAGATTAATATATGGATATATGCAAACAGTTTATATATTTCTATTTTTGAAAACAATAAATAATATTTTATGAGATGTTGAAGAATTGGAGATAATTTTATTTAAAACTATTTCAGTTTGCAATGGAACAGAAGTTCCTTAATTTAAAGCGAGTTCCAACAGACTCAGAAATTCAACATGTTTTCAGCAAATTATAAATGGTTTAGTATACAACAAAGAATTGTTGAGGTAGTCAGGTATCTGAGATTATTTGAAAACAGTCATTCTTAGTACACTTATAATTGCCAATTTTAGATCAAGGCATACAAATTTCTGCTTAAACTATTTATATTTATATTGTTATTTGAAAGTTGGAGGGGCTTAAAGGCTAGGTTAAGCTATCGGATGTTGTGAAATTTAAAATAATATGTAAGAAGTTTCTCAATAAATATGGATTTCCTATAGAAACAAAGCTCCAACTAAACCATGTTTTACCAATAATAAATTGTTCATTACACAACAATAAACGATTGAGGTAGTCATTATAAAAGCAGTTTCTTTCACATACATAATTGATAAATGATTCGTTCAAGCCTATTTCTTAACTTCAAATATTTTGAGTTCATCGCAAAACTTGAGAGTGAAGATATTATTCTTTTTACTTAAATTCTAGATTATTTCCTATAAGAACAAAAATAATGCTAATTTTAATTGAGAAAATTATTCAATTCCTTCTAAGCACTCAACGACTAACAGATAGAGCAATGGAAATAGATAAAAAACTCATGTGTTGACTCTAAAAATAGGTAGATAGGTAGAATGCTGAGACTTACAAACTCATCGATAGGTTAAATGTTTCTATAGCTTGTACAAATGATTGACTGATATAAAACAGAGTATTATTCACTATATTTTAAGGTAAGCGATGCATTCGTTTTTTTTTTTTATACCCTGAACGCATTGAAAATGGGAAATCAGGGTATAATGGTTTTGTTAAAAGTATGTAACAGGCAGAAGGAGGCGTGGCAGACCCCATAAAGTATATATATTCTTGATCCGGGCGACGAGTTGAGTCGATTTAGCCATGTCCGTCTGTCTGTCTGTCCGTCTGTCCGTCCGTCCGTATGTATGAACGCGTCGATCTCAGAAGATATACGAGCTAGAGACTTGAAATGTTTCTTGTTTCTTAGGTCCGTATATAGAGCGCGTGTATCAAGTTTTTTTGCATAACTGCTCCTGTTATTTTGTTATCGATTAAAAACCTTATCAAAAACCACTTAAAAAATTATATTTCCTACATTTTTAAAGCTAGAGTCTCCAAATTTTAAATGTAAATTCATATGTATTTTTAAAAATTTCGGTTTTTTCATATTTTACACCCATCCCTCAAAACACCCCCTTCCTTACAAGTTTGCAATAACCGTATTTCAAATAATAGAGACTTGTGAGTTGGCATATACACACATTTTAATGTTATAATCACCGTCTAAAAGTTTTATTAAGATTGTCTGTCTACATAAAAAGTATATATATTAATAAATAATATGAATAATAATCAAAAAAATAATGTTTTTAAAACCAGTGTTTATTTTGGCTTTTTTTTCTTGAATTTAGCTTTTTTAGCTTATTTTTTTGCCAATTATTACAGCACTGCTATGGACTCTGAGCAACAAGGTTGCACTAATAATAAGAAGCCGTGGAGCTGCGCTAAATGTGAATTTTCAAAATTTACATCGAAATGAATGCTGGGAAAAATATTTGTTGATTACTTTTTATTTTTAATTTGATCGTTTTCTTTAAAACAGTTAATTTGAAATTGTCTTACATAACAGTCATGACCATAAAAATTTACAAAATTTAGTTAGAACAAATTTATCTAATAAATATATCGATAGTTTCCCAGCTCTAGTTTGTGTGATGCGCAAAGCTTAAAGTAAAGATGACAGTTCGTATTATTTATTGATGAGAATATATGTGATTATTTATCATCGAACATATCGATTAGGAACATAATAGTGGTGTCAGATCTATATAAAATATTTCTTTCACATCAATTTTAGGAGCAGCTAAAAATAATTTTCTTAATTCGGCTCTTAGATAAAATTTGCATTCAAACTGTGTGCACATTTTAAAGGAAATGTTTCGGAATCATTCAAAATATGTCTAGAAGTTTCCTGAACTTAGTTAACTTGGCATTTGATGTCAGTCGAGAGCAAATGCTGAGCTGGCCTTAGTTTGATGTGGCATTCAATTTTCGTTCGTCTACTGTTATAGATCTATACAAAATATTTATTTTACAACAGTTTCGAGAGCAGTTAAGAATAATTTTCTTTATTTGGCTCTTTTGCAAATTAAAAAAAAAAGTTTCGGAATTAAAAAAAACCTAAAATTTTCCAGAATTTATTTAACTTGGCATTTGATGTCAGTCGAGAGCAAATGCTGAACTGACCTTAATTTGATGTGGCATTCGATTTTCACTAGTCTACAGATTCAGACCTATAAAATTGTAAGTATTCTAAATTTTATTGTATATTTTTTTTAAATTTTATATCCTTTACGAAACTGCTAGATAAACTTTATATTCAGCCGGTGAATGGAACTGTTCAGCCGTACGTGATACCGTCTCTGGGTAGAATGGACCGGCGCACCAACGTACTGGAGAGTCTGATGGTGGAGCTAAAGGCTCTAGGGAAGAGCCGCTGGTTAATTTACTGCAGATATCCGGTCTATACGACTGCGCATTGCATCGCGGACTACACTATGATCCAGTATCCCATTGATCTGAGCACCATTTGCGAACGCCAAAACAATTATTACTACTGGAAGTCAGACAAGGCGCATGCCATCTGCAGTATGGAGGGCACCGAGGAGCTGCGCGACATCTTGCACACGTATGTCGTTCATCGAGGTGTGGTGATTTCTCCATTGACCCCCAAACTCAGCTCGAGCCGGACTCTGGACGTACTGATCCAATGGCCCTTCAACTGCTGCGCTCTGTTGCGCACATATGGCCATAATCCGCACTACAATCACGATGCTGAGGAGGAACTGGACTGGGGCTAATTGTGCAGTAACATCGAAAGCAATGAGTTCGAGATCTTTAAGCAGTTAGTTAAGTTAAGGAAGATGTTCCAGAACGCCTTGGTCGGTTTTCCGACCGATACTAATGTGATTAAGGCGGTGGACGCGGCTCTGTGATTGAGACGGAGAAGCAACTACGGGGGACGGCGACTGATATGCTTAAAGACGAGAGTTTAGTATTGGTTGACATGTTAAGGTAAAACATCTATCACCAATTAGTTGAGCATTCAAAGTGGACAACTTTATGCATGAAATTTGTCCATTTTGAATGGTCAGCCAATAGTTGATAGATGTATTGCTTGAACACATGTTACAGCATGTTTGCCAAATATTGAACTAAGTATTTCCCTCGTCGTCCGCAATAGTTGTTTCACCGTCTCAATCATAGAGCTGCGGGAATAATACAAACGCGATTCGACAAACTCATATATTGCCTGATCCGCCTTGATCACACTCGTTTCTCTCGGAACTAAGGCATTTTGGAACATTTTCCTCAACTTATCCATGAACTGCTCAAAGCTCTGGAACTCAAAGCTTTCGATCATATTCCGCAATTCGCCCCAGTCCAGTTTCTCCTCGGTATCGTGGTCGTAGTGCTGATTATGGTCATAATTGCCATCGGAATTCGGCCAATATCAAAATACAGTCTTTAAGCATTTCGCCATAAGATGAAATCAAAATTCAAATGTATACAAGCTCAACCATGTAAACCTCGCTTAGAGGGGATACTTAAATTATTAAAGAGAATTCGAGAAGAGTGTATATTTGCCTGCGTGGTGATCTTCTTTAAAGATAGATCTATAAAATACAAGCAATGCATGCGTAAGGTGGTATACTAAATACGCTCTTGGGAATGTAAGAAACTAAAACCAGAGAATTTTTTTTTACTCTAAAACAAGAGAAAGCTCTAGTCGAGACTGTTCAAACGAAATTTCCTTCGAAAAACAAATATTTCATAAATTGTTCGTTTGTTTTTTGCTTACTCAAAAAACAGGGTATAAGGTTTTTAAATGAAATAATCATTAGACTTCATAAGTAATTTAATTGTTTCCATTATTTTTATTATTTCCTGAACCCATTGAAAATGGGAAATCAGGGTATAATGGTTTTGTTAAAAGTATGTAACAGGCACAAGGAGGCGTGGCAGACCCCATAAAGTATATATATTCTTGATCAGGGCGACGAGCTGAGTCGATTTAGTCCTGTCCGTCTGTCTGTCCGTCTGTCCGTATGTATGAACGCGTCGATCTCAGAAGATATACGAACTAGAGAGCCAGTTAAAAAACTATATTTCCTACATCTTTAACGCTAAGCTCTCCAAATTTGAAATGTAGATTTATATATTTTTAAGAATTTCGGTTTTTGTCATATTTTACCCCCCATCCCTCAAAACACCCCCTTCCCTACAAGTTTGCAAAAACCGTATTTCAAATACTAGAAACTTATGCGTTGGCACATACACACATTAATGTTATTATCACGGTCTGAATGTTTTATCAAGATTGTCCGTCCACAATAAAAGTTATTAAACAATTTCCCAAAGTAAGCTCACATGGCAGCCAATGCCTATTTATACGTGCGTAGAAGTGGAACGCCGAATTATTGAAATATTAGTTCCTGGAAGAGGGTTCAGGGGATCTCGTAGTCGAGCAGTCTCGACTAGAACTTTCTTACTTGTTTTCATGTAGCAAAAATAGTTTTACTGAATTTACTACATCTCTTATGAGTGTATAAATACATCAACTTGAGTATATATTTCAAATGTCAAGGCTCTAATAGAAGATATAGCATTTCGTGATTTTCCACGCCGCCATTGAGCGTTTGGGGAAATTCTTCACATTTTATCAGACGATGTTAAAAACGTGTATACATATTAGAATATAGAGTATATGAATTTAGATTATACATATACAGATTTAAATCTATGGTTAGATTTATTTAGATATTAAATCTATGGTGCTCATATGTCCAGACAGACGGACGGACATATAGCAAAGCTAATATCCTTTTTATCATTTCATTAAAAAAACGTAAAAATATTAATAATTCTTAACACTAATTACCATAATCAAGGACGCACTATACTCGTCTATCCCCACTCACACTATATACTTTTGCTGCTTATTTCTATATTTATTAAATTATGTTAAATTAATGCAATTTTTTGCTACTTTTTTTTGCTCTCTGTCTGGTTTTTATTACATTACGATGAGTGTGCAAATATTCCTAGTACTGACCCTGCCACTATCTCCCTCTCTCTTTAATTAGCGCCCACTCACAAATAAATGACACTCGCTATTTATTTTGCCATTTTTTTCACACTCCATTAGAATATGCAGGAGGCCTGGCAGGAGGCCTGGCAGAGGCCAATTTGATCATCATCAATGGGGGGCGACAACCGCAACAGGCAACAGCCAACAGCCGACAGACAACTTGAAACGGCTTCATTATTGTCGCCCCAAAGCGCCAACCACAGTGGGTATTAAGTACCAGTCGGGCCACAGAGACGAGGCCAGGCAGGGGATCGGGGACAGTGCTTGTAGCTCTCTCTGATGATGACAGGCTGCAAACGCCAACACAAAAATCATCATCACTCAGAGTTGAGTGCGACTCGCCCGTGGCCCCTCCTCCTTTTCCTCCTCCTCCTATTGCTGCCACCACATTCCCATCAAAATATTAACTGCTGTAGTCCAGTCAGTTGACATGCCTCGACTGTGCCACTTGCCACTTGCCTCTTGTGGTGTCAGCATCAACTTTAGGGTCTGTCACACGCAAGCTATTAAAAAACTGTTAGCCTAAGTCAATGAAAAGTTAACAGATAACTGAAGTCGGATATTTCTGAGGTAGCTTTATTGCTTTTCTTTTAAATATTAAAAATCATGGAAAGTAAATTAGACAAATATAATTTAAATTAATATTTCAACTTAGTATTTATTAAGTTTTTCTTTTTAAAAACAATTGAAATTTATTCTTAGTTCAGATTTTAAATCACTTTTGGCCATCAAGCTTTCAATTAGGACAGCTGAATTCATACTACTTGTAGAAATATTGATCAGCCAGACAATTTTCTAAAAGACCGTCTAAAGCTATGAAACAGATTATAGTATATAAATTCTAATAAAAGCTAATAATATTAGTATAAGTATGTATATACATATATTATTAAAATTATTTAACACAAATCTGCTTATAAGTTTTAGACGGACTTTACAAAACATAGCTTTAAAAATGAATAGAATTAGTTTACTAAAAAAAGAAAATAAGAGTTATGGATGAAAAATTTGAAGATATCGGTTATGCTCCTATCAAATATATTATTATTCTAGCTCCATATACTAGTTCAAGTTCTAAATCAATATACTAGTCTGCTTGTCTTTCCGTATGAAAGCAAACCTTTTCGCCGCCACTGAAGCTAGAGACTTAAAGTGTTGAATCAAACTCACAAGTTGAAGGAGCGCGTATTGAAACTACTCTGTAATTTTCATAGTTTTGAAGATTTATTTCAAAAATCTTACAATGAAGTTACTCAAGACTTTTTATTATTATCGACACATTATTATATCTACTGACGACCAACTGGCGACGAAACAAACCGTCTACTGTTGACCTCTTCTACAGATTTGCTAGAAACTATTTCTATATAGAAAATTAAAAATATTTATAGCTAAAAATAATATTTCTATCTAAAATAACCTATGATTTCCATTGTTTTGTAAGCATAGCCTTAAAAAGAATCTTAATCTAGACTCTGACCAAATATTAAATATCCATTTTTGACGTGGAAAAAATTCTGCTAACCTCTTCTATTTATTTGCCAAAAACTCTTTATATATATGGATCTTGAGAGCGTGGCAAATTACAAAAGAAAAAATCTTCCAATGCTTTAGAGCTAGAATTCAAAATGGAATAGTTAACATACAGCAGACTCCTGCCTGACTTCCAAACAATACTTGAACTGTTTTTGGATAGTGAATGAGTATTTTGCACTGCAATATTTGTTTATATATATTATATTTTTGTGGTATTATTTTTTTTAAAGTATTTTTTCAATATCCCTTTATTTGTTTCAGCTATTTTTCATTATTACAACTAGAACAAAATAAACAAAACTGTTCGCTACTCGCGAGCGAAGTGAAAGACCAAATGTAAACAGACTCTACGTAACATATCGCTCCATATGGGTCACGTAGCTATCGGCAGCTGCTATATACCAGGAGAGAAGAAAAGCGAATGAGTGAGAGAAAGAGAGACTGAGAGAGAGAGAGTCGGAGTCTGGGTGAGTGTGAGCGAGTCTGCCCAGCAGTCTGGGCCTGTTAAGTGTTACAAGTATCCTAATCTAATTCTTAAAGTGCTTTCCATTATATGTACGAATGCTTTTATAACCCACTCACCTGTCGCTCCATGACGCCGGCTAACTGCTCGCGCTCCGCATTGCGATAGTATCCGGTCAGATTGGCGCCCAGTCGCATGGTCACCTCGTACCGGGTTTTCCCACTACGTGCTGCATTGCGATTGCTTCGCACGTTGAAAATGCTCGGACTGGCGGCACTAGAGCCACCATTGTTGTTGTTGTTGCTGTTGTAGTTGTTGCTGTTGTCGAATTCACATGCACGATGGCAATTACTAACGCTGGCATTTCCAATGCAACCTGAAAGCGTAAAATAAAATGTGAGAAAAGTTTCGCATTGCAAGAAGTCGAACTCAATGCCTCAAAATGCAAATGCTGAACGCTTTAATTTTGATTGAACTCAAGCTCAAGCTGGAATAATTTAATAATATCCCAGTCATAGCCACACACACAAAGAGCTAAAGCCCAGCTAAGGCCAGGCCAGACCCTCCTTCGTCCAGACGAGCTGTGTGAAAATGCAATAAGAGACATTACATCGCACGAAAAATGCGAGAAATGTTTACGCCAAGTGCCAAACACCCACTGAGATAAACTCTCCATCATCTGCAAAACTTCCCTCTTCCCATCACCCCCCACAGCTTAACTCTGCCCACATTCCCAATGCATTTCCCACCTGACCCTTGGTGAGCTTTACAAAACCGAATGTCAAATTCGATGACGTTGTCATACCGAAGACACGTTGCCAGGGGAACGCCAGGCCAACAGATGGATTTCTGTTCTTCTGACATATGGAAAGGGAGTGGAATAGTTGCCCAGTCAAAATATGAAAACTACGATAAATTATTTATGCACCCAGCAGCTGAATATACATACATACATAAGTTGTCTGTGGAATAGCATTAGACATAAGCATATGTTTTATGATTTTGTCTAAGATTGGGTGTGATTGGATATATCATATATTCATTATAAATATACATACATATATTATTACAAATATGCATATAATAATTGACTATATTCATTTGAAAATTTATTTAAGCTTGAGCTATTAAATATTATTAAATTTTTTTCATATCTCTTCTTGACAAAAAATATAATTTTAATAAAGATTAATTTGTTTTATAATGTAAGCAAAAAACAAGTAAGAGGGCTCTAGTCAAGACTGCTCGACTAGGAGATACCCTGAACTCTGCAAAGTATTCCAATCATTCTACACCCATACGCATGCATCCATACGAACGTATAAGCACGCGCTCTGCTAACTAGTAAGAATGAACAGTACCCCTATTGCTGTTCAAGGGAAGCTGATTAGAAACATCTCAAATTGCATCGATTTTTATTTAAGCTCTATGGAATTTAAACATTGCTTTAATAATAAGTGAGGGATTGTTGGTGCTCAACCAAGAAATACCCATCATTCGATGGAAATGTTCTTAGGTTAGTGTTCTTAAGTTAGTACATGCGATAATTATTTGGAAAATATAATTTTTCAGGCAGTTAAAGTCTTCTAAGTTTATTAAGTCTTCTAGTTTTCTAAGTCTTCCTAATTTTCTAAGTGCTTAAAGTTTACTAAGTCTTTCAAGTTTTTTAAGTCTGTCAAGTTTTCTAAGTCTTCCTTGGTTTCTAAGTCTTTCAAGTTTACTAAGTCTTTTATGTTTTCTAAGTCTTTTTAGTTTTCTAAGTCTTTCAAGTGTTCCAAGTCATTCTAATTTTCTAAGTGCTGATAATTTTCTAAGTCTTGCTAATTTTCTAAGTCTTTCAAGTTTTCTAATTCTGTCAAGTTTTCTAAGTCTTGCTAATTTTCCAAGTCTTTCATTTTTTCTAAGTTATTAACGTCTTCAATATTTTCTAGTGTACTAAGTCTTTCCTCTAAGTCCTTACTACTTAGCTCAACGATCATTAACATTTTCTTATGTCTACAGTTTTTCTTATATCTAATATTTAAACAATTCTTGACAATTATTTTTAACTATTACAATTCTGCTTAAAGTACTTAACATTATTAACAAATAAAAACAATAAGCACACTTCACTTCACTGTCACTGTCACTGTTTTTGTCTTTGTCACTTTACTGCACTGCACAATTGACCCCCATCGGGCCTGGACGACTGAAGAAATGCTGCAGCTGCTGCTCTTTATATAGGGCAACTTTCACTCAAACTCCAGGGCGTGTTCAAACGTTGAGCCTGCGTCGAGTTGCGGTCGCTGCAGTCGATCGTGAAGTGATCAATGAGAACACTCTGTGCTGCTTCAAGCATTCTAAATGAGTTTAACTTAAATGTAAATGTAAGCAAATATTTCTGAATACATAAAGACAACAGAAATCATATTCTGCAGCTCATTTTCTATTTCATACAATTATTTTCCAATATATATATAATTATGTTTAAGTAGATAAGAACTAGGGTGTCCTATACTTTTAGCTAAAAAATTTAAAACACAACACTTTTGTATACCTAATTTTTATTAAAAATTAAGTGTCCCATAAAAATAAAAATAAAACATCAATTTTAATTCCTAGCACACAAAATATATCTAAATTTGCTTAATAAGCAAAAGCAGAATCAGAAGGTTGCCTATAATTTATGACAAAAGCCGATGAAACTATATAACATGTGTATGTCTGTTTGTCTGTGTAATTGTCCGATTTCTGTGTGAGTGGATTGATAGTGCATGAACACCTATAAGTTGGATAGAAGAAGACAATGTTTAAGGCCTTTATGTCTGTAGCAATATTTATATGTAAGTAAAACCTATTTAGAATGCTTGATACAGCAGAATGCATTCTCATTGGATATTGGTGGGGAAGACTAAATATTCTTGAGCCCTTCTTCTCTGTTTGTTTGCCCATTAATCTGAACGTATATCTGTCTGTATATCTGCAAATCTGTCTGTCTCTCTCTCTCTCTCTCTCCTTATCTCTAAGTCTGTCTGTCTGTCTGTCTCTTTATCTGTCTGCCTAACCAAAGCAAGCAACGAAAATGAGCTACAGAAGATCATTTCTGTTTTCTTTATGTATTAAGTTAAACTCATTTAAAATACTGGAAGCAGCAGAGAGTGTTCTCATTGGTCACTTCACGATCGACTGCAGCGACCGTAACTCGATGCAGGCTCAACATTTGAGCACAGTGAAGTGAAGTGTGTTTATTGTTTTTATTTGTTAATAATGTTAAGTACTTTAAGCAGAATTGTAATAGTTAAAAATAATTGTCTAGAATTGTTAAAATATAAATATATAAGAAAATGTTAATGATCGTTGAGCTAAGCAGTAAAGACTTGGGCTAAGAGAAAAGACTTAGAAAATGTTGAAGAAATTGGGAAGACTCTTAGAAAATTAGGAAAACTCTTAGAAAACTTGAAACACTTAGAAAAATTTAAAGACTTAGTAAACTTGAAAGACATAGAAAATTAGCAAGACTTAGAAAACTTAGAAGACTTAGAAAACTTAAAACACTTAGAAAAATTGAAAGACTTAGATTAGGATGAATTAGAAAACTTAGAAGACTTTAACTACCTGAAAAATTATATTTTCTAAATAATTATCGCAATTACTTTCACAAAAAATGTACACTCAATTAAGGACATTTCCATCGAATGAAGGGTATTTCTTAGTTGAGCACTCACGAGCCCTCAGTTATTATTAAAGCAATATTCAAATTCCATAGAGCTTAAACAAAATGGATGCAATTTGAGAGCTTTCTAATCAGCTTCCCTTGAACTCTATATAAAATCAATTTCCTATTAGCTTTTCACTTTGTAAACTAATAAATGAATTTGTAATGAAAAATTAATTAAATGTCCAGTCGATGTGTTGTATGGCTAGCGGTAAAACTGTTCATCGATAGAATTTATTGGATCGATTTTATTCGATATGGATTAATCATATCAATTTCAGTTAACGGTGGATTAATAAAAATGGAAGGTATATTATATTATTTATTCATGGTATCTCCATTACTTTTCTAGTTTTTTTTATTTGTTTTTTAAGATCAATAAATATGAATTTCATAGCTTATATTGCTCAATGCAGATATTTTTTCATCCCAGCAGATTCTGTTAAAAATCCACTATCAACGATTTTTATAGCTCTAGTTCGATCTATAAAACTGTAGAATTTCCACTATTTTAATGTGGGTAGATCTATAACTTTGATCGTGAGCTTTCTGCTCAAGTATATTCCTATTACAATTCCAATTATCTAGCACCTTCAGCCCTAATCGACGTATAAGTAAAATTTTAATACTCTATAAGATCATGGCTAAGTACTTATACATATATTATATATGTATATTAAAAGTTTCAAGTGTCTAGGTTCTAGGTATAGCATTAAATAAAATGGCTCATTACATAAAATGGAATTAGCCAATATACTCTTCTCACCTTTTAATCGAATATAATTATAGCTAAATTTCTATCTAGATATCGAATGCGCATTTCTTAAGAAAAAATCAAATGCATTTAAAACTATACAGTTTAAATATAACACAAGATTCCTCACCTCTCACCTCACCTCTCACCACACCTCTGATAATTTGCTTTTTTCACAAAAGTTATTATGCAATTTAATATACGTTTGCTGTGGCAGAAATGTTTATAGATCATTTCATTTCAATTGTTCGCAGCTCGCAACAGTTGCCCATTTGCAAAACTAATTCAACAATGGGGCGAGGCGACAGAGGTATTTAAAAAAGCGTGTCAGAGTCAAACTGAATAACAAATACTCTTCTCACACTCCCCTCAGAGTGCTGGCGGGTCATGGGTCGAGGATGGTGAAAGGACACCTCGTGGGTCGGTGCCCCGAGCTGCAACCCCTTCGGTTCTGTTCCAGCACTTAAAATGAATGTTTCGTTTCGTTAAATGTTGCACAGCGTGCATCGAGTGCAATTTAAATGCTTAATTATTGCCTTAATGAAATTTCCTCCACTCCAGCTTCATTTTTAATTTGTTGCAATCTTTTCATTCCTTCTCTCCGTCTCCTCCTGCTACTGTCTCTCTGTGCTCCTTTGGCACTGTTGTTTTAACCAAATATTTTTGTTTTTCTGCCACACACACGCTCAATTAGTTATCGCTTGTTACGTCTGATTACATTTGATTTACTTTCTGTGTTTCCCTCTCTCTCTCTCTCTCTCTCTCTCTCTCTCTCTCTCTCTCTCTCTCTCTCTCTCTCTCTCTCTCTCTCTCTACTCACCCTGCGTCGTCTCGACTATTTCGGGTATTTCACATTTGGTTCCCTTGTAGCCACTGGGACAGTGACATGTTATGGCCGCATCCCCAATGTGCCTGCAATTAAAAAGCAATTCATCAGGTCTCAAATTTTACGTAATAATATGAAAGGAGTTATGAAAGGAGGAGTTTAAATGGCTTAGTTATAATTAGAAATAATTGATTTAGTGGTTAATCTAAAATACATAAATAAATCTTAGCATATTAAAAACGTTATAAATATATTAATAAAACTTAAAGCAATAATAATACAAGATTAAAAATATTAAAATAAATAAAAAGTAAAAGATATATATATTTTAATTTAAAATAAGAATTCAATAAAAATGATATTAAGATATAATTTCTTCAAATATTCAATAAAAAGTTTTTTAAATAAATAAATTTTAAATTTAAAATAAGAATTAGTTTCAAAATACTTTTAAATGTGCTTGAAATTTATTAAAAAGAAATCAATTTCAAATTTTTTTATTTTCATTGCTAGTACCTAGGCAGCTCTACTGGTATGAAGTGAAGAGCAGAAAAACCTTGTAAAAGAACATTTTTACAACATTTCACAACTGTTAAAAACAAGTGGAAAATATAAACAACTTTTGTAATGAATTAATTCTGAAAATCTAAAAGATAAGTCTCTTTATATGGATCTTCTCAGGTTCACCCAAGAAACTAAACATTTCGATTTTGTTGAGGTGCTTTCTTTAATTTTAATTGTTATTCATAAATTTTCTATATATTTGTTTATTATAATTTATTCTTAACTTTCTTCAAATTATTATTTATAATGCAGTCTTAACTATCTTCATATTAACTTTTTGCTACGTCTAAAATTTGTTGAATAATATTTATGTCCGGGCAAAGCAGAGTAATCGCCGTGGGAACATGTTCAAAACAACTGTGCAAATAAACCAAATTGAGTCCCACTTCAAAAATGTTATTAAAAGCTGTTGATGTTGAATGAGTTTTAGTTAGTAAACAGAAGTTTGGCAAGCGAAACCAAAAACAAAAAAAGTTCATTTAAATTATTCAAAAATAAAAATGAAAATGAAATGTAAATGAAATTATAGTTTTTACGTATATAGACAGAAAAGGCTTATATTATAAATTATATATATTTTCGAATGTGTGAATTGATGGTTTACTTCATATGGTATACAAAAATAAATGTGTATATTTAGTGAACTAAGCTTGCGACTATAAAACGAAAAATAAAAAATAAAAATAAATAAAACAAATATATTAAAAGTAGAGTTAAAAGGATATATGTAAAACAAAAACTAATATAATAATAAAAATATAATAATTTATGCATTAGTTGTATATGAGACGTATACTTTATACGTAAATGGTATAGAATACATTTTTTTTTAATTTCAGATATTATTCATACTTCATATGAAAATTTATAAATATTTATATATATTTTTTATAATTTTTATTAATATCTAAAAATATTTGTAAATAATAAATAATAAAAATATTTTTAAATATTTATATGTTGTTGTCTATATTCAATATTTCATACCCCGAAGAATAATGTGTGAGAATATTATGATATAATATTTTAAGCATATTTTATATTAATATATTAACTTTAGCTGTTATTACTCACTTGCATACTCCCCCATTCTGACATATATTTGTATGGGAATCCGTACAGAGTGGTCCGTGGCCGCAATCGTTGCCACTGAAGCCGGGAAAACAGGCACACGCATATGAGCTATAAAGAGATTACAATGATTAATTAAAGTAAGTTTAAACTTTACAGATATTTAACTTGGCTAACAGCTAAGCCGTCACGAGCCGGACATGCTGAGCTCTAAAGAGGCTTCCCATTCCTCTTCTCTTTATTTTATACGCTCATGTGAATATGCGCAAATTAAAGTTTATCTTTTTCGTTTTCGTTTTTTTTTTTTCTATCTCAATATTTCGGTACGTGCCTAAGCGAATATTGTTGAGAGGCGCAAATGTAATTCCATCAACAACAGCATCTGAGCGTCTCAGCTTCTGAGCATCCGAGTGCTAAGGTCATAGACTCGTCGGCCCCCTAGGCAATAATTTAAAGAACTTGGCGCCAAGGATACATTCCAGACTCGCAGGATACGGCCTACGTCATATCCGTCAGGCGCTGCTCACTCATTAAGTTCAATTGCGAGTAATTATGCGTACAGGCCGAGAGAGACAGACCTTGAGCAGACCATGAACAGCCTACAGCTGCTACTGGCTCAGGAAAGTCGACATTCGCTGACTTTTGCATTAAATTATATTCAAATTGACTCTGGCGTCTCATGTGCAAATGTTTTCAATGTGTAAATCGATGCCAAAAACAGTTTAATTAGATTCACGTACGTTGTCAATTCCCATTTGAAATCCGCACTGGTCGAATTTAGGCAAATTGCAGTTCCCCATTTGGAATCACAGAAATTAATTCACGCTAACAAAATATTCTCGCTGACAATTTAATTGGGACACGGCGCTTAGCCCAAGTTGCAAAATGCGAAACATAAACAAAAAGGTCGCCATTTATATGTTAAATAATTGCGCTGCCTTTTTCCTCCATTCAGTCCGCGCGACGTCTGTCCCAATGTTGAATGTCCTGGCTGCTGGCTGGTGGCTGATGGCTCTGGTGGGTTGCTCGGTATTCAACAAAAATCGCAGTTGTTGTCTGTTGTTTGTTGCTGTTGTTGCTATTCGTCTGACACATGTCAAGAGAAATTAATTTTTGGGAAACATTTACCAAATTGTTTAGGAACAACAACAATAGCAGCTGAAGCAATTTGAATGTATTTTTTTATGGAGCTTATATCTATATGTGTATATTTTTGATATACATTCAGAAATTGTTAATTAGATAACGCTTCACATTTTTGATTAGAAAATTAACAGAGCAGGGATATAAAATTGTTTTTCATGCATCAGCTAACACAGGCGTCTCGCTTTATGGCCAACAGACTGAAGAATTTGGAGATTTATGCAGCATAGTACTTATTGTGTAAAAATTTTCTAGACTGTAATTATAGCTTTATCGATATCAACAAAGAATAGCAGACCATGTTTATGATATACACAGGTAATGAAGTGTTAACTACAAAGGAAACAGATCCTTACTGTGTACTCTTCCGTGCGCTCTAGAGTTATCCTTCAATTGGCTGATTTGTAAAACATTTAAAAAGGCTCAAGCCATCCATCATCCATCAACCGCCCCATCTGCGATGCTAAAATTTCAGCTGCTAAAACATTTGACGACCTAGAGATAAGCACATCAAATCTCCTGCCTATTATCTAATGCTAACTCTATAATCACTCACTGACTTATTTCAAAAAATTTAATACGTAGACTCTGAATCTGGAAGAGCATCTGTGCAAACATTTTATCAGGAATACAAAACTATTAAGAAAGTGTTTTAAGGACAGTCACTCAGAGAAACCATATTATAATAATATAATAAAATTAGTCTGATGGTTTCTGAAGAAACAATTTAAATTCAAATATTAAATTATATAATATGATTTATTGAATTTACTGAGCAGCTGCCACACAGCTTTCAATGTAATGCCTTTGTTTTTTCTCTTTAAACAGACAAATTATTCGCTTGCCAATAATGGTTGTTAAGAAAATTTAAAGAGAAAATGGAATGTGATATAGCTTTTCTAATATATTATACTTAACACTTGAAAACCTTTGGCAAAAAATCTATTTAAATTTGTATTTTCTAAGCCCATGGGATCAGTGTTTTCAGAAAAATGCTAAGAAAGCTAAAATATTACTTGCAATAAAAAATCGTTAGTGTATTTAGCTTGACTATAAAGAAATATATTTACAAATATAAATATACCTACATAATATGTATACAATTATAACTATGTAAAAAAAAAAAATATAAATCTATACATAAAATATTTTTTTTCTACAGAAACTGTTAATTTTTAAGAAAACTAAAATAATTGTTTTTTTTTTTTTTTTTTTTTTTTTTTTTTTTTGTAGTAAATTATCCATAGAACGGCCTTCACGTTCTACGTTAATGTTGAAAATTTCCTATATCACTCGAGGTATAGCTCCAACTTATTTTTTCTTCTTTATTCTACCTAAAATAATAGACGTTGGGTTCTGTATCCCTCAAGCTCAAGTTTTGAAAAAGAATTTTGAAAAACGCTTCTCAAAACACAATGAACTGGTCTTCAGCGCAATATGTGATAATTTCCAATAAGATTAAGAGGTTGCGTGCTCATATCGCGTCCCTAATTATGGAGATGGGGCCACCAGTTAATGGTGATGGTTATGAAATTATCTCCAATAATTTTGATTAAGTTTATAATACGTAATATTTATTAATTAATTGTAGCAGAGCTGGGAAAATAATGATGGCACTATCGAGCTAATGAATTATTACACTAACCATATGGTTAGTGATTATTACTTTTCTGCACCAGTATCCATAGTTTTTGTGCCTATCGATAGTAATACGCAATTTTAATAGTTTCCTGCACTATCTACGGAGCAGGGCTGTCATTTTAGCTTTTTTACCGTCATATCTGGCTTTATTTTAAGTGTCATTTCAGGAATAATTTAAAACCTGCGGAAACTCTGGCTTACAAAAATTAATTTAGGTTTTGTTAAAAGTATGTAACAGGCAGAAGGAGGCGTGGCAGACCCCATAACTCGGCGACAAGCCGAGTTGATTTAGCCCTGTCCGTCTGTCCGTCCGTCCGTCCGTCCGTCCGTCCGTATGAACGCGTCGATCTCAGAAGATACACGAGCTAGAGACTTGAAATTTTTTTTCTTAGGTCCGTATATAGAGCGCGCATATCAAGTTTTTCTTCAAAAATCGATAACTGCTTCTGTTATTTTGTTATCGATTAAAAACCTTATCGAAAACCAGTTAAAAAATTATATTTCCTACATTTTTAAAGCTAGAGTCTCCAAATTTTAAATGTAAGTTCATATGTATTTTTAAAAGTTTCGGTTTTTTTTTTCATATTTTACCCCCATCCCTCAAAACACCCCTACAAGTTTGCAATAACCATATTTCAAATAATAGAGACTTGTGAGTTGGCACATACACACATTTTAATGTTATAATCACCGTCTAAAAGTTTTATTAAGATTGTCTGTCTACAAAAAAAGTATATATATTAATAAATAATATGAATAATAATCAAAAAAATAATGTTTTTAAAACCAGTGTTTATTTTGGCTTATTTTTTCTTGAATTTAGCTTTTTTAGGTTATTTTTTTGCCAATATAGATCTATTTACTCGAAATATTATGACAGCACTGCTATGGACTCTGAGCAACAAGGCTGCACTAATAATTATAAGCTGTAGAGCTGCGCTAAATGTAAATTTTCAAAATTTACATCGAAATGAATGGTGAGGAAAATATTTGTTGATTACTTTTTATTTTGAATTTGATCGTTTTCTTTAAAAGAGTTAATCTCATTTAATATCTAGTATTTTATCTTATAGTTTATAAAATACATCTGGAACTGAAGTAATATATATTAAATTATTATATTTTTAGGTTTATGATTTGAAATTGTCTTACATAACAGTCATGACCATAAAGAAAGGAATTAAGTTTTTTGAATTTTATGCAGAACAAAATGGAAATATCTATAAGCTTAGATCCCTAATATATAAATAAATAATATATGAAATTGCTTCAAAGTTGAATATTGTTTCGATTTAAGTAAAGATGACAATTCTTATTATTTATTGATGAGAATGTGTGTGATTATTTATTATCGAACACATCGATTAGGAACATAATAGTGGCGTCAGACCAATATAAAATATTTCTTTCACATCAATTTTAGGAGCAAAAATATTTTCTAAATTCGGCTCTTAGATAAAATTTGCATTCAAACTGTGTGCACATTTTAAAGGAAATGTTTCGGAATAATTCAAAATATGTCTAGAAGTTTCCTGAACTTAGTTAACTTGGCATTTGATGTCAGTCGAGAGCAAATGCTGAGCTGGCCTTAGTTTGATGTGGCATTCAATTTTCGTTCGTCTACTGTTATAGATCTATACAAAATATTTATTTTACAACAGTTTCGAGAGCAGTTAAGAATAATTTTCTTTATTTGGCTCTTTTGCAAATTAAAAAAAAAAGTTTCGGAATTAAAAAAAACCTAAAAGTTTCCAGAATTTATTTAACTTGGCATTTGATGTCAGTCAAGAGCAAATGCTGAACTGACCTTAATTTGATGTGGCATTCGATTTTCACTAGTCTACAGATTCAGACCTATAAAATTGTAAGTATTTTTCTTAATAATTTATTTTAGTTTTTTTTTAATGATTTTATATCTTTTACGAAACTGCTAGATAAACTTTACATTCAGCCGGTGAATGGAAATCTTCAGCCGTACGTGATACCGTCTCTGGGTAGAATGGACCGGCGCACCAACGTGCTGGAGAGTCTGATGGTGGAGCTAAAGGCTCTAGGGAAGAGCCGCTGGTTAATTTATTGCAGATATCCGGTCTATACGACTGCGCATTGCATCGCGGACTACCACACTATGATCCAGTATCCCATTGATCTGAGCACCATTTGCGAACGCCAAAACAATTATTAATACTGGAGGTCGGATAAGGCGCATGCCATCTGCAGTATGGAGGGCACCGAGGAGCTGCGCGACATCTTGCACACGTATGTCGTTCATCGAGGTGTGGTGATTTCTCCATTGACCCCCAAACTCAGCTCGAGCCGGACTCTGGACGTACTGATCCAATGGCCCTTCAACTGCTGCGCTCTGTTGCGCACATATGGCCATAATCCGCACTACAATCACGATGCTGAGGAGGAACTGGACTGGGGCTAATTGTGCAGTAACATCGAAAGCAATGAGTTCGAGATCTTTAAGCAGTTAGTTAAGTTAAGGAAGATGTTCCAGAACGCCTTGGTCGGTTTTCCGACCGATACTAATGTGATTAAGGCGGTGGACGCGGCTCTGTGATTGAGACGGAGAAGCAACTACGGGGGACGGCGACTGATATGCTTAAAGACGAGAGTTTAGTATTGGTTGACATGTTAAGGTAAAACATCTATCACCAATTAGTTGAGCATTCAAAGTGGACAACTTTATGCATGAAATTTGTCCATTTTGAATGGTCAGCCAATAGTTGATAGATGTATTGCTTGAACACATGTTACAGCATGTTTGCCAAATATTGAACTAAGTATTTCCCTCGTCGTCCGCAATAGTTGTTTCACCGTCTCAATCATAGAGCTGCGGGAATAATACAAACGCGATTCGACAAACTCATATATTGCCTGATCCGCCTTGATCACATTCATTTCTCTCGGAACTAATAAGGCATTTTGGAACATTTTTCTCAACTTATCCATGAACTGCTCAAAGCTCTGGAACTCAAAGCTTTCGATCATATTCCGCAATTCGCCCCAGTCCAGTTCCTCCTCAGTATCGTGGTTGTAGTGCTGATTATGGTCATATTTGCGATCGGAATTCGGCCATTTTGAATGTTCAGCTAATTGTTGGCCAATATCAAAATACAGTCTTTAAGCATTTCGCCATAAGATGAAATCAAAATTCAAATGTATACAAGTTAAACCATGTAAACCTCGTTTAGAGAGGATACTTAAATTATTAAAGAGAATTCGAGAACAGTGTATGTTGCCTGCGTGATCTTCTTTGAAGATCTATAAAATACAAGCAATGCATGCGTAAGGAGGTATACTAGATACGGTCTTGGGAATGTAAGAAACTAAAACCAGAGAATCTATTTTTACTCTAAAACAAGAGAAAGCTCTAGTCGAGACTGTTCAAACGAAATTTCCTTCGAAAAACAAATATTTCATAAATTGTTCGTTTGTTTTTTGCTTACTCAAAAAACAGGGTATAAAAAGGTTTTTAAATGAAATAATCATTAGACTTCATAAGTAATAATTTAATTGTTTCCATTATTTTTATTATTTCCTGAACCCATTGAAAATGGGAAATCAGGGTATAATGGTTTTGTTAAAAGTATGTAACAGGCACAAGGAGACGTGGCAGACCCCATAAAGTATATATATTCTTGATCAGGGCGACGAGCTGAGTCCGTCCGTCCGTCCGTCCGTATGCACGCAGAGATCTTCTAAACTACAAATGCTAGAGACTTGAAATTTTACATGTATACTTTTGTATACAATACGCACTACAAGTTTATCGTACTTTTTCGATACCTCATACCATTTCTTTTTTATCGATAATAATCGAAAATCTGACTTTGTTTTTTAAGCCTAATTTGAATACTGATAGACCTAAAGATTTCAGATTTACTGTGTAGATTTATGTGATAAAAACAACGATTTTGTCATTTACAGACAAATAAAAAAAAACGTATATCAAGTACTAGAGACTTGTGCTTTAGCATTTACGCACATTTGAATGTTATTATCACGTTCTGAAAATTTGATGAAGATAGTCCCACTACAAAAAGATTTATTCAACAAATATATTCTCATAATATAGCCTCACTCCTCAAAATACCCCCTTCGCTACAAGTTTGCAAAAAGCGTATTTCAAATACTAGAGACTTGTGCTTTGACACATACACACATTTTAATGTTATAATCACGGTCTGAAAGTTTTATCAAAATTGTTCGTCTACAAAAAAAGTTGTTAAACAATTAAGTTCTTAAAGTAAGCCCACATGGCATCACATGCCTGTTTATACGTGCGTGCGTATGTGTGTATGTGTGTGTGCATGTATAAGTAGAAATGAAGCGACGAATGAAATATTGGTTCCTGGAAGGGTTCAGGGGATCTCGTAGTCGAGCAGTCTCGACTAGAGCTTTCTTACTTGTTAAGTTTATGATTTGAAATTGTCTTACATAACAGTCATGACCATAAAGAAAGGAATTAAGTTTTTTTAATTTTATGCAGAACAAAATGGAAATATCTATAAGTTTAGATCAATAATATATAAATAAATAATATATGAAATTGCTTCAAGGTTGATTATTGTTTTGATTCATAAAATTTAGTTAGAACAAATATATCTAATAAATATAACGATAGTTTCCCAGCTCTAGTTTGTGTGATGCGCAAAGCTTAAAGTAAAGATGACAATTCTTATTATTTATTGATTAAAATGTGTGTGATTATTTATTATCGAACATATCGATTAGGAACATAATAGTGGTGTCAGATCTATATAAAAATTTATTTACCATCAATTTTAGGAGCAGCTAAAAATAATTTTCTTAATTTGGCTCTTAGATAAAATTCGCATTCAAACTGTGTGCACATTTTAAAGAAAATGTTTCGGAATCATTCAAAATATGTCTAGAAGTTTCCTGAACTTAGTTAACTTGGCATTTGATGTCAGTCGAGAGCAAATGCTGAGCTGGCCTTAATTTGATGTGGCATTTGATTTTCATTAGTCTACTGCTATAGATCTACAAAATTGTAGTGTACAACAGTTTCGAGAGCAGTTAAGAATAATTTTATTGATTTAGCTATTTTGCAAATTAAAAAAAAAAGTTTCGGAATTGTAAAAAACCTAAAAGTTTCCTGAACTTAGTTAACTTAGCATTTGATGTCAGTCGAGAGCAAATGCTGAACTGACCTTAATTTGATGTGGCATTCGATTTTCACTAGTCTACAGATTCAGACCTATAAAATTGTAAGTATTCTAAATTTTATTGTATATTTTTTAAATTTTATATCCTTTACGAAACTGCTAGATAAACTATAATTCAGCCGGTGAATGGAACTGTTCAGCCGTACGTGATACCGTCTCTGGGTAGAATGGACCGGCGCACCAACGTGCTGGAGAGTCTGATGGTGGAGCTAAAGGCTCTAGGGAAGAGCCGCTGGTTAATTTATTGCAGATATCCGGTCTATACGACTGCGCATTGCATCGCGGACTACCACACTATGATCCAGTATCCCATTGATCTGAGCACCATTTGCGAACGCCAAAACAATTATTAATACTGGAGGTCGGATAAGGCGCATGCCATCTGCAGTATGGAGGGCACCGAGGAGCTGCGCGACATCTTGCACACGTATGTCGTTCATCGAGGTGTGGTGATTTCTCCATTGACCCCCAAACTCAGCTCGAGCCGGACTCTGGACGTACTGATCCAATGGCCCTTCAACTGCTGCGCTCTGTTGCGCACATATGGCCATAATCCGCACTACAATCACGATGCTGAGGAGGAACTGGACTGGGGCTAATTGTGCAGTAACATCGAAAGCAATGAGTTCGAGATCTTTAAGCAGTTAGTTAAGTTAAGGAAGATGTTCCAGAACGCCTTGGTCGGTTTTCCGACCGATACTAATGTGATTAAGGCGGTGGACGCGGCTCTGTGATTGAGACGGAGAAGCAACTACGGGGGACGGCGACTGATATGCTTAAAGACGAGAGTTTAGTATTGGTTGACATGTTAAGGTAAAACATCTATCACCAATTAGTCGAGCATTCAAAGTGGACAACTTTATGCATGAAATTTGTCCATTTTGAATGGTCAGCCAATAGTTGATAGATGTATTGCTTGAACACATGTTACAGCATGTTTGCCAAATATTGAACTAAGTATTTCCCTCGTCGTCCGCAATAGTTGTTTCACCGTCTCAATCATAGAGCTGCGGGAATAATACAAACGCGATTCGACAAACTCATATATTGCCTGATCCGCCTTGATCACATTCATTTCTCTCGGAACTAATAAGGCATTTTGGAACATTTTCCTCAACTTATCCACGAACTGCTCAAAGCTTTCGATCATATTCCGCAATTCGCGCCAGTCCAGTTTCTCCTCAGTATCGTGGTCGTAGTGCTGATTATGGTCATATTTGCCATCGGAATTCGGCCAAAATCAAAATAGTCTTTAAGCATTTCGCCATAAAATGAAATCAAAATTCAAATGTATACAAGTTAAACCATGTAAGCCTCGTTTAGAGAGGATACTTAAATTATTAAAGAGAATTCGAGAAAAGTGTATGTATATTTGCCTGCGTGGTGATCTTTAAAGATAGATCTATAAAATACAAGCAATGCATGCGTTAGGTGGTATACTAGATACGCTCTTGGGAATGTAAGAAATAAAGTTAGAAAGCTCTAGTCGAGACTGTTCAAGCGAAATTTCCTTCGAGAAACAAATATTTCATAAATTGTTCGTTTATTTTTTGCTTACACAAAAAACGGGGTATAAAAAGATTTTTATATGAAATAATCATTAGACTTCATAAGTAATAATTTAATTGTTTCCATTATTTTAATATATAATTATTGGTGTAAGGGCTTAAAAATTAGGTGTCGAGCTCCAATTATCGAGATGTTTAATATAACTGTTATTCCAACTAGTTAATAGTAAGGTCTGCTCTCAACGAACTCGACCCTTTTTTCACAGGCAAAATATCTATAAGAATGTCTATGTAAATGTGTCTATGTTAGACTAAATGACCTACTATCTTTTGATATTACCTCAACTATTTATAGGCTCTTCCACAGTCTAGACAAAAATGAGCTTTTCCCCATTACACATGATAATAAATTCAAATGTGTTTTAATTACTTTGGGCTCAAAGTTTCGCATCCTAATAGTTTATTTGCTTGAATGTCAAACTTTGTTCGGCGTATCAATGGCAAAGAACAAAGTACAAACTAATTGATCTGCTATTAGGTCTATGGACAGCGTGAATTAGATGATAGCTGCGAACATATGTTAGCCTTTGCTGCATGTTAAGTATACGCCGAGTTAGCCGCAGGCCATAAAAGGAACGAAAGCGAAAAACTTTTCGCCAATAACTTCAACGAACAAAATCAAAATGTGCCCACGGGGCATGACAATGGGAAAAATATGAAGGCGACAAGAAAACTTTTACTTTCGCTACTTTCACTTTCTCTTTTTTTTTGAGTGAGGGAGGGAACTTCTAAAACTGCCTGGACCTTGGACACTGTGAGCGACTCTTAAATTTTGAACTCTACTGTAATTATTTGGTAGAACTCATAGCATGACTTGCTTTTGCAGCTATAAATTAAAGCACAATTCGTTGCTTTAACCGAATTCGAACTGCTTTCGTTGCCTACGGCTCTCTATATATCATATATGTATTTGTGTTTGCTATGCATACTATGTATATGCTATGCCACGCCCATTGTTTGCTCTCACACACGGAAGGAGCGCCTTGTTGTTGTTGCTTGACTTAAGTATATATATAAGTAATTGTGCCTTTGTCTAGCGGAAATTAATTGCCTCTGTGTTCGGGCATCTGCGGCGCATGCATTTACAAGCCTCTTGCGAAACGTCCTTGCGTGTCCTGCCGCCTGTGACGGAAGCGCTTGCCCAAATAAATGCCACATGCCACTGCGAAGCTCACACAAAAATCACAAAAAAAAACATCCTGTAACCAAAAAAAAAAAGAAGAGAGAAGAGAAGAGAATATTGCCTGTCGACAGAGTCTTAAGTATACTCTGCTTAAATTTACATATCATATATATTTATATATTTGAATATATATTTCTGTACAGCAAGCTCGGTATTTATTCCTATGTACGTGCAAAGTACTTTTTAATATTTTAATCCTCTTTATTGTGTTTACAAATAATGGAAAGGGTATGTGAACAGGGGCACATTGAATCGAGTCGAGTCGAGTTGAGTTGAGTTTGAATGCCTATTGCTGCTCTCATGTTTTTTTTCACATTTTTCGCTTTATAGAGAATCGTTGAAATTCACCTGCAGCTGTTTTCCCGCATGGCTGTAGTTTTTCTGCATATTTTTAGTTTTTTTCTGCACTTTTTTGTGGATTTAAAACTTTTTTACAGAGCAAAAATTTGTTCGCATGTGAAGTTGTTTTGAATTATTTTACCCTGTATGACAAGCCAAAGGGTAATATATTTAATAAATAAGGAAGCTTTTTTTTATGAAATCAAATTCGTTTGACTTTTGAATTTAAATTTAATAATCATAGCAAAATAAAAAAAAGTTAAAACTAAAATTTCTTTTTAAATAATTTAAAAAAATTTAATTAAAATTGCAGTTATTGAACTCTTTTTAAGCTTTGTATTTCCAGGGTATTTCTTCAACTTTTCATTCCCAGCTAATTCGTTGTTATTTGCTGTTATTTATGCCTGCCTGGCGGGCTTCAGTTTCTATCATGAAAAACTGCATTGTTTTGATTATGAAATCGAGCTACTCGCCATGCATTTTAAATTCATTTCAACATTTTCAAAAACTTCTCGACAATTAAAACTGCGTGCCAAAAGCTGTTATACAGTTTTATGTGCTGCCACTCGAAAAAATGCCGACAGGAGAGTGCATAGAGCAGAGAGCTGCGAGCTAAGAGCTCAAAGTGCGGACTGCAGTCGCTTGGCTGCATTTTGGCGAATCGCAGAATGAACTAATAATTTCCATGACACACAGCCAAATGAGTATCTCTCTCTCTGTGTGTGTGTGTGTGTTTTGTGTGTGTGTGTGTGCCAGCCAATGGCGCGTAGATGTCATGAACATGTCATACGGGCAAATACTGGCAACATTCCCTCTGCTCAGCTGCACTTACGACCAAGCGACAGTAAGCAGACGAAAAAAAATATTAAAGGCAACTCCGATGTCAGCTATACACTGAGAGAAAAAAAAACAGAGTGTTGTAAGCACACATAAGTGTGGGCACTCTCACAAGTAAATACTCTTACATTCGAGTAGAACAAGCCAGTTAGAGTTTTGAAATGAAGTTGACTTATGGAATACCTCTTTATTAGTTTGGTATAATAATAATAATAATAATAATAATGATAATTATAATAATAATAATAATAATAATAATAATAATAATAATAATAATAATAATAATAATAATAATAATAATAATAATAATAATAATAATAATAATAATAATAATAATAATAATAATAATAATAATAATAATAATAATAATAATAATAATAATAATAATAATAATAATAATAATAATAATAAAATAATAATAATAATAATAATAATAATAATAATAATAATAATAATAATAATAATAATAATAAAATAATAATAATATAATAAAAATAATAATAATAAAATGAATAATAATAATAATAAGAATAATAATAAGAACAAAAATAATAATAGTAATAAAAATAATAATAATACATTAAAACATTATACCCTTATTTTACATTTTTAATGGGTTCAGGTTATAAAAAAAACCCTTACTTGGTACTAAAATGACTTTAAGGAGTTTCTTGCAACTAGATAAATACAAAGACAAATCACTCATGAGATTACAGGGTTTTTTATTTTTATTTTTTGCGGGGATATTAGTATATGAAGCTTTCCAGCATTCGGAAAACATAACTCAAATAGAGTTTGTAAATAGATGAGCCACGCAGATACCCTATCATTAAAGCCGTAATGCACAATAAATTTCCACAAAGGTGTTTTCCTCTCATAAGAGACCAAATAGCCAATTTGCAGCTTGCGGCAGCCAAGAGAAAATGCTTGCCTTTGTTTTCAATCCTTTCTTTATTCTTCATTTTCTCAGCTGCAGTAAGCGCACAGTGAGTAAATACAGGAAAAATGAGAACAGAGGAAACATATAGAGAGCGTTTTTCCAGTTCTTACACATCCAAAGTCAAGTGCCTCTCTCTACCTTTACATATTTATTACTGTGTAATACTTCCAAATGATTGAACAGATGTCATGCTCATTGTTCAAGCAATGGATAGAACAGCAACTCTGCTTTTACATACAACGGTTGATCGCCTAGAATTCCAAACTCAAATTGATTTGATTGACGAGAGCATGATGCATAATGGCAGTGCCCTAACATACATACTCCTACAATTTCAATTATTCAACACTTTATTTCGCTTGTCTTACATTCTATGCTGTACTTCAAATACTTCACATTTTAAAAAGTACAGAATACATATATGCTTACTAAGAGACTAGAGATCTCAGAATATGATGATGAAGAGGACAGGGTATATTTCAACGTAGAGACTAATAGCTCTGTCTCTATGTGTAAGTATACATATAATATATACATATACATATAAGACTAAAAGCTCTATCTATATGCTAAAGTATACCTTGCCTTCTCTTTGCCCTCTATGACCATTTTAAAAATACAGGGTATATAGAGACATGAGCTGTTAGACTATATATTTTAACATCGAGGTCATGACTCAAATGTATTTTTAAATAAAATTAGTCAAGGAGATACTCAGCATTTATTACTAGGGATCGACAAAAAAAATTATATTTTTGCGCACATAGTGTATTCAAGCTCATTCAAAAGAGTACGATGCATATATCTACAATGAATCATACTCATGTGTTGAAGAGCTTTTCTACTATTTACTTATATCAACTTATTGATTATAATTCCATATATATATGATATTATTATATTTTATTATATATAAAATAACACTTATAGTACAAATTCATTAAACTGTGTAACAAAATTGTTTTTAATTTCAATATATTCTGTTTCTACATTATATTCTTTTCTAAATAATTTCATATTTAAAATAAAATATAATAAAATATATATTAAAATAGTTTTTATTTTCTATCACATTCTGCTGTTTCAACAATTTTTTCATTTCTAAATATTTTTCTATTTGAAGGCAACTTCATTTTATGTATGATTTTCTGTCAGTGTCTTTGGCTTGGCAGATTTGAGTCACAATCTAACATTTCAGTTAGACTTCTTGACACAACGCCAAAAAGCATCGGCAGTGCCAAGAGTCAGAGAAAATATGAAAAGCGGCTAGTTATATCTCATGGTAACTACACTTAAAGCCAGTGCAGGGCAACAGACAGACAACTTGCAACATGTAGCAAGTATTTACACACATACACACACACTCACACACTTACATATGTATATGTTTAGCAATTTGAAATACAATCAATTCAATTGCTTGAATATCTTATATGAAATTGCAGACTGTAAAAAGCTGAGTCAGGAATATATTGAAAAAAATATGTTCAGTCTTTAAAGCACATTTAATTTTAACAATTATTTATGGTTTTGATAAACATGAACATGAATGTCTATCAAAGGCTTGAATGGGCGACAAAAGGACTGTTTTTCCATTCGCATGAAAAGGAAGCAAAATGGCAAATTACAGCAAATTGGTTTCTGTTTACGCATGTGTGTGTGTGTGAGGAGTCCTTGTGTGTGTGTTTGTGTAACAACAAATAACATTTGAAAAGCAGCACGAAAAATAAACGTTAGCAGTATTTTTTTTTCTTCTCTTACTTTTTCACCTAATGCAATCAAATTAAATGCCATTAAATTTGATGGCTCTAACTGAATGTGTGTGTGTGTGTGTGTGTGTGTAAAGGGGTAACATGCATAAATTGTGGCTGATTGTAACAATAGCTGAACGATTCTTCTACGCAATTTTTTATAGCCGGACAATCGTAAAAATGCCGTTAAAAAAAGTAAATTTACATTAGCATTTTTATGGTTTTATCAAAATTAATTTCCCAAAAACATGAAGAATTTCAATTGCAGCAAAGAGAGAGAGGTAGATAGAGAGAAGAGAAAGAGATGCTACTCATACTCGTGTGAATTCTTGTCAAAATAACAACAGCCAATTAAATATTTAAGAGAAGTTTTGGCTGACAAGCCAGTCAACCCAAAAGCAAAACTTTACCTCACTCGAAAGGCAAAAGTAAAGGTAAAGGTAAAGGTAAGCCACACACACAGACACACAACATATGCAACAGCGAAGGCACAGGAAAATTAAAAGTATAACTGCGACAAAAGTTTCAGGGCGAACGGGCCAAACTTATAATTGAGCAGCAAGCGAGAGAGAGAGAGAGAGAGAGCGAAAGAGAGAGTTGAGTTGGATGAGATGACAAAGACAGGTCAAAATTTTGGCCAAACAAAACTTAATTGCAATATGCAAAGCAAGCGAGCTGCTACCAAGAGTTACTACCTGTCTGTGTGTGTGTGTGTGTGGGTGGGTGGCTCAGCGGCTCAAACTGCGGTTGTGGTTCAGGTTTGGACTGCGGCTGCGACTGCGACTGAGGCTGCGTCTCCTCGTCGACTTTGGATAAATGACAATGTTTGACAAGGCAAACAATATACGCACTCCCACACACATACACACACACACACACACACCCACATGTCTGCTAGCCATGCGAATGACACTGACACAGTTCAGGCATGCAGCATGTGACACGAGGGGGGCGGGGGCGGTGGAGGCGTTTGCCAGCCGACTCATTGCACATGCAACGCCCACAACATTGTGCTCTTTACTATTATGTAGCTGTGGCTGTCCTCCCACACATAAGCCCCCTCAGCTCCTGCTCCTGCTCCTGCTGCTACCTCTACCATTTGCACTGAACCTGATCTCATTTAACGCTGTCGTTTGTTTGCTCAACTTGCAACAGCAGCAACACTTTTTTGTGTTATGAAAAATACTGAAAATACAGAGAGAAACCAGTAACAGTGCTCTAGTCAAAACTGCTCGACTAGGAGATACCCTAAAACCTGCTAAGAGGTGATATTCCAATCCATCTAGGCTTATTTTATTATTTACAAACAACATATTCTCACACACTCTGCTAACTGCACAGTTGACGCAGCGACTACGCTTGGGCTGCAGTGTGGGCTATACTTTGAGAACTTATTTGTTGAATATATCCTCTTTAAGGGGGACTATCTTCATCAAACTTTAGGAATGTGATAATAACATTCAAATTTAAGTATTTGCCAATCACAAGTCTGTAGTATTTAACAAATATGTTTTTCAAATTTAAGGCAAAAGGGGCGTGGTATCCAAAATCTTTAAGTAAATCTCCACAGTAAATCTACACCGTAAATCTCAAATCTCTAGCTCTAACTGTATTCAAATTACGCTTAAAAACGAAGTTGAATAATCGATTATTATCGATAAAAAATATATGAGATGAGTTATCAAAAAAATATGATGAACATTTATTGGTTTGGTATACAAGAGTATACATGCAAAATTTCAAAATTCTAGCTTTTGTAGTTTACGAGATCTCGACGTAAATAGACTCCGCTTATCATCCTGATTAAGAACGTATAAACTCTATGCGATCTGCCGCGCCTTCTTCGGCCTGTTACATACATTTTCACAAAAACATTATACCTTGATTTCTTCTTTTCAATAGGTATAAAAAAAGGGCAGGAACAAAATACGTAAACAACGAGCAAAAGCTGTGCATATTGATTGCCCCCGACCTCCGGCCATGTGACACACAATTTGCTAACGCTTGAACGTGGCCTAATTCGAGTTTTACTCCTGAACCTGAGAGATTCACTTATAACTAGCTGGCTTTGACAGCTTGACATGATGTTCAGTTCAACCTTTTTCTGTTGGCATTGCAACTTTTAGTTCAGAGCATATGAATGGCAGAGTCACCGCCTGACACTGTCACTGTTTATAAACTTATCATCGAACGGAAGTATACAAACACAAAAGTTAATAGAGCTCTACAAAATGTAGTTTTAATTATTTATTTTCAGCCATAAGCAGCTTTCTGTTAAGTCTTTGACTTGTTCTATTAAACTTCCTCTATATATCTATACAAATTAATTTCAATTCGATTTCGATTTGGTCTCATCTGGAAAAGAGCACTGTCAGTGCCATGATGCAGCAGGCTGCTCCCACCCAGGGCGATCCGCGTTCACCGATTCGAGCCAGTTTCCACAGGCTGCGCCGCAAGCCACATTTGTTCCCATCCAAAATACTTGGACACATGGGCCTCACATAGGCGCAGGTGCAAATCAGCAGGAGAATTACCGAAAGCAAACTTTGAAAATTAAATACTGCACTCATAGTCGAACGGAACTTGGAGTTTGTTTGTGTATTTGGCAGAACTCCGCAGCAAGACAGCAGGAGCAATAAAATTGGTTTAAATATTGATAAGTAAAAATATATAAATAGGTAAAAATATAGTATAATATCAAAAGCCTACTATATTATTTAATTTATTAATACTTAAATGGCATTTTCTGCTATTAATTCTATTTTATTTTTTATGCTAACTCTACGTGGAAAGTATTTAAATTTAGAGGTCCCTGAATGATATGGGTTGCTGATAGCCTCCAGCAAACTATCTTTTACTAGCAAAGCCATCTTTTACTAGCAAAGCGTATCGAGGTTTCTTATCAAATACATCTAGGTTCAATAAAATTTAAAAAAGGCAATCGAAGATGGAAGCAGATGGAATGCTCTAGAACGGCTAGCTTAGATAACTTTCAATATGAACAGGCAAATACTGAAAAGATTAAAGACACTTTTTTTTTAAGTACTCCTTAAATACTTTCAGTGGTTTTCTCATCTATATGGGAATCAGATGCGCCTGAAATATTGTAGAGTAAAATAGAATAAAAATTTACATAAAACCAGCTTTAAGCTTTGCTAGCTTACAGGCCCACTCACTAACTAACGTTTACAGCTAAATAAGCTATAGAGTCTAGGTCATTAAGCCGCAACAAATTGAATTGATGAATTGATCTAAGCGCTATTCTAATCTATAGCTACCATCAAAGTTGAAAAGGTGGAATTATTGGTTCCATCATGCTTTATGAACAATTGATATAGTTTTGATAGATTAAAAGATGATTTTATAAACTAAAAATCACTTTGCACCAATCCCATTGATTGAGCACGACAATGCTTCTGTCCTGTGGTAATGTCAAAAATTTCCAATTTGCAACTTGCGGCTTCTTTGGTCACGAAATCGCAAACAGAAGTAAAACTGTTTGCTTGTGGTTGCAATTTATTATTTATTTCCTAAGCTGCAGTAGGGGAACATGAAACAAACATAGGGAGAGCTAGCACAGGGAGACCAGAGTTACCAGTTTAGCCTATTTCAGGCTAGATTTAGCATATTTGACAATATACAATTATTGTGAGCAAATTATTATTATTGTAAATTTCCTAAAAACAAAAATAAAATAAATAAATAAAATAAAATAAAAAAATAAAGATAATTTCAAAACTTTTTGCTCCTTCAGATTGAGGATAAGCAAATATCAACTGCATCAATTTGACTTGTTTGAACCAAGATTTTTCTCTCACTGTATCATTCCATAAAGGAACGAATACATGCGGTCATTACAAACACAGGATGCAGGAATTATTACTTAAACTAATTGGTCTTCTTTTTTTTTTTTTTAATAAATAAAAGACTTAGACAAACCAACAATAAAATTTAAGCTAAGTCTCTTTTCTTACAAAAAATAAATTAATTTAAATGCCTAGTCTGTTCTACTGGCCAATTAAAAAGTGCAATATTTCAAGCAACTTTCAAAAAGCAACTCTTTGAAAAACAGAGCTGGCTTAAGATCCAATATATTTTTTTTTAATATTCTACTCAAAGAATAATAGATCAACCAACTTTTCTTTATATCATTTATAAAAGTTATCAAACAAATTAGAGTGCAAGAAGTCTGCTTCTTACCCACTGACCAGCAGTGTGCATGGCATTTCCATCTTCTCTAATCATTTGCTAACTGAAAGCATGCAAAATAATGCTAGCTAAAATACACTTTGTTAAAACCTAACAAATTTCCGCTATATTTTCCTCAATTAAAATAAATTTGCTTGCTGCCAATTTAAGCCTTTTGCATTTAATTCAACTTTTCAAAAAGGGGAGCCAAATATCCAAGAGCAGCTCAATAAAAAATCCTCTTTGATGCGCCTCAAAGCGAAAAACTTTTTCAATTAAACATTTTCTTCTTAAAAACACAGACTCGCATCGAACCCAGAAGCCCCTCAACAAAAAATATAAAGTAAAAAGCAGCTCAAAGTCGACAGCAAAAAAATAAACAAAATAATAATAATAAAAAAAAAAAATTCTACAAAACATTTAAACATAATTTTATCTTTTATTTTTGCAGTTTTCGATTCAACTTTTGCGGTGAGGCGAAACAGATTTATGCAAACGCCAAAATTGATGTGTGAGGATGGGTTTCCAATGGAATCAATTTTTGTTCTGGTTTTTTGTTTTTATTTTTTCTTTAACTATTTTTATTATCCCATTTTTTTTTTTTTGTGGTGCAGCAACTACGAAATGAAAACGCAGCCGCCCAGCTGGCTGGCCAATTGTTTATGGCTTATTGTTGTTAGCCCGTTGCGGAAGTGTTGTCTGTGTGCGATGCCAAGTGCCGTCAGATGACCCGCAGCTCGTTCGGTCGAGGACCCGTCGAATTCGCAAACATTTTGAATATTTTATGCAAACTTTATTAGCAATAAAATGAAGTTGGCTGCCAAACACTCGTAATGAGCTGGCGCAAAAGGGCAACGAACATGCGAACGGCCAATGTCTGGCACTTGGTCTGCGATATGCAAAAACTGAATGTGATCCTTAAATAATGCAAATGACCTAATCAAATTATCTGCAGAGTAGAGCATATGATATCTTTTATGATAGTACATAGTTATTTAAACATACGGAGTGCAGTCGAGCTTTTGTCACTTTCACATTCTAATTTTATACTTTAGCAGCTTTGCTTAATAAAGAATTCTCGGTGTGATCTCAGTCATTCACAATGTGCTCTTTTATATCCAATTTCTAGTCACTTCTCTTCGTCCTTTACAGATCATAACGACCCTGTTCGTAGAGCCTAAGTAATCATCTCTCTTTCTCTCTCTCTCACTACTGTATTTATCAACAAATATATTTGTCTCTCTCTTTAAAAAATATAAATAAAACTAAAATTATATTATATCTCAATAAATATTATATCTAAAGTAATATCTAAATAATTTTTGTCAAACTTTCAATTTCTTTTCGTATTCATATTTCATATATTTTATCTAACATTTTCATGAACTTGATAATTGATTTCTTTCCCTTCTTCAAGCTTGCTTGATATTTGTAAGCTAAATCGAGAAAAAAGTTCAGGAACAAAGATTTTACTTACAGCTCTTTATAGCTGCAAAGGCTGTCAGCCAAGAAATCATCCATCAATTATTTTGATAGCCTTACACAACTAAGACAAACATCAGTAATTGAGTTAAATGCGAGACAAACTAATCTGTCTGAATTGTTGCTACGCACCGAGAGTTGTTTCAATAAAGCTTATAATTGGTGCTTAGAAACCTCAAGCCGAGAAGGACAGAAAGAGTAAAGTGTAAAAGGCATTTAGAATCATAATGAGAATTATATAACACACTATATAACAACGTTCGTGTTAAGTGTAAGAGTTCTGAAATACAATTTTAATGACTTCTAGCTAATGTCTTTTACATTTATAGAACGAATATACTCAATTTAATGTCCTGACTTTAATTTAAACATAGTTCGAAATTTTTAACATATTTATGAACATTTTAAGAGTGATAAAAATAGACCAAAATAACAAATTACAAAAAAAAAAATTTAACTAAAAATGTATACAAAGATTTCAGATTGAAAAGATTGAGAGGCTAATAAAAAAAATATAAAATATATAAATAAATCATTAAATATATAAAAAAAATAAAGAAATAACTAAATAAGTATATAAATTAACTAAATAGATAAATAAATAAATAAAAAAAAAAAATAAATAAATAAATAAATAAATAATAAAAATAAAAAAAATAAAATAATTAAATAAATATGTAAATAAATAAACCGATAAAATAAAGAAAATATTAAATAAATGAATAATTAAATTAATAAAAAAATAAATAAAATAAATAAAAAAATAAATAATAAATAAATATATAAATAAATAAAAAATAAATAAAGAAATAAATTATAAAATAAACTGTTTAGACAAATTTCATAGGGTAGTATATTTTTTATGATACATTTGGTAATTTTTCTTAATTATTATCATCATCATGACGCCTCTTCCATAAGCCCAATTTTTAATACATTTTCAATCTATATAAAGCATTTAAATGAGTATTGAGCTAAAAGATCAACCTATAAACCATTTAATATTTTCTAGAATATGTGTTTATCCGTAGATGTTTAAGATATTGCTTGGGGTCGCTGTGAAAAGACGGCTCTGAGCATTCATTAACTTTAAATGCGCCCAGCGTTGACATGAAAATGAAAATTTTTTTTTTTTTTTTTGCTCATCTATACCCCTCTCCATCTTGTTGACTTGCTCTTGTTTTCCACATTTGATGCGGCTTATTAAAATTTTGCACACAAAGCCAAAGCGAGTGGGATGGCAGTTAAAGTGAAATTAATAAACAAACAGGAGACGAACGAGGCGAGCACAAGAGCAAGAGCAAGGGCAGGCCAAAGAGATTGTCAAGTATACGCGCTGTGTGACGCAGCCCTCGACACTCGCGGCGTCTTATCAGACATTTCAGATTCTCAAATGTTATGCATTTTTTCTCGCCCACATCTCACATCTGTTTAAGAAAACGCGCTGAGCGGGCGAAATCATAAAAATTGCAATGAAAAATTGTGGCCCAGCTGACAAGAGGCGAGATGGGAAAAAGAGGAGAGGAAGAGAAAGAAAGAGAGAGGGAATTGTTGTGTGGCATAAACTATAAAGACGACAAACTTCAGCTACTTGTCGCCGCTGCCACGCCCACGTTATCTCTGCCGTGAGCTCTGCTGCCTTCTGTATGTTTATCTGACAGCACGTAGAGAGCCGAGAGCCAAGTTGGTGCCTCATTTGCCTCAAGGTTGTTAATTAAGTTGACGTGACAGGCGCTTGGCGTTACGTGCCACACTCTCAATTCTCCATTGAGAATGGGGGGAGTGGGGGGAGTGGGCAGTGGGGAGGGGAGAACTTCTTCTCTTTCGCTTTTGCTATCGGAAGCTGCTGCTCAACAGTCACTTTTATATTAAATTTCTAGGCAGCACATTTCGCTTTTACTTTGACATTAATATTAATATTCAATTAGCCAAGCAAACCGCCTTCGAGCTGTCCAATTAATGTTAATTATGCTAAGTAGCCGAGGCCATTGGCATTCAAATGTCCCAAATTTTGTTTTTCTTTTTTCTCTGCTTTGCTTTTTTAATTATTAATTTATTAATTTTTGGAACACTCATAAATCGCATTACTTCTTGACCCAGTGTCGACAAGCATAAAATTGATTTGTCTGCTTCTTCTTTCTTTTTATTGCTTCTCGCTTGTGGGCCATTGTGGTTCCACTCTATTGCCAATGGCGTGTAAATTGCCTTTAAATTGTCCAATTCGTAAGCGTTAAAATTCAAATTAACAATTCTATTGTTCAATTTGTTCGATCCCGGCCCAACTGTCCAGCTTTCTGACTCCCCGGGTTTGTTTATTATGCTAATTGCGTCTCTATTTCGTGCTGTTGTGGGCTGTCACGGCAATTAGCTGTATATCCGCCGGGCGTCCTAATCACCGAAGGAACTTTAAAATTTAATTTTTTTTTAGAAAACTCTGCAACAATTGTTCACATCTGTTTACCACCAGCTTGGGCAATGGCTTTACCAAGAAATCGACATTGACGTGGACTCTTCAAGTTGTTCAAGTTGTTTTCGTGCCAGTTTGAAACTTGGGCTTGACAGTATAAAGCTAAAGAAAACCAATGGCAAACTAAGCCAAACCACCCTGTGACTCTTCAAGTTATTCAAAGCAATCAGATAGGTAAAAGTCTTCCTATTTTACTTTTTCTTCTAGCTATATGTTGAGCATTCTTAGAGTGTTTTCTTTAATCATTTCTTACAAAAGGCAGTTGCATACTACGTAGGTTATTCAACAGCCTGTCAAGGGCAAGACTTCGATTTCTTTGGGAATTCTTGTATAAGAAGTTGAAGTAAGCTGAATAATTTGTAAATATTTAATATCCTTACTTTCAGAAAAGAGTTAGATTACTCCAGCTTATATTTATATGCCCAAAAAATGACATGAATAATTTAATTCTTCCTGTAAAGAGCTTACTTAATATGATCCGTCTTTCGCTTAAAAAAGTTCTGATTTTTACTTAGTTTTCTAAATTTTATTTTATTTAATAATTTTGAATTTTATTTATTTTTGTGTTATGCCAATATTTATGAGTAAGTTTTATAGAAGCATGCTCTTGTAGAACTAAAAATGTTTATACTCAAATGGTTTTGTGTTGCAAATAAATTTGAGTAAAGAGCAGTTTTGTAGTAGAAAAATGAAGATGAATTACTATGAAATTGAGTAAGGGTAATTAAGGTTTGATATTGACTTGAATGTGTAAGATTAGAAGATGAATAAATTATAGATATTTTGTTTTGAATGGAATGACTTTGAATAGTTCTCTAAAAAATTATTAGTTAAGGAAGTTCTCGTATGGGCAATATTTTATGTTCTGGACTAAATACATTTTATTTATGGAAAATTTCCTTTTATATATATATTCATGACTCATGTCTTTATCACACATATATATCTATATATTATTATTTTCTCTTCTCGATAATTGTGGAGTCTCTTTCCCAAAGTGTCGCACAAACATCCTTTGATGATTGTTTTTTATTACTTTCATAACTTTCTCTAAGCCTAACCTTTTGTCTGCCGTGAACGCAGTCGGCATTCGTTTAACCTTCATAAATGATATTGCTTTTAGTGAGCTAGTGGCACATTAGCGCCAGTGCTGGCCATTTATAAGTCATGGCCGAGAACTCGACAGCAGCAACAACAACAACGACGACGACAAAGGCCATAAAAAACATGGCTGACTGTGGTGCGATGGCCCAGTGGGGCTGTAGCTGCACCACCTGCGTCCGGTTGCCACGCATATTTAAGCAAGTCCGAACTTTTGCGCCTCTCGACCTTTTGCCCCACTGCGACTGCTCCTGCTGCTGCTGCTGCTGCTGCTGCTTTTGCTTCTGTTTGGGGCTGCTGCTGTCGATTTCAAAATTGAGTTTCCTTTCGGTTCCGGTCAATGCATATAAACTAAGCGGCAATCGCAACGCGGCCAAAATCACAGGCAGCTAACCATGCAAACTGTTAAATGTTTGCATATCAATCTTAACCCGTCTCCTGCTGCCGGCTCTGCCCCCAATCGAAATGGCAAAACGGTACAACTGTTTGGGGCCTTTCAGCTTTCAGCTTTCAGTTTTCAGCTTTCAGCTTTCGGCCTAAACCAAGTGGGAGCCATACATTTTGCAATGTTCCAGTGGCTGGCGCTGCTGTTGCTGTTGCTGTTGCCAAATAACTTCCATTTCGTTGTGCTCCGCTTCCTGTTTCCCTTGTGTAAAAGTCCATCCCCCAAACAATGAAAGGCATTGCCAACACGTTTTCGTTGGGGCTAAAAAAAAAAAAAAAAAAGGAGCAACAAAAAATAGAAAAAAAAATCTATACAAAAACTTTGCATACGCCAAAAGTCAATTGAAATGAAGGAGCAGCAAAAGCTGAAGCAGCAGCAGCACTTGATGCATTTCCCAACTCTCGGTATTCTTCACATTCTACCTGGGAATAATACACACATGCACACACATTCACACACACACACACACACACTCAGTCTTTGCTTGGCCCTTATGAATAACTTTGGCAATTGAGTTTGACATACATGAGAATTTGTGTAGCTCGGTTGCTCTGGGCAAGGTCGCTGGCAGGAGCAGGAATTGGGGTAGGTTCGGACAGCGGTTGCCGACGTGATTGATTGATGAAATATTTTCGGGTCATACAAAATGGATCAGCGTCTGACTTGGGTTTGCTGTGGGTTCAGTTGAAGATTGAACCCATTACGCTAGTTAACACATTGTACTAAATGTTCGGGGAGCAACGAAAGATTTTCATATATTTGCCAGCAGTGTGAATCTCTGGATTACTCAATGTCGTTGCAGAAAACGATTTGATTTGTTTATTTTCGCATTTTTTTTATCACAAATGCAATCAAGCTCAAGATATTTAAACGCAGATATTTAAAAAAAGTAATTTATCTACTTTCTGGTAGTAATATTGGACATTTAATAAATTGTAATATATAGAACCAGTTTAATTCATAAATAGCGTGCATATTATTATTATTTCAGAATAAGCATTATTATTATAAGCTCAAGTATTTAAACACAGCTATCAGAGCTATAAGAGATATATTTTTGCAAAGCAACAAATCTTAACGGGTCCTTAAGGTACATTATACGAAGTTAAATATTATATATATTTTATATGTATCCCTTAGTTCATTTTCAATTCTCACCAAAATATTTAATCATATTTTACACTTGTATTCTAAATTTCTTATGTTAATAATTTATTTACGCAACAAAACAGCTATAGTGTTTATTTAATGCAACTGTATATTTTAATGTCACAAGACTAAAGACTATTTTAAATGTTTAAGTCTATATAAATATATGTCAAGTCTAAATAATTTAATAAATTCTATGTACATTTTATAAAAAATCTATTTTAATGCTTTATAGGGTCGATATAAAATCTACATAAGATCTATAAAACCCATATAAATTCTTTAGAAGCTCTTTATAAAATTTATATAAAACCTATTTAAAATTTATACAAAATTAAACCAAAATATTAATAATTCTATATAAATTCTATATCGTTTCTCTATTAATTCTATATAAATTCTTTATAAAATCTATATAGAATCTATGTAAAATCTACATAAAATCAATATTATAATTTCTGTATAAAATCTATAGAACTTATTTATAAAGCCAATAGAATTTGTTTAAAAAACTATACAAATTCCTTATATAAAAGTGAAAGTTTAGACTTTACTCGCTTTGTTTCTCAGATTTAATTTTGGAATCTAAAAGCTTAAGTTTTGATTCGATTGAAGCTAGAGAGTTGTGAATATGAGACATGATTTTTATGTGTTATTATTATGCCGTGAGATTGTCCACAAAGCCACACAGAACACCAACTCTCTTTTCTGATACTTTTAGCTTGCTTCACTTGGAAGCTCATCGAAAGCAATTATCAACACTTAAATACATGATTCACCAAGCTGTTGTATTCTGTTCTATGTTAAATTCATCACTTCACTCACCTGTAATCGGCACTCGCAAAGCAGTCGCCCAGGAAGCGACACTGCAGCGTATTGCACTGGGTGGTCTTCACCTCGTGCTGCACCTCGTAGGTGATATTGAAGCCGTAGACGTCGAGCAGGCGATCGAGAGCACGCAGATGTGTGCCGTCCAGCGTGGCCATGGTGAAGCGTATCTCCAGGTATTGGCTGTTGAACTGCAGCCAGGTGACTTGGGTGACCTCCTCCTCGGTCAAGGTGAAGACGCGATGGGCGGGCACCTTGAAGTCGTCCGAGTAGTACATGTACTCTGTGAATTTGAGCCCGCCCAGCACATAGAGCTGCGTCAGATAGACCACAATGGAAACATTGCCCTGTGCGGTGGCCGGCAGCTCGGAGGCATCAATTATCCAAACGCATTCGATGGGCGTGGCAAAGCGATGCGGAAAATTCGGCGTTTGAATGAGGCCATAGCGTGACTTGAGTAAGCCGCCACAGCCGGACGAGGCGGAAATGGATGAAGAGGAGGAACTGCCACCACCACCAACACCACTACCACCACCACCGCCGCCATTGCCATTGCCAGCTGAATGCTCGCCAATGGCAAAAGCATTCAGGGCAAAGTTATGCTTGGCCGCTGGAAAAGGCGGCGGAGGTGGCAATGGAACGGCGGGCAGCGAAAACTTTTGATCCGGATTGTTTTGACGCCTGAAGCGTACATGTTGCAGTTGTTGTTGTTGTTGCTGTTGTTGTTGATTTGTTAACAATGTTGCCGCCGGCAGCAGCATTAACAGCAGCAATATCGTTGTTAACCTGACTATTGTCAGCAGCGACATTGACTTGGCTTTTGTTTCTTCTGAGCTCGTTTACTTCTGTTCAACTGAATCTCCCACAGCTGTTCGTTGTTGTTGTTGTTGATGTTGTTGTTGTTGTTGTCTTATCATTTGGCAAACGATATGCATGGAACACGTTCAGTTGTCACAGTTGTTGTAGCTGCAGTCCAGCCACTCATCGACAGCAGGCCCACTACAAAGAGACAGAGACAGAGAGAGAGGCATATGAAATGATGTGAAATTTTTAGCAAAAACCATTTTGACAGCTGTCGTTTGCATTTGAATAACTGCCGCTGTCGTTCTATTCAATATCCCCCCCAGCAACGCCGCCCCTGGTTGCAGTTGCAGCCCCTCCACATGTCACGGCGCACTAACACACTGGAAAATCGTAAACTGTCAGCGTGAAAAAGCAATTTGAAAATCCACTAAAAATGGAGCGCATTGCCACGCATCAATCATGGCCGCCGTGAAGCGTGCCGACTCATAAAACAAAGGCTCTGGGTGCTGTTTGGCTCGACTCGACTCGACTCAACTGGGCTCGGCTTGACGCGGCACTCGAGCGTTTTTCTTTGTCAACTTTCAAATTGTTTTCCCATATTTTGTTGGGCCAAGTGTTGATGCCGCTGCCGCTGCAGCTGCCTGCGAGCTGTGCCCAAAGCCCAAAACTGCCAAAAATCTCTTCAACTGGTTGACTTTAGTAGTTTTTTTTTTGTGTCGGGTTTTTACGGCCAGATTTGCCGTTGGCCAGCAGAAGCCTCCATTTAGTGAAGTTAGGCTTAGGTCCGCGCAATCTAGACAGACATATGAACTAGCAGATCACGACTGTTAGAGAGAGAGGGAGTTTGAGGGAGAGACAGAGAGAGAAGGAAAGTGACCTTTATGTGTGTGGCTAGCGTTTTTTTGAAATGTTAGCTTAGGGAACAGCTAGACTTTAGGTAACTGAAACTTAAAGAAAGTCACAGTGAAAGTGAACTATTATTTAAGCGGACGAAATTTGCAATAAATTGCAATAAATAATAAATAAAAACTTTATTGGCATAAATACTAAAAATTCAATATTTTCTTAATTACAAAAAAAGAATATATTTAAATACGCATAAATAGAAAGTATAAATATTTCATAAATATTTATTTTATTTTTATTTTTATCCTTAATCACCCAAACTATTGATTCAAATATTTATTCACATATACATATTTAATGCATATCTTATTTATTTTATTAAATTACAAATTACAAATAAAAACTTCTTATAGAAATAAAACATATCTCAACAGCTCAAATGCAAATCAATAAAATTAATTAGCTAATCATTACTAAAAAGAATAAATATTTTTTAATATTATATAAAAATTATATACAAAATATAGAAAATATTTTATTTATTTAATATATTTTTCAATTTCATTCACATTGCATTTGCAGCGCAATAAATTCCCAAATTTTAAATTAAAATATTTAGTAATATTTATTTAATGTTTCCTAGAAAAACGAAACATATCTCAGAAGCTCAAATATAAATGAATACAACGGCTTAGCTCATCATCACTAATACGAGTAAAATATTATATAAATAATATTAAATATTTTATTTATTTTATATATTCTTTCAATCCCATTCAATTCACATTACAGCTTCCCCCTCAATAGACGCCCAATCTATTAATTCAAATTTATTAATTATATTATTATTATTATATATTATTACTACTATTAATTCAAAATTATATAATGCTTATCTTATTTATCCTATAAATAACAATTGTTTTATATTTATTGGAATAAAAAAAACTTCCTATAGAAATAAAACATATCTCATAGGTTAAATACAAATATTGTAAATACGACAAAGAGTATAGTATAAATATAAGTCTAATATAATATTTTATTTATTTTATGTATTTTTAGCCTCATTCACATTGCCGTTCCTACTATTACTACTAATTTATCCAAATATTTACTCACATTTATTTAATGCTGCTTCAATTTTTATTTCATCAGTTATTAGATATATTCAATAATTAATATACAGTCAAAGCAGTAATTCACAGCTAATTCAAAATTCAAATTCAGTCAATCGCAAAGCAGCTAAAAACATATTCAATACAAAATCAAATCAAGTAAAGTCAAAGCTAATTACATTCACATTGGAATTTGTTGATAGATAGAACTATTTGACATGCGAAAACTGTTCAATAAAATACATTTGCAGCAACTAGAATAATTATAGAATGTATAACATGATAGCCTTGGCTTTAGTCTCAGCAACTTGAATAATTATAGAATGTATAACATGATAGCCTTGGCTTTAGTCTCAGCAACTCAACACTCAAAATGAAACCAAATTAAATTATAATTTACCAAAATGCCAGCTGCAAGTGCCTCATGGAGGAAAACTCTGGTGAGGTGTGAGCCTTTGATCCATCACTTATTGACAGACTCGAGCTGGGGCATTTGCCCGATAAAATTGAGTGTCAACCGGCCTACATCTAACATAGTTTTATAGATAAATAAATAATACAAACATAAACTAAATACATATATACTTTAGCAGCAGAATATACATAAATAAATATATATAGGATCAAGTTTTCTATTTGATTGCAAATAAAATTGCTTATGTTTAGGAAAATATAAAAATAAATAAATTAAATAAGTACATGACATACTATAATCCTCTTAATCTTTTTAAACAATATGTTAGCTTTATTATTTCTTGTTTGTCTTAAGCCTTTATATGTGAGCCAAAAAGAAGGTGATATAACTTTGTTGTCTCACAGCAGATTAAAGTCGTATAAAAAGAAATTTAACTGTTTGGCAGATATGGACAACATGAAGCTTATGATTGTTTAGAAAACTTCATAAAGGCTTTGGCAACTATATAAAATATGCTGTATTCTATAAGGTATACTGATGCTATAAAGTAGGTATAATTAAGCTTTATAAGTATATACTTAACCTATAAAACAGATAAGCTCATTCAAAGACTAACAGTTACACAGTCTTGACTGTTGATACCTAACTATCTATTTATTTAAATAAATAAATATATATATATATGTATATATATATATATATATATATATATGTATGTATGTATGTATGTATATATATATATATATGTATATATATATATATATATATATATATATATATATATTCCAAAGATTGGCGATGTCATTCATTCAAGCACATGCAGCGAAATATTTTCAGCTTCTTGGTGGTCATCTTAATGTACTAGCCTGACATCTAACAGTCAAGCCGAGGAAAAGAAGACTCAAAAGGTTCCACCCATTGGATATCCCTTTAAAAATCCTCTAATAATATTTGTGAATATTAAAAATAATAATTCCGTTCTATATATGTTTAACTAACTCTATGTATATATCATTTATAATCTTTTGTTCATTTACCTAACAGATAATACAGAATACTAATAATGTAGAATACTTGTCAAATAAAATATATATACTTATATACAGTAGAATACAACAAAAATCTAAGTTCTAAAAAATACATATGAATCTATATTACAAATTAGGCGATATAATTTTATAACTGATTTTACAAAAGGTTTTTTTTATCGATAACGAAAAAAACGAGAGCGGCTATCGAATTTTGGAAACAAACTTGATCTGTGCGTGCAATACACGGACCTACAATTTCAAATTTCAAGTCTCTAGATCTTATATCATCTGAGATCGACGGGGTCACGTCTGCCACGCCTCCATCTACCTAATACATACTTTAAAAAAAAAAAAAAAAACATTTTATAATAAAAATACAAATATATGCTAAGCTATAACAAATTGTGAATTACAACTTTTAAACAGAGCAACAGAATAAGAATTGATATATTTATGTTACGTTTACAGTTATCTACAGAATTTGTACAGTCAGACTTATAGGTGAATCGTTCTTTATTTTTTTAAAAAACAATCTTTAATAATAACACTGAATGTGATATTTTAGCTAACATGTTATATTCATTTTATGTACTTATAATCCAAGATTTACAAGAGTGGTAAATAGTGTGAATTATACATCTCTGTTAATCTGGCAATTCTTTGTCGTATATTTAGTGACAACTCTACTATGAACTTTACTATTAAGAATATAATTTTACAAAATTAAAATTATTTTAAGAATAAATATAATTATTATTATTATTATAATTAATGTATGTACTATATCATACTCGAAATAAGGTTGGGTTACGAAAAAACACAAATTAATAATAAAATACAAATTATTTGTTTTGCTGTTACTTGTCATAAAGTCCAGCTGTTAGCAATAATTCAATTATTCAATTAAAAACTAAAACAGTGTCTCCAAATTGTTATCACCAATAGTTGAAATTACCCAAAAGCACAGTTTTGAATATAAATTGAAATCACAATTAAACTCAGTTTAAATAACTCTCATGCTTTTCTAATAAATAGCAGATTTGCCAAAACTGGTTAGAGTAAATAAATATGCCTAAATGCTTACACTTCTTTATCAAATAAATAAATATGCCTCAACGCGTTTTCAGCTGTTTATCAATTTGTGTCTAAATGTTGCTTGTCTACTTAAAGCAGGCTTCAATTTATTTTTCTCACGTCGCATTTAACTTTAAGAAGACGGCAAAGTTGGCCAAGAGATGTCTAAACTCTGTTGCTGCTGATGCTGCCGATGCTGCTGCTGTTGATGATGCTGCTGCTGCTGCTGCTGCTACTGCTGCTTCTACTGTTGATGCTGCTGATGCTGCGTGCGCTAACAAGTTTAATCAAATGACAATGTCGTAACACGTGCATACATTTAGGGCCCCGAAGGCACAGCAGCTTCAGCTTCAGCTTCGGCTTCGGCTGGGCCAAGAGACAAGCCTTAGCTGACAGCCCTGACACATGTGAGCACCAGCAAAGTCATAGGGCTTTAAAAAGCCCCCAGTTTCCCAGCCTCTAGGGCCACCCTTAGATTCCGCTCTCAGGCAGGCCTTAACGCCTGCCTCGCAGCGTGCGTGAGAGTGCGCGATTTTTACTTTCAAATTACTTTAGTTACGCATTTTAGGCATAATGAATAATATTTTGAAGCTTGCCACGGCGGATATTGTGCCTGCAAAAAGTTAATTTACTTGCCAAGGCATATACATATGTCATATATATATGATATATATCCATATATCTCTCAAGGGGGTTCTAGAGAGTTATTGCCCTAGCAGCTGAGGGCGGGATTAGTTTGCCTCGTTTGTAGTCAAAACATTTATTTGAGCTTACGATAATCTTCAACTATTTGACATACATGTATATATTAAAGCATTAGAGAGGCTTGGCTGAAAATTTACCACACTTAAGTATGCTACTTGAAGGTTTCTTTCACATCCAATCTCTACCTAACTACTTATAAAATGTTGCATACTTTTTGGCAGCAGTGTGCGGCAGCTTTGGCAGTTTTGTGTATTTTAGCTATTATTTAACTAGTTATGTCAAATTGAAGATTTGATTTCATGTTAAAGGAAAGTGAGAGATCGAAAGCGCAAGAGGAAGAGTAAAGAAGAGAGAGAGAGAGAGAGAGAGAGAGAGAGAGAGAGAGAGCGAGACAAAGAGAGATTGAGATAGCAAAGGCAATTGGAAAAGAAAAAAAATCGAATGAGAGGGAGACAGTGAGAGCAAGAGAGCGAATGACAGAGAGGAAGAGAGAGAGCAAAAACAACAGTAAAACAAAGATAGAGAGAGAGAGAGTGAGAGAGAGAGTAAGAACAATAATAAAAGAAAGGCAGAGTTAGATTGACAGATAGAAGAGAGAGTAAGATATAGAGCGAGCAAGAGATAGAGAGAGGGATAAAGAGTGAGAGAGAAATAAATTAGGGCGACTGAATGAGAGAAATAAACAGAGAGAGAAAACAGGGACAAGTAAAAAAGAGACAGAGATCGAGTGAAAATCATAGAATAAATAGAATACGAGGGAAACAGATTGAAAGTGAAAGGGAGACAATAAGAAAGAGAGAGAGAGAGAGAGAGAGAGAGAGAGAGACACATAGAGAAAAAAGTACAAGAGAGAGGAGAGCATTAGAGTTAGACAGAGTAAGAGAGAGAAAAGACAGAGAGAGATACATAGAAGAAAGTCAAAAAGCAAAGTCGATCAATCATTTCATTCTTTATATTTTGATGTATCGATACAATTCAATATTTGAATTCAATAGGAAATTGCATCATTCGAAAACAGCTACATTAAAACAGCCCTTCCATATTATCATTACAGTCAAGGACACACGCTTGAAGTAGGTCTAAGCTGTTCATTTACATATCAAACAGTTTCCGATCCGTTAAATCTCGATTATGTGCACTTTAAAGTAAGTAAAATAATTGATATGGAATGGAGTGAAAAAAGAAAACGCTTGACGTCAAAACAATGACGCGCTGCCCTGCACCTGTCCGACGATAACGGCGGGGCGGGCGTTCAACGCTCTGCCAGCCGGGGGCACTTCAAGCTGAAACTCAGATACCGATAAAGAGCCCCGGGGCCCAGCAGGCAGGCAGTTGCTTCGCAGTTTTTGCTTTTTTTCGCTGCTCAGCTGCTGCCGCAGTTGTTGCCGGCGCGTCGAGCAAATTGCCAATTTAAATTGGCCGCGTTAAATTAGTTGAGTTATCAGCCTCCACGGCGGCAGGTGTACCGGTTAGCGAGTGCTTCGGATCGAGTCACAGTAGTTATTTCGCCCATATGTATATAGTATTATTCATATATCGCTCATAATTGTGACTTCACGCGCAAACGAAGCGGAAATTGTAACGTGCTCAGTTACGAATAATCGTTATGAAATATGCACAAAAATCAAAAGTTCTTAACGGAAATGCTTGCATAACATGAGCTCATGAGCAACTGGCATGTCCGAATCGAGTGCTTTGCTAAGAAGTGAATGAAAAGTCTAGTATATATAGAAAAAAAATAGAGAATATCAGAAATATAAGAAATCGGTAAAAAGCTAACGAATGTGAACCTGCCGTCGCACTTATCGGTGTCCATGAAATTGTAGAGCAAATTCGATAAGAAAGTTGCTTTGCAGTCGCTGTTCGAACCGAGATCTGTGCTGTCAAATGTTTTGCTGTACTCCATGTATTTACCTAACGAATGGAACACGACTGCAAATCAATCACTCTGCGCCTGATATGGATATCTAATCTATAAAGAAATAAGCTTAATTCTTATAAGCATTCTCAGTTGCTGCAACTCCAATCAAAAAGCAAATCAAAATTGTTTGTCTTAAGCTTATTTCTCAGTTAATTAAAAAATGTAAAAAAAAGTGAAAAATTTTAGATATTTATTTTGTTATTGAAAAAAGCTTCAAATGATAAATAAATAATATAAAACTATATATGAATTTTCTATAAATCAAAATTATTTGCATTGAGTTTATTTCTCAGTTAATAAAAAGTTATAAAAAGTAGTGAAAAATGATAAATTATATACACAATAAATTAAAAAGCAATTATATAAAATGAAATATACATTTTCTATAAATCAAATATATATTATAAATTATCTCAAATCGATAAACAAATCAAAAATTTTTTCTTAAACTTATTTCTCAGTTAATAAAAAATTTTAAAAATCGTAAAAAATTATAATATAGATAAAAAAATATTAATAATAGATAAATCATACAAAATTATAGATTTTATAGAAATTATAAAAATTATAAAACAATACAAATAGTTTGAATATATTTAAAGACTTATCTTCTTTTCAAATACCCTGTGAAAATGTTGATGAAAACTGTTTGAACTTAAGCTCAAGAAAATCAACAACAACAAAGCAACAGTAAAAAATTAAAAAATGGAAAAAAAATGAAAAAACATTCCGCTGATAACTGAGAAGTAGAAAAAAAAAATAAAAAATGTCAATAAAACAATATAAAAAATGACGGACTCGTGACTCTTATGGGTCGCTTGTCGCTGATGATGTTGTTGTTGGCAAGAAAAGTGAAATAAAAATGCTTGTTAAAGCAAAAACAGTTTTCACTTATTTTTCGATTTGCAATAAGCAATTGTGGTGTTCGGTGTCTGTTATCTATAAAGATGTCGTGTAATACAAAATGCTGATAAAGAGCGATATCATCTATAAGTAGCAAGATGCATGCAGAGTGATATTGTCAGGGAAACAGACAGATAGAAAGAGAGAGTACGGAGTAAGAGAGAGGGAGAGTAAAAGTGAGAGAGAGGACTCTCACTGAGTTGGTCAAGTCGGTTAAAACTTGGCTGGAAGTTGGCCCCAAAAAAGAGCAAAAAAAAGTCTGCTTGGGCTGATAAGATAGAAGTCGGTTGGATTCACGGTCACAAGGCAAAAGGCCAGAAAGAGTTTCTTGTGGCCTCCAGCTATTGGCCAAACAATGAAATCCCCGCATAAATAGAAAACAATTAAGCAGTCCATGCGATAAGAGATGCACGATAAAGCCGAAAACCCACTTCACTGCTGACTCATCGGCGCCCCAGACCGAAATTGGGGCGAAGGGTTAAATTTTAGGTAGAGGAACCATTAGCATTGGCATTGGCATTGGCATTCGCGTTGGCGTTGGCGTTGGCGTTGGCTTCGGGCCCTGACTAATTAGCTCCATCCATTTGACGATGCGTGAAATTTATGAACTTTACAACTTTTGCTCAAAAGCACAAATATATCTGATGAAAAGCTAATTTTCCGCTTTCCACTATTTGTGCCAGCGCTGCGTGCGCCCGATAAGCAGCGCGAGTGGCCTTGACATATTCGAGAGCGAGGGATTCAATAGTATTTTCCCAATCTGATTGGATAGTAGCTAGAATAAGTTTATTATTAAATATATTAGTAGTCTGATTAAAGAAAAGAAAAGATTTATTAGAGTATGAGAATATATTCATTAAAATCCATTAAATGTTTTTGTATTGTAGTTTAAATATATAATATTCTTCAAATCTATTAGCCCATGTTTTTTACGGCTATATTATATGTGGGATCTATGGAGTCTATAGGGTCTCTGAAGTCTCTGATGTCTACAGAATCCATAGGATCTATATAGGATATATTTAGGTCCTATAAGGTCTGTGGGATCTATGGGCCCTATAGGGTCAATAAGGTATTTAGGGCCTATAAGGTCTAAAAGGTCTATAGGATCTATAGGGTCTATAACGTCTGTAAAGTCTAGATAGTCTATAGGGTCTATAAGGTTTATTGAGTATATAAGGCTTATTGAGTGTATAAGGTCTTTAGGATCTATAGGGTCTAATATTTCTATAGGGTCTATAAGGTATATTTATATTGTAGTTTTAATATTCCAAATTCTTGATATTCTATTAGCCGACCATTTCTTCACAGCTATATTTTCGGTAGGATCTATAGGGTCTAAGAAGTTTATAGGGTCTATATGGTCTAGATAGCATCTATACAACTTATAAGATCTATGGGGTATAAGGTCTATATACTTTATATGGTTTACATAGTCTATTTAGTGTCGCTTTGTACACTATTTAGAGTCAGATGAGTTTTCTACCACGACTAATCGTACTTATAAAAAATTCAACGCCATTAGAGAAATAGTTATGGTATGAGCTCATCATCAGATAATCTGTTGCGTTGATTTATTCAGGGAAAATTTTATATATATTAATCAGGTTTTTAGCAAATTATTAAGTACAATCAACTATAAGTATTTCAAGAAACAAGCAGGTATTTAATCATGAACAAACTTTGATATCAAGTTTAGTTCTATCAACGCCTTGAGAAATTGCTTAAATTAAACTGATTGATTGCTGCTAGTGATAATAAATCGAGAGATAACATAATATTTGCCAATAAAAATATCAAATATTTAAAAAAAGAAAGAAAAGAAATACAAATAAAATTTATATTTTAGCTGCAAATACCTAAAACTCAAAGCCAAATATTTAAAAAGTAAACATCTAAAACAAATTAAACTGTGTCACTAAAAATCATAAAAATAATTCAATTAAAAATAAATATATTTCATGTTTTGGTATCTAAAAGCTCTGCAAATCAAATAGGCCGCCATAAAGCTAATCAAATTAAAAAGAAATTTATGTTCATATATACTTCTGGCCAGCTATATATGTCTGTATGTGTGTGTAAAGTCGGGCTGGCTCTGTGGCTGATAAGGCGTCAAGTGCTCGCTAAAATCCATATAGATATTGAAATCGGTTCGAATTGAGTGCGAAAAAACAATCGGAAAATCGCGAGTTACAGCAATTGCAGCCGAGCGCAACAAATTTACAGCTGGCAATTAAAAGCGCGGCCATAAATCACAATTCTGGCAACAGTTATCAAAAAAGCGGTTTAAGGGCCGTTAAGCGAACGGCTAACCGTTATTTGCAGCAACCAATCAACAACAAATAACAATAAGAGCAATAACACCAATAATAACAATAACAGTAATAACAAACAATAATATCCACAGCAGCAGCAACAAATGCTGTGCGATAAATATGCTAAAATAGTAGCTGACAACTAACCACAGCAGAGGGCAGAAGGCAGCAGGCAGCAGGCAGCAAATAAACAACACACCTCACCCCACCTCACCACACCACACCACATCATACTGCTCGAAGGCAACTATTTAACGACTCAGCGAGCGTAGCGCCCAACGTGTGAAACTCCCCACGCTGCTGACCCCAAGCACCCACACACACCACCACCGCTTGCCCCGCCAAAAAAATGGCCTGCTTTCCGCGTCTCTTCCATCATCGCAGTAAAAACAAATTTACGCCTGCTCAAGATGAGAACACCGACACCATACTCAACACACAAGACAGCCCCGTGGTAAGTTTCTGAAAGAGAGCAGCTCAGACTCAACACACTCACACACATGCATTTAGTAGTTGTAATACGCAGCGCTGATAAGTTGATTAAGTGTTTAATTAAGTGAGGTGGCAGAGGGGGAGCTAGAGAATAGAGCAACAACCAAACATTTAACGGTTAACCAAATACTAAAGCTGACTACAAAAAATTATATAGAAAACGTAAACACGTGTGTGGCCTGAAGTGTTGTTATATTTATCAGCGACTCGGAAAACTGTGACGTTCACTTTTCAAATGACCTTATCAGAAAGCCAAAAAGTGAGATAAAAAGCATTTTGCCAAACACCGCAGCACAAATACACTAACAAAGCGGACTGCATATATAATGTTAGAATATTTCATAGACACATTTAATATGTACATACATACATACATAGAAGTTGCTTTAAAATTTTCAATAGAACTCGCATTTACTTAACATGTTTATGTTAAAGTCAATGTCTGTAAGGCTCGTCTTTTACTTAACATGTTTATGTTAGTATCAGATTGTACGGAAATGTTGCAGAGCTCCTTTCTGTTAAGCTATAACTTTTAACATAGCTATGATAAATACATAACATGTGTATGTTAGTAACAGATTGTGGCAGAGCTGTTTTAAGCAACACAAATTAACATAGCCATGTGAATGTTAAGTTACGAAGATCTTTAATGTTAAATACAGCTGTAAGCCATGATTGAGTCACTGTTAAAAGACACAGTAGGTTGCGCAAAGACCAGTCCCGTTACTTCTAATGTTAACTAACAGACTGTTGTGACGTCACATTTTCAGTTTGTGCTCTGTTATCCTAGCTGAAGCTTGGCGGGCACTCCAGCGGAGATCCGCCAAGTGGTCCAAAACAACCAAAATTAACTATATATAAGCAAATTTCACCTTAAAAATGGTCAATCACTAATTTGATTACCTTGCAATAAAAAAACTAAGTAGATAATGGAAATAACTGGGTGGCTTTCGACATCAGCAACGATATGGCCAAAATGGCCAATAAGCCAGATGGAATGGTTGATGGACACAGTTAACTGACTATTCGCCATCAGTAACGTTTATTTGTGCCATCCACCTACCACATATTCAAATATAGTACACGTTGAAGCTGCATCAATACAGGTGATGCTCACACCTGCTGCCATGTCGGAAACATCCGGTGGAATGAAATACAATTTATGTATTTATTACAAAAGTGAAAACTGAGCATATGTATGAGTATTAAGGCCCAATAAAACAAATAATTTGCCTGAACCAGCTGCAGAAGCCTAGGCAGAGGCTAAGAATGCTGCACCCAATCTTTGGCCATTAGATTATAAATATAATGAATAAAAGTAGTAGTTATAAATATGTGGATTGATGGGGAACGTATAATACTCATTAATACTATATATTTTTACAAATAAACCCCTTAGATAATAAAGTTAAAGCCATTCTACACGAAAGTAAAAGTGGTCAAGGGATTGCTTCATCAAAAGCTGCCTAGAAAACGGCGAAGAATATACAAATTAGCAAAAACCCTTATATTGTCCGATTCGTGAATCTATATACTACTTGTAACTAGAATCCCAGCTAGTTTTATTGTGTCTACTGGTTTTAATTCACTTAACAGTGTAAAAATTGCTTGATTTTCATACAAATTTGAACGCGCGCGCAACATTTTCTGAAACTGTGACGTTTCACTGTTAATGTAACGGACCGCTTTGCATAACCTACTATCACTCAATCGTGTGATTGAGTGATAATAGGTTATGCAAAGCGGGCCGTTACGTTAACAGCTTCAGCTGGGATAACAGAGCACAATCTGAAAATGTAACGTCACAACAGAGCTGTTAGTTAACATTAAAGGCACGGAACTGCTCTTTGCGCAACCACGATTGAGTGAGCATAGCCATGTTAAATAGTATGCTAGGCAGATCATTAATGTTAAACAAAACTGCAAGCAGTCAGCAACCACCATTGATATAGACAGAGCGGTTTTCTGTTATGAAGTGATCATTTATGTATGTTATTTTCTGTTATTGAATGTAAGTTAAATGTTAAGCTAGAGGAATCTATATGTTTGATAACAGATTACGGCAAAACTGTTTTCTGTTAATTCAGCCTGTTTAACATGTCTATTTTAAACAAATCAGTTATATTATCGTTAGGGTATACAAATTGGTATAATTAGGCATAACTATCCAGGCAATACGGTAAATCGTAATACATTATGTTCCCTTATCTATTAGCCAATGAAATCTCAATAGTTGTTACCAATTTTTGGTTGTATTTGTTTGTATCAATTGGCTGGTCTCTTATCTGTCAGAGGTGTAAGTATATAAGCATACTTTTATTGGTATGTTAGTATGTTAGTATAAATGATAGCTTAGTTTTTTTTTTTTTGGCTTTTCGATAATAAAAAATGCTGTTTAATTGAAAAAGATATGAGCACTGGCAAGTCAATGTTTTGATTAAAGATTTGCCAATTTCCAGCTGGATTTTCAAATCGAAATTTGCAAACATATTTCGTACTTTCCAATTTCTATCAATCTCAGGTTGACAAACATTTCATATGCTAAAATATGATAAGCCAGCATATGGTATAGATGTGGTCTGAATCTCATGCATAAATCGAAGTCAAGTAGATTCCGGCCTCACACACACACACACACACACACACACACACACACACATAGAATCATTGGCAACATTCCAAGCTCGATGCCTGCGAGTGCTGTCTGAATGTCAACGTGATAAGGATCGACAGGATTGCAGGAACCCTCGAAGTCGAGGCCTCAGTCCTCCAGCAGTTCAAAGTGAAAGTCGTCAAGCAAACAGCACCCAAAGGGAACATAAATGCATTTGCGTTTGACATCTTGAAGTGTTGCGATAAATACAATAAAAATAAAGTATTTTCTTTTTTGTTTGCCTTTTTCTCTCTTATTTTTGTGTTGTTGCTGGTTGGCTGTTAGCTTTTTGATATACTTTCGATTGGAGAACCTATGCCGAAACCCTTTGTAGGCAACGATTAACGATCGGGGCAGAGCAGAGCAAAGCAATTGCTTTAGGCAGAAGGAGGCGACAGCAACATTTTCCAGCGATTTTCATTTTGTTTTCTTCTTCTGCGGTGGTTTCCGATGGGAAAACGGAAAACCTGTCAAAATGTCGTCGTTTAAGTCTGATTAGCATATCAAAGTGGAGACAAACACGCGACCTGCATATTGACATGTGTTTATTTATGCGGCTTGTGGGCTTGCCATACAACAACAACAACAACAACAACAACAGCAGCAGCAAGGATATTGGCTGCAGGCTCCCCCAAAAAAGGTTTGAATATTTTATTGCCCACATGCCTGGCTGCCAATTGAGCGATAAGATGTTCTCTTATTTTGCTGCGGGAGGCAGCTCATGAACATCATGAGCCTTGACTAAGGTGGGTGAGAAAAGCTTTAACCTGAGGCTGGGGTTGAGGCTGAGGCTGAGCTGCCAAGGAAGAGTAAGACTATAATCGCCGGTGTTAGCTACAGCAGTTCATTTAAATTGCATAATCTGTGCTCTTAAATTAAATAATTGAAATTTATTCTACTGATTAGCTAATGCTTTGAGCCGTAAAGGCTTAAATGAGAGATTTACTTCTATTTTCCCATATAAAACGTATTTTAAATCAAACAAAAATTGCTCAAATAATTAACCAAAGTAAACTGAAATTTTAACCGAATCGTTAAATATTTAAAATTGTTTTTGTTTATTAAATACAAATGGAGAGTTGATAAATATTGCATTCAGTTAGACACATTTGTCAATAGCTTTTAAATTACTTGCTTTTAAATTACTTGCATAAGTGATATATACAATATAATTTAAAATTTCGAAATTAAAAGACTAAATAAGTCATACGCAAATCTTTACATATAAATATTTTATTAAAGTTTTATTAAAATATATTTATATATAATATAAACTGAAATAATGTTTTTAATCTTTGGATATGAAAATTTTAGTAAATTTATATATTGATATATTTTAAACTTTTTTTTATTAAATATTAAATATTTGATCTTGAATAATTAACTTTGCTTTGAATTTTTATTATATTTATTACTATAGAGGCTATTTTTTTACATGCAAATATGTTTAACTACGCAGTCTCAATATAATAAATTATGGTAATGTTTTTTCCCCCTTTATAATAAATTTATCTTATTTTAATATTTAATTTATTAGTATTATATTATTATTAGTATTATATATTTTTTTATTTTAATTTTAGTTTCATTTAAAAATGTCTTTCATATCAAATAAGTTGAAATTTGCATTTTCTATAATAAAAACTTGAAATTTACTCTGGCAGACTCTTTGCCAGCTTTGTCGTCATCAAACAAAGCTTTTATTAGAATTCTTGCGACCTCATATAAAAATTCATGCTATCTTTATCAACTGCACATACGAAAAACGAAGAAATAAACAAATAAAAATATACAAATAATGCGAGCAAGAAATTTAAATGAAAGTCAACTTGATAAATAATCAAGACGAATATTGAAGTGCTCTATATAAAAAAATAGATGGTCTTTTAAATAAAAAATTTAGTAGAGAAAATAATTATATTAAAATACTCTTTTGAGAAATCAAATTAGAATTAAAACATAAAATATTGATTTGTGAAAAAATATACAATTAAAATACTCATTGAAACATAAAATGTTATTCAATTGAAAATAAATATAAATATATTGTATTCCCAGAATAGAATAGAATAGTATTGTGCAGAAAAAGAATTTGACAAAATGTACAATTGAAGTTTAAATTTTAATCACTTAAAGAAAATTTCAACTGTAATATTTTTAGTTTTTGTCTATTTTTCAGGCCGAAAAAAAAACGTATACAAAAGTTTTTAGAGAAGAAAATTTGTATTTGGATAAACGTATTCCAAAAATAAATTTATATCTTCTTACGTGTGCATACATATATATATGTATATATGTTTATATATGTATTTATACATATGTATATAGGTATATTATCTATAGGTATACGAATAACCTTTATTATTTATTTAGAACAACGTGCGCGTAAATAAACTCGGACAAACAATGAAGATAAAGCTGTGAGTCAAGTGGGAAGTAAGATATCAAATGTAAAGAAGTTAAAATATAAATAAATAAATATGTATGTATGTATTTCTTCATAAATAGATACCTACCTATATAAGATATATTCATGTATATTCATACGCTGCGTAACTCAATTAGTTTATGAACGTCGAATTGAAAATGGAATTGTAAATACTTTGGCTACCATGAAAAGCGCATCAATCCGTTTAAGCCTCAGCTGTCATCTATTCAAAAAAAAAAAAAAAAAAAAAGTGTGGAAAAGCCCCTTGCCCTGAGTCTGTCGTCAGTTGGCTTCAAATAAATGACAGCTCTTCTTACTTTTCGTGCAATATGATGAGCTGCAAAGCTGCGCAAGTATGAAAAACATTCGCCTCGAGTCTAATGCGCACACAATACGCACACAGAGAGTGAGAGAGAGAGAGAGAGAGAGAGAGAGAGACATTTTCACATAGATACAAATGCGACAATATGGAAACATATTTTTAAGGCACAAAGATACAAATGGCAACACAATGGACATTTGTTGCTGTTGTTGTTGTTGTTGTTGCTGTTGTTGCTGTTGTTGCTGTTGTTGCTGCTGTTTATTGAGGCTCAATGGCGGGATAAACTGGCAACTGTTGCAGACACTCAACTGCACGGCTTTTCGTATTTATCAGCTGTGTCAGCAGCAGATTGATTTCAAAGCAGCGGACAGATACAACCGCACACCCATTCACACACACACACACACACACACACACATCTACACCCGCACACCCACTCAACTGGCATTATATGCTTACTTTCACAGATTGTTTGCAACTTTGTTCGTTTTTCATATAGTATTTTTTTGTTTGCTGTTTTGTTTGCAATTGCTGCGTAGCAGTCGCCGTCGCTGCTCTCTTCGCTGTCATATATATCTTTCATATATATGTGTGTTTTTTTCTCTTTTTAACAGAGACCTGTTGACATTTGACGCGCTTTGGCATTCCACACTGAATGGAAGCTAAATTAAGTTGAACATAAATTTTAAGCGGCTGTCGCACTAAAGCGTGGCTGCCAGTCTTAACATTTTATCTATAATTTAAGAGTACTTAAACAATATATACATTACAAATGTAAAAATACTCGATAAATAGCTGAAACTCTGTTCAAGGCTTGCAACTTGTATCAACATAGCTACGTTTAATTGCTGTTAACTTAACATGTAATTATTACATGACGCTGTTAACGATTGTCGCAAAACTTTCAAAGGGGCTGTTAAAGGAGTATACAGCTTACTTGGAGTTTAGTTTTGAAGATATCAATGATATATACAAAGCGATATAATATATGATATATGCATATATATTATTTTTTAAAGGAGTTTTTTCTTCCATTACATTTTATCCCAAAAAATCATATTTTATCTTTAAAATTGCCAAATCACGTATGTCTATGTATTAATATCTATGTATTAAACTATCAGTAATTAACCTTTTTTTTATTTTACCACCAAATACCATTTTAATTTACTATTCACAATACATTGTAATATTATGAGTGAAATACAAAAAATAAAATAAATAATTATATGTATATATACTTAAAAATAAATATCCCACAGACCAGACTACTATTTAAAGCAATTATAAGATTATATTTGGTATGCTTTTGAGCCGCTAGACTTTAATAGCCTCATAATGATATGTGCCATAAAGTGAGCCTAGGCTCCGATATCTTTTTCTATTCTAATTCTATTTATTTAGTAAATACGTAAGATAATCTATTAGATATCTCCAAAAAAGATCGTTTGCCTAGCCCCATCAAATATTAGCCTGATTTATAAATATATTATACATGAAGTACTTGTCTAATACTTTTGTAATAGCCGATAAATTTATTTCTTTTGTTTTTACAATTCACCACATAATCATAAGAACAATCAATACGGAGATTAATTCACTATATAATCATAAAAGCAATCAATAAGAAGATTAATTCTTAATTTACTTAATTATTTCTTAATACATTAACTGCACATATTGAAATCTTATTGACAATATTTATTTACACATTTTCATAATTTTCTGTTTTAATAGTTTAAAGAATTTATATTTCATGCAGAAATTAATTATTTAAAACATTTTTTTTTTTGTATATTTCATGCAGAAATTTATTATTTTAAACCTTTTTATTTTCTTCTCATAAATATTTCAATCAATATATGCTTCACATAAAAGTCGTACTGTTGTATTATTGAAAATATTCTTCAAAATAATTTTACTTAATACAATTAATATAAATAATTTAATTTATATAAATATTTTACTTTAAATATTATGCAAAATAATTTTACCTAATATTTAATAATAAAATCAAAATAAAAATGTAAAGATATATGGAATTCAAATTATTATTTTATGTTTATGCATTTATTATTTTATTTTATTTTATATATTTATTAACATTATAATTTCTGTGATTTTCTGTTTACATTTATCTTCGATTTAATAAATTTAAAGAGTTCCCAGCTCACACAGAAAACCACAATAATATATTTAATATTTAATAATATTTAAACATATTTCATTCCCTTTTCCTTTCCCTTTTGTTTTTATACATATTTAATATAATGATTGTTATTTATTTACTTTCAGCAAATTGGTCTCTACATACGACGTGAGGAGAAACCGCTTTATTCACCCATCATCACGCCCAGCGCAAGTGAAGTGAGTACATTTTATTTCTCATTTATATATACGTATATACATATATACATTTAGTAGACCTGTTGCAAAGCACTTTTCCGTAGCACACAAAAATCACGGGTCCCGATGGCATACAGCATACAACAATCTATCCAACCATACAATGCTTGTCTTTGCCAAACTCAATTAATATTTGCACACATGTTTCTTATACTTTCAAACGAAATGATGTTTACAACAACAACAACAAAAACAACAACAAACACGAAACACTTGTAAATATGTACACAACATAACAACAACAACAACAACAACAACAATAATAACAACTTAAACAATGCTCACGGACCCACTTGCACCACCGCACCTGTGTTTGTCTTTGTAAATGTTTTGGGCGTACGTCCACACCTGGTTATACCCCCGGGCCCTATTAGGCGCAACTGCAGCGCCTAAAACAACAGTCCTCCAGCTCCTTCTCCGTTCAGCCGCTCCAGGCTGTGGCCGAAAATGTGGTCAACACCGAGCTTCAAGAGAAGCAGCAACAGCAGCAGCAGCAGCAACAGCAGCACCAAAAAATGTTTCGCTCGCACAAGAGCAGACTTCAGGACATAGAGAAGGAGAAGGACAAGGAGAAGTCCTATATGGTCAATGGCAGTGCAATTAATGTCACACGTAACAATTCAAATTTAAAACCCGTCAAAGGACGTCGCCCCACAGCGCTACCCACCGAGGCGCCTCATGTGGATGGCGATGATGTCCAAAGTGACGTTGATGAAAGCCATACAACGGAGGAGGAGCTGGAGCAGGAACAGCTGCTGGAGCTGGATCTACCACTGGCTGGCAATGCTGTGGTTGGCAAGTCAAAACTCAAAGGAAGTGTGAATGGCATAATTGATGAGAGCGGCGGCAACAATGAGCCAGTCCAACAGCAAACTCCATCGACAGCCACGTCCTCGATATTCACACCAACACCGACGACGCCGACAAAGGCAAATGTTAAATTCTTCATTGGTCATACACAGGAACTAAATGCCGAACAGCATACTGATGACACTTTGTCCTGTCACAGCAATGATGCCAACAACAACAACAACAACAACAGCAACAGCTATGGATTTAGCCTCAAGCTAACAAACGGAACATTGCCATCGAACCACCAGCAGCACCGCCTGGCGGAGCCATCATCAGCACCTATAGAGCCCGCAAATGTCGCCCAGCATTATCTAAGAAGATCAAAAAGCACGATAGCCACCAACGAGCCAACGTTCAGCAACAACGGCCAGCGACGTCGTGTATCCACAATGCCACACATTAACATACCACCACCGCCACCTTTGCCACTGGAGCTGCTAAAGCCGATCACCCCACTCCAATTCCGTAAGAAACGAAGTACCGAACCCCCAGCAGCCACCAAGGAACTGCCGCCAGGCGATGTGCCGGATGGTGTAGTCAGTCAAGTACGTAATGAATCATCGGAGCTGCGGTAAAACATGATAGAACGGAATTTTGTGGTTTTTTGAGGGGCAGCATTATTGGAGTAGTTGGTTTACCATGTGGAGGGTAGCGTGTTGTATGTCAGGTAGTAGTTGCCAGCTAAGCTGCTCAGTCTCTTAAAAAGTCCTGACAAGTAGGGCTGTAAGCTAGGAGTATTGTAGAGTCATGTACAAGCCAAAGCATTCCGAGCGATCCCTCGGAAAAAGTCAGCTAAGCCAAACAGCTATGTTATACGTTGTGAGAGCTGGCTAAAAATCCTAGTAAGTGTGACTAATGCCTGTATTAAATAAAAAGCACCTTTTTTTTTATCGATCCTTCGGAAAAAAATTTTGTGAATGACTGAATTACGCATAATATGTCGATTTTTAAGGAGTAATTTGAGCTGTTATTCATTTGATTTTAGGAAGGTATTACGTATTATGAATAATGTTCCATTGCATCCCTAACTTTTAAGTGCTTTGGTATCAGAGGCAGTATTATTATCATTAATTCTAGGTAATATTATTTTAGATGCCCCTATAAAGAACCTAAAAGAACTTGCGGTATCTTTTACTTTTTTACTCCGGGAGAACTTCCGGTGTCTTCCACTCCATATGAGAGAATTTCAGGACTACCTATATTCGCTTTATTTGATACTTTGATGAATCATATTGCATTCACTCTTCTTCTGTAACCATTCTCTTTCAACTGTAATATTTAGAGTAGTTATATTTCACATTTGAGGAGATTAAGAAAAAGAATCCTAAGTTGTGACTACCCCAACAACGCAATTCAACGCAATTCAACGCAGAATTTAATATGCTGATAAATTACAAGACTGTCTCATTATAGAGTTAACTTATAGAGAAGTTTTACTTTATATTTAACTCTACATTTGTGTGGCTTCAGAAATAGAATTCCAAATTAATTTAATCCGCTCTATCTTCTGATATCTTCTGAAAATACATCACTAGGATTATATATATAATATAATGAAACTAACATCAGCATTATATTTTACAATGTTCTACAGTGAACATCATAATTATTATTACATCATACGATACTTTCCCTGAAAACAGTTCTACACTGAAAATGCAGGTCTCCAAGAGATTTTTGCAGCTAAATGAAACTCGTTTCCAGCAAATGTGCAGCACATTTAAAACGAGGGTAACAGCTCTGTTAACCTGGCTGGTGCAGTAACTAAGTACTCATTACTAATTAAATATTTTCCACTACCACAACATATAACAACTATAACAACAGCAAAAAAGGGGCGAAGGGAGAAAAGAGGAAAAAAGGGCAACAGAACATAACCTAGTGCTACGCAAAAGTCTGTATATTATGGTAGCAACTAATCGTGGAGTGCCCTAAAGGGAGACACAGCTGACTCCTCGACATGCTACTAATTACAAACGGAATGTTAATTGTTTGGCAACAGACATGAACTCTAACTTTTGGCCAACAAAAGCAGGCAACAGATAAAACTGTTGCTTGCCCCATCACGCAGCACTGTCCTTTCTCTCTCTACCTCTCCACCTCTCCCCCTCCCTCTTTCTCGCTTTCTGTCAGAATGCAGCTGTTGCCATTTCTTGCTCTATTACTGTAACAGAACCCACCTGTATTTACCTGTAGCCCAGCTCAACTCCTCCCCTCCCTTTGCTAAGCTGCTGCTGAGACAGCGAAATTTGCCAGCCCGCAACTAGAAATTTTTTGGCTGATGTTGCGCCTTGTAAGCCGCCAGCCTTATATTATCCTTCGAGCCGCCTACGTGCAGCGATTAAACCTTGACTCTGGCTGCCAACAGCGAATACTTCAAATGACTGCAATTCCGCTGTGTAAATGGAGGTAAATATTTAATGGGTAACAGCTCGCGTCATGATGGGCGCTCGTAAAATCTTTAATTCGACATCCCCGCACCAGAAATGAAACTTTTTGTGGAAGATATGAAGTTTTCCAGTGTTTATGTGTCAACTAAAATTAAACGTTCGAGGGTTGGAGCCCCTCTCAACTCGGGGCTAATCTTGAAACTCAACTCGAACTGTCAACAAATAACCACAAAATTCAGTTGACCATATTAAAAGATTGGACTGTGGAAAACAAACAACTAAATAACCGAAATGTTTGCTTCATTTATATTTTATTTTGCTCCATTCTTCGTAATCAACCGCATCAATTAGGATGAAGTGGGCCAGCGCCAGGATAGCGACTCGGGCAGCAAGAGCAGCAGCAGCTCAACAGCCAAAACACATCGCGTCGAGGGCGGTCTCATCTATGTGCGACCGAATTTGCCCGTGCAGCAGAATATTGAAATCGAATTTAATGCAAAGGACGAAGCGTAAGTCGAGTAAACAACTCTTGTTGATTGGCCAAGGTAAACCCCATCGATATATATATATATATATGTATGTGTGTGTTTCGTTTGCCATCATCCATAGCACACGCAATCTCATTCTCGAAGCCATCGAGCGCAATGATTTCCTCAATAATCTAATGGACAAGGAGCGCAAGGACCTGGTCATCAATGCAATGGCGCCGGCCAGCTACAAGAAGGACAGCTACATCATCAACGAGCACGACGAGGGCTCCGAGTTCTTTGTCTCCGCTGAAGGCTACTACGATGTTATACAAGCGGGCAAACATGTCGGAAATTTCGGTCCAGCCACGGTTTTCGGCGAATTGGCAATACTCTACAATGCACCACGCAAAGCTACTATTAAGGGTAAGCGAATATTCAGAGGAGACTCGGGGGCAAGACTTTAAAAACTTTTTATATTCTGAACCCATCGAAAATGGGAAATCAGGGTATAATAGTATTGTTAACAGTAGGTAACAGGTAGAAGAAGGTGTGACACATACCATAAAGTATATATATTTTGGATCAGGGTAACGAGCTGAATCGATTTAGCCCTGTCCGTCCGCCTATCCGTACTTTTGAGCGCGTAGATCTCGGAAGCTATAAGAGCTAGAGAAGAACTTTTTTGTTATCGATTAAAAATCTTATCGATAATCAGTTATAGAATCATATCTCCTACATCTTTAGAGCTAAATTCAAATTTTGCATTTAGATAAATGGGTAGAATTTCGATTTTTGTTATATTTTGGATAGCGGACACAAATCCACCCACTTTCACACACATTTGCAAAAATCGTATTTCAAATATATTATTTACATGTCATTATTTTTTGAAGGTAGTCCATCTACAAGAAAAGTTATATAACAATTAAGTTCCTATAGTAAGCCCACACTTTATCTTATGCGATGTTTCTTGTGTATGCGGAAAAGAAGCGAAGAATTATTGAGATATCGGTTCCTCGCAGGGTTCAGGAGAGAGATCTCGTTATTAAGTAGTCTCAATTAGAGCTTACTTACTTGTTTGCTTATAGCTGCCACCGATGCGCGAGTCTGGAAGATTACGCGAGAAACATTTCGTGCCATTATGCAAATCTCCGGCTCGAGGGAGCGTGAGGAGAATTTGCATTTCCTACGCTCAGCGCCATTTCTGCAGGAGCTCGATGAGAGTTTACTCAACAAAGTTGTGGATCTATTGCAGCGGGTAAGTCAAGCTTAACTTTCGCTGAGTCTCTATTCATATTCAATCTCTCCACATTTTAGAAATTCTACGAAACAGGCAGCTGCATTGTGCGTGAGGGCGAGGTGGGCAATGAGTTCTTTATTATACGCGGCGGCACGGTGACCATCAAGAAGATGGACGAGTTCAAGCAGGAGCAGGTTGTGGCCAAGCGAAAGCGTGGAGACTACTTTGGTGAGCAGGCGCTGATGAATGCGGACGTGAGGCAGGCGAGTGTCTATGCCGATGCGCCTGGCACTGAAGTGCTCAAGCTGGACAGAGAGTGAGTTGAGAGAGTCTCCGAAGTCAACTTCTCTCACAACATTTCCCATTTTCAGAGCATTCATTAGCTACCTGGGCACCATCAAGCAGCTGAGCGAGAAGCCACAGGAGCAGGCCACAGAGAATGGCCGGGCGAGCACTCGAAGCACTGAGTTCGATAACGAACACGCTCACATTGCCATTTCGGATCTGAAGAAGGTGGCAACGCTGGGCGCCGGTGCCTTTGGACGTGTGGATCTGGTCACCCACAACAATCAGACTTTTGCGTTGAAGATCATAAAGAAGATCGAGGTAGTCAAACAGGATCAAATCGAGCATGTGTATAATGAGAAGAATGTGATGATCAAATGCCGCGCTTCGCCCTTCATAGTGCAGTAAGTAGAGAAAGCTTTCCCTCAGTTCTCTGTCTACACCTCTGTCCTATCTAGACTCTATCGCACTTATCGCAACGAGAAGTATGTGTACTTTTTGATGGAAGCCTGCATGGGCGGCGATGTCTGGACGGTCATGTCAAAGCGTCAGTATTTCGATGATAAGACTGCCAAGTTCATAGCTGGCTGCGTTGTGGAAGCCTTTGACTTTCTGCACGCCCACAACTTCATTTACAGGGACCTCAAGCCAGAGAACCTAATGCTCAGCAGCGATGGCTACTGCAAGCTGGTAAGAGCACTTTTAGTTAGGAATTTTGTCAATTTTCCCTGAAGCAAACCATTGATGATGAAATGTGGTTTTGTTAGAGTATGTGTAATATGCGTGACAACCTCCTTAAAGTATATATATACTTGACAAGACCAAAGGCTGAGTCGATTTAGTATTGTTCTTCTATTTGCCTCTCTGTTCGTATGTGCGAACGCATCAATCTCAGAACTTATTAGAGCTCGTGACTACAAATTGGTTCTGTAGATTCCTATATAGCACACGCAGACCAAGTTTGTTTTAAAATATCGATAACTTAACCCATTTTAATGTTATCGATTAGAAAACTAGAAAATTCAATTATAGAATTGTAGTACCTCGTATATCCTTAGAGCTAGAGTCTCTAAAATTTGTATTTAGTTTAATGTATATTTCATAATGTTTTGATTACTTTATATTCTGGTTATATTTTATCATCTCAAAATTTAATCAAAATCTTGAATTTTACGACCAATTGAAAATATAGCCAAAATATGATTGATTTGACATTTTTTCTAAATTTATACGTATTTAATAGAATATAGAAATCATATGGTGAATATTTAATTTAAATTCATTAAGTTACAAAGATGAGCTTTGGCCAATTGGCAATAGTACGTGGCATGCAGCATTAAGTGTTTTTCCTATACGGCGCATAAGAATTCTAGGAATCACAATTTCGATTAAATTGTGTTTGAATTACCAACAGCTACTGGCGTTTAGATTTGCTAGATGGCGCTCTAGCAGTGAAGTAGATACGGATTCCCAACTAATTGTTCGAATAGTAAAATGGCGGTGTTGGTAGAGGCGATGCACGGAACTTTAGAATAGTGGGGTCGAGCAGTGGAGTGGCGGTGTTGGTAGAAGTAATACATGTCACCTTAGAATAGTGGGTTCAATGCTCGTTCCTTATCTCTACTTTTTAGTTTCAGAAACATGCTGTTTGATAGTAAAGATACGAGCTGGAATCATGAACACTTTTCCTGATTTCAACTAACTATAACTGCGTAGGGGTCTCCGACTAAAGTTTCCTAAATTGTTATTTATTTTTTATTTAGCTTTGAATTCATACAATATAATTGTGATATAATATTTGAATTGAACAATTTATTTTCTCCCCAGGTTGACTTTGGCTTTGCCAAGTATGTGCGGCCCAACGAGAAGACGAATACATTTGCCGGCACGCCCGAGTATGTGGCTCCAGAGATTATATTGGATCGCGGACACGATCGGTCCGTGGACTACTGGGCACTGGGCATACTCGTCTACGAGCTGCTGGTGGGCAAGACACCGTTTCGCGGCGTCAATCAGGTCAAGATCTACCAGAACATCCTCAGCGGCATCGATGTCATCCACATGCCCTCGCGCATACCCAAGGCCGCGCAGAACCTGATACGACATCTGTGCAAGCAGCTGCCCGCGGAGCGTCTGGGCTATCAGCGCAAGGGCATTGCGGATATCAAGCGGCACAGCTGGTTCGATAGCCTGGACTGGAATCGCCTCAAACAGAAGCAGCTGCCCTCGCCCATCAAGCGCTCACTGAAGAGTCTGACAGATCTGCAATACTTTATGCCGCTGGGCGTGGAGACGGACTATGAGCCGCCCGAGGAGCTGAGCGGCTGGGATAAGGATTTCTGAGAAGTCTTTAGCTCTAGCGATATTTTTGTGGTTAAGTTAACTTAGTTGGCGAGGGGCGAACACGTGTCGTAAGTTGTAAATAAATTGATATTACGCTTGTTTAAGAATTTCGACTTTCTCAACTTGTTATATGCTGAATCCATTGAAAATTGGGAATTCAGGGCATAATGGTTTTGTTCAAAGTATGTAACAGGCAGAAGAAGGCGTGGCAAACCCCATAAAGTATATATATTGTTGATCAGGGCGACGAGTTGAGGTGATAATGGAGCTAGAGAAGACAAAGGAGCTAGAGACTTGAAATTTTATAGCACGCTCAGATCGAGTTCGTTAAAAAAAAAACGATAAAAAACGATGGCTATTTTCGTTTTCATGTCATCGATTAAAAACCTTATCAAAAAACAGTTATAAAATCATATCAACCTCATCTTTAAAGCTAGTTTCTCCAAATTTTAAATATAGATTCATGTGTATTTTTTACAATTTCAATTTTGGTATATATTTCCCTCAAAATTTGCAAAAAGCGTATTTCAAATACTAGAGATTTGTGCCTCGGCAAATATACACATTCAGGGTATATTGTAGTCGAACAGTCTCGACTACGGCCCTCATACTTGTTCTGGGCTGCACTTGATGCTGGCCAATCATGTAGCTTATTTGCTTTTGCCACTTCAATTAGAAGCGGAAACTATGTAGTTGCTGCTGCTGTTATCGACTTGTCGAGTTGTCGAATCACACTCCGAGTTGGACATGTTGAGCAAATAAACATTTTCAATTAAGCGCTTTCAGCGAACTTCCAGCTTGGCTTGTGGCTCACATTGTTTTCACGAAAAAGGCAAATGTCCAAAGTTCTGCGGAAACATGACTGCATTTGCATAGCATTCGCATTGTATTTGCTGCAGACAGCTTTAAGCAGCAGTTGCCAACTGGTTGTAACTGTGTATTATGAAGAGGTAGAGACAACTCTACCGAGGCCTGTCTATTGTCTGCGCCTGTCGCCTCAACTTGAGTTGAGGCACTCATTATTGTCGTCATGCCGTTGACATTCATTTGTATCTTACAGATACTTCTAAAAGCACATCCAATATAATTGCATTGTCTGCCGCCCAACGAGACGTTGTTGCTCATGCTGCATATGACACAAAACTTTATTGTTTTTGAATATAATAATAAAGTGCAGCCTGACAAAGTGCGCAACATTCTCTATCTCGCTCTCTCTATAAGGTTCAAGGATATATATGTGTGTGTGCGTGTTGGGAAGTTGTGGTTGTTATTCAAATATGAAGCGAAGTCAAGCACAATTACGTTAGCTTGAGGTATTTATAACAAGTTGCACTCTGTATCCATGACTAAGTTACACTTCAATGTTATGAAGACTCAACTTGAAATATGTAACTTGAAGTGGTTTGAGTCTCTAATTAGAGAATGCATATTTAAAAGCAAGCTGACTTTATTAAACAACTTGACAAAGTGAAGTGGGTATAATTATTTACATCTAGTTTTGTACAGATGCATTGTTTTATATTAAACTACAACACGAAATGTTGTTTCCCTTGATATTTGTATATCTGTTCTGTTGCCTTTTCTGAATTCAAATTAGTTGAGTACTATTGTAGCTTGAAATGTGGAATATAAACTCTTTTACGAAACGTTTTAAGATTACTTTGATAAATCCATTGGGCCGTTTCGAAAAAGGTATAATTTTAATTTATTTATTTATTATTTATATTTTATAGAGTTGCATTGATTTTTATTAGAATACTACACGAAGCGTTAAGAGGTTTGAATCCACTCATATATTCGTCTGCTTTTTTTTAAGAAATGTAAGTGCTTTTTTTTGCATGAAATATGGAATATAAAATATAGCATATAGGAGTGTTAATATTATATGGAAAATATGGAATAGGAAAAAGTTTTGCTTATGCTTTTTTTTTTATTTAGCGGTGAATTTTTGCAGATTGAATGTTATTCTAACTAGAATTATTTACTAGATTACATCAATATGTATAGCAGGTCAATAAAACTGAAAACCATCGAAAGAGACGACAGTTATTAAAGAACCAACTATACTTATTGAATATGCATCTTTATTCGTCAAGTGTATGATGAATAGTGGAAGACAGCCTTAACAGTAAAAGCGAAGAGGAAATACAAATATTTATTGTGTATTCTTCCATAAATTAGACAGAAAAGTCACTCACATTCAATACTTCACACTCAATGAGGGCATGAGAGCTCTATGACCGTATTTATTCTGTCAGCATATACAAATTTTAATTATATGATCCGCCCATTGAGATTTAACAAAACAATGAAGAAGTTGAGTTTCAACAAGTTAAATTGATTTTTTTTGGAGAGTCAACGAGTATTGTCATGGCATTTGAGTGTATTGTGAAGTAATAAGAGCAGCGTTTGCATTTGAGCGAGGTGTGTATTGTGAAGTAATTTAGGTTCAATATGAACTTGCACAAGCGGACTTTTTAGTGCTCTCTCCATTCATACGCTCTCATTATACTCTCCACTCAGCTTCAACAGCTAATCAGAATAAGAACACAGATCAGTTTGCAACTGACGCCAAAGCAGAACAGTTGTGTTTTACTTTCGTGTTCCACATAGAGAAGAAATGGCAAGTTGCAGATTTAAATCAGAAATTTAAACTTAATTTAACCGTTTGCCGAGGCAAGTATTATATAGTCAGTTATGCCCAACTGCGATGTGATCTATTTCGAAATATTACCATTTTTAATTTTTACAAATATTATAACAATATAGAATATAACTTATTTTAAATTAAACAAACAAAACTATAATATGAATATATTAGCTAGAAAGAGTTCATTTTGAGTTTAGAATACATCAAGAGACTAGAGAAGTACAATGCAGTCGGTTGTGGTCAATTGCAACTTTATTTATGTCGTAATTCTCTTTCCAAAAAACAAAAAAAAAAATATATATATATATAATTTTTGTGAAGTATGCCAAAATTCTATTGAACATTATTTTTTTTTTAACTTTTTTGTTGTTGTTATAATTCTAAGATATGCCTATTTTTGAATACAAGAATTAGTTTTAAGTTACATGAAAAAATATAAAAAATATTACCATTTAAAAAAAAAATATTTCACACCTACTAATGAGTGTATATAATAAATTTAAATTGAACAAATAAACTAAATTTATGCAAATTATGAAAAGTAATGTTAAATAATCAGCTTGAGTCTAGACTACATCTAGAGTCTAGACAAAAACTATGAAAGTAGGTTATTTAAATTAATTCTTAACGTTATTCTTATTTTTTCAATTTAACTAATATAATAATAAAAACAATAATAATAATTTTATTTAAATAAATATATTTTTAATATGCAAATTATAAGTAGATAAGTAAGACTTCATTTAGTCTTTAGTCTAGACTAAAGTCTTTTTTTTCTGTTTTGTTAAAAGTAGGTAAGTAAGACTTCTTCTTGAGTCTAGACTGAAGACTTCTTTTATGCTGTGCTTAAAAGTTTCGTATTAAGTTGCCTATTCAAATTTCACTGCTATCTGCTTATTGCCGTCCACCTAAACCCTAACCCAATTAAACTAATTTATATTTTCCATTGACATCAAATTCTAATTTAGTATTTACCTTCTAATGAGTATTCGGAACAGCAAACACTGCCAAAACAGCTGTTATTAGCCACAAAAACAACTCATATACTCATATTTAGTTTGTGCTTAGTAAACATGGTATATTTCGTGTTATGAATTTACATAAATTTCTATATTTATTTTTAAATTTTAAATTATATACAGTCAAATTAATTCTTAAACACAAAACAAATCAAATCAAAATCTGCTGATCAAACGAATAAATTTGTATTGCTTAGCAAAAACCAATTTATAAATATGCATACAAAACAAATTTAAAAATTGTAAATATATTCATATGCAGAAATATAATTTTGTCAGTCAAAAATCTGTTTTGATTTACAATTCCATCACAAGCATCGGTGGTTCAGTGGTAGAATGCTCGCCTGCCACGCGGGCGGCCCGGGTTCGATTCCCGGCCGATGCAAACGATATTTTTTTTATTTATTTTTTACACTTTTTGTTTTTATGTTAATACAAAGACTAGAGACGATTGCTAGTCGATAAAAAAAGAGCTTCCCATTCAATTGTCGCAGCGCAGAAAAGTGCTCAACAATATTATTGCTGCGGCAATCGAATCGAATACTGGAATAGAAAGAAGAACAAATAGACGCAGAGGAAATAAAAAAGGTAAAAGGAAAACCTTGCCAGCCCGACTGAGCAGAAAAATGTCACAACAATAATAAATGATAATTGATAATAACGTTTTGCTACACCTTCCTTCCGACCGCAGTCAGTCCTATAATAAAAAAAAAAAAGAAAGTGCTAGAGGTGCGTCTGAATGTAAGAGGAAATCAATAAAAATGATGGCGACAACATTTGGCCACAATTTCAATTTTGTGGCAGCCAAGCAGAGCACAGCATTTCAACAATTTCCGTTCAACGCTTGGTGGCAAGTGCAAAATTTTCATTTGCTCACAAAACCGGCGCAAATGTTTTTCTATACATTCCTCTTAGACACCTTAGACAACGCCGCCTTTGCCGCATTTCTATGCGACTGCACAAAGTTGGACGAAATGTCATCATTTCCGTTGAGGGAAAACTGTGTGCGCGCTCAACCGTCAACGTTGGAGGGCGCAGGACTACAGCAAGGACGAGGATGTCGGCGAGGACTCGAGAACGACGATGAATGGTAACTACGAGCAGCATGTCGACGGGTTATCAGTAAAACTGGAAGCGCGCACACCGGCCGAGAAAGGGTTAACTAAGAGAAACCATGCAAATCCCCTTTTATTTACCCAAAAACTTTTGATGCAAAAAGCCTCAGAAATATATATATATAAAGTTATACATATATATGTACACATATATATATATATATATATATATATATATATATATATATATATATATATATATATATATATATATTTTGGCTGAATCAAAAACGCAGCGCGTCCGTTTGTGCCTTGGGGCTCTCTCAATGCTGCCGCGCACGTTGCCTAAACGAAGCGTGAAATTGTTAAATGAGTGCGAATGTCTGCCAAGTAACCGGATACCCAATGGGGGCCAAAGGGCGCCGCTGGACCCGGCCTCAGCTTGGACTTCTTTTTTGCATTTGTGTGAAATTATTGATTAAGAAAGTTTTTCGACGTGCACGCCTGGTCAGCCTATATATATATACTATATACACCTAAATAAATTCAATCCAATTGAATCGAATTTGGCTTTATGTGGCCTGAACTGAATGCCAATGGAGTCACGCAATAGCTAGTCGAGAAATTTGTAATTAAATGATGGCCAAAAAACAACATTTATGTTGTCAAATAAACTGACTTTCGAATAGCTAAATAAATTTGTTGCATTTTGGGCCTAATTGGATTAAAGTGTTACATTCAAATTACGCATACGCCACGTTACACACCATTTAATACGAAAAATATTTAAATGTTTCACTATTAAGTCGTAGCCTAAATGATAAATATTAAAATTTTAAAGCCATCTACAAAGACACACATACATATGTTCATATATAGATGAGTGTGTGTGTGTGTGTGTGTTTGTTTGTCTGTTGGCAATCTTTTGAAACAAAACTGTCAAAACTGGACTAACAAGCAATTTATAACTTTTGTGTATGCCCAGGCACACTCAGCACGAGTAGCACAAAAGAATCAAAGTCTTTTTATAGTTTCAACTGTTGGCCAAGATGTGGAGGCAGTTGTGGAATAGCATAGTTACGAGTAGCATAGGCCTAATAATATATGCAGCACTGGCACAAACTGAACTGAAAGCTGCTTAAAAACAACTTGGACTTTTACCCATTCGAATAGACGAATGCAAATTTTGTGTGCCACAACTTAAAGGACTCACATAACTTGGCCACAATCTGATTGGGCCTGCAAATAACATTTTCTGACCCTAATCAATGTGACCATTGTTTACCTACACTTTCCCAACAACATCTGTTGCCCTCCAGCCTTCAGTCTACAAAACTATCCAAGCAATATGCTTCGCATTTCGTTTGAAGACAGTTTTTGTGTTCATTCATTTGATATATGTTCAGATTAAACTCATAATGAACACTTCTAACTGTTGCGATAACATATTGCACAAACAACAAATTACCCAGCTCTGACTTTAAAATGGTGCATGCCTGAAAACCCTTATCAAACTATTGATTGTTATCGATAATCAGAAGAATGAGCAAAATATACATTGAATATACATTAATGAAACCTAAAAGCAAAAGAAATTAATTTTACATAAACTACTATAAAAAGCTCTATGATTTTAAAAATACCTAAAATCCGGCTAGAAAAATTAGCTTATTTAACTAATTGAGTTTATAATTGATGTATTTAATATATTTTTTAAAAAAAATTATTTTAAATAATTTTTTAATTTTATATACATATTTATATCAAATTCAATTTAATAATGAAGAGAAAACAATTAGTCACAAATTTATTTCTAAAAATATATATGTATATATCTCTATTAAATTCTATTCTATGAAACATATATAAAAATATTTAATTCACTACTTTATATATATTTATAACAAATTATACATACATATAAAATTATTTTAAATAAAATGTTTAACTATTTTTATAACTAAAAGTTTCAATTTAAGTGAATTGATAGGTAATATTTTAAATAAACAATTATAAATTATTCATAGGTATATTTTATTTATAATTTTAAAACTCTTAAATGTAATTTAAATTTTAGTTATAGCAAATCTTAAAGTATCATTAAAGTGTTGCCAAATAACAAAATATGCTTGGCATTGATTAATAATAAAAAATGAATTAAATATTAAAAATAAAATTTATAAAATATCGCAAGCCTACAAAATTTGTATGCAAAAATAATTTTATAAATTTTATTTTCAACAACGAAATTTTATTATTTTCGATTTTGTAAATACATTTTGTATTTTAAAATTATTTAATATACAGATTATATAAAGAAAAAAAAATTGAAAAATACATATACATTTACAAGCTGACGTAAACGAAATTATATTATAAGTGGAAATTAATTATATGAAAATATTAAATGAGAAATATGCAAAGATCTATTAATATATATTATATATACTAAATAATATAATTCGATATTAATAATTTTGTAAAAATGGAAAATAGTTAAATTTTGCTGCACAAAACTTAAAAAATAAAAATATTTTTCAATATTATTAAGTTTAATTATCAAACAAATAAAATATATACCAAATTTTTAGCGTAAATATTTTTCAATTTTTCGTTAAATATATATTTACTTTTTACCTTAGTTAAATTAAAAAGCTTATTTATACCTACACCTGGCGTTAAATGCAAATTTAAGTTAACTGTACCACATAAAAGAAAATAAATAAAAACCAAATTTAAATATTGTTTTTTTTTTATCTAAATGTTTCTTGTTTCTCTGTAAGCTGAAGCACTCAATTTGTTTGAATTAGTTTCATCAATTGAACAAAAGGCATTTTAGTATAATGTGGATATATCCATCAGTGGCCGCACTAAAGATTACTCCCCAATTGGCACTTAAATGCACGCAAGTGCTGGACATCAACTAAAATCCTTTTGCTGCATTCAAATCACAAAACAAATCATCAACGGCCTGCCACATACACATACACACACACACACACACACACACACACACACACACACACTTGGACTTTGCACATTTACAGTGAAAACACACAAACTGTCGCCCTGGGTGCAATTCGAAATTTTGGGCATTCAATAACGATTTACGAAAGCCGCATATACACAGACACAAACATATGAATACACATTTACACACACACACACACACATACACACATATGTATACTTATATATATAGCTTGAGTGGTTTGAGTCGAAAAAAAAGCTTTAAAATTTGACCATTAACAGGCAGCCCAATGTTTACAAATGGCAGTTGACAAGGAAAAGCAAATTCAGTTCCGTTTGTCGAATGTGCGTTTAGCACGTAAGGATTTGTTGCTGAGAGCACAACAAACGATTGTCCTCTTATTCCATTGAGAACTGTGGGCGTGGCCTGCTCGATTTCGATCTAATCAGCTGCGCTCGAAAAGAAGCTGTTAACAATATTGTCAATTTTCTATACAGTATGGGGACAGTATGGGGACAGAAGGGGGACAGAAGGGGGGCAGCTTGTGTCCCTCTGTTTTCCGGCAGCTAGTTTATTTTTATGTTGAGAAAAAAGTTAAATTTGCATAATTTTGTTTGTCCTTCCTGCTCTTCTGCTCTTTTCTTTTGCTGTTTTGGGTGCCAGGTTGTTGTTTGGTCCCTTTTTGTGTGTGTCCTTGCCCGAATGCTGTTCATTTTGTGGGCAGCGTTTGCCACATAAACACTTTGCTGCTGAACACTATGAATAATTAATGAGCTCACTGCTGTTGTTGTTGCCAGTCAAGTCCGAACTTTTAAACAGGCAACCGGCAAATGTTGTTTCCGCCTTTGCCTTTTTGTGTGCTGCATGCTTTTAGGCGCTGTTCATGCAATATTCCTGCAGCATTTAGCACACACTCGAACTGGACTCTTCCAGCCTTGAAATTATAGCAAATCCACAATAGAAACATTGTCAACTCTACAACTGATTTGCATTTGCCAGAGCTAGTTTCAGGCCTGATTTGATTTCGGCCTCTGAAAATTTGTATTGATTTTACAAATATCTGTTTGAAGTTGAAGTTTTGAAATTATAAGTATTGAAATTCAACAGAATTCGTGATTTCCAAGAAAATAAATAATAGTTTTCCTATATCTGACAGCTTGTATACTGATTTTGGTATAGGTAGTGGGAAATTATTTTTTGATTTTTCCGCCATAAATAATAATATCTACTAATAATCTTTTTATAATAATGTTTTATCTTATCTCTTCCTTTGTTATGTATCCTATGTTAGTATTTATATAGCTTTTGGTAGATATACATAATAATAATTAACTTCTTAAATAAAGTTGTCTAAAATAAATGTCTAAAAATTTAATAATAAAATAAATAAAAATGCCATAATTTTTTTTTTTTTTTTCAAAAAGATAAATTTTTTGGAATACAAAAAAGATTTTTTTTTAATAATTTTGGCTGTCAAATTGAATAAGAACTTCATTTAATTTTTATTGAGCTTTTTTTTTAAATATTAAAAAAAAAAATATTTGCTGATGTAATACGGAGTACATTTGTGATTTATTTTAAAAAGAATAAAAATAATAAGAGAAAATAATAAATGATAATAAAAATATTTAATAAATAATAAATAATATAAAATTTTCAATACTAACGAAGAACAAGCAGGGTATTTGAGAGTATTTGATTTATTTATATTATTGAATTATTTTTTATACTTTTTGATTTTATTCTGCCATTCAACAATCTGTTAAGCACTTGACTGAGAGCTAAATACAGTCACCCACACACACACACACACCCACACACACCCACACACACACCCACTCACACTTCTGGCACATATGCACAAATCACATTTGCACATCCTCTGCTCAAAATCAAATTATGTTATTTTTATAAGCAGCCCAAAAGTATGCAAATATTTGTTATGCACAAACATGATTCGCTCGGTTAGAATAAACGTTGCCAACCACACAACAGCAGCAGCAACAGCAACAACAGGGGCTTACGGGCAAAGCAAAAAAGGTCGTTAGATTGTTAACAAGTTCATAAAAAGACGCTGCTATACAAACAGCTCACACACACACGCACACACATATACACACTCAACACACAGGGCACAATTATAGAAGCAGCAAGTGAATCGAGCGAGGGTTGCAGGCTCCACTTGCGCCTCTCTCTAAATACTACACGACGCGACTGGCTGCGTATTTACAAAGCACTTTTTGCCATTCTGTCGCTGTTGCTGTTGCTGTTGCTGCGGCTGCGGCTGCTGTTGCTGCCTCGAAGAGCAACAAAATGCAAACAGCACAAAAGTATGCTACAAAATAGAGGCCAGAGTCAAGCCAGAAGCCAGGGCTGCCGACTGCAGCTGCTGTGTTTGCATGAGCCAATTGATGTCTATGTGTTGTGGGCGTGGCTACATATATATATATACATGTATATACATGTGTATGCATATGCACATGTGCTCTCGGCACAGATTGAAGTTGGCGGCTTGCATATTCAATGCTAAATTAAAGCATAAGCAAATACAATTGGAAAAGCGCACAAAACCAAACCAAATATAAATCCGCTTAAATGCAATGCAATTTTCGCCGTTGTTGTTGCCTTTTAAATGCAGATGTTTGTTGTTGTTTTCAGCGTTATTTAATGCCTAGTTGAGCAACAATAACAACAACAGTAACAGCAACAACAACAACAACAACAACAGCTGTGGCAACAATTAAAAGCGATTTGTGACCGCAGCGAAAAGCGCTTTAATTCTATTGCCAGAGCTTCACAGAGAGAGAGAAAAATGTATGTGTGTGTGAGTCTCGACTGTTTAAAATTTAAAACAATGCCATTTATTTGAAATATGTTTGGCGAAATTAATTAAATTCCAATAAGGCTAGCATTAATAATAATTACACGCACTTTTTTTTCTTTTTTGCGCCAATCTTAATGTTTTATATTGATTATATTTGCATAATTCATTAATTTAATTTAAATATTTAATATATTTTTTATGCAAGCATTCCGCTTTTTTTCTCCATTTTTTGGCTCGTTTAAAAGCGCAATTTCATCATTTATTTACATTGTGTGAAACATTTTTCAATTAAAAAGCCATTGTTCTAGTTTGACCAAAACTCTCTCTCAAGTTAAATATTGAATCAATGTTTGCAATTGATTATAATATGAGCTAGTAAAAAACAGAGCATATGTGTGTGTGTGGGTGTGTGTGTGTGTGTGTGTGTGTGCGTGTGTGTATATGTGTGTGCTTGTTTATGCTCTCTTTTTGTTGACATAACTTAAAAGGACTTACCATCATTACGGGCTAAATATTAAATTAGTTTCTATAATATGGTAAATAAATATGAATAAATAAATATATTCACTATAATATTCATTAATTAAAAATAACTATATATTTAATGTAATATTTAATAAATATAAGCCAATATTTGATATTTATAAAAAAAATAAATAAATAAAACTATGTACACCCATTATTCGAGTATAAAAAACACTTCTTTAATTCTGTGAAATTTCAGATTTTTAATTGGATTTTAAATTGGTTTAAGGCATAAAAAGTATTTCTTTGAAAATTATTAAATTTTTTTTTGTACAAACAGTATAAGAATTTGGATTGCATAGATTCATTGCAATTTTTTAATTATTTATTAGGTTTTTTTATTAAGTTTGTAAATAAATTGCAAGTAACCTAAGCCAAAAAAAAAAAAAATAAATAAATAAATAAAATAGAAGCATATACTCTACCTAACTTCGAAGCAACTTCTTTGAGCAGAAGCTGGCTTCGCTTGATTATACAGTTGATGCTGGATACTCGCTTTGGAAGTGCACTAAGTCACTTAAGAGACAGCCGTTTAGACAGGTACCAATCCGGTGTCCTAGCGGTGATCTTGCTAGGAACGAAGATGAGCAGGCGAATTCGTTTGCGAAGCATTTAGAGGCCAGGTTCACGCCCTTCGAATTTGCCACTGATGATCAGCTCCAAGAGACCACTAATAGTCTGCAGACACCTCTACAAATGTCCCTACCCATTAAGGCAGTAAGGGTTGAGGAAATTGCTGAAGTCATAAAGTCCCTGCCGACGAAGAAAGCACCTGGTTATGACAGAATATGTAATGCAACGCTAAAAGCACTCCCTACTCGGGCGATCATCTTTATAGGTATAATATTTAATGCCATGCTGAGGGTGCAATTCTTTCCTAAACAGTGGAAGATGGCTGCTATTCTAATGATCCATAAACCAGGAAAGCCAGAGGATGACCCTGAGTCGTACCGCCCAATAAGTCTCCTGTCGTCATTATCCAAAGTATGGGAGAGACTTATTGCCAATCGACTTGGTAATATAATCAGGGAATGTCACATTTTACCGGAACACCAGTTTGGCTTTCGGGAAGGACATGGAACTGTGGAGCAGGTTCACAGGCTGACGAAGCACATTCTTCAAGCCTTTGATGATCTGGAATATTGCAATGCGGTTTTCGTTGATATGCAGCAAGCATTTGATCGGGTCTGGCATCCAGGACTTCTAAGCAAAATAAAAAAGCTCTTCCCAGCGCCTTACTTCGGGATCTTACGATCGTACCTGGATGGCCGACAGTTTATGGTCAGAGTACGGAACATCTACTCGACTCCTTGTCAGATGAGAGCTGGAGTTCCACAGGGTAGCGTATTAGGGCCGTTGCTCTACTCCATATACACAGCTGACTTACCCTCCCCTAGCGTGCACCACATGGAAACTCCTAGCAAAGCTCTTCTCGCTACATATGCAGACGACATTGCAGTACTCTACAGTTCGAAATGCCGCACTGAGGCAGCAAACGGAGTGGAAAGATATCTGAATACTCTGACAGCTTGGTGCAAAAGATGGAATATGAAGGTAAATCCACAGAAGACCACCAATCCATGCTTTACGTTAAAAAAACTGATCAGACACACCCCGCCTATACGGTTAGATGGTGTTATACTGGAACAACCTTCGCAGGCTAAGTATCTTGGCATCACCCTCGACAAACGCCTAACATTTGGACCTCACTTAAAGGCTACGGCCAAGAGATGTGGGCAACGCATGCAACAACTGCGGTGGCTGATTAATAGACGTAGCACTATGTCACTTAAGGCTAAGAGAGCGGTCTATATCCACTGCATAGCCCCGATTTGGCTCTACGGTGTGCAGATTTGGGGAATATCCGCCAAATCCAACTATAAGCGCATACAGGTCCTGCAAAATCGAGCATTGCGGGCAATTACAAATTGCCCATGGTATGTCCGCGACTCTACCCTGCATAGAGATCTGGAACAGCACACTGTAGAGGAACAGATTGGGAGACACACGAGCAGATATGCTGACAGATTGGATAGACACCGCAGCAGACTGGCGAGACGATTGCTCCCTGCAAGGCCACTAAGGCGGCTAAAACGCTTAGGTTTTGCCAAAAATATTAGACCACGTTAATGCACTAATATTTGTATATTTATATATCCTCCTGTACATATCAGAAGGTTAGGCTTCATATTTTATGTTCGAAATGTGTTGTTATATTACTAATTTGCATTGTAAAGATTCTACACTTGAATAAACAAAAAAAAAAAAAAACAAAAAAAAAAATATACTCTACCTAAATTATTTAAGCTTAATATACAAAAGCTATAACTTCACTTTATTCTAAGTATTATTTATCACAATGTGTCAAAGTTTTGGTAAAAATAATACCGTTACTTATATATTAGCTAAAAAATATTAATAAAAATTACTTAAATATCAATAATGTATCATTAAATTAGTAGATTCTCAAAACATGGCGATGTTTATTAGATTGATTATAGTGCATAAAGAAGCTCTGCGTCCTTCCAAATAAAATTTTAATTTAATGCTGTAACAAAGTTTCTATATTTATTTTGATTTTACGCAAATGAAAACTACTTAAACCTTTCAACAATGGAAATGTAATAAGAGAGAAAAATCATTTAATAATAATAATAATAATTTAAAAATTATATAATATGTATTAGCTCGCCGCTTATCCATTCCAATCCCAAGTCAAAAGCCCAATCAAATATTTAAAAATTCCCTTAAAAAATACGTATACGTAATATTTTCATATATGTATGTACTTTTTGTTCTTCAAAAAAAAACAATGCCCACACAAAATGTTAATTTCACAATTGCCCGTATTAAAAGTGTGTAATTTCTAAACAGAAAACTCACCGTCAATCATGTTGACACCCAGAAGTTGTTATTTATTGCGAATGGCGGAGAGCTCGCTGCTGCAATGAGAGAAGGAAAAGTTTTAATTAAATAGAAAATATTTATGCAGTATTTAGGCAAATAATAAACGCCAAAAAGCGAAAGTTTGGCCAACCTGAAATTGCTGTAAAATATTAAACAATTAAGTGGAAAGAATTGTGCCGGAGCACAAGTGTTAATAATTGAAATACACGTAGTAGCTGGCACAACTTTGCCAGCAAACAAATAGGCGAGGCGAACTTTTAGCCAGCGGCCAATTAATAATAAATCGTAGGGGGCAAATCAAAGTCGGTGGGTTCTGGAGGCAAACGGCAAAGGTGGCTGCAGCCGCCTTCAACTAATGACGCGCTCCATTTGGGACGAACCACGTGCAACAACAAATTAGCGCCACAAAACAGAGCCGCAAAACTTTTGCAGAGCTAAAGTCAAAAGGTGGCACAAGACACACGGAAGACAAAGAAAGCAAAAGGGGAAGAAAAAACCAACAACAACAACAACAATAAGAGGTGAAACTTTGGCGAAGCCAACTTCAATGGGTCTTAGCAACTGTTGCGGACTTAGCGCTTGATTGAGCGCGTCCAAAATTTGTAGGGACCATTGCCCAGGACCAAGCCTGGCCCTCATCCCCGCCCACTCTCTTCAGGTTTTTGTTCGCGTCACGCGGCCTGATTGATAAGGTAAATTTGACCCGAAATTCGGACAAGGTGAGCTCCAAGCAAAGTGTTTCAGAACAATTTGTTAAGGTATTTTCGTGGTTGCCAAATTATGAATAGGCAACGGCATTTTAGCTACACTTTGTTACTCATGCCCAAATTAAATCAAGCTGGGGCTACTTGAGCCTAATTGCATAACTCAATTATCCTACGGGGCGTTGAGCCCCCAAAACTTTAATCCAAAAAAGAAAAGAACCCCAAATACAATTTAAAAATTTTAAATTAAAAAGAAGCGTCAAACGGCCGAAGGCTCTTCAATCAAACAATTTCAATCGTGAATTCCATTCCCAAAATTCCCATAACGCTGCAATCTAATTTTAAAAATCAATTTTGCAACAGCCTTGACTGGCTGCCAGTCTTATTATTAATCCCGAATCGCCGAGAACAGAGAGCAGAAGCTAATCAATCAAATGCCCCGTTAATGCCCGTTAAGCCCGATGGCCAATCTTGAGCCTCGGCCCAACAATTTGCGCACATAAAATGTATATATAAATAAATAAATAAGCATAAAACTGTGAATTTATATCAGACGGCTCAAGTTCAAACGGCCGAAATTTTGTTCGACTCGAGATTAGCCACGCCCTCGCCGCCTCCACTCGGCACTTAACGGCACTTCAAATATCTGAACTCATTTTGACACGCATCAAAAGTGAGAAAAACTGACAGCGTGAAGAATTGTTCAAGAGAATTGAATTCGTACCTGAAGGCGTTCGTTTGATTGATTCCCATATTGCTCACAATGATGATAATGATGAAGATGATAAAGATGATGATGATGAAGATGAAGATTCTTACCTTCATCTTCTGTTGCTGATGATGCTCATCATTGAGGCTCGCGTTAATGTTTTGCTGACACTCGCCGCAAGTTCAATTAGATTGCCTAATCAATTGTGAATGCTGAGCTGTCTTGCGAGCCTAATTAAATTTTCTAATCGACTTGCCTCCAAATGATGTGGCAAGTGGAAAAAGGCAAGAGGCAGAGACTGCCACAGAATTGACTTTAACTGATTTACAACGAGGCGCACACTTTTTGGCCATGTGGCCTAAGTAGTCCAGCTAATAAATTATTTGCTGCCAGTAAAAAATAAAGAGAAAACAAGTAAGAATATTGCAGTCGGGCGTTATCGACTGCAGAATACTCATTCAGGGCCTATTTCCTATTTGCCACGCCCCCAATTGCTGATATCAATAGTCAAATTTTGAGTTTCTAGATCTAAAGCTTTAAAAAATACTTTATTTCCCGATTTGCCACGCCCTCAATGAACCTAGATATGTCCGCCATAACTTATTGATTATGGGCTATCAACCCGATTATATATCCCAAATTTTAAATCGCTAACACTTCAATTAACAAGCTTTATGACATACCGGAAAATGCATTTTCCGATTTGCCACGCCCCTAGGGGGTAGATCGAGAAAATCTTTACACTTTATAATTCGAGAGTATACACGAGTATATTTTCAAAATATTAACTTTCTAGCTTCAATAGAGTAAAAGCTCATACGGATAGACGGACGGACAGCAAGACGGACATTGCACAAAACCAATTTACTCATTTCACTTTCATGAATGAGTATAAAAAACCAAAACTCGCGACGCATAAAAAACACTCTCGCATCAGGCCTAAAGGCAGCCATTGCTTTATGTTGTTTATGTGCAAATTGTTTTCTTCTGTTTATTTACTTTTATTTTATTCTTACTTTTTCCTTATTTTTCTTCTTCTTCTTTTTTTTTTTTTTTGCTTAGTGTTATGATTTATGCCTACATCCACAGCTGCCACACCCCGGTCATAATTCATGCCCGTGCACAAAAAATAAATAAATGGAAATGCTCGCGAAGCAACCTTGAAATACATTTGTATAATTACTGAGCTGCCATAAAAGCTCCTCGGGCTTGATAATAAAGAGTTCTCAAATTACTTAATGATATGACCTCAAATGTATATCATACATGCATATACATATTACATATGTATATATGTATGCATGTGTGCACAGCAGCTAAACCAATATTAAAACCAAGCAGGTTCTCCACCTAAAGGATTTAATTATTCACTTCGGAACTGAGAAGTAGAAATTGGCATATAATATCTCAAGAGATTTCATTTAACAGCTAAATTAATCAACAACATTTAGTAATTGAAGCTAAACAGATATATCTGAATTCACTTAAATGAAACTTTCAACTTGAACATTAATTAGATATAGTTAATTGTATAATTATGAATAGCCTTCGATATAAGTTTTATGGGGAAGATGATATATATCTACACAACTGTTTCGGTAAACGAAATAGTTTGGTTCAATTAGTCATGTTCAAATAAAATTTAGATTTAATTAAAGTATAGTAAGCTTTTCAGTTTCAGATTGTGATACAATATATATGATAATAGCTTAAAATCTAAATAGAATAAAATTGAATCATATATGTAGTTTCTATTTAATTTTTCTCTTATTAAGCACATTCGAATAGGCCCTATGACAAATTTCTGAGTAAAGTATTCTACATTAGCTTGTAAATTCATCAATATGATCATTAACATTATCATTAATGCATTGAATGCATAGTCGGGAATTTATAGGAAAATGTATTACATTATAATTTCTCTTAAAATCGCTAAGTATTTCATTCTTAGGGCAAGCCAACATATAGCGAAACTGATATCATATGTACAGTATTAATAAATAAGATTAGAGCTTGACACATATGTTATCTCTCTCTGTTATCGAATAATTTCTCTTATACACCCTAACTCTGTCCAAAGTTACCTGTTTAACATAATTTATCTTTCTTTAAAATAATATAATTCTTTTTCTTTCCAACTTAAGAGGTAGCATTAATATCGTTTGACTTTTCTACATTTATATTTGTATTTTTTTTTTCTCTCTCTTTCTTTTAACATAATGCTTTTTTTTAAAGACAAACTCTCTCATTCATGCCAACGTCATTACATAATCTCTCTAATATAAACTTAAATTTTTATATATATTTTTAATTTACTTTCTCCTCTCTATTTCTCCCCTTTTCTCTCTCTTTCTATCCTTTCTATCTTTCTATTTTCTCACTTTTTTCGTTTTCTTCTCACTCTTTTTTCACAACAACAATATCTCTTAAATGTATCGCTCTAAAATGGTCACTCTCTATTTTGATAGATTCTTCTTCTTCCTATTAAATGTTTTCTGACTAATATGATTTCTTAATGCTCTCCTTCTCTCTCTCTTTCTCTCTTTGTATATTTATATTTCTCAATTTCTCCCCCTATGTCATTTAAATACATATGCATCTCCCTCTTTCATCTCTATCTATCTATCTGTCCATCTCTCTCTCTTCATCTAACTCTGTGTCTATCATAAGTCGACTCTCTTCCACTCTCTATTGGCAGCATTCTACACACACACACACACACACACACATACACACAAGTTTTCACAATTTTCTGATAGCTTCATTTCATCTCCCCTTCACCTTTATTACAGGAAAAAGAGCATAAAGAAATGTACCGCCTAGGTGTATCCGACAAATTTAAAATAAATCACAGCCTACCGCAAGCATGCAGTTCACCTGCGAGCGAACGAAGATGGCATGCATAATTAGAGCAAGCTGTCTGCTGGAATGAATAAATTTGCGCCCTGAATGCGACTCATATGCGTACACTTGAACATGAATGCGCAGCTGAAGCAAAAACTCAATTCCGAGCACACATATATATACATATATATACTATATATAGACTGAATGCAAGCATTTGTATGTGTGTGTGTGTGTGTGTGTGTGTGTGTGTGTGTGAGCGTGTGGAATGGACATTTGCAAGTGCAGAAACTGCAGAGATAAAAAGTAAAAAAGAAATAAGGAAGCTGTCATAAAGCGCTGTCTTTGTAAGAGAGACCACAATATGAAAATTAAATAAACTTAAAGCAGCTTGTTTTTAATTAAACAGAATTTTTTTTTTTTGCATTTACTGCAACAGATGCGGCAATCATATAAAAAACGTATGTGTTCAAATTGGTAATTATTTATTTTATAACAGAGCTTAACAAAGCTAATTAAAAAGCTAACAAGAATTAAAGTATGGCTTAAATATTTACTAAGAGATTTGTAAAAATTTTAGAAAGCCACTTTGATGTCTTAAGTAAAGTTAAGTTAAGCTAATTTAATATATTCTAATTATATATTTTATATTATATTTGTCTATATGAAATTATATTAAATTAATTATTATAATATACTGATCACATGCTGCAATAACAAAAAGAAAATGTAATATTAAAATGTATATATATATATATATATATATATATATATATATATATATATATATATATATATATATATATATATATATATATATATATATATATATATATATATATTATTTTATATATATATATTTTTTTTTTCGCAAATACGAATTGCCAAAATTCCTTGAATCACCTCTCAGTCAAGTTAAAGAAAGTTCATGTCTCATTATAAATGTTTGCCAACTGCGATATAATATCAATTTAATAATAAAACTGACACCTCGAGTATTACCTTGATTACAGCTCAAATGCGCGTGGGCGGCTGTCAAGTGTATGAAAAGCCAATTGAGCGGAAATTCTATAGAAATCTGTTCAAATGCTGACAGTTCGAATGAAAACTGTTTCTGTAGCAAGTAAGCAGCCTCTATTGAAGACCTTAAAATAAGCTTAGTCTTACTTTGTGTCGATGCGCCACAAATGAAGTCAAGTCAAGTTTTTAAATTGAGCCAAATTCAATAAGAAAAACACTTTAGTTTTTTTTTTTTACATAAATAGAAATATTTTTAGTTCTTTGTGCATTACAGTAAAAGGGAAAATTTTTGGTTAAGACTTGGTCCATAAAATTATGAGAGCAAATTGCCGCTTAAGCGAGCCACCAAAAACTGTTGCACACAATTATGTATAATTATTTTTTAATGCTTTGTGCCATAAGCCATGAAAATGGCCACGTTTAGTGCATTCACTTCAGCTAAAAGGGAAACAAATTATAATTATATTATGTCTGTCTATTCGTATGCCTTTGTCAAACTGATTGCTGATTGCAGGAGTTTATTATTATATTTCAAACAGTATTACATGTCACAGAACTTGCAGTTGGCTAATAGACATCATGACGATGGTGATTAAAACTCTTAATGGGCCACATTGTCTTGGCTAAAAGCAAAGCCCAAGCAGCCCCAGCTCCATTGAGTGCTTATTGATATTTATGGCTAACTTAGTTGCCCACTTAATATGTTTAGCAGGGCGTAGAATTTATGGCTTCGACTAATGGCTAATTCTGGCACACGAGTGCAATATAACATATCTGCTGTATGTGTAAGTAAGAGCAGAAACTTTAGAAATTATATGACTTCTCTGATTTATGTCTTGAATTCCACATAAATATATATGTATATTGATTTACCGAACTCAGCTCTCGATTAGATGGAAACATTTAGCCATCAACGTTTGGGGTTAATTGAAATACGTTCATGTGCTCATTTCAATTATGCATTCTTTTCAACTCACGTCAATTTGATTATAGCATAATTTAATTGTATTTCACACACGGCTGGTATATTAAGCATTTCTCTGTCCATTTTAAACACTCTGGTTCTCTCATTATCTGCGTATATCCAATAATAAACAGACACGAGCCATTTTCAAATAGGTTTTCGGTCCCCTGCTGCCGAAGTGTGAAGCTAGTTCATATATATCGCGTTTGGCATTTTCGACTGTTGTTGACATTAATTGCCAATTAATTTTGCTGCTGCAACATTAACAGAATTCAATAAATTAATAATTATTTGCACTCTTTGAAAACAAATTTATATGCATATACTATTAACGGCTGGCTAAGTTAATTAAACGAATTGTCAAATGCACAAAAAAAAAAGTTCTCTAATGGGCAAAATATCTGAATGTCGATTTATTTCTTTGCTCATGGGCTTTTGCTAATAGCCAAATAAGTAGAACAGTTGAAACTTTTTGGCTCAGTCCAATGGAAATTTAATACGCACAAAAGTATGCTACAGTATCTATTATCTTTTTTTTTTTTTCTTAACTTTAAACGATGCCCAAAAGTCAAACGTGCGGAAGAAATATCCACATAAGAGAATGGAAAAAGAGAGACAGAGAGAGAGTGAGTGTGGGGAAAAGAGAGAGAGCGAGAGAGAGACAGAGTGATAGCTGCAGAGCTAAGTAAATAACTGCACATTAGACAAAACAAAAGTTGGGGGCAAAAATCACTCATACGCACTATCTAACAAGCAACGAAATAGAAGGAGAGTGATAGGTTGAATATAGGGGCTGAGCGAAAGACACACCCACACATACATACACACACACACACAAACACACACACACACAAGTTTATTTACGCTTCAATGCAATTGTTTTGGCATCTGCTTTGCGAGGTGTTGGACTCAGCTTCATTTTAAACCATTTTCTTATTCTTCTCTTTCTCTCTCCTCTACCGACGAGAAGCATTAGCAGGACACGTCATAAGCGGCTATCCTGCTAGCCAACACAACCACAAGCTCAATTCCGATACGTGGCATCAAAGCATGCATAAAAGTTACGAAAAACAAGTAAGAACTTTGCAGCCGGGTGTTACCGACTGCAGAGTACTCATTCTCGGCCCAAACGTTGTCAGATAGATTCCCCGATGTGACACGTCTCCAATTGGTATATTCATATTATTTTTGTGCACATCAATAGGGGATGACAACAGAAATTTGATTATTACATTTTGAGTTTCTCGCTCTGAAGCTGTAGAAAATTCAGAATTTTTCTATTTTGATTTTAAGCTATTAACCCGAGTATACATAGCAAATTTCAAGTCTCTAGCATTTCAAATATCATGGTTTCTGAGATACGGGCAAATGCATTTTCCGATTTGCCTTGCCTCTAGTGGGCACATTGGGAAAATTTTACATTTTATTGTTGGAGGGTATACAAGAGTATATATTCCGAATTTCCAGACTCGTATGGACAATCGAACGGACGCACAGTCGAACGGACGAACAGCCGATTAAAGGGACGAACAGCCAGACGGACATTGCACAAAACCAATATACCCACATTACTTTCGTAAATGAGTATAAATACATGAAATACACCCAAACACACTTAGATCCATTGAATGTATGGAAACAGAAATGATGAAATAAAAGTTTCGCTTTGGTTTTTTCTTTCTTGACTCAATTTATGGTTTGATGCCCGCATAATTTCATTTTGTTTTGTTTGACTTGATTTGCTCAGATAATGTGACAGCCCATAAAAGGCCTGACCTTAAAAAGATTTTGGTTTTCATGTTTTATGTTTTATGTTTATGCGTTAGTTTGTTTTTAAGCTCGTAAAATAAAGAGCATAATTAAACTGATTTTCATGGCCCAATAAAGTTCTCAAAGTCATTTCAAAGAACAAACAACGAATCTTATTTCAAATATAAAACAAAAACTGCAATTAATTTTAATTAAAATTTATATTCAATCGATTGAATCAGATGCGAGTCTCATAGGCAGACAATGAATGTATAAATATGCTATTAATTGAATTGACTGCTCAACTGACTGCTGAATGTCCTGCATATTTGCAATTAATAAATATTTGCACGTCGTTTATTAAGTAGCTTCACAGCGTTCACGTTTTTGGCTCAAACTTCATCTTGTTGCAACTTATTGCGGCATTCGCTTTAATGGTCTTACGTTGTTATTTTTGATAAATGGTCTATCGATGGTTTCTCAATACCTTTTTCAATACCTTGAACCCATTTCAAATGGAACTTACGGGTAGAATGCTTCTCTGCACATTTAGGAAACATATCATCAGAAGGCGTGAAAAACGGAATAATCTTTACCCTTTACAAATTTCTCCTACATCGATTAACCCAAAGCTAAATAAATATGTTTCTTGGAAGCGTGGGAAATCGGAAGAAACTGTATATTCTCATGCTTTAGAGCTAGGGCTCCAAATTCGTTAGTTAAGTAACTATAGACTTGCTCTTAAGGCTAATCAAAAATAATTCGGATCATGACAGAGTATTACAACATTCATACTTGTTTCTTTTGTCTGTACAAATGAAAGCTGTAGAGGGTATCCGCTCAGTGATTCTCGTCCATTTCTGTCGTTTCCTTTAGAGCGAAAAAACTTGCGTCTATTATTTAATACTATGAAACCTTTGTCTAGGTCAGTAAAGACGTCGGTGCATTCTTGTAAGTATTGGCGCTATTTCTGTCACCAAGAAATGAATTTTTCAATTGCTCAATCAGTCAATAAGTAAGGCAAAATGATTGTTTAACTTTAAGCAACGACATATATTACATTGAATAATATGAGTTGAATCCAAAATTTTTTTATAAATTTCTAAATTTATCGAAGGATACAGTAGTCATACCCTGATGAATCAATTATCATCAGTTCAGTGCTTAGACTCTGACCAATTGTAAAACAGTTAATTCAGCCAGACACAATTTATTGATGATCCGAATTTCTTACCCACTATTTAATTTATTAACTCGTTATGTCCCACTTATACAACATTCCAGTTGAGTAAATATTAGGAAGATTCAACTTTTCAAATACACATGACACAATAGCATTAAAATCGCATATTAGGGAACATCTGTCTAAACTGTGCAAAACACTTCGAATTACTATATAAGCAGTTGATTTTGGCGTCAAAGTATCATTCACCCACTGATCTGAATAAGATGGAAGTGAAAATAATAGTACTAAGCTGTGCCCTCCTGGCCATATGCCTTACATATCTGCCTATGGGCGATGCAGTGGCATGCGAGTCCCCTGAAGTAATAGTAGACTGTACTAATTGCGAGGATCCCGAAAACGTCGCCCATCCCGACTGTGTTATACCAACACCCCCACCACCCCCATCACCCACACCACCCGCACCACCGACGCCGCCGCCAGCAGGAGTAACAGTCCCGCCTACCGTCATACCCACAGATCCAACGGGCACAGCTACCACGGTAGCACCCGCAGCTGGCACGAAGACAAGGAGGAAGCGCAAGTGGAAGGTGGTCAGGAAGCCTGGCAAGACAGTCATCAAGAGGCGCCGCAATCGAAACAACATAAGCAACTGGAGCATCAAAGGCTAGAATAGAATAGATGATAACTGATCTGAGCGACAACCAAGAAACGAAATCAACTAAGTTTATATTACAAATAGATATAAGAAATTGTTACTATGTGCACATAAAATATATAGAAATATTCATGCATTCAAAGCTGTTTGTTCTGAAAGAGAGACTAATGTATATTCCTAGCAATAACAGTTGGGAAATTGCGGAAATATATATGTTATTATACTAGGCATTCCACAAGTGATTTATATTTCTATGTATTCTCATTCCTATGCATCGAATATGATTGTCGTTATTCCGCGTACTTGTTAATAGCTGTAATAGTCTCCCTATTTATAAAGCTTTTATGATTAATTTAGTTATTATTAGGAGCAAGAGCAGAAGACGAAGCTGAATGTCTGCATGACTATCAGATGCATTGATTTTGTCTGATAAATAATATTTCAATATTTTTAGCTTGTATATACTTTAAAATTCTATATATTGAACTTTCGTCTCTTTGATATAACCCAAAGCAATAACTTTTTCGATAATAAATACGTCAACTTCCGGTTTCCGAGACCGATGCAATTCCACTGCTAAAAGAATCATTATATCTTATAGCTCACTCTCAGTGACCATACGGCAAAACAATTCAATTTGAAATCTTATTGAATAGTCAACTTACGTCGTGTATTTGCCGACTGCATGTAGTTTTCACAATTATACTTATACTTAACTAATTTCCGAATGCACTGATAGTATTTCAATATTTTGGGCGTTATATATTTTTTAAAAGACTAAGAACAGTCAAACAAAAACAAGCTCTAGTCGAGACTGCTTGACTACTTGAAAAAGTCCCCCTCACCAGTGGCTAGGAATATGCTCTAGTCTCCCTTTGAGAAAAATAAACTTTGAATGCATGAAGATTTCTGTATATTTTATGTGCACATAGTAACAATTTCTTATATCTATTTGTAATATAAACTTAGTTGATTTCGTTTCTTGGTTGTCGCTCAGATCAGTTATCATCTATTCTATTCTAGCCTTTGATGCTCCAGTTGCTTATGTTGTTTCGATTGCGGCGCCTCTTGATGACTGTCTTGCCAGGCTTCCTGACCACCTTCCACTTGCGCTTCCTCCTTGTCTTCGTGCCAGCTGCGGGTGCTACCGTGGTAGCTGTGCCCGTTGGATCTGTGGGTATGACGGTAGGCGGGACTGTTACTCCTGCTGGCGGCGGCGTCGGTGGTGCGGGTGGTGTGGGTGATGGGGGTGGTGGGGGTGTTGGTATAACACAGTCGGGATGGGCGACGTTTTCGGGATCCTCGCAATTAGTACAGTCTACTATTACTTCAGGGGACTCGCATGCCACTGCATCGCCCATAGGCAGATATGTAAGGCATATGGCCAGGAGGGCACAGCTTAGTACTATTATTTTCACTTCCATCTTATTCAGATCAGTGGGTGAATGATACTTTGACGTCAAAATCAACTGCTTATATAGTAATTCGAAGTGTTTTGCACAGTTTAGACAGATGTTCCCTAATATGCGATTTTAATGCTATTGTGTCATGTGTATTTGAAAAGTTGAATCTTCCTAATATTTACTCAACTGGAATGTTCTATAAGTGGGACATAACGAGTTAATAAATTAAATAGTGGGTAAGAAATTCGGATCATCAATAAATAGTGTCTGGCTGAATTAACTGTTTTACAATTGGTCAGAGTCTAAGCACTGAACTGATGATAATTGGTTCATCAGGGTATGACTGATTTTTCCTTCGCTAAATTTAGGAATTCCTTAATCATATTAATATAAAACAAGTAAGATCTTTACCTTTGGGCGTTACCGACTGCAGTGTACTCATTCATGGCCCAACCGCTGCCCGATCCATTTTCCGCTTTTACATGCCCCCAATTGGTATAATATATATTATTTTTGTGCAAATCAATAAAGGATGCCAGTAGCAATTTATTCGTTTCTAGCTCTTTAACTAAAGAAATACAGTAATATATGTATAGGCGCTTTCTTATTGTATTTGGGCTGTCAACCCGAGTATATATTCCACTTCCAATCTACCCCATATGCAAAATATAGATCCCCTGAACGCTGCACATAACTGATCTTCCAATCATTCCACGCATACATACGCATGAATCTTAACGCACGCATAAGCACGCGCTCTGCTAACTGCGCAGTTTGCAGCGACTGAGTTTGGGCTGCAGTTTTGGCTGTTTTTGTTGAGCTGCTTTCTTTGAAAGAGAGACTAACGTATATTCCTAGCAATAACACTTCGGAAATCGGTGCTGTTTTTGTAAATTTTTTTAAAGGTTTTGCTTAATAAATTTTTATGATATGCTCATTTTATTCTATTAAATAATTATCACATATTAGATTTCCTTGAGCTTCAATTTTATCGTCCATTATCTCTACAGTACTCTTTATACTAATTTCAAATCATATTCACTACTCATCTATCATCACACAAATTGTAAGAATATTACATCTCTTTATCGACTCAGTAAGAAAACTCTAGACCCAGATATATGTACGTTTTTAAATATACTCCACAGCTTGAATCTGACATTAAAAAATTTAATTAAATTTTCAAATGGCGTGTTTGTCAAACAAAAAAGTTAAAAAAATAAATAATATAAATATTTAAGTCTGTTCGACTACGAGATCCCCTGAACTCTTCGAGGAACTTATATCTCAATTTAAGTGACTCGTGGCTTCTTTTCTGCTTGTGAAAAAAAACAAGACATGCACACACACACTTACGCAGGCACGTATAAGCAGGCATGGGCTGCCATGTGGGCTTACAATGGGAAGTTAATTGTTTAATAACTTTTTTTTAGACTGACAATCCGTATAAAACTTTTAGATCATGACAATAACATTCTCTCTAGCATTTGAAATACGCGTTTTGCAATTTTTTATGGAAGGATTGAAATATGAAAAAAAAATCGAAACTTTTAAAAATACATATGAATATACATTTCAAATTTGGAGACTCTAGTTCCAAGGATGAAGAAAATATAATTTTGTAATAAGATTTTTCATCGATAACAAAAAAACGGGAGTAGCTATCGATTTTTGTAAACAAATTCGATATGCGCGTGTAATATACGGACCCACAAAAAAATGTAAGTCTCTAGCTCTTATATCTTCTGAGATCGACGCGTTCATACCTACGGACGGACGGACGGACAGACAGACGGACAGGGCTAAATCAAGTCAGATCGTCGCCCTGATCAAGAATATATATACTTTATGAAGTGTGCCACGCCTCCTTCTGCCTGTTACATACATTTAAAAAATAACATTATAACCTGATTTCCCATTTGAAATGGGTTCAGAGTATAAAAAATGCAAGAAATTTTAATACTGAGTCCATTGACTTGGTAAAAATAAATATACTTTATGGGGTCAGTCACGTCTCTCCATACACGCCTTGGCATACATCTTCACAGAACCGAAGCAATTGTATGGAAACTGATATTTGAAGTACGCGTTTATATTGTTCGTAATAGCTACTATTTTTAGATAATATCATCTAATTATATTGGTTTTGTCTAATATCCGTCTTGTTGTCCATCCGTGCGTCCGTCTGTCCGTATGAACGTAAACTACTTCGATAGCATCGACTTTAAATTTTGAATAAGTACTCGAGATAACTCATGTCTAATAAAGTGTGAAGATTTTCTCGATACGCCCACTAGGAGCATGGCACATCGAAAACTGCATTATTCATAATGTCAGAAACACTGTTACTTGAAGCGCTTGAGAGTCAAAATTCGGAATGTATTTGTTGACTGAACACAAAAATAAGGCAAAGAAACGAAGCAACTAATATAGTAGTAATAGGATAATGTAGGACATACTACATGTATGTATGTAGATAGCTAATAAATGTTTAGAAGAGAAGAGCGGGGGATTTGCTGATCGGATTCAGCACTTGCTCCTAATAGGTTAATAAATCAGGTTGTAATATAAACTTAGTTGATTTCGTTTCTTGGTTGTCGGTCATGTTGAGTTATCATCTATTCAATCAAAATTTGGTCCACAAGTTGTTATTTCGATTGCGGGTCCTCTTGATGACTGTCTTGCCAGGATTCCTGACCACCTTCCACTTGCGCTTCGTCTTTATCTTCGAGCCAGCTGCGGGTGCTACCGTGGTAGCTGTGCCTGGTGCTGCTGTTGTGTCTGTACCTGCTGCTACTGTTGTGTCTGCGGCGGTAGTCGGGATTGCTACTGTAGTCGCGGGAGTCTCTGCTGCAGGAGTGCAGCCTATGGGAAAGCCAGAGGTCACGCATGGCAACTGTGCCTTGGTCGTAGGCAGATATGTAAGGCATATGGCCAGTAGGGCACAGTTTAGTACTATTACTCTCACTTCCATCTTATTCAGATCAGTTGGTGAATGATACTTTTCCCTCAAACTCCATTGCTTATATAGTCCCTCAAAATATTTTGCAAAGATTTTTGTATTATATTTTTATTTATTTACAAAAAACACAAATATGTTCTTTTAAAGCCAGTCTGACCAATAATGTAAAAATAATATGTAATAAAATTTGCCAAAGAATGTCAATTAATTGACCTGCTTTTACAATTTACCTAGTACAATTTATTTAGTTTGGTTTCTTTGTTTGCTTTGCTAGAATATATTTTATATCTAGATTTAGATTTTAATGCTAGATCATTTCCTCAGTTCTGTTAGTCTTTTATAATTAAAAAAGGAATTTTAGTATTTGGTCTCTTATAGGCTTTGTTAGTTCGCCAATGGACGTTAACGTCACTTTTATGCTCCCATTTCGAACGAGCCGCTCAAGGGCCTCGTTTAGTACATGTTAGTTTCCATCTACAAATGTATGTGCATGTGTGTGTGTGTGTCTCTGATTTATTGCACACATACATTCTGTCTTGTGCGTGTGTTAATGTTTACGTACAGCAAAATGCAATTACACTTAAATTTACACACATTGCCGAAACAACAGCTAGATGTGCGTTCCACAATCCGATGTGAGACCAAAGAGGCTTTGAGCACGAAATTGAACAACTTTTTACAAATCATACTAAATAATATTCATAAGTAACTTTTCTTAAACTTTCACACGGTATATGAAGAGAATAATTGTTACCTCGCAAAGCTGTTCTAAAATATTTATAAATTTGGATCTTAATAACGATCTATTTACTGTTTCTTTATATATGTATTGAAATAAGGCCTTAGCAAAAGTGACAAAGTATCTGAATGGTTTTTATTCAACTTCATCACGTTATGATAGTTTTACTATTCGTCCATTTTTAAATTGATTACATGTCATAAATTTATATTACTACTATTATAATTTATTACTAGATAAATACTTTAAACTATTATAATTATAAATTATGCTGTTTATACATTCAATTTGATATTTTTATACTCCTTCTTCTTCCTGCTTTGCATCCATCTATCTGTCTCTGTCTGACTGTAAATCAGTCTGTATAAACATAGGGGTTTTTAAAATATATTGGATACACCCATTAGGGATAACTATAACTATAGCTATAACTACAGTATTAGACCTAATACTCTAAAGATTGGCAAGCGTCAACTTTTGACATTTATAGATTACCATAAATATTTTATATCATTGAGTCAAAATCGAGAGTCTTTTTATAATACTTTATATAAGTCCCTACAGAATTGCAATTTATTTAGGTCTATAGAATTTTAGTTTGAAAATAAAAACACTCTTACTTAAATAAAACAATATCTACGGCCTTTAACTTCTAATAATTTTCAACTAGATTTTAAGCTTTGACATCATTTTTCGATCGACCAATAATTATAAATATACACCGTATTGAATCGTGGGAACTGGTATCTATATCATCCACAGATTTAAAGCTATTTTTAGAGGAAAGGAAGGTAATTGTTTAAGTTGTCCTAAGAGGGACAGAACAATGCAAAAATATTAATATTATTATAAACAAATAAAGCAATTTTTCTACTATAGACAATGATCCCTGATTGCAATGTTCGCACTCGACTATATATATTTATATTATATATTTGGCATTGATCGAGAATATAAATCTATTGAGGAATCAAACTGCTATCATCGGCTTATTGCAAGGCTTACAAATATGTATAAATATCTTCTATACTAAAATATAAATATTATATATTTTATTAAAACTTACTTCACATTCGATGACACTATTTCAGTAAGCCCGTTTTGTAGGACATTTTTAATTTGTCAACAACCAATAAACCTGCAAAAAACAAAATTTATATCTTGATTAAATGGCATCGAAAAATTGTATAACCGTATAAACTTAATCCAAAAATTAAAAATAAAAAAAAAAAAAAATATATATATATATATATATATATATATATATATATATATATATATATATATATATATATATATATATATATATATATAAATATATATATTTTTTTATTTTATATATATATATATATATATATTTTTTTTTTTTTTTTTTTGTTAGAATACCAATACACCTTCAATTTTCTATTGATTTGGATTGATTCAGCATACGTGCCGATCACAAAAAATAACAAATAGCAAAAGAGTAAACAGACTGCCAGGGCAATGGACCAAAATGCAAAAATAAATTTGAAACTTCTACTAAATGCCACACAGACTTGCAAATACGAAATGGAAACCCGAAAATTCAATGCAAAATGCCAGCAAAATGAAAAACAGCACGTACCATAAAAGTCTAGCAATACAGTTTGCATTCAGCCAAACGTATGTGCATTTCACATAATTACTACACTAGAAAATGAAATGATAAATAGTAAACATCGAATAGCAGAATACGCTTTCAGAGCTATAATAGTTTACTTCCTTTTCAAAATCAATATATTTGGCACAGTCCTAAAACAATTTGCAAGCCATATTATTCATAGGTCTCTCACAGAATCAGGTTCACACAGATTCACTTTCACTAGTTACAAATTCGGAATCTATAAACTGTAGGCGTGACCAATATATGTATGAATAAATATCCATATTTAAAGCGGGCGTCATATGCTTGGGGCTCAGGTTTAAAATACCAGATTTGTTCTTTATAAACAGGGAGACTGGCTGGTACAGTTTTAAGTAAGTTTAAGTTTTAAGTACTGCAGACGATGAGCTTTTTCCGACTGTTCTCGAGTGATAGAAATTCTTTAAAAATTCTCTTTTACTCCCTTCACTCTCTCTATTTATCGTACTCTTTTTTTTTCTCTCTTTCTCTTTTCTCTCTCTCTCTTTCCTTCTCCATTTTTTCTCTCTCTCTCTCTCTGTCCTCCTGTCTCTCTGTCCATCCCCCTCTCACTCTTTCTTTCTGTCGCTCTTTCTCTTTCTGTGTTTCTTTCTCAATCGTGCTGTCTCCCTTTTTATACCCTGAACCCATTGAAAATGGGAAATCAGGGTATAATGTTTTTGTGAAAATGTATGTAACAGGCAGAAGGAGGCGTGGCAGACCCCATAAAGTATATATATTCTTGATCAGGATGACGAGCTGAGTTGATCTAGCCATGTCCGTCTGTCCGTCCGTCCGTCCGTCCGTCCGTCCGTCCGTCCGTCCGTCTGTCCGTCCGTACTAACGCAGAGATCTCCTAAACTACAAGTGCTAGAGACTTGAAATTTTACATGTATACTCGTGTATACCATACGCAGTACGAGTTTATCATATTTTTTCGATAACTCATCCCATTTCATTTTTATCGATAACAATCGAAAATCTGACTTTGTTTTTAAAGCCTAGTTTGAATACTGTTAAAGCTAGAGACTTCAGATTTACTGTGTAGATTTATGTGATGAATACAAAGATTTTGTTATTTACAGATTTTGGATGCCACGCCCCCTTCGCCCTAAATTTGAAAAAAACGTATATCAAGTACTAGAGACTTGTGCTTTAGCATATACACACATTTAAATGTTATTATCACGTTTTGAAAATTTGATGAAGATAGTCCCACTACAAAAAGATTTATTCAACAAACAAATTTTCATAATATAGCCCACACGGCAGCCCAAGCGCAGTAACTGCGCAGTTAGCAGAGCAATTGCGTATGCGTTCGTATGGATGCATGTGTATGTGTTCAGTATCAGTACTTTTGCAGGGTTCAGGGTATCTCCTAGTCGAGCAGTCTCGACTAGAGCCCTCTTACTTGTTTTATCTATCTCTAACATGCACTCTATCTGTCTCTCTCTTTATCCCTAGCTATTTCATTAAATATCTCTCTCTCTCTCTTTAATTATAATATATAAATATCTATCTCTCTATGCTTCTCTTTTCCAAAAAACTGGTAAACAATGGAAACACTCTGTTTCTGTTTCGGAGTAAGTTCCTAATTAGCCACTGCCCAGTGGACTTCACATTTCATAAGACTAGAGTATACAGAAGTGTATATATCTAACTTCTACCTAGGCTTCTTCGTACACAGTGGGGCTAATATACTAATATACTCTTTAAACATGGCGAACAAGTAAATCTACGCTCACGCATCGGTGTGAATTTGCTAAACAAAACAGGGCATTTACTTGCAGACGAGTGGACGTACAGAAGGGCAGACGAGCACACGAAAAGACGAACAGGCGAACAGTTGATGGCTCTGAATAGTTAAAACAAGCTGGAAAGCTGTAGTACATTACTGTGGTAACTGCGAGGATGCTAATGTCTTTTAGATAATCGCTGGCATGCGGTGCCCTCAGTCGCCAGCTGGCATATTAAACAAAATGGCGTCGACAGGCACACACACACACACACACATCCACACACACATCCACACACGTACACACTTAGCAGCAGCATGAGCAGCAGCATCAGTAGTAGCAGGAGGAGCAGCAGCTTAGTCGAACGCCTAAAGCTATGCTAACATTTTCATGCCATTTGATTTTACTTTGCTTCGTTATCTGCGACGCCTCCAAGCGCCACTCGCCCCGAGCAGCCTGGCAACACATGTCCTTGCTGCTACTGCCGGGTAAAGCAGGAGCCGAAGCAGCGCCTAGGCTATTAGGCTTATCGTTTTCATAATTTACTAAAAATAATAAGCAAACCGGGATTTGTCTGTATGGATTTGTTCACATGTGGCAATGCCAACGGCCAACTAATGCTCAGATTATGACCAAAATGACCAGAGCAACGAAGGTAAGGCAACAATGAGGTCATACAGGTTGTGCACACAACACAATCGAAGCAATAGCAATTGCCAGCAAATACAAAACGCAAAGCATGTGTGAATATTATATAACAATTTCAATGGAATTCTTTTATTGTCTTCGCAAATTCTCAGTTGAGACCTGAGACATGTAGGCTAGTGTAACTTGGGCTCAATGGTTGAGCCAAAAACAAGTGATACAGCTGTATGTTATACGCTATATAAACATATATAGAGATCTACATAGCTTCACTCACAAACTACGTGAAATTGAATGAATTCGTATTAAATTGAATTGACTGACTGAGGCACACAATCAAGCGAATGTGTATCAATATGAGTACGTGTTGTGTCTCATAGCATATGGCATTCAGTGAAATGAGTGAGAATAAGCCAAGAATAATATAAGATGGCAAAGCCGAAAAAAGTTGAAATATGAAATGGAAGAAGAAAAAAGTCGAAAGGCTGAAGCGAACTGTGGTAATTTTTTTTCCTTTACAAAACGACAAAAAGTCGGCTTAGCTTTTGAATGCATTCAAAACGCAGCCTCTCGCGTACACGCACTCCCACTCATTTAATTCGGCTTGAGCTCACTTGTGCTTCCGAATCTTAGGCACTCAGTCACTCCAATTTTGTTTGGTTTCGCATTCAATTTCACGCAACGTATTCAAAGCGTTGTTAATTTGAGCGTGGTTATTAGTCATTTAATATCTTATCTGTATATCTACTATCTAATAACTATATGTAATATCTATCTATATATATATATATATATATATATATATATATATATATATATATATATATATATATATATATATATATATATATATATATATATATATATATATATATATATATATATATACTTCACTGGTGAAGCTTGGTACATAAGATCCAGGGACATCGAGCTCGACCACAAAGTACGAGCAACAAGAAGTGGTCGAAAAATATCTCAAGATCTCACCATAAAATAGTGACTAGGTATCTACGTATTGCAACTCAAAGATCTACTATCACTAGAGCTAGAAGAAGAATAATCAGACCCTCTACTGGACTTACTAAACTTTACCTGCGATTCTTTCTTTCTTACCCTAAGCTATGTATTTTGTGTTCTGTGCGCTGTGTTATCTTCCATAGCCTCAAAAAGAATATAATAAAAGTTAGTAGAGCACTAATCTGTAAATATTTCATCAAATAAAAACAAATATATATTTATATATACATATCTATATATTTTTTCTATTAAACACTTGCTTATATATTTACTCTGTATTTATTTTCTGTATATATTTTCTCTATCAAGCACCTTTTTTAATAAACATTGCAACTAATAAAACACTTTAGTTAAAGAGAAGCTCAAAAAAAAAAGTTCCGATTTGAGAAAATATTCCAATTTGGTATCCTAATGATATGCTTAACCCAAATGTGTTTTGGCTTTTTGGCCAAAGTCAAATGCTACGCTCTTTGTTAAGTGATTTTAAAGGCAACAAATGGCCAAAAAGGTCAAGTGGGATTAATTAGCTTTGCCCGCTTGGCCTTAGCCTTTGTTTTAGTCACAGACTTCATTGTTGCCAAATTAGTTTTTTTCATACCCTCTGCTACAAAAGAATTTAAATAAATCGTTTTTCAGCTGGATTTAGCATGTTTTTAAGCACTGATTCATTGAGTAGATATGTAGTATATAGAGAGAGAGTTGGGTAGATATACAGAGTTATATAAGGGGTATATATAGAGATGTAGTTAGATATGTAGAGATATAATCATATATATAGAGAGATAGATATATAAGAGATATATTAAGAGTATATATAGAGAGATAGATAGGAGAAAGATAGATAAGAGATATATAAGATATATATAAGCAGACATATCTTAAAAGTTATCTAACGTTTCGACTAGATGAAGCTTGGTTGAATTTATCGAGTATAGTTTATTAGAGCTGGCCAGGAAGTTAAATTTGTCTAATAAATTGTGTAAAGTTAGTCAACGAAATAGTTTTTTCTTGCTCAATCTGTTTTTATTTGACTTTTATACCAGTATATTAAAATACCAAGCCAAGCAGATTATATTATTATTATATTTATGACTGGAAATTGTTGATAAATATTAAAACTTAAAATGACATTGTTGAAAACTTGTTTAATTTGTATGTTTTTAATTGAATTTGAAGAAGAAAAGAATAAGTATTGTATGTTTTTAATTGAATTTTGAGAAGAAACCACCAACTATTATCAAAAACTAATTGCAATCGGTAACAGAACTAAGCTGGCTTGCAACAAGAAAGGTAACACCTCCTGCCAGCAGAGGCTGGCTTATGCGCGTGCCACACTCACACATTTTATTTACTAAATATTTTACAATAATCAAGTGCAGCAATCAGAGCACTCAGAGCTAAACAGAAAGAGATAAAAATCAAAGGGCAGAGAGAAAGAGAGTGAGAGAGAGAGCGACTTTGGACCAATAAAATATGCATGACAGAGCATCCAGTGAAATCCTCAACAAAGCTGACATGTAATATGTATTGTGCGTATGTGTGTGTGTGTGAAAACATGAAACAAACATAGACTCACACTCACACACACCCACACACACACACGCAGCACGCATACAAAGCAGCCTGATCAAATATTTATAGAGATAAAAATACACGGCAAAGGCGCATAAAATTACTTAAGTGTGAATTTGAGCTGAATGCGAATGCAATGCGGTGCCAGCATTTAACAGGTAGCCGGCAGGTAGCTAACTAATTTCACAAACTGGCCAAAAAATGCCCCAGCTCTGATTTATTGTACGGCCCCGAGTGCTGCTGCTGGGCTTCAAAATGCTGAAATGAATTATTGCCGGGGTGATCAGAGGCAGCTCCTTTCCGTTGGCCAGCTCAAAAGAAGCTTAACTGACTGTCTCTCTCTTTCTCTCACTCCCTCTCTCTCTCTCTCTTTTACACACTCTCTGCGCTTCGCCTGCCGTTTTCAGCTGGCAACTTAATGTCAACCATATACGTTCGGGTATTATGCAAATATTTATATCCATGTTTGAGTGTGTTTGTGTGTGTGAGCCATTTTTTACTGGCTCGGTCTTAACTGGTTCGTTTCATTTGTTTTGCCAGTGCTCTGCATGCCTTTGAATTTCCCTCGCTTATATTTTATTTTAAATACTCCATGCCGACAGCTATGAAGTACTCTTAAGTCTTTGATTTTTCTCATTTTAAGCCCACTTCTCCGTCAATTAGACATATTCTTAATTCGCTTTTACAATGAAACCTAATTGCCTTTGCAGCTGGTGCCTTGCAAATGAATGAATGAATGAGTGCCGCATTCTATATTTGATTTGAATTATATTTGATTTCCACTTGAGCATGCTGCAAATCCCAACAACGATCCATGGACCATGGACCATGGCTGGAGCACACACAACAAACGCTTGACCACATTTGCATAACCACACAAAAACCATATCATGCTCTATTTACATAACCCAACTGGGCCACTCTTGCACTCCATTGAAACTTTTGGCCAACCAACAGCATCAAGTATACGTCATGTATGCGAAACTCGAATAAAATAAAATAGCCACAAAATGCAACAACAAACAAAAAAAATGCAATAGAAATACTAAAAATGTTGCTAACGGCCATTAAGTGCAAATAGCTGAGTGCCAGCAGCCACAGTGGAGCAGAGTTTCGAAAGTTGTTTCAAATACACTTGAGCATGTGGCAGAGCGAGAGTTGCATGAAACTCAAGTGGACAACTCGTATCGAAGAGCTATTACAAGACTGAGACTGAGATGGGTTGGCCAACTAAAGTTCTTCCACTTGGCACACAACTTTTCCAAAAGAGCTCAAAAATATGTGCAAAGAAATTTGTATAAATGGGCGAAGCTATGCCAAAGCATATTGCATGCAATGTACATTTCTCCCACATTTCACACCAGAAATATATATATATATACATACACACACATCTATCTATCAAGCAGAAGAGCCGCAATATTACAAATAAAATTTATAAAGCATCAACAACTAGAAGTGGTCAAGTAGAGAGCTCTCAACTAGAAAATACCCTTACTTACAACATAAATATAACGATAAATGTATATATTTATATTAAATCGTAAACAAAATATAATATAAATTAATACTATTAAATTAATTTGAATTTTAAAATTTAAACCCACATTAAAATAAATAAAATAATATGTGAGACACCTTACAAAATATTTACTTAAGAAATAATGAACTTTAAGTTCATTCGGGTTTAAGCCCGAATATATTATATATAATTCAGAATCTTCACGGTTTAAGTATTCTTAAAACTAAATACAAATCTTAGACACTCCTGCTTTAAAGATGTTAGAGATATGATTACATAAATGGAAAACTTACTGATTATTTGAAAAAATGGAGTCTAAGCATGCAATAAGACACTCTATATACATAATGACTTGCTTTAATAAGATCCTAGATCGACTTATTTCCCAAGATAAAAAAAATTTATAGACAGTACTAGATTGGCCAACCATTTGCTACATATCAATAATGACTTTTGTCAAAGTCTTTTGCTTAAATTCCGAGTTTAATGAATGATTTTAAGCTGGCATGTTAAAAATATATAAATATATGTATATACTTTCAGATATATGCCAAGCCTTCTTCTGCCAGTTGCAATTATTTACAAAAAATCATTTCACTATAAAGTCCCATTTTCAGTGTATTCATACAAATATTATGCAAATCAAAAACTATCTCGCAATGTGAGTCCAAAAATGATTGAGATTTATTTCCATTATCTTGATGACTTCCAAAAACTAATTCGAGTTTGATCAACTAGCAAAATTTGAATTTAGTACAATTTAATAACCATTCTAATAGCAACTGTTCAACACGTTGTCGACTGTGTTTTTACAGTACTCTCAAAAGCTGTCAGGAAAAAGAGTTATATATTGTATTTTGAATGCTAAGAAAGAGTCTTTAGAAAGGGAGGCCGAGCTGTGCTACAAATTGCTTCATTATTTTATTTTATTTATTTGTCTTATTTATCAACAAAGATAAAAGTCGACAAACAACAACTGTCAACAAATAAATTTAGTTTCAGGCAAATTGTTTTAATTTATTTCACTTATATATAAAAACATTTTTTTATATTTTTTTTTAATAAGTGAATTTTGATTTGATTTTTTTTTGTTAAAAATATATTTTCTTTATATTTATATCTTTATATTTTATTTTCTGTATATTTTGATTATATTCATATATTCTTTTATTATTTTTTTAGATGCATCAAATATTTTTAGATAAATTTCCCAACATTTTTCTTATAAATTATCATCATAGATAATTTTGTATTTTGGGTTTTTTTTTCGAATGTATTGACTTAATATGTTTTATGTTTCGCATGATATGAAGGAGTTTTTTAAGAATGTTTATCTTAAAAATTAAAATTGTATTCAAATTGATTCATATTCTTATTGAATATATTTCAACTTCAAAAAATATATAATATTAAAATAATGGTGCACAATAAAAATAAAAATAAATTATTTAAAAAATTTAGAAAATTTGTGTTGCTTCACGTCTGTTCTCACGCTGTCATCTCTAGATCTCAATTGCTTCTAATACAGATATAGAGCCAATTGAATTAAAGCCATGTCTAATGTGGTAAGCTAACATGGTGTTTCTATCTGTGTGGGCATATGAGCTAAGAGATTATTTATCGTATTGCTTGACGCGTGTCTAAAACTTCGGACTGAAATATAGGCAGTTTCAATTTAAAAGTCAAGCAGAAAACAAGCAAAAATTCAATGATGCTCAAGGCAAAATATTCGGCAATATCACTTATCAAACAAAACAAAAAAGAAAATAAAATGTGCATGAAGATTTCTAAGCAATTATTCATGCTTTAATTAAATTGCGTATACGCCATGTGCGACACAAATTAAATTCCCGCCGCCACCACCCCGAACAACAAGAAGAAGCAGAACAGACGCCGCTGCAATTCAGTTGCCATAACATTGGGCTAAAATAAAAATTTACTTTCAACAATTTTTATAAGACCAAACAGTAGCGGCTGCGGTTGCCTGCCTCAGTGCTTCATACAAATTAATGTGCTACGGTCTCTTTCATGGTATATTCCGCTCTCAATATTGCTGCCCATCCTAGCTCGAGCTGGCACGCATGTCCTTAGGGCTATTTGCTATGCCTTGTGCATTAATTTCATGCTTTAATGCTCCTACACACATAAACAGGCAACACACACACGCACTCAAGTACATTACAACATGTTGACGTCATAAGTGGTGCGTGGAGATAGAGATAGAGAGATGAGAGAGAGAGAGAGAGAGAGAGAGAGGAAGATTTAGATACTAGATGTGTAGGCGTCAAAACGATTTGTCGTCTAATTGCGGTAGATTTTCACCACTTTCCTGTATATTTATCCACACACACACACACACCTACACTCATTTATGACTAAATATTTGTGTGTGTGTGTGTGAGTGAGTGCTGCACTAATAGAATTTGAATATTTTATACGGCATTGCACATAATTATGCCTAAACATTCAACGGTTAGTTAGTGACGCTTTGTTCTGCTCAAATTAACCACAAATTCATAATTCATAATTCATTTTGGTTTACTCAAATTGCGAATATTTTCAAATGAGAAAGGTAACACGCCAAATGAGAAGGGTAACACGCTACATCAAAGTTAAGCTTAGACTCATAACTGAGCTTAACCGGCCTAAGGTATAAAATAAAGTTACAGCACAGTAGTTATAGGGCACAAAAAAATATATACATATATTATATATAGGCCCAGTGTAGAGGAAGGCATTAAGAAAATCCTAGCGCTAAGCCGCTGGAAATCAAATTGTGTTCCAACAGCTGGCGGAGCCGAAATATAAATAAATACGTAAAAAGTCTATAAAAATACAATAAAAAATCAACCTACATATATTGCAGCTGCACAGTGGTCAAAGTATATAGGAAACTTGAATGAATTTGAAATTGAAACTAAATTTTATAAGCTGCCGGATTTCAATGAAAATAGTTTATTGCATTTAGGCAATCGACAAGGCTACAGTTAACATGCATGTTAAAAATGACATGCAGCTGTACAGTGGTCAAAGCAAATGGAAAATATAAAATGAATTAGAGATTTGTTGAAACTAAATTTTAATGCAAATTGTAAATAATATTTAAAATAATAATTTATTTAATGAATAATACTTTGCTGTATTCAGGCAATTAACAAAACTTCATTTAATATGTATGTTAAAAATAGCATGAGCTTAAAGCTCTCTTTATGTCAGGTTAAAACTTGATATTACAGCTCTTTAAGAAAAACCAGATTGAAGTCAGCGCCAGAAAATGAGTAAAGTTTTAAGAACTGCCTAAACTAACTAGACAAACTAAAGCCCAAACTGGAGTTAATTGTTTGGTTAGCTTGAAACATAAAGCTTACCAAAAAGACAAAGATAATAAGCATACATAACTGTGCCACTTAAACTTAACAGTTGACTAAAAATATTTACTCTATAAACATAGAAAAGAATTGAGATAATGCACAATTTAAAAATGAGACCAACGTCACTAGACCGACGGTTAACCTTCCGAAAACACATACAATTAAGAACAAAGTAAAGAGAGTGTTTTGGTTACTTCAGCTAAATCCCCAACAAACAAACTTGCAATTAAAAACAAAATACCTATATACAAAAGTATACTGACTCCAATTTGAATATCTGGAATAAAAGTCTACAAAATCTCAACATATTTTTATTTAAAATAAATACGTACCGTGAGACGTGCATAAGATTAGACATAGTATAAACATACAATCTACAACACATCACTGCAAACGGTACTCCCAACACAACATACTTGACAGAAGTCTTTGCCTCTAAAGAAACCGCAAAAGACTCAAGAAGATACACCCATCACACTTGCAAGATCACTTTATTTAATTATCATCTCATTAAAGTAAATCACTCGGCTAAAAGCCTCGCTTTTGAGAACAAACAAGTCTAGTTTTTTATCTATCATCCAAGAAGCTAGTACAAGTCATTCCAAAGCTATAACAAATTAGAAAAGCATTTGCAAATGCAAATTATAAATCCTTATTTATTTATTAATTTAACAAAAAGTAAACAAATACAAAAATTCAACAAAACAAAAAATATCAAATTGTTTGCTCAATTGATACAATTGATTAACGCTCTTCGTGAGACTTTTGTCAACTTGAAGCAATGCTTCAGGTGTGCTAACAGTCCATCCGGCCTTTGGCAAATATTAGAAAAAATTCCCACAGCTGTTGGTTATTGACAAACTAAAAACAGATGTTCAAATGAGTTATGGCAAATAGTCTCAGACATATTTGCTCGATCTACATTACTTTTAAATAGGCAAGAAAATAAGTCGAAAGCTACGTCACTCTAAAAGAAATTAAAAAAAAAAAATATTTAAAATTTTTCTAGGAATTTTTTTAAGAATATTATCGTAGCCAAATTAACTGCAAGCTGATATCCATTCACTCTAACTTAGTTAATAACTTTGCTATATTAGCTTTTATTATGTGATTCGTTAACTTTTAACGTTTATTATTATATTCAATTCAAGTCCTTTTCACCATATCTCAACTCAATGTGCACTGCAGCTAGAGCTTAGTCGCATGTGTGAACGGCAATGCTGTTGCTGGTCAGTAAGTTGATTTTATATGCAGGCGCTATGAATTTTATTATCGCATAAAAATAAAATAAAAAATCCAGACGAAAAATACAAAAAAAAAATAAATAAAGAATGGGAAATTTCGGTGTTTGAAAGCGAAAAAAATGCGAACGCTAAAGGCCAGCGCGAGAGAATGTCCAGGGCGCTCGTTATCAGGCACTTTGTCTTTGGTGGCATTGGGGTTTTTCTAAACTGCATTTTAACGACTCCCTGGACGAGGCCAACAAAAGTAAATTTTACCACACACACACACACACACACACACACACACACACAGAGAGAGAGAGATATATAAACTGTGCTCGCACATGTGAAATATTTTGGGTAAGTGCTGTAGAATATTTTTAACGACACAGCCGGCGACGCAGGCCGTTTGAGCGCCTAATGAAAATTGATTTGACAAAATTGAAAATTTCCTTCATCCAGCTTGACCAATTTTTCTTAAAATAAATTCACTTTAGACTAACGTGCTCATTTACATTATTGCAAATGTCTCTGGGCAAAGGTTCCCACAAATACTATTTCAATACTACAAAGCAAGCATTAATCATTTGAGTTAAGGGTTGTTTTTATACTCTGAACCCATTGAAAATCGGGTATAATGCTTTTGTGAAAATTTATGTAACAGGCAAAAGGAGCCGTGGCAGACCCCATGAAGTATACCTTTTCTTAATCTGAGTCGATTTAGCCATGTCCGTCTGTATGTTTTAGCGCCGAGATCTCAGAAGATATAAGAGCTAGAGACATTGCAGTTTTACATTAATACTCGTGTATACCATACGCAGCACGAGTTTATCATTTTTTTCGATAACTCATCCCATTTCTTTTTATCGATAGCAATCGATAGTTTGATTTCGTTTTTGAAGCCTAATTTGAATACTCTTTGACTAAAGACTTCTGATTTACTGTATAGATTTATGCAAGGAATACAATGATTTTGTAACTTTAAGATTTTGGATACTACGCCCCCTTCGCCAAATTTGAAAGAAACGTATTTCAAATAGAGACTTGTGCTTTGGGTAATATATCGAATGCTTGATAAAGATAGTCTCTCTACAAGAGGATTTAATCAACAAATAAGTTTGTTTGTAATAAATACATAAAAGAAGCGTAAAATAATTCAAAAATAATTTCTTCCCAGGTTTCGTGGAATCTCCTAGTCGAGCAGTCTCGACTAGAGCACTCTTACTTACTCTTACTTCTTCTACTCTTCTTTCGTTTTCACTCATGTGTGTGCTGAGCATAATAAATGTTGCTATTCACATTTTTAAATGTGACACAAATGTCTTTTATATTCTTCAGCTTGGCCATTAGTTCGAAAGGGCTAAATCACTCGACTGTCACAAATTGACCCGGCCTAATGAATTGCGCAAAAAAGGTTGTCAATGCTCATAAATATTGACCCAAAACAGATTCGAGCAAACATAATTTAATAAATATAAATAAATAGAGATACATATATAAAATTTATTAATAAATGGCTATTTATGCAATCATAAATAAACACGCGCTAGGAAATAAACGCGAATAAAATCAGCTCAGTTTATCCAATAATATCATAATAATTGTAGACGATTATAACGCTTTAGGCGTATGGACATAAATTTCAGTTTAATCGCAAAATAATTAATTTAGATGTGATTTTTTTTCATTTATTTTTTTTTATTCACAATAAAGCGTTAAATAAATGCACTTTTTAGCTTCATTTAATGTGAAGGCTTAAGTCACGCAAATAACTTTAAGTAATCCAATATGGATTCAATTTATATATTATTAAATATAAATATATAAATTTTAAAATAATTGAAACCATTTTCATGACTATTAATCTAGGATTCACACCGGCTTAAATATGATTTGATTATGCATGAATTTTATCAAAGTTATTTTGAGAATTAAATAAAACAGAGATGAAGATGAGAAGATGTGAACGTGACGTTGAATGTCATTTTAATTAAAGTGCACTAAATAAACAGAACTCAACTACAAATTAGAAAGTTGGCTTAGGAAGTCAAAGAGTATAAGTAAAGCTTGAGTTGGCACAGGCATAAGTGAGTGGAACTTTTCTTAGTTGCACGTTTTTAAACCTGTGAATAACGTCACTTGTGTTTGTGTATTAAAGTCTTGTTAATAATTCTGTTAGTTTCTAGAATTTGCAATTAAATTTCAATTTATATTTAAAATTTTAACAAAAATAATAACTTTTCTGATTTTCTAAGTATCTCATAATTTTATTTTAGCTTTGCTTAAAATTTTTTTTGCTGTCTTATAATTTAATTTTATTTTTTACATATTTTTACGATTCTCTGTCTGTCTTATTATGACGTTTCCCCTAAATTACAATTATACAATTTTTTAACTTCAACTAAAACTGAGCACATATCATGCTAACATTTAAGCCCAAAGTACGAATTTTATTGAGTACAAAAAATACAAATCAATCTATTGTTTAGTTTTTAATTTTATTTTTATTTTTATGTAATGGTTCTCCACTTATAATAATAATAATAATAAAAATAATAATAATAATAATAATAAAAATAGTAATAATAATAATAATAATAATAATAATAATAATAATAATAATAATAATAATAATAATAATAATAATAATAATAATAATAATAATAATAATATTAAAAATTATTCTTAAAAATGCAAAAATTAAATTCACTTTAAAGCAAATTAAAATTTTGCAGAATACGTATTCTGATAATATTTGACAAATTATTTCAATTTATATTTGTTTATTACTTCGGACAAAAAGTCAACTTAGTTAATTATGTGTGAGCTCTTAAATAACCTTTACTCTGCGAACGTTATAATTATTATTTCAAGATAATTAAATGATTATGTTTTAAGAAAAATATTACGTAGAATTGTAGTAATTTAATTTGATTGATATTAAAAATTTGAAATTGCCTATTATAAATTATAATTAATAATTATAAATTTAAATTAATTAATATTTAATATTATATTAGTTTGTTATTATATTTGCCTTTATTAATTAACTTTCTTGAGGTTTTTCATTTACCCAAATTTATAAAATATTAATTAAAATTAAATCAATTAAAATAAATAATGAAAAATAACTTTTTGAAGTTGTTCTAACTGTAATTAAAAATTTTAAATTAAAATTATTAATTATTAAATATATGTATTTTTTATTAATTTATTTGCTTCAGTTCTTTCTTTTACCCAAATTGAAACCCATCTTTAATGTATTCATATATTTTCTTTTTCTTTTCATTTTTTATTTGTATGCCTTAATTTAAACAGATTCAAAAGTTAACAATTGGCAAAATGTTCATTGGCATTTTATGCAAATTGCTAAAAGATTTTAGCCAAAAATTGAGCGATAACTGGATTTGCTGTATGCCAGAAACAATTATGCGCCTCTTTCAAGCGTCGCCTATCACAATCTGCATAAATTATATGAAAATTCATTTTAAAAACTTTTTCATTGGTACCAAACAAAAATCAGACAACAACAAAAAAAAAAAGATGAAATTTTATCAAGCATCTCAGGCAAAATGTCAGGCACCGAAAATGTTGTGCAAATATTTAAACAGCGAGCGGCGGGCATTTCATTTCGTCATTTCGTGCTCCGTGCGGGATTAGTAGCGGGGACAGATGGGCGTGGCGCATGCAAGCGTATAATTCAATTATGGCGAAAAGCACCGGAAAACAGCAATAGCCAAAAGCCGTAAGAGCGCGAAATCAAAAAAATGCAATGCCAGCCGCAGTAGAGCAGCAAAGAGCAAAAAAAAAAAAAAGAAAGGAAATGCAAAAAATTTGGTCTAAAGTGAGCCAAATGCGCAATATAAAACGCTGGGCCACTTCAGCTTATCATTGGCCAGACTATAGCGGGCCTAAAGAGAAGCCCCAAAGATTAAGGCAAACCACAAGCAACAACAATAACAATAAGAAAAACAACAACAACAACAATTGAAAAGTAAGCAGTGAGGGAAAATCATAACAACTAAAGAAGCGTTGAACGTTGAACATCGTCATGGCCATCGTCCAGTGTCCAGAGAGCGAGCGAGAGCTGATGTGAGCCAACCATATTTGCTATGTAAATAATTTAAACCGGAAATGACGTAGATTATGTGCCAGCAGACGGAAGTCACTCAGGCCCCAGCACAAGGCGCTGACCGAAGCGAATGGAACAACAGCAGAAGCAAAAAAAAGAAGGCACGAAAAACGAATACGTATTTGCAAACAATAGCCAGCCCCGACCCCTGGCCCTGGCCCTGGTCAGAAAGAGGCAACATTTTTGCCGTTATTTGCATTTTTCTAGCCAACAACGATTTTCCTTCTCTCTCTCTCTCTCTCTGTTTTTTTTTTGCTTACCAAAATAAATTCAAATTACAGCAAACCAGGACTAACAGCAAAAAAAAATAAATAAATATAAACAAGCAAAAAATTGTCCACGATGCGCTTTTTTTTCGTTTTCTTTGTATTCTGTTAAGTTTGGCATTTCTTTTATATGCAGATTGCTTAATTTACCGTTAGGCGCACAACTATTGAAACAGCAAAATGATATACTGTGTGTGTGGGTGTGTGTGTGTGTTGGTTTGTGTGTGGGTGTATATTGTTAGTTAGTTAGCTCTTCAATTTCACATAGTCTTTTGTACTGGTCAGGATATTTTTTTGCTTTCAATAATATTTCTGTATCGAATTTCGGAATAAATATTAAGTTAAGGGCAGTCTGGTATAATTTTAAGCTTAAATTTTCCACATCTAATCAAAATGCAAGTGAATAATTGCATATATTACAAACTTTATTGATCTCTTCTAGTCTCTAGAGATATTTTAAGCTGATTGAAGAAGAATCCACTTCAAAAAGAGTCTGATCAGGAGTCCATTTTATACTGATCTGCAACTCTCCGCATTAGAACTAGAAAAATATTTAGATTAAATATATCGATATGCCCTTGAGCTTTACCTTTAATAGGCAAACCTTATAACTCTTTCTTTACCTAAGCTATGAGTTCTAACTTCATTATCTTGTATCGCATTCAAAAATGTATTTAATAAATTTCAGCTAACTGTCTCTCTCCATAAAGAACTCAAATTTTGAACTAACTGTCTCTCTTTATAAAGAACTCAAACATTCTACAGTTGAAGAGCAGATTTGATACATCGAAAAATTGCTAAGATATCGCAGCCTGTTCGCAACCTTTAAGACGACTTTACCGCAAGTTTTTGTCCAGACGATTGGACGTCAGTAAGACCAGCTTCATTTAAAATCCTCATACTGCGTTTGGCTCTAAAAAAAAATTAACCATCCTTATGTGGTTAAGGTACTAAATTGTAATGTACAGGCTCTACACAAAAATAAATAGATAAATTAAGTTATGTTAAGATTACATTGCCTAAAATGTAGCGTAATCTGTACATAGATATAGTTCTTAAGTATTCACATATTGTCTTTAAATATTTAATAAAAAAAACAAAAAAAAAAACCAAACAGTGATTCACAACAAATATATATTTAATATACATAAATTATATATATTTTATATTGTTATATAAGATTTATATTATTCTATATATATTATACATTTAAAATATATTATATTTAATCCATAGAAAACTACCCCAAATACCAATTTCTTAAATTTGTATGCAACTCTTAATGGGTTTTTCTGCTTTTTAAGCACAAAAATGAAAAGAGATTACAATATGCAAGTATAGTTATAAATGCATACGTGCAGAGTGCGCAAATTGCTCAGCGTTCATAAATTATTGGCAACGTAATGCTCACAGCTGCTTTTTGGTGGACATGCATAAGCGTCCACATATATATTTTTGGTAATTGCGACAAAATTCAGACACTAAGGTTTATTTATTTACCACCTAAAAGCATGCTATGAAAAGCAATAGGCTCTGCTGCAAAGGCCGTCCGACTGCGTGACTGCTCGACTGCTCGACTGCCTGCCAGGCAGTGGCCATACCACTCGAACGCTTGTCTATAAATCGAGCTCTGCAGCGGTCATAAAGCAGCCCACAAGCCAGTGCTCTAAATGCATTGCGAGTCGACTTGACCAATACCCTGTATTTGAAAAAGATTTTATGAAATGTATCTGAACTGCTTGGAAAGTTTGCTCTAACAAATAACTCAAACGATCTTTTTAACTCTCTCTATCTCTCTCTATCTCTCGCTCTCTCTCTCTCTCTTTTCCCTTGTTTTTCTTCTTTCTCTCTCATGCTTTCTCTCTATTTTCCCTCTCTGTGTATCATGATTTCTCTTTATCATTTCTTTTTCCCTCTATCTCTCTATTTCTCTCTCTTCCTCTATTTGTGCTTCTCTTTTTCTCACATTCTCTTTTTATGTTTCACTCATCATCTCCCTTGGTATCTATTTCTTATTTTGTCGCCATTTCTTCTCATCTCTCATCGTTTTTCTAACATTTTTTTCTCCTTGCATGTTTCTTTAGTTTTGTTCTTTGCCTTTATTTCTCTATTTCTTGTATATCTATTTCTTTCAGCTTTTTGCTCTCTTTCGCTTTTCCTTTTTTTTCTTTGTCTTTTTCCTTTTTCCCCATTTCTAGCTTTCTCTCGCTCCCTCTTACTCAATCTCTCTCTCTATCTCTCTCTCTCTCTATCTCTCTCTCTCTCTCTCTCTCTCTCTCTCTCTCTCTCTCTCTCTCTCTCTTTGTATGCCTTTCATTCTCTCTGTCAATGTATATCTCTCTATAATATACTATCTCTCTCGCTACCACATCTATTGCTAATTGTCCAAAGCTGTGCCCAATGATCAGCAAACCATTCCGCATTAGAAAAAAATTCATTTAATTATATAATTTCACCTTTTTTTTATTTTTTCATATTCAATTTAAAACAGGTATAAAATTTTTAGCGCCGCCACAGTAGCCGTACTTTTAGACGTAGTCTTTATACCCATTACCAATTCTGAAACAGGATATAATGTCATATGACCTTGAGTCACATATTTTTAAGCTGTATGGCGACAGCCTATGAAAATCCTATAAATGTACGACAGCAAAAATTCCCAAAAAGTTACAACAAAATGCGACAAAAAACAACAACAACAACAACAGCAACAACAACAATAATAATAACAAAATAAACACAATAAATACACTTGGAGCATCGCATCTGAGCTTCGTGACCAAATGAGGCCTAACGGGCTATAAAAATTACGAGCTAAATGGCGACGACTACTGCAGAGTGTCTGACCGAAAGACTGAGAGACAAACAGACGGACAGACAGACAGACAGGCAGACAGACAGTCAGACAGACAGTCAGACTGGCTGACTGGTTGGCTTTTTGTATTCAATTTGCAGCAGAGTCCGAGAATTGATGTCAAAGGCGTAGCCGGCAAAATTCATTGACACATAAATTACAGACTGTGAAAATCGCTTTAATGAAAGCCCCCCATGCCGTGAAGCCGAGTCCTTTTGACTGCGCTTCCTGTGTGGCTCCCACTAAAATATATATACCTATTATACTATATAGTATTTGCTTTATTCTTTTCATTTTCTGTCTGGGACAGTCGAGAGTCGAGAGTCGAGAGTTTGTGGCCCACTTCAAATAGCAGCACAATTCGCAGCGATTTCAAAGGAAATCCGAAAAGTAACGGAAACAATTTACTTAATAAACCTGCTCGGCTTTGAGCGTGGTCCGAATACCTTTGAAAATTATAAACGGCAGCTGGAGGCGGCAGAAGGCAGCGAGGGCACAACGCAGAAGATGTTTTGGGGGCGGGGCACAAGCAATGCTGCAAGAGACCTCCATAAATTATAAATATTACGCAAAAAGGCAGCGCAAAATGGCCAAATGGCCAAATGGCATGGCCCACTCTCAACTTGTATCTAAACAACCCATGTGTATGTGTGTGTGTGTGTGTGTGAGAAAGAGACCTTTTGTGAATTGCCTAAAAGGACTTCGATAGAATAGTGAGGTCGCCATGCATTACACATAAATGCGTAACATTTCTTGGCCCTGGCTCACTACAGAGATCACCTTTGGGGCATTGGGACATTGAAACGGAAACCGTTGGGTTATTAAGCTCCAAATATGGGATAAATAAATATGTATAAATTATTATAGAAGCAACAAAAAAAAAAAGGTATTATAAATACCTCTGCAGTATGAGAGGCATAAAAAATATATACTAAATTAGCTGGAAAAATAAATTAAATACAAAAATAATATGTATATATATTTTTTTATGAAATATTTATATTAATTATAATGCAAAGGTATTTGAATCTACCAAAACATTTGTAGACATAGGTATAATATGAAATGTATAAATACTGTATTGAAATTCATAATTAATATTTATAAATAGGGAGAAAAACTATATATAATATATATACTATTTGTATATTTCTTCTAATAGAACCTAACCTTTTGCTTGCATAAATTTTTTTTTTTTTCATTTTAAATACATGGCTAAATATATATGTATATAAAGCTGTTTTATATAAACCTAAAAAAAAGAATTGCTTAAAATAAAATATTATTATATTATATATATTCAAAATCAAATATCATTCTTAAATGAGTATCAAGAGAAACAACATATGAAGCTTCGACACATCATTGATATATTATTAGTGTATTATCTACAACGCAGCTTAAAATTAAGGCGATTTTATTTCAAAAAATGTTGTTTCAACCAAACAATATTCATAAATAGTTTGAGTTAAGTTTCAACAACAAATTTTCTTTCTTTGTTTGGGAAACTAGCAATATTCAAAAATATTCAAATAATATTCAAATATATATTTAAATATAAGAAATTTAAAAAAGCCATATAAAAGCATCAGTTAAAGAGTCTTGTATGTATTTCATACATCGAGTTTTGTACTTAATTCCAAAGAATTTGCCTCTATCACAAAATGGCTTCCACTTCTACGAAGCTGACAGGGCTGTCTGTCCTGTGTAGCCTGAATATGACAATTGCTTAAAGCGAGTGAAAAATAATTCACTTTTATTTTTAAAAGCTGCCGAGGTGTGGAAATATTTGTGTGTTTGTGTTTGTGTAAGATCAATGGAAGTGTAACATAAGTAAGTCTTAAGCTAAAACTCATCATTGAAAGTCGCGTTAGCGTTACATAGCTAAAGAAAAGTCATTGAGCCGTGACTTATTTAGATAATAAAATACCGTATAAAAATAGTAGCAATATACTTCATTATCTGAGATTCACAAAAATAAATCTTCTAATCTATACTTTCAATATTAATAATAACTAAATTAAATTTCCCAATTCCCGCCCTATAAGGCGACTTAGAGAACGCCAGCCTTGTCATCCGCTAATTAGTAACTAACCTCCTCTAGATTTAAGTTTAGCTTAGTAAATAATCTTAACATAGCGATGTAAAATAGAAACATGATTGATTATAGAGACTTAAAGAAGCTCTGCGTGCTTTCAAATAAAATTAAATTAAATGCATGTATAATATATAAAACTAAATTAAATTTAAATGTTGTTAAATTTATTTATCCTGCTATATCCTACTTTCAATTTTAAATAAATAATAAATTTAAGTTAAATATTTTTTAATTAATTTATTAGACTCTGCACAGCACAGCTTCAAAAATATTCATGCAATCAAATGCATAAGCACAAATACCTATTTATGGTAAACGATTGCTAAATTTAAATATATTTCACATTATTAACCAATTGCATGCTCAAATAAAGCGATCTTAAGACCGCATTGTCATAGGTTAATTAATTTGGCTTATATTCAATAAATTGAATGCAATAATAAATAACCTATTCGCAATAAATGAATAAACTAAAATAAACAGAAAATTAATTGCACTCTTTTTTTTATCATGCTGACAGTCATATAATGGGTGAATATATTTGAATTATAAAGCAGCTTAAATTATAAAAAAATATATATATATTTAATACTATATAAACATACATTATAGTATATACATTAATGCTATAAGGAGTGCTGTCAGCTCAGGTGAAAGCTCGCATTTCGGTTATAAATCGAGCTTATCTGGCGCAGCTAATTGAAATATCACCCAAAGGCCGTGCAACTAGCAAAAAGAGGAGCGCCCTGAATCTGATGCCCGAAAAGGACACCGCAAGGAGCGTATCAAATTGTTTACCTTTAGGTATGTGGGCGGGTCCGACGGCAGCAAGAAATAAATAAAATTTACTTTTATTACAAACACACACACACACAAACACACACACGCATGTGTTTGTGTTTCTTTTCCGCTTTTTTTACTCGTATGCAAAGTTCCTTTGCACAAAACATTAAACTTGAATGCAAAGAAAAAAGTGGAGAGAGCAAAAAACCATAGCATATTTTTGTGCGCAGGCATAAAAATCATTTAAATGTTTGTTTGCGCCACGCTCAATGCATGAATGTGTTTGTATGAATATTAATAATCAACATAAACATAAACATGCCCGTAAATATAATACATGTGCCCCATAATGCTGCTAAATGCGAACCCCTGGGACCATCAGACCATCACAAAGAGTGTGTGAGAGAGAGAGAGAGAGTCCTCTGGCCTGGTCGCACAAAAACAAACAAACGTCAACTGGGGACTGCACTGAAGCTGAACCTGAAGAGTGTCCAGAGGCAGGAGTCGAGAGCTGGGCACTACGCTTAATATTAAATTATGACTCACTTTTCGCTTTTATGGCACAACATTTACAATTGAAAAGATTTTCGAGCAGAGCGAGCCGCGCTGTGCGTCCATTTAGTGGCCAAAAGTTCATTACGCTGTTCAAGGACATCGTCATCGACATCGACACGGACACGGGCTTAGGCAAAACTTGCCACCATCATAAACTAAATTAATAGCCCAAAACTCGAGCGCATTTTGACGCGGCTATTAACAGCAAACGAGTTGTGGCTTTTTATTCCAATGCTCAAAATTAATAGCCCCAACTTTTGCATTACGACCAAAAACGAGCCGCCGAAATGAATGAGAAGCGGCGACCAAAGCAAAGCAAGTGCTGCTGATAAGACTCAACAGCAGCAAAAAGGAGATTTATAGATTATCCTCGAAAGTGGCTTTAAGCTGGCCCTTGGCTAATGACACAGTTGTCAGCTGGAAATTAAATGGAAGATTCAGATCGAGTTACACGAATATATAATAGTCAAGGCAACAAAAATAAAATTATTCAATTTAATATAACTTTTTTACTTCAAATACTTTTAGGCAACTTTGTTAAAATATATAACTTATGTATGACTAAACATAAATCATTATTATTATATTTATCACTATCATTATTAAAATTAAAATGAATTATAAATAAAAATCGTATTTGTTATTTACATAAGTAAATAAATATATAGTAAATATTTGGTTATTTAATAAAAAACATGCAAAATGTATAAAATTAAAATGTATATTTATTAAACAACAAAAATTATGAATTAGATAACAAAAAAATGGTAACATGTAGTTTTTTTACTTATTTATTTATATTTATTTATTTATTTTTTTATTATTTAATTGTTTACTTTTTACTTTTAAGAAATAAAATACTCATCATTTACTTTATATTATATTTTTATTTATAACTAATAATGAATATTATAAATGATGAGTATTTTAACTATTTACTTAAATAAAAAAAATATATATTTATATATATATAAATTAAAATAAATAATAAATTTACTGGAAAAATATATTGAATTAATTTTTAAATTTTTTTTAAAAATATATTCACATAAAAATATAAATATTGAAATAATTATTCATATATTGGTATATCTATATATTTGTATAATTAATACAAAATTTCTTTAATATATTTGTCCGAAAAATGTATAACATTTATTATTTGTGCATAAACGACCTACTTTTATTAAAGGCTAACACTAGATTTGTCATTTCCTTTTATGGGTTATGGTGCCACATAGATATTTCCGTTATCTAGTGGTTTCAACTGAGTAATTAGAAAACTTCTATTGTCCGTTTTTTGACAAACAAACCACAATGTGTGTTATTTTACTTAGTACAGTTTATTTGATTTGGTTTCATTGTTTGCTTTGCCAGATAATCCAAACAAAAATAAGTATGTTTGACTTTTCGAATTAAGAATTAAATTCGCATATTAGGCAACACCTGTATAAACTTTGCAAAATATTTTTAGGGACTATATAAGCAATGGAGTTTGAGGGAAAAGTATCATTCACCAACTGATCTGAATAAGATGGAAGTGAAAGTAAATTTTTTTTTTTTTTTTTTTTTTTTTTTTTTTTTTTTTTTTTTTTTAATTTTTTTTTTTATTTTTTTTTTTTTTTTTTTTTTTTTTTTTTCCTCCCTATTTCATTCCACTTATGGGTTATGGTGCCACATAGATATTTCCGTTATCTAGTGGTTTCACTGAGTAATTAGAAAACTTCTATTGTCCGTTTTTTGACAAACAAACCACAATGTGTGTTATTTTACTTAGTACAGTTTATTTAATTTGGTTTCATTGTTTGCTTTGCCAGATAATCCAAACAAAAAGAAGTATGTTTGATTTTTTGAATTAAGAATTAAATTCGCATATTAGGCAACACCTGTATAAACTTTGCAAAATATTTTTAGGGACTATATAAGCAATGGAGTTTGAGGGAAAAGTATCATTCACCAACTGATCTGAATAAGATGGAAGTGAAAGTAATAGTACTAAGCTGTGCACTCCTGGCCTTATGCCTTACATATCTGCCTACGGCGCAGACTACTACAACAGCAGCAGGCCCGACTACCGCCGCAGCCACAACAGCAGCACCAGGTGCAGCCACAACAGCAGCACCAGGTGCAGCCACAACAGTAGCACCAGGCGCAGCTACCACGGTAGCAGCTGGCACGATAAGGAGGAAGCGCAAGTGGAAGGTGGTCAGGAATCCTGGCAAGACAGTCATCAAGAGGACCCGCAATCGAAATAACAACTTATGGTCCAAATTCTGATTGAATAGCTGATAACTCAACATGACCGACAACCAAGAAACGAATTCAACCAAGTTTATGTTACAAATAGATATAAGAAATTGTTACAATCTGCAGATAAAATATAAAGAAATTTTCATATATTTAAGGTTGTTTGTTTTGCTGCGTAGACTTACACACATTTCTAGATGCAGAAAACTATTTATTAATCAGTCAACTTTTAGAAACAAGTGCTAAAGCTGAAAGTTAGTATTCTGCTCTTCTCTATTAAACATTAATGAAATAATTAAATACAGTATATACTTTTCAAGTTGTTATATTGGTCCCTTGATCTATGTGATTCATATTTCCAAAACAGCTATAACTATAAAGAAGAATAAAACAATATACTTAAGGTTCCAATACAATACACAATATACTTTAGTTTACCCTTTTTTCTGCCCAAATAATTATATTCAAAAAAGTAATAATACACAAACAAGTTATCTACGCAATGACATGTATATCTATCTTTATTAATGATTCAATCAGTTAAATATGGCCAGATATATATAAAATAGTGAGTCAAATGTTATCTGCAAAAATACGAGGCAAAACTGTCTTTCATGGCAAGTAAACTTAGAAAGAAGAGCATGGCTAGATTTCTTTCATAATTAAGTCGGATATAGTTTATATATACATTTATATATAAATGTATATATAAACTATATCCGACTTAATTATGAAAGAAATGTATATATATATATATATATATATATATATATATATATATATATATATATATATATATATATATATATATATATATATATATATATATATATATATATATATATATATATATATATATATACGTATAAGATCTCGTGTCACACTTATACAGTTTTCAATTATTGCAAAGATTTTATAGAAATATTTTAGATATATTTTTATATAAAAAAAATAATAATAATAATAATAAAATAAAAAGATATATAAATATTAGTCAAGTTATATTCGAAAAAAAAGTTAAATTTATTTTTGATAAATCAAATTGCACATTTTCTATTTGTCAAAGAGCATTAAAGAGAACTTGAAGAGCTTGCTGCAATCTGTATAAAAATGAGGCGCACTAGAAGTCAAGTCTATTGGCACGAGAGCTCCGCACAATTTCCTGACTCTGCACATGTCAAGCCGAAGGTGTGGGAGACGAATGTAATTTAAAGCTTGAAACACTTGAACTGGAGAGAGCAGAGAGAAGGGCGAGAAGTGAACTACGACACAAAGCACTTAGGCCAAGCTGTCAAACATTTTTGGGCATCTCGCCACGATTAGAGGCAGAGCCGCAATTGTTATAACGTTTATTGTTTTGCCATATTTTTAGCACAGATACCAAACAAAAACGCGATGCTAATGCGGCAAATCAGCAGAAGAACAAACTTTTTCGCGCTCCCCACTCCTCGGCATCCTCATACCCATCCTCATCATCTGTCCAAAAATTGAGATGCTGGCAATGTGTGCACTGATATTTTTAGAGCGACTTCCAAAGCCGGAAACAAAAATAATAACAACATGCTACATGAGAAAAGTAGGAAGGAGGAGCTGAGGTTGAAGTTGGGGTTGGTATTGGGGGGAGGCGGGTAGGGGGAGTTTGACGGAGATAGGGGATGGATGGATGGTAGGTGGTAGAGGTGGTTATTGGCAAGTGAATGTGTTCCCATAGACCAAGACAAGATGAGGCGAAGCAAGTCAAGTACATGCCAGACATACCAAATAACTTTACTTATTTATGCCCAACAGCGAATCGTGCTATATGCGGGTGGGGAGATTAGAATTGAAACTGTGGCTAGATCGAGGGGGGGAGGGGGAGGCGGGAGGTCTGTGGCTGCTAAGCCAACAAGAGCATTTGTGTCAAATGGCGTAAACGCAAAGCAATCAGCGATGAGGCATCAATAATTCGAAACGCGTTTGTGTTCTCTAGTGTAGCACTGTGCACTGTGCCGGCACGAAAAAAGAACTTAAAGAACGCTTTGACAGCACTGTTGACTGCTAATTGAACTGTCATGACAGTCATATGCCCTGTTAGCATTGTCAAGCTTTTCCTGTATAAAAAGCTTTTTCAATTTTTTTATATTGTATTTTCTTTATAAAAAGATGAATAACTATTTTCTGTAAAATAATAGGAGCAGAAAACTTGTTAAATAAATAAAATATAAAAAGTTAAAAAATATTTAAAGAAAAAAAAAGTATAATAATACTGGATTTGTGATTTTAATTCTCATTGACTATCATTATGAAATGAAAGCAAATCCTCTACCCTCACACAACTACCTTCATTTGACATAAAAACAGGGTATCTGAAATGAAAAAAGAAAGACCCCTAGCCAAGAGGTCATATTAAAACTAAAATTGCTTTCAAGTTGCGGCATTTGTTGTGGCTTCGCCTTTGACTTGACTTTTGTTTGTGGTCGTCGCCCACTCGCTTTCGCCTGCGCCTTTGCCATGCCTTGATTTATGGCGCCACTTGCAGCTGACAAGCGCCACAAAGTATGCCACATTTTTTTGCGCTTGCCATGCCCCAAAACGCTTGGCCTATTAAAGCATTTGACGATTCAGCCTCAACAGCCTCGTGTCTCATTTTCATTTGGCTCGCTTGAGCTACGCCTCGTCTTTTCTTTTTATAGATATAAATATGTATATATACATATACATATACATATACATATACATATATATATGCATGTTATTTTATGTTTTCGCGGTCACGTTTTTATCTTTTGCGAAACAGGCTATGGAAAGTAGAGCTGAAATAAATTGGCGTTTACTTTAATTTTTGTTTTGGCCAGCAAAGTGTATTCTGTTTGCAAACTTTTAGCTGAAATTTATGTGTGTTTATATACGCTTTGCATATACCCTATAATCAAATAAGCCTCTGAATGGATAATATTAATTCAAGTAATATATAGTATAAATTTATTAAAATATATAAATCACATCTAGACCATTTATAGCACATCATAGTTAAACCTACTCCAACTACTTTTCCCCATTGGCCCATTACAGAGCACTTGATAGTCAGTCAGCCGTGGCAGACAATTTTTCTATCTCAGACACTTTTAGTGTTTTATTTATGTTTTGTTTTGCCGGACACTTAGCGATCGTTAGCCTTATGACGGTATCGAAACATTGGACAATTCCTATTTTATTTTTGCTGTTCTCTCATATGATATAATTTATTACCTTCTCTATGTGGAATGCTGAATGGCTATGTAAAGTTGATTTACTACCGAAATTCGGCAAAGATTGCGCAATTTTTATGAGAATTTAAAGCAACAAAGCCGCCTGCACGTGCGGCTAAAACTCATGGCAGTGCAGGAAATGGCCCAACAGAAAAAAAAAGGAAAAAGAAGAAGAAAAATAAAGTCTTGTTGAGCGCTCAGATTGTTTACATGTGAATCCACACGGAATCTAGCGAAACAGCGGGTTGACTTCCGACTAGGCCTTCCACAGATGAAACAAAAAAGGGAAGGAATTGAAAGAAGTATAGTAAGAAAAAACTCAATATTAGAATCATATCTGGTGTGCACTGCACAATTGCCATAGATGAAACAAAAATAAAAAGAGGAGGATAAGAAAACAAAGTAATCTAAAATTAATACTAGGCACGAATCCCGTAGCACAGTGTACGAATTTGAGTGAAAAATGTAACTTCTACTAGCCAAAATATATATATTGTTTAATTTTGTTTAATTTTTTAAAAATAACTTTAAGATAATATTGATTCAATTTTTAATGTATAATACTTGATTTATTTCTTAGCTTTCGATATTATTATTAAAATACATTTTCCCTTTAATAATTATAATATTAATGCTTTAGTTTTAACTTTTTGTTGACACTCGCCAAGTAAACTTTTTTTAAAAAATATACAAAAAAAAAATAAATAAATAAAAAATATAACATTAAAAAATATATATATAACAAAAAAACAAAAACAAAAATAGTATTATATTATAAACATTTATATATATAAAAGAAATTTAATTTTAAAATATAAAAATTAAACTAACCTGAAGAAATAATAAAAATATTAATTAATTAAGTTAAAGTTTAAAAAATTAAAAGTAAGCTAAAATAAAAATAAGTAATAAATAAAAGAATAAAATTTAGAGCAAATTAGAATAATATAAAATTGAATTATTAATAAAAAAAAAAATAAACCAAAAAAACAAAATATTAAAAATAAAAAGAAGTATACAAAAAACCAAAACAAAATAAAAATATAAACAAATATTAAATAAAACAAGATAATAATAAAAAAAAATAACATAATAATAAAATAAATAAATAAATTTAAAAATGATCTGTTAAATAACATTTATTTTCCTGCAGCTTAAATTTCTATATATCACTTGTTAACATATTGTGCACATTAAACTCATATTATTACGGACATTTGTTAGTCCTCCTACGTAGAGCAAAAGTTTCTCAAATAAAACGATTTCGTAATTTCCACACAATTCGAATGAAATACATACTCCAGCAGTGGCTCAGCTACTGCCACATTGTGACACATTTTCTATTTAGCTTTTGATTGGAGTCAGTGTACCCAACGGCAGGGTGCCGCAACGAGGCTCTAATTGAAATAGAAATTGTTGTGACGGCAAATTGCGCAAGGCAATGCAACGCAACGCAACGCAACGGCATGTCTGTACAACTTGGCCAAAAGCAAAGTTGGTAAGGCGTCAACTTTACAACTAGTAGTAGTATGGCAATTGCCTTAAAGTTACGGCGGCTCTAAACTTTTCTTCGGCGCTGTCATAACCAGTCTAGTCCCAAACTCTGCCATAGCCAACCAACCAACATCATATTTGTGAAACTTTGGCCGAAAAATAAAGCTGAGCAAGAAGAATAAGAAGAAGAGCAACTTGTGCAACTGTCGACCAGAAACTTCACATTTTAAAATAAAATTAAGTGCGTAATTGAAAGTGCAAATAAAATTGCAGACACCTCTAGAACTACTCTTATTAAGTAACTTCCAACACCTTTTGACAGTTGCTTTAAAAAATCATAATATGAAAGAGGTGAAAGTGTGCTAGTTGGGAGTACTCGAATAGAAGATACTCTAAGCCATGAAAACATCTATTGATTCAATCATTGCATGCATTTTATATGGATGTATATGTATGTAAACATGGAAGATTACGTAAGCACACATATTAAAATAACAAATAGACTCAGCTTGTTTTAGATTAATCAAGAATATATATGTATATGTATAGTATATGATGTCTTTTTTTTAGGTATAGATTTTTTTTTACATTTTATAAAAGCCTCATTATATTGCTTTATTCGATTCAGCTTTAATCATTAAAGCATTATATTGTTCAGAATAACATTTATGGCTACTTAAGCTACTAACTTCATTCATATTAGCGCATTGAATCTTTCACTATTTATATGCTTTAAATGAGGCTAATAATTTAATTTTTAATAAAAAATAATTAAATTAAACAAAAAATAATCTTTAAAATAATTTAATTAATTTCAAGATAGCTAACTATATATGCAAGGATTTTGAAATATATATAGAATCGTATATTATATAACATAATATATTTATATGTACATATTATATATTATACCACAGACTTATGAAAAATATTAATCAAATATACGCAGAAAAATTAATAACATTTAATATGAAATGCTAAAATATGTACAACTACATAATATATACAAAATATCTAAATAAATATACATATATCATTATATACATATTATAACATATTGAAATATACTTATATTTAGCTAATATACCCCACATACAATACCCTACACTTTATCGCATAACTATTTGAGCTGAAAACTTTTTTGCATCAGCTGGCAAACAAAAATTGTTTGCAAATGCGAAATAATATTTAAAGCAAATAGCAGAAAGCAAAATGTGTTTTGTTTCGATAAAAACGCTGCACTTTGTTTCAACCGAATGCCTCACTCTCACTCTCACTCTTACTCTCATTCCTACTCTCTGTTTCACGCTGCTGCAACCAAAAGATGTCAAGGCCCAAATGCTAAATGCATTTATTCATATTTCTGGCCAGAAATTAATTATGAAGAGGAAAAATATCAAGCATTGAAGAGAAAAATTGCATGCACTGTGCGTGTCCCCTGATAAATTCGTGCAAAATTTCTAATTTTGCCAAAAATATAAAAATTAAAAAAAATATTTCAATTGTTTTTATACAAGAACTCAACAAAATTTGTATGCCAAGCTGACGATTTAATTAAAATTTATGCATACTGTGCATCATGTGGCATAGATTACAAAATTTGAGTTTTACCACACACACACAGACACACAAATAAACTCACACATACATACATACATACACTGAGCATATTTCTTTGAAAATCAATGTATCTCCATGTGGCAATAGGTTCTCATTGTTGTTTGCAAAGCCAACGGCTAACATAAATTGTCAGTTGCAAATCCTTGACAAATCTGCTGCATTGGCTCTCATTTATATATACTATATACATATGTATATATATATATACATCTTTTTTGACGGTGTCCTTTAGCGAGATAAATCTTTATTGCCTCATTTTGCTCAAAGCTGATTTCTCTTCGTCTTTTTGTCCTGGCGCGCCTCAACTTACTTACGCGTTGCCAAACTAACTGCTCCTGCCCCCCTCTCCCTTCGGCTTACACTCGGCTAGTGTGGCCAAAAAAAAAAAAAAAGACAAAGGCTCTGAAAGATAACGTCTACAGTGAAAAGTCCGCAGCGCTGCCAGTGTAACAGCAGTTGCCTGGTATAGCAACAACTTCGGGAAATAAAATGGCAAAACTTTGCAGCAATGAATGACAAATAAAAACGTAAAACATTTCAAATGCTCAGACCAACAACAACAGCAACAACAACAAGGACAGCACAACGACACAGAAAAAAAAATATAAAAATAAATTGTGGCAAAGAAAAACTAAATGGAAACCGAAAAAGTTTTCTGCTTGGCCATTTCGCTGCCTGGCCATTCACTTGGCTTTAATTTCTCGCTGCGACGCCCGAGTTAATAATTAATTTTCCTGTTGCCAAAAAAAAAGGAAGAAAAACAAACAAATAGAAGGGAAAAAAACTAACTTTAAGCCTAACCAAGTGCTGCTGCTTCTTAGGTTTTATGGCTCTCGGCAAAGGGCTCTCAGAACTGTTTGTCAATACTTATTATTGTGTACATAAAAATACAATCTTATTGATGGGCAGCTCGAGCCGGTGCTCTGACAAATTGCGAAACATGATTCCTGACAAGGGTCAACTGCCATTTGGCTAATTTTCTTTTGCTGTCAATTTAAAGATAAGCGAGACATTCAGAAATGGAAAATGGAAAATGCTCTGCTGAAATTGTGAATGTTTAATTTTTAATTGATTGGAAATTTAATTGGTTTTTGTTTGAATAGTTATTTACATTATTTGGAGAACCTTTTACAAATATATTTATTTAAAATTATAAATCAATAATAATATATTATTCAAAATGTACTAGTTGCTGTAAATAACAAAACCTATTTAATAATAATAAGTTTGTTTTGTTTTGAAAATTGTAAAAGTACACAAATAACTTAACATTTTTAAATATAATAATTAATATGAAAGTAAAATAACATATTTAATAAAGAATTAAAATAAAAAGAATTCATAAATAAAATTAAAATTAAAATAAAAAAAAACAAAAAATTTTAATTTAATTTAATTTAATTTTAATTTAATAATAACAATTAAAATGAAAAATATATGTTTTTACATATAATAAATATGAGAAAAAATAATAAATAAAAAGCCTTATAAAAAAAAATTAAATTTTGTAAATTTTTAATTTTGCGAAAAAAAAGTTGGAGAGTAACAAAAAAGTATATTTTGAAAATTTATACACCAGAAACTACAAAAAGGCAATTAATATAATAAATAAATATAAATGTGCAAATGGAGAACAAAATAGGAAATATTATTGATATATGTATATATGTTCTACCAATCAAATTTGAAATAAAAAAATGATAATGCATAAATTGCGAACGTGAAATAATTGCTGCAAACCAAAAATATAATTTAATGATTACAGCAAAAACCAAGGATATATATAAGATAAAAAAAAATTTTTAAAAAAAAATTAAAAAAAAAAACAAAAAAATATGTAAAAATATACTGAAAATAATTTTTTTAAATATTTATTTAAAATGAGTTTATTTAAATAAAATAATACAAATAAATTTAATATATCACGTTGTGATATATGAAAGTATATTAAAAATTAATTTTGAAAAAATATTTGTTTAAAATGAGTTCAATGTTAATAAAAAATGTAATTTATAAAATATAAATAAATAAATATAAAATATTGTATTTACGCCGCCTCGAAAGAGCTTCAATCTAACAATATTTGTATTCAATCTAAAAACATATTTGGCTTGCCACATTTGTTGTCGAATTATAATTTTAATGTAAACAGAATGCAGGCTTAGAAATATAAACATTTTTAATATAAAAACTCACTTATATTTAAATGTAGCTTTTCCCATGAATTTGACCAAATTTGATGTATTATTATTATTTTTGTTGCTTAGTGTTAAGTTCCTGGAAAATTGGTAACAACAAACAGCTCGAAGCAATTTCCTTAGCTTCTGTAATCGTTCTGTTGCCTGACTGAATTTCCCACTGGATTTCCCCCTCCCCATTCCCTCTCCTTCTCACCACACACACACTAAAAAGTCAAACTGAGCAATTGCAGACAACACACGTTGCACAGTTCTCATGCTTGCTTGGCAAACACAACTGCAAACAATATATATACGTATATACAGTGTAAAAGTTGGTCTACTATTCATATTAAGCATACGCCATGTGTATGCTGGCAATGTATGTTACTACGTTGCGTATACGTTCCATATGCCAACGCCGCCAAAAACACAATTTCTGTTTCGGCTACGTGGTGAAATTTAAATACAAGCAACTGTAATTATGAAGTATCCGGCTCACTGTGGACACCACAAAAAGTCATACAGACACACACACACACAAACACACACACACACACACACATACATATACAAGTGTATATTTGTAGTACCCGAAGCCTTAACTTTGTGTTTGCTTAAACAGCAGCTGGCGCCTCGGCTTTGTTTGCTTTTCATATAAATTGTTTCGCACAATTTTCGCTGCTGTTGTTTTTTTTTTTATACATACATATATTCCCCTATTTTATGTTGTTTTTTTTTTTCTTTCGTATATATCTTGTGCCCGCACGCTTTTCACTTAATTTCGTGTTACATTTTTGGGCCCCATAACTTTTGCCCCAAAACTAAACGAGTTTTAATAAGCCACGCGTTTTGGCTGTTTATGCATTTGCGATTCCATAGTTTTGTTTAGGCAATTTACCCACCATCCTGCGGGTCAGCCGGAAAAGCAAATAGATAGAGATGGAGATGGAGATAGAGATAGCAAGAGAGATGGAGTGAGAAAGAGAGGCATAGAGATCGAGTAAACTGTTGTACAGTTTCAGTTACAGTTGGGAGTTGTTGCTTTGTTCGCGAAACCGAGACAATTCTAACAATTTGAACTTTTCAGCAAGCAAACAAAACTTTTTTGCCCACAAATAAACAACAAATGAAAGCCAATGCTCCGTGGCCAAAATAAACAAAATAAAAAATACATAAATATATACATGTGTATGTGTATAGAAATGTGTATATTTATGTGTATTGATGCAGCGCTGTGCGAGCAGCGTTGTGCCTGTAGCTCGACAAGTAAACCAGGTTAAGCACCTCTGCTAGGAGACGATTGCGTTAGCAAACTGTGCATAAGGGCTTGCATACCCTGTAATTCAGAGGCGATTCTGTGCATTACGAGAGTATCATATTGTAATATAATATAAAATGAAAATCAAATGGAATAAATAGAAAATAATAAGAAATTCTTTTACAAAGTAAATTTATGAGTTGTAAAAATATATGTTCCATATTTTTTAATAAAAAAATTACAAGTAAAATATAAAAAAATAATAAGAAAAAATAAATAATAAATTATATATAAGAAATTATTTTGAAATAAAAATAACACAAAAAATTAAATAATAAAAATAAATTTAAAAAAAAATTAAATAAAATAAAAGATAATATTTGAATAAAATATGATCATAAAAAATAACAAATATATAGTTTCCTAAACAAGTCGCTCAATCATAAACGGGCAACCTCGCGATCTAGTTTAGGGTCGTAAGTGTTACAGTTAGGAAGAGTAAAAGTAAGTAAGAGTAAGAGTCCTATGCTCTAATTATACGCCGTGGGAGACCTTGGAGATATAACTATAGGAAAATAGATGTTTTTTTTTAAAGAAGGATGTACCTATTAGATAAAAATTGTATTTCTAAGCTCTACAAAAATGAGTCACTCAGCATAGATGTAGATCACTTATCTGAGTACAACGCATATAGCTATAGACCAATGATATGGGTCACCAGAAGGACGATACTCAGCAAAATGGATGTGAAGACTGGTTGGACCAATTGGCACATCGAACCACTCTGAGAGTTCCCCACTATTAAAAGATATAAGTAGTCGGTATAGGCTGTTCGGTATAGATTGCTCATCTGAGTAGAGCATAGCTCACTCCAACTTACTCAATAGTATTTCATATTTTAAGTAAGGTGGCTGATGATGATTATACCCAAGTAGGCAATCGTTTTTAAGCATGTAAAATTATCAATATTGAATGTAACTTTTAACATATTTAAAAGAAAATTGTTTTTTAATTTTTGTAAATAAGTATAAGTATGTAATTTTTGTAGTAAGTATATATGTACATAAATCTGTTAATATAAACGCATAGATAACTTCATTTTTTATATCGCTTACAATTTGTTGTCTTGGAAGTCCAGCGGATCAAAGAGCTTCACAAGCCTTTAATCCAATTCTTGCTTAGTCAATTTCAATTTTAAGTAGTTCTAACTAGCTAGTACTTGTCATCAAAATAAAAAATTAAGCCACAGTCTAGTCTAAAATTCGATCTCTCAAGAAAACTTCATTTCATATAGAATAATATCAAAAGGCAGGGATAATATATATATATATATATATATATATATATATATATATATATATTATAAAATCTCTAACCAGATTTAGGAGGGAATAAAAGTGTTTACAGCAGCTGTCAAGCTGCAACAGCAATCAAGTTAAGAAGAGGATATACTACACCCATATACACCCATGCACACACACGCCCATTTATAGTTTTATTATAGCTCTGGCATTATTTTAAGGTGTAAAAGCTGGCTGTTGGCAAGTGTGTGGAGCATAAAATAGACCCGCAAACATCAAACGGCTGCTGTGGAGCATGCAACAAACGAGCCTGCAACAGCCACAACAAAAACAACAATCACAAATACATAAAGTTTTCTAACTGAAACTCCTACACATACACATACACACACACACACTCTCTCGTTTACTGATAGAAAACTATATGTTCTATATAGAAAAGAAATGCCCTGGGCAATTGAGCAACATATCGAATTGGCAGTCAATTGGATTTGGTTTTTGATTTAGCATGCATTCAGTTCGGCTCGTAATCAATTGAGAGCAATCAAACCAAATGTTTCAAATGTGTCTGATTTTCGATGAAATTGTAATCATCTTTGCAGCAAATGCAATTCACTTCGTTCCCAATTCCAACTAAACTAGTTAAGTCGATGATAGCTGCTAAATTTTTTCACTTATTGCACAAATTTAGTAGAATTTGTGTGAATTGTAAATTGAATCAAAATATAAATTTTATTATTTAATTTACTAACGAAATGCCTCAAACAAGTAGTTAAGCTTCAGCTTCAGTTTATAAAATGTGTTTGGCTTGAACATTTCAAAGAAACTAAAAGTTGGCAAAGTTTTCTTTTGACAAATCTTCTTCAACTCATTGCAATTAGTTTAAATTTTCTGATAAGTTTTCATTTCACAGGAATATTCAAAACTTTTATATGTAAAATAATATTATTTGCTTTTAAGTACTCGATAGAGCAAAACTAAAAAAGAAGTTATGGCTTGTAAGCCATGTTCGGCGGACTGCCATCAAATACTTAAAGTTTAAGTTATGAAATAAATTAATGACAGCTTTTTTTACAGCAACAATTTATTATTTAAGAAATGTACTTCATGCTTAGAAAATAAATATTTGAGTGAAAACCATTTAGTGTGCATTTATTAGTCGGTTTTTGATGGGTAGAGTTAAAAAAAAAATTAATAGTGAATTCAGTAGAATTGCAGAAACTATATTTAAATTTTTCCTAAGAACGCCAAGTTAAACGCATTTATCAGCTGAGAAACGGAAATGACTTCAAAAGTATATCGACATAGAAACACAATTTCTAATTTTTTTTACATATTTACTTTTTTAATACAAAAATACTATATAAATGAAGTATAAAATTTATGTACACATTCTACACTTCAGAAATAAACAAACAAAAACAACTTTATCAAATTTGCATCATATAAAAAAAATAAATTGAGATCCATTAAATAAAGAAAAGCATAAATACAATACAGAAATTTTTATTTTTATTTTTAACTTTTAACTATTTAACTTTCAATATTTCTATTAAACAAGTAACAAAGCTCTAGTGGAGACGGCTCGACTATACACAGTTAAATGTTATTATCACGGTCTGAAAGTTTTATGAAGATTGTCCGTAAATAAAAAAAAAATTATCAAACAATCAAGTTCCCATAGTAAGCCCACACTGCACGTGTGTGTGCACACTGTATGTGTGTGTGCATGTTTTGTTTCTTTTATTTTAAACTTAAATTTCAGTTCCTGGAAGGGTTTAGGATATCTCGTAGTCGAGCAGTCTCGACTAGAGCTTTCTTACTTGTTTAACTTTAGCCTTCGCTATTATTTATTTAAGAAAAAATTTTAAACTGTAAAATTTTGAACACACTTTCCATGAATAGAATTTTAAAATTGATTAAGTTTTTCAATGTAAATATAAACAATTAATAAAATATAATTTTATTGGATACCAAAAAAAATTTAAGAATAAGCTAATTGTTTTACATTGAAAACAAATTTCAGATAAAGTAAAAAAAATATATAAATTTTTAAATTGTGTTACGACTGAATGTTAAATTGAATTAAACCAAAAATAAATCGGTTTAAGCTCTAATGGAATTAACTGCAACGGCAGGGCTTACTTTTACGCAGCAAACAGCAAAAATATTGTAAGAAAAGCCACAGAAAAAAGCATATATATGCATATAGTATATATTTATATATACATATATATTTATGTGTAACACAAAGAAACAAAAGTGCTCTAGTTGTCAATGCCTGACTGGCCAATACCCCTTGCAGAGTCATATCCAGAGACAAAAGCGCATGGATTATATCGAACAAGCTGTAGACTATATAGACCTACCCACTCAATACGGTTCAAGAATACTTATATACACATACATATATACATATATTCCGTTTTTTACATTTTGTATGCACATTTTCACACAACTCTTATACCCTTTCTTTTGCACCCACTTGCAATGGTAAAAATGTATATAAAAAAAATAACATTCTGTACAATTTTGTGAAAACTGTCTGAAAAATGCGCGCATATATTTTTCAATGGTAAACCGATATGTTGCTGCGCCTGACAGCCAGCAATAAAAGAAATACACACACACACACACACACACATATGTACAAATACATACACAGTGACTGTGAAATACATAAAAGTGGGCGTAAGCAAGGGGCGGCAGTGTGGAGGCCTCCGAGTGCTCAAAACGCAGCACGCATTGAGCTTTGGCTAACCGCTGATGTGCAAACAATAAAGTTCAAGGATACACACAAACACACACATATGTTAGAGTCCATGAGTGTGTGTGTATTTGTTAGTGCCATTTGTAATAGAGTTTGTTGCATACTTTGCGGTCGCCTAGCCCGTGGGTCAAGTTGCGCTCATGTTGACTTTGGCAGCCCAGTTAATAGCACACACACACACACACCATCAAAAAAACACACACACTCACACTCACACTCACACTCGCACTCACTCATTCTGTTTGCTGTTTGTTGAGTTTTAATTATGCTAATGCAAAATGCAAGCACACATGCTCACACGCACACACACACACACACACACACACACACACGCACACTCGCACACACTCTCTGCAGCTTCAGGTGCTATGCCTTAAGCGCTAGCAAAAGTTGTTTGACTTTTGTGCAGCTTCTTTTGGCCTTTTGGGCCAAAACGTTTTTTCGGGCCACATTTTTGGGTCAAGCTTCTACATCATTTGGCCAAACAATACACCTCAAGCACTAAATTAATTGGTGCACAGACACGCCCACTTTATACACTGGGCATAGTTCACGCTCACTTTCCAATTGCTGTTGTCTTTAATTAAAAATTCAAATTGTTTGGCATGCAACTAAAAGTAGTTAGTTAGCTCCTCCTCCTCCAACTCTCGCTGCCACTTTAGTGCTGTCTCACACACACTCACACATACAGAGATACATTTCCTGCCCCATGTGGCAGTCTGTTGCAGCAGCATACTTGTGCGAGTATTTAATTACATTTACTCTTTGAAAGCGGCTGCCGAGCAATGAGCACAGAAGAGACACAGAGACACAGAACAACCTTCACCCGCTGTCTGATAATTGTTTAAGCACACAATTCTAATTAGTCTTGGATTAATGTGAAGTGCAGCTGATTGTTGAGCACTCGATGGCTGGGGCAAGACTGTGTGTGGCACACTACACTCCCACACTACAGCCACAACAACAAAGACAAGAAGTCGCATTGGCATTACGCTTTAATCAGAAGTGGGGAAAAATAACAAATTACGGTTACGTTTTCCCATTAAGTGTAAAACTTCGCTTTAAGTGTAATTTGTTGTAGAAATCATATTATAACGGATAACTTATTGCAAATAATAGTAAATAATGAAATAGTAACGTGATTATCTGCTAATAAATATAAGATGAACAAATGTTTATAAAGATAATTAATTTGTTTAAAATATTTATTAATATTATTATATGGCTTTTGTAAGATAATAATATATATTATTTAGTTAAAATAATATATAATAATAAAATTTATTTTTTAATCAATACAATATATAAGTATAATATATAACAATTTAATAAAACATTAATAAATAACAAATATTTATAAAGTAAATAATTTTAATGTTCTTTGAAAAGGCTCTAAAATAAACTTAAATAATGGAAATAATACAAAATTTACAAAAATAAATAAATAATTAGATAATTAGATATTTAGATAAGATGTAAATACTGGCTTTTAGCCCACATATAAATTTAGCGATGACTGCGCTATAGAGTCTTAGACAATAAGCTGCAATAAAAGAAAATTTAAAAAAAATAAAAATAATAATAATAAAATATGATTACAAAAATATTTAAATAACAATAAAAGCGAAGACAAATTTAAACTGTTTTATATAAGAGGTTTTATTTAATTTTGTTTTGTTAGTATTAATAATTTATATTACTGTCATTGTTGTTATTATTTTGGATAACAATAAACCAAAATAATGATAATAATAATCATAAAAAAATTATAATATTAGCAGCCCAAGCGCTGCCAAATCCAACAGGCTTAGATATATACGCCAAAGCTTTTTGATTCAAAATTTCAACTCTCAAGTAGTTCAGTTACCATGATTTCTGAGATACCGGAAAATCTTGACACTTTATAATTCTAAGTATTACACGGGTATATATTGAAAATTTCAAGTCTATAGCTTCAATAGCTGTGAAATGGTCTACATTCATATGGACAGACGAACGGACGGCAAAACGGACATTGCATAAAATCAATATACTCATTTCACTAGAGTGAATGAGTATAATTATTAATATAAGTAACTAAAATAAACAATATATAATGATAATAATAATATCGTGAATGAGTATAATTAGTAATATAAGTAACTAAAATAAACAATAAATAATAATGGTAGCTATAAAAATATAATTTAAAATAAAGTAATATATTAATATTAATTAAAGTTATATAATGCACATTATTATTATAACCTGTATATGTAAGTAACTTGTCAAATGCAAATAATGATAATCAAATTATTTTCAAATAATTAGAGTAAAATTTGTCTATTAAAATTTGTAATATTTATTTATAGAAAAAATTTGAAAAAAAATATTTATTGTAAATTGGTCTATTAAGCTTTTAATATTCATTAGTTTATCATTTCAAGTAATTTATGTACAAGTAGGCTTATTTAATTTTATAGTTTGATCTTACACAAATATAAAAAATTATTCATTTTTGGTTTTTTATATTTGCTCGAAACTATGAAATCATGTAAGCTATACACATTTAAATTCAATAGAATATTATAGAGTTTAATAGAAACCTTCAGAGATTGATATTTATATCACATGACTCAAACGAATTATACAGCGAAATTTGCGACCTTCAAAAACATCTTTAACTTGAACTTGAATGGAAATATAATCAAAACTGAGAAGTTTTTTTCTTTAAGGAATTTATAAAAATTTTATTGAGTTTATATGTAAATATTTATTACATATTAATTTTATTATATGTGCTGTCATAAGTACCTTTATGAAAGTATCTTCTCCCTTTTACTGTTTATTGACAGTGTCAATAGCTTTTCTGTTTATCTACTATTAAATTTCCACGACACTTTTCACAAAGCACAAAACCAAAGACTTTACCTCAATTTATCACTTCTTTCCTTCCTTTGTGTATAATATATAAAAAAAATATATATAAAAGTCGAGCTCTTAAATAAATATTATACGAGTGCGATTAGTTATAAAAGTCATAGATAGCAGGACAACAATAAAGTCCTGGCCGGCTTAGAACACTGAGAGGCGTCCCGTGGACAGCAACTAATGAAGGGTCACTTATTGAATAGAGCAAAGACAAAGGTGCTAAATCACGATGACAAATGATAAATGAGAATTATGTAATTATGGCCAGCTTCAATGATAAATTTATGCATTATTTAACAGGAATTATAAATGTCATGGAATGGAAAAACTAATTCACAGAGAACATCACGACCAGCATAAAATCTTTTGAATTTAGTTCAAAGCATTTTCTCTCACCATTTAACATAAAAAAGAACATCAAAGCAATTGTACTCAAATTTAATTGAGTTGGGAAATCGCATAAAAATTGATGGAAAAAGTCAAAGCGAATTATATTGTGCGAGTAAATATTTGGAACAAATCTTTTGTATGTAGTATATCTCACAGTTCTGTTTCTCTAAAACTTCTACAGAATATATTTGAAGTTGAATTTTTAATTGAATTGAATTTATCTTGAGCTGAGTGTCAAATTCTTTTCAGCCTCTATGATTGGTTGACTTATCACAAATCACAAATCTCTGCTGCACCATTTAGGCAAACGAGGCTCAACTCCATTGAAAGAGATTCCCAAAGCGACCGCAAAAAAAAATGGAATAACACCTACCTACAGCACGTACGACGGGGCGTATGTGCGATGCGTGAGTCTTTGGCCCGGGGTTAGGTCACAGTCAGTGCTATAAAGCAGCGCGCGATAAGCTAAACAAAAACGGTTTCAATTTAAAGCCGCACTATTTGCATATGTAATTCTTTTCTCTATTTCTTTTATTTTTTTAATTTGGAGGCTGCATAGCCTAACAAACACAGACACTCGACACACACAATCGGCACAGACACTGTTAATTGGAAATGAAATTGTCGTGAAAAATCACGTTAAAATTGCGCGCTTTGGCGCAGAGCAGCGCGACAAATGGAAATCGCACGTAACTTTCGTTAACCGAACGCGTTGGCAGACACGAGACAACTGAAAGGACAGCACAACTGAAGCTGTGCTGCGGCTGCTGCTGCTGCTGCTGATGCTGCTGCTGCTGCTGCCGTTATGCTGAGCCAGGCGCAACAGTATTAAGAGCCGACAATAGACAGGGCTGTTATGCAGCCGAAGGTCTGCAATGTCTAGCCGATGGCAACTTCGTTTCAGCAGTCAGCTGTAAGCTTCGGCAACGTGTGGATGCTGTGCGAAATGCTCTCTCGCTCTCTCTGCAGATACAGCGCTATGAATGCGTTCCACATGTGGGACATGCCGGTCGCTTCCTTACTCGTTCACTGGGTCACTTCACAGTTTTGTTTGCTGAGCAAGAGTGAGTATGTGAGTGCATATGTGTGCGTGTGTGTGAGTAGCCTCTTCACATTGTCAATGCCGCATATGCCAGGCCGGTTTTGTGGATTACTCTTTGATACAACTCTTCTTTTTGTTGCTGTTTTTGTTTTTCTTCTTCTTTTTTTTTTGCTACATTTTGGTTTTTTGGCTTTGACTTGTAATAAAATGGAGCTCATTTGTGGGCAAACTGTTTGCATACTTTTCGACTGCACTGTGACTGCGGTCGCTCGCCTTTAACTCCATGTTAAATGCCAACCTCCCATGCCAGCCAGCTAGCGAGCTGATCGCATTACGACCCCTAAAGGTATACCACAATTGAGGCAACAAATTAAATCAATATATTTATTGGTGTATCAATAAATGGCCAAGTGAAAATCAGTGGACCAATCAAATTTGTTGACTTGTCTCCTTCTTTTATTTATTTTTTGCTCTTTCCTGTTACGGAGAACAGACAAATACAAATACAAATACGATTATAAACACATAGCAGAAAAAAACTATGAAAGTCGGCAATTAATGATAGTTAGTAAATACCCTGGGAAATGCATTTAGAGGAAGCTCTAATATATATGATTATATATGATAGTGCAAGAAATAGGTTATAGATAACGGATTATCATTAGATATAACGCATTATCGACAGATATCTCTCTATCTACTATACAATATTAGTGTATAAATATAGAAAACTATCTATTTGATACTACGTTATCTATTTCAGAGGATTTTAGATGTTTTTATTTAAGTTTCAAATTAAAAAATCTTTTTAAAACAGAATCAATTTGTTAAGAAACAGATTGATTCTAGTACAATTTAACTCAGTGTCCCTGGCACTGGTACAGAAGGAAAATTTATAGATCTCTATATATTTATGTTAATATTTTTATGTTAATATATATATACTAATATATTTTCTTCTTAACTGATATGGAAACAGATGTCTAAATATTAAAGCAAAAAGAATCATTTTAATATATATGTATGTATACTGCTTCTATATTATTTATATTAAATATTTTAATAAGTTCAAGCAGCTCTGTTTACACGCGTTCCATACTTGGCAAAAATTTTATCATACCCTTCCTCTCCCTCTTAGGTATCAGAAATTCGCTGCGTTGACATTCGTATTCGAATTCGTATATGAATTTGCCGCTTCAACTGGTCTACTTATGGATATAAGAACATCGTCTGATTACCATGCGTGCATAATGATAATGAAGATATTGTCCTCTTATGTTTGCTTTCATCTTAGATTTTCGATACACACACACACACACACACACACACAGATGTACAACAACTAATCAATGATGATGACGTCTACGAATGAAGCGAAGCAAATTATTAGGTCAATATGCTTAAGTTGATATTGAATGGATTTCTAAGAGCAGCACAGATATTTATTACATATGCATGCATATGTATCTATATACTATATAAATATATATTAGGTAGATATCATATTATATATTACAATTCATTTAAATTAATATGCTAGTTTTGATTGATTAATTTCTTCAATTATTAATGCATTCCAAGTAAACCCCACTTGAATATGCGAAATTTCATATCAGTTCTTAACTTAAAAGCTCATGGTTTGTAAACACGAATTTGTTATTTCTGCCTTAGTTACCCAACGAAAACGTAACTTTAGAAATAATAAATTAATATAACTCACAGATTCAAATCATTAGTTATATTTTAAAAAGATATATAATCTTCTATGTTGAATATTTATTTATATTTAATTTTATTTATATTTATTTTGTTGATGTTATATTATGTATTTCTTTCTTAGTTATTCAAGGAAAAACGATAAATATTATTAATTCATAATTTCTAAAGCATTATAAATTAATATTATTTATTCTTTGAAATTTTAGCTAAATTTTAAAATTTGTAATCAAAATAAGATGTTTTTTTATACTTAAATTTGTTAAGATTTATTTTGTTCATACATAAAATCTTAGTATATTACCTATTTCTTATAGCCAGTATTTTGAGATGTTGAATTAATATAAATTGATTGAGATTTTTTTTATATAAATATTTAAAAACGTCTTTAACTCTTATTAATAGAGGACCTATCGTAATAAAATATTTAGTATATAAAAAGCCAACTATTTTTCTTATCAATATTGCTAACAATATGGCAACCTCTCCTTTCACTTGTCATTAATTTTATAATAATACAAAATTAAATTTACTTTCAATAAAAAATAGCTCTTTCGCATGACTAAACAAATATAACTCAAACTAAACCAAAAATGCTCTTAGCAAAAAACTCATAAAGCAAAAGGCATAAAAACCGAAACAGGACGAGGTAACGTTAGAAAAAGAGGAAGAACAAGAAGAAGACGATGATGTAAACAAAGGAAAAAACTATAGTAAAAAGCATTCAATTGTAAAATTTCTCTGTTGGGACATACAATATGATTAGCTAACATGAAGTCAATGTGAAAGCGAATTACAAAACAGTATAGACCTCTTCAGAAAAAAAGTGTAGGGCGGGACGGGGTGGGGCGTGGCCTGTGGGGGGCTGCAACTCGGGCGAAAGGCTGTGAAAGACATTTACGAGCGTTTGAATTTGACAGATTTCTTTTATTAAAGCGACAGATACTGTGAAAGCGACGAAAGCAAGCGCTCAAGCATATTAAATTCAATTGTATGCGAGTGTGTATGTGTGTGCTTGTGTGTGTGTGTGTGTGTGTGTGTGTGTGTGTGTGTGGGAGTGCTGTGGAAAATTTAATAAAAACAAACCGCAATAGAAACAAGACGAGACCAGACGATGCGATATAAAAAGCAAATCACATAAAGACGTCATAAAGCACGTTGCGCACTTGAGCGCGTTTTACCACACTGCCAGCAAGCAGCAAGGGCAAAGAAAAAACGCTGTGCAGCACTGGGTCATCAAAATGGCGAACACAAAGTGCGGACAACAGCGATTTCGATTTCGTATCAATGCTACGCAAACAAAAAATAATAAATGCTTCTACAAATACAACGCAGTTCTCAACACTTTTGCATTATGCGCTGCGTATCAATCAACACTAACAGAAAGGATACAGAGAGCGATAGAGAAAGAGAGATAGAGTGTGCAAAAGAGAGCGATATCACGTGCCTAATTAATGAAATAATTAACTTGCAACTTTTACTTTTTGCTTAAGTGCTTTTCTAGCACTTTACTCATACCTCACACACACACATGAACTCACACACACACACCCATATATTCACTTACTCACACATACATTCACCTACACATGTATATGCTCACGCAAACAATTAATTTCATCAACAACAATAGAGAGAAGAAGCAAACCAAAAAAAATCCATAGAACGGAGTAAAGAAAATTAGGCAAAAACAAATTCGCAGCATATTTCAAGGCACGGACCAGCATAAACAATAAAGTCAAGGTCTCATTCGCTCATTCGTTCAGTGTAGCCGAATCAAAGTTGCCTTCAGCTTAATTTAGCTTAGCACACAAAATGCTTTTGAAGTTTTTCCAACACTTTTTGTACGCCCACAAAACTAAATAAGTTCAACTAAGAATTTGAGCAGCTTAGTAAAATACTAAGAACAACGACTTAGTAAAAAGTTGTAGCCATGTGTATATAAAACATCATTTCATTCTCTTCTAAAAGAGCACATATAAAGAATTTTTTTAAGATTTTAATGTAAAGTTAATAAATTAAAAATATTATTTATAATTTTTTATATTTATTTTTTCAACATTAAAAAAGTTCTATTAAATAGAAAGGAAAATATGTATGTATATAATAATTCCATTTAAATTTAAATTAAATATCTAAGCTTCAGCTTCACTCAATCAAGCTTAATCAATCATTTGCAGTGACCCATCAATAAAGTTAGGGCATACGAAAAGTCACGAGGAACTCAAGGCAAAATCCCTTAGCAAGCAAAAAGATGAAGCGCCTTAACAAAAGAGAAAGAAATAAGCAAAAGCTTGATGAGTGCGTCAGCATAAGCAGTTAGACGTGCAGACACACACACACACCCACGCACACACATGCCAGCACGAACAAGAACAGCAGCAAGAACAAAGCAAGAGCAACAAATAAATCAACAAATCAAAGAACTTAGCTAAGAAAAAAAAAACAAGTCTCGACGCGACGCAGCCGAGCCGAATACAATGAATTAACCAATGTATACATAGGTTAGTTAGAGAGCAACAAAGTGAGAGAGTGAGAATGGGAGTAGAACATGTGTAGAGGAGTAACATACAATACAGTTATGGCAAGCCAAATAACACAGCGCGCTCAAATAGATAACGGTACGCACGAAGAGAGAGCAAAGTAAACAATGGCAAGCAAAACAAAAGAAACCCTTTAATGGAAATTGCGAGAAATGTTTTGAGCAAAATCTTCTATTTTATTTGTAGCTATTTGCATGGCCCTAGCTGTGCATATAATTACCTATGTGTGAGAGTGTGTGTGTTTGTGTGTATGCTTGTGTGTGTGTATATGAGCGATTGAGAAGCACAGCAAGCAGACTGACAGCGCGGCATGAGTGATTAACAGTTCTAGAGACGCTGGCGATGACGAGAGAATTCCGCAACCAACAGGGGCTAGAAGATATGAGAAGCCAGCCAGTAAGGCAGGCAGGCAGGCAGGCATTCAGGCAGCCAACAAGCCAGCCCCTGACAATTATGTGGATTAGCCACAATGGGGGCTGACTGTAGTCAGCCTTAGTCAGCAACTGGCTCAAAGTTTTGGCAGCGATTTGCGACGCTTCGGCAATTAGTCAAAAGCAGTTAACACGCCCTTAATGCGAACGCGCTGCGTCAAAAAGTGTCTCTGGCGCATAATTTATTGCCCAGCACTCAACAATCTAATATAACGTGTTAAATCTAATATAATTATAGTATACTAATTTATTTCATTTGCATTTGAATGGAATACAAATTTAAAAACAAAAAGTCATTCGATTTAAGTGAGTGAGAGAATAATAATTAAGATTCAATTTAGTTGGGATTTTCTTTACTTATTCGTATACATTTACTTACCTAAATAAATTTGCTGTATTTTAATATATATATTTTCATATTTATATAGATAATTCATATTTAAATTCACAACTCACATTCAACACTTTTATTGCCATCTTTGGCTGCGACATAATTAATATGTAAATTCACAAATCACATTCAACACTTTTATTGCCATCTTTGGCTGCAGTAAGAAAAACAACACGCGTCCGACTCTCAACGATATTCAAGAACAACTGTTGCTTAATGGCTGCTGCTTGACGAAGCCTGCCATTTGATCATTGCTGTGGTAAGGTTACACGTGTTACACCACGGCAACTACTCATACCACTTATTCACCAAAGACACTTGCATAGTTACTGTCCCTCTCGCTCTGTAATGGGAGTAGGAGAAGGAGGAGTTGGAAAATAAGAAACAAGGCAAACGAAAATCTTACTTGTGCTAAAATCTTCGTTCTCTTTGATTTGGTTTGAGTTTTTTTTTCACCATATTTATATTTTTACGCTGCTTATGAAAGGGAAAAGAGCAGACTTTCTTGATACTGTGAATATACAGTACGTAATTTGTAATTACTAATCATATATGTATGTATATACATACATACATACATACATACATACATACATACATACATACATACAGTTAATTAGTTCATATTAGTAGTAAGAGTACGGTGACTTTTTTAAACGCAAATACATACATACATACATATGTGAATATTTAAAGTTTTTTAGTTATAATATTAGAATTAAATAAAATGTTGAAATTTTTTTAATGCTATTGTGTAGTTAAAAGATTATTTTATCAACCCCCATAAAAACTTTTTTGTTTTATTAAAATTTGACGAAGTTGCACAGGGTATGTACATACATATGTACACATACATATGGAAGTGTGTATGTATAACAATTGTCATATAAACAAATCAAACAAAACATACATACATATGTACATATGTAAATATGTACTTAAGGTAGAATTTTGAGAAGCATGGGATATGAAGTTACCCTTGTAAAAACACTACCGCAACTTCTCATATCACTTATTCACCAATGCTCTTTCCTCACAACGACTCGGCATTGCTAAGTTTCAGTCAGCCATAGTCTCTATCTCTATCTCTCTCGCTCTGCCAAAAAATATGACAGCAAAGGAAAGAAATCTTGAGCTCTAATTTGCCTTCCCTTTTGCTTTAGTTTGAGTTTTTTTTTTGTTTTTTGTTATTCACCATAATCAAATTTGCATGCCCATTACTGATTTGGTAAAGGGTATACTTGCTGGTGCATATAAATATATAAAACTTTGCACATAAACAAATCAAATATTTTATAGCTAAAATATTTAAATATAATAAAAATAACTTAACTTAAATGAAAAAATATCAGTATATATGCTAAATGATAAATGTTATACACACTATTTAAAGTTTGCCTGCAGTTTCATAGACCCAGAGTATTGCGTAGTCGTGTACATGCAACACACTTGCTTATTACTTTGGCATATTGGCATAAAGAATAGGCTTTCAGCACCAATTATCGAAATGTGTTTAAAATCAAAAGGGGAAATTGAAATGGGAAACGCTTTTCCGCTACCTGCATCCCCCTTCCGATCCCACTGTATGTGGAAAAGTGCATTGCATATCGCGAATTGCTCTCTTTGCCACTTTTTGCATATCAATTAACCCACTTTGCCAGAGAGTCGAACCAATTTCTGCACTGCAAAAAAAAAGGCACAGAAAAATTTGTTGACCGGGGGGGAAAAAAGGAAAAGAAAATCGTTAACCATTTGGTAGCCGCTGCTCATTGCCAATTAAGTTTAATTGGCCGGCAGGCTAAATGGCCTCAAGCCAAACTACTTCAAATATGCATACAAAGTGAGCGAATGAAATCACAAAAATTCCTTGGGCCCCCAGTTCACTTTCGGCCAGTTCCCAAAAATGGACCCATTTAACAATCAATTTACTTCACAATAATATTGCTTTTGTCGACTGTCGACTCTGGCCTATCGACCCATTGAGGTAAGGCGCGTTGCACATAAATTCATAAATGTTGCTGCCACATTTCGTTGCATATTCATGCAATCATTGAGTGGCCCAGCCGATGCGATTCTGATTCTGATTCTCATTTGGATTCCGATTCCGATTTCGATTGCGTTTCCGTTTTTAATTGGACTGATTTAGATATTTTTGTGGCCATGTTTGTGTTGCATATTTTTCGAGTGCTGCAAGTGTGGCAATTGCCAATTGCCAATTACCAATTACCAATGCTCACTTGCCAATTGCCAATTGAAATTTAAAACGAGCCTATTTAATTGCTATTGTTAGTAAATCAATTCACTCCCATTGCAACCAATAGTTGGGCCATTATTAGACAAATTAGACAAATTGTTAAACAGAGTTGCTATGTTTGCTTAAGTGTTGTAAAATATTTTTTTCTAATATTTTATACAAAATCATTTTTTTATTTTAATATTATTCTTTTAAAAGTAATGTAAAAATTTTAACAAAACATTTTATCTTATGAGCTACTAAATGGAAAAAAAAAATTATTATATATTATTTTATTTAATTTATATATTATATTGTGTATAGCTAAAAATTGTGTAAGTTATCTTGACTCTCAAGATAACTTGATAAAACTATCAATCTTCTTTTTCATATAAAAAAGTCAATATACCATTTACTTTCGTGAATGAGTATAAAAATATGCGCACGTATATTACTTATGTTTACTTCTCCACTGAGAAACATGCTGTACTTGAATTATTTTCTAAACAGATGTTCACCAATGATATGCCATATTGCAAAACAAACACAAAGCACAACTGACGTTCAATTATATTCAATAAACACTGCTGCTTAATGCTCGGTGGAGCCTGCCATTTGATCACTACTGTGGTGAAGTTACACTAGTAATTACACCACGACAACAACTCATACCACTTATTCACCAGTTTACTTGCATAGTCTATCCCTCTCACTCTATAGTAGATGACAGCATAGAGAAGAAATCCGAAATGTGCTCTGTAAGTCTTCCTTCTCTTTAAGTTTTTTCTTTTTACTTTAGAAAACATGTTTTTATGCTCACTACTGAAAAGGTAAGCGCAGAAGGGCATATGTGTAAACACACGCAACTTAACAAATCAAACATATTTCAGCTGAAATAATTAAATGTTATAAGGTCGGACCAAATTTCCTTATTGTCAATTAGTAAAGCTATATTTTTTTATGTTATTTTAAATTACTTTTTACTAAAAATAATAAAATTATTTTTTGTTATACAAAAATCAAGCGATGTCTTTATTTGAAAAATAAATTGCATTAAATATATTATATTAATATTCAATATTTTGATTAGAAAACTACGTTCCAACGCACAAATAAATTGATCCCACAAGTCTTTTCTGTAGCATCTGAAAACCTGCGGAGATCTCAGAGGCTCTCGTGTTCTCTTCTAAACTATGGTACTTGACAGCCAGAAACCAAAGAATTGGCCATAATCTCAAATTTTATAATATCTAAATACTATTCGGCATTTTATATACTGATTAAATGTTATTTTATTAAACAAAATATATTATATCTAAAATAAATTAAAAAAAAAAAAATAGTAAAAAATTTAAAAAATTAAGTAAAAATAGTACTAAATAAAATATTTAATACTGATATATTAAATATAAAAATTAACCAATTTTGGAATATATCAAAATTGCTATTTAACATTGCTACGGATAACTATAAACTGAACTCTAATGTTGAACTATTTTAAGTTGGCATGAAGACGTAACTATAGAAAACTATACCTAACCAACGCAAAATACGGTTTATTTAAAGTTAAAACACCAGTTCTTTTTCATATTTTCCATCTTTATTTTTCCAATTTATATACTCACCTGCTTTTATTTATCTAAGTTTTCCTCAAAGTATTTTCAAATAGAAGTCTTTAAGTTGACGCTCTCTAAATTCCCATTTAGTTGACTTGAGTCACGTTCGTATTTCGTGCAATTGGTGGGCTCTCTGCGGCTAGCACACACACACACAGAGACAAGCACAACCACACACACACACACACACACACACACGCACACGAATACAAACACACGTCAGTAGCAACAAATAAAGGAAAGCAAAGCAAAGCAAAGTGAGACCGACACACATTCTTACTTAATATAACTGAAGTATATGCACATGTATTTACCCGTTGCAAAAAATCAAATATCCGTGCATACATCATATGTGTGACAGCGCTATATATATAGAAATATATATATATATATATATCTCGTACGTATTGTCACGTGGTCACGTAACGCATACGCACTGTTGCCAGTGGGAAACTAGAAATTTAATGTTTGCATTTGACAACAGCTCGTTTTTAATAAGAAAAAATACTGCAAAATACTTGTACACATATATATAGAGAATATACAGAATATATATAAAAGTAAATAAATATAGATATAGATATATACATATGTATATGTATAATAATGAATCACATTTGCAACACACACAAACAATATTCATTTGATCTTTGTTTTAAAAATTAAATAAGTACTTAGCTAGCACAATAAACGCATTCAATATCAGACCCAATAAAATATGGAACAGAAATCCAACCGTGGAGATCTGTGCTTAATGCTACTAGATCTAGGAGCTGTTCAGCTGTTCGCCCTTCTGCAGCAGGCCATAAAAAATGGAGTTGGGCTGCTGTTGCAACTGCCTCGGGTTGCCGTCCTCGACAATTCGTCCCTCCTGCAGCACTATAATGCGTTCATAATCCAGAATGGTGCTCAGACGATGCTGTAAATAAAATAAGAGTGCATTAAGAAACAAGTAAGAGTACTCTAGTCCAGACTGCTCGACGAGAAGACACCCTGAATTCTTTTAGGAACTATTATTTCGATAATTCTTTGCTTCTAGCAATTTGGGCTATGTTATAGGAACATATTTATTAGAAAAAACTGTTCTGGTACATGGAATATCTATATTCAACTTTCAGAACGTAATAATAAAATTTAAAATTGTGTATTTACCAAAACATAAGTTTCTGGTATTTTAAACTCTTTTTTTATTCGGGATGAAGGGGCGTGGTATCCACAGTCTAAAAAGAACAAAATCTTTGAACTTAGTACTTGAATCTACACAGTTAATCTGAAGTCTCTGGCTTTGACAGAATTAAAATTACTCTTTAAAAACGAAGTCCAATTATCGGTTATTATCGATTAAAAAGTAAATGAGATGAGTTATCGAAAAAATATAATAGACTTGTATTGCATATGGTATACACGAATATACATGTAAAACTTCTCATCGCAAGCATTTGTAGTTCACGAGATCTTTACGTTTATAACGACGGACGGACACACAGACAGACGGACATGGCTATCAAGAATATATATACTTTATGGGATCAGCCACGCCTCCTACTGTCTTACATACATTTTAACAAAACCAATATGCCCCGATTTCCCATTTTCAATGGGTTCAGGGTATAAACAGAAGAAGAAGAAAGAACTAGTAAGGTAAGGGCTCAACTCACGGCAATGGTTATAATTGTTCGACCCTGGAAGGCCTTGTCTGCCGCCTTGAGCAGCGCACGCTCCGTGCTGCTGTCCAATGTACTTGTTGCTTCATCCAGCACCAGGCAGGCGGAGCCTCGCAGTATGGCACGTGCCAGGCAGAGCAATTGCCGATGGCCGGCACTAAAGCTGATGCCGCCATCAGAGATTTCCGTGTCTGCGCGGAACAGAAGAGCAGAGCAGCACACACACAGGTGAGGGCAGAGGAGGGTCGTTCCATGGCCAAGCACAAGTACGTATATGTAAAGAGTATAAAAAAACGGATTTTAGTGCGTAATTAAAGTTGTATTTAATAAGCGTGACGTTATGGCCGACTGGCTAAGCACACCCTTAAGCCTTAATGAGGCGTATTAAGCGAAGCTCCGCTCTCCAGCGAGGATGTAAATATATGAAAATGTGGGTGGGTGTGGGTGAAGAGGTTCGTAGGTGAATGTTTGTGTGTATGTAGCTGTAGGTGTGTGTAGATGTGACTGTGTGTGTGTGTGTGTGTATGAAGAGGTGTATGTAGTTATGACTACCTGTGTCAAGGACAAAGACTGTTTTTTTTTCGACTTGGCGAATAATTGTCAATGATTAGCTTAAGAACAAGGCATATATACTAAACTTAACTTAAAAACATAAGTACAATATATAAAACTGTAAAGAACTTTGCTTTTTAATCAGAGTTACCAAAATTTTGTTTACAAAAGAAAAATATATAGTATTTTCTTTTGGATAAACTAAAGTTAAGTGAGAAATTTACAATTGAATTTTGGTTCACCAATTGTTAGCAACTGTTTTTTGTAAACTTTTCTTCAAGTTTATTTTTTAAATATTTTAAAATCTTACAGGGTCTATTTTTTTTTATATTTTAAGAATAATAAAACAGAATCCAATTATAAATAAAAATGTTAAGAACTTATCCCGAATCATATGGAAAATATTCAGCGTTTATAAAGGACATTAAGGTTGCGCTATCCTGATGACGAGCAGTGTATAATTAGACATATACTTTACTTAACTTAAAATCTTATATTTATTACATACATTTATGATTGAATAGAACTTTGATTTTTTAACTTTAACAAAAAAATTAAGAATTGATAGCTCCAAATGAGTTTGCTTTTAAGTTACATTCTTTGCTTGCTCAACAGAATCAAGAGAGAGAAAGCTGAACAGACAAGGCACTAACTATAAAGTTAGCTCATAGAAACACAGTTGAGTACGAGCAGAGAGAATAGGAAAAGCGTTGATCTACTGCTATGAGTTGAGGTAAAATACTGAGAGAAGTAGAAAAATAACCTAGGTTACTGAACCAATTAAATGATAATACTGAGAGTAATAGCTAAGCAAATGAGTTATTTAAACTTATTGAGTAATATTTTTACACAGCTTGTAGCTTCAATTTGTTTGCCATTCTAGTTGCTATTATTCCTATTATAAATTTTTTAGAGTTTGATTTGATGTTAATTCTTTACAACACTCTAATGCTAATGTCTTCGTTTTGCTTGTCAAACTGACTGAATATTCTTCTTCTTCTCCTAATGACATTTTAGTTAAGTCTCGAGGACACTAAAGTTAAGTATGGACAGCCTTATAGTTAGATATCGATAGTTAACTATAGTGCTAATTCCTATTGGAGTGCATGTCTATAAAATATAATTATATTTAAATATAATATATAAAATGTGCATACATAAAGTCGATATGTTAAATTTGAGCTCTTCATTCCGTGTTTAATTCCACACAAATGGATAGACAGGCGAACGATTTATTGATTAGCTGCCATTATCCAAGTCCAGCTGCATAATTCAACCAACTGTGCCCTCAATCTAAATTAGTATCTAGGTTCATATATGCCATTCTATGCAGAGTTACGCTAATCAAGTGTATCTCACGCAAATATACTTAATAAACTAGATAGATAGATGCATACATAGATGCAGCATCCACAGACGTATGCCACATGTGAGCCAATCAACACAAAAAATCAAACATGCATGAACGTTTTCAAATGCTTATATTTTTTTTTAGCAAACATCAAACAGACAAGTTAGCTGCCAGAGACTGTCGAAAATCGAGGGATGAAGCGGGTTTTGGTTTTTTAGGGGGTTTGGGTTTGGGGAGTTTTCGGTTGAAAAGCTGGCGAGGCGGCCAAGCCAAACGTCATGTTTGCTGCCAAAAATAAACATGATTTTTTCATAAGGCCAACTCAGCTGAGCGGAGTCGGAGCATAGAACAGACAGTCGCTGTTGTTGGCATTGTTTGAAAAACAGCAGCAGCAGCAGCAGCAGCAGTTGGAATAACAACAATAACAATTGAAACAACATATAACAAATGGAGAAAATTGTGAAAAGTGCACTTACCCAAGCCCTGCGGCAGCTGCACGTTGACAAACTCCTTGAGCTGCGCCAATTCGAGACAATTCCACAATTGCAAATCCGTATAATAGCAACGCGGATCGAGATTTTCACGTATTGTTGCATTAAACAAATGCACATCCTGTGGTATTATCGACAATCTCGTTCGCAGCTCGTCTGGCCGGATTTGCTGAATGTCCACATTATCGATGCGAATGTGGCCATTCGTCGTCTCCAGCACGCCGAACAGGGACAGAGCCAGCGAGGACTTCCCACTGCCCGTACGGCCACAGATGCCAATCTGCAAGTGAGCAATCAAACAGAGAGTGTAGCTACATATATGTATGTATGTATATAATATAAAGATATATGTGAGTATACATATAAATTGATTGGGTAAGTGAAAGGGGAGGCAGACGAGACTAACTGTGTTTCTCTAGCCCTAAACTCGCTCACTTTGATATCACGCATATAAATAACAGTTGTCTAACTAACTTAACAGATTTGAATTGGTTTTTTATCACTTCAATTTACACCATCTAACTTAAAAATCTAACTTATCAATTGGTTCAAATTTTTCAGATCTGTAAACTAACTTCAAAGTCAAAATAATTTTAATTCATTATAAAATAAATATATTACTAACTTACTCAAATTTAACACACTATTTGGAACATAATACTTTTTATTGGACTACAAAAAATTATATAAATATATATTTAAACTTGTTTTTAAAAAACTTTCAACAAAGCTGTGACTCTTTCAAAAGCTGTAACTATTATTAAGAAATAAAAATTTATTTTTAAATACTATTAAATTTAAATACACTTTATTTATTTATTTTTATATATGAGATACAAGAGTTTTACTAAATATTTTGGGTTTTATTTTAATAAGAAACTTTATCAGTGACTACTGCCTTAATGAGATTTTAAATAAACTTACACAAAGAAAACAATTTTTTTTTTTTAAATACATATAAATAGTGTTTCCTTAGTATAGTCAGTATATATTAAATACCACTTTATTATATTTAAGTACGATTTTCGGATATTTAAAAAAGAACTAAAGTTTCCAATGAAACTGATATTTACTCAAAATATTGTATCATTGTTTACTTTAAAAAAAATAATTAAATATTATTTTTTTTTATTTATATATTTTTTCATATAGAATTAAAGTGTTAAGGGACTCAATTTTTTTATTTAAATGTTATTATGACATAAATTGATTAAATTTTTTAAGTATATACAAACATTTCGAATTATTCATGTTTAGATACATATAAATATGAATATAAATAATTATTCCTTTATTTTCATTTATGTTTTGTTAATTTAAAAACTACGTCTTTATACGTTTGATATATTTAAAATATACATGTATCTATTTTTATTCCTAACAAATATATAATACTTATAAAAACTGAAGTTATGCTTAACAACACAAAAATTCAAATGAAATTTTGCTTCTGCTTTTGCTGCTCTATTGAATTATATTTTACTATTTGTATCATATTTTTCCGACAAAGCGAAAACAAAATCGTGACAACAAAAGCATTAAAAACGAATGTTCAAACACATCTATATCACAAAAACTACTTATTTGCAAACAGATGCAGAAATTGAATTTTATTGTATCACGATATCTGACTGAATAAATATATAAATCAACTGAAATAAAATTTGTGAAACAATGTTGTGACCTTCGAAATTTTTTTGAATTTAATGTTAAACTAATTTTAGTAGAATAATTCATTTTTAAAATATTTATAGACACGTTCAAATACAATTCCATTATTCTAAAGAATATATAAATATTATTTATAGAGTATTTATAACTCTTAAGTAAACATATTTAATAGTTTTTGGCACATATTCAATATTGACTTTTAATAATTTTGGTTTGTTTTATATTTTGCACTGAATGTTTATTGTATTTAAATTGTTTTTTATTTCGACCACAAAATGTAGCTCAGATATTTATAGAAGAGATTATTTTTTATGGGATATAAAAAAATATGAAAAAATTGTATTTGCTTTCGTTTGTTGTTTCATAACATATGTTAGATTTATCGAAAGGTTTGCACATTTTATTTTGATTTTTGTGAGCCACTGAAATATTTGTAAATATTGTGATGACTTTTTAAGAAGTTCAGAAGAACGAATATTTTACTGTAGATGGTGTATGAATTTTATACAAACTTTTTGCAAAAATATATTTGTTTTTCTTTATAGAATTAGCAAACAAATATCTAATATCTCATTTTAAACTATTTTTCAACTGAAATATTAGGAAATTCTGAATAAATTCAATAGAAAAATATTTTGAAAATGTAAGCTTCTTTATTATTTCTTTTCTGTATTTATAAAATATAGATATAGATGGCATGCTAAATTTATTATGCATTAAAAAAGGTATACTCCAAAATATATACATTTTATTTTGTCAAAATAATTATGCCGTCGACTGTATATACATACATAAGTATTTCCCTTACCTTTTCCATTCAAGTGCACTTCTCTTAGTACTTGCTTCAATGCTTTTCGACTATACTTTGACTATCATCAGCTCTAAGCTGCCCCCAAGCCTCACACACGATTTACTCTAGTACACCCAGTGTACTTTACCATAATGATAATGGATGTATCTACCGATAGATGCAAGTAGTTTCTGACTTTTCAATCAGTTATTGACTTTTTGCAATGTCTGACCATTGCAGACGAGAATGCAGAATGCCGTATGCCGAATGCCGAATGGTGAATGGATTTGTGTGGCTTTGGTTAGTTTGCGGCCAAAGTGCACACTCAGTTCTCAATGGGCGCTGTTTGAGCTGCAGTTACAGTTTGTTGAGCTGCAAGAGATTGGCTTCTTGCATCTTTCATGCGATTCCATTTACTGCATATATATAAAAATATATATACATTGGCCTTTTTTATTCTTCCTTGTTTAAAAGTGTCTAAAGAGGGTATATTGGTGTTTGAAAGGCAGGGGATATCGATGCAATCGAATCAATTAAAGTTGTTTCAAAATATCTTGTGCATATGCATATGATATCTTTTTGGTTGATGAATGTTTATATATATAAAGAGGAACAAGTAAGAAAACTCTAGTCGAGATTGCTCGACTAGATAATACCCTGAACCAAACAAACACAAAAAATTTAAATGTTAAAAAATAAAAAAAACACTGTGTACCCACCTACATATCATCTTAACCTCACTAAGTTCCTACTCTTCTCTTTCTAAAAGCCTCTCTGTTTCCGCTTCCTCCGCCTTCCGCTTCCGACGCGGTTACCTTCTCCTGTTCCTATGGAAATTCCCCCTCTTTTTTTTCTCCCCGTCTTTCGCGTCTTACCGACGCGAAGTGTAGCCAATTCTCCTTTCCTATGGAAATTGCTCGCTCGCGTGTCTTTTCTTCTTCCCGAACCGGTCTTCCGTTACCGACCGAGCACACTCCTTTCGGAATCCACCTCTTTTTTTTCTCCCGGTACGGGTTTGTCGCGTCTTACCGACGCGGTGTGCCAATCTCCTGTTGCCTGGGAAATTCCCCCGTCTATTTTTTTTTTTCCCGTACGGGTCTTGTCGGCGTCTTGACCGACGCGGTTCACCAATTCTCCTTCTAGGAAATTGCCCCCTTCTATGTTTCTTGTTCTTCCCGTACCGGGTCTTGTCGGCGTCTTGACCGACGCGAAGTGTGCCATTGCTCCTGTTGCCTGGAGAATTGGCACGCGTGTCTATGTTTCTTTTTCTTCCCGAACCGGGTCTTTCGCGTCTTACCGACGCGAAGTGTTAGCCAATCTCCTGTTCCTTGGAAATTGCTCGCACCTCTCTACTGTGTTTGTCTCTGTTCACCCCTTAGTTGGGTCTTCCTCGTTCACCCGCGTATCTTGAACTTCTTTTCTATCTAAACTGACGATCTCAAAAATTGGCTCTATCCCTATTAACATTTCCTGTGACTTGTTCCTCTTCTATCTATCTTTCACTTTGACTAAATTCTTACCCTCCTCACTATTAAGAACCTCTCCTCTGAAAGATTAGACTATTAAAAACTACTCTTGTCTCTACCCAAAGCAAATCTCTTCCTACATAAAAAAATAAAAATAAAAAAAAATTAAAATAAATTAAATAAAATATATAAGGGATAAAAACTTCTAATAAAATAAAAAAATATCTAATATATAAAAAAAAAAATATCTAATATTAAAAAAAATATTATATATTAAATATAAAATATTATATATTAAATTAAAATTAAAAATTAAAGTCTTTAAAAAGACTGCAAAATAAATTAAAACTTCCGAGGTCAGATTGAAAAAGACGCGTCACTAACAATCCGCGCAAAATCTCTTCTCTAACACTCACTCAATACATAAAACACAAAAAAATGTATATATAAATCACCAATACACTCGCGCTCACACACGCCACGTCCGTTACTCCTCCAAAAAAAAAAATAAAAAAAAAATAAATATACACAAACACATACACTTGTTTCGGCCGTTACAACGCGCCAAGCAGACACATTCACACAGACACGACTCGATTCCGACAAAATCTCGCTACCGCAAATCGGACCTTCGATATCATACCGATATCACTCTACCACACAAAGAAAATTAAATTAGCTATTTTATAATTTATAATAAATAATATAAAAGTCGAAAAACGATAATAAACGAAAATCGAGAGCTCGCCAAAATCTGTAGGGATACAATCGCAGCTACACTAAGTTTTACCGCACACAATTGAAGTTTCAGTGCTGGGCATGCCCAAAATCTCTAAACATAGTTTTATATGTTATTCACCCCATAAAAATTAACTATAACTAATTATTAGAATCACAAAAAATTATAAGCTTATATATCACCAAACTGAAAATAAATATTTAATTTTTAAAAAGCCCGCCTGTTCAATGCTGCAACATGTTTAAAAGTTCATTTTAATAGTATAACTTTCAGCAGTACATAAATGGAAATTGGAACAGTAAGTAAGGGTGTATTGTTAACGCTCGAAAATACTTGCAATTAACATACAAACATTTATGTATATAGAATAGGACTTTAGAATACATTGTATACATATTATTCCAAAACAAATAATAGATGGCGCAACGCGCTTTAGTTATTTGCAATTAGAAACATTCTATATTATGAACATTATATTTGATTCTGTTAAACTTAGCATATCTATAAAGTTGCTTAAGAGTAAATAGAAAAGAAAATGTAAATATTTGCGTGGGTAAAAGAATTGAATAATTTATTTATTTTCAATTTATTAAAAATAAAAAATCATTCACATATTTTCACTCAATTTAAAGAAATTGTTCAAATTTATGGTCGCTATCCAAATTGACTTTCCATTTTATTAAGACACCAAGACTCAAACCAGAAATTCTCGATAACGTTCACCTCGATCACCTCAAAAAGTCACCTCATGCTCTCATGCTAAAAAGATTGAAAAATTAAATTCTACCGACTTTGCCTCCGAAGTCGAAAGGCGCGCCTCGCCTTTAATAACAACGCCACCTCGCCACTTAAAATCGAAACGACAAAACTGCAAGTTGACCGCTAGAGCGCCATCTAGTAAAACTAAACTAAACTAACAGCTGAGAATTTTAACACAATAAATCGCAATTTGATTCTTAGAATATGCTAGAAGAGGTTTGAGTGTATGTGTGCACACGTATAGGAAAACTCTTTTTGCTGCTGCCACGTGCGTTTGTTAGTTGGCCAAACGTTTTGTTTATTAATTTGTGTTGACTAAACGGAATTTAATGAAACTTTTAGCATATTATGTACATATTCTATTGAATATTTTACATTTTATAAAAATGCCAACTCATTCACAATTAGCTATACATGCAACTGACCTTCAAAGGGGAGTTTGGTCACATTTGGAGCCGGTATCCAAAATATAACAAAAATTGAAATTCTGTAAAATTCATCTAAACCTATATGCAAAATTTGGAGACTCTAGCTTTAAAGATGTAGGAGATATAATTTTAAAACGGATTTTCGATAGGGTTTTTAATCGATAAAAAAAAAACGGGAGTAGTTATCGTTTTTTGGAGATAAACTCGATCTGCGCGTGCAATGCACGGACCTAACAAAAAAAATTTCAAGTCTCTAGCTCTTATATCTTCTAAGATCGACGCGTTCAAACATACGGACAGACGGACGGATGGACGGACGGACAGACGGACGGACGGACAGACGGACGGACGGACGGACGGACAGACGGACATGGCTAAATCGACTCAGCTCGTTGCCCTGATCAAGAATATATATACTTTATGGGGTCGGCCACGCCTCCTTCTGACTGTTACATACATTTAACAAAACCATTATACCCTGATTTCCCATTTTCAATGGGTTCAGGGTATAAAAACAGGGACGAAATTTGATATTATTCAACAACAAAAAATCGATATGAAAAATATCGATTGGTATATCTAAAAAGCGTAGTTTATAAGAAATAAATTTGCTCTTATTTTTGTATTCGTCAGTACAAAACGATACAAAAAATTATATCATAATGATAATTAGCATTATTTTTTAAATGATGTAATATACAAGATCTTTATACAACTTAATTTACTCTTTCTAAATATATTTCCCAATTTCTCTAAAATCGATAAATATCGATTGTTATATTTTTATATCTATTAAGTGGAACCTTTATTTAATAAGTTTGTATTTAAATTAAATAAGTATTTATATACAATACATATTTTTAAGCTCTTCTTAAATCTGAATCTGTAAACATATCAACTACTGCAAAAGTGCACTTTAATTTTATTTACAGGGTATCTGCTCGTCGATTACTTACAAGCTGAATACAAACTGTTGTGCTGGTGCAAGCCTGTTTGGCTTTGACAATGTTTATTGTACTTACTCTTTGGCCTGCTGGTATCTGTAAGTTGAGGTTGTTGATAACGTTCTGCCTTTGTCCTTCATAACGTAGGCTAACATTTTCGAAGCTGATGTCGCCTCGCTGTGGCCAGGAAATCGGAACGCTTTGGTCTATCGAAAATAAAAAGAAAAGTAAAGAAATAAATATAAAATAAAAGACAACCCAAAAACAAACAAAAAGCGTAGCGAATGCACTGAATAAATGTAAACAAACGCTTATATTAAATTTAAAACCCGAATCGACAAAGCATGAAAATTCTGTGACCTTTTTGCTCAACTAGTATATAGAGTGAGAAAGAGAGAGTTTTTGCGCCCGCAACTGTCAGTTGAATATTTGAAAACTCGAAATAAAAGCCAAAAAATTAAACCAGCTAAGCAAAAAGTGATGAGGGCATCGGCAACGGGCAACGGGCAAACAAAAACTTCATGAAAAGGGTCTTCCAGATCATGGCACGCACTCGACTGCTTTTTAAAGTCAACTTTCGCAAACACTTCCAAGTAGGTTTAATCTGTGGTCGAACGACTTAGCCCGAATACGATACGGGACTGAAAAACTAAGACAAAACAAACCTAACAATTGAACAACAAATAGTTTCAATTTTATCGTAAAGGCATCCAACTGAAAAAGATAAAAATATTTTTTAAAAATAGCTAAAATAGGGAGCCAAACAGATATGTTTAATATTTTTGATACTAGTTTAAAAATAATTTAGACGATAAACAATATCTGACAAACATTGCAATCCAAATCATTTCGCCGCTATTGAAGATAGAGACTTGAAATTTTGAACATTTACTCATGTGTACCCACGAATTATAAACTGCCCCAGATTTGGCTAATATCGTTATAGAAAATGTCGGTAGAATTCATTTTTGCAAAAAATGACGTAAAGTCCGTTTAAAAACTATTCCGAAAATGAAGAAAAAGCAAAGCGATGTGCTTCCAATAGAATTTAAGAGTAGTGGACTAAAAAAAGTACAACCAAATAATCCGAAGATACGGGGCATACGCAAATAACGTTAAATTTACAATTCTGGTTCAAAAAAGCTCTGACATAGTCCAAATGCACCCAATCTTGAAAGACTTTAAGATTATATACCCAATTCTAGCATACAAATATTGTATATATATATATATATATATATATATATATATATATATTTTTTATATATATATATATATATATATAGACAGACAGACACAGACAGAGACAAAGACAAAACGACATAACAGTCAAAAACCAAATGTTGCCACAATGTGGTATGCGTAGATCAAGCAAGCTTGAAATCATAAATAGCTGCTTATAATATCAGTAAGTCTATTATAAACCAATAATAGCAACATATACATAATATCATATGTATACATTTCTGTATACAAATTTCAATTCAACATCAGGTTTCACTTATGACATATTTCTTGTCCCACAGTGTAATTATTTATATATATATATATATATATATATATATATATATATATATATATATATATATATATATATATATATATATATATATATATATATATATATATATATATATATATATATATATAATAATAATATATATATATATATATATATTGATCACATTTTTACAATTTTTTTTATTGAAACATTTTTTACAATTTTTTTATTGAAACCGTTTTTGTTTTTCACAAAGCTGCTTATGTGACACAGTTATTCAATCCACTCTTAGGGACCTGCAAGGTAGTAATGATATATATAGTTGTTCTACCTGTGTAAATTACTGCTTACCTATGTAGTACTGTTCTGGTATAGATATTTTACCATGTACCTGGAAACATTGCTTCACGTAGAATTCTGCAATTGGCTTGGCCACGTCCCACGGAAGGAGTATGGTCGACTGATTTGCCAATAGCATGAGATAATAGAATTTGTTTGACACTTTCTTAACGCCCAGCACTTCCTTTATATTAGGGTTCGGCTGTAATCCGAAATCTTTTCCCTTTACAGACATCACCATTTTGAGACAAAATAGAATTTGACTTGATTAACTCGTAGAGCTTTTCGACAGCTACGATTGAAAATTTTGTCGTTTCATCCAGAGCCAGTACAGTTCAGCTTTTTGAAATGAACTACCTCAGAACTATTTGTCTAGTGTTGGTTAATTGTTCAGTGTGACTGTAATATTTTACGTGACATAAAAAATGTGCCTGCCACTACTTTTAATTGTGTGAACGAATATGTCTGTAATATATATTATTTAATTTGTTCCCGAAGTCTAAAAACATTTACTCCCTCCAACTATGTAAGTTTTTTAATAATTAAATAAAGTATAAATTTATATTAATAAATAAAAAAAATATACTAAGACTCTAAAAAATATTTTTCAACAAAAAGTTAATGTTAAATAAATGCAACATAAATATTTTTATTTAGTTTAACCATTAACCATATAACCATATGTATATGGTTAGGGGTTAAACAGGCCAATGTCTGAGCACGAATAATAGTATTTTAGCAAACATCGTTTAAAGTCACGATGAAGTCATGTCACGAAAAAATATCAGTTAAACTAAACCATTAACCAACACTAAGCCACTAGATCCGAGCTAGTTCTGTCCCAGTAGTTGAATTGAACTGGTTCTGGATGAAACGACAAAAACTTGAATCGTAGCTGTCAAAGCAACACAATTCATTCGAAAAGTTCTACGAGTTAAAATGGAGATGCCTTCAAAGGGAAGAAGGTTCCAGTTTCAGCCGAACCCCAATATAAAGGAAGTGCTGGGCGTTAAGAAGGAATTGAACAAATGCTATTATCTCATTGTATTGGCGAATCAATCAATCAAACTCGTTCCCTCCGACGTGGCCAAACAACTATGCCCCAAGGAAATTTATGATTTCTATATGAAGTATTATCCCCTGCTGTATGACAAGAACAATACATCATAGGTAAGCAGCCATTTAGATAGATAAAAAATATATACATCTATATATATATAATTACTTACTAGCAGGTCCCTAAAGGTGGATTGAAGAACCTGAGGAATGGTTCAACTTATCATAACTAATCTGTCTCAATCAAAGAAAATTAAAAAAAAAAAATCTATAAAAAATGTAATTATATATAATTACACTGTGGAACAGGAAACATGTCACATAAAGCCTGATGTTGAATTAATGTTAAAATAAAACTTTCATCAAAATTGTATACAGAAATGTATACAAAAAATGTCCACACCAAAGCAAAGATTATTATCTTAATAAGCCATACTCCTCTTTTAATCAAACGGATGGAAAGAATTATTATAAAAGTCGTATATGGTTTATAGCTTATCACTTAGGTGTATAAATACAGGATGATTTTCATGGATTTCCTGCTTGATCTGTGCGTGCCTTAACATATGAGTAAAATTTAAAGTCATGCTTTTATCGTGGGGCTAAATCAACTATGCTTTTGCTACTGATAAGGAATACGGCTTCTATAATTTTTAGGATCAGCCTAATACTGTGAAATTAGTAACAAAGTCTGTTTTTAAGTTAACCAATTCAGAATATAAAGCTAAATGCGCTATAGAGTTTAAGACAATAAGCTGCAACAAATAAACTGATTAGAATTTTAAAAAATAAAGAAAAGAAGAATGGAATGTAGGATTCGCCTATAACATGAAAGGATATGCTGTAAAACGTATTGTTCGAGGAGTGGCTTTAAATTCCGCCTGATTTCACTCTAAAATTGGTCATGTCAATGATTTGCAGAGACCATTAAAAAGAAAGGGTATCCAATATCATACTAAATAATTAATTTGTTTTATTATTATTTTAATGAAAAAAATTACTCTTCTGTTGTTATTTCAGTTTTAAATTATTTATAAATAATGTGTTCTTTATTGAAAAAAATATTTTGTCAATAGCACACCTACAACTATTTTTTTACAATCAAAGTTGGGCATTAATTAAACTTGTACGCATATTTATTCTGGCAAGTGTATATTTATATTTATATATGTATGCAGTTCCACTCATGAATCAATTAAGCCTTAAACCATGTAGGCTACATGAATCATCATCAATTAAACTAATTTTAGGTCACGAAATGCCTTTGCAATAATTATTTCCACATAAGTTCTATGCGCCAAAAATTCAAGCAATCTCAATTCTGTGGGACAGTGTAGATGTTTGGACTGTCATAAATCAATTGTTACTCAATGAGCCATATCATGGCCATAGCTGCCAACTAAGTGCAGGTATAACTATTCACACACACACACAAAGAAAGAGACAGAGAGAGAGAGAGAGAGAGAGTGGGAGAGAGAGACAGAGAGATATATGCTCTTTGGTACTCACAGATTTTGATGCGCCTCGATGGCTCATTAGATAACGCGACCTTGTCGCCAAGTGCTGTCATTGCCTTATCCTTAATCATTGACGTCCTTGCCGCTGTCGTCGCCAGCTGCCGCTTGTCAACAACTGGCGCCGTGTGGAAGTTTAAGTGATTGCCATTGCCGGCTGCTGCTGCTCCTTCTGCTCCTGCTCCTGCTGCTGTAGCTGCATTGCCTGCATTTAATTTATCAGCAGCTCGAGCTGAGTCGCCGGCAACATCAACGCCAGCTGACGTTGCGCCTGGGTAAACTTTGTCAACGTTAGTCGTGCAGGGCGACCTATCGACTTCATTGCTTATTTCCGTATCCTGCTGCTGCTCATGCTCCTGCTCCTGCTCCTGCTGCTCCTGCTCCTCCTGCTGCGTCTGCTGTGCATAGTGCGCAATGCGTTCAACCGAGCCCGCATACATCTCCATATCGGCCAAAAGTTTTACAACCCAATTAAGGTAAATCGGCACCAACAACGTGTAGTTTATGGCCAGGCCGACCAGCGAGGGCGTCGGCGTCAACTCCTTGGAGCTGGCGCCTTTATTGATGGCATAAGTTCCTGCCATCTCGGGCGTCCTGCTGCCACTTGCCAGCTCCGCCTCAGCCTCCTTCACATAGCTGCTGCAACTGACGCTTGCCGTTGCCAGTGCCGTTACGATGGCCACAAAAACAATGCAGCCACCCAGGTAATCCTGCAATAAACAGAGACAGTCAAAAAGCAAACGAGATAGAGTCAGACAGAGTGTGAGTGAAAGAGAGAGAGAGAGGAGGAGGAGAGAGTAACTAGCTCTGTGCTGCTAGCATGATGCATGCTTGTTAGTGTTGGCATTTTGGTAAAGATTTTTTCCACATGACTTTTTAATCAGCCCACGTGTGCGTGTTTGTGCTTTTCAATACTCGCCCCTGAAATTTATAAGAGAGCTTATTGGTTTTATGGAATGTTTGTCTGTGAGTATGAGCAGAAGTTATATTGAATATCAACTGTAAATTGGAAGTCTACTTGTACACACTTGTCGTCTGGCAGTGTCGTCTGGTAGAGTGTGAAGAGTAAATGAAAGCATTCTACTGAGAGAGCAAAAGGAATGTTTTTGGTTTATATACTAAAAACAGTGATATAAGAGTGTGGAAGGAAAACATGCATAATAGATAATAGTAAGTGGAATGGAGAGTCCTACTCGCAGCTGCGATTCGAGTCACAATATTACCATATCAAACCATAATAAATTGATCAGAATTATAACTTTGAGACAAATAAAAATCAGTTTCCCAACCCGAATTATGGCCTTTTGAAGAGGTTACATTTCAAATGCCTAAAATATTTATTAAATTTAAAAAACTTAGTCTGTTTAAAATATATGTCATTTCTCGACCTAGATCGAACCTTAAAATATTACTCACTCGAGCGTGACATTATATATAATGTATATATTACTATTATAGTTATTATGTATATTTAATCAAATTAAATATATATCAAAATATACATCAACTCCCGTTAGGTGTTTGGCAAGTTCTCTAGAACTTTCATAGGGCTCTCTTCATTTCAAGCAACAAATTATATATATTTCAATATATCAATCAAATTATACATATGTAGGTATAGATAAATATCAATCATATTAAATATGTAAAAATGTTGATCATGTGTCACAGCGGCAAACAATGACAATGAATGAGATGCAGTGATCTATTGCACTCAGTTAAGTAAGCTGCAGTCATCTATGCTGTGCTGATCGTCGCTCCGAAGAGTGGCTCTTATCATATTTTATTTATAATTGATCAATGAGAGCTGTCGATGAATCTAGGAAATTTTCAACAGACTGAAAGCTTTAAAAAACTGATCTACATAATCTGTTCATAAAGACCTAAGGACTCAAATTCTATTGAAATTGATTTTGGTTTATTGAAAACTAGTTTAAATTCACCTTGAATCGATTTTTGCTCCTTTTGATTTATTTCCAACTAGGATCAATTCCACTTGAGTCGATTTCTTATACTCAATTTCCTTGATTTTTGACCAAGTATTAAATGACTTATTACGCCCGATTGCAACGTTCTTAGTTGCTGTTTTTTTTTTTATATCTTTCTAAACGGATCCGTCAGCTCGTTTGCCCGCCTGGCACTGGGCAAACTTTTTACTCTCTTTCATCTTAATGAAAGTTTTACGGGGAAGCTGCCAAACCACAATTGAAAAGTTTTTGTTACCAGCTTTTGTGGGCAGAGGCGGCAGTTGGGTCGATTGAATCTGGCTCCCTCATTCGCTCGCTCCCTCTCTCTCTCTCTCTCTCTTTCTTATTCTCTCTATATATATGTGAGTGCGTGCATGTGAGTAATCCTCGAACGTAACTTCAAAGCTGTTGCATTTGCTGCCTTTAACCAGTCTTTGACTTTATTTGGCATGCAGAACTGTTAGTTCGTAATGCGTAATAGCTGTTTTAGACTTAACTTCACTGATAGTTTAGTTAGTTTTTGTTTTTGTTTGATTTTGGATTTGATTCGAACAGCAATTAGAAAATAATGTAACGCATGCTGCTAACAAGTGTTTGGCTTTCAAGTTGAGTTGATTTACTTTGTTTGTATTTAAAACGAGTTGAAAAGTTGGCAGAAATCTTAGATCTTTAGAAGAGAATAAATATTTGTGAATGTAAAGATAATCGAAGCGTATATGTATATAATATAAGTATAAGCGAATAGTTCTATGAAGTATTAAATGTAATTGAATATTTTGTATTTCTAAGAAGCAGCTTGGAAATATTTTTATTTTTTTAATATTTACTGATTAAAATTAATTAATCAATTGAAAATCTGAAATCTTTCATCAATAGATCATTATTTATAATCATTATTATTATACTTGTTCACCAGGTGACAATGGAGTATATTGGCATACACAATGCTCGCTTCGTTGTAAAGCATCCTATTTAGCGCTGCTCTCGTAGCTAATGAATAGATTTTTGTATATATGTATATATATACTCCTGTATATAACTTTAGATAATAATATATATTATAAAAGTTAACAGCTGATGACGAAATACTTTCTTGCCCATTGCTGATCATGCAGTTCAGGCAATAAACAGAGTCATATGGCATCTGCTGTCTGAAACAACAACGACAAATAAACTAATATTCGGCACGAGCTGCAAACTCAGCATTTTCATGAGCATCAATGAAGCTGCCACTGTCAGTTGCTGATGTTCTAGCCTTCATTTCATCACTCAGTATCAGACTGAAGAAGTCTTTTCAGTATTTAGGTAACAATCAGAATAAAGGTTCGCTTGATTTCTCATTTTTTATAGTTATTAATCAGAATAATTGGGTGACTGCTGATCTTTTGTTAATAATCAACTATTGGGGCATGAGCAATTGGATATTTTTAAATATATTGGACAAAAATTTGAAATAAAAATTATTATATAAAATTTTAAATTCAAGTTTTTAGCATATTAGCTTAATGCATAATAAAAAAAATACATTTATGCATATTAAGCAAGTAATAAAGCTCTAGTCGAGACTGCTCGACTAGAAGATGCCCTGACCTCTTTAAAGAACAGATATTCCAGTCATTCTTCGCTTCTTTTCTGCATACACAAGAAGCAACACATGCACACACACACATACGCACGCACGCATAAGCATGCGCTCTGCCAACTGCGCAGTTGACGCAGCGACTGCGCTTGGGCTGCATTTTGATCTATCTTATGGGAACTCATTTATTGAATAGCTCTTCTTCTAGATACACTTTCTGAACCAATCATGACATGCAAATATGTGTATTTACATAAGTCTTTATTCTGTTAGTGGACCAAATAATATAGAAGTTTTTAATCGATAACGCTAAAACGGGAATAGTTATCGATTTTTTTAAACAAGCCCGGGGCCTAAAAAAAAGCCTCTAGCCGATCGATTATAAGTTCTAACATTCATTACTCCTAAGAGACAAGAGCAATAGGGAGAGCGAGGTAAAGAGAGAGAGCTGCATATGTAAACCATAAATATTTTCGAGTCTAATAAGAATGTTTTCATTATACCAAATATTGGTAAAAGAAAATATTCAGTCAAAATTGTTACTCTGACATTTGTCTGCAAAGAAAACGTGTTATTTATATGTATGCAATCTTCATGCATATTCAATCGAAGCGTGTGAAAACAAACAGACTTTGCTAGCACATCAATGGTTAATGCCAACTTCACAATATTCGCTGCCAGCAGCCAGCAGAAAGCCGCAAGAGCTCATTGCATATGGCCCAAATAACCCAAAGCCAGAAATTGAATTGTTTAATCATGGCACACTCGCCAGTTTGCACCTGAATAATGCAAGTTATGTTGAGCTCTGGGGTTGATGCGGGAACCCCAAGGCGTCAGTCAACGCAGAGTTAATTCCCATAACGATAATACAATCAACAATACAATATGTATCGAGATGTGTATCTCAGTGAATATTAGCTGACCGCACTGTGCATACAACCAATAAAGCAAAGCGCCCCTTGGCTCAGACATACATAATTCCAGTTGCCACAATTGCACGCGTCAACACAATGTGCAACAATTTGAGTACAGTCAATGGATACTTAAGATCCATAACAGACACTTGAACAACTGTAAACTAGAGCCTGAGCAAACGCAGTCAAAGGTATGCCAGGAGAGGGCGGAAGAGGAGAGGGCTGGGCAGGACATGCTTTGCTGACAATGCAAGTCTCGTCGACAGATGGACACAAGGCCTGAGGACTGAGCGGGGAGGGTCACCTGAATTGGCAAACAGCGAGAAATATCTGGTATTTGCATCGGCACGCGTCTCTCTAAACTGAAATGCCAATTCAATTGAAATGCACACACAAGGATATTTTACTGAAATGAAATGTGCATATTGACCAAGCCTGTGTGGACAGTGTGGGACTGTGGGACTATGGGACAGTAAGACAAGGGAACAGTTGGACAGAGTGGGTCAAAGGATACGCAAAGGACTCACCAATGATATGCCCAGCCAACGGTTACTCGTATTCAATATGGTAAACGCAATCGTGTTCGCCTCGAGTCGCTTGAACAGTATCTCAGTGAAACGTGCCTGCTGATTGTATGCACGTATTGTGGTCACACCCTGTATCGTCTCCGCCAGATGCGAGATGACCGGCGAGCTGCTGGAGTTCTCGATGCGCTGCAGCTCACTTGAATAGACAATTTAAATAGACAAAAATCAATTTTTAATGAATGTACATTATATATAAACAATAATATACTATCATCTTATTTATATTTAATTTATATAGCTTTTATCAATTTTTGCTTATATTAAATTAAAAATTATATAGCATTATTTATGTAGTATACTTAAATTTTAAATAAAACTGAATCTAAACTTAAATAATAATGAATATAAAAATTTATATAATAGTACTGTATATACATATAATAATTTGAAATAAAATTATATTTAATTATAAAATATTTATAAAAAGTTGACAAATAACAGCTAAGTATATATTTTTTATTATACATAATAATTAATAATTAAAATTAATAACATTTAATTTAAATAATACTATAATTCATAGCTATTGAAAAACATGTAAATCTTTAGGAGCCCCTTTTATTGTAAACCATTCTCGCTAAAGTATACCATAGTTTTCAAATTCTAAAAGATTTAAAAATAAATCCTAATATTTTTGATGCTGCAAAATTGCATACAAATATATAGTAATACAATAAAGTATTTGATCAAATTTTTAACAGACTCAAAATTCATATTAAAATTTACTATTAAAATGTTACTATTATAATATGAATAAAAAATAAACCTATCATAGCAAAATAATAAATATTAATAAAATAAGTTGCTTTATTTATTTAATATGCTTTAAATTAGCTCGAATACTCAATATTATTAAAATTTAAAAATCAATATAGAACTCCATCGATTTCCTTATTAACTTCTCATTATATGTTTATTATAAATATTTTTAATACTAAATAAATTTATGGCTAACTAACAATAGTCAAATCGTTTAGTCAAATAAGCTTATTTTGTATAATATTTATTTATAATATTATTATAATATTTTGAAATGTTTATAATTTAACTATGTTAAGTCAATCCATGAAATATGTTTTAAAATAATATTAGGACATAATAGCAAATTTCGATCTGATGTCAACTCAGCACAGAATCTTTTATATAAGAAAAATGTAAAGCACGAATAAATTGCTTAAACTGCAAAGCTCTTTAAAATGTATTTAATTTTTGTGTTTATATCTTTTTTGTTTTGAATACTTCTTTCTGTCGAAGCCCGACCAACTAATGGACCACAGCAATTGTGCCCCGCCCCCAAGCTGGTTGTCGGCACTGTAAACTTTGTCTGCACAAAATTCGCTCGAAAGACAATTAGAAGCCACAAATGCTTGAATTGAAAGCTGCTAATAGAGCCACTCGCACTATCTAAACAAAAACAAAGATATCCCAGGCAGAGCCAAGGAGCAGCAGAGATTGAGAATTATGATGGGTGAAATGCCGAATATTTTATACACTTTGATGATGTATGCTAGAAATTTACATAGACTTATTTAAAGTAGGAGTACTGAGTACTGAGGGTCTTTCACTGACTGACGACGTGTTTAGCTTATATAAAATTGCCTTCAATCTTATAAACTTAATAATACAAATGGTAAGCCCTATAAATAATACTAAAGACTTAGTTAACCTTTTAAAAACATATTCTTAACAAGTTATGAATTTAATGCAATTGAACTAAACTTGAAATTTATATTTTTAAATTTATTTAATATACTCTGGGAGGTCATGCCCTTTTTGCTTTATCTTTGTACTATATAAATCATACGAAATGTAATTTAAATTTATATTTAAATTACATTATAATTAAGCCATAATAAGCATATGCTAACATAATTTTTTATATAGATAAATTTTCTTTCACAAACTAAACAAAACATGTAGAACCTACCTTCCAATTACAACTGAATAGATAATGATAATTATAACAAAAATTTTTTAAAACAGTAACAGTAACAGTAATTAGGAATTGAGTTAAAACACAAAATTAGTTAGTCAGCTCACTTGACAAGAAGTAGTAACTATCTTTCGACAGTAATATAATATACTAAAACATATAAGTAACATTTATAAAGGAAAAAATTGATATATAATATAATCTATATATTATATTTATAAATACTGTAAATAAAGTATCTATAGAATAAATTTTTATTTTAGTTAAAAATTTGTAGGTAAGTTAACTAAAGCTAAAAATTGTAATAAATATACTTTATGAAGTTTATTTATGTGTAAATCAAATAAAGATTATATTATGCAATAAAATATAATATGATAATAATATATATATGATAATAATATAATATAAATATTAAAATAATGCTAAATAATAATAATGAGATAAATTAAATAATATAATTATTATTCAAATATTACTAATTATTTATATAGTATTATTAAATATATTATTATTATCTATACTTTATTATGATATATAATTTCTCAAGCATGAACACTTGACTTGACTTAACTCTCTTGTGAGGCGTAAGTCTTGTAGTATTTTAAATATGTATGTATGTGTATATATGAAGAATATTTACTTTGTGCTGCCTGTTACAGAAAATTTCACAAAGCCAATAAAATGGACAATTGGATTATAAGATATAGATATAGATTTATTACTCATTAATTTCATTAATCATGATGAGAAACATGAAAATTAGAATTGAGTATTGAGCATTAGCTCTCTATATGGCTTCAGAAAACTTGCTTAAATAACAAACTTAATCAGAATATCAAAAAGCCCCCAATGGGAGTGTGTGTAAAAAGAGGTTGTCAAACAGTTGAAGCAAAAGTATTAAATGCAAAAATCTTTTGTCCTTCTGTGTTGACAATATGTAGTTGTCTGTTCGAGTTGAAATGCCTATGGCCAAATACTTTGGCCAGCAAAATGTTGATAAAGTTTTCAAAACAATTCAACCAATCCAGAGATGTGAACGAGACCAACAAAAATATTAAAAGTTGGCAAACTTTTGAGGAACATGACCAAATGGAGGCGTGGCAGTTGCATATTTATTACAGTTAGCACAGAAGAATTATGAAAGTCGCTTTGTCAGCATTATAAAAGAAAATTCTATGTGTGTGAGAGACCGAGCAACAGGAGCAAAAAGGAGGAGTCCAATACAAGTGTACAGAAATACATTTCACTTACCGTGCCGAGCACCTGTAGAACTTCTGGATGGCATAGTAGGCGCCACAAATGGGCAGAGTGAGGGCCAGGAACCAGGGCGTAATGCTCACATTTATGAGTATCGCACAGAGGCAGAGCAAACTGAACTGCAGCAGGCGTTGACAGGTTGCAGCGATTTTCTGTAAATGAAAAAATATACGTAAATATATAGAAGCATATGTGTACAGACATGGGCAAGATAATAGCTACATACTATAGTTATATTCTTTTTATTTTTTGATAAATATTTTCAAAAAGTTAAAAAACTATATCATTTCAACGAGAGACATAAATTTGTGTGATACCTTTAAGGCTGACCAATTGGATTAGTTTTTTTTAATAATAAGACAATTCATAGTTATGTTTTTATAGAGAAGGCGCTACTAGAGAGGCTACATCTCATAAATCATAAAAAAGAACAAGAATAATTATGAAATTTTAGGCAACAGAAAGAGTTTAACATTTTGATAAAGTATTTAGAGTATAATTAATATGTATTTGACGTGATGATCAATATTAATTGAAATTATAAATATTATTTAATTTCAATATATATTAATTGCAATATTTAATTGCTTTTGATTATCGCCTGGGTTGTTAGAGTGCTCCATTAATCCATTAATATAAAATTATTAAATATTTGTCCTTAAAAGTGTTGCAACCCATCAACAATTTGTCTACTCAATACATTTCAATACGCTTAAAGATATTAGGACTCAATATTATGGATGCTAAAGACTCAATATGAAAGAGGACTCTGCTCACTGAGGAGATGATAAAAAACATTAACTGATTAGAACTAATATATATCGAAATTTAAATAATATTTATAAACTTTGTATTACCTATTGAACAAGCAAAAAATTTATATATACATGTTTAGGCAAAACAATAAATCTTCAGAAATAATAAACATTTTTTAATAAGAAAGTTAAATAGATATGTTTTAGGACATTTAGTAAAAATATGAATAATAATATTATGGCCAAAAAAAAAAAAAATAATTATAATAATAATAATATCATAATACAAATAATAAAACTTTAAATTAACCAAAATCAGTTTTTTATTCATTTGCTAACTTAAAGACCGTAAACAGAGTCAGAGCTGCTTCAATTACTACTGTTGCAGTATTTGTGAGGCAGTGAATTGAATAATCAGGATCTTTTAACAGTGAAAGCTGAGCATAGAGTATAGCTTGTATAGAGTTTTTGAAAAAATATTATCCCAGTCAGTTTGCGTTTGAGCTGCACGCTTCTTGTGGGATAATCGTAGCTGTTGCTGAACATAGTCTCTCGGGTGAGTGCTAAATGGTTACTTACTGCATTCGACTGGACATGGGCAGTGTCACGATGGAGTAATACTGAGTCTATTGACATTGAAGCAGGCTAAAAAGTGACAGACGTCAAGAGTGGAGATACTGAAAGAACCACAGAAAGTGATCAAATTGACACAAGCCTGAAATATAAATATACTTTCAATCAAGGTCTTGCATGTGAATATACAATATATATACTACCTAATCAAACAAAACTAAATTTCAGATCAAACTACAACTTGAACTCAAAATTTATTTTCCACTAGAATATATTATTTTGTACATACGTTTTATACTTATTCTTGTGACCAGAGGTGTATATACATAAAGCTCATAGCTGGGTGAAATGCTCCGTGTGGCATGCAACATGGCAGCAGCAGCAGCAACAGCAGCAGCAGCAGGACAGACAGAAGGCACATATTGGGCTGCCGCCAGGTAGCTGCTGCGGCTTTTCGGGCAACGTTTTTAAATGACTTTTGCTCGTTTGCAACACACGAATTGACAAATGACTAAATTTGTGTATGCCACATGCCGCACTCAGCTCTCGGCTCTCCGATTCTTGCCTGACCTGCCGCCTCCAAAGCTTGTCGTTTGTCCTAAAATTAACGAGAACGACTACAATTTGCAAGCTCCATGCCCAGCCAATGAATTGTGTATCCTGGCTCACGTTTTGACAAATGTGAGCCACACAAACCCAACTCCTGCCCCAGTCACAGTCCCTGTCACAGAGCCTAGCTCCAGCCCCTGCCACGCCCCGACAATGTTTCATAATCAAATTTTGTTTGCCAGCCGCTGCGATTGCACAAAGTGCTCAGCCCACTTGTAAAGTACACGATAATTGAAGATTTATTTGACAAACGCATGCAGATTGAGGTCGACACAGACAGACAGACAAACAGACAGAGACAGAGACAGAGATAAAATGACATTATAACAGTTAAAAACCAAATGTTGGATTAAATTAGTTACATAATGGACACTGTTATATTTGCATTTACTGATTGTGGCTTGACTGTTAATAGTAATTATGGAAGCTTTCAATGATCTACACAACAATTTTCTAATCGATCTAATCTATAATAATATACAAAGAAATTATATATGTATAATATAATGTAGTATAAAATATATAATATCTATACTATATATCTATGTAGTTTGTATGTAGGCGTGGCAGAACAAATAAAGTATATTTATTCTTGATCACGGCAACAAGCTGTGTCAATTTAGCCCTGTCCATCTTTTTTCCATTCGTCCGTATTCCTTATCAGTACAAAAAGCAAAGTTGATTTAGCACTTTTCGTCTCTTAGTAAAAATGCCCCAATGTTGGAACATATGATAACACGACCTGAAATTTGACTCATATATCTTATGGTATGAGTAGATAATCATAAGCAGCTGCTTATAATTTTAGTAAGTCTATCATAAACCAATAGTAACATGATAACAACATATACATAATATCAATCAGCCTTAACTTACTTCAGTACTTGTAGAGCACTTTCTAGCTAGAATTATAAGATATCTTTAAAGACTATATCTTAGTTACAAGCTCTAAGCCATATACGACTCTTTGAATAATTCTTTCCATTTAGCATAAAATTGTTTGATTAAAAGATGATTTTAAGCTAAAAATCTTTGCTATGGTGTGAACTATTTTGCATACATTTCTGTATACAATTTTCATGTTTTATTTTAACATTAACTCAACATCAGGCTTTACTTATGTGACATATTTCTTGTTCCACAGTGTAATTATAGATAATCCCATTTTTTAGTATTTATTATTTTTTATGTGACACAGTTATTCAATCTACTCTTAGGGACCTGCAAGTTAGTAATGATATATATAGTTGTTCTACCTATGTAAATTTCTGTTTACCTATGTAGTACTGTTCTGGTATAGATATTTTACCATGCACCAGGACACATTGCTTCACGTAGAATTCTGAAATTGGCTTGGGACATAGATGTTTGGCCACGTCCCACGGAAGGAGTATGGTCGACTGATTTGCCAATAGCATGAGATAATAGAATTTGTTTGACACTTTCTTAACGCCCAGCACTTCCTTTATATTAGGGTTCGGCTGTAATCCGAAATCTTTTCCCTTTACAGACATCACCATTTTGAGACAAAATAGAATTTGACTTGATTAACTCGTAGAACTTTTCGACAGCTACGATTAAAAAATTTGTCGTTTCATTTAGAGCCAGTACAGTTCAGCTTGAACTAGCTCAGAACTATTTGTCTAGTGTTGGTTGATTGTTTAGAGTGACTGTGATATCTTTCGTGACATGACTTCATCGTGACCTTAAACGATGTTTGCTAAAAATAGCAAAAAAGTGAAAGGTAATTAATCCTACATTTTTTTATAAGGTTTAACCACTAGCCATATAACCATATATACGTTTACTGACCTAACAGGCCGTTGTTTAAGCACGAAAAATAGTTTAAAGTCCCAATGAAGTCATGTCACGAAATATATCAGTCACACTTAACCATTAGCCAACACTAGACAACTAGTTCTGAGCTAGTTCATTTCAAGAAGCTCAACTGTATTGGCTCTGGATGAAACGACCAAATTTTTAATCGTAGCTGTCGAAAAGTTCTACGAGTTAATCAAGTCAAATTCTATTTTGTCACAAAATGGTGATGTCTGTAGAAGGAAAAGATTTCGGATTACAGCCGAACCCTAATATAAAGGAAGTGCTGGGCGTTAAGAAAGTGTCAAACAAATTCTATTATCTCATGCTGTTGGCAAATCAGTCGACCATACTCCTTCCGTGGGACGTGGCCAAACATCTATGCCCCAAGCCAATAGCAGAATTCTACGTGAAGCAATGTTTCCAGGTGCCTGGTAAAATATCTATACCAGAAAAGTACTACATAGGTAAGCAGTAATTAACACAGGTAGAACAACTATATATGTCATTACTAACTTGCAGGTCCCTAAGAGTGGATTGAATAACTGTGTCACATAAGTTGCTTTGTGTCTCAACAAAAAAATAAAAATTGTAAAAAATGTGATTATCTACAATTACACTGTGGAACAAGAAATATGTCACATAAGTAAAACCTGATGTTGAATTAATATTAAAATAAAACAAGAAAATTGTATGCAAAAAATGTTCACACCAAACCAAAGATTTTTACCTTAAAGTCCCCTTTTAATCAAACAATTTTATGCAGAATTGAAAATTGAAAATTCGTATATGGCTTATTAATTATATATTATAATATAATTATCATAAATCAATCACTCTCTCTCATATCGAATTAAAAACAAAATTATACGATTTCATTTTTGATAATCTTTAAAATGCGCTCAAATTGCTGTACAAGGCGACAACAGTTTTCATTGCGTAACAAATAAATGTGGAATTGGGCCCAAGGACAGTTTAGGCATAGACAAATTTCAATCTTAACTAATTAGAGTATAAGTAACAATTGATTATAAGCGAATCATAAAACTAAATCGGTTGCATTGAAGATCAATCAATGTCATTTTAATCAAGCCAAAAGCATGCACACATACTCACATAAACACACACATACATATGCACATAAAATCCTACAAGTTTTTGGTAAATTTGTATACGAAAAATTGACAAACAAAGTGAAAAACTATAATGAAAGCAACCCTAAAAATGGCGTCAACAAACTCATATATTACGCATACGCACACACGCTTACACACACGCACACAGACACACACATACTCGTATATACAAAACATCAATGCATAATGCGTGCTTATCAGCTCCAAATCTAAAGCAGAGACAACAACAGCAACAACAAGATCGGAAACAACAGGCAATATGCTCATATTTTATGCCGTACAATACAAAAAACTAACCGAAAATTATGCAGATATATGTATGTATATATTGATGTATATATATATGTGTATACATTTATATATATGTATGTATATATGCCAAACGGGTAGTACCCGGTTTTACATGGTTCATGTTCTTAATATGAAATTTAAGAATTTCTTAATTTAACTGTTGGAGAAGAAAAGTCGAAGTAAAGTCTAAGTAGGCCATAACGTTAAAATCTAGATAGAAGAAAATATTATTTATGAATAAAAGATAATATTTAATATAACATATATAATAGAAATTGCACATCAAGTGTTTCACTGAATGCAATGAATATTATTTCCACTTCTGTCTAGCCATTGTATATACCAAGGTAAAGCTTAAAAAGAGACTATTATTAAGCATGTGTACATTGACAAATATGCATGCGAACAGAGTCTGTGACTTCAAGAGTCGATGCTAGACGCAGTAATACTGTTGACACCTTGAAGGTCTGTAAGCAGCAATAACAAACAGACAGAGACAGAGGTTCGAGTGATGACCTGGCTGACAAAGCATCAAGCATTTTTATATAAATACGTCAGCTATAAAATATACAAATAAAATTATTGAAAAAAAAAAAAATATATATATATATATATATATATATATATATATATATATATATATATATATATATATATATATATATATATATATATATATATATATATATATATATATATATATATATATATATATATATATATATATATATATATATATATATCAACAGTCAATCAATGTTCAGTCCCTTAGAAAAATTATAATAATGAAAAACGGTTCCAAAGACGAAATTTAAGCTAAGAAATCCACTTATATAAAGATATATATTTTTTTTATCGAATTCATTTAAGGTTTTTTAACTTTTCGTTGATCTTCATGCAGTGAATATGATACAGTTCTTAATGAACTAATTTACTTATCCATCCAGTTAAATGCCAAAGAGATAAAATAAGTGTGTCTTTGTGAACTAAAGCATACTTTTTATTATTTTGCTTTATATTTTTTAAATAGAAACTAGAAAATCGGGGTATATTGGTTTTGCTTTCTTTTAAATTTTAATTTAATTCTGAATACATAATTAGTGCTGATATTGTATTAATTATTATAACAAATCCATTTGAAGGCAAGGGACCACCTGTATTTCCAAAACGGAGCTATTCATGCAGACGACAAGTCTCATCGCCTGGAACAAACAATATGTTTCTTTTTGCCACACATTCTGCAATCCAACAAATCGACCCTATATTTTAGCTCATTTAAAGTATACACTAATCTCAAATGTCTTAAATAAAAAATCTATAATCAGCATCAAGTGTTATCCAATTGCTATCTTCTATATATGTATATCTATACACCTAAAATCTAATCTAAGTATATACCTAAAATTCCAATATCCATTTTTCAATTGGACTCACTTTTATTTTTTGTTTAAAAAAGTAAAATTGTAGCTATATCATTTCAGCAAATATTAATAAAAAAAAGTATTATATTTGTATATAGGCCTATCAGAATGAAGATAGATATAGCCCAATCAGAATGAACTTCTTTAATCTTCATTCTGATAAGCCTTTAGCTCCACCTGCCTTTTGTCACATCTCTCTTCATACAACTAGCATGCCCATCTCATTTGCTTGCTGCACACACAGGGTAGATGACAAAAATAACAAATCTTACCTTATCAATGATCGCCATATCGCTGCTGAAACGATTCAGAATGCGTCCGAGCGGCGTCACTTGGAAAAAATGCAAAGTTTTATGCAAAATCGTTAGCAACAGTTTATCGTGCAAATTACGGCTGGCTTTGCAGCCGGCCCATTGTCCGGCCGGTGTTGATATCATGGCCATTATAATGCAAACACACGAAATTGTTGCATACATGCGAAAATAGTACGTGACTTCGTGGCTGGCCGCATTCATGTTGTTGTTGTTGTCGCTGTCGCTGTCGCTCCTGGCACCATCCACATGGTCGCTCCAATGTTGCAGCCAAACGTCCGTGTAGACACGCAAACATTGCCAAATTAGTGCGGTGATAAAAAAGACAATGATTATGGGCAGGCCGGAGGCGCGCATATAGAGCAGATATATATGATTCGATATTTGGCCATATTTGCGTTCCACATCTGGTGCTGTCGCTGCCGCCGCCACTGCCGCTGTCACTGCAATTGCAGCGGCACCGGCACCGGCACCTGCACCTGCCTCTGGTGCAAGCACAGCCCGGGCCTCGCCCCATATCCGCTCCCTCTCGTGTTCTTTGCTCTGGTGCTGCATTGACAGTGACGTCACGTCTGACACGTCAACGTCATCGCCATCATCCTCATTGCCTTCCTCGTTGTCATCATTGTTATTGTTGTTGTTGTTGCGGCCATTTGTTGGCAATGCATTGAAGTCGATTTTAACATCTGCAAAGAGCAAGAATAATGTTGAAAACACGTGGAAAAAGAATTTGAATAACATTTTTGGAAATGGATCAGATCAAGTTTATTAACTATTCACGAGTTACACTACAGATACAGATATAGACATATAGATACAGATACAGATACAGATTTATCTGCATCTATACACAGATACAGATATAGATACAGATACAGATACAGATACAGATACAGATACAGATATAGATATAGATATAAACATAGATATAGATATAGATATAGATATAGATTTAAATAGAATGTTATAGATATATGATATAGTATATTCAGATATAGATATAGATATAGATTATAGATATAGATATAGATATAGATATAGATATAGATATAGATATAGATATAGATATAGATATAGATATAGATATAGATATAGATATAGATATAGATATAGATATAGATATAGATATAGATATAGATATAGATATAGATATAGATATAGATATAGATATAGATATAGATATAGATATAGATATAGATATAGATATAGATATAGATATTGATATAGATATAGATATAGATATAGATATAGATATAGATATAGATATAGATATAGATATAGATATAGATATAGATATAGATATAGATATAGATATAGATATAGATATAGATATAGATATAGATATAGATATAGATATAGATATAGATATAGATATAGATATAGATATAGATATTGATATATATATAGATATAGATATAGATATAGATATAGATATAGATATAGATATAGATATAGATATAGATATAGATATAGATATATACACATACAGGTACTCATAAATATACACAGATACAGATGCAGATGCAGATGCAGATGCAGATACAGATACAGATACAGATACAGGTATAGATACAGATGCAGATGCAGATACAGATACAGATACAGATACAGATACAGATACAGATACAGATACAGATACAGATACAGATACAGATACAGATACAGATACAGATACAGATACAGATACAGATACATTTACAGATACAGATACAGATGCAGATACAGATACAGATACAGATACAGATACAGATACATTTACAGATACAGATACAGATACACATACAGATACAGATGCAGATACAGATACAGATACAGATACAGATACAGATACAGATACAAAAACAGATACAGATACAGATACAGATACAGATACAAAAACAGATACAGATACACATACAGATACAGATACAGATACAGATACAGATACAGATACAGATACAGATACAGATACAGATACAGATACAGATACAGATACAGATACAGATACATTTACAGATACAGATACAGATGCAGATACAGATACAGATACAGATACAGATACAAAAACAGATACAGATACAGATACAGATACAGATACATTTACAGATACAGATACAGATACACATACAGATACAGATACAGATACAGATACAGATACAGATACAGATACAGATACAGATACATTTACAGATACAGATACAGATACAGATGCAGATACAGATACAGATACAGATACAGATACAAAAACAGATACAGATACAGATACAGATACAGCTACATTTACAGATACAGATACAGATACAGATACAGATACCGATACATTTACAGATACAGATACAGATACACATACAGATACAGATACACATACAGATACAGATACAGATACAGATACAGATACAGATACAGATACAGATACAGATACAGATACAGATACAGATACAGATACAGATACAGATACATTTACAGATACAGATACAGATGCAGATACAGATACAGATACAGATACAGATACAAAAACAGATACAGATACAGATACAGATACAGCTACATTTACAGATACAGATACAGATACAGATACCGATACATTTACAGATACAGATACAGATACAGATACAGATACAGATACAGATACAGATACAGATACAGATACAGATACAGATACAGATACAGATACAGATACAGATACAGATACAGATACAGATACAGATACAGATACACATACACATACAGATACAGATACAGATACAGATACAGATACAGATACAGATACAGATACAGATACAGATACAGATACAGATACAGATACAGATACAGATACAGATACAGATACAAAAACAGATACAGATACAGATACAGATACAGTACATACAGATACAGATACAGATACAGATACGATACATTACAGATACAGATACAGATACAGATACAGATACAGATACAGATACAGATACAGATACAGATACAGATACAGATACAGATACAGATACAGATACAGATACAGATACAGATACAGATACAGATACAGATACAGATACAAATACAGATACAGATACAGATACAGATACAAAAACAGATAAATGTACATTTACAGATGCAGCTAATGAAAGAAAAATTGGAAGTCATGAACACCCCTAACCTTATATGTATATATTTTCCAATATATATATATAGATAGATATAGTCGAGATACAAGATAATAAATATATATATATATAAGAATTACTATTATATAATTATTGAACTATAATTATTTAATAATTTGTTTTTATTTGAATTATCACACTATGACTGGGTGCAGCCCGTTAAGAATTGTATTCTATCTGCAGTATTGCACCTAGATGCCAACAGCTTGGCAACTGTTTTAGTTTTGTTGATTCGGCAACTAAACAACCAATAATTTGTATATTTACCCCCTTGGGGATGTGTAGATTGATTCATTTTGTTAGTGCATTTACGGATAGACTTCAGAATTTTATTGTCCGTCCATTGATTTCCTTTTATTTCAAAATGTATAAAAATTAATTACGAAATTTTCTCACATTTTACTTCAAATAAGGTACAGATTAAATTTTGTTTTTATTTCAATTTATTTTTCTTCAAATAAGGTAAAGAAAATAAAGAAAATTCATTTCGATTTGCTTATAATATATGAAAACAAATTTGCAAAAACTAACTCAAATTTTACGTTAAATTCAATAAAGAAAATACATTTCTACACTTGTTCGCATTGATTGAATTCTAGCTAATTAATTTTTAATTCACTAGATTTCATGCCCGAAGAAAGTCTTGGCTATTATTTAAAATAATATTCTGTAGTAAACCAGTATTAATTATTCAAATTGAAAATCAATCAAGTGAATGTATTAAGCTAAATATTGAGTAACATAATCACGCTCGAAATACGTACGAAGCATACTTAATTTTGTATCCAGTTCAATTAACAAGCCAAAAGTGAAGTAAAAGTATTTTAATGGAAAGCCAAACTCAATAAATTCTTAAATATATACATACATAGATATATATGTACATATATAAGCATATACATATATACAAATTTATATAAAACCCATTAAAACACATTTCATGACGCACTCAAGCTTGTGTGCTCTATCTGCGCTCATAAAATATGTAAACAAAAACAAAATTCTTTTTAAATGTAAAAAACACATGTGTATATTTGGTTAATTTAGAGCTTCAACAATTGGATGTGTGTCAAGGTCGTTATACAGTTCCACCTTTTACAAATATTATTAATCAAAATATCGCGAAAGCCCAAGCAACAACAAAGACCACAAAAACAATGTAGCCCAGCGATGTGACTGAGTAATAAAATATTTGTGTTATTTTTGCATCGATTGGCATGCTACAGGCACTCGCCACGCCCCCCTTCCCCCCCACGATTTCTGTGCTTTTCCACCTGTCTGACTATCAATGCGTTTCCTTTCTGATGTTTGTTCCAATAAAAATTCAATTTTATATTCACGCACACACACACACACACACACACACACACATTCTTCAAAAGGACGGTGGACGCACACGCTCATCCCGGAGCTTGAACAATGGGTAAACCGCAAGCACGGGCAGATTAATTTTTATCTCACGCAGATTCTATCTGGACACGGATGCTTCCGGAGCTACTTGAAGCGCTTTGGCCACGAAGATACCGATGAATGCCCCTGGTGTGGACGAGGCTCGGTGGAAGACGCCAAACACGTCCTTTTCGAGTGCGGACGCTTCCTAGAGGAGAGGCGTGGTCTGGAAGAGGCACTGGGCCGCTCCATTAGAGCAGACAATTTAGTCAATGCCATGCTGGAATCGGAGGTGGCTTGGAATCTAATAAGCACCTTCGCGGCCACAGTCATGATGGAGCTCCGCAGAATTGAGCGAGCACGAAGACGAGTTGTCACAGGCTAGGATAGTACAAAATGCTTGCGAAGCAATGCTTTACGGCCGTCCCGCAAGCATCGTGTACTATTCTTAATATCCTAAACACCCAGATTATGTTTTAATTTATTGTTAATAAACGAATATAAAAAAAAAAAAAAAAAAATAAAAAAACACACACACACATGCTTGTCGCAACAAACAATCAAAAACAAGTTTTATTTTTTGCATTATTTTTTAGCGTTTTTCCAGTTTTTCTTTTCTACTTCTTTTTTTGGCCTTTTACAATGTGCCACATGTTGCAATCAGCAATGCGTAACAGCCAGAACAGTTGAATTTAATCAATATACGGAAAAAAGCTTTTAGAATTCAAATAGTTTACAAGAAATTTTTTTTAAATTTTTATAAAATAAATTTATATTAAATTAATATTGGAATTAAATAAAAATATTGAAAATACTAAAAATATTTTTTAGCTCATAGTAAATTTGAAGCGAGATATATATAGAATATACCTGATATCATATGAAAATATCGAATATATCAAATATTCAATGTTATGCTTCTGCTGGATATACATATATCTCATATCTTTAATTAATAATAATAGTAACAGTTTATTAAAAAATATATATATGCTGAATATAATTTATAGCTGTTAGCAAATGTGAAGCGAGTATATACATATATTTATAGACTATATATATATATACTTATATGATATATATCATATGATAATAGAGTATATATGATATATATCTACATATATCAAATAGTCAAGCTGTGCTAATGCTGATTATTTATTTAAATTCTTATCTATATCAATTCTCAATACTAACTGCATAAGCCAACAATGTTGGCCTGATCCATATCGAACAGCTGCAACAGTTTCGAATAGTTGAGCAAACAATTTTCATTGCACTGGCGAAAGGGTCGGGCAATCCTGACAATTTCAGTGACACTCGAGCAACTGATTAACTTGAAAGTTTTGGCGCTTCGGGCTCAAAGTCGGCAAGTTGTGTCAGCCAAAATATTGACAGTGGGTAGATAGATCAATGCATTAAGTTAAGCAAAAGTTTTATTTTTGGCATACCCCCAGTCAGAGCGAAAGCAGAAAGAGAGATATAGAGAGTGGGAGAGAGAGAGAGAGAAACTTATCGTAGTCTCTTTGACTTACCGCTGGGAGTCGCAAAAACTTTTAAAAATCAAACTTGATTTAAGTTTTTCTCGCCCACACACACATACACAGACTCAACTGAATTGTTGCGAAAATATTCACACAGATATTGTGATAAATATGGCAATATTTTCTTTGTAGCCGTCGCGCCATACAAATTCACTCTAATCAATATTCATTTACGACAAAGCAACCAACGCACAGCCAACGCCCCAAAAGAGTTGAAAGGAGTTGAGCCAAGCCTCGAGCAAGCAGTCAATATTTGCAGTTGCTCCAAACTCTCTATTGCACATTCCTTAACGCTTATTGATGGCCCTAGACCAGACCAGACCCGCAGCCCACTCGCATTTTAATTAGCCAATATGCAAATTGATTGTCAATTACCTTCACGTTTTTTTTCCCCTTTTCTTATGCTCTGGATATTATTCGTTTTGCATTACGGCAAATTCAATATCAATTAGCTGAGCGTCGCTCGCTTCAAATGTAAATAAAAAAGTGGAAAATTGGAAAGAAAATAAAAAGTCCAGCTTTCTTGGCTTAAAATTCAGAAAAAAAAGAAAATCTCTTAAGACAATTGCACAAAGTTTTTGCTATCGATAAATAATTATTTAACTGAATTTCATTAGTTCAAAATATTTGTGCTTACACTTGAGTGGGTAGTTCGAAATGGTAACTAAGTTTTTACTATAGAGAAAATCTTTTGCTTTCGGCTGCTGAAAACAAATAATTAATTGAATAACCCAAACTGAAAAGATTTTGATATGCACATTTTAGTGGCTTTACATATTTATATTATAATACCCAGTCTGTTATAAATTTAACTACAGTTGGTATATACAAAATTTTGACTATATAGCATATTTATCTCCTAGTAAGCATACCTATTGTGGTGACAACATAAGAGTAGTAAGAAACGAAATTGGTACAACAGGTTTTCATTAAATTACATTGTTTCTAGATCTATGTGGCTATTTATAATTTTATTTTGAAATTAAGTCTATCTAATACTATATCAGCAACGACTTAGCTGGTAATAAATTGCCTCTCTACTGCTGCAAAAATTCAGCCGATCAGCATCGAATTGACTTGTAGATGATGGACTATCTGGTATCCAAAATAAAAAAATCTTTGTATTCATTACCAACACAATAAATCTGAAATCTCTAGCTTTAATAGTATTCAAATTAAGCTTAAAAACAAAGTCAAAATGTCAATTATTATCGAATGGGATAAGTTATCGAAAAAAAAGATAAGCTCGTGCTGCGTATGGTATACACTAGTATATGTACATGTTAAATTTTAAGTCTAGCATTTGTAGCTTACGAGATCTGTGCGTCCATACGGACGAACAATTAAAAGAAGTTATCGATAACAGAATATTATATAAATATTTTAAAGACAACAGTGTTCGGCTTGTTTTGTTTTTAAATGCAATATTTTCTGTTTTTCCGAAAACAAAAAATTATTGAGGAGGGAATATAAAATTTTTTAAAATACCAAGAGCCATGAAACTTTTCTCATTTATCATATTTAAAATGTAGATCGTTCAATGAAAATATAAAATGTTTACTAATTTGAGTATATAAAATATAAGTGAAATATTTCTTCTATTTAAATTAATATTTCCACCCGAAAACTTTATTATAGGTATCTATTATTTTTATCTCTAAGTATTTATTAATATCTAAGTAGAAAATGTTCAGTAACTAATCTATATTTATATTTAATCCACTATTTACAAAGCATTGTAGCTTTATAAAGAGTGAAATAAATAAAATACAATTCAAATACTTAATATTAAGTAGAAAGTACAAATGACATAAAACGCATACGGATGCAAATTATTAAAATAAAAACATATACAATACATATATAAATTATATATGTATATAAATTAAAAACGTAAATTTAATATTTAAGTAATATATTTAAAATTTGTATACCTAATAAAATTAAAATAAAATTTAAAAAAAAAATGAAATGGATATACTAAATATATGAATAAAATATGTAAGTACCATGTTTAATTTATATATCTATTGTAAAGAAAAAGTTTCATGCACGTGCTCAACTCCGATGAATAAAGCAAACCTCTAAGAACAATTTAACTACATCGCAATAGTCTTTAAGTTATTTCTCTGCACATGCTTCAGTCACCATTCATACAAATTTCCTTCCGTTTGCTACCTTGCGAATTCCAACTATTGACTGTTGAATTCCAACTGATTGCCAAAATAGGCAAATGCTTTGTGTGAGGCTGTTTTAGGCTACAGCCAAAGGGGCTGGCGTTGGCCTTGAGCACGCTCGACAGAGTTCAAAGGAAAAATATGCAAAAAATGTGTATAGACTGCGGGGAAAACTAAAAATAATGAAAGCTACGCCCAATGCTTTGCCAATATTTAATAACAATCAAGTGTGTGTGTGTGTGTGTGTGTGTGTGTGTGTGTGTGAGCAGTCAAAAGTTGTTTAAAGGCAAAATCACGTATACGCACTGTCTGCCATCGATTTAGTTGACCCATATGGCGCTGTGGAACTTTCAATGCATACAAATGTTGTTGAAGCAAGCAAAGGAAGAGGACGAACTTTAGCCAGTTGGCAACTAGGCAACTAGAAATCGAGTTGTTACAACATGCCAGATGCATAACTTACGCTTCACTGGTGTCTCCACTATGGCAGCAGCAGGAGGGGCAGGAGGAGGAGGCGCAGCAGTAGCAGACAATTCGTGAAGCTCTCTCCTGAATTCCAAGTCGTCGACAGTTGTCTCTGAATTTGTTGTTGGCTGCGGATTGGAAATGTCAGCGACAGGCGTTGAAGGCACTGAACTTAGCTCCACTGTTGGCAATAGTGCTGCAGCACTGGACTCCTCCGAGATGCTCCTGGTATAACGGAAGACAAAACATAGTTGAAGCCAAATAAGTTACTAGGCAAATTTATATTTACCTAATCGAGTTGGCCGCGCTCAGCGGGCGATGATGATGCTTTGGCTTGTTGGAGCGTCGCATAGACATGCGTCGCAGGAACTGTTGAAAACTGCCGCGACTCTGGGCCACCGCCTCCCCAGTTGCTGGCAGCTGCTGTGCCGCCTCCATGGCCGGTGGGGAGGAGGCATTTCGCGTCACCGGCGCATGATGCGTTTTCTGTGTCGGCTGCCAGGATTGGGCACGTGGACTCAGCTCGGTTACGAGTGGTGGCGGCGTACTCGTAACTCCATCTGCAATGGATTCTCCGCCATCGAGGCTGCTCTCCGCATAGCTACTGCAGCTGGCAGTCATCAGACTGCGACGCAGCAAATCTCCACTATTCGTGCTCGACGTGGACGTTGCCGTCGCGGAGCTGAGGCCACTCAGTCGATGCCACGAGTTCCTCGAGCGTACGCTGCTTCCACGACGCTGCAGCGTGGATCGTCGACGTGGTCGCATGATGACATCATCCGCATGGCACTCGTCAATGGGCAGCGGCACATCGTAGATCAGGTGCCGAGAGCCATAGACGCTTGCACGCTTGCGCTGCAGAGGGAAGCTGCCAGCCGACTGCATGCCACAGCTGATGCCGCTGGCCATAGAGAGAGACTAAGCAGAGAGCAAAAAAGACAGCAGAAGAGATAAAATATAATTAGAAATTAGAAATAAATTTTATAAATTAAATTATTATAGTAAAATTTGTTTAAAGAATTTTAATTAATCTTTAAATTATATTAACAAAATCTATACAATTTTCACCTTTGACAATATAAAAAATAGAAAATAAAAAAAAATAAAAAATAAATAAAAATAAAAAAATAAAAAAAAAAAAAAAAAAAAAAAAAAAAAAAAAAAAAAAAAAAATTAATTTTAATAAAAAATAAATAAAAACAAATTTTTATAATTAAGAATTTTACATCTAAAGAAATTATTAATAAAAAACCTTTTTATTCTATATGCAGTTATTTAACAAATCTAAATGGTTTAAATGGTTCGGCGACACATTATGTATTCTGCTCGTTTTATTTCGCATTTAACTTCATCTTATTAAAAACTGATAAAGGAAATGGAAATGGCGAATGGAAAATATAAGTATTGAAAACATAAAAATCATTTCTTAAGGCTTCTTGAAAAAATATTAGAATAAATAAGGATTTAAACAAAAGTCTACTATTAAAAAAATGTTTTATAAATGCATTTTTATGCAAGCTACGTTTAAAAAATGCAATAAAAACAATGATTGCTATTGATAATAACTTATTTGTCAGAAAGCCTCAAAAAGAGATGAGCATACCTAGGATCGACTTAGTTTGCTGTCCTGATCTAGTATAATACGTATATAGAAATACTTACTTTAAATTTAAATATATTCAGTATTTTATCCTTTCAATTTGCTAAATTATTAAAAGTTTCTTCTAGAACTTCCGTCTCACTCCCACTCTTTTCATAAAAAATACCCATCACCCACCCCCACCCATAGAATATAACCTATCTACTAATAGTTTCCTAAGAGCATATGGCTCTTAAACTCTACTCCTGAGAATTCGACGTATTTATGTTAAATACAATTTGTCTTACTAAAACGATCATGTTTTCCTTTTAATCCAATTTTTTCCGTTGCTTTCTTGAAAATATAAGAAATATTTGTTATTTTACTACACAAACTTTTTAAGAAATTGTTCAATAAGCGATCAATTGAATTGCACTTTAGGCTCGTTTTTTTTTTATAGTTATTTTCAAAAACTAAATACAATATATTTCTGAAATTACTCTGACTGGCCGAACATAATGATAATATTATATAAACTTAATTTCCTTATAGATAGTTTCTAACCAATACAGCGTTGTCCATATTCGACGGACCCATCTAAGGTTGTCTATATTCAACGGACCCTTGCATTTTTTTTTTTTAATAAAAATAATTAAATTTTTTCTATATTAATATATTCACTTTCTACTTGAACCAAATAAAATGATTATTATCGTCAACATTTTATAGTTGTGGTTTTCTGAATTAACACATATAAAGTAATTTTCGATTCACAAATTAAACTTGTAAAGTAATTTTTGAATTTCCAAATTAATTTTCTACTAATTTTAATTCCCATGAAACACTTTTAAGCTTCACTCACCGCGGGCAGATCATCGTCCTCGTCGTCCTCCGCGACGGCATTATTGAGCATATTGTTAAATGACATTGATGCGCTGCCATCCATACAATTGGAATCCAGCTCCGAGTTATTGCCGCCTCCCGTTTCCGAATTAATCGATATTGAGCGCTGCAAACCCAATTTGCTGACATTCTTGAATAGCTTCCAGCGCTCCCGAGCTGTGCGTTCCGTGGCACTGTAAATGGATGACAATCAAGAATAAATAAAATAGAAGCACATTCTGAGTGGCATTGTAGTCGCCAGCAGAACTCTATTAACAACAAACAACATGTGGCAAAATGAAAAACAAAGAAATAAATGCCACACGCCTGACTGCATATCAAACATATTGTGTGTAACACATAGAGCTTTGCCTATGGATAAACGGACGGAGATCTAATCTCTACGGATAGCTGCAAATCAAGTTTTAAATGCTGCGTTTGTACAGACGGATAGGCAGAGAGAAACAAACAGAGACAGGGACTTCCCTTCATTGATGTCTATTAGGATTATATAATATGCCAATATTCCTTAATGAACTAACAGTAGTATCTAATATAGTTAGTCAATCGAACTAATAAACTAGCTGATTAAACAAGAAAATATTATCTTAAACAGACTTATATAGATTAATTTATACAGGCTTATACAGACATTTGCAGTTAGGTAAACCTTATACAGATTTTAACATGCTTATATAGAGCTACTTTTACTCACTTATACAGAACTTATAGCGAACTTATATACAGACCTTTACAGAGTTATGTATACTAAATACATGTTTTAAGAGATTAGTAGATTAGGCTTGTACTATCTAATACAGACTTATACTAATTTATAACGAACTATACAGCGTTATATACAATTATTGATAGAGGCATATACAAACTTTTAGAGACCTACATATGTAAACTTATACAGGCAAAAAAACTAGTATCGACTTTAAGAGACTTATACAGACTTATGTAGCCTTATACAATATTATATAGGCTTACTTATACAGACTTGTAATAACTTATACTGTATAGACTTATGCAGGCCTAAAAACATATTAGTATAGACTTATGCAGAACTATGCAGACAAAGGCGAACTTATATAGACGATCTTCTAGGCACTTATACAGACCCTGACAGAGTTATGTATACATACTTATACTATCTTATATAGATTTATGCAGACAGCGTTTAAAGACTTACTGATACAGGTCTAAACAAAATTTTAGAGACTCTGATAAACTTATACAGAGTGATTAGATTATACTTTTCCTAAGATCCTTATGATTTTTAATTTAAGTCTGTAACTATAATGTCCCTATCAATTGAGGTAGTAAAGCTGTTCTTAGGAACAAAAGTTATCAAGGGTACATTTCAAATATCTGTTAAAACAAGTATTTGTTTAAAATATAATTAAGTTATATTGAGGTACTCTTTCTACAATAGAAATTAATTTTTTAAATGAAAAAAATAACGTCAGATTTCAGTGAATTGTGTCTTTTCTTTTTTGTGTTGATCTTTGAAAACAATCTAACTGATTAAATTCTACTCAAAAATGATTTAAGAATGTCAAGAATGTATAAAAAATTTGCAATGCGCACATATTTCTGCTAGTCCAAAAAATTGATGAAATATTTCATGTTAAAAACTCTTGAAATATAATTTATAGATACGCTGCTTAATGGGAAAAAATCGTCTCCAAAGTCTCCAGACTGTGGACCACAAAGGCAATTGTCAGCGCTTGGCAACGGTCTGATTATGTTAACATTGTTCCAGTTTTTGCGTCAATCATTTTTTTTTATGCTTTGTCACAAATGAACTTTAATGGAAATCGAACCACTTGAAGCAGGAGAAAAGGGCGTGGCTCGAGTAAAAGTAAAAGTAAAAGTAAAGAAAAGCTTTGGTGTGCACGCTGCAAAGAAAGATTCTTTCAATTTATGCCTCGAACACAAAGGGATAAGCCGTTGACAATGGTTCAGTCACATACTAATCTATGCCTCCTCCCGAATGAAAACACAAAGTTTTCTCTGGGGATTGACGCTGACGCTGATGCTGAAGCTGATGCGGATGCCGAAGCTGCTGCTGATGCTGACTCTGACAGTAGCTCTAGTCCTGGCTCTACTCACTTTTGTTGCTGGTCCTTTGCATTCTCGTTTGCCTTAGCAATTATCGAGTTCCATTTGGCGATTATTTGCGGCTGCTTTAGCTCAATGTCCTTATAACTGCCGCAAGCCTGCAGTCGGCCATCCTTCATCACAATTAACTGAAAGGTCGCCGGAATGAAATGAAAGAAAATGAAACGCAGAAAAAGTAAAAAATAAAATAAAAGTTACAGAGCATAACAAGTTAGAATATGATAGAAAATGATGACCGTTTAAGAGTTGCCCTGTAAATCGACAGGAAATATCTTATATATATAATAGATCTAAGGCATTTTATATTATTTATCTAATTGACTGACCTACTAGCTGTCTGACTGATAACCTGATTGATAGAAAGAACATTTCAAAGACTTTATGACTGACACTGAAGATGCGACTATATATCTCAAGATCTGATTGATTGATGACGAACTAATTAGTTGTCAGACCTTCGCTTGAGTCATAGACAGGGTGATGGCTGAAGCTGATTGAAACTGCGAAATTGACTGATTTCCGAATTGCTATATTAACAGGCTAGCTGTCGAGTTAACTAATTGACTAAGTTAACTAATTGTATAAGTGTTTCAGAAACAGATTAGCTGACTGAAAATCTGACTGATTATAAACTTGACTGATTGCATTAAAGCTTGTATACCCCAATTGCAAATACACTGACGACTTTTACAACATTGAATGACTGATAGCTAGAATTTAGTATAATTCATAGAATCACTGATGGATGTAGCTGATTGGCTGACTGACTGAATGAGATATTAACTAATTAACTAATTAATGTAGTTATGGGCTATACTGACTGACTAGACTAGACTAGCAGATGGATGAAGCTGACTGACTTGATCAACTGACTAATTGATACTCTGGCAGTCTAATTGAAGCGTGATTTGTTGAATGAGCGTCTGTATACCTTACATTGACCGATTGATTGACTGACTGGCTGTTGAGTAACTAATTGATTGAGCATTGGCTTGTATCAAAAATTGATTGACTGACTGACAATAGACTGAAATGATGGAATGAACCTTTGTAAACCTAATGATTAACCTACTGATTGACTGAATAATATATTAAGTGATAACTGATAACTGACTGACAGACTGGCTGTATCAAAAATAGATTGACTGATTGAGTGATTAACTGTTGACGAGACCAGCTCTCCAATTAATACTGCCCAACTAACGACTTGACTGGTTAATTGATTGATTGAATGAAGAACTTAGTCATCAGTGCACAGTGGGATGATTTACTGACTGACAGACTGACTATCAGGCAGACTTACTGGCAGAGTGAATTCATAGACTGAATGATAAACTATGTAATAAGTTTCTCATTCATTCTATTGTATGAATTGAGTCAGATAGTTCAGTAAGCAGATTAACTGGCTATATGATTGAATGATTGATTGGCTGAGTAACAGAGTGACTGGAGCAGATAAATAAATAACTGAATTCAATAACGGAATGAATATCTGCTAAAAAAAATTCAGTAAAAAATATATATTGTATATTGAAAACATGGCTCAATGAAAGCCTGTTAGGTTACGAGATTTGGGGTAGATTAACTTTAACTTACATTGCATAGAATCATAAATATATACATACATATATATTTTTTGTACATTTTTTATAGATTAACTAACTGCATAATACCTGCGCATATAGATTGACCAAATCTATTTGCCTCAGCTCTAAGACAAACTCTTCTTATCTCTATTCGTACAGGGTATATAAAAGAAAGAGGTGCAGCACAAAAGGCAATAAATTCAATTTCGAAATTTAAATTTGAAATTTTTTTTCGTTTGCTGTCTTTTTTTTTTTTTGCTGCCGCTGCCGCTGCTGCTGCGTTGCAGTTGCTGCTCAAATAATTGTAAAAATGTGTGCGCAAGCAGGAGGAGGAGGAGGAGAGCAGAGAAGCTGCGTGGAGAGTGGGAGCCAGCAGACCGGCAACAAATGGTCTTTCCAGGCAATTGCATTTATGGCCAAAAGGCGATAAATGGCCCCGGCATTTGGAGCGCAAAGTAACAAACGGATGCTGGCAAAAAGTGTTGGATGCAGGAGGCAGGCAGCAGGCAGCAGGACACTGGACTCTGGACGCAGGCAGCAGCAGGACGTCCGAGCACATTGAATGGTCGGCCACAGCGGCCAATATCGAGTCCACCGCAACTTCAGGATCTGGACTGGCAACACTGGACAGTTGCAGTTGTCAGCGCTAAGAAATTTGAATATGAAATGCTGTCTAGCCCCGAGGGAACCACTTACATAATCCGCCTCCTTGATCAACTGTAATTGCTGTGTCACCAGGATGATGGTGCGATTCGACTTCAAAAGCATCTGACGCACACACTGCTCGAAGACATGGCTCCCCACTTCATTGTCCAGCGATGACAGCGGATCATCCTAGAAAATGCAATTACATTACAATATTATTAGACGATTACTATGCATAAACACAAAAAGGCATAAGAAAGTGTAATTTTTGTTCTTATTTAATATAATAGATGTTTATAGCTAAGCTTATCACAGAAGCCATTGACTAAAGGCAAGGACTTTTACCTCGAGTTTGCTAAGAAAGGCGTTAGATTCACCAAAATGTAGTAAAAGTTTAAAGTGTAAAATAATATAAAAATCAAAATATATATAAACTTGTGTATGTAAATGTATATTTGCATAGCTATAGCTATAACTAGTGATACTTCTTAGACAACAAATAACCTTATTCAATCTGAAACTGAAATTGGAATACATATGTACGTTTTTCGATACACTCCAACTGTTCTATATTCTATATTCTACATTCTATTTGACATACTTTGGTATTGTACCCGGAAGATCCCGTTATATAGAAATATAAGTACAGATCAGCTGTCCTACATCTCATTATCTATGTCTGTGATTTAACAAATATATTTCAGTAGGGTATGAGAGGTATATGAGTACGAGGTACTTCACGCGAGACCTCATGCTGCTTCAAAATTCTGTGGCCAAAAAAATACCTCGAGAGACTAAATTCACCCAAGCAGCCCATAAATCTGCAAGCTTCCATACTAGAACTAGGAGAAGACTCAGACGCCAACGCCATTAAAAGTTATCATACTGCGATAGTTACACTTTATCACTCTCACTTGCCTTAAACTATTTAACTTACTAGTTCCTAATTAATTTTTTATTATTATTTATTAACTTTTTTAATACATATTTATTTATTCATTTTTTTTTAATTTTTGTTTACGTTAAAAAAAGTAGAAAAAAAATGTAAGTGCAGAAATCCAAAAGATTTTTTTAAAATCATTTTTTTTTTTATTATTATTATTATAACTATTATAATTTTTTTTTTATTGAATTGATTTTTTTTCTACTCTACAGGTATTGCTTTTTAACTTAATAATTTAATTTAATTTTTTTAATATTATTATTATAATTATCATTTTAATTTTATTTTATTTTTTTTATCTTTTATTATTATTATTATTTATTTTTTTTTTTGTATTGTCTTTTTTCTAAATTGAAATTTCCCCACCCTATTCGAAAATTGATTTCTGCATTTGAGCTAGAATCATATTTTATTCAAGATGATCTATAATTTTTTTTTTTATAACACTGTAAAAAACCCAGTCATAAAAGAAAAAACTAAACTAAATCCTTAATTTACAACTAGTACCTAAAAAATTAAAAGTAAATGACATTAATTTTTATTGTCATCTCTAAGTTTTGTCAATTTCAATTATCTCCGAAAAAAGGGGCAGCTCATATACATGTATATGAGTATTTCTCGTAAAATTTGTTTACCCTGCAACAGTGTTTCGATGTTTTCACTGTTTCGTGATTTTCTTTTTATGTTTAATTTAAAGTTGAGACATTTCGGTGAATTTATGAGCGCGAATGCATTGGCATAAAGTGCACTGAGGCATCGGATTGGCTTGCAGCTAAGACGACGTGGAAGGTCCTTGCTCGTGTTTACGTTCGCGTTTGAATTCGTGTCCTTGGCATTTACTTACTCACCATTATGACGACGTTGGCCGATGAATAAATTGCACGTGCGATAGCGACGCGTTGCCTTTGTCCGCCGGATAGATTGATGCCCCGTTCGCCGATTATCGTAAAATCACCGGTTGGCATTAGTTCAATATCCGGTTTTAGTGCGCACGCATCCAGCACAAAATCGTAACGCTTCGGCCGAAATGATTCACCAAATAGTATATTCTCCCGTATGGTGTCATTAAGCAGCCAAGGAACTTGCGGCACATACGAGATGGTACAGTTTCTGAGAAATATAATAAAATTGATTACATAAATTGCGGCTATAGAATATGTAGACGTTTTACTAAACATTAACTGAACTAGTTATAGTTCATTTTATGATGCTAATGAATCAGTTCTTTTGAGTAGGCTGACGTGAATTTTTTTTTGAATTAATGCTAAACGAATTTCTTATAATACATTTTATGGAATTATAGGCGGACTCATATAAAATTTATTTACATGGCAATAAGATTAATGTTCAAAATGTCTTTAATTGCTTATGCTTTACGTTTATATTTTATTGTAATTTGTATTCAATTTTAATGGCAACACATATCCCACTTTTTTCTTCAAACAGATTCTCACTAAAAATTGTTTCCACTTACGTAATCATTTAGCATACGTATATATATCATATCCTTACGTTTTGTTTAATCAGATTCCCATTCAAAGGTTCTCGTACTAACCGCATCAATTACAAGCTTATATGTCTATGTACATACATACATACCTACATATATCAAAAATTTTTTTAATTGCAATAAAGGAGAAAGTGGATAACGTATTGGAGGCATAAAACAATATGCAAACTTTGAGTATGTATGTATGTACATATACATATGTATGCATGTATTTAGGATGTTATTTATGTACATAGTTAACTAAAACAAATAATTGTATACAAAAATGTCTTCGAATGGAAACCAGATCAACTGGCCGCTGCCCTTACGACTGCTTCGCACTGATGCTCGATCAAGACTAAACAAATTTATGACTTTCGCTCGAGCAGAAGAGAGGAGAGTATGTTGCGAGTGAAGAAAACAGTTTACTTAGAAATAGAGAAACTCAGCTTTCGTGTATGCTTGCACTAAAGAGATCTGACTAAAGAGAGCAGGCTTATTATTTTCATATGTGCGAGCGAAACAAACAGTGCGCTTGCTATTTAAGCTCACTCGACTTGGAAGAATAAGAGTAAAACAAAACAGGAGAGAGAAGTGAAAAGAAGCTAAATTAATATTTGTCTATTTATCTATGTATGTACATATGTATGTATGTATGCTATGTGTGTCTTTATGAAAATACGCACATACATATGTATGTCTTGTTTGTACATGTGTATGTACAAATGTACATGTGTACATACATACATATATACATATGTTTTCAAATCACCTCTCTCTGTTCAACAACAGAGGTTGTTGTCAAATGCTCGATCAAAACCAACGGGACTTTTTTTCTGCTCAAGTAAAAGTAACATAGTATTGGTGCATATGCGAGTGAGCGAAATACATTTACTCAGAAATGAGATTTTTTAGTTCCACTCAGTCTAGACTAATTCTGCTTTATTGTTATGGAAGTGTTTGCATAAGTGCAAGCGAGACAACTAGCATGGCTGCGAATAGCGCTCAAAGGTAAGATCAAGACTGAAGAAGAAATAAGAAAAAAGTCTTCATTACTCTGCCACTCGATCCAAACTAAAAACTGCTCGCGCTTTGAGCACTACACAATTTAAACTTGAGTGAAAAAGAAGGAGAACAGATAAACATGACTCAAAGTGTTTGTTTTGATGAATTAGAGTATTAATGCAACTGCACCCCAGATGACAATGATGAAGTTAAAAGGCATGTAGGCATGCACATACATATTTATTAAAACATACATATGAATTAATTTACATATGTACATAGATTTACATAAAATTCACTGTTCATCAAGCTTAGCCGTCTAGCAGACTGCATTTTATCTAAGCCACTATTAAGCTTCAAACTTTCATCGTTAATCAAAACTGTCACACACCCACACAGACACACGAAGAGATGAGACATACACCCAAGTATATACATACATATGTATGTATGTGTGTGTACATGTGTAAGCTTTCGCTTTTACATGACATCGCTAATTATGGCAAATGCGAGTGACTTCAATTAATTAGCTGCAATTTAGTTAAGCGGTTTATGTGATAACTTTCGTCGCATCCTTCGCCAAGCGCATAAACCGCAGCCTACATACAGTTATATGTATACCCAACACACACACACACACACTCACACGCACACAGACTTGTGGCGTAATTAAGTGACTCGCAGTGCAATGCAGATAAGATGATTGTTTCTTATTGGCGACCGCAAACTCGTGTAGCCACAATCACGTGACCAGCACTGTAATCTGTCACATTCAGCTGCAAGTGCTGAAAACGCAAATTTGCTGCTGCCTGCATAATAATAATAATAGTGATAATAATGGAGGTAATGGGACACGTTTCATAATTCCACATACATATGCATGTATGTATGTATGTGCGGTCCTTGATATCTAGGCGTAATTCAATTTACATATATTGCCTCAATTACAGCTCGGATTTATTTGATTTGCAGCCAGCCGATTGTAAGCCGATATTTGCTGATTGAGAATCAGCAAAGAGATTAAGATTGGTTTATTGATTTCTATGCGATTTCACTTCAGCTGAATGTCAATGGTATTGAAACAATGTGGATAAATAAAATGAAAATGAAATTTAACACAACACAATAAGAAAATTGGACGAGATTAAAGCACTTAAAATCGAATAATATTGATGGCTACCAAATAAGAGTAATAGGAGCAGAAATTGCAATAAAATCAATCAAAATTAAATTAACAAAAATAATTTTTTTTCTTATTTATTTAATTTAAAGCTAATACCTGCTGTTATTTGATATGCAAAAATAAATTAATAAATTGTTCAGTTCATTAATTTAACAAAATGATTAAAAAAGCCAAACAAGTTTGAATAATTCGTTCATTCACAGTGGAGTCACTATAATTTTTTCCTCACTAAGTCAAAAACTCAATAATACGTAAAAACTACTACCCATAAAAACTAGTGCTTCATACTATTTTTTCGTAGTGTCTCATAATGTTTCGTAATGTTCACCTCTAATAAAGTATAATTTAATTTCTTTCGATTCGTCATTCAAAACGATATTTATTATACCATTGGGTTTTGAAAAAAGTTATGCCACATTTTTTGTCTGTATAAATTCTTTATTTTGTGATTTTCTTATTGTTTTTGCTCAGACTAATGATTTATATTCAAGTGTTAAGTAGATCTGTAAAAATGACAAATAATCGTACTCATCAATCGTTAAAAAAACACAGCTTACAATTGGTAATATGAAGAATTTAAGTACAAAGACAACTTAAAATCAACAATCCTATCAAATTTACAAAAACTAAAGCGTCGAAAAATAAAAATAAATACTGTAAAATACCCTTTTTTTAGCCTAGTTTAATCAAACTCTAACAAATCGAAAGCCCGAGTAATTCGTAAAAAATATTGGTCCCTTGCCATTTTAGCTTCCGTTAATTTAATAATATATATTATACTCTGAATACATCAACACTATAGTTGTGATATTCCAGTATATGCAAAAAATATAAGAGCATTACTATGGTGTGTAAAACCTTTTTTTAGGCCACATTTATCACTGGTAATTTTTTGAATCTTCAAAATTAATCTTTTAGTTTGAGTTACTTCCAAAAATATATATAACCAAACTCAAAGTAGCAAGTTTTAAAAATCATCAAGAAATTAATTTATACTTTTTTCTAATCTAGTTTTTGTTAAAATAATAGGTTAATAATTAAAATTAATATAATCAATAAAATATATAATAATAATAATAAATAATATAGTAAAAAATCTTTTTTGGTTTACAAAAATAAAATATAACAAATAAATAAATAAACTAAAGTAAAATAATATAAAAGTAATAATAAAGTATAATAAATTATATACATATAGTATATATATAGTATAGTATGTTCCATAAACCCAATTTTCAAATTTTATCTTAAACAAATTAGTCTAATTTATATTTGTAGGGAAATATTGTGGTAAGTTTTCTTAGCTCAACACGTAACTCACATTACGTATGCGCCCTGTTGACCCGTTTAAGTCAACCACACACACACGTATATGTAAACCGAGACACACACACACAGATACACTTGGCCATTAAATCACACTTTGCACCTCATATCAAGCGACGCTGACTTTGGACGCAGTCCGATTAGACGTCGCCGCTTGGCTTTGCCATTGCCTTTCTGACTGTGCATGTGTGTGTAAGAGTGAGTGTATGTGTGTGTGTGCGTCTGTGTGTGTGGCAGCTGAAAATCAGAAAACCGCTCGCACTTAACAATCGTTAAGTTCACGTGGCCCCTGCAATCCATAGTACTGCTGGCTGGCTACATGTGCAGTAGCACAATAAATTCTCAAGCCAAAAAAGAAACGGCAAAGCGAGACGTGGAGAGAGCGAGAGAAGGCGTAGACAGTGAGGAGAGAGCGAGTGAGTGGAGTGAGAGAGACACACACTTCCGAACAACACAGACATTTATTACAGTAATTGAAATTATTGCACATTTTGCGTTTGCCAAGGCGGAACGAAAGAGGGCCGAGGCAGAATGGCAAAAGGCGAATGGCGAGAGGCAAAGAGAGAGAGAGAGAGACAAAGAGAGGCAAAGTCGAAGGCTCGCCCTCTTGCTGCCTGCTGCCTGCTGTGCGATTTTAGCTTGTTAAATGCATTTTTATATGGCCGCCACGCCTTCGGCTGCCTGGGGGCAGTCTGTGGGACGACGAGGGGGCGTGTACTGCTGCAATTCTCTTCGTTTATTTTATGTGCAATAAAATTAACATATACAGACATTTTGTGATAAATTACCGCATCACGTGATGTGCCTGGGAACGACTGTAAAAATATGTTGAATGACTGCGGCTGCTGCCACTGCAACTGGCAACTGGCAACTGCAACTGCAACTGTAAATGCAACTGCAATGGCAACATTTAATTTGAAGCGTTTTCCTCGCCGCATTAAAAGTGAAATTCAGATTACAGCAAAAGTTCTCAACTGGCATTTAAGTGCCACAAGATGCATGCCACGCCGCCAACTGACTGACGACTGTTGCTGTCTGCTGCCTCTGCCTCTGTCTCTGCCTCCGCCTCTGCGCCTCCCCCTGCCTTGTATGCATCACAATTCATTCATTTAAATTTGTTTAACGCGGCGTATGCGCGATGCGTCTTTATGTCTTAAGTGGTTTACAAACGTTTTGTGTGCACCTCTGATACAAATGCTTGCAGAAGCTAATTACCAGTTGCCTTTGCTGCTCTATGGCATTTGTCTATTATATATTATGGCTCGCAATATTTAAGCGAATTGAATAACTTTTTATTTAATTATCAATGTAATAACTAGGCAATTATTATATACGGCAAGGAGTTTTGGAAATAAAATTTAAGATATGCATGATGTGCACTTTTAAGGTGGGCTCTATTTACCTACCTCTACCTACATACATTCTACTAATTTAAAAGTTATACGTATATATGTATATGTATATATAGTATCTCAATAAAATTATATGATTTTGAGAAAAAAAAAAAATAGAAAAGTCTGTTCTCTAGGTTGCAAACTCTGATCAATTTTGTTGAGATTGCCGCCCACTGTTTTTGTTCCCACTGTTGCTATAAAAATGTTAAGCGAGTGAGTTTGCGTCTTAGTTACACGAGTCTCTTTTCTAGCTTATGTCTTGCGAGAGTGAGAGAGACAAATATAGCTGTTGCTGGACGTTGTGGAGAGCAGTGTTGCCGTTTTTTCCCGAGAAAATATAGCCAGATCTAGGTAGAAAGCCAACAAAAATTAGCTGAATCGTGAGTTTAAGACATAGTATCAGGTTTTATGAGAAATATGTATTTATAAACCTGCATTCCTTTTTTTTTTTTTGCTCGATTTCATTCAATTGTGCAATATTTAATAGATAATTGGGTAATTTAGCATTAAAATACTGAAATTTGATACAAAGACCTTAAAGACCATTCATAGCTGTTTCGATTCATAAATAAGCCAGATTTTCCGCTATCCGCAATTCCACATAGGAATAAGCCAGATCTGGCGGAAAATTAGCCAAAACGGCAACACTGGTGGCGAGTGTTGTTAAGTCAGAGCGAGAAGGTGGCTGTTTAGACGTTTCGGATAGGATCGTTACGATTGGCAGTGGACGAAGAGAAGCGACTATATATACCAGCCATATGTATGTATGTTAATAAAAAGATAATTGCAGAGCTGTAGAATAAGCATGTACTGATTATACTCAAACTACGAATACCGACTAAAGAAGCTAAAGCCGATACGATATAGAAAACTAACAATCGGAGAGAATAGAGCAAAAATGCTAAGTCTCAATCTCTTAAATTAAAATTTTAGATAATATTTTTTAATAATAATTAAGAATAGTTTTTAAATAATTTTAAATAAATATGAAAATAAATATTTTTCAATAATATTGATCTTAAAATTTACAAATACTTTGAAGACTCTAAAGCTTTCTTTTAAATAATTTTTTTTTAAATCTTTAGATTAGGCTTATCGTTTTTTTAATTTATACATTAAACTTTTCCAAAATTTATATTATATTATATTTTATATAGTTTTATTCTTTTTTTGTTCGATTTTATTTTATAAGATGCTAAGAGTTGAATTCTACAAACAAAGAACACAAAAATATTTTAATTTAATAATTCATGCAATTATTTTACAAATAAAAGCTCAATATTAATTGAGGCATTTAAAAAATTGGGATAATTATTTAAAAAATATTAAAATATTAGTAAGTAAAAGCTTCGCATTGTATAAATACATTTCATGCAAAAAACAGGTGTTTAAATACATTTGACACCTTTTACTATTTTTTTAATTATATACTATTATTTACAGAAATATATATTATATTTTATATTCAACAAGAAAAATCTTAAAGTTCAATATGAAAATTCTTGTGACTAAAGATATGTTTAAATATATTTATGTATGTAGGTCAGCACTGCTGATATATGTGTGTATGTATATATATGTATGTAAGAATATACAATGCAGCTCAATTGAATAATATTGACAATTTTGACAGTATAAAAAGTTATACCACTTCATCGAAAAGTCTGATCTAAATATTCTTTCTTTATAGAAATTTCATTATTATTATTATTTTTTTTTTTTTATTTTTTTTTGAGAATTTTTAAATTGGTAAATATATTTTATTTATATTTTTATATATAAATATATTTATTTACAATTTTTTATATGTTCTTAAAAAAGTATGATAATCCTATAACATATAAACATGTTCTTTTGCTTTTGAAACTTTCAAAAATAACAAACCTATTCAGTTGAGCCGCACTGTATATAAGTATATGCACCACACACACACACACACACACACACATCTACATTTAACGAACTAGTTACGTAGATAATTAAAAACGCTTTGTTTTGTCTAATTTATTTCTCTATTTTTCTTTTCACTAGCTTTTTGTTGAACTTAGTTCAGATTTAGTTGTTGTTGTTGTTGTTATTGTTGTTATTCCCCTTCTTCTTGTTCCTCTTCATCTATTTTGTCCTCTTCTGTTATATGTTGCCCAGTTTTACTGCTGCATTAGATTACGCACGTTTTGTTGTGTGTCTAGAGAAGGAAGAGCACAGCTCTAGTGCCACGCCCCTGGCCCGCCCCAGCCCCCAGGTAAATATTTAAATTATTTATGTGCCATTTTGAGGTGTGCAAACAAAAACAACGACCGGGCGGGCTCTCGACTGCTGCTGCTCCTATTGCTGTTGCTGCTGTAGCCAAAAGGTGTGTTTGCTCATTTAACGGCATTTAATTGCATAATTTTTGGGGCTACGCTCAAATTAATTAGCCAAACTTTGTTCGGGGCGGTGTGTGAGGCGGCGTTTACTATTCATATTCAATTTGGCCAACGCCCGCAGCCGTCGCAATTCAGCTTCAAGGTCATAGCAAAAAAAAAAAAAAAAAAAAAAACAAGCAAGAACGTTGCAGTCGGCATTACTAGACTGCAGAATACTCATTCGCGGCCCAAACTTTGATAAACCTATTCTCCAATTTTTCACGCCTCCTCCAATGGGCGTTGATATATACGCCATATATATTTTTGATGTAGGGCTGTAGACCAAATTTCAAGTCTCTATCATCAATAGTGCTCAAGATATATAAGGATTTGTATAAATAACTATATAATCTGTTTTGATTTTCCACGCCCATACTAGGCATGGATATACAACTTTTGGATCGATCTTTATAGAATCGTAATAATAACTTACGTGCCAAATTTGGACTTTCTAGCTCTAAAACTGTAGAATGTATACTTTTTCCCTAATTACCATGCCTCCAATACACGTAGATATATCCGCTATATATTTTTGAACGCGAGTCGACATTCCAAATTTCATCTCTCTCTACCACTTCAACTACTATAGCTTCTGCATACAGGAAAATGCGTTTCCGTAAATCGTAACACTTTATAATTCGAGAGTATACATGAGTATAAGCTCCAAATTTCAAGTCACTAGCTACAATAGCGGCGAAATGGTTTGAATGCGTATAAAAACAACCACATTTAACAGTTGAAACAACAAAGATTCGAGCCACGATGACTGAGAACTGAGGTAACTTCGAAATCAAACACATTTTCACACTTGGCTACATTTAATTAAAGTTTCTCAATTGTCTGTGCGTGTGGGTGTATATATGTGTGTGTGTGTGCTGTCTTCTTCTTCTTTACAGTTTCTTTTGCATGCGGGCTGCCAATTTGGTAAAGCATCCAAGTCGAGGCGCTCGGAAGTTTTCTTGGCCTTCAACTGTGCCATAAATAAAATGCAATAAGCGCCACATCCAACTCAAAACCACCCCGCCCCGCCCCCTTTTGACACGACTCTTCTCACGCCCCCAAGCAACATGAAAAGCGTTTTCAATAAATTTTCTTTTACCACAGGGCATGCAGTTGCATACAAGTGTCCATGTGTGAGTGTGTGTGTGTGTGTGTGTGTGAGGGTGTGTGTGGGTGTGTGTGTGAGTGGGTGTGTGTGTGTGTGTTACACATTTCACATTTCAATTCACAAATTCTCGTTTTTTTTCTATCCGGTTTCTCTGGCTCGTGTGTTGCCTACTTTTAGGCGCTCATTGAATTGCATTGCCTTAATATGGGTTTTATATGCAAAAAAGCTGGTACTTTTACCATCAATGGGCCACACTTACATATATATTCACATCTATATATATATATATATATATATTTCTGGAGCACCTCGTACATAAATATATTAAAAGCCTAATTTATTGGCTGACTGACATGCAAAGCAGCTATAAATAAATGTTGATAGCGATTTTTCTGCTATTTCTTACATTTCATTTACCAAAGCGATTGCAGAAAATGAGAAAGTTGAAGTTAAATATGTTGATCAAGTATATGTTAATTATATATAAGAGAGCTTTATAATTTGAAATTATATATTCTTAAAAGTAGCTATAATCTGACGCTAAGACCTTATCAACTGAACACAAAAATCAATCAGTTAAAAGCCCAATATGACTAGTTCTGTTTAATTTCAAATATTGCATACTAATTATTTCAAACTGTCTTATAAATAAAATATATTTTATTTAATATATATATACATATAATTATATTTAATCAATAATTATGATATATATGTATAAATTATATATATAAACATAAATAAGTCTACATACATACATATAATATGTATAGCTATGCTCTCTAATTTTTTTTTCATAATTCAATCAATATTACCAGATTATTTTGAAAATATTTTCATCAGTTCAGCAAGCGTAAAATTATTTTTTAATTAAATGACAAGTCTTATGGAATATTTAAAGAGCTTTATGTCATCAATAACTTAAGCATATACTAAAATATAAATATACCAAATAGTATCACTCCTATTTGGTTACCATATATATAAATTTGATTAGAAAAGTAAATAAAAGGCGTCCCACCGAAGAGATAATGTTGTATTATTTATAAAGTGTTGTATTTCAATCATTTGAACTCAGAAAATAATGTTTTATCTCATGCACTATATTTTGACAATACGAAATTATTAATGACAAATTAAATAAATAATTTTCAATGTTTTCGTTATGTATAAAAAAAATTATTTGAGCTTTTTATGCATTCATTAACTCTCTTTTATAAACAGAAAATATAAAAGTCGATGAAAGGCACAAGCAAAATTGTTTATAGTATCAAATTATAAGAATTTTAAATAGTGAATATTAAATACTTTTATTAAATTTAATAAGCAAATAATTAACATTTACTTTTCCAACCATTTTTTAACTTGCAATTCACATTTATATATATAAATTAAACTGAAGAAAAACATTTTTTTTTCCTTTTTTTTGGCAAGAAATAGTAGTTATAGATAATCCAACTTTATTTTCTTTGAACAAATTGGTTTTTGCTTCACTGAAGCCGAATCTTATCGTTGCGGATTTAGATTCAAGATGCAAAAATACTTTGACCGATTAAATCTTGATTACCGAATTAATTGCCGTGGGCTAATGTAAATTGCTATGAATGTACATTTACTTCAAATTTGTGCTATAAACAGATAGTCAGTTCCTATAAAACCTATATACTTCTACTTACTCACTTCCCTTTAAATAGATTTTTATGGCTTTCAAAATAATGCAAAAAGAAACATGAAAATGATAATAAAAATGAAATGAAAACTTGGATTGCTCATATTAAATTTAAATGATCTACAATATTGTTCGGAGACAAGGCGAAAGATAAACAAAAATAGCTAGCTTTGTTGAAAATAAATTTGGAACAAAAATATATTTGTATACTCTGAGCCCATTGAAAATGAAAAATCAGAGTATGTTTTTTTTTTTTCAATAAAAATTTGCAAGCTTTTGCAGTGTTTGAGATTCGGACAGTCCTCGACTCTATATGTATATATGTTTATACTCTAAGCTATGAAATATTTTTTACGCTATATGTGTAAACGAAAATCGAAAAATCAAACATATACTTACTTGTGCCAGAACATATTTCCGGCCAGCAGGGGCATCTCCATGAGCAGGGCGGACAGGAGCGAGGTCTTGCCGCTGCCAGTCTTGCCCACAATGATGGTCAGCTTGCCTTTGGGTATGGCCATTTCCTGGATGTGTAGCTGGACATTGGGCAGACGGCACTGCGGCTGCCAGGTGAAGAGGCCGTCGTTGATGGACACGGCAATGTCATCGGGCATCTTCAGCAGCAGAGAGTCGCGACGCCAGCTGTCTGTATTGCGAGCACGCACCACAGAGAACTCGATGGGCCGTTCGACGGTGCCACCAAAGAGTTTGGGCGGCCGTATGGCCACATAGGGCGTGTTGCGCAACAGTTCCTTGCGATGCTGCACGAGCTTCTGGTGGCCCAGCTCGTGGGTGAACAGAGGCGGTGCCTTATCCTCTCCTGCCTCGCCATTGCTAGGCAGCAGCGGTGTTATGGGCTCCGATTGAGCAAGCGGCGCCGGCGATGGCGGCTCCTCGGGTAAGCGAATGCGCAGCGCCTGTCGCTGCTCGTTCAGCCGGTTCTCCACCTGAGCCGTGCGCAGCGCCATATTGGACTTCTCCTGCGTCTCGTACATGTCCAGCGAGGCGTCGCTCTTGCTCAAGATGCGCGCCATATTTCGTATGCCCTCGAATTGCTTTTGAATCTCGGGTGCGTGCAGGAAGCGCTCCAAGCGACGTGTGGACACCCGAGCAGCAATGATAATGGGCACCGTTATGGGAAAGATCAGCAGCGGCACCGTCAGCTGCTGGAACAGCGCCAGAGCAGCGAACAAATGGCTGGCATCGAAATTCATGCGAGAATCATCCGGAAGATAAACATAAACAGCCAGAGTCACAAATGTGATCAACACAGTGCAGATGTGGGTCAAAATGGCTGCAGAGAGAGAAAAAGATAGAGATAGAGATAGAAATAGAAATAGAGATAGAGATAGAGATAGAGATAGAGATAGAGATAGAGATAGAGATAGAGATAGAGATAGAGATAGAGATAGAGATAGAGATAGAGATAGAGATAGAGATAGAGATAGAGATAGAGATAGAGATAGAGATAGAGATAGAGATAGAGATAGAGATAGAGATAGAGATAGAGATAGAGATAGAGATAGAGATAGAGATAGAGATAGAGATAGAGATAGAGATAGAGATAGAGATAGAGATAGAGATAGAGATAGAGATAGAGATAGAGATAGAGATAGCGATAGACACAAAGAGAGAATTCATATAAACCCTCTCTCTATATTCAATGACCACTCACTCATAAGCGTCCAGTACTTGGCATCCTTCTTTAGATATTTGAGCTCCTTTTCGCGTGCAGCTTGAATTTTTCGGAGGAAAACCTCGTCCCAGGCATTCAGCTTGATTATCTTAATGCCTATCAAGGTATCATGGATTTTTTTTAATCGTTCATCCGTGAATTTCTAAGGAAAAAAAATGATAAATAAATAACATATAGAATAAATTTAAAGTGTCTAGCTTCAATTCCGGCGAAATACTTGAGTTCACAGAGACAAACGGAGGGACAGCAGGAAGGACATTATACAATACCAATATAGAGTATATTGGTTACACTTCATGAACGTATAAACGAAATTGTTTTTATCTGTCAGACAATCTTATAAGCCATTTCCACAATATTTACAATATTCTTAACAATTTGTCTGTTTTTTCTGCATTAAAAGCTTAACAAATACAATTTAAAGCAGGACTGCTCGACTAGGACATATCCTGTGACCTGTGAAAGGACGGACGGACGAACGGAAAAACGAAAGAGCGAAGGGACAGAAGTGACGAACGAAAAGACAGACAAGCAGACGAATAGACTGACAGTCAGCCGAACGGACGGATGATCAGAAGACGGACAGACGATTGGAAATACGAACGGACAGACAAATGCACGAACGGACGGACAGATAGCCGAGTGGACAAGCTACCGGACAATCGAACGAACGAACCGGCTGTCAGACGAACGGATGGACGGTCAGACTACGGTTAGAAAGACGGACAGACGGACAGACGGACGGACATACGAACGGACGTACAGACAGTTAAACGAACTGACTTGTGAACGGATGAACGGACAGTCAAACGAATGGACAGTAGCACAGACAGGCGGACGGGCGGAGGAAAATACTAACGGACGGACAGACTGATAGGTAAATTAACGGACAGACAAACAAACGAATGGACAGACTGCCGAAAAATGGAGCTCGTCGTCCCGCTCCAAAATACATACATTTCAGATAGACATACACACATCTCTTACACAAATTGAAACAAAACAAATTATATAGAATGTAAAACCCAGACAGCGGCTTATAAATGCCCAGACTTAGATTGGCCACAAATAATTGCAGAAAGTCTGAGTGAAAACCAAAATTCAATTAACTGAAGCTGACCAAATGACAATTACTTTAAATTGACCACAAATCTGTTAACAAGAAACTCTTAAATGAGCCACAGAGTCAGAGTTCAAGGTCCACAAACACAATACAAATTCTAAGCTGCAAATGACAAAATAATAGCAGGCAAATGGCAAACAAGCACTGAGCAGCCGAACGAATTGTAAGGCTCTTGTTGTGTTTCTAGTGTTTTCTGGCGTGTCCTGGCGTGTCCTGGCGCAAGCTGAAATTAATTTTGTTGCATTGTTGCACGCTCTCTAATTAAATTGTCCTTTTGTCGCCTTAGACTAATGCATTGCATTGCATTGCCAACTTTGTTCTTCCACTTACCGCAATCTTTTCCTCATTTCTAGACATGGCTCGCCCGATGACGAACTGCAACGGTGTCATAATGACAATGCACACAATGGCGCCAATCACCGCACTTATGCCCAGCTTCAGATACAGCAAGTAGATGACCAGGGCTATCTGTAAACAAAATATGTTGGATAAGAGTTTATTTGCTATTTCAGACACTAATTTATTTGCTTATGCAAATCGTGCTGGCATTGCACAACATTATGTGGCCAATCAACAGGAGTAGGCATAATGAAGTTCGTAATGAAGTTTTGCACAATCGAATTAATTCGCTCAAATAATATTGCTGAGAATTTCCATTGAATACGAAGAAAAGATGAGACGCAAATAGCTTGTTTATTTAATGAATTAATTTATAGTATGCTTGATATATACATATATATAAATATTTATTTTACACAATTTTATAGCTGGGGATCGATCAATCAATCACTGTCAGTCAATAATGTTGCACACCCAATCAATCAGATCAGTCAAATTAAACAGATATATAAATACATACCTATTATATAATTATTCTAGATAAATAATATGGTATTCAGCAATATGACATACTCATCAATCAATCAGATTGTCAGTAAAAAAAAAAATAAAATAAAAAATTTATACATACACAAGTATCTAGAGAAATATTACGGTATAGTATACCGTTTTTCATCACTAAAATTTATCATTATTCAAATATTTAATCTGAATAAGATATTTCATGTATTTATACAATTCATATATTTATACAATATATCACAATATAATTCATAATATTAAATTTCTAAGTGAATGATTGATTAATCATAAACGAAACGAATTGTAATCTGTTACATTAAAGAAATATTAATCAGTCAGTAAAAACTATCTATTATCTGTGTATCTATTGATTTATTTATACTATATCTTAAATCAATCAATCAGTCAATCTGTCACTAATGTATATAAATAATATATTTATATAATATATATATATATATAATATATATAAATAATATCATGTATATTATTATTATTCGTAATATTAGAGATATATTACTATATTCAAACGTATTGAATGTAAGAGTTTCTCATCAATTATTCAAAATCTTTTATACAGATGTATTTATGATGATTGTAAATTGACCATATATCAACCAGTTAGTCAGTCGACTAGATAGTAAAATCAAACAGCTAACAGAATATATGAAATATATTACATAACATTCAGTATCAATCAATTTACTAGTCAGTCAGTCACTCAATCAGTCAGTAAATCAATCATCAGACAATCAATCAATCAGTCAGTCTACCAGTCTACCAAAACTATCGCTATTCCAATAATATTCCCTATCTAAACAACATTCCGCTGCTGATGATGTAAATGAAGTGGTAAGCAAATCTAGAGCTGCATCAACTATTTCAACTACATTATTCGACAAACGACTTAGGAGTGTCCACTCCAGCGTGTGCTACTTAAATGTTAATTAATTTTTTACACAATATAAACATGTTGCGAAATACGCTTCGGCCTGCCCAACAAATCGGATTCGGCTTGCATACAAACGAGTAAATTATAATGCAGCTGCTGCCAGGACTATGGACTGTTCACTGTGCCGAACCACCGCACCACCAGCACCACCACAACCACAAATCCTAAACCTGGCTGCTAAGTACGAGCAACAGTCGCCCAACAACATTTCCAAATCAATTCATTTCGAGACAGGATTTATGCATGGGGAGGCAGAACTCGAACTGGAGCTGGAACTGGAACTGGAACTGGCAAAAGGACAAAGCCTAGAGTAAATACAACCTGCCTGCTAATTATGCCAAAATTCACACACACACACAAACACATTTAATACGCATTAATTATGCTTGAATGTGTGTGTTGGGTTCTGTATTTGGTTTTATCATTAACAACTTTGCTCGATTACATAAAAATCCCTGAACCCAAACTAACTATAAATGGGCATTTGTAGGCCAAAGCCAAAGAGTAAATATTTGGCCAACGCCTGGCGAAGCACATTTAAATGCCAAAGGCAAACACAATTTGCCTGCAGTGCATAAGAAATTGCACGAAAATAAATACAAATCAAATGCAATTTATAGACAGGCAAATAAATCTGGGCGCACGATTAAAATTGTCCAAGTCCAAGTCCAAGTCAAGGCGAGTGTTATAAATAAGCCTTGTGCTAAATGTGACCAGAAAAACAAAAACAACTGAGAGCATTATAAGCGGATGTAGCCGATTGCATAATACTCGCTCACACTGAACAAAACAGTAAATTGAATGAGTATAGACATTTTTACATTAGCTATGTCTAAAGTAATTTTAGAATTTATGAAACAATCTATTGAGGATATCAGATGTGCTTCGCATGTTAATTTTAATGATGCTAGCTCGAAAACTGATAAAGATAAATTTTTTGTCTATTTTTATAAAGCCCACAGTGGGCCTTTGAGGAAGAAAAAATTATCAAACTTTTAATCTCTGTCAACGGTAGAAAACACATTTCATATTATATATTTATATTGATGTGGTTCTATATATATATTTTTTTTTATCTTGGTCAACCGAAAATAACAAAACACTCAAAGATTATATACGCAGATCAAAAATTTATTTTTAAAAATGCTATATTTCTATAACTTCTTCAGTAGGCTTAGCTTTATAATTTATATATATATATGTATTTAAATTTAATTATTTTATATATATATATATATATATATATATATATATATATATATATATATATTATTTGTTTATTTATTTACTTATTTATAAATGTATTGATTTATTTATTTTTTTATAATTTATGTATTTATTTATTATTTTGTTTATTTATGTATGCATTTATTGTTTTATTATAATATTTATTTATTTATATTTATATTAATTTTTTAATATTTTTACATTTTTATTCACAACATTAGATATTTGATGACCAACTCTAATATACCCTCTTCAATTTGTGAGCGAGCATCAAAAATGGCACACAAGTTGCTCGTAAATTGGACCAGTTTTTGATACGAACCTTGAATGGTATAGCCCAAGCATAGTGAGCGATCCAAAAGAATTGCATTATGTTGAGTGTGTCCTCCGTCATGTGATTCGTGATGGCACCAATATCGCCGAGGCCTGTGTGCGAGAAGCAATGCCAATAAATAAATAACAAATTACATTAAGTGTGTTAGTTAAGGTCAGAGACAATTAATTGTATGTCAAAAAAAAAAGAAGAATAATATTGGATAAATATATTTTATATAAATTGATGTTTTCCTTAAAGTCTAAAGGGTGCTTTTTTAGATTTGTATTTGAAATGTATACTGTATTTAATTATGGATTACATTTATTATTATTTTTTTTTTAATATAACTGCAAATATTATAAAAGAAAAAAAAATGATTTAATAAAAAAATCGTAAAATAAATAAAATAATCATAAGAAGCTAGGAAAAAATGTTTATACTTTTTTTTTCAACTTTTAATAATTTCAAATATATTATAACCTACTTTAGTCTTTTTGTAAAAAAAAAGAAAATAGCTGCGTATCTAGAAATTTGTTTAATAATAAAATATATTATTACAGTTGTAAATATTGAAAAAAGGTATGAAATTTAAAAATTGTCAAATAAGAAAATATTTTTCTTATATTAAAGAGTTTATCGAAAACTGTTTTCATTCATTTAAATAAATCTTGAAATAAATTGTTATTATTTACATTATTGTTCACTCTTTCTTGATAATGAGAACCTATCTGCAGAATTTCTAGGAATTGTCTTATTACAAATATGTTAAAATTTAAATCTGCAAAATCTTTTAATTTTCATTTATATATATTTATTCAACTAATAAGTTTTTTATTAAATTTATTTATTGAATTAACCTATCAAGTACAACATTAATTAACCAGCTTTATTTTATTAACTTTACTAGCTCTACTTTAATAGTCTTGTTCGGCTAAGTAAATGCCTTAACTTTTATTTTTAGCTGATTAGAAATCAATCAGCCAACATTCTATATTGATTTGGCTATTTCATCAAGTCACGTCGATTGTCATAAAAGCGTGTATTGCAATCAAGCTAAACTATTTTGGCTGGACTAAGCCATTCGCAAAAGCAATTTGTCTTTGCTGGATACGAATAACGGGCTCTGTCTCTCAATCTGGCTCACTCTGAGCGCAACTGAAAACAAATAACTATTCAATGGCCACGCCCACTTAAGCCAATTACACGTGGACATTTGGCCAGGGTTTTAGCCAGGTAGCAAACACTTCAGCCGTAAAACTTTCAATTAACACCAAACGCACATTTGTCTCAGTCAAACAGAACTCGAACACACACAGAGATTGTGGTTAGCGGGGATGGGAAGGTCAGAGAAGGGGGGATGATGGTTGGGATGAGTTCGAGCTCGAGTTGGTAGCAAAGCCAAACACTCACCGCCTGAACGCTCCGTTTGTTGTTGTTGTTGTTGTTGTGTGGCAGCCACCTCGGCAGGCTTATCATTGGGAGTTAACCTAATGTTTTTGCCATTTTGCTGCACATCAGCTGCGGAAGTAGTGGCAGAAGCAGGGTCAGGGGTTGGTTTGTCATCATCAGTGGCATTGTTGCCACAACCGCTGCTGGCATTTAGAAGCAAACTTTTGCGATAAATTAGACCCTGTAGCGATGTTTTAATCCTGATGCCCGTCATGTTGAGCACATGCGTGGAGGCCTGCGACAATGCGGCCTGCGCCAATGCGGCCAATAGCACCAGCCAAGCAATACTCCAGCCATTTGTTAGCAAATCCGACCATCTGGCATAGTAAATTCGCACATCACCAATGCCAATACCCATACCCATGCCCATGCCCATGCCCAAACCCCCATCATCATTGGCAGCATCATAATCTTCGTAGTAAACAACATCGGCACCATCTGTGGCCGCATTAGGCCCAAATTCACCCATTGGACTGTCCACAGCTCCAACTCCTCCCAATTGTATTGATCTATTTGCTGCAGCTGCCTGTGCGTGAACCTGCGCCCGAACTTCTTCCTGTGCCGCCGCATAGAGTCCTTCAATATACTGCACTATTTGCTGTATGGCCAGCGGACCAATCAATGCAAATAAATCACCGGCCAACTTCAAAAAGCCGCCCAGCGCAAACATGCGCCAACTGTTCTTTATGTAGCAATACCACAATGAAGGCGATGCATTGGATTTTTTCTAAAAGGAAAGAGAGAGAAGAAGAGAATGGGATAAATTATAAAAATATTATTAATTATTCATTATGAAATAATATGTTATATATGCTCTTTAATAATGGTTAGTGCCCTGTTCTGGTTCAGAATGTTGAGAGAAAAATATGCTTAATTTTTATGGATATTAGAGTTAACACAGAGTCAACATTTATATTCTCTAAATTTAAAGCTCTTTGTAGATCTTTCAGAAAGAAAAAAACTTTATTTAACTTAGTCCAAATATTGCTTTGTATCAACATTCACTATATAGATGAGATGAATAGTATATACAAATTCTATATTTTCTATATTATATTTATTATAGTTCAATTTGTTTACAATATTCAATTTAAATAATTTTAAATTTAAAATAATTTAAAATATATATATAATTATAATATATATATTTATATATAAAATAAAAATAAATATTGTATATAATTAAAATATATATATTTATATATAAAATAAAAATAAATATTGTATATATATAACATTTCATTGTATATTGTATATATATAACATTAACATTTCATTGATATATTTCCAAATAAATTAATTGAAAATTTAAAATAATTAAAATAAAACAGTTTTTGATGCCACAATTAATATTTCAATTCAAGAGCGGCAGAGGCATTCGTTTTTCTCTTAAGCAGTTGTTCGTTCTCTCAGCGCATCGACTTTGCTTTTGTGGGCCGACTAGTCACAGCTCGTGTATAATAATAATAATCGTTGACATAGTCCACCTGTGAATGCCTTGACAGCTGTCCAATGCTCTTATTGTTTATAAACATATGTACATTTATATATAGTTGACTTACAGTCACGTTTTGTATAAAACTTATTGAGCAATGTAGATTAAAGAAATTAGAAATTAATTAAACTAAAAATAAACATTTCCGCAAAGGAAATTTAAAAAGAGAGAAAAATTTGGTCTGCTCTCAACGAAAAATCTTTATAGGGTAACAATAGTTACAAATAGATGGTGTGCATTTAATTAACGGCCTCAGATTATTATTATATGATTGACAATATACATATTTCTAAAGTAAAAATATTCAAATTGTTCAGTATTGAGACTGTATAAAAAAAAAAAAACATTTTTTGGAAGTTTGATTGAAAAGTTTTTTACAAAAAATATTATTTAGCATTTATTTCAAATGTGTATTAAATATGAAAATACTCTTTTTAAAGTTGGAAGCATTTGGAACATATAAATATTTAAAATAAATATCATTACACTATTAATTAATGATTTCTGAACAATTATATTATCATCATATTAATTATGAATTTTCAACAAAAACTGGAATATTTTACAGTACTCACTAAAGAAATGAAACATTCTCTTCATTTTCACTTCGAATTTTCGTACACTTTATCTACATCATCAAATAATTGACAAACAAAACTGTGACATTTCAATTCATTTAATTTTTGATTAATATACGCAATTGGCCTGCTTCCAATATATATATATATATATATATATATATATATATATATATACACTTTAGATATTACGTATACGTCATGTGGCTCCTATTAAGTGTAATTAATAAGCACATTAATGCCAGACGTTTAATATATCCTTTGGCTGCTTCGTTCGTTGGCATTTCATAATAATTTACACAGTCAGTTGCCATTTTGTCATTAAAAATTGCGCGCAAAATGCGGCAAATAAATTAACATTACAAAAAAAAAAAAACCAAGACAATTCCAGCTCGGTCCAAATACAAACTACGGAATACCCTTCAAGAGTGACAATATATGAAAAGAAGATATAAAGTTTTAAATTATAGGGTACAAGAATTGAAATGATAGTTAATCAATATTCTGAATATATATTTTTTTTATTGGCCGATTGGTACACTAACTGATCAATAATTAAAACATAGATAACTTTGAATGATTAAGAGCTAATTTGAAAATTTTCAAAACCTTCAAAACAAATTTGTGAAATACAAAAAAAAAATGTTATATTATATTATTGATGTTAGAAATTTGTCTTAAGCTACTAAGAAACAACTTTTGTTCTCTTTCTTTGTCATTCTTTCTTTTTCCATTCCTCATTTTACTTTTTGTCGCAGCAGCCTCTTCGCTTCTCTCTTGTTTCTTCTCCCTTCTCTCGTATATTTTTTGTATTATTTCTCTTCTGTCTCTTATCTTTTGTCTTCTACCTTCTCTGTCTTCTTCTGCATACATTCTCTCTCCTTCTCGGATGTCTTTTATATTCTGTCTTATCACTTCTCTTACATTGTCTCTTCTTCTTCCAATTTCTCTCGTCACTTATATTGTCTGTCCTTTTTGTTTTTTTATTTTTCTACTCGCTTTTGGCTTCTATATTTTCTTTTTTTTTTTTCTCTTCTTGAACAATTATTTTCTTTTCCATTCCTTTTTCTCTCTACTCCCTTTACTCTTTCTTTCCACTCTACTCATCGCTGCCCTTTGTCTGCTCTTTTCTTAATTTTCTCTTCCCCACTCTCCCTTTTAAATCGCTAATCACTATTCGATCTAATCTCCTTTCTCGCCTATCCTATCTCATCTGTAGTCTCATGTGCTCTATCTCTCATATTTTTTCCCATGTCTTTCCCTCTCTTTTCATTCGCCACCTCCAGTCTTCTTCAAATATTAGAGCCAAAGGGTTAAAGGTTCTTTTTGCTCATTACCATTCTACCCTTTACGAAATCTCGTGATTACAGGGTATGTCTGAAGCAAGCTGACAAAGGCCACACTTTCACTTTGTTATCAAGCAAATGGCCACATCTCTGGCGCATCGCGTGATATATTCAAATATATGCACAAAGGTATATACATTTATATATATATATTTTATTTGCATTGATAATTTATTGCCTTTGGCCAACGGCGGCATTGCATTTAAATAAATAATTAAGCAATTTGCTTGTTGTGCTTTTTGCAAATGAAATACAATATTTTCTTAATGGAAATTCAACAGAGCCACGCCAGGCCAGGCCAAGCCGGAAAGAAGACTCAATTGTAACAGGGCTTCTCTTTTTTTTTTTTTTTTTGTCAGTCGCATTTAATTATTTATTTATTATTTTCTTTTTCTGTTTTTCTTTTTTGTTAATGTGTAATTTTTAATTAAATGACAGTCAATGAGCACAGTTGCCGCTTAATGCCTTTTTATATAGGTTATTATCACAATATTTAAGTGCAAAGACTTACGAATATGCGTGAACATATTAATGAATATATGTATGTATATATACATATGTATGAATATATGTAGCAGATATCCCTCAATTGTGTCATCTGCATACGAATGTTAAATATATTACACTGCACAACAACTATTTTGATCACGAATTATTGTTTGAACAACTGTTTTCTGGGACTCTATGACTCAATTAAAAAATTCATTTTTACCTCTGTTCTCCATCCGATTCTCTCCCTCTCTCTCTACTATTAAATAATATCTTCAGCCTGTTGGACTGTTGAAATACCTCCTCCATAATTTTCAGTGATTTCTCAATACTTTTTGCTTAAGTCATTCTTCCTCTTTATAGATATATACCTATACATATGTCGTATTACGAATATAATTTGGCATGATAACAGAGCGACTTATTGTTTGAGTTGGCAGCAGGCATCTTTAATACTATGAGAGTGAGACAAACATAGCTGTTGCTGAATGTGGTCCCGGGTGTTGATGAGTTAGAATCAGATGGCATGCAAAGCAGTCTATGTTTGTAGCTGAAGAGCTAAACAGAAGAAACTGCTAAGAATTGAAGACCGATATAATAAGAGAGCGTGGCGTGGCTATACAGGTCTACAAATAAGGAAAGTGAACATGCTAAGCAAGCTCCAACATACATATATATAATAGTATGTTGATATATAGTATATAGTCTTGTCTCTTCCTATATCATTTTAATATTTTAATTTTTTGTATATAACTATTATTTATATTTTATTATTATATTACTATTATATATTATATTATATTAAATTACTATTATATTAATTAATTTAAGAGTATAAATATCACTCAATAAATTTGCTTGTCCGGTAAATAAATATCCCACCTTTTTGGTAGTATTTTTTAGTTACCCTGTTATGTATTAATAAGTATTTGAATTTAATGGCCAAATTAATTTTAAATAAATAAATCGTCAATAACTGAATCAAATCACTTATAAAGTGAGATCATATGTGTGTATGAGGTAAAGCAGAATTTTTCTAGCGTTTAAAATTTCTTTTTATTTTTAAATAAACTCAGCTTGCCATCCTGATAAAGAATATACGGAGTCTGCCACGCCTCCTTCTGCCTGTAAAATACATTTTCACTAAAATATTTTATCATGTATTTCTGATAAAAATTGTCTGGATAAAATTTATAGTAATTTTTAAAACATTTATCGCAGAAGTCTGAAGTTAGTGCTTATGCTTATATTTTTATTAAAAGCTCTAATTTCCTGTAAGCTCTTTTATAAATTATTTATTAAATATAAAATAATAATAATAATTAGGTAAAACTCACCACCTCCTCGGTGTATATATACAAAAATCGATCGTAATGCGCTCTGGCGCTATCCTCTAATCGCATATGGCCCAGATCTTCCTGTTCGAGTGGTTCCTTATAGCCCAGCCAGAGCAGCGAAGTAAGCCACCAGAAACAGATCTTCGAATAGAATGTGGCCAGCGTATGCTTATAGCCGATACAGTCGTAATCCTCCAGATAATCGTCCCGATAACGCTGCAGTATAAGAGTATATAAATATATAAGTCACAGCAGATTTTATAGCTTAAACAACTTTTGATGAAGTTCTCTGGGTTTGAGCTGACAGCTCACACAACTTTGCATTGCTCGAAAAGAAGACAAAGCCAGCCAAAAACTGGACCATGACTCAGAAGCAACTTAGTAACTGGCCCTAAGTTCTGACAACAAATTTCAAGCTGCCTCTCAGTGGCCTCGTCAACCATGCAAAAAGACAAGATGACATTTGAGAGTCTTGCTTGCATGTGTTACTGCCACTTATAATAATGTGTATGACCAAATGGTAGAGCAAGCATTGGGTATATTGGGAAGTTCAAGAATGCTTAAAATCCTATATAAGAATTATTGAAAAGAATTATTTTAAGCACTACAATACAATCTATGTAATGTACTAATATATTTGCTTATCCTTCATAAGAATTGTAGGAATTTGTTTTTTAATAATATAATATGTGTTTTTTATATAATATGTTTTTTAATAATAGCCTACCCTATCCGGGTATTTAAAGAAAATGTTAGGAGTTTATGAATCCTCATCTTTTTTTCGCTGGAAGATTGGCTCTCTGCTGAAGTAAAATCCATCAGATTGACTTTTTCGGGTCCAGTTTAATAGCGCTTGAATCGACGTCTACATTTTCTTTACTTTTTATAAAACTACGTCTGGATGTTGGCCGTATACCTAATATAGTAAATTTTACCAACTGTACGAATTAGCTGAGTACTAAATCCATGATGAGGATCGTCTTGACAAAGGGATTTTTTTAGCGTATTATTAAAACGAAATTTCGATATTAGGGGAACATTAACAATTTCCATTCAATAAATCAATAATCGAAACTTCTCGATAACATAAGCAGCAACTGTCCGCCCGTCTGACACTTTTCTATCCGTCCGGCCGTTCGCTGTCCGTCCGTTCGTCTGTCGGTCCGACCATGCATCTTCCGTCTGTCCTGAGACTTGAATATGTATATATTCCGCATTGAAAACCCAAAAACAAAAATATCTATAGTGGATATTGGGAGCGTGGCAAATCGGGTAAACTTCATTTATTTCCAGTCTTAGAGCTTTTCCGAAATAAACAGTTAATTTACTGTAGAATTTATTTTGAGAAATACCAAAAAGGCTCACCTCTTTTTGGTAGGAGAACAAGTACTATGTAGTCGGTGGCACCTCAATAGGTTTATCATATTATACATTGCTAATTACAGGGTATCTGGCAGTCACTTGTAGAAACTATACTAATCCTACTTTTTTTTTTTGTACCTCATGTTCTTGATGTGCAACACGTTCTGTATGCGGCTCAACGCCTTAACAATGGCACTTCGTCTGGCCAGTCTAGTTGGTCTTTTTCTTCTTCTCTTGTTTTTTTTATTTTTTTTTGCAGATCCTTTTGTTTGGATGGAAACTGTTGCAGGTTGGCAGCTTTGCTGCTGTAGCTGCTGCTGTGGCAGTTGTTCTGGCATTTGTTGCACTTAGCCAAGTCTAAGGCGAGCCGTTTTTGTGGCACTCGTGGTGCGGTCAAGCGCACAACGCCTTGAAGTATGCAAACGCTTTGCCAAACTGACATAAATAAAATATTTGGCCAGTGCAAAAGGATTCCGAAGAGCTGCAAATCTGCGCTTAACCTCAATTAAAATGTAAACATATTAAAATCCCAGCGCTGAGCACAGCAGTCCCTGCCGCCCTCGCCTCGGCCGTGCTTTATGATAATCCCTTGTTAAATTAAATAAACCTTTTGCATTGTCAACGTCGGGTGAGTCCTTCACTTTCTTCCACTCCTCCTCGACTATTTGCTCAGCTAATTTTACGCGCTCGCTCGCTACCAAAATGCAAATGCAAATGCAAACTGCACTGAAATCCACGCCTTCACCCTTCTGCCGCTTTTCCTTCCTGCCCCAAGCTCTTTACCCTCTTCATATATATATATATATATATATATATATATATATATATATATTTGTATATAGATATATAGTACAATCAACCGCCTAACCCAACATCCGTTTCTAGCAACAACTAAAACAACAACAATAACAACTGCAAAATCTGCAACCGGTTTTTACTATACTCTATAGCAGGTCAGGGTAGCTTAAAATATCATAGATAATATATCCATAAAAATTTATAATTTATGCTAAATTATTATTATTATTTTAGCTATTATAATTTATGATAATTTTGCATTAAAATTTATTCTCTGATATATCATATAATATTTATCTTTTATTAAGTTTTATACTTATATAAATTAGGTATAATTTTTTTTATACATAATGGGAAATCATGGTTTTGTTGAATGTATGTAACAGGCAGAAGGAGGCGTGGCAGACCCATAAAGTATATATTCTTGATCAGGGCGACGAGCTGCGACTGTGCTTTGGCAAACACACACATTTTAATGATATTATAACGGTCTGAAAGTTATGAAGATTGTTCGTCTACAAAAAAAGTTATTGAACAATTAAGTTCACCAAGTAAGCCCACACACAAAATATATCTAAATTTGTTTAACAAACAAACAAAAGCAGAAGCAGAAGCTTGTCTATGATCTATGACAAGAGCCGATCTGTCTGTTTGTCTATCTGTCTGTCAGTGTGAGTGGTTTCCTAATTTTGATAGTGCATGAACAACTCAATTCCTACAAGTAGGATAGAAGAAGACAAATTTAAGACCATTATATGTCTGTAACAATATTTATATTTAAGTAAAACCGATTCAGAATGCTTGACACAGCAAAATGTATTCTCATAGGCTATGGGTAAGGGTTCTCTGTTTGTTTGCTTATTAACCGTATGTCTGTCTGTATATCTGCAAATCTGTCTGTCTCTCTCTCTTTATCTCTAAGTCTGTCTGTCTGTCTGTTTATCTGTCTGCCTAACCAAAGCAAGCAACGAAAATTAGCTGCAGATCATTTCTGTTGTCTTTATGTAATCAGCAATATTTGCTTACATTTACATTAAGGTTAAACTCATTTAGAATGCTTGAAGCAGCAGAGAGTGTTCTCATTGGTCACTTCATGATCGACAGCAGCGACCGCAACTCGACGCAGGCTCAACATTTGAGCACGCTTTGGAGTTTGAGTGAAAGGCGCCCTATATAAAGAGCAGTAGCTGCAGCATTTCTTCAGTCGTCCAGGCCCAGTGAAGGTCAATTGTGCAGTGCAGTAAAGTGACAGTTAATGTGAAAGTGAAAGTGAAGTGAGGCAAATATTTTATTTGTTAATAATGTTAAGTATTTTAAGCAGAATTGTAATAGTTAAAAATAATTGTTAAGAATTGTTTAAATATTAGACATAAGAAAAACTATAGACATAAGATAATGTTAATGATCGTTGAGCTAAGCAGTAAAGACTTAGGCTTAGAGGAAAGACTTAGAAAATGTTGAAGACTTTAATAAGTTAGAAAAATTGAAAGACTTAGAAAATTAGCAAGACTTAGAAAATTAGAAAGACTTAGAAAACTTGACAGAATTAGAAAACTAGACAGAATTAGAAAACTAGAAAGACTTAGAAAATTAGGAAGACTTAGAAAAATAGAGTGACTTAGAAAATAAGGAAAGCTCTTAGAAAACCTGACAGACTTAAAAAACTTGAAAGACTTAGTAAACTTGAAGCACAGAAAAATTGAAACACTTAGAAAATTAGGAAGACTTTTAGAAAAATTGACAGACCTAGTAAACATGAAAGACTTGAAAGATTAGGAAGACTTAAAAAAACTAGAAGACTTAAAAAACTTAGAAGACTTTAACTTCCTGAAAAATTATATTTTCTAAATAATTATCGCAAGTACTTTCACAAAAAATGTACACAAACTTATTATTATTTAAGGGTTTAGGGTAACTTGTAGTCAGCAGTCTCGACTAGAGCTTTCTTACTTGTTTTATTAATAATTAATATATTTTTCTTTTTAAATCAATATTTTTTTTAAATAAGCTAAATTATATTTTAAGTAAGCTTACTTTGCATAAATTTATATCTCAATCAACTCAAAATTTGAATTAGTTTTTTTCTTATTTTATTTTTTAGCGTTTAATGAATAATAAACTCTATTTAATATTTTTGCAAAATCCTATTTAAATAAACTAAATTCATATAAATAACAAATTATTTAAAGTGATGTTTATTATTATTTTGAATCTATTTATATACTTAATCATTTTTTTTTATGCTTATAAAATATGTTAGGTTTTTTTTTTTAATTAAAAAATTCGTTTTTTATATTTTCAATTTTGGTTTTATAAACTATATTTTATAAGCATTTTTATATTATATAATTATATAATAAATTATATTTTATTACAAATCAATTTTGATTATTATTATTTTACTATTTACTTTGCTTCTTAATTAATGAAATTCTATTTTTTTTTGCAATTTTTTTTTAGCATAAAAATTAATTCTCTAAATCGATAGCGTATTCAATAGCCGAAGTTGCTTCACCATTAGCGCCGTCTTAGTTGTTTGTATTTTCGGGATTGCGCTCAGCGTTGCATGGCATTATTTGCACACACCCTCGGCTCAACTCTTCTCATTTTACAAGCAGCTACCTCGCACCCCTCTCTCTCTCCCCCTCTGTCACGCCCCCATCCGCAGTTGACTCTGCGACGCCCACAAGCAAGAGCTGCCGCACACTTCCTTTATTAAAATTATGCACTGCATGGCGGCATCCAAATTAGGTTGGGTCTTCCCGTGGCTCTCGTGGAGTAACAGATAAGCAGAGCACGTGAAGCGGCATTTTGTCAGTTGCCGCAGTTTCCGGCTCTTCATAGTTTTGAGTTTGGCTAGAGGAAGGCTAAAAAGGGGGCGTGTGGCGGAAAATGTTGACAAATGTCCAGCGCTCAATTGTATGCCAAAGGCTGTGCTTTCTTTTTTCCCAGCGTTTATGCAACGTAATTCCATTGCCTGCATTTGCTCGCAAAGCCCTCGCAAGGAACCACTTGCAAAATGTATAGCATACTCAAGGGCGCACTTCATAAGAATTTACATAGTTTTTCCTCTTTTTTTCTATTTGGCAGTGACAGGATGTATGGTGGTGTGCTGCTGCTCCAACCAAAGTTTGCCTTTCAATTGGCTTTTTAGCCTCAGCTGGCATTGATTTGATGTTTGAATATTACTCATACGACATGTGTATGAATATCTGGAAGCACAAGTGGAGAAGAGGAGCCTGCATGTAGCATTGATGGCAGCCAGCAGAATGGGACGCATGACTTTACATAAATTTACCAGAAAGGAGAAATCAATAAAAAGAATATTGAATGCAACCTCAATAAATATATATTGTATGTTAACATTGAGCCTAGATTCAAGGGGTTTTCACTCCTATCAATGTGAGGGTCGCATGAACCTTTTTAGATTGGGGTAATCTGTACTATTTTTAGACAAGTTATGTATGCATAACGGGGCTTTTCCTCTGATTGACTGATTTATTAGTGAATCAAAATCTTTAAATTAGCTGCAATATTAAGAGGAAGCAACAGCCAATTTGAACAGCTCTTTAATAACTGATATTCCAACATTTTGATTTCGAGTTCAAGATTAGTTTTTGGGTGAATTTAATAGTATTTTAGGTGAGGTTCGTAGCTGTAAGCGGTATTTCAACAAGTGCGCGTGGGAGTAAGACTAAAATTGAGAATTTTAGTGAGACTCTTTTAGTTGAGAGTACCCGACTATGACATACCCTAACACTATTTTGTAAGGAGTAACTGTTTGATGCATACATAATCTATATCTATCTATCTATATATCTGTACCTATCTATGGCAGTATATAAATATTTATTTATATATTTCTATCCATGAACCTAAATATGCATGTCTGTTTACATTAGTCTATCTAAGTCTAAATATTTATATTTATAATATATAAATATTTATATTTATGTATTCTATATAACAATGTCTATCTATCCATATTTAAAATTATGTGTCTGTCTATCTATTTCTATTTATATTTATATATATCTAGATATATACTTTTATCTATCTATGAATATTATATCTGTCTATTTATATCTATTTTTATATCCATTTATAAACATATGCATATTTATATACATATGTCTAACAACGTCTACAATTTCAATATCAATATGAATCCAGATAGATATTTAGTTATACAATAGAGCGCTAAACTGTGTATATGTATATTCCAAAGCACAGCTTTCTCTAATTTGAAATTCAAATGTGAAATTTTCAAATTTTTTTTAAATTGGGAAGGGTATATCATTGAACCCTCACTACTTATGAGTATTTTAAAGAGTATTATTATACTAAATTAAGTGTGAGCACAAAAAAGATGAGCTATGTTAAAACTTAAGATTTATATCTTATACAATGAATATCTAATATGCATCAACTTAACGATGATTTAAAAAATTGGCCCGCTTTATAAGGACCTATAGTCAAATCTAGCGTTTCTAATAGATCGACTTAATCACACATACGGAAAGACAAATAGACAGTTTATATCTTGAGCTTATTGAAAATAATATTCTAATAATATTTATATACTGAACTTACTAAAAATATGATTCTAATATTATTTATATATTGATATCTTGAAATATATAGAAATTATTCTTTTTATATAAAAAATTAATTTCTATATACTTAAAAAAATCAGATATTCGCATTCGCTTGCCTTTGCCTTGATCAATATTAAATATCTACATTTTGGCAAACTTTAACGCAACACACACAGACACAAACACACACACACACATGTGACAGTTGAACTAGTTTCGGTATTCGGGGTTGCATCTTCAAGTATGCAACAGCAGCATTAGTGCATTTGGCTGCATAACAATGGCCGCGTGCACAAAGTTAAGGTGCAAGTTTTTCGGTGCTCGTTTCTGGTCCACAGCAACAGCAGGAGCAGCCAGTGGGTGAATGTATAAACAGCCGTAAGCTGTGAGCTTTATATGAAGTCCACACGCCCACTATCTTGGCATTGCCAAAAGAGGTAAGCAGGGCAGAAGCGCGCAATGTAACTTTAATGTTTTTATTTGCTTTGCTACTTTGGAGCGCTTATTGCGCTGTGCCTCTTTTAGTGTTTACTGTTTGTTATTGTTATTGTTGTTGTTGTTGTTGTTGTTGTTGTGTGGATATCTGTGCATTCGTGTGGCATGTTCTGTGTGTCTTGTGTGTCCTGTGTGGCAACTTTGGATTTCCGGTCTCAAGCGGAAATAATGTCAAGCATGAGAAGACGCAACGACTGAAGCCATCCATGTTCCACGTTCCACGTTGCTCGCCTCTTTCTGCAACATTCGACTGTTTAAATATTTAACTATCTTCTGGGCAATATCATATATGCATGAATGTTAATTCGATAAGCGGGTTTTAAGAGAGGCGGGGAGGGGTAGACAGCAAAAGAGAAAAAGAGATAGGATAAGAGAGGAGAGAAAGATGCGAAAGAGATATAAGCAAACAAATAACAAGCCCTATTATAACATTGCTACAATCAAGTGTTTAGTTCTTACAAAATATATGAAGCTTACAAATAAGAAATTGAAAATCTCTATTATATATAATATCTATATATATGCAATGTTATTGCTTGTAGTTAAATTCCTCTGGCTTTAATTTCAAGAGACTACGCTAAAATATACAACTTACAAATTCAAAATTCACTCTAATACAAATACCGGTCCTATTGATTTCTTTGATAATTCACTCAAATACCTTTAAAGCTGTAGTAATAAGTATAGTTCTAATTGGGACTGACCGACTAGGAGATATCCTAAACCCTACAAACAGCGAATATTTCAACCAAAGTTAATTGGTGGGGTATTTATTACATGCTCCCCAACAGTGAATTAGGTATTACCATAATAGAGAATAAATGATAAATTTGTATCGATAATAAAAAATGGTATAAATAGTTGATAAAAACATAAACTCTTATTGCTTATGGTATGCAGGAATATACATTTGACATTTCAAGTCTGTAGAGTTTGTAATTTACGAGATCAATCAATACGGACAGACAGCCGCATAAGCACTAAGACCGACAGACGAATACTTCTATATTGACTTATGTCATCTTACTGATCAAAATATATATATATACTTTATGAGATTTTACTTCTATAAGCCCTGAAGGCATGTGCACAAAAATGATTTCACTTGAAAAACAAACCTATTATGCCCTGATTTCCCATTTGCAATGGGTTCAGGGTATAAAAAACTCAAGAGAACTGTTTGGGTATGGTCTGGAAACAGTTGAGAATACTGAGTACTGAGTACTTGATGACACAAAATTACCTTTTTTTATAATATGTATAATGTTGATAATCAAATAATCACAAAGCATTGTGTGTCAAATATGTATAAAGTATAATGTTGATAATCAAATCAGAAAGCACACAAAGCATTATGTGTCAAAAGAAAACTGTGGCACAATGCACAACCAAAAAAGAAGAAGACCAAAATTGCCCTTCAATTCAAAATAAATGGACTCAAAGTCCTAGGGCGTCCCCTAGGACTTTTCGATTCCATGACACACCGTTTTGACAGATTATGGGTCTATAAGCTAATATTTAGCTAGCGATTCAGAAAGTAAAATTTGAAGTTTATTCGACTCGGTGTCTGGAGTTTTTAATTAATTCTCGTTTATAATTAATTTTCTAATAATGATTTATTACATTAAATTTGTATATATTTAAATTTCGTACTCACCTCTTTATAAATGGTATATCCATCCAGTCCAGCCAAGCCTAATAGACAAATCACCGTTACGCTGAGCAGGCAGGTCTCCAGCTCAAGGAGCTCCTCGTAATAGGCCACCTCCGCTAGCTCATCGATGCGCAGCAGAAAAATCAACATTTCTATGGCAATGCTGCCGTAGAGAAAGTCTAGGAAATGAGACAACGTTTGATTAATTTAGCTGGCATCAAATTATCTGACCAGCAGACACACACAATAGCAAACAGAGAGTGAGTGAGTGAGTGAGAGAGAGAGAGCAAGTCAGACGCACCTGTCATCTTTTTGCGCTCGAGCACACGATGATAGCACATTAGCATAATTGTCAACAGGACGGCGGCGAGAGCATTCCGCACGGTGCCGGTGCCAATGATAATCAGAACATTCAGCTCCTTGGGCGTTGAGTCAAAGAGCTGATACAGCTGCTCCGTGCGGCGCTGGGGCAACAGACTTCTGGCCAGCTCCAGACTATTAACGGCCAGCAGAAGCAGCGAAACAGCTGCGCGCAAATTGTGAAAGGCCAGCAAAGTTTTATGGCATCTGAAACGAGAGCGATAGAGAGAGAGAGAGTGAGAGAGTGGAATGAGTTTTCAAACAGGTTGCAAGTGGGGATCTGTTGGTAGGTAGGATCCACTAGGTAAGGTAGAAGGCGTAGTAGTGGATGCATAAATAACACAATATCAACAGTTTTTTGGTTTAATTAAGAGGAGTGCACGACACAGCAAGCCAGATAGCTAAAGGACCCAGTGACTGTCTCTGTGTGTGTATTCAAGTGTTCTTTGTAATTTGCGCAATTATATTCAAGTGTTTATGAGACTTCTCTGTAGCTGAGTTTCCACTCGCACACAGCCAGACAGACTCAGCTGTTTGCTCTTCTTGCTCCTGTTGCTGTTGTTGTTGCTGTCTTTGTCCTGCGACGTCTGCCTGGCCATAATCTTAAGTGTGATATATGACGGCCACTCGAGTGGCCCACTTTTTGATTGCATTGCCATGGTTTTGATTCAAATTAGCTAACCAACTTTTAATAGCCACGTGAATGGAATCTGACCGCAGATTCCCATACTCATCGGAGTGAGAGAGACAGAGCGAGGTACTGAGATTTGTTAAACGCGAGTTTTTTTATGTTCATGAAGAACTTTTACTAAATACATTTAGTTTGCAAAGTGAACATCTAATGTAGGTTAACATATTATGTTTAATGAAAAACAAGCTTATACTTTTCATATCCTTTTAAAGAAAGTGCGTTGGAAAGATAAGTCGAATATTCCATAGGTATTTATATATACTGTTGTACTAATGAAAATAATAGTGAAGACTAAATTGTATTCACCAAATTTAGTATATTTTCTTAAATATATTTAAAATATATATTATATACCTAATATAAATTACTTATATATATTTAATAAACATTATGTTAGTATATATTCAGTATACAATTAATTGTTTAAGATATTTCGTATCTATTTAATAAGTATTTAGTATATATATTGTGAAAAAGTTTAGAAGCAGAGCTGCAGAAATAATATAATGAAATAATGAAACGCCTACTACAATATTATATGTAATAAATATATATGTTGCTTATATTCAGAATAAATTTATAATTTATTTTAAAAAATAAAGTGTATATTCAGTATGTATTAGTATATGATTATTATATATATTTAATATATATTTAGTATATATTTTGTCAATGTAATAAATTTAATAAAATTAATATGAATTTAGTATTTTTTTGTACAACATTTCAATCGCCCTACTATTTTCATAAACACAACCGTATGTTTTAAATATTTTAACTGTATGTTATAAATATTTTAAATAACTCTTAATAGTCGTGAATACGCAGTTTTCAGATCAAATGTTATATTTATTACTATAAAATTACTATATATATATATATATATAAACATATATATATACATATATATAAAAATATTTCTACGGCACGTTTTTTATTAAAATTTTCTATGCAGCATATATCACCTATAAATAAAAGATATATTTTGCAAGCAATGTTAATTAATTTTATTTATTTATTTCGTTAGTATATATGGGAACCCCATCAATATAAGATATGTAAGAACTCTAAGTAAAATACTTCGCTCTTCGAAGCGACATCAGTACAACATAATTCATTGCAGCTCAAACGAATTATGTAGAAAATAATGATAAATGGCATTTATTGTATATAAATATATAATATATATTTTTGATAACTATATTTATATTTTCCAGATAATGGAACTTTACTTATATGCATAGTTCCATGTATTCTCCATTACTTTATTTAAATTATATACCGATACCACAACTGAAGAATCATGAAATGCCCAGCATCACTTAAGAAGAAAATTATTATTTATAAAACTTTAATTATCTGCCGCTTAACATTATGGATTGCAGTTCTATGGAATTGCTGAGAAGTTTCTTATTTTTACATAAAGCTTATTTATGATGAACCCTGTAAGACCACAATTAACAAAATTGACGTAGAAAATCTTTTTGTCTAAGACTTTTATAAATTTGATAAAGTACAAGCCATTTGAAAAACAACAATTAGGCAAACTAACCTTTATAAGTGAGGTATAGTTAGATTTGAGGTCGTAAATCTCATGTCTGAAGTTTTTTAATATATATTTTGTTTACTGAATGCAACTACCGCTGGTGAAACGTTAAGATTGTGGAATATATAAAAAATGTAGAATAAATTGAGAATGTAGAATATACAAATAAGAATAAATGTTGAACATGTAGAGAAGGTAGCACACATACCTGAACTAATCTCTATTGACTTCTAAACAAAATGTTTCAAGAAGGACGACTTCGGATGATCGTCCACATCATATATAAGCAAGGCTTAGACATAGGAATCAGACTGCCTGAGACAACTGAGAAAGCAGATATTTTGCTTTCCTACAAATATTAAGTCCACCTAAATTAAATACATATAAACTATAAAATAAAGGACCTAGCAGCCAGTGCTTTAACTACAGTTAGTATTCATTTTAATTATTCCTAACTATAAATAAATAAATAAAAATTATGCTTTCGAATTTAAAATTTATATTGATCAAAAATAAATCAGAAAGAAAAAACTACTACAAACAAACTTCATAATTTTTCAAATTAGATGCCAAAGTTTACTTTAAATGTAAAAACTAAAAAATTATGTTTAGGCTATATGTAATATCTATAAATTTATTGCCAAGTCAATATTATAGCAAACTCTAGAAAATTTGCTTCCTGTTCGCTAGGTATGGCTGTTTTTTTTTTTCTATTCTATTTTTCCTGCTCACCCAAAATATATTTAATGATGTGCAAAAATGTGGCATACTTTTTGGCTGCACAACGTGAACATTTACACGTTTGCACATGGCTGACAAAAAACGCGCAGCTAACTGGGGGGAGAAATAGCGATGGGGAGAGATGGAGCTAGAGGTGGTTAGAGAAGGGAGGAAGAGAGAGAGAGGTTGAGGCTGGCACACAGTTAACCTGCGTCCGCAATGCCGTTGAAATATTATTTATTGCGAATACATTGTTGCATATACCATTTGGTGCAGAGGCGTGCCCAGTGCAAGGAAGCATAGACACACACACACATTCACATATATATAAAGAGAGTAAGAAAAAGAGAGAGAGGGGACGATCGAGTGTGTACCATTTTTATACCCTGAGCCCATTGAAAATGGGAAATCAGGCTACAATGGTTTTGTTAAAATGTATGTAACAGGCAGAAGGAGGCGTGACAGATGCCATAAAGTATATATATTCCTGATCAAGATGACGAGTTGACTTCATCTAGCCATGTATGTCCGTCCATCGGTATGATCTCGTAAACTACAAATGCTAGAGTTTTGAAAATTTACATATATTTACTCACGTATATCATACGCAGTACGAGTTTATTATATTTTTTCGATAACTCAACTCATCAATAATAATCGATAAGTTGATTTTGCTTTTTTTAAGCCCTATTTGAATACTGTTAGAGCTAGACACTTCAAAGTTACAGTTTAAGTTCATATAATGAATAGAAAGATGTTATAATGTATACATTTTAGGGAAAACGCCCAATTTGCCCCAAATTTGCAAAAAAAAGAAACTTATTCCAAATACTAGAGACTTGTGCTTTGGCAATTACACACATTTGAATGTTATTAGCACGTTCTGCTGGTTTGATATAGATAGTCCATCTACAAATGGATTTATTCATCAAATAAATTCACATAATATAGCCCAAACGCAGTCGGTGCGTCAACTGCGCAGTTAGCAGAGCGTGAGCATATGCATGATTTTGTGTATGTGTTTGTGTGCATGGTTTGTTTCTTGTGTATACAGCTTTTTGCAGGGTTCAGAGAATCTCGTAGTCGATCAGTTTCGACTAAAGCACTCTTAGTTGTTTGGGATTACCCTTGCAATTGTGGCTTGATTTTATTTTTTTAGCGCGCTGGCAAATTTTTGAAAGTTTCTGTTTATTTATTATTTGGGCAATTTTATTTATTGTGCTCACAGACAGTCTATAAATTTAATGAAAAATGCCTGGCTTGACAGGCGAGCAACCAGACAGCCAGACAGACGAAAGACAGACGGCTCTTACATATTAATTACATTTTTGACCGCTCTAAAAGTGGATGAATAATTGATTTCCAATATTATTTTTGGAAACACAGCAACAAATTTTGATGGTTTTTTCTTGTGTTTTTCCTTTATTCACCGGGCAATGTGCATTTAAATGCAGTATGCAAAAGAAAATAATAAAAAATGCAAAGCTATTTGAAATTGTTTACAACATTTTTGTTGATTTGCATTGTTCGAATTTTTGTTTTGGCCAGACTCAGGTGCAACATTTTTTATTGATGGCAAAATTGGTTATTTTTTTATTACTTTGCTGTAGGTAGCATTTGCAAATTAATAGTCGTTGATTGAAAAATTTGAACAGTTCCTATAATTTATATACATATACATATTGACTATGTAGCTGATGCTTATAAAAAACCCCCCCCCCCAAAACCACCCCCCCCCACCCACCCCCCCCCAACCACGTAATCTCTTACCCCCCTTTTCCAACCCCCTCCCATCCATATACATCTGTATGCGTGTGTGTGTGTGTCCAGCACTTTGTTGGCCAAACATTTTTTGCACCTGGTAAATTGATAAATGATAAATGATATCTGATGAAATTTTAATTATTTTAGTCCACGAACGAAATTGGAGAGTTTCCTTTTATCTAAAATATTCGAGCTTTGCTGCAAGCCAATAAAGAAATAATAAATAAATTTCTATCTCAAACTCATAAGTCAATTTATTGCTTAAAATTGCTTGGGGCGTGAATTCAATAAATATAATTTGAAATGAAAGCTTAAAAATAATCAAAAGTTGATTTGAACTAAGGCTCTTGTTGTGTACTTACTTGTTTAAACACCCAATATTCAATCTAAAATGTTTACTAAAATAAAATAATCAAAAATTGATTATAAAGAAAATTGATACTAAAATAAACTGCGTGCAGCAACTCTGCAGAAGCTCTCAACCTCACACCAATGCTACTTTAACAGTAGGAGGCGCTATGTGCTATTAAAGCAATCGCCTCACACCAACACTACTTTAACAGTAAGAGACTCCGTTAACAGCGTCACTCTCTGCTGTTAATAGAGTCACTCTCTGCTGTTAACAGAGTTAATAGTTAACAGAGTTAATAGAAGTATTAACAGAGTCACTCTCTGCTATCAACTGAATCAACAACTGTAACAGTAGGAGACGATGTTAACAGACCTCTGATGTTAATAGAGCCACTCTCTGCTATTAACAGAGTCATTGGCGGCTATTAACAGAGTCACGCTCTGCTGTAAAAACCTCACACCGAAAGTATTGTAACTGTAGGAGACAATGTTAACAAAATCTCTCTCTGCTGTCATCAGAGTCGCCTTCTACTGTCACAGTTCACATTACATATACGATATTGCCGTTGTGAAAGGCACCAGAATTGGAGGCACTATCCAAGAAGCGTTCGCATATATAAACAAAATTAGAATCACCTCAACCTCTACGCATAAATAAAATTCTATCTCTTATACTTTTTCTAAAAAATATTTGCAATCTCTAATTATAATTATTTTCAAACAAATATTCATTTTCTGGGTGGGAAGGGCTATATAGATATCCGAACCAGATCTCAAGTCATAAATCTAATGTCGAAAGTTATTCAACTTGACTTCTAAGTAGAACAATTGATGCGGAAACGTTGAGAATATTGAATATATAGAGAAAACATGGCTTAAGGTCTTCTATCTGTTTCTATATTTAAGGTTTTAAAGAAGACTAAGCTACACCAACTCGAGCAATCATTCACAAACTTTAAAAAGCAACACGTCAATGAAATCCCCGACTAACAAATTATTGGCGACTAAATATGCCCTTGCTGATGAAATCAGCATATCGAAAGAATCGAGACTATGTTTAAGAATAGTTTCTCGGCTCATTTGGCTCATTACAAACTGTTGGCTATTCACTCCCATCGGGAACGTTTGTTTGAGCCATTTGTCATTAGGGAATTGCAGAGAGTGAAATCAATTTCGTGACGATTTAATAGATATAGCAGACCATATAAGGCTTTATCATTTTAATAGACAGTTTCGGGTATTTGTTTGATACATCAGCACACAGTCATGTCGCATCTATTTAAAAGCAAATGAATAACGTATTTTTTTTTTAATTTTAAATTTTCCCAAAAACCACAACACAAAAAACTTAATATATTGGCTTTATAGAAAAATCAAAAGTCAATAATTCAAACTTTTCGTTATTAAGTGCTAAGAAATATGTTTAATAAACTTAAAGCTGAAATTCATATTTATCGATTATGAAATATAGAGTATTTGAATCAAAAATATGTAGCACGTGCCATGGTCTGTCTGCATTAACATTTTCAAGTATTTTGCTCTTGAAGTAACCGAGACTCCACTTTCTTATACACAGAGATAAGCAAATAGATATCGACTTAGCGATACCTGCTAGATATAGTATTTTTTAATAGTCCAATTGAACTTAATTATGAAACACTTGATTTTTACTGCTGTTTCACTTCTTTACGATTATCGCACACTTGAACAAGATCTTTTAGCCTTCATCAAAGAGAGCAAGCGTAATAATAAGAATGCCTTAGCACTCTTAATAAGAGTGGGTGACTAGCAGATACCCTAGACTCACAGCTGACTAGGCAGTTTTATTCATTATATTTATAGATGAAAGATTTTTAAAATATATAATGAATCAATTAGAGCCCCCACTAATTCGTTATCTCAGTACACTCAGGAAAGTGAAGAAAGAGAATTCCAGTCTACTCTATGTGAATATCATTCAAAATAAAAAACACCCCCCCCCCAAAATAACCCCCCCACACAAAAAAAAAAAAAAAAAATAAAAAATTAAATCCCCCCTCTCCATGAAAATCCCTTCCTATATATAAACCCCCCCCCCTCTATCTCCCCCCCCCCAAACATTTATATATTAATAATAAAAAAAAAAATATCCACCCCACCCCCCCCCCCAACTAAATAAAAATAACCCCCCCCCCCTACCTAAAAAATATTTTTATTCCCCCCACCACCAACACTTTTCCCTCCCCCCTCCCCCCACTCCCTCCACCCACATCCTCTTCTTCTCTATTTAATAGATACATGATATTGAAGCAGACAACAATATGGCAAACATAATTTCACACACATATTTTAACTGGAATTTCTTGTTGTCTGAAATTGAATTGCAGTCTACTATGAGAATATAGTATTGTCTATATATAGATATATTTTACCAGATTCATTTACCCAAATTAACTTTTTTTGCGTTTTATCAATATCCTTTTCCTTTCACCTACTACACACACTCCAAACCAATATACCCTTCTTATGCACGTTCAATAGACACAGGGTATAAAAACAGACAACAATATCGAAAACACAATTTTGCACACACATTTTAAATGCAATTTCTTGTTGTCTGATTTGCTGAAGAACATGTACAACAATTTTTTCACACTCCGCACTTTGCCTGCTCTCCACACCTGTTTCCCCTCTGGCTGCCACACCTTTACGTAATGCTCGAGCGTCAAATTAAGATATCTAATAAAACTTAAAATACACTCGCTACTCAGCACTCGACTCGCGATTTGAATTGGACCGAATGATTTGTTTACCAAATGATCCCAAAATACCAGAAAATTGCAGTTGCAGTTGCAGATGTTGCTGTTGCAGTTGCAGTTGGGGCAGCTGTTGTTGCCTTGGCACGGGACGCTATTTCTCAAGTGCCGGATATATTATGGCCATCGGGAGCTGTTTTTTTATGAATGAGCCAGGGGCACAATGAGTGCACTCACAAGTGTGAGTGCGAGTGCGAGTGCGAGTACGATTCATTGTTGTTGTTTATTGATGTGCATCCTTAGCTCTGTTTTGTATTCTTTTTTTCGGGGGGTGTGAGTGATTTTCAAGCACTTGAAGTATGGTGCATTGAGCTCTATTAGTTTCGGATATCAATGATATTTGGAATGGGTTCAAGTGGCTTTTGGATTGCTCTAAATTGGAAGCGTGCCTCGAATGCATCCACTTGCTGTGCATTTTGTTTATACTTGACTCATTTGAATTTATGTGTTAGATATTTTTAGGGTCAAGTTCAAATGGAATGGAAAATTGGTCTTTAAGCTAAATTTTAAGGCAATGGTGAAGGATGTATTAAGACTTAGACAAATATGTCTTAAAGGCTGTTTTAATCGGAACTAATTAGGCCCAATTAGAAAATACCCTGAACATTTTTCTTTAATGCAGACGGACAAAAGGAAATGTCTATATCGATTCAGCTTGTTGTGATCTAGCCCAAAAACTATTGAAGGTACAGTTTTTTTTCCTGCATAAATTCAATAGAGGAGATAACAGCCTTGTCAAATCCTTTCTAGCTGTAAAAGTGTAAGAATTACCTTTTTACTGAGCTTCCACGACCCAGATGGAAGTAGGAGGAAACAGGGAATTCGGATTACATGTCTATAACTCCAATATACTATTTTAATTTGTGAGTAAGTATACAAACACACTTATTACCGAGTAAATTTAACAAATAAATATACTAAAATTTTGAAATTCTAAGGAATGTCAAAATATTGATAAAGGAAAACATATTATTTTGTTGAAAATGGTTTGTTATAAACGAGCATTACGCATTACGCAGCATGAATTACTTAAACTGGGGAATGCCCAGTTATTCACTAATTGCTCAAAATTTATGACCGTTCAGCTGACAAATCATAAGAAATTGAAAACTGAGAGCACGCAATCATAGCTGGGAATTCTCGAAAAATAAATACTTAGGCTAGCTGAACTGTCTTTGTCACAATTTTAAATTCAATTGCTTCTTAATTTATTAATTAATCATTCAACTAATATAAAAGGTTTTTTTTAATTTAAATGAATTTTGATAATAAATTTAATTGAAGTATAAATTTATTTGTTTGAATAAATTTAAATTTAAAATATTAGCTAATTAATTTATTTTTTATTAGATAAATAAATTGATAAATAATAATTACAAAATTCTTTTAGTTATTTTTTTAATGCAAATTTTAAATTTCAATTTATTTGTTTAAAATAAATTTAACTTTATATTTTAGTTAAAATTATAAGTAGTAAACTAATTCAATTAAATAATTATTTATTAAATTTATTTTTAATTAATTTAATGTTTGCTTAACTTCTTTGATCTATAAAATATTAGTATAATTATTAATTTTTCCAGTTTATAAATGAATAAAAAATGTTTTTCAATTAAGACAATTGAGTAAATTTAATTTTAATTAATTTATTTATTATTTTTTTTTTTTATAATTTTGTCTTTCAAATATTTGTAAGAATTGTGAAGTTTAATTTTGCAATATTAATTAATATATAATCAAATTCAATTTGATGCAAATTAAAATGTTACGATTGGTTTAATAACATTTAATTTTTTTAAATAATAACTATTTTTATTCAAAATGTTGTTTTTATTTTTTTAAATGTATTCATTAATTTTTTGTTGTTTATTTATTTATTATTTCAAAAGCAATATGCATTGATAGCTTAAGTGCATCCACACTTGTGCCACATTCCTAGGCATTTGTGCATGGACTTACTTTAATTAAGTCCATTGAATTGACCGCAGATAAATATGTATATGACAACAAATATTGAAATGACAAAGCGGGCAACTGTTTAATGCTTTGCCGGCTAGTTGGCAGCTGCAGCTGCTACTTCAATTTCGAACAGATGATGAAGATATATGCGCATATTGAATGACCAATGACCAATGATCCGGCGATCCAAGCTACGGACTGCCGCCAAGCCAAGCCAAGCCAGGCCAAGCCAGCCCATGCCAGAGCAGAGCTGAGCAGTCTGCGATACAGCTCAGTTCATTTACGAGCTATCATTCGATGGCCAGGCACGCCGATGACAAGACCAAATAACCAAAACAACACCAAACAAAAAACGCCAACCAAAACACAGTTGAAAATGAAATTCCTATGAAAACTTGTGCCCGCCTCTTGATTACATATCTGTCCCTCGATGTCTCGATGTCTCTCGCTGTCCGTATGCAAACTGGAGTAAACTTTTATTAATTGAGCTGGGCCAATGTATACATACAATACAATATATAGATATCTTTGTATATGCACACACATGCACATCAACCAAAGAACAACGATGACGTCGCAATGCAGCCACAGCCACAGTCACAGCCACAGCAGCCACAGGCAATCGCAAGCGCCGCCACCTCCGACAGCATCGTTCATTGATCCACAGCCAGAAAGCGTATGCGACACTTTATACACTATGAAATGGGTGTCAGAGCTAGAAATAGCTGCGAGAAGACTTTCAACATATTTCTAAATTATTTTAAGTAACATAACGAAATAGATACAGCTAAACTGATCTATCACCATCTAGTTTCGCTAGTTGTTACTTCAAAGAATGTTGATATCGGTTTGAAACATTCTAAGCTTATTTGTATTGGGAACTAGCCCCAGCTCAACTTTACCGAGAAAATTTAACTTTATTTGACAAAGATATATTTAGCACCATTTTATGTTTTTATATATATTATGAACTGAATTTACTTAGCCATGATTGTAACACCTATTCATGTATTTATGCAAAAAATAAAAAATTTAATTGACCTTCATTCAGTTAGTATTTATTCATTATTGAATCGTTAACTTAACTAGTCAATGAAGTCAACTATGCTCAGTACAACTTGACTGATGATCTGTTCTAATTCATTCAAGCCTAACCCAACTTAAACTAACCTCACTTTCAGTAATCTCAAAAATGTACATATATTTCAAATATTTATATTTTGTATCTTTATTATCACTATCACCATTCATGCCATTATCGCCATCATCATTAAGTACATAATATAATCATATGTACATTAAAACTGTTTTCACAAATAATCCTTCTAGTAATAATCTTATCTAAGGTCACGTTTTTATAAGAAAATCAATATAAAAATAATTCTCATAAGTATTATTTTTTCCTTAAATTATTATTTATTAATTAATTATTATTATTATTATTATTATTATTATTATTATTATTATTATTATTATTATTATTATTTTTTATTATTATTACTTTTTTTTTTTGCTCTCATTGCTTAGAATTGTTTTTTTTTTTTTAGCTTTTCAGTTTTTTAATTATTTTTTATTTTAACAGCAATTCTATCCCTCTATAATCTAAACTAAATTAGCTTAATTTATTCAAATCTCATAATAAATTTATATAACCTGACTTCTACCCTTATTATTAGAAATTAATATATATACAAATATATATATATGTTTATAACAAAATTAAACTGATTAACTTCTTAACGAAGATGTTAATTGAGTTAGATTAATATTTATCAATAACAATATAGAAATTCTTTAAATTTAATTATAATCTAAGCATTAGCTTTCACCAAAATATTATTATCCCAAGAGTATCCATTCGGCATCCAATAAAAATATTTCACGATCTATAATATTTATGAAATTGCTTGGACTTTTTTTATTATTTGACTTTTGTCACGGCTGTCAGTAAATAATTCAAATGATTTTGCAACTAGATTTAGATTTCATGTTTTGTGTCGCCTGTCGCCGTCGTCGCTGGCGCTCAATGGAAATGTATCTTTTGATATATAATATATTTACATCTATGTATGTATGTATGTATGTGTCTGTGTCTGTGTCTGTGCCTGCATCTGTTCTGTTTATTCATTTAAATCGTGCAGTCGGTCGGTCGGTCATTAGGCAAGTGTCTGGGGACGTATAAAAGCCAAAATTCGAATTAAACAGCGAACGGCGAACCATGGGATTTTCACAAAATGAGATATTCAAATGTTTTACTAAGAAATATGCATCTCAAAGATACTCAGATACAAACATTTATATAAGATATATATAAGATTTATGAAAAATAATACGTAGTTGGAACATTTTTGATTTCATTGTTGTCTGTTTAGCTGTGCTTTATACAATTTTTCTCTTCTTCTTTTTTCATTTATTTCAACAGCTGGCCAAGCGCCACATGAGTGAATTTGCTCTTCTTCTTGCCTCCTTTTACTTATATATACAAAGACTCCGTCGGTTTGTTGCCTTTTGCATGTTGTTTATAAACGCATGTGCTATATTTAAATAAAAGTTCCCAATTTGTTTATATCCATAGAATATTCACATGCTTCATAGTCACTTGTTCTGCTTACCCAAGAGAGTTAATCGGTGAAGGGAACTGGGAAAAATCGGATTGACAGTGAAAATGTTACAAAACACTAAACCAAGAGAACACAAATCTAAATATAGTTTATATGACTCGACAAACCTAGAACAAACATAAATATGTTACGACTGCTTTAGTCGTGGGAGCTGCAATAGGAGATTGCTAGAATTCAATCATTAGCTGGAATTCATCATCATCATCATGATCATCAGAATAATTTAAACTTTCATTTTCATTGGCATTCTCTTTATTATTACGATCATCATAATAACCATCGTCATCATGCTAATAGTTATAATTAATGATCATCATCTTTATCGAATCACCATTATCCAATAATCATTATATAGAGATTATTATGTGGCCAATATTATGGCAATTATCATTATAATATCCTCATCGTAATCATTCTCATTATCATTAGCATTTTCATCTTGCATCTTCTTCATCATTGTAATTATCTTCCTCATCATCATCATTTAAGATCGTAAGTAAAACAATTCGTAGTATAATCATATTATCATTAACATTTTCAGGATTTAATTAATATTCTTATAGGAATCATAATTTTTCTTTTATCAATAGGTTTGGGATATAAAATTGGTCTTCGAATTGAAGAGCCCATGATCAACTGATCTAACTCTAAATAACTCAATTGATCTAACTCTAAATATCTACGTATCTTTAATGGCAGGAGATCGTAGTCCATGTGTCAAAATTTTCCAACAGACGATTAAATAGACAAAATATAGGAAAATACTTGCCGAATTCTTCATAAAATTAAATGAATTGATAATCGAATATTGAAAAACAATATGAAAATATCAAAAAATATCAAATAAAAAACTCTAATCAGGCAAAACGATACGATATATAGATTGATTGATATGAACTCAATCAGATAAACGATAAATCGATCGTATATGAAAGATCTTTCCGATCAGGAACGCATTCCAGATTAGAAATCTAAGAAATTGATTTAAGCTACGATGCTAAAAGCCAAGTTGAATATTTTTCTGGTTTTCATTATTATTTTTAGAAATTATCCAAATTACATAGGGTTAATTTAGACATAATCACCAAGTATTTTTTTTCCATTCCACGACACGATTTTACCAAATTCACAGCCATTTTCCACAGTCGGCTTAAAATACATACAATCCACAATTTTGACACGATACAAAAATGAATACAAATATTAAAAACTTTAAGCTAGGATCGGTTCTTAGACAAAATTCTCAAGCATGTTTCGAGTTGTTTCCATAAAATAGATATGCTTCAACTGATGGTCGCACGGTAGTCCATCCATCCAATCGTTTGTTGTTATTCGATCAAATGGGATTTATTCCCTGCCTCAACAGGGTCTTGCCCACCGTTAGACCCTCGGAGACCTGCTGCAGCACAACGGATTTCGAACGGCTCTGCATCAGATTCCTGCCCACCCGGGGCAACAGCGAACGCAACAGAATCGGCATAAGTACTTTCAAAATAATTGGAGACGGCATTTTACGCAAAATTTACAATTTTAAAAAAAGTCAAAACTAAAAAAAAAAACAAAAAACAAATACTCAACACACAAATGCTTGGTTACAAATGAAAATCTATAAATCGAATAAACATTTTCTCATACATAGTACGCAAAGTTGATTTCAATCGGATTTACGCTTGCTTCGATGCAAAAGTTTTCGAAACAACTTTTCTGAAACATTTCGAAGGTTGCTTGTCAGTCAATCCTCTCCCATTTGTATGTTTGAGGAAAGTCACGAAATTTTCCAATTAATAATCGGAATGTATTTTTAAAAATCCCATTCAGTTGAAATTTTGGGCTCTTAGGAAAGATCATGAATATAACACAATGAAAAATGGGCATGAATATGAATATTTAGCTATATGTATGTACTATGTATGTATATGTGTACGAATCGAATTAGATTTTTTATTAATGAGATGTACGAATTATTTTGTTTGCTAGATATAGACAGATATATGTATGTGTCTATATATTTGTATATCTGTCTGGTATTGCATTAAAATTCGAAAAGAACAAAAGTGTTTGAGCATGAATATATTTATTTTTATAAACAAATATACATACTTAGATACATATGCTAATGTATATGTATGTAAAGTAAACTTTACTTATCCAAAGATATATGTTTATACACAGTAGACCAATAATGTCTTCGTACAGACAATGACCCTAAACACATGGCATATAATACCAAAATTTTCTTGGCATATAATAAGCCACATCTATTAAAAACACCTCCCCAAAGTCCTGATCGAAATCCAATAGAGCATTGTTGGTATATGTTTGAAAAAATATCAGAAAGCATCATATTACTTCAAAACCTAAGCTTAGAGAAGTATTAAAAGAAGAGTGAGCAAAAATTGTCAAGGATTATACAGAAAAACTAGTATTATTAATGTCAAACCAACTAAAAGCTTTTATAAACAATAAAGGCTACCCTACAATTTATTAAATATTCCAAAAATTATATTTTGTTCGCTTTTAAGACTATTTGTTTAAGCATTTCGTTTTACTGTACAAAGACTTTATTTTATATTTTAGCTATAACTCCTAAACTAAGCAACATATAGACCAAATTCTTTTTGGAAATTAAAATTTATAAATAAGATAATTAGATTGTGGTCAAATTTTCTATTCGTTCCCAAAAAAGTTTCTGCTGTACGAAGACATTATTGGTACACTGTATATACATATGTACAATGTACGTATGTACATCTATGTATGTATGTATATACATCTATACATATATTAAAATTATTATAATTATATATTCACATCTATGTACATAACCTTTTTCTATATATACAAATATAAAGTATATTAGACATACTAATATAATCTCTAGTTCAAATAATTAAAAAATTATAAATATTTCCAATTCAATCGAACTCACCTATCACATTTTTTCCAAACGTAAATGCATCCAATAATCAGCACGAATATGCAAAGGCATGTTAATATGTATTTCACACGATCTATGCCACAAATATCGGTCTTTAAGTTATCATAAGTATCACGCGAACGATTGAACAATTGATCACAACGTATAAGATTAAAGTGCGGAGCCATTTTCACAAAACAAATAACTAAAACCGAAACTAATAACTGCTCAGAGATCACAATCAATTAAAACACATTAATTTCGAGCTCCACATATTTAAAGTTTTTAATATTTCAGATATCATTTAGATTTTCCACATTATACTACACTTGACCAGACGATTTTGCGCACGAGAAAAATGTCGATATTTGGAAACCGCACAGAAAATTGAAAATGTAAACAAATTATATTTCGCAATTACAAATATACAGAGCGGCAACTAGTTTGCTATATGTACATATTTTATTGTACTTGTTTTGCTTCAAAAGATATTTCGTATTTTAGATACACACATTGTATCTGTATATAGCATTTAAATACATTCATGTATATGTTTGTATGTATGTATGTATATATTATATAATGCATATAGTATATAAACATAAAACGCATGCCGCGTTTGCGTTTTACTTTTAATTTTGTGTGTTTTATCGCAATTATTGTGAATATAAACAAAACGGTAGAGACATTAAATGAAATATGCGCACGTTTCTACTGATTCCGAGGAAGGCCGAAAAATATTCCCGTTAGTGGCAGCAGCTCCAACCGTCTGCAGCCAAGTAACGCAACGTACTGAAAGAAACGGTAAAGAAAGAACTCTCGCTCAAGAAGCTGTGCGTGCGTGAGAGACAGACAGTGGGAGAGAGATAGACAGAGCGAGGGAGAGCGCGAGCATGCAAGCAAAACAGCCGAGCAACCGAGCAACGGAGCATGCATGCACGTGCACGATCGCGCGAAAGCTTTCGCGTATTTATTCTTATACCCTCTGCAAATAGCATGACGAAGCATATCACGCAGAGAAACAAACATGCCTCGGCACTTGCAGGGAAATTTCCATTTTAAATATTTTCTTAACCAAGCCAAACAAGTTTTAAATAAATGTTGTTTATTTTTACAGCAAGGTATTAAAATTTACATTTTACGTACTATTTTCATGTATCTATGCATGTACGAGGTATATTTTAGTTAGGTACTTGTCGATCACTAGCCAGTCAATGTGTCGTTACGTAAGTTTGTTGATTTTTTGTGTTGTCTGCATTGTTTTTGTTTACATGTGCTTTGCTTATTTGCCGGTGTTTGACTACAGTTTGAAAGTCACTGTGACTGTGACTGCTAAACTGCATGGAAAGCAAAACAAGCTTGGAATGTTAAAGACAATTTGAAATTATTTATGCTAGCTGTGCCATATTTGAAAATGTTGGAATTATGGAATTAATAAAAATAAACCTGAAAATCATGTCATCTGCCATTTTTATTTATTATTTATTGGTTTTTATTTTTCCCAAATTTCGGTTCTTTTCCTGCGGGTAGAAATGAAACTTTACCTTAGGCTGTCCAAGAGATTATTGATTCCAATTTGGAATTGTCAAACACTGTCTTGTGGATGGCGCAGCTTAGCTAGTGATGCTATCGTGCCCACTGTGCTGGTACACGGTGGTGCCGGGCACATCGACGCCAACAAGGTGGAGTGCGTCAAGTTGGGCGTTAAGCAGGCCGCGCAGCGTGGCTACAAGGTGCTGCAGGAGACGGGCAGCGTGCTGGATGCTGTGGAGCAGGCGGTCATGGTTCTCGAAGCAGACATTCACTTCAATGCCGGCTATGGGGCAGCGCTGACAGTGGATGGCAATGTGGAAATGGATGCGTCCATCATGGATGGATCTCGACTGGAAGGCGGCTGCGTTTCCATGGCACGGAACATATTGCATCCCATTAGGCTGGCCCGGTGTGTCATGGAGAAGACCAATTATCGATTTCTAGCAGCCGACGGCGCCATGCGCCTGGCCGAAGAGGAAGGATTCGAAATACTACCCGAGAACGCGCTGGTCACGGAGGCCTCAAAGAAACTGCTCAAAGTATTCAAGACCACAAATACGGACACGCTTTACAATGTGGCTCCAGGCACCGTGGGCGCTGTGGCCATTGATGCGAGCGGTAATGTGGCCGCTGCGACCTCTACAGGTGGCCTAACAGGTAAGTTGTCGGGTCGTATTGGGGATTCGCCCATACTGGGAGCTGGCACCTATGCGGACAATGAGGCAGGTGCCGTCTCGGCCACCGGACATGGTGAGTCGATCTTGCGCTACAATTTGAGCTCGCGTGTCTTGGCGCTGGTGCGGCACAAGAATTATACGATACAGGAGGCAGCAGAGGAGATGCTACAAAATATGACAGAGCACTTTAAGCAGACGGGCGGTCTAATAGCCATCGATAATCGCGGCCAGTTGGGCATCTATTTTACCACTGAAGCCATGTCCTGGGCCTATCAGCAGGCCAACGAGCTGCACTGCGGCGTGGAGGTTGGCGAAGATGAAGTGGAGATTGTGGACGAAGATGCATAGCAGAGGTTAAAGAAAGATGTGTAAAAACAGAGCATTAATCTATAATCCATAATCTATATCTATAATAAATAAACGTTTACTAATTTAAAACTGGTCGCAGCCAGAACAATGAGATTGGACGACATTCAAATGGAGCTACAAAAATCACAGCTGCCGCAGATGGTGAATAGGCAATCGCCCTCTATGAAGAATCGCAGCGCCTGGGTGCAGCTCAGTTCGTGTTCATTAACTTTCTGTTGAATCAGTTGCTCCAATTGTAGCTTATCAGCGGCATGCTCAAATCGAGCTCCACATTCGCAAGTATAAAGGGATTTAAAGCGCTGCAGCGACTTGATCAGGCACACGGGACAAATCAGTTCATGTTCTTTGGGATCGGTGTCCGGCTCAGTGTACAGCGCTTCCAGGTGCTGCTCTTGTAGGGCATACCATTCGTTGACATCCGAGAGCAGCTCCTCGTAGACATGCTGCTCCAATTCCACATCCTGGTCCAGTTCTTTCAGCTCTAACCGTAAAATTTCTTCAAGCTCCGACTAGAAATCAAGTTTAATTATCGAGTTTTTCTTATTAATTGTCACCAATTTACCAGTTGCACTTTACGATTTCCATCTACTCTGTCCTTGCGTGCATTTAAAATCCGTATGCGACATTTCTGTTGATTAAACAAGTTGAATTTTGGTTCCAGAAAATCACTCAAATTATTTTTGCTTACCTCTCTGAGCAGGTCACGCAACTTTGGCATGCCCATGCGTTGTTGTCTGGCCACATTCTGGGCGTGACGTTTTTGCTCGACACTTGTATGGTAGATAGGAGCGTTGGGACACTGCATTTGAGCATGCAATTCTAGCTAATAAGCAATAAAACTAACTTTTAACAAATTGTAAAATGCGCGGGCGAACGTCACCAATCACAGCTGATTATTGCTATCGTTAATTTATCGAAATACAACCATAGCATTTTTCTAGTGTTTAACAGCACTGCTGCACAGAGTTGCTTTGTGTGTATTTTGACAGTCGCAACATGGCGTGCATCGCGCTTCCGCTCTTTCTTTCCCTTTCTTTTACCAACGTGCATAGTGTCTAGTAAAAGGTTAGTGCTATTTTTTCAAATTTCTCAACGAGAAGCGTTCTAAAAATGTTGCAAATTTGTGCCTCAAACAGATGCCAGCCCCGGCCGCCAAGAAACCAGCAGCTAAAAAGCTGCCCGCTGTGCCGGAATCCAAGCTCAAGTTCAGCAAGAAACAAATCAGCAAGCGTGTTGCTGAGACGAAACGTCGTCTGAAGCGTGTCGCTGTCATTGCCCTGCGCAAGAAGGAGAATCTAGTGCGTGCCGAGAAGTACCAAAACGAGTACATCAAGGCTGATCAGCGCGAGATCAAGCTCCGTCGCTTGGCCAAGAGCCGTAATCAGTTCTACGTGCCCGCCGAAGCCAAATTGGCATTCGTTGTGCGTATTCGTGGGTGAGTGGATTTGTTGGATTTATATCGCGGCTATTGTTATTTATTTGCTAATGCTAAATTTATGCACTTGCAGTATCAACAAGGTTGCACCCAAGGTACGCAAAGTGCTGCAACTGTTCCGTTTGCGCCAGATCAACAATGGTGTGTTCATCAAGCTAAATAAGGCCACCATCAATATGCTGCGCATTGCCGAGCCCTACATCACCTGGGGTTATCCCAATCTGAAGTCGGTGCGCGAGCTGATCTACAAGCGCGGCTTTGTTAAGCATAATCGCCAGCGTGTGCCGATCACCGATAACTTTGTTATCGAGCGCAAGCTTCGCCAGGCTCATGGCATTCAGTGCGTTGAGGATTTGGTCCATGAGATCTTCACGGTTGGACCCAAATTCAAGTACGCCTCCAACTTCCTGTGGCCCTTCAAACTGAACACGCCCACCGGCGGCTGGCGCAAGAAGGCCAATCACTACGTCAACGGTGGTGACTTCGGCAACCGCGAGGACAAGATCAACAGATTGCTGCGCAAGATGGTCTAAACAGCTGGAGCTTCGCAGTGAAGTAGTTTAAAAACAAAGTAAAACGGTCTGGCAAACAGCGAAAGAAATAAAATTAACTCTTTTTATGAAAGTACCAAAATGCCGTTCACAAAATCTAAAGTGTTTTCACTTTTCTGGTATGTTCCCAATTATTAGACATTATTGACTGTAGAGATTGAATATAGAAAAGAGTATATTTAGTTTTTAAATACGTCCTGATATGTACGTCAAATATATGAAGTTATAGAAATTGCATTTATATCACAAATGAAACTGCATTGTCCTGAGATTTTAAACAAACATTTCGCTTTATTCAACTATTGAGTTGATTCATTTAGATATCCTTTGTTCCTTGAGCATAATATTAATTCTTTTTTGACTGTCTTTTTTTTTTTAAATCAAGCAAAATTACTTTTTAGATCAAGTCTGTCGATTATCAATCAATTAGGGGCAACAATTTATGCCAAGTGCAATTAGAATTAGAGATGGGCTGTTTACAAAAAATGATATACAATCGTGATTATGTAAAGCTCTCTGTTAAGTTAACAGTGTGACGTCACTTTTTCGTAAAATCATTGTGTGAGCAACTTTGAATAAAAAGATTAAAATCGTTCAGTAAGTGCTAGTGACTAGCTATATATGGATTATTAAATCGGATTGTTAACAGTGACCTAGTCGTAACTTGTGTCCGCGTTTCTGCCTTAATCGTTTCTTACAAAACGCTGCCTTTTTTCGAGAGTACGAAAAGCTAGATCGAGCTGAAAAGACAAGCAAAATAAAACTGAATCGAGATTTTAACATTTGTGGACCTTTTCTTTAGGTCGGTTTAATTTGACTTTGTAATTTCTATAGGTGATTCGGTCATTTTAATTTAATAATTAAATTTCATACAAAAAACATACATAGTTAACAAAACAAATTCGATTTGCCTTCAACAATACCTAAAACTATATGTAGGATATAGAAAGGCATAAATAATAACAATATTAAAATAATTAATAATTATATTTAGCATTTCTAGATTTACGGCTATAGGCATTTTCAAAATGTTTTAAGCAATTCCATTGTCAAAAAAGCTAGATCTAGTCTTAAAAAGGCTAACATGGCAACACTGTTCTTAAGACAACTCTAACGAGTTTTGAAATTCTTTTTCGACTGCATTCATCGACCAATAGCCTCCAGGTATAGTTCTTTCGACGTGCCACGCCTCAAATAAGTTTGTTTAGAAATATAAATTTTCGATACACTCTAATGAGTTGAGCATACTATATATTTTTAACTGTAAAACAAATCGATAGTGATCCACCTGAAAAACTTTTTGTATCTTGCTCTAAAACTGTGCAAGGTATAATTTTATTTCGATTTGCCACGCCCCAAATGGGCATTTTAAAAATGTGGGAAGATTTAAAATCTTGCGATTATCATGAGATTGCCAATCAACTTATTATTTTTATATGGGGTATACATAATTGTTAAATAATAATAATGGATTATACGGCCATTTCCATTTGAATCTTTCCGTACGGATTGTAGCCAACAATTTCGAAATCTTCGTAGCGAAAATCCTCAATATTCGTAACTTGCCGCTTGATGACAAGTTTGGGAAAGGGGCGTGGTTCACGTTTCATCTGCTCCAGCAGGGGATCCACATGATTATTGTAGACGTGAGCATCGCCTAGCGTATGGACAAAATCGCCGGGCTTCAAGCCCGTCACATGGGCTATCATGTAGGTCAACAGGGCATAGGAGGCGATGTTGAAGGGCACACCCAGACCCATGTCGGCGCTGCGCTGATACAGTTGGCAGGACAATTCGCCACGCGACTGCGATACATAGAACTGGGCCAGGCAGTGGCACGGCGGCAGTGCCATTTGGGGTATGTCCAAGGGATTCCAGGCGGACATTATGATGCGACGATCAGCGGGATTATTGCGTATAGTATCGATCACCTGTTGCAACTGGTCGATGCCCTGGCCGGTGTAGTCGTCAGTGCATTTACCATATTTGGCGCCAAAGTGACGCCACTGGAAGCCATAAACTGGACCCAGATCGCCCACCTCACGGTCCGTGTGGCCACACTTGTCGAGAAACTCGCGGGTGCTATTACCATCCCATATGTGTACATTCTTCGCCTGCAGGATCTTCGCATCCGTCTGCCCAGCAATGAACCAGATCAGCTCCTCGGCCACGCCCCGGAAGAAGACGCGCTTGGTGGTCAGCAGTGGGAACGACTCGCGTAGATCGAAGCGCATTTGGGCACCAAAAATGGATCGGGTACCCACCATGGTACGATCCATCCGCTCATCACCATCCTCGATAATCTTTTTTATCAAATCCAAATATTGCATTTCATCTCTGTTCCCGAACTGTTTAATTTCACCATTCTCTTTATTTCGTTTCTCGGGCGAACAATCTAAATCCACTGACTTCATCAGCGCATCCAGGCGCCTTTTGCCGGGGGAAAGCGATTCCTTCACAGGGGAAGGCGATTGTTTTGAAGGACTAACCATTTCCGAAAATTAGAAAACAATTTTGTCAGTTGATCACTGTCGTTATAAGTTGACTCAGCTTTTTGGCGGTAAAACTTGTAGAAAAGCCCGCCAGAGATATTGACAAAATACAACCATGTGGAATGGCGATAAAGTCAATTTGAAATCATTGATAAACGATCAGCAAATCGTTAAAATTTTAAAGTTTTTAATTTACAGTTTCTAAGCAATTAAATTGCTCAATTAATATTAAAGAAAATTATTTACCTAATCGGCATTTTGCATCTGACCAGCAAAATACACATTTCACGGAGTTTTAGATAAACGAATTGTAAATATTTCAAAAAGTTGACAAGCATTCAGAATATTTAATGAATCTATATTTATTTATTTATAGATCAATTGGGTTGGAGAAAGTGGGATGTAACTATCGGACTTACATGCAGAGAAAAATATATATTCAAATTATCGATAAGTATCGAATGGCATTTCAGTTAACGTGCCGTATACATCCTGGTTTTTAGATGTTATTTGGTTTTTACATTGAAAATGTTTACAATTAAATTATGCAATTACTTTAGCTTGCACGATTGAATTGTAAAAGAGAATTAAACACTAACAGCCATGTGAAAACATTAAAAACAGCCTCATTTTGACATCCCTTACATGCGATAACTAAAAGGATTTGCCGATTTGATCTAAACCAACGAGTGTATCGATAATATCATTATCTTAATCCTTTAATAATGATGATCATCGATCGTCTCGATAGCTCTATTATAATAAAAATATATATACATATAATAAATATATTAGGTAATAAAATTTGGATTGTTTTTATATTTTTAGATTCAATTCAAATTAATTGCTTTTCGATGCACTATTCCGCTATTGATTTAACATTGTTTTTACAGCAAAACCTATATAACAGAAATGTTAATCTGTTTACGCGCGATTTCTATGAAATACTGCGTTACTTTCACTATTTAAATATATTTCTGTAGCGCATCACAAAACAGTCGGCAATAAACGAATTGAAAAAATGTTTGAAATGCCTTATTGAATCAATTAATAATATATTATCTTCATATTTTTCTTTTTTGCCTTGCAGCTGGCAGTGCTTGCAATTAGCTTTATAACGGTGAAAGACACATATTTATGTATATATTATTTCGCATAAAACAAGGCCAAAAGTTAACAAAAAATCGAACGTGAATGAAAAAAAAAACAGCAACCACTTTTTACAGATTTTTGTGTTGTTGTCAAAACATATGCGATTTATATAGCATTTTACATATGTAACTTAGTCTATATGCTAACGGTATTATGCGCAATTGTCTCATTGTTGAATTATAGATTGTTTTGCTCCTATTACTGATGTGTTGTGGTAACGTGTATATTCTGAACCAGACGCTGTCCCCAATACTCTTCCAGATTGAATGGTTTGAAATTTTTCAATTGATTATCAGATTCATTGCTGTATATTTCACCGTGTTCGCTCACCTGCAAGCAATTGGGAAAAAAAATTAGAAAAAAACATTAACCCCCACACGATCAAGAAAAGTGACCTGCCACAAGATACTACAAATTGTCTGACCAAACTAATATATATATCAGCTATACACTCACTTTATTCCAAGCTTCCCGAATGTAACGTATCAATTCATCGTGCTGTGATATGGGCACATTTTGCTGCTGCTGCTGCAGCTGTTGTTGTTGTTGCTGTTGTAGCGAGACAGTTGCATAGAGCACATTGGTGTTTGATGTTGCATTATTAATGCTATTATTGGAGTATTGTGTGCTATGCGATGTGTTTGTTGCTATCGATGCCGAAGATGGCGCACCTGACGACGCAACCGACGTTGAATTTGCATTGTTATGATGATGATGATTGTGTGGTCCGTTGCCGCTGCCCTGGCGGCGAATGTAGGGATAGCGTCTACAATAAATTCATATGTATATTAGATTAGTCAAATTCTTTTTCTCAATATCGCAAAATATATCGCCTAGTTTTTCACGCAAAACACACACACACAGATAAACACGTACATCTACATTCACAAACACCCTCAATCACTGAGTGTTTACTTTTTTTCAATTTGTATGCGTCACAAGCTTAGCGTAGCATAAACATCTTATGTGTGTCAAATTAATATATGGCTTACCCGTTGTTGCGTTCCATTTTGTAATTGTGTTGATAGAAAATATTGCTTTAGTTGCTTGTTTTTGTTTATCACACAATTCCCAAATCTATTATTGGGAGTATTGTGAGCTATTTTTTTCTTTTCGTTGTTGCATTTAACAGTAGTATCGATTGCACGGCTATCGATTAATATAAACGTGTTGGCAGCGCCAAGAGCCGGTGGATTAACAGCACCTAAGATTGTGTTAACAGCTGCTGCTGTTCGTAGGCGTTAAAAATTGAAAATGAATCTTTGCACAATTTTCACAATTTCGTTTTACGTTTATTTCTATAAAATTCATAACATATATATTTTGTTCAACTGTTAATAATAAATGAAAAAATAGCTGCACATATGCGTATACATACACTTACAATATAAAAAGGAAATGTAGAGAGTAATCATATAAAATTTTTTTACAAAAGAATTACCATATAATATATATTTATATACATATACATATATGTATATAGTTCTTACTGAGCATTGTTAAACACAACACAATGTTATTTAATCAATTATCATTTCGACAATATGACCATCTCATATGTATTTCGATAATAAAAACTACTTTTGTCTTTAACATAATAAAATGCACATTTGAGTTTCAATTTTTTGCTTTTTGTCATTAGATTTGGCAGCACCAAGGGTACGGTAGGGGAGAAAAGGAAAGGTATATATATAGGTAAAGTACCGTTCGATTCGTGATAACATACAGAACTTTATGCCTTTGTGCTGCATAACATATTAATATGTAGTACGAATAACAGTTAGATTTGTGCTAATAGTTTCAATCATCTTTAAAAACAAACTGTTTTGGCGACGTGCTGTTTTCGAAGTGAAGTAAACGATTTTTACACTTATAACATACACACACACATATTGTTTACAGCAATGCTGGAAAACGATCGAAAAGCTCTCAAGCACTTCCATTAGCTGTTGTCGAAGTAGTTGTGGTAGTAGTCGTAAAAATGTAGTATGGGAAGGATGGCATTGGAATTTAAGGTGACCTTATTCCTACACTGAGAGTATATCCAAAGATAGCCAATGTATTGTAAATTAACGTTACCATATTCGTACATTAAGAGTGTATCAAGGATTGGTATTGGACAGTAAGGTGACCCCATTCTTACATTGAAAGTACACTGCTGATCGATTGTTTTCCAGTTCCGCCAGGAAGTTAACATACGTAGAGATTACAGATCATCGTCGCCAATGCCCTCGAATGCTTCATTGCGCACGGACGCAGCCGTGTCGTCATTGCGAAAGAAGACCGCCGCAAAAGTGCGAGCCGTCGTCAGCTTGTGCTGCTGCTTGGAACGTTGCGCTAGAAACTTAACCGGCGGCGTCATCGTGGTCGATGTGCCCGATGTCGTGGTGCAGGACGAGGAAACGGAACTGGGCGTCGATGTGGTCGATTCCGATGCGCCTCGCGAGGTGCTTGCCTCCTGCTCTTCATCGCTGCCGGCGCCGCCGCCTCCATTGCTGCCATTGCTATCGCTGTGGAGCAGTTCATCCACCATCGCCTGCAGGGAGACAGACATCACCATCGCCTGCTGGCTGGTGATTGTTATCCAGCGCAGCGTTTGCTTCGACATCAGATACTCGAAGGACAACTGAAGCTGCGTGGGCTGATCCCGTGACTCGTACGTATTGTGCATGGCGCTCACTCGCCAGCAGCGCATCCGGGTGACCCGGAATTTGGTCTCGTAGATCTTGGCACCGCGCGCTGTGCGCAGACTCAGCTCCCGATTGCCGATGGTCACCAGTGCTGTGGTGTCCAGCTCCGGATAGTCCACCTGCGCGGCGCCGAACTGCAGACAGCCATAGGAGGGCAGCTGACGCACTAGCTCCAAATATTGCAAGGGCCTGGACTGCAGCTGCAAGCTGCACAGCTGCCGCCGCATCTCGGGCGTACAAATGATCCACTCGCGGGCCACATCCGCCAGCGTCTGATTGTAGAGAAGGTTCAGTGCGACGCTGTTGCCCAGCAGCTTGGCATCCCATCGAGAGTTCCAGTAGCACGTGCGCAAGAGCAATTGACATGGCTGCGCATGCAGGCGCGAGATGAAGGGCGACTCGAAGTCCATCAGGCGGCGCAGCAGTAGCACGGCGGACGGATCATCGGGCGTGGAGGAGCAGGAGGAGGATCCTCCCTCAGATTCCTCCACCACATGTCGCATGAGATACAAACAAAAGAATTGCATTAGTTCCTCGGGCAGCTGCAGCATGCGGCAAACGGACTGCAGCAGAGCGCTTGCATTCTGCTGCACATGACAGTTGACCAGCAACTGTACACCACCTCCTCCTGCCCAGCCACTATACACCTCCACCTGCAGCTGCTGCTGCTCATCCTCGCCACTCACCGAGCACTCGGCCAGCGCAGTGTCCAATTGAGCGCGCTGCAGAAACTGTTGCAGGTAGGGCAGGCGTGCAATGCGCGCATCCTGGCCAATAATCTGCAAGTAGTGCTCCAGTGCAGCACGTCGCGTCTCCAGCTGACTGTTGCTCAGGGGCAGCAGCCGCTTGGGCGGGAATGGCGGCAAGGCGGCGTCCGTGCAACGCCTACGCAGCTGTTCGTGCAACCCGTGCAGCTGCTTGTAGCGCAGACAGCAATGATAGTTACCATTGATGTAGATGTTGTATACCGTGTATGTGGGCGAGCCACCGCTCCCATCCGCATACTGTTCCTGTGTGTCTGGTATTGAGAAATGCATTTTGTTGTAGTTGTGTTGCTGTTGCTCGTTGCTGTTGTCGTTGTCGTTGTTGCTGGACGCTGTTGTTGATGCGTTCACTATTTCATTGCGTTTCACTTGTACGTCATTGACGTCTCTAGCCTTTTGTTGGCCGATTAGTCACTGTGCTGTTTTATTTGTACATGTATTAATTTATTTAATTAAAGAAATTGCGATTGAGTTTTTTCACCTACACGCTGGAGGTGAGCAACTCACTTTGGAACTATCGATTCTTCCCAATTGATTTTGCTATCGATATTCTTCAATTGTGTGTATTTAAATAATATTAGAGATGGGTAATAAAGCGGAAAAATTCAACATGTATGTGAATATTGTCTAGTTAAGGTCTGAATGAATATATTATTATATATATTATTATTTGCTTACAATGTTATTTTTTAATTTTTAAACCTTTCTAACATCTCTATTACTATTATTCTTGTCATTAAAATATTTATTTAGAACAGATGCCAATGTTTTCTAGCTAAGGTCAGAATGAATACCATAAATTATTTTTTGTATGCAATTTGTATAGAATACCTAATCACTAATAAATATATATATATTAATATATATGACAATATGCAAATGTAGAGTATATTGCCTGTCAACGTTATGAATTCAAAGCGTACTCACATCGCTGTCGTTGCATATTTTACGGTTAACGAAAAACTATCGATAACTTCCCTCCCAGTTTACGCAATTCGAAAATTATTTATGAATTCGAACTAAACGTTGAATGGTTTATTTCATTAATGCTAGCTCCAGATAATTGCTTAAAACCAGGTTTAATATTTTTCTGAGAATTAAAATTACTGAGGTCCATTTGTTCAATGGTTGCTCAGCTGAGTCAGCAGCTGATCCGTAACTATCAGCTGAGAGTGCTTTTAAAGTAGGGAAAACGTGGACGGCACGAGGATAGATCAACAAACATACCTTGAATGGAATTGCCAAAGCAAAGGCCACACCATGACATTGGAGCTCTCTTTGCTGACGCACAGGGATTTCTGCGGGTCAGTGCTCCCATGGTGCGATATAGTAAACTGGAGTTTCGCAGACTGCTGCGACAGAATGGAGTCCAATTGGCATTTACGCCCATGATGATATCGGATTCAATCAACAACAGCGAGAAGGCTAGACAGAATGAGTTTAGCACTGGCCTCGATGATCAGCCTCTCATCGCCCAATTCGCCGCCAAGGATGCACTGGAATTTGTGACGTCTGCACAGCTCATTTATCCCTATGTGGATGGCGTCGATTTGAATTGCGGCTGTCCGCAGAGCTGGGCAATAGCCAAAGGCTATGGCTGCGGCCTGTTGCGGCAGCCGGAGCTGGTGCGCGACGTTGTTCAAACCCTGCGGCGCACACTGCCCACAGATTTCAGCGTCTCGGTGAAGATGCGTCTTCTGAACAGCAGCGACAATCAGAGTTCAGTGCAGAAGACGATTCAGCTGGCTCAGCAATTGGAGCACTGTGGCGTCACCTTCTTGACGCTGCACGGACGGACGCCCGCACAGAAGCATTCCAAGGACACACTCAATGTGGAGGCTATGGCCGAGGTGGCCAAATCGCTACAAATTCCGCTGAATGTCAATGGCAATGTGGAAAGCTATCAAGAAGCCTGCGAACTGCATGAGCAGACACAAGCTGCGGGAGTCATGGCCGCCCGAGGATTACTCGCGAACCCGGCCCTGTTCAACAGCGACTATCCGCTGGCCACCGCAACGCCAAAGGTGTGTGTGCAGCAGTGGCTGGACATCGCCGAGTCTGCGGGTGATAATTTGCTTTTCCAGTGCTTTCACCATCATCTTAGTTTCATGTGGAGCAGCTCGATGAAACGTGCCTTACGCGTTCAATTTAACAGTCTTGGGAGTAAGGCGCAAGTTCTACAGTTCCTGGCCGAACACTATGATATCCGGCCTAGCTCCAGTAGCTCCTCATACCAATACACAAATTGTACTTATACACACTTCACGCCACCCAAGCATGCTCGCCACCTGGCTGCGGAGGCGGAAGATAACGGTTGGGATGCTGGCAGCGATGGTAAATATTTCACAGACTTCAAAAGTCAGCATGGGTCCAGCGATAAGGGCGAGGATCTTGATCTGGGTGGTCTATTCCTAGACGACGACTGATGTGTGTTGAATAAATCAGCTAGTTATAAGATTGTGTGTGATTTTGAATTTTGAATTGGTTTAAGGGGACAATTAAATCTAAATACTTTTTGCGTTTCAATACATAACGTACTTTAAAATTTATGTAAAATTTTTTTACAATACAACTAAAAATTTCATTCAACTTCTTTAACAGAGCTTGTTAACAGTGTTCTGTTACACCTCGTAGTAGTCGGACTTTTATATATCGATAGTATTTCGAATGTTTACAACTATGCCATGTGCCAAATAAACGACAATTGTGACTTAATTTGTTATTCATATTCTATTCGATAGTCGGTAGCTTAAACATATCGGTACATAAAGCGTCACCCATCACTAAAAACAAAGCAGGAAATCAAAACAAAAGACCAACAAATACTATAAAATGCGTCGCCGAGAACTACAGACTATACAACTAAAACTCTCCGAACTCAAGGAGTATGAACAGGCCAAAATGGAGCGTGCCAAGGCACGCCAACAAGTGCCATCGCCACGCACGCCCACACCCACCTCCGACAGCGACATTATGTTGCTGCCCTCGAGCAGTGTGCCGACAATGTTGTTTGCCAACAACAGCAACAACGCCGACGATGAGGCAGAAGGAACGGCCAAGGAGTCAAGGGATGCATAAGTTCCACTTATAGTATATGGTAAGTTGACACTTGTAGTTACGATTACAGTTTCATATTTATGTTAAATTACATCAATACTCATTATTACCAATGCTGCTACTGCTATTGTTGTTGTTGTTATTGTTCTGAAAACGCACCGTCTCAAAGCCATCGACGAGTATCTCGCGATCCTCGGTCTGTTGGCGTTCACGCAGCCATTGCTCACGCACAGGCACATAACGGCGCAGTCCCGGCCACTTGCGCCAACAGCGACGCTTATAGAGCAGCCAAACCAGCGACAGGGCGCATCCAAAGAGGAAACATAACAGAAATATGCTTACTCCACGCACATGCGAATGTGTCTCCTCCTGCGCAGCATGAACCTTTGTCCCAGCTGTCTGCACAGCTTCATTAGTAACCTCCGGCGCTATTGTTGGCGGCATTTTGCTTTGCTCCTCGTCGCACCACGTAATCTTCACATAGTTTGTGATGACATCTCCGGCTAGCGAATGAACCCGCACAGCACACTCGTTGTAGGTGCCGTTCAGTGAGGTCTTGTGCACGTAGTTCGCCAGGGCATGCTGATGTCGCGTTATGCAGCTCAGATGCGTTTCGGCCACCTGCTCGGACACATTGTTGCGATAGTGCAGCACGTAGTTAACAATCAGTCCATTCGGTTGATCGGGCTCTGCAAACCTCACGATGTAGTCCATTGTCTTGGGCAGACGACATGCCACCAGCTGCGGCAACAAATCTGCACCAATTGTGAAATTCGTGCGCTCGTGCACCGTCGTGGAGCTACTGCAGCCGAGCATATTGCAAGCCTGCAATTGCAACGAGTACAAGCGATAGCGCTCCAGCTGGCGCAGCTCATAGGCCGTCACATTGGCCTCCAGGCGCAGCTGTTTTCCCGCCTTTGCCTCCACGGGCGTGCAGTTTTCCGTCTCATCCAGACTGCAGCGATACATCTCAGCCATTTGGCTAATGAAATCCTGATCGAGCGCTTGATTTGCCTGCCGCGCACAGCATGCATCGTAGTCATCCTGTTCCTGGCGCCAACGCACAGCTTCCATGTCCTGCCTGGTCGCTGGTTGCCGGCAAAAGTTCCGCTCATCCATGTAGGCGACATCATCTGTCAGCTCGTGCACGGTTAACATATAATACTCCAGTTCCTCTCCGTTCAAGCGCAACGTTAGCGTATTGTCCGTTTTCTTGCTTACGACCAGAGATGGAGGCTTCGGTATATCCATGTGCGTCTCCACGTACATCAAATCGCTGCGCGCATCGTGCTGCACATCGCCGCCAAAGGTGCGCAACAGGCAGGCGTAGCGCGTATGCGGCCGGAGCTGGTCCAGCTGATAGCTGTAGTGGGTGCCGTTGTCTTGCAGATCGTCCGCAAAGAGCAACAGTCGCTGCCAATTGATGCGCGTGCAAACTGGCGCCTCCAGCTCACTCTGCTCGGCGTACTTTGTGCCCAACGGCACGGTTCTATAAATCAGCTCGAGCTCAACGCTCATTTGCGATTTCAGCCAGCTAAGTTGAACCGTTCGATGTGATGTGGGCTGTAAAGGGAAGATGAAAGCCACATTTAAATAAAATACATAATCATGTGGATTATATCCACATATTAATATGAAAATCGCAGAGATATGGTGTATATGCATATCTAAGCTACATTTAAAGAGAAAACATAAAGAAAGTATTGAAAGAGAAATCATTAAGTATTTCAAGGTCTATCAAATTAACAAATATGCTAGGAAGATCAACAAAGGCTATATCAATCCTGAATTGAAAGAGAAAATATTTATGAAGTATTCCAAGATCTATAAAACTGAAAACTCTTATATGAAGCAATAAAAATTGCATAGAAAGGTCTTGAGAAGCTCAACAAAGTCCAAGCTGATGTTGCTGACAAAATAGAAAGTATTAAAAGAGAAATCATTTCAAAGGAATGTCAAGTTCTATATCTAATACATTTTCTATGAAGCCATGAAAATTGTATAGCAAGGCTTTGGGGTCCTAAATAGAATCGCAGGGCGATACTCGCTAAAATCTATAACAAAGTTTTATAACATAATAAAAAGCACACATTATACCCAGGGTATAAAAATCTAAGGTCTATAGCTCATAGATCTATATAAATGTCCTAGATCCAAAAGTTTAATGAAAGGTAGCAAATATGAAGATTTACAGAAAATAAAACATTTACTGCATATAGCATTTATAGACAGACTCACCTGCACGATCAACTGCAGCTTGGCTGGACCGCAAAGCACCTCCTGATCGCTGGTCTGCAGCTTGTCCATCACCTTGTCGTGTATGACGCGATCCTGAAACTCTTTGATATGCCTGTTGCACAGCTTATTATTGCGATCCATGTACATGCCGCCGTTAACAAACTCCAGCTGCTTCGTGGGCTCCCACAGCTCGCTGAGATGCTTGTTGTCATACAGCACGAAGGCGAAATGTCGATTCTCGAGAGGATCGCCGTGTATGCGGCGCAGGTTGCTCAGAAATTTCAAGCTGCTCAGCTGGGAGGCGCTAAAAAGAAACCATTCAATAGACAGTCCAGTTTTTGTTATGTACATACGAACCGATAGATCTTCAAGTGACCACGTATCTCGCGTATGCTGCTGAGGCTATGCTCCAGCTGCTCCTCGTTGACCTTGTTGCGTATGGTGATGATGAGGCTGCTGTTGACAATTTGACAGCCGCGCAAATCCTCAGCATCGGCCAGATTGTAGATGACAATCATGCCGTCCATATGCTCCGGCGAACAGACGCTAATACATGCCTCCATTGGTGCACAGCGCACGCACTGGGATGCGGCATTGGCCTTGTAGCCACTGGGACAGAATGCGACGCACTTGTAGCCAAACGTGTAATGGCCATGGGTATGGATGCATTCGTCGCGGGTGTAACAGCGTTGATAATGCTCCAGCACATACCTGCAAACGGACTAAGACTAAGTGGCAATCAACCAGACGCCAAGCCGGACATGGCTCAGCTCCTCACTCACTTGTTCGCCGGGCAGCGCTTCACGCAGACACCCGCATCCGTCAGTCCACGGCAGACAACGCAGCCGGCGGCTGTTGTGTTGTGACAGCCACCCAGACACTCCTCGTGGCAGCTCTGCAAGTTTCTGCAAAAGCCATTCAAACAGATTAATTTCTGAAATTTTTGCTCAGAGAAATACATTAGATCAAAGCCATTTATTAATTTGATTAAATTTGATCAATTTACTGTTTTTATATTCTAAAGGTCTCAGCTTCTTGATAAGGCTTTTGGTTTCAAGTATTAATTCTATTATGATTTAAAATTATTTGTTTTATATTAAATCATAACAGAATTAATTCATAAAAATAACTATAATGAATTCACATTCAATTTAATTTTATTATGATTAAAAATTATTTGTTTTCTTTTAAAGCGCAATTGAATTAAATCTTAAGCCCAAAAGCCTTATCTAGAAATTGAGATCATATGAATTGAGTTTGGATCGGATCGGATCGGTTTTTAACTGCTTTGCTCCCTATATATTTTATAAATATTTTGTATATTAGCTTCCAGGCTCAATATCTTATGATTGATTATAATAATCCAAATTTAAAATATATAGAGAAAATTTAAAGCCTATTTTTAAAGAACCTATTTTAATTATCTATCAACTTAAAGCACTCAGTAGTTCAAGGATTAGTATTTACTAATGTTAAGCTGCTTTTAATAACAGTGCCTTTAAAATTAACATTAAAATGTTAGTCGTTACTAATTAAGCTTAAAAATGGATTGCCTTTTAACATTAACATTAAAATGTTCAATTTCTAACATTTATTTCTGTTAAGCGGCTGTTTAATCGCTGTTAACGTTACAATAATTACACCCACCGATCATAGTGCACCACATTGTCGTTTTCGAAGCGCTGACAGGTAAAATTCGACCAACAGTAATTGGAGGCGCAACCTTTGCAGTTAGCACGATGTGTGCAGTTGTTGGATCCAATGACAATGTGATTCTCTCCCGCACTCAGTGTGAGTCGATCCCAATTGATCTAGAAAACGAGAGTTGTCTTAGCACAACTACATATATAGATATCAGGTATTATGTATACCCTATTCAGCTGGCAGAGCTTGTGGCAGTTACCAATGTAGACGTGTCCATGTTGTATGGCAACTAGTGATTTGAATTCCAACTGAAATTTAGAAAGAGAAATATATTTTTGATAATCGATCGGAAGAATAAGCTCTTTGAAGCAACAAATGAGGATTTTACTTGCAAAGTTATCTTGATCAATTCTTATAATATATATAATCATATTATATATATATATATATATATATTTTTTTTTTTTAAATTATACTTATTTATTATATAATATTTGTAATTTTAAAAATTTCACAATTTTCTTCATCATAATTTCTACTTACCAACTCTAAATCGGGCATGCTGCTAATGCCCAGTGCATAATTAAGGAATAGTTTACGGCCGCGTATTACGGTGAGATTGGGAAACATATCACGGATGTTGGTCAAGTCCTTCACCTCGGTGAATATCATAAAGTCCGTGATTTCGCGTAATTTGGGAAACGAATACGCCGTAAAGTTGCAATTGTGACTGGGCAACAGTGTGATCATTACATAGCCAATGACCACTGTACAGTTATCCAATAGTTTCATTTTGCTGCATTCGTTGCGTATGTCGATGCTGGTGCACTCCCTGAACTCGGCCGACGGCCGATTTGGCTGTGTGGCTGCCAAGGCCAAGGCCAAGGCAAAGATGTTGGCAAGCGCTAGCAGCATGTTTCCAAGCTTTAGCAGCATGTTGCTAAGGGTCTGCTGTTAGTGCGTGCTTATAATTGTTGCTGAAAATGAAAATGTTGCTGTTGCTACTGCGGTTGTTGTTGTTGCTCTTCTGCTGTTTGTCGCTGCTGTTTACATCGGCGTCTTTTCAACATTGCTCAGCTTTCTGCTCTTTCATCGGATTTGTTTATATGATGTAATTTACAATTATTTTGCTCTTGCCCCGTTTCTCTGTCTCTTTAGCACTGTTCGCCTAATTAGCGCTTTGCTTTTGTTGATCGAACCCGAATTCCCCGATTAGCCGCAATTTATGAGTTTCCACACTATCGTCAACGAAAATCGCCCGCGCGACTTCAGCTAATTGTTGGTCACCAACTTTTTTCGCTTAGTTGTCTAAAAATTCACACAAGTAAAGTAAAAACACGCACAGCTACACACACACATAAACACAGTTGAAATAATTATTGCAGCTTCTGCTAAAAATCACAACGTCGCTTTTTCTCCCTCTTTTAAAGTGCACAAGCGTGAGACTCGATTTGATTTGATTTCAATATTGCGGTACTTTGGCTGCAGACTCTTTCCATTGACAGCGTTGCCACTTAACTCAAAGTAGAAGAAGGAGGTGTAGGAAATTAATAAAGGGAATTAAATATTACATTTGAAAAAAAATAGATAATTCAATATTTTTTAATTTTTCGGTTATACACAAATTAACTTATATTATTTAATAATGTTAATTATCTTTTCAATTATATTATGTATAAAATTATTCAATTATGCTTTTAAAATATAGCATTATTAATTTTTTTCACAGCCCTATTGCGGTTTTTAGTAATTATTAATTTTAATTTAATTAATTTGTCTAAAAATATTAATATCATTAAAAATTTTAAAAGTCATGTTTTTGAATCGGTTTTCTTATTAACTTTTTTTTATTATAAATAATAAACAATTTAATTTTGTAAGCAAATATTTATTTACTGAGTAAAAGTAAAATATTTTTTAAATATTTATATTTAAAAATATATCAACAAATTAATTATATTAATTTAAATAGGGTTTGTTATTATTATTTTTTATTTAAGATAAAAACCAATTTATATTTGTAATATCTATTAGTTTTGTTGTTTTATTTTTATTTTTAAAGATAAAAACTAATTTAAATTTTTGAGCAGATAATAAATTTTAAATAAATTTTAGTTTAATCAATTAATTTGGAATTTTTTCCAAATGTTTCATTAAGATTTTTGTTATTCATTTTTTTAAACATAAATAAAAAAAAATTAAATTTTTTAAGCAAATATTTTGTTGTTTAATTATTAGTTTTAGATTAGCTACATTAAATTAATTAAATAAAATATTTCACAAAAAAAATGGGTATAAATAGTTTTTGTTATAGTATTTATATTATAAATAATAAACAATTTCAAATATATATTTTTTATATTTTCATCATCATTTTTTTATGATATTATTTATTAAACCATTTTATGTTTGTTTTCATATTTTTTTTATATTAGTAATTTTATATTTATTCATATTAAATAGTTGTTATTTTTATTTAAAATCTATATATCTTGTTTCTTTTTTGATAATACTATTTGTACTTTTTTCGCACTAATATTTTTGAAGAATATAAAACAATTCTATTCAGTTTAATATACTGTTTTTTTTAATTAGGAAATTCTTTTATAATTATATTTAATTGAATTTTTTGGTCGATTTGTCTTCTTAAACAAGTTGTCAAGTTAAATTTATTGAGTTGCTTTTTACTAAATAGCATAAATTGGCTAAAATTGATCTATCGAAATAGTTCAAACGAAAAAAATGTTGCTAAACATAATTGATCAGAAAAAATCAATTAATTAACAATTAAACATTTTAATAGTTTATTTGAAAATTGTTTAACTATGTTTTTTATATTTTATTTATTTTTATTATTATTATATATTATTAATTAAAACAAATGCATTTTTAAAACTTTTTATTAAATTTTGTTTCTTTGCAGTTAGCCATCAACAAAGAATCAAGACACTATATAGCATATACACCACTTTGACTTTATACCTCGGAATACTATATACCAGATATAGTTTTATATTTAAAATCACAAATCAATTTAAATTTTGTAAGCACTACTCATATTTAGTTATTAAGTTGAAATAGTTAAATTGTATTTATTGATAATTTTACATTCAATTTGCCAATGATTTGTTTTACGCTACAATAAAAAGTCTGTGTAATTTGTAATATTGATCCAAAAGTTTTCAGTTGCTGAGACGCGTTCGCGACGATCTTGTTCCGTCGCTGTCCAGTTGCCGACTGCTGGATGGAGGCGAATGGAAGCCACCGAGTCTGGGCCGGGAACTTAACGATCTGTGCGAGCCATCAAATTGATTTTTTATTTAGTGTATAGCCCCGCTTACACTGCGCATCGCGGTTGATGATGACTATCATCTCTGTCGTACGGCATTTCGAGGGCAGGCCGTAAATTAATTTGAAGCATTTGATTTGCCGTCGATGTTGTTCGCGTTTTCAGTTAATTTGTCAACTATGCAGCTGCCTCTTGCATAATGCTGTGCACTCGAATCGAATGCAATTACACGACACGACATATCGTGTAATTTCTCGCAGTGCACTCTTCCACTGGGGCTGCCTTTCCTTTCCTTTTTTTTTTCATCCAGTTCCTGTTCTTGGCTATCTTCCTCCTGCTCCTGTCAAACAGCCAGCTGATTCGTATGGCTCATAAAAACAGCTGACTCCAATTAGCCACATGGCAAATCGACTTTACGGGACCCTACACACACACACACACACATACACACACACACACACACACACACAAATGTACTCACACTTGCACGCACAAATCCAAGTCTGACCCATGCATCAAAGCAGCTGAGGCCAAAAAGCTATTAACGTTAACGAGAGAAGCATAAATATGGGAGAAAAAAGAGCTTAAACGAAGCAATTTTCCAGCTGGGCCTAAAGCAAGTTGACGGCATTTTAAGCAACTCCAAATATTTTATTATTTTTTAGAGAAGTTTGCGAGATTTTTGTATATTTTTAATATTTGGATTTCAGTTCAGCTGTTGTGATTTTAAAATTTGCATTTTTTGTTGTATTTTAAAGGTGGACTTAATAGAAGTCTATCCAAAGTAAATACATAATAATACATAAGTCTTTAAGATAGAGAAAGAGTGAGAGAATCTTTAAGATAGAGAAAGAGAGAGAGGGAGTGTACATAAGTCTTTAAGGAAGAGGGAAAGAGAGCGAGAGGGAGAGAAACAGAGCAACAAATATTTGTACTTATATATGTACATATATATGGGGAGAGAGAGAGAGAGAGAAAGAGCGAGAGTGAAAAATAAAGGAAGAGAACAAGAGACAGCACATTTATTTATATATAATATACGCAAATTTAGATAGAACCTCAGCTATTAGGGCATATATATATAAAATATATAACTAAAAATATGTTCAATCAAATATGTTGAACCTTTGACGATTATAAAGCTAAAAAGTAATGCTTAGCCTTAACCTTGCTATCAGATAGATCCATACTAAAACTTTACTTTGAATAGGATTCGGATTTGAAATTTAAAAACCAATAAACTGAGCACATCTCTCTTGCATCTTATACCTCTCGAATTCCTAATCCTTTTTCCTAATTCCTAATTTCTAATTTTTTTTTTATTTGAGAACTTGTAATATTTGTAAAAATTAGCTTGAACTATCTAATATACATATATTCATTTCATATACCTTTTAACTATATTTTGATAGAAATAAATCGTAAGAATACGAAAATCAACATCATCTGTAGCAAAAGAAAGGGTTGAGTTCAATTGAATGAATATTTTTAGACTGAGACATAGACAAATATTTATTCTGCTTTTTATTCAAATATGCAGTAAATTTGATCTTCAAAGTCTTCCGATAATAAATAAAAACCAGTAAGAACGTTGAAGTCGGGCGTTACCGACTGTAGATTACTAATTCATGGCTCACACACTGCCAGACCCATTTTCCGATTTGCCACGCCCCAAATTATAAGTATTATTTTTCTGCAATCCTCTGTTAAAAGTAATTAATTCATTAAAATTTGAGTTTCTAGCTTTTAAACAATAGTTTAAACTACTACAGTTTTTCCCGATTTGCCACGCCCCAAGTGAGTGTAGATATATTAGCCATATCTTTTGGATCTGTGGTTGTCAAGGAGTATACCTTCCAAAATTCAACTCTAGCAGTGCAACTACCATATCTTTTGAGATACCGGGATTTTCCGATTTGCCACGCCCCTAGCGGGCGGATAGAAAAAATATTGACACTTTATATTTCCAGGGTTTATACGAGTATATGTTCCCAATTTCATATGTCTCTAGCTTCAATATCTAAAATTGTTTGCATTCATACGGACAACAGACAGACGAACTTGCTGTCTAGCAAGACAGGCATTTCACACAACCAATATACTCATTTGACTTTCGCGAAGGAGTATAATCATAAGTGAAATATTGTTTTCTTTGCAACGCATTATTTGTATGGAAAGATCATTTGTTGTTTTGGAAGGCCTCGTTGCTCGTGTCAAAGTTCAATTAATTCAATTAAATTAGTAGTGTGCGTGCTTACAAGTGTGTGTATATGTGTGTTTGTATGTGTGAATGCGTATGTGTGTCACATATAAAGTCCAACGCATTTGAATCCGATAATTTACATAAAATGAATTTTCTCGTATGAGAAAAATAGTTTTAGATGCCTTTATCAATGGAACATATAAAACATATATATGTATATATATTTATTTGTAAATATATTCATGTATATTTAAATGTTAAGCTTAGCTTAGAAAAACTGTGAACTGGAGTCGTGTTTACTCTGGCGGTGTATTGTCATGTATCCATTCCTGGAAGTAAACCAAGCTCGTGTAGACACTAGGGATGCGAAGGCCTCCACAATTGTCCGAGCCAAAGGACATAATGCCGATCTTAGAGAGAGAGAGAATAGTTATTATCATTGTCATTTAACTCAATTGTTTCATAGTTTCACCTGTGAGAAGATGTTGTTCTCCTGAATGAAGAGTGGAGCACCGCCAAAGCCTTGACAGACATCTTTGCCCTCGCCGCCGGCGCACATCCACTGGCCCTCAATGGAGTTGGGTGATTCGAGGGCGCCCGTCGAGCCGTAGTTGCGCAAACACAGATCCCAGCTGGTCAGCGGCACGTCCAGATGCGACATCTCCGGCTGGCGTATGCTCGACGTGGACATCTTGCCCCAGCCGGCGATGGTCGCCCGTTTGCCCACGACCAGATTGGCGCGTGTCTTTTGCAAACAGATCGGCTGTGTGGCCACTGCATTGGAGGAGCAGAAGAAGAAGAAGAATTACAAATCAATACAAATCTAGTTTTTGGGATCTTTGCTGACTGCAGACACAGGCACAGACACACTAACGCCCCTTTGATCGTGGGCCAAGGATAAGGGAGGCAGGACAGGGCAGGACAGGGCAGGACAAGGCAGGACAGGGTAGGGCTGGACTGGACAGATCGTGGTTATTGCAACATTGTTGCTCTTTGCACATTGATTGGCCTTGCGCTCACGTACGTCCATAAAACGTTATAAAGCCATAAAAACCACCAGCCAACGAGCCTGGCCAGCAATTAAGGTAACGCCCCCTTCGCATCTCGGCAGCGTCGGCAGCGCTGGCAGCGCTGGCAGCGTGGCTAATGTGTTGTTTACGGGTTTCCTTTCCACTCCAGGGCAGGCCAGGCCCACTGACGAGATGCTGGCGGTAATGGCCCTTATTTGTTCAGATCGCAATGATATTGACGCTTTAACATTCAATTTAAATTTATGCTCGCCTCAAAAGTGAAACTCCTTCTGAATTCGTGAGAATAACAAAAACCCGCTCAAATAACACAAAGAAATATCTGATTTAAATTATATATCAAATAATTGCGGGGCGAACTTCATAGCTCGTTATTCTTAATACCGAAGAAAATTTTACTGCTTTATAATTGACCAAAGATAGCTCTCAAATTTACGAGTGTATCCATTATTATTCAATATTTTCTTATATCAATTTGTTAACACATTTCTGAGCTATTCGCTATTTTATTTGTATTTAGATATATTTTTTTTATATTCTAAGATTTTTCGAATTTATATACCTATTTCTAAAATGTCAAAATATTAATTTTTGAACCATGAAAATTATATATAAAATATATATGAATATATTTATACTTAATTTCTTTTTTTTTTTTAAATAAATTATTTTTTAAATAAATTTTTCCTACTGGGGCGGGGAAAATTTAAAAGATTTGGTCTGCAATTGCATAACTATTGATCTCATCTGCAAATAAGCCAATAGATTATATGGCCTGTCCATTGGGGCGGAAAATATGGATTTTTTAAATAATTCAGCAGTTTGTAGAGCGTAAACAAAGTATTAAAATATCAAGTATATAAAATATTTTTTTTTATGTTTTTTTTTTTTTTTTTTTTTTTTGATACTATAAATATAAAGGAATTTTAATGCAATATTTACTTTAGAAAATTTTTTAAGTATATAAATATATTTATTTTAGAAGAATATAAACAGGATTGGGAATATTTGATATTTTTTTAAACCAACTCACCAACTCTACCAAATAATTGGGATATAAGTTTTAAATATTCCCTATCCTGTTTCTGTTTTTAAATAATTATATTTAGATATTTTATAAATTTCCTGAAGTAATACTAAAAAATTTGTATCTAAAAAATTTGTTTTTATACAACTTTCATTTATATATTTTTGTATATAAACAAAAGTCTAACTCTCTACATTTTAAGCCGTATATTTGAATACCTCTTTAGATCATACTAGAGCCCTTATGTAGAACTCAGCTTCAAGAAAATTAAATAAAAAACAATTCAAACCATATAATACAATGAAGATGTTTTTAAGTTCTATTAAGAATGAAACGCTTATTATTATTATATGTCTAAATTCTAAATTCTACTCTCCATTCATTTCAACCCCATAAATAGCGAGTGTGGAATTTAAAATTTAAAGCTTGTTTCAAATTTCAAAGTCCAGAACTATTGAACTATATCTAAGATCGAAAGCTGGCTCATTATTTGCTACACTAAACACAGAGCGTGGCTTGTAGCTGGCCAATTAAGTTAGTCCCCCCGTAACCCCCTAACCAACCCTCACCTAATCGAACTGTCGCCCTAGCCTCAAATTAGCAAAACATGCAATGTGAGAGACGATGCGACGCATATGTGGTTGACATTATTGAACTTGGCGAGTCGAAAATAACAAAAACAAAATAGAAGAAATATCACAGAGCAAAACGATTTTTAATTAACGTTGACACTGCGAAGCGTAACCAGAAACCCCCAACGATTCCCCTCCTGGCTCCCTCTCCCTCTCCCCCCCTCTCCCGCTTCTTCCCGTTCCATTGACCCTCTGACATCCCCCGCCTCCCGGCCAAGCGCTTACCCGAGTAATTGAGCGGTGTTTTGAGCACCAGCAGCGCAATGTCATGATGATATTGGCCTTGCTTATAGTCGGGATGCACAATCACATGGCTGATGGCATGATTCACTGAGCGCGGTGCACAGAAGCCAGTGCTGGCGCAGTCCGGATCACTGGAGGTGTCATATTCGCCAACGCGCACCGATGAGCTGATGGAAAGGGAAAGTGAACGAGATTTACAGAGAGATAGCTGGAATATAGCGATGGACATGGCTTACAGTCGATGGCCATCGGCTTTGGCCAGTGCACAATGGGCGGCCGTTAGGATGACGCGTCGAGCAATTATGGAGCCAGCGCAGGGATAGGCAAAGGCGCCCGTGTTGACATCTGTAATTGAGTGAGCTCCATAGGAAAGTCTCTCTTGTAGAATTTAGTTCCTTTCACTTACGCTTGAAGCCCACGCGTGCCACAAACGGATACGAGCCGAGTCCCCGGTAGAAATGTCCCTGCACTAGAGACTTGCCGCACACCTGATTCTTCTCCAGCGGACTGCTTGGACAGCACACGTAGGGCATCTCCTCGCCACCGCCGCAATAGAGCGACTTGTCGCCATAATAGCAGTTCTTGGCCACCTCATAGATCATGGCCGTGCAGTCGTGCAGGGGCGTGCACTCCGTGCCAAAGGCGCACTCCGTTTGGCCAGCCGACTGGCCCAGGTAGGAGCGAGCGGACACCGAGTGGCTGGCGCTGCTGTTGCCATTGCTACTAAGATCCCGCTTGGCAAAGCTCGGCGGTATAACTAGTTTCTCTAGCAAGTAGTAAAAGTTATTGAATATTGCATTAAAAATTATTATTGGTTTTTGTTTAAGGTTAGTTCAATTAATTAATGAATTCTATTACTCTACCTTTATTCTTGATATATTTTGGTTTTATTATTTTACTATTTTTTGTGCTTTATTTCCCTTGAATATTTTATTAACAATCATAGAAGCCTTTTGATACAAATTTACTTTTAGTTTTAGGTAGTTTAGTTTTCTGTGTTTTGGTTTACCAAATTGATTTACTTTAAATATATATTTATATCACATATGATATATATGTTTATAAAACCAATTTGTAATATAATACGCTTCAATTCTCTAAATTAAATACAATTTGTTAAAATATTAATAAGGACATTTGAAAAATAATTCTTTTTTTTTTATTAAATTTTATAGTAAATTTAAAATTATATATAAAATTATATATAATTGCAGTAGTAATACTGTTGGACAAAAAGACAGTGATAAACTCAATATTTTAAAAACAATTAAATATATATTGTTATTAATTTAGATGTCGATATTAAGTTACTAAGTCTCTTCATTTTTTTAACCAACACTACTATTTTTTGTAACCGCAACTGAATATTTATTTTACTTGATTAGAACAGAAATACATTTCTAATTTTATTTTAAATACAAATTATTTTTAGCTCTATTCGAAAAAAATACAAGTTTTTTAAATTAAAATTGTTAAAATATAAAAAAAAAACACTTTTAATTAACTAATTTTTGTTAATTTTACAGTAAATTTAAATATAATATTTAAATCTGGCTAGCATATAGATACATTTTAAAATTGAATTTATGCTTATCTAGAGATTAGTAAAAAGTAAGTTTAACAAAACTCCAAATATAATTACAGAATTTGAAATGTTAAATTTGTAAATATTTTTTCTTAAATAAAATTTCTTCAAATAAATTTTGCAAATGGATTGCATAATAATCTGTATTTAGTTTATACCATCAAATATAAATAATTTATAATTTGAACGTTTGACTTTTTTTTTTAAGGATTACATTTTTAAAATACAAAACTTTTTGACGTAATTTAACATTAAATAAAATCTTTAAAATCATTAAAATTAAAAAAATTTCTGTCTGGCTATAAAAAACAAAACAATATAATTCAGAACAATGTCTCTGTTGTGATGAATATTATTAATAATTGCCATATTCTAGCTCTGAGTATTCCATGATAAATCTATTCTATTCCATATCCCTAAAGTAATCGCTTTTTAATTTCAATTTCAGATATAACCCGCTTAAGACTATACTACCTACCAAATTCACCGGCTTCAGTTCGAATGCTTGCAAATATATTGCAAAATATGAATAATGCATAAAAGGAATGCATAATTCCTAGCCGATCGCCAAACACTTGTGTGGTTTAAATTTAAATTATTATTAAGGCCGTAAAACACTTGGCATCACTTCACTTATTCAGTAGAGTTCTACTATTAACTGGCGAACCGAGCGCGTTAACAAAACTCTTTCGACTAAACGAATCCACGCTGAATCGCGTGGCCAAATGAAAACGAAAACTGAAACTGAAACAGAAAAATGAAAACTGAAAACTGAAATCTAGAATTTAATGGCCAGCTAGCTGCTGCTGCTACTGCTGCTGCTACTGGCTGACTAACTGATTTTTATGACAGTTTGGTCTCAATTCCAGGTTGTGTCGTGTTTACCTTTTTTACATTTTTCTGACTCCGATACGATCCGGGCACGCTCTATGTATTTAATGTGTGATATATGTGGATCATCGCAGCTCGCATAGCCAGACAGTCATTAGTTAGTTGAATGCAGTTTTTATTTACCAAATGATGAGCACATATTATAAAGCTGTGGTTAAGCATATACAACTACATATTTATAGCTGTTTTATACTGAAGAGATGTACTTACACACACATACTAGTACTATGTACTGACAGATCGGGGTATACGAGGCAAATGATCCCACTGTTAGCTGCACTTTTTCACTTCGTAATTGTAAATAATTTGTTAAATATACCTATGTACATATATTGCATACAAATGTTCTTAAATTAATTTATCAGCATTTGTTGGAAATATGAAATCAAATTAAATTATTTTCGTAAATGAATTACTAAAAAAATATAATAAATATTTTTTAATGAGCTGTTTCTACAGAAAAACAAATACCTTGAAATTACACACGATATGAAGGAAAATTTCTTGAAGCTTATAAATGTGAACAAATAAAAAAAAATGTAAATAAGTAAGTTAATAAATATATAAACAAACAAGTAATAAATTATTTTACAATTAAAATAAAATAAATTAAAAATAAAATAATTACATATATTATATGTATGTATATATATTTCTATAAAATTGAGTTTTTTTTAATAAATTAGGTAATACAAAAATTAAATTGCAAAAAAGCATTCAATAAATTGAACTAATAAAATAATACCTTTTTTTTTAAATAAAAATCAAATTATTTTACAAAAATGAAACAAATGAAATAATAAATTACCTTTAAAATAAAAAACTAAAAATTTTTACAATTACAAAAAAAATAAAATTTAAAATAAGTAAATAATTAGTATACAAAATAAATCTTGACAATAAACAAAATGATTTAAGAAGTGCAATTCCACACATTTTAATTAAAATTGTTTTTTTCCTAGTTTTATTATTATTATTTTTTTTTTTTTTAATTTATAATTATTTTAAATAATACAAAATATTTTTTTTTTTTTTTAAATTTATAATAATTGAGAAGTCGATTATTAAAATAGAGAAAAAAAAACTGCGATCTAGAGATCTTATATAAGTTTACGCATAAAATAAGCCAAATTATAACAAAATTAATAAAAATTAAACTTAAATACAAAATATGTCACTTAAATAAAAATAATTTAAATAATACAAATTTAAATTTAATTTAAAAAATGGAGAATAATTTCCTTAAAGATTTATTTTTGGTTTTACAATTTTCAAAAGTTGTCTATAATATTTTATTTAACAAATTAAAATTAAATAATTTGCTTCTAACTGTAGCGCACATTTTCTATTCCACTCAGCCGAAACTTTCTTCGGTGCTTTAGTATTTTAGTTAATTTTACTTGCTTTTTATTTAGTTGCTTTGCTTTTTTGTTATTGTAATATAAAATATTATGAATGAGATCATTTTGATTTGATAAGCGGCCGAGTGACCAGAGAGCGACGGTTCCACTTTTTTAAGCATGAAAACAAGCGCGACAAACGCACATTAAAATGTTTTATTGCACTAACAACTATATATGAGGTATGGGTATATATATATAGTATATGTATGTATAGGAATATGTACGAGTATATATGGAGTATGAGCGCTTGTACTAGGCTAATTTGTTTTCTTTTTTCTTGTAGTTGTGTTTAATGGTGAATTTTACTTTCATTGCGATTAACATCATTTATCGCGCTATGACAAATAAAACCAACAAGTAAAAGTGATTTTGTACGGAAGTGCACGACTGGCAGACACCCTGTACAGTGGTGTATTGCATTCTGTTTTAGCGAATTAGTATTAATGGAAAAAAAAAAAAAATAAATTTTTTTTTTTTCCAATATTTAAAATATAAATTCTTTTCAACCCCTTTTCAATCAAAAACTTTTAAACCTTGTTTGGTTAAGTGGTAAGATTCCGAAAAAGCAGATTGATTCTCTCATAAACCGATTAGACCTTCAGAAGGAGATTTTTATATAGCTCTTCTTAACTAATATTGCATGAAGATGTTCCGTTTATGTCCAATACATAGACATGCACACAGAGACACACATTCGACATACACATGCATACATAGCACACAGCTGCACTTTCATTATCTACAAGTTGTAGTTCTACCATGGGAAAAAATAGTTATGAAATAGCTTCAATAATAACTCTTTGAGGTTAATGAAATTTGCATGTTCTGCATAATCTGATATAGAAATGTTTGTGGATCGTTCCACACTTCGACTATTTTTCCAATTTGTGAAAGGGAAACTGGGTTGATGAAATTAAAATAAAAGATCTTAATAGATCTGATATAATATCATATTAAATACACATATATATTCATCATTCTTGTAAATATATTATCAAAATCTATATAGAAAATTTGGTTTATAGTCTTCAAGCTAAAAGAAAGCTAAGGAAATAAAATGAGAATGAGCTGAGCAAATAGAATATAGATAGATACCATATTAAATTACAATTCTCTAGATTGTGGTGTACGAAAATTCTATGGTTAAGTGGTTGGATAGAAAAGACGGATCTAGAGACATACCTACATACATACATACAAACATACATACATACAAGCATACATACATACAAACATACATACCTACATATGTATATACTTACATACATACATACATTTGTATTTTGTACCTCATAAAGAAACTCCAATCAACTGAACACCGCATTTTAAGACGTTTCATTGGTTTTCCATTTGCCAGGAATGATGTCATCAACATAATTCTAGACTATTCTATCAAACAGAACTCTAGGCACTCATCTCATCCAAATCCACTTGTGGAATCTCTTAACCTTGACACTCTTCATCCTTCCATATACAGCCTTAAAAGAGCCCAACTTGAACACTTACCTACACTCACATATTCTATAACATTGGTTTTAAAGTTTCTAGTTGAAATGAAACCCAAATTTTAAAGTAAATATCTTGTCAAAAAAAATAATAATATATACAGACATGCAGATTTTCATACATACAAATAGGCAAACATACTTACAGGCATGCATACAGATATTTTTACATATATACATACGTCAACCATATATACATACATACATAGATAGACATAAATACATACATACAGGCATACGGATCTCTAGACCAAACACAGGCACAAGAGCATGCGAACATGCTAAGATCAACTCATCTCATTAAAAATATATACTTTATGTTATCATATCATGATATATGATCGACCACACCTTTTGGATATGACCTACCTGCCAAATCTGCTAAACCTGCCAAACCAACATACCCCGAATATCATATTGATAGGCAAGAAGATATATGAGATCTGGTGCTTAATATTTTACTGCGGACATAATATGGTTTCCATATAACTTAGCCTATATAGTGCACATCACTCAGTTTGTTTCATCGCTGCTGTCTAGCACCGGTTCGTCCTCCTTGAATTCCTTGTCCTGGGCCGGTCCGCTGCCGCCTCCTCCTCCGCCGCCGCCTCCTCCTCCCCCTCCGCCCAACTGGGCCAGAGCACTGCGCACGGCATTCTCGTAGTAGTCGCAGCGAGCGGACAGATTGGAGCTGTCGCTGATACTGGACACGATGCTGGATACGCTGGCACTCGACTCGCTGGCATTGTTCTCCATGGAGGTGCTGCTTTCTGCGTCCGACAAACGATGCCGACGCTGACTCTGCTGCTGCTGCAGTGCATCGTACACATAGTCGTAGTCGTAGGCGCCCTCGGGCCGGGCATGCAGCGGTATGGGAAAATTATGTAGCACCTGACGGAACACCTCATATCGATCGCGCAGCTCCGCGTCCACCTCTTCGTCGCGCCGCTCCTCGGCCTGCATCGAGTGCAGCACGGAGTACATGAACACACGATTGGCGATGTGACAGTCGGGCAAGAGGCTGCCCACCACTTCCTGATTGGGGCACATGGCGTTCAGCGAATGCAGCCCAAATACTATGTACCGTATAAAATGCAATGCAATGCAATGCAATGTAATTCACAGAATTTTCCACGGACAGCTTGCTAGCCTTTTTCACTGTTAGATTTTATTTTACTTCAATTTGAAACGATTTATTTACTAAATCAACACAAAATAAACTGGGACAGTTGTGTGTGGAAGCATTACATAATTAAATTCATTTCTAAAGCATACTAGAACAATGCCAACTAAACGATCAACTCACACACAATGTACAGCAAACAGAAACAAACAAACATTTAACACAATTCATAAACGCGGAAGTCATATTTTTGTATTGTACCATTATATTAGACCATAAATAAAAATTAAACAAATACCAATTGAATTCAATCAATTCAAAAGATGCCTTTGTAACGGATTTCGAGTGTTGGAAGCAAAATGCTTCCTGAAGTTACTAGGGTATCTCTGAGTCAATCTTTGCTAAAATTAAATTCTCTGTAGCTCTAATTACTTTAAATTTTTAATCATATAATCCTTGATAAGCCTTTTTCAATTAAGGTAGAACTTGTCGATCTTGGATTTTGTCAATAAGTAAAGAATATTTTTTGATCGATTTCAATTTTTTAAAAACCATCATCTGACTAAAGTTTTTAGAACTGGAAGACGTTGAATTGCTGTTTAACCTGCAGTAGCTATAATTAAATATATAAATATTCTAAATAAATTTTATATTTATTTTGAGATCTTGACATTATCAACTTTAAATTAAAATGTAAATAAACAAATGTATGATAAAATTTTAATACAAATAGACAGCATATATTTTTAAAAAATTTTAAAAACTTTTACCAAATGATTGAGTGTGCGCAAAAATTCAAAGAAACTAACAGAAAAGTGATATCTTAACAGAAAAAAATGTTTACATTAAACTTAAAACAAGAGTTCTTTGCGTGAACGACTTAATCTCTAAACAGCAGCTATGCGCAATAGGTACTCAATTTCGTAAAGGCTCGAGTTTGTTTCTCTCTCTCCCTCTCTCTCTCTCGGTCTCTAACGAAGCCATGCGAAATGGCATGATGCATACTGTTAAAAGCGAAGAAACTGCGCTTTGCCTTACATACTCTCTTAACAGTGCGTAAGCTGCAATGCCATCGTGCAAAATGTCCCCCACAAGACACAATTCTTTCTCCTTACTCTCATTGCTCTCATGTACATGTATATTTGTATGTATGTATGTACGTTTTCGCAAACAGCAATGATGGGGCATCAAGTAAATTTTAGTCATGCACATATGTACGTATGTATTAGTATGGTATGGTTACACACACGTATGTATGTATGTATATAAACACATATGAATGTACATATGTATATTTTTTGCAGTTTTTTTAAAGCTATTAAAAAAGAAGTACCGTTAACAGCTAAGTGCCATCTCTGTTGATATGGGCCATAATTGTGCCTAAACTGCCATAAAATTGTCGAAATAAGCTAAATTATACAGCGTGTCCACATTTTGGAGTACTTAAATTTATTATACTTTATTTGAAATACAGAATGTAATAGAATGTTTGTATGTATGTATATATGTAATATTAATATTGAATATAAATGAATTATAACAACGAAAAAAAAACAGAGAGAGGGACAGAGAAATATGTAGGTGAAAAATTGGTGCCAGTAAAGATGCTTAGAAAAACTAATAGAAAACACAAACAATGGGGCATAATTTCGAAAACAAAACACAAATTTGTAACTGAAAAAAAAAAAACTATTCAAAAATATGCATAAGTATATGCATGTAATTATGCATGTTGTGTGTGCTTAAACATTTAGAAAGACAGTAATGGGGCAATGATCGCTGCCCAGGCAATGACTGCGCATTACGTTGTCCACGACGCGGGAGACAAATCGCTCGGAGACGATGCAGTAATCCAAACGCCAGCCGACGTTACGGGCACGAGCATTGGACATGTAGGTCCAGAAGGTGTAGGCACCAGTCTGTTTGGGGTACAAGTGCCTGAAGGTGTCTACATAGCCAAGGGCCAGCAATTCAGACATCTTTTCGCGCTCCTCCTTGGTGAAGCCGGCGTTTCTTGTATTTGTCTTTGGGTTAGCCAAATCGATCTCGTTGTGCGAAACATTCATATCGCCACAAATGACAACTGGTTTGAGGGCATCCAGTTTCTGGACATACGCCTGGAATAGTTGCTCCCAGCGCATGCGCATTTCCAGGTTAACCAGCTTACGTCCCGAATTCGGCACATAGACATTGATCAAATAGAATTTCTCATATTCGGCGGTGATCATGCGACCCACATCGTCGAAATCCTTGTTGCCAATGCCATACTCCACATTTATGGGCATTATTTTGCTGTAGATGGCGACGCCTGCATAACCGCCGGGCATGCATAGCCAGTACGGATGGTAGCCGGGCAGACGCTCCATTTCATCCGGCAACTGATCGTTAGAGCACTTTGTTTCCTATTATTGAAAACATATTGCATATAGAATACTTTAATATTTATATATATGTATATTGCATACCTGCAAACAGAATATATCCGGCTGCTCACAGTCCACAAATCGCAATCCATCTTTCTTTAGCCAGGCGCGCAGACCAGCCACATTCCAGCTAGAGATTTTCAAATTGAATGCCTTATCCGTTGGCGATGTGAATTGACTTTTATCATAGGCCTCCACCTTTTGTGTTGCTTGCTTTTTGGCCTTGGACGCTGGAAGACAAAAGTTGAGCACATTTTGCAAACTTTTCAATACCGCAGTGCCACAGCCGGGCTCCGTCAACGTACTTCTTGAGCCATCACCTTCATCGACTTCAATGGCGTCAGCGTCCTCCTCAGCGATAGCAGCTGCTCGCTTGCGGCCGCGTGCTGTGGATGGAAATTAACTGATTGGAAGCTGACAATGATTATAGTCTTTCAGTCCGTTTGCTTACCTGGCTTGCTCTCTGGCACATTCTCTTCTTCGTCTAGTTTGCCGTTGACTTTCTTTTGGCCACGCTTCTTGGTTGCCGGTGCCGGTGCCTCAACACTGACCACCTCCTGCTGCGACTCATCAGCGGCTGCCTTCCTGCCGCGTTTCTTCGCAGGAGCCTCGACATTTTCATTATTCACCTTTGATGGTTTGGTGCGTTTCTTGCTCGCGAGCTGTGCTTCAGCTTCTGGTTCGTCATCGTCTGCTTCTACCAGCTCGGAAATTTCACTGTCTGCCAAACGTTTAGTACCACGCACACGTTTAGCAGTTGTTGTTGTTGTTGTTGCTGCTGTTGTAGTTGCTGCTACTATCTCAGTAGTGGTATCAACTTTTTTTGCCCTGCCCTTGGTGGCAATGTCAGTTAAAATCTTTTTAGCACGTCCCTTTGTTGGTTCCGGTTGTTTATCTGCCTCAGCCACATCGCTCTCTTTTTTGCGACCGCGGGCTTTTGGCTCCTCCTCCTTGATCGGCAGCTCAGCAATAGCGGCTTTTTCATTTAGGGGTGTTTTCGCATTCTTGGCCCGTCCCTTGCTTACTTCAGGCTCTTCAGGCGCTGGCGTTTTCTCCTTTTTTGCGCGTGGCTTTGTGGTCTTAGCTTTAGTCTTGGCCGCATCACTCACCTCTGTAGGTAATTTCTTAGCGCGTCCTCTTGGTTTGGGCGGCTCTGGTTCCTCGACCACAGCAGCCTCCACTTTTTCAACAGCCTTCTTTCGGGCTCTGACTGCAGACTTCTTTACAACAACTTCCTCTTCTTCCCGTGCATCGTTCACGTCGCCAGCTGCCGTTGCAGTTACTGTTTTCTTGCCGCGCGCTTTGCTCTTGGCTGGCTGTTTAATAGCAGTGGCGATAATAGCGACCCCCTCCTCAGATGTCTCATCATTGCCATTTGTTGCTGACAACTCTAATGCAGGCTGTTGTTTTGTTGCAGTTTTCGAGCGAGGCATGATAGTAATGTTTTGTATTTTTTACTAACAAGCTAAAGAAATTGCGTTGCTAAATATTTGTATCGCAAAATCTGCAGTAGCGTTGTTTTCGCTTTTTGCTTACTTTTTAAATGTAGATAATACAAAAACAACTACCGACCATGAACTCTGCGCGGGCAATGGCAATGCCATCCCAAGCCGGTAACATTTTTTGCCCGCGTGAAGCTGACAGTAAAATCATCGTATTATCGATAGCATAGTTTGACAAAGTAAACAATTGTTTTCCCGAAAAAGTAAATACAATTTGTATTTTTCTATAGTATTTTATTTTTACAGCGCTTATTTTTAATTAATTGAGTAGTTTTTAAGTATTGGATTTGTGATTAGCATACCAAATGTAATATCGATAAAACAAACAACAAATTAATCTGATTACAGGAACTGCACGCCTCACTCAACATCGATTGTGTCATCGATTGTTTTTTTCTGTACTACCCGCTGCATCTTTTATTTAAGTTTTTTCCTATAAACAATTTGTTTTGTTAACAATTTACAGTGTTTTTAGTGTGATGTGCATGTAAATTTTACTGGGCTCATCAGCTTTCAACAAGAAGACGCACAGGTAGCACAAATTTTTGCGAATACCCGCATCAGCGGTCATCATCGAAGCAGCATCTCGTAAAAATGCCAAGTGAAATAATTACGCTCCAGTTGGGGCAATGCGGCAATCAAAGTGAGTACAATTTGTTGCATGCTTTTAATTTTTTTCTGTAATTTATCCACACAATATTTTAGTTGGCTTTGAGTTTTGGAAGCGGCTCTGCCTGGAACATGGCATCTCACCGAGTGGCGTGCTGGAAGAGTTCGCTACTGATGGCATGGACAGAAAGGATGTGTTCTTCTATCAAGCAGATGACGATCATTATATACCGCGAGCCGTACTGCTGGACTTGGAACCGCGCGTTATTAACACCATCATGACTTCTGCTTATTCAAAAGTAAGTAATGAGCAGAACATAAAATAAAAATAAAAGTGGTAACAATTTCGTTTTTTTGATTAGCTTTACAATCCTGAAAATGTTTACTTGTCGAAGCATGGGGGTGGTGCTGGAAACAATTGGGCATCTGGCTACAGCCAAGGCGATAAATTACAGGAGGAAATATTTGACATAATCGATCGCGAAGCGGATGGAAGCGATTCGCTTGAAGGTTTTGTTCTTTGCCATTCTATTGCAGGTGGCACTGGCTCCGGCATGGGCTCATTTCTGATGGAACGCTTAGCGGATCGTTATCCCAAGAAACTTATCCAAACGTACAGCGTGTTTCCCAATCAAGACGAGATAAGCGATGTTGTAGTACAGCCCTACAACTCCATGTTAACGCTGCGCCGTCTCACAACCGCTGCGGACAGTGTCGTCGTCCTGGATAATACGGCTTTAAATCGCATTGCTTGCGATCGGTTGCATATACAGAATCCAACCTTTACACAGATCAATACACTAGTCTCTACCATAATGAGTGTGAGCACAACAACGCTGCGCTATCCATCATATATGAATAACAATCTCATTGGCCTAACGGCCCCCTTGATACCAACACCTCAGTTGCACTTCCTGATGACGGGCTATACACCGCTGACCAGCGACGCTAACCTTAGCAGTCAAGTAACTGTAAGCATATGTGATTATATCTGATATACCATTTTTTGTTATCAAATATCTATTTTAGCATAATCCATTGTCGTCGCACCAGGCTGTGAACGTGCGGAAGACCACCGTGTTGGATGTGATGCGGCGTCTGTTGCAGCCCAAGAATATGATGGTGTCGACTGGTCCCGACAAAACCAATCATCACTGTTATATCTCGATACTTAACATTATACAGGGCGAGGTGGATCCCACGCAGGTGCACAAATCGTTGCAGCGTATACGGGAGCGAAAGTTGGCGCAGTTTATCCCATGGGGACCCACCTCAATACAGGTGGCATTGTCTCGCTCTTCTCCGTACGTGCAAAGCAACCATCGTGTCTCGGGCCTGATGTTGGCCAATCACACGAGCATTTGCTCTTTGTTTGAGCGCACTCTGAATCAGTATGACAAGCTGCGCAAACGTGGCGCTTTTCTGGATCAATTCCGACGCGAGGATATCTTTAAGGATGATTTAACTGAATTGGACGAGTCCCGTGAGATTGTGGACGGCCTCGTACAGGAATATGAGGCGGCTACACGCATGGACTATTTGCAGTTCTCGACAACTCGGCGGGGTGCCAAGCCCGATGGGGTAGGGGATACAAAATCTGAAGACACCAAGTCGTTAAACAGCCTTGATATTTAAGCTGTACAGTCTCCCTTGTGCCGTTCATGTGCCATGATCAAGAAACGAAGTATTCTGCACTCGCTCGAATATACATTTCGATGTCCTATGTAATTATTTATGAATTCTTAACACGAAGGGATTTCAAATCCTTCAAGTATTTATATATCATAAATTGTTTACATTTTCTTATGTCTGTGTATGTTTCTGTTTTTAAGTACACTGTCTGTTCAAAAAGACAACGATTGCACAGCTTTTTTCCCTAATTAAATCGTTTTGAAAAGAAGATAATCTTATAAAGTTACTGTTAGATGATGGCTAGTGCAAGTAACGGGGGACGAAGTGGGAAAGTGGAAAAATGTTAATAATAAATTATTGAGATAACAAGCTGTAAATTTGAGATTGTGAAATTGTATTAATTGCCGTCAAACGGTCTTTTTTAAAATCTATTGGTGTGGTGAGTTGGATTCTTGCGACTATCGAGTGCTGGCTCATCGATATTTTACAGTGCCGATATTTTCTTTGTGAGTGGATGGTCGTACTTTAATTTATTTTTATAATTAATTTACTTGTTTTTAAACGTTAAGCGATGTAAGCTAATTGTAATAATAAAGATACAGTATAATATAACTAAAGTGAATGTAATATTAATTTGTAAAACGTGAAAACGTGTATATAATGTAGGAATATCTTAATACATTGCAATAATCTCTTCATATGCTGCTGTTCCTCCAATGGTTTCTAAGCATTCTTTATTTACCCACGATTAAAATGGCGCCAAATATACCTAAGGATACAAATCATGAGCCGAGGGAGCCAATCTCCACATTCGCAGTGCTGGACTTGGAAACGTCGAATTTGCCGGAACATAGGAATAATCGTGTTAACATCACGGAACTGTGCATCTACGCCTTTGATGCTGCTATTTTAATGAATAATAATAGCTCCAAGGACTCTAACCCAGCTGATGAAGCGTTACGTAATAAATTGCCCTTGGCGCCAAGAGTGATGCACAAGTTGAATCTATTATTCCAACCGTCAATGCGTATAGATCCGGAAGCAACAAATGTTACAGGTCAGCAAAGTAAATGATTCATGCGGGAAATTCAAGTAACTGATGTTCTTTGTGTTCCAGGCCTCGACAACTACATTTTGGAGCGTGAATCAAAGCTGAATGAAAACGCTGGTGAACTTATAAAGAGGTTCCTGGAACACTTGCACCCTCCCGTATGTCTTGTTGCTCATAATGGCTGGGGCTTTGATTTTCCCATTATTAAGCAATCACTTGACAAGCTGAACATCAGTTTGCCAGCCTCAACGCTGTGTGTTGATTCATTGAGGGCCTTCATGGCAATTGACGATAAGCGAAATGATAAGCTAGTTGTGGTTGCAGAGAGTACTTTGCCAACTGAAATTAGAACCGAGCTCGTGGATATTGCAGGCAATTCAACTGAGCCAGCTACCCCTAAGAAAATCAACTGGCAGTTAGTGAACGAAAGCACCCCAAAGCGTCCAATTCTGAGCAGTCAACACGCAGCACGTAAACGCAAGTCAATGGACGGCGATGATACGAATATGCCAACGAACAAGACGTCATTCCAAGATATAAAAGCACGACGACAACTTTTTGCAGGACTCAACAGTTCCACCACTAAACAGTATCCACCACGTGGGGTCTATGGTTTAGCTAATTTATATAAGCGCATATTCGATCTACCGGCAAACAATGCCCATCAAGCCGAAGTGGATGTCTGCATGCTCACAAAGGTCATGCAACACTACAGTGTAGATTTTCTAGCCTTTGCAGAGGAGCAATCCATTCCATTCGCAGATGTTGTACCAATTGGAGGCAAGGCTTCAAAATCCCCTAAATAATGAATTCTAAGTTTGCATGTCTGCACGATGTTCTTAATTAACTTTAACGAAAATTTTAAAATTGTTAAATTTTAATTGTTCTATTTTAAAATGCAATATCCGTATATTTTTATACTCCAAATTTTATATTTTTGATAAATAATGTACATCTGATTTGTATTGTCTTTTAATTTGAGTGCGGAAAATTAAACAAACATGGGAGTCTCAATGCATATTTAAGACGACATAAAATTGTAGAAAAAACAAGTAAGAACGTTGCAGTCGGGCGTTACCGATTCCAGATTACTCATTCAAAGCCCCAACGCTGGCATACCTAATGGATTTTGGGTTGTCGACCCGAGTATATATTTCAAATTTCAAGTCTCTAGCACTAATAGTACTCAACATATAGCCGAGCCTGAACCCATAAAAAGTGGAGAATCATCGAGAACTATTCCCGTTTATATCTTGTACATCTTTAGAGCTAGATTATCCAAATTTAGCATATAGATGCATGGGTACTTTATATAATTTTGATTTTTTATATATTATTGATACCGACTCAAAATTTTACTTACAAAATAGAACAAGTAGATTATACTCTAAACCTTTCATTAAATTCCATTAAGTCCGAATTTTAATATTTGACCAATTAGCGAACGCACATGCAAGCAGTAGAGCTTTTTTCGTATATATGTATATATGAATTTAAATTGGGTTTTGCTTAAATAAGCCGCGCTGCCTGCATTAATCATCCATTATATGTATGTATATGTTTATACCCCGAGCCCATTGAAAATCGCAAATCAGGGAAAATGGTTTTTTACAATGTGTTGTATGGTTAGTGCCTATAGTTTGTTGTGGCAGGTCGATAGCATACAGTTCTTATATTTTGTTTGTGAGTGAATGATCCTGCTTGAATTTTGTTTCACAATTAATTTACATATTAATTATTATTTAATATTAATCAAATTTGAGCATACATCACAATAATCCTTCATTTACCCAGGATTTCAATGGTGCCAAATATGCCTAAGGATACAAACCATAAGCCGAGGGAGCCAATTTCCACATTCGCAGTGTTGGACTTGGAAGCGTCGAATTTGCCGGAGCATAGGAATAATCGTACTAGCATCACGGAACTGTGCATCTACGCCTTTGATGCTGCAATTTTAATGAATAATAATAACTCAAAGGACTCCAACCTAGCTGATAAACCGTTACCCCATAAATTTCCCTCGGCGCCAAGGGTGATGCATAAGTTGCATCTACTATTCCGACCGACAATGCGTGTGAATCCGCAGGCAATAATTATTTCAGGTCAGCAGCATAAATGACTCTGGCGGGAAATCCAAGTGACTGGTGCTTTTGTTAAAATATTTATTATATTCCAGGCCTCGACAACTACATTTTGGAGCGCGAATCAAAGCTGAATGAAAATGCTGGTGAACTTATAAAGAGGTTCCTGGAACACTTGCACCCTCCCGTATGTCTTGTTGCTCATAATGGCTGGGGCTATGATTTTCCCATTATTAAGCAATCACTTGACAAGCTGAACATCAGTTTGCCAGCCTCAACGCTGTGTGTTGATTCATTGAGGGCCTTCATGGCAATTGATAAAATTAGAACCGAGCTCGTGGATATTGCAGGCAATTCAACTGAGCCAACTACCTTAAAGAAAATCAACTGGCAGTTAGTGAACGAAAGCACCCCAAAGCGTCCAATTCTGAACAGTCAACACGCAGCACGTAAACGCAAGTCAATGGACGACGATGATACGAATATGCCAACGAACAAGACGTCATTCCAAGATATAAAAGCACGACAACAACTTTTTAAAGGACTCAACAGTTCCACCACTAAACAGTATCCACCACCTGGTCTTTATAGGTTATCAAAATTATATAAGCGCATATTCGAGCTACCGGCAGACAATGCCCATCAAGCCGAAGTGGATGTCTGCATGCTCACAAAGGTCATGCAACACTACAGTGTAGATTTTCTAGCCTTTGCAGAGGAGCAATCCATTCCATTCGCAGATGTTGTACCAATTGGAGGCAAAGCTTCCACTAAATAATAAATTCTAAGTAGAGTAACACATACATATGTATGCTGCATGATGATCTTCATTAAATTAAATTACGAAAATTGTAAAATTGGTAAATTTCAATTTATGTTATATTTTATACATTTTAAATTTTAAAGTGCAACGTTTTTCTATTTTTACACTCAAAATTTTATATTTTTGATAAATAAATACATCTGATCTGTATTGTCTTTTAATTTGGATCTGGAAAATTTAACAAATGATAACCAATATAAAATAAAAACGACATGAACTTTAAAAAATTAACGCCCATTTGAAAATAGTATTATTTTACTATAATACCACTAACCATACAACACATAGACGGGACATCTAGAAGAAACTTTTTTGCTCACTTTTTTTTGAGCCGGAGCACCCACACAACTTCGAATTCGCTTGTGCGCCTTACTTTTACGTGCGTTGTTCGAAAATATTCGAAAGCATAATCATCCGCTTCAAGCGCTCGGCCGAAATGGTCGTCTTCGGAACAAAGCAACTATAAATTTTTTCTTTGCTCTCTCTCTCTCTCTGCTCTCTTCTCTCTCAAAAAAAATATGTAGGCACAAGCAGCAGCTCACAAAATTAATTGTTCGCTGGATCCCATTTCTTCCCTTCTGAGCGGAGAACCGAACTATGAAGCGTTCGCTATACGCATCAAAATGTTTACGTTTTATTATTATTTGTGGGAAGGGTATGAAACGTTGTGTGATAAAGATTATGTTTTCGCGACGACGTGCACACACACACTTACATCCCTTATATACGTATGAATTATGTGCATGTGTGCGGAATCTACTCCTGTAGAAATTTGAAGACCCACGTAGCAGTTGGCGATCTTGTGGACTCACACACATACACACACATTGAATGTGTGTGCGTATGGGCTGCATGCTTACAATTCAAATCACTTGTAAAAGATTTGTGTGCCTGTATGAAAATTTACCTTTTTAACGGATCATCTTTTAAAAAGGTCAATTTGACCTGCATATGTATCAAAGGTGATGGGTTAGAAAAGCATATCCCATTTTTGCCCGTTGGGTTTAAACAGGTACTAATTTTAAATTATCATTGCAAACCCAAAATGAAAATCAGGTAATAACTATAATTGAACTATCCTTCTGCAATTTAAACCAAAATCGTTCACCATTCATTGAGGTAGCCACGCCAATTTCATATCCCATGCGTGCGCTACACAATTTCCACAGGCACTAAAATTTCTCAACAGGCACACAATGCTTTTACAAGTGAATTCGACAATTGTAACATCCACCCATACCACACACATTCAACTGTGTGTGTATGTGTGTCGTCCACAAGATCGACCAACTGCTACGTGGGTCTTCACAATTTCTACAGGCAGCTAGATTTCCGCACACATGCACATAAATGCTCATACGTATATCAAGGGACTGTAAGTGTGTGTGTGCACGCTCGTCGCGAAAACATAATCTTTATGCACATCAACGCTTTCATACCCTTCCCACAAATAATAATGAAAACGTAAACATTTTGCATGCGTATAGCGAACGCTTTCAATAGTTCGGTATACTCTTCGCTCAGAAGGGAAGAAATGGGATCTTCAGCGAACAAATTTCAATTTTTGTGAGCTGCTGCTTGTGCCTACATATATATATATATTTGAGAGAGAAGAGAGCAGAGAGAGAGAGAGAGAGCAAAGAAAAAATGTATCATAGCATTGCTTTGTTCCGAAGACGACCATTTCGGCCGAGCGCTTGAAGCGGAATGATTATGCTTTCGAATATTTTCGAACAACGCACGTAAAAGTAAGGCGCACAAGCGAATTCGAAGTTGTGTGGGTGCTCCGGCTCAAAAAAAAGTGAGCAAAAAAGTTTCTTCTAGATGTCCCGTCTATGTGTTGTATGGTTAGTGATAATACTGATATTGTATCGATAGCTGTTTACTGGATACTTTGTACAGTCACAGTTATTTTAATATATCGATAACACTTGTATGACTGCTAAAAATCAGCTGTTCCCAAACAAAGAATCAGAACAATTTACGTTGCGAAAAAAACAGTATATATATTAGCGAGCAAAGATCAACATACAAGTGGAAGGAACAGCGAAAAAAAATTAAGTTTCATTTATCAACAGTTACAAGCGAACCAAACAAAAAAAAAAAAGAAAAGAAAGTTAATTATGAATTTATCTTTCGCTGGCTGCGGTTTTCTCGGCATTTATCATGTCGGTGTGGCCGTGTGTTTTAAGAACTATGCGCCACATTTGCTTTTGGAGAAAATTGGAGGTGCATCCGCTGGCTCCCTGGCCGCGTGTTGTCTGCTTTGCGATTTGCCCCTTGGCAGCATGACCTCTGATTTTTTCCGGGTAGTGAACGAGGCTCGTCGCCACTCGCTTGGCCCCTTCAGTCCCTCGTTCAACATACAGACGTGTCTGCTCGAAGGTCTGCAAAAACACCTGCCCGAGGATGCACATTTGCGTGTCAATGGGAGATTACATATTTCACTGACGAGCGTCTATGATGGCCAGAATGTTATAATCTCACAGTTCGAGTCTCGCGAGGAGGTGCTGCAGGCATTGCTCTGCGCCTGTTTTATTCCGGGCTTCTCCGGCATTTTGCCTCCGAAATTTCGTGGTGTGCGCTACATGGATGGTGCCTTTTCAAACAACTTGCCCATCCTCGATGAGAACACCATCACAGTCAGCCCCTTCTGCGGCGAGAGTGACATTTGTCCACGTGATCAAAGCTCCCAGCTGTTTCACTTCAACTGGGCGAACACAAGCATCGAAATCTCCCGGCAAAACGTCAATCGATTTGTTCGCATTCTCTTTCCGCCACGCCCCGAGTTCCTTTCGAAATTTTGCCAGCAAGGCTTCGACGATGCCCTTCAGTTTCTACACCGCAACAATCTAATCAACTGTAGACGTTGCATTGCTGTTCAATCGACGTTCGTTGTCTCTGAAACAGTTGCTCAGCCCCCAGAATTCGATCCAGAGTGCCATGAATGCAAAAAGCATAGAAAAGTACGTTGCAATCGCCTATAAGTATATATATATATATATATATATATATACATATTTATTAATCATTAATTATGTTATGCAGGACGCTTTGACTTCAAACATGCCGCAGACTGTGCTGGACGTAATACAGGACTACATTGAGCAGGCAAACAAGGGATTGGCCAACTGGATCTTTAGACATCGCGGCCTGAAGCTACTATCGCTGCCAGCAACAGTACCGATGGACTTTTTGCTGGCCACCGTTTATAAAATCTCCAGTCTAACTCCGAAGCTAACCAAGCAAATGCGACAAGTGGTTGCCCAGTTGCACAATGCAATTCAAACGCGTCTCTTTAACAAATTCACGCTCTACGATACGCCACACTTTGATGCAACTGGACTGTTGCACTCCAGTCGCTTGTACGGACCGCGCGTCTCAATACTGGTCGATGAATGGTCTGTAGCATTGTGAATATTTGTAACTGTATTGGCATAAACTTAAGCTCTGTTCACAGCGGTGCCACCCCACTAAATGTCGATGTTGATAACTTTGAACATGTTCTCAAGATGAGCACGCATAATGATGCCCTCTATGCCTACTACTACACTGATAATAGCACTAATCATGTGAAAGTGACTGAAATATTTGACTTTGATGAAATGACGGAGCACGGTCAGCTGGCTACAGATTTGCAGCTCTACGAAGGATCCGTCGAGGATCATCCAAATCCCCGTCAGTCGCATTCACACAATGCAGTTGTCAGCGAATGGAACGGTGTTGAATCCGGTTAGTATAGCACATGATCCTATTGGATCACCATCAGGCCGTCGTCTCACCTCATCAGGATCCATCAACATTTACCCCAACATTTCTTACAGTGCAAATAATGCCCACTACACCCGTATTACACGATGTTGCCTTTTAATCACTCGCACACGCATTCACACACACCCGCGTATTGGCTATATATAAAAAAAAAAACAAAAGCTAAACTAAATGCTCATATCATTATCAGGTATATTTGGTATATATCACAATACTCATTTAGGGTGCACTCAATAATTTTGATAGTTTTAATTTGATATTTTATATTTACTCCACAGACTTCTTCATAGACGCTCAAACGCCCAATTCGACAGAAGAGCCCGATTCGCCATACTTCAACAGGATAAATATCGAGCACGATTCGGAAGAGATTAATGGTCCTTTGGCTAATCAACATGCGGTTCCAACATCCATAAATAATACCGATTTGTGTATAGAAATCGAATGAGCTTTCCACTCATGACAATCGAACCTCGAATTTATAACGAACATAACGATTCCAAAGCGGCTCCTAGCCAAGCGAAGAGCCTTGTTAGCTTTCCGTTAGCTTTTAATACTTATATAATTGTAGTACGAAAGCGTATGTTTCTATGTATGTAATTATGTAATTTTGTTTACATATGCTCTTTGCTTCATCTAGTTTTCTTTGAGTTGCAGTTAGAGCACGTTATTAAACATTGTTTTATCCTTGGCTGTTTACTTGTATTTCAAATGCCTTGAGAACATTTATGTTTAATGTCTTTAATAATAAAAAGGTGCATCATTTAATCTATTCGCTTTTTATTGACCCTAAATTAGGTCCGCGCAACGGAAAGCAAATAATTTTATTAATTTTAAAAGCCGACCTCCCTTATCATTTTCGAAGTCGTCAGATTCGTAATATAGATACACGATTATGTGGATAGAAAGCATAATACTTTTATACTTACAGTGGCGAATTTCAGACTCAATTAGATATTTTTTTAAAATTCGCTATAAAGCCTACTTTTAGGAACATCTTTCGACTAGGGTAAAAACTTGGTCTACAAAAACCATTTATCACATCTTTTTTACACAATACACATCAAATTAAATTTGGCAGAAGGTATTTTAATTATACAAATCGTTGCACAATTTCTCTTTGCCCTCATTGTCCAATCGCATTTAATAATCGCAAGGTGTTGTTTTACAATTTAATGATATACATCTGTATAGACTTCGGACACTACAGCATGCGTAATATACTTATTTAAATAGATTTATATTAGCTACAATACATACATACACCGTCTCCACTAGCGGTGCCTATAAATATATATATATTGGGTTATAAAAGGGCCGATGCATTAACATTGAAACGAAACTTTTTACAGAATTCAAGTTTTTCCGTGAAGTTTTATATTTAACATAATCGCTTTATTCAATGTTGTGTTTATAAATATAGTGAGAATTTGTTGTTATTTTCAAAGCTTTCAAAAGACTTATTGAAGTGGCATTCGCCCGTAATTAACTGTACAGTATAAAAAGGGGTTTAATGAAGAAAACTTAAAGCCTACGCTTTATACAAGGGAAATTGTAAAATTATCTTACGTAATTTGCCCGAAACGCCGCCATGTGCTCAATATGCGGTTCATATATAATTTAAATTTACAGTACAATTTATAAATAGCTGCTATATATAATATTACTTGTACATATGTTTAGCTATGTATGGTACCCTAATCTGTATCATGCGTATTCTCAATTTGCTTGTGTGAGTGTGTGTGTGTGTGAGGGTGGGGGTGGATGTGGTTGTGTGTGTGTGTAGTGTATGTGGTTGTGTGTGTGTGTGTTGTTTGAGTGTGCGTGTATGAGCAGGTGTTTTTGTGTGTGTGTGTGTGTATGTGTGTGTGTATGTTGCTCATGGTTTGTGTCAAGATCGTTACGGAAAGACTTATCAATTAGCCGCGCCCGACACAGACACCACAGCCAAGCTTAAAACTAACCTAAATGTATATACAATTGGCGATACTCGCTCCTCACGTCTGCGTGCGCCGTTCGTAATCGCTGCGTCTGTAATCAGCGGGATATTCGCGCGGCATGACCGGATAGCCGCGTGGTTCATTCCGATAACCTGGCGGCGGTGGTGGCAAAGCCATGCCATTCGGCAGGTAATAATTAGACGGCAGGTAATGGCTTGAGTAGGCATGCGGCGGCACAGCGGACGGGTATCTGTGTGAAAGAAAGGAAGGAATTGATTAATCAGGCAAATTTAGAATCAATAATGTAAAATCAACTCAATTAGTGAATATTAACTTAAGCCTATATAGAATTTGAATATCATAGAAGATATAATGGAGCTGATTAGACTGATGCATGAAAACATGTTTCCACCTTCTCTAAAACGATATCAAGTAAGAGACTGATCGACTAGGAGATTCCCTGAACCCTGCAAAGAGCTGATATTTCAAAAACTTTTACAAGACTCTAGTAGTTGAAATTCTTTTTTTCGAATATGGGGCGAAGGGGCGTGGTATCCAAAATCTAAACATCACAAAAGACTATATCTACACAGCCAATCTGAAGTCTCTATGTAACAGTATTTAAAATAGGCTTCAAAACAGTCAAATTTTGGATTATTATCGATAAAATATAAATGGGATGAGTTATTGAAAAGATATTATAAACTTGAGCTGCGTATGGTATACACGAGTATACATGTCAAGTTTGAAATCTCTAGCTTTTATATCTTCTGAGATCTCGGCGTTCATACGGACAGGCGGATATGACTAGATCAACTCAGCTCGTCGCCCTAATCAAGTATATATAGACTTTCCGTATCCCTGTTTGTTTTCATTAAAGTAAGACAACAACAGCTTTGTCAACATCTATAGCTCACAAGGCTCACCTGCGTTTGTCTGGTCTTCGTTCGCGATCACGCTCCCGATGATCTCGATGATAACCGCTGCCGGCAGCACCACTGCCTCCTCGTGGATATAGTGGATCATATCGCTCGCGCTTATAGTCAAAATTGTAACTACAATGATAATCAAATTAGTCATCAAATATCAATGATTAAATAGTAGCATTGACATACCGATCCCGTGAATGCCAACGATCCATTTCAGCAGCATAGCCAGAGGGCGCAGGCGACGGCTCAAAGCGCCGACTACTGCCGCCGATTGCTGATGGTGAGTTGAGACCAGAACGACGTGCGCTCCCGCCGTCATAGCCACTCGGTGGCCCACCACCGGCACCGCCGTAGTACTCATCGCCTCTGTGATGCTTCTTGCGCTGGTCTTCGTGGCTGCCATGTCGCGAGGATGCTGCTGCATCCATATTGAGGCGCTTGAAAGACATCGATTTGAGGTTGTCGCTGATTCCAGAGTTGTTTGCAGCCATGCCGCTGGCATCGACGTCGTTCTCATCCCGTTTTCGCTTCAGTGGCGAGTCGTTGGCAAAGCGGCGTGCAGACTTCTCATCGGTCGGCGTACCCGAATAGCGTCCCTGACGCTCCTTGTCCTTGTCTTTCTTTTTCTTCTTACCACCACTCTTATCACGCTCCTTCTCCTTGTCAGCAACGTCGCCGTTTTCAGCTCGCGATCGTTTCGACTTTGCGCCATCAGCTCCTGCTGCATTTGCAGGTTCATCCTTCTGGGTTTGCTGCTTGAGCGCATGCTTGTAGATCTTAAACAGGCGCTTGGCATCCAGCTCCGTGAACTTGGACACGAAATACCACAGATTGCTGCGCCACTCCTTTTTCTCAGTCTCGCCATACGGCTGCAGGCAAACGTCAATTTGTCGCCCGATCTGCAGCAGGCAGTCACGTGTGTGCTGCAACTGATCCTGATCGGACAAACTGAGATCGGGCTGATCTAGAGCTTTAAGCGCTTTCTTTACCGGTCGCATCTTCTCCTTGCATTCATTAAAAATGCTCGGATCCAAGTCCCCAAGAACTTCCAGTGCACGCGGCTCATTGTTGGCCGTAAAGTGCATTGGTTTATTGCCATTGTTGTCGGACGCGCTTGACTTTTTGCTACGAGTCTTGGACTTTTTCTTCTTCTGTGCACTGCCATGTTCTGTCGCTGATGCGGATGCAGTAATTGGCGAGGCCACCATGTTGCTGCCATCTACTGCCTGCCGCAAGCTAGTATCGCCTGTCAGCGAGGAGCTACCTTCCTCAGCTCCAGCTCCATCCTTTCGCTCCGGCGTACTGACTGCCACCGTGGTTGTATTGAGATTTGTCTTTAGCTTCCGCGGTCGACGCTGACGCCGCTTTTCGCCTTTCGTCAGCTCCACATTCTTCTTGATAATCTTGAGCAGGTACTCCGCCCTGGATTGCAAGTGCTTGGCTTGCGGCTTTCGTGTGTCATTCAGCAGTATCTTCTCGCTGAGCTTGAGCGTTGGATCCAGTTTCATCTGCTCCCAGGAGCCAATACCATATTGATAAATGCCACGCAGCAAATGGGTGTCCTCGTCGGCGCCCCACTCCACATCGAAATTGGCCGAACGAGTCTTGATGTTGAACACCCACTGCTGACGCTCGGCCGCCGAGTTGGGCATGATCTCGTTAAGCGGATGGAGCTCCTCCTCACAGGCCAGCAGAGTTTTGGCATTGAACGACACTCCGCCCAGTTTGACGGAGTAAGTGGCGCGGGTGCGTCGCTGTTTGCTGCCCTGTTGCTCCTCTTCCTTCACAGTCTTGATTTCTTCCTCCTTGTGCTCGTCCAGGAACTGTACGCAACGCTGATGCAACATCTCGCCAATGCGCTTTAGCTCCGCTAGTGGCTTCTCCTGCAGCTCCGCATCACACGCAATCGCCTCAAGACGCTGCAACGGCGCCGGAAACTTTTTATAGCTGCGTATGAAACGTCGTAGCTCTGCATCGGTGAAGCCAATGATTTTCTCCTTCATTGCGGGACGTCCGCGTTTGCGCTGCCTGCCGGCTGCATCCTCGCCACCAGCTCCACTGGCATCAGAGCCCATTTCATAATCGGAATCACCTGAATCGTCACCCTGCTTGGAACGTGGCCCGCTCTTGGGTGCTCCACGCTTACCGGAATCGTTTTTATTGGCGGCAGCCGTTTTACGTCGCGGCGGCAGGTACAAGTCCTCCATTTCCTTGGCACGCTCCTGATCCTCAATGACTTTTCGGAAACCCTCCGGTATAATATCGTCCCAATCTTTGCTGTCATCCTCATCGTCAGCCCCTTGCTGATCCTTGCTCGCCGACTCACTGGGCTCATCCTCTTGAAACGCAACTATGCTGGCCACCTTGAAAGCTGATAGCAGATCGTCGCCCGGCATTTCGGGATCCTCGTTGCGTGTCTCAGCGCGACGCAAGATCTCATCAATATCGCACACAAGCTCCTCCTCGTGCTCCTGCTCATCCTTGAACAGTTCCTCTGCGCCAAATTTAAGAATGGCCGACAAGTCATCTTTGTTAAAGGGATTTGAATTGGACGAGTGGCCATTGCCGCTCTTGTCTAGTACCGTTCGGCCAGTGGTATCCATGCGCTGTATCACCAAATGATCGAGCACCATCTTTTGCTTGGCCCTCTCCACAATTTGCTCCTCGACGGAGCGCGCCGTGACCAGGCGGTATATGTTCACCTGATTCTTTTGGCCAATACGATGGGCACGAGCCTGAGCTTGCAAATCATTCTGCGGATTCCAATCCGAATCGAATATAATGACCGTGTCGGCTGTGGCCAAGTTAATGCCCAAACCGCCGGCACGTGTCGATAGCAAGAAGCAAAAGTCCTGACTGCCCTCAGCATTAAAGTGATCCAATGCCTGCCGTCGCATTTCACCCTTAATGCTGCCGTCTAAGCGCTGAAACGAGAAATGTCGCTTCTGCAGATAATCGGCGAGGACATCTAGCATGCGAACCATCTGTGAAAAGATGAGCACACGATGGCCCGTCTCCTTCAGCCGGCACAGAAGTTTATCCAGCAGGACAAGCTTGCCGGAGCCCTTTAGCAGTACCTGGAGCGCTTCGTCCTGCTGCAGGCCATAAAGCTCAAATTCTGATGGACGTATGAGTGCCGCATGATTGCAACACTTTTTCAGTTCAATGACAATGTTAAGGAAGGTGGAGGTGGAACCGCGTTTGCCCTTGCGAAGCGCATCAAAATTCTTGGTAAGTATCCATTTGTAGTACTGCTTCTGCAGTGAGGTCATCTCCACGCGAAGTATTTGCTCCACTTTGGCGGGCAGCGACTTCTCCACATCCTTCTTGACTCGTCGCAGTATATATGGCTCGAGCTGTTGATGTAGGCGCGTGTAGCCCTTGTCCTCGGCATTGCCATGCTGCAGCTCAAAGTTGTCCCATGTATCGAATTTTGTGGGCATGATAAAGTGAAGCAGAGCCCACAGCTCCTTCAGTGAGTTCTGCAGCGGCGTGCCCGTGATGAGCAGTCGATGATTTGTGTCGAATTCCTTGAGCGATTTGTACAACAGCGAGTCGTCATTTTTCAGCCGATGCGCCTCATCCACCAGCAATGCCGCCCACTGAAGGGTGCCCAGAAATTGCTTGTCCTTTAGCACAATCTCATAGGTCGTTAATATGCAATTGAATTTCAGTCTTTTGGAGCCTTCGAACTGCCACTCGTATTGCTGGATTAGCTCGCGTGACTTGACGTCACCCAGATATGTAACTACATTCATATCAGGCGCCCATAAATCGAATTCCCGCTGCCAGGCGGTCATTGTACTGAGCGGCACCACACATAGAAACGGGCCATACAGATGATGAATCTTGAAGAGCGAATAGAGAAAGCATATTGTTTGTATGGTCTTTCCCAGACCCATCTCATCGGCCAGTATAACGGAATTCTCCTTGCACCAGGAATGAAGCAGCCAATTCAGTCCATCCATTTGATAGTCACGGAGCGTAAGACCTTCGACCAGAAAATCAGGCTGTGACCTGATGCGTGAGAACTTGGGACGATATTTGATCACACGGCAGTGGCGCGATGGCGTCCACTTGGAGTTTTCTCGCTCGGTGAATTGCTCAACGCACCGTTGCCATTTCCTAAACACTAAGGTTGCATCCTCCCACGTGGACTCCGAATAAGGCAACGATTGCCATTTGCACAGAAACTCCTCGCTGCCATCGTCGGGCTTCGTGCCACGCGCTATGATACGATCCACATTGTTGTAGGACTTGAGCAGATCATGCTGCAGCTCTAGCTGGCACTCAAAGTAATCGATATCTTCAGGGCCGGCATAGCGTCGCCAGCAGGCTGTGTCCTGCTCCTTCTTAATAAAGTTGTCCAGCTTTTTCATGCCTTTCGCCTTCATTTCACGCAGCGTCGTTTCCGACTCCCAGGTATTGTGTATGTAGCTCCAGCCCTTCCATTTGATCAGGTATTGCACCTCCAACGGCTCTGACGAGTCCTCGAAACCCTCATTCGGATCGCATCCATTCTCCTCAATGGCATAAATTGTCGTTTGATTACCAGTGCAGCCTTTCTTGCCATCCCGCTTCGCAAGTATTCTCTCAATAGTCTCGCACTTCTCTTCCTCCTCAGCGGCGGCCGCATTAGCCGCTGCCTGACTTTCATCGTACTCGAATTCCAGCAGATCCTCCGAGTCGGTGGCCTCGTCCTCAGAGGCCTCTTTGTAACTAACAGCAGCGGCGGTGCGACGAGTTGCACATCTGTAGTAATGATTGAGAATTGAGTAGGTTTTATATAAGTTATTAATTATTAAATAATTTCATTAGCATACCGCTTGCTCGCATCATCATCGTCGCTGTCCTCAGAACTAAAGGATTTCACCCGACGTCGCGGCTGCTGATGTGACTGTTTGTTGCCGCCGGAACGAGCATTGCACTTGCGTTTCTGTGTTGCGAATGTTGCCTCATCGCTATCGGCGTCGTTGCTCCCGTCGCTCTCGTCGGAGTCCCAACTGTGTATGAATAGATGCTTAAAAGGTTTCGCTCAAGAATTCTAAAATAATACGATTGCACTGCCTTTTGTCTGATCTTATATATCGAAAAGCAATTATTGCATTTCACGGCATCCTGTTTAGCAAATCCTAAAAAATGTTCTTTGAGAACATTTCAAAGTTAGTTTTATCTTAAAACAAAAAAATGGTAATTAAAAACTTAATAGTGCTACGCTGTACAGTTTCCTTAGCATATTATAATCTAATATTTCATGACATTACTAAATGTGGCTAACTGGCAAATGATTTAATGCAATCCATTTAATACTAATTGTCCCACTTACGTTTGGCTTTTCTTCTTCTTTTTGGCAGGTCTCTTTGATTTTTCAGCAGCGGTTGGCGCAGCTTTGCGCGGCTGTCGCGTAGACCGCTTGGGTCTGTAATCATCCTCCTCATCTTCCTATTGAGTTGTTTAAATTACGTGAGCTAACGTGTTGTCAAGCACTAAACCATGAAAAAGGTTCAACTTACGCTGCTGCTACTGCTGCTGGAGGATGTGGGCGAGGCATTGTCGGAGCTATCACTGGCATCATCTTCATCGGCGCTGGCTTCGCTGACGGCCTGTGATTTTTGTGTCTTCTCTTCATCATCTTCTTCATCATCATCATCATCATCATCATCGTCGTCGTCGTCGTCGTCGTCGTCATCATCATCCTCCTCCTCGCCAGCCTTGGCAAGGGTTGCTGCAGAGGAGCTGCTGCTACTACTCGTTTGCAACTTGCTGCTGTTGCTATTGTTGTTGCTGCTGTTGTTGTTGTTATTGTTGGTTGTTCTGTCCGGCTCGCCGCCAGCCTCCGCATCCGAGTCGGAATCACTGGCACTGGAACCACTACTGGAGCTGTCATCCTCATTCCCATCCGTAAAGCCATTCGTTTTGGTATCTGCTTGAGCGGCCACTGCTGTTGGTGGAAAACCCGCCACCGCCGTTTTTGCAACCGTTGGCTCCTGCGAGCTGCGTCCATCGCTGGAGTTACCTGAGGAACTGTCTGAATCGGAGTCGGAGCCAGAGGATCCACTCCCACTACCACTGCCACTGCCGCTGGCCTCTTCTCTTGTGTCATCTTGTTCGTCTGAGCCTATACTATGCGACGATTCATTGAGTGCCTGTGCAGGAATAAAGACGTTGATGGCGAATCGCATACGAAAACGGGATATGAATAATTTCAAGAAGTTCATTTAACCTCAACAAGAACTTAACAATTTACTTGATGGTTTTATAAATTTAGCTGAGGATCAAATACTAAGTGTGTTTAAGTCTTGTATCCCTATCGTCAAATATGAACTATTTTAAATATAACTATCGGAATATGTAAGGAAACCATCTGTCGCGTATTATAATTCTTATAGATCACTTATTACTTTACAGTTTCACACTTTATAGCTCAATATCCCTATATCCTTAATAATATGAAACATTTCAGGCATTCCTTCGGATTATATCTGTATTGAGCTTCACGTGATCAGAGAACCGAATGTTCGTAATTTAGTTTGATCTTCCCTCAACCTAGCACTAAATCAGGGGTTATATTTCACTGTACCTTTAGTACATAATAGTATCAGGCAATGGGTTCACGGAACCTGATCCCCACCAGCTTCGTGGGAGTACATCCTTTGTACATTATTATAGTCAGTCACTAGTTGTTCTCAAAAACACAATTCGTGATTTAATTGCTTTACCACACCATTGGCAAATCGTTGTGGTACAAGATAGCAACTAAGATCAGACAAGATCTCAAAAAACGCATCGAATCCTGGCTAGATACTAGCGAAATCTTTATATTACCGAAAAACTTCGGAATGCATGCAAAATGAGAGAAATGTTGCAGTTGCCTCAGTTGCAAGATGTCACCAATGTAATTGAAATGCCTTCCAGTTAGAAAACCCCATATGTACATTGCAATTTAAGGGTTAATCCTCTCCAGAAATGCTGCTTTGAGTATTAAAGGACGTTTTTTGATATAAATACCAGCACTTATTGGCTTCAACACGTTCTCTGACCCGGGTACGCAGGCGTGCTACTAAGAAATGGATGAATAACGATTTATACGCGATCCTGGAGAGAAAAGCCGGTAAATACATCGAAAATACGCGGATTTCATGACACTGGCGAGATATTCATGATCTAAATGCACAACAATGTGCTCAAATTCAGAGAAATCGGACAAAAATTATTGAAAATAGATTTTAATACAAAAATATAGTTAAATCGAGACTAGTTCTGTGCAAGATTGGTTTTGGCGGGCTGATATTTCACGAAAATTGGTCAGAAATTCAGTGTTTGGAGCACGATGAAAACTTTGCACCTGACAAAATGTGGTTACGTAATCGATGAAAATTTTCAATTTCTACTCGAATAGCTTGAAAATAATGCAAATTATGCATTTTTGGATGCGGCATTCAATGAAAACAAACTGAAATGCCCAAATTCAAACGAATTTTGCGAAAATGGGTACCCAATGGATTTTTAGAAAATTAACACTGGCTGCCACGTTGAATCCTCGGGTATCGGTTGACGTTGTCAAAACAGTGAAACACTATTGAATATACAATATTTAAGCACTTTTATGTCTGAAAGCCGTTCTAGCTGGCGCAGCAAGTGCCGTACGTGTGACGGAGTCTCAAACGGGGGGACACCTCTTGGGTAGCTCTTCGTGACTGGCACATGCCACACCCACAAAATCAACGTAGAAATTGAATAGAGCACAGTTTTTTATAATAATACTCACACGACGACTTGTACTCAACTGATTGATATCGCCTTGTTTTGAGTGATAGAAAAATTTCATAGTTTTCTTGTTATTTTTTTTTTCTCTTACACGACGTTCACTGTCACAGCTTTTTCAAGGCCTACTTACCTGGCTCATTATATTTTCGTGGTAGCACACAGGGTTGCCTTATAGCGCTCATTAAACATGCAATACACTATTTAACGGGTTTGATAAATGTTTGTTTTGTTTTTAAAGTGAGCCACTTGTTTTTAAATGCAGTTTTCAACTACACAAAAGATGTTCACGTCGTCTTGGTCTATTGCAGTAAAAAATACGCCATTTTGTTTTAAGCAGGGCTGCACTGGAACCGAAAACTATCGAGTTACCTAGAGTTGCAATACGCGATAAATTCATCGTCCCAACACACCTGTTTCCGACTACATCCAGCTGATTTCTTATACTGCACGATATTATCATTAAGTTGGCAGTTCCGCGACAACTGCTCTAACTACGTCGACGCTTTCCGATCCCAGCTATTTTCTCAAATTTAGAATGCTCGTACATTAAAAACTGAAAGAATTGCAGCATGTAGCACTCGTGTAGACTTACGGACGTGTACAAAATGAAAGAAGTGGGCATAGCGCTGCCCAAATCGCGGGGCATAGGCGTAGGCATTGTAGGCGCTTTTCTTGTGTTCTTCATTTTCTATTATTTTTATGGGGGTTACATGACGCTTACGCTCTTTGTAGCCATTTTATTACGTATGTAAATGATAATATATCTGTCATGGTATCTGTAATAGAGCACTTTATTTATTTACAGTTATCTTCTACCATGCACAAGACTTACTCTTGTATCATCCGGATTTGCCAACAAACTCGCGCATTTACATACCCATCCCCACAATGCACAACCTGCCACATCTTACCGTTAGCATAAAGACGAACGATGGAGTTACGCTGCATGCCTTCTGGATAAGTCAGCCCGAGGAACGCTGCAAATCGGTGCCCACATTGCTCTACTTTCATGGCAATGCGGGGAATATGGGACATCGCATGCAGAATGTAATGAGAGAGTGTGATCGAAACAGTGTGATATCAGTTTATATCAATTTGTTTTCTAATTCCAAGGTGTGGGGCATTTATCATCATCTGCACTGCAACGTCTTAATGGTGGAGTATCGCGGCTATGGTCTATCGACTGGCGTGCCTTCCGAACGTGGTCTGGTAACAGATGCACGTGCCGCAATTGATTATTTGCACACGCGCCATGACCTGGATCATTCGCAGCTTATACTCTTTGGTCGCTCGCTGGGCGGCGCCGTTGTAATCGATGTAGCCGCCGACGCTGTCTATGGCCAAAAGATAATGTGCGCCATTGTAGAAAACACATTTACCAGTATACGTGATATGGCTGTAGAACTGGTGCATCCATCTGTGAAATACATACCAAATCTATTGTATAAAAATAAGGTAATTTGATTATTGATTATTTGTTTTATCGCTGCATTTATTGTATACTTCCGCTTTCTTTTTCTTTTGCAGTATCAGTCACTTAAAAAGATAAGAAAGTGCTCGGTGCCTTTTCTATTTTTATCGGGCCTTGCAGATAACCTAGTGCCACCGCGTATGATGATTGCCTTGTATACCAAATGCGGTAGCGAAAAGAAACGTATGATTGAATTTCCGGGTGGCTCCCACAACGACACCTGGATAGTCGATGGGTAAGCTATAACATGCATTCAACAGCAGTTAAGTTGCCCAAGTTTCTGAATGACTTTCAGACAACTATCCAGATCTATGTGTTAATAGAAAGTCCTAGTTACTACTGCTCTTTCATTTGAGAATCCCTTTAAATCAAAAATGCTCAAGACTATATAATCTAATTAACTAACACTTATCATTTTTCAGGTATTACCAAAGCATTGAAAACTTCTTGGTCGACATACTGCTGCAGCCTTCTCCGCTGCGAAAGCCACCGGAGAAGAGCAACGTCTGGGTCGAACTGGAGCATCAAATTATTGACGTCTAGGTCCCCCATACTTTATAGGTATACACATACAAACTTACACAAAAAAGTGTTCTATTGACTGTGTTAACACTGCATTGGTTTATTACTGATGCATATATACATACATATAGACAATATCGTGTGTGTTCATGATATTCGTTGAATGTGTGTGTGTGCAAAGTGTTTTTTTAAAATCTAAATTCTGCACTAGGCTAAGAAATTTTAAGTGCTTGTAGTTCTGTTGATGAAGCTGACAAGCATTGGGAACACTGGCTCCCCATTTTAAATGTTAAACTACTTATGTATGTTAGGTTAATTGTTAACAAGTAACAAAAGGAATTAGTCTTTAGATTAGCCTAAAATCTAAATCAGGTTCCGCAATTGCAAAAACAATAAATTATATGTAAATTCAACAACTAGAAGCCCAAGAAGTTTTCCTCAGCGCTATTCTCTGGATCAAAGTCTTCGTCATCGTCGCTTTTGGAGGTGCGTTTAGGACTTTGCTGCTGTTGCTCCAATTGATCATCCTCAGTGATAATGGCCGCTGGCTTTGATTCAGCCTGTGATCGATGATGGAATACAAATGAAACACATTTACTTGCTGTCCACGCCTGGGACAATATGCTGTCAGGCAAGCCGCGATTATTCGAGCAGTGGAACCACTGCGACAGATGTGAGGTGCAGTCTGTATTCTCGGCTGGAGGCTGTCTTTGCACGTCCTGAAAGCAACGCTTGCACTTAAGTCTGAAAGGTGCGATGTATATATATTATTGTTGATATATTAGACAAATCACAGACACTCACTTAATGTGCGTATCGGATAAAACGTTGGCCTCAAAGCTAAACAAATCCTTAAGATCATCGCGTGTGAAATGCTTTTCAGAAGACTCATTGTTGTCTATGATTGTGCTGGACAGGGACTTCTTGTGTGTCTGCCTCTGCAAGATTTTCTCCTCAATTGAACCGCTCTTAAATAAGAGAGAATATATATATTAAATGGAATTGGAATTGATTCGTCACACTTACAGCCACCAAGCGATAGATGTAGCAGGGCTTCTTCTGTCCATCGCGCCAGACTCGGGCCATGGCTTGTTCATCATTAGCCGGATTCCAGTCAGGATCAAACATGAATAAACGATTCGCGCCTATCAAGTTCAGACCACAGCCACCGGCTTTACTGCTTAGCATAAAGAGAAAGCAATCGGTACTGGGATCATTGAATCTGTCCACAACTTTGGAGCGTTTCTTAATCGTCATGGTGCCATCCAAGCGAACATAAGTGTATTTGCGCTTGCGCGCCAGCTGCTCAAACAGATCCAGCGTCTGCGTATAGTTCGAGATGAGCACCACCTTGTCATCGCTATTGGCTCGTATGGCAGCCAGCATAAAATCCAACAGCATAAACTTGCCGCTCAACTCCGGACTCACATCTCTGTAAATATATATCCAGATATTAGTAGGATGTAAAAATACAATAGTTGATAAATTAACTTGGGTTTGTAGTTGGACGGCAAAACATTCTGTGAGTTCTCAAAACCCTTTTCCCTTGCAGCTATTTTCTCGTAGATCAAATCCGGATGATTACACAGCTTTTTCAACGTGGTTATGTCCGCCAATGCCGTCAGCGATGCCTTCTCATTGCAATCTAATGAAAATAGATTTGATTCAGCAAAAATTCGGATTTCATATTGATATTTTCTCACCTGCCAGACTGCGTCGCACCTGATCCGATTTGAGAAAATTCGTATAGATTTGCAATTGGACTGGGGTTAGCTTGACACACACAACCATTTCGAATTTGACTGGCAAATATTTGGTCAGGATTTGATTGGTGCGTCGTATGATGCACTGATTGACCAAGCCAATTAATTCCTGGGTCTTCTGCAAGGCTCGTTGGCGTTCTGCGTCCGTGGAATCGGCATTTTGACCACGTAGAATAGCATTTTCAAAGTTACGTTTGAAATCGGCGGCTGTGCCCAACATCTCCGGATTGACGAAGTTGACCAAACTGAAATACTCCGTCAGATCGTTTTGTATCGGCGTGCCTGAGAGTAAAACACGTCGTTTGGTCTTCAGTCCCATCAGAGCCTGATATGTGAGATTATCGCTGTTCTTAAGTCGATGCCCCTCATCACAGATGACCATGCCCACCTCCGTTTTGCAGAGTATGTGTGCGTAGAGGCGGAATGTTTCGTAGCTGATCAGCAGCACCGGTGTTCCACAGCGCGTTGCTGTATTCATGGCAAACTGCTCCAGAGTTCGTGTCGTCTCTTCCTTGGAGCCACCCTCCATGGCCAGGCAGTGCATGCGGCCGTGCAGCCATTTAGTGAACTCCTTCTCCCAGTTTTTCACCAGCGATGAGGGGGAAACAACAATAGCCTTGGAGATCGTTGGCTTGCAGTCGGCGCTTTGACGCAGCAGCGTCCACGTTAAAGTGACACATTGCAGCGTCTTGCCCAGACCCATTTCATCAGCCATAATACAGCCGTTAAAATTGCCTCGTTTACCTTCCACGCACTCATACATAAAGCGCACACCTTCACGCTGATGTGGACGGAGTACGTTGCTGAGGATTGGGTCAACTACGACATGTACCTTCAACTTGCTCGGATCCATTGACATACGTTCATGTTCGGTGTAGGCCGGCGGCGCATATAGGACTAAAGCATTGCACGCCTGGGGATCGTGCAGGGCACGTCGCACTAAGGTACGACGCACACCCAGCGTACGATTTCCTCCGTAATCTGGCACATAGTTGGCAATGGGTACTTTGAATTTACGCGCCAGCACCTTGGCAATGGCCTGCTCATACTCGCTATTGGCCGTGAAGCGAATAGGGAGCGGAAGCTCTACTTTATTAGTGGCATCCCGTAATGCACTTTGGCGCTTCTGCAGCTCCTCCTGGCAAACACGTTTATTTTTATTTTGTAATGGAGGGGTAAACGCATCCTTTGATTTGATGCGCACTCCCAGTCTTTGACTGGGTGCCAAACTGCGTCTCTATACAAGTAAAGAGTTCAAAGTGATTTACATTAAATTGAAACTATTGAGATTTCACACAATCTGCTCGCTTACCATTTTATTTATTTTTAATTCAAAGGCGCGAGAAGTCAGCTGTTGTCATGCCGTTTAACAACACTGCCAATTTGAGCTGCGTTTGGGCACATTTCCAGGGCAACAATAGAATGACACTTTGCTTTGTTGAAGTATAATACCTATACGAAATCTTTCGGTATTATTAACCCATGAATTTCCTCCTTTTGTTTTTCTTGTTTCGAATAATCAAGTTGGGTTTTAAGTATTAACAAATTTCCGATATACATAAATTTTAAATTCACAAATTTTTCATAAATTGACGGTGTCATCCCAACACAGTTTGTTTTGGGTGACCATAGAGTGCGAAATACAAAGATATAGTTAAATATACATATATACATATTTTACAGCACTAGTCTTTTCGCACTGTAACTTTCCGAATAGAATTGATAAGAACTAGCCATTTAACCAATTTAGGAACTGCCAGCGAGGCTTAAATAAATACGAGCTACAATTACTCATATGTGGCACCATATCTAAATACAATGTGTGCATACTAAACATCTGCAGCGTATAAATTTATCTCGCAACGAGCGGTCGCTGCTCGGGTTTCGGCGATTTGCAGTCGTGGTGTTTTGTTATTGGAGCAGCAGCAGCAGCAGCAGCAAACAAGATTAAAAATAACCCATCTTGAAATGTTACTACTTTGAATGAACAAAAAAAATGCAAACAATACAGCTGAGCACGTCACAAACGCACAAATGCAAGAAAAAGTGCAACAAAAATATACAAATATTTTTGTCAGGTAAGGTTAATGGTCACAAATGTAAAGACCCCATACACACACATATATGTATATTTACGCATATATATGTATGCATGTGCATATATGAATATAATATATACTAATTTTTACTTTTGACAGTCTACCATCCATATATTTAAATGAGGCGCTGATTTCAAATTAAAAGCAGAGAAACTTTACTAAAGCGGACAAAGCGATAAATTAAAATATACAAGTAATACAAAAAATAACACGTTCAAAGTGAAGGTCAACGTCACTAGCAACAAACAAAAACAATAACAAGGTGATAAGTAACGGCAACTGTGGCTGCCAAAAGCGATCGACGAACAGCACCAGCTGCTTGGAATTGGAGCTAGCACGAAAGCTCAAGCTTCAGCTCCCAGTTCCAGTTCCAGTTCCCATTCCGATTCCCCTTCCAGCCAAACGATAGGATGAGCTCGACAACATTGTCGATTGTGGCACAGCGTGTGCTGCTGCCGTCGCTGCTCTCCCTGCTCCTGCTAATTGTGAGCGTAATCAGTGATGATGCCAGCACGATGCCCACCCAAAACATGTCGCACAAGGAGCGCGCCGAACTGCGGTAATTGAACACAGCTACATATAAGCATTTTCTAATATATCCATTGCCTTTGCAGCGAGGAGTCACGCGAGATGTTCTATCATGCATATCATGCCTACATGGAGAACGCATATCCTGCCGATGAGCTGATGCCACTTTCCTGCAAGGGACGCTACCGCGGCGTGACGCCCTCACGAGGCGACATGGACGACATATTGGGCAAGTGAGTATAGCTAAGGAATACAAAATAAAAAAACCCGAAATCATTAAAGCTCGGCAAATTTGTGTTATAGTTATTTGTTATGATTAGATAAAAACTTAACAATAAGTGTAATATATTAAGCTAATAATCGCATTGAAAGTGCTCGACAATCTTATCTTGATTATTGAGTATAAGCAATTTACGATATAATAAATGTTTAGTATATATTTTATCTAAACGTTGTTATCAACTTTAAACTAAACTTTTAAGTAAATATTAGTTTAGATTAAGCTTAGATTTACTCTATTTTTTTATATTACTTTTTTATAATATTACAATTTATTGTGAATAGTATATGAAATCAAAGTAAATTAATTATTGAACTTTTTCTACTTAGATTTTACATAGGGATATATCATGTAATTTTAAAAGTAAAATGTTTTTTTTTTTTGGGAGAAACTTTAACTATATAAGAAGATAAGATTTAGCAAATTTTTAAAATTATTTTTTATTATGATGCAGTGGAGAATCTATAATTAATTAATTAATTTATAGTTCTTAAGATTTAATAGATCGAATATTTTCTATGCTATTTAAATCATCTGATTTCTAGATTAGCCCTACTGATCATTTTTTATAAATCTCTTTTAGTTTCTCGATGACATTGGTGGATTCGCTGGACACATTGGTGCTGCTTGGCGACTTTGCAGAGTTCGAGCACGCCGTTAAGCTGGTCATACGGGACGTGCAATTTGATAGCGATATCATTGTCTCAGTGTTCGAGACGAATATTCGTATGGTGGGCGGCTTACTCTCGGCTCACATACTCGCTGAGTACCTGCAGAAGCAGGCGGATGTGATGCACTGGTACAAGGGCGAGATGCTTGAGATGGCCCGTGAGCTGGGTTATCGCCTGTTGCCGGCATTTAATACCACGACGGGTATACCGCATGCACGCGTCAATCTGCGACTGGGCATGAAGGATCCGCACCTGAAGAAGTCGCGGGAAACATGCACCGCCTGCGCCGGAACCATTTTGCTGGAGTTTGCCGCATTGTCCCGGCTAACGGGCGATCCCATCTTTGAGGTGCGCGCACATGCTGCAATGGATGCACTGTGGAAGCTGCGACATCGCGGCTCGGATCTGATGGGAACGGTGCTAAATATACACTCCGGCGATTGGGTGCGTCGTGATTCCGGCGTGGGTGCTGGCATCGATAGCTACTACGAGTATCTGTTCAAATCCTATGTGCTGCTCGGTGATGACAAGTATCTGGCTCGCTTTAATCGCCACTATAATGCCGTGATGAAGTACGTCAGCGAGGGTCCCATGCTGCTGGATGTGCTGATGCATCGGCCACATGCCAAGTCACGAAACTTCATGGACTCCCTGCTGGCATTCTGGCCGGGACTGCAGGTGCTCTCCGGCGATCTGAAGCCGGCGGTGCAAACCCACGAAATGCTGTACCAAGTGATGCAGATGCACACGCTCATACCAGAGGCGTGGACAGTAGATTTCCAAATACATTGGGGCCAGCACCATCTGCGGCCTGAGTTCATTGAGTCCACGTATTTCTTGTACCGTGCCACCGGCGATCATCATTACCTTCAAGTGGGCAAGCGAGCGCTGAAGACGCTGCAGAAGTATGCGAAGGTCGCATGCGGCTACGCAGCCGTCAACGATGTGCGCACCGGCAAGCATGAGGATCGAATGGATTCGTTTGTGCTATCCGAGACTTTTAAGTATCTGTTTTTGCTGTTCTCTGAGCCCCAGGATTTAATCATCAATGTGGATGAGTTTGTGTTCACCACCGAGGCGCATCTGCTGCCGCTGTCCATAGCCCAGCTAGGGAACTCCACGTTTAGTAAGGGATATTATAAGAAATTCCATAAACTGTATTTAATTGTATTCAATATTTACAGGCTTTCGGCAATCGGACGAGCACAATGTACTCGACTTCATGCGGACTTGCCCCAGTTCCAATAAGCTTTTTCCTGAAAAAGTACGGAAACCATTGCGCAACTTCATTACGGGCTCGTGTCCGCGCACCATCAGTGGGAAGCGACTCAGTGCCCTCGATTTTCAGGCAAGCAATGCGGATCATCTGCGAGCTGTATACGACATGGGCATCACCATGGTTTCGGTAGGCGACCGAAGCCAAGGCAAGGTGCGACTGTTTCATAGTTTCTATAATGTAAGTTTTCTTTTGCTTCTTGCACTTGCTCATCATTCGACGCTTTTCAATTTTGTTTTTCTATATTACATATTGTATATATTACTTATTTATATTGTATTATATATATGTTTCCATAGGCCAAGAGCCAAGAGGAGGGCGAAATGGGCTTGCAGTTTATGCAGGAAATGCTGGAGCTAACCAAGATGCAGAGCATGAACCAGCTGGCGCAGCTGCAGGTGCGTAACTCAATTGATAAGAATAGTTCGAAGAATTTGATAATGGTGAGATTTTGAGCGACAATATTTAGTTTATCTATTGAGTAAGCTTCATGTCTGTTATTATTGCCAAAGACTATTTAAATTTGTAATGGATTCAACTAATATGCATTTCTGTTTTAGGCTGTTGCTTATGCTTTGGATGAGCAGTCGCAGGACTGGACCGCTCTGATGGCCGGCCCATCACACTTCAGTCCAGAGCTCATTGGTGAACAGTTTGTCGAGGGTGAAATTGTGCTGGCCAGTCCGTTGCGCGCCTGCGACGAGAAGCTGGAGAACGCCAGCGATGTATCTGGGAAAATACTTGTCGCGGAACGCGGTGATTGCACATTTGTGAGCAAAGCGCGTTTGGCACAAAAAGTGGGCGCCACGGCGCTGATTGTCTGTGATAATGTATCAGGTTCTTCCGGCGAGACGCAACCCATGTTTGCGATGTCCGGCGACGGCAAAGATGATGTCGCCATACCCGTCGTCTTCATGTACAGCCAGGAGTTCGCCAAGCTGTCGGCGGCGATGCAGCGCCGTGCCCAGCTGCGTGTTCGCATCATGCAAATGGTGGAGTTCAAGCGCTGGCAACTGGCCAAAGAGGCTCATCAGAATGAGACAGCGGCAGCAGCGGCGGCTGCTGCACTGGCCGCAGGGACGATGCCAAAGAAAAAGCCAGACAAGGAGTTGTAGTGACTGCTCCAAAGTGCGTGTGGACCCTCCTCGCTTTAACGCTTCGATGTGGCGCCTTCTTAAGTTCTAAAGTGCTTTTCGATAAACATTTCACTAATTAAACAATCATATATAGCGTATATAACTTTATAAATCTGAACTTTCGTTCGCAGCAGGCGTATGCGAATCTTCTTGTACTTTACTGTATAAGTAAGAACTACATTTAAAGCTAAAATATCAATCCGATTGGGCTCATTAGCTCTCCACCTCCGTCGGTCGCCCAACTGTTAAACAACAGTTTTTTTTTAGCATTTCATTGAACATTTTAAAGTTGTTTCTCTAAAAAGCGTTAGCATTACTAAGCTTCCTAGTTAGGCAGCTGCCAGGCTGTTCTATCTGAGTTTTGTATCCGATATGTATATTATAATATAGATATGTGCATATATATATATATAGTGTATCTGTATAGAATCGTACTTATAGACCATTAACATTCACCATTTTTATATGAATTTTACTTTCGTGTAAGTATATCTTCTGTAAATAAATTAGCTGGTAGTAAGAAATAAATATAACAATTGTACTAATAATAACTAGATCGTAATGTTGTATTTGTAACGATTAAAAGAATGTGTAGCTGAAATTTATTAGTTCATATACCAAAAAAACGTTTAAAATACATCATTTAAAATAATACAATTGTGTTCCAATTAATTGCAAGGAGAAAGGCCCGCCCTATGTCTATAATGTAAAATGTCAAATTGTTTAATTTATTATTAGATATATTTATATATATTCTCTTTTTCATTCAGTTTGTTTTAAATTTGTTTATATTAAATTTAACACTGCTCTCGTATGCTAGTTGTATGCCTAAAGCAATGTTTTCTTTAAGAAAATAAAAATAAACATTTTACGTAAAGCTTGACCTGAAAGCTTAAACTAAATTAAAAAGTAAATTAACTGGTCTTCATACTTCCTAGGCAACGATTGATATTGAATTTCGATTAACGTATTTACATACATCAATAGTGTATAAATATGTATGTGTGTATGTGTGTGTGTTTGTGTTTGTGTATGTGTATATATAAAGATTTATGGCTTAACTTAAACAGATAACGATACTACTTCAAAAGCATCTGTGGTTTTATACATTTAGTTATATTTAGTAATAGATGGTAGGATGCTACAGACAAATTTTGGTAGGTATTAAAGAATTCGTTAAAAAAGTAACTAAAAAAAACTATATTCAATTTTCGATCCCAATCTGATTTAAAACGACGAGGAATGCGTGGCTTGCTTTTAGATGTTCTTCTCGTGTTAGGTTGTCGAACCCCATTTTTGTGAGTTCTCTACACGGACACGGGCAACTGCCGGGGTGCGCCAACCGTTGATTCCGCCGTATTCTTCGCGTTCGTTATCAAGGTCTGATGAGCAGTGGCCAACTTCAGCACATGATTGGAAATGCTATCCACGACCAACGTGTTCGGCGTCATAGTTATAACCTGGGACTTTTGTCGCTTGTAGAATCGCTGATTGCTCTGGGGCGCCAAATAAATTAGCTGGCGCGGATCCGCCGTGTTAATCCACATTTCATCGTCCCTTGGTGACTTCAGTATCACATGATCCCCTGTATTGACGGCCACCAAATCTGAATCGAATTGTGGCGAAGGCAGACGATGAACGTGCAACACACGATGCGTTGGAGCGGCATGAGACAGCTCACAGGCAATGATGCGAAGTTCCGGCCATTTGTTCGGCTGCTTGACATGTTGATACAACACAAGAAGGCTGCTCTGATCCATCTCAAAGCTTGGGAAATGCATGACGCCCAGATTCTGGCCCAGATCGAAGCCCAGGTCATAGTTCATTAACGTATCACCGCTTCGATGATCCCAAATAGTTATACGCGTCTGTCCATAACCAATCAGGCGATCCTCCGTCAGGCACTCAATGTGCTTCAACTCATGACGCAGCTGCTTGAACTCCCGTATGCTGGCCAGCGTATCCAGTGTGGGTGTCAGCGAGTACTTGCAGATGCCAGCCCGCGGCTTGCCCACCATCAAATCCTGCTGCCAGGCCATGACAAAGTAACGCGACTCCGTTATGCTCGTGTAGATGACCTGGTTCCATTCGCTAAACATTAAACATATCAATTTAATTATTTATCTGTTTATAAGGGGAGTAGATATTTTGGACTCACCAGTTGACTGCATCAAGATGCACCGAGTGCATCTTGGGCCGCAGCTCCTCCTCACAGTAATAGTAGACATTCACATACAACGACAAAAGGTTGCTCTCGCGCTTATGATGGTCCAGCGGATGGCTGCGCATCTCAATGTAAACCGGCGTCGAGTTGTGCGTGCACAGCCGATTATCGAATGGTGCCACAATTTCAATGTCTAGTGGATGATGAGGGGGGGAAATACAATATATAAAATAGTATAACATAATTAAACTAAAGGCAAGCTTTTACCGTTGGTAAGACGACGTGTTGAGCCCATAGGTACCCATCGCTGCATGAGGCTTTCATCGGCCTTCTCTGAGTCCGCAGATGATTTGCGTGATTTGTCATTCGTGTTCGAGCCAAATACATCGAATGTGTGTTGTGCATTCGCCGCCGCCGCCGCCTCGTGGCCCTCATCCTTCTGCAGCACTTGGAAAATTTTCGAGTACTTCCAAAACGAGACCAATTTCTCCTGCACCACAATGAGCTGATCGAGCTCAAAGTATATATAGAGCACCTTGCCATTCTTTCCCGCCAGCGGGTTTTGTAGCTCGGTCAATCCTTTTGTCAGGGACAAGAGGCCACCTGGTTGCGATGGGTGAATGTTTGACAATTGGAATGCATTGGTGTTCTGTGCTGTGCCAGCTACTTGGCGACGGCGTCGAGAAAAGTGTGGTGTGCGCTGCGGGGTTGGCGGGGAGATTGGATAGTTTAACGAGGGTTTGCTCAGCTGCGCAAAGGACGAGGTAACATCGAAGAAGCCTTCAGGTGCCGTCTGCCTCTGGGGCTTTGGCGACTGTGGCTGTGGCTGCTCTGCCAGTGGCATCTCCTTGGGCTGACACACAGCATTTACATAATGACGCACTGCCGCACTGTACATCGGCGGACTGACAATGGAGTTATTCGTGATGAACTCATGAATGTCCATCGGCAAGTTGGGAGTCGGTTGCAGCGGCTGTTTTGCACTCAAATCGGGCACCGGTGGGCCCACGTCAGTATTCCCTGTTTCCTTCGGCGGCTGTTCCTCTTTACTTCGCGTCGATGGCAGAGATTTGGTGCGGAAGCGCTTACGTCTAACCACGACATTGGGTTCCACTACCGGCAGCTTCAGCTTCTTCGGCGTAGGCGGCGATGACTGTTGCTCTAGACGATTCAGCAGCGAGGCTCCATGGGTGATCACCACTTGCTCCGGCGGCGGTGGCGTCTTCTTGACTTTCCTCTTTGCAACTTTGGTTTGTTTGGCTGGTGGTGCGGAGCCACCGGCCAGTCGCTTGCCCCGCCCGTGAGCCGCCGTGTCCGTCAGCTCGTAGCTCTTTAGCAGGCTGACCTTGCGATTGCGCAACAATTTCGAGTTCAAATGCGTCGTCGACCGCGTTACCAAATCGCGTTCGTTTGGCGTAGTTGCGGTGGTGGCACCACCGGTGGTTCGACGACGCTTCGATGACTTGGCCATCATCTTTTGTAGCATCTTACGCGACGGCCTGGCCTCTGGCGGCAGATCGGGTTTCCGTTTCTGCTGCAGGCGCTCTGGTGGCGATGGTGGTGTTGAGGTCTTTGCTTCCGGTTTCGCATTCGGCGGCGGGGTGGCATTATTCAAGGACTTCACAATGTAAATGGAAGGCTTGGTTTCACGCGCCTGGCGCAGACGATTCTGCATGCACTCGTGCAGCTCCTTTTGGGCTGGCGCTGCCGAGGCATACACCTTGGCAAATGCCGCCTCCAAGGACATCGAGTGGTAGTCGTTGGGAGCCATGACGGCAGCGCCCTGAGGATGCTCCTGGTCATCGGCCTGAGGATGGTAGTAGTACTCCACAGATGTACCGGCCACTACAGACGGCCTGGGGTATATGAAGGAGCTGTTTGGTGCCGGCAGCATTGAGTTGCCACTGAGACCCGTCTTTTTGGTGCTTATGGTAATGGCGTTATGGCTGATGGTGCTGCTGTCATCGCTGATCAACTGCTGATCAAGCTTTTCATGGTGCTGTTGCTGCTCCTCAAGTTGATCTTGCTGTTGATCCTGCTCCTGCTGCTGCACCAGTTGCTGATCCTGCTGCTGCTGCTGCTCCTGCTGCTGCTGCTGCTGCTGCTGTTGCTGCTGCTGCCGTTGTCTTCGTTTTCCGCGAACATCGCTGCGCATTCGATCCAGCTGCTGCTGTGTGCGCACACGCAGCGAACGCCGCGCCACATTGCTGTTGGCCAGCTCCCGCATGGCGGTGGCCACCGCATTGGCCGTGGCCAGCTCCGTGAGTCCAAGGTAATTGCAAAACTCGTGCTGCTCATAGAACTGGGCATCATGATGGAACTCCACGCTATTCGCGCGACCTTTGAAATAAAAAGTGATAAATTATAGGTTAGAGAAAGAAAGACAGACAAAGAGAAAAAGTAAAAAGAGTAAGATAGAAAGGGACCGTAACAATTATATTTCATATAGAAGCAATAAAAAAATATAAATAGGTATTTATCGTTATTAAAAAATATCAATTTATATCATATTTTAATATTTTAAATATTTTGAAAGCAATTTGAAACGAATATTAAGATCAATATATATTGTTATTAATTTAGAAATCGATATTAAGTTAATAAATCTCTATACATTTTTTTGTCCAACATTTAGTGTTTAGTCGTACTACTATTTATTTTATCATAACTGTATATAGGTCTATATATGTTCTAGCTCTTTTGTTTTAAAAGATATTTCAATTTAATTTCAACTTTCAATTTTTACAATAAAAATTAAGTTGTATAAAACAATTTTTTTTTGTTAAATTCAAAAATCTCATTTACGGGCCCTGATATTAATATTCACTTCTTTCTCACTCGGAACACTTACCTGATGACAGACGTTGGGATTCCTGCTGCTGTTGCTGCTGCATCAGCATATGGCTCTGATCTCGTTCCCTGGCACTCGTCATTGGTCCTTCCAGCTGATGCTGCACAGTTTCCCCTTGATGAGTTTGCTTGGCAATCGAAGAGTATTCATGGCATTCGTTGTACTCCCCCTGCGCAGTGGACGGCGCACAATTACCCAGATCTGTCGTGGACGTTTCCTTTGAGTCCACACACAATGGCAGAAACTTTTGTGTCTGCGTCGCCTTGATCATCGCCTCCGTTAGATCTGATTTGCCTCTTAATTGGGGCACCAATGTGGTGGATGATGGATTAACCACTACCTCATAGCAATCATCGTCGTCGTCATCGTCTAGGATAATCAGCTCGGTCTGCTGCACCGGCACCGTGTGCAGTAGACGTCTGTACAATGGTCTCTTCTGCCTGACTACATCATCACTGGAATATGGTGTGTCCGGTGCTCCAGTGGCGTCCACCTCTTCCTCCCCTGACTGCTCTTGCATGGACTGCGTCATTTTCAAGAAATTTTGTCGCAAATATTCACAGAACTCGCCAAATGTCTGCTGTTTGGCTGGCTCAGCCTCATGCTGTTGGAAGACAGCCTCAAAGTTCTCCACATCCTCGACAGCCTCACAGCTATGCGCACAATTCCACGTGATCACCTTCTCCTCCAGACTCAACTGCGGCTGCGACTGGCATATGTTGGCCAGCCGGCGATCCATTGCATCCGCGGAGAGCGTGTTCTTCAACAGAGGCATATACTTTCGCTGCCTGGGCGGAGATTGCTCGTCCGCTGTGCCCACATCATCGTCGTAGTCATCATAGTCGCTGCCATTTGGCATCGAAGTGGAACTAACTGGAAACTCTGTGGTGCTGCTGTGGGGTATGGCAGCCGTAGCGGTAACTGTAGCTGCCGTAGCTTGAGGATCTACATCATCCATGGCATGCGGCTCCTCAAGACTGCTGGATATGTTGAGTTGGTGCTGCTGAGGGTGCTCCCGTTCCATGGCCACTTGTTGTAACTGCAACTGCAAATTGTTCTCCTGCTCATTCACTATACAATCGTCATCATGGTCCTCCAGCTCATGGTCGTATACCTCACAGATATCCGGACGATCGTCCACATAGGAGTCACTCGCCTGATTTGGATCTTCTTCGACTCCATCGAGCAATAGTTGCTGCTGCTGCTGTTGGTGGTGCTGGTGTTGATGTTGGTGCTGCTGATCCAGGGCCGCATCACTGAGATAAACATGGGTTTCCGCATTGGGCTCCTCGAACTCCTCATTACAATAGCTGACGCCATTGTTGAGCCGCTCCTGCTCGTTTGCTGGCTGCAGACCCATCAGGTAGGCACGCTCCATCTCATGATCCGCGTGAACACCGTGGGCAGCCACTATAATCTCACAGCAATGATCATCCGTCAGCAATACAACATTTTCATCATCGTAAATGACGCAGTCGGCATGCGACTGTTCAATTACATTCTGGCAATCGAGGGTGACCTGCTCCTGGATCGGCTGATCCGACTCGGCTACATTGATGTTGCCATTTGTAAGCAAATAGTTGGCGGATGTGCCTGCCTCCAGCACTGCTATTGGCGTACCTAAAAATGACGATGGAATGGGATGAGTAGTAGAAGAAGAGGAATCAGTGGCCAACCTACTTGTAAGCTGTGTGTTGAGATAACCGTGATTCGACCTTTGGCATTCAATGAACTTATCCATGTTACGGAACATGCCATATACATGTGAAGGGTTGCCAGCGTCCTCAGCCTCAGACGTGTCGCTGTAGTCGCGCAGTCCATCATCGAAGCCCTTGAAGCCAGGGCTCTCGGAGTTAGCTAACAAGCTGCGTATTTCCGTATCATCCGATATGAACGGCAGCATGTTGTCTCGTGAGGGATCCACCTCCTGGACATTTTCATTTGGTTGTTGCAACAACGTCGACTCCGCTGACGGCCGACCAAAATCCGCATTTGTTGTTGTCACTTCTGCTGTGCCGGAGGCCGGCGGTGAGAAAATGTCAAGTAATCGCTCCTCGGCCGCAGCGTACTCCTTCCGAGAGGCTCCTCCAGATACTGCTCTTCGCCTGGGCATTTTCTTGTGTTATGAAATTTACTGAGCACCGCGAATTGAGGGAAGCAACCAACACTTCGCCACTAGCTCACGATGCAGCGTTTTAAGCAAAGAAATCGTTTGAGACAATTTTTTAAATAATAGTTTTCGGAATTTAGCACGTGAAATTTAAATAAAATAAGCTAATCACTCGGTTCTGTCCTCTAAACAATGCCGAAATCGAATCTGACATGATGCGCGTAGGTCTGTTTGTTTATTAATTGTAATGGGTACGCACACATCTTATATTATTTCATTTTTTCAACAGTCCACTTTATATCCCTATTTTAAGAACGCACGAAAAACAAATTTCTTTGGGAGCAACAAATCGCGGCACTTGTCGGTATGTGAAGAAGAAGCATTGAGTATCGTTTATGCGCCGCCCTTTATCAAGATTTTGTATTCACACAAAATTCTACATACGGTCAATTTTTGTTGTGGTTCTCGACTAGATACAGACATCTTATTTTGTAAAACTATTTTTAGTAATAAAATTAAGTTGTTAGCCATTACTAAAATATTTTTAGTTAATTATAAGTGTTATTGCGAATTAATCTTAAGCTCAAAGCTTCCCAATTGAGATGTAAGCATTTCATGCGACTGGCTATTATTTTTGGTATTTTATGCATTTCCCTGATACAGCCACACTGTCAATCAGCTGTTAGTTTTGTTTAAGGGAACGTAAATTGAGCAATACGTTTGTGGAGCGACTAGAACATCAAAATTACACACACTTGAGAACACCGAGCCGTTCGCGCGCTGATAAGCAAAACAAAAACTAAGTAGCTGCTTCGGGACTGTCGAAATAAAAATATTAAACGTACTCAGAACTCGGCACAAACAACATTAGGCGCTCGAACTGTGAACGTCGCCTCCGTTTCTTCGTATAATAATCAATGTGCTTTTAGTTCGGTATTTTCAGTGTATATTTAAAATCTGCATATATAAATAAATATATATATGTATTATTCGTGATTCTTGTTTAGGACAATCTCTAGTCGAAAAGGAAAATTATAAAAAAATTCTATAATAATGAGTGACAAATTAGTGAACGGTACTTGCAACGGCAATGGCAATGGCAACGGCGATGTCAGCAACAAAAAATGCAACGGTACAAGAAAGGAAGTACGCGTATGGTGCGATGGCTGGTGAGTCAGTTTGTTGATGTTTCCAAATACATACATGCATACATACATCTAAATGGGGTATGTAACTGCGTGTGACGTCTATCTGTTGAAATATTTCAAGTGCATAGGTGTATGAAAATAATACTATACAATTATTTCTATTTTCTATTCTAACGGCATTTGATTTTCAATTGCGTCAATCTTATCAATACAAATAGTTGTAAATATAGTCCGTCTAGAGATAGATTAGCCATTCATTTGAATTAAATTAGGTCCAAGGTCGGAACTAAAAGCGAAACCCGTGCTACTTATTACTTGGAAGAACTTCCATGCATACATATGTATACATACATACATACAATCACGACGTAGTGCTACAAATGATCGAAGCAATAGCCAATAATTTATCTAGTTCTCTATAGCAATCGTTGCGTTTGATTATACATTATTATATTCTCTACACAGCCCGTTTGACCGGTTTCATCATCTGTTAGCTGATCGGGCTAGACACATGTATGTATGTATAATGATTCTTTGTGATGTGCAGCATACAAGGACTTATTACCCACATACAAATGTACGTCTGTATGTACATACATATGTATGTATGTCTGTCTGTATGTATATGCAAATGTCAATCAAAAGAGACTTCCGCAATTGTTCTCTTCTGCTTTGACATCCTCTGTCCCTCTCTCTCTTTCCTTCTCTCTCTCTATCTCTCTCGCATGTGCCTTTAGAATAGATGCACACGCCCAAACATAACAGCATCGCGTGATTCTCTGTATGTACACCATGCTGTGTACAGCTGTGGGAGCAGCATAGCCTCAGCTCTTCTTCACACTCTTCAACGTCATCATCCCCCTCATTCTCAGTTTACTTCTCGCACGTTTCTTCGGGACTGGACATGGTTTACGTGGCCTTCCGTTGACTGTGGGCCGGTCGGCGTCTGCCCAATCATCACGTGATTTTCTTTGCGCGCATGCTCCACACTCGCCACATTTGGTCGGCCTACATTTGGTCTGCCGGACGCGCGCCATTGACCCAACTCGCAAATCGACGACGTCATTGTCGGCGCATTTGTAATTTTAAATACATACATACATACTGTGTGAAACTACATAAAAATAGTGTTGGTAATCAGTGTTAAATACCGAATAATTTGTAAATATTATGTGCATATGTATACGTTATATATGTATATATTACACTATCTCTGTAATTTACGCTGTATATTATGATATACCACCCTTAATCTAGAGAGCTATTTAAAAATAATTATAATTGATATATAACAGTAATTAAATATATATAACCAAATTTTTAATTTACTTGAAAGGTGAACTCATATTTCATTGTATATATATGAAATATGAAATTGATTTACATAAAACTATACTATATGTATTTTATAATATGTGATATATTTTATATCATCAACTCCTTAATTTAGAGAGTTTTTTAAAATGAAAACTTGAGAACTAAATCAGTATTTTATTGCAGTCTTAAATGTGTTCAGCTCTTACAGGATATCTGCTAGTGCAGCATTGCAATTTGCATATTTTGTGTTTGCTCGTTTGCATAATTAAATTGACATTTTGCATTGTAGTCAAGGTCAGCGGTCAAAGCAGCGCCTTGCAAATCACCAGGGAAACTTTGTAAAGGGCAACTGTAAATAAAAACTTAAAATTGGTATATATATATATATATATATATATATATATATATATATATAACATATATACTATATATGAGTCTACAAATATATATGCATATTTTTCAAAGAACATTTGAGTAAACAAAATAACTAAACTTTTATTATAGCTTAGTTTTGAAACAGGAAACAAATATTTTTTTTTTTACCTTATATTTAAATTTAAAGTAAACACTTTCTTTGCGTACTATAGGTTATATCTTAACAAATTCAGATAGTAGAGCAAACTGCATTCAAAAGTAGGGTATCATATGTCAACGAATTTGTGATATGATATAGCACACCTGTCTTACATGATAAGCAAAGTGTGGACTATAAATACAATATAACAACTTTATCAAATATCAGAACTATCTATAATAAATATTGAAAGACATAGATACACACAGACACACATACATACCTATTCTATATGAGCTGTTAAAACTATAAAAAAGGTAGTTCCCTGATAATACTCATAGAAAATAAAGATTAAATGTACTTAAATTTCGAATTATAACAGCTGACTCACTTGAAAAAGAAATTTCTGTTATGTGTATGTATGTATGTATATGTATGATGTGTATTACGTATGTATATATATATATATATGTAATTAGATCAATCATTAAATACGATTTAAATATAGGCCAGAGTTTTTTAGAGCACGTTTTAAAAATCATATTTTATAACTGAACACTTTCCGGGTACACTGAATGATTAGTGCCACATGAGCAGCAACAGCAGCAGCCCCATGGTGATCTAGGGTCAATGAGCATTGCTCGTTGGGATGGCTAAGCGCTGATGGGAGATAAGAAGAATCATGCGAAATCCATTCAGCACCAGCTGTGCCTCAGTCCCAGCCCCAGCTCAGCCCAGTCCATGCTATAAATAAGTAACAAAAATATATATGTACATTCATGTGAGACGTGGCCCTTTAATCTCTAGAAATCGAAACGGTTTCCCATCGATAGGAAAGATCATTGACGCAAGCAAGTTAGGATGCATTGTGGATTGCTCAAGAATTTGTTTTTATTGATGTCGTGTCAATGAACTTGGGCCATCCGAAAGCAAATGTAAACCACTTGGGGCATCCGTTGCGCCTCCCTCAGCATACATACACACATACATTTATTTATATATATGCAAATAAGTATGCATGTATGTATGTAATGCGGCTTTGTCGCTATTTCTGTGATTCGGTTATCGCGGGAGCGCAAATTCTACTCTGAATCGCGTGATATTTTCTTAATCAGCAGCAGTCAGCGTAATTCAATTGATTAAAGCCCCAGCAGAATGTGCTCTGTGATCCTACACTCATGTGTATTATAAACGTATATATTTATATATATATATATATATATATATATATATATATATATATATATATATATATATATATATATATATATATATACTTCCATTCGACACAGATTTCTTGGGTGTCGCAAAATCTCCGGGAGCAAAGGTTTTCCATTGGCTGCTGCTTCTCATTGTTGTTTTAATCAATGATGATTTGACCACCTCCGCTACGTCTACCAAATATACAGTTTGTTGTTAGGGCCGTCTTCAGAACATTATCAGTTCAATAGCATTCAGAATTGGTTCTTAAAAAGTCAACTGAATGACGTCGCACACATCCGAGGGCTTAGTCTTATGACTAGTTGAAATTCGGTATGCTATGGGCTAATCTATATCAAAGGTCATGCTTTGATGAATTCCTTTGTATTACCTTACCTTATATAAGCCATTACGACGTTATCCAGTATTTCTAATCGATTAGTAATATGAGTCGTGGCACAGTTTGACGATTCGATAAAGGTGACGTCGTGGCTTGCTATCTTTATTGCCTTACCTGGCACCTGGAATTCGATTGGCATGCTCGTCGTAGCCCTGAGTTGATTGACTTATCAGTTGTTATATATATATATATAATTTCATTCCTTGCGGCTTAGTGAATCGACTGTCTTGTATAAACAATAATTATTTATTTGCAATTAGCTGGCCTCGCATCGCATTGATATCATATATTAAGTTATCTAACAACAGTTTCTGCTAATCATTTAAGGAATATTGTTATATATTAAACGAAACATGAGTAAGAAAGCTCTAGTCACGATGGTCGACTATGAGATCCCCTCCTGAACCCTGTAAGGAGCTGATATTCCAATTATTCTACGAATACACACGAACGCATAAACACGCGCTCTGCTAGCTGCGCAGTTAGCAGCGACTGCGGTTGGGCTGCAGTTCGTGCTATATAATGAGAACTTATTTGTTGAATTAATCCTTTGTAGTGAAACTATCTTCATCAAACTTTCCATTAAAATGCGTGTATTTGCCAAAGTACAAGTCTCCAGTACTTGAAATACGTTTAATTTCGAATTTGGGGGAAGGGGGCGTGGTATCCAAAATCTATAAATTACAAAAGATTAACATTCATCAAGCTGTAAATCTGAGGTCTCTTGGTCAAACAGTAGTTAAAATTTAAAAAACGAAGTCCAATTTTCGACTATTGTCGATAAAAAAAACATGTGATGACTCACCGAGTATACATTTTCTCTAGCTCTTGTATCTTCTGAGATCTCGGCGTTCATACGGACAGACGGACATGGCTAGATCAAATCAGCTCAGCTGATCAATACATTTTCACAAAAACATACCCAAACATTTTCGACGGGCTTAGGGCATAGAAAAAAAGTATAAAAACTCTAGTCGGGGGTATTCGACTAGGAGATCCCCTGAACACCTAGGTAATCCTAATTTTTAAATATATACACTCCACTGCTGTAGCATAAAGTGTGAAAATGCTAACTTTTTCATATATTGGCTACATTTGCAACTGAACTCCAAATTAGCAAATTTGGTCAAATTTGGAGATGGTATCCAAAAATAATAACAGAATTCAAATTTCAAATTTAGAATTTGAAGATTGAATGATATAAGAAATAAAGCGAAAATACGATAGTTATCTATTTAACAGGGAACCTCATAAAATTTAAAGCCTCTAGCTCTCATAGGTTCTGAGATCAAGCAGACAGGGCTAAATCGAGTCAGCTCGTCGCCCTGATAAAGAATATATACACTTTTTAACGTCTGCCACGCCTCCTTCTGCCTGTGACATACATTTTAATCAAACCAATATACAATTTTTCCCCATTTTCAATGGGTTCAGGGTATAAAAGCAAATGGAATTTAATGTTTTGGTTTTGGCAAGCGTTGAGTATATTTATCTAGAAACTGACATCCTGTCTAAAATAAAATATATTTATATTGTTATAATATTTGCCCTTATAATGCGCTGGCTTATCTAACATTTGGATAACAATAAAATGCCACAATCGGACAACAAAATTGGCAAAATTGTTTTGGTTTTGGCAAGGTTTGAAAATATTTAACTGCATACTCTATACCATTGGGGGCTTCCCCATATAAATCACTTTCTTAGCTAGCATTTGGATAACAATAAAATACCAAAAATAGTTACACGAATCAATTTCGCAAGTTTTAGGACAAAAAAAATTGGGAATTGTTTAATTAAGCCGTCTTGGCACGTAGAAAACATTTGCCAAGAGCTTGTCACGTGTTGGCTAGAACTGCGCTTGGATTCCAACATTCCACTCATTATATATGTACTATATATATATATATATGACACATAGCTGCACAAATCAATGGAAATCATCGAGTCTCACATACAAGTATCTCTGCGATTCACAACTGATGATCGTGTCCAAAGTGCGACGACGCCGACGTTCGGAAAAGAAAGAAAAAGTGGAGCAATTGGAGCAAATGGCGTCCGTCTTTGGGGGCCAGACATTGACTTATTCGCACTTTGAGTTTGAGTTCTGCCTCTCTGGCTTTGTTTGCTTTACTCAAGCACATACATTGTTCATTTGAATATTTGTAATTAAAGTCTCTATAGTTAATTGAATAATGTTTATTTGCTTAACTCAAAATTTGCTACTTGCGAATTTCTATTGTTTTTTGCTGGCTTTGGCACTTTTTGTGTAAATGTCAAAAGTCACACGTGCTGAATTTTTGCGGATCGAATTTTTCCGCTTTGTCAACAACATATTCATTAATTGTCGCCGGGAAAGTATATGAACCCGGCTATGAATGGAAAACTTTGCCGTCCGCGCGCTAATTCAGTTGCTATAAACGACGTCAGGGTTATCTGGTACATTTAGCTAATGCTTCACATGAATCAGCCGTCAGGGATCGCATCATATTCGATTACAACAAGGTCGTTTCAGTTCATTGGAAACTTGAGCTCAATCAACTCGGAGCAATATTGTAAATGGCATTAGCTAGCTAACTAATTGAAACATCTATCAATAGACTTTTATTTTAGTTAGTCGTATTTTACAGAATCAGCTAGTTAAATGCATTGGCAACTTGAACTCAATCAACTCAGAGCAATAAATGGCATTAGCTAGCTAACTATAGCTAACTAATTGAAAGATCTACCTATAGACTTTTACTTTAGTTATTCGTCTTTATCGGATCCAAAACTTAATTAATTCAGTTTTTTGGGTACTTGAGTAAGATTGTAAATAGTATTATTATAAGGTAATTGATAAAGCTTATACTAATAATAATCTATAAACAGACTTTTTCTTTAGTAAGTCGTCTTTTCCAGATTTCAAACTTAATTAGTATAGTTCATTGGGAACTTGAGCTCAATTAACTTGCAATAATATTGTAATAGTAATAGACTTTATTCGTGTAATAACTTGCTTCCACTAAACCGAATGTCACCAAGGATGTTACTTTAGGTAGGGATGTAATTTTCCAACGAACTATCTTATTATTGGTACGGCCTGTTGAGAAGTTTGCGTATCCCCACCATAAATTTTCAAGGTCCGAGGAGAAAATATCGACACAACAGTATATGTCATGCTCTTCTAGCCCATCTACCATATCTCTCTGCGAAAGACTTCCATGGTAGTACGGCTATAAAACAGAAAAGAAAACTCTTCCGATATCTCTCGACGGCTTCTTTATGGTCGTTCCTGTTGCCAGGATGAGCACGAGGCCCATATTTAATAACAAACGGATACTCAACAGGTTACGGAATTGGAACCGTATTCCCTTTCGTTCAAAATTATTCAAGTGTATAAAAATCGGTATATAGGCACATAGATTTTGATTTTTCTTTACTTGAAAATTTTCAGATGGCGCCAACAAAATATTTTTATTACAAAAAAGCTTTGTTTATTTTGGAACGCTCCATGTAGATAGCTAACGAACAATAAATCACTAGACTTTTACATTATTCTGTCGTCTTTACCGGATCTGAAACTTAATTAGTTGAGCACCATGCGCTGTGTTGCTTCTATAGCAGATAAGGTCTTAACATTTACAGTTTCCTACATATTTGGTTTCTCTTTCTATTCCGCTGAAATTGATAAGGAAATGCACTTTGTTATATTTGGGGGCGGAAACAAGATACAACCACGACAGCTACAACGTGGTTAATGAGTGTTAATTTTAATGCCTGTTTTTTATAATTGACAGCTATGATATGGTCCACTTTGGGCATGCCAATTCACTGCGACAAGCCAAGGCACTTGGCGATAAAGTAATTGTTGGCATACACACCGATGAGGAGATCACCAAACACAAGGGACCGCCCGTTTTCACCGAGGAGGAGCGTGTCAAAATGGTGAAGGGCATCAAGTGGGTCGACGAGGTGGTTCTCGGTGCGCCCTACGTCACCACTCTCGAGGTTCTCGATCAAAATGACTGTGATTTCTGTGTGCATGGCGGTAAGTGGCTTATCAATAATGTATCTCTCCACTGACTAATTACTGTTAACCTCATTATAGATGACATCACAATGACGGCCGAGGGTGTGGACACATATCATCTGGTCAAGTCGGCAAACCGTTACAAGTGAGTGACCTATAGAATATTGCAGGTCTTTTTTAAAACTAATCCCTCTCTCTCTCTCTCACTTTCTCCTCTGTTCACAGGGAAGTCAAGCGCACCGCTGGCGTTTCGACCACAGACCTCGTGGGTCGCATGTTGTTGCTCACACGCAACCACTTCCGTCAGGGCACAGCCGAATATGATATCGAGAAAGAAGGTAGCAGCATACGCTTGTTACTTACTTTAATTAATAAGTTTTAAGTTGCGTTCTTTTATGTGCATCCACCTCATCAGCCAGCTGTTACTCTCATATACTCACACACTGTTTACTAACCTGAACTAACAACTAATGTTGCTTTGGACACTCTCTTTTTTTATGTCTTTCTGGTACTTTCTCCTTTACGATTCTTTTATTTCGCTGCATGTTGAATTAACACTTACACACATACGAAACAACAAAAACACATTCAAAACCCAAGATCCAAGTATGAGGAGAGAAGCAAAGTTATAACTTCCTAATATTTAGACCCCATACCTATATAATTAATACGAACCTTAATGGGCTACGCACGCTTTGCTTTTAGTTGGTTGAATAATCTTTCCCGTTAGAATCTGTCTACATAGTCCGTAGCAAACTTTGAACCTGTAACAAAATGAAAAAACATTTGCTTTATTTTGCTCTCTACATCTTTACTATTTCTCTTCTTTTTATTTCTATGTGCGCACTGTTTACCACTAACCAAAACTCTCAAAAATCAAAAAACCTATGAACTAAAATCTCAAAATCCCGTGCGTGTTGCCGCCCCGCGTTCAAACCAAAATGAATATCCTTGAAAATATCTATTATATATGAAACCTGCAATCAAATGAAATCGAAATGAAATATCTAATCAAAATCTAACTGTAATTTGCGCTATTTAATGTAATGCTCATATCTCTTCCAATCAAAAAATCAAAATTTCAAAAATTCAACAATTTGATAATTCGATCATTAATGAAACAGCAAAACTTTTAAAAATTCAACAACTGCAATCCCGTTTAGGTTCATCGAACATGGGTCAGGATTCAACAGCCAAGAGTCCCTGGACCGGTTGCAGCCAGTTTTTGCCAACAACACAGAAGATCATCCAGTTTAGCGATGGCAAATCACCTAATCCCGGCGATAAGATAGTAAATATAAACACAAATAATATTTATTGATTGCATTGCGTTAATTGTTGTTCTGTACGCAGGTGTATGTGGCCGGCGCATTTGATCTCTTCCACGTGGGTCATTTGGACTTTCTGGAAAAGGCTAGCAAATTGGGCGACTATTTGATTGTGGGCCTGCACACAGATCCCGTTGTCAACTCCTACAAGGGCAGCAACTATCCCATTATGAATCTGCATGAGCGTGTGCTCAGCGTCTTGGCCTGCAAAGTAACTAGTGCCAAAGGACAGCCTCATCTCTCAGATACTAAGAACTTTCTTCTCTGCATTTGCAGTTTGTCAACGAGGTGGTCATTGGTGCACCCTACTGTGTCACTGAGGAGCTGCTGGATCATTTCAAGATTGACGTTGTTTGCCATGGACGCACGCCGATCGCCCTTGAGGATGGCAAAGTAGATCCATACGCTGTGCCCAAGACGCGAGCCATCTTTGAGCTGATAGACTCCGGCAACGATATGACCACAGAGCGCATTGTAGAGCGCATAATCTCACATCGCCTGGAGTACGAGCGCCGGAATCAAGCCAAAGAGAAGAAGGAAATCGAAGCGTTCGAGGCGTTGCAGCGACAGAAGCAAACGCAAAAGGCGGGCTAGGACCCGATTTTAATACAATAGACAATGTTCTTTTTAGCTACCATCTTTCTCGTTTAGTATGTTTCGTTTTATCGTTGTCGATTCTTTTGCATTTCGTTTTGTTTTTGTGTTGGGCAATTGCGAATGTGAGAGCTGCGGGCCGAATGTTGCATGACCCACAACACACATACATACAACACCACTCACACAAACCCACACACACACACAAATGTATACAAACTTGATGTATACATATAAAATACCATATATATTGTAGCTTATCAAATCTAAATTGTATGTATGTAGGCTCAAAATTTGTAAATTCTTTTCTATTTTTTAAGTGTAACGAGTGCGAACTCAACAAAATTGTACGAAATATATTTAAGTAAGATCTATAACAAATGTTAGTGGATTATTGTTTATATTCACCAACAATTTACTCAATTATTGAAGATGCTAGCTGCTAGCTTGCAGCTTCTATCGAGCGTAATCTCTACAATTGTGTTTGATGTATGAATTCCTTAGTTCAAATCTATGTCTGTGTACCATTATGTTTGCATGTGTTTAGTTTGTTAAACAATATATCATTAAACTATTGCCAAAAACAATAAAAATTTATAGCCTAAAAGTCATTTTATCGATTCATATATAATATAAATATAATAAGTTAAGCTCTTCAATCTGTCAATTTCTCTGCTCGCCCATAACATGCAGTTCCACATTGAGCATCTGCTCGCCCTCACTCTTTGTCATTAGCTCCCGCAAATCCTGAAAGCTAATGACAATGACGTTGCAGTCCGTTTTGATGAAATCTCGGCAAGGTGTTGCCTTCAGACCAGAGGTCGGTAACTGACGCGATTGCAGTCGCTTGGAATAGTATCGTGTCGACTCGGCGGGCTGCACCACACAGCGCAATGAAACGGTCACGCCCTGCAACGGGCTCGCTACCCAGATGGCAATCACATCATCGATTTGCTTGCGGTGCCAAAGTAATCCGTGTCGCGTACGACACGCGAAGAGCAGCAGGACCCCGTGCTGGGAGTACTTGCGATATTCCTTTGGTAGCAATGTATTGCGTGGACATTTGAGCGGGTTCAGACCAAAACGATGATAACCATAGACACCCAGCAAAGTGTGCACATCACAGTCGAGACAACCTATTTTGCAAAAGGCACGCAGAGTTTGCTTTTCAACAGGAAAGGGCACGTCCACAAAGGGGACACCTAATCGGCGCATATGCTCAGTTATATAATGAGCCAACCAGCCATTCGGATCTAGTGTACACGAGCACCCGTGACATGGACACGCAATCATTTTCAGGTGCGCCCATTCTGACTTCTGATCCGGAATTACATAAAGTGGGGGATGGCGGTCTCGATCTATAATGGACTCATACTGACTTAAGTGCACCATCTTCAAATCTGTCGAGGCAACAGACACCGGCAAGCGATAGTTGGAGAAGTGTTTGGTGAATATCAAATGCTTGGTGTCTCCTAAACGTTTGATGTGTTTCTCTTTCCGACGCTGCCGCCGCTTGCTGCTACTGGTTTCTGGCAAATTGTCAGCGTCCAAGCCATTGGGGATTCCATTGGACGAGCTGGCAGGTTGCATTGTTAAGCCTTAAGTAATTTTATTATCACATAATTTAGAAAAAAACACACAAATTTTGAAACCCAAATATTTTACATTTAGGTTTGAAATAAAAGTTGAAACTATGATTAAAATTCAAAAAGCAACCACTTTACGCGGGCAAATTTCAATACTGAACAACAGCTGACCGATTAGCAGCACTGCCTGTTCTGTTACACAGCACTGCGCAGAAACAGCTGACTTGCGACATAATTGTTGTTGCGTTTTACAGCACTGAATTTGTTTCAGTTTTGGGGTCCAATAATTCTCAACCAGTTCCAGCAGTTCAGTGGTGTAGTACCTTGAGTTTAGCATTGAAGAGTTATCGCTTCTCGGCCTTATGGCTAAGATCAAAGTGTAGTATCTGTTCTTATCAGCTTAACATCTGATAGTTTCTCCATTGGAGAACAACAAATGTTAAACTGATTTTTGGAAATAGACGGAGTGCTAGGGGCTTGCTCCACCTCTGTCACGGGTTGGCCCGGTATTGCAGTACCGCCGGGATTTCGGCCCAACTAAATAATAAATATGAGGAAGAAGGTATGGTAAAGGGTCATTGGCTTTGTGTACGGTGTGTAGAACCGTTGTTTAAGGCTGTTGTCTAAATATTTTAATTTGCTTGTAGCCATTTTGAGGAACATTTGTAAAATCAACCAGATCAGTATACGTGGCGTTGTAACAGTTATTTTGTATGCACTATATATCGATTGAGGCACAAAGCAAAAAACTGCTTCGAGTGGTTACTATATTTATTAAATGTTTATAGTAAAACACCATTTTTGATTTAGTCGTATGTTTATTATTCGTAAATACACCTATTATTAATACAGTTTGTTTCTTTTGAATGTTTGCTTTTTTCGTTTTTGGTACATTTTAATGATACAGTTATTTAAGAGCGTACTTTTTAAGAACGCACCAAATGCCGGCGATTTTCACATATTTTAATGATTATTCGATAACATAAACATTAAATAGGCTTGAGTTGAACAATTTTTCAGCAATTACGATACGTCGATAAACATCTTTGCCATATGAATTTCGGTTTTATATTTATTTTCGTATTTATTCAAGAGAACTTCTACTACGGAACGATCAGATGCCGGGCTGTGCTGTGTTTTTGTTGCTGCTTTCCAGACTAACTACTAAATAATACTAAACTGGGTGTGTTAATAGCTGAGCTACGTTTCATAAACATTAACCGCAACAAAGCTGATTAGCTGATTAGCTTTTTAGCTTTGGTAGGAGAGCACTACGTTCAACTTTCAAAGAGAAAATAGAGTTGGTAACACGTTAAGTGAGACTTGGCTGGGCATATTAAAAGTGCTTAAAATAAGATTCGTAAGACTGTTATTGGACTTTGGGCAAGCGCGGACTACTTGCTGGTGATGCTGCTTCTTAAACAACTACGGCGCCAGCTTCGGATCGGCTGACCGGCAAGTCGGGACAATTCTTCCAAGTATCTGAGAGCGGGTCATAGCACTCGACAGCGCTGATTGTTACTTGTGCACGATAGAAGTTCACTTCGCAGGGCTGTTGGTAAACAATGAAGATTATAAGTTATAATAATTATAAAGTATGTATCTGATTAACTCACCTGATCACCGCCAGCCACATAGAGTAAACCATCGGCGGCAGCCACGGCGGGTATAGCGCGTGGAACATTCAGTGCGCACACCGTCGACCACTTATCATCATCGAAGTTGTAGCGCTCCACGGAGCTAAGTATGTCTTGGCTAATGCTGCTCCCGCCCACCACATACAAGTAGCGATCGAGCACAGCGACGCCCATTTGACAGCGTGCTGTTTGCATGCGAGCCAGTTGCGTCCATTCCTTGGTCACGGGATTGTAACTAGAACGAAACGATGCTATTAGTGAACTATATGTCATTGGATATATATTGTTGAGTATACCTTATTAGATCTGGTAAATGTCTGGTGGTCGTAGTGCAACCGCCCACTATATAGATCAGCCCTTCGAAGCTAACGACGCCCATGCTGAATCGTGGCTGCGGCATGCTGCCAATCAGTTTCCAGAGGTCTTTCTCTGGATCATAGCATTCCATTGTGCCGCCAATGTCGTCACCAATCCAACCACCCACTGCAAACAAATTGCCGCCCATGGTGCACAATCCGAACTCACAGCGGGGTACTATCATCGGTGCTATTGGCTGCCAGATATCGTTCTGTGGATCGTATACCTCGCCGTTGGCCAGAATTTGCGATCCACGTTCTCCGCCCACCACATAAATCTTGCCATTCAATGCCGACACGCCCGGTAGAATGCGGCCCACCTCCATGGGCGCCGTCTCAGTCCATTCACGGCGGAAAATATCGAATTTGGCCACCGTTTCGAAAGTGCAATCCGCCGAGTTCCAAGTGCGTGGCGTATCGCGATGTGATCCTCCAATAATGTAGATATTTTTCTTGGCCAGCTGCCGTGGACAGACGCGCAGTGGCACCAGTTGGCCGCGCTTCGACGCAATATCGCGGCAAATGGAGCGTAACGCGATTTTCACAGACATGTCGCGACAATCATCCTTCAAAGCCTTATCGATTACCTTCACGGGCACCAAGGCCATGCGGACATGCGACAGTATGTCGAAAACATAGCAGCGACGTTGCGTAACATCGTGTTTAATCCAACGAAGCGCCGCCTGGAACACTTGCGATTCAGAGTCGACACGTAGCAACTCCGAATTAAGCAGCTGCGATAACAAAGCTTGCGGTGTTTCCAGAAACTCATCCTCCAGCGTTATCTGCGAGTAGCAAATAGAGAAACACACCAACCAATTAATTAATATAAGCAAAATTACTACTGCACATATTTTCAATTAGATAATATTATAAGCTCCTGTCGATGAACTTGCGCTGTAACCATAATTTGTGTAATTGAAGATACTTTTATCTATATTTTATATACACAAATTATTTTGAAACTTAAGCTCAGCTATGGGAGTCTTATCAACAACACGACTTAAAACTCATACATTTATTTATTAAGTGGGCCGAATCCCGGCGGTACTGCAATACCGGGCCAACCCGTGACAGAGGTGGAGCAAGCCCCTAGCACTCCGTCTATTTCCAAAAATCAGTTTAACATTTGTTGTTCTCCAATGGAGAAACTATCAGATGTTAAGCTGATAAGAACAGATACTACACTTTGATCTTAGCCATAAGGCCGAGAAGCGATAACTCTTCAATGCTAAACTCACAGTACTACACCACTGAACTTCTGGAACTGGTTGAGAATTATTAGCGCGTAGTTGTCTGAAATATCCTGAACAGTCAAAACACACATTTTTGTTGCCTACCTCAAGGGTGTATTGCATGCATTGTTGACATAAAATTCACAAACGGTTTAAGTGGACATTGAAGGTAAGTGCAGGGTAGTTGCAAGTTATAATTTACTCTGGCTTCTCTTCAGTTGTCGAATAAATCTTTCGCCTTTTACTAAAGATTTCCGTGGAGAGGAGCACTCTAATGAGTCTAAAAACAATTTTTAGAAGAGCCTGGTGGTAATACTCCGGGCCATTCATAAATACATCGTGATAAACGCTAGAAGCATTGCTATTTTCTTAATAGGATGAAAATCAGTTTTGCCAGTTTAACCTACTTCATGTGTGAAATTGACCTACATATATATATATATGTAAACAGTGATGTCATTTCAGCTTTTTTCCCGTCAAATCTGACTGTTTTGGAAATGCAATTGCGGGATAAATTTGAAAACAGCGGGCAGCCGGAATTCTAGCCTTTTTAACATATTCATTTTTTAAATTTTTTATTTTACTTTTTCTCAATTTTTTGAGCATTTTTTAACGCGTTTGGCGGTTGAAATGTTATTCTACTGTTAAAGTATCGATATTTACATCTATCGAATAACTCTGCTCAAAAATTCCCACCTCTTAAATTGGCGCGTTTTCCATGCCTAACATTGTGAAATTCGTTCGCCAAAGAAAGAATTCAAATTACACACGCAAGATGCCGAAAGAATTTTATAAGCAAAAAGTGCGAGATGTGTGGCTGCAGAGCAACGAATTTAAGGAGTGGCTAAGGAAGGATCCCACTGATTTAACACGGGCGTATTGCAGTTATTGTAAGTGCAACATAACTGCAAAGCGCGTGCACATGGTGCTACGAAAAAGCACTTATCTGAAATTTTAGGTATGGACTGCGCCGACAAAACAAGTGCTGTTTCGACTATATATTACCACCCAGCTGTCTATCTACTATAGCACAGCGGGACTATTATCCGAGCGATGAGCCTGACATAACCGATATTTTAAATATTCTATAATTTGTTTTGTTTTAAATATTCTAAGCAACTAAAATACAATTTAATATAATACATAATTAAGGTTAAAAATATAATTAGTTTTGTTCATATGAATATGAATATGTCTTTATTGAAAAAAAAAAAAACAACATTAATTTATAACAAACAGCCTTTTTTTCAACTTTTTTCCTCGGGTATTCAGCCTTTTTCAGCCTTTCTTTTTCGTCAATCTAGCTGTTTTGGTTCACAGAAAAATGACATCACTGTATGTAAATAGCCTAGCACCAGTGCTGCCAGTTTGGCAATTTAGTGGCTAGATCTGGCCACTTTTAAAAAAATTTGCAACTTTTATTTTTGAAGTGCTATTAGCCACAAATCTAGCAATTTTAAATTTTTTTTTAGCAATTTCAGCAACTTTATTATAAGACTAGCAATTCTTAAATTTTTTCTTCAGTGTTACTGCGTTTTTTTATACTTTTTTGTCATTGTCTCCACAAATTACTATTAAGATATCGGAACTTGTATTTAACTCAGTGGCTCGATTATATGAACTACTTTATAGTGTTTGATAACTCTTTAAATGTGTTTGGTGATTCTGAGCGGAACAAGATGCCGAAAGTATTTTAACAGGTATGGACTACAACGACATGAAAAATGGTGCCATAACTACGATTTGCCATATGAGTACTTGACTAAAATTACTGGAAGTGAGAAGTACGCTACTGAAGGTGAAACTGACGAGCTGGATAGTATTTTAAATATTATGTAGTTTAATGTAAATTTAATAGATAAAGGTCATGTTCTTTTTTAATGTAAGTGTTTTTAAGTTTTCTTAAAATACATATGTATATTTGTTGAAAATCAAAATTTGTATGGCTTAGCAATTTTTTTTGGCAATTTTCACAAAATTTTTAGCCATTTTTAGCCACATTTTTTCCCAAATCTAGCAATTTTTGCTTAGGAGATTCTGGCAGCACTGCCTAGCACATTTCTAACTAGAATGTTTTTAATTGAATATAGTTGTCAATATTGTAATTATTACTAACTATATTATAATAGCGACAAAGAAATGTACAATAATAAGAATAATTGTGTGTTTCAAACATTTCGTGACCTTATATTTTTCTCTTGATTTCATTTTACTTTTAAACTCCAGCATTTATTTTTAAGTTTTAGCCTATTTTAGCCTACTTTTTCCCACAATCCTACTTATATGCACGAAGTCGCAGGTTCGATTCCCGGCTGAACCTGATGCTTTTGTTTTATATTTTACACCTAATTAATTAATTTCAATAATAAAGCATTCTTTGTATTTACCGCTGGAAAGTTGGCCTGCACAAAATTCATTGCACTCTTTGCTAGAGATTCGCAATTGTGCGCTTCCGCAAACCGCAATATACCCAGTGCATTGGTGGCATGCAGCTCACGGCACAGGAATTCACAACAGCCGTCGACAACTTCGTTCAGTTGAAGCATATCCGCGGCGGCAAGCAATTCCTGCACATTTGACTTGGAGAAGGAAAATATATGATTATAAAATGTACAACCAGCAGACAAGGTGCGTATGCTTACCTGTGTAATTTCACAGCGCCCTGTGTAGATAAAGTCCAAGAGTATGTGAAGTATATCGCCATCGATTGTATGCAACACCACGGATTTCTGCTTGACTTCATTGAGGCCCAGCTCGGGCCTGAACATGGCCTCGAAGTAGGCGCTGGCAGCGCTCAGCACTGCGCGATGTGCATTGAACGTGGACTCGCCTGCAACGATTTCGACGTCGCAGAAGCGCGACTGCTCCCGCAATTGGTTTAAATTGGACAGCACCTTAAATGGGTATTGGGCGTTGCAGTAGGAGGGTAGATTTGTGCGTTGGGTGTTAGCTGCAGCCGTTGCAGATGCAGCAGCAGGCTGGTTGAAGTAATCGTTATCGTTATCGGTATCGGTAGTGTTGTCATTGCCGTTGTGACAATTTGCATTTGCATTGAATTCATGGTGGTGCATGGAGTAGCTCTTCAGTGGTGGCATCTCGTTACGACTTATGCTGACTCTATGTAAATGCACTCTGGCAGCTTTTACACATCCAATTTATTATTTAATTAAACTTAATTGCTATTGCTGCACTTTACACCACTACGAACACAACAGTTTTCATTAATCAAGCACACAACACATCACACACACACACACACACGCAGGCACTCCACTCGTACTCGCATTCACACTCACTCACACACACACACGCATGCACAACTGAAAATAACTATGCATGGAACTTGCACATAATTGCTGCACAGATTTTTATTATTTTTTGTTTATTATAGAGTGGCCACTTTCAAGCACTTTGCAAGTACTACTATTGCACTGATATGGTTAAATATAATAATAGCTAAATAATTGTTTCGCGACTGAACGAGCCCAATCAGAATGAGAAATAAATAAGCTTTTACTCAACACTGGCCAAAGAGTACGCAGCTGTGGGCACCCACAAATTTTAATATTTGCTGAATATTTACTAGCGCGGGATTGATTATTTATTTAAATCTGAGGACATTGTGGAGTCATGCAACATTGTTTTATATATATTAGATTAGGAGAAATAATTTTAAAATCAATAAGCTGTAAATTAAATTGATTCACAGATCATTAAAATATTTATAAAACTCGCTATACCGAACAGCTGTTTGTTAACATTTCAAACGTTTATATGCTCACTTACAAGCTCTGACTGCTATGAAACATATTAGCGAGCAGATGTTGGGCTAAACAGTTATTTAACCAAAAAAAGAATGATTATTTGTTTAAAATAAAAATGCTTCGAAAATTGTTAAGAGTGCGATGTGAGTTTCTCGTGCGTCGATGGGCTAGCACAGATCCACTGAGTTTTCAGAACGAGAAACTGCAATCATATTTGGAATCGCTGCGTCAAGAATACTATGCGCTGCGCGTCAATGCAGCCGGCAACAACAGCCTCTATGCACGCCTGACTCGCCTAGATCCCGTTGTCAATAGCCTGGAGAAGCACCGAGCCCTGCAGCGCAATATAACATCGGAGAAGGATTTGGCAGCTGAGAAGGACGAGGATATGCGAGCGCTAATGGAAGAGGAAAACAATGTGTACTCGGATCTATTGCGTAAACAGGAGGAGACAATGCTGCAGGAGCTGCTTGCGCTGTCAGATGACGAGGATTATCCGGCGCTGATATTTGAGGTGAACGCTGGTGCCGGTGGGCAGGAGGCCATGCTGTTTGCCCAGGAACTATATGACATGTACACCAGCTACTTCGACCACATGGGCTGGGAGTACGAAGAGTTTGACCGTGAGACCACCGACATTGGTGGACTGCGGCATGCCAATTTGCAGGTTAACAATCCGGAGGCGTACAACTGGCTGCGCTTCGAGGCTGGCGTACATCGAGTGCAACGTGTTCCGGCCACTGAGAAATCTGGACGAATCCACACCAGCACCGCCTCCATAACTGTAATTCCAAGGCCTGCTGATGTTCATGTGCAAATAGCAGAGAAGGACTTAAAGATCGAGACGAAACGTGCCAGCGGCGCCGGCGGCCAACATGTGAACACCACAGACTCGGCCGTGCGGATTGTACATTTGCCCTCAGGATTGGCCGTTGAATCGCAGTCGGAGCGCTCTCAGTTGAAGAATCGCGAAGTGGCGCTTAAGCGACTGCAGACGAAGCTCATACAGCAGCAGCTGGAGAGTGCCGAGGCGAGCAAAAAGGCGACCCGTAAGGCACAGCAGGGTAATCTGAATCGCAACGAAAAGATTCGGACATACAATTTTGTGCAAGATCGTGTAACGGATCATCGAGTACAGCAGGGTGGTACGCTGCACAATCTGAGTGGCTTCCTGGAGGGCGGTCAGCAACTGAGCGGGTTAATTGAGCGCCTGCAGATGGAGCATCGCAAACAAACGCTAGTGGAGCTACTCGAAACGTGGCAGCCGCCGCCACAGGAGGCGGCAGATAAAAATTAAATACTTTACTAAATGATAAGAAAAGAGAGTTAATAAAAATTACTTTATTTTAACAAACACGCGCCCAGTCGGCTGCGCTGCCAATGTGAATGAGATGCTCCTTAACTGCCGACTCCAGTATGTCTCGTATCTCACGACATCCGGCCATCGCGGTCTCTATGACTGTCTCCAGTTGGTCGATGTGAAAGCGTTCGCTCATCTCCATGAATGCAATCTTTTCGGCAGTGGGTAGTGCTGCTATGGTCAGCTTTGGACCGCCGGAGACCTCCTCGATGTGAGAAATGTCAGTGAGCGGAATGTTGGCTTTGCTTAAGGACGCCGTGCAGGCAACAACAAATTCGTTTAGGCAAATGCCCGCATCGATGAGCGCCAGAGTGGCGGCGTTAAGGGAAACAGCATAGTTAGCACCGTCCGCCTGCAGCACTTCCACGTAAATGTCGATCTGAGAGCGTGGATACAACTCGGATTTGATGGCTGCGCTCAGCGCCTGTTGCAAGTACATTTTAAACTCCTGAGATTTCCGATCACCACGCGGCCGATTTTTACGCTCCGACGTGGAGAACGTTGCCTGGCTGTATTGACAGTTTATGACCAGATCGTTGCCTTCTGTTTTTTTGCCCTTAGCTTGATGCGGTCCGTACACGGCGGCCAGAACTTTTGTATTGCCCTGCTCCATGTAGGCGCTGCCATCGGGTTGCTCGAATACACCCAGTTTGCACTTGATGTGGCGCAGCTCGTGCGGCCGGCGGCCATCCAGACGTAATCCCTGCTCACTAAGTAGCTCTATACGACCCGACATGGTGGAACACAAACAAAATGAGAATATTACCAATTAAATTCCGCACGTGCAACGGGGTTGTTTATACTGTTTTAATATTCTATCGGTTTTTGAAGTCAGCTGTGTAATAAAATGTCTATCGAAGCTTGCATCTTTTTTATCGATATATTGACAGGGATGCAACGGACATCATTAGTCGAAATTAACTTGTTCGCACTAAAATGAACTAAATCGAATGTCGTTTGTGAATTCTGTTCACCGGAATCGTTCAAGTGAACTGATTCCAAACAATTGAATAAAACTCTACTGCACTGTGTGAAAAATAAAAATAAAGTTGTAGAATAAGTATTGAAATAGTGAGTTTCTCTTCAAAAATCATGTCAAAGTCATGCGCAGGTGCGTACAAATGTTAAATGTATCTGGAAAATACTAATACGACTAAATTGCAGCACGATGGGTGAAGTTTTTCAACGCCGGGGGAATTCCGTCTCCAGCAGCGGCCAGCTATGCTCACATATTTGTGGAAAATCGCATACAGGACGACATGTTGCTCGATTTAAATAAGGAATACTTACGTGAGATGGGCATCACGCCTATGGGCGATATAATTGCAATATTGCGTCATGCCAAACAAGTTAGCGATCAGCATGTACTCGACAAAGTTCTCATAACAGAGGGTGAAGGTGCACCAAAACCCAGGGCCAAGACCAAAAGCATACTTACTGCATCTTCTGCAGCGCCTAGCATCAAATCAATATCATCATCACCAGTTGCCAGTGTCAATAAAGGCTCGCCACCAACAAAGCCAGCGCGACGCGTGCTGCCAGAGCATGAAGGCAAATATAAAGTTACTTTGCCATCGGGCACCACAGAGCGGAGCAAGCAAATTCTTGCCAAGCGGGAGCAGTGTATGTTACAATATGACGATAACCACAAAGGCTACTATATTCAATTTTCAATGTATTCCAGTATACTCGGATCGTGTTACCAGTACCAAGAAAACCGATGTTTTTGCGCGCTTACACAAGAGCAAGTGCGACGATGATGCTCAGGAGGGTATTGTCTCCAGCAGCGCCGAGAGCAACGTGCGCGTGCACATCACTGGCGTTCATAAGATTTCTAGCGGTAAGGTGGCTGCCACCTCTAGCAATAACTCGGTCTTTGCACGCCTCGGCGGCAAGCAATCATTGGATGTAGTACAGCAGAATACAGGTGTAGCCAAGGAGATTAAATCCATTTTAAAAAACACTAAAAGCACCACCGGAGGCGGTATCATCAAGCGCAACACGTCAATAGTGAAGGCCAAAAACACAGCTGTGCCACTTGCACGATCACAGCAGAAGGTGATGCTTGTCCACAAGGTGCCATTGAAATCTGGGGATGATAGCGATGATGACAGCATGGATGATGATGATTTAAGAGAGGCTGGCAGTGATATAGACAGTGAAGGGAGCGATAGTGATCTGGATGTTGTTATGACGGCACCTGTTGAGAAAATTGTTAAGTTCGCATCCACGGCGGAGGTGCGAGAAATTGCACCACATACGCCATATAAAGCGCGTGGCAATAGCAACTTTGCGCGTAACATAAAGTCCCGATTGGGCATGGGTGAGCTTTGCTGCTGTTAACACTTTGATGCATGTGTATTAATTTATTTTCCATCAACAGTATCCAAGCTACATGCCACACGCAAAACATACAATCTCAAAGCGTCTCCGCCAAAGAAAGCAGGCGCGCGCCTTAGCCCTGTTAAAGGAAAAGCAATACGCATGCGTAGCGATGAGCTGCTCGCACGACAGGATACGTTGCCGGTGCACAAGCGTCTGGGCTCGTCTGCAACAGCTGCGCAGCCCCCACCACCGCATCGAAATCAGCAGCGGGATCAAAAGCCGCATTTCGCTCCACGGCGAACTTCTAGCGTGAATGCCGGCAATAGGCCAAGGGCCCAACCGAACTCGGTTTTCGACCGTCTGGGATTTAATAAATCGCTGTAGATTTTAAGTCAACCCTTTAGTAATTGCTTAAGAGTTCTATTTAAATCAGTTTAAAAGTAAATGCTTGCAATCATCAAATATAATGCACATTAAATGAACTGGCCTGCTTTAATGTCTGTGAACCCTTGGCATATGATGGCAAATTTTAGTAACTGTCAAATAATTATGAACTCTTAATTGTATAAAATACATACAATACAGTAGCGAATCTTAATGCTTGCCTCCTGTTCTTTACGTCTCTCCTTCTGTTGTGTAAATTTTTGTCTTCTGTTTCATTTTTGTGTAGTCAATATAAGATATGAATCAGATGTACTTATCTTATTTATGTGTATTTATGAAATGATACTTGATACCCACATACACATATATAGCTATTGGGATTGCCCTATTATATATCTTTTAGTTGGCTCCTCGTTCTAAATATAGCACTGAAAATAAAAAGCAAAAACATCAGTTGAATATTAGAGCAAACTCTATAAATACGGAAAGTCAACTTGATATGTACATATGTATAAATATATTCGTATATTTTAATACATATTTGCTTCGTGAGCAATTTATAATTTATAAACAGTGCATTGCATAATCTTTGACAATATCATATAAACCCATTTATCATTTTACACCCAATTTAAAAGCGGATAGTTTCTGTTTTATACATTAAACTAATTTATTTTATTTGGTTTTCTTTAAGTTGTTAGTTTAATTAAATATTTTATGTACAATTACTATGTCTACATCAGTTTGAATTCATTGCTGTTTTCATATCATATACAATTTGTGAGGCACTTAAATTTCTATATCACTGGTTGCTAAGCAAATCACCAAGTTGGTGGCCATCATCTCACTGATGCCACCGATTGCAGCTCCTGTTCCTTCATTGCTGCAGCATGGAGTAGAGGGCATTGCGCAAGTGTGGGGGCCAGGTATTCGCATCCGGGTTGATGCTGAGCATCTGGCGCATTTGGAGCACGGTGCGTTGCTTTTGCAGCATGTAGGCGAATGCTTGATGATTGATGCTTGGCGTGGGCGTGGCCGTGGGCGTATACAACTGATAAGGCTGGGGCTGTGGCTGATACTGCATTTGCTGTTGATGTTGATGTTGATGCTGTTGCTGAGGTGGTGTTGTTGGCGGCGTTGGTGGCAGTTGGTATTGGGGCTGCTTTTGACACTGGCGCTGCTCGGACTCCTGACGACGCTTCCGTGGTGTGTTATCGCTCAGAGCATATGGACGGAATAGTGGTGCTGCTGTGGGCGTGTCATCCTTGCTGCTGTCGCGTTTGCCGAATTTCTTGTGCTTGTAGCAGCCCGTGTTGAACTTCTTGTGAGTGTAGTCGACACTCGTCGCGTTTTCGTGTTGTGTTGGATAATCCATTTGTGTGGGTGCCATCGAATAGCTGAGTATTTTGTGTGTGTGTTAGAGTGTTAAGATGTGATGTTGTTACTTTGGTGGTTGTCTGTTGACTGTGCTCCTTCTGCTGCGCAAGAGCTGCTTTTATAGTAGCCTGGGCTGCTGGCTACCTGCCCGCTCGGCAAAATTATCATTAAGGTGAGCTGCGTCTTGTTTATGGGAAAAACTTCGTTGACAAAAGGTCTGCATTGTCATAAAAAGAAAAGGATTTGTTCCAGAATATATATATATATATATATATATATATATGTATGAACTGCTGGCCAGCCAGTTACCTGCTCGCCCAAGTCCTTTTCGTAATTAATTTTTCATTTGCCCAGCGGTGCTCGGCTCGCACCTACAGACATACGAGCACCTTCTATAGTCTCTGCTGACTGCCTGCGCTTGTTTTAATTTTCCTGGTATTTTCGTCAGGAAAATTTCAACAGAAGACGCACATTCAGGCAGCGCCTGCGCCCCGACCACGGTGTGTTCTTTGATGAGGTAGCAAATCCCGTTGCTATCGGCAGAGTCGGCTCCGGCTCTACGCTTTCTGGATTCTTATCTTGCTTACCGCTAATCTGGCTCATTAAGTTCGACAGCATTCCAAGATGCTGCGGCTGGACGGCTTACTGACAATGGCCAATTGAATGAAAATTTATTGGGATTTTCCCGAAATGTTGCATCGATTTTAATGTGCAAAGGATGTCATTTAAATTATGTAGCTACAAGGTTTAATCATCTGAATCTGTATATGAAATTATAGAAAAATATGTTTGTAGATTATATTTAGATTTCATTTGTATTTTGGATCATATTCATAGATAATATTAAGGGGCTCTGCTTTCGTTTATTTTGATAAACCGAAAATTTGATGGATTCTGAAAATGTAATTTCTTGCATTAGATTATAATTAGATTACTATACATTCTATGGATTATAAGGCTAATAATCTTTATAATCTGTTAAGGACACAAAATTTTTATAATGAATTTTAATTATTGTAGAACATTTTGTATATAATAAATATTTTACTTCTTATCAGATAGTGGCAAGGACTTTTTGCATTAATATTATTTTATTAATTAATATTTTAAAAATTAATATATATCTATATCTTATCAAGTGGCGATAATTTTTACCACACATATTATTTTGATGTCAAAATATTAATTAGTAGTATTTATATTTATTTATAGCACTGAGTAACACTATTTATTTTTATAAAAGGTGCTGTATGGGAAAAATTTAACAAGAATGCAAATGAGTAAAGTTGTATGAAATTTAAATATGTATCTATGTAACTAGTTCTATAATTAGTAACATTTATAATAGACTAAGACTTTAGAACATAAAAACATATATATGTATTTCTTATATCTATTGAAAATGTATTCATTAATTATTATATTCAATTGAATGTTGCGACGACTTAGTTCCAGTCCATTGTTGATTGATATATAGTATATATATTGTATTCTAGAACTATGTAGAACTTTTTGTTTTCAAATTAGTCCTTTTATATAATGTATAAAAACTTCTGGAATAACAAGAAAGTTCAGGAATGCGTTAAATAAACTAACTAAATGAATTTACATACAAAAACATTTGAATTAAATTTAATTAAATTCCAGAAATTTTATATATCCCAAAACTATTTATAGCTCTAAAATACATAAATTGAATTTCACAGTGTGATCGTGGGATCCTTACAGATTGTATTATGTGCTAACTACAAAGGAAACCATAACTAAAAAGAGAGTCTTAGCCCATATGTTGAACTGTGAGAAAGGTCACGGAGTGCATCAATCATAGAACACGCGATTCATTCACAACCAGTTACTGCTTTCTTTCGTCTCACCTTTCTAAGAAGTTTGCCTTGGTGATAGCATTTCCTGGTAGGTTTGTGTGAGTGCGTTCCATCATGAACGAAGCAGAACAGTTACATAATCGATGAAATATAGAACATTGCACTACATTTACTAGAGCAATTCTTTCCGGTTGATAGTAGAAGGTGGAATCACGTCATTGTAATTAAACAATATGGCAATCTTTCAGCTTGAGGCTCTACAATTGACGTCCATGCTCAGTGTGCTCAGCATTTGTTGAGGGCAGAACTCATGCCCACCTAAAGATAAATCCGCTTAGCCGTCGCACGGCAGTGACTACATAAATCAATGGACATGACTCTAACAACGAGCCATTGAATGAAAAATCCGACATAATTCTAAATGCACACACTTTTAGCAAGAGAAACGAACACGAAGGCGATATATATATGGGAATATATATGTATGTATATATATATATGGGTCTTTCGGGTATTCAGTAATGATGGCCAACACCTTTGGGAAGAATAACATTTTCAGCTGGACAAGCTGAAGTCATAAATGCAATGCGGATCGCCGGCAACAATAAAACTTTTCAGGTGCCACAAAGAAAGCCGAACAATGCGCTCGCAGACATCGTGGCCATATGAGCGCCAGGATTATACAGCCTGGCTCTGTCTCTGTCGCTGCTCACTCAACAGGTATTTCCAGTGAAAATCGCTGGCGATACAAATAGTCGAAAAAGGACAACTGGTTTATGACGCCCTTAACAAACGCAAGCAATGCCGGCATCAGCCGGCGGATTAGCCAGGCCAACAGACGACATACCTGCCCTGGGCAGGACAACAACAAGACGCGGGTAGCACAGGTAGTTGGGCAAGAATGCTCGAGGGTTACATTGAAGGTGATTAGCTCGAAGCGCAGGCACACGTTGGGATGAATGAAGTTGATTGGGAAATACCTGCCAGAGGGATTGGTGGGAAATTGTCCGACGGCTTGTCAAGCGCTTTGATATCCATTACCTAATGTTGCATAAAAGATTACGCCCAGCACAATGGCAGCACAGTCGACAGCCAGACGGCGAACAAGAACAACATCAACATCAAGCAACAACAGCATCTGCCAGAATGGATAACTCAGCTCAGATAACCGCCCCCGACTATGCACACAAAAAGTTCTCTGCCTTGAAGCGCAAGCGCAGCCAGGACGAGGAGACAGACGATGATGTGGTTTTCATTATGGAGCTGCCCGCCAAGCGTCGTTTCTTTCGCCCCTGGCTGGATGAGCCCAGAGCCACCGTAACATCGGCAACGGAACAGCCACCGCGGCGACCATCGCCCAACACAGTAGCCACCACCTACCATGCCAACATGGTGCGCTCCCACACGCCACGCCTGCGCAGCCCCAAGGCACAGCAGCGTCGCGATCGCAACACCTTGGCCTGTCTGCTGAGCCGCCGCGCCCGACAAGCCAAGCATCTGGCCATGGAGCAGCAGTACGAGCAATACCGCCAGCAGCACGAGGCCAACCTGGAGCAGCAAGTGCGACTGAGTCTCTACTATGTCAGATTCCTGCAGCAGACAATGGCCGCCACACGAACTGCCCTGCCCGACAGCAGCCAGCAGAGCCTGCAGCACAGCCTACAGCAGAGTTGGCCCCAACAGCAGGCAACAGTCACGAAGCGTTAGAAGGACAAATTTCCTACATAAGGAAGTTATTTTTAAAGCTACTTTATTTATATAGAATTAAGCTATTATTGACCTTGTGATAACTTTTAAAGTTTTATTTATTTATTATTGTTGACCATGAATAAATTACATTTTTAACGAAATCTATCTTTGATGTTGTTATTATTTATTACATTAATATGTAAAGGTTGACGAAAGTAAGATCTTAAAAATCACTCTTGATCTCTACTCCGGATTCAATGTTAATAGATGCAGAGTGATCTTATATGCGATATTAGCTAATGTTAGTTGACAACCAAGATTCTCGCATACTCAAGACGTGTCATTGATTGTACTCATAATATTTATCTAGTATACATACAATCTGTTATCAGATGCTTCGCAGATTTTAAAAAATATCTTTTTCATTTTACACTCAATATTATTCATTACTTATTTAGTAGTAATGAATATTCATAAGTAATGAATAATATTGATTGTAAAATGAAATAGATATTTTTTTAAAATCTGCGAAGCATCTCCATCCATTTCGTAGGTATATAGTATATATTTTAGGACGCTTCAGTTTATATATATATATATGATTCAATAATAGCAGAGCTGCTCTGCTAATTATTCTAGAACTCTTTTGCATACACATGCTCACATATACATACACAGATATGCAAAAACACATACCCATATCTAAGTACGCGCTCTGCTTGCTGCGCAGCTGCAGCGCTTGATCTGCATGGGCTATACTATGGGAACTGAATTGTTGAATAACTTTTCTTTTAGACAGAATTTCTTTATCAAATTTTCAGAGCGTGCTAATCGCATTTAGGTGTGTGTATTTGCCAAAGCACAATTGTCTAGTACTTCAAATAGAGTTTTTGGAAATTTGAACTGGCGGTTTCCAAACTATATATAAGAGAGAAAATGTCTGTATTCATTAATAGAAGCCCGTAGATTAAATATAAACTTCCATCTATTATGAGTTTTCAAATTACTTTAAAAAAAAGCAAAACAAATGATTGATTTTTATTGATAATGAGGAAATAGGAGGAGGTATCGAAACAATAATAAACCCAAACTTCGTACGGTATAGTAAATATATATTTTAAATTTCAAACAAAACAAATGGACAGACAGACATAGATCATTTGACTTAGTTCGTCATCTCGTCAAGAATAAGCATACTGCCAGGCCTCCTTCATATTCTTCATTTCCAAAACATTTATATACAAAATTCCCAATATATTCAGCTTTATACGCTGAATGCTTATTTAAATAAATTTTTATTGCACATGAGTTGATCTTTAAATCAATGAGTCCCACAGGCAAAGTGCATAACAATAATTAAAATATTGCATGCTTCCCTATTTAATGCTGTTATTCAATTGGGAACGCCATTGTTTTGTTTTATACTTAATCAATTGAACCAAATTTGGAGGGCATAGAATTCAACACATAATAATAATAATCTTTTATAAATTTGATAAAGATAGAATTTGATTGAGATAGAGAAGTAAGGTACTCCCGACACAACCAGGTTAATAAAACACATTTGATAAATCATACTTTTGCTTCTTGAAATTTTAAATACAAATGAAAAATATTTTTATATCCATTTGGCTTTAAAATTGAGCTGCTTTCTATTAATAAAAATATATTTAATATTTTTCAATTTAAAAATTTATTAAAAAAAAAAACTCGTTATCAGATTTAAAATGTACCTCTTTAACTCTTAGTTGCTCACTTAATAATTTTCATATTATATGAGAATGAGAGCTATAAACTGAACATTAAATAATTAATATGGCTAACATTTCCACCAATACTATATATTTACATAGTATATATTCTCGTATATGTATGGATATATAATAGATACCGTTTAACATATAATGTTGAATTGATTGTCGTGCCTTTGACTGGCTAATAATTATAGCAACTTAAACGCCTTAAATGAAGCAACAGTATTTTAATCGTGAGTGTTTGTCTGGCATATGCCCAAAGTGCATCAATGTAATTACCATAATTGTCGTGATTATGAACATTTTATATATTATATTTGTTTTTAGTGTTATCATTTTTATTACTATCAATATCTTTCAATACCTTTGATCGATCGCGAAGTATAAAGGCCGATTGACATCTCTATCAGATCGTTTAGCTACTGCACTCTATATAAATTATTAAAATTATTATATAAGTATGAAATTATTGCATATAAATTATTAATATTAAATTATTTCCTTTTCAATAAGGTATGGCTTTAACAGAACGTGTTTATTTCATTTCATTTCATTTACTAGTTGCCCTTCTTGGGTTAATAGAAATTTAAATTAAATTATATCAATAAAACCTTTTGAACCCAATGATCGTTTGACTGGATTAACAGAGGTGTTCATTGTTAAATACTACAAAATAGAATGTTTTTAGAGCTGGTTAAGAGCTCGACACATGTTAAAAAACGTGCCCTTTAAATGGTTTATACTGCTTAAAGGTATAGTATATATAATATGTGTATAAATTAACACTTGGTCAGTGATTATTTAAGTCTGAAATGCTTAAATATGTCAAGAAATGTTAACACTAAATGATTATCAATATATAATCAATATATTAACAATATATAATATAATATCATTAGCTGTAAATAATAAAATAATATTATATTTCAGATTAGAGTTTAGTAATCCCACCAGATTTATTTGGAAAGATATCTATAGAAAGAGATAGTGTAAACTATTTACTTTGGTCAACCAAAAAAAAAACACACATTTTGAAATTCTTTTGTTTGTCCAATTCCCTTTGTTGACCTGCAGGAATTTCCTAGAAGCGGTGACAAAAAATGCCAGAAAATACCTTGAAGTAGGACGCGCAGGACCACACGCAACGCATGGCGTCAAGTAGGGCAATAAAAATTGGATTCGTATGTACTCGATTTGTTTGCGATCGGGTGTTTTCCAGTTCCGGTAGCCGCGACAACATATTTGATCTTTGGCGAGCTGCTGCGGCCGTCCAGGTAGCACAGGTAGAAGGCAACAACATGTTCAGCGGCAATTAACGGCCGCAGGTCATAAAATATGCAAAGCGCCCGGCCAAAACAACGATTAGTTAGGTAATAAAGATGCGTTAATCCGTTTGTTTACGAGATGCAATGCGTGTACCTGATCGAGGGGCCTGCTCCGGCTGTTCCCGATCCTGCGCATATAAACAGGATATCAAGCGGGCAGCAGCATCATTCAGACACTCAACGTCAAAGCATCAACAACAGATTGACCAGAGAAAGAAATCATGGAAAAGCCAAACAACTCAAACAGCTATGTGCACAAGAAGTTTGCAGCCCACAAGCGCAAACGAGATGTGGACCAGATTCTGGAGCAGAACAAGGAGAACATTACGCTAGAGGCGCCGCCCTGCAAACGCCGCCAGATGAAGGGCTTCTTTCGCCCCTGGCTGGACAACGAGCAGAACATCGACGCAGCATCCACTCCCACTACTCAGACAACTGTTCCCGTCACTCAGCCGAAGCCCAGTGCTCCAGCCGCTCTGGCCGGCACCTATCACGCCAACATGGTGCGCCGCTGCCAGACACCGCGGCAGCGCAGTCCCAAGGAGCAGCAGCGCCGTGATCGCAACACCTTGGCTTGTCTGCTGAGTCGGCGGGCCAAACAGGCGCAGGATGTGCACTTATCTCAGCAATACGAGCAATATAGAGCGCAGCAGGTTGCCATAATGGAGCAACAGGTCCGCTTCAGTCTCTACTATCGCCAGTTGCTGCAGCAGGCGATCTTCCAGCAGGGCGTCACGGCCACGGGCATCCAGCTGCCGCAGCAACAACAACAGTTCCTTCAGCAAATGGCGCTATCGCAACAACTGCTGATCTTTGGATCTCAGCAGTGATGCATAGAACTATTATCTAATAGTCTAATCTATTATCTAAGATAGCCATTGAATGTGATTTAGTTGCCTAAGTATTAATATTTATTAATTGTTGACTTTAAAATTAAAAGAAAATTAAAATTTTATATATATGCTTTGTTTGTTTTGATTGGGTTTCCATAATGGGATTGCATGAGAAATTCGAAATCTTTGAATGAAATTATTGCAGCTTCAATATTTGATTGAAAATGTTTTTAGACCAATCAATCAGGCAGAGAAAGGCATCAATCATGATAAATATTATATATATAAAATATCATCAATCACATATATGCATATTCATATAAGTATATATATCTCAATGTATGGTAATTAATATCCAAGTAAATATCGTCTTGCTTTCAGAGACATGTCTTGTAGACATGACTAAGAGATTTAAAATGTCATAATATAATACATAAAAATATAATATGTGGCCTTTAAAAGGGATAGATAGATAGCTTACCTCTATTCAGTCTCAAAAACTCTTACTGCTTCATCATATAACTATTGCTTACCATAATTATTATGCAATTATCTTGTATACTTATTATATAGTAACATACACATATGTATATAATTAAAAGCTCATTTTGAACTCATTAAGAATATGAATGGCTCTGTGCAAATATTTGTATCAAACTGAAGGAAATTTAAATATTAGAAATTTGTCGATCTAATCATATCTATCTCTCTGTCCGTCCGTATGAATACAGCGATTTCGTATACAGCAAAAACTAGGTACATTATATTTTAAACACATTATCTTCTATAACATACACAATAATTATAAATTATTTATCCCACTCTCTTTTTTTATTTGTAATTTGTAATTTGAGTTTAATAAAATTATATTACTTTTTATCAATTGAGTAATGCTTTCAATGTGATATTGCTTTTCAGCTTTCTTATACACTATCTATACCCTCAGTTTTATCCATTGGGATAACTCAAAGTATATTTAATTATATAATTAATTATAATTTGTGTATGGTTTGTATAAAATTACATATCTCTAGCTCTGATTATCTTTGAGCTATGCTTATAAAATCTTCTCTGAAAATAATTTAATGATAGTAAATTAAAGAAATGTATAACACAAATGGCTAGAATAACTCAGATGTCATTATGACTAAACATATTTTTATTTACTTAATGGAGTCGACGATGCTGTCTTTTGCTTGGTCAGTTCAAAATTATATTGTGTGCAAAAGCCAATTTAATGCTTAGATCTAACTTTTTAAGCTAAATATAGACCACGTAAGTCCAAGATGAACTTCTGATAATAGTTGCTGTTGAACAGTACAAACTACGGAATATATTATTTCACTCATAATAGAACATTTGAATCAGGGATTTAAAGAGTTTACTAGACTTCAACTTTGATCTGGGTGAAAAATGACTAAATTATGATTTTAAAGTCTCTTCAGTAGGCACGAATTCTCAGGTTTAAATTGTTGTCAAATGAGTGAGACTTTCAAGATTTTGTATTGCAATTTTAATGTTATTTGTAAACGAGAAGCTATTGAAAATTTCATTGATATCCGTAAAAGGGGAAATTCCTAAGATACTAGACTGATAAAAGTTTATCTCTTATTCAAAGTCAAACACCTTCAAAAATAGGCTGCCTCTTTATAATCAATGAAAAAATGTTCAGCAAAATTCAGAGCATCGACAAACTTGTAAAGCTCAACTCCAGCCCAAATCTCATATAAAATATTGTTCTATGCAATAGTTACTAAAAAAAATATTACAGATCAACTGAATAAATGTCTTATACAAATTTTAAGAATGATTGTTAAATTAAAACATTTGACACATGTTAGTAAAATTAAAAAAATTACAGATACAATAGTTAACAAAAGTAATAATTATACATAGACTGAGATCAATGTGAAAGTAGATAAATTTTAATATTTTATTACTAGATGATATTTAAATCACTGTATATTCAAGAACATTTTTTACTGCTGGTTATTTACATGTATGTATATTTTTACATAAGTGTGCTTATAAGTAAACTTGAACAGTTCAAGAAGAAGATGGAACTAAATCATGCTCTAGTATAGACAAAACTTGCTTTATTCCGATATCAAATTGGAAACATAGTTCATACTTAATTTGCTCTCGAAAAATCTAATTAAATTAAACTTGTTCAGAATTGCTTTTTAAACGTTATTAAAGAGTCTACAATATGGCTAGTCTTACTCTTAGTTCATTTGCTGTTCTCATTTACTTTGGTTCATTTGTCAAGGTTGAGCATGGAACAGCATAGAGCACATCGAATACTGTGACTGAGCTGTAGTGAAATTACGAAATACACCATCAAATATCAATATTGGCTGAGCAGGCAACAGACGACGGCAGAGCGAGTGAGTGAGAGAAGGAGAGAGATAGATGGATAGAGAGACTGCAATTGGGTCTAACTGCGAAAAGCTCAAGTTCAGCAGCAAAAGTGTTGCAACCGTAAAGTTTGAGTTGCTGTTGCTGTTGCTGCTGTGTTGATGTTGTTGCTGCTGTTGATATTGCTGTTGGTGGTATTTTCACACCGAATGCAGTTTTCAATGTTAAACTAGCAACTTGAGCTCTACAGCAAGAGCAACAGTTAACAGCAATAAAGAAAATAGTTTTGCATTTAGCTCAAAATTCACATAGACACACTCAAGTGTATGTGTGTGTGTGTGTGTTTGTGTGTGTGTTTGTAAAGTGGGTTGTCTTTGGATTTTCCATCTCGATAGGAAGTTGCTTTGGACCATTATCAAATGGCCTACAATGAAAATTAAAAGTAATTAGCTGCTCGGACATTGCGCAATGCCGAAAATAAAAGCCCCAAAGAGTTAATTACCAGGTGGAGCGGGACGGGACGCTGCGACTGCGACTGCTCAACATGAATACTCAACTTTAATTAACTAACTTATGTGCAGTTAGTGTGTGTTATTATTGTTGCTAGACCCAGCACAGTTGACTGCACTCTGGCTGTCAGTTGATTCAGTTTAGTTCGTTCAGTGCAGTTGCTGTTGGGCTCTTCACATGGCGACTTCCTTATGCATAAGTATGAGCTCGAGCTTGAGCTGCCCATTTCAGCTGGGCATTGTCTTTGGTACATTGATTTTATGCCTGGCTAAGCATTGTGAAAGGAAAGACCTTAATGTGCTCATAGCTCGCATATCAAAAGGAGCTCACATAATTCCATGTGATTAATCAGCAAATTGGTTGGTATTTTTTAATCAATATTATTATTAATATAATAATAATAATCATAAAGTGATAGCAAACATATTTTTTCCTTAGAGACCTTCTTTCCATTAATAAAATACTTGCTTTCAGGTCATCTTAGGTAAACCACTCCCAGTGCTCATTTGTGGGTATAATTTTAATAGTCCGGCAAATCTGCCACAGTCTGAAGTGATTTCCCAATTCTATCGTAAATTTGTTGCCTTTTTTATTTTTGATTCCTTTTTACTGATTTTAATAATAATATTTTAAATATTTTTAATTGTCTTAATAATTACCTTTGGTTTATATAATAACTACACTTAAGCTTCTTCATTTATTCAAGTTTCCTTTAATACTTCCTATCCTATGGCCATTTATGGCTGAGCATTAAGGCATATACTCTCATCAGTGATATTATTAAAATATTTTTTTTTCTTAGTCAGGCTACATATTACAATTGTTAAAGCTATCGTTAAGTCTTGGCAATATCCGTTAAAATAAATAAATAAATAAATATTTATATTTTTAGTTCAACTCAATAATAGTTTTTAGACTTGAGATTCGGCGCCTAATAATAAATTAAATCTAATAAATTAGACTGAATATAAGGCAACTATTTAAATCATTTATTTGTAAGAGAAATCATTATCGAAACAAGTAAAAAATGCAATTTGAAACTTTAAAGCCATTTGAATTTTCTAGCTTAGATGATCTTTGATTATGCTTTAAAAACAAACTTAAATTATAGATTTTAATAAATAAAAAAATACGATGATATAGCGAAAAAATGATAAATAAATAAAACTATTTTTTTTTTTTTTGTAATTGGCGAACTGGGTTGGACTAACACGCACATGAACATAGCTGAATCGATACTTGATTGAGTCGGCCACGCCCATTTTTTGACAGGTACATATCAACATTAATAGATAAATAGAATTGTCTATTTCCAATTGGTTCCGCATACATGAATTATATTTTTAAGAAAATAAATGTTTTATGTCTTTATAAGCACATTAGCTGTTTTTGTTTTTCATGTTTTTTTGGTAATTTAATTTTAAAAATCGATTCTTATTAATGTTTTAGAAACAATAAAAAGTTGTGGCAAGGTTTTGAAGAAAATTTTGACTAAAAATTTTGTCAATGAAGAAAAATATTTTTGTAAAATATTTGTTATATTCTTTAATAATAATTATATTTTAAAATCTCTACTATTAATAAAAAAAATATATGTAAACAAAAAAATACCTTACTAAAAATATTAATATTTAAAATTTACATCCCTTATTAAATATTTTATGGCATAAAAACTTATAAAAACTGATAACTTTTACTTATTGTTTCTTAAACAAAAACTTATTACAATTACTTAAACACTATATATCAATAGATTGTATAACTAAATAATAGTTAATAAAGCTTAGTTTGGAGGCATTTACATAACATCACACAGTGATGAAGCGAGTGTCTTCTAACACTGTTCGCCTTTAATGCCATTGATCAAATAGTCAATACTGAAGTTTTTAACTTGCACTGGGACTGGCGAAGGGGCTGAGCTCTTAGTGGATTGTTCATGCTTGACCAGTTGGTTGAGATGGTTGAAATAGGCCGTGGCACGCATACTCTGCTCGACAATCTTCAGATGCTGCATCGTGAACTCTTTGTACTGCTCCTCGATGGCTAGATGCTCGAGCTTCTTCACGCGCCGACTCATGCGACAGGCGATTGTGTTCTTATTGCGTCGATCCTGATCCTTGGGCGAACGCTCCTTCTTGGGAAACTTTCGCACCATATTGCCATGGTACTTGCAAATATCTCGCAGCGCCTCCGGGCTGATGGAGGGCGGCAGCGAGTGCGAAGATGATGCAGATTCCGAGCCGTTCGAGCCGTCGTATACGGTGCTATTGAGACGTCGACGCTTGGGCAGGGACATCAGACTGGAGTACTGGCTGCTTGTGTCGTCCTCATCCGTGCAGCTGTTGCAGCTGGGAGTATCGAGGCGTGCCAGCAGCTCCTCCTTGATCTGCAGCTCCAGCTCGTCGTTGCGTGGACGCCGCAGATCGAACTTCTTGTGGCGATAGCCAAATGGATTGCTGCCTTGCATTGTCAGAGCCATTGCTTGATGATGATGATGATGATGTGCTTGGTTTGTCGTCGTAACGCTGACTGTTGTCCTGGACTGACGCGCGTCAAGCTTATATATGAGAGATTGCCGACTCGCGACTCTTATCAATTCGGCAACTCTAATCCGCATTTTATGATGTTGTTTACACAAACTGCAAAAGGGAATCTCTTTTGGCAAAACAAAAACAAGGTCATAAAATCAGCTGATGACCTGCGCGCACTGTCCGCTGCCTCTTGCGGCCAGCGGCCAGCGTCCTGCGTCCTGCGTCCTGCTTGGCTCGGAGCGTGTGTTTCGCGCATGCGCCGCAGCCCTTAAGTCTTACCTATCCCGCTGATAAGCCTTTTGTGCGTGCGTGTTTGTTCTTGCGTGCTCGAGTGTGGCCAGACCCAGTTAATGGGCTGGCTTTGGGTATTCATGAATTCATCTGGCTATCGGCTGAAGACAGATTTGTGTGTGTTTGCCCAGCTCCCTAGGTGGCAAAATGCGCGCCTTTTGTTTGGCTTTCATTCAATTTGCGTTTGTTCCGCAGCCAGATAATTTTTCTATTCTTTTCGTTCTCGCTGCCATTGTCGCAGTTTTTGTCAATAGTCGGAGGAGGCTGTGCCATGTGTTTTCTTTTCAATTCTATTCGAATTGTTCAATTTTCGATGCATTTGCGGCTCATTTGTCTCCTCACAAAACTGTCTCTCTCTGTGTATGTGTGTGTGTGTGTATTGATAAGATATTGTCGAACTGGTTTGTTTTTCTTTTTATTTATTCTTTGTTTTTCCTAAAATTCCCATTTTCTAGGAATTGGCATTACTGGTGCATCATGCTGCTGATTACGATAAGATGCAGAGTTTGCAGTGAGCTGAGCTCTTGTCTTTCACTGACTTTTGATCGGATTGCAAAAGGCAGACACGGAGTTTGGGCATTCATTACGCCAGCTGATAAGAGGGTCGGGATTGCTTAAAGACCCGAAACCCAGAATAATGCAACTGTGCTGTTGATAAGTGAATGGGAATGGTGCAGAGAACCGGTCTTAAAAAAAACTAGATGCATTCTGCAATGTGAGATAAGATGTCTGAGAAGAAACAGAACAAAAGGTATTTAAGTAGAAAAGTGATATACAAAATAGAATAAATATTATACTTGATATATATTAACTAATTAATTAAACACGTTCAAGCTTAAATAAGTTTTGAATTTTATTCCACACCTCTTTTATAAAATTACAAATCATCTTTGCTTTATTTGTAATTTTACTCACTTTAATATTAATATAGCAAATAACTAAAAAAAAAACAATACTAAGTTTGGTAATTCCAGAAAGTAAATTTCTAGAATCTCATTAAATATCACGTGACAATCAAGCCAGATCCATTTGGGAATGCTCTTAATCTTGTTCATGGCTTACAGCTAATATTCTAATTACCTAATTAACTCATTGAAGCTCATGAGATCGAATCTAACACGTCTCTGCTCATGCGTTTTTGTTGTTGACTAAAGTTTAATTCAAGTATTGCGAATATGCAGAGTCATTCAATCAGATTTGAAGTAAACAATTTTCTATGGTTTGTCTACTTGGCCGCACTATGCAACAAGATCTACGCGATATTTGTACCAAAAATAAAGTCTTTATAATTAGAAATATAAGCAGTGATATTCCAATATTAACTTGCAATTATTCTTTTCATAATGATCTATCAATTTATATTCAAAAGCAACCAAGTGTGCTTGATGACGCGACTTAGACATACCCTGTACAATTCATAAAAGCTGTCATCAATTATGTTTGACTCTCATGTGGGGTGACTGGATTTGATGTAAGACATTTGACAGAAGTCAACTACTCCATAGATTTACATTGACTCCTTGAGCTATTCTCTCCATTTATACAATTTTGTATAATTTTACCAGCAAGAAGCACGAAGTTCTTTTGTAAGATGATTTCATTTGATATATGAGGTATATATTTAACCCATTTCATCATTTCGTCTTTAGATTACCATTGAACACTTTGAACTATTCTCTCCATTTATTATACACGTCTTCATTATAAATTTAATGGATTAAAGCTATTAAAATTTCTATACTCTATCTACTCCAAGTTCTAAATGCTATGTATATCAACAGTCCCAATGCTTAAAACATATGTCAAGTTGTCTAGTGTAAACAACATTAATCAATTCAAAATATGAAATGGCTTTCATTTTTCACACTGATTGCATTTATGTTTGCTTGCACATGCAAATAGTTGTAATCTCAGATGCATCTACACTCTAATTGAGCAGTATAAATCGTCTTAGGCATTGCAACATTTAGATAAGTATCGGGGCATGTCTCGCGTAGCGGATTTCTCAACTTTTAAGTGTCAACCGGGCCAACAAGAGATTCCAATAATCAGTGCGACGACGAGGAAGCATCAAACGGCTTGAAGCGCATCCAAATCGGACAGCTGCCGGTAGTTGAGCGAGCTTTGGCTGGGCACGACTTTTGTCTAGGGTATTTAATAATGTCGTTTGTATTTCGCAACTGATTTCGCTTTGGATTCCCTCTGCTCAGCGCTGTTGTCGTTGTCATTAGCTTCCGTAGCTATTTTCGTTTCACTGGCTGAATCCCCCAATCCCTGTGCGCATCACACGACTGTGGGTGCCTATTAAAGCGTTGCGTTTACTCTCTATTTTCGCCATAAATACAAGCCAGCGATCGGTCGTAGGTCTCAGATGTCGCTTCGCATTTGCATGAGCCGGGGGCGTCGCTGTCGTACTATCTAACCAACCATCCTTAACTGAAACTGACTGCAACCCCAACGAAAGTGAAATTTGCGCATTTGAAGTAAAGCAAGTGAAATATACTATTTAAATTATATTTGAAGCAAAATGGCAAGTGTTTTAAGTGCATTCATTTTGGTGACGTGCATCAGCACGATTTTGGCTGCTGATGAGGGACTCGACCTGCCAACAATTCAGTTTAAGCCCATCACTAAATTGGGTGAGTGGATAACATAATTGTTTTTATATAAGTGCTCAATATTTCTTCAGTGTTGTATCAGTTGTTGACATCTAAAGATAAAAGAAGAAATTAATTTTAATAATTTAATTAATTAATAATATATGCATATGTATACACATAAAGAAAATCAAGTTCGTGTTCTAAGCCTTTTGATTGTTATATAATTTATTTATTTAAGAGAGAATTAAATGGAATACACTTAAGCAGCATTAGTTAGCCAGAAAATTATAATTGATCAAATAATGTTTTATTAGAAGTTTTCTGTGTACTTTGTTTTTTTTTACACTATTTGAGCCAAGTCAATTCAGTGTTATACCAATCAATATAAAATATAAACGAATAAATGCGTTTTAATAATATTAGCATATACACATAAAGAAAACCAAGTTCGTGTTCTAAGTCTTTTGATTAATTTTTGTTGATTAATTGATTGAATATTAAATAGAATATACTTAAGCAGCATGAGTCAACCAGAAAATTATAATAGTTCAAATATTGTTTTATTAGATGTTTTCTGTTTACTCTATTTTACACTATTTGTACCAAGTCAACATTTCGAAAGCAGTTTAAATGTTATGTCAACACATATATTGCTTAAGCCCTTAAAAAGCAAAATAAAACTATTGTCTATAGGCATTTCCGCGCCCTTAGACACAATTATTTTCAACAAAGAAAGTATATATATATATATATATATATATATATATATATATATATATATATATATATATATATATATATATGTCTACACAAATAGACATAATATAGTCGTATAACAGAATTCCTAAATTAGCAGATAAATATAAGCAATTGCAATAAAATGCTACCATATCGCAACGATCGTGTGAAACACGTCAAGCTGTGCGAATTTTATAACAAAGCAATTTATTGCAACTTTTGCAACTATTTGCGTGTATTGGAGCCAATTTACTACAACAAAATTTAGCAACAGTTAGTTGAATTATTATAAATTATTTATGAATATATAAGAAGTTTTTTATATTTGATGTGTATATGTGTGTATATATAATTTATTTGACATACGTTAATAAAACACTGACAAGCTAGATTTAGTAAGCCATCTATACTTATACTTAAGTTTAGACTTAAACTTATACTTACTTATTCTCAAACTTCAAATCTATACCTATATTTATACTTATTTCTATATAATTAGAAGCGAAGTTAAACATAGACTTCTATAAATTTATATTGTTATTTTAGCATTCGATATATTACAGCAACAACAAACCTGGTTTTATTTGAGAAAATGTTATAAAAATGTAGTAAATATTATCGTTTATAGTTTAAATTTAGTAATCGGTTGCCCTTTAGTAGCCTATCTCCTTATCACTCTAGCTCATGACTATTCTTCAGCGGAATATATTTTGACAAACAATAAAGATTTATGAAGATCTGCAGATTTGTCGTTGAAGAACATATTGATACATTCAAAACCATATTGATTTTAATAAAGGATTTAAGAATGGTAGAATAGTACTTTGTGATATTACAAAATTCTCTAATGCTATAATAATAAATAATAATAATTATAAAATTTCTAGCACTTCACATGGTAAAACAATGCAGTTGCAAGAAAACTTTAAAGAAATTTTTAAATTAAAAGTTTCGTCAAAATTTGTTGGCCTGTGTAATTTATTGAAATTGACAATAAGTGTCAATCAAATAATGAATGATGTTGCCTTAAAAGGTACATTCTAATGGTCAGTTATAAATGTTTTGGCAAAATAATCAAATAATTAGTATGCATTATGTGAATGTGAAGAAGACTATAAATAATAAGCAAATGGATATTGGGATAAAGTATATATGGGCACTTAATATGGTCAACAATAATATTTTTATTTATTTGTTTTTACCAAGCAGAAAATTTGTTTAACAAACACAAAAAAGAACAAAAAAGTGAGAGTCTTAAAGGCGAGTATAATTGAAAGAATTATTCGAATATATATGCCGCTTAAATATTGAATCTAAAATGTTACTTAAAGACAAGAAAATGTAAAGGAATTTAATGTTTTCATTTAATTAAAAAATAAAATAGAACAATAGCATAAGATTTTATCGTAATATTTTTAAAGTGATTTTCATATTTAAATATTATTCACGCCTTAAAAATATCAAATTTTTATAAAAGTCATTGACATTTCGTCAGTTTATCTAAATAGAATAGTTAGAAGCCTTGACTGCTATTTACTCAAGACATAAAGATCAGATGCTTTTTGGTCTTTAAGTCGTTATATTTGTAGCTCATGGAAGAGGCCGCAGTCAATTGCCACTTCCGCTAAGCGGCCTTCTCCTATCGCAGCGGCCGTTTGCGTTTGCGATTGCAAAAAGCCTTCAGTGTCAAAGATTTAAGCGACAAACTTGATGCGACTGCGCGATATGCGCCATAAAATGAAACGCTTCGTCAATGCTCAACGCAAATCACTTGCAATTGAATGTTGGCATTTTTGTCAAACAATAAATGTGCTTTTAAGTCATTTTGTAAATATCTAACACAGCGAACAATTAAATTGTGCTCGCGACGCTTCGCCGACTGCCGGGCCGGGTCGGGGGAGCATCGCAATTATGCACGACATCGATTAGCGGCAACAAAATTCTCGACTGGCTAAAATGTCACGTTCTGAGCATAGGCCTCATAGATCACAGCCGATATGATAGGCGTTCTGATGTGTGTCAAGGGCAAATGCTCATGTTTGTTCTATTTATTTTAAATGCTTAATTCGAACTGGATCATTCTATTTTTAATTTAAACAGCCGACGATATTCCGACCTGCCATCAATCGGACAACGACATCAATGAGTGCATTAAACAGGGCTTTCAGCAGTTAACGCCACGCCTCAAAAACGGCATCAGCGACCTCAACATACCGCCCATGGATCCCTTTGAGCTGGGCAAGAGTTCCTACAACTACAATTCGGGCATGCTGCAGGGCCGCATTGCCATGCGAAATGTGGCGGTTCATGGCCTCAGCGAGGGCATCGTCGACAAGGTGGACTACCGCCAGAAGAACAATCGCGTACGCATGGAGATGATCAGCCATGTGCCGCAAATGCTGGCTGAGGGCGCCTACAAGGCGGACATCAAACTGAACGACATGAAGATAACTCCGAAAGGCACCTTCAACGTAACGCTGAGTAAGTATGCGTCAATATTATATGTACTCAAACATCAATTTATGATAATTACTGTGTCATCCACACACACACACACACATACATATACTTATACTTACGTTTGACATTTTAGGCGACGTCAGCATGAAAACGCGCGCCATGGGCGAACTATACGAGCGCGACGGTCACACCTATCTGCGTCTGACGAAGCTCGAGTCTGAGCCCAAAGTGGGCGACATGCGCATCTATGCCAATGGCCTGGTGCCCGACCCAGCGCTAAGTAGGTTCAACAAACGGCCAACAGATTCGCATAAGCATAAACAATTTGCCTTTTTAATTACAGACGATGTCATCTTGGACTTTATCAATCAATATTGGCGACAGCTGTATCAAGCCATGCTACCCGAAACGATGGCCATCTGGGAGCCTCAGATGCTCAAGCTGGCCAATGAGTTCTTTGCTGCGCTGCCCTTCGACTTGATTCTCAAACAGAATTAGATTTGTGGGCGGGGCCGGTAGTCGCTATACAATCGTATTACTATATGGTTATGTGCTTTATTCATGGTGTTAATTTAGTCTGTATGCAAATAAAATGAAATTTTAATTGGAATCGAAATTGAATTAATTAAAAGATTAGAGGCTATCATTAAAAAATTTAGACTTAATCAGTCAAGCCTAGACAATTCATATGCATATCGATTGTATACCCTAAACCCATTTAAAATGGGAATTCAGGGTAGAATGGTTTTCTGAATACATATGTAACAGGCAAATGAGCAAATGAGGTTAATAAGCTGATTTGATTACTCTATGTCCGTCTATCCGTCCGTATTAACACAGGATCTCGGTATACTCAAAAGCTAAAGAAATTTTGAATGTATATTCCTGTAAAGGCTTTGCAAGCTTTTCGTTTTTGCGATCAGTTTATTAGATCAGTAAATTGTCTTTTGTATAATCGTTTTTTTTTTAACATAATAAAACTTGATATTTGGCTAACTATATTTGGGATTTTTCATACCTTCTCCGTTCGCCTAAAAAATTAAAAAAAAACTAAGTGCATTTAGAACAAAATTTATTCAATATTTAATTTCTTATTTCTTATTTATTTATGAGCGCAGGGTTCAGGATATCTACTAGTCGGGTTCTACCGATTACAGCACTCTTACGTGTTACTTTATTTTATTCAATTACTGATAAAAACTAGATTTTTGCTAGGAATATTTAAGGACAGCTTATCACGTATAATTTTTTTTCAAAAAGTTGCAGTTAAATACTTGGACTAAGGCCCCACTTAAGCCATATATTCAGATCTATCACTAATAACTGAAAAAACCTGATTTTAGATTGGAATATTTAAGGAACCCATCACATTTTTAGACGAGAAAAAACTGTATTAAAAATAATAACGTAAGAAAACTTGACTTTATCTTGGAATATATAAAGAAAGCACATTAATTATCGGAATTCAGGGTATATTTCTTTGATCGAAATGTTTGTAACAAGAACAAGGAATCATAACTGACCACGGCAAGAATATATATCATATATAGATAAATTATATACCATATTATTAATTATAGATTATAAGATATAAGATATAGATGCACGCACAAATATATAATTAAAATTGAAATTATCTATGATATGTATATACCTTAGAAATGCTACAATGTTTTAGAATATGAACCACTTAAAGTATACAATTATAAAGCGGCTTTCGCTTAGGCCATACTTATTTCCAATCAGCACCTATTAATATTATTACCACAAATCGCAGTCTTTTGAAGATAAAACATACTTGTTTTAGATGAAACTGATCGACTAAGAGATTCTCTAAACGCTGCAAAGATTTAATATTCCAATCATTCTACGCTTCATTTATTCATAAATAATAAACAACACACACATATACACATACACACGCACGCATAAGGACGCTCTCTGCTAACTGCGCAGTTGACGCAGCGACTGCGCTTGGGCAGCGATTTGAGCAATATTATGGGAACTTATTTATTGCATAAATATTTTGTAGATGGACTATCCGTCACGTATCTTTCAGAACACGATAATAACTTTCACATGTGTGTAATTGACGTTTCCAACGTTTTCCAAATTTGGGGTAAAGTTGACATGGTATACAAAATTTTTGTATTCGTTACATAGACCTACACAGTAAATGTGAAACCTCCAGCACTAACTGTATTCAAATTAAGTTAAAAACGAAGTCAAATTAACGATTGTTATCGATAGTAAGGAAAAAAACTGATAAACTCGTACTGCGTTTGGTATACACAAATATACATATAAAATTGCAAGTCTCTTGCATTTGGAGGACGGACATTGCTCGATAAACTCAGCTCGTCAACCTGATCAAGAATATATCTACTCTATTTGCCATGCCTCCTTTTGCCTGTTACATACATTTTCACGCAACCATTATACCCTGATTTCCCATTTTCAATAGGTTCAGGGTATAAAAACTTGGGGGTCAGTCGATGTAGAATATTTGCTGATTTATATATGCAGTTTTCCAAGATTGATAGAAGCGTCTAACTAATATTGCCGTGCACGTAATGATTTTTGAGTGGATTTATCAGACAATAAAATAAAGCGTAGCACCGCCCGGACGACTCAGTCTAAGACGGATCATTCTAACAGAAGGTTGAGAAGCGATCACTTGGGCGAATCGCAAGGAATATACATCCATTTAATTTCCAGTATATCAATTGGAACAACATGAACTATATAGTGCTGGTAGGGATTTGCCTTTGGGCCAGTGCACCTTATGCAGCGTCCGCGGAGTCAAAGTATATAACGGGTGTGTACAGCGTGTATGAATGCGCATACGCAGTGTATAACATCGTTTTTTATTGCTATCGATAGATGAAGATTTGGCCAGGTGCAAGGATGTCAATAAGTCGGAGGATTGCATCAAGATCCTTATGAATGAGTTAATACCACGGATGCGACTCGGCGATCCCGAACTGAACATTGAGCCCTACGATCCTCTAGTTATAAATCGCGTAAGTTTTCTTTACGCAACTGGACCGATCGATGGTAAGATTTCGGTTAGAAATGTTAAGATCTATGGCTTCGCTCAGCAAAAGATCGACAAAGTGAATATGAAAGTCAATGGGGATAAAGTCAAGGTGCGAGTTCTCTCGAATATTGACAAGATGAATCTGCTTGGCGAATACAAGGCGGAATTGAATGTAAACTCGCTACAGTTGAAGCCCAAGGGTTTCTTCAATGTAACGCTTTGTAAGTAGACAATATTTGGTGATAATTTCTATACATACTTTTATGTTGATAAATTCATTACCTTCAGTTGATACAATGCTTCGAGTGATTGCAAATGGCGACATTTACACCAAGGATAATCATCAATACTTGCGTCTCAATGACATTGAAATCGAGCCCAAAATTCGAGACTTAGACATTAAAGCCAATGGCATCTTTACAGATCCTGAATTGGGCAAGTTTTTTTTATTTATTTTTTTTTTTTTTTTGTATGCGGAAACTTTGTTTTAATTATTACACCTAATTGAATCTCTTTCACAGACGAACTTGCTCTGAGTCTGGCTAACAATTATTGGCGTGATATCTATGGCATTGTCTTGCCAGAGACGCGACCATCGTGGGCTCCTGTTGTGCTTCGCCTAATCAATCAGGCTCTGTTGCATGTGCCCATCGATCAGTTTATCACATCCCAATGAGATTCGAGCTCTAGAGCGCTTGTATGTACATAATTGTGATCAACTTTAGTAATTATTTTGTATTTTAATTAAAGCAGATTACCTCAAATAAAATCCGCACATGCAATTATATGTCATTAACAAACCAGTTTTTCCAATACCCTGCACCAATTGTAAATGAGGCTATCATGTTTATGTATGTTAGATATATATATATATATGAGATACATTTCATTTATATAAATATGCTATTTTAATTGTCTCGACTTCTGATACTGAACACGAATATTTAAATTGATTATATGAAATACTGAATATTATTGATATTGATTAGTATCAATAGCCGAAACGATTTTTCTCCCTGTACATAGAAACGCATCACCAAAACAGGAAGACATAAAATTTAAGACAAAACTTATTTTATAACATATTGAAATTGTTTTAAATACAATTCATCGAAACCACTCCGCTTATCATGCTAAATATCAGTCACTAGATATTGAGAGTTGATCCTCATTGAGTTAAAACAATTTTCAATATTATTTAAAAACTTTTTTGAGCGTCTATTAAATGCAATAAAATCAAATAAATTATCCCTAAATTAACAATTATTACTTAAAAGTGTTTTTCAAACTAAAATTGATATCGTTGTCCGCTAAGAAAAGTTCTTAGTAACAGAAAATAAGGATTCTAATTAGCAGCAATTAGTAATACAGCCTGAATGAATGCATGAACATTCATTTTGAAATTGTATTAATAGAACATCAATAGCAATATCGATTGTGTATGCGAATTATTTCATTTTGCAGAGAAAAGTATTAATCTGGAAGAACAATGCTTCTTTTATAAAAAACTTAAATAAAAAACACTATTTAAGTAAGCAAGGGTATTTCCTAGTCTGCTAATCGCAACTAGAGTACTATTACTTGGTTTAATTGTTAAATAATTAATGCGGAAGAGTTTTGCATAGCAGCTATTGCTAATTAGCTAATTGTATAGGCTTTGATAAATGCAATGTAATTGCAAAATTTATGTTTTATGAAATTCACTTTTAAAACCTAAATGGTAAAAAATAATTTAATTTTTTGAAATTCCTTTTCTAAAATTTAATTAGTGAGTCATATGATTATCATATATTGAATCTCCTAGGATAATAAAAAGCTGACATATATCTAAGATAAACATAACAAGTAAGGAAGCTCTTGTCGAGACTGCTCGACTACGAGATCCCCTGAACCCTTCAAGGAACTGATATTTCAATATGTCGTTTCTTTTCAACTTACATACCCTGATTTCCTCTTTTCGATGAATACAGGGTATAAAAATTACTCTTATGAAAACTTCACTATATTGAAGTCAACAAATAATTCAAAAGACAATTTAAAAAATTCTTTGATCGATTATGAACATCTTCAGACAATTATTATGAAATGATTACAGGGTATAATTAGTTAAGCGTTAAACGCACAAGTCATATTTGTTGTCAATAGTTAATTATTTAAATTATATTAATGCAAATCATTGTCATTTGAAAATCGAAAAGTCGCGGCAATGTGCGGGGCTGAGGCTGGCAATTGTTGTTTTTGTTTGAATCATTTTCCATTTAATGATTTAGCATTATAATAAATATCTCAGTCGCCGAGCCGGTTTTCAATCAGTCGAAGTCGATGTGCCGGTATTGTTTTATCGTAGATTTACAAGTACAATTTTCCAAGCTTAGTGGAAGCAACTAACTTTAAGTTATTGTCGTGCCCGTTGTTCGTAATGTGCTTGTGCTAAATCAGAGAATTAAATAGCGCCAAGCAGCGCTCGGGAGACTCAGTTTAAGGCAGATCATTCTAATAGCAGGTTGACGAGGACTCATCCAAGCCAATCGCAAATAATTATACATATTTATATATATATATATATATATATATATATAATAAATAAGGAGCAACATGCATTACATTGCGCTGGCAACGATTTGCCTTTTGGCTAGTGGAATTAACGCAGCGCCCGCAGAGCCAAAATACTTAAAGAGTGTGTACTCAATGACATTGTGCATACGCAGTGTATAACAAAGTTTCTTATTCAATTGGCAGATGATGATTTTCCCAAGTGTCCCAAGGATGCGGAGCAGGCTAGCGACTGCATCAAGCTCATCTTGAATGATTTGATACCACGATATCGACTGGGCAATCCCGAATTGGGTATTGAGCCATACGATCCTTTCGTCATAGATCGCTTGAGTTTCCAGTACTCGAGTGGAGCGGTGACTGGAAAGATTTCAGTACGGAATGTTAAGCTCTATGGCTTCGCCGAGCACAAGATCGAAAAAGTGAATGTCAAAATCAATGGGGATAAGGTCAAGATACGAACGATCTCGCACATACCCAAGATGAATATCATTGGTGACTACAAGGCGGAGTTGCAGGTGAACTCGCTGCAACTGAAGCCCAAGGGCACTTTCAACGTAACTCTGTGTAGGTAGACCTTATGTTCTGGTGATCGATATATATAAATATATATTAATATATTTGTTATAGTTGATGTGGAAAACCGTGTGGTTATGGATGGCGAGTTTTTCAGCAAGGATGGACTACGATTCTTGCGTCTCAAAGATATTGATGCGAATCCCACTATTCGTGATCTAGTCATCAAAGCCAATGGCATCTTTCCTGATCCCGAATTGGGTAAGTGTTTATAGTCATTTAGATTCCACTTTAAACACGCCAAACTAAATTTTCTTTGACAGATGAGCTCGCAGTGAGTGTGGCCAACAATTATTGGCGTGACATCTATGGCATTATCTTGCCAGAGACGCGACAATCGTGGGCTCCTGTTATGCTGCGTCAGATCAATCTGGCTCTGCAGCATGTGCCCGTCGATCAGTTCATCCAGCCTTCCTAATGAGCTTCAAGCTCTAGAACACTTGTATGTACATAGGATGTTGTGAATGCCTTAAGTAATTATTTTAATTATTGAAATATCTGAATTAAAGCAGGTTACCTCCAATAAATCCGCACTTGCAATTATTTGTCGTTATTAAGTTGAGGCGCATTAAAACAGGTTTTTTAGTTTAATTTACTTTGTCTGTAATTTGCTTTGGTCATGCTCCAGTTTAGGCACCTATTTTTGTGCCCAAATTTTCGAAACGGCCCCCTTCCTAGAGGGCAGCCAGCTAATGGGGTTAAGTGCACGACACGTTGACCTTGAGCTCGTGTTGCTATCTATATATATATATATATATATATATATATATATATATATATATATTTCAATTGAAATCTATGTCTATCGTAGGCAGTGCCCAAGTGCAGGCATTAAAGTAAAATTGAGTAAGATTATTTTGCGTTCCGAATTAAGTACCCAACAGTTTTAGAGTAACTGCCAACGGTATATGGGCATTTTGACAGGCACTTTGTTTATGTCCAAATTACAGTTAATACATTTATTATTCATATCCAACGGCAATCGTGACAACTTAATTGAATACCTCTGAATTGATTTTAAACGCTCTTACATGATTTTTATTTCTATTAGGGCAAAGATCAGCCTTAGTCGCAGTTAAAGTCGAAGCTGTTAACTTTGCAATTTATTTCCTTGTATAAGTATTAGAATATTCAAATTATAAAGTATATATTATATAGTATATTAAATGTGGGATCAATAACGAATTCTAGGGTATTTTACTGTTTTACAATATATAAATGATAGTCTTTAACTGAATTAGCCTAGAAATTAATTATTTTATTTTATTCTTTCATATTTTCTTCTATTTTTGACTACCTCATAGCGCACAATAATTTTTTCAGGTAGCAAAAGGGAAAGCGAAACCTACCCTAACTAAAAATTTACCCCTGCCTACTTTAAAGGGTTTCGTGAATTGCATTCTAACTTAGAATTCCCAAAGAGTTCAAGCATGCCTTAGAGTACATCGGGGTTGATTTATAATGTTTCTTTACTCTGGCTTCTCTTCAGTTGTCGAATAAATCTTTCGCCTTTTACTAAAGATTTCCGTGGAGAGGAGCACTCTAATGAGTCTAAACTGAATTTTTTGGTTGTGTCTGACAGCGTTTGCTGTCAGGCCATAATGAATACATTGAAAGCAATCTTAGTAGTACAATTTTCTTGAGCCTATGTAAAAGACACAGAGTTGGTTAGATCTGGGGGCTTAGCATCTGATATTTCAAAGACTTCTGCTGTTCAAAATCTTTCACAATATATTTATATTGTTAGGGAAGTGAAAAAAAATGAATGAGCATGTGTATTTTTTGCTGTACATACCTTTTTCCGTATGAGCTGATAGCTTATTATACTCATGTGATTCCTGGCCTGATAAAGTTGAAATATATTTTCGATTGGTCAAAATTGGGAATTCCTATATCCTTTATAATCAAAACTCTATAAAAGTATCCTCTGCAACCTTGCAACTATAGAACCATTAAATATGATGAGTGAGTTATTGGTGATGGTTGATATATATGTACTACATATAAATTATTATTATTATATTCATAGATTCTTGGGAAGCGGTAAATTGTATAATACTGTAGCTTCCAGTGGTAGCGTAGTAAAGCAGAAAATTGTATTTCTTCTACATTTAAAGTGGTATCAACAAATTTTACATGACATTAACTGAAAAGTGGAAAATAGTATTTCTTTTACATTTAAAGACATAAAATTAACTAGTTTTGTACGAAAATATCGACGATCACGCTTGATATACTCTGCACTTATTTAAAATTGAAATTCATGGTACAATAATTTTGTGAAAATTAATTTAACAAGCAGATATCAAATAGGTTATATATTCCTGATCGATATATTCTAGCTGTTGATCCATATATTTTAAGTACATTGTTTGTAATAGTTTATTGTATAAACGAAGCGTAGAGGTCATAGCCAGGCACCATACAACTAGAGCACTCTTGCCTGTTTTATATTGATGTATTCTCCTGCCACAACCTCTATCGCCCCCTGTCAAAATAACAGACTATAATAAATCCATCCGCACATAGGGTAATTGTTTTGTAACAACATTTATTTACATATATTTATCTATCTATCTATTTGAATAGAGCTGCTTACAAATTATCTATTACATATTGTTTACACTTACAGTTTCAGAAGCACTTACATGACTTAATGCCTCAGATGATGTCAAAAAACCGGCTCAGTGAGTAGTTTTTGTTACTAGCAAACGCGATCATTCTATCGACTAGACAAAGAGTTGACATAAATAATATAGTTTATAATTGAATAGCTTAGCATATAAGTTAAGTGCGGTAATATTCCACTGTAGATTATTTAGCCACCGGATTGGCGTTAACTATGCCATAAATCAGCTATTATAAGTTGGCTTTGCACGCGTTTGTGCGATCGACTTAGATGTGCTATGCATATCAAATTTTATTTTGAATATACTTTAGATTATGTATATATATGTATATCGCAATTGCTGAATGAACATGCTAGGCACACGCACGTTTGTCGTCTGCTCGAAGACAGGCTAACCATAATAAGCATAAAATATATTTGTGTATGCTTCTTTTTTTGTTTAGCCAAAACATATTATGACGCATCTGCCAAATGTGACACTGGCTTAAAATGCAGCACTGTGAAGCACCTGCAGTGCAACGATCTGGTTTACAATTATTTCATGCAGTATTCATTTTCATAAATAAATCCTCGGCACCTCACGTCGATCACCTTGGAAAGAAACGCCCAAAAACTACACAAACTCAAACTTTGCGAGGTTTCAAGTGTAAATGTTGCTAGAGATTTATGTCTGGCCCACATTTTACATGCCACAGCCGAAGGCGAATCCAATTCCCCGATTAGTGCCTGCACAACTGTGCCAGTGCAGCTCAAACTGTATCGGGGATTGGCATTGGCATTTAGCTGGGTGTGTGGATGTTGACAGCTTCCTCATTGTTGTTAGATTGACCGATTTGTAGGCGCAATCTTTTGCTCGTTGATTGACATTATCTCAAGCATTTAGTTTAATGATACAGATTTGTATACTCTACATGTACTGATTAATGATTTGTTTGCTTTCTACATGAACTGAATTCAATTTTTTAAATAAATATTTATAATGCACTTAATGAAAAAGGTCTCTTAAGTAACTCACTAAAATATATAACTAAATATTAATACGAAAACAAAAATTAATTAATACACAGAAAATCCCTCAATAGATATGTATGTATTAAGTATATGCAACAAGGATTTTATCTAAACATTTATTTTTATTTCTTATGCTTGCATATTGCTCAAAGTATTGTATACCTTTTTTATAATAATATATATACACATATGAAAATATTTGTATTTTTATTAAATATATTTTATATTGAATTGTTTTAATTTTTGTTAAATTAATACAAAAAATTTAAATGCAAAAATAATAAAAAAAAATTGTAAAAAATGAGAAAATTAAGAGAAATAAAACAAAATTTATATTTTGATTGACTGAATTTAATTTTAACTGTTCCCAATCTTATTAAGATTATTTTTGATATTTTTGGTTACGATTCAATTCCAAACTCGTTATGAATTTAAAAAAAGACAGTAATTGATTTAAATATTAAAATACCAAAAGCATTAGCTGTTTATAATTATGTAATCGATAACATATGAAAGTTTTAAGTTTTCAAACCTATTCAAAAGATTTTTGAAAAATAAAACAAATTTAAATTGAATGATAATTTACAGACCTGACCACGCCAAAGCTGATAAATTTGTTTATATAAAAAAATTAATCAGTTAAAAATTAAAATAAAAAAGTTGTCTTATAAGTAAGGCCTATTAAATAAAAAAAAAATGTACATTGAGTGTATCAATTCTTAGATATCATAAAAATTTCTTTGTGCCTCATTCTGAATAAGATAAAAATCCCTATAAAGTGTACCAACAATTAAATTTAACTAGACTAGAGATATACATTGCTGATTACTTTTGAATTATAATCATGTCTAGACTTTGTTTCTGATTTAGTACACTTGGCATTCAAGTGGCGCTCTTGATTGTGCAAACTCATGCTGAGTATTTCGAGTAAAGTGCTGCTCAAACTGTGCCACTCAAGTTCTCAAAGCCAACGAATAACTCAACAAGACAAAAGCTTCGAAAGCTCAATCAACGCGCTCCGAAAGCCTTCGAATTGGGTATTTTGTTGTTGTTTTATTTTTTTTTATTTCGGCAGCGCGCGCATGGAAAAACTCGAGCTGAAAACTATAAATAAACGTAAGTTTTATGCAGCGCTCATTTGAAGATTTGCAAGCGGCGGGCCGTCAACGACGTAAGTTCGCTGAATTTTTGTATCTTTAGCAACCGAATTGGCAGGCTGTGTGTGTAGGTGTGTGTGTGTTTGACACTGTTTATCAGTGTGCGTGTGTGTGTGTGCGCAATTGCAGCAACAATTGCAGTTAACCGAGAAAACGACAGCAACAACAAACTGTTAAATTCGTGTAGAAATAAAAGTGAAGCCGGTTTTCAAAATTACGCAAAAAGCAAAAAAGAGCCAAGCGAAAATTGACCACGTTTGTATAATTGTATGTGTGTGCGTCTGTGTGAGCATTTTGTAGCTGTGTTAAATCAAGCCAAAAAAAAAAAAAAAAAACACAAAAAATATTCAATTTAAACAAGTTTATATTGCCAATTGTGAAAAAAGTGTTGTCCGAATTGACAACAACAGCAAATTAAATACAAAAAAAAGAAAGAAAAAAGAAAGATATGCAAGCGTTTTACATTTTGCTAACCGTCGCGACGGTCGCACTCGGAAGTGCCGCGGCCGCCACGCTGCCAACATCCGGTCCCATAAGCGAGCAGGAGGCGGAATTTGCGACCACCTCCTCAACAGTCTCACAGTTAGATACAGGTAAGTGTATCTATATATATGTACAGCTTTGTTTTATAGGGTTATGCAACATTTGCCAGAACTTGATATTTGAATTAAAAGCGAAATGCAAACTCAAAGTACGGAAACAAGTTTGTTGCCAGAGTCTTTCGTTTTTCACTAAGCGACATTTGGAATTGGAAATTCAAAATAAATTACTAATCAGTTGAGTAACGGATAAACTAATATTTGTCTATGATATATTTGACGGCTTTCGCAGGCAGCTGCGGAATTCCTAACAGGAAATGTTGAGACTCGAATCAAAAATCTTATTATAAATTTTATAGCGAAAAGTTTTTGCTGCAGATTTTTAAAAATCCTATACAAAACTTTGTAAAAATATATTTAACTGAACATATTTTATAGCTTTCTTGAAAATATATTATGAAATATTCCGTAAAATCTAAATTTTATTTACTTCAGCTATTTGTCTGTTCAATTAACTACATCTTCTATATTTTTTTGTATAATGACAACAGCCTTGAGCAGCTCATTGGCAAACTTATCGCAAAGTGTGATTTTAATGAGATTTCCTGCGCAATAGCAAAAAATAAATAACTGTAGAAATTAGCAGGTCTGCTAACCAAAAAAAAAATAAATAAATAAAAAAATAATAACAAAAAAATAAATAAGTAAAAAAATACTTTTTATTTATTTGACTCTTAACACCTGAGAGTCAAGCAATAAAAAATCTGCGCCGCTTGAACTTGACACATATTTTCGTTTTCATTTGTAGTTTACCTTCTTTTTTTCTTCGTTTGTGTGGTAAAAGTTATAAAACCGCAGCGAGGCAGCACTGAATGTGAATGCTGTAATACAGTAGTAGCTGGACAGCGGCTCATGTGCCGTATGCAAACAAATATTCTCGCGCAAAAAAACAAAAACAATTTGATTGATTATGCAAAATAAGGGAGAGAGAATCAACACAAAAAGTCAAACTCAAATATTACCAATTGCATTAATTTAATCAACCGCAAAGTAAAAAAAAAAAGTTGATATACATTTTTGTTTGAGGTATTGCGAAAAGAGTTCGCGACAACAAAGAGCCTTACAATATATATACCAGCAAGCAAATAAAAAACAAAGAAACTGAAAAAACCGGCTGGTGGTGCGCGCATTTCTCAAAAGCACAAAGCTAAAAACTGACCTACATCAATGCGAAAACGCGTCATCGTCGCTGGGCCTTTGAGTTGAGAGACGCTAAAAGCTGCAATTGTAACTCGTATCTAATTGCGTAAAATGTCGAGCAATAACAACAACGATAACAGAAGCTCAAGAAATTTATTGACATTTGCACTGCGGCTTATGCAAACGAAAGACTTAGGCAACGAACTTCATTTCAGCTATGCGAATAAATTACAGCATTTGCGACGCCTCTTCAAAATTTGACACCTGACTAAACATACATATTTAGTTGAGTTTAGTTTAGTTTAATTTTTCTGTTTGTGTATTATTTTTTGGTTTCTTTTTTTCGAGCTGTTTCACCTTTGACATTGAACTTGTCAGCGACAAATAGCGACAAAGGTTCGAGTCCAAAACACGCAAACCCTCAAAATTTGGCAGAATAATTACAGACATTCAAATTGCCTAGTCGAATCGCAGACATAATCACACACTCATCACAGTTGTTAACTAAAAATAACAAAAATGGAAGTTGAACAATGTCAAGTCGGAGTTGAAAATAATTAGAGACTTTTTAAATACTTTTGGGATATCTTTATACTTTAAGTGCACAAAGATAATTGCAATTTCATTTCCGCTTAAAAGATATAAAGGCTTGAATGCCATTTAATGAGACATTTTTACTCTGAAAGATGATAAATCTTTCAAATGTTTTACGCTTGAGAGGCTATCTAAAACATATAATATGGTATGTATATTCATGTATACACTTAACCATTTGATTTACTATATGAGTCTTTAATTATAGTTTCAATAATACTTTTATGTCTTAAATTTATGCTATTTATACTTTTTAGTGCACATTAACTTCATATTCATATTTAGAATTTATACTTCATAGTTTAGTTTACCTTTTATTCTCCAGCCTATTCGTCATAAAACCAATTTTATTTTTATCTTAAAAATATATAATCATAGCAGAAACGAAATAGCTAAACATTAATTACTTTTTGGCACATCTATTACATTTATTCCTTATCTTAAATCTAAATAATTTTAGCAGAATCTAATTCGCAAAAAGACTCAATTTTTGTTTATGGATTTACAATTTTTTAGCAAATCTACTACATTTGCTCCTTAGTTAAATTAAAATGAATCTCAATCCCATATAACTAATAGACTCTGAATTCTTTTCAATAAACTTTTAGTACAACTTAGGTACTAAAATAATAGTACTAGACAAATTTAAATAAATCTCAATCCCAATGAGCAAAATGACTCATATTTCTTTTTGGTACTTTTTTAGTAAAACTTTTTAGAACATCTACTAAATTTGCCCCTTAGATAAATTGAAATAAATCTCAATCCAAAATAAAAAATAGCATAACATTTTTTAGTACACTTTCTATACAACTTTTTAGCACGTCTATTATATTTGCTACATAGTTACATCAAAGTAAATCTCTATAGCCTCAGTTTTTTAGCACATCTTTTACATTTTCTCCTCAGTTAAATTAAAATGAATCTCAAACTCAACCCCAAATGCCAGACTCGAAGTAATTTTTTATAACAACTTTTTAGCACATCTACGTTTGCTCTTTAGCTAAGCTTAAGTTTTTTAATATTCTATAACTCATTCTAAGATGCTCTGCTAGCATTTAAAATGTTAATTACTGGAAGCTTTAACTTTGTTGACGTCAGCTCTGGAATCTGTTAGGGAACAAAATTGAATAAATACATTTTCCTGAACTAAACCTAGTGCTTGCCTATTTTTTTCTGTCCACCGATCATTAACTTCAATTGACTTTGCCTGCGTCGTGTGGGGCCCAGTTAGTAAGACCTTGAGACTGCGAAGCGTCATTGTCACTTGTCACCCTGACACAAGGCACGCAAAGCCAACAGCAGCAACAATATTAACAGACGCAATTTGAATGTCAAAATTGAAGCGAAACCTGTGCGAAGCATGTCAAACTGTGAACTATGTGCCACGCTTGGTTAAATGCCTCGACAGGCGCTATGCGCAATGATGCATGCCTGGCTGAGCTTAGCTTAGCTACGTCTATGTCTTAATCACCTGACTTTTGGCTTTTTGGCCGACTTTATAATTGCATTGTACTAAACTTTTGGCACTTTGACCACTCTTGCAGCATCACAAACGCCGTTTGGCGGCATCCCCACGTGCAGCCTCAGCTCAGCCGAACTGGATGTTTGCATACGCGGATTATTTGATGCGATCGTGCCTCGCTTGAAGTATCAGGGTCTGCCGGAATATAGCATGGGCTCAATTGATCCGTACTTCTACAAACGCGGCATCTTTCGGTACTCGAACGACGGCATACAGGGCGGCCTGCTCATAAAGAACATGGAAATTTATGGCATCAGTGGGCTGAAGGTGAACAGCGTATCATCCAATTTCACGGACAGCGGCTTTGTCATCAAATTGGGCGTGGAGCTGCCACAGCTGAAGGCTGGCGGTTACTTTAAGGCGGATGTCAAGTTTGGCGGCTTGCGTCTGGTGCCCAAGGGACCATTCAACATTACCATTGGTAAGTAGCTTGAAATCTTCAAATTAAATATATTTATCTTTATCTTTATCTGCACAGATGATGTCAAGGCGACGATTCTAACTGATGGACACATTGAGCAGCTGCCCAGTGGCCAGCAGCGTTTGAGCCTGCATCGCCTGAATGCGAATGTAAATGTTGGCAATGCTCGGGTCTTGGCCAATGGCATCTTTTCGGACCGCAATCTAAGTGAGTAGCTGCTGTATACTATATCTATGATTCTCTTAACAATTTCCTTGCCTTTCAGATGCTATGATCCTTAATTTGGTTAATGAGAATCTGCCCGAGATTACGCGCGTCGGAATTCCCGCCACCCGTGAGCAATGGGCGCCCATTTTGGTAGCCCACATCAACGAGTTCTTCGCACCGGTTCCTATAGAAAAGCTGTTGGTTCAGTAAAGTGCTCAAGGCTCAAATTGTTTGCATTTTATAGCTAATTAGTTTTTAATTATTGTATTACAAAGTATCATTTAATTTTAACGCTGCTCCCAAATAATTACCCAGCTTCTACACTGAATTATCAGCGAAACGAAATTCATATTTATTTATATGCTTTTTCTTTAGAAATATCATCTTTGCGCACTTATTATTGTTTAAACCATTTCCAAATTATTAAATTCAGTTGAAAAACTGAGAAAAAATGTAGAATTTGCTTTTTGTTTTTTAGAGCAAAGAGATACAAGTTTGACAAGCATTGTATTTTATTTTTGCTCGCTCCCAAAAGCAGGCAATATAAATGAAAATATATTTGGTGAATCATATTAAATTATTTGTAGTATAGTTTACAGCAACTAAATTAATTTGAAATTCCAAATGTGACAACAAATAATAACATAATAAACAAGTAAAAAAGCTCTAGTCGAGACTGCTCGACTACGAGATCCCCTGAACCCTTCCAGGAACTAATATTTTAATAATTCGTCGTTCCACTTCTACTTACACATGCACACACACATACACACATAAGCACGCACGTATAAACAGGCATGGGCTGCCATGTGAGCTTACTTTGAGAACTTAATTGTTTAATAACTTTTTTTGTAGACGGACAATCTTGATAAAACTTTCAGACCGTGATAATAACATTAAAATGTGTGTATGTATCAACTCACAAGTCTCTAGTATTTGAAATACGGTTTTTGGAAACTTGTAGGAAAGGGGGTGTTATGAGGGGTGGGGGGTGAAATATGACAAAAACCGAAAATCTTAAAAATACACATGATTCTACATTTTAAATTTGGAGACTCTATCTTCAAAGGTGTAGAAGATATAATTTTATAACTGATTTTCGATAAGGTTTTTTATCGATAACAAAAAAACAGAAGCAGTTATCGATTTTTAAAAATAAACTTGATCTGCGCGTTCAATATACGGACCTACAGTTTCAAATTTCAAGTCTCTAGCTCCTATATCTTCTGAAATCGACGCGTTCAAACATACGGACAGACGGACAGACGGACAGACAGACAGACAGACGGACAGGGCTAGATCAACTTTTTTTGTCGCCCTGATCAAGAATATATATACTTTATGGGGTCTGCCACGCCTCCTTCTGCCTGTTACATACTTTTAACAAAACCATTATACCCTGATTTCCCATTTTTAATGGGTTCAGGGTATAAAAATTGGCTAATCTCGAAATGAAAAATATATCTAAAAAAATTTTTTTTTATTTTTTTGTTGCAGTTTTTTAGTTTTAAGTCTAAACTAATGAAAAGGCTCGTATGACATTATATTATTTGCACTAATAATAATAACATTAATAATATTAATAATAATAATAATGATAATAATAATAATAATAATAATAATAATAATAATAATAATAATAATAATAATAATAATAATAATAATAATAATAATAATTATAATATAATAATAATAATAATAATAATTATAATTATAATATAATAATAATAATAATAATATAATAATAATAATAATAATAATAATAATAATAATAATAATAATAATAACAATAATAATAATAATTAATAATAATATGTTTATTGATTCTAATTCCAATCCCAATTACCTATAAATCACAATAACAAAACACAATAAACCATATACTGACTTGATTCCAATGGTAAGCTCAGCTGAAACACGTATACAAATATATCTCTATCTCTATCTCTCTCTATATGTCATATTTGCAGCTTAAGAAATTTGTCAGCCATAACAAATTGTATTTTGAAGTAAAATCCCAAATTGTTTTTGGTATCGAATGTGTCATAGCTCTTTCCCCAGCTCTTACCCTGTTTGGTATGATGTCTGTGCGATTCATTCAATTACTTTCGAAAATTCAACACTCCAGATCGAATCGAGAACACTTTGCGATCAATCAACAGGCAATTGCCCCCTGGCATCCAATTATAGACAATTAGTTGGCAAAATATTGATATGCACAGGCCCAATTGTTTGATGCCAAGCCATCTCGCCAAAAGGTTGAGGCCACCATGGCCGTGACACTCGAGAGCGCCACATCAATTCGTCGCATTGAAGGTGGGTGAGCCTTTTAGCCAACAATGAGCTGGCCAATCTCTCAAACAATTGAATTAATTTGAAATATTTTTAACACAGAATGCACCGACGCGATTCGTGATAATAGGATTTCGATCGAAATTTATATTTTAATTGAAATCTGCATGACATTTCTCGAACACCTTAACACTTATTATGAAAATTGCGCATATAAATAATGGGTAGCATTCAAATATGTATGTACGAAAGTTCGGTAAAAAGCTTAATTAAAGCTAAGTTTAATCAATATGTAAGGATATTTTGTGCTTTTTATTATCATTGCTTCAACTACCCTAGTTTATCAAGAACAGCTTAACAAACAATGTGTAAAGTAGTTGTACTTGATTTAAATCGCTAAAAAATATTTACTTGACGTATTATACAATAATTAAGATTAGCACAGAGAAATTAAAAAGTATTTCGTATATAACATATTTGATAGATGTTCTTTATATGTAGACATGTATATACATATGTATGCATGATTTATTAACATTTTTTTAAATTTTATTTATAAGAATATAAATAATGTGTACGCATGTCTGCAGCAAAACAGGAGCCATATTTTTCCGCTGCATTAGCATTAAAAACGCTTTTACACAGATTTTCCATTTTCAATCTTCAGTAATTTCACTATAAAAGTTTTGAGCTCTAGCTTAAAAAGTTTAAAAATATAAATTTTTTCATTTTTGGAACATATTCAAGAAGCATATTTAAATACATTCTGGTAAATCATTAAAGAAAAATAAATAGTTTGTAGTAGTCAAACTTTTTTATGATTTCAATGTTTATAAATTTTTATGCCCATTGCATCGATATCCTCAACTAGTTTTAGAGCTAGACTAACTTAAGAATTCCATAAATGAGTTACTGTTGACATTACTTTATTGATTTACCAAAAATTATATCAATATGTTTTGTGGATATAAAATCAATATAAATTTTTTATATAATATATATTATATTATATTTATATAAGTTGCTTCAAAATACTTAAAAATATTATATAAAAATTAATCTGAATATATATAATGTATAAATAAATAACAAATTCAATAATTTAAAATATAACAAATACTCAAATGAAAAGTATCAGATTAGAAAAAAAGATTAAAGCAAATAAAATAAAAATTAATAATAAAAAAATGTAAAATATTATATAATAATATTATTATAATATATTTTATAATTATGTTTTATATATTATATAATAATATAACTATAATATATTATAATATATTAAATTGTATATTTCCTCTTCCAGAATACAATTTTAAACTAAAGGACTATTAACAAAATTCTTATAAAATTATTGAATTAGTAAAAAAAATTGTATATACCAATTTGGTGTCAATAGCAAGCTTCAAATGAAATGATGTATGTGGTGCTTTAACAGTATGCAGCAATATAATATTCAGGTCTCGGTCTCAATCCCAGTTTGTCTGCAACTGGAGCAATGTGCGTGTGCGAGTTCAGTTCGGGCCAGTCGGGCTGAAAGGCGGAGGCAGGAATAGAACAGGAGCAAGTGCGAGCATTTGAATAACTTGTTTTCAAATGCAAGCTGTAGTATTTGCATTAGAGATAAACAAAAAGGTAAGCAAAAGACGACCAACACAGATGACCGCCTATCGTGCTGCAAAGAACAAGCAAATCAATACGCAAAAATAATTGACGTCTCGGCAGCGTCTGCGTACGAGTCTGCGTCGCTGTCTTTGTCGTTGCTGTCGCAGTCGCTGTCGCCGTCGATGGCAGCGGCATAGCTGTTAACCAAACCTCGCTGGCATCAGTTGGCTCAGAAGCTTGCGGACCTCGCTAGCCAACGGTCCTGTTTCTAATGAGCGCGCGAAGGCCAAACGATATCGATATTGCGAGAGACAAGCAAGAACCAGGCGAGCAAATATTCTGAGTCGTCTGCCCGCCCAGGTGAATGCCATCGGGCAACGTGCGTCGCATTTTAAAGCCAGACGCGCTTCGTTTGTGCGGTTTATATACTATATTGTAACATTTATATATGGTCTGCAATTCCCGCTGAGTTGAAACGAAAACAAAATAGTAAAAATAAGTACATAAATAATAAAAGAAAAAAAACCAAAAGAAAAAAAAACAAAGCATTTTGCTGGCAAAATGTTTGCATTTTTGCGGATTTTATTACTTTCTGTGCATTTGTTGCATTTTAAAACGACATTAGCCGTGGATGTGCCATCGATAAGACCAACAGCAACAACAACAACATTATCGGATCAAATTCTACACACAAAGGCTGTTGAATCCCTAGCCGCGTCCAATGCCACATTCGAGCGAGACTTTAATGCCCCCGAGGATGGTGAGTAACGCTCAAGCTGAACAATTTACAAATAAGAATAAAAAGTGAAATTTGGAATCGACATATCAAGAATTCAGCAACGAAATCGCTTTTGAGCTGTCTGACAATTCTTTAGTTATTATTCATGAATAAAACTGTAATGAATATACTTTTTAAGTTGTAAAAAACAAAAGACTTGGGCAACAAACTTTAAATTAAATTTTCAATTCTTTAATAATTATAGTTTACAAATTTAAACAATTAATTAATATTTGCTAACTCATTGAAATCTTTAAAGAAAGAATCTACAAGAAAATAGCTTCATTTTTCTTTCAAGTTTTATTTATTGCAGTTTTTTGTTTTAAAGACTATACGCCTTTAATTCTAAGCCTCAACTAATTGACTAGGCCTATAAACCAGCATATATATATCTTAAATCTAGAGTTCATTTTCATGTTTCAAAGTAATTGGGAGTAAATATCAAAAGACTTAAGAAACAAACGAGAAATATAATAAGCGGGAATTTTCAATCTTTAAAAAACTGATCTACAGAGTAGAAAAAGATATTTTGAATATAATTATTTATACTCAAAAAATTATTAACGCCAAAATTGCAATATAATAAGCAGGAATTAAATATCTTTAAAATTTATTAAAGCTTTATAAATTTTAAATTAATGCTTCAAAGAAATGAAAAATGTATCAGTAGAAGACCTAAACAAAAGTTATTTATATTTGAGAAAGTTTTAAGGATCTTAAATTGGAACAAGATGAAAATCTATATAAAATTAATTTAAATTGGTCTTAAAAACAAGAATCTTAAAAAATAATCTTCATACAAAATTGGAAAGAAAAACAACTCAAATATGGAAAAAAAAAACTTTAAAACTTAACTGACTCACTTAAAATACAAAATAAACGAATATTTAACATAAATTTTCGTGAGGTACCGAAAACAATTTCAAAAGTATTTTTTAACAATAATTAGCATGAAGATAAGGCAAAGTCAATGTTTGTCATGCAAAAAGACAGTTCTTAAATAAAAAAAGCGAAAGAGCTATGAAATTGACTTGCTAATATATAAACTATATTTAGCTGTAAACCAAATTCAAGTGAGGAATAAATATGTCAGCGCTTCGTTTTTACTTTTCATTGCATTACATCCCATTAAATGCTAAATCTACGTAATATAAAAGTTCAACGACTTTTTGCTACGTCTGATAAATTTATGCCAAGCACGCAGCGGTATATGGGTTTTTGTGACCTTCAGAAATCTATAAATTGCCGCCTAGTGAAAATAGAGAGAGAATTCGTAGCTTGTGAATTACTCTTGCTTGCGTCCGTCTCACAGCTGCGGCCCTTTGAGCCAATTGGCAGCAACAGACGCCAACTTTCTATTCTCACTTCCGATCTTAGGCGCAAAGAATTGTCACAGTGTAGGCGGGTGTTTTTTTTAGAGCTTTCAAATTTGGTGTACTTATACGCAATTGATGGGCTTGTCGCATGTTACCGTCCTCTTTTATTTATGGCCAACAAAAGAGGCGTGATACTTGATCATGAAAACATCGCGACCATTTAAGCCTGTTAATGTTACTTTTTTTCAGTCTGCGCAAAATAACAATTGTCTGCTTAATTATCCAAGAAATTAGTCTATTCTTTTTATAATTAAGTTGCAATATCATAATTTTTTAGCAGCAGCTGCAGAAGCCAACGCTGACAGACGTCGCCATAAATTTAAGTTATATGGACACGCTTGCCTATTCATATTCATATTATACAATTCAGCAGACTTGGCCCTCAGCTGAGTGCAGCTCGACTCAGCTTACAGGTCCTGCAGCTCATTTCAAGTTTCTGCGGCAGTCTGCGCGCTTATATTAATCCAGTTTGATTTGTGCAGGCTCTGAGAATGGACCTTGAACTTGTGGCTGGTTTATCATTGGGCATCTTAAGTATCTTATGCCACACGCTTGACACTAAAGTTAATAAGTTTGTAGCACTAGGGGGTGTTTCTGCCTGCCAAAGCAATATGTAGTAAAATATAATGTCAAGTAATTAAACTTCATCAGTAAGAGTTCATTAGCCTTAAGAAAAACAAAAACTATTTAGCTACGCAAAGTTTTTTTTTTCTCTCTCTTTTTTAGCAAATCTGTTGCTCTGTTGACAAAGAAACATGCCCATAGCAGAAGAAGAGGAAGACAACAAACCAATATTTACTTAAAATTCGTTCACGCTCTGAGTTCCAATTTGAAGTTGGGGTCCACGCGACGACTTATTATGTGATTACTCAATATTTTGACATTTCTGTACGAAGAAATTTGACAAAAAAAAAAAAAACAGACAGACAGAAAAAAACAAAAACAAAAGCCAGAATATTGACAATAAACTTAAGCGCTTTTCAAGCTGAATGACAATTGCTGTGCCATTTTTTTTCCATGTCTTGACTTTTTTTCTGTTTCACTCGTTTTTTTTTTCTTCACTGTACTGTGCGCCTTTCAACGCACAATTGACAACATTTCTTTGTAAAACAGCGTGTCGCTTGCCCCTAAGCAACTTTCTACTGTCACTTGTCATATTCATACATATGCACACATATGTAGCGAGTATGTAAACCCCATTGGCAGCTTCTTTAAACTGATCTAGGCTGCTATTGTGCGCTGCCTTTGTTCCAGCTGCTCTTGTTGTTCTTGCAAGTTAACATAAATCTGCCATTTGTTTAATTTATTTAGCATTTCGCGTGTGGCCCATATTATACTCGAAGTTGATATATGAGTTCACTAAAATCTTCGCCTAAATGAGGCGTTTAGTTTGCTCTCTGTGTATGCGTGTGTGTGTGCTCTTTATGTGTAAACATTGTGTGTTATACCAATGTAACAAAAAGATGAAACAAGCTTCACAACTTCTTTGCCTTTTGTATGAACAAGTTCCCAAACATTTTACTCTATTCATAAATAATTAACACATCACATTCTATTATTATATTCTATGGAAATCTATAAATATTAATATTCTAATTCAGATGCCGCTCATCTGAATAGCTTAATAAAGTTATATCTCTTTAACGAAAGCAGCGATTGGAATGAACTAGGTTTTGTTATATAAAAAATATATTTTTTATAATATTAATAGAAAAGTTTATGGTCTATAAATCAATCATCAATTAATTTGTTAAAATGCATAGTCTGAACTGCGAATTTGTTTCGGCTCATCTGAATAGGTTTGATGAAGCAAACCTGAGTATATTATACAATAAAGAACTCTTTTCTTATTATTTAATACTTAATTTGGACTCACTTATACTAATTTTATATCAGATATACGATTAAGCAAGGAAATATAGGATCTATTAAAAATGTTACAGCATCCCTGGCAAATAAATTACAGAGGTGTGGCTCACTGCAATCGCAGTGGCAGCAAGAATGGATATCTCTCCTCTTATTTGTAGTTGTGTTGAGTATGCCCAATAATGATCAGATTTGTAAATATTTTTAAAACAATTTTCTCAGCCCTATACTTATACCTTTTATATATATATCCACGGAATAGGACTAATAAGTATTGAAAATTGATCTACTTATGCAGAAAAAAAAGCTCTAACTGATTTACAAAATGCACTTTCCATTATAACAAACTCAATCAATATGTGTGAATCCAAAAAATTCTATTTGACAATTTATCCGTCACTGACTGATAACAAGTATTTTTTAAGTTTTATGTAGAATAAAAATTATTATCATATCAAAAAAATTAAGTGGCACTATATGTACTTTGATGGATGAACAATTTTTGTTATTCTCTCCCAACTAATGATTAAATTAAATTTTTGATAAAACTATATTTATTTCGTATACGAGAGTCTTATGATTTCATAAAGTCTTATACAAAAATTTATGAGGTCAAACAAATTGTATGCGAAAGCTCAGAACTTGATTTATATTTAAATTGAGATAAAAGATATTCAGTCTTCAGTAAATCCTTTAAATATATATTATCGACAAAAATGCTTTACACCTAATAAAAGTTTTTGTTTAAAGTCGTTATCATGTTTATTCTCAGGTATTTTGCAGTATCCATTAATATAACACCTTACTAACAGTGTTATATTAATGGACACTTAAATGTGCATAAAGTTCGATCGCTGGAATTCGCAGATACCAGACTGCACGTGTTTTTTTCCTCTGTTCGTAATGGAGACCACGTTGAAGACACGTTGCGCATATTGAGTAACCATTTTGTAAATGAAATTTGCATATTACGAAGCAAACAGCCCAACAAAAATGTTAGTAGACTCACCAAATTTTTATGAATTCTGACTCATGAAACATAAAATCTGGGTGCTCAAGACATTCCAGTTGAAAGCCGAATTACTTCTTACTCATGTGGCCCAATTCATGAAAACATTTTGATGTTTATTGTTATTGGTCACAAATCGCAATTGATGGATTTTCAATTGTTATGACAGCTGTCTATCAACAGGTCAATGTGATATGTGATTATAGGAAATCGAATCGATTAAGCTTTTTATCCGTAAGATTATACATTTTGAAGTAATTCTACTTTTATTATGCCACTCCCTGTTTAATAACAATTAATTTCACTAACCCTATTTTTGGTACAAAATTTGATTTCTTATATGAATATGGAGGAATTATTATATGAATATTTTCGGTAAAATAATTGAATAAATTAATGAATAATATATCAAATCAAATATTTTAGCAAATATATAAGAAATATAATATTTTACTAAATTTATTGGTAATATAATTTAAAATCTTTAAATAGTCTTTGTTTTTAATTCGATTTTCTCACTATATTTATAAGTTTAACCCAAGACCCATAATTTTTAACAAATTATATACAATATTTTTATTAAAATTAAAGTTAATTTCTTATTAATTCTCTAGCATCTTTATCGCCAAGCCCAGGCAGGATGCAGCGGCAACTTTTTTTCGATCCGAGCTTGTTTCTACTGCAGGCCAGTCTAGCTAATGCTGGAATCTGGGAAGGCTCCAGATGTTTCACCTCAAGGGGCCAGCCCGGCTTTTGTGTTCGCATCGACAGCTGCCGCTCGTATTACCGCGTGGTGCGGCAATTGTCGATCTTGGCAGTGCGTCAATGGCAACCGCCCCTTGGCTCACTCGGATTTGGCTCTGATATTTGCAACTTTTACGATCAGCTTGGGCGCGTTAACAATGGCATATGTTGCCCAAATATGGATACCAAGCCATTAGGCGTCTATCCAATACCGACGACAACGACAACAACAACAACGACAACGACGACAACAACAGAGAAACCGCTAATGGGTGCCGATGAAATTGAAGAGGCTGATGAGGGAGAGGAACCAGAACAGCCGCAGGACAATGTGAATCCTGATGAAAATGACACAGATCCAATTGATACTGTTCAAAATAGCGTTGAGGATATGCCCGACTTTCAGGATATAAACAACATTGAAGCCAATGCACCCGAGTTGCAACCTGAACCAACACCGACGACCAAGCCCCCCACTACCGCCGTTAATCCCTACCAATGGCCCTTCGGCAACTTTGCCGGTGGCCTTCCACAGTGGCCGCCACCATTGCCCACGCATCCGCCCACCGTTGGCGGTTGGCCACCGCCGATACCAACACATCCACCAAGCCATCAGTATCCCACGCATCCCACCTCACGACCCATTGGCACAACAACAAGTTCTGGGCTAACTACGCGGCGTACGACACCACGCCCACTGGGCAGACCTCCAACGACGACGCGTCGGCCCAGCTATCCGACCACGGCAACAACAACGACAACGCGCCGTCCAACGAGCGGCTTCAGTCCCGAAGGATTGCCGCTGCAGTGCGGCAAGAAGAATCCAGTGTCCCCCGATCAGGAGCGCATTGTGGGCGGCAACAACGCTAGTCCGCATGAGTTCCCCTGGATTGCCGTGCTCTTCAAATCCGGCAAACAGTTCTGTGGCGGCAGTCTAATAACCAACAATCACATTCTCACAGCGGCACATTGTGTGGCAAGGTAAGTGAAATTGGGGAGGCTATTACCAAATCATAACTGATCTCATTTCCAGAATGACCTCATGGGATGTGGCCGCACTGACAGCCCATCTTGGTGACTACAACATACGTACGGACTTTGAGGTGCAACACGTTTCACGTCGCATCAAACGACTCGTGCGGCACAAGGGCTTTGAATTCAGCACCCTGGTAGGCTTACTATAGATCTATAGACTGCACCTCCCACTAATTGCTTCTACATGCTTAGCACAATGATATTGCCATTTTGACATTGAGCGAACCGGTCCCGTTCTCCACCGAGATCCAACCGATTTGTTTGCCCACCTCGGCAACCCAAAAAACTCGCTCCTATAGTGGGCAAGTGGCTACGGTCGCCGGCTGGGGTAGTCTGCGCGAGAACGGACCACAGCCATCGATTCTGCAAAAGGTGGACATACCGATCTGGGCGAATTCGGAGTGCGCTCGTAAATACGGCCGAGCTGCGCCCGGCGGCATCATCGAATCCATGATCTGTGCTGGACAAGCATCCAAGGATTCGTGCAGTGTTAGTCGAAGAATTTTCTAATTTAGCTACAAATAATTAAATGAATCTTCGTATTTTAATTTCTCTCAGGGTGACTCTGGAGGCCCGATGATCGTCAATGACGGCAGCCGATACACCCAGGTGGGCATTGTCTCGTGGGGCATTGGCTGCGGTAAGGGCCAATATCCTGGTGTCTACACTCGTGTCACCTCGCTGCTGCCTTGGATTTACAAGAACATCAAATGAACTAAGTATTTTGCATAGATTAAGTCGTGATATTGAGACAAGTTTAATAAACATTATAAAGAGCACCCACACAAATTGTTTTTATAAACTGATGATTTCATTTACTCTTTCAATTTTTATATACTTATGTATATGTATGTACATATGTTTATTTCTCAATAAATACATATGTACATATGTATGTACACATTTAAATTGAAAATTCCCTCTATTCAATAAATGGCCTAATTTTTGGAAACTAGTAATAATTTTGGTATTTTTTAGAACATTTGTAAAAATAAGCACACTTACCTTAGCTTATCATACATAGACGCTCAGCAATTGCAGTTTACAGTTATTAAACGCACTCGCTTTGCACCATGCTTCGCATATGACTATGTATGTATGTTATACATATGCACGCATATTTACATTTTTCTATGTATGAGTATACATATGTACATCAATGTAAAAATATATTAATGTTTAAATTTATGCAAATAATGATAACCAGCTGCGATTCATAATTTGAGTATTTATTTCATGAATTTAAATTTAGCATTTTGTGACTTAATACTTTAAAAACACACAAAAAAATAGAAAAGAATTATATCACATTTACACTTATACACATGTATGTATATGTACGTACGTGGTGCGCTGTTGTTCATTTCATACATTTTTAAGCCGCTGCTTCAGCACACTCAAAAACCGAACCGATATCCACATAAATTCACATAAAGGTCTTTTATCTCAATATTTATTTACCGACAATCTAAAACGAACACAGTCAACGGCTATTTCAAACTAACTTAAAGTTGGCTACGCCTGTGTGGAGATGCCAGCTAGTTTTCAAACCAACAAACCCTGCCAAGCAGTGACTGATGCCAGACAAAAGCTAACTGATGCGAATGCTGACCCTGCGAGCGCATAAATTGATTTAAATTTATAATGAATTATTAGCAGTTAAATTTTTGTTAATTTAGCCGATTGATTCTATTTGCTTTTATATTTTAAATCTATATTTATTCATATATTTACATTAAACAAATTGAGATCCTATAGCAATATGTCCCTTATTAAAACATCAAATGGTGGATGTCTAAACTACATATTTTGTAAATAATTCTATATACTATGACTAAATTTTTGTTCGACTCTAATAATTAGCAGTAATGATATGTATTGACTTGATCTTGCTAAGAATCCGTATTTAAGTTTGGGCTCCTCACATTAAATGAATTTACAAATCAGGACTAGATAAGTTAAATTATTTAACGAAAATTTCTTAAAAATTATTAATATTTAAATTTTTAATAGAATTCAAATTTTTCTTAAAAGCGACTAAAAAACGACTAGCTTAATATCTATATTTCGTGAAGGTTACAAAATTGACTTAGGTCTAAAATCTAAGCCACAATTATATTACCATTTCAATTAAATGAAACATAAATAAAATACGTAAAGCTATGAGGACAGCAACAAGAATTTATTTCTAAGAAATATCTATTAGGGTTATTGCACTCTGACTAATTTTCTACCTGTTCAGTTGCCTCTATCTTAAAGACCTGTGCCTCGATCCTCCTGATTGTATCAGCGGATGGATCTTAATAGCTCATTTGAGTATTTGTAAGACAAATAACCCTTGTTCAATGACTTGCTAAGAACTTATGGTTCTAACTTTATTTCACTCTTAGGGAACTCCTTACTCGCTTTATTCAACCTTTTTGATTTAGACCTGATGCCTGACTGTCTTATGGCTGATGAAGTAAACATTTTACAAAAACCATACATTTTTATACTAATTCAACAAGGTAAAAAAGTTGATCGGCTTTGATATATGTTTATGCTATCCTTCCAACTGTTAAATTACCCAATTAAGCTCTATTATAGTTAAACCCTTTGACATTCTTTATATAAACTCATGTGTATGATAAAATGTAGTTAAGGTTAAGATTCAAATTTATATCTAAGTCGAATTTATTTCCATAAATTATATTTACCTATAAAATACACAAGCTTTTTATTATTAATTATAGAAAGATTTGGGTAGTTCATTAAAAATATCAATTATTTGAAAAATCAAAAAAGGAGAAGATTAAGCTTTGAAAAAAAAATAATAATAATTTATGAAAGGGAAAGCTTACAAGCTGTTATTCAAATAATCAGGCGAACAAATATTCAGATATTACCAGCTCGATTTGACTTTTCATGCCGACCAAAAATATACCTACATACACAAATATTTATATAGAACAAGCTATATATGTATATATATGTGTAAATATATATTTACATATTAAGGACACATACATAAATATGTGCAGAAATTCAATTTAAATTCACTATGAATTTTAAAATGGGTATTCTAGTCGAGCACACCCGACTTAAGCATTCTGATTTGTAATAATCCATTAATTTTTATAGCACCCTAAGTATTTTATTTGTTTAAATTAGCTTCAGCAAATGGAGTTTGATTAAACAAATAGAGCTGCACTGTTTGACTTTGTAAATCAGTTCTCTGTACTGTATATTACACGCTACCCACAACAGTTTTCGGATTGTGTCTGAAATCGAATCAAATTTAGCTTTAAACGTTAAATGCAAAGCGAATCAAAGGTATGATCATGATCGAACAGCTTTAAGACTTTCTAAATGCTCAAGTGTGACCACAGATTGTTCTCAATCAAGTATTTATTGGGTATACATATGTATGCATATATATGTATATATGTGTGTATATATATTTATGTATACGTGTGTATATCTTTTTTGCAAGCTTAGCAATCTGCAAGAGTGCCTTTGGAGGGATTGCCAGACTTGGATATACTTTAAATACCTGTTTCCAAGATTCCAGGCTTCTTGATAAACATGCATACAAAAGAAAAACACACTCTAATGCACTCACACACACACACACATACACATAAGCGAATGCACCGCTGACTTTGCACTTTATGCAGCAACAGCTGCGTTTCATCTTCCCAAATTCCATTCGTCCCCACTCACACAGCCTTTAGAAAGAAGCTCAAATACCATTCTATCTTAAAAAAATTTAGAGAATATAAATCTAACTTCCGCAGCACAAGACTAAAATTTAAGGTACATTTTTTGCAATCATGTAGAGAAAGGGAGGGGAAGGCATACAAACAAAAAGCAAATCAAAGTTTGTTTATTGATCTTTAGAAGTCAGTTTGTTAAGTTTACAAGAAGCCAAGTTCGTTTCGTTCATGATAAATGAACGTTTTTGCGATGATAAATTGATAAGGATAGAAATAGAGAAATATAAAATATTATAGAGATCGTAAGATCGTCTTAGTTTGGCTTGTGATATACGCTTTAAGAGAATGGTCATATTTAATGATTAGTTCTTGAAGATTTCCCTTATTATAGTACAAGTTTTGAAAAATCATATCTCCTGAAAGTATTTTAAGACTATGTAGACATCCAACCCACCCCAACCCCCTCCTCTCATTCTTTCTGTCTGTCTCTATCTCTCTCAGCTCCTTTCTGTATGGGTTTTGCTTTATCCATTTAACCCTCTCTCTTTCACTGAGCTTTCCTAGTTTACCCCATATTTTTGTAATACTCGTTAGCAAATTAAACAGAGAGAGGGAGAGAGAGAGAGAGAGAAAGAATATACTCATTGATTTTATGGATATACCGTCCGTGAATCCTATCGTTCTGTGTTAGTGCTTTAACTAGGGATTTCTTAATTTACATTGTTGGATCAAATAAGTAATTACTATATTATTTCCATATCATTGTCAGCTTTCTAAAGGGGCGTGCCATATCGAAAACTGTGAGGAGTACATAGATGCATAGATACCGTTTTCAAATCAATAGTTATACGCTTAATAAACCTGATTGTCTTAGTTTTATATGTAGATCACTATTAACCTGATTTACGGATGGACTTTGAATTATATTTATATTTAAATGTTATTGAGGATACCAGATTGTTGACTTATATATATATGTATGCAATACAGTAGTTCTATCCTACCCTTAACCAAAAAATGAATAACAGCATAATGAAAAAATAAAAAAAACTGTTTTGAAAAACCAGAATGCTATAAATATCTTTTTATATTTCAGACATTATGTATAGGTATATTTTCCTTATAGGTGCTCTGAATGCGATATGTCACTGCTTGGAAAATGGATTGGCCCGAACTCCTCCAATGGGTTGGTTATCTTGGGAACGGTTTCGATGCAATACCGACTGTGCAAATGATCCCGACAATTGCATAAGGTATGTCCAAAACAAAATATATTAACATATTCTTAAAAGTACATACTTTAAGAAAGGGAGAGATCCCTTTCCAAATTCCAATTGTTGACCAATTGTTCACTTCACTTTGTATATTTTCCGGATAAAATTAAAAAAAAAAAAGATATATATTCTTTGATTCAATGAGGCTGACAATGACGAAATCAATATTGTCTTCATTCCAATTTCAGATAGATTAAGATATCAAAATATTTTAGTAATTTGTTTCTTCTTAATTGTATTTCTACACAAATTCTTTTAGTGAGCGACTATTTCAAATAATGGCGGACCTGCTTGTAACGGAGGGCTATGCTTCAGTGGGCTACGAGTATGTAAATATTGATGACTGCTGGTTGGAGAGGCACCGCGACATAGATGGCAAGCTTTTAGCTGATCATAAGCGATTCCCAAGTGGCATTAAATCCTTATCAGATTATGTATGTATTCATTTCATATTTCATATGAATCCCTCGCCTCAAAAACTTAACTTCATACTCAACGTTTACTAACTAACCAGACATTAGGTTTAAGCTTTTGAACAATTTTTCCCCATTTACAACACAGTTTCGAAAATTTAAATATCTTCGATCTGCGGATTTTCAAACTATTTTTTGAGTTTTTAGATAAAGATCATAGATGTACGCTAAAAAGTTTTCTTATATAGAATTCTATAATATAAATCCCATATATCCCATATCTATCATAGGAAGTGTTACCATTGCAAAACACAAAAATGTCTCTCTCTTTCCCCCTCTCTAATTTAGTAATTAATATAAAATCTTAATTCATTTCAGATTCATTCAAGAGGCTTGAAATTTGGCATTTACGAGGACTATGGAAATTTTACATGCGCTGGTTATCCCGGCATTATTGGCTATGAAGAAATCGACGCGCTTCAGTTTGCCGAATGGGATGTAGATTACGTGAAATTGGATGGTTGTTATGCCTTACCCTATGATATGGATCGAGGATATACGCAGTTTGGAAGATTTCTGAATAGCACTGGAAAGGCCATGGTCTACTCGTGCAGCTGGCCGGTTTATCAAATCTATGCGGGCCTCCAGCCCAATTTTTCGGCTATTCAAACGCATTGCAATCTCTGGAGGAATTTCGACGATATTCAAGATTCATGGGCATCGGTTGAAAACATTATAGACTACTATGGAAACAATCAGGATTTGATTGCACCCAACGCTGGACCTGGGCACTGGAATGATCCTGATATGGTAATTACCTCTTGAATTTTGGAATTCAGGAACTTATATATACATTTTCTATATTTCCAGTTAATAATCGGAAACTTTGGCTTAAGCTATGAACAGGCGAAAACACAATTTGCTATTTGGTCAATTTTAGCGGCTCCTCTTTTAATGTCGGTGGACCTAAGGACAATTCGACCTGAGTTCAAAGAAATATTACTCAATCGCAAGATCATTTCTGTCGACCAAGATCCGTTGGGCATACAAGGTCGAAGAATCTATAAGCATAAGGGAATTGAAATTTGGTCAAAGCCAATAAGTCCAGTATATCAAAACTTCTACTCCTATGCGCTCGCCTTTATAAATAGACGAACCGATGGTACACCCTCTGATATTTCAGTTACACTAAGAGAACTGGGTCTTATCAATAATTATGGATATAGAGTTGAGGTACGTAAACAAATATTATTTAGATAAATTATTTATAAATGTAAATATTTTATATATTTTTCTGTATATATTTCCTTTTATTTCAGGATCTTTATGAAAATATTAACTATGGTATATTGTTTCCGAAAACTAAAATCAAGGTTAAGGTAAATCCTTCGGGAGTTGTTATGTTGAAAGGCGAAACTCAAAATATAAACAAATTTTAGTTTGTTTTTATTTTACATATGAGTTGATGTCAATAATATTATTAATCCAAGAAATGACCTAATATATGAAGCATAGAGTAGACTGCATAATACTCATCCACGTTCCAAAAGCAGCTCAATTAACAAATATATTAAAATAAAATAAATATTTGCGGATTTGCCACGCCCCAATGCGAGCCATATACATATACATAGCTCTATTAATAGATGATATAAAAAGTGGTCTATCTATCTAAGGATAAATGTAAAATATATACAAATATCACTTTCGTTTTGACAAATCCAAGAGACGTATATATATATATAGTTATCCATCAATCTATATAACTTTATTGACTAATTGTGGGACTCTTCCTATAACTGACTAACTAACTCCTATAACTGCTCAAATGGGCGAAGCTCTATGATATACATATTTTACTGGGGTAGGAATACACAAGAATATATAGATTTTAAATACTAAGTACCCAAACTACAATTTTGCCGAAAGTAATCGCGTTTACGTGTTAAAAGTTATAGTAACTAAAGATTAGCTACCTTTCTGAAATAAAAAACGAATGATAAAAAATATAAAATAAATCTATGGGTTATATTAAATTTGGCTACATGAGATTCTAAGTGGCATCAATCAAAATACTTAAAAATTCTTCAAACACAAAATTCCAAATTATCGTAGAAATCATTTCTTAAATTTAACATTTGCCCAAGTGACAAATAATGTGCAATAATAAACATAAAAAAAGAGAAAAGTTCACACTTGAAATATGATTAAATACTCATATATTTTAATATTATTAATAATCTAGTATCAAACCCTTTAAGTACTGCTTAATATTGAATGATATTAGGACTCTGAGAAATGTAGATCAATAATTGTTGTGAATAAATAAAAATGAAAATAAAAAAATTTAAAAACTATATGTACCCCTTTTTAATAATTTGAATAAAATAAACTATAACTAAGATAAGCAATCTATAAATTGATAGTGTCTACTTTTGGGCAGTTCATTTAAGTATAAAAAAATAAAAATAAAAAATCAAGTTAATGACCTTAAATTTTGAAAATAGACTTTTGTATACTGTTGTGACGGGAATGAAGTATCACAATTAGAAGTTTACTAACATTATTAATATTACCAAACCTTTATATATTTTACAAAAATTGTAATATAAGTTTTGTAATTTAGCTTAAAGATTTGAAAAATATAAAATTATTACATGGTCGCTAAGTCTTACAATCTTTTTGCTTTCCATATGCAGTATTTGTATTGTTTGAGACAGACAAAAATCAGTATTATTATTCATGAATTGTTTATAGTATTTTTCTTATTTGAGACAGACAAAAACTAGTTATTTCATTATTATTAATGAATTGGTTATAATATAGGCATATTTATTCAGTTCAATGCTATTTGATTGGAAAATTATAATAGTACTTAATACATTCGTACATTATACAAAAAATACAAATATTGATATATTTTAAAGTTTCGATTTTTATTTGATAGTCATCAATCAAAAATGCATATTTATATATAGATTTTAATCTTTATGGGAATGGGATGTAATTGAGAAGTCTAACCGTAGAAAAACAATGGTAAGTAGAAAAATAATATAAATAAATCCAATAACTAGAAGTGGTTCTTGGAGCAGCGACACCTTTGAGAATGTATACTTCAGAGTGAACTCTGCAATATGATTCTCCACCAGATTGTTTTGTGAAAAGGAAATAATTGGACGTCCCACAGTATCTAGGTAGGTGTGAATCAATGTGTTTTGTCGCCGCTTAATGCCATATGGTGGTTCAAGTTTAATATTCGACGAGCCCTCCGGCAATATAATAGTTATGACAGCTTCATCAATCACCATGTTATCGTGTATATGATCGATAACATACATCTTTAAGACATAATCGTTGTCAGAGTTATACAGATATTCATACGAGGGCACATTGTAGCCGAGCACGTATTGCGTTTTCCATCCACCAAATAATGGGAAGCGGGGACGCAAATCGAGATCAACAGATTCACGCATTTGATTCATATTTGAGGTAGAGATATTTCCATTGGTATCGCGATAATAGACGCCAGTTGCCGATGCCGGTAAATAGGTTCTATATGACTTGACAGCCGACTGGCCAGAACGACCATCTTTTTGGAAATCATAACGCGAAAAAGATCCCTTCAATTTGGCTCCAGTGTGCGTCATTTGAATTTCCTCCTTCACAGCAATGTTGCCCCAGTGTGACACTTCAATCGTGCGCTCCAATGAGTTCACAGTCAAGAACGGAGATTGATTCTCATAGTGAACGAACAGCTCATCATCAGTTAACTCTGTCAAATTTCAATTTTAAGTTAATCTTAGCAAAATAATCGAATATACAATTACTTACTTGCGACATTTTCGTACGGCCCATAAGTGATTTTATTCGACATTACTGCAAATGGTCTGGCCTGTGTATGTGCAATTATATTGGACGAGCTGAGTTGAATGTTTAGTTTTTGCGTTTGGGTTAGATAGTAGGAATAGTAATAGAGTCCGCCAACATATTTGACCAATTGTTTATCGTTCTGCCTGATTTCCGATGGATAGGGCAGTATATTTTTGGTTGAAACTGTATCAATGAGTAAAGTTTGTTGCGGCGCATTTGAAGCAAATGTAATCTTATATCTTATTAGACCATTCTCCTTTTCTTTTCTCTCCTCAATTGTGAGTCTCTTATTAAATCCATCTTTAATTGATATAAAAGACAGATTGGGATCTTTTACAATGAACTCATACTCTTTCAATGGTTTGCCGGCTGTCTCCTCAACTTGTATTTTATATGATGTTTTTACGAGCTGGGAGGCTATATCCAAATTTCTTTCCACGTTTTTATTGACAATTTCCGCCGTTATCGGATTTATGATTAAACATATTAATGTAATATAAAACAAAATCCAATTCGTCTCCATTTTTAGCCCACAATATTTCTGACACGTAATGCTAAAACATGTGCAGTATTATTTAGTGTATTTTAAAATACCTAATTCTTGAGTTCAATGAACAGTATTCAAATGCCGGCTTTTGTATTTTAGTTCCATTTCATGACTACTTTTGACAAATCATTTGAGTCAAGCTAACGTCGATTACTTTGTATTGAATATTATAAGCGTTCTCCACAACAGGAACACATATATATGTATATATTTATTATTTGTTTGTTCTTTGGTAGATGTTGCTAATGAAAATGAATAATTTTATAAACTTTATATCCATAAGAAAAAAAATGACACAAATAACACAAAAATCCCAATTTGCTGTAACTCAAGTGACACAGGTTTTTCTTTTACATATAAAAACAAAGTTTCAACCTAAGAATTTTAAAATTTTTCGCGATAAAATGTTTTTGGCAGATGTATACCACAAAAACAGCAATATTTGTTAATAAGTGGTGCGATTTATCGCGTGTCAGCAGCAGATATATTTTTCTTTACCATTAACGATAAATATCGATATCAAAATAGTACATTTTTTTGGATTATTTGTGGGAAGGTTATGAAAGCTTTGTTCTTTATGCGCATCAACGCTTTCATATCCTTCCCACAAATAATCAGTCTTCAAATTTTAAACGTAGATTCATTTGTATTTTACAAACAAATGAGGACATTTAGTATTAGTTTACAAAGTAAAAAGCTGAAAGGAAATTGATTTTATATATTTAGAGTATTCCTATTGCTGTTTTTATTAAAAACACCTGGTGAGGCCCTTTAATGATTTGATTTTATGTAAATTCCTAAGCTGATTAGAAACATCTCAAATTGCATGGATTTGTTTTTAGCTCTGTGGAATTGGAATATTGCTTTAATAATAAGTGAGTGCTCAACTACGAAATACCCTTAATTCGATGGATTTTTCGTGAAAGTACTTGCGAAAATTATTTAGAAAATATAATTTTTCTGGCAGTTAAAGCCTTCTAAGTTTTCTAAGTCTTCTAGTTCTCTAGATCTTTTAAGTTTTCTAAGTCTTCCCAATTTTCTAAGTCTATCAAACTTACTAAGTCTGTCAAGTTTTCTAATAGTCTTCCTAATTTTTTAAATCTTTCAATTTTTTCTAAGTCTTTTAAGTTTTTTAAGTCTGTCAGGTTTTCTAAGAGTCTACCTAATTTTCTAAGTCTTTCAAGCTTTCTAAGTCTTTCTAGTTTTCTAAGTCTTTCTAGTTTTCTAAGTATTTCTAGTTTTCTAAGTCTTGCTAATTTTCTAAGTCCTTATATTTGTCTAAGTGTTTCAAGCTTACAAAGTCTTCCAATTTTTCTAAGTCTTCCTAGTTTTCTAAGTCTTTCAAGTTTTCTAATTTTGTCAAGTATTCTAAGTCTTGCTAATTTTGTAAGTCTTTCACTTTTTCTTAGTTATTAAAGTCTTCAACATTTTCTAAGACTTTACTGCTTAGCTCAGCGATCATTAACATTATCTTATATCTACAGTTTGTCTTATATCTAACATTTAAAAGATTCTTAACAATTATTTTTAACAATTCTGCTAGACATTATTAACAAATACAATATTTACCTTACCTTACCAAACTTCACTTCACTTCACTTCACTTTCACTTTACTGCACTGCACAATTGACCCCCACCGGGTCTGGACGACTGAAGAAATGCTGCAGCTGCTGCTCTTTATATAGGGCGACTTTCACTCAAACTCCAAGGCGTGCTCAAATGTTGAGCCTGCGTCGAGTTGCGGTCGCTGCAATCGTGAAGTGACCAATGAGAACACTCTCTGCTGCTTCAAGCATTCTTAATTAGTTTAACTAAATGTAAACAAATATTGCTGAATACATAAAGACAACAGAAATGATCTTCTGCAGATCATTTTCGTTGCTTGCTTTGGTTAGGCAGACAGACAGACTTATAGATAAAGAGAGACCTCTCTCTCTTGCTTGATACAGCTGAATGCATTCTCATTGGCTATTGGTGGGGAAGACTAAATATTCTTGAGCCCTTCTTCTCTGTTTGTTTGCCTATATTAATCTGACCGTATGTCTGTCTGTATATCTGTAAATCTGTTTGTGTGTCTCTCTCTCTCTTTATCTCTAAGTCTGTCTGTATGCCTAACCAAGCAACGAAAATGATGGATTTATGTATTCAGCAATATTTGTTTACATTTAGTTAAACTAATTAAGAATGCTTGAAGCAGCAGAGAGTGTTCTCATTGGTCACTTCACGATTGCAGCGACCGCAACTCGACGCAGGCTCAACATTTGAGCTCGCCTTGGAGTTTGAGTGAAAGTCGCCCTATATAAAGAGCAGCAGCTGCAGGATTTCTTCAGTCGTCCAGGCCCGGTGGGGGTCAATTGTGCAGTGCAGTAAAGTGAAAGTGAAGTGAAGTGAAGTCAAGTTTGGTAAGGTAAGGTAAATATTGCATTTGTTAATAATGTTAAGTTCTTTTAGCAGTATTGTTATAGTTAAAAATAATTGTTAAGAATTCTTTAAATATTAGATATAAGAAAAACTGTAGACATAAGATAACGTTAATGATCGTTGAGCTAAGCTTAGAGGAAAGGCTTAGAAATGTTGAAGACTTTAATAACTAAGAAAGAAAATTGAAAGACTTAAAAAACTTGACACAATTAGAAAACGTGAAAGACTTAGAGAACTAGAAGATTTATAAAACTTAGAACACTTTGTAAACTTGAAACACTTAGAAAAATTGAAAGACTTAAAAAATTAGGAAGACTTAGAAAACTTAGAAGGCTTTAACTGTCTGAAAAATTATATTTTCTAATAATTATCGCAAGTACTTTCACGAAAAATCCATCGAATGAAGCTTATATCTTAGTTGGGCACTCACGAGCCCTCACTTATTATTAAAGCAATATTCCAATTCCACAGAGCTAAAAACAAATCCATGCAATTTTAGATGTTTCTAATCAGCTTAGGAATTTACATAAAATCAAATCATTAAAGGACCTCACCAGGTAAATAAAAAAATACGTACATTCAGCACTTAAAGTTCAAGAGAATTGTCTTTGTTATTTTAATTTTATATATAAATATAAAAAATTATAAGTGCAATAGGGGTATCTTGAGAGGCAATAGGGGTACTCTATATATATAAAATCAATTTCCTTTGAGCTTTTTACTTTGTAAACTAATACTAAATGTCTTCATTTGTTTGTAAAGTACAAATGAATCTACGTTTAAAATTTGAAGACTGATTATTTGTGGGAAGGATATGAAAGCGTTGATGCGCATAAAGAACAACGCTTTCATACCCTTCCCAAAAATAATCATGAAAACGCTAACATTTTGTATGAAGAGCTCGGTATACACGAACAAAATTCAAGATTCTCTACAACTATTATGGATCCTGCATTTTTGCGGCTGTCTGCTGCAACCTCTGTGTGTAGCATTTTAAATGCTATTCGAATCAGCTGTCTTGGTTTAACCAATTTTCATTTCGTTTAGAAAAACGCGCACGGTTTACTAAAAATCGCCAAGTATTCGAACATCACACATAACCACCCCGTCCTTATCGCATAGCCATTAAATACGCAAGTATAGCATCGTTAACCGTTTTCTTTCGACTGACTTTGAGTACCATCATAATGCTACAAAATAAATTTGCTTATTAAACAAAAATTTAAATGATTTTTTTTATGAAAAGCGTTTTTATTTATACTTATATTAGATTTTAGATATTACAAATTTTTGATGAAGCAGACGATGAATCAGATTGATCAAAATCAATTTTTGCATATGAGCTGTTGTTCTCAAAGCAACTTGGAATTGGCGGAGATTCACATGAGACTTTCTTAAGGCAATTTGTTGCCAATTGTCCGCTACTTTGTGGAAGGTCTAAACTTGCATAATAAAGTTCATATTCGCACACGCCTGAAGATAACTTAGTCTCATTCTTATTTTGAACACTATCTGATACTGCCTCCTCTTTTAAAATATTGGTTTCTTTTTCATTTAACAAATTACATTTAGTGTTTGTATTTAAAATTTGCTCTTTTCTATCCACCTTATTTACACCGTCTAGCAGATTTTGTCGACCACATTGTGGCTTATAGGATGGCCTTTGATTTTTATTCTTTGAAATTAGAGAACTATCACTTTTGATTTGCAGAATTTGGTAGCCGACATCTTTTGAATCAGCTGCATTTGATTTACTTAGATTTTTCGTGTAGTCTTCGTTACTAATCGAATGTATTAACTTTCTTCCAGCTGTAGTTGCATTACTTATATCTAAGGCAAAATTTAATAGTGTGTTTTCCATTTTCGTTTTGACCATTTTGGTATGCAAATCACTTTCGGGGTGGGATTTCTCAATATTTTCGGATTTATCTGAATTGATGTTCGTTTTATATTGAGACTCTGGCAAATCTGCATTCTTTTCTGACCCTTCTGGGGATATTTTATTATCATTTTTAGCTTCATCCCGTGCATGCAGCTGTAAGAGGAATTGACTTTGCGTCCTCAACTTCTCGTTCTGGTCTTCATCAATGCTTATATGTTTAAAGGAAGTGCTGACCACACTAACTGGTTTCATCTCTAAATACCCACTCTCTGGGTTTTCTACAGATTTGGGTGGAGTTAATTTTTTGATCAAGTCATTTTGCCTGAGCTGCTTGATAGTTCCATTTAAACCTGGATTTGCGATAGGAGCACTTTTATGAATCGGAAATTCAGTTTTCAGATTTTTAGGTACTTGAAAATTTTTTGACGATAATTGTTGTTGTGAAGTAGTGGATGATGCGGTGCCATTTGAAAAATCGATTTCCATTAAATCACTCATGCGTACTGGACTAATAAAATTTCTTGCATTTAAAAGAGGTGCGCTCGTAGATTTCATTTCCTTTGGGGCATTGTATCCAAACCTTTCCGTGCATGTTTGACCATCTACGTTGCATATGCTCCCTTTATGAATGTGTCCCTTTTTTAATTTAGAGACAACACCTCGCTGGATTTCACAACGTGGTATATTTGACTTTGATCCAACCGAATACGCTCGAACCCGCGGTGATGTATTATCGACTTCATTTATGTTCCCAAGAAGTTTATTCCGTTTTATGTGCTCGACTTTACTTCCAATTGAATAAGCTCGACTTGGACGATCACACCTAAAATTACAGTTTTATATTATTAAGGATCTATTCAATATATTTATATATATTATGTGACTATTAGGCCTAATCTGGAATTAAAAACTTACTGGCTATCAATATCAGGGTCTTGAACTAATAGTTCAGATAAGTGGTCGGAAAAATCCATTTTCGAGTCTTTGTCGGCGAAATTGAGTAAATTGTTTAATCCTGTAAAATTATAAAATATAACATTTATTTACGAAATCATCTGTTTTTTGTGCTATAATTACCAGTAAAACTTGTTCGAGAGACTCTGTTGCTATCTGAAAAATCATCATCAATATTTTCTTCGGGTATCATTGCCTTCGAGGTTATTGAGCTGAAAGAAGAAAATTCGATTTAACAAACACCGCTTACATTCCATATAAATTATTATGAATAATACATAATTTGATATCTTACTTTATTCGATAAGCGTCATGCAGCGATTTGTCATACGCATCGTCAATACTTATTGATGATCCTTCGCTTTCAGAGCACTTCATTGAATACGATATTGGGCTGTCAATGTTTCTTTGAATTAAATATGACCGCGTTCCCGATATCGTGTTACATCGATGTGAGTTTTTCAATGCAATGTAAGTTTGATTACTGCATTCGCTCAACGTCCGATTTCTAGTTGGTAAGCTGTCGCAGCGTTCTCGCCCATAGCCTATTAATATATGAATAGAATATTTTTACAATTACTGTATAGCTCAAATTTCCTGTGAAAACAAAAGTAAAATACAAGAGGATTGAAAACTGGATAAACAAATATAATTTGTATGCGACAAACAATTAAACTATATTAGTCAGTCTTTCTGTCTGCCATCAAGAGCGTGTTTATACAGACGAACATGTGTTAATCAACGCGTTATTCTGATTAATAATATATAAATTTTATCCTCTTATTGTTTTGTACAGAGTTCAGAGTTTAAGTAATTAGAACAAATGTTCTAGCTGGCAAAAACTTCAAATTGAAAATTATATATAAATATATAAATATTTTACTCACTGTTGTACTGTGGAGAAAAACTACTTCGTGTTTCAATAGGATTTTGACGTTTTTGTAAAACGTTTATAGGTTTAGACGCCTCATTTGCTGATGAAGATCGCTTTCTCATCGGTTCACTGCTCAGGTCCGTAACTCCTTTTTGTACATTTAAAAAATTCATATTCGACTCAGTTTTCACTGACATTGCACTGAAAAGTTTACAAACAAATATATATATATATATATTAAATGTGCATATAAGCAGAACCATTAAATGGTGAAAAAGTTTGGATAAGCCTCCAATTAAAAACTGTTGGTTTTTTATGCCCTACCTTAATATCTTATCGTGCATATGTTTAGCCACTGCAGCATCATCTGTTTCCATCCAAAGTTCACCGGAACCCAAAACACTCTGTCGCCCCAGCTCCATAAAGAAAATGTTTTGTGGAGAGGCATGACCACATCTGAAATATAATGATAACCATGTAAGCCATGTTATTCATATTTAAATCCTTCTTTGGCTTACAATAATAAATTTATATTGTTACGCACCTTCTTATCGTGTTTAAAAGTATTTCAACTTTTAGAATTCGATCATCTCCATTTGGACTACGTTCCGCTCCAAAGCTTTTAAATGTTAGTGACCCCGCAGTTAAGCAGCAATGATAGGTGCCCGTGATCCCAACACTTGCAGCAATGCCCTTTTTTTGGACAATAACCTGCCAAACATGGTCTGAAATAGAAATAATATTTAGAGTATGTTTAAATCAAACTGTACAGCTAGATTATATCTTAGAGTATTCTCTGTTTCTAATCTGTTTTCCTGGGTTACGAATCGGAATATTGAATTCAGAAATAGTTTTACAGTGAATCAAATTTTTCAACTGATGGATATGAAAAAAAAGAAACAAAGTTCAGACGGATACTTAAAGTCAATGGGAGTCAATTTCTTTATTAATCGATTGTTCATAATGCCAAGTGAATCTTCCAACTGAAGGAAATAGATGACACGTCACGGCGTGCAATAACTGGCGCTCTAAAATCCACGTCAAATCTAAAAATTTAGTGTGATTGACTCTTAAATTGAATTGAGGTCTATTGAACAGGATTGAAGTCACCAACAACGAAGAAGATTTTGTATCCCTAAGCTAAATCGGTAGTTGTGACAGTTTGTTTCAGAAATCTTTGAGAAAGTATAATTTCTTAAGAACTATCGTCGACTTCTTCGGACATTAATAATATAAATAAATGTATAATACAAAAATATAGATTCAAGTTGATTTAAACTATAAGCTTACCGTACTCTTTCTTGGTTCCGGTTGTATCTCGTTGGATAGATAACAAGTTAGTCAACCATTTCTGTAGGTCCTCTTCGGAATTCATGACAATTCCAAAGCCGCCTTCTTTTGATGACAGGGCTAAGACATGCTTATGTTTGGGATCAAAGCGTTTATTTATACTAAAGCAATCTCCCAGATTTATAACGCGTTTTGGTTGTGCATTTTGAAGAAATTTCTTTTCAGTATCATAATATTCCAATCTTGCTTCTTTATTTATTGTTTCTTTGTACAAAACAAAATATTTCTTTTTCATTGTTTTCAATTTCTTTTGATATTCTTTTAGTACTATTCCGTTGTCTGACATGGAAGCCATCATAAATCTACCCTCCTTCCAAACCTGTAACAATCGCATATAAAACAATTACAATCACTTACAACAGAAACATATACATATGTAAAATAATAATTTAAATTTCACATTATATTTTGATTATATCTGATTTTATGACTAAATTCACGTCTAAATGACCTTTAAATTAAGAAAACGCCACAAGAAAGTAAATATACATACATATGTATATACTTGATCTTGATTTGGATCAACACCCGAGTCTAAGCTCTTATAGTAATGTCACATTCTATATTCTTATATACTCAAGGTAGTAAAACTTTATCATATTGTTTGTACATTTCACATCTCACTTATTTGACATTGATAAAAATCGAAATTTCACTTTGACTAATCGAATATAATTAAAGCTAGACACCAGTCGTCTCAAAAAGTAAACACAGATTTTTACTATTATTTAAAAACAGATTTCTATTAGTACTCCTGGACTTATGTATAACGCATGTGTACTATATTTATACCCATAATTTCATGAACATGGAACGACACTATTTAATAAACAACAACAAAAAACATTTTTCGCCGTACGAGGGCTAAGCGCAAAGCAAAGGCGGAAAGTGCGCAGTAGGCGGCGAGAATACTTTCTAGTGCTTTTCCTATGTGCGCTTCAATGCTTGACAGAGGTCAGTTTTGCAAAGGGTATCTGCTAGTCGGGCAGTTCCGTCTACAGCTGCATTACTTGTTTTTATTATTAACTTATGCAATATTTAACTTGTTTAATGCACTTGTGGACAAGCCAAAATAGTTTTGAGGCATATACGTTTCTTGTTTACCTATTGCGTGTTAAGTATTTCGTTATCAATGACATAAGTAGTTTCTGTACGGAAACAATTTGTGCGCACTGTGTTTATTCCAACTGCCAAGACACTTATAAAAAATGTTCGAAAGTCCAGCTCTAGCTCAAAACAATGTACCATAATCAATACGAAAACAAAAACAATGCAATTTATAAATAAATTTTGAAATTGTTCGACTTGGATTCGTTACAAGCCGCAGCTAACGAAAGTCGGTACTAAACTCATTTTACATACAATTTAGATTGTATTAATATTACTACGCATATGTGAATGTATTTGTATCATATTTAGCATTTACAACATTGTATTAGTCAACAGACATGCAAACATACATACATACATACATTAAATAAATATATATATACGTCCATAGACATATGTACGTATGAAAGTAGGTGAATGTTTTTAAATGCTCAGCTGTAAAGATATGTATGTATGTATGTGCGTATGTACGTAAGCTATTTAGATAGGACGAATTATCTATCAATTATCTAATCGATTCATGTTATTGGCATAATTGTTATTAATGTTTGCATTCCATTTTTCGTATAATGTTAGAGACAAGTGACATATGTAGTATCTCAATAACAGTAATGCTTATTTTTAGAGACACATTTAGATTTAACTATGTAAGTTGTTGTTGTTGTTTCCACAAATTGCAATGTGGGTAAAATGATTGTTATTTAGAGACGAATTTCAAGATTTTTAAACACAATTGTACATATATATATGTATGTATGCATATGGTACAAATAAATATACATTATACACTGAGACGTATATGATATGAACTTTGGCGAAACACTTTTTCCACTATATAATTATCCGATATGTCAATGAAATTAACGTTTATATATTTTCGTTATATATAATTGCAGAATACATACTCCGAATACAATAGGCATATATTTATGTATAAATTTATAATGTAATGATTCCCGAGATATAGTGGTGGCACTTGAAAATATCGAATCTATCGAGGAACTTATAATAAACCACGTTGTGTCACTGTTAGAGCTATACATTTTTATTTTGTATTCATTTAATTATTTATATTCCGTCCAAGCTCTATCGACTATAAAACTATTTTATCTATATAAGAATATGTATTTGTTATCTAGTCAGCCCGGACTTGTTATGCGCAACACTTCTTATTTAAAATATACGAGAGACAGTTATATATTTTTTAGATCTGTACAAAAAGTTTTAATTTTTTCTGATATCCAATCCATTCCATTCCATCCCATACAATTTTGCATTTAAAACACTCATCAAATATCCGCGTTGAACGTTTAAAAAAAATTACGCGATACCAATGCACCTGTGTCTTTCAAGATTAATAAGCAAAAAAATATTTAAATTTGGATATTTTATTGCGTTCTTCTGGTTGAATGAGCTTCAAAAGCCATACCAAACAATCTCCATTATCGAACTGATATTGTTCTTTGGCAAAGATGTTTCGCTATAAATTGTTGAAATTTAATATAGATCAGATTAGACACCATAGCTTAAAAAATAATAAATATCACATACTTCACTATTGCATAGTCTGCAAAGGTTGTGACGGCGTAGTGCCTATGCGAATTATAAACTGAAACTTTCAATTTGTTAGAAATTATAAAGTGACTGTTTCTGAAAAAACAATCCGAGTCAAATATTCTGTTATAAGTTATAATTAGATATAATAAAAATTCATCATATCCAATGCTATTCAAAAAATAGTAATCGAAAATTTTAGCTTCGACTTTTTAAGTTTTTGCTTCTTTTGTTCGCCTCTTTCGTGTACATTATAGCACCGCGAGTGCTCCGTTCCCATTTTTCATTCGATGTGAGTCGATGATTCAATCAGCCAAATGTTAGGGATAAAGGTGAAAATTGTAAGCTGTACAATTTTATCGCCCAGCACATAGTTCATAGATTTCCAAAAACCCGCGCCGCTGAATGAATACCGATTAATATCTGTTTTACAACGAATATACGGTATAAAAATCAAGTAGACACAATAAAATATACAGGACTATTAAAAAACAAGACTCTCCAAATTTATTTGCAATGAATATGATTTTGAGCTTACGACCATAATGGAACCTAATGAGAAATAAATGTTGTTGAAGAGTTTATTTTAAAAACTAGGAAAAACTATAGACTTTTTGTAGTTTTTAATTTTTTTGTTTAAATTTTAGTTTCAGATTTTTAAAAAACTAAAAAACAGTAAAAATGTTATCTCTCAGTATACCAAATAATTCGTGCACTTCTTCTGATGAGAACAAGTACACAAAATAAAATCGATCGTACATTTACATGGAATAATTGGACTTTCAGCGATCACGGTTAGTTGCAGCTAATCGATAAATTTGATTTTTAAAATGGTCCTTTTTTATGTTTAAATACCTAAAATAGTTAAACTGCATACTAAGCTTAGAATTGTTGTTTTTGTCGTTTTCAAGTACTTTAGAAAGGAATGAAGATGATTTTAATTTCATTTTATATTTGATAAAAAAAATTGTTTAATTTTATATACTTCCGATTAATAAGTAAGAATATAAACAAGTTACAAACTACATATAGTCAATAAAATTCTATATTTTTAGATGTGCGTAGTTAGTGAAAGTCAGAATGAATGGAGTGTTTATATCCAATAAGAATTTCTGTTTGTTTTTGATTTGCGAACTGTGCTGCACCGTCGGCTTGCTCTGCACAGTGCAGCAGGATTATTGTACGGAGCTGTCGAAAAAGTCATTGAGCATGATTTTGGGTCAGGCCTTCAATCCTCGATATATGAGTATAGATCCACCAAAGAGCGGAAGCAATGAAAATAATCAGAATGTGGGATCGAAGAGATCCGTTTTGGATGTGCCATTCTATGCCGATAATAATGTCGTTTCATTAGGAAGTTTCCCAGCTTGGGAGACAAATCATTTCTCTTATTTTGCCAAAAACGAAGAGGACTCATTGAAGAGAAAAGCCATAAGCATAAGAAATGTCTTCATGGATAAAAGCGGTCATGGAAAACCAGAAGTGTTCAAAACTCGACCCTGGGAATGCTCCTCAATAATAAACTGGATCGATCTGGGCTTAAATTACTTTCCACGCTATATTCGATCCATCGAATGCATTGCAAAAAAATGCTGGTATGGACACTTCAAATGCAAACCCAAATCATTCACCATCAAAGTGCTGCGTCGTAAGCCGGGATCATGTATTCATATAAGCGATAAATTAATTCTCATAACTTCGGATGAATACATCAACGATTATACGCAGCTCTGGATTTGGGAGGAAATCGCCGTTAACTTTTGCTGTGAATGCGTTATGTTATACTAGATAAATTAAAATAATATTTATGGCCATTAAAATAAAAAACATTGTATTTAGTTTAACAAAAAACTTTAATAGCATTGGGCACAATTGACACTTGAATGGGTCGGGGTTCGTATTCCTCTCCATCTATAGAATAGAAGATCGGCTCAGTACTCACTGAAGGATACAGTTGGATAGTTCTACTCTTAAGTACCAAATTAGGTTCTACAGTTTTATTCGTAATTTTGGGTATATTTTTTATAAAATCCCATCCGGGCTGCAGGGAGTCAATAAATTTACTTTCCAATTCCGAAAAATTCTCCTCGTTTTGACTAAGGTTAATATTAATTTGATTGGAGTTAACGGTGCCAGTAAGTTTCGTAGCACAGTTGTCGTTCTTAATTAGTTTCTGCGTTGCGGCTCGGCTCACATTTTGTGTTTTCACGAGTTTGCTCAAAAAGAATCCACTTGGGGGCTGATCCTCAACTTCGGCACAACAATTGCTGCAGCCACGGCACGGCGGAGTGTAAACGTAATCCGTCTTCGTGTCCCAATTGGAAGTTCCAGAAAATGATCGGAAAAATGCAGCAAGATGATGTCTCAGCGGACCCACATACCAATATTTATCCTTCAGGGTGTCAATATCTTTCAAGAGGCCCCACGAGAAACCATTTATACCAAAAATCGGCTTTAAATTATTGCTGGGGCTCTCGCTCTCATTGTTGTTCTCCTCATCGAGTACATCATATTGAATGACATCGGCATATTTATATTGGTTATTCAGCAAAGGCAACAGAGCCTTACATAATGTCTTCACAAATTCCAGTTCACTGTTGCTCCCAATGTTAAAGAGCTTGAAGCCAGATGGTTTCTCCCGTCCTAGCGGAAGCAGAGAAATGGGACATATTTCGCCCTGACGGCGCAGCAGGCCGGTAACCACCTCAGACTTTGTGCCATCTCCGCCGGCTACAACAATAACATCTGGTAGGATATTCATTTCCTCGACATATGTTTTGGCGTGTCCAATGTGATTCGTCCGCAGTATTTCAACAGAAAAGCCAGCTAAATGCAATAGAGGTTCACAGTACTTTTTGAACTGAAAAGAAATTTATCAAGTCAACTAATTTCATTCACGTTTTCATGTATTAAACTTTACCAAATTTTCGGCTTTTTTCTTCTTGGCTATTGGATTCATAATCACAAGCACATTTTTGGGAATAACTTTTGTTGTTTGATTGCTATGCAATACTTCATTTGACAATTCGCTCATATAAAGTCTAATGCTGAAATGACATATGTACATATAATTTATATAAACATATAGATAAATGCAATATATTTACTTACTCTAATTTTGTTTTTACCGTGGATACTCCATATCCAACTATACATGACAGAAGGAGACTTTTCTTCCAATTATTTCTAATCAACTTTAACGTGTTCATCCTTCCAGAATTCTTATGTAAACCAGAGCTCTACATAAACTATAAACAAAACCTTATAAATTTACTGTTCAATGTACTTATGTTGCTGAACACATGATTGTGCACAATGTAGCAAAGAACTTAAAATAAATGGAATGAAACGTGCAGTGTTTCTAAGAATGTCATTGTATCGATATATTTCTGTTGCGATGTATCGTGACTATTTAAATTGCAATCAGTTCAGTGAATTCAAACTATTCCCTAAATATATCGCATTTAGAACTTAAGACTGGGATTTAAAAAAAATACTTTTTTATGTTTTTAAATACGCAACAATAAATTATTAAAACAATAAAAAATAAATAACCAAATTTGCTTTTCATTGACACTTGTGAAAGGAAGTCCGATTTCGATTAATAATTTAAAATATTGCAAAGTACTTGTAACAAAGAGTTGGGTATATCTGGTTCATCCCTATGAGTCTAAATTATTTTGGATTGTAATTTCGAAGCTGGGAAAATGGAAACGGTATTTTTAAAATATTTATTAATTGTGTACATTAAATAATAATATATTATTTACATGTGTATACAAATATAATAATCAGAAATACATACATATGTAATTCCATTTAAATTTGCCGATTAATGTTTTCCTTTGTTTACATTTCAGCTTAAAAATTCACCCACTATTAAGAAGATTGCTGATCTGGATGTTAAGTTAACAGACCGATTTGTGTCCTTTTTACTGCAATTTGCATCTTTTAAGTCCCTCAAGATTCATTGTAAATTCCTTGAAATATCCTGTGATGGAATAGCCTGGCTCTGCACATGGGTTGCCTTTATATGGCTAATAAATTCTAAGAACCTATACCAAATGCAAGTTAATATGTTGCTTGGATTACTATTTGATATAGTTGTTGTGGCTGTGTTAAAAGCACTCGTCCGAAGACGACGACCAGCAGCTGTTAAGGATGCGCTAGTTATTGGTCCGGACAAGTTCAGCTTTCCGTCGGGACACGCATCCAGAGCTTTCTATGTTCTAGTCTTCTTTACCAAATTGCATACGTTGCCAATCATATTTTGGATGCCAATGACTGCGTGGGCCGTTAGCGTTGTGATCTCAAGATTAATATTAAAAAGACACTTTATTCTGGACGTGAGTGCTGGTGCACTGATTGGAATTTTGGAAGCACTGTTTATTGGACTAATTTGGATAAGTGAGGAAACAGCCGCTTCTCTTCTTGGGCTAATAACTGAAGACGAATCTGTTTAGCAAGTAAAATGCAAAATGTCTTAAAATTACTTTTTTTAATTAATTGATTTACTAATAATATTACGAGCATATGCCAAATATGATTAATTTATTCATTGTCAACGTGATTCATCAAAATATCGTGAAGTTGTTATATTTGTTATCGAACTTTATTGCTCACATAGTAAATGTTCTTATCGGGAAACAAATAAGATTGTGGGAGCAAAAGAGAAATTTGATTTAAGAGAGCATTTCGTTATATACCTTACAGTAGCTTAAAGGTCAATTGAGATCGTCTTACTTTTAGACTATATCGCTTGCATAATTTAATATATTTAAAAACTTTTAATAAAACGACAAAAGCGATTTGCACATTAAACAGTATGATTTTTATTTTTATTTGTTGTTGTTGTTGTGATTATTATAAATATTAATAAAGTGTTTGTATTGTTGATAGGCGTAAGGCTAAATAACTGTCTTATTAACAAATTATTTATGCTCTATCGATTAACATTGTGCGCCTCATAATCCATGACTTCTTCATAGATGAGCTCCTTCCACTGCTCAACAGTATGCTCCCGTTCATCGACGCTATGGTCGTATGGCTCTGGAGCAGGCTATTTAAAAAGAAAAAAAAAAGATATATAAATGTATTAAATATATATTATTATACTGTGCATTGCTAATTACTAAAACCGGTTTTGAGAGAAATCGCGAAACAAGATTCAGCTGTCATCTTTAAAGTTCCAATGATATAATACCTTTGCACTTTAGAAAATATATACTAATTTCATATACACTTTGTATTGTCAACTGCCAACTGGTTAAGCTTAAAATTAAAAGCCTAATCTCAAAAAATTTCGAAATATGTGTTTAGTTTATATAGGAAAACGTTAATGCGCGTTAATAGTAAAAAATAAATATTTATATATCAAAGAATCATTCCAAATTAAAATTTTTTAACTCTATAAGGATGGTACTAAAAAACAACGCTTAAAAATTTGTAATCTTTATTCACTGCTTGTAAAAAAGGCAATAGTTTGAAGTAATGGGATGTATGTATACCGATTAGCAAATAGGGACATTTATATTTTGTATAACAACCAATATAGTCATGAATTTATATTAATAATTTATAGAACAAATCAAATACTTACAGCATCCACTTCTTCGGCGTCATACCATACATTAATGTATTCATGCTGTAAAGCTCTATCCACTGATATCCTCTGTTCAGGGTCAATCACTAGCATCTTGCTAAGTAGATCCCTTGCCTCAGAAGCCTTTCTTCGGCTATTTTGACTATTATCGTTAGGAAACAGACCATCAGGAAAAAGCCTATCAAACGCATATCCAGTATATCTTGGACGATTCTCAACGTAATTGCGAACAGTTGGCTGCAGACGCTGCATAAATGATGGGGACGGTGTGCCCAATTGCTCTATAATTTAAACGAAAAAATTTAATATTGAACAATTTCTTCATTTTGTTTTGTCTTCTTGTTTACCAATTATTTTATTCCACTGATCAATGTGATCAGTTCCTGGGAAAAGTACTCCACCTCTAATCATCTCACCCATAATGCATCCCACTGACCATATATCTACATTTTCGGTGTATCCCATACCCAAAATGACTTCTGGGGCTCTATAATATCTAGTTACGACATATGGAGTCATCATAAATGTAGTACCAGCTGTGCGTGCAAGTCCAAAGTCCAATATCTTTAGAGTACAGTCGGCCTTAACAACTATATTGGAAGGTTTTAAATCCTGTGGAAAACATAAAATGCTGGGTTTGAGAATTGTGATAATAAACAATGTCATCTGCATCTATCTATGATTGGAAACAGAACAGCGAGCACAATAAACAATACTTAACTCTATGTATAATTCCAGCGGAATGCAAATGCTTAATTCCACAGAGCATTTGGTATAGCAAGTAGGACATTCTGTCATGATCTAAATCCATTTGAATAACCTGACATAAATTAGCATCCATTAGCTCCATGACAAGATAAACATCCTGAAACTCATCCAAATTGCGTTGAGGAGTGAACGCATTGAGCAAACCAATGATCTAAGCAAAAGCATAAATATGTTAAATCATTTTGCTTAAAATAATAAAATAGCACTTACATTTTTATGGTTCACTAATTTCATTAGCTTAAACTCTCTGTAAGCTCGTTTAGCGTGTGTCACATTTTGGAATGGGCGAGACAGTTTCTTTATAGCGACATTTTGCTCGGAAACCGTGTCATAGGCAGCACTGTAAAAAATATTTAAAATATTTAAAAATATTATATTGTGAACTCATGCAAATGGTAAACAAATATACATGTTTGTATATAAGCCCTATTATAAGTTTTGAATTACGGTGATATTTAAGGGATAATTTTCAAATTTAACTATTCTGCTTTTTATAGCTTTACACGCTTAATAAAATTTCATTTTCTCAAATCCTACATAAAATTATACTTTAATTGAAGGATTTTCAACATTCGCTACCTTAAAAATGATTTTCACTCAAATCTACTTACCACACAATGCCCTGAGCACCAGATCCAATAGGCCTTAATTTAATATACCGACTAAGAATTGTAAAATTGGTATCGCCCACTTCCACGGTATAATGATGAGCGGCCATAGTCAATACGTTATATTAATATAAGTGTTAAATACAACTACTGACCATTTCGACCTGAAATATATATATAATAAAAATATAGTTTAATAAAATAATATAATAATGCTTTTTAAGTTTATACCAAATAGAGTAATTTTTATTATTAAAATGTAAATTGTCTAGTGATATGTAAATACTTATTTGTAATTATTATACTATCTTATGAGAATAACTATAACTAGTATAACTATTCATTCCTGTATTCATATTATATTTTATGAACAATTAAGACCTTCTGTGGAATTTATATTTGGATAACATGTAAATGCTACAGGGATTGTAATTATATCCATCGAAACTACGAATTAATTTATATATAATATATAATATACAATCAGAAGCATTAATAATCTCTGCAAAAAACGCATATATCGAAATCAAATCAATTTTTGACCGTATAACTTTTGTAGAATCCAGCAACCAGCCCTTAGTTTATCGTTTCAGTCTAAGAGCGGCTGCACTTATATTTTGTAAAGAGATTTCCGTCAGTCGTGACGATTTCCTCTCTATTTCTTACGTGTTTCTTTCGCTCTGTCAGCGCATCGACTTGATCACGCTAAGCCGGTACTCGTAGTTTGAGTGAATTAGAAACTAATTATCTTGCAATATTATAGCTGAGTGTGCATCGACAGTTTAGCAAATTATATACTTATAATGGCGGACAGCACGACATCCGTAAACTCAATAATAAAATAAATTGTCTAAAACTTACTGCATTAAGTAAAAGGTATATGAATGTATATGGTATCTTGGAAGCTAAAATTAATAGTTTAATTAATTAATATTATTATTTCTAAGATATCATTATTACTATTACTAAAATTCTAATAAAGGGTTTAGACAAACATTTATATTTATTTATATATTCTATAGCTCCCCATCTGACAATGAAAAAACTTTAAATGTAATGTTACACAAATAAAAGTTGGCCTTTGAAAAGTACATTTTATTTCCTATATACAGATATAACATTTCACTTTCAATAATAGTTTGATAAGTATAAGAACAACCTTCTTATCTACCTGAATGTATAAGTACTATTAGATCAACTATATATAATATAGTAGCTTCGTTTCCTCTAAGCTTCAACTATTTATTACCTACTCCTAATACTCGTTCTCAAAGTGAAAAGAGTATATTGGTTTTAAGCCATGTCATTAAAGTCTGTCTGACTGTTTATATCTAGTTCTATAGACTTGATAAAGTTAATATGTAAATATTTTAATTGAGGCCGCAGCAAATTGAAGCATACTGCGCTCTTCAATATGAAGTATAAATGTATGTATAAATACCTCAGTAAACAGAAATACAAAATTATTAAAATTTTAGAGGCGTGGCATAATGGTAGAACAACTATAAACATACGCATGTATTGAATATATTTCAAAGCATTAAGTTAAAGACCACCTCAATTCTAGTTATATATTTAAGACTTATCTATTTTACGTCGGTAACATCATTATGTCGGAAGTTTACAAATTAAATGGCATTGAATATAATACATACATATGTATTTCCTGCCCAACAAATTAAAAAATTTCGATTTTTAATATATTCAGTAGTTTTCTACTACAATAGAGTATTACCAGGTCGTCGGCATCAAATTGACACATTCTTATTTGTTTACAAATGAATTTTTTCCAAGAATTTATTTTATCTTTATCTTCTTTTTCTCACTGATAATATAGTCAATAAAATATATGCAAAATATAATCCATAATCAAAATGACAAAAGATGTTTTAAATGTTTTGTTAATAGAACACAGCTTTACATTTACATTTGCCAATAAAGACAGGCCAAATCCTGTTTACTTATATACTTTACAATTGTATATAAAGCTTACGCATATTTTTCACCAAACACGAAGCACAAATTTCGCAGCTAGGCCTATTCGGCGCTTCTGCAAAAATCCATATTTCTTAGTCATAGATTCCGTGTTTTTTACTTTTTTTTCTTTCGGGCAAGTCTTAGAATCTTATCTAAGAACTATTTGAATTGAGTTTTATTATTCTTACACTGTGAAATCAATTCTCACATTTGTTAAGGCATTGTTAATAACGTTTTATTTAACTTACTTTCGGCAGAATCGTAATATACACTAGTATTTATGTTCACAATGGTAAAATCGATATTTATGTACATACTTAGGTATTTATGTTCACAATGGTAAAATCGATATTTATATACATATGTACATACACAAAATCAAACTCCAGGCGAAAAAGATTTACATGCAGATTTAAATGAATAGTAAGCGTCGCTTTTTTCATGCGCTTGCATGTTTATAAACATACGTATGTAAACAATTTAATAGTCTGCTTTTCACTTTTATTCAGTTTTATAACAGTGAAAAAATGTAGCAAACACCATCAAATCTGTTTTATACACTCAAATTGGATGTACACACACAAATGTACTGTTGTAATCAATCCATTGATGAATTGGATGTAAATCAATATTATCAATCAGAAAAACATTTGTAATATATACAAATGATAAATTTTGTGTTTGGCTTACACATGCATAATTATATTTACCTTAAATATATATGGCAATTAATTTATGTATAGCAAATTTCGTTATCACTAAACTGACAAGTCGCGTGCTTAAGTTAACTTGTTAATTTATTTATTATTGTATTTTATAAAATCGCAGATAGACAATATGTATATCATGAAAAATTATTTTAATTTGTTTCATACTACACTAGAGTAAGACCCTATTGTACTTTCTCAAAAATACTTAGTACTGTAAAATACTGTAAAAGTCAAACTATCGAGTGCTGTATTTTTCTTTAGTTACAAAAGTTAAATTAAATTGTTTGCCACCTTTAACAGAAACAATAAAACAATTATCAAACGGGAATCTTGGAACTCATATGTATAAAAAACAACAGAATTAAATCTATTGCATATATTGGCAAACAAATTTAATCATACTAATTTATAATTCAAAAACAATTCTTATTCTAATATTCCGATTTAAAAATATATATTAATAGATATATAAATAAGTACATCATGTAAGCAAATATGTCAATAACTATAATAATATTTTTAAATACCTGCTTGGTATTTTTAATAATAAAGTAATATCGATAATAAATATAATATCGTTCCATCGATAGCTTCTGTTTATTCTTTAGTAATTTTTTTTCAATGGCGCCAAACAGTAAGCTTTAGGTAATTATATTCTTATTTATTCAAATGATCATAAGAAATTAGGATTAGCTTGACCGTAATAAAATTCTCAAGTGAATTGTGAATAATGTTCTTCTGCAACAATATTTTTAAATACAATTGGGAGAAATATTCATCCTTATAACGTGTATACCATACATATGTACACAGGTATGTTATACATCAGGATCATAAGCTCATCCGATGTAACTATGTATGTATGTTTGCCTACTGTGTGTCGATTTTTACATGGGGAGCTGAAAGACAGCAATAAAGAGAGCAGTTATGGTGTATATATGTATATGTTTAGCATATACATATTTATATATGTATTCATACATATATTCAAAAAAGTAAGCTAGTATGCTTGAAACAGCCTAAATTACTCTTTTCTTTTACTGAACGTGTGCAAGAACTGACTCAGAGAACATCTCAAGAGCTCAGTCATATTTTGAGTGGGAGGGTCGCCGTATATAAAAGCAAGGCTGCTGCGGCGCTTCTTCAGTCTCATTTCTGATCTGATTGTGTTAAGTAGTGCAGTGCTCTTCTTCTTTTGTGTGGTGAGTGTTTTAATAGTTTAAGAATATTAAGCAAAATTGTAGTAGCTATATTAATAACTTTAAGGAATTTGTTTAAATTATAAAAATAAATGTTATGTTATGTTATGATCGTTATGTCAATGAATATTCTGTTAATCAGTATTAGGTAAATAAACATTAGTATACTTATCATTGGTTAATTATCAGCAAGTTAATGTTAATTAGAAATCTAATGCTTACATATATGATAACAATGAAATGAATATTATGTACTTACACATTTGACTATCGCGAGGTATATAATAATGACCCTAGAAGTAATTTGGAACACTTAAAGAAATTGTAAAGAATACCAATGTGAAAAATTAATTTGCAAATGATCTTCAAAATATAAATGAATATAAATGTGATAATCATATTCATATTAATGTTAAAGATATTCATTTCAAGTAAGTTAATGACGAAGAAGTATATCCTGATGGAAAATGTTAAACTTATTTTAATATTAATCAAATGATTCATCATAGGCATTACTTAATGACTAGATGCTAAAATTATAAATGTAATGAATTCTTATTACTTGATGCTTGAGAAGTCATGTCATACTATTAGTAAGAGTATCAAAGCGTTGATACGCATAAAAAGAATTTTTTTTTACAAGCTTTTCCATATACATACATTATTGTGCGTAATTATTCCACTGCTGAAATTTTAGATATCCAAAACTTGAAAGTTGTGCATTTCTCAGTACTAACACAAATTTACATATTTGAGTCTGTCCATCGCGACTTAGCATTTTGTCAATGTTGAAGAATATCTTAAAACTTATGCTAAAGAAATTCGTATAATCTGTAAACAATAAGTGGAATACATTAAAATGATTTAAATGTTCTGTGGCTTCGTATATATTTAATATCCATCAAACTCTTGATTCCTAAATTATCTATAACGATTACCATTTCACTTATTATTTATTCAATATTTTCACCACGGTAACAATTTGGACATTTATTTAGTAAATCAATTAACAAATTTAAATGTTTTATTTTAATTTATTAATTAATATTTTTGATAAGTTCTCGAATACATATATATATTTACAAATATCAATAATTTTTTGATTTTTAATTACGTCCCTAAATATGTGCAATTATCATTAACAATATCAAAGCATTCAAACTTAGGCCTACAAATATGTTTGCTCGTTGGACTGCCGCTGGATGATCCCCTGTAGAAGAGAAAATTGAGTTTTAATTCAAATAACATCATATTTAGAAAGTAATTTTACCATTTAATATGTGAACGTAAACTGATTTCGAGTTGGCATTAGATGGCAGACAAGAATACTTTCCAGAATCGGAAATTTGAGCCCGTTGTATTAGCAAATAGGATGTGGTTATGTCACCTTTTTCGGTTATAACTGACACTCCTCCTCGTGGCGAATCATAATTAATTTCCTAGGAAAAGAAGAATTGACATTTATTGATAAATATTTATATTTGATATATTTTACTGCTCACAATTCGAAGTGTTTTTTTTTAAACATACTGAAATACCAATCTAACAGGGAGTATACCTTAGGATTTTTCGCTGATCTATTTCCTTATATCTAACTATACAAGTTCAGTTCCGTTATACTATTCAAACACTATAAATAATATATATTATATGGCAACTTCCAAGCATCATTGTATATGAACCAAAATACTCTTTAAAATGAGATGTTATAATATATGGGCTTCTGCAGATACCTTTAAAAAATCTTATATACCTTTAAAAAATCATATATGTCTGTCTGACCTTTATTATTTAAAACACACTTGATCTGTGCATTATAAAGAAGGACATACGTTTAAAAACTTCAAGCTCTTATACCTTCCAGAACAAAACACAATATGGTTTATGAAATCAGCTACGCTTGCTGCTTACTATTTGCCTATACTATTAAATATAAACAGTTAATGAATTTAAAGTAGGGACTTTTTTATTTAAAATATATTATATATAGATTTTTTTATAATTGTTTAGCAATTTAATTTTTTTTTTCAAGCGTTCAGTTTGTTTGGTTACTTTACACTGTTTTAAACGTTTTTAGCTAACAATCAACTAAACTATTTACTTTAGTCTGAATTAAGATATATGTTCGGGCACTTAGCTATTTGATCACAGTCACTAAATTAGTAAGATTCAAGAATTTTCAATGTTTTAACGTCTATTATTATCAAATACAAAATATTTTTCATACTAACTTGATTATTGTGCGTCCAGTGCACCATTAGAGGTGGATCAGGAAGATGTTTGACGATACAAGTTAAATTAACAGTTGATCCCAAATCTATATATAACTCTGGTCCTCCTGGTATAGTAGTAATTGGTTCTGAAATTAAATTTTATGAAAGTATATATAATTGGTATAGCCAAAAAAAATATATACAAAACGCGCGAAATTTACATAGAAGCAAAAATTAAGAGGACTAAATGTTAAACGGGTAAGGGTTCAGAGTATACATATAGAAACACACAGTGTTTGTCTTCAAAAATTATTATTGTTTAGTTTTGATAGTTTAAATAAACCAATCAGGTGACTACAGACGTGGAAGCAAGACTAAAGAACTAGCAGGTTCATCAAAATGCTGTATAAGTTTTGTACAGTTCTCTTTACTTCATAACGAAACGTAGATTATGTAATTTTTTGAGCTCTTCCGTTGGTATGCTGAATTGGATTTAGCAGTAGGGCTCTGGGTAACGCTGCCCCTGGGCATGAACCGGAGAAACAATGAAAAACCCGCCAGATGTGTGTGAATTCCCGCCAACCACACATACGCTATTGTGCGACATTCCAATGTTGATGAAGAATAATTTGACGTTATTGAAAAAGGAAAAAATATGTATAGCTAGTAAATCGAAGCATCGGCAAGGCATGGACTTTTAACTATCTTCTCATTTTCGTTTTATATTGAATATATGTCAATTATAGAAATAAATCGTAGAACATACCCACAACTGAGAAAATCATTGTATATCCAACTGGAGGGGTTGTTGATATTTGGCACTCATAAACTCCGGAATCTCTTATTTGAGGATATTTGATCTAAAAATGAAAATAGAGATTTTAATTAATCAAATTTGATTTTTTTTTAAATTTATGTGATATTAGTAAATTTTATGAAAATCATTTTGTCATAACAAATATTTGTGTATATATATCTTAAATGCTTGTCACTTTTAAAGGCAATACTAAGAAGTATTCATATACTGTATTTATTGCAGGCACTAAATTTGTTGTTTATTATTATCTAATTTTGTTATCTATATTCAGGAAATGAGATGAGTAGTTATTACAGAGTTAAGACCCTAGCATATTGTATTCGAAGATATATTTTCTAAAATTCTAAATTCTTTGCAGACTGCGAGATCGATGAGTTTACACGGAGAGACTGGCGCACACATGCACATGGTTAGATCGAATTATTCTGAGCAAAAACGTAAACCTTACCCATTCAGATTATAAAATGGCTTTTGGTAAGTACAACGTTTTTAATGCTTTTAACGAAAGCTTTAAAATAACTTTTAAAATTATGTGTTTTACCTGTAATGACCAATCGCCAGTTTGTTTATTATATATTGCCGTAAATCTTTGGTCCGATGTATATGTACTTTCCGCTACTGTTAATAGGTGCAAATCTCTGTGCCTTATCCAAGATACCTGCAATAGAAAAACTCTATTAAAGTCACTTTTTATTTATTTTTTTGTATTCTTTTACTAACCGTTTTGTTGCCAAGATTTTTAATTCGACAATTTAAATGTCCAGTTTTACCAACGAGAGACGTTACATTTTTGGTGGCTGTTGTATCGAAATAGGGTCCTCTATCAATGTATTTAACTAATTGTTCCTCATTAAAATTGAAACCATGCACATCATCACCCAACATCAGCATCTCCGTCACATTCATTTTTGGAACAAAATGTTTGCTTTGGCATAATGTTAATCTAGAAAACACTATTAGAGAAACACATTTCAAGTAACAATGATTGTTTATAATTAGAGAGATTAATGTTTTAGTTGCTTGCTTTATTATCTAATCTGTGTATCAAATATGTAATATGATTAACAAAGTTTTCATTCAGTGCAACATTTATCCGTAATTCGCATATTATTCCACTTACATATATATACAATATAGAGTAAATTTCGAAGACTTCGCAGCTTAATCATTTTATGATTTATTCTAAATATCTTTATTTTAACATTTGATTTTTTGGTTTTGACACTCAAGATGAAATGTATGTAGGTCCTGAAGCCCGTTTACATTATTTCTCGTCCTCAGACATGCGCATTGGCGAATAAATGCAAAAAGAATGTTTACATATAGCTTTCTGATTGTAAATATTTTGAAAATCCCAAATATTATAAAAGAATAACAAATATTCATTTTATGTTAAATTTATAAACTAAAAATAATTGATTAAAATTGAATTATTAAAGTTGAATGTTTTTGAAAATTTTGTTTATTATTATAAGTTTTCCCTAACTTTGAGTAAATAAATTACTTTAAAATATTTTTTTAAATAGGGACTATTGAACAATTTAAATAGTTTTCCTGTACCTATATATACAATCTCTTAAAAAGAAAAATTTCAGTTATCAAAATTTCGTATTTAGAGATATCAATGCATGAGACTCTACGATATGTAGAGTAATAATATTTAGAGATAAGGAACTGCTGTCCCATACCTTATCTACAAATTATAAATGCGTATAAATATACTTCTGAGAATAAGCAATTTAATCAAATAAAAAGTTAAAAATAATTTTAACCACATAGGTTCCAAGTATTTGTGGGGTTGATTACAATAAAAACCATCTAGTAGATTTTCTTTTCTTAATCGAACTAAAAATAGTTTTTTTTTGTTGTATGCAATGTCCGTCTTGCGGTATCGGTATTGTAGATTTGCCTGATTAAACGCAATGACTTGCAATTTTGAACACATTTTTGGTACAATTAGTCAACTATGCGCGTGGCATCGGTAAATTGTATATCTCTTTTAATATAAACGATATACCTCTAGGAATAAGGGACTGCTAAATCTGAATCTTCGATGCTTTAAAGATAAAACAAATGGTACCTGAAGTATTGCAGAGACCCTCTACAGATAGACCAACAATTATAGGTTCACTCTTAATAGGGGTATGGAGTGATGATATAGTTTAGTTCTGTTATGTCGTGAACGTAATTGGTTCCATAGACTTAAAATGTTATTCTCTTGGATTATCAATTATATGGTTTATAAAAATATATCATTTATAACGTAAAACTATAAGAGTTTAGTTTATAAACGGAGTAAGTGAGAGTGCTCTAGTTGAGACTGCTCGATTAGGAGATACCCTGAACCTGAGCTGATATTCCAATTTGTCTACGCTTCTTTCTTGCATACATAACAACACATGCGCACGCATAAGCACGCGCTCTGCTAACTGCGCAGCGACTGCGCTTGGGCTGCAATATGGGCTAAAACCTTAAGAGCTTGTTACATATGTAGCTCTTACGGTGTAAAATCGGTGTACGGTGTACTTCGAAAACAAAGTAAAATTATCGATTTTTATCGAAATGAGATAGCGTGGGGCATCGGAAAATATTGATTTTTTGATAAATTTAACCGTGTGCGACTACTATGAGGTCGTTACCGACAACTGCAACATCCTTAATTTTTATACCCTGAACCCACACGAAATGAGAAATCAGGGTATTTTTTTGTGAAAATGTATGTAACGGGCAGAAGGAGGCGTGGCAGATAAAGTAAACATACTCTTGATCAGGGCGACGGGCGGAGGTCTCTGAAGATATACGAGCTAGAGGCTTGAAATCTTGCATGTATTATCGTGTATACCATACGCAGTACGAGTATCGTGTATACCATACGCAGTACGAGCTCATCATATTTTTTTCGATACCTTATTTCATTTCTTTTTCTATGGACAATAATCGATTATTTAATATCTCGTTTTTGAAGCCTAATTTGAATACTTTGAGGGCTGGGGATCTAAGATTTAATGTGTAATTTAAAGATTTTGGATACCACGCCCCCTTTGCACAAATTAAAAAAAAAAAGTATTTCAGCGCGTGTACTCATGCGGTCGTGTGGATGCATGCGTATATGTGTGTGCTTGTGTTTTTGTATGTGTGCATAAGAGAAGCGTGGAATGATTGGAAAATCAGCTCTGCAGGATTTAGGGGATCTGCTAGTGGAGCAGTCTCGATTAGAGTACTCTTGTTACATTTATTTTTAATGTAAGTGTAAGCTAATTATAAGACAAAGACTAAGGTTTTAAATGACGTAGTAATCAATATTTACTTTTGAGCTTCCCAAAGACTACGTTACTGAACGATTCGTTCGTCAAGTCGAGTCATAAAATTTATGACGTATCACTAAGAGTAGACATACCAAATTCGCTCATCAAGCAAACATGAGTAGCGATTTTAGTTATCGGCTATCGATACTTTTTTCTTATTTTCAATGTATATGATGACAATTTGTTAGCCATCCAACGCAATGATATATTAATTGTTTAATTTTGCATGCTCTGTTTGATATGAATAAGAATAAAACTTATAATCTATTGTTATGTGATAATATTATTAATTCATAATATAATTTATTATTGAGTTGGTTATTCATATTATAATTGAAATAATTTCATATACAATCATTTGTGCCTAATTTAATTCAAAATCTATCTACTCATGCGAGGTCTTACAGTCGAACGCGTTGTGTGGTAAATTTCGTTTCATTCCATCGTTTCAATTATTACGCCGCTCTTTGTAGTTGCGTACACACACAAAGTGAAAAGTAACATTTATCGATGGTGTCTAAATTGTAATTTCTTTGTGAGTCCTCAAATGTAAACCGTAACTACAGTCGATTGTATTTGTAATTCGCAGCTACGATACTTTTTTTTATATTTAATTAACTTTTCCATTTGACGCTTGGTTTGTAACAGTAACCTAAATGCTAATCTCCATGCTCATCTATTAAAATTTGTTAATACAATTTTTACGAAAACACGCCAATAAAAATCGAACATGTAAATATAATTCATGCATAGTAATTTTTGTATTTGTAAAGAACTACAACAAATGACTGTATGAAGTGTAAATTACTTTGGTGCAAGTAACCTATGATTAATGTATCTATAGGACGTACAATGTACATGTGGCTCAAGTGTTCTTATATACAGTGCTCTTCAGTTCTTTCCATTTGCATTTGGTGTGCGCGCAGAAACTTTTCGCTGTGCTGGGTTCTACCATGAAAATTTGTCAGTAGATGGCGATGAATCGTGAAAGAGAATTTGGTCGTGCGGTGCTAATGCGTTCAGCTCAAAAGGAAGTTGACTTTGAAGCGATACTTCAATCTTCTTCGTTCTTCATTCGTATGTTGTGCCTTGCCCTTACAACTTTGCACTTGCGCCATGCGCCATTTTTCGTTTTTCCTCTCTGCTCTTGTGTAAGGCGATCCGTAAGAGATATGTAGCACGTATATAGGCTAAAGAATTCAGAAAGTCTTATCTAAATTAATATAACCTGTATAAAAGACTGTATTGACTAGTCTCTTGCTTTCTTCGGGCTTAAAGGTTTCAACAAAAATCATTACATATAGTCTGTTTATGGCGGATTATTCAGACGTCAAGGAAAGCAATATCGATATTTGCCATTTGCATATGCAAATTTAACTTTTCCGTCGTATTTACTTCGTGGTTGTTTCCTTTCACCGTTTATCGCTAGTCTAGTGTCGTCATTGTGTCAATCGCTTAAGGTTGGTTATCGGTTATCGGCATGTAACTTTGGAAAGGTCCACTGTTGTTGATAGAACCTATCACCTCTATCAGTCAAGAGTACTTTTTGATTGATCATGAGCCACTTTCACGGCAGCTAAACCGCTTACCATTATCTATCCATCTATCCGCTTACGTAAATATAAATTTTGCTATTTCTAAATCGAGAAGTACTATTAATCTTTTAAGAGGTTTCACTGAATATTCTATTCTGATTTGGATGAAACGTCACTCCTAAGTAACTTACAAACAGCGATTATCGATTAGTTATTTCAGAACCTTAGTGGCCGTTTCGAAAAGGGTGATTTCCCAAGGGTTCCTTAATTGATTTGTCCTTTTTCAGTCAGTATTCAGTCCTTAGCTCATGGTCATTGGATTGGCTTGATGATATTTTTTAGCTTGCGCTTGTAAAGTGATGATATTCCAATCATTCTACACCTCTTTCATGCACATATACAAAAATACATGCACACACCCATACGTATGCATCCATACGAAGGCATAAACACGCGCTCTGCTAACTGCGCAGTTACCAGTTACTGCGCTTGGGCTGCCGTGTAGGATATATTATGAGAATTTATTTGTTGAATAAATCTTTTAGGTAGTAGTAGTAGGACTATCTTCATCAAACTTTTAGAACGTGATAATAACATTCAAATGTGTGTATATGCCAAAGCACAAGTTTCTAGTACTTGATATAGGTTTTTTTTTAAATTTGGGGCGAAGGGGGCGTGGTATCCAAAATCTGTAAATGATCTTTGTCTTTATTACATAAGTTCACAAAGTAAATCTAAAATCTCTAGGTCTTTCAGTATTCAAATTAGGCTTAAAAAACAAAGTCCGATTTTCGATTATTATCGATAAAAAAGAAATGGAATGAGTTATCGAAAAAATAGGATAAACTCGTACTGTATGGTATACACGAGTATACATGTAAAATTTCAAGTTTCTAGCACTTGTAGTTTAGGAGATCTCTGCGTTCATACGGACGGACGGACAGACGGACAAGGCTAGATCAACTCAGCTCGTCATCCTGATCCTTATGATATACATATATACTTTATGGGGTTTGCCACGCCTCCTTCTGCCTGTTACAAACATTTTCACAAAAACATTATACCCTGATTTCCCATTTTCAATGGGTTCAGATGTAAAAATGCGGAGCCGAGCAAATACGAAGTTGACTATTATCTGCGGCACAAATTTTGTGCGTTGAAAAAGTTTGTTCTAGTTGTCCAGTCTATGTTGTAAGGTTAAATGTGTCACTTAAAAGGAAGGTTTATGATATAATCTAAGAAATTATTACAAGGCCCAAGTCAATCAATCAATACTAAAATTCATCAACTGGTATGTTCTGCCAAGGTATCATAAGGGGATCTTTCTGGCGAACGTTTTTCCATTTTTATTATGTATAGGATCAGTGGTAGCTCCACCTTCATCGAACCGTCTTCGTAGTGCTTGAGATTGTCTTAATTACTTAAATTCCACTACTTTTGTTGGAAATTATTCGCTTTGTGGACATCTATTTACTCTTGCTGAACCCTGCAAGGCAATTAATTTTCTAGCTCTAATACTTATTTTCTCTACCTCTTCTTCCCTCCTGATCCTCCTTGGTAATGGAAGATACGTTACTGATATTAAGATCAGAACTATTAACGATTAATCATTACCTACATGTAGTGTACATGGACTTTTACAAAAATCTTGTATACATCATATCGAATTATTTCAGACTGTCTATCGAAAACTATCGATTTTTTCGCGTCCTCTCCCAGCATTGGGATATTTTTGCGGATAAACAACTGATATTTATTAGAATAATTCTAGCACAGTAGATCGTGAGAAAACTTTAAGTCCATTTGATTCCTAAGGAATTGCCGTGGAAATTTTAAGAACAACTACCCCTGATTCCGTCTTCTAAAATCTTTACTTCACTATCGTGCAGCTCTGCACCTACTCTTTCATTCCATTCATTCCATTGATCATCATTTCAGTCCTTTAACAGCTGAGTAGATGCCTTTGCCATTCCCGACCATACTTTCCCATCTATTTGTATTGAGATTGCTGTCCTTAGTTAGCCTTTCCGTACATATAGTTTCAACGGGCTTATTACTAATATTCCTAATCTTTTGCCTCTCTCCTTGTTGTACTAATTAAGGGGTCTACGTAGATAGGTTCCATATTCAAGAACCTTGTGGGGTCTTTTAATAATCTTGCGTGTGTCTTCGCCTACCTAGAGGCATTGCGAGGATTAAAGCGTTTAAGGGCTTAAGCGCCTAAGATAATTCCTCATTTATCTGGAACGTTACTACTGGAACGTTATGTTTGTACTGTCGATCTTAATCCATTTAGTACCTTACCCAAAAAAAATGTTACCAAATGCTTCGTTATTTTATTTCGGTTTCTTAATACGCTACTAAAATTCAATTAGTTTATAAAAGAAAGTAGAACGACAAACGCTTACTGCCTTCCACTAACTTATTTCAATTTCTTTTTTAGTCACCATGGAAGAATCCGATAAGTCGCAGCAAAACATGATATCGAATCTTCCGCTACTGTTCGCGAATGGGTATCCAACTTCTTTAGAGAAAATAACTGAATCTCAACTAGAAAATTTTATACCATTCATGGTGCAATGCTCTTTGGGACATATAAACCTACCAAAAAAAATAGACTGCAGCGAACCCGAGTGGTGGCCGGAAAATGCACCCTTTGGCATTCCGTTAAAAAAGCCAAAACACTTTGTTGGTGTAAGTTCAGCATTATTACTTGATTTATTCTTATTTTCTAACGTTTTTCGTTTATTTCAGAGCTGGATAAAAAAGATGAAGGAGATTGTAGTTATTTGTTATAAATTTCATAAAAGCCTGTTTCTGTTACGGTTTTGTAATGACTTAGCTGCTTATGAGCACGCGAGCTTGAGATTTATCAACAACTACAATTCCACTACATCGCTATACGACAGACGAAATAATAAATTACTGGTTACATTTCGCAATGAGAATATGGTAAGCTATACTTTATTGATTAGAAAAAAAGTAATGTAGGCAGGAGTACCTGACTAAGAAATACCGTGAATCCCGTGACGAGTTGCGATTACATATAATTTAGCTCATATTTAAAGCAACATATACATACATTACGTACGCATAAGAACTACTTCCTAATAAAGATATATTGTTTCAATTTATATTAATTATTCCAATTTATTTCATTTCAGTCTTATGATCGACAGCAAAAAAATAGAAAATGTTTGTTACTACACAAAAAGACCGACATGCAAGGAGAAGACTCAAACTATATGATGGTTGAGCCGCCGCCGTTTGACATTTATCTGTGTGACAACTGTGATGCTGAATTATATTCCAGGGAAGCAATCTTGGTAAGTGAAAACAATCTTCATTTTGCTCACTTTAGGTTTTAACTTTTTTTGTTTATTTGCACAGGAACATGAAAAAATGTGTATTATGGAGGATGATGTGATTTTATGCGATTCTCCGGAACCAGAAAACAAAATTGAAATTAAAAATGAAAACACAGAGCTAAGAAACGCTTTTCTTCTCAATTTTTGTCTTCAGTCTAAATCATCAAGTTGCAATTACTCTAAGAAAATACAAAGAACTAACACAAATAACGAAGAATTGGTTACAATGACTTCGAACAGAAAAAGACGCATATCATCGCGAAGGAATCGAGCTGTCCCGTCGCTTAACAGATGTTCATTTATACCAATATCATCACCCGCTGGACAGAAATTGTTGTCTTCAATAAAGCAGACAATATCAATGGAATATGTGTTTGAAAGACAGGAACGTTTAGACCGCTTTTGTTATACACCCCTATTAGTTAAATCAAATAGCAATCATAAAATTTTTGAGAAAAAGAATTGTACAAATAACATACATGTAACATTTAAGAAACTGCAATATTTTAGTTCACACATCTATAGTTTTCCGCGTAGACAATTTATACAACGTAGGGACATTACTCAAAACTTTTTGTTTCTGAATTCTCCATTGATTAAAAAATGCCGTCCAATTTCGGTCAGATTAAAAAAATTGACTGATAATAGCGGAGAGCAATTTCCTATAACTAATACTAAGCTAAATATTAGACTAACACGCGATACTTCACATAATTCCCAATGGAGAATTTCACCATCCAGCGAGGTGATCGTCGACACAATTGATTTGTGTTCGTCAGATGATGATGATCAGTCAATTTCCCCGTCAAAAAAAGCAAAAGCAAATAAGCTTGCGTTAATGTCCTTAACGCATAACAAAGAAATCGCAGTCATCCAAAAGAATCATTCAAGTGAAAGTGAATGGAATTCGATACCCGAATACTTACAAACAACAGATGACAACTCTCTGAAGCCCCTTAAGCAATCTGTTTATATTTTTTCCAATTACAAGACTAACTCGGAGCTCAACACATTCAGTCTTGAACCAAAGGCCAATAGTTCAGCGAAGTCGTTAGTTCCCTCAAACACATTATCACACTCACATAATCAGGAAAATTGTAATTTATCAAAGAGGTTAGTGACTGTTTCTGAGTGGCGTACCACCAGTTCAGAAAAGGCGGAAATAAATCAATCCGATACCATTGCTTTTGAAAATATTTCAGGTTTGCAACCCTTTAACACATCTGCTAGAATTGTTTCCATTGATTTAACAACGTAAAAGTTAGTGCTAAGTTTATATAAGTAAAATACTATTGTTATTTCGTAAAATAAAGTTTGTAAATATCTAAGATTTTCCAACAAACAATTGATTTTCCTTTCGATTACAGTATTTTCCGTAGAGTGATCAGCAAAAAGTCTTAGTCTAAAATTGGATTGAATATGGTTTGCACAAATGCTTTTTATATTGTATGATCTTTTACATCGATCAGAGAAGTAACTGGGTTTGGGGTTTCTGAAAACTGTGAATGAGTAGCTCAGTTAATCATATAGCTTTAGCAATCGGAATTGATTTTGAAGAAAACAGTGTTCTTAAGAAATCACTCGATCCTTGAACAACAGTGGAGGACAACAAAAAATGAGAAAAACTAAAGAGGAACCATTAAAGATATTAGTAGCCGATTTGTTCTCGAGATCCAAATAGGCAGCGTGCAGCACCTAACACACTATAGCAAAACCCTATCAAAGGGACCAACAGCAACATCAAGGCGATTATGCATCGATAATCTTCTCTTCGTTGTGCAGTTAGCAAAGGAATAGATTCTGCTTGGAATGAAAGTCATAACAAAATTTTAATATTTTCTTTAATTTCATAAATTAAACTCTTTTTACATTTATAGATAAAACATAAACAGTTCAATTAAAAATATGCTAATTTGTGTGTACCAACTTACTACAAAGACCCCGATGCACTTGGAAGACTTATGGTCCGATTCGCAAGATGACGTGGCCTAAGTGGCTGTGTGAATCATTTATAAAGTAAATGCTGATCATTTTTAAAGCTAAATTAGTTAAATACTTACTTGATTCGATAATTCTGTTTCCCCAAAAAGGAGATCATCAGGCCTGGCTGTTCGCCTACGTACTTTTGGACTTTTGTCGGAAGAGCTATTATTTAAAAGCAAATACAAAATAATAACAGGGATTCTTGATTACTAACATTTCTCAATTGTTTTTCAATAATCCGAGATCTCGCAAACAGTTTCGAATGATTGATTGATTGTTGAGTAAACTTCATTTTGATTTAATAGAACCGTATGGACTTCACTTTTTCTTTTATCATGTAAAAAAAATATTTTAAATTCATTTTTTGTTTGCAAATATTTGAAATAGTTAAAGAAAGGTTCTTAAGAAAGTCATCTAGAAAATATATAGTTAATAGTAGCTCAACTGTAGAACATCTTAAAGACTTATTCCTGTGAGATAGTTTTAGAGCACAAAGTGACTTAATTGAGAACGCGTCGAGCTCGTCTTCTTTTTACGTGCCTTACTCTAAAAAATCTAGTAAAAGTCCCAGTGAACCAACAACAAAATTTATTCAGCTATCTATATAAATGGAAATTAAAAAAATTAATCGACAGAAATAAATCTACTCGACTGTTGCTGCTGAACAGACATAAATATAGACAAACCAAGGGATCGTATAATCTACTAGTAAAATTACGTAACTTCAGATTTCAATGACTTTTGTTTTCGATCGATTTCATTGAACCTTGAAAATCTTCGTAGATAACATATTATTTAACGATCCCTGTTAATATATCATAACAATGAATGTACCTATATTTATATGAGATCAAGACTAGGAAAGTCAGTATTAAAGCTTTAAACATTTTCGTCAAAACAATTATAAAACACCTGAAAAGTTATTAAAAATCAGATCTTACGTTTCCAATGATGTGTTGGGTGGCGAACCTCTACTTCTGGGAAGATGTTCTATGGTAAAAACGGGACTGTCTAGGGATGCTGTGCGGGGAATGTCGTAAGTACCGTTGCTGATCAAAGAATGCTGTGAACAGCTTCGATTTAAATGGCTTAACTGCAGCTTGTTATCCATATTCATTGACTCAAACAGATCCGAAATTTGCACATTTGTGTTGTTTGACAAAAAATATTGCAGCAATTGTTGCTGAATGCTACTTTCATGCTGGGCCTCTTTAAGCAACGCCTCATGCTCTTGCAAGCGGCTTTCGATCATTGATGCATTGCACGTTATAAATATTGCATTGTCAGACAATTTTTGCAGTAAGTATTTTGCCTCCTCAATAGAACTTATTGTGTCTAGAATATTTTGAATTTTATTTGCATCACTGTTTGCAGGATCCTTAACATCTTCGAACTCCATGATAGCTTTTTGTATGTGCTCTATATTCTCTTGTATATAGCCAATGTTTGTTTTTAAATTATCCTCTTCGTTCGAGTACTCGGATTCCTTATCAATGTGTTGTGGATCTTGAATTACTTTAAGCTCGCGGCAAAGTTGTTCCCTCTCATTAACTAGGCGTTCCAGCTCCGTCTCCAATTGACTTATCAACTGCTTGTTTCTGGCAGAGTGAACTACACTACGCGACAAGGTTTCCCAACGATGGTGTAATGATCGTGCCTGTTCAGTTTTGGACGCTGATTGTTTGTTCGCTCTTTGATGCACATTCCCACCGCGTTGACTTCGGCGAAGTGCGGATACCTCTTCTGTTTTCCGTTTCAAGATTTGCTCCTTTGCATTCATTTGCGCTTGCAATGACAACACTGCATTATGTTGTCGTCGCTGCTCTTTACGCAACTGCGCAATCTCTTGTATTTGTCTTGAATTTTCTTCTCGATGGCGACTGTTTTGCTCTGATATCTTTTTCATCAGTTTTACCTGAAATAATCAAGTTTTATAGTTTTGTTTAAAAAAGAAATGGAAGAGAGACGTATTAACGTTAAGGGGAAGTAGAAAATAATAATAACCATGGGGAACTAATCGGGATATTAAACTAAATACTGTTTTTAAGAAATATACTTTAACTAAGATTTACAAAATTTTTGGGAAACATATGTATATGCATATATATAAACATGATATTTACTTACTTTGCTATTCTTTAGAGATTTAAGTTCCGATCGCAAAGTGTGCAGCTTTATTTCTTGTGTTTTTAACTCTTTTTGTTGTCGAATATGTTCTCTTTGTGTCTGCTGCAATTTTTTCAGTTCCCGATTCATATCATTAAGTTTACGTTCATATTCCAATTTGACTGCTTTCAGATTGTCTTTCGGCTGACTAGTCGTGGATGAAGCTGAAAAGATAATAAAAAGTAGATATACAATTTGTTGAATAGAGCTTAATGAATATTACTGATACAATTAATTAAATTTAAATTTTATTCTGTTAATTTAAGGTGATCATAATAAAATATATTATGGAATTTGATCGACAATTGCAGATTTTTCTATGCACCTTGATTTCTCATTTTTATTGGGTTCGGGGTATAAAAGACCAGAAGCATTAAAATACAGACTTACCCATATTCGCCAGCACCTCATCTCTTTCCTTTTGGGTGTTAAAGATTTTCGATGTTAAGACATTAAGTTTTTCCTCATAGTGTTGCCGCATAACTTGCATCCTCTCTTGAGACAACTCCAGCTGTTCAATTAATTTTGTTTTTATTTCAATATCTGAGTTGATCTCATTTAAATTTTCTTCCATTTCTTTCTCTGTACAAGCAAACCTCGATTAAAGTAATGTTTACTTATTATAACTGTGATTATTTTTACCATTCGAATCACTTTCGCTATCTGATAACTCCAGTTCAATCAATTGAGGACCTTCATTTGTTATTCCGGGTAATGAACGCGACATTAGAATTTCTCTTTCCTTCTCTAAGCCTCTCTTAGCTATGTCTATGATTACATTGGGATCTGTGAAAATGTTGCATATTGAATATTAAATTATTGCTGCATATTCAATTTCTTACCCTCGTATATCGTTTTGTTAGCTCGCGGTGAATTTCCTGAGGAATTAAATTTCTTCAACTGTTGACACATGTCTTCCGTTTCAATAAGTTTAGCCTGCAGTTTTTCAATCTCAGTCAAATAGTTTCCCAACAAGTTTATGTCTGGTATATCGGAAGTATCGACTTTTGCCCATTCATACATTTGCTTCTCTAATTTGAGCTTAGCATTTCGATCAACTAATATGTTAATTGTCTCTTGCATTGATTTTAAACGCAGCTGTAAACGTTTATTATCATCCAACAGCATGGAATTTTCATAATATGTATCTGAAATTAGGGTATTTCCTTGCGAATCCAAAACTCGTTTGCCCTATAAGAAATTTGGGAAAATAGTATTTATAAATGCTATTTAAAACTGTTCAAAGATTTATATTTATATTATACCTGCTTATATTCCAAAAGCTCCATTTGCAGGGCAGCGACTTCTCTTCGCAGTAACGAAATTGTTCGTGAGCTTTGATCCTGATTAATCTGAACTTTGTTTTTGATATTACGAGCTCTATTTGCGTACTTTAATGTATTCAATGTTTCCATAAAGTCCCGATCACTTGGTGATATACAAGCAATCATTAAGGTCTGGCTATTTCCACCTAGAGAATCTTGAAGAAGGCGCGTTAGCTTCGAGTCTCGATACGGGACATGTGAGACTTTCTTCGATTTATCGCCCAATGCTGAAATGCAATTGCCAAGTGCTAGAAGACCACAATTAATTGATATACCCTCGCGAGCACGATCTCCTGTGGCTAAGGTTCGCTTTAAACGTTCCGAGCCAGCCAAATCAACAAAATGGAATTTAGACGTCAAAGTCTCAAAGTCGCTATCGCTAAAATCAATTTTCGGCTCGATCATATGTTGTCTGCGCACAAATAACGTAAACACTGCATGCGATCTTGACGATAGATCATTCATTTTAGTTGAAGCTGTCGTTCGCGCTAAGGCACCTTGCTGTAGCAATCTGAAAAAAAATCAGATAATGAATTCATGATAAATACATATATATCAAAAAATTGTACAAGGTTAAAATGAATATGCAAAGAAGCTAAATGAATTGAAAAAGAAAATTGCGGCTGTCAAACTATAATTTAAGCTATAAAATCTTTATAAAAAAATATTAAACTCAAATCTTTCTTCTCAAATATTTAAAAAATAATATCAAGCTCAGAAAAGTAGAAAAAAATAATTTTTCCTGCTGGAATATGGCATATTATACAGTATAGGCGGAACTCCAATATAAAGATATTTTAAAATATTTTCTTTCTGCCTATATTCCAGAAATGCTCACCTGTAGCTTTGCAGATTACTGAATCAAGCCGGGCTTAGCTTTAAATTACAAATTGGTGTTAAATGAAATAATGTTACACTTGTTACACTTTTGGGTTTGCAATGATTTAAAAAGTTTATCTAATCAAATAAATTAATAAAATAAAAAATAACTCACTTTAAGGCATCTTGGGGCTCATTGATTGGCTTAATAGTAGCACCTGCCACGGTTATTTGCCCATTTGCACTTTCGTGTATTTTAAAAGCTGAATTCTTGTTGAATGGATCCAGTAAATCGATAATGTCTTCATTGTACAGTTCTATAAACTGAACAGCCACACTGAATTGCGAATTTGTGACGGAGGCATCACCATCCTCTGGATGCTGCAACTTTTCAATGCCAGCGAATATATGTCGTATCGCTCGAGGTATTATGCCCAACTGATAGTCCCCAGATGTGTGATCAAATCCAGTACCCATTGTGTAGGTTTTGCCGGAGCCCGTTTGACCGTATGCCAGTACTGTAGCATTATAGCCATGTAAAGTTCCTTCAACCAAGCGCTCAACGCACTCATCATATATATCACTCTACAAATTGGTAAAATTTATGTATGACATTTACTTCTTAATCTTTTATGACAACTTACCTGATTAGAGTCTATATTATAAACATAATCAAAAGTAAACGCCTTATCAGATCCTAAAACAATTTGTTGCTCGCCAGGAGTTACTGTGGTACATATCCGACACATGTCAATTATCTCTCTTGAATTTTGTGGACGAATTCTACGAAAATGGAAAGTATATTAGTATAATACAGTAGTATAGTATATTATGTTGAAAACGGTCTTTTAGTCTCTTATCATTGTTCATATATAAATATTAATCTAAGAGACGATTGCCGTCAGCATTTTTATATATAAACAAAAATAACTTACCTTACGGCCACTCGAACTAGGCAATCCTTGTCCATATCTCCATCTGCAGCCATGTTGATTTAATAAACTAGAAAATAAATAATATTGTAAAAACAATGATTTAAAATATTACAGTTGTAAGCTACCAGTTAGTTACTATAGAAACTTCTGCATACAGAATTAGCATGAGGAAAATTATGATAGAGAGAGAGAAATCTAGCAATGGCAATAGTACTGGTTTTCGGCCCTTCTTGAAGAAGACAGCAGGTGGAAAACCAGTAAAACTACTTTATCAAATGCAATCAAACCAGCTGTCAGCAGAACAAGCATCAAAAATATAAGAAGTAAACAACACTGAGGTGACTATAAACAGAGTCAGATAAATCCAGTGCGTACGTGAGGAAAACGTGCTGCAAAAACGATTCTTTGTTGATATGGTGATCTGAGAGAAACCAGCTTTGTGCCTGAATTTTTGCTGACAAACGATCAGAAACGATTATAAGCGTTCAAGTTAGTAACAACTGATCCTTATAATCTGTTAAAGCTCCCTAAAGAGGGCTAGCGTTTAGCTAGCTTGTCAACCAAACATGCTCTGCTCCTTCTATGAGGAAAAATCTTAAGGTTGAATCTTTCAAAGATCTTGTTAGAGAAGCCTTATTTCGACGAGGGCTCTACTCAGAACTGACCTGGGTAATCACTGTACATGAAGCTTCAGAACTCTAATGAGGCGTCTGCATTTCATAAAGCATAATGGAGTATAGCACGCACAGCATTCTATCTCTTTATATATATATAGTTATTATATAGTTAATTGATCTTAATGGTATCAGTCAGATGATGGGAGGATTCGAAATAGCCCCTAGCTATGTGGGGAATTAAATCAAATTAACTTGAAAATATTTATAATTAATATGTACATACATATGTGTAAAGCGCTGATCAGTAAACAGCTAATCAGTACAATTAATTTTAATTATTGTCAAATACCAAAATAATATGATAGATACAAACACAAAGTGTACAAATGTGTGTACATACTAAATGAAATGATCATCTACAGCATTCCAGCATCCAGAGCATAAATCTCGTTACGCTTTATAATAAATAATTGCTATAATTACCTTACCTAGTTGAACAACGTTTAACAATATAACTTATAGTTGACGTTAGCTAGTTACTAATTCTGCAGCCTGTATTTTCAACTGCCAAAAAAAAAAAAAAAACGAACACAATATGACATAGCGTATGACATAAAATTATTGGTATGCAGTCATGTATTATATGCAGAGCTCCCACATATCCGTTGAGTATTTCAAAACGTCCGAAAATAGTACTTATTTTCGGACGTTTTGCGTAAAACGTCCGAAAATAAGTACTATTTTCGGACGTTTTTCCGTAAACGACAACGTTGGACGTTATCATTTATTTATTTTTTTTTTCTAATAACGTTGGACGTTGTCGTTTACTTTTTTTTTTGTTTCTCATAACGTTGCATGCACAATACAGCAGTGTTGCCGCTGCTGCGCTCAAAAGCAAGCTAGATTATGGATAAAAGTTGCAAAAATTTGATAAAAATTAAGGGAAAATGCTGGAAAGCAATCTATATTAAAAAGGAAAAAAGAATATGTTACAAAAATATATATATATTTTTTTTTTTTAGGTTTTTTCCTATAAATTTTATAGGCTATTCCATATTCAAATAAGCTAGATCTAGCCTGAAACAGGCTAGGCTGGCACAGACTCTTCACTGATATATGTACATGCGTTTTGCATATACGGGGGTGGTTTTCGCTAAGCAGATCAATTGCGTCGTTGAATTGCGTTGAGGAATTTGACCTTTTTTAGTGCATTTGGTGTGTAAATGTGATCTAATTTAGTGCATTTTGCGAGGTTTCTTATCCATTTTGAGTAAAAGTGCATTTTTTCAGTACTTTTTGCGCGGTTTTTTGTCCATTTTGCCCAAGTGTGACCTACTTCAGTAACTTTTTCAGTACTTTTTGGGCATTCCTTTATGCTATCTCCTAAATTTATAAAATGAATAACATATTATTCTTTTATGTTTTTGCATATATATATTATATATACATATATAAAATAATATACAATAAAATAAATAAAAATTAAAAAATATATATATATATATATTTTTATATTTTTTTTTAAATAAAAAGTTAATTTGTGTAAATTTTTATTTATTTTATTTTATTATTAATTATTATTTGTTCCTTTTGGTAAAATCGTCGGTCCCTAGAGAGTCGTCAAGCCCGGACTCAATCGTATTTATTTGGCTTGAAACAGGAAATAAATTAGCGGACGTTTAAAAATATCGTTTATATTTTCTACTCACATTTTAGTACTTATTTTCGGACGTCTACGCCACACACTCAAGGCCAAAGGCGCGGACGTTAACGAAAAAAAAAAAAAACCAAAACGACAAAATCGGAGTATGTCGTTTTGGTTTTTTTTTTTTTTACTTAAAGTCCGACGAATTGCGTGCATGTGCAAGCCGATAAGTGTTATTGTGCGTGCTCTGATTATATGCCATATGTATATATACATATTTTCAATAAATTTAACTACGCACACTTAAAAATAAATAATATATAACAATATATGTGTAGACACATACATATGCTACTTACAATTAAATATAAAAAAACCTGTTTCAAAAATTTTGACACCTGATGTTTACAAAAAACTTCTTAACGCTAATATCAAACTTAAAAAACATATCAATTTCTTAATGAAAATGTAACGTACCAATAAATTAAATATTTGCATTCGCAGCTTTAAGATTTACAAATGTATTAAAATCTTTTTTATCAAGATCAACGGCCCTTGTTTACTTTCTTGCATACGCTTAAATATACATAGAAATACTGTGAACAGCTGATTGCTGATGGTTTGAGATGAACGATATTTCAATAATCGTAAAAAGTTGATTTGCTATCTCTACTACACGTATTTTATTTTTAGCATTTTGCTTATCGAGAAAACGTGAGTTTAGTGGTTTTACTAAAAACTTATCATATTTTTATATTTATTGCTATTCTATCTTTATGACTTTTATTGAGTTTATATAGATCTGTTTTAGCGGAACTCATATTTAGTTTAGTGCACACGAGAAATAAATATGTTTCCATATCTGATATGGCTCCAATAACTAAAATATGTTATTGTTTAATAATAGGTGCACATTATTGTTAAGACAAGGATATTTTGAATGTCAGATCATAGAATAAAACTAACAAAATACACAATTTCAACTATACATATATACAACCTAAACCAGAAGTCTGTCTCTACAATCAAAACTTAAAAATGAATATTTATGGTTAATTACCAATGCGCACATAAATATTAATATTTGTATTGATTAATGGTCGATATTTATAATGTAGTAAATTAAATTAAACAAATGGTTCGATATATTGAACCAGGCGATATATACAAAAGAAAACATCGAATCTAGCATCTCTAGTTACATTATTGATTCGTTCAATTGAATTTGTTATGATTAAAACGAGCTAGTTCTACTAAGGAAGTGCAACCAAAACTTGTGTCAGAAGGAAAATTTTACTATTAAACTCCTTTCAATACATTAACAGTTTGTTTAATTTCTTTACTCGATATAAGAGTAATAACCATTCAAAGAGACAATAATAATATAACGGGGGCTCCTTGAGGCAATAACAAACACAACTACGCAGTCCAGAAGAATGGCGCAAGGAAGTGATCTTAACTTTAAAGGAAGAAAAAGTAAATTTTACCATCAAATGTGTTAAATATAATTGAAATTTTCAATTAACATGAACATTTCTTTACACGTACATTTTTCTCTTGTTTATCATTTTCTTTTAGCCTCAGAAAAAATTTCTGAAAATGTACACATATTCGCCAACGATCCGTCCTTAGCGTTCTTTCGAATTCAAGTTTGTTTTTCTGTTCCGTCTTATACAATTTACAAATTATAATGCAATAATTTTTTAATACAGGAACACATTCGTAAGGTGCTGCCTGCAATTCTAGAGAAACGAACCGAAGTCCTTAGCCTACAAAGCAACTTGCAAGGACATTGCTTCGACATGGAATATGGTGTGCAAGCACTTAAGTCGATAGAGAAATCGGAAAGCACTTTTTACAATATACAAGAAATCATGAAGACTTCAATATTTTTAAAACAACAACTAAAGTATGAAGAAAGCCGGAAGAAAACAAAAAAAGACAGCATCAAAAACTCTGTCTACAAACGATTTTCAGCGCACCTTGCATTAGATCTTCCAGATTTATCTGATTTCAGTGGAGTTATGCGCGACACAACCCAACGAATGGAGACAATAATAGCAACAGGTCAAGCTCGACCAGACACTTCAACGGCTCAACCAAACTCAATTGAGTTTCAAAGGTCGCACACAACCTTACATTAGTTATTACAACATTATATTTAACCTTAAATTTTAGGAAATTATAATTTATATGATTTATTACTATTGTTATTCTTGGGTAGTGTTAAGAGCTCAATAACATTCTGCAATGTAACCTCTTGATGATTTTATTATAATTTACTAAAATATTTATAGTTTAAAAATGAATTTGATTGTTTTCTTGACTTTATTGAAAGAGCTGTATGAATCATAATGCAAATGGAATGCAGTTTTTATTTACAAATTAACTGTTTATTGCTTTTCTTAATACGGACCACTTATTCAAGGATTAAGCATATAAACTTTATATGGATATCGCTTGCTATACCGCAATTTCCAGGCTGTCACAATCCAATTCTTAATTAGAAAGGCAACTCATTACTGGTCATACCCTCATATAATATAAATGTATGTACATAGATTTACAGCTATGCATAATTTATATATAAGAATTTTGCTTGATATGAATTAATGAAATTGGCGCCAATGAGTAAAAACGATATTTATAATGATTTATCATAAAAAGCGATAATTAAATTTATAACTATCAAAAAGCGATTTCGATGTTATACGACTGTCCTTTTATTTATTTATTCAGTTATTATTTGTTTTGAATATTGTCACGTGAAATAAAATACGTCAAAACTGAAAAGGAAATACTTGTACCTGAACTATTCAATTTTAAAATTCATTGTCAGCTGTGACTTTCACAAAAGAACGCTTAGTCCTTAATTCAATTGATATCGATAAGTATGTGAGAAAATTGTAATCACTTATTGAATGTGCTCATCTCTATGCAACCTATTACAATGCGATATTTTCCACATCAACGTCAGTGCAAAATTCTTGTACGTGCATTATATTTTGGATCGGCAAAGCTACGTATGTTTGAAATTCCCAATTAAAGAGTTTATTACGTGGCTCATTGAAATACACATATACAATTGACCTAATTATATAGATACTCAAAGAATTACAAAAATCGGCATGGCGACTAACGTTCAAAAGTCTTCAAAACCAATTGTGGAAAAATTTGTATATCCTGTTGTTCGCAAAGATTTGACAATTGTGGATGACTTTCATGGCACAAAAATAACTGATGCCTACCGCTGGCTTGAGGATCCGGATGCCGCTGAAACGCAGGAATTTGTTAATAGCCAAAATAATATAAGCCAGCCCTTCCTTGAAAGCTGTGCTGAGTGGAAAAAAATAAATGATAAACTAACGAAACTATGGAACTATCCAAAATACGGATGCCCGATGAAGTATGGGGACTATTATTATTATTTCATGAACACCGGTCTACAAAATCAAAGGTAAGAGTGATTTACATAATCAGATAAAGCGTGTACACATTGTATTTTATTACTTTTGACAGTGTTATGTATCAGCAAGCATCTTTGGATGGCGAAAGTAAAGTGTTTCTAGACCCCAATAGTCTATCTGAAGATGGTACAATTGCTTTATCGCAGAAGTCGTTTTCCGAAGACGGCAAATTTATGGCTTATGGGCTTAGTGAAAGTGGATCAGATTGGATCAAGATTCGCATACGTAATGCCGAAACCGGTAAAGACTTCGACGAAGTGCTTGAAAAAGTGAAGTTTTCGGAAATTTCGTGGACAAAGGACAATAAAGGATTCTTTTATGGAGTATGTGCATAAAGTGACCAATACATATACATATATCTAATTAACATGAACTTCTTCGTTCAACAGAGATATCCTGACCAAGATGGCAAAACTGATGGTTCCGAGACCCAACAAAATCAAAACCAAAAGCTTTACTATCATCGCATTGGAGAAAGTCAGGCAAAGGATGTGCTAGTTGTTCAGTTCAATAATGAACCGTCATGGCGCTTGTATGCATATTATCTTAAATTATTTAATACGAGTACATGAATATTCAATTTATTTTTTCTTTCCTATATAGTCAATCTGTTGTCTCTGATTGTGGAAAATATTTAGTATTGGCCATTGTTAAAGACTGTCGTGATAATATTATATACTATGCCGATCTTAAGCCTGGAGAAGAAATAAAATCAGAGCTCGATGTTAAAATCATTGTCGATAAGTTTGAGTCCGACTACGATGTAAGTAAATATCTATTTAGAAAATTCGCGTTTCTGAGCAACATTTCCTTTTTGTGTGATTTTCCAGTATATCACTAATGTTGGCTCCAAGGTATACTTCCGCACAAACAAGAATGCTCCGAATTATCGTGTCATAATTATTGATTTTGAAAATCCGGCCGAGGAGAACTGGGAAACCCTTGTACCGGAACATGAAAAAGATGTGTTGGACTGGGCCAAATGTGTCAATGAAGATAAGATTCTTCTGTGTTATATCAGGGACGTGAAAGTAAGCCTACATTCATAAAAAACATTTCAATGGTACTCAAAATAACTCTCTTCTTAGACAATTTTACAAGCAAATTCGCTTCAAACTGGAAAATTGATACGACAATTTGACTTGGATATTGGCACCATAGTTGGAACATCTGGGAAAACAAAATATTCAGAAATTTTCTATAATTTCTCATCATTCTTGAATCCGGGAACAATTTATCATTATGATTTTAAATATCCGGATCAGCCACCAAAAGTTTTTCGCGACATCAATCTGAACTTGGATGGTTTCAATCGGGATAATTACATCGTTGAGCAAATATTTTATTCAAGCAAAGATGGCACCAAGGTGCCTATGTTCATTATACGAAAGAAGGCCGATACTGTGCAGCCACGCCCATGTCTGCTTTACGGCTATGGCGGCTTTAATATTAGCATGCTTCCAACATTTGGACTTACGGGGTGAGTCTTCATATATAATTTTATGTAAATGGGAGTAATTTTATATTTATATTCTGTTCAAAAAACAGTCTTATGTTTGTAGATACATTTGATGGCGTGTTGGCCTATCCTAACATCCGTGGCGGCGGAGAATATGGCGAAAAGTGGCATAACGGCGGACGCCTGCTCAACAAGCAAAACGTCTTCGATGACTTTCAATGCGCTGCCGAATATTTGATTAAAAATAAATATACCACAAAGGATCGCTTGGCAATTCAGGGTGGATCTAATGGCGGTCTCCTTGTTGGTGCTTGCATCAATCAACGTCCTGATTTGTTTGGGGCAGCAGTTGCTCAAGTTGGGTGAGTTTATTACCACATTGTAGGTATTGGGTGTTGGGGTGCTAATTATATGGGTTATTCAGAAGTCGATAAAGTTCTATTCGTTAGAATTTGTATGGTTGCTTGAAACCTTATTCGTTTATACAGCGAATGAGCTCATAGTCATTTTAACAGAAGTTATATGCCTTCAAAACAATTAATGAAACTGAATATACAATGTAATTTAAAGCCTATTAACTGATTGCGGTTAATGCAAAGAAAACTGAATGACTCTTAATTTATAGCCTATAAAATATAAAAGATTTTGTTACCTATTAACAGATATATGCAGCAGCGAACATATATATATATATATATATATATATATATATATATATATATATATATATATATATCTTTAACAGTAGAATATAAGTAATTCAGTTTTAACTTGCTCAAATATTGTTTTTATCTACAGCGTCATGGATATGCTGCGCTTCCATAAGTTTACTATTGGTCACGCTTGGTGCTCGGACTATGGAAATCCCTCTGAGAAGGAACATTTTGATAATCTTTACAAGTTGTCCCCGTTGCACAATGTCCATACACCAAATGATGCGTCGACCGAGTACCCATCTACACTGATTTTGACTGCTGATCATGATGATCGTGTCAGTCCATTGCACTCTTTGAAGTTTGCTGCTGCATTGCAAGAAGCTGTACGCGATTCTCCATTCCAGAAGAACCCATTGCTGCTGCGTGTGTACAAAAAAGCGGGACACGGTGCTGGAAAACCAACATCTAAACGCATTGAGGAGGCAACCGATATTCTTACATTTATGTATAGAAGCCTAAACATCGATGTCGTCAATTTATAATTCATCAGTATATACCGTTATGATTTTCTTATTTAAGAATAATCCTGTCTATTAAATTTGTAACAATATTTAATGTTCAAATCGTTTGTCACTTTTATAAGCTTTTGCATTTATCATGTATAGTACAGGAAATATATAATTCAAGATTTTTTTAAATTATATATATATTATATATCCAAAACAGATTTAACCCGCCCTGATTTATAATATCGTAGATAGAGCAAAAATAAAGAAAATGATAAACAAAAATATGCAGTTGTTTATAAGGCCATATGCCTAATCTCTTGTTGACTGAAGTATAAAGATATCTGTAAAGCTTTACATTGAAGATTAAACATGGTCATCTAATTTAGATTATAGAGGTTTATTGAATACCCTTTCATACTGGAGCTGCTTTTCTGTAATTCAGCAATTGACTAAAGAGGGTTTTCTAGATAAAATGAGTCTTTAGAGCTCATGGATACTATTGTATACACATTTGGGAATGCTTCAGTAAGTCAATAACTTTCCGATTGATGCTTGGCTTAGCTTGTTTTGATAGTATTATCTTCTAATAACCAACTACGTGGGTTTACCGCTGCAACATAATTAAAAAGAAGGGCTTCAGGCTTATATTAGTTCATATTTATTCACTTAATTACAGTAAAAATGAATGCCTGATAAAAAGCGCCTGCGCACTACTTCTCTTCTGGCTTGCTGAACACAAAAGTCAAGTTGCATTTGCCACAGTAATGACGATCCTCGTGGGCAGCCATGAAGACTCCAGCACCACAGTTATCTCCGGGACACTCGCGTCTCAAGCGATGGATCTTTCCATTCTCGTCAACCTGAAGTCAAATAAATAGCATTATTACAAAATATTTTGACATTTTAAAAGAAGTTTATCAATTTGAGGATTACAAAATCTCCACAGATTGATTGTAAGCCTCTTTCATGAAAATATGTTTTATACTTTTAATCGGACAAGTCACAGACATATATACTCATGTCATAGGGAAATAAGAAAGTTTAGATGGAATTGTCATTTGAAAACTTGACAGACAAGTCAATAAGCTCAAGACCAAGACTCAAGAATTCCAAGAACAGATCATTGAATTATTCTGTTTCAGTTATTAAAGATGTACCTTGTAGTATTTAAGGACAGCTAGCTTGACCTTCTTCCTCTTGTGCTTAATTTTCTTGGGGGTAGAGTAGTTCTTCTTCTTGCGTTTCTTGGCACCACCACGAAGGCGGAGCACCAAGTGCAAGGTTGACTCTTTTTGGATGTTGTAGTCGGAAAGAGTGCGACCATCTTCCAATTGCTTGCCAGCAAAGATTAGACGCTGCTGATCTGGAGGAATTCCTTCTTTGTCCTGGATCTTGGCTTTGACATTCTCGATGGTATCCGACGGTTCGACCTCAAGAGTGATGGTCTTACCCGTTAGGGTTTTAACAAAGATTTGCATTGTGCACCTCCGAAGCCAACTGAAAAATTCCGAAGAAGGAAAAACTAGTTATTGCATGTTAAAATTATAATACAAAAAAAATATATATTTATATTAGACTTAGGGTAAAAGAACACATTGTTTTATTTTTAGTTTAGTTATATTTATTTTATTCCTGAATCGAATGCAATTTCTATCCACTAACACTTTAAACTAGAAGTACAGCATTTATAACTCCATCGTTCTCTGGATTGTTTGTAACTTGTGCATATTTGCCCCAAACAACTTTTCCAGTTTGGGTTACTAGACCTAATTCAGAGATGTTTACTTCTATCACTGTGCCCTTGGTTATGACGCCCAAGGAGGTAAACATTGGAGAGCTTGGATTCTTTTTAACTCCAATGATTGGTAAGTGGAAAGTTGCTTTCAGTTCTGGGTGCGTCACATGCGCCTTCTTCATACGCAATGCCATCGGCCGGATGAAGCGCTCAAATTTGGGCGGTTTGCGTGTAAAGTTTTCACCAACGAATGTAACTTTTGTCACCATGCGCTTCCAGGCCTTCCTCTTGGTCTTGCCCGTTTTCAGGACCTTGAATACTTCGGCGTCGGATTGAGCACGTACTTTGGGTATAGGTACATCCCATTTGCCAGCCTTTTCCTTACGTTTCTGTTTTATCATATTCGATAAAACCTTGGCATTGGATTGGATACCTCTGTCAAGAAGATAATGTGGTAGAGCTCCATCCTCGACCTTTTCTTCCTGTTTCTTGACCTTCTTTTCTTCATGCGCCTGAATCTTCTTCTTCATTTGAATCTTTTCATTGCGCCTCTCCTTATTGAACAACTTGGCTTTAATGCCACGCAACTTTTGAGCTTTACGGGCACGCTCCTTCGGAAGACGGGCTTCCTTCTTGCGTTTGCGTTCTTCATAGTCGAGTCGTCGACCATATAATTTGCGGTGACGCTCCATATACTCATTTTGAGGCATGGTGAATTTGACTTCTGCAGACCTGCAACGTTAAATTCATTAATAACATACAACAATTGGGGAAAATATGGCACTGTGAATTGTCTGAAGTAAATAATGTTTCATCGTATATGCAACTACATTATGTATGTATATATTACGAATACATAATTATGTATATTCTGATAATCCACAGGTGTCATATTGACCACAATCGACTCACCTTTCATTTTTCACTTATTAATTTTTACATGAATATGAACAAATAAATGAAAAAAGCACATGTGTATATTCTTATGAGGGTCACAAGAATATAACACAAACTGCATATCTTTTACATTGTTTCCGTTCGTATCTCATGCACTGCATAACATAAATATAAAAGGTAAATGCATTCACAATGTAGATACATATACACGAATGTTTTCTGAAGCCGATAAAACTTTATGCACACAATTTTTTTTTTCACACAGTTGATTCCATTTATACGTTTAGAATTTAAACTGACGTGTTATGAACAATAATTGATAGCAAGAGACTCGATATTATTATTCTTACTTATAATTATATACAGAATATCACTTTACTTATAAATAATACGTGAAAATACAAATTTTCAAAATTTCACCCACCTTGGTCTGGCAAAAGTACGACAGGAAAGAGTTTTACAAACGTGCTATTGACAGGAAGTGGAGCAGGAAAAAATACAGAGTTGCAATTGCATGGCTTTGACAGAAGTAACTGTAAAATAATCAGTTTTTTCCAAGACATTCGGATACTGTGGAATGGAACAAAAATATTATTTGTCATGGGTTAAAATATTTCTATGTATGTATGCTATGTGAGCAGACAAACTGACAAAGATAAGCTGGTTAATAAAATTTTAATTTAAATATTGCTTTTTTTTGATTTTCTTTTCGCTTAGATGTTTTTCACATAGCACATCATTATACTTAGATGAAAAAAAAAAAAAAAACAGACAGTAATGCCAAATTCTTCTTCAGCAAATGTTTTTGAGCTGTTTGCGAAGTCCCCAGTTTTCGATTTCAGATAATTATCGCAGCGGATTCAAACTGTGTTGTTCGACTTCTGATTTACGTGGCTTAAGCTTTCAGTTCGAATCAATCCAGTCTCTAAATGCAGATAATACACAGGCATAATAAAAAAAATAGCACTATCCAACAGCGTCTACTTCCAATAATTTCATCATATCGTAAGGAATGTGCTTTTAAAGCTATTAAATAAAATGTTATATATCGGATGGATGTCAGCTTTCGCTACTTGTTAAAAGTGCCGATTTCTTTCCCAAGTTTCGCCAGGCTGCGGCAAATGGATAACCTCGACCAACATACATACATATGTATGTGGGTAGCTTGTCTCTCATCAGGTCTTTTTGACCCCACCGCTCATACCCCGAGATATGCATATATTTCTATGGGTACAGCCGTCAATTAATTTCGTATTAATTTTAGCGGCACATTTAAATAATTATTTTTACTTTAAATTAATTATTGTTATTAAAGTTATTAAAGATCAGTGATTAGATGCACGAAGAGTAGTCCCTTTACAAGGTAAGACTTATCTGTAACTCAAAAGTGAAACAAATAGTGTAATTAAATAATTTAATTTTTAATGTATTTAAAAAACTGTAATTGTGATATATATATACTGATATAAAATGATTTACAATTATTTTCATACAAGCAATTTCTTGATATCGTCATTTTCTGCCACTTCAACATAACTCTGGCCGTCTGGAGTTACTCCATTTTTGTCTGCACCCTAGAAAGTAAGTAAAAGTAGTATTGATAATTAAGAGAAAAACAATCAATGTTCATTAATTCATTATACCTTTTCCAACAGAAACTCCACGCATTTTGTATGACCCTCCCAAACAGCAGCCAGAAGTGGAGTTATTCCATGTTTGTCTTTTCTCTATTAAAAGTAAATATTGATATTATCACAGAGTAACAGAATATTATTTACACAATCATATTTTCCATGACACAACTATATGTATATAAATATATATTAAATTAATCATCAATTTGTAATTTGCTTACTTAGTAAAAAAGTACTATAATTATAGTAAATAACTTTTGGAACATAAGTTTACTTTCATATATCTGTCACTTCATTTGAATTTATGTATACTTTATTATTTGGTATTCACATTTTTACTTTAAATGTTATCTTCCGTTTTAGCTTAACAATAATCTTTACTTATAATTTGTAGTACCGCTATCATTTAATGACGCATGTTCTTTATCTTTAAAAAATAATTCTCATAAGGTACTCATGAAATTAAAAATAATATATTATTGTTTTTGTGAATATACCATATATTTGTAAAATCAAATATGTGTGCAATAATATTGCAAATGATTTATCTAAATACTGAAAGCGACAGAAAACATTTTGAAATACTCAAGCAATGCAACAAGGTTGCATTTTAACAATATTCTACACTGAGATAACAAAAATATCTACATGTTTTACGTTATGCTTGGCAACAATATTCCGATTTGTCATCTAGAAATAATTAAGAGATACTATACCACTAGATATGTTATGTATGTATGAACTAATTATTGAGATTAAACAGGTTTTCAAAAACCACAAACTAATTTGTTGTGTTTTTTTAAATTTTTATTTCAAGCCGTATTTGATTTCAAATATGTATTAAATTTTTTTAGACAAATAGAAGCAATTTATTTTATAAAAGTCTCAGATTGTTCAGTGTTGTTTAAGCTTTAGTTTCTCAGACTTATCGATGCCCAGGATATAATTTTTTTTTAAATAATAATAATTGCAAATAAAATTTCACTAACTAGCTCCAACAAATGTACGTACATATACGTACATACATACAAAGCAGCTTAAAATTGGTTGTGTAGCTACGTAAGTAAATATGTATGTATGTGTATGTGTGTGTACATCTCAATCTTTACGTGTATGTACGTATACATTTAATACACATTTAAGACCAGCTTACGTTTACATCAGCTCCCAATTTAACCAAGAATTGGAGTACATTCAGCTGGCCGAAATCAGCTGCGTAATGTATTGGAAATCTTCCTTTGATCTCTGTGTTAACTTTCTGAGTCTGCAAATAATATTAATTAGCCGGAAAAAAATGTTAGTCAAGTATTATTACTCACATCATTGCTAAACGCTATTTGAACGGCATCTAGTTCTCCATTTTTTATGGTCCAAATTAATTTTTCAGCAGATTCGTCGCTCATTTTATGTGTATAGTTTAAAAATTATTAACTGCAGCAAATTAAAACTGAATAATATTCAACATTCTATTTCAAGGGTTGCCTTCGTTTTTATCGAGCCGCTTACTCATTTATATCAACCTCTTAGTGATGTGTATCATTTTCATACGGTACCGGGTCGATAGTTTTTGGTGCGCCATATTTGCAATTCACCACGAAACAGAATACATTCTACAAAAATATTCAAATATATTAAGGAACTGTAAATTTCGTTTATATTTATTCTATATTCAATTCTATTTTCAGTTTAATTCGTTCAAAAAAATAAATAATATTAATGACGCATAAAAAACAATGGTTATGAACAGTGCAAAGCAAAACTGTATTTATTGAGTTGCTTTAAGAGACGACGTGCAATTTATTGTGCATCAATTGTCAGAATATGTCGTGAAGATTTTAAAATGACAAAAATCGGATACTCACTCACAAAAATATTATTAAGTAAAAATCATTAAAAATAATTAAAGTACAAAGCGTGTTGGAAAGAGAGAGGTAGAATAAATAGCAAAATTCGGGTGTAGCTGACAGCATTATACTCGTTTATCGCTCAATAAACAGAAAAATTAAATTTAAACTCCATTTTAGGAATCACGAAAAACTAATACGATCACCATTTATTAAGGATAACTTAGGTTGAAACTATGACATTCATTAGAACAAAATAAAAGAAAAAAACAATAAAGGACGTAAAGTATATTAAGGAAAATAGACAAAATATTCATTACACAAAACCAAGTATCTTGTTTTTTTATTTTTTATTTTACTTTACTTTTTTTACTTGTTCCATGAAGCTGCAAAGTTATCTAAACATTTGATTTTTATCAGGTTGTTAAGGCATGTTTTCAGTGCAACAAATTTGTTACGTATTTCAATTCTCAAAGTACTCGAAATACTAAATCAAAAATAAAATGGTAAATACACACATATGTACATATACGGTTTGCCGTATACTTCAATTAAACGTCCAAACCGCGTCATTAACTTTTTGCTGATACTATCTGATTATGCCAGTTATGCCCAAAGACTGATAAGATTAGATAACTGTTAACGGCGAATAAGCCTCGAAAAGAAACCTTTACTTGTTAGTCAGTTTTTTCACAGTGCGCACACAATTTAGCAAATAAACGGAGTCAAGAATAAAGTTTAGAATGAATTTAGTGGGAGCTTCCATTTTTATCTTAACAACGCTCTTTGCGCTATTGCCGTTAAGCATCACAGATTCTGTAGTCAAAAGTGATGAAACAAAAACAGAGGTAAGATTGTGGAGTAGTATCAATAACACATGCATACATATACAATGTATTCATTTATGTATGTTTTGCATGTCGATAGTACAATGTTCATAAGCGTATGTACATACATATGTACATATATTAAAATGAATCTAAATATGAACATGAATTCAATACACATACATATGTATATACGTACGAATTGAATTTATTTATACTTCTAACTACATACATCCAAATAAACTATGAGTATTTTTATTCAGTTAATAGCAGTTTCAGTAGACTGACTCATAGTACGAATCAACTGAATTATTTAGGTTTCCATGAAAAGAGAATGAAAAACGTTGGAATTGTATGTTATCTTTTAGTCTCTCTATTCTTTTGTGTTCAAATTTGGATCGTAGGACTTTATGTGGAATGCATTTGTTATATTTCAAATTATCGATAACTACTTTTATTTCAGTTCGATTGGAATCGTTCGATTACACATTGAGGCATCAAATTCAAATTTAATATGCCGTCTATAAACATAGAATACAAGTATACAATAGCTCCCATGTGTATTTTTGTTTTTTTGTGAATTTAAATAATATATTTAGGAATATATTTATATATATATATATATAATATAATATAAATCATCTTAGTTTTTGAAAAAATGTTAAAGAATTAACAATAATTACTAATATTATATTTCTTTATTTCAGGCAACTGCTAAACAAAACACAAGCGCGGTATGCACAAAGTGTTTATGCGATGTAGAAAATAGTTTAATTGATTGCACCAATAAATTGACTGATTGGTTTACTGACGACGAATGGAAAAGCCTTCAAAATGAGAAAATTGTGTTCGAGTCCATTAAAATGGAGCACAACAATTTTACAACTGTTCCTGCGTTACCAACTTATGGAGTGAAGAATTTGTATTTGGGCTATAATCAAATAGAATCGATTACTCTGGGAGCCTTTCAAAATTTAACGGAGCTTACCAGACTTGATTTGTCAAATAACAAATTAACCTCAAAGGCTTTGGTACCTGATGTATTCAAAGGTCCATATTCCCAACAGGATTTTCAGCCGCTGAAAAACTTAAAATCACTTAACTTGGGATATAACCTCATACATTCCTTGAATGATGATTTATTCGAACATCTTCCAAATTTGGAAGAGCTCAGTTTGTGTTCGAATACTTTTCAAGTGATCGATAGGCTAACTGAAACTGCAGTTGCTGGATTATCTGCATTGAAGGTATGTTCTTACTAATACTTTATATCTATTCTTTTGTTTGTTTTGTTTCGTTAGAAATTTTTTATGTATCACTCATATGTTGATTAATAAATTTTTATTTTAGGTTTTAGATATGTCTTTTATGGAGCTTAAAACCTTGCCCGATACCATTTTGCATGGACCCCGAGATCTGGAAACTCTTATACTTACAGGAAATTTATTTAAGGAAGTGCCAAAAGCTTTATCGTTTTCAAAGAATTTAAAGCGCCTTGTTTTGGATGAGAATCCTATTGGAAACTTGGAAGGAGAAAAGTAAGCAAAATGCAATTACAATGAAGTATAATTCTGATCGTTTTCCAATATCTTTTTTTTTAGCGTTTTCCCCGCATTGACTTCTTTGAAATACTTGAGAATGACATATATGTTAGATATATACAAAATTGGACCTGGTGCCTTCAGCGAACTACAAAGTAAGAATAGCTTATACCTCCCCAAATCAGATATATAATTTTTCTAATATTTTGTACAGATCTAACGGAATTGATATTGAGTGACAACAAAATGTTAACAGAACTCGATTTACATGCTTTGTCAAAGAATGTTACAGGAGGAGCGTTTTTGGACTATCCTCCACTTGATAAGGTAAAAGGAAATGTTGCCTTTGATATTTATTTGTAACTAATCTGTTTATTTATAATATATTTCAGCTTTATTTGAATAACTGTAATCTAACAACGCTGCCAAGAGAATTTATCATTCGCTGGGATAAGCTAAGCGTGCTGGATCTGCGCTTTAACCCATGGGACTGCATTGAATCCAATGAATATATGATCAAATATCTCATTCCAAGAGTAAACAGGACTACGCCACTTCTAGCAACCAATGTGAAATGCGAATATCCAGAGGAGCTAAAAGGCGTGGAGGTCCTAAAAATTGCTACTGGAGACTTTGAGTCGGCAACTGAGATCAGCAGTCTATTCTGGATTGGCCTCATCATTGCCATTCTAGTGGCAATACCTATTTCCTTAGCTGGAGTAGCAGTCTATAAACGTGGCCATTGCCGTTTCTGCAAGAAGAATGAGACCGCAAATAGGACGCTTTATAGCCGTACAAGTTTCAATGAAGATTTCCATATATAATAATATGTATATGTATATAAAGCACAATTTACATGTTTTGTTAAAATAATCAATTAAAACTTTTATACAAATTAAGAAATTTACAAAGAAACTGGCAGAGCGTTTTCAACAGCTGACAAATGATTAAAGTTGATGATTTTGGGATCAGGATGCGGATTTTATAAAATGTATGAGGTGAAAATATATGAGGTGAACAGTTTCTATAAAACTTACATATCTTAGTATTATTCATTGATCTTGAATGTATAGTCAAACTTACATATTATTCAGTTATTGTGCATCCATTTTAATAGTTAACATTTTCCGGTAGAAGATTCGGTAATATTTTCAACGATTTCCTTATCACTTGAGTAATATTTTTTAACAATTTCGTATGATTGAAGATAGATTTTCTGTTTGTTTGTCTTGTAAATCGGTAATTTAGTTTAATATATTTTTATACTTTTAAAAAGTAATTTAATATTTTGTTCGTACATTAACAAGCACAGACCATAACATAATATTACGAGCTCTAGGTATTAAATCGATCTTTGATAAATTAATTTGTTCGCTATGTAAATACATAAATATTTGACAAAAACAATTAAAGATTATTTGCTAACTTAATGTGCGAAATAAATACATATTTGTAAGTTAATAGATTTACAGGTCTTTTCAGTTGCATTTGACTTTTCTTACTCCTTCAATACCAATAAAATCAACAATACCTATATGCGCTTGATAAACTTGGTCTTTCGATTCTTTTGTTTTTTGTTTCTTCAACATGTACAATGGATTTAAAATACTGTTATCTATTTTAAGTGTTAACTCTATTAATTTGTGTTTTTGTTATTTTTTGTATTGTATGGTATTTTTTGTTTTGTTTTAGTTTATAAGGTCAACATTGGTATAAACCAAAATATAAAGTTCGATTAGTTAATTACTGATTTAAAAGTCAGTACAGAGAATTGTTCTATTCAGTACATAGATGCTTCTATAGGTGCTCTTAAGTCGAAAACTTATTCATATAGAGAACATTGTTAGTTATATACGGACATACACGCACACAAAACAAGTAAATAGCATGTAAATAAATATATGTATTTCATATTTTGAACAATATCACTGCAGCAATAGTGCCGAGTATATTGATAAATATACACGTATAACTTCGATGTGCTTCCGTTGTATTTTGCTTCATTGCTGCATAATTTTTAAGGAATTCCAGTGACACCGCTCAGCGGAGCGCCAATTTGTTGTTTCTGCTGCTGTTGGTGAATGAGATTGACTCGCGCCCTTTGCTGCTCCAGTCGCTGCACTGTGGCGGTCAGATGCGAATTCTCCACATACAAATCTTTCACAAGAATATCGGCGTTCTGCAGACGCTGTGTCTGATCGGCAATTAAAACGGCTTGTGCTTCGATACGGCTATGCAATTCGTTGAGATCCACTTGATGCTGACGCCAGGCTTCTACGGAATAGAAATGATAAAGTATTAAAGATGAAGCAAGCTTTAACAATATTGCTTATACATACGCTGCATCAGGGACTCGGTATATTTTTGCTGTTGTTTAACTACATTCTGTAAATGACGATTGCGCAACTCGAGTTGATTAAGTCGCTGCTGAAGTGTCGGATGTGTAGTTCGCTATGTAAAAATATATAACTATGATCAAAGATTGCAATCTATTATAATCACAATGATCTTTACCGCATATGCCTTCTCGAGAACGGGACGTGCCTCCTGCAACTGTTGCAGTTCCATGACTAAACCATCACGTTGCAGGCTCAAATCCTTTATCTGCTCCTTGAGCGATAGCTCAAAGAACTTAAGACGCTTTAATTCCTCCTTAAGGGCACTTGGGCTATTGCATTTCTCGTTGCTAAAGCAAGAGGCTTTACTCGTCGACACAATACTGTGCGAGTCGAAGCTCTTGTTCGATGCTGTTGATGATGTCTCACTATCAGCGATTTCGCCTTCAGACGGCGGCGATTTGGGCTTACAAATGGGCGCCGGCGTGCAAATACTGACCGACGATGCATATTTGGTATCAGTATTTGTGAGCGAGGGGCTCGATGGCGAAGTGTCAACTGGTGTAGTACTAAAGATGGATGTTGTAGAAGTAGTAAGGTTGTTTCTATAAAATAAACTCTAATTAGCTTGAGTGCAAGGCCATTGGCAAAGTGTTAATAAAACAAAAATCCAGACATCAACACAAAAATCAATGACAAATGATTATTACTAACACGCATAACGTTAGCTTATCGTTCTTTAATTATCACTGCCACTGCCACGTATAACCAGTTCCTTTTGACCACGCCAAATGTATTCGTAATGGCGTTCACCCTGGCTTACCAACCCTTAACTAATTTTCTAATTAATGTGAAATGCTTTTTTATGTATCGGAGATAATAAATGGTCTTTCCTTCTCCTTAAACCTTCTGCCATATTTTTATTTAGAAATAATATTTATTGAGAATATAAATACAAATATAATAGATATATATTTGTATTTGATTTAAAGCCAATTTGAGCCACTCTTAATTACACCCCAAGAATACTAATCAAAATCCTAAACCTCGATGCTGCTTTTATCCGTTTCACAACCTCGCAGAATGGAAATTACTTTACCAAATTTAAATTTACATTTTTCCTTTATATATATATTATTCAGAGGGAATATCCAATTATTATTTGTGTGTGCTAAAATACTTTTATGTTTTGGGATTTTTACCTTCAAATTTTTATTAGATAAACTTCTAATATATAGAATATTATATCAATATATAATACAGCTAGATATTGCCTTGCATCTCTTGTTAAATCGATTTCTCTTGCTCATCACAGCTAAAAATATGCCTGAGAAATGGTCAGCTACATTTTCGCTTTAGAATATGTACACTCAAATAATATACATGAATAAAAAAATTTTAAATTTTAAAAATGGTTTTAATAGAAGTAAATTGATTTGTACTATAACAGATTTTCAATATACTATAAAGCAAAAGCAAACAGATTTACAGTATAAAAGTTTTGTAGTATACCACAAAGCAAGAGCAAATAGATTTGTAGTATAACAGATTTTTAGTATACCACAAAGCAAAAGCAAAAAGATTTGTAGTATAACAGTTTAGTGGTATACCACAAAGCAAGAGCAAATAGAATAGTCGTATAACAGATTTATTTGCTTCTATTGAAACCATTCTTTATTAATTTGTATATTCTATTTAGTTAATGTATATTCTTTGATATATTATATATAGTATATATATAATATATTTTATAAATTTATGTATATTCTTTCATATATTATATATAGATATACATATTCTAAATTAAAATAAAACTCTCCATTTCTCAAACATATTTTTACAATATCAAAATTAAAAAAATATAAAAATATATATTCTTAATGAAAAAGTGCATAAGTGCAAGGTGCAGATTAGCTTTTAAACTGTATAAATGACAAAAACAATCAAACAAGCAGAAACAAAACAAAAATAGGAAATTGTAGGGTTTTTTCAAGTCAGACCATTTAATCAACAAAAAACATGCAAACACATAAAAGCTTCTATTTAATTTATTTAATGAGTGCAGGAAAAAAAACGCATTCATTCATACACTTATGACTACATGATCAATTTTTATTAAGATAAGGTGAGACATACACGTACACAGAGTGATTGCAGAAACATTCAGACAAGCCAAATCATTGGGTGCTCAGGTGGTAAGTACTTACCGGCTGGTCGCTTTGTGAGTCGGCGACTCGCCAAGCAGAGCCAAGACCTTGGCGCTGTTTTCCTCGCTGGCACCGTCAAATGTTTTCAGCGGCTCCTGAATTGTGCTCTGGTGCCACAGGTAACTAATTGGTGAGCTGGCGGGCCTTTGGCCCGACTGTCCACTGATTTGCTGCAGTGCATCCGAGTTGATCTCACATGCACCGGTTAGGATCTCTACGCTTTCGCCTAGACGCGTGCGCAAATCTTCGATCTCGCACTGTAATGCGCTAATCTGATGAGATTTCTCCTCCAGCATGCGAATTGAGTTGCTTCGCAAGCTTGCGGCCTCCGCCTCGAGCTCCACGTATTGCTGTTCCAGCATATCGCGCTCATCAATAGGCGACAGCCGACCATCTTTGCTGAACTGTTCCTCATATTCGCGCACCTTCTCCATCAGCTCTGTGAACTTTTTGTCGCTCTCCAGCTGCTCCTCTTCGTAGATGTGACGCTCTTTGTCAAACATTTGCCGCTCCTCGCTTAGTTTGGCCTGCCAGTAATCCTCGCAGTCCTCGTAAGCTCGCTGCATTTGCTCCAGACTAAGCTCCAGCTCCTTGCAGCGTGTCTCCGGCGGCGTGGCACGGCTACTGCTCTCAGTTATTTTGGAATTCGCTGCCTGTAGCTCTTGCTCCAACTGTTCTATGGTTCGTCGTAGAGAAGCAATCTCCTCCTCATGACTCTTACAGCGCTGCAGTTCCGAATTGAGCGCTAGCCAATCGCCGCTATTATCGCTGACCTCGCCAGCTTCTGAGCACTTGCGTTGTTTTCCCAGCCGCGGGCTTTCCCCAGTTATGTGCGGCTTGCTTGGTGAGTCACCTCGCCGTTTGGTGGCCAGCGCAACGCTAACAGCCTCCAGCTCTTCGCCTTCAGTTGACTCTGCAGCTGACGCATTCGCAGCGGCAGAAGAAGCAGATTGCTTTTTTCTAGACTTTGTGCGCGCTAGATCAACGTACAAGTTCTCAATTTCCATTGTCAGCTCATCAGTTTTATCGCGCAGCTGGGCGTTCTCCATTTGCAACGCGGTCATCTTTTCCATAACGTGCAGCATCTCATCATCGTCAGAGCTCTTATCTCGGCCGGCAGCAGCATGATCGTTGTGTTCCGATTTAATTTCTGGTCGTATGGGCTCGGACATTGCCAACTCCTTGTTCAACTTAATGTTCTGCTCCAGCAACTCAGTCATTTGCAGATGGACCTTCTGCTGCTCCATCTCCAGTTCGCTATTCTCAGTGCGCACCAGCTCCAGCTCAGTCTTCAGCTTAATCTCCTCTTGCTCGAGGATCTTAATCTGAGCTTCCAATTTCGCTGTCATGCTGGTCCAATGGTCGCGATCGTTGGTGATACGCTGCGTCAATTCACGCACCATGCTCGCATGCCGCTGTTCCAGCTGTTGCACCTCCTGCTTGCAGTTGTCCTCCAGCATGGCGTGGCGCTCATCCACCTCGGCTGCCAGCATCGCCACGCGCTGATTCGCCGCCTTGTTGTCGGATCGCAGTTTCTGATTCTCCTGATATTGTTGACGATATGCCTGTCGCAGTGAGCCTAACTCTACAGCTTGCAGCGCTATTAGCGCTCGCAACACATTCGTATTTGGATCTAGCTCGAGGCCACGCAATTCTTCTTCGAGCACTTTGGTCAGCTGATTGATGTTCACCTCCTCCTCCTCGTTGTCAAAGCCCAGGGCATGCAATAGACCCACACTGTTAACGATATTGGCCATCTCCCAGGTCTCTATTAGGCTGTGTGCACTGATCGTCTCCAGTTGATGTGGTGTCATCATTTCTGTAAACATAAAGATTATTAATATTATTATTAATTGTAAATATTACATAATTAAGCATTAGCAGTTCAAATCCATAATAACAGATGGCAGCTGTTTGACAAAATTATCGATTTGAGCGTATCTTTATAGATAGCTTTTTATATATATAATATATCTGTATTTATATCAAATGTTTCTTTTGCTTCTTGATGTAACATACGAATCTCTATATATTTATATTCATATTCTGTCAAGTTTCAAGGACCATTTCAACTGCATCTCAAACATATCCACAACAGCATGCATTTGCTATAATTGTAATTTGGATCTTGTTCCAAGTGTTATATAGTGAGAGACCACACACACACATTGTGCTATCTCACTCTCCACTTACCCAGCGATTCCACGCTACTGCACTCCTTTTGTGCCTCTCTAAGATTACATTTTTTGCTGCTATTACCGACTTGCGTACCTACTGTCGAGGACGTTGTGGCGCTCGTTGTTGTTGCTGATGTTGTCATCATTTTGGAGTGCATATTTTTGCGTGCCGGTAGCGAGGCGCAACGCTTGACCTTGCTGCCGCTGTAGTGGACGGTGCGCAAGACTCGACTGCCAGGAAGATCGGTCTGTGACGATGACCGTTGCACCTAAATAGAAAAGAATTCATTAATACCAAAATATAAGCAACAATTTCTCAGTATTTGTCTTACTTGGACGGTGTGATCGTTGCAGCCGTTTAGGCTTTTGTGCTGATCCTCGTCTGTATTGTCAGAGTCCGTTACGTCGACACCTAGAATATGATGTGGCCGCGATCGACGTCCATATTTCTTGGTGCCCACTATCAGTTTGGGAGAAACCTCACGGTCCGAAGATTCGCCTTCTTGCTGTGTTTCGGAGTAGATTTTGATAGCTGACTCGTCGCTGATCACCAAAGAACGTTCTGTAAAGAGTAGAAGAATGTTAGTGAATTACTTGTGATATTTTTCCGGTGTGAGTCTCTCTCTACCAAAACGAGCCGCCAGCATTTCAATAATTGGATCTGTGCAGCTATTGCGCTGCTTGTAATATAATCGTGTTCCCATTGTGTCACTTTGAGCGACTAATCGTAACTGATGTGCAAACACTTAGCGCAAGATGTATTTAAGTGCTCAATTATTGTTACCTGACCAAGCAAGCAATCATTTGCTGAGAGCCACTAATCCGACTGCACCCTCATAAAAAATCGAATGCAGGCACGCGGAACATTTTATGACTGCCAGGTGACGATCGTGGTTAGGTAAAATTACGGCTTACCTTTAAATCCAGATGCTGTGCCCAATGCCGACCGCGACGAGCTCTCGAATTCGGGGCCCAGAAAGTTCAGCAGCGCCACTTTGAACTGTTCGAATGATACACCCAACTTGGAGCTGGGACAACTCGCAGTTAGGCTGGAGATCAGCGCAGAGCCCTGGTCACGCAACTGGAGCAGCTGGCAGAGGCGCGTTAGTGAGACTTCGTCGAGCAGGCCATTGTTGCGATCTGATGTCTCACAGCTCTGGAACATCTGATACAATTTCTGCTCATATGGATCATATGGATCGGCCGATACTTCCATTATCTAAGCGCTGCTGCTGCTGCTGATGTGTGTGTTAACCGTAAGTTCAGTTTATGGCCGTTATCTAATTGTTTATATATATGTATAAGTGGGCTTGGTTAATAATCGAAAGAGACTTTCAGTATATAAGACATGTCAATTAAATAGTTATTTGATGAGCTAAACTCGAGTTCTATAATACATTTTAGCAAAAGAATTTTAAATCAAGTGCAAAGAATAAATCTATGACGCAGCTAATTATCAAAAGAGCAATATTTCATAATGCACATGTCAGAGTTCGCAAATTAAAAACAGCAATTAAAAATTCCAATTAGATTCGCTCTATATTGTGCAGCAACATGAATATGTTTGTATGTATGCGGGTACATACGTACATATGTACATACTTTTTTCATTTGTATAATTCATAAATGTTTTACAATGTATGGGTTCATTGATATGAATTCTTCGGTGTATGATGAGGTTTTATATTAATTCTGCATGGATATAACAATATGTAGTTATATAAATTTTATTGCATTAATACACTGTATTTATACATTTGAGGTGAAATCGATAAAGGCTTCCAGTGTGTTGTAGTTGTAAATTCAGCCTCGGCGTTTTAGGTGTATTTTTGTAATATTAAGTTTAGTTTAGGTATGTATAGATAGTTATTTGCACGTAAAAAGAACTCAAAAGAAATATTGCACAGTCAACGGTTAAGCATTAAACACGTAAATTTGTATGGTTTGTGAGTTGCGATAAAAACAATGTATTATAGCAAAAAGACTAAAACATAGGTGTAGAAAGGGGCCTTTGAACTTATCGATATATTTCGATGTAACAATTTAACATACCCAAGCAGTATTTTGATAGTCGTTTTATGCTGTTTCCATTTCGTATCTAATAAGCAACATCCATCATGACTGCGTATATTTCCATGTTTTTGTGAATTTATAGACAGTCATTAAAAGAGATTTTCTGTAAAATATGTGATAATTATAGACAAATATTAACAAAGCAAATTAAAATATACAAAAATAAAACAATTAAATATTACTCAAAGTCTATTAAACGGATTGATAAAATATTTATTTTTTTAATTTTATTCAGTATAATTACAGAGAAACCACTAAATATTTAAGTATATTTGAGTATATTACTCTAAAAAAAACGCTCAATCGTTATCGAATATTCGAGATGATTGTAAGAGGATTTTTTCAGCGCTTCAAGCAGTTGAATTAATTAATATAGTCTCACAAGAGCATTGGTAATTTTCAGAGCTATATATTTCTAAATAAGTGCACGTTCAATTAACATCAACATCGCATTGCTTTATTATCAAATGCTGTTCAAATATCTATTGCCTTTAAATACTTGTCCTCTGAATTTACAAATCTAACTATACACAAAGCAGACAATTAATTTATAGTTAATAATGTTCATATAACGATTTGTAAAAAAAAAAAATTATTTTCAATTGCAATAATGGTAGATAATCCAGCTTGTTATTAATACAATTTTTCTTATAGGAACACCCCTCATGGAATTCAAGTGAATTTTATGAAACAGGGTTCCTTATAAGGTTATCGGTTATCCGCCATAAAACAGAAACGATAGCTTATCAACTCCACAGCGACATAAAAAACATTAAAATAAAAGTAAATTTTTGTTGAATTGTTGAAAGTTATTCAGTGTGGGCGTAAGAATATTGTAAAATACGTATTTCGACTGCAACAAAGTATTCAGATTGACTATTAATAGTCGTTTAAATATATATACACCCCAACCTCCGCCACGGCCTCGGTCAAAGAGCAGTGTAAATAATTTTGTATTATTACGAAACTTTAGTGTACAAATGCAAATGCTTTTAAAGTATAGCTAAAGTCTCGATCCCACTCTGGCTGCACATCAATCAGCATGGCCATGCATTCATATATGCGGGCCAACCCGAACCAAACCCAAGCAAACAGTGTCAATGTGAATTTGAGTCCCGACGAGGTGAACAACTTCCTAAAGGACAAACAGGCATGGGAGCACGCAATATCACTTTACCAGGGACCCGATCCGCTGGATCACTGGTACAACTATATATGTTGGTATGAAAACCATGCGCACAGCGACCCAGATCGCAAGTTTCGCGAAACTCTCGAGCGCTGCCTCACAGTCTACGAGCACGACGATTACTACAGGCAGGATGTGCGGCTGGTGCGCCTGTGGCTGAAATACATTGCCATGCAGACTGATCAGTTGCGCTTCTATCAGGTGCTCTTCCAGCGCGGCACTGGACGCCAGGTGGCTGCATTTTACATAGGCTGGGCCAGCTACTACGAAGCGCACGAGCAGTTTAAGGACGCCGAAGCAGTATTTAATCTCGCCTTTCAGGAGAAAGCCCACAGCAATGCTGAGCTGCAAAGTGCCCATGCCAAGTTCACCTACGGCCGCTCAATGTTTTTCCAGCAGCAGCAACAACAACAGCAGCTTCAGCAGCAACACCAACAGCCACACCAGCCGCCGCCACCGCCCCATGATGCACTGCAGCAGTTGACAGCATACACACAAACTCATCATCAGCAACAGGAGCACCAACAGCAGCAACATCAACATCAGCAGCCAGTCTATCCTCATCCTGCGACAGCCACAGCATTAAGAGCCCATCATTTGCATCAAGAGAACTTTCATCAATATCAGCAGCATCCCCAGGAGCTAGCCTATCTGCCACATATACACGGCCAACAACAACAACTACAGCAGCAGCAACAACAGCCGCCGCCTCCAACTCACTACCAGCAACAGGAACAGGTAATGTTTATTAGATTTCATTTAAAGCACATCGCTCAGCTCATCGAGTTTCTTTCAACTGTTACAGCCGCCTCCTGCGGTGGCAGCACGCTTTGAGCAGCAGTTCCATCAGCCCGCACCTGCAGCTGCACCCAATCAAACGGTGGCACATCCGCACTACTCACCCATCATGCACCAAGATAGAGTAAGCAAGTTTTGTAATTCCTCCCACATCTCTATTAAAGCCCTATTCTTCTCTTTTAGCCTGCCACAAACACATGCTATGGAGCACAAGTACAGGAACAGCTTGAGCAGGTGGTGGCGTTGCCTGCCACCTCCAACGAGGCATATCCACAGCAACAGGCAGAGGCCGAGGCACAGGCTGTGGATTCTTTGACGGAAGTGGGCGGAGTGCGTTTGCCGCGCAATTTTCATGCATATGGGCGCAACAATCACGAGACCTGGAAGCCGGCCCTGACTCTAGAGGAGCCAGACGATCCATCGCGCGTCTGTCACTATGCCAAGCAGCTGGTTTATCCGGCCGGAGCAGGCATCGAATATAGTCCAGAAGAGCTACTGGCACGCAAGTATACCGAGCTGCTGGAGCAGCGCAAGCAATTGGCGCAGGCGCAAGCGCCACTGCAGACACTAAATGTTAAAGTACAAGAGCTTGCACCACATGACCAGCAGCTGAAGAAGGAGCCTACCTATGCAGTGGGACAGCAACAGCCGCAGGAGCAGCAACAACTATATGATTCCTATCAGACAGAGAGATCCTACTATATGACGGAGGTGGATGGCGAACTCTACGCACAGCACAATGAGGAAGCAGAGGAGGGAAATTCTGAGCCCGACGAGGACGAGGAAGGCGAAGAGCAATCAGAGGAGGAGTCGGACGAGGAGGGCTCCGATCAGCAGGATCATGATGCAGAGTCCGTCAAGCACGAGTACAGCAATGGCGTCGATGGCAATATGCATTTCAGTGCCAAGACGACTTTCGAGCAGCAGAATCGCTCGATCAAGATCAAGTTCAAGAAGGAGCACACGCTGGAGAGCAGCACATATAGTGCTTACAAAATCGAGAGCATTTACCATCAGCAACAGGAGCTGCCATCACCGGCGCCAGAGCCTGCGGCAGTGCCGGCACCGGCTACGGCCCCGGCTCCTGCACCCGCGTCCACACCTATACAGAAGCATGCCGCTTCGCCCAAAATTGTCCAGGACTGGAGTGGAGCGAGTGCTGTGCCGCGCCAGCGCAACGGCAACCATCATTTCCATCCGTATTTGCTGGGCCAGACCTCGACGCCAAAGAGCACAGTGAACGAGAGTCGGCGAGCGCGAGCCAAGGCGAAACAGAGCAAGTTTCAGCGTGAGCTGTGCAGCAACAGCAACTCCTCCTGCTCGGTGCCGGATCAGGCGGCGGCCAATGGCGCTCTTCATACTGACTCTGAGGCTGCTGCGGCGCCCATACACAACGCTACCTTCAATGACAACGCCAACTTCTCCTTCTCTAGCGCCGGCGGTCACGACAATTCAAATAACTCTCTGGCGCTAGCCGTGGATGGGCTCCACGTGCGCGATGCCTCCCACTTGGCCTGTGGTGGCAACAACAAGTCGCAACATGCCACCAACAACAACAACAACAATAACAACAACATGACGACAACGCAGAGCACCACAAGCAACGCGGACTTTTCCACATTTCAGGAGAATTCGTATTTCGCCACTCAACACGACTCGGAGGCACAGGAGCGACGTCTGTCCAAGGCGCTGGAGACAATCGAACGTCATCTGGACAAATTGGCCATTGATCCGTTTAACAGCGAACTCTGTCGCGCCTTCTTGACCAAACTGAATTTCCCGGGCGACAGCGATGAGCACGCCAGCTACAAAGTGGTGCAGACGCTACTGCCAAAAATCTCCAATACGCGCACTCTCAATGTGCTGGACAGCGTGCAGTTCAACATCGACAAGGAGGTGGGTCGCGGCTCCTACGGAGCTGTCTACAAGGCAACGGACACGCGCTCCGGCAACCTGGTGGCACTCAAGTACCAGAAGCCGCCAAATACCTGGGAGATCTACATATGCGATCAGGTGAATAGCTCCATTTAGCAGTCAATATTGTTTTATATTAATTTTGAGTCTTCTTCTATACAGGTACTCCGCCGCATTCGGGATCCCCAGGTGCTGCCCGGTCTAATGGACATATCAACGGCGATTATAGCGCCAAATGCGAGTCTCATTGCCACAGAATTCTCGCCCTTTGGCTCGCTGCTGGACATCAATAACAAGATACGTCAGGCCACCAGGAAGGTGATGCACGAGTCCCTTGTAATGCACTTCTCGGCGCAGATCTGCAACATTGTGGATCACCTGCACAAGCAGCGCATCATACATGCGGACATTAAGCCGGATAACTTTCTGCTGATGCGAGTGCCCAATGTGGACAGTCCGGAACCTTCGCTGCGACTGATTGATTTTGGTTGCGCCATCGATCTGTCGCTCTTTCCCGACGGCGAGCACACCAAGTTCCGCAAGGTGGTGCAGACGGATGGCTTCACCTGCATCGAGATGCAGGAGGGACGCTCGTGGTCCTATGAGACGGATCTGTTCTGCATTGCCAGCACTGTGCACGTGATGCTCTTCGGCGAGTATATGCAGCCGGAGAAGCGCACGGCGGGCTGGGAGATACGGCAGAAGGTGCCGCGATATCTGAAGAAGCACGTCTGGTCGAAGTTCTTCTGCGATCTGCTCAACATGCAGGCCGATAAGCTGCCCCAGCTGCAGCAGATGCGCAATATCTTCGAGGAGGAGTGCCGCCTCATGGACTCCGAGCTTCAGAAACAAATACGCACACTCTCTAACATTCTCCATCGGCGATAACCAATTAGAGCTTTCTCCTCATCCACATTACAATCATTTGAATCGTCGTTTTTAATTGTTTTAACTTTTATTTTGTTTTGAATATTCTGATAAATTGAAACTCAGTTTGAGCTCGGGTTAAGAAGAGCAGGTGTGCTTAGTATACTTAGATATCAATTATGATCTATCTATATTGACTATGTGTAGATATCAAACTTGAAGTTGTAAACTCGATACTAGCTAAGATCTAAACTAACTAAAGAGAATGAATACTAGCATTAGCATATAGACCTTTTCTATATATAGAACACACACTCTCTATGCCAGCTGAGCATTACCAACATTCTTTATTTCATTTTAAAATATTTAAAAAGCAGAAAGAGCTTCGCATACTTTTTATTCATTATTTTTATCTCACAAGAGGAAACAGACGAAATTGTATTCGGGCAAACAAAACTATATACCAAAAGATTAACATTTAATATAATGCACTATATTATTTTTGATTCTATTTCATATCATATACACACACACACACATACTGTATATAAGACCTATAAAAACTCTGTAAACGAACTCCTGAATCTAAATTCTCCTAAAGGGAGTCCGTGGCTTCAAAATGTTGTCTAACGTACTTATGAAACAACTGATTCACAGCTAGTTCAATTTCTTGCATATTTAACATCTGGTAAGTTTCAGACCAAGTAATATCCTGGCACTAGGATACGGCCTGGAATACTAGTCAATTACGTAAAGCAACATAAGAAGAAAAAGTTAAGTTAACAAACGTTAATGCATTACTACAACAGATTCTTATTGAACAACAAGACTATGCTGAATACATTTGATAAAAACAAAATATATATACATATACGTATATTGAGGGATTCGATATAATAATAATATAATACGGACCACCAAAAACATAAAATTTTGCGTTCTATTCGATTTCATCTTAATTACTTAAGTACATGTAAATACTTATAGAGCACAATGGAAAAGATCGTGCAAATAAAGAAACAAGTGAAAACTACAAAACAAAAACTAAAAATTAACAATTAATAATTAGTAATTATAATTTTTGTATGTACAGAGACAGCAGACAAAAACAAAACAAAACAAAACATAAAAAAAAAACAGAACAAATTAAGTGTCTAACGCATTGTAAAGTAAATAAAATGTAATATTTAGTAATACGCAAACTTTAAATGCTAGATAATAAATTGGAAAAATGTTAAACGAAAAAAAAAACACTGTCCATCTAATTTGGGGTGTACACAACTAGGTACAGGGTACAAGTGTACCAAAAACTAATACTGTATTTAAGCAATGGTACAGTGTACCTTTTTCAGTAAAATCCCCTTGACAATCAACACACATACATTAATTTTATTCAATTCGTTTATTTTTCGTACTTCAATTGTTTATTTTAAATTAGTTTATGTACATATTTGAAAGCCAAAAATAAATTACTTAAAACACAATCACCATTTTTGATTAGTTTTACTCATTTGTGTACAAATCTGGTACTTTATCATTTGTACACTTAAATGGTACTGCACATTTTTATGAGCTGGCAACGCTGCCTGACCATTCAAAATTTGCCGTTTTAAAAATCAAAACAAATAGCAAAAAAAAAAACGTAACAAGTAACCTGTACTTATCGCTTTTGGTTCAATATAATAATACATACACACCATACATACATACATACACTCGTATATATTTACAACTATATTATACCCTTGGATGCTTACTTTAAATGAGTGTAGCTTATAAAAAAGAAAAACAAAAAGAAAAGAGAAAATTATCGTTGCAGCCTATTTTTGCAAATGAAATGCAAATGTCAGTGGAGAAAAAAATAAAATAAAAAAAATAGAGAAAAACAAAGACGGCAAACGAAATTCACAATTTGGCCTGCTTGGCAATTGTCAAGTAAGTGCCACAAAGCGCGCTGTGCAACAAGCACGACAGCCGTAGACGTTGCAATAATGTGGCAACAATGCTGCGCTTGACCCACTTTTCCTTTTTGCCAACAGGCAACGGTAAACAATTTCCACCAACCAAGCGACTGGAAAAAGTTGCAACTTTTCATGCAACACACCAACACAAGTGCACTCACACACACATACACACACACGCACACACACATTTTTGCACAACGACACAAAGTCAAAGTCGACGTCGCTGCTAATGCCGGTCTCTATTGCCGTGTGGCGTCCGCCATTGTCGACGACGACGCCGACGCTGACTCCGCGCCGTTGCAGTTGCCAACAATTTGCGGTTGCAGCAGTTGCATTCGCATTCGCATTCGACTCTCGCCAAGTGAAAGTAAAGTGGGACAAATGTAATTATTATTGCTTCTAGTAACCGTAACCGAGTTAGAAGCCTCGATTGCGGTTGGAAAGTTGGCAACAACGTCGACATTAGCTTTTACACAATATTTTATTCAATCAAATTGCAAAGAGAAAATTGCAGCAAATGCTTGCAGCAGCAGCAGCAGCAGCGACGGCAGTGGCAGCAACAGCAGCGGCAACTGCATCAGGCAAATAATGCAACACGTAAACTTTCTATTTTTTGTGTGTCGGCTTCAACGTCAACTTTGATTGCAAATGCAGTACACACACACTCACACACACAAACACACTTGCACGCAGAGACACACGTATACATCGCTTAGCATAAATACACGCATACATAGATATTTGCATGCATTTCTGCGCAAATACATGCGTCCCTCTCTCTCTCCCTGTGTGTGTAAATACGTTTTAGCATTTGTTGTTTGCCGATTCGTGTTGCATGCATAAATTAATAAATGTGTCCCACATTTGCTTTCGGTTTAGAGTTTGAGTGACAAATTAGGTTGTCTCTATGCGTGAAGTTTCTATGTGAACGAGTGTGTGTGTGTGTGTGTGTTCTCGTGTTTCTTGTGCCTGTGTATGTGTCAAATAGAATTAGGTTTAGAAAGTAAAGCAGTGCGCATAACAATTCGACTCAGCTTAGACCAAATCAACGACGATCACGAACGACTGCAATCAATTAATCTGAAACTGATAACGTTATTGATAAGAATTTAAATTGATGGCTCGCAGTTACAATAAACTTCAACTATGTGCATATATAGATACACATATGTACATACATATGTGTGACTTTTACGAATTTATTTATAGCTTGCCAATTTCCTAGCGGGTGGGCAGAGCAGCTAGAGTTTATACAGTTATAAAGATGTTTTTTTTTTTACAGTGTCTTGAGTGACTTTATTGACTTTTGCGTGAGTGAATACAAAATGCTTTCTAAAAATCACAAATCTATTAAATTATAGTTTAATTACTATTATTTAAGCTTTTATTCATTTATTTATGAAAATATAAAAATTTTAGTGCTGGAAAGTGCAAAATCATAGCTGCAGTGAAATCTAGCTTAAAGGATATTGGAAAACTTTTATATACATATATGTATAAACACCTACTGTGAAATCAAGAATTGAAAGACTCTAACCGTTACAGTAAGAATGTCCAACTAATGGAAAGTTTCATTAAATATATGCAGCTGTCTCTTAGCTAAAATTTCTCTGTACAATAATCTGATAATCTGTTAATCTGATAACCTGTGATTCAAGCCAATTTCCACTTCAATTTAAATCTGCAATTTATTAAAGTAGACATAATACGAATTTTATGACATCACTTGCACATGATTAGTAATGTATACTAATATATGTACATTTAATATGTTTATATTATTAATACTTTGAAATGTATTTGATTTAAATTTAAAACTTTTTATATATATTGTTAAAAATTATACAATGTCGTTATAACTTTTGTAATTATCAAAAAGTTGGACTACCTGTATTATAAATCCGTAAGAATTATTAATTATTATTAATTATTATATATTTATTAACGATTTAAAAAGAGTCCATAAAATACTTTTGATAGGAATCCTAATTAATCAATGCCATTAAGTAGAACTCCATTATTTTATAATATCTATGTAGTTACCATAATATTCCCTCTATTACAATGCACTCTGGACCAAAATTAGAATTGAAGATTGTAAGAATATTGTGAATTGATTTGGAATTGATTGGTAATTGTTTCTGTTTCCTTAGAACTAAAAGTAAAGGAATGTGATCGACTAGAAGATACCCTAAATCTGGCAAAGCTGTAGTATCAATAATTTTAGGATTAAAACAAAATTTAAGTTTAAATATCTCATTTTAAAGATGTTATGAAAATATAAGCTCCTTCGTTCTTTATTGGGTTTTTTTTCCCAATCAATTTAAAAAATCTAAGTTAAAATATCTGATTTCAAAGATGTCAGGAAAATGGATAAAATGAATAAAATGTTTCTCTATACTGTATAGAAGAATATAAATTTAATAGTGAAGCTTCCTAGCTCTTTAACTTTACGAGATCTCCGCGTGTGATATCTTAGCAATACAACAACAACTATATTCATTTATGTATATGTAAGATATACTTATATGTGTAAATTTAAGAGCCATAACTCTTTCTGTCTGTAATACTCAGTTAACCCATTCTCAAAGTTTTCACTGCATAAAAAAGTCTCTCTCATTTATCGCAGACCCACACATTAAATTTGCCTCTTAAACATTGAGGAATCATCGAAAGACCCATTTGCAATAGGCTTAGCCTTAAACACACACACACACACACAGATGCACAACTAAATAGTGACCATTACCTGTGTTGGCCTTTTTGAATGTCATGACCAACTTATCGCTTTGGCCGTTTTCCCCATCTTCTTCTTCTTCTTCAGCTGCAGCATTTTCCCGCTTTGCTGCTCGTGGCATGAATCGTAATTGTGCAACAAAATGCACTGAGCAAATTGTGCGGCAAAGCAAAAACTGGGCAAAATAGTTAAGTAATTTATAGTGAAAAGCGGCATTTAGTTGGCATTGGAGAAATTTGATTTGTTGAGCCGTGTAACAATTGCAAATGGGAATGAGTATATGTGTAATAAAACAGTAATAGATAAATAATAATAAATAATAATATATAAAAGTATATAGATGAGGACTTTAAATTGCTGGGAATATTTGTGCGAGAGACTAGATTGAGGTGTTAGAAACTTCGGATACAGATTAAGTTAATATGACTTTTCGTTTATCTAATCATCACCTAATATATATATATTCTCTATTCATATTCTCCTTTAATGTTGAATATATTCTTTATTATTATTATTATTATTATTATTGGGGTTAAAGTCTTAACATAAAATAAACTGAAATCTGTATCATTTCAGCTATGTGTATAGAAATTTTAATATAGTTTTTAGGTTTTACATAATATACAATGGTAAATAAATACTCAAAGATTAGTCAACTAAATTCTATTAAAAAGTGTTTAAGAAAGTTTTAAAAAAATAAATAAAAAAATTTGGTTAGACAAGTTTCATTAAAATTTTAACATCATAAAAGTTTTTCCATTAACTTATATCAACAACAAAAACAAGTAAGAGTTGCAGTCATGTGTTACCGACTGCAAGATCTATTTTCCGATTTGCCAGATCCATTTTCCGATTCGCCACACCCCCCAATCGGTATATGTACATGTATTATTTTTGTGTAAATCAATAGAGAGTTTCTAGTTCTAAAACTCCCAATAGGAGTTGATATATCCGCCATATATTTTTGAACGTGTGTTGTCAACGCGAATATATATCTAAAATAATGTAAGCTCTCTAGTACTTCAACTAACATAATTTCTGAGATACCGAAAAATTCAAATATATGGAAGATTAAAAATTAATATGTAATATGTAAATATGTATATGTATATACATATTTATTTATTATAATTTATATACATATATTTACTTATACTTGGCTTAGAGGGGAATGCAGAACAACCTTTGAAAAAATCATTTTGGCCCACTGTACATTGTTGTTATACAAGATTTCACTTTCTCAAAAAGCTGAGAAGCTTCTGGAAGCTTTCTTCGTATCCCCTTAAAGCTAAGCTATAAATTGATCAAATTAAATATGTATAATAATATATAGCAATAATAAATAAATATGGATACATAACTATTATACAAAATTTAAAAAATTATATATTATATAAAAACCACATCACATTTTGAGATAGTTTCCCATCTTGCATATGCGATCGACCCACCTTGAACTTGCTTGTAATTTTATGCTACTATTGCATCTATTGAGTCAACGACCAAATAAAATTCTCGAATTATTTTGGCGTTCGTCGTGACGTGGCAGGGTTCGTCGGCTCTGAGAGTTACAAAGCTATATAGAGGACACTGGCCGCGTCGCCGTCTGATGAACCGCGCTCATACCACAGCCTGATGCTTCCGTCGTCGGCGAACCCAACCTAAAAGTGAAAGGTTATTATAACGAAAAGAAAACAGCAAAAAAAAGGAGCAGCCGCGGCAAATGTCTGGGCTAAGTCTAATAACCTCTCCCTTTCGACGAGCAGGAGCAGACAACGCGCACCTCGAGAGCACAGCAACAGCAGCAACAACAGCAACAACAACAACGATGGCGGCAACGACAAGGACAAGGACAACACCCCCAGTCTGGGTGACAGCACATCTTACTGTCCCTTCTATGAAGCAATATGAATGTGTCTGTGTGTGCGCACAAAACTAATAAAATTTTCAGTCTGCGCTCTTCACTATATATGTATGTATGTGTGTGGGTGTCTGTGTGTGCACATTTGATAAATTCTTATGTGGCTGCACTCACAGCGTAAATCACCTATCTGTCATAAGCTGTCTATAACTGACGAAAAGCAAATACAAATTTATGAATGTTCTCGAACTGTGTTAAAAGAGAAATACCTTAAAAGCTAAAGCTATAATGAGCCTATTGAAACTTAATTTAATTTTTAATTACAAATATAATTTAATAAAATTAATCCAAAACTTATTTAAATATTTTATATTGTATTATATATATTTGTTTGTCCTAAAACACCTAAAATATTACAATCTTCACTTAATTTTTTAGAGAAAATAATTATGAATAATATATTGCATAATTATTATGTCAGCACTTAAATCTGTGCTTAGTGTTCACGCTCATCCACACATTAATAAGACCAATGCAGTGTAGGGCATATCCTTAGAATGTGACTGTGCGCAATAACAACCAGACAGAAGAGCTTGACGGAGCAAAGAGAGCAAGAGAGACTGGCACATTGGTTTCTAACTCAAAGTTAAGTGAAGCTAATTATGCATATGAAACATTTATAATAACATTAACAACCTTTACTAACTTTACATAAATATAGAAATATTATTTGTAATGTATGACTAAACTTGCAGACAATTTCAATTAAATAAATTTTAGGACTATGGCATACGCCTTGCTTATTTACATATGTTAGTGCTAATTGTACCACTGTATGGTGGTCGATGGCTCGCCGCCAGCCAAATGTCATTGCTCGACGCCAGTGAGCTTAACCTTGAAAGTTTAACTTCCATGCCATCAACGCAAAAAGGACGAACGAGCGGGAGACTTAGAGAGCGAGAAAGAGAGAGACGAAAACAAAGAAAAAAGGAACAGAGAAAGTAGGAATAGTGCACAGAGCAAGTCGATGGCCTTTTCACTGACTCAGAGTTTGGGTTTTTATTATGAGAATGTGTTTGTGTATGTGTCTGTGTATTGCTGTAAGTGTGCAGATATTTACATAGATTATACTATCTTAAAGGGCATATTTTAAGGTAAATAATTAACCCTCTCTACAATTTAGTAACGTATTAAGAATGATTTTGTACACATACATACATACATATGTATGTAATTATTTATATATGAATGTATATCTTAGATATACATAACTGTAAGCATTATGCAAGCCAAAGGCATGGAAAAGTCTTGAATGCCTTCGATAAATTTTACATTGTTGCAAAAAATCAGAATCAAATATGAGGTCAAATATCTAAGGCAGAAACTATCAAACATCCAAACAGCACAGCATACCAATTGGTTTGGCAAAAAAAGAGAAAGCGAACTTCCGTTAAAGATCACTAAGCACAAAACGTTCGAGATGGAGACAAACAACAACAGCAGCAACAGCAACAACAATCCGCATCGAAGAGCAACATAAAATTACCAACAGCAAACAGCAAACAACAACGGCAACGGCAACATCAGCAGCAAAATAATGAAACTGGGTCGAACGTTGCATCTGTTAACAGCCAACTGTGTTCGCTGCAACATGTTCGATCTTGCCTGCAATTTTATCCAATCGAACATGTTGCACACACAAGTGTAGTCTGTTTGCATGCCATGCAATTGATCTCTCTACAGGGCGATTCATGGAGCTTTGGACCTTCCAGCAGCAGCAGCAGCAACAACAAAACTCTTAGAGCTCAGAACTTGAGTGAGTGTGTTGTGGCCGAAGGAAGCGACAGTTCAAGTTTCGCTGTGAATGACGTGGTCACAATTTCAAGACGCCTCTTCTGCAAATTCTTATGCAATTTGTGGATTATCGAATGAAAGCAAATAATATAATAATTATACAATATATAAATACAATTAGGAATTATATATTACATGCATACATATTTAAGTCATTTGACTGTTGACGGCCTCGCCCACTCTACACACACTGCTGAGAGCTGAACAGAAAGTCATGAGCAAAACAAAAAACCCAAAAATTTGAGGTGCAAATAGCAGGTAAGAATATTACTTAACATACAAATGCTCAAATTATTTATGTAAGCGCTCTTATTACTCATTTCTATATTTTTAATGTATTAATCATACGTACATATGTATGTACATATGTACTATGTGTGTCTGTATGTATGTATTTATTTAATTAGTTCATTTCACCATTTGTTCTCAATTTTTCAATACTTTCCTTTCGTCTCCTTCCTTTCCTTTCCTTTTTTATTTGTTACTCTTTTTGGAACTTTGCTCTCTCTTGTGCGCTCTTCTGTTGAGGCTCTCTTCTGCGAGCGCCGTTGGTCCGTTGCTTTTCGGAGTCCTCTGACTTTGATTCTCCGTTATGGATTTTGACAGCGTTTCTCTGCTCACTTCCATTCATTCATAATTTTAAAACGTTCTCCTACTGGCTCAAAAAAAAAAAAAAAAGAGAAAAGCTCAAACACCAAACACAGATGACTCACCCAACGATTGGCGATTACACGCAATACTCTCTCACGCGGAAGTCGTGAGACAACGAAACTACAATAACGACGACAAAGGCGTTGCAATGTCGCATTGATGTTCCGTTACATTACGATGGATAATTCGCTCCTTTGTTTCTGAATTATCTTGATTTAACACTTGAATACATGCATAATGTAAATATGTAATTCTTCATTTTAAATTTGTAAATAATATAAAAATAACTAAATACATATGTTTGTATGTATGGACATATGTACATATGTAAAGAATGCATACATACGTATAAATGTACATATTTATACATATGTACATACATGCATACTTACATATGAATGTATGTAAATGTTCTTAGCACATGCATAAATAAATGTCCATATGTACTTACACACATACATATGTATGTATGTAAATGTCATCTTTACATGCCATTACATGTGTACATACATACCCACACAAGTACCTTTTTGCATTCAATCTTTATTAACAACAATATACATATATGTATGTATGTACATAAATGTTTTATTAAATGTAATTGCCACACACACACATTTGAAGTGTGAACAATAATTCTTACATCATACAAACATTCAGATATACATGTGCATATTTATATTCATATGAGTGTATATACATATATATGTATGTGTGTTTTGTAACTATGCAAATTGTAAAGCAAAACAACTGTTTTACTTCTACGAACGGAGCTAAAACAATCTCAAGGTCTACAGTCAGAGACATTTGCAATGTTGTGTGGGGTCAGGCAAATTCGAATGTGAACATATATGTATGTTTGTATGTTTGTATGTATGTATATACATGTGTGCTCACATGCAAACTCACTTACATAATGTATGTGTGTGTGTTTATGTGGGTGTGTGCGAAAAAAAACTGTTGCTGGCCGTGCCCAGGTCCATTTCGAGGGCCCCGTATACCGGCATTAAGAATGAAACGAATTGACGCAGCAGTATCTATAGCTGTAGCTGCAGTTGTTGCTTTTGTTTTCGTCTCTCTCTGTGTGTGTGCGTGTGTGTGTGTGTGTGTTTTATAACTCCACATTCAGTGGCGTCTGGTCTCCGTCTCCGTAGGTATCTGTTTTGCCAAGCAGCCGCCGCTCAGTTCAGTTGTTGTCGGAGCGCACGATCGGCAGTAGGTTCAAGGCCAACGCCAGAAAGGTTCAAAATGCTCATGGTGCGTCTGTGTGTGTGCAGAGAGTTAAAAGGAATGAGTATCTGTATATGTATGAATGTATGTATGAGTGTGTGTGCATAGCTTTACTTATGCGTGTGTACACCTACGCCACGCCCACTTTCCATATGCACACATATGCTTATATACATACATACTTGTGCATGTACATACATATGTATGTGTGTGTATATATTTTTGCACACGTATAACACGAACCTTATCGCTGGTCAACAACACCATTTAGTGCCGCTTATGTAATACGATCCTAAATGGGGGCGCAGATAAAGACACAGCTTGCAGTTCCAGTGTAAATACAAATACACATGCATATGCTCGCATGCATATGTGCGCATGTATATACACGCACACAACTTTATTTATAAGTTCATGTGTATGTGTGTGCATGGCAAGACTACATTCTAGATTACATAAAGCAACAACAGTCGTCTACAATGAGATCAGACAGCGGCAGCGGCAGCGACAGAAATGCAGTCCGAACAAAAATTCTTACTCGCCCTCTCATACACCACAGTCGCATGTTCGTTCAAGCGACGAGAGGCGAGCGCAAAAAAATGTTCTCTTTTTTTGCAAGCACGAAAGGCGCAGCCGCTGCTGTCTGTGCGTGTGTGTGTGACTGTATGGGTGTGTGTATGTGTGTTCGGTTTGTTTTGTGCGGCAGCAGAGTTAATGCACTCCAAAGAGAAGTTCAAGGCTGAACAAATCAGTCGCTCACTCAGTTTGTTCATTTTCATGGCGTCAAGGTACACATACATACATGCATACGTACATATCTCGCAGTGTGTGTGTGTATGTAGATATTCAGAGCGAATATGCTTGTGTGTATGCGTATTTATTTCCAGTAAGATCATTTTAGCTGAAGCACAACAAGACCAAGAAAATGCGAAGGAATAACGCTTAAATTTAGTAGCATTATAGGCTTGTCAATATGTACTTACACATACAGATGTATGCATGTAGATGTAGCTACTTACAAAGTTGCACATATGTACATATATGTACATACATACATATGTATGTATGTAAGTATGTATGTATCTACATATGTAAAACTGGGCACTAAATTGCTCAGCTGGTGGCAGAGCTTAAGCTTCAAATATAACAGTTGCATATGTGTGTAAGTATGTAAATATATATATGTATGCATGTTAGTATGTTTGCATGCATGCGCAGACAGATACCCTACACCAATTTCTCTGTTCCACAACAGCTATTGATAGAGTTTTTTGTATGTACATACATACATATATAGTACATACATAATTATTTGATCATAATTCTATTAATACAATAATTTCTTATTTCTTATACTAATATTTGCAAGCGGTCAACAACTTAACCAAGGGGCAAAGCAAATATTTTGCGCTGCATAAAATCGTCGCTTCATATCATATTCAAACTGTTCTTTTTTTCGACTGCGTATTGGCTATTGCGAAACGCAATATTGTATGAGTAAGAAGAGTGAAGACATACATATGTATAAGAATAGGAGAATTTAGAAAGTCACATAACTGTTAATATTCATTTAATACAATTAAGAAGTACACACAGATTTCGAAAGCTTCTTTTTTTAGCTATACGTCCTATATTCTACAAAATGCGCAATTTAAAAGATATGCGACTATTGTGGATGGTAAGATTAAAAAAAATATGTATACTATATAAATAAATACATATGTATGTATATACCATGTACATATGTATGTACTATATGAATCACTGATGTATGTACATATGTAGATAGATATTCAGAGACTCAGATGATATACAAAAATTCTTACAACGTATCTTTAAGTCGCGCACTCTCGAAAGAAATATTGCTATTCACTGATTTCGCAATAATTCTACAGTTCAAAGTTCATTGCAGATATACAAACGTATGTACATAGTATGTATGTACATACATACGTATGTATACATCTGTTAATTCATTAAAACACCAAATAAACTAAATACGTACATACATACATACATAGTATGTATGTACATACAAATATACGTAATACTGTTACATTTATTACATATGTATGCAAATGCATGTATGTATGTATGTATATACATATGTACATACATATGTTAATACATTTGTATTTATGTATGTATTTATATTTGTGTGCATCATTATAATTCTTTGGTATTTTTTCTTTGCTTTTGCTATTACAAGCACAAGACTTACATACACAGACACATACATCCATACACACTTACATACATCCATATATACATACATACATATGTGCATAAGTATCAATAATTCGATAGCTTAGGTCAGCTTTGCTGACGTACTAACTAAAGTTCACACTTATTGCATGGAAAGTTCAAGTTTTGGTCTTCTCGCATTTGGATGGTTACACTCGTTGTTGTTGTTGTTGCTGATATTGGCATTGCTCAGGCTGGGCAACTGTTTTTGCTAAACGGAGAGCGCGCGATTGAGTAAGAGAAAGCGAGAGAAGCAATGAGAGAGAGAGAGAGAGAGAGAGAGAGTGAGAGTGAGAAAGAACAGTTCTGGTTTATTGAATGACCAATCAACCTACTGTTTGATGCGGGCTGTGACTGCAAATGCGGCTGCAGCTGGTCATTGGGGATTGGGGATTGTGGATTGTGGATTGGGGTCTCCCTTTGCCCGGCATCTGTTGTTGTTGTTGTTGGCGCTCTAAATTTAGCATTTCTTAAGAATTTGTGTTGAAAGAACGCTGGCTGCGCCGCTGGCATTTTCTTCTATAAAAGGGATAATACGTTGTTCTGTCTTGTTGTGCTAGTGTTGGTAGCTATGTGTGTACATATATACATACATACAATATATAAACGCTTAAATTGCACATACACACATACGAACAAGTTTATACATGCAGAAATTAATGCATGTACGTGTGTATGTATATTTGCACATGTGCCTGAGTGTGTGGGTTCCTGTGCTGCTCTCTCTCTCCCTCTCTCTGCGCGTGCATTCATGTTCATTGCCTTGCTGCGCATTATATTCTTATTCTCCGTTTATTTCGTAATAGCCGCCATCGGGATGTCGCGGCCTGTGGTGTTGGGAAACGACTTTGTTCTCTTTATATGTATGTACATATGTATGTATGTATATTTGCATGGGTGTGTGTATGCATGGCTGTAAGAGAGATCGGCAAATTGACTCTTTGTTGGGAAGACAATTGCTGTTCCGATCTTACACAAATGTATGTATGTATGTACATACATATGTTTGTCTGTATGTATATTATTGCGTATGTGCGAATTAATTTAATTTAGAAAATAACGTCAAGTGCAAATAATTTCTATTTGGCAACAAAACGGTAGCAGAAGAAGTAGCTGTACATAATGGCAATAGCAAAAGCGACAATAGTTACTGTAGAAGCAACAACAATTAGTCAAGTAGCAAAGACATCAGCTGCGGCAACGACTGCGGCAGCGGCAGTGGCAGCTACAACGATAGAAATTTGGAAAGTTTTAGTTGCCGAAATGCATAATTCATTTAGCTTGCTCGACGTACAGTTGACACATTGGCAATAGACGACACAATTGTAAATGTCTGCCCTAAGAATGAAGCAGCGAGGCAAAAAGCTAATGCTAAAGCTAAAGCGCGCTGATGGCCCACAGCCCACAACTCACAGCCCACAACCCACAGCCTAGAGCCCAGAGCCCAGTGCTCATAGTTGAACTGAAAGCAGCTCACGATCTGCGAAGAGAAGAAGCATAAGAAATGTACATAAGATGTCAAAACAACAAATGAAGCGCATTGTGCAAAACTTTTACTCTGGCCTCGGTCTTGCTGTGGTTATTGACACCACAGCGCATGCAATACATACACAAATATGTGCAGATGTTTGAGTGTGTGTATGCGTGTGCGTATGTGTGTGTTTGTTTGTCTGTGTCTGTACTTATGGCTACGAGTAGCTTCTACAAGAAGAAAAATTAATTAAACAATTGGCGTAACACTTTCTCTTCTTGAGCAATAAAATCAAAACTGAAGATCTTTATAGCGCTGCTTTAATGAGCATTGGGCGTGAGTGAACGTTCTAAACCGGTGTGTGTGTGTCTGTCTGTCTCTTGCAACCTCTCACATTATTGTTTTCACCAGCCCAGCTCAAATGTAGAACAGCCGTCGAAACTAAGCCATACATACTTAAATAGCTCTGCACACATGCATACACACACATGCATAGACAGTTTGTTTTGTGCTCGCTCACACACGCAAACAACTCAAACGAAAGCTCAAAGCAGCGAGACAGCGACGCAGCATGTTTGAGTCGCAACCTGCATGAAAGCCAGGGCCAAAGCCACAGTCAAAGCCAATGCTAAAGCCGGGCACTAGGTAAAGCGAGAGCAATTCAAACGCCATTGACTGCAGCCAACCGGTTTCTGGTGCTCTGAATTTGAAATTCGGTTTGTGTTTTAAGCGGCGCGCGAAGACGAGCCGAGCTGTGGTGGGGTGAAGTGAGTTTAAGTGAGTTGAGGTGAGGTGAGTAATGACGCGCTTGAGCTTTGTTACGTTCTTTAGCCTGATCTTGCCGCAGCAGAAGTTTCTTTAGTGAGCGCTTGTGAGTGTATGTGTGTATGTGTGTGTGCATGTGTGTCTGATTTAGTGAGTTCGCCGTTGGGGCCGCTGCCACGGAAGGCAAATACACAAATCCGTTATTTGACCCAATTCTAAACTGGAATTGAAAGACGAAAAACTTCAAGCCCAAAAAAGTTGCAGCGACAGAACGTAAACGTTAAGAGAGTCGCGCAGCTCACACACACACACACACATTGATGCAGTTGTTTGGTGTTGTTGGTGCTGTCATGCGCGTGTTCATGTGTGTTCGTGTGTCTTGCGTGAAAGTTTCGTAATTACATGATGATGTCTGTGTTTGTTAATCGTGCTCGGACGGCCTACTTTGCCGGAGAAAGTAAGAACGAGCCCGCGCGCTGGTCGAGTGAGCGTGCTGTTGTAGCATTTCTTTCTATACCATCATTCTTATAGTAATTGATTACATAAGACGAAGACGTTTGCGCTCTCTGGCTCTGGGTCGCTACGTCAACGTTGCGTTGACGTTGCGTTGCGTTGCGTTGTCATCTGATTGAGTGACGGAACGACGGAATGACGGAATGACCAAACGACTGAGCCGCCCATTGATAGCCGCTGCTCTCTTACGGTTCTCGTTCTCAGCTCTGTGGCACTGTGGGCATAACGGTAGTATGGACTTAAAATGTGTCTATGATAATGCTGTTTACCTAATTCTGAAAACTTGTTTGCCACTCACTGTCTCTCGTTGCGCTAATCGCTGTGTATGCTTTGTGTACTATTTTCACCGCTTAGTATTTGGCCTGATTTACTTAACACACACATACACACACACACACACACACACACACACACACACACACACACACACACACACTAACACTAAGTATCAATCGCATTAGTAGCTGGTTGTCAAGAGCAGGACTCGAGCTAGCGGCGCACAAAACGGAAGTCGTCCTAGTCAGCAGTCGCAAAAGTGTTGAAACAGCCAATATCAACATCGGCAGCGTCTCCATCGCATCAAAGAGGGCGATAAAGTATCTTGGCGTCATGTTAGACACAAGATTAACTTTCCGCGAGCACTTAGAATATGTGCATAAAAAAGCAGCTGATTCTTGTAGAGCTCTCTCAAGAATCATGCTTAATACGCGGGGACCAAAACAACAACGACGTCTCCTTCTAACGAGCGTCATTAGGTCCGTCATCCTCTATGCTGCACCAATATGGTCAAGAGCGATGGCAACTCCGAGCTACAGCCGGGGCATTTGCGCCACCTACAGACTGAGCGCAATCAGAGTCTGCTGCGCCTTCAGGACTGTCTCCGATGACGCAGCGCTCGTCATAGCCGGCATGGTGCCTCTGGAAGACCTGGTCGCCGAAGCCGTGGAGCGGAACACACACGAGCCTGCTCGACGCAACGCTATCAGGGCGAATAGCATTGCACGATGGCAAAGAAGATGGAATAGCTCTTCAAAAGGACGGTGGACGCACACGCTCATCCCGGAGCTTGAACAATGGGTAAACCGCAAGCACGGGCAGATTAATTTTTATCTCACGCAGATTCTATCTGGACACGGATGCTTCCGGAGCTACTTGAAGCGCTTTGGCCACGAAGATACCGATGAATGCCCCTGGTGTGGACGAGGCTCGGTGGAAGACGCCAAACACGTCCTTTTCGAGTGCGGACGCTTCCTAGAGGAGAGGCGTGGTCTGGAAGAGGCACTGGGCCGCTCCATTAGAGCAGACAATTTAGTCAATGCCATGCTGGAATCGGAGGTGGCTTGGAATCTAATAAGCACCTTCGCGGCCACAGTCATGATGGAGCTCCGCAGAATTGAGCGAGCACGAAGACGAGTTGTCACAGGCTAGGATAGTACAAAATGCTTGCGAAGCAATGCTTTACGGCCGTCCCGCAAGCATCGTGTACTATTCTTAATATCCTTAACATCCAGATTATGTTTTAATTTATTGTTAATAAACGAATATAAAAAAAAAAAAAAAAAACACTAACACTAATGGGTGCGTAAAATGTGTGTATATGGGTATATAGGTGATTTATTTTTGCTTCTTTTTTTGCGTTATGTAATTGTTCTCGACGTCGATTAAGAACCAAAGCCAAAACGGAGAGAATTATTAGCGATCTTTTAATGGAAGGGGAAAATGTTTAAACTTAAGCAGCAGAACGAAAGTTTTTTCTTTGTTTAGACATATTTATTAAGAATAGTTTTCATTCTTTCCGAACCTTAAGCACAGTTATAGTGAGCATTGACATAGAATTGTGTGTTGTGTGATTTGTTATAATAGGTATAAAATGTAAACTGGAGTGGGTTAGAAGGAAAGTTCAGAAAGATATGACGAATCAAATGAATGGATATAAATATGTACTAAATACACATGTGATAGCAATTCTAAGTTACGAAAAATAATCTTGTATTTATTCTTATATTATTCGTGACAACATTTTTGTATCATCTATAAGCTTCAAATAATTCAAATTGCATATATTATTTAATATTGATACATTAGATATGTTTCGTAAATAAATTTGTTGATTTAAGTTCACGCTTACTTTTAAGATATAATTACATTATTGTTTGTTCTTATAAGAAAAAATGAGCAAATTTATTTATGTATATATATGTGTATATGCTTATATAGATATAATTTAACTTAAAGTAAAATATTTACTAAAAACATTATTAAGAAAGCTCTGCTTTCTCTTCTGTTTGTTCTACTGTTAATAACATTATAAACTTGTAAATATTTTACCAATGGACAACTTTGTTTTATCTCTTCACTTATAATATCAGTATTAACAACAGATTAAGCTATACTATATCTTCGGAGTTCGGAGCGTATGCGTAATAATTGATCAAATAAATAATTTGTTTGAATTTAATATAATTGATAGATAGAAATGTGTATATATAGAGACATCTCTATATATGTAAGTATTTATATTCTGTTTCTGTAAGTCTTGAAACAATCACTTCCCTAAATTAAATTGACTTTTTAAACTTTTTGGTACCCGGATTAAAACATTTCACGGTTGTATTATCTATTTCGAAATTTTCAGCATTTGTTGTTGCAATTTTTTGTTATATAGACAGAATGTTTATGTCAATATACATTTGTATATGTTGTATGTATGTGTATACATTTATATAACTCAAATTCTTAAAAACATTGATTTTTAATGGGTGTATTAAACTTATGTCGAGTGCACAGAATGCAAATAGAACGCAATTCCGATTTTATAAATAACATTAAATTATTTTCTATACTAACTCTGTGACCATCTCCATTGAACCATATAGAGATAACTTATTATTATTCATTTCTATATTTGAATATTCACAATATAAATAAATAAGTATAGATTATATAAGCTAATATTATGAAATATTATATAATATATAATAAATACAGTAAAATATTTATCATACATTATATACAAATTTTTATACATATACTAAAATATTTATATTATGTATGTTTATAAATACCATATATATTTTATAATATATTTCATAATATTTAGTGAATTTTCATATTTATTTAACACTTTTAACTTTAGTTAGTTGACAAATTAACATCAGCTGAAAAACATTTTGACTTTGACTTCGCAGAGGTGGCAAAACAAGTTATGTGAAATTCTAATACAAATTGCATTTGAAGCAGTGAAAAGTACAGGGTATAAAAAGAAAGCAAAGTTGTGAGGTTGTCTGTCACGTTGTTGTTGTTGTTGCTGTTGTTGTTGCCCTTGTTGTTGGTACAGCTATAGCTATTATTATTGCTCTTGCTGCTGAGCTTTGCGTCGCTGTCGCTGCGTGCATTGACTTTCCATTCGTCTGATAGTATGCGTGTGTGTGTGATGTGTGCGAGGGGGGGGGGGGGGGGCAGGAGAATTAACGCGAAAGTCCAACCGAAAGATTATTATGCATGTGTGTGTGCACATATACATACATATGTATGTGTATTATTTTGATTATTCTAATATTTGTTTTCGGTTAATTTCTTATCGAAATAAACAATTTGTTGACTGGGAGATACATATGTACATATACATGCATCCATACAAACGTACATATATATATATATATATACATATATATACACAAGTATTATAAAATAAAGCGCAATAATTATAAATCCAAAGTAACATCCACATGAAATCAATTTCAGTGTATATTAATATGAAAACAATTATATTTGCTAATAAGTGAGTACATAGACACGCACATACACAAATGTATATGTGTGTACATAAATATGACGAATTTCTTGCATTTACCCATTAATAACAGAGGCAACAACAATAACAACAACAGCAACAACAATCACAGCGAAGCGCAAAAGTTGCACGATAAAAAGAAAGCAGAAAGCGATGTCGCCCGTCCCCCTTTTCATTCCGTTCATACATACAAACATACTTATGCATATACATATGTGTGTGTGTGTGTATGTTTGCGCGTAGCTGTTTCCACATATGACGAGCAAGTTCTGCACGACGCAAGAGAGCACCTATTATCATTACACTGGCCACGCTCTCGCTCTCTCTATCTCGCTTTGCCTCTTCACTTGCCTTCATTTCTCCCCACTCACGCATGAGCTTTTTTCGGTTTTTTCAGTTTTTCGGTTTTGCAATCGATCATTGAACTTTGGTTGTGAAAACTAGAGCAAGACCCAAATTTCTTCAAAGCTTCGAGTCTTCGATACGGCAGCGCATGTAAGTATGCACACACATACATTTATAAAGCTATTTATGTATGTATAGCAGCATATATGTATGTATAAGTAGCTTATTTAATTGTGTTATCAGCTTCGCTCTCTTTTGCTCTTATTCTGCGATAGCCGCTTTCTTTCTTGAGTTTATGTTGTTTGTGTCAAACCACCCACAGTCCGAATAAAATAAAACAGATTTTGGTGGTCTCCGATAAGAACTAATGCTATATAGAAATTTATAATGCTATAAGAAGTAGAGTGTAAGTGCTTACAAGTGAGTACGTAATACACAAACACGTAAATATGTACATATGTATGTACATACATAATTACGAAAGTGTGTCACGAAGAAATCACAACAGCAAAAGCAAACACTAAACATAACAGAATTTTTAATTTAGGTAATATGCTAGGCGTAAGTATACATATATGGGTGTGTGTATTAAAGAAAAGCTTGAAATCTGTTTACCGTATTTGGAGTTCGTTTTCAGTTTAGAACTTATGAAGTAAGTTCGTCAGCGATCGTTTTCGACTTTGCGTGAAAGTTATAAACAACAGTTTTTAGTTGGCTTTGGCGAAATGACAGCGACAGAGGCTGATGAGAGCGTCTGACCGAGTGAGTGAGTGAGTGAGGGAGCGAGAGAGCGAGAGAGCGCGCAAGTGAGTGAGTGAGTGAGTAGAGCTGGCTGCGTGTGCGTCTGCGGCAAGTTCATTCACATTTGCACTCATTACGCGGCCAAAGCCGAAAAACCAAAACCAACACCAACGCTGACAGCGACGTCGCTGCTGGCGTGGACGCCGACGCAGACGTCGCTGCTCTTGAAATTGAAACTGCTGCGAGCAGCCGAAAGCTTCCCAACTGACGCCTCTCTCTCTGTCTCTCACTCGACTAGACATTGATATGCATTGATTTATCTGTATCAACTTAGTTAGTTGTTGTTGCATCTGCAAATGATGCCTAATAGCTGTAATTACCGTCAGTTATTAACATTTTCAGGTAATCGCTGAGTGGCTGCAGCTGATAAGGTAATTTTCCAGAAATCCTTCAGACGGCTGGCTGTGCAACGTGCCAGCTATATTGCGAAATGCTTGCTTAACCTATCCCGGCCCCGTTAGCTGCCCCTACCAAACGTCTCCACAACGCCCCCAAAACGCCCGTTCACCTGTTCAGTAGGCCAGTTCGAAATCACATCGAACATGCTGTCACGTTCACGACTCACGTTTTTCCAACAGCGGAGCCCAGCCTCGCAACGTCTCGCACAGCAAACAGGTTGGAACATGTTGCATGTGCCGCTGATTGGCGTACAACGTAACGCCGGGGCTGGAATGACAGATGGGATAGGTTAAGAGGATATATGTAGGGGGTCGGAGGTATACCTGAGGGCTGGTTGCTTTGGTAATGACTCAAGGCATGCTTTCTCACGTTGCATAGCCATAGCTCCAACACACACACACACATACACACATAGAGCTCTCCAGAAAGAAAAAAAAACGTTAGCGTTGAAGCGCTTTCGAGGTCAAATTGGGTGGGCGAGTGACTTGGCTCCACTGAGTGCCGATCATTGCTTAGAAAACTTTTCTAGCTTGTCGTGCAGCCAGCAGAACAAACTACACACACACACACACACAGGCATTCGTATGTATGTGTGTGTGTGAGTGTTAGATATAAAACTTGAACCTAAAAGCAAATGCAGTTGGACGTTTCTAACTTTCTAGCGGATAATGGGGTCAACCAAATTACATACATATACACACAAGCACACATGTAGACACATACACACACACACTTAAACACACACACATACTTTAATGTATGTTAGATCACTTGGTAATCTAGAATACTAATAAAATCAAGAGTAATTAGAAAATCTCCAAGTTAATAGACTTTCAGATTTTAATCTAAATCATATTCTAAGGCACGCTTCATATACAGCAGGCGAGTATATTAGTCTTATGAAAAGTAGGCTTTTTTTTAGAGATTTCATATTTAAAGTTCCTAAGAATGTAACACTCTTCACAAAATAGATTGCTCTTATAAAGAGAGAGAAAGAAAGAGAGAGATATCTCAGTTTAAAAGCCATGATAAGATTCTTTTGATCGTATGAACGATTAATGACTTGGGAAAAGAGTATTTATAAGACGATCACAGCCGGCTTTAAAATGTAATTCCTTTGCATAGTAGTCTATAAACAGTTTAGATGGCTGAGTGATATATATATGTATGTGTTAACTATACTTACGGTAAATTATTTTACGGGTCCTGTATTAAATAGTCGGATATACAAGAGACAAACTTTCAATTCTTCTATCTAAGACTTGTTGATGAAGCATGGTTCTATTTGCGGGAGATATATTTTAAATATATTTTTGGCAAATACATATGTACATACATTGCGAATACTCTAAATAGTCGGCTATAGCCTCCTCAAAATTTAGTTTATTCTATTCTAGTGAACTATCTTTCAACTATATTTACGGGTAATTCATTTATGAGTAGAGTATTAAGAAGTCAGTCATGTCCTCCATGTCCTCCATGTCCTCCATGTCCTCCATGTCCTCCATGTCCTCTATGCTAATGATTTTGTAACTATATTGATGGTTAATTTCATATATACATTTCGAATAGAGTAGTGCTCAACTCTAAAATGCAATTCCTTTTCTTAAGCGGCTATTATATCGATGCATTTTAGCTTGCATAAAATACTTTTCTTACTCCTTACCTACAATTCCTTTGCCTAACATTTCATTATAGTGGTGCCATTTTGTGCGTTTTCTATACCAATACTAACTGTAAATTACTTTTTAAATAGAGTATTAGATAGTCGGCTATCGCCTACTAAAATTTTCGGTGCTTTTTTGTGCAATTTTTATTAAAAGTATACATCGTTGATTACTTTTCGAATAGAGTATTAAGAAGTCGTCTTTCGCCTACTTAAACTATGTCTTCTTATAACTAAGATTCTATTATACTGTTGTCATTCTAATGCGTTTTCTTTATTAACCTTTAATACTTTCTTAATAGAGTATTAACTATTCGTTTTTAGCCTACTTATACTTTCTCTCATGATTTCCTCAAAATTTATAATTAAATTTAATTTATTTTATTTTATAATTAATTACGTAATCAATATTCTGCCGAACCCCTATCAATAATACCAAAATAGCCCAGTAATTCGCCCTATATACTACATCCATATTTACAGCTATATGTAATTTGCTTCGTTTCTGTTTCGAATAACAAATTCTTGACTACAATTCATACGCTATTATCGCACACACACATACATACACACTCTCTTTCTCTTTCTCTCTTGCACTCACATGTTTGTGCACATTTTATAAAGCGGAACTTTCGTAAAGCCCAGAACAACTGAAGGCATTGCATAATTCTTGCACTCGTCGAGCGACAAAGTTTTTACGTCTTTCCACAGAGTTGAATATTCAGAAATATAAATATGGAAATAGCTGAAATTAACATTAATTATTACCTAACCATTCCGACTCGAAACTCGACTTACGATACCCTGTAAAACCAGCAGCTATGCTTATTAATAAGACAATTAAATACATACAAAAAGATACATATATAATTATATATGTAATGCATTTCAACTCATACGCTAAAAAAGGCACAAGAATTTTATTTTCTTTCTTTTATTTTGTTTTTGTTGTTGTTGTTTTCTTTTGTGATTTTGTAATTTTTTAAAAGCTGAATGCATAATAAAAATTTTGTAATTTCAGTTGATTGCAGCGTGAGTCAAAATTTTTTAAATATTTTTTTTCTCCACCTTTTGCTGTTTGCTAATAATTCTTACACTCTAAAAAACTGCGCGTAGATTTATAAAAGATTTATACTAAAATGCATTGAATATAAATAAATATTATAAATATATAGTATATATAATAATATAAATATATATAATAATATAAATATATATATATTTTTTTATATTTATATTGAAATGCATTGAATATAAATAAATAATAAATAAAATAATATTTAATTTAAAAATTTAATAAAAATAAATAAATTTAAATGATTTAATAATAAAACAAGTATTTATTTTAAGATTTCTGTCTGCATAGTGTGATTGAATTTATGTTCAAGTTAAATAATATCTTGTATAAAATTTTTTTAAATATATTTCCTTAAGAAATTAATTATAGCTCTTTTAAAAATATATAATTTTAACTATATTGTATATAATTTAAAGTTTAATACAATTTTCTTTTATTTTTAATTTCATTAAATATATATATATCTTTATATGTATATATATAAACAATTTTTTTTTTTCAAATAAATACAATTTTGTTAAATCATATTTTCATTTAAAATTTTTAAATATAAATAAATTATGTTTTTTTATTATTATCTTTTCTCGTTTGAAATTGTTTTTAATTAGGTCAAATTGTTTTTATTAGACTTATTATTATTACAAATTAAAAAAAAAATATTTTCCAATTTTAAAAGAAACACTCAAGTTTCTAATCAAAATTTAATAATTGGCTGCTCGTTCTAATATCATAATATAATAGTGGAATATGATTGCTGTCAAGGTTAAAGATATTTCAACTAAATATGCATAATTCCAATTGGATTGACATTTTAACTTAAGCTTATTTACGCTCTAATAGTTGGATTTTATGTTAAATGAGATTCACTCAAACTGTTCTCAATAAATGTGCATGTCAATTGGATTTGAATTCTAACTAAATGTTTACCTGTAAAATCAACTATGAATTCCAACTAAATCTACTTCCTACCCTTGCAATTGCGTAACGAATACATTTAGTGTTAAAGAGAATCTGCTCAGAGCCAATTGGATTGCCTGCTCCAGCCCAAAGTTAAAAATGTTTCTCTCTCTGTAGCAGCGTAACCAATATACACCATTTCAGCAGTTTTCGACACGCTGCTATCACAACAAGAATACGAATAAGAATAAGAATGAGAATGAGAATGAGAATGAGAATGACAGCAACAACAACAACAACAACAACAACAGCAACAGGAAAAGCAACAGCGACAATAACAATTCTAAATCAAGCGCAAAAAGTAGGCAACACGCTCATTTCCATAGCGGACTCGAGTCGCGAACATGTGAGCCGTTGTCGCGGGAGCGTTGCACTGTCGGCTGCACATTTCGCGACACGTGATCAGCGCCAGCGCCCGTCCAGTATCAAGTATAAATAGCCCATTTCGCTTTGCTATAACTTGACAACCCTCTTCAAGGTGGGGCGGGGGGCGTGCCGGGCGACAGTGGGCGAGCAACATTTGCTAGCTAGCTGAGCTGAGCGGCTGTTTACTGGCGATAGCTAATATTACGTTGTTGTTGCTTCTGCGCTGCTGACTTTGACGTCGACGTCGACGTCGGCGCTGTTTCGTAACAATCTGACGTCTTTTTCACTCACACACACACACATGTGTATATAGGGGCATAGCAAGCCAGTGTAGTCAGCAGTAGTGTAACAGCTTACAAGCAACCCCCCACCCCATCCACCAACACCCCCACCCCCACGCCCCTCCCTCGCCCCCTGTCAAACCCAAATACAACGTGAGCATAGCCCGCATGTCGTGTGCACCGCCTGCGCTTTAACCAATAAGCGCATATTTTGCTGATTAGACATGTGATTTGAGCAGCAGCAGCATATGCTTATTGGATCATTTCGAGTTGGGATTGCTATTGACATTTCGGCTGAGAAACTCTCTGTCTCTCTCTCACGCACTCTGTGCATGCTGCTTAGATGCGCTCAAGTCGGAGGCAAACGGAAATGGCGCGATTGCAAGGCCCACGTGAGAGACGGGACTCACGTGTACCTGTTGCTCGAGCTACAGCTAAAGCAGCGACAGCAGAGGCAGCAGCGGCAGAGGCAGAGGCAGCGAGAGCAGCAGCAGCAGCAGGTGCAGCTGGAACTGGAACTGCAATTGGAACTGCGCGGCGATTTTGATTTTGTAATAAAGCGAATTATTTAACCAGTCGGCCAGCCAGTCGGGCAGTTAGTCGGGCAGTTGGCCAGTCGAGTCATCCTAATGATGTAGACTGCATAAGTAAAGGGTATATGTTAGTCGAATCTGATTGAGTTGGCTTTATGTTTGATTTGTTTACCTTTGCAGCTCTTTGGGCTCGCTTTCAAATGTATTTTTATCGCATTCAAATGTTTCAGCCAACTGTTTATTGACAGTTATTATTTGCTACAAAGTATTTGTATAAATATATTACTTACTAATATGTATATGTGTATATACATTTAAAAGTGATTATGTAATCTAATTAGAATGTTAAATATGTTAGTGCAAATGCTTACTATATATAAACGTGACTTAAGAAATGCATTAAAACAAGTTAAATATTAGTGTACATATATGCACATACATATGTATATATAGTATATACATGAAAAATCGATATTCACATTAAAATGCATATTCTAATTGGATATGACTTTATAAATGCGTTTAAATGAGTGCGATATAAGTAAAATTTGCATCTACTTATATACATATGTATATATACTTATAAGCTTGATATTCACATTAACTAATATACACTTTAAGTAATCAACATATAAAACTTTATATTCAAATTCAATTGCATATTCTTATTGGATCTTTAGTTCTTTTTGCGCTTTCTACACGATTCTATTAAAATACTGCCAGCTATATATCTATATATCTATATTAAATGTGAAAATCTTAAACGGGACTTGTTTCATTCAACTTTTTATTCCTTTATTAATAATTTGCTTATTACAATTTTCAAAGGTTTTTATATATTTTGTTTTTATTCCAATTCTCAATTGTTTAGGTGTTTCTTTTCTTTTTCTTTCTTTCTTTTTTTGTATGTATATATTGTGAACATCTGAAACATCTTGTTTCAGTTTTCCTTTTTATTTTTTGTTTTTATTGATTTATTAGTATTATTATTTTTTATAAAGCTATATGTTGTAAAAATTTATAAATGATCTTTTTTTTTTAGGTTTATTTACTTTTTATTAGCTTCAATTTTTATTTGATTTCAATTTAATGTTTTTTCAATTATTATTGTGAAAATCTTATATATTTTCATTTTTATTTAGTTTTTATATATAGATATATATTTTTAAAATAAATTTTTATAATATTTAAATTTTGTTTTCATATTAATTTAATTTTGAATACTATTTTTAATATCTATATAAAGTAAATATCTTTATTTATTAATTTATTTTTTAATTTTTTTTTTTCAATATACTTTGTTCCTTCAATTATTAACTATAGTTATGTCTCGTTTTGGCTTATCATTCGTCAACTTCGCTTTTTCTGTAACCCCTTTATTAATTATTTCCCTATTTGCTTGTATGTCTATCAACATTCAACACACACACGCACTTGGGCACTTCATTATCTCATTTGAGTATATTTAATACTAGAAATTCTTAGAATTTACAATTATGCATTGATAGCTCCTAATCTAACAATCATTTATTCAGTTCGTCAGTCGAACAGTCAATCAAACTTATAGAGCTTACATCATATCTGCCAAGTTTTTGCTATTGGTCAGTTTGTGCCCATGACCTTCGGCTCTGCAATTTCCTATTGGATTTTGTTGCCTATGTAGCAGGCATACAAATAGACACACACATACATACAAATATATATATTTATATATTTATATTTTACTATATTTATATATTATTGTCTTAGTCACACTTTTGTTTCCCCCCTTTTTCGCAACTTTGTTGCTGGCTTTGCACTTAAGTCCTCTAGACGGGGTCTGATAAGAAAACAGCGATTATAAAACGACAAATGTAAATATAATTTATAATTATATAATTTGCAATGTTTGTGTGTTTATTTCAATTTGCAATCAATATTTATCACTGATTGTAGACTATTCATTAATTCATTGATTTGCTGTCATCTAATTGTCCTTTAAACATATTCGCTTATTAGATTTGACTGTTCCAATCAGAATTGTTTATTTCGACTTATTAGAAGCTGCTTAATTGAGAAATTAGGCAAATTAGATCTAGCTAGATCTGCATTGTGTTTGCCAGCTAAAAAACAGTTCCTGAATAGTGAAGTATTTATAAAGGTGCGATTAGTAGATACCCTGTAAACAGCATATAATTGCGTGTGTGTAATTGTATGTGTGTATAATTAATGTTGAAATAACTATTAATTCGTTTTACAGGGTATTTGTTACTTCGTAACATTGTAAGGCGCTTGAGGCACCACTCTGTTATACGCTCAGAATCGCTGACTGTAATTATATAAACTAGTATGCTTGAGTGTGTGTATGTATGTAATGTACAAATTAATATTAATTCATTTTACAAGGTATTTACCAGTTCAACAACATAGCGTGTGCTAACTCTAACTATATAGACAAGTATCTACATATTTTTGTGTATTCAAAATTATTAATATAACATTTTACAGGGTATCTACAAATCAACAATATTGTGTGTGCTCTGTATTTGTAGCTGCTACTACATACATACATGCATATGTAGACTAGTATGTACATACATACATACCTGTGAAGGTATATGCATACATATTTTCTAAATGTTCATACATTTTACAGGGTATCTGCCAGTTCAACAACATTGACTTGTTGTTTTTTCTTTAGGTGTTCTGTGTAAGGCGCTTGCGTCACCACAAAGCATTTGGCACACACAAACACACACAGATACGAATATAGAATAATATGCATAGGCATGTATGTACATACGTATTGCAACGCAATATTCCAATAAAACACCTTCCGTCTTTATCACTGTCATCGTAGTCGTCGTCCCTCTCCCTCTCGCCCGCCCTCCGCCCCTGTTGCGTTCCGTTAGTGACACCCAGTGGACGGCACACGGCACAGTCACGTTCTAGTTTTCAAATGTGCAGCTCTAAACGATTTGAGATTGACGCTGATTACTCAACTATGGAGTGTACAGAAAATGTGATCGGCTGCAACTTGGAGCGCGCAACAGGCAGCGCTCGTATGTGTGTGTGTGAGTGTGAGTATGTCAGTGTATCTGTGTGTGTGTGTGTGTGCGAGAGTCCAACCAGAATCGAAGCAGGTAAATTTCACTTTTACCAATGCTTTTGTATTGCCGAGTCGAGCTTCGAACATGTTCGGCCCTCGGTTCGATGTTCGGCAGCAGTCGCGTGTCGCTACTGCGTGCAGCGGCAACGTGACCGAGCGACGTATTGGACTGCGGCTGCCGAGTGAAATGCTTTTACAAATTCAATTGCGATTCAGCATTCGTTCGAAGCGGTTGTGGATGCGCTCGCGAGTCGCGTCATATTGTGAATGAAGTGCAATCCGTTGCTACTGATAAAGAGTCCCAGACGACAGCTAAGTCAGTGAAATCGTCAACAAGAACCGTTAGCAAAACAAAGACCAGCAAGAACAAAAATATATCATAAATATTTATAAAGAAAGAGAACAGTTTGATCGCTGCTGAACAATAAAGAAAAAAAAGTGAAAGAATAAATAATAAATAAAAACTTTTCTGAATTCTAAATTCGGAACTAATTTTTTCATATTTTCAAGTGCAATTGCATCAGAATTTCATGCGGCTCTGATCGAAATGCGAAACTGTGTGAAAAGTGCAATATGAACAGCATTTGCGCTGCTTGGATAATTAACTGTGATTAGGCACATGAAACATTATGTCGATAGTGAGACCGCTAGAGCAAAAAGTGAACATTTCTCAAGAGACTGCAACGACGAAAAGTTTGTTTATACCCAAAGCCAACAACAACTGCAACAAAATATACGCGGATAAACTGTACAACGGCAGCATAGAACAAAATAATAACAATATCAACAACACCAACAACGTCATCGTCAACAGCAATAACAACAATAACATTTGTTATACGCAATACGCTACGGCATCAGCAACAAATATAACAGCACAATGTAAGTGCAACAAGAATAGAAAATAAAAATAAAAAACAAAAAAGAACACATTCAAAACAAAGCAAAATTTTTGTTAGTTTACAACGCAAAACAAAACTCATGCAAAATAAAGAGAATTAGATAAAGAGAGTGAGGGAGAGAGGAGAAGAGAAAGAGAGTGTAGGTGAGAGCGCAGCAGCAGCGCGCTTAGTCATGTTGTTTTTGTGAATTTCGACACAAGCAGCGACTGCAGCAGCGCAGCGTCGACGTCGCCGTTGTCGTTGTCGTCTGTTGCTGTTATTTGTACCAATGTAGCTGCTGTCGGCTGTCAGCGTAGGAGTCGTAGGGGTTGCCGGCGGCTGCGACGTTGGCAGCGTCTGGCTGCTGACGTGAGTAGCCAGTTTATGGGAACGAGAATAAATGTGCGCGTGCTTGTGTTAGTATTTTAGTGTCTGTGTGTGAGTGTGTGTGTTGTAGCGCATTGAACTGCAAATGCCAATTTGATGGTCAGGGTGAGGGTGAGGTGACAACAACAACAACAACGGCAGCAGCGGCAGCACACAAACACACAAACACACAGAAGACCGACCAATCTCGCCGTGTGATTTCTTGTTTACGTTGCCATTGCCATTGTTATTTGCATGTATGTATGTATGTGTGTGTGTCTCGATGTGCATGCGAGCGTCTACAACTGTGTGTGTTTGTTTTTGCTTTCCTTGTGCTGTCGTCTAATTCGCTGATTCTTGCATCATTTGCCGTAATCATTGTGTAAATGGATGGCCGCACTAAAAATGAAAGCAAATGTGCATACGCGCGACATACATACATATATATAGACATACAGACAGACATGCACGTTAGGTTCGAGTGGGTTCCTTGCGCTCGGAGCGCAATTGTGTGCGTAATTATTTTGTAAGGGCAAGCCAAGGCCAAGGACCAGACAAAGAAAGAAAGAAAGAAAGACCATGCAGACATGCCCACAAATGTGTGTGTGTGCGTATGTATGTATGTATGCTTGTACGTATATTCTGATTGGCCAGACAAGATCGCATTAGACTGTGTGGCGTTTGGCTGCAATGTCTTTTGTTTTGACACATTCATTGCGAATGCGATTAGCGCCAAGTTGGCGATAAGATATGGCCAATAAAAAGTAAACTCTGCTGCCAGATATCAGTCAAAACTGAGTGTTAAGTATGTGCGAGTTGGGGTTTAATGATTCAATAATATAGATTCAATTAATTACGTTTTATATTGAATAATGGTATGATATAATATGAATATTAAATATGTAATATTTAATAAAATATTTGATTCCATTATACATATAATTATATATATTGAATTAATTACGTTTTAAATTGAATTATGGTTATAATTTAATTCTGAATAATCTGAAAATTATTATTTTATTTAATATACATACATATATTCAATTATTTACGCTTCAAACTGAATTATGGTTTAATATAATGTAAATATTAAATATGTAAAATTTAATAAAATATTTGATTCTATTATTAAAATTATAATATAATATATTGAATATACATAATATTGAATATACATAATATTGAATATGCATAATATTGAATTAAATACGTTTTAAAATGAATTATAGTATACTATAATGTAATTCTAAATAATCTGAAAATAATTTTTTAATATAATATATATTCAATTAATTACGTTTCAAACTGAATTTAATAGTTTAATATAATGTAATATACTGAAAATAAATTTCGTAATGTATTATTTGCATTTATTGTGTTAATGAATTCTATTATTAGAGTTAGCTATAGTATTTGTATTTTGAATTATCTATTAATTGCAGTTCTTGATTTTCTCTTTGCAGTTGTGAACCTTAAGCAGGAGCACAAGCAACAGCAACAACAACAACAGCAGCATCATCAGCAGCAGCAGCTTTACAGTCAGCTAGAGCAACAGCAACTGGAAGAGAGGATCAGCAGTCGACTGTTGCAGGAGCAGGTGCAGGATTCACAGCTCGTTCAAGTACTGTTAGCCACGACACCGACGGCAATGCCTGAGGTGCTCGCCGGAACACCCACCCAGAGCCACAACAAAGCCTCATCCGTAAGCGCCTCCATGATGAACAGCGTGCGTCTGGCCACCATATCGCCATCGCTGTCCATGAACGGCAGCTCCAACGAGGCCACAAATCGTAAGTTAAGAGTAAAACTAAATTGAATCTTTCTTAATTTTTGTCATTCCCGCTGCAGTGCATCCCCTCTCCATGTACGGTGGATCAATAAGCCCACAATCAAACGATAGCGGCATGTCAGACAGCCACAGCCACAGCCTGGGCAAGTTTGTGCCGGGTAACAGCTACTCAGACAGTCACGGCCACAGCCTGATGGGCAAATCCAACGGACAGAGCAATGGAGGCGGCGGCGGAGGTGGCTCGCAATCGACGCTGACGGCCGCCCAGAAGGAGCTCTTCTCGCAGCGCAAGCAGCGCGAGTTCACGCCCGACAACAAGAAGGACGAAAGCTACTGGGATCGCAGGCGGCGCAACAATGAGGCGGCCAAGCGCAGCCGCGAGAAGCGACGCTACAATGACATGGTGTTGGAGCAGCGGGTCATCGAGCTGACCAAGGAGAACCATGTGCTCAAGGCGCAGCTGGATGCGATTCGCGACAAATTCAACATCTCCGGTGAGAACCTGGTGAGCGTGGAGAAGATTCTCGCCTCGCTGCCCACCAGCGAGCAGGTGCTGAGCAATACGAAGCGCGCCAAGATGAGCAGCGGCAACTCGTGCTCCTCCTCCTCGTCGGGCTCCTCGCCCTCCAACGCCGGCTGCAGCTCCCCGGCCTCGCACACACACAGCGGCTACAGCAGCAGCAACAACAACGCCCCGCCGCTCTCCCCCATCATCTATGGCCCGAACAGCAATGTCAATGCCAATGTCAATGCGGGCAATACACGCGGCAACGAGTCGTTGACTTCAGTGGGCAATAAGGGTGGACATCATGTGGGCCAGCATGGTCCGCCGCCACCGGCGCCACTCCATGCCCAGCCTCATCCGCATCCACACCAGTACCACCAGCTGCAGCAGCAACAGCAGCAGCAGCAGCAACCGCACCATCAGCAGGTGCAGGACGCTGCTCCCTCCGCCATGGACACGCACAACCGCCCGCCGACCAACGCCATTGCCAATCTGCATGTGCTTCAGCAGGCGCTCCACCGCAATGTCAGGCCCGAGGATTTGGATAGCCTGCGCAAGGTGGTGGCCGTTGGGGCACTCTACAATGCGGCCACGGTGGGCACTGCATCGCCGGCAGGCGCCACAATATATACGCCTGCCGCTGTGAATGCATCCTCGCCCGCATCTGGCTATGTGGCCATCAGCAAGGATCAGCTGGAGGCGACTTACCTGCACGGCCACAGCGTGGAGGGCGCCGTCAGCAGCAGTGCCGTCGATGCCGTGAGCAGCTCCTGCTCCTCGGTGGTCAGCTCGGCAGCGGCCAGCGTGCTGAATCTGTCGAGGCGCGCCTGCTCACCCAGCTACGAGCACATGCTGTCCTCCACCACATCCTTGACGTCCCATCACTCATCCGCCTCCTCAGCCCTGTCCTCGTCCGCCTCCTCGTCGGGCGCCGTCTCCGGCGACGATGAGCAGGAGCACGATGGCTCCGAAGCCGCCATCCATCCGGATCCGCATGCGCTTGCCCACGGAGCCCACTTGGCGCCCATGCAGCGCAGCAGCCCGGCGCACAATGGCGGCGGCAATAATGAGGCCAACAACTGTCTGCCCCTAAAGCTGCGCCACAAGTCGCATCTGGGCGACAAGGATGCGGCCGCAACGGCGCTGCTCTCGCTGCAGCACATCAAGCAGGAGCCCAGCTGCAATCGCTCCTCGCCCCCGGCGTGGAACGACGGCGGCGACAACTCCAGTGATGAGCGCGACTCGGGCATCTCCATTGCCAGTGCCGAGTGGACGGCCCAGTTCCAGCGCAAGCTGCTCGCCCCCAAGGAGGCCGTCGTCTCGGTGGCCGTCGTCTCCAATGTGGAACGGGATCAGATGCTGAAGAGCCAGCTGGAGCGACTGGAGTCCGAGGTGGCCAGCATCAAGAGCATGATGATACTCGGCGACTAGATGATTATATAGAAATGGATTCGTACTGGAGGAGAGAGAGCGAAGAGACAGACAAATATTTGTAAAGGCAGAGACTTTGGTTTGATATACTTGAATTGAACTTCGTGGATGTAGAAGATGATAAAGAAGAAGAAGAAGAACACAGGAATATATATTCCTTATATATATACGATATATACTAGATAGTTGTATATATGTATATATGGATGTACTCCTACATGACTACAACTTGATCTATTTCTATTACATATTTTTCGATATTCTATGTAGAGTTTCGTATAATCGTATAATCCAAGAAATATTTAAGTGTATAGATCTCGCTTTGAGCGGGCAACCGTTAAAGCTAAAACTAACTAAATTTTAAACATGTTTTGTTTGTCATGCGTACAAGAGTATATATATACATATATATCTAGATCTATATAGCACACCTACACACACACATATGAACATACTGAACACTCAGTCACCTACAAATTATTTGGAACTTGTACCAATTTGTTATGAATGTATCTCTTAAAGAAAACCCTATATCGTATGCGTTAACCCATTGTTGTTCTCTAAGTTTCCTTACACACACACACATACATATATGAATGTGTGTATGTATTATTTAATCGAAAAACTTTCTAAGTATTTACTATTGTACATAAACATAATTATTCAGCTTACGTATATACATATATATACTTATATATATCAATAATATCCATATTATTATAGATTTTGTAGAAATATATTCATAAATTATCATTGTAAATAGGCATAGAAATCTAAGCGATAAACGTTATATAAAACTATTGTATTTAGTTGATAGTAAGTTAAGCCTATTTATTACACAGATCACAAAGCAAATACTATATAAACAATTACTTAAAATACGAGATTAAAACATTAACTTTTTCCAACATATTTCGACTAGAGTTTTGGCAAAAGAAATAATTATTTAATAATTATTCGCAATTTCAATGTAGTCTCTGTTTCAATTATTATTCTTGTTAGTGCTATACACACACACACACATAGGTGATACACACACACAACCGCACACGCACACCTGCTTGCTTGCATATACATACATATATTTATTGATGTTTGTAGTAAGTATTTTCGGTATGTTTATCTAACGGGCAATTGTGAGACGATCCTTGCCAAGGACCCCCGGAACGCTTGTATTTGTGTGAAAGCTTAAGAAGCGCTGCCCTGGGCAGTACTTAGTTACTATATATAAGATATATATATACATAAACGTTAACTGATATTCGTATATATATATATGTGTGTATTGGTATTTTCTTGTTCTCATGCGAATGTCGCCCTACAACTCTGTAAATAGTTTTATGGCAACACACACATATACACACATACATATGTATGTATAAATATATGTATTTATATATATGTATATCTACACAATTGTCGCTATGTATGTGCAACATATTTATGATTCGACACACTCTTCAAGCATAAACATAAACAATTTCAAAATATATATATTTACGTTTATTGATCAATGAAAATAAAACTCTTTATAATGATATAAACCAAGGTGTTATGGAATACTTATCAAAGGCAACTATATATATATATATATATTTTTACAATGATTTAGTTCATTAATTAAAATATTTAATTACATTAAATTAAATTAATTAATTTAAATATTTATTTTTGTAAAGGTTACATCAGCTTATAGTTCTGCGCTTAAAGACAGCTGAATGGGCTTAGTTCTGATCAGGAAGTACTCGACTATTACATCCCCTGTCTGATGTATAACAAATAAAATGTACATACAAATACTGAAGGCCTTGTCTATTCAGAAGTAACTTTAGCTTCGTTAGCTTAGAGTTCGTTGAGGTGTCGAGCATACAACATCCTCCTGACGCCTTCAACTGGACTGCGGGAGAGATTTGAGGAACTTGCGATCATCCTAATATACAAAACCATCGAGTATAGGGACATAAAGCAAAACCCTCATAGAGCTGCTACTTTGAGTCTTACTGAGCATAGCCCACCAGTGGTGAGATACTCTGAGAAAAAGAGAGTGCAATAACTCAGTTTATCATGTACCTCAATTATATTCTCTATAAGGTATGTCCTGTCTTTGCACATGTGCGATGGTAAGGTATATTGTTTCTATCTATCTATATATATATATATATATATATATATATATATATATATAATTGCCAGAAGTAGGCGTGACCGAAACAATCCTATATTCAGATTTTGTATCAGGCTTAACAATCGAGTCGACTTAGCCCTATCCGTCCGCCTGTTCAATCGACCAGCCCTATGAGGTTCGCAGCGATGAACGAGATATACTGTGTCTTTTATTTATTCATATATGTATATGTGGGCAAATTCTTTGCATTGACATCGCCTTGCGTTTTTTAATTGTTTTAACTAAAGCCCAGCAGAGTTAGGTAGGTCTCTCCCAAGGATAGTGAATATATATTCGGAAATATTCGACAAATTAAAAAACTCCCGCAATTGCAGACTCGCTCATGACCGCTGATCCTGGCTATGCTTTGTCGTATCAAACAGCGCCTCAGGCTCCCTCCGGCATAAGCGTAAATATCTTCTTTTTTTATCATGTGCCCAATTGTCTTTTAATCCGCTGAACAAGTCGATCACGGAACCTATTTAAATAAGAAACGTAGTTTCTCTAAAAGTTTGGGCATTTGAAGCTATTTATGGAAGCCAATCACTTTAGTCACTGATTATGGTCTACAGATTCATTTAAAGTATACCCAAATATGTAATAGTATGAGGTATCCTCATGGGATTCACTGGCATCCACTCGTCGGGCACTTTCGACTTGAATTTGTATAGATGTCATTGAGTTTTCTGTGAGAGCTAGTTAATTTGTAAAATTATGTTAGGTAAAACCTGCTTGAGCTTAGCTCTCTTTCTCATCTTGCCATCCTTGCTGGTGCAAGCAAAATTACCAAAGAGACAATGGCTGGTCTCACTGAATCCTGACAGTTTCAAGAGCTCCTCAGATGATCAGACATTTTTGGTTGAGTTTTATGTGGCCCACTGCGAAAGGTGTGCCTTCTTGAGACTAGAACTGAATTACTTTGCCGCTAACTTAGAGGACGGATCGAGTAGCAACATCACAGTTGGAACTCTGGACTGCATCGAGCATGTGAAGTTCTGCCATGAGCTGAATGTAACCGAGTATCCGACTGTGGGTATATTCGGGAAGCGGGGAGAGCAGCACAGATTCATCGAGGGATCTCCCAATCTGCAAACCTTAGGACAGTCCTTGGGTCTGCACAATATCGGCGGAGAGGTCGTGAACCGTCCGCTCGATGATGACGTGCTGTGTGAGCCAGGCAGTGTTAGCCACTTGACTCCTGCATCATTTACTCAGACAGTAGCATCTGGAGTATTTTTGATCAAATTTTATTCACCCACATGTTACCATTGCAAACGACTGGCCCCCACTTGGATAGAGCTATCGAAAAAGATGAAAGATAAGGACGTATGCGTGGCAGAGCTCGATTGTACAGATTCATCGGCGATTTGTGAAATGTTTAAGGTCACGCAAGTGCCGCATATTGCTTGGTTTCGGAGTGGCAAGAAGGTGAATACATATACTGGACCACGAGATCTTGATCACTTACACGAATTTGCCGAAGATATGATTGCTGGGAGATATAAAGGTAGAAGAAATCTCTCAGCAATCACCATTAAAAAAACGAACGATGTTTGTCTTATGTCAGTTTTTATGATCTATATTTTTAACATAAGGCATACGATTTTTATTTAAAAGTAAGGCAAAGTGATCTGCGCTAAAGTTTTTTAAATTAGATCAGTTGTTAGTATCCAGAAAGCACTATCTTAGGTATATAAGTCGAATCAAGAAACGGATCCTTTCATTGATATTTTAGTATAGGATTAGTGAAACTCATTTTACAGACTCATTACGATTAAGTTCATATCTAAATAAAATTATTATCGACAAACAATGTGAAGTAATTTCCTTTGTATTCCTGCTCAATAGGTAAAAAAGAGGATATTGTATGTGTGTAATCTCTTATGTTATATTTATTCACAAAGTAAAAGAGTATATTGATTTCGTGCAATGTCCGTCCGCCTGGTTTAAATACTTTAAATGTGGAATATATACTCGAGGGTATCCTATTCTTGCAAAATGATACACTCAATATGGGTATGGCAAATCAGGACATAATATATCTGGTATCTCAGAAACGCTGTTAGTTAAAGTGCTGAAAATTTATAATTTATAATATATGCCATTAAGTTACTAATGACTTCTTCGTGACTTCTTTATTAAAACTAGATTCAATTGTTTATTTTTTTTTACCGTGAATGAGTATTATGCAGTCTGCATCACCCGACTGCAAGATTCTTACAACTTAATTTTCAGAAATTAAAATTTCAAAATAAATCGCAATATTCAAACTAAAATCTAATGCCTAGAAGAGTCCTTAAACTAGCCCCCAAATCCCATACCAAAAGTAAAAAGCCATTTATTAGTTAAGATTTGTATTTGGTTCGCAACGAAAAAAAGTAGAATAATATCGTTGATTCGTAATTAAAGTTTGTTGCTTGATTTGGTTACAGTTATGTATATATATATATACACATATATGTATGTTATATATATGTGGAATACAATCCAAAATAAGTATAGTTAGTAAAGGTTTTTTTTTGTATTTTTTTTTTTCATTTTAAATATTGTTTATATACGTATAGTATTTACATGTATATGTGTGTATATATGTTAATTTTAAACATCACATGAAAAGTTTTTAGTTTTTTTTTTTGGTTTTTCTATTACTGTAAATATTTGCAGATTTGTTTTTCGCTGTCGTTTTTTTTTTTTTTTTTTTTTTTTTTGGTTTTTTGACACATTTACCAAATATTTATAATTATATATTTTTTAAATTTTCTTTGGTTTAGATTTTGTTAGAATAGGAAAAAACCCATCCAGTCCCCAAAAGGTAAAAACGTTGATGAAGACCTGTTTATAAAATTCATAGATGTAAGTGCATATGCCCGATGTACATATGTATGTATGTGTGTGTGTATGTGTGTATGTGTGTATGTAAGAGAAGAAAACTTTACATACGGTTAAGAATGTTTTTGAATCTTAAAGTTAGAGTTTAGAGGGAAGGTGACGAGGTTGTAAATACTTTTATTGTAAATATTTATTTATATATTATACTATATATACATATATGTATTTGTATATATATATATATATATATATATATATATATATATGTAAATATGTCTTTCTTTTGTTTTTGGTTTTTGAATAAAATTGTTCGTTTTCAAAAACAGCAGGCGAGATATTCGTATAGAGGTCGTAGGTGTAGTAAAGAATATGTGGGTATGTCAGAAGTTCGATTCGTATTAACTGTAAATTGTACTTTGTACTAACTAGAAGAGATGTCAAGAGTCATCTAAAAAGATGCCAAGATACTCTGGAAATTTTTGGGTTTGAATGTGTGTGTGTGTGTTTGTGTGGGTGTGGGTATTTTGACGACTGCTGAAAAATGCATAAAAATTAGTCATTCTATCTACATTTGGTTTTTGCTTTCCTTGCATTGGCATTGCCCAAGAGAGGTCGAAAATTGTCGTGATTCATTTGGTGGTTGTTGGAAAACATTGATTTGGCCATACTCAGTGGTAGAATAAATACATTTTACATATAGTTTCGGTTGGGTTACGGTTGCTGATCCTTCTCAGTGTAAAGGTACATAAATAAGATTCTTATCGCGAATATGAGCTATATACTTTTGGCCTGTCTTAAATTCTACTCCTCTATTCCATCCATTCATGCGTCAGGAGCAGGAGCAGCAGCTGTCCTTAGAGATATGGTCGCCGGTGTTGTTAGCAGAGGTTCGGTGCCAGCTCGCGGGCCACTTTTGACCGGGGCTGTGCTCTGCTCCAAGCTCCAGGAGTGCACCATATTGTAATACTTGAGATAGTCGTAGTCGAAGAGCTCGAAGTCGATGCGATATATATTGAGCAATTGGTCCAATGTTGAGCGATCGAGTTCACCAAAGTAGCGTTCGACCAGCTCCTCCGACTTGACGCCGCTGCGTGCCTGATTCCCGATTTTGCGCAACTTGCGCCGTGGCAGCTTCCCCAACAGCAGCGACTCCAATCCCGCCTGCCTTATGATAAACTCGGAGTCCCGCTGAAATGTCTCTGTCTTCCCGATGATCGTGAAGTTCACGCTGCACGGCGTACAGAACCTGTAGACTGGAGCCCAGTGCTCGTCGAAGCGATTGCCAGCCGCATGCTCCTGGATGAGAAAGCGCACGAACTCCTCAAAGGTGGGTCCACAGCGGGGAAAGACAACGTTCAAGCTGCGGCGGCGGTAGCGATGAACGATCTTGGTGCCGAGTGCCTTGTAGAAACTGTTGCGATTGCCCTCAAGTTTGTTGCGATACGCGCTGAGGATGCGCTCGAAGGGATCGCGCACAAACAGAAAGGACAACGCACTGGGCAGCAGCTCCACCAGCTCGGAAAGCTCCGGGCGGGGGAAACGTTGACGGGCTAATTCCAGGGGCTGAACCTCCGTTCGCTGCAGATACTTCAGATCGTAACCAGCTAATAAGAGAAAACAATCTATGAGAATCGACTCAGAACCATCTATTCTTTCTCTCTTCTAATCTCTGTCTCATCTCTCATAGCTGATATATTATATCTGATGTCTGATATCTGATATCTGATATCTGATATCTAATATCTCATATCTAATATCTAACATCTAAAAATATCTTATATCTTATATCTTATATCTTATATCTTATATCTTATATCTTATATCTTATATCTTATATCCTATATCTTATATCTTATATCTTATATCTTATATCTTATATCTTATATCTTATATCTTATATCTTATATCTTATATCCTATATCTTATATCTTATATCTTATATCTTATATCTTATATCTTATATCTTATATCTTATATCTTATATCTTATATCTTATATCTTATATCTTATATCTTATATCTTATATCTTATATCTTATATCTTATATCTTATATCTTATATCTTATATCTTATATCTTATATCTTATATCTTATATCTTATATCTTATATCTTATATCTTATATCTTATATCTTATATCTTATATCTTATATCTTATATCTTATATCTTATATCTTATATCTTATATCTTATATCTTATATCTTATATCTTATATCTTATATCTTATATCTTATATCTTATATCTTATATCTTATATCTTATATCTTATATCTTATATCTTATATCTTATATCTTATATCTTATATCTTATATATTATATCTTATATCTTATATCTTATATCTTATATCTTATATCTTATATCTTATATCTTATATCTTATATCTTATATCTTATATCTTATATCTTATATCTTATATCTTATATCTTATATCTTATATCTTATATCTTATATCTTATATCTTATATCTTATATCTTATATCTTATATCTTATATCTTATATCTTATATCTTATATCTTATATCTTATATCTTATATCTTATATCTTATATCTTATATCTTATATCTTATATCTTATATCTTATATCTTATATCTTATATCTTATATCTTATATCTTATATCTTATATCTTATATCTTATATCTTATATCTTATATCTTATATCTTATATCTTATATCTTATATCTTATATCTTATATCTTATATCTTATATCTTATATCTTATATCTTATATCTTATATCTTATATCTTATATCTTATATCTTATATCTTATATCTTATATCTTATATCTTATATCTTATATCTTATATCTTATATCTTATATCTTATATCTTATATCTTATATCTTATATCTTATATCTTATATCTTATATCTTATATCTTATATCTTATATCTTATATCTTATATCTTATATCTTATATCTTATATCTTATATCTTATATCTTATATCTTATATCTTATCTATATCTTATATCTTATATCTTATATCTTATATCTTATATCTTATATCTTATATCTTATATCTTATATCTTATATCTTATATCTTATATCTTATATCTATATCTATATCTTATATCTTATATCTTATATCTTATATCTTATATCTTATATCTTATATCTTATATCTTATATCTTATATCTTATATCTTATATCTATATCTTATATCTTATATCTTATATCTTATATCTTATATCTTATATCTTATATCATATCTATATCTATATCTTATATCTTATATCTTATATCTTATATCTTATATCTTATATCTTATATCTTATATCTTATATCTTATATCTATATCTTATATCTTATATCTTATATCTTATATCTTATATCTTATATCTTATATCTTATATCTTATATCTTATATCTTATATCTTATATCTTATATCTTATATCTTATATCTTATATCTTATATCTTATATCTTATATCTTATATCTTATATCTTATATCTTATATCTTATATCTTATATCTTATATCTTATATCTTATATCTATATCTATATCTTATATCTTATATCTTATATCTTATATCTTATATCTTATATCTTATATCTTATATCTTATATCTTATATCTTATATCTTATATCTTATATCTTATATCTTATATCTTATATCTTATATCTTATATCTTATATCTTATATCTTATATCTTATATCTTATATCTTATATCTTATATCTTATATCTTATATCTTATATCTTATATCTTATATCTTATATCTTATATCTTATATCTTATATCTTATATCTTATATCTTATATCTTATATCTTATATCTTATATCTTATATCTTATATCTTATATCTTATATCTTATATCTTATATCTTATATCTTATATCTTATATCTTATATCTTATATCTTATATCTTATATCTTATATCTTATATCTTATATCTTATATCTTATATCTTATATCTTATATCTTATATCTTATATCTTATATCTTATATCTTATATCTTATATCTTATATCTTATATCTTATATCTTATATCTTATATCTTATATCTTATATCTTATATCTTATATCTTATATCTTATATCTTATATCTTATATCTTATATCTTATATCTTATATCTTATATCTTATATCTTATATCTTATATCTTATATCTTATATCTTATATCTTATATCTTATATCTTATATCTTATATCTTATATCTTATATCTTATATCTTATATCTTATATCTTATATCTTATATCTTATATCTTATATCTTATATCTTATATCTTATATCTTATATCTTATATCTTATATCTTATATCTTATATCTTATATCTTATATCTTATATCTTATATCTTATATCTTATATCTTATATCTTATATCTTATATCTTATATCTTATATCTTATATCTTATATCTTATATCTTATATCTTATATCTAATATATAATAACTAATACCTCTAATATGCCATATCTCATGCTATATTCTCTATTCTTTAACCTCTATTTTCTTTTCAATTCAATTCTCTATTTTCTATTCTCTATTTTCTCTTCAGTGTTCATTATTCTTTATTGTTTCTTACATATTTTCTCTTTTCCCTTTCATTTTCCCTCTTCTCTCTCTCTCACTCACCCAGTATGTTGAAGTAGTACATCCAAGTGCTGCTGGCCGCCTTGAAGACATTGCACCACACCAGATTATTATGGCCGGGCGAGATGAAGAATTCCCATGGATTCGGTGGGTACTTTTCCTGAAGCTTGTATCGCTCGCAGACGGTCGCCAAATGATCACGGCGCAGCTTCAGCTCGCGCTCTGTGCGACTGTGCAGCTCCTCGGAGTACTCGTAGACGGGATTCAAAGTGGTGGCCGAGACGGCGTTTTGTGCCTCTTCGGTCAATGCAGCGCTGCCATTTGCTTGCTGGCTCGCCCTGAGACGCTGCTGGGCGAGTGCACGCTGGCGATGGAGCTGTTGGCGCTTCAGCTTCAGCTGCTGCTTCGATGGCTCGGCAAATGCCTCGGCTGCCTCTAGCTCGGCGGTTGTAGCTCGCTCCCGATGCTCGAACGCATTGAGCGACTCACGGAACAGGAAGGCAAAGTAACAGATGCCCACCAACACAAAGGTGCCTATCTTCAGGTACGTATGCAGGCGTCGTCCCGACCACAGGCGGATGTGCATTTTTCGTGGAGTCCAGATCCCTTTTGTGCTAGCCACCACACGGCAGCCACTACATGTTATAGGTCACGGATGTGGCTGAACTCTAGTGTGAAGAGCAGAAATTTTTACTTCAGTTAGATAGGGTAATTTTATTACATTTTCTTGTATTATTAACAAGAGTATAAAGCGACCTATATCTATAATTTATACTACTATTATTATCAATCTTCTTCAACAATTGCTGAGCTCAAAAGATCTACTTCTTTTGGTCCTCCAAGTCCCGCACCAACAAGCTCTATCATTATTACATTTTACAAATATATATTTAAAGGTTGTCAATAAAAATGTCATAAAAATAAATTTTCTTATTATTTAATAATATATTTTTACTAAGAACGTAGACGTACATAAACATACTCTATTCAAATGTGCTAAAAGTTTTAACTTAAAACTCTATTTTACTGATAATTGATTTTATAGATTTAGATGTACAACATCTTTTTGTATTAAGTTTAGAATTTTCTTAAATTATCTAATAATATATTTTCTACTAATAAAGCACTACACTTCTTATTTTTTATATAAATAATTATATGCATAAACATCTATTCAACTTTTACTAAAAACTCTATCTTGCTGATAACAAATTTTAATTTTATAGTTTTTCATAGAACACTGACTTAAAAAGTTCCGCTTCATTGCTTCAGGCTCCGCATCAACAAGTTCTATTATTATTATATGTCAAAGATATATGTTGATAAATATGTAATAAAATGGAATGACAAAACAAAGATTTTAAAGAGGAGTCAGGCACCCTTTCTAATAAAATTTTAAGCCATACGAGTATACTGGAAAAAAATTCCTTTAATGTTTGCAACTTGTCTTTTAAAGTCTCTTCAAGTTTCTTCCTCATTCGCAGTAAAATGTATTCGAATTCTGTCAGTTAAGACTAGTTCAAGGCACCAAAACCTAAACTATGCCTAAGATATGAACTAATATAGTTATTTGGGCAGTTGTTGTTGTAAATAACTCTGTGTACTCAGAGCTGTTAATGTGCTATAAAACTCGACCGGCCTGTAGCAGTGGGGCGGCATACCACCCAAACCATTAACCCACTAACCCACCATCCCCCAGCTATGAATACGTCATAGAGCAAACATTCGCCAATACACACATACACACACACACACAAATATATATATGTATATATATATATAGACATATATATGTATATATGCGACTCGAAAAGTAGGACGTCATCCATGAGTGTCAACATTTGCTTTTGTTTTGGTTATTATTCGACTTGTCCTTTAAAACAAACACTACACTAGGCAGCACATTTTATAATGCATATACAGAAATATACATACTGTATATGTATATATACATATATATATTTGTTGCTTTAGCAAATTTGTTAGGCCTTTGGATAGAACTTCAATTTAGTTGCAAACTCCTGGCGCTTCTATTCCCGATATTTTCACAGCACTTCATAAATATTTTAATGCGAATTTCAACTGTTTCGCGTATATTTGAGATGCATAAATTGAAATATGTATTTGATGGCCTATATATACCTTTGTTTTACTCGCGTCAGGGGAGCACGTTTACAGTGAAGCTTCGCGAGCGTACACCACTTGCTGCTTAATGCGCCCACCTTTGTGAGGTTTGTCAATTTATTGCGTTCTCCTATGTCAGCTTTGCCGGACAGCTTTGCCGTGCTGCTCCTAACGGCAACTCACACTCAACTGTTTCGTCCTCTCCTGTCCGCTGGCCTTTGCTGCCCTTTGCTGGTTGCCTATGCCACTTCAGAGCACGGCCTATGGCATTGCCTGTGCCTTCTGCGCAGGCGCCGTGAGAGCAGCTCCAGAAGCAACTCGTGATGCCTGCCGACAAAAGCAACTCAACTTAACTCAGCTAGAGTTAGGTTTTCCTTCATTTTATTTATTTAATATTAAGAATAAAAATATATATGAAATTGAATATATTGAAAATATTGCCAAATTGTAATTACCCTATACAACAGGAACGTCGCCTTTTTGAAAGAATTTCCTCTGAAGCCCACTCATTCCAATCACGTTAGAAGTTCTAGAAATTACGGTTAAGGTTTCAACAAATTTTTTTTCTCCTTTTTTTGCAAATTTTGAATAAATAATTTATTTTCAGCTCTACATATATAATGTCCATATTCAAACCAGTTTTCATTATCAAAACGAAGTTCTAAGGCGTTGTAAAATGGCTTCAAATTGTGATTAAAAATATTTAGATATGATCACGCTATTTAAATTTAAAAAGTATCAGGACTTACTTCTCACTCTTTTCAAAAGTGATTCTTAATAATAATAATAATAATAATAATAATATTATTTGGTTTCCAGGTTTTCATCTGTTGAATGTAAATACTTGCCCGTCTCCCCCTATCTAACTCTCTCTAAATCTTTTTTCTCCCTCTCACTCTCTCTCTCTCTCTGTCACTCTTTTGTTAAGTCCATTTTAATGAAGTAATTTTCCTAATAGGCCTATTCCAGTTTTGGATAGGAATTGATCAGCCATAAATATATATATAGCAATTTCTCTTGGCTTATCTTAAATTAAACAAGACTTTTCTTACATGCTGGCCTCAAAAAACCCCGAGTCATGAACATATATTCGAAAAGAAAAAATAAACAAATATAATTTAATAATAATAATCATTTTGTGAGCTATTTAAAAAGTATGCCGATCTAATCGACTCCATCCATCATAGTCTATCATAGAGCAGATAACGCTAATACCTGTTATATACATACGCATTAAGAGCATGTGAGCCATTCATTTGTCCTATACAATAATCGAAAAAGTACATAAAGTAATCTAATAAGAATGACAGGGAAAAACTAATCTTAATATTCTTAATGTGGGAGACTTTCTAAATGTATTGAGGTTTACTTGCCTCCTCAGTATCAGTAAACTGTATATATGAATATTTGGGCTATACATATGCATATGTATATAAATTCTTCGCCTGTAATAAAAATATATAATTTGTTGACTTGAATCAGCAAATAAATAAACTATACGCGTTTTTTTTTTTTTTTTTTTTTTTTAATTTTTGTGTATATTAAATCTTTGTATTTTCTTTTTTTCTATAAATAATTTTTTACTTTAAAGTTAAAGTACAAACAAATTATTAATAATAAACTTCTAATACTACGTTTTAAGACACTTTCGTTTTTATTTTTGTTGTTCTTCATCTTGTGTTGTTGAATGCATTTGCTTTTAAATATTTTATTTTTTTGTTTTTATTTATGTGGGTGTGTGTGTGTGTATTATGTCTTTGTTGCATGAACTTGTGTTTATTGGTATTGGTATTGGCAATATAAGAATTAATTATGTTTATACAATTTTGCCATTAGCATTTGTTTATTGCAATAAATTTGAGTTTTGTTTTTTTATATTTGTGAAATTTGTGTGGTGAAACATGTGAAAACTTTACTAAATATGCTTAAAATTGTTGACATCCATGGTTTTTTGTAATGAGGTTTTGTATGCATAAACGAATTTGCTTTATATATGTTTTTCAGAGATATAATATATACATATATCGGTACTATATATGCATGTTATTCTAGGGGTCGTGGTTTTACATAAGTTTTCTTTTCATTCTTTCATTAAATTAAACATGTACAAAGTATCAAAAGACTTATTTAATTAGCAATCATACAATACACATAAGATAATAATATTGAACAATATATATGTATGCGTTTAAAGAAATATTTATTTATTATTTGTATTTATTTAATGTGTTTGTTTAGCGCTTTGCTTCTGCTATGCATCTTTGTTTTCCCCTATTTTTTTAAATAACATTTAGCAAAAATAGAGCCTGCTTTATATACAATACAACTTTTGCATTCGTTTCTTTTTTTTTCTTATATATTTTTCTCTTTTGTTCTTGTTTTGTGTATGCAAAATATATAACATTATATACGATTTTTTTTATTAATCTTCTTTTTGTATATAAGTATATACATATATTTATTCGCTTTGCAAAACTACAAACACTTTTTATATATTTCTCTCTGGTATACACGTATTTTTTTCGTGTTTTTCCTTGACTAACTTATTGCAGAGGTTTATATGTGCATATGTATTGGTAGAGGATTTTTTGTTTGTTAATATTATGTATATGACTTACAACAAAGCTTTTAAAACTAAAAAACAAATTTTTTTCGAAACAACGCAAACGTATGCATATAAAACTATAGAGACTATATCTGTATTTCGTGTGCATATAATTAGATATATAATAAAATAAAATATAAAAGTATGGTCTGTTTTGTTTGCTTTTTTATGTTAAGCTTGGATCATAATTATAAACATTAGTTTATTTTTGCATTTTACCTTTTCTAAAAATGTGTTTAACTGTGTTGCATCTATTTGAATTATGTCTAAAATATATACAAGGGCTTAGATGAGAAAATGAAAATACGCATGCGTCATAGAGCAAGGTGTCGGGGTTATCTACTATTTTTGTGTTTGTGTTTTTTTTTTTATAATTTATTTTATTTTTTTATTTTTGTATAAATTTTGCATGTATTTAATTTTCAACTAATTTGTTCAATAAATGTTTTTGATCTTTACACAAATTGTCTGTTTCACTTGACTAGCAAATCTATTAACCAAGGGATATTTGGATTTGGATTTATGGAAAGTAGCGCTAAATAAGCAGAGAGAAGTTTCGAATTAAAAATTAAGTGAAACATAGGTATATATGTGTGAGTGTGATGCTGCTCGTTTTGAGATGCAACATTATTGCAACCTTTGAATACAACTAACTATACAAAAAAATTCAAGGAAAAAACCTTTACAAAACTTTTTACAAACGAAAGAATTGGCTTTTGTCTGTTGTGTTTGTTTGTATGTGAGTTTAAGCTATTTACATAACTGCAGAAATAAGCATTTTGAACAATCGTTTATCAAAGCGACGCCGTTATGCCAATTGCGAGGAGCTACTGCTCGCGGACCGATCATCGCCTGTGATGCTTGCCTCAGTTGCAAACTCCTGAAATCGCAGCGGCACTATGTTGAGAACCTCGTTAACGTCACGCCACTGCTGCTGTTGTTGCTGCTGCTGGTGGTGTCTGCCACTATTTACACTATTTGCACTTCCGTTTGCATCGCAGTCCATGAGCTCCTGATCATCCTTCTCGCTCAGAATGTTGTTCAGACACATGTTGAATTCATCGTAGTCAACAAAGTTGCCACAGTCTAAAGCTGTGGCATTGCTCAGATCTGGCATGAGCAGGCTAACCGCATCCACATTTACTTCAGCGTCCGCTTCGCTGCTGTTTCGGTACGTCATTAGATGCAAATTATCGGCCTCATCTCCCTCCTCCTCCAGGTAATCAAGGGCGCTCTTATCCGTTGTTCCGATGAGTGTCAGCGCTGAAGATATATTGACGATATCCTCTTTTACATCTCCAATATCGATATTAACGCTGCTATTCTGCTCAACGTCGCCTTCGACGTTCTGCGCCTGGGCCATTGGGAAACTTGTGCTGATATCAAACCGATCTGCAGTATCCAGTTCGATCAGCTTAATCAATTCGTCCTCGTCAGCATCGCTCGTATGGTTAATTCCCTTAGCCAAGGCGCAAAACTCTGGTCACTTGTAGTCACGCGAAGTCCTTCTTCTTCGTCCCTCGGTCAGCGTCGCCTCACCAATTACTAAAAGTTTTCAATTTATAATACTATTTTAGCTTACGATTGCTAAACTAACGCTGTTAACTCACCTGCACTGCGCGTCTTACGCCGCGCTTCAGCCACACTCTCGGAACTGGCATTTGCAGTTGAATTGTTGACACTACTGACTACTCCGGCAGCTCCGGCTGCTGTTTTACTTGGAGTACTTTTATGCTCTGCAGCTGCAGCAGCAGCAGCGGCCGCATTGCTTCGACTATATATTATCTTGTTAGCAGCAGCGCTCGCCCTTACGCTCCTTCTCGTTCCAATCTTTTCGTCTGTTGGCGAATTGGCGTTCACAATGTTGTTGTTATTAGAAATGCTGTTGTTGCTGGTGCCACTGGTGGCAGCGGCAGCTGTTGCGCCACGTGTTGCATGCACTACACCTGTGCTGCTATTGCTGTTATTAGATGTCCCCGCTATTACAGCATTGCTGACCGTCTGTAAGGTGGTACTATTGTTGTTGTTGTTGTTTGCTGCAATGGGCTGTGATTTGCCTGACTTTTGTGCCTGAGTAGGTGTGGCATTCAAGCTGGGAGCTTCTGCAAGATGACCAGGGATAACTAATTAAAATAGTAACTAAGCAAACTCACTTTCAATATACTTACTTTGTTGCTGCTGCTGCGATTGTTGTTGCAGTTGCTGGGCGTTTCGTCGAGTCACGTGTTTTTCCTCAACTTGAACCTTCGAATTGCGCACCTTGCCCGCTACCTCAATAAGCGGCTCGTCCGAGTCAGAAGACTCGATCTCGATCTTCTTGGATAGCATGTAATTCAATCCAGTTGACTCTGTGGTCTCAGCGGTATTATTATTGTTGTTGTTGTTGGTACTGCTACTGCCACTGCTGACACGTGTTCGCTTGTTGCTGTTGCTACTTTCGATGAGCAGGTTGGCATCATTAGCTCCCTCAGTGCTGCTGCCGCACTCCGACTCCTGGCGTCGACGCTTGATGCTGCTGTTATTATTGTTGTTATTATGAGCTGGAGCTGTCGTGCCCAAGCGTGGACTCGGAATGGACGCCACACGCGTTGCGCTCCTATTCGCCACTGTGGTTGTTGCTGCCGTCGTCGGTGTAGTTGTCACAACCACAGTTGTCTGTTGTGCTTCAGGGCTACTCTTTGGAGCATCTAATGGACTCTCTAGACGACTCGTAGCGCGAGTTCTAATTCTTGGCGTTTCCGCATCCAACTGAGGAGGAATCTCAATCGATATGGGCTGCAGTGACTCAGTCTGAGACTTCTCTTTCTCATCGGCTACCTCATTCTCCTTAACCGGGGTGGATACGAGATTTTGTTCGGGCTCGAGTTCTTGCTTAACAGTTGGAGTACTAGTCGCTTGTCGACTATCCGGTTCAGAAGCCTCCTTCTTAGTGGACAGTACAGTAGGCAGCTCCTCCAATTTGATATTTTCTATTTTGATCTTAATATCCGGATTTGGATCTGTTACCGTTCTATCTACTATCACCTCAGTAGCTGGTGTAGGCAACGTCTTTTTCGTATCCTCCGCTTCCAAGTTGTCCGTCAGCTTCTTAATGAGATCATCGTGTTCAAATATATCATGCTCCCCATTCAGTTTCGTGCTGGTTGTTGTCAAATGAAAGTCACCTCCAATGCCTGACGCTGCGTTCTCCTTTCGCACAGTGGCTACAAATTCCTCAGCAAACTCGCCCTCCATTTTGGCCAGCGCCTTCTCAATTTCATCATCGGCATTCTGTAGCTGCTGGAGCTTACTATTGCCGCTGCTCGGCGTCTGCGCCGCTGTGGCAACTGACGAGGACTGCGTTATTGTTGTCGATGTGCAGACAGTACTTGTTGCCTGCTTCGTGATCATTTGCTGTTGCATTTGTATGGGACTGCTAGAGGATTGCTGGTGTGGACTCTTTTCAGAGAGCGCATCCATGGACTCAATGCCGCTGTCCTCGCCGCCGCCATTGTTACCATGGCCGGGAGTGCCGCTGCCGTTGCTCGCCGGTGAGTTGCGCAACGTGTTTGCGAGAACTGATGCTGGTGTTGGAGTTGGAGTCGGTGTTGGTGTTGGGGACGCCGTAACACTTGGCGAATTGACAACTGTCTGCAGAGCTACATGGTTTAGTTTGGGATGAGCTGGCGTCATGATGGGCCCATTTGTGTTACCTATGGTATTCTCACTGACATTGTTATTGAGCATCGAGTTGGAGTTCATTGAAATAGCTACTGGGAGTTTTCTCTCCCCCAGCATTGACAATGTTGCCGTCGCTGTGGGCGTGGATGGTGAGGGTGTGGTGACTGTGATTGTTGCTGTATCGGCGCTGTTTGGCGCCAATTTGGTGATCTCGACACGCTTGAGCGTTGTCGCACTTGGCAGCATGGTTACGGCCGCCGCCAGTTGTTGTTGCTGATGCTGCTGTTGCTGCTTCTGTAGCTGCTGCTGCTGTTGCTGTTGTTGCTTCTGTAACTGCTGCTGCTGCTGTTGTTGTTGCTGCTTTTGTAAATGCACCTGTTGCACAGCGGTCATGTATGGCGGCGGCGGCTTATGGTTTTTTGTCATTGGCTTTCCACCCACAATGGGCGTAATGGTAGCTGCAGTCTTAATGGGGTTCTTTAGAGTTATGTTGCTCAGCAAGCGACTGTTGCTGCTGCTGCTGTTGCCACTGTTAATATTGTTATTATTGTTGCTATTATTGTTGTTGTTATTATTATTATTATTGTTGTTGGTGGTTGTGGTGCTCGTGATAGCACTTAGCGTGATGCTGCTTGGCAGCGAGGTTGCAATCTTGCTAAGCTGCTGCTGCTGTTGTTGCTGCAGTGTTGTCGCCGTACCGGTGTTTGTAGAGCCCACGGTCGCCAGTTGTCCATCCCCACCTTGGGACTTATGTGCCTCCACAATGGCACTGATCGTCAGCCCGTTCTTGCCGGCTACTATAGTTGTGGTCTTAGCACCTGTTGTCAATTGTTGCGCTGGATGAAGTGATTGCGGCGGCGGCGGTGCCTTTTGTAATAAAATACCAGAGTTTGGTAATCCATTAACATGCGGCACAGGCGTTAACTTGGATTGCTTGCTTTCCGGTGCGCCCTCGAGTGCTTGAAGTTGCTGCTGTTGTTGTGCTTCCTGGTCACTTAGGGAACGCTTTATTTGCCGAGCTTTTTGTGCCTCCTCTGCCGATGCCGGTGCCTTCTTGCGCTCCTTGCGTGTATTCTTTACAACCACAGAGTTTTTGCCCCGGAGACGAATCTGCAGCGGCGGCACACGTGGCTCACTGAGTCCTGCAGAACCAGTTTGCTGTTGACCCATTTGTTGTTGATTTTGGAAATTAGTGTACACCGTATGGTTTTGCTGTTGGGATTGCTGTTGTTGTTGCTGATGTTGTTGTTGAAGCTGCTGTTGCTGCTGCTGCTGTTGTTGTTGATGCTGTTGTTGTTGATGCTGTTGTTGTTGATGCTGTTGTTGTAGCTGCGGTTGTTGCTGATGATGTTGCTGTTGTTGTTGTTGTTGCTGCTGCTGCTGCTGATGTAGCTGCGACGTAGGTATAGACACCAGTTGCGTTTGCATCGGAAGTTGTTGGTGCTGCTGCAAATGATTGTTTTCCATTATGGCATTGAGTTGAACATGCTGCTGATGCTCATATGACGCTTGTGGTAAATCCACTTTCTCTACTTTGAGTCGCAGCTTGATTTTCTCCTCCTCCATTGCTGCAGTAGACACCGTCACTGCTGCTGCTGCTGCCTTGGCCCTAGCATTTCCCTTAGCACGCTCCCGTTTCGGCTTTGGAGTAGCAGCTGCTGTTGGGTCTTTGGCCTTCCGTTCCTTCACGCCCTGTTGCAACTTCTCCCGCAGAAGATTCGGCTTAGCCTTCTTACTATTGCCAGTAGGAGTTCCGACAGTGCCAATCAACGGAGAGCTGTTGCCGGATCGAGGAGAGTCGCCTGTCGGTGTGGTTGACTGCATTTGCACCTGTTGCATCTGCATGGGCTGGCCTGAGTTGGACATTTGCTGCTTCTGGTTAAGGTGTTGATGCTGATGCTGTTGTTGGTGTTGTTGCTGATTCTGACTTTGATTCTGGTTGTTATGGTTTAGCTTAAGCTGCGGCATTTTCCTCGATCGATTCGATGCTGATTTGTTGGAGGTCAGCGAATCACGTGATCTCTCCTGATCGCTGCTACCCGCTAGCGGAAGCTGTTGACCACCAGACATTGCCGAGTTTGAGTCCTCCTCGGAAAAGAGGTTGTTCGGTAGCATCATATCGTTGGCAGGATTAAAGCCCGCGTAGCCGCTCAGGCTACTTGACATGCTGCGAAATTGCAGTTGTGTTGTTTCCTGCTCGGCCTCCGTATCACTATCGTCACTAGCCATGGGCTCCATGTCACCGGTGTGAGGATTTATAATGAATTGCTTTTGCTGCATATTTCCTGGGCGTTGTTGCTGCTGCTGTTGCTGTTGTTGTTGTTGCTGCAATTGCGCCAACTTATTTTGAGCAGCTGCTTGTGTATTTTCTACTTGTTGCTGCTGCTGTTGCTGTTGCATTTGAAGTTGATGTTGTTGCTGCTGTTGTTGGGTGCGATTCGCCACTTGTTGATGCTGAATTTGGCGCTGCAACTGTTGTCGCTGCTGCTGTTGTTGTTGCAATTGATTGAATTGCTGTTGCCTCTGCTGATGTTGTTGTTGCTGATGCAATAATTGCTGCTGGTTGAATGACTGCATGTCCAGCATTTGAGTTTGTTGTTGCTGGGGCTGTGGCTGTGGCTGTGGTTGATCTATACATCCAGACGCATCCTGCAGCGTGCTTAGCGCATCTCCAACGTCCATACCGACCGCAGACAAATTATCCTCGATCAAGTCCAAGTCTAGGTCCTTGGCATCCTGAAGCAACGATTCGAGTTCGTTCTTATCCTCAAGGCTCAGCGTTGAGTCTAGATCACAGTTTAGAGTTGGCAGTAAAGCGTCCAAGTCGTTGGTGGTTAAGGCATCCAGGTCGGACAACGATATTAATGGATCATTTAGGCCATGACCAACGTTTGAAACATTCGTCACATTCTGCGCTTGCTGTGGCACTAATTGCTGTAGTTGCTGTGGCATCGGTAACTGCTGCTGCTGCTGTTGTTGTTGTTGTTGCTGCTGCTGCTGTCGTTGCCCGTGTGTTACTGTTCCCGGTGGAACCATGTCGCCAGCATTAGGTGCCGCCGTGGTCTGTGCTGGACCGTTGCCTAAATTGATTTGCTGTTGCTGCAGATTGTATTGCATCTGATAGCGCGTGAACTCCTGGAAACTGCTCTTGGTAACCGAATCCATCGGTTTATTGAGCGCGGGCCAGCGCGAATTTGCCGCCGCCTGATTGTAGTCAGGAGGTGGCGGCAGCTGAGCATTGCCCGCGCCAGCTACAGGTACAAGGTTAGCATGTTGCATATTTGAGATGGGCGCCATCTCTTTTTGCTTCTGCTGAAGCTGTGTCAGCTGCTGCGAGTGTGGGCTTTTGGGCGTCGTCGAAGGCGAAAGCAGCGATGGAGCTGGACCCTGATGATTGCCCATCAGCGGACTGTGCATCGAGTGATGACTGGAGGCAGGTGAATGGGCAATGGGTGAAGCGCCACCATGTGACATAAACTGCTGCGCCTGGGGCGAAGACAATGGCATGCTCATAAGTCGCTGATGTTGCTGCGGATGTGGTGGTGGTAGACCGGCTCGGATTTGCTGCTGCCTCAATTGCTGTTGCTGCTGTTGCGACTGTTGCAGATTTAGGTTAGTGAAGCAATCTGTGTCGATAAAAAGTAAACATTTAAATATATGATGTTCCTTCTGCTATAGACTTAATGCTCACCAGTTGCCTGTTGCTGCCCAAGAAACTGCTGCTGCTGCTGTTGTTGCTGTTGCTGCTGCTGCTGGGGTGGTATGAAACGCGGATGTATGCCTTGCATTTGATGATGGCGCTGCTGTTGATGTACCTGTTGCTGCTGATGGCGCAGTGCAACCGCATGCTGAAATCGATGTGGTGCGGGCACTTGGTTATATAGATTCGCGTTACTACTGGGACTGAGTAGCATCTGTTGTTGTTGTTGCTGTTGTTGGTGATTCGGCATGTTCCGCATTATTACAGGCCCGCCACCTGTTGGAGAAGATGGCACTACCGGACTAGGCACATTACCATTGTCAACCGGCGCACCTGTTGACCCCATGACAAAATCACTGGGCGTGGCCGAAGAGCAACGCATTGGTGAGCTGGAGTTCATCATTTGAGCACTCGGACTCATGCTCACAATGGGCGACTGTGGTGTCGTTGGCGCCGTCAGCTGGGGTGACTTCATTTGACTCGACATCGCATTGCCGTCATTTTGCAGCAGATTGACCAATAGCGGTGATGATATTGCTATGTTATTGCTGCCTGTCGATGTTGTTGAAGGCGCTGGTGTTGCAGATGATGACGACGACATTGGCATATTATAGGTCTGCGCGGGTTTCGTACTTGTTGTAGCAACTGCTGGATTGTTATTGTTAGCGGCAGTCAAACTTGAGCTCGAGCATGTACTTGGACCAAGACCGGGATATGGCGGAGGCGGATTTATGAACTGAGATTTATTGGGGGTTCCCGCCACAATTGTCGTCGCAATAACCTCGCCATTTTGCGCTGTTTGATTATTCAACAGATTGAGTGTAGCAATTGGAGGCGGAGGCGGTGGACCAAGAGCGTTCATGCCACCTGTGGTTGCAGCCGTATCCCTGCCCTGCAGGACACGCGCCTGTCGCATACTTTCGAATGGGAAATCTCTAGGCACATTAAGTGTACCTGCAGGAGAAGGCAGCAGAGGCACCTTGCCTTCCATTGGACAAACCGTGTTGGGTGACTTAAAAACAGGCGGAGTTGTTGATGCATTGTTGTACGGCGAAGGTGGTGTCTGTGGCGGCGGCAGCGACTGCTGCATTAATTTCTGCTGCGGTAGTACATTTCGCCGTTGCTGCTGTAGTTGCTGCTGGCTTGAGATTGCATCGTTCTGCGGCAGTTGCGTGAGTCGTTGATGTTGCTGTTGTTGTACATAAGCCGCTTTGCTTGTACTGGGACCATCGAAACTTGGTGCCACCAAATGCGTTGTCGCCAAGTTGGCAACGCCAACGACGTGAGCGGCTTTGTTGGAAGACGTGCCAGCCGCCTCAAGTGCACCGCCTGCGACATCGTTTGAATTATCTTTAAAGTGAGATTTAGATCACGCATTAGAATTGATTAAAGAGCAAATATTTTAATAAACTGATTAATATATACCTTTTGTTATTTTAATATCTTGTCCTCCAACTTTTAAAGCTATCACAGAATCGCCTTCAGGCTGCACGGAAAGAATCCCGAGCGCACGCAAGGTGGGATTGCCCTCGGCGGCCAGTTGACGCAGTCGTAGTGCTGCCTCCCATGGGAGCGACACCGATATCCGCACAGACGGTTCAAGCTGCTGTAAATTTGAGAATTTGTTTAACAAATGCATTGCAAATTCTATACATTTAAGGAAGCAGGAGGCAAAGAAACTTCTAGCGGTGCGTAAATTCCCGATATATTCACATTAATCGTTTATCGGAAACTGAGTTTGCAGCCCTGACAAATAGCCGTCACGAAAAACTTTGTATGTATGGATGCCTGTGTATGTACACAGTAAACAAATCTATATATGTATGCTATAAAAGGTAATTTATAACAAATTCAAGCGAAAATAATACATCAATTTAGTAATTCTTAATTATTCAGCTAGACATGGGCAGGCAAAATAAAAAAACAATTAAATATTTTGACGTTTCTGTTTTGTGCTGGTTCTTCGTGCAGCGTGCGAGCGAGATGGTTATATGGACTTGTTGGAAATTCCAACAACAATTTATTTTAACAACAGAAATATTTTAATGGATTTTATGTCGTATCTAGTCACAAATGTCTGCAACTAAAAGAAACTGCGTGGTCTTTAAACTTATCCGCAATACTTTGAATATAAATACAAACAAAATTTAATTTTCCTGTGTGCACAGGTTGCTCACGTTCTCATTTTCGTCTCATGTTATCGATACCCCGTCGCCATTTTTCTTCGGGCTCTTTAAAAGGGTTGTGTGCGAGAGGGGAAAGAAAAAGGTAACCAAAATACTACTGTGGCCACCTTCGTTCCTTACACTGCCCACCGTTAAATAAAATCCCAAAACCAAATATAAAAAAAAAAATAGAACTACACACACACACTCACACACATAAAGATACGCTAAACGCATGACACGTCCAAAAACCGTGTTTTCTGTAAATGAAAACGGCGTGGGTGACGCAAGTGTTTAATAGGCAACCACAACCACGACCCAACCACCTCTAAGTTCTTAACGCGCAGCAAATGCAATAATCGGAAATCAGCTGTTTTTGCAAAGTTTGCGGCAACAGAATACTAGAAGCATAATTATGGATGGAAGAAAGTGAGTCGGGAAGATAGACACAGCAATTATATTGCATTCGCATATACACATCTATGTGTGTGTGTGTACTCGTACTCACCTGTTTAAGTGGCATATCATCACACGGCAATCGTACCCGTCGTAGATTTAATTGGCAAAGTGTTGCACAAATTTTGCATTTAGCACATGCACACACAATATTTGCTATAACTATTTCTATAAACACGGATGCGTAGCAAAATCATCATCGTGGGCATTTGATAAATTCGTATTAGTATTCCAAATTATAAGACGCGCATCAAATCGTCCTTTGCATTTAAACAATTGCATCTTTGCTTTGCGCACATTTTCTTGTCGTTGTTGTTAACATCATAAATTATGACACGAAAACACAGGTCCAAACACTTTTTTTACTGCCTTGCACACACTGTGTATTGTTTTTTTTTTCTTCTTTGCTCACGTTATGCAGTTAAACTGTAACTGAAACGCCGTTGTTGTTATTTTTGTCTTTGTCAGCACTTCTGCCTGCATACATACATATGTATGGACATAATACATAAAAGGAGCATAGCATTAACTTGTTGTTACTTTATTTTATTTAACTTTAACCTCTGCATCTTGTTTCCTTTTCGACGCGTACTTTTTCTCTTTTTTTTTTTTTTGTCGATTTAAAGACAACGTGGAGTGCGGGTGAAGGCGGGCAGTAGTTGGGCGCTCCTCTGCTGGCTGAATCGGATTTATGGTTGAGAGTTTTTCCAACGTTTTTCAATGCAGATAATTGCTTGAAATTGGACGCATCACTATTTGCAAAATGTATAATGCACTTTTCACAGCTTGGAGTGAATTATTGTGGTGTCACAGTTGTTCATTTCATGCATTGAAAATAAATAATATTGCTTTTCACTGGCGTTGAATATTTTTCTTCTCACAATTTGCGTTTGAACAAAATTTTGTGGCGTTGATTTAACCGACGTACGAGCGGATAAAAAGTTTATAACTATACAAGCAGTTAACAGAATATTTTTACTTGATTTTAAGCCTATTGGTATTTCTTTACAGTAGTGTTTTTGTTGTTTATTTTGTAAAAAAATCTTCGTAATTATTGCAATTCCACGAACAATAACAACCGCCATTTGCATTCGCCTTTAGTGGTAGCCATTTTTATTTTCCAGTCAGTGTTAACCTTTTATTCCCATTCTCAATGTACTAAAAATGCCAGCAAATATATGTTAAGAATTTCGAACTCAGATAAATGAACATTGTTTCTTTTCTTATACAAGAACAAATTTCTTGTGTATTGGATTGTATATTTTTTAAAGAATAAAATATATTACATTATTTTACGTGTAGTCATTATGTTATCTTTAAAATGTACACACTTATTTCAAATTTAATTGTAGGAAAAAAAAATTAATGTTTTAATGCTTCATAGGCAATTATTCATTCAAATGTTCATTGATATGATAGTATATATTTAATTAAATGTTTAAGAAACATAAAAATCGGTTTACTCTATTGGAATAAATAAGTAATTTAGAAGATACTGCATATTCCATTAACATTTACAATATTTAAGTAGAGTGGCAGCACTCTACAGTATTTAAGTACTGTGGCAACCCTTAAGAATATTTGTATAGTGTGGCAGCATTAATAGCAAATATTCTGTGCAAAAGTGAGTCAAATAACTTTAATCGAATTTATAACTACGCTATATTTAAGGTTTATCTATATTAATATTACCATTCCAATTGATTTCGATAAGCTTATTAGATAACCATTTATATGCCATTTGAGCTATTCCCAAGTGCACTTTTCATCATCGATTTGTTACATAACAACTGACCAGCGAAAATTTTACTTACAGCTACCGTAACATTAACATGGCCAACACTCCAGCTACCTCCAGCAGCGCCGGACCCGTCTTGCGTGGTCTGCACAATGCGACCATCAAGCGCAATCTGGCCGTAGCGCTTGGACTAACTGCAGTTATAACAGTTGCTTTCAAAATCTTGGTCAACGACCCAAAGAAAGCTGCCTATGCTGAGTTCTACCAGTGAGTATTAAAATCAATAGCATCAATGTTAGATTAAAAGCGTTTTCTTTTCTAATTACAGAAAATATGACGCTAATAAGTCCTTTGAGCGCATGAAGGCCGCCGGTCGTTTCCAGTCGTGCTAAACGATCTCTGGGTCTAGCGGATATAGTATAAGACATGAAAATGTTGCTATAAAGTATGTTAATCTAATGCATTGAAGCCCAAATAGATTTCAATTCATATGTGCATCGCAATGTTTTATTTACGGGATTTAAAATCGTTTATTGATCTCTAGAAACTTATCGAAATAGTGCACAAAAAGAAAACAAACACAATAACTATTAGACTGTACAACATGTTAAAATCTAATTGCAAAGTCTTTATAATCCAGTCGATTTAAATTGCTTTGATTTCGCAGCTCGCATCGTTCGATCTGGCAGCCTGGTGGACCCTCGGTGGACAGCCAAGTAATCCTAGATTCGAAATTCGGAATCGAAACGTTAGTAAATCGCAACGATTAGTATCGCATGGGCTACATACATTTTGTCCACCTCCACCTTGGCGCCCTGCATTTTGCCCACGATCGTGCCTTGTTTACTGTTTTTGACCCAACCTGTGATACCTGCTTTGGTGCAACGATCGCGCGTCTCTTTTGTGAAATTCAAGCCTGTCGATTATACAAACATTGTCAGCTATAATTACTTTGTCTTTCGTTTACTGTGTGGGCATTAAACAAAGCCAAGGACATCCAAGTGCCGAGCTACGTTATAAGAGGTATTTTTAGCCCATAGCAATAGCAATAGCGACTGGGCTGCGTTTGGAAAGGCGAACGCTTTTGCAACTTTTGCTAGATATGAAATTCGCACTCCACCTTGTACATGTCCATACACTTCGAACTCCAGTGTGACCAGCTGTCGTATATCCGGAATTCCCATTTTGATGCTGCTGCTGCTGCTCGCCTCTTTGTGGTTATATAAAAATATGGATTTTCTAAAAGGTTTCGGTTGACACGATTAGCGCGTTGACTTTAATACATTTTAAGCTTATTTGTTTTTGATTGCAATTTGGCAAAACTTTGTTTTTAAATGTAATAAATATGAATCCAAAGAGCAGTTGCGTATTTGATTTGATTTTCAGCAAACCGTCGACTATTTGAAACTGAAATGCCAAGTTTTTGCATTTTACGCCTTGCTGCAAATATCAATTGCTTTCTATTTTGCGCTTTCGATTTGCATCTTCGTATTTATTTTTGCTGCGCAGTTTACCCCGCTCGTCTTTTTTTTACTTATCTTTTATTTTCAGCGAAATTAGCCTGATCAATTTGCCTCTATTGTTCGATACGCTACTAAGTATGCTCGCAGGCGACATTCAATATTAAAAATATAAAGAGGAAAGGTTGCCCTAGTCGGGAATGGATGACTATAAAATACCCAAATATTTTTTAAAATAGTTTTTTTTTTTTTTTTTTTTTTGTTTTTTAATTTTAGAGGAGATAACATATTAAAGATATACATAAATACCTACAGTATATATTTATAATATATATCCAGCCTTTTGTGCTTTTCAATTAATGTTTAAAAAAGCAAATTTGAATATAATTTTTATTTATGTGAGGGAAATGGAATAAGTTATTGAAAAAAGTTTGTAATTTAACTGCGGATATTATATAATTATAAAATGTTATATTCAAAATTTTTATTATACAGAGCTCTTTTAGTTTCCGACATCTGTGAGCGTAGACAGTCAAGCATACGTAATAGGCTAGATATTGATATAAAAAAATATATACTTATAGGTTCGGCCAGATGTTCTCCTGCTTACTATTTTAATTATTTTAAAAACATTACATATAATTTATAAACATAATATGCCGTCCAAGTTTACTCACCTTATTATATATGAAAAAAATAAATTAATTTGATACGATAATATTTTGTAAATAATTCTTCACAGAAAAATATTAAGAAATTCTAATATTAAAAATTTTAAACGAAATTCTATTTATTTCAAATAAGATGCAACTTAAATTAATTTAATTTAAATTAAATAAATTTAGTGCAAAAATATATATTAATTATTGCTATTATGTTAATTACTATATTCTATTCTATTATGTTAATTACTATATATTTACTGTATATTTTCAAAGTATTTATTTTTTGAATTTAAAATTCAGTTTGTTTTTAATTTAAAATACCCTCCGTTTACCTTTTGCTTAAATTAGCAATATTGTAAGTTTTTAGATAGAACTAAATTTCTTAGAAATTTAGATAAGCGAATATTTACTATATACTAGAGAGCTGTAGCATACACATGGTGCCTCTCAGTTCCTAAGAGTCGAGCTAAAATATTTATACTACACAAGTATTTGTTGTTTATTTGCAATGAATCAGTTTTATAGAAAGCGAAACTTAAATTGAAATGCAAAATGTACAGAAGAAAATCTTGAAAACAAAAGCGAATGCCTAACAACAATATAACGTAGATTTATATATAGAGATATATATTTACATATATTAATTATTTTGTACAATTTTAAATAGAAATTAAATTTAGATAAACTAACAATCCAGGCTTTAAGTATGCTTGCACTTCAACAACAAGCATCAACTAGCATTAAGTTTATGCATCTAAAATTAGTTTAACACCTATGCATGTATGTAAAAGCTAATCCTCATCTAGATGATCTGGGCTGCGGTGCCGTGTGGCTTCTCGATCAGACTGTGCTGTGCCTCCAAGTCCTTCTCCAAGTGTTTGCCAAGCGTCCCGTGATCCGCTTTCAGATAATAGAGGGGTGAATCCAGGTGCGAATACTGCTCCGAGGCAGCTTTTTTACGTCGTTCGCGTAGAAAGTGTAAGCGCACATAATTGATGGGCAGGTGAACGGCCTCGGCCCCTGAGCCCTCAGCATCAATGAATACACCACGCACCAGAATCGAGTTGGAGCACTTGAGTGCGGCCAGCAGCAGGAAGGGAACGATATGCGTTATCCAGAAGCTCAATATACGATCATCTGAAAAAAGAACAATATTTAATTGACTTACAGAGAGAATGCCTAATTTTCATTTTCACCTGGATACAGGTAAACATCGAGCAAATTCCAAATGCCACGCCAAGCATTTACAGCACCGAAAAATGTCATCAGATAGTAAATATCGCAAATGATTATCTTCAACAGGCCACTGATTCGACGGCAAACGTAGCGCATCAAAGGTTGTATGATGAAGGTAACAAACACCGTCAGGTAACCAATTAGCTGCAAGAGAGTGAGAGAGAGAGAGAGAGACAGGTAAAATAATTTTTACAGAATTTTTAAGAGAACTCAGTGCTTACCAGCGATCCCCAGGCGGATTTTGTCTTGTCTCGCGGGAACAGAGTCAAATCAAAGATGCCCCAAACGCCACGCCAAGCGATAACCACGAGGCTGCCAATGACAAACACCGAGAATAATGTATCCAGCACGTAAAGGCCGGGTTGATTGAAGCCCTACAAATTAGAGACAAAATAAGTATGACAATTAATCAAATCAATTAACATGCTAGGGCCAATAGGCCCGACGCATTCGCTACTTAAAATTATTAATATTTTGTTGACTGTCATTTGAGTCATTATACTCATTCACGAATATACTCAATTGAGTATATTGGTTTTGTGCAATGTCCGTTTTGCTGTCTGTCGCCTCTATTGAATCTAGAGACTTGAAATTTGGAGCATATACTCGTAACTCTCGAATTAAAAAGTGTCAAGCTTCGCCCTTTAGGGACCTGGCAAATTAGAAAATGCATTTTCCGGTATTTCAGAAACCATGGTAGTTGAAGTGATCGAGATTTTAAATTTGGCATGTATTTCTAAATTCAAAAATATATGATGGATAAAATTGTATCTTCTACAGTTTTTAAGATTTTGTACGTGAATTACTGTTACGATCCTATAAAGATTGATTAAATAATTGATGCTAGAGACTTGGAATTTGGGATATATACTCAAGTTGACATATCAAAAAGATATGGTGGATATATCAACGCTCCTTTGGGGCGTTGCAAATCGAAAATAAACTATTTTCTAGCTAGCTCAAATTTAAAAGACTAAATTACTGTTTACATCCTCTATTCCGTTGGGGGTATTGGCAAATCAAAGAATGGATCTGGCAGCGTTTGGGCAGTGAATGAGTATACTGCAGTTGGGAATTTTCTAAAGGACATAAAATATGCGCTGCATTAACGATGTTCTCAATTTCTATTAATGCTTCACTTTTTTATCCCATGCGATTTTCTAATTGGTTCACCTAAGGGACTAAGTGTCAGTCAGCGTAGATATGTCCTTAAGCAAGCACCGCATTTACGCGTGGATATCATATTATTTGGCATTGTGTGGCACCGCCGCATTCTATTTTGATGTCCGCACGGACAGTATTATAAAGTCACGAATCTTGTGCATTTATGGGAGACTATTTGCCTTGAGTTTTCTGTGCATCTTTTTGATGAACGTAGTTTTTGATCGATATGTGCCGACGTTGCCTACAGAATCGCAGCTGATGAATGCCTTGGTTACCTTCTATCCTGTCATAAGATTCACGACATTATATAATTGTATTTGCTGTGCACAGCGTTGGCAACAAAGGATAATCAATATGATTCAGGATCTGCTTAAGCTTGATCAGCGCATAACCGAATCGAACTATATCGTCACTCCATCGGAGAGGTCGTATCTAATAAGACTATACTGCTTCAGATTGCTGCTACTCATACAACGAGCTCTTGCCTCCGGCATTTATACACTCACTGGCAAGTCGGGACTTTACAATTTTGATGGCATGATTTGGGCAATACTTATTATTGATGGACTATATTTCCTGGCATTTAATATCATCTGGCAAGTGTGCTATACTTTCCTAAAGTTGCAGACTTACATAAGTCAACTGTATGCTGATCCCAACCCCATTTCACGTAAAGTACAGAAAATTTTGGAAGCACATCGGCTGTACTACAAACTCATTCACATGATAAACGAAATTTGTGAAATTTTCAAATATCCCTTGGGATCGTATTTGTTCCACCTACTTTGTGTTACCTGTTTGCATGGATACTCCTATTGTCGACTGATGGCTGGAAGTCCCATACCAATAACTACGCCCATCATTGAAAAGCTAGTCACATTTCTAAGCGTCAATTATTTAGTGGAGCTCTACATTTTTACTCTCTTGACTAATGTGGTTTGCCGACTTCATGAGAACACTTTTCATATTTTAGGATCATATTCTGGATCGGCTTCGGATATTTTAGTGCAACGAAGTGTAAGCTGTTCTTAAAGTTAACTTTAATTTCTGATTCAATTGAGCTTCTTCTTTAGGATGACTGGCTAGCATTGCAACTAGCATGGCAGAAGAAGCAAATCAATATCTTTGGCGTACTCAACATCAACCTGCAGTTGATCTTTTCCCTAGTGAGTGGCATAATTCTACACATATTGTACATCATACAGTGCGACTACAATTATATGTAATGTTTAAAATCTATATCATTTTCAAAATGAAATTCAAGCTGGAATGGTTTTGTGAAAGTGTGTGTAACAGGCAGAATGAGATCAGATAAATTGTTGATTGGTATATCGAACTGAGTTGAAGTAGCGAGCGAGCGATTAAGTAAACCATCTCAACCGATTTCCAAATTATCGAACCGATCATGAGATTATATATTTTAAATTTGCATACTATAAAAACTAGAGATTTCTGATGAATACCACCCAAATCTGGAAAAAACGTATTTCGAATAGTATATATTTGTGCTTTGAATACTAGCCACATATAGATGTCATTATTACGCTCTTACAAAGAAATATAAAAATTGCTGATTGTATTCGTCTGGAAAATATTTGAAATAATTAAAGCTTATCGTCTGTCGGATTGTAAAAAAATTGTAAATTTTTATTACACTATATATATTATATACTTAATATATTATATAATTTTTGCAAACCTGATTGAACTTGTAATTTCTCTTTTATTTTTCTATTATTTAATTTACTATACAATATTAAGATTCGTTTACTGATTAGGACTTATACTGAAGTCTGATAGATTTTTTTTTATTTGAGAGTCTGAAATACATACATATTATTGCTTGTCTATCTCATGATTTTTATGAGCTCAGTGAATTGACTTTGAATCATGCCTTGAAATACCCTAGAACATTTTCCATTAGTTATTATGAATTCAAAAGCATTGACGGAAAAAATGTTTACTATATATATAAACTATCAATATACTTAGTACGCCTCATTCTCTTTTGTATGCTCCTCTAACATATTTATTCTAGATCATTTTATAGTAGATAAGATTAGTTTTGAAAGCAGTTTTTCATTTTTGCATATTTCAACTAAAGATCTTCAAATTATCAGAGATCCTCAGTTCAGTATATATAAAAGTGATTAATAATCATTAAACCATATTACCATATATCATATAATTTTCAATGGTTATTCTCACCGACTATTTCATCTATAGTATTCCATTATAGTGAATATAATATATATACTGGGCACTCGAAGTGTAACCTATTCAAAAGGCCATAAGTTCGATTTGAAAATTTATATTCAGCATGAGGGAAAATAATTGAATACTCAGAATATATATTTTTTGTTTGGCTACCACCGCTTGAATTCAAGGCGTCCTTCAGACGGTTAAGAAACGTAACACAATTCAACATTTAAAAGTTAAGTAGATAGATTAAGTAGATAATAAAATATAAGACTTACCGGTATTTTGAACATGGTATCCACCTCAAAGTAGTCACTCTTGTGGTCCATGGTGACGGTGTAGGGCGCCGCACCCAGGTTGCGCAGCGTTCGAGTGCCTACCAGGAAGAGCAGAGCCACGAGTGTGACCACGGAGATGATGGCCAGGGAATCGATGCTGGTTAGCCAATCGCAGACCATCCAAGCACCGCGCCACATATTCACACAGACCACACCGAAGACGGCGGTGTAGAGACGCGAGATGGCATAGTAGGTGAGCCTTCTCTTGTCCGGATGTATGTGATCCTTGAAGAAGTTCTGCGTAATGGTGAATATAAAGTGCCCCAGTCCGCCGATGGCGAAGGAGGCCAGCGCCGAAAAGGGCAGACTGTTGGGAAAGAGCAGCACGCCCATCAGCTCCCAGGTGCCGCGCCAATAGGCGATCACGCAGGGCGCTACGACTAGGCAGGATAACAGCACGTCCAACACCTCCAGCAGCAGCTCGTGCAGGTTGCGTCGCGGCGTCTCCGCCGAATACTTTTGGCTGTGCACCGTGTGGCTGCAGGTGTGATGCATGTTCAAATGCGGATGGCCGTGCTGTTGTTGTTGCTGTGGATGCTGTGGATGCTGCGGATGCTGTGGATGTTGTGGATGCTGCGGATGCAGCTGCGTGTGTGTATGCTGCTCTGGCCCTGAAGACTTGCTGCTGCCAATGATAATTGGCGTCGATGTGGCCGTTATGCATTTGTCCGTGGGCAACATGATGTGTTCCTGTTCCGTCATTTGTCGGCCGAGTGTCCGAGTCCGCGTTCTCTTGGCTTCCTAATTTACGTATCTCTGTAACCGTTTATTTTGCGTGTTGTGCTGTTTGAGTTTCTCCTTGTTTGCAGTTTGCAGCACTGGCGCTCACCCTGAACGGCTCTCAACTGTTCATCGGCGATTTAATACTGTTTTTGCAGTGGGTTCGGCTTTGGCGATTTGCAAATGCTGACATTGTGTTGATTTGCCAGCTATAGCAGCTCAGTGGGCTCCTCCTCTTTCTCCTTATCGCCACGCCGTTGCACCGCTGCACCGTTGCACTGATAATAATCCAGCACTGATAATTATTATACTAGTTAACTAACAGTCAGTCGGGCTGTTTGTCAATCGCAGTCTCCCCAGTTGTCTATCTCGATTGTGTAATCCGCGCATCAACCATAGGCAAATGCTCTGCTCGTCTGTCTGTTGTCGATGTTTGTCGGCCTGCAAATGCAAATGCAAATGCAAATTGCAAATTTTGATTTCAATTTACATACTTTATGGCAATAATTGAGTTAACACCTTGATTAGTTTGAAGTTTATTCAGATGTTTGCTAAAATGGGCATATCCCATGCAGACTTTTAAATCTTATCTCATTAAATCTTATCTTTAGCACTGCAATCTATCTATCTCATTAAAGCAACAATAATTAGCTACATTTTATATCATTTTTGATAGCCCTAAAATCTGTTCGCCTGACTCTGCTGGTGTGTATTTGCTTGACTTTATACTCTGTGGCGTTATTGGCCTCTAAAAGATTGTATATCTCATAATTGTCTTATCAGCTGCTTTCCAGTTTCATCTGCTCAGATAATTTTGATTTATAAATGAGTTAAATTGACATTGTTACAAAACCTCGCCCCTTTGTTTATACTTCATAATATTTAATGTATATGTATACATAGGTATTATTTTGGCAAGCTGCTGTATCTACATATATAGCGTTTAATGCCCAGAAAACATTGAAGCCCGAAACCCATTGTATATTTTTGTTAAAATATATGTATGTGTTACGTAGATGGCTCATAAAGCATATATTATCTTGATCAGAGGAGATGTTTTAGCCTGTCTGTCTAATTGTGTGTTTATTAATCCGTCAATAAGGAAGCCTATACTAGTTAAAGGCTTATAATTTTACAGCCTCCTCTAGCAAGCCTAAATCAAATTTATTTCAAATCATCCATAACTTTTCTAATATCCTTACCCCTCTTGTCGGATGAGTCGTCTAAAGGTGAGGTTGAGATAAATCGTTGCTATCCGATATACTTAAAATTTATTATAAAGATTTTTTGAATATCATTACGTAGTAGATTTTTTTAAGATCCATCTTTAAACTAGGCATAGGTTAGCTCCTAGTTATCCATTACTCATATTAAGACTCACTCAAGATCTTAAAGATGCCTTAGGTATTAGCGAAAACATATTTAAAGAATAATTAAATTTGTTATTACATGTAGATTGTATATATTGATTGAGTCTATTAAACGTTAATTTCTAAGCGCCAATTTATGGTTTATTTAAGATATCATCATATAGATGAGTCACTCGATTTCAATCAAAAACACAATTCAAATATATAATCAATATTTATATCACTGAATAGATCTTATTTAATAAACATCCAACGAGCACAAACGTGCCGTTGACTGTAAAAAAATATTTAAATTTATTCATAAATCGAAGTTTTGCCAATTAGCCACGCCTCAATGATCTGCCTATAAATTTATTAAAACTATATCTTGCAGAGCTTGCTGATTATAGACTGTGCTAAATTGTATTTGCAAGGTATGTTAACATAATAATATTAGGTCAATGTGCAGCAGAGGACAAAATATCATTTGATACACTTTGGAATTCTAACTATGAAATTTTGAAAGATTTTATTTAACGCTTGTCAGTATATATACGAGTTACTGTATGTATATCTATATGTATCTATCTAACATTTCTGTTGTAAAGGTAAAGAAATTACTAAAATGCTTCTTCTGGGGTTATCTGAAAGTTATAATATTTACTTTGTCAGATTGGAGTATATTTTTAAATAATTTACATTATGTTAGTTCATTTGCGACAAAATGTTTTTGACGATCCGATGAACGGACAACAAGAAGGATATTAAATAAAGCCTATATATACTCTTCTCACTTTATGGATTAGCATTAGTAGTGTGGAGTAGGATGGTTGAGTAATTATATTGTATCTTCTAGTTGAAGATTTGGAGTCTATAACTATGTATATCCGACATATAATTCGCCATTAAAATAAAACAAATAAAATTCTTTGTCAAATTTTAAATTTGATTTCAAAAACATGTAAATGTATATTTTTGAGATGTCTTTCACGAATATATCTGTATTATTAAAATGTCTGATTAGATTTTCATACATCTTCACTAGAAGAAAGAAACTGCTTAATAATAATTTGGGTTCTGCGTGTCTAATTAGATTGTTTATGACTCTGGCTGACTTAGGTTTCCGCTTGGATCTTGGACACATTCACAATGCTCTCGAATAAAGGTGTTTTTGGTTTTTTTGGGGGTCAACAAAACGGCGAAGTGAATGCCCCTACTAGTCCAGTATGATATGGCTTCACTCAAGTACTTAATGGATTCAATTTAAGAAAAGCTTAATACTAAATTGACAGAGACTGTGACTTGAACTGGCTGTCGTTAGAGTCTTGTCACGAAGGCCTCGCTGGCATTGGTTGATTAACGTTTAGGGCTCGAGGTGCCAAATTTAGTAACCATGTTCCAATAGATGATGCTCACAAAGTAACTGAGTTCAAGAGGCAGACTGAGGCCTGAATGCTCTTCATAAAGATACTATATATAAATCTTGGTTTGTATGCCCATATGTCTATATATAACATATGTTTTTACTGTTCCAAATTGAACACACGATGCTCGGTTCGCTCGGTGAGTGGCGCTAATTAGTCAAACTTATAACACATGCATGAATTAAAATGATTTAAGTGACGCAGGATGTTTCTGATTTGCTGCTTGGCAATGGTGGCGTATGCGCAATAATTAAAAATGGCATTGGCTTGCTCTGGCTCTGGCTCTGGCTCTGGCTTTGATTGTGGCTGTGGGTCTGCTTCTGGGGCTGTCTATTTGAAGGTCTATCAAATGCTAATGCTGAAATGGCATTGCGACATGGAAATAGAAACGACGTTTGCTTTTTGTGAGTTTGGGTCAAGCGCATTCGCATTCGCATTTATGTAAATCTGATGTGGTGAATTTTTGTAAATAAATGGAACTCCCGCTGTGCAGCTCATTAAGGCAGTCATTGCTCAGCAGGACTTCCTTATCATATTTGGGGTCGTTTTATATACTGCATGATAATTTAGATCAAATCAAGCATTGCACACACGCATTCCAAGATTAAATATAGATCTATATAGAGAGTGAGGGAGAGAAGGAGAGTAAGTGAGAGAGAGAGAGAGAAATAGAGCTTGATAGATCCGAGTCAAATGTCTCTATCCCAGTTTACATTGTACTCCAATTACCTCAGCTAATTGAGCAGCAGCTCGGTGACAATGGAAACGTCGCTCTGCTTTGCAAATTTTTGTGCATTGCTTATCAGATCGGTCTCCTGTCCCCACTATCTCTGCCCAGCCTTAGCTAATTATATAGATCAACAATTTTCAAAGGCGAATCCATGTATGTGCACATCTCGAGTATTTGCTTTGTTCAGCAGTTAGACAAGTTGTTGGATTTTATGGCTTGCCTGCGATATTCTTGTGCAAATAGTTCGAGATTTGCACAAGACTTAGATATACTCGAGTAAACGCGGACAATTGTTTGCTTTTATACCCTATTATGTGCTGTAATAGCATTGGCGAATAATACTCGTTAAAATATAAATATTGTACTGTGGTCTCAATTCGTGCTCGGTGCTTTAATGAGCTAAGCAAATGTCGAGATCTTTGCCAAATGTTATACACGTGATAGTAAAAGTGAAATGAAATCTGACTTATTTAAATTGAGCTTAATATTGATTTCGACCTGTAAGAACATTAATATAGCTAGAGTTTTCTGGCATATTCAATAAGATTTGATCAAAATTTCCACTTGTAAAAACATCGATGTAACTTGGCTTTAACATTTCTTTTTATATTAGGTGGACAATTGAGGTTATTTTATCTTATAGCTTGCATGAGCAAGGACTCTACTTGGAGCCACTTGGACAACAGATGCCTTAAACTCCGGTTTAAGCTTCTGCATATGACATTATATATATATAATGTATATATTCTGGCAAAGCAAAAATTTCTATAATTTTTTATCATATTTGTGTTGATTTTCAAAAGTCTATGGTTGTACTCTTCGATTCAAAAACCAGAATTGCTTGAAAACAGAAATTGATTATCGTATTTGATGCGGAATTCAACGATAGTTTCTAAAATATCAGAAATTGAATATCATATTTGATTTAAAATCTAATGAAAATTTCTTTAAAAAAAAAAAAAAAAATTGAATATTGTATTTCAATCGCAATTTTCAAAGAATTTGAATTGCTATAAGTGCTATAGTTGCTATGGGTTTAGTTATGTGTAACATTTATATCAGTAGTTTAAATAGTTTCAAAGATAAATGCATTTATTTATACAGACTCGTGGGCAGCGCAAGAAAATCTTTGATAATAAGCCTGATAAATATGATATAATATTTGTTGTTATTATATATAAACCCTCCTTTGCCCTGTAAAAAACACTTTAGCAAAACAAGTATAACTTGCACTTTTAATATTATATGTCTTATATACATATATGTAGCATATCAAAAGACATGTAAATTAATTGATATCTTTAACTAAGCTTCCGCCCAATCAGAATCTCAAGAATTATATATTTTCCATTGTAAGTTGCTTGTTTGCAGTGAGTCGACATTTTATGGAAAATAACGTATTTTATTGATAGATGCAAACAAACAACAACTAATTTAAATATTCAAAGATAAAAGTTGTCACTTAGCCATTGGCTAAAACCTGTTGGCACTCGATGACAAGGCGACTTCAAAGCTGATCGCATGCAAATCAAATAATAACTATACACTTGATTCTAAAATTCCAACCAGTCTTTGTTTGTTGTCAATATAGAGCATGAATTGATCGTCGATAATGACTGCTGCTGCTGATTGAATAAAATGCTAAATAGTTGGTCCTACCTCACTTCGTGAAATGGAATAATTTGATTGCCTCTAAAGATAAGAATATTCATATTCAGTATTATGGAAATGAATAGTTACAAGACCTCTGCCTCTTCTTTGGTCCACGTGCTGGACTTCTATATACTCAATGAATATTCATAATGGATTCTTAAAGCATAAGCTGACACTCAAACGAGTCATAGATTAATTTACAATTCTTTTCATTCACACATTCTCACATTTGCTGTGGCGCCTGCATTATGTTAATTAATCACTTAATCACAGTTTCCCAACTAACTGAACTGAAGTTAATCAGTTAGTCAGTATAAACTCATTTTCAGTTTTTCTTTCATAAACCGCTTAGCTACACGCTGGGCGACTAACGCTGAATTAACTGAGATCTGTGGAAAGCTCTGCGATGCGAGAGTTAAACAAACTGTAATCTTATCATCTGGAAAGGCTAAAGCACACGTTCTTATCAAACAATCAATTTACAATCCTGAATAAAGATTATGCGTGCAATCACACACAAACACAAAAAAAAAAAAAAAAACAAAACGAACCGAAATACAAAAAAAAAAAAAACACCAAAATATAACGCATACTTATTTAAATATGTATGCATGTGTATATTAAACAACAACAACAACAGCAGCTACTGTGGTGCCAATTGTTTACCGTTTCAAATTAGCATTAGTTTTGCTGTTGTGGCGTCTCCGGCGGCTGCAATGTGGGTGCGTGAGCGGCAAGTGCGAGTGTATGTGAGACAGACAGAGAGAGAGAGAGAGAGAGAGAGAGAGAGAGAGAGAGAGTGAGTGAAATTGAGAGGAGCTTGATCGAGTATTTTTTGTTTTTTTTTTTTTGTATTGTATTATTATTTTATATGTGTACGTACATATAAATATGTGTTTTATTATTTGCACTGGTTGCTGGGCACGTGTAATTAATGAACTTTTGATTTGATTCAGTTTATTTCAAAAACTGATCGAAATGGCGTTTTGTGCCATATTGAAATTGTCGCGAACCGGAAGTGAATTTTTCAACACTTGTTCAAGCTGCGGCTTCGGCTTCGGCTTCGTTGTCGATTTCGATTGACTTTCGATTAATGAGTCTGTTGTCGAAGGAGTTTGTTGTTCGAATGAACGAACGCGACATTAGGCGCTACTTTATGTATTATTGGATTGGCTTAGTAGCAGAGCACGTAAACACACACATACACACATACACACAGGCAAATATACAAACATACAAATACAACTACATGGGCGGGCTGACAGTGAGAGAGAGACACACACACACATGCACACACACACACACACACAGTGTCACAGCTGCAATCTAGTTTATTTGTGCGGTTATTTGAACTTCGAGATGTATTTTTTGAGCTGCGCGAGCTTTTGACACTTGGACGCCACAGCATCCAGCACGGAGGTCACTTTCGTCAGTCGTCAATGGCAGCAAAAACTGAACTGCGTTTGTTCTGACTTACGCTTGTGGACTGAGTTAGGGTCGTCAGACCGCGTATCGCGTACCCAGATTCGCACTCGGGCCCATCGCTCTGCCTCCATAGCCGAGCTGCGAGCGAGCTTATCAAATCGTACTACACATCATTTAAGTTCTTCTTCTTCTATTTTTGTTGCTTTTTTTTTTGGATAAAAACCGTTTCGCCGATCTCTGATCTCTGGGGTTGATCTCGTCTCTGCGCTCAGCATAAAGCTTACTGCTGATAACGGTCAACAAATTCAAATATTCAAATATTTGTCTGAGTTTTTGGAATTTCTCGGCTATGTAACTTCACACGTGTAGATTGAAGTTTGTATTATATTTTGATATAATTAAAAAAATAAAGAGATGTGCTGACTCATGGCAGTTTGACGATTAAAAATATTCCAACAAATATAAAAATTAAATTCAAGCTAGTAGATAGAATTTAAAAATATATTTACATATATAAACTAAAAACAAATTTGTGTTTTTTACGTAGTTAAGATCTCCTTCATAAAATATTTAAATATTCAAATATTCATTGGATTAATAAAGACAATTGTAGCGTATTCCCATTCAGTTTAATACAACAATATTATAATTATGCCTTTCCATTCAAGTTACTGCGTAACTTGAGCAAAAACAACTATTTATATAAGAAACGTATCGATCCATAGACATTTTTACTTATCTTTGATTAACGAATTAGTTATGAGCATTACTAAGGCACACTGCCAAATGCTGGCATGTCATAAATATAATTTGGCTTGTTGTTTACTATTTGATTTATTTTTTTGTCTGTTATAATAATAAAAAATATTGCATATACATATGTATATATATAGTCCAACGAAGTTGTTAGAACATTTAATAGTAATTTAATTAGATATTAAAAAAGACAGATATAATATAAAAAAACAAACAGATATAATATAAAGAAACAAATTTAATAAATACTTCTATATATCTATCTCGTAATCATAAATCGCTTATTCACGAATTAAATAATCATGCTGCAGACTGATATTATGAAATCTTTGTGTGATAATAATTCGATGTTGATTAGATTTGAGTCTTATACTATTACTCTTTTGTTTTTATACTAGTAGAATACGAAACACATTTCTCTCATTGTTATTTTACTTTACAATATTTGTGTTTCAATTGATAATTTTAAAAAAAATGCATCATTAACATATATCTACTGCCTGATAATCAAATTAAACATTCATATGGACATCGAAATAAAAGAATGCACGAGTATATACTGTATGCACTTAAATATGCAAGATTATGTCTTTCAAACGTCTTTTACAAGGTACAATATTAAAATTGCAAGTTCAACAGCGTAGAATAAAAGCGTGTAAAATGTTGTATTTATAATAAGGAGATATAAAGACTGGCTTAGCTGAATATAGCTGAATAGCTGAATAGGAGAATACATGGATAAAATGATATTAAGAGTGCTTTAGTCGGAAGAGCCTAACTAGCAAATACCCTAAACCTTAATCTAAACTGGTTCTATCATTTTTATAGGCTAGAATGTTCTAAGTAAAAATGTATATTTTAATTAATACTTGTATTATTATTATTAATTTTTTATGAACGTATCTGAGAATTGTGAACTTGTGAAATTTAATTTATATATAACATATATATATATATATATATATATATATATATATATATATATATATTGTTATATTTCAAGTCTTCTATTCTCATAGTTGATACAAACAGTTCACTTTTATATATTATTATACCCTGTTCAATCATTTGCAAAGGGTATATGGCTATTGCTTTATAATTCGAAAGTTAATTACATAGAAATTCAATATCTGAAATCGCTGTTTAGTGTAGAATGCTTTATATGTTTGCTGGATAGTTAGACAGCTAAAGGGCTTTTAAGTTTTCCTATGATCAAACCGACTGATGGCTAATGGCAAATGCCAATGGAAACATCGCACTTTGCAATCTCGATTGTGCACTTAGCACTTGCGCCAAACAGAGGAGCTAATAAAATTCAGAAAATTATTCGCACTTTATGAGCTTCATAAAATTATTGACTTTATAAATATTCAATTTGCAAATACGTTGGGAAACTAGAACTGAAACAGCATCAGCTGCTGGCCAACTTTCCCTCCACTATAACAACTATCTGGCTACTAATTTATGCCAGAATCTCATTAGTTAAAGAAAACAAAAACAAAATTATTTTATTGTGATTTGATCAATACGATTGTTCAAATATTAAATTCAGGCTGTCAAGCTTAATGTAAAAAGTAAATCGTAATTCAAACTTTTTGTTCCCACCTTCATCATTCTTAATTTCATTAATATATAATGAATAATAGAAATAAGCTACTCCATACCCCCCATATATACCCATATATAAGTCCCATTTATATAGCTAAATAACACAAGGAAACAAAATTTGGTAAAATAAAATCAGAAAGTATTTGAGGCATATTGTTTATGCGAGAGAGGGAGAGAGATACAAAAGTGAGACAGAGATAGAAAGAGTGGAATAGAGAGCAGTGATGGAAAGAGAGGGACACAGAGAGCGAGAAAGATTGATAAATAGATTGAAAGAAAGAAAGAGAGAAGGATAGAGAGAAAGTAAGAGAAAAAGAAAGAACGAGAGAGACAGGAATGATAGAGAACAGATAGAGATAGATAGAAAAAGACAGTGAGTGAAAACGAGATAGGGTGCAGAAGAGAAAGTTTAGGGAAGCTGCCTAAGATATAAGGAGACTTAAAGAGATCATATGCCTGATCATTGTAAACCTATTTCGTGTTAATGTTGTTCTAGAAAAAATACTTTTGCAGTTTTAATCCGTTAAGACAATTCAACAAGCAATATTTCGGAAGTAGCATAACTCAAACATTACAAAAGTTAAAACAAATACAGAATAATTGTACTTTTTAGCAACAGCCTGACCTTATTTACTCTGATCTATTTAGCCAATAGATTAGAATTCTACACGTCAAATTAAAAAAAAAAAAAGTTTTAATCTGATTTATGACTACTGAAATTGTGTTGGCTTGTGCTATAATTTCTCTTCTCTTTAACTGTTTCCAGCCGGCACTCAAACTTACTTCACTTACCCGAATTTGAGTGTACACCCAAAATTGGTTTAAATATGGCCTCTTAGCGACAACTGGAATGTGTGTCATTATATCTTATCGTTATCATTATCATCAATACACTTTTAACCCATTAGATAGCCTTACTCAGAGACTAGACACAGGTATTAAAAATGCGTTTGGCTTCGCATAACTGACCTAGCATAAGATTATTTAATTAAACTCATTTTTATTTATGGCTAGTCGCTTGTTCAGAAAGAAGAAAAAAGAAACAAAAAATATTCAAATTCCGTTTGACACACATTTTTTGTTTCATGCGGAGATTTTATGCAAACGAAATTTATTTATGTTTATATATTAAAATTACCGCAAACTCTCAAATCAATCGGAATTTTTAATTGTAAAATAATAAATAATTAAATGTGGAACACGAATATTTACATAGTACAACAGTTCAGCGATCCGGATTCTCATCAACTAACAGAGTTAATCAAATACTTCGACAAAATATGCTCCTGAGTCAATCGAAAGTGTCAGCTGTGAGGCTTATCAGCATTGATAAGGGGCAAGTATTAAAAGTTTTACTTAAGCGATCTTAGTATTTCGCTACTCAATTTACTCTCAGACACGGAGAAATTTACTTACACGCGAGCATAACAAGTGCGAAAACAAGAAAAAGACTTCCCACTCAGCATAAGATTGTGAATCCAAGCGCCATGGGTCATAAGTAGCGGGCAATGGCTGATAATCAATATGTTATCAATTATTCAGACCGACATCAGAAACAACTGTCTGCCAAACATGTGTTCATTTGTATAAGTTCATGTTTGTTCGATTTCAATATTTATTCATTTTGCGGTTTAAGGTTATGCAAATGAGTGATAGATTTAGATATAGTCTTATACCTCGATTTCATTAAGAGAGATAGATAGAGATAGAGAGAGAGAGAGAGAGAGAGAGAGAGAGAGAGAGAGAGAGAGAGAGAGAGAGAGAGGAGCTAGAGGAAGAGGAAGACAAAGAGACAGTTAGAGATTGAGATAGAGTGAGACAGATACAGAGAGAAAGACAAAGAGTGAGAGAGAGAAAAATAGGGAGGGAGCGAGAGAGATTGAGGGAAAGAGAAAAATAGACAGACATAGCGAGAGAGAGACAGAGATACAGACTTAAAAAAAAATAAAGAGAGGCCGAGGTATAAAAACAGAGAGGAAAGAGAGGAGACTAGGTAAATTAATCAGACAATGAATTTTCTTATATACGTTTCCATATTCTAAAGCAAGATTAACAGTCGATCTGTTACCGACCTGATCTAGCTCGGTCCGCCTGTCCGTATTTACTATACCTTGGACCTCTATAAACTATAAAAGATAGAGATTTTAAATATGTTTAGCACGCGCAGGCAAAGTTTTAAAAGTTTTTAAAGATCAATAGGTTTAGCGTTTTTATATTATCATTTAAAACTGCTATAAATCTCCATTTAAAAATATGTCTCATATTTAAGAAGCAACTGTCTGCAAATGTTATATATGATAATTCTACTAAATACACATAAAGGTTTTTAAACTTCCTAAAATTCCCCCCAACGTAGGAAAAAAGTTAACTTTATTTGTTATCAAGTACGCGTGATAAAGCTGTTTTAGAGTCTGATTCGGCACAACACATTAGCTCAGACTTCATTAAACATTGAACTTTTCGCTTAGAATTTCTATTTAGATGGTTTTAACATGTCTGCCACAAAAGTAATCAAATATTGAATTCATTTTGGTGTGAACATTATGATTAAATAAGTATTGAATATGATAAGTGTATTTACTGGAAATATTGCATATCATCAGGTAAATATTTATATTTATACTGTTAATCAGCATGACTAGCTAATCGATTTAGCTACCTGAACAGCTTCTTTCACTTGATGTGTATTGTAAATGAAAAGTTTTTTTTTAATAAAAAGGGGCTATATACTTAGCTGTTTAAAAGGAACAAATTATTAGTTTTTATATTGCCCAAATGTGTTTAATAATATTTACTAAATATAATTAGAAGAGCACTTGGAAATCAGCATGGAATTAGCTATCAGTATATCATAAATCAAATATATATATTACGACATAGTTATTATTATGAAAGTTTTCTTTATTTACTCATAATATGTTTATGAACTCTATAAATTTATATATATCCTCAATAATCATGAGTGATAATATTATATGTCTATTTTATACACCAATATAACAATTTTTCGATTTCTTTTTTTTTTCATTTTGTAGATAAATATATAGTGGAATAATTCGAAGAATGAGAGAAACTACAAACTTTAGACTTAGAATTACAAAATTAAAACTAAAAAAAATCATGTGACAAATGTGCACACATTTAAAGCATACATTTATATTTGGTTAGTTGAATCTATTGCTAGCTGTGTAGTAGCTGTAGCTCTTAAAGGAATGTTGTTGCTCTCCTCAACTGCCAGGAATCGCAGCACGTGTGGATTACTTGTTGGACCTGGGCATCCACAGGAGCTGCAAGACGGCAGTTAAGGATGAGTGCTTGTTGTGCTGTTGTCTACCATCCAAATCGTTAATTGTGTGAATGTGAGGTTCGAAAATGAAATTTGACTATATTCCTTGTAGCTTAAACATATAAATTCATTTATAAAATGTGCTAGCCGCTGTGATGGGTGATGATGCCTGTGCACTTTCTTATCAAAAATAAGAAATATATATATATATTCCATGAGTATTGTTTATGTTTAGTGTGCGCGTGCATTTGGAATGTAGCTAAGTTGCCTAGTTGAAGAGTCGCTTCAGTATACTCTGTATGGTCACCAGGGACTGATCCTCTATGAGGAAGGTGCGATGGTTGCCCTCCACTGTGTGCACTTCCACGGGCTTTGTGCAAACCTTAAAGGGAAAAATTTATAAATTAATAATTATAAATATGTGTTCTATATGTTTTTCAAACTCACCTCCTTCAGGCGGTAGTCTTCATCCATTTTAGCAGAGTTATCGGTAGGCTTGACCAATGTGACCTTCGACTTAAGTTTCAGCTTGGGCTTGAAGCTGTCAGCCAACTCCAGTTTCTTGTAGAAAAGTTTCGCAGCCGTTTTGATCTAGAGCAAGAAATGAGTCAATTAGTTTATTATGAATTAAAGTTGACTGAAAACTCTGTACTTACAGTTTCCACAGGCTGTGTGACCTCAACACTCAAGAGCTCGGCAAACTTCTCGAGCTTCTCCTCCCAAGTGGGAATAACCAGTAGCAAGCGCACCAGCTGTAATAGAATTTAAAATTGAATTAAATATGGAAAATTATTCGAGCTTTTCATCTACTACTTACAGCTTTGTAGTCAATGTTGGCTAGCACAAGACCAAAGTAGGCCAGGCCGTAGCTCTGATTGCTGTTGTTGTCATCCACAGTGTATCGCTGCTTGAAGCTGCTCGTGTACCAGTTGACGTAGGTGGGCGCACCATCCAGCATGACAATGTTTGCGATTTCGTTGGTCTCCTCCAGGATGCCTGCCATGACGTAGGTAAGCAGACAGCCGAAGGAATAGCCAGCTAGCTTGTAGGGTCCCTTTGGCTGCACTGTGCGTATCTGCTTGATGTAGAACTTCGCAGCCGACTCTATGGAGTCCAAGGGTACGGTGCTGGTGAATTGCAATCCATATGCGGGCACCTCCAGCCTCTTGGCCAGCAATGCCACCGCTGTGGCAAAGCCTTCAATGGGCGCCATGAAGAAGATGGGGGTCTGTTTGCTGTTCGGTGGCGCTTGAGTTTCCAGCTTAACAATTTCCTCAGTGGGTATCAGGGCAGTGGTGAACACCACCTGGGTGCCATCGCCCATGGGACTGGCTGTGCGCGATGGAGGCGTAACCTTGGCAACGGTGTCAGTGGCAGCTGCATCAGAGGTAGTTGTAGTGGTCTTCGCATCAGCGCCGCCATCCATTCCCTTCAGGGCACCGAAAGTCAGCTGACGAATCTCCTGAGTCGACAGAACAATATCGAAGTTACGCTCCAGCGTCTGCTTGATTTCCGCACCCATGAGCGAATCCATTCCCAGATCGGCCAGGGAGGAGGCGTCCTGAATATTTTTGGTATCACGCAGACCCAAGATGTTGGCAATGGTGGCAATTAGACTAACTCCGGCCGACTGGTCAGACTTGCGCTTCTCGGCCACCACCATGGAGGCCAACACTGGATGAGGCTGTTGCAGGAACAGATCGATGGTCTGCAGACAGGACGGCATGCGCTGGGGCAAAGTACCTCCAATAACAGTGTCGTTATCGCCCAGGTTCTCCAGCACCAGGCCAGTGTCGCCAATGGCACCCCATTGGATTGATGTGCCAGGGAAGCCGCTAACTTGACGCTGCTCGCAAATGCGCTCCATGGCGGAGTTCGCCAGGCCGTAGTTCGTTTGGCCAATGTTGCCGCGGCCGCAGGACACGCTGGAGAAGCAGATGAAGTAGTCCAGCTCCGTGCAGATTGTGCGCGAATATTGGTCCAAGAATTTGGTGGCTGTCACCTTGGGATCGGCAACGGCCTTGAATGCCGCGGCAGTTTGATCCTCGATCAGAGCATCACGCAGCACAGCAGCAAGATTGAAGATACCTCCAACCAAAGCCAACTTGTTGCTCGATTCCAGCAACTTCTTGGCTCCCTCGGCTGTGGTCACATCGTTGGTATCGATGACCACCTTAACGCCGCGCGCCTCCCAACGACGGATCATAAGTCCCTGATAGCCGGTCTTCACACCAGAGCGAGAGGTGAGCACAATATAGCGTGCTCCACGTGTCACCAGCCAGTTGGTCAGCTCCAGGCCGAAACCACCCAGGCCGCCAACGAGAATGTAACTCTTCTCTGGATGCATGTAAGTACGGGGAATAGCGTTGATCAGGCGCGGCTTGGGCAGCACAGTCTTCTTGCCATCCTCTTCGTCGCGCACCTTGATGACCACCTTGCCAATGTGCTTGCCAGAGGCCATGAATCGGAAGGCCTGCTCCACTTGCTTGTCATTGAAGACAGATGTGGGCAGAGGTACGACAGCGCCGCTCTTGATTCCGTCAGCGACAAGCGATACCACCTGCTTCTGCATTTCCTCCTCGCCTTCCATGACACTGTCTAGCAGGATGCCATGGAACGAGGTGTTCTTCAAGAACACAGACATGCCCAATGGGCTGTTGTTGCTCAGATCGAATTTGCCAATCTCCAAGAAGCGGCCATTGAGACCCAAGCAGCGGATTGAGGCTTGAAGTTTCTCCTCTGACAACGAATTCAGCACGAGATCCACACCACGTCCCTTCGTCTCACGCATGACCAGCTGCTCGAACGAGGTGTCACGTGAGTTGCCAATGTTGCGTGCCTGCAGTTTGGGGAAGCGCTTCAGTAAAAATTCACGCTTCTCCTTGCTGCCCACCGTGGTGAAGACAGTCAAGCCATGATGCAAGGCCACAGAGATGGCGGCTTGGCCCACTCCGCCGGAGCCGGCATGGATGAGGATGCGTTCGCCCTTCTTCATTTGTCCGCGGACCAGCAGGGCATAGTAGACGGTGGCATAGACGCAAGGCACCGTCGAGGCCTCCTCCATGGTCCACTTGTCGGGAATTTGCCACATCATGCGCTTGCTGGCGACGCAAGTGGTTGCCAGAGACTTGGCTGGCACCATGGCCATGACACGGCGTCCGGCTGTGTCGCGACCTGAGAACTCCAAGCCCAAGACGCAGTCCTGCTCAGCCAAGTCGCCAGGCAGAGCATCTGCGGCCAGTTTGCCCGAGGACAACATCACGTCACGGAAATTGATGGGCGCATAGTAAACGGTGCAGGTTTCCAAATCTTTCTTGGTGGTGCTGTCGACCTTGGCACCCTCAATCCACTTCAGCGACGACAAATCGCCCTTCACTAGTGTATTCACATAGGCATGATCGACTTGTAGGGTAGCTTGCTGGGTCTCCAGCTTAAGGTGACGGAAAGTGCCCCAGTTGCCGTTTTTAAGTACATTCGAAATAAGATCCTTCTCCAGTTGCTTTTGGTATACGGCCGTGGTCAGTGAGAACTTCTCGGAAACGGGATCCTGCACAAACACCAAACGTGCTAGTTTACCGCCATTTTCATTCTTGATGCAGGTCATCAGACCGACGGCACCAAACAGTTCCTCGTTCTGGCAGACCACATAGACATATTGGGGCTCAGTTGCCGCTGTGGCCAAGGCAGCTTTAAGGTCCTCCACCCAGTTGAAATTCTTTTCCGTGACCTGTACGACCACAGACTTACGGGTCTTCAGGTCAATCTTGCGGCGTGCCAAGACAACGACACGAGTACCTCCAAGTGTCTGCTCCTGCACGGTGACAAAGCCGAATTTCTCCAGCAGGGCACGTCCAGTCTTGGTGAACGTGTTCACCGTCTCCTCGAACAGCAGGAAGCCATTGTCGCGAATGCTAGCAATGCTATTCTCGAGGGTCTTTGTGTCCGGACGGGCGAGCACATCGATGCCGTACACAAAGTGACAGTTTTGCTCAACGGGCTCCTTCAGCACATCCTTGGAGATGACGCGTACACCCGAGTCTCCCAGAGCGTTGGTAATAGTTTCCTCATCGTTGTTGGATGTGACCACAGCCACATCACCGGTAAGCACAGGCTCGCCTTCAATGATCTGCAGCAAATTGTTGGCCATGAGCACATCGGGATTGCGACCATTGGCCAGCTCGACACCCTTCAATTTGACAGCTCCGCCGGAGTTCTCGATGATTAGCTGAAGGGCCACATCGAGGGCGTGCAGACGAGCCTTCTCAGTGTTCTCATGCAACTCGGTTGTGTTGTTGTTGGCCACAAAGGTGTAGCGCTCCAGAGTGGGTGGGTTCTGGGTGCCTGGGCGACGTTGGGCCAGTGAGGCCTTAAGGCCACGCAGCTCTACTCCGCCGCTCTTGATAACATTGATGTCATCGTACCAGTAGACCGGCACCCCAGTATCCTTCTGCGTTTCCTTGCTAAGTCCGTTGATCAGCTCCAAGTGCTTGAGTGGATTGATCACCGCCTTCTCGATGCGCGTGGGCAAGTACAGCTCGCGCAAGTTCTTGCTGAGAATGCTGAACTGCAGCATGGTATCCATGAAGCTGATCCAGTTGTCCACCCATTGCAAGTTTCCAGTAGAGGCATAGGTATCGGATTTCACTATACCACGGAAAATTCCACTGTAATCGTAGCCGCGCAGACGCAACTCCTTGTAAACATCGTTGGTGGCCAGCTGCTTGGCAACGGTGCTGGCCGTCTGGGGCTCCAAGGGCAGCTCCTCGTTATCGATGCTGTCCGGAATGGTAATCCTTCCGGAGACAGCCAAGCTGCCGCTCTCGCAGATTTCGAACTTGCCTGTGCCATCAAAGAAGTTGATTCCGAATTTAACCACGGCGCTCTTGTTCAGAATGGTGGCACGATGGAACACCAAATCCTCCATGACAACGGGAGTCTTGTGGAACTCGCCACCACGCATCTTGGCAAACGTCATCCAGGCCAGAGTCATGTAACCAGTTGCTGGGAACAAAATACGTCCATCAATGTTGTGGCCAGCCAGGAAAGCATCCTCTTCCTTGGACAGATCGACCTCGACAATAGTTTCACCCGAAGACGTCTCCTTGCCGAACTTGGCCACCAGCCACTTTTGGGTATGATCCCAGCCGACCTTCGAGTTCAACATGGGAGTGCCACGACCCACGGGATAGCTGATGGGGCGCACCAGGTTCAATACTTGGGGCTGAGCACCAGCAGCATAAAGTTTTCCCACGTTGGTCAGGAAGAATTCCACATTGTTTTCGTGGCCGCGCTTTACCAAGCTCAAGTTGGTGGCATCTGGACCAAGAGCACGCTTCAGAATGGCCTGCAGTAGGCCGTGCGGGGCGATCTCAATGGCGATGGCATTCTTCGGAACGTGTTGCAGAGCCTCGTGGAAAAGTACAGGGGAGAGCAGATTGTTCACGTGATAGGCTGCTGACGACTGAATGGCAACTGGTGTGCCCCAGGCCGACTCGGGAATGCTGGTGCTCACCCAACGGGCGGTACGGTTCTTGGCATTGGGAATGATCTTCTCCAGACTCTTGCGCAACTTCGGTCCGGCATCAGCAATGTACTTGCTGTGGAATGCATAGCCGCTGCTGTTGACAGCCTTGGCGAAGATCTGCTGGGCACTCAGCTTGGCCACCAACGCTTCGATGGATGCCTCGGGTCCAGAGATCGTACAGTTGTCCACGCTGTTGTGGCAGACAGGGAAGCAATCACTGGGAACGACCTTGTGGGCCTCTTCCCAGCTCAGGCCGACGGCAGCCATCTTGCCCTTGGGCAATTGCGTGTCCAGAATGCTCTTGCCACGCCAGTATGCGGCCAGCACAGTTTGCTCCGGTGTGAAGCAGCCATCAGCGTAAGCACAGCCCAATTCGCCCACCGAATGTCCAACAATGCCATCAGGATGAATGTTGAGCGAGGTAAGTAGATCCGTGAGGGCCACCTGCATGGCGGCGATGGAGATGAACGAGTTGAGAATGTTTTCAAAGCTCTTGTCCGTGGAGCGAGTAAGCACATCAATTAGATCGACGCCCTCGGGCTTCAGGACATCGGCGCAGCGCTGAATGGTCTTAGCAAACACATCGATCTCCATCAAATCCTTGGCCATGCTAGCCCACTGGCTGCCCATACCCGAGTAGACAAACCAGATGGGACGCTTGTCATCGCTGAACTCGACCACTTCGCGCTGGAGCGAGCCCTTGTTGCTCACCACAGTGTAGCCGCGGAAGTAGTGCAAGGGAATGGGCTTGGAATGAATGTCGTTAAGCAGCTGCAAGTATTCGTCATCGTCGGTGTGGTCGGCGGCAGACTCCAGCATGTCTTGTACGGCTTCGAATGTACGGCCGGATGCAATTACGACTTTCGGGCCACCATTACGTGGGGTGATGGCCTTTGGCTTGGGGTTCGATTTGAGAATTACGTGAGCGTTGGCGCCACCAAAACCAAACGAGTTCAAGCCAATAATGCCTCCATTCCATGGCAAGTTCTTATCGACTACCTTAAGGCGACCATCGAGCAGACCATACAGATCAGGATTGGGTTTGTTGTAGTGCAAGTTGCCGGGTATGATGCCAGTCTCCATAGCGATCAAGATCTTGGCCACCGAGCACACGCCCGATGCAGGCTCAGAGTGACCCATGTTGGATTTGACCGAACCAATCAAGAGGGGCGTGGTGCGGTTCTTGCAGAAGAAGTCTGTGATCGAATTCACCTCCTGCGGATCACCAACCTTGGTGCCGGTGCCGTGAGCCTCCACATACACAACATCGTTTGGATTAAGGCCGATTTCCTCATAAGTCTCGCGAATCAAGCGGTTCTGCATGCTGCCAATGGGATAGGTGATGCCCTGCTCCTTGTAGCCGTCGGTGTTTGTGCGCACGTTCAAAATCGAGGCATACACACGCTTGGCAACCGACGTACGTTGCAGCAGCAGTACAACGCAGCCATCGGAGCGAACGTAGCCGTTGCCAGACTCATCGAAGGCCTTGCAGCTACCGTCCGGGCTCAACATGTTCAGCCTCTTGAACTGCAGTGACATGGTGGGCTTGAGAATGAGGCCAGCGCCAGCGACTATAGCATTGTCGATCTTGCCCTCGCGCATGTCGGAGAAGGCCTGTTCCAATGCGTACAGCGAGCTGGAGCAGGCGGTGTCAATGCTGTAGCTGGGTCCCTTGAAATCGAATGTGAATGAAATTCGATTGGCAAACATGGCGCGTGCGCAGCCCGTCAAACCGTAGCCATTCACACGATCCGGATCACAGCACCAATGCTGCTCCGTTTCGGATGTTGAGACACCAATGTAGACGCCAGTGCGAGACCCACGCAAATCTGTTGGATTTAGGCCAGCATCGATGATTGCCTCGTGAGTCAGCTCGAGCATGATGCGGAGCAAGGGATCCATGCACTCGGCTTGCTTCTGGTGCACGCCAAAGAACTGCTGATCAAAGTTCTCGAGATCGCTCTGCTTGATCTTGCCCATTCTGTCGGGCAGTCCATATAGACCTGTAGCAATACAATTTTATTTAAAAAGATTTTGAAACAAATAAGTCCTGTGCACCTACCGCGCTCCCAGCGTCTGGGATCATCATTGACCATATCGACGCCATCGAACAGATTCTGCTTAAACTCCTCAATATTCGAGCTCTCGGGCAAGCGGCCAGAGAATCCAGTTATCGCGACTTCCTCATTCAATGCCGTCTGACGCGGCGCATAGTGTCCACCACCCAGGTCCAATTGGGGGGCAGTACGCGTCGCTGGCTCAGCGGTGATCACTTCTTCGGAGAAACGGGCTGGCATATTGTTGTCTGTTAGGGTATTCGTTGCACGGTTCCTATCGGAGGTGCTAGGTGTTAGCTGCTCGCTTGGCTCCTTGAAGGCGTCAGGTTGCTGTGAATTTTGTTGTTTCCTATTGCGACGACGGCGCCGACGTAAAGCGCGTGCACTTTTACCGCTATTTTGTACAGTGGGACCGGTGCTATTGTTACCTTGCTTAAGCGCAACAGTTTGCTGATCCACGGCTCGTAACAGGTTTTAGCGACTGCAAAGAGCGGAGAATAAATATCAAATTAGAAATCAATATTATTAATCGATTGTTGCTATGTGAATCTTAGAGATATAGCGGAGCTCTTCCAAAAAATTGAAAATAGTATAGAACATGAATGATTTGATTCAAAATCAACATTTTCTAAAGTTATATAATATATATTTCTAAGTCGATTCACCTATTAAAAACTTTGGTATATTGTAAAAAAAAAAGTAATGAAGATTTTTAATACCGAGAAGACTAGTATTAAAAAGAAAAAATGCCCTATTGACACAAAACAAAATTTAAGATATATATAAAACTACGGCTTTTAACTTTAATACACACCTAGACTTTAAATTTAATATAATTTCCCATAACTAAAAAATCCTCTATTTTTAACTAAAACACTTTTAAGATTACAAACTAAATCAAAATCCTTATATATTTTTGCAAAAAAAAAATCGTCTACTATATTTTGCTGTCTATCTTTACTTATTTTATAATTATATGTATTTGAAAAGATTTATTTTCAATCTTTTAAAAATGTGTTGCATACTTCTTTGCAGTCATTGAAATTGGAATTCGATTGAATTTAAATTCCAAAATATAGAGCATAGATAAGAGCATTAAAGAGTACCTATAATCATATTTCTCGGACATATTAAAACACTACCATTTTTATTCTAATACAAACAATTTTAAAAAGTGAACGAACGACTTTGCTTTGAAAGTAGTTGAAATATTATTTATTTATTAATAATAATGAAAAATGGATGTTGACAACAATTTATGGTATGCATCGCTGAATTAACATATTTAACACTTCAAATTTCTATTAGAATAATTAATTACTCATATTCTATAATTAAGAATTACATTTTTCGTCTACTACTATTATCATACGCAAGTTCATGCAAATTGTACATGTACACATAGACAGTGGTGGCCAAATAAATAGGCATAGTGTGGCTATGTTAATAAATAAACCAAATTTTTTTTTTACAGAAAAGCCTTAATCAAATATATAACTGTATAAGGGTTAAGATCAGCTGTTGTTACGAAACGAAATTACTTAGTGAACGACCCAATATCAAACTACATATTTTATACTACTACTGTTAATGTTTCTGCTGTGTTCCGAAAGCTTTCTAACGTATTTTGTTTCTCTCGAAAGCTAAGCATCAGCCCGGCTAGTCGAATGATTGACTTATAGCGAGTAATTGAAAATCAGGTGATTTCTGGAGATGATGCTCGTGCAACAACTACTTTGCTCTCTGCGGCGTTTTACTTGTTTATGGCGTGATTAGTGAATGCTCAACAGTGCGCGGCAACATTATTTGTGTACATATACATACATACATATGTATGTATATACAAAAACAAATATACACAAACCCGCTCTCATCATGCTGCTCTCTCTCTCTCTCTCTCTCTCTTTGTGTACAGAGAGGCGAAAGAAACAGTGCAACACAAAATATGTTAGCATAGAAATGCCAGAAGCGGGGTCGCAGCTGACGCTCACCCATACATACATACATAAATGTTTGGCACGTTTTACCGACAAAGCTCGTACGATGTGAATAATGAGCACGGCATGATGAAAAAAGAAGTTCGCTAAGCTGAGCCAGTAGTTCTTCTTGGTATGCTTGTCTTTAATATGAAAGGTCTGCAAGAACAGTTTTAGTAAGCATACAAACATACATTCATTTATGTATGTAACATAGAGAGAGAGTGAGAGAGCGCGAGAGGCGCCGGCTTTCGTCGTAATGTTGCCCGCCAGCCCAGCCGGCAACAAATAATCCAAACACACACGCACATACACATACATTGACATTATCATGACGCGTGTTCGAAAGCAATTTGTAGAGAGTGAGATGGTGGCGTGATTTTCAAGTTTATTTAGGCATTATTTTTGTTGGTTTTGGGGGGTGTCCGATTCACTGCGCTATCGCTTTGTTTGTTACCTTACCTTACCTATGGCAACATTCAGATATGTATGTATATGTATCCTTTTACATTAATTATATACAGTAAATAGGAAGGGACAGACATATACAGCGTGTTGTCAATTGATTTTCAGTGCGGCTATCGAACCACTGTCCGAAAATGGCGTCATTCGATATGTAAACAAAACGGTCTGTTAGCAATAACAAACTGCGGCTACCCACTGCATGACGAACGGTAACTGGCTATTAGAAGCGCTACCCTTCTCACACTTCAATATTGTTTATTTATGCACTCAGGCCATTTCACACTTATCGATTATTGGAAGACTGCACCTAGCATTAGATGAGACTATCAGCTATACCCACTCCACTCGGAGTCCATTCATGCATCGCAACACCCACGCCCCTTCCTACATATGTATATGGGTAGGAAAAAGTCGTACGAGTCGCGCGCCTCAAGTTCATTGCCAATGATAAGCGGGAAATGGTCTGATTAATGCGAATCGACTTAGTATAACTGATAGCAGATCTCCACAAGTATTACGTATTGATGTACTTTTGTGTATATTCATAAATAATATTGCGTCTTGGACATTTTCTGGTCGCGTGCTTAAATAATTTTCTATCTGGATGGAAAATATTTAGACATACATACATACATACTTATATATACACAGACATATATACATATGTATGCATGCACGTAGATTAGAAATTTTCCAATCAATTATGTCATTAGTTTTTCCTTTCCTTTTCCTTTTCCCTTTAGACTGAAATCATAGAAATCGACCAACATGTCAATTAGAATGCGAAACCCTATCAAGTACTTTGCTATATGAAACACTAGAAAATGAAGTCGATGATGAGGACGGGTTTCAGACAATATAAATGGATATACATAAATTATATATTTTAGCAATGTACGTACTTCAAACGTAATCCTAATTAGCAATGTTAGCTAAATAATTTATTGCTTTGAATATCATTATATTATTTAAAAACAAGTTAAAATATTTACCAAGACTGTATTACCCGAAACACACACATCCATTTCTACATTCGTATGTATGTATTTATTAGGCTGTGTGGTGGCAACCCCTAAATATTCGTCTGGTTACTGCGAATTTGCTAACAAGCCTATAAAAGTCTGAAGGGGCAAATATTACACGACAGGTGAGAAATGATTAAAGTTAAAAGTTTAACACAATTTGGACCGGATTGTGTCATTTCAAATTTAAACTGCTCATTAAACTTTGAATGATTCCATAGTTAAAAATTCTAGCATCAACTCTAGTTGATCTTAAATTTCAATTTACATAGCTTTAGCTAACGTCGAGAAAGTTAACAATAGTTGATGAAGTTTTGCATTTAATATTCTCTCTCTTTTCTCCTTTCGTGCAGAGCTAATTTCACACGCACACTGGCGCACCAGTAAACAGCCATACACACATATGTATGTGGGTGTGTGTGTGTGTGTGCACATGTACACAGTATGCTTGTGCAATGCAGAATACATACCTAAAAATCAGGCGATTCCTCGACAGCTGTTTTCTGAGACAGCAGCAACCACTTGCCCGGGCGATGCGAAATGCCAAGCGATTTGGTTAGAATTGGTTTTGTCGTTGGGACAGTTAGTTCCTGTGCGTTACAAATCGACCGTTTAACACACAATTGCTTTTGGCTTCAATATATGTATATTGTCACTTTTGTTTTCACTTGGTGAAACAGCTGAGTGTTTTAAATCAATTTATTTGGATTATTCGATGCGAAATTGGTTAAGCACTTTGCTACGCGCAGTTGATGGAAAACACACTTGGTAAAGGCGAATCGACTTCTATTCAAATGAAGACTACCGCAATTCCTGGCGCGACCTAACGACGAAATGTGAACGAATAGTCGCGGCATCAGGTGAGCGGTGGCTTTTATACGACTACAGCGTCTGGTGTCGATGCCGCAAAAGCTTGTCTTAGCGCCGTGAGAGCAAGAGAGCTAGCAGCAGCAACAAGCAAGATAAGCACCGAAAGCTCTTTGCTCTCTGTTAACCTTTCAGTCTGTTATGCTATTGAGCTGTTGTTGCTGCAAACTTAACAGCGACAGCGAGCCCTACATAACAGCTGATGCGATGTTATGTTTTCAAATTTATTTATGCTTGTATGTACAGACATAAGTGTGTATTAGACCCGTTAATATGCGATAGTTGCAAATCGGCTGACATCAAAATCGCACCACTTTTTTTTTTAAATTCTGGGTAAATACACTAATATACATATATGTATATACACACATATACATAATCATATGTGTCTATTTGTTAGCTGTTAACAGAATATTAACACATTATAATTGTATGTAAATATGTATGTATGTTTGTATGTATGTGTTATATAGATAGGTGAACTGATAAAATATTTTTGCGTTTCGTTCACGGAAGAAAAGTGAAAGGAGTATATTAGTTTTGTTTAACTTTTCTAGCAAATTAGGTAAATGTATATCTTTTACAGTTTTGGCGATATAGTTGTATACTCTTTTAGCCTTATCCTTTTTTTATGAAAATATATATTTTATAGCGCCTATAGGGCGCTGCAAATCTGGTACCTGCATCAGTGCCAGATGAACTTATAAATTTAATTTTGAGTCGAGAACGAGTATTATGCAGTCGATAACACACGACTTTAGCATTCATACTTGATCGTTCATAATATATTATTTATATGCACGCATGTTTGTATTTATGTATGTGTTATATAGTGTGATCATATTCCTTATCAGTTAGAATTTTTTTGTTAAAAATTTCATTAGGTCGCACAAAGTCAGACGGCAAATTGATTCATCAAAAGTAAATAAACAAAACTTGAATTTAATACAAAAAATTTGCCTATTAATTATGTATTTGCATATATTATAAAGTAAAATTATTATTAACATATAAAGCATGGAACTATTCTGATTCTTTGTTTAAAACCTTTTCGATAATTTTCAACGTTTGCGCCTCCTTGAGGAAGGTTCGATGGGTTCCTGCCACAACGTGCATATCGATTTGAGCGCTGCAAATCTATAAATTTGATTGGAATTAAATATTTTGATAAATTGAATGCATTTTTAATGCAGTTTATTTGACTACCTCTTTGAGACCGTAGTCATCCTGAGACATTATTGCATTATGTTCCGCCGATTTAATCAGCACCACATCGCTGTTCAGCTGCTTTGCTCCCTTGTAGCTCTCGGATAGAAGAAGCTTTTGCTTAAACATGCAGGCAGCTTTCTTGATCTGGAAATGAAAATATTCAATGTAAAATTAATAAATTAAATTTGATTAAATTTTTATAAATTATTTATGTTTTAATGGTTATTTTCTAATATTATTTATTTGTATATGTGATTAAAATGATGCAAAAATAAAATATCATGCAATTATTTACTCAGAAGCAAAATTTTGGGTTGAATGGACGAAATAAAGATTGGCTCAAGCCGACAAGGCTTGAATAGGCCGCAAGGATTTCTTATAAATAATTGGATATTTGAAAAGCTTAGCTTGATCCTTGACGTGGATGAGTCTCAAGAATTTCTTAAGTATCCACTCTGATCATTGATTATTTTGAAAATTTACAATTACCTAAACGGATTGGGTTAGATTGGAAAAATCTATCTTGGTTTAACCTTCGATTAAGATGGATCTCAAAGATACCTTAAGTAGTTACACTAATCTTTGAATAGTTGAAACATTTAAATTTATCCAAGGAAGTTTGCGTTTAATGAATGATGACAGGAAATTTCCCATCGATATTACAATTAATATTATTTTAAGTGTTATTTTCATAAATTCTTATCGCTTTCTTATCAATCGCATAACTTACCACGTCCTTGGTTTGTTGAGTATGCGGTGATAAAGTCTCAGCAAGTTTGTCCAATTTAAGGGTCCATGTTTCGACACCTTCCAGAACTTGCAGCAACTATATGCAAATAAAAATGAAAATATTAGAAGAAATATTTATATAAAATATATATATATATATAGAGTGTTTATACATTTACCTGATTGTAGTCCACATCGGCCAGCAGCGCTCCAAAGTAAGCCAACGTCATAGATTGCTGGCGGTTCAGATCGTCGGTTTGCTTCTTAGCCTCCTGCACGTAGCCGCTGGCCATTGTGGGAGCTCCGTCCAGCATGATGACCTTAACTCCAAAGCGGCGTTGCTCGAGCGCAACGCCAATGGCGTGGGCAAGAAGGCAACCGAATGAGTAGCCCACAATGTTGTAAGGTCCTCGGGGCTGGAGCTTTTGTATTTGCTGCAAGTAGTAGGCGGCACAAGCTTCAATGGAGTCTAGTGGCACTTGCTCTGTGCACTGCAGACCGTAGGCTGGGCAGGTGAGTGAGGCGGCCAGTGCTTCGATGGCAATGGTAAATCCTTCGATGGGCGCAAGGAAGAACACAGCTGGCTCATTGCCGGACTTCGTCGCTTTGGATTGCAGACGCACAAGCACATCCTGTGGTAATACTTCCTTGGCGAATACCTTGCGAGTTTCATCGGTCTGAGCAATGGTCGTCTGCCCCGTCTTCTTGGCACCGGAAATAGTTTGTGCCGCTGCAACTTTGTCGGGCTTTGCGGCCGTCGGCTGCGTCTCCCGATTATCAATTTGCTTAAGTGCTGTGAAGGTTAGCTGGCGAATTTCCTGGGCTGACAAAACCAGATCGAAGTTCCTCTCAAGTGTCTGCTTGATCTCGGTGCTCATGAGCGAGTCCATGCCCAGATCAAATAGTGTTGTCTTGTCCGGTATGGAGTTCACATCCCGCAGACCCATTATATTCGCAATGGTTGCTATCAGGCTCTGGCGATTCGATTGCTCCGTCTTGCGCTTCTCAGCCAATACCATGGATGCTAGCACAGGATGCGGCTGCTGCATGAATGTATCCAAGGTCTGCAGGCAGCTGCTCATGCGCTGAGGCAGAGTTCCGCCCACCACGGTGTCATTGTTGCCCATGTGCTCTAAGATGAGGCCAGTGTCGCCAATCGCGCCCCATTGGATGGCGATGCCGGGATAACCTTCGGCCTGGCGCAGTTCGCAGATGCGTTCCATGGATGAGTTTGCCAGACCATAGTTTGTCTGGCCAGGATTGCCACGACCCGAGGCCAGGCTTGAAAAGCAAATAAAGTGCTCCAGTGCTGGGCACATGCTACGCGAGCATTGATCCAGATGCATTGTGGCTAGTATTTTCGGAGCAGTTGCTATCTCAAAGTTTTTCACAGTTTGCTCCTCGAAAATTCCATCTCTGAGTATTGCGGCCAGATTAAATATGCCTCCGACCAGTGCCAATTTATTGCTACTATCCAGCATCTTCGCACAACCCACCGCCGTGGTGACATCGTTGATGTCAACGATTACGCGAACGCCACGCTCATGCCAACGGCGGATCATCAAGGATTGATAGCCGGTCCTTAGGCCCGAACGTGAATTCAAGACAATGTAGCGCGCTCCACGATTTACCAGCCAATTGGTGAGCTCCAAGCCAAAACCGCCCAAGCCGCCTACCACAATGTAACTCTTCTCCGGGTGCATATAGGTACGGGGTATGGCGTTGATGAGTCGCTGTTTGGGCAGCATCGCCTTCTGCTCCTCGTTGCGTATTTTGATGACAACTTTGCCAATGTGTTTGCCCGATGCCATGAACCGAAAAGCCTTTTCGATCTCCTGATCTGTGTAGACAGTTGTCGGTAGTGGCCGTACAGCACCGTTTCTGATGCCCTCTGACACAAGCGATACCACCTGCTTCTGCATTTCCTCCTCGCCTTCCATGACACTGTCGAGCAGGATGCCATGGAACGAGGTGTTCTTCAGGAACACAGACATACCCAGCGCACTGTTGTTGCTCAGATCGAATTTGCCAATCTCCAAGAAACGCCCATTGAGAGCCAAGCAGCGGATCGATGCTTGCAGCTTCTCCTCAGAGAGGGAATTAAGAATCAACTCAACACCTTCTCCCTTCGTTTCATTCATTATCATTTGCTCGAACGAAGTGTCACGTGAGTTGCCAATGTGGCGTGCCTTCAGCTTTGGGAAGCGCTTCAGCAAAAATTCGCGTTTCTCCTTGCTGCCCACCGTGGTGAAGACAGTCAAGCCATGGTGCAAGGCCACAGAGATGGCGGCCTGGCCAACTCCACCAGAGCCTGCGTGGATAAGGATGCGCTCACCCTTCTGCATTTGTCCGCGCACGACCAGGGCATAGTAAACAGTGGAGTAAACACAGGGCACTGTAGAGGCCTCCTCCATGCTCCAGTTTTCGGGCACATCCCAAAGAAGATTCTTATTGGCCAAGCAGTTTGTAGCTAAGGACTTGGCAGTGACCATTGCCATGATGCGACGACCACGTGAATCGCGACCAGCAAACTCTAGACCCAACACACAGTCCTGATGAGCCAAGTCGGCGGGTAAGGCATCAACACCAAGTTTTCCCGATGCCAACATGACGTCGCGGAAGTTCAGGGGAGCGAAGTACACTGTGCAGGGCTCCCATTTGTCAAGGTTTACATTTGCGCTGCGAGGACTCTCGATCCATTTCAATGAAGACAGATCTCCTTTGACCAGTGTATTGACATAAGCTTGCTCCACAGTTAGAAGCGGTTGATGTGAACTCAGAGGCAAATGTCTATAGGTGCCCCAGGCACGATTTCGGTACACATTGATGGCCAAGTCCTTGGAAATTTGATGGGCAAAAAGGGATCCTCCAAGGAGAATTTGGGTGATTCAGGGTCCTGCAGTAAATATAGGCGAATGCGATAGCCAATCTGTTCTCGCCTTAGGCAGTTTATAAAGCCCAAGGCTCCAGTACGTGGCTCTCCCTGTGCTATTACATAGACGTTAGTCTGTTCTGATAGTGATTTGCTTAGCGCAGCTTTCAGCTCTGCGATCCACTTGAAGTTCTCGTTTGAGACGCGCACAATTGGCGATGTGGTGAAGTGCTTTTCGACTACTTTTCTGGCCAGGATTAGCATGCGATCGCTGTCGTAGATCTGTTCCAAAATAGGCAACAGTTGTAGACGCTTTAGCTGAGCCTGTCCACTGGCTTTGTAGGCAGTTACACTCTCCTCCAATAGAATAAAACCAGTCTCAGTTTTAATAGTCTCAATGCAGTGCTCAAGCTGAAGATCTACTGATGAGGAATCAAAGCTAAACAAGTCCGCGGCATACAAAAAGTCGCATTGCCGCTCCACAGCAGCCTTAGCAAGATCTGCGACAACTACGCGAACTCCAGAAGATTTTAATAGCTCACTCAGTGCTGATTCATTGTTGCTGTTTGTGGCTACGGCAAGATCACCTACCAGGATTGGTTCACGTTCAATCAGCTCCAACAGCTTGACAGCATTTAGATTCTCAGTGCGACTTCCAGCTACCTCTACGCCCTTGATTTTGATTGCCCCTCCGCTGTTCTCTATGATCAGCTGCATGGCCACAGTTAGAGCATGGATCTTCGCATTTTGCTGATCACCGCGTTGATCTATGAGCTGCACATTTGGCACAAAGCAATAGCGCTCTAGGCTCGGTGTATTCTGGGTGCCCGAGCGACGTTGGGTCTGCGCTGTCTTTATCTTGTGTACCTCAACACCGCCGCACTTAATCACGGAGATGTTGCGATGCCAGTAAGCGGGCAGCTTTTGTTGGTGCTGCTTGACTAGCTCCAAGTGTCTGATCGGATCGATGACAACACGCTCGATGCCAGTGGGCACGTACAGCTCACGCGTGTTGTTGCTGAGTATGCGAAACTGTAGCATGGTGTCCATGAAGCTGATCCAATTTTCCGCCCACTGCAGACGGCCAACAACGCCCGAATTGTCAAGGTCAAGGATGCCCTGGAAGACACCGCTGTAGTCGTAGCCACGCAGTCGCATCTCCTTGTAGACATCCTTAGTGCAGAGCTTGGCTACCCCCGCGCTGCCCGGCAATGTCGGCAGACTTAGCAGCAAATCCTGCGCATTGGCAACGAGTCGCATCTTGCCCGATGCCACCAGGCTGCTTCCCTCACATATCTCGAAGGTGCTGCTGCCCTGGAAGTAGTTCACTGCCAATCTGATGGCTGCGCTCGCCTCCAGGCCCAGGATGGTAGCACGATGGAAAACAATGTCCTCAAAGACGACGGGCGTACGCTGGTAGTCACAGCCCTGCTGTTGTGCCAGCATCATCCAGGCCAGTGTTAAATAACCCGTAGCTGGATAGAGTATGCGACCATCGATTGTGTGGCCAGCCAGGAAGGCGTGCTCCTCCTTGCTAAGATCCAGCTCAATGCTCAGCTGGTTCGATTGACGGCCACCTTGAAACTTGGGATAGTTCCATTTCTGCGTATGATCCCAGCCTATCAGAGAGCTGAGCATGGGCGTGCCTCGAGATACGGGATAGCTGATTGTTTTCGATGGCGACATTCGCAGCAATTGCGGCTGACCGCCGGCTGCATAGAGCTGACCTATCTGGCTCATCAGGAACTCTGCATTGTTTGCGTGACCCCGTTGCATGAGACTCACATAACTTATTCTCGGTCCAAGGGCACGCAGTATGGAGCGGAAGAGTCCGTGCGGAGCGATTTCGACAATCAGCGCGTTCTCGGGTATGTGGCGAATGGCTTCATAGAACAGCACAGGTGAAATCAGATTGTTGATGAAATATGCTGCCGAGGCCATGCGGCTCGCAGGTGTCTCCCAGTCGCGCTCCAGAACGCTGGTGCTTAGCCAGCGCTTGGAGCGCAGCTTGGGCTCTGTGATCAAACGCTCCAAATTCTTGCGCAACATTGGCGCAGCATCCGCAATGTATTTGCTATGGAAGGCATAGCCGCCGGACTCAACAGCTCTCACAAAGATGCCCTCATCATTTAGCTTTTTGATAGCTGCATCCATGGACTCAACGGGTCCCGACACCGTGCAGTTGTCCTCGCTGTTGTGGCACACAGCACAGCAATCCGATGGCAGATGCTTGCCAATCTCTTCCCAACTCAGTCCCACGGCTGCCATTTTGCCCTTCGGCAATCCGGGAGTGTCCAAGACGCTCTTGCCACGCCAGTAAGCGGCTAACACCGTCTGTTCGGCCGTCAGGCATCCATCCATATAGGCGGCACCCAGCTCGCCTGCCGAGTGCCCAATTATGCCATCTGGTTTTATATTCAGCGCTTTGAGTAAGTCCGTCAAAGCCACTTGAACGGCAGCGATCGAGACGAAGGAGTAGAGCATGTTGTCAAAGGTCCGCTCAGTGGAGCGTGTGAGAACTTCAATCAGGTCAAAGTCCATTTGATTGAGAACCTTTAGGGTTGCATACATATTATGAAAAAAAAATAAATAAATTATCTTATTATATATTATATATACTTTAAAAGCTGCCCGACCCGGCTTCACACGGATAATGAAATTATGGTGGTCAAAGACTACCTATAAGATGATACTCTTTTGTCACTCTATTTTAAAAGTTAGCATAATATTTTCTTCTCTAATTTCTTAAGTGGATCAGATACTTTGACCTTAAACTCGATTGCGATCTTTAGTCGTCGACGTCTCTTGTATTTCTCTCTAATCTCGAAGGCGTTAGAAACGCTGTGTATTTCTAAAATTTGTATCGTCAATCCGCTGGAAAAACTGAATTTTCGTGCATGGGATCGAGACGCAGATACTCTTAGAGTGGCAAGACAATATTATTACGACGATATTTCGATACTATTGTCTGGAAACTATTTCTATCTGATCAATTGGGCATTTTAAAATAATAAAAAAAAAATAAGAACCTTTGTTTTGTTTTTAAAGACAAAGTTTTGGTAGGTTTAAATTCCTACTAAGAAATTTGTTGTAATTTCAGACTTTACGTTATCGATGTTTTCATATGGATATCTAGCGATTTAGAAAGTATTCTACAGCTATGCTCATCAGGAATAATGAAGGATTGTAATTATAAACTAATTATTCAAATTAATATTCAAAGAAACAATAAAATCTTTTCTCTTTATATAATAGTGTAGATATACATATAACTTTGCAAATGATTGTGGTCGAAAATGCGTATATTTTATAATAATAGGTTTGTTTGTATATTGTAAAATAATTCTATAAATATTTATAAAAAAATTATTCCTAAGATTACTTTACTCACCTCGGCACAATGTTGTATGGACTTGTTGAAGACCTCGATTTGCATTAGATCCTTGGCCATGCTGGCCCACTGGCTGCCCATGCCGGCGTAGACAAACCAAACGGGTCGCTGTTCCTCCTCAAAGAGCAGTACCTCCTGCTTGACGATGCCCGTTGGGCCTAGCACAGAGAAACCACGATAGGGATGCAGTGGAATGGGCTGCGAGTGAATGTCATTGATAAGCGCGAGGAACTCATCGTCATTGCGATGCTTGGCGGCTGCCTCCAAGAGCTGCTTCACTGCTTGTTCGGTGCGTCCAGAGCAGGTCACGAGCTTCAATAATGGATCCTTCGGCTTGGTGCTGAGCTTTTTCTTCTTCTCGTGTGACTTGAGAATGACGTGGGCATTGGCGCCACCAAAGCCAAACGAATTGAGACCCACAATGCCACCCTGCCAGGGCAGATTGCGGTCCGTCACTTTGAGTCGGCCCTCGACTAGAGCTGGTACGGCGGGATTAGGCGCGTGGTAGTGCAAGTTTTTGGGTATAATACCCTCTTCCATGGCAATGATCATCTTGGCCAGCGCACTCACACCCGAGGCGGGCTCAGCGTGGCCCATGTTGGACTTGACGGAGCCAATTAGCAGGGGACTGGGACGCGCAGGATGGCAAAAGAAGTTGCTCAGCATGTTTGCTTCCTGATCGTCGCCCACGGGCGTGCCACTGCCATGGGCTTCCACGTAGACCACCTCGTCGGGATTGAGACCGATCTCGCTGTACGTCTCCTTCAGCAACTGATGCTGCATGCGACCGTCCGGAAAGGTGACGCCCTGCTCCTTGAAGCCATCCGTATTGGTGCGCACATTCAGGATGGATGCATAGACGCGCTTCGCCTGCTCACTGCGCTGCAGGAACACCACGGCGCAGGTGTCGGCCCGAGCGTATCCGTTCGCGGCCGCATCGAAGGTCTTGCAGGCGCCATCCTGGCTAACGATGCCCAGGCGCAGAAACTGCAAGGCAAAGATGGGCTTCAGTATAAGATTGACGCCAGCCACCAAAGCGTAATCGCAGCGTCCGGCACGCATATCCGTGTAGGCGTGGGAGAGGGCCACAAGGGAGCTGGAGCAGGCAGTGTCGACAATGAAGCTGGGCCCCTTGAAGTCGAAGGTGTAGGAAATGCGGTTGGCGAACATGGCACGGGCACAGCCCGTCAGGCAGTAGCCATTTATGCTGCTGGGCTCCATGTTGGGTATCTCGTGCTCCGTCTCCACAAAGGAGAGACCTATGTAGACGCCGGTGCGACTGCCGCGCAGCTCCGACGGATTGATGCCCGCATCAACGATGGCTTCGTGTGTCAGCTCCAACAGCATTCGCATACACGGATCCATGAGCTCGGCCTGCTTCTGGTGCACGCTAAAAAATTTGTCATCAAACTTTTCCAAATCCTCATCTCTCATTTTGGCCATTCGCTCTGGTAAGCCAAATATGCCTGCGGATATTTACATTTATATCAGATTGGGATTCATATCGACTTTGATATGTATTGCTTACCTGCCTCCCAACGTCGCGGATCGTCAGTAACCATATCAATACCGTTAAGTAAGTTCTGTTTGAACTCTTCGACATTGCTGCTCTCCGGAAATTTTCCCGACAGTCCCGATATGACAATATCGCCCACTGTACTGGCAGCACCATTGTTTTGGGCTGTCGATTGGTCCACCCTTTTCTTACTACCCATTTTGTTTATTTGGTGCAGTGTCGTATCGGTTTAATCTGTGTGTTAATCTACAATATATTAGTCTTGAGGATCTTTTTCAAAAATTTAAATTATGAGGGTGAAGAAAAGAGCATTGAAACCAGTTTATAATAACAATTTCAGTATAATTATAATAAGTTTCAAGTGTGTTAATATGCATGTAATTATTATTATAATGTATTTAGTTATATATCCTTTATTCAAGGTATACATAATCGAAGTAGCCGAGGAAATCCTTCCACAAAGATAAATCTATTCTTAGGCTTATCTGGGTATCTATTCCATGGTATAACGAATAAATATGGTTTTGAAAAGTAAGCTATTTGGAACTTTGGTTGCATCAAGCAACAAAATATTTTGAAAGAATTTTTTGATCAGAAAAAAGATCATATTATATTAACTTTAGAAAGGGAAGTTTTCCGTCACAGAAATAGCTTACAATAAATATATAACTATTTATTTTAATATTATTATATATTAAACAAACAGTGGAGGTAATTTACTTTCATAAATTTAAATTAATAAATTTATATTTCTTTTTAAGATACTAGGTTTAGTATATCTCTGTCAACGCAACGTAATAAGTCTAAAAGCAACATATTTGAGATTAAAAATATGAACGTCTATTAAGAAACACAATTATTCAATTAACTGAATGAAACAAATTTCATTTATTGAAAACTGTTAAATAAATATTTTGTATTGCTTTTAAAGAATCGCTACGAATACATTAATTATGAATGACTAAATAAATTTACCTGAAAAGTTTGAGTACACAAAACAAAAAAGTTTTTTTAATAAATTAAATTTAAATGTCTCAACACATTTACGGAAAAAATGTTAGATATTTAAAAATATATATATTTTTAATTATTAAAAAATTAATTTTTAAGAAAATCTAAAATTGAATTAGTGGATCAAGAAATATATCTGTAATGATAATGTGTTTAAATAAAATAAAATGAATCGTGTAGTTGAGTTCATATTAAGATTTGAAAAACTTAACAGTTTCACGAAATACGTTATTGCCCTATATGAGATCTTGAAATAGTTCATAAAAATAGTAGTTTTTATTTATTTCGATGTTACAAAAAAGCAATTTGCTATGCGCAAATTGAATTTTGTAAATTTATCCAAGGTATGTAATGAAGTATGTACAGGATATCCTCGAACTAGGCACTTTTAAATTTTTGTACAGAACAATTTTTGTACAGAAGGTGTTTTAGAAAAGTTTATATTTTTTAGTCTGATTATCCTGTGTGGAAGAGTCTCAGCATACATGCTAAAGTATCTTGCTTTTAGTTTGGAAGGATATGAAACCACTATGTTTAATAACGAACTTTGTATAGGATAAATATTTTAAAATTGTAATTTGTTTTTAATTATATATTTATTTGATCCACTCAGTTCATATGTTTTTATTTCAGTTCTTCAATTTAACACATTTACACATTGTATTACGCCGTAGCCATCCAAGATAAGTAATATCTCTGAGTACAATGTGAATAATAATAAAATCAGTTTATGAAGGTTCATCGGCCCATGTGTGAAAAATCAATTTCACTTTAAAATATTCGATAGTATGTAAATGTAGTTTTAGGCATTTGAATGGAGTGCGCACATCACGAGCAAATGTCAACGGCAATAACAAATGGAATATTGGAACACGCCACGTTTTGTATGGTAACAAGTCAAGCAGTGGGGTCTTGACCTTTTCTAGTTGCTTTGAATACACTCGCACACAAATATATTTAGAAGGTTTGAATACCTCTTTTCACTGTCACTCACTTTATCTTGTAGCTTATATTTCACACCGTATATCCTTCAAGGATCTTATTGTATTTTGAGTTTGCGCTACAGGATAAATTTCGACTTTCGAGTTGATATATCCTTTTAGTCACGGCTTGATATCGTTCCGACTAGATCCGAATGCACACTGAACGCGTCGCGCACTGCAGACACTCTTTTTAAGCATTCGGTTCTGGGGGGGAGGAACGGAAGAGTTCTAAAGTCGCATACATAATCGCCCATATCCATAGCAAATACTAAGCAAATACTAATTTCGCCTATTCGTTCAAAGCTCCAGACGTGACATAAAGAGTGCGATTGAATTGCGACCAAGTGGCGATCGCGCACCACTGAATAATTCATTGTTATGCTAACAAAACCTTTCAGAAATTCAAACAGAAATTGCGACGCACCGACAGCAGGAGAAGCAGGACAGGTGTGTGTACACCAAACAGTATATCTACCAGTACACCAACCGGTACGGGTGTACGCCGTATACCGGTGCGTATGCGTGTTGTGCTAAAAACCCGTGCTCATGCTTACGAATTCATGCTCGTGTCTCTATGCCCATGCCCCCTTAATTAGTCCAGGTGTGTGTGTGTGTGTGTGTGTGCCACTAGCTTTGGCAACGCAATGTTGACCCACTTTAATAGAAAAATGCCAAAAAAATAATTAAAATTATCACGACAAATGTAAAACTTCTAATAGTTGCCGGGAGCTCTGCAGGCGAGACGATAGAGCTGCTTCTTCGTCAGCTTACGCTTCTTGCTTTTCTTAGGAGCGATTCGTTGTTTGCAGACAAATTTGCGCCGCTTTTTAGCACTGGTATTCGGTTTAAGGACGCCATTTCGAGGGTCCTTCAACTATGGGAATATCATAGAATGCCGATAAATCATCCGAGATCTAGTAACTGCATATAGTACTTACAGTTTTGGCCAAGCGCTTGACCACATGTCGTTCGTGCTCCTCAGCGAGCTCTTGTTCGTCTATTCCTTGGTTCGATTTATCCCCCTTCTTTGTACGCAAGTTGAAGGGCATGCGAATGCGTTTGTCACTCAACAAGAGTAGACCAAGGTTGGTGCCAAGCTCCACGGAAAACTCCACTGCCCGCTTGAGTGAGCCAAATGGACTGATAATATCGTCCATGACAACGTCCTGTATCTTCTCACACAGCGCATCGATGGACGTGCCTGTGGAAATAGCATTGGGATAAATCTATCGCCATCTAACCATCTACCTCCATACTCACATAGATCTGGCTGACGACTTAGCAGGTCCAGCACGTACGGCAACAAAGACGTAGTATTAATTTCCATTCGAAATTGTTTATCAAAAAAATATATGTTATAATTCCAAAAATTTACTTCCCTGAGTCCCTACTGTATGCTATGTTTAGGTCAGCTGTACGTAAATGAATGTATTTTCTCAAGGTTTACTGAGAACGTTTGTGACAACCATTTTTGTGACAAGTTTTGAAAATTTTCAAGTCGTACTATATTTATTTTTAGGATACTCCAGACGCAAAAGGTTGTTAAATGATTGATTTTTAATTATCATAAATAATAAGTTTTTATTCATTGCTATTTTGGCAGTTAGATAAGAACATTGTGCAATTAGACAATTTTATTAATAGAAAGTTTTTTATTTTGTTATTTTTTTTAATGTATTCATATATTTGTACAATCATATATCCATATGCAATGAGTTATGTTAGTTTACATTACAATTTACATTATATTATTATTTTTTTTTTATTTGTTGCTATTTTATTTATTGTTTTTATCTTTTATTTTTATATATAATATATATTTTTTTCATATTTATATAAGTTCTTTTTATATTAAAATTTTCTATATATATATAAAAAGTTTTTATAAAAAGTCAATTTTTTTTTTTTGAAATTGTCTAATTATATATCCTTCTTACAATTTTTTATTATTATTCTTATTATTGTATTTTAACTATTTTATTATTGAAATTATTTTCTATTTTTTTATTATTTATTAAATTTATGTTTTTAATTTATTGTACTTTATTTAAATTTTGTTGTGTTCTTATTATTATATTCTATATATTTATACATAATAAAATACAAAATTTTTTCTATAGCTCAAATTGTTTAAATTGTAAATCCTTTCTACATTTTAATTTATTTATTATTTTCGATTATATTTTTTATTATTACTTTTTTATTTTTTATTCTTTTATCAAATTTTATTTTATTAAAATTTAAATTTATAAAAAGTTGTATACATTTGTTAATTTTTATATTTTATATATTTTTTTTAAATTAGTTTATATACAATCAAAAATTTCAGCCTATTCATCAAATTGTGTAATCGCAAATCATTCTTACGTTCATACATTATTGATTACATACTATCTGTTAAAATAATATTCTTGAGGCTCTATTTGATATTGAAGCTTACAAAATTGTCTCATTTTTTGAAATTGTCTCATATTTGACTTATTTTTAGCCTCTTTCAAAATCAAATTTAACTATAACTATAAATAAAATTTTTTGAAAAGGACGACAATTTTTTTTTTAAAAGTACGTCAATTGTACAAAAACATTGAAAGTATTTTACGTAAATCGAAGTTCAATGTTTGTCTACGTAATAAACAAACAAAAAAATGGAAAAAACAATAATATTAGAATATTTGATGGCAAAAAATTCGTTCACCTCGAGTCCATAATTCATAGTACATTTTGAGGGACTTTAGTCTAGCATTATTATAATTATCAGCATCATTGTTATGATTGTTATTAAGAATTGTATTTTGTCTAATTGCCGCCAGTTGCGACAAACTCTCGCAACTTTGTTGGGTCACGATCTACACCAAATATTATTAGGCACGTTTTTGTAGCGGGTGCATTTAGATGATAAGGATCTTAAGAATAATCAGTTTGTTGTTGATGCTGGACCTAGTAGCCAGCTCAGTGATTTCCATTTGCACAGTTTCAATAACCTTCAGTCAGGTACGTCCGTTGTATTGTCATTACCCTAAAAACGAGGCCAGCAATGGAATAGTGGGGCGATTATATTATATTTATATTCCCTTAAATGGAAGTAAAAAACAATAACCAAAATATATATTCTTTTTGATGTCTAAAAGGAATCAAAATATGTGAATGTGAAGCTCAAGATAAGAATGTATTTGGCTATATAACAGGTGAATAAGTTCCCTATCAATGCTTAGGGCGTCTGCATGGCCACAGCAACAACGACAAATTATGAGCTATAAATAAAAGGTGAGAATAGTTGTGAGAGACAGGGTTTCAGTAGTTTATACCCTGTATATACCCTACGAACCAACATGATGCAGCTGCATAAAGTCTTTTGAATTTGTCTTAAATCTCGGTGCTGATATGATATGACTCTAATTCTAAAACCTTTTGGCTATAGAAAACTGGGATAGCCGGAAATAATTTTATGTCCATCATATACGCCTTTATTTAACTGTACAGGGCATCAAAAGAAAAACATCACCAGACCAAAACAAAGACGCGTGCTGCTACTTTTGATTGCGCTGGCAACAGCAGACGAGGATTGCTTCCAGTGCGCCTTGACCTTGTTTGGGTGATAACCGTGCCACCGTCGCACATTTAGCCCGACACACGACTATCTGCCGTTGCGGACACATGAGAACAATGTGATTAGCTCCAATGAGCCGCGTGCCAGCGGCTATTGGTGATAACTGATAACGCGGCGATTGGTTAGTCAGGCTGGCGCTGACACCGAACTGGACCTACGGAAATTTACTACAAACAAACCAAAAAGCAGTGTGTGTCACGCGCAGCTTTACAGATACATGCATACATATAATATATATTTGTAAGTGTCTATATATATGTTTCATTCGCATTATCTGCTGAGGGCGTGCGGATGAACTTATTGTATATATTTATATTTCGTATTTCGGCTACTGCTACAGCTGATATATCACATTTGCCTGCATGTTTGATTGAAATCACGCATACGACGAGTTGCCCTTGGGAATGCAGCCTGTCAGAGAATGTTCACATATAAATATTTTTAATTGAACAAATAAGAACGTTGCAGGGCATTACCGAATACAGAAACATCATTCACAACTCAAATACTGCCATATTGACAATTGGTATATACTTATATATTATTTTTATACAAATTTATTAGAGGATGTCAATAGTAATTTAGTCGTTTAATTTTGACCTAGAAAAGCTCTTAGTTTTATCCGATTTATTATGCCCCCATTAGGCATATATATTATTTTTATACAAATTTATTAGAGGATGTCAATAGTAATTTAGTCATTTAATTTTGAGCTAGAAAACCTCTTAGTTTTATCCGATTTATCATGCCCCATTAGGCATAAATATGACCGACATATCTTTTTGAACTTGTGTTGTCAATGCGAGTATCCATTTCGAAATTCTGAGATACCGGAAAATGAATTTTTTAATTTTCCGCGGATCGAGAAAATCTTGACGCCTCATAATTTTAGGATATATACGAGTATATGTTTCAAATTTCAAGTCTCTAGTTTCAATAGTTTCGAAATGGTTTGCATTCATACGGACAGACGGACGGAGCAAGTTAGATATACCAATACACACTTTTTACTTTCGTGAATGAGTATAAAAATGTATGCTTTTTAGCTTTAGATTGTCGGCATGGCTAGAGCAGCTAAATATATTATAAATATATGGTAGAATGCATGTTTGATTGAAATCACGTATACGACTTGGTGCTCCTACAAGAGATTAGACAAATATATAATATATATATATTCATATATATTCACATTATGTTTAGGTTGATATTCATCTGTTTTTGAATTTTGCTGATGCCAGACAAATATATGTATATAAATATATATATGTATATAATTTAAATATCACGCATGCGACCAGCCTCTTTTGAAAACATTATATTATATGTACATATATATTATTTATATATACATATATACTTAATTATATATATATCTCCGTAAATTTGTATTTATATGACATAATTCTTTAATTCGCATTATCAGCTGGCGGCGTGTGGCTGCACAGTTCATGTTTATCAGGGATATTTCACATTTCAACTATCACAAATTCGTTTGCATATCACGCATACGACTAGTTGAGCCTAGTATTACAGCTATGCAAGAGAATAGCCACAAATATATATCTATGTGTAATTAAGAGTCATTAACAAGCTCTGCCAGCACAGCTGCTATAATATATTCCAGCATATACATAGATTGTATTGAAATTACTTATACGACCAGTTGCCCTTGAAGATGCAGTTCGATTGCTGATAACAGCTGATAATAGCACGAGCAGCTGCAGAGCTTAAGCTTTTCACGGTTACTTAAAGGTGAGTTTAAATAGCCGCTTGGCGTCTACGTCAGGGGCTTAATAGTTGAACCTCAGGCTAGTGGTGCTGTGATGCAAATTCACTCGAAGCACAAACACTTGCGTCACAGTTCGCTGTTCAAAGTTCTCTCAACGCAAAGGCAAATAACTTACAATTTGAGTATAAACACAAATTTGATTGAGATAATATTTTATTTTATTTCATTCCAGGCAGGACACACCCGTGCAAAAAAAAAAATTTGTTTAGAGATAGCTTAAGAGTTAAAAATAAGTTAATTCTATTAAATGTTTAGTCTAATAATTTATAGTATAGATAATACAATTTTTATTTCTTTGAATAAAATTTTCTAATTGCAAATAAAATTTATTTTTTTGTTTTTTATTTTAAAATATTTTAATAATATTCAATATTTAGTCTAATAGTCTTTACTATAGATGCTGGATTATATGATTACTTCGATACAATTTCGATGCAAATTTTCTAATTGGAAATGAAATTTCTTTCTTTTAATTTCTAATTCTTAATTTTGTGTATACACATACATATATACTATGTATTTGTATATGTGTACATGTATACATATTTATATATATGTATGTATATATGTAGATATGTTTGTATGTACATCTCGACATGAGGTTCAAGCGAATATATTTATTTTAATAGATTCCGTTTGACGACAAAAACGCACCACACAAATTCAAACAAAAACAACAAAATATACAGACCGGGCCAGACTTGAGCATTTGGGTCAATTTATAAATTAAAATCACGATTCTCAGATAATTGCGCTTTCATTTGTTGCAGCTATGCCTAGATGGGCACGAGTTCAGCTGCCAAATAATTAACAGCAAAAGTAGAAGACAGCTCCTCAATTTCATTATAATATATTGTGTAGCATGAACTAAACACAATTGGGCATAAATTAAGAAGCCTAATTCGTGTAATGATGACAATCGCAACTTTGCGACAGATATATAATGTTAAATAAACTTAGTTTACATGTCGAGCCTATTCAAATATTTTCGCAGTTTAGGGCATGACTGTGAAATACCCTTTTGAAGAAGGTTACTGAACCGAAACAAGGCTGAACTTCTATTTCTTTGTTTGTTTATATCTAGCTTTGAGTGGGCTATCGTCTCGATAATTCTAGAGTTTCGAGTAGTTCCCTAGAAATTTGTAGTCTTTTTTATATTTCTTATGCACATTTCTTATATTAATGAGTTTAAAAAAGGTTTCGTTGCTTCGATCGGTCTGAAATTATCCTGTTTCAATTCGGTATCTACAATTTTCTTTTAACATTTTTGGCATGCATCGTATTAAAATTTGTCTATTACGTTGTTCCTGATTTAACAAAGTAAACAAAAGTAAAGACTATTTATTGTTTATTTCATATTTGTCCTACTGAAACTTTTACTATAACAAAATAGAAGTTTAACCATACATTTTGTATATTGTCTATTACTAAGTATTATATTATATGTATTATTATTATATATTTTTTATATTCATATTAATATTTATGTGTTATATATTATTTTCAAATTGAAATAAGTTCAGTTATTATATATTTTAAGCACCTTTTTTTTATAAATTTAATATTACAAAAAATCCATTGAATTGATAAATTTTTTTAAATGAATTTAAAAAAAAAATTGCGACCATTATATTATATAAAATTATACTATCATATAATGAAAATGTACATGGAGCCCAAAGTACTGAAAGTTTTATTTATATAAGACATTTAAAGTTGATAAATTTTTGACTGCAGCGACATTTATTTTAAAAGATGACAAACAGAAATTCAAATTAATTTGCTGAAAGGCGAGACAAGCTGATTGCAAGATGTGATGGCTGATAAGAGCTATGGATGCTAACTAATACATGCAAATTTGCAACGAGCAATATGTTTGAAAAGGTCAATCATAAATACCATAAAAATGTGCATAGTCAGTCACCTTGTTGTACGGGAAATATATATTATGCAAAAGGATCTAGGAACAACACAAACAGTGAATCAAAGTTTCTTATATAGCTATTTTACGACTAGGCTGAGTTGAAAATATTATTAAATTTAAAATATAATTATATATTTATATTTATATATATATTTTTTATTAATATAAATTGATAAAAGCCAAGGAAAATATTGAGTTATGAAACTTTAACATTATAGCATTTCAACATTTTATGGAAATGTTTCTGAACATTTATGTTATGCATTTCTCTGTTAATTAACTTGAGCTTAGGTAGAGGAAAAAAACCCCTGTTTGATTGCTGAGCTGATGTTTCTTCGACATACGTAGGACATTCTATAATAAAAATATATAAAATATATTGTATTCGTTTAAGCAAACTCAGCAACATAGTTATAATTAACATTACATTGCATAACATTGTTCTTCATTAAGAGATAGCTAAACAATTGCAAATATATTTAATGTGTACACGTGCTATAAACGACCCCAAGCTAGAGGTGATTAACCTAAGGCGCTGTAATCAAGTAAATCATTTGGGTTAATATCCCCTTAAACATAAAACGACGTAATCAGCTATAAACATTGATTTAGCTAATGTTTTTAACATTTTAAATCATAGTTAATTAAATGTTTGTTTTTAAGTTTTTTATCGAAAATGTAATGAAATATATTGTATTATGCTTACATTCAATTTTAAATAAAATATATACTAGAGGCGATATAAATAATCTGCAAAGCCTATCCATATCCTTTTTAAAGAGCAAGAATTAAGTATCCAAATAGCATGATATGTAATTCTGTAAAAACTAAATAAATTAAATAAATATAAAATCATTCTATCTGACTTATAGAACAGCTGTCAGGGAAATGCTATGCATCTATGTAGTATTTATTATTACTGATAAAAGTATTGCATACATTAGGGCGGTATCTGAATATACATACATATATTTGATTTGTGCTCACATTCAAGAGTTTTCTCTTTGTTTTCAATAAGAGTACGAATCTGATAAAAGAGTCATGAATTTTCATATTAATTAAAAAGAATCCTGTATTTCCATGAAATTTCACTTAATAAAATTCTAAATAATAAAAATTGAATAATAATTATTATATTTAAGAAAAAGTATTTAATATTAATTTAAATAATATATTTTTTCATTACATTACATTATTCAGAAAACAATTATTGAGATGGTTTGCGGAGTACGTAATTGGCATATATAGTCCTTAAACCCGTTGCAGGAAACTGCTTTCATGCACGGGCCTGAGGAATGAGTTTCCTCAATATTCACACAATTTTGTGAGGAGCTTCTGATTGGCGGCTTATTTTCACACCAATGCTCAAAACTTGGTTTCCTGCCGGTCGACATGGAAACGTAATCCCCTTCCGTCGCCAGATCGTTCAAGTCCACCCAATACTTTGTACCGTGGGACATAGTATTCTGTCGATGCTTCTGAATTTCGTACAGCGTCTCTATATTCGACACACTTATTAGTTCCGCGCCTATCCTATGGCAATTGTGTAGCGCCGAGTACCAGGACACCGACTGCGGTTCTTTTGCATAATAATATTCAGATCTGATTTGCTCGAACACCGGTTGCGGATAGAAACTGCTCGGTATGCCAAACATATGCGTTATATTCACTTTTGGTCCTGCAAAAAAGAAACTATTATTATTGATCTTATTTCTATGTATTCTATTCATTTCTTAAATGCTATAAGAGAAATACATACCTTAATAAAACAGAAAATACTAACTATACATAAATTATATTATATATCGAATAATTTAATATAAATATTAAGAAGGAATACCGCCTTCTGATATCCTCACTATATATCTCCTGATGTAATATATTTTAAAATACTGAAATGTGTTAATTTTGATTTAATTCTGTTTTAGATTCTGATTCTGATAATTTTAAGAGCAGGCATAGTTATACAACTAATGTGATGAGCAGATCAAAAGACATTTTATAATTATTAAATTAAACTCACCTTCAATGCTAGCCCAACTTACAGATATGCTGATAAATATACATATTTTAAACAGAACAAACGTCATAGCTCGACACATTTTAAGACTTCTGCTCTCTACGAGGGTTCTTTAAGGTATGATTTCACATTTTTTAATCAGTTATAATTAATTGTGCCGCATTAACTTCAAAACCACAATTGAGGTAATCATCGTCTACTTCTTCCTCTTAAAGATTGAATCATGCTTTCAGCACACTTACCCAACATAAAGTTTTATAAACTAAATTAAATTCATAGTAAAAGCAAATTTCTTTGCGAAACAACTAAATTTATTTAAACAGAATTTAATGTATTTACGACAAAATAAAAAGAAAAACGAAAAAAATTGTGTATCTTCAGCGTGCCGAAGATTTAATACTCTTACAGTCAACTGCAATTGTGATTTTTTCAGATGAGATAAAATAACATATTTATATATTTTAAGGAATTTTAGAATGAATACTTATATAATTATAATAGATACAATGTTTGATAGAATTTAAAACAATAAAAAATATAGATTTTTCTTGTATATGGTTAAAAAACATATATAATAAATGATTATCTAAAAAATAAATATAATATTTTGTTCATGTTCATGAGCATATAAGATTTCGTAAGTATATATTTCTTGAAAATTTCGATCGTTCGATGTAGAGAAAGCATTATAATAACATAAATCAACTTGACATTAAAAGTTAAGAAACTAGTTGGCACAAAAACAGGCAGACGAACAAATATGGTTGAGTCTATTATATAAAAAATCTTCATATAGAATATATATACATATATATATATATATATATATATATATATATATATATATATATATATATATATATATATATATATATATAAATTTATTTATTATTATTATTTACATTTATTATTACATTTTATTATTATTATTATTTTAATTACAAATTTGTGTACAGCAGATTTAAATAAATACATAAGAAATACTTTAAGTGCATATATAGCTGTATATATATATATGTACTTTATATCTTGTATACATGTATGCATGTACATATTTGCATACGAGTATGGTAAGGCACATTCCCATTGAGTAAGAAGTAAATGCTCTAGTCGGCGATGCACGACTAGTAAATACCCGGAAGGCCGTGTCGTGTGATTATAAAAATTGGTTTGGTATTCAATTAGATTAGATTGACAGTTCTATATAGTTTAGTATGAGGTCTATAAAACTATCGATAATTCTTGCTCTTGAAACCGGCTAAAAAGGTATAACATAAAACGTTTAACATAAATTTTAATTAATTTAATGTAAATGAAAAAATCTATCGATGATATACGAGAATCTAAATACGTAGTTACCAGAACAAACGGACATACAGATATATAGGTAGAGCCAGAGTAAAATGGCTATTAATCTTGATCAGAAATATAAACATCATATATATGTATATACATATCTATAATTCTTACTTTTGAAATGTCTAAGATATACATGAATTTAATAAGAATTAATTTAGTTTAATATCAATTTCAATCGTTAGATATCGATGATTGAAAACCATCTTATAATGAGTGTTATATAGGATAATCTAAGTACGTTTCAAATTACTAAAACATACAGACGGACAAACTAGCAGACAGATAGAGCTAGCGATAAGTCTTGATCAGAAACATAAATACCATATATATACAATATAGAGTCGACTAACTGAAACATAAGGAATCAAACACGCCTTCCCATGGGTTATTGCTTACACAACATTCTGCCTGACTTAACCACATCGAAGCCAAGATAAGGTAATATTATTAGATGTAGAGAGCTTTAATCAACTTGTTTGCCCTCCTCTCGATTGCGCTTGAAGGACACGGAATGGATGAGTAGCGGAGGCAGATTGCCTCGCAGCATTTGGAGGCGCTTGCTCTTGGGTGCCCCGCGCAGCTCGTCCTTGGAGGAGGATGTCGAGGCCATTGATGTCGATATGGAGGCCAACGACGTGGAGCTGGGCAGAATTTCGGTGCTTTGAGTTAGGAGCATATTGGATCGCCGGAAGTAGCGCGGCATGGAGTAATCATCCTGTGAGGCACGCGCCGCATTTGCGTTCTGTATGGAGTAGAGACTCTGCGATACGCGATACTTTTCAATGGTCGGCGTGTCCTCGTAGTTCTTCGGTAGATTGCTGAAGGATATGGAGGGCACCTCGGGCGTCATGCTGATCTGGCTGCCAGTGCCCGTGATGGCGAATATGTCCGTATCGCTGTCCGCCACGAACATGTGAGGCACGCTTTTGGCTGCTCGAAGTGTCCGCTTGGGCGTGGAAGAGAGGCTGCTCGTGCTGGGCAACAGATGGGGATGGCGATCGATGAGACGGGGTCTCAAGATAACTTCATCCATGTCCTTGTCATCCTCCTTCTCTTCTTCGGCAATGGGCTCGAACTTTTTCGGCGTCAGTGTTTGACTGCCCTCCGGCGAGGACTCCGACGGGGCCAATGTAAACGTAATCCGTTTCTCCGATGTGGCTGCTTCGGTTGTGCTTGCCTCGGCTTTTGTTGAGTCGGTGGCATCGGCCTGTAGACCAGCTGTAATTAAATAAGTTATGGAGAATATTAGTTGAAAGCTTTAACTTCAAATTACAGGGTATAGTTGTTGAAAATATAGAAGAACTAAGCTCAAGCTATAGCAGTTTCAAATAAAAATAACTTATGCACATTGAAAGAGCTTAACTTAAGGGGCATCTTAACTTAATATAAATCTATGCAACAAGAAGAAGAGCTTAGCTTACTTATATTTTTTAATCTATATATCTTATAATCTATCGCATTATATCATTTCATACAATCGCCGTCACTTAATGTTGACAATGGAATATATTTAAAGTACGATCTAAAGTATTATATAAGAATGGAGAAATGTTTGTGATTTTATTAAAATTATTGACACGGATTAAGGCTAGGGTTATACTTAACAATATCACAAGCAAACGAAAATATAATAGTTAAAGCTTAATCCCTCAGTTCATTGTTACATATAAGGTATCTCCTAGTCAGGTACAGCCGACTCAAAAACTTGTATTTACACATATTACAAATATTTATTAAATAGAAAATGAGCTAATAACAACAATAAAAGCTAGTAAAAATGTTGCAGTTGGGTGACACAGACTACCTAATACTTGTTCTGGATTCAATGGAGAATTTTAAGACGGCGTCTGCAGTAACCTATCTAGCCAATTTTTCAGTTCCAGCTCTTAAACTTTTGAAGGTATCATATATATATTTTAATTTATATATAAATCAATAGAGAAGACTTTAAACAAGACTTATTCGTTAAATTTTGATAGGGAAAGGTCTAGGTATCTAGGTGTTTCAAGTTTCTAGACTATAGGGAACATACGGACAGACGGAAGAATAGAGGGACGGAAATTGCACAAAGCCAATATACTCTTTCATATCATGAATGAATATAAAAATTAACTTAAATATAATACATTATCAAATAAGCTTTGAAACAATCTACTATATTCCTACTTAAGCTATTGATTATATGAGAGGTATTTCTCTCGAGTATTATTATTTAATGCTTATTCATATGCAATGCAATTATTGAAATAACGGACATTAATTTTCTTATCGACTGAAACTTTCTTGTTTGTTGTAAGGCTCGTCAATAAGTAGTCTACGTCAATGAGTAAGCAATTTACTGCTATATTATTAAAATTTCAAGCTATGTGATGAAATGAGAATAATTGCTTAATTTTACAGCCTGCTAAAAACTTAATCGCTCACGACTTTGTGTTTTATTATTAAAAAATGACTAACATTTAATTAAAGTTAGATTGTTAGTTGCGAAACAACTGAATCGTCAAAATCAAAGATTTAAGATTAAGTCGGCTTCAAAAAGTTTAAAAGCTTTGAGTGCTAATGGAATGGAATGCGTCTTGAATCTTAAAACAGAATTTAAAAGTTCTAAAAATATATTAACAAATTAGGACTATGTATTATACTACTTGTATGCTTAAATCCTGTATCAAATCTAAGCCAATAAAGAAACTTAAAAGAAAAATATTTTAAATATAATTCTCTGAATGAAAAGAGATTTATTTGTCTTTCAATTAAAAATGAAAAATAGAAAATGAATTCTTTAAATTCTGTAGTATATTATAAGATATATAAGAATGAATGGCAAATTAAATTTACTAAAGCTATACAGATTCACTCAATATCTACAGAGCAATTATCATATAAGTTCTTGCTTGCATTTAGCTTATGTCAAAAGAAATTAAATAAACAGAGAAAACCTAAGTTAATATACTTTTTTTTGTTGTTTTTGTATATATAGAAACAAATATTATATTTATAGGTATAAACATATAAGTATATAAACAGAAACAAGAGAAGAAAAGAATTCCTATCACCTTATCAGGGCACAAATTTTATTACCGGTTATCAGTAGAGCAAACAAGGCAAATGAGAGGGCCACAGTCATGCCCAGTTAACAGATGCCCTGTATAGTATTCTACTTTTTCGTAATCATATATAATGTATATAAATATATATATGTTTTATTTATATGATATATAAAATCTTTTAGGTTGATTTGAAGATCACGGCCATTTCATAAATTTTGCTTATCAATTTTTCTGGGATTTGAAGTCGCTTCCAATAAAGAAAAAGTCTTAGTCTGTATTCAATATATAGGAACTTTGATAACCTTTAAAGACTTTAATCAAAAACAAATTGCGAATATTTTGAAATATAATGGAAATGGAACAATATTAAAAATAATAAACTTGTTCGTTGAGCTGTTCTGATGCATGATAGCGAAGGCAGCGCTTTTTACATACATTTCTAAGCCCGTTACTACCTATATATTCTTTCAATGAATAAGATTATAACAAAAGAGATTTACTATAGACATGATGGAATCAAGTAACAAGTCGAAAATGCCTCCTTTGTCATATATCGTATACATTTTTATTATACCCATTATTACGCACTTTGCATGAGTACAGGGTAAAAAATAAAAACAAAACAGAACTGATTTACGTCCTACACTTGTACAGAGTTGATAGGAACATTGGCGATTACGAAAAAAAATTAACCTTATCTATTGTGGTGCATAAGGTAACAGAAGAAATTCTGTTTTCAATCTTAATGCTACCACTTCGACATTCGGCTTCAATGAATTATACTGTCTAAAAATGTGAACTATGTATTCCAATTTCTGTTCATATATAGTTGATTAAGCATTAGGTCGATTCTAGATTCTGGTTTATATATATGAAAGCATATGAGTCAAGATCAGCAAAATTGCGTATTCATTCAGATATCAAGAATTCGTCACTTGGTAGCCCATATCAAGAGAGAACTTTTGAGCCCATAAAAGCATAAAGTAATGCATAATAAAAAGATTTCCGTTGGTTTATACCGTATACGGAAAACTTTATGCATACATATATCATTATTATCATTAACATGATTCATTGCATTTTCTTGACTTGATAATCAGATGGTAAGATAAAATGGTTGCTGTAATAACTTTCAGAATTTTCAAATATATCAGAAATAACTAATGGCTATAATTAATTGTTAGTTTAATTTCCAGATGATTCACAACTGCCCAAGTTTTTCCATACTCATCTTCGAAAAAATGGGTATTATACAAGCCCAGCTACATTGGGAATTTTTAACTCAATTCCACAATTAAAAATAATCAGAAATTTCTTAAATATAGCTAAAATTATTGAGATTCATAAAAGGCATAAGTTTAATTTGTGTTTAGATTTATGGTTTTTGAATTTTCATTTTTAAGTTTTCATCAACTTTGATCAACTTTAAACACATCAGCTAATCAGGTTCCAATATATGTTATATATATATACGCATGTGTGTGTGTGTGTGTATGTTAACATTACAAGGTCTAACAATGTCCATGATGGAATACACAGAAACTTAAAAAGTAACAATACGTGTAAAAATAATACTACTAAATGCTAAACTGTTGGTAAATATTTTCATTGTCGACTTGTCGCTTCTCACTCTTTACTGGCTGGTTATCAATACTTATGGCTAATTAGTAATAATATTAGGTCACATTTTGTGGTGTAGGTACTAAGCGAAAGTTCTTTTTTCCATATACATGTGTGGGTATATATGTGTCTGTATAAGTGTGTATGTATGTAAGTATCTTTGGCACAAATACTGCTACTGCTACGGCCACAGTTTGGAATTCGTATTTTTGGCTCGCTGCTCGATGCTCGCTCTACTCAGCTCAAGTAGAACTTCACCTTGGGCGCACCGCCGGAGATGATGCTACTGCTGCGCGTGGTCTTACCACTAGTCTTGCCACTGCCACTAACAATTTGGGCTTGGCTGTGGCCATCATTACCTTCGAGGCGGCGCAAGAGGCGCTCCTGTTCGCTGAGCCGCGGCGTGGTGGGCGCCTCCTTGTTGGGCGAATGGATACCAGCCAGGAAGGTCTTTGTGCTGATGCGATTCAGCTTGGTCGGCTGATGATCCTGGAAGATCTGCGAGTTGGCAAACACCGCCAATATCTCCGGTCCCAACATCGGCACATTCGTCTGGGTCACGCGCCGATAATCCTCCTCATGAATTTTGGCGCTGTGTAAAAATACATCAATATTGAGTACAGATAATTGAAAACTCTACAATAAACAGCAAAAACTGCCAATGCGATTGGCAAATATTCTATTCCCGCTAGCCCTGTGATCAGTGCCAACATTGACCAAGCCAGATTCGCAGGCAAATCAATCAAAGCTGACAAATTATTGCGCGTCGAGTTGGCGCTTTGTTTGCCGTATCACTTAGTACCTCATTAGGCCCGAGTTGCCGCGGCCCAGTGGCTGGTCACAAATGGGCTGTGGAACTGTCAAAAGATGATTGTTGTCTTGCACAGTGGGCTGAACACGTCCAATGATGGTGCCTTGCTTCTGGGACGCCAGATACTCCTCATCCTCCTCGGCATTATAATTGGCTGTAAAGCAATGTAGATAAATAATATGAGAAGAACTTTTATCATTATCATTATCGTTTATCTTTTGCCAAGTTACAATTGAAATCTGTTTTATAAACTCAACAACAATTTGATTTATATCTAGTTATAATCATTTAGTCACCAATCCATTCAATTATTTTCATAATTAATTTGATTTCAATCAAATCTATCAAGTGTTTTTTCTATTTTTTTCGCAAACGTTTAAATGCCAATCACGTCTTGCCATGTCTCTCTCTATATCTCACTCTCCCTCTTATTCTCTTTGCCAGTCAGTACTCAGTTGCTCTCTCTTCTTCTCTCTCTCCCTCTGACACTAAAGACTACATTGTCTACGTCTGTCGCATAACTTTACGACTCAAATGCGAAATACACACGCACACCACCACAAAAGTATGTGTGTGTGAGTGCGTGTGTGTGCGTGCATGTACATGGCAACACGTAGGTAAACATGCACCGGCTAGCCCTCAACTGTCCAACGAAAAAAAAGATGAGGCTCCCCAGAGTTGTGAACTGCAAAACAAAGCTACATAAATGTAAATTGAAACTTACCGATTGATTCATCATAGCAAAATCGCTCCTCAAAGCAGTTCCAGTAACAATCTTCCAGGCAGCTGAAAGGTGTTTGCGTGCGAAAGGGAGCGGGAGGGGCGATGGAATTCAAATGTTAGCAGTAAGTGAATAAAGCGAAAATGAAATAAAATAAAATACAAAAAAAGTTAAGGTCCGCTTACTTCTGCAAACAGCGGCACATTTTGGAAAACTCTGGAACAACTTGAGGCGTAGAAATAACTGTGTTTTATCCCGTTGCGGAAGGTTTTCGCTTTGTTGTTAGTTATTTCTGCTGTTGTTGCTGCTGCTGCTGCTGCTGAAATAGTGAAGAAAATTACATTTATGTTTCGTCGTAGAATGCGTGTGATTTATTGGCGCAGCGTGGAGCGTGGAAGCAGCTTGGCGTTTTATCGGCAACTGAAGTGGTTGTGGCCAAATGTATCTCGCCGATAGCATAATGGCGCTCTCAACAGCCGAAAGCGAGCGCCATGGAGCGAGAGGGAGAGCGCCAGAGAGCGGAGTTTTCAGCTGTCGCACCTGTGTACGTTAATCTGACTCAGATTCGGAGCGCCTGACTGACTGTGACTCCGCTCAGCAAAGATCGCGATATGCGGCGAGAGCTTTGATTACGTTTCGTGGCCGTGTGCTCATTGCCGACGCGAAGTGCGCACAAGTCGGAAGCGCAACTCCGAGTCATGAGTTCGAGTTTTCGGAGAGAGCTCATGCTGATCGAATGAGCGCGTCAATGAGATTGCGAACGTGACCAAGAGAGAGTGCGCACGCGAGCGAAAGAGAGTGGGTGTGTATGTGTGTGTGTGTATGTAGACTTCACACTGCGTTTCGTAGCTTACACGCGCAAACACTCAATCGGGTACTCGTCTTGACGCAGTAAAAGCAATAACGTAAATGTGCTCTCTGTCACCGTCATTTCGCCCAATACGTTTGCACAGAGTAGCTGACTATAAAATACTCTGTACTTAAATCAAATTAGCAAAACTAACATTTTCATTATTTTATATAAATTGTAAAATAATAGAAACGCTAGAAAGATCTTATTGCATTTTAAAATTATTAACTTATTTTTATGAAAACTGATTTAAAACCTAATGATTAAAATGATTCTATATATGTAAAATATATTACCAAAAAAAAATGTAATTTTAATTGATAAATTTAATATACTTTCATCTGCAAAAGAGGAATTGCTTATCAATTTGTATGGCGAAAGGGTATACGAATATGAGGCATAATAATTCAAAGCTTATTGCCTGATAATTCTGGTTTTGCAATTGTTAAAAGCTGCCTTAAAATATAATTGCAGTTTATTTTCTTTTATATATGTACATATGTATATGAAAAGATATAATTAAAACCATTCATTTCCTTTGGTTAGGCGATAAACTCAATAATTTAATTACTTAAAGCCTGTTTCATTCGAATATATTTATGTATATATATCACTTATTATTTATATATATGATATATATTATATCTTTATATGTATACTGTCGTACACATGTAAAACTGCTATATATTTACGCATTTGTTTTGTTTACATAGCAGTTTAAGCGATAAGCGGCCAGGGCAAAGATTCTGTGAATTGGGCCACATTCGCGCAGCACAGGTTGGTAAATTGTGAATGGCTTTATAAATTATAAAAGTGGGCATTGAAAAATGGACAAAACATACTTTTAGGCAGCTATTGATCTATGAACATTTAGACAATCTATAAATATCATTCATTATATGCACAACAACTTAATGATATAATGAATGATAATCAAATTAACAGAAGTCACAAAAACAATCACTTTTTGTTGTTTTATCTTTTTTATACCCTGAACCCATTGAAAATGGGGAATCAGGGTATAATGTTTTTTTTTTTTATATATAGCTTTTGTTTATTTTGATAAGAATTGCTTGCTAAGAATATAAGATATATTGAAGTTGTTCTCAAATAACTTTATAGAAGTAAACAGCAAGTAACAGAAGAATTTTCAGAATCGTCAAGTTATGTGCTGACGATGTTCTCCTCTGACTACTATTTGTTCATGTTCAGGGTGATCTTCACTTCTTATTAAAAAAATTTAAGAAAGCCCCTAAAGATGCAAAATTTTGTCATTCTACAATTATTTATTAAAATTCTATATAATATGCAAAGAAAAAAATATATATAATAAATAAAACTCAACATTAATTTACTGAATTTGTAGCAAAAGAAAATACATAGATCAAATAAATATTTCTACGATCAGTTGATCAAATATTGACATATGTATATTGCAGTCATACGATAATTGAACAATCAACAATGTAATTGGCAATTTCACATCAGATAGGTGGAAATTTTTTCATTCGCGGTTATAGTGAGGAAATTAAAATAAATAATGATTAACACAAAAGAAATTAGTATTATATGTGTAATACTGTAAATACAAAAAACTTAAACTCAACAAATTTACTGGTTTTTGTGCTCGACAAATTATTAAAGCTGAAGTTTTGGTTTTCAGTGAACAAAGCTTCATTCACAATTATTTAAAAATAAACTTGAAAGTCATTGCCAGTCATCAAGTTTTATTTTAATAGAATTTTTGGGTCAAAGGAATGGCTTTTATTACATAGGTGTTTATCTATCATTCATACTAAAATTTATTTCATTAATGTTATGGAAAGAAATTGGAGTATTTTTAATGGAGAGAGAGGAATATTTTTTATTTATACCTGCTTTACATGATTGACTAACTGACGCTGACAAACGTGTAAAAATAAAGTAAATTAATTACCAATGTTAGTTCTTTAATAATGAGAAATTTAAAAATTAAAATTAAAAGTTTTCCATCTAACATTTTTTTAAATTTTGGCATAAGAGCTTAGTTTGATTATTTTTATCTCAGTATAAAAATGTTGGCAATGATATATATCAATTTGGCTATTGGATTTACAGTTAATATAGACGTTCTATTTAATGTATTTTATTTAAAAAGTTGGAAGCCTTCTATTCTATTCTGTTCTTCTTCTACATACAAAAGTAGATATAAATCAATAAGATTATATATAAGGAAAACGAAGCCCTCTCACTATTATATGCCTTTGAGGTGAACACACAAAAAAAAGTTAAATTGGTTGACTGCGTTCGCTTTGGCTCCATTATAAAAAGCTTTAACCATATAATTGACAAGTTGTCAAAGCTTCAAGAGAGTTATAAAGCGGTGATAGGCCAGGAGTTGATAGCAAAGTCTGCCGGATCTTAAAGCTCAGCCTGCTCAGTTTCCGTCTTTGGATTCGAGTTTGGGTTCCCTGTTTTTTGTTGATTAATAGCAAATAATTAAGACATTCATGACATCAAGTCTGAAATTTTAAAAATAAATCTTTTCCAGGAATATCTCATTTAAAATTCATTCCTAATTAATAAATAAACTAAAGAAGCTTTCTTTTCTACCCGCTTCATCTGCAAAGTCAGGGATACAATCTCTGTTTGCCGATGAAGTGAAGACTTCAGTGAATATTTGCAGAGTTGCAGGTGTTAAGCATCAACAAAGAGGAGAGCAACAATAATATCAACTATTTGATATTTAACGATAAACAAAACGAGTTTTATTTTCGGTTTCAGTAACCGCAATTTTCTCATCTTCCCAATTCCCAATTGTAAACGAGTTACAGTTCAAAGCTCAGCATTCACGTGAATCCGAGCCGTAAGCGCGCAGAAGTTCATTAACAGTCATTAACGAGTCGAGCCCGAGAGCATTACGAATGGCATCCATTTCACAAGTTAACCAATTGAGAGATGTTGACAAAGGCGGACGCTCTTACACGGCTCACTTGTATACCCGTATTCGTATTCCCGAATTAAAATAGTGCCCAGGCAGACCTGAAACCACTCGAGCAGTGAGCGGCAAATTGAAAGGCGTATCAAACTTATTAAAGCCGACTCGACGAAGCACAGATCGAAACGGAAACTTATATATTCGAAATCGTTGATTTGACGTACGTATGTGCAATAATTGAATGTCAATCAAAATGTTTTTTATACCCTGCATATGGTTAGGCAGGGTATACTATTTTCGAGATATGTATATATGTGACAGTCAGAGGGAAGCTGCTTTAATTTTTATTTGAAGCGAAATCGTTTAGGAATAGGTTTTAATATTCCCAATACAACCTAATAAATTTTCGTTGTTTTCAAAAATTTCGAAATTTTCTTTTATTTCAATATAAACCAAATATTTTAAGTGCTAGATTAAGCAAATTTTATAGGTAGGCAATGTATACACAATGTTCTAAAAATATAAATTTTAAGAGAACATTCTCTTAAGTTGAAAAAGCTTTTCTTCTTTCTTTCTTTGACTCCAAATGTTTTTAACTGTACATATCAATATTGAGCAAATAATTATAGATTGCGATATCAGAATTTTAAAATTTCCTTATGTGTATATTCCTTATTATGTATATACATATACAATATCAATAAATCATATGCCCCATCAGCAGCTCCTTAACAAGTTCAGGGTATCTGCTAGTGAATCATTTCCTATCGCCACAACTTAAGTTGTTTTGAAATGAAAAGTAGTCACATTTGTAGTCACTGCAGATTTGTGATCGTAACGTTTACACAGTTGTACGTACATCGCATTCCAAGCTGCTCTTATTATATAATATTGAGGCGATTCGGAAAGATAGTCGACTAAGAGATACCTTGTTTCCATGACCTGACCAAATACCGACTTACATTAATGTAAAGTGCAGAATACAGAAAATTTATAAATGCCCTTAACAAATTTGTTTACCTTTATACTCTGTTAGTACGGAAGTAAAGCAGAAGAGTATATGGGTTTACTTTTATCTGTTATTGAGCAAACAAACTTCAATTATATATTCTTGTATATAATCTACTTTTATCTCAAGTAATCATTTAAGTCAAAAGTCAAGTAAATGTAAGACCATTTGCCAATAGCTGCATTTCAGCTGTAAGCAGAGTATTGCTTAGACAATGATACACGACTTAGTTATCATAGCACTGTTAATCGACTAAACATGCATCTAACTGCACTATTATGTTTTTATTATTTAATTTAATTGAAGCTTGTCCGATTTCAAAGCGAATCAAACGTTCTGGGCGTTTTGCCTCCGAATTTTTTCATATTTCGTATTCCGATGTGTTCACAGAATTAAACAGCAAACGAAAAACAGCCCAAGCGAATCGAAAGCGAGTTTTGAAAATAACTTCCGCGCATTCACAATAACAGAGAAGAGAGAAAAAGTTAAAAACAAAAAAATAACAAACAAGTTAGAACATGAAAGTCAAGCACAACTGACTGCGCAATGCTCTGTTTTCTATCTCGTAAATATTGCAATGAAGTTATTGAAATGAAAGAACTCAGATCTTAAGACAGATTAAGACAGATCTATACACTCAGATTTGAAATCCCAATTTCGATTTATAAGCTGTACCTTCAAGCCATCTTGAACAACCAATATACTCCCTTTACTTTGGTATTCAATGTATGAAACTGACAACAAAAATAAACAACATCAACAAAACGCAAAATATGCACACATAACAAAAAGTCACTCAACCAAAACACGCGATGCTGTGGATTCCATAAAGCTCAACGCAACAGAAATATTCAGATACCACAGAGAGAAGCGTGCATGGGAATACAATAAATATTTTACATTATTTTTGATTATATAAAAATAATTTTAACTGTTTCTATAGTATATATAATTTTATATATACGAATGTTATAATGAAATATAATGATATAGTATTAAGTTCAAAATGTAATTAAATGGTATATTCTACTTTTTGTTCATTGTTTGTTCACTTTGCTTTGGCTTTGTACATAAATTATCTAGATACTGGTACGATATACTCAAATAAATTCTATTGATAAATTACAGATGAAAAAAATCTACGTCATTTCAGTTCAAAGAATAGCGACTTTATTTGTTTGCCTAAATATATCAAACGATTTGTAAATATATTTTGTTTTGAATAAATTGCATATTTAATCATGATAAGAAACTATCAGGTTTTATTGTATTGTATTATTAATTTCTTAAATAGTGATTTTGTTAAGATATGCATGATTAAAAAATATTTATTGTTCTTCAGAATTATTTATTAAGAAAATATTAAATATTTGCAATTTTCTATTAGTTATTTTCTTTATAGGGTATCTTCTAGCTGTCCCTCACGACTCACTCAATCTTGTTTTGCATTAATTTAGCTTTTTATCAAACAACTATTATAAAACGAGAATGGTACTTATAAAAAAATAATCTAAGTTCTCCCACTGGAAAATTTCCCTCATCTTCCTAATAAACTAAAATCGAGAAACATGTGCATAGAGAAATATATATACAGTGCATCATATAAATATTTATATATATATATATATGTATATATATTGTATAATACAATACGGCATATCATTGACTCAGTCTCAGTAGCAGACTCTGTAGCGAAAATTGAAAGTAAAACCTCTAGACAACTCTGTCTATCATAAAGCTTTATATACATATAATATATATGTAAGTATGTACTTTTATTCATTTTGATCAAAATATTTAAATATAAATAAATATTCTTACTCAAATAATATTAAAGGTGTAGAAATAATGACTGTGGTAAATAGAGGATATTTTGCAGGTTGAAAAATTATATTAATATAAGGCGTGCGATTCATTTGTACGTAACTAGTAATATTATACTAGTCAGACTTGCTTTATCAAAGAAATAATGTATGAGCCAAGCAAAAGAAAACGTGAGCAGTACCATAACATGATTATTGATAAAATAAGTTTTGAAGAGTTCCTATTCTCGAAATTATTTATTTATTAATTTTTTTATGAAAATGTATATAGTATGTTTATATGTAAATTGTGGTAACCTATATGTTTTACATAATGTATCAGACTTTTTATATCATGGCATGCCACTTCCTAAATTATATTATTTATTGAAATTATATATTTACATAGTTCTGGAACCAAAAGTTGATTTTAAATATATTTTATTGTAATATCATAAAGAGTGACATTAATGATTTAAAGTATCCTATTTTGAATATCTTAATAAATTTGCTTTAAATTTCAAAACATAAAAACCATTTTAAATAATAATTGATTTGTTTCTAAGTCAATGAGAACTATAATATTTGGGGCAAGGCAAATTAATACTCGGTAAATACTGCATAAACTTCAATTTGCATTGGATATAAATCTCTCTTTTTACAACATCTTCATCTACACTCCTTAGTTCCCCTTTGCACATAATTATATTGTTATTAATAATAATCAAAAAATGTTTCCAAGAATTGCCAAATTCCTATACCATTTCCGAAATAATAAAGCAATAAAGGCGAAATTACTCGTGTACGTCAACCGCCAAGAAATCAGAAATCCAAATAACCATCCACGACTTGAAAATATTTGAGATGCCCATTACAGTCAGCTTACTAATTGGTAAGATCAATACAAATCAGAGCGCGTGTGTTGACTGATATTAACGGAAAAATAAACGATCAACGATTTTGAACTAATTACTCAGCAATCTGGAATAAATAAATTGGTACTCGGCTGCAAAAGGAAATTCACTGAAGCAATACTGATTGATCGATATTACAAAATAAGGTTAGACACATATCGCAATCCTTGTGCATATAACATATATCAAAGCACTTGATATTATTTGCGACTTGTAGAAACTGCTACGACAAAAAGGTTTTTCACATTCGAGCTACTGATATAAGCGAAACTCGATTGCACTCAAACTCGATCGCATGATCACTCGATCACTTTTTGCAAAAACACTTTAGTTGAAAGTGCTCGACTATGAAATACCCTGAGTAACGTAAGTTGATGTTGCAAATAACCTAGATTTCAAATATGAAGGAACTATGAGAAACTCTTAAGTAATTTCAGTTCAGAATGTATAATCTTAAACAAAATATATTTGACAATAAATAACCCAAGGAAAAACAATTTTTTTTTTTTTTTTTCAAATCAATTTTGTTTTAGCAAAGCATCTCCAATATAAAATGTTTACAAGCTGTATATGCATTATGCAAGCTTATATACCAAGTTGGGAATCTATAGATTCTGCAAGAACATGGGAAAAGATTTAAAAAAGTTATAAGATTTTACCATTCACGGTATACGAGAATATATATTTAAAATTTTAAGTCTCTAGTACTTGTAGTACCCGAGACCCATTAGTTTCTACCAAAGAACAAACGAACAAAAATATTTCCACTCGACTATTGATCCTGATCAAGAATATAAATACTCAATGAGATAAGCCAAGCCGTATCCCGCCCGCTTCATAAATTACCACAAAGACTCAACCGCCCGCCTAACCACTTTGCATGGGTTCAGGGTATACGAAAGAAACCACTTGATTTTGAACTGTCAAAGCCAAAATCGGGGCCAGTGCACGCGCAGGTCTGGTTGGGTTGTAGTTGTGTGTAGTTGTGGTTCAACCATGAATGCCGAACGTGCAAACGGTTATTGACACCAGCGAAACTGGCCTGAATAGCATTCTGGATGGGCTCCAAAAGCGAGGCGCGTTACATGCAATTAGCATTTAAGTGGGTTGGCCAAAAGCCAACATCGACCTAGGCAAATATTGAAGTTGCGGATCGATGTGTAAACGATCGATTTTACGTGTAATTTATTTAACTAGCTTGTAAACACCTGCATAATTGGCACGACAACAATTAAGTAAAGTACATAAAAATATAGAGCAGTGAATGGTGAAAATTTAATATCATTGTCAACATCAACTTTGAAATGCTTAATATTTAGAATATAGAAGGGTGTTTGGGTTTTTACAATAGTTAAGTTAGCAATATTCCATATAGGGAATATCAATTATTTTTGTACAATTCTTCTTAATCTATCTGTTCTACAGTTTTGAACAACAATAAAAGTTATCTTAACCCATAACAAAGATATTCCATGAAATTTAGGAGCCAACCAACAATCAGACAAAAAATAGAATAAATATAGTATTACACTTTTACATTTTTTTCGGTATTATATATATTTTACTAGACTACTTCCTAATCTTCTTATATTATTATAATATTATTCAGAAATCTCGGAAAAATAAATAATAACTTTATAAATTTTCAAGTCTACTACGCATCAGCCAAATGAACAGAAATAATGAACCAGAACTTCACTCAACTGAACAACTTTATACAATGTATTCAAGTAAAACTCCATTAAGAACATCCATATACGCCGTATAAAAATATATTGTGTATGATATAAATTGAATAAATTGACCTGATTTTGTGTCATACAAGTGTATTGTGGAGTTGATCACCACCAAATGTAACACTTTTACTTAACATCCCTTGGAGAGGAATATAATAATTATAAAAGGTTTTAAAATACTTATTATATATATATCTATGTATATATAACTACATACAATTTTCTATAAGTATTATTTGCCATACATACATCTTTAATTCATTCTTAAACAAACTACGTTTCATGAATATTTCTTTTAATCCGAAAAAAAGGTGAATCGTTCAAAGGTAAATTGCTCACTAATTGCTTAAAGCGAAGTGAAGCGTGCGCACTTCAAAGCTTGACCTTGAAATGTCGCGGTGCTAAAGGGAGCTAAGTTCTTTGCATAATATGTGGCCCTCACAGTCGTGACTCCACTCTCATGAATCTGTATGTATTTATAAATATATAATATATGTAATAACTATCAACGCTCAAACAGCTCTAATCAAATATGTCTGTTCGATCTTAGAGACGGCAAAGGCTTGAGATTTCAATTTACAACAAGCAAATTCTAGTCGACTCAATCAAGTGAATAATACTCATTCACTCGCTCTACAAGCAGTGGACCATATGATTGCAGCTCTATTTGTAGAGGAGTTCAAGTATAGTGAGCGAACGGCACAGCTTCGTTCTCCTAAAACAACAGCTCTAACACAGTGAGAACTATATTTTTCTACAGATTTTCCATGCCCACAGTAAGTACGCTTAGCTGTATAATTTTTATCTTGGTATGATATTTTAACAAAAAATTCCATTAAATGTTTCATAAAATATTACATATAATCTTCTATAAAATATTTTAGTAAATATTCCTTAAATATATTATCAAATCCCAATTAATATTCTAGTAAACAAAATAGAAAAACAAGTAAGAAAGCTCTAGTCGAGACTGCTCGACTACGAGATGCCCTGAACCCTTCCAGGAACTAATATTTCAATAAATCTTCACTTCATTTCTACTTACACATGCACACACACATACAGACATACGCACGCACGTATAAGCAGGCATGGGCTGCTGTGTAGGCTTACTGTGGGAACTTATTTGTTTAATAACTTTTTTTGTAGACAAACAAAACTTTCAAACCGTGATAATAACATTAAAATGTGTGTATGTACCAACTCACAAGTCTCTAGTATTTGAAATACGGTTTTTGCAAACTTATAGGGAAGGCGGTTTTATGAGGGGTGGGGGTGAAATATGGCAAAAACCGAAATACTTAAAAATACATATGATTCTACATTTTAAATTTGGAGACTCTATCTTCAAAGGTGTAGAAGATATAATTTTTTAACTGATTTTCGATAAGGTTTTTTATCGATAACAAAAGAACGGAAGCAGTTATCGATTTTTAGAAATAAACTTGATCTGCGCGTGCAATATACGGACCTACAGCTTCCAATTTAGCTCTTATATCTTCTGAAATCGACGCGTTCAACAATACGGACAGACGGACAGACAGACAGACGGACAGACAGACAGACGGACAGGGCTAAATCGACTCAGCTCGTTGCCCTGATCAAGAATATATATACTTTATGGGGTCTGCCAAGCCTCCTTCTGCCTGTTACATACTTTTAACAAAACCATTATACCCTGATTTCCCATTTTCAATGGGTTCAGGGTATAATAATAAAATATTCCAAAAAATATTCCATATTTCAATATACTATATATGAAATCAATATGCTCTTCTCACATGGTGAACGAGTATAAAAAGGTTCTTTTGCTTCAAAAGATCAATAACTCTTTTCATTGCCTCGTAAATCAGATTCGGTTTCTCGGGTTTTTAAAAACATTTTACGTAATTGGATTTTGTATAGCGCAAACAGTTGGAGAATATATCAGCTCTATTAGTTAAGATTGAAACAAGTTTTTTTTATGTGCGACCTTACCTATCGGAATTAAGGTCTTTGATTTAAATTTTGTATTAGTTTAAATAACTGCAAATTTAAGCAGAATTTAATTAAAAGTGAATGTTCCATTGGGCGGAGGTATGGAAAGATAAGACACAGCAGTAACTAATGGCAGATCGGGTATGCTCGACTATACACTTTTTAATATACTCTTTGTTGAGCATACTTCAAAGCTTGTCTAATTGAAAGTTTCGTTTATCTATGCTGATAAAGTTTTCGTAGAACCAAAAAATGTTATTATCACAGTTTATAACTATATATAAAATACCAAAATTATATTACGTCTGGTATAGCTAGATTTTACTGTACCTTAAAATTGAATCAAATTGCTATAAGATGATTCTAAATATGATTCAATTTAGTTAAATTGTGGGAAATGTAAAAAATGATTACTTATTGTTCATAATTTCATTAGCTTATTTATTTCATATCTAATATATAAAATTATACATATCATGCCGTGTGCAGCGGGTATGCTCGACTGTTTGCAATTTTGTAAATATCTTGTTGCTCATTTAGATATAAAGCATGGCTTTATAAACTAAACACTGTTCATTTCAATAATACAGATACTACATATATATACAGAATATTCAAATTAGCTGATATTGCTTGAGAATTGTATGAAATGGCTTTTATCTATGCTTCTTCCTCGTTTAACTCTGAGATTATTCAAATAATATTAATTATTCTCAATTTAGAAATCCAATTCATTCTCTTTCGAGCTACAAATCTTTAATCTGTGTCTAGCGTAAAACAGTTCGCCTTGACTTTATAAGAAAATACAAATAGCTGTAGCTTGAGTCAGTCAGAGATTGAGTATGGAGTATTGAGTACATTAGTCTACGCACGAGTAATATACGTGAGAGAATTGTTTTTCAGGTATTTAACAACAAAGGCAATTAAACATGAAAACCACATTGCGTATTTGTCAGCTATAAATGTACACAGGTTTTGCAAGATACGCGAGGGATGGGAGGGGGTAGGCTAATCAGCATTAAGAGAGAACTCAGATACTATTATCTGGAGGATAAGTGAAACATGAATATATGAAAATATGTTTTATTTTATCTATTATAAGTAAACATTGAGAATACAAATGTGCATTAATTAGCCATTAATTAGCCATTCCTACCTAGATCTTGAATTGTATTTATATATTATGTCGGAACATTGAGAATATATATTCTCAGGAATTTCATAAATATTTTTTTGATTTCAGTTCCGTCTTTTTTGTTCTCACTTGTATATTATATATCGAGTATATATATAGAGAATCATGTGAGTCATTTATGGAAAGTACTTTTGAGTGATTCAATTCAAATTAATTGAACTAAACAAGAGAGAATTCAGTTACTATTATCTGTCGATAAGTGAAAGATTTATATATGAAAATATGTTTTATACTACCTATTCTAAATAAACATTGAGAATAAATATGTGCATTAATTAGCAATTGCTAACAAGATCTTGAATTGTATTTATGCACCCATATATCTATTATGTCTGAACATTGAGAATATATATTCCCAGGAATTTCATTAATATGTTTTGGATTTGAGTTCCGTCATTTTTTGTTCGCACTTGTATATTACATGTCGAATATATATATTTATATAACATCATATCGATTGTACATAGAATGAGTCATTTGTAAAAAGTACTTGGAAATTGATTCAATTCACATTAACATGAGAATTACTTTCTTGAATTAATGAATTTTCGCTAGGCAAAGCATTAAAATAATAGTAAAGCATTCAAATTCAGTCAAAACAATTTCACATAGTGCTTTAGCTCTCTTTTTATCAGCATTTAAGATAGGCCGGCCGATTGCCTCGTAAGTGTCTGAAAAGTTCTTTATGTGTGATATGAGGTCCGTTTGCGAAGGCCAAGTTAGCAGACATTGAACGATTGGCTTTAGGCCTTATCTATAAACCGAAAGTTGTCCAATCAAACCCTCAATTACATTTGTACATTGTTTGACTATTAATTTGATTACAATGCCAGCGGTTTCTCTATATAAACATAACTCTAGTAATTGGCCATGCTTTATAAAAGCTCACGCCTCTAAAAATAAGTGCATCTGTTTATTTGCTTGGCTATTAGCGCCTTTTATGGGCAGGGCACATGACAAGCAACAAATAAATTCGCAAATATCAAATTGAAATCACATTTCATTTCAAATTATGACAAATTGATATTCTCTTTTATTGTAACACGCACAAGTACATGCATACATACCTACATATGTATATGTATGTTTGTATAAGTATATACATATGTCAGCGCACATCTGTGTAATTAAAAGTGTCCACATGCGCTTACATGCATATATGCACATGCACACACACACACACTTACTGTCTGTATGTTAACGATTTGGGGAATTCGAGAAACTCGCAGAAACAAACAAAACCGGAACCAGTAGCTTGAGAAGATTCGCCTGGTTATAAGAGTCAGTTAACGGTCTTAACGCATGCGCACTGCGCATGCTTAGCTATTCCACTGGAATTGGTGATCCGTTGCAAATTTCCATTTTCCAGTTGATGGGAAAACGAGCTGCTCAGGGTCAGCACAGCTTGTAGTTGTATGTTAGTTATTTGCCATTACAGGTTCTTCAGCCCCTCTCGCTCTCTCACTCTCCACGCACTCTCTCGTAACACTCAAGGAATCGTGTACACTTCGTAAAGGCTCTTTTACTTCACTTTTTTGCTTGCCGAGCTGCTTTCGTTTTATTAAAGCTTTCAACAGCTCCTCACACACACGCACACACACACAGCTCACACTTGTAAAGCTTTTTGGCAGCTGCCTTACGTATTTGCGTATTTTCTTTATTTTTATGCCACTCTTGCAAACACTTTGTGGACAATTTTGGTATTATTTTATACACGTTGTAAACTAAAACGTCGTATTATGCGACAAACTTCACACGAAACACAAGGCGTAAACGACAAAAGCTTCGCGCACGTTTGTCAGCTTCAACATTCGTCGGTTTACTGAACGCGATACAACGGCGACGCGAGCGACTTTATCATCAATGATTCGGACTCGAATTTGATCAAGCCCGTAAGACAATGGTGTATGTATGAATGTACACGCATATGTATGTATATATGTATATAATCGGAGATTGTGCTCTTGATAAAAGGAGTGAACTTACTTTTAAAGTCACTTTTTAAATAATAAATACAAGTGTTTATTATATGCAGGTATGATTAGATAAGTTTACAATTACTTATAATATTGTTAAAGTTTCATTGCCTGTCAGCTTTTAAGTGCGGATAATTTTTCTCATGATATTAATTCAAAAGTACGCGCTCTAAGATTTTTTATTTAAATTTCGAAACGTGAGATATAAACGAAGCTTTTTGTAAGTTGTTAACTTTTTTATTGACAGTAAATTTAATATATACAGTTTTACAGAAATAAATACAATCTCATTATTAGCTTCCCAAGTTTATGGAAAATTTAAGATAACTGTTATTTAGATATTTTCCACACTTTTCTAATATTAACATACAAACGACAACCAAAAAACACCAACATAACGTTTTTTATCGATATCTTATAGCAACAGATTGTTATTAATATTCAAAGTCGTTCTCACATCTCTTTTCAGTATTAAACTATTAATCTAATACAACATTTATCAATGATACTTAAATATTTTAAGAATTTTAACATACTGTTGGTAAAAACACATATTTAATTATCGATAACATTCAAATGTTATTTTTTAAATCAAGGCGAATTTATAGCATCCTAAGATGTTATTTATATAAAATGCTTTAAGAATTTTCATAATAAAGAACATATTGTTGGTGAAAACACATACTCACTTGCTGATGTTATTAAAATGTTATTTAAAATGTTGTTATTTGTTGTTGTTAAATGATGTCATTTATTTGTAATGTTTTAACAATTTAATATAAATATAGAACACATTGAAAACGCATAATCACTTATCGAAAATATAGAAATGTTATTTTTTAAATCAAGGCGAAATCATAACAGTATAATTTGAGAACAACAGTGCCATATTGAGCATAGTCGCTGTTAAATCGAATATCTCACATTTATCGAGAGAAACAACACAGAGACGACAGTGAGTGAGAGAGAGAGAAAAAAACCGAAAAACACATCACTACAGTCGACCTATTTTCAGGTAGTAGGAGAAAAAAAGCAATATTTTGCGGAAAACTCACGATTCGCATTTTAACCAAAAATACACATTATACAAACACATTGTTAACGAACTGAGGGCATTATCATTTAACTGATAAACAAATGTGCGCAAAATGAAAGTAACAATCAAGTCATGGACGGGCGTTGCATCTTGGCGTTGGATAGCGAATGATGAGAATTGTGGCATTTGTCGCATGTCCTTTGAGAGCACTTGCCCCGAGTGTGCGCTGCCCGGTGACGACTGCCCACTGGTGTGGGGTGTTTGCTCCCATTGCTTTCACATGCATTGCATTGTGAAGTGGCTGAACTTGCAACCGTTGAACAAACAGTGTCCAATGTGCCGCCAAAGCTGGAAATTCAATATACACTAAAAAAGAAAAGCAAGCCAAACTAAGCCCAAAACACAAAAAACAAAGAAAGAAAAGAAAAACTAGAACGATATAGAGAGCGATTACGAGTACAAGAGAGCAAAATTCACAGAAAGCAAAAACAACGAAAGCAAACATTTTTTTTTATTATTTGCAAAATGATGGAAAACACTGATCAACAGCTACAACAACGTCAGCTGCAGCTGCAACAACAACAACAACAGCAACACTCATTAATCGGTCTGCCGCCACTGCCAAAAAGTTTGAGCGCCGCTGCTGCCCACATGGGATCGGATCTGACGGCTGGCCACGCACAGAGCCAGAGCCAGATCCAGGTGCATGGCCAGTCGCAGCTGCGCTCGCACACCTCCTCCCCGCTGCAGCTGCAGTCGGCCTCGTCTGTTGCCGCTTTGACTGCTGCCACGGGTGATCTGTACCTGGGGCCATCCACCTCGTCGGCGGCGCGCAATCGCAGCTACAATGGCCACGGGCGACACGGCAGCTTGTCCTCCACCCAGGAGTCGCTCAGTGATCGGGAGAGCGTGCACAGTAGAGCCTCATCCACACACAGCGCCAGTGGCAGCGCCGCCCAGCAGCAGCAGCACACGCCCACCAACAGCAGCACCAGCAACGCCTCCAGCACCATTGACAACCAGCTGGCGATATTGCGGCGGGAAATGTACGGACTGCGGCAGTTGGACTTGTCGCTGCTGTCGCAGCTGTGGGCGCTGAATGAGTCCATACAGGGATTTCGTGTGTTTCTGCAGGAACAAGATGCGCTGTCGCCGCCGTCCCGCTCGCGCACACCATCCGATGCCAACTCGTTGTCCTCCGACGAGGATGACGGCTCCTATGCGCCGCTGGCTGTGCCCAAGCTGAATGTGCCGCCGGCAGGCATTGCTACGCTCTCCTCGCCAGCGGCCAGCAGCAGTTTGCCCACCAAATTGGCCACAGGTTCGACGACATCGCATGCATCGACCAGCTCCACGTCTGGCGCGTCAGGCTCATCGTCGGCAGCGTCCTCCATGGGCAAGCATCACCAGCAGCAGCAGCAACAACAGATGCCTCATTATCATCACCAGCATCGATCCGCTCCCCCACCTGCGCCGCCCGCCCAGCACAAGGCGCATCCGCAGCTGCCGCGCATCCTGCAGCAACGCATGCGGCATGCCCCGCCTCCGCCGCCGCCCACGCGGCCCAAAGGCGGCGGCGCCAGCAGCAGCAGCAGCAACCACAGCATCAGCAGTGTCTCACAGCAGCAGCAGCAGCAGCAACAACAACAACAACCACAGCATCCACATCAGCATCAGCAGCTGCTGCATCAAAGGCCCGTATGACAAAACCCGTTCTTGGACTAAGCAATGCCTGGTCCAAGAACGACAATTGATCGTAGATACCAATTAAACAACAACAAACAATAAACAACAACCAACAAACAACAAACAAAGAAGCAACAAAACATTTCTGAAGAGTCAATTGCACATTTAACCAGAAGTCAATTAAGATTTAGCAAAACATGCGAGAGGGCAGCTGAATGCGACTTGTGATCTTGCCTGACAGCAGCTGCATCCACATACAGCCACCCAAAACAAATATCCCTTAAATTATATCACTCATACACACACACACATACATCCAAGCTTGCCATTCGTTCCATTTCGTTCTTGGATTTAGGAAATTTTGTCGCTAACCAATCTCGAATGGTTAAATTTTTGCAAAGAAAACAAAAATATAACAAAATGAAACGAAATTGTATTCAATAATAATAATCTTTAAATAGTTAAGGATGTAATCCTTCGATAAGTACTACGTATATCGCATATTTATAAAAATATATTATATATATATATATACATATAATCTATTTGTATATTAGCCGTAAAAACTAAATCATAAATTGCTGCTTTCAAATAGAAACATTGAGCATCGAAACAAAAACAATACGAGGGCATTTCTTGAAAAACAAAACAAAACATAATGTTAGCAAGCATAAAACTTTGTTAAATTACCTATTGTACTATTTGAACCTATTCTAAAAACTAAAAAGCTATAAGAAAGCATACTCACTTATTAGAATTAACCAAAAAAACTGAACTCTTGGTCAACAAAACAAAAGAAAAACGAAAATCCAAAAACCTTTATAACTATCGTAACTCTATGCATATTATTTTGTTATTCTCCTCTACTGAGAAACACGTATGCAGATCGTTAAAAGCTGTTAATCTCCTTCACACAGAGACACACGAGTATATTAGAAATGAATATCCCTAAACTGGAATAGAACTCTTCCTCATAAATACTAACATTCATTCAAGATTTGAGAACATATTCTGAAATTAGGCATTAAGTATTTGATATTGTGCCTGAATATACTTGTCAAATCGATACGTATTCCATTTATCATCATTCCCCAATATCCTTGCGCCTGAGTGTCCTTGTGGCCAGCTTTGACAAAGAAACAAATCAAAATATAACTCGAAAAAACCCTAACGCTGTTCCAAAATCCTCAATAGTTTTCGAATAGCTGAGATCTAAAATATTGAGTAGGTGCTTTCGAGAACAAAGATAATATATAAACATAACTATTTATCTTACTGGGCAACAAAACTATTTAAGCGAATCTTATGTAATAAATAGAAAAACAATAGAAAATATTAACTAGAAGCAATGCTATATATAGATTGTGGTGCTCATTGGCAGTCAAAATTTAGAGAATTTCTGTTTTTTGTTTACCTATGTAACTCAACTCTGACTGAGCCGCTTCAAATATCACACATTAACGACAATGATCGACAATATCTATCCAAAAGAAAAATCATGTTATATGCTTCTAGAGCAAAGAAATATAGGAACAAAAATTTAAAATTTCCCTTTCGGTTTATAGCGCTTATCTATTTATCTAATGAGCAGTAAAAATTAAGTTGAGGCATTTCCGAAATTTTGTAATATTTCTCCAATTCAAATACCTTTGCCGAAACATCTCTAATGTCGTATTCAAAGAGTTCAATCAAAATCTCAAATATTCAAAAGCTAATGCATCAGCCATTGCACTCTGATCATTGCCCAATGAATTTTCTAATGCATTAGTATATAGTATATACAACATACATATATCAACTTCAAAGAATATGCTCTAAGGCGTATACCAAGCATTTATTGAACGTTTATACGAAAGGAATGGAATATTCGAAAAGCGTGAGAACTGTATTTGTTTGGGTAGCAATTTGTTGATAATAATATTAAATTGATGACTTTTGTATGAAAATTGTGAAAGAGAGAAAGGGAGAAACAAATATCGTTAAAATGTAATGGAAAATAATTAATAAACAACCAACAAATTTGAAAATCTTAACAATAAATATCACTTTAAATACTACAAGGATTTCTATGATCTCTAATATGTTTAGGATGAAAGTTATATTTATTGAATTTTTCTTTTTTATTTCATTTCATTAAAAATTTGTATATTTTATACAACAAGATTTCTATTACCTTTAGTGGCAGCTTAATCTAGCTTTACTTTTTTCTAATTTATTTATATTATTATTCTCGATTAGGAGTTTTATCTGGTTCTTTAGATACGTGTGGGCTTTGAAAAGAAAATATATGTTGAAAAATGTTACAATTCTTAAATATTTCTATATAATATTAGGCTCTACTCGATTTTTAAACTTTTTTTTTTTTATTAGCGTGGGCATTCAAATAAGTGTAGGCTTTAAATAGCTAATATTAGAAAATATTAAAAATCTTTAATTTTTGTCTACAATTTTTGTTTGAGCTCAATTTGTTAAAGCTATTTTGAAATTTAAAAAAAAAGAAGAAAGATTATTGCTTTTGATTTGGGATTTTAACCTAGTCATTCAGATAAGTTTAGGCTTTGAATAGCTATATGTATTTAGAAATATTACATATTCTAAGTGTTTTTATAGAGTTTTAGCTTACGCTCAAATTTTGAACTTATCAAATAATAAGAGAAAATTTCATAAGCTCAAGTTTTTTAATTTTTAATAAAATATTTGAGATTTGGTTTACAATGAAGTTCTGGCTTGCTATTAATTAAATTAGCTACTGAATGTTCAAATTTTATGGGTTTGATAAGAGTTTAAGCCACTGATTCGTTCAATCCGATTTGGTAAGAATATAAGTTAAATATTAGATTTGAATTTACCATACAAATTCTTATAAAAATAAAAGAAAAATGAATTCAACTGTTACATATTGTATATCCTGAGAAGTTTGACTAATTTTATTTTAATGTCCATGAATAATCTCAAAAAGTATAAAAAACACTGTCGACACACAATCGGTGCAATAGTTTCGTTATCAAAATTCACACCTTAATCATAAAGTCAACTTAATTTTAATGGATCGAAAAGAAGGAGATTCCCTGAGTTAAGTACTAAAGGCGCCACAGCAATTGGATGGGATTTCTGAAAAGAATGCGAGACTTTGAATCTGAGAAAATTTCGGAGATAAATGAAAGGGAATCAAACTCACTATTGGTTTCCTCCCAGCCCAAGGGAACGCCTAGGCGTTTGTTCTCCCGCTTGAGCCATTGATAGAGTGGATCGAAGTATTCGAGCAGTGCAGCTGGATCCATTTCAGTTTCGCCCGTAAACTCCTCCAGGACTTCCTTCCAGTGCCTCGAGCTGCCAGCCGACAGGAATTTCTTGAATGCATCGCCCGCCCTGCGGCTTCCAAAGATATCGCAATTATCCAGGGTCCGGCTGCTGTCGCCTCGCACATATTGTCCAGCTAGACGGCACAGAGCCTTGTGGAATTGGAACTGGAATATGTGGGCAGCAAAGTAGCGCAAGTACTCGACATCCGCATCGATGTGGTACTTGGCCGGAGGATCAAAGTCCTTGTCGCTGCGAGCCATTGGCGGCTCGACGCCACCGAATTCGGAGCGCATCTGCCAGAAGCCGCAGTTCCATTGCGACTCGTCCAGTTCGCCGCGAAACACAGCATAGCGGTACTTATCCATGGTGTAGCCAAAGGGCAGGAAGACAATCTTGGAGAGCGCTCGCTTGAACAGCTCATTGATGCGGCTCTCCTCGTCCAGAGTTCCGTTTGCTGTTAGGTTAATGCTTTGCAGGTGCTTGGCCGACATAACAGAAAGAGCAATGACATCACCCACAGCCTCATGGAAGCCCGGATTGGGTGCGCCTCTATAAACAGCGGGCTGTTGCTCATACTGCAGATAGTATTGAATGTGGCCCAGCTCATGGTGCACCACGTAAAGGTAGTGGGTGTTCAGCTCGGTGCACATCTTGATGCGCACATCGCTGTCCTGATAGAAGTCCCAGGCAGAGGCGTGGCAAACCACTTCGCGATCCGTGGGTCGTGTGAGCACACTTCGATTCCAGAAAGTCGTCGGCAGAGCCCGCATGCCCAGCGACTGGAAGAACTGATCGCCCAGCTCGAACAGCTTCTGCACGCTGTATTCCTGTCGCTCCATTTCCGATCTGACATCCACGAACGGTCTCTCCGGATACGGTGTGAACAGATCGATGACCTCGTTCCACGACTGCCCCCACATGTTGCCCAGCAGGTGCATGGGTATGTTGCCCTCGGCGGGCACCACCTCAGGTCCATAATGCTGGCGCAGACGATACCTGACGTAGCCGTGGATCTGTCTATAGAAGGGCAGCAGTGCCTTGTAGGTGGCGTCCAGCTGGCTCTCAAAGGTGGCATCTTCATAGAAGTGCACCCAGTAATCGGCATACGAGCGATAGCCTAGACGAAACGAATGTATCGGGGATCATGGGGTTATCTGTGGTTATTAAGCACCGAGCATCTCTTACCATTCAGATTCGCTGCCTTGCGCGTCAATCGCACATATTTGGCAAAGTTGTCGCGCATTGGAGTGCCCGCCTTGTCATACCACTCGCGCCAGTACCAGGCCAGCTCGGCGGGATCGCGACTGTTGGACAGACGCTCTTGGATGTGCGGCTCCAGCGTCAGGGAGCAGTTGGTGCGATTCGTGTAGGAGCAAACAGTGGTGGTGGCATAATTGGATTGCATGGCGCTTATGGCGTTCTGCAGCTCCAGATAGTCGTTAGGCTCGAGCACATCCGCACCCAGCTCCTGCAGCATTCGCGCCTGTCTGCGTATATTTGCATCCTCCGACTTGGCATAGTTTCCGGCTCGAATCGTCTGCGCCAACAGTTTGTTCTGCCTGGCGCCGTCAGCATAGACGGCTATCATGGCCTGACGATTCTCCTCCGTCACATTGGTGTTGTAGGCGTAAGCAGCGGAATATTCCGCATGATAACGTTCACGCAACTTTGAATTCTCCTGCTCGAAAAAGCAATGAGCCTGACGCGCCGAAGCGGAGCAACTCTCATAGGCAGTTCCATAGGGCAGCTGAACATATAGAATTATGTATTTATATATTCATGTAAATTGATAGCTGTCGCAATCACTCACCCACAACACAAGCGCAAAGGCCACCCAGCAATATACGAGCAGACTCTGCATTGCGTCCAGTCTAATCTCTTCTCTGATGCCTTATCAGTGCCAGACTAACTGTGAATTTTTAGAGCACACAGACAGTGCTACTTGTTCCGTTTACAGAGCACTGTTAAACAATATTAGTTCACAGGACTGTGAACCTGTAATGAGCACTTTAGCTAGTGATGAGCTGCTCGCAGCTAGCTCAGGGCTAATGCTGTTCGACTTCTGGACGCCCGCCAACAAACGGAGCAGCTTTTATGCCTATGCTCACGTTCGCCCACTATCGCTCGCACACAAACACTGCTGAAAGACTCAATTTTACTCAGTCGCTGCACACAACTACTAAGACGCATGCTTTCGATACTTTCCATGTTTTCAAAACAGTTTGAAAGAATATTGTTGTATATATTACGCGTACTCGTTTAACAGCTTCTAATCATTTGTCAGAGAAAAAATATACTCAAATAACATTTTGTTTTATCAGTTGCAGCTCGGGGTAAAAAACTAAAGTTTCATATTCTGTTATACATTGAAGATTATAGAATTGGGTGTTCACTTGCATTAAGGCTGATCAGTTATTTACATACATACATACATATTTATTTACATAATGCAATTACAAAAATATTTATTAGCATAATAATGCAACATACATATTTATTTACATAAGAATTTATTTACATATGTACATACTTGTTTGTTTGCATATTAATGAATTTACATACATACATATTTATCTACATAATGCAACTACATACATACATATATACATGTTTGTTTGCAATATACATACATATTTGTTTACATAATGCAATTACAATTACATATTTATTAACATAATGCAATTACGTACATAAATATTTCTTTACATGATGGTGCAATTACATACATACATACATTTTTATTTACATAATGTAATTACATACACACATCGCTCGATATAGTGGATCACGAAAAGAAAATGTATTAAAGCGAACGATTTACATATTTATTTATAGTCCTTGTGGACAACTTGGGTTTAGAGCTTTGTCTGGGAGATTTAAGGATGATAACTATTATTTTATTTTTTAAGAATACATACACATATATGTATATGTAACTAGGTAACAATAAAACTATTTGATCTAGTAAATTGGAAAATTGTCGTCTACCAATTTTGTCCAGGCATGAAGTCCATCCTCCAGGTCTCGTATGGAATGGTCGGGAAAACGAGTTTTCATATGCTGCACTGCAATCTGTGAATCATTTCCACGTCGGCAGACCACGAAGATGGGATACTCTTTGCTCTCCAGCTGCTGGACAAAGCGCTGGACGTAGCTATCGTCCAGGATTTCGGCTAATGGAACGTTGACTGCATTGGGCAGTTGACAAATTTCGAATTCCGCCGGCGGACGAACATCCAGCAGCAAATGGGATTTCATCTGGGCCGCCAGCTTCTGGTAGTCCAGCACTTTTATGCGCTGTTCCGGCTCCAGCAGCTGCAACGCGTTGTCCTTGTCATTGGCATTCATGCCACAAAAGAGCTCGTAGTCGATGAGACTCGTGATCAGAGGCTGGGGCGAGCAGACATGGCAATTGGGTCGCTTTCCACGGATCTTGATATTACGGAACTGGCAGCTGCTGCCGTCAAAGATGAGCATGCGCCCGGCCAGAACGTCACCCAGTCCGACAATCACTTTGATAGCCTCCATGGCCTGCAAGGCGCCTATAGTGCCGGTGACAGCGCCCAGGACTCCACCGTCGCCGCAATTGGTGACCGCCTCGGGCGGCGGTGGCACCGGATAAATGCAGCGATAGCAAGGACCCTGCTCTCCATAGCAATATACAGTTAGCTGCCCGTCCATTTTGAGTGCGCTGCCCGAGACCAGAGGCTTCTGCAGCATGGAGCAGGCATCGTTCAACAAATACCGCGTGGCCACATTGTCACTGCAGTCGAGGACAACGTCGTAGGCGGGGATGATATGCATCGCGTTGAAGCTGTTCAGCAGATGCGAATGACATATGATCCGACAATGAGGATTCAGCTCCAGCAACGCGATTCGAGCCGATTCCGCCTTCGACATGCCACAGCGCGAGACCGTGTGCAGGGTCTGGCGATGCAGGTTGCTGCGCTCCACTTGGTCATAGTCCACCAGGCCCAGGTTACCACATCCCGCACTGACCAGATACTGGGCTGCTGGGCAGCCAAGGCCGCCCATGCCTACAATGAGCACGGCGCTGTTCTTGAGCTTCAGTTGGCCACTGACGCCAAAATCAGTTAAGATCAACTGCCGACTGTAGCGCGCTATATCATCGTTGCTCAGCTCTGTGTAGTGATCCCTTGGCGCGAAGTGCACTTCGCCGTCCGGGAACGAGTTATCTGCTTGCAGCTGAAGCTCACGCAATTTCTGATCTTTGGCATTCAGCGCAGCCTGCAGCTCGGCAATCTTGCGGCACAGCTTGGCCTTTTCTATTTCGAATGAGTCGGCGGCGGCGGCAATCATTGGCACGTGCAAAAATGCATTCGAGGTTTAAGGAAAAAAAATGTAAACGAATACTTATTTACGCACTGACGCGAAATATGCAACAGCGTTGCGGCGTTGCCACATCGAAAAAAACCGCTTACGATAGTTCCAACGATAACATAGGCACGAGTCGAAACAGCTGTTGCAGCTGCTGCCTATCAGCTTTAGAGTTAACTATTTACAATTACCTAATCGTGAATTAAAACGAAGACCAATGTCTTGGCTGGTCGGCACGTTTCAGAAGCTGTGTGGCGTAGGTCAGCTCGCTGCCAAATCAAAGCCATTAGCGCTGACCTGTTCCACAACGGTGCGTCAACTTTCGCATGCCGAGCGACGAGCACGCGGTCCAACAGTGCGACGCTATGGCTACAAGGAGAAGATCTTTCAGGGTGGACTGCTTCCGCATGTGGATAACGGACAAAAGCTGCCCATGCCCGTGTACAGGCCCAAGAATCCCTGGTCGGAGAAACGGGCTCTGTTTGGGCAAAACGATTTCATAGACATACTGGGCAACGACCGGCTTCATCCCACCCGTGTGCTATACTCGGTGCCGTCCTGGCTGCGAGGCGTCTCGGGCAATGAGTACCAGGTGCTGCTGCGCAAGCGTCGAATGCTGGAGAAGACCAAATACCCGATTGCCCGCCCCACCAAGTGGAAGGATATGCAAAAGCGCATTTTGTATTTGTATAAATTCCTCAACCGGAAGACTAAAACCGGATATTCTACACAATAATTCATGAATAAACGTATTAGTTGAATAAATTCATTATTTTAATATGTGAATTCATCATAAACGGCTTATTCTAGTAAAATACGCGCCTCTTCCCCATCAATCATAATCTTCTGCCCGTTGTAGAGGCAAAACTCGCGCTTCACGTGCGCAAACAGCAAATCCGTAATTAGGAATATTTGACCCGTGCTGAAGGCGAGGGTAGCTCCAAAGTAGAAGTTGGCGTTCGCAGAGCCGGCATAGATCCACAAATGCCAAAAGGCGCCCATCATAGACAGTGTTATAAGGAAGAAAGTAAACACGACAAAGCCATGGGCCATGACTAGAAGGAAATGTGGAAGATTTAATTTAATTTTAGTTATATTCGAGTGCCAAACGCGATTTCTACTTACACTTCCAGCAACGGCGCCACAGAGGCAATAAAGCCAAATAGAAGCCAACATCGCCTAGGCTAGGATATGCACGAAACACCGCCATGAGAGCAATGAGCACGGTGGCCAGCAGCAGGGGCTCCTTGCGCAGCTTCAAGGACAATGGCACCAAATACAAAACTGTGGCATTCAGCTGGAATGTGATTAGAAACATGGTGCGGAAGTGCTCAAACATCTCTGTAAAGAAGTACCAGAAGAGTCCAATATTTGGCTGCAGATCACGGAAGTAGAAGCTGAAAGGATCAATGGATACATTAATTAACCAAGTTTAGCCCAGTTCAGTGCAGTCACTAACATAAATCCGAGTGTGCCATCCAGGTAATTCCAGCTATTCATTACCAGGAAATTGGCACCAGCCACAGCAATGCATGCGGTAACAAAAATCATGAATATGGCGATGCCCATGGAGACGGAACGACGGGCAAAGAGTAAGAGCAGCGGCGCAATCAGAACAAATGGATAAAGACTACGAACTGTCTCGAAGGCCAGCACTACGATGCAGATCAAAAGGTGGCGCTTAATCATTGAATATAGAATTAGGGCTAACATTAAATTGCTTAGCACCGTGGACGTCAGTCCTATGCAGCTCAGTATGGTCAGCGGATTAAAGAGATAGGCCAATAAGACCAGCTCCGGTATTTTGCTTTTGTCATCCTCGTCGTACTGCAGCTCCTCCGTATCCTTGGCGTACTCTTTGTACTCGACCTTTTGCTGCAGCAGCTTTTGTTTCACAAACGTATGGCTCAGCAAACACAGCAGCGTGGCCGTGCACAAATCAAAGAGTATATATAGTAGTGGGAGCACCTGAGCATAGTTTATCAAAATGCCGGAGAGGGCTTTCAAGAGCAGCGGCGACTCGTGCACCAGATCTCCTCTATACGGATCCACACCCTGCTGGAGCAGGAAAACGCCCTCTTGCACTGCAAAAATGTAACATGACAATCACAAATACACAGATGCATGAGTATATATATTTTCCGGCATATTTGCGTACTTACGGCGCTTGAATGAGTTTAAAGGAGTGGCAAATTCAACGCGATTCCCGATAAGCGAAGCCAAAGACGTATGACTGAAGTATAAACGCACTGCGCCGCCCAACAAAATTAGTTTGTAGCGATTGGCGTCCATGACTGCAAACTGTTTTGACAATTCAGGCTACAAACATAATAATTTTCATACAGCTCCTGTATTTAAGGACGGTGTTTTTAAAATAACATCTGTCTCTGTTGCCAGAGACAACCGATATATTTGTAGTTTGTTATCGATAGAAGCTAGTACACTGCTCCGTGTGCCCGCAATTGGGGTATGAGCTGCTACACTAACCATACAACTATGTGTTGTATGGTTAGTGGCTGCTGCTAACCGAACGCAATAAATTTAAAACAAATATATTTAGTTTATTTGTTGTTTATTAATAAATGATATTCTAGTCGAGCTGCGAATTTCAGTAAAAATTACAATTAATGTAAGAAAATCCATTTTTAGCTCGTCATATGTTTTATTTACAAACCTAAACATATTAGGTGCATTTGATTATAGAAAAAGGAATGTAATTTCAACCATGAATAATTTTTTTATTAAATTTAAAATTCATTTAGAAATTTATAATTTATACTTCTGTTTCTACATTATTTTAATTCACCTGCTCATTTTATAGTTCATGCTCAGATGAGCGCATGATTTGCTCATCTAGTTCAATTTATTTTGTTCATTTTGCATGCTTAGCCATTTTGAGTAATATTGTGCATTTTGTGTGAGACTGCTTTTAAATAAATTATTAGATTTGACGATCCAGATATGGGAAGAAGTCTTAAGGCAAAGAAAAAATCCAAAACAAATGCTTTTGTGCAAATAGCTGACAGATTTGAGCAGTTGGTGAAACAGCCGGATCGCTATCTAAAGTAAGTTGTAGTTCTCTTAACGGTGCACGTGTTGCTAATATGAAATTGTTTTTGTTGTAGGCCGCAGCCGGAGTCAATTGATTCCATACATCAGCTAATAAAACAAACGTACAGCGTCTGTCTTACAAGCGATGTGGATAAAAATGGAGATATTCCTTCTGAGCTTGTGTTGGAGGATATGGATGATGAACAGATCTGGCAACAGCTTGAAATACGCAATAATGTGATGTTGGAGAAACTTTTAAAACAAACTGCTCACTTTCTAGCCATTGGAGAGCAGAATTTGGGCATTGAGCTCGACGATGATGATGATCAAAATGAAGAACTCAGTGATCAAGAGAGCGAAAAAGAGGGCTCTGAAGACGATGACAATGAACAACAATCTGAATTGGAGGACGATGTCAACAAAGGAAAGTCAAAGCTAAAGTCCAAGCAAATTAATCCAAAATATGGCAAAAAAGGCAAAGGCTCTGTGGTAGATGATAAATTTTTCAAATTGGACGAAATGGCTCAATTTTTGGAGCAGGAAGATGCAAAAGAGATGCGAAAACAAAAGAACAAGAAACCAGTGGAAGACATAGACGCCATTAATTATTTCGCAGAGGATTTTGGAGTTCCCGATGATTCAGACGATGACGAGGATGGCGCTAATGCGAACTTTGCCGATTTCTTCGCGATGGACGATGAATTGCGGGCGGAATCGCTGAAGAGAAGCACTCAAAAAGATTTCTTCAAAGAGAGCGACAGTGAGCCAAATCAAGAGGACAACAAAGTGGAACCAGAAGAACAGGATGATGTGGAGCCTGAAGCCGATGTTGCAAGCGAAATCGATGAACATGACTTTGTAGCTCAAAGTGGTGTGCAGCCTGCGAGCGATTCCGACTCCGAATCGAACCAATCAAAGAATGGAAACGCAGAGGACGACGATGAGGATGAGGATGAGGCAGAATCATCTAAGATGCAAACACAGTCGTCAAACGAAATGCGTGAGGCGAGACTTATGCAGCGCATTCGCGACTATGAAGATATTGTGCTTGGCGAGAAACCATGGCAGTTCAAAGGCGAAGTGCAAGCAGTGAATCGTCCCCAGAACTCGTTGCTGGAGGAGATACTCGAATTTGATTCGACGACGCGTCCTTCGGCTCCAATTACAGACGAACAAAATGAGACCATTGAGGATATCATAAAGCAGCGCATACGAGATAGAGCCTTTGACGACGTGGAGCGAACGGTGCGACCGGTGCATACGCCGCAGGAATACCGGAAGCAGCTTGTGCTCGATCAGGAGAAGTCTAAGCAGTCACTGGCACAAATCTACGAGCAGGAGTACCAACGGGAACTAGAGAAATTAGATCCCAATCGTGATGACGCAGACAGTGCGGCTCCCGAGCCAAAGGAGCATCAAGAAATTAAGCGAGCAATGCACTCACTCTTCCTCAAGCTAGATGCACTCTCCAATTTCCACTTCACACCCAAGCCAGTTGCACCCGAAGTGAAGATCGTCACCAACACGCCCGCTGTCCACATGGAAGAGGTAGCCCCTCTTGCAGTTAGCGATGCCAAACTGCTCGCTCCCGAGGAGGTGTTCCGTGGTCCCAAGCACACGCCAATGGGCAAGACGGAACGCACACGCACTGACAAGAATCGCGAACGGCGAAAGAAGAAGCAGAAGCAGCGTGCCATTAATACGGCTATAGAAATGCGGGAGCAGAAACGGGCCAAGGAGGGCAAGGCGCCCACACAGCAAGCAACAAATGCTAAGCTCCTCAAATCAATTACAAAGAGTCGCAATGTGGAAAAGGTAGGCAACTCTCAATATCTGATTTATATTTGTTATATTAACTTGAGCAATTCTCTCTTTATAGATTACCGCCAGCAATGATCAGAGCGCATTGAAATCCTCCAAGGCATTCTTCAATAAGCTGCAGGACAAAACATCGTCCACGTCCGCAACTGCTGGCGGCAAACGTCCCAAAAAGGACACATCCAAAGTTAACGCGAAAAAACTCAAATTGTAAATAAATGTAAAGAAAGAAAGAAACTTGTAAATGTTAATTATATTTGTCAAGTCAAGATTATATTGGTTCCCCATCCCATTCGTGACGTCAAGAAACATGCGCTCAGCAGCGGTCACGTGCCGTCAAATGTCGCACACACTCGGCTACTGCTGGGATGCTGGTTAGCGAACAAACTAAAATTGAGGCGCCATGGGAGATGCCATGCGTCGTCCACTTCAAATTTCGTGGGCGTGTGCATTGTTCAAGGACATGACTATTAGCCGCTTGTGTAACAAAGTAAAGCAAGGCTATTTTTAGAGTAGCCTAAGCCTTAAATGTGGTAATTTGGTAATTCTATTTTTATATAGCATAGTGTAACATACTTATTTTATATTAGTGCTCGTATTAGTTATTCATTTATTCGGAAAATCCTTCAATAGTGTGATGTTAATTTAAAAGTTCGCGCCTAAGCTAATTCATTTTGCAGCACTATGACAATTATCGAAAATATTATAGACGATATTTTGGTAGTCGATAACGATAATACACATCGTGCGATAATTTGAAGCGCTCTTGCACGTGTTGCTTAGCGAATTGTGTATATTGCAAGTTTTATTAAATTTTAAAAGCAGTCATGGTGAAAGTACAAAAACCTCAACCGAAAACCCTAAAAAAAACCTCAAAAAATGATGGAGTCGTTAAAGAAAAACAAAAAGTGAAGAAGACCATTAAGAAATCATCAAAAGCAAATGGCTTAGCATCGGCCGCAACTGAAGTGGACAGTAAAAAAATTTCGGCAATAAAGTCAGATGTCAAGAAGAGCTCTGAGCGAAAGAACCCAAAAGTCGCAGTGGAAGCGAAGATCAAAGAAGCAAACCCAGCACAGAAGTCCAAATCGACTAAGAGGCCTCTAGTTCTTGCACCTCCGAAATCGCCGGTTGCATTGCCCACAAAAAAAAGCAAAAAGGTTGCTCCAGTGGCTTCCCCAGTGGCTGCGCCTGCTCCCAAGAAAGCTAAAACAGTAAAGGTTGAAAAGGCTGCAATTGAGCCAGTTGTGAAATCTGAGTTAAAGCAGAAGGTAAAAGCACAAGTGGCTAAAATCAAGGAAAATAAAAAGCAAATTAAACAGGCTGTCGTCACAGCCGCAAAGAAACAAGCCAAGAAGGAGCCACAGTTGGCCAAGGATGCAAAGTCATCAAAGAAAGTCTCAGAGAAGGCATCAAAAAAAGTCTCAGAGAAGGTCTCAAAGAAAATCTCAGAGAAAGTTTCAGAGAAATCAAAGCCCAACAAAAAATTGAAAGCAACTCTTAAAAAAACGAAGAAAGGAAAAATTGCAAAGGAGCAAAAGAAACCGAAAATTGTGAATCTGAAATATGAAGTAAAATCCTTTGATGAGGATAAATTTAATGAAATAGTCTGCGAAAAAAATGTGGAAAAGGTGTGCACTGCGTTGATGAGCCAGGTGCGCGAGGAGGTGCAAAAGCAGAAGGCGAAGCCAATCTTTAGCGATTACCGCTATATTCTACAGGTGGCCAGCTATAAGATTCCCAGCTGTCCGAAGCGCGTAGTGAAGCTGGCGCTGAAGCACTCGCTGGTGGGCAAGGATGACGACGTTGCGGTGATTGTAACTGATTTGCAGCGCGGAGCTCGTTTTGAATATGAGCCCACGGTGCAGCACTACGAGGATTTGTTCCGCGAGGCGGGCATCGAGCAGCGCCTGACGATTGTGCCATTCAATCAGCTGCGCAACGACATGGTCACATTCGAAGCTAAACGCAAGTTTCTAAATAGCTATGACTACTTGCTCTGTGATGGCCGCATCTCGGGTCAGGCTACCGCTTTCCTTGGCAACGTAAGTAACAGTTGTGGTTTAATAAGCTGTGCGTCTGCTATAATCGTAATCCCTTCTCGTCTGTAGTTCACCCAGAAGCCTCGTAATGTGCTGCACGCGGTTCGTCTGAGCAAAGGCAAGCAGTTGCCCAAGGAGATATCGCGTGGTCTTTGCCGCACCGCTTACAGACAGCTACGGAAGGGTGATCTAATAGCCATCCCAGTGGGCAATCATGAGCACAGCATCCAGCAGCTGGCTGAGAATGTGTTGGGCGTCGTCAAGCAGCTGCAGCAGCTGTTTCCTGGCGGGCTACCCAACATACGCTCGATGTATCTGAAAATCGACATTGTGGGCACCTCTTCACTGCCCCTCTACATCAGCCTGTGCGCCCCACCCGCGGACGCGCCGTACATTGTGGGTCCACGCGAGCAGCGGATGCTCAAGCTGAAGAAGCAGGCCAACGAAGTGCTAACTAAATTCGCTCTTACCAAGGATGTTGATTTCATAAAGCTGACGGATGATCAGGTTAAGCGTAAAGCTGAACTTCGTCTAAAGCGAGATGCACTCAAAGTTGAGGATGCAAAGGACGAAGAGGTTAAGGCCAATGGACCTGAGGATTCGATTGTGCTGGCTAAAAAGGCTCGCAAAAATGCGGAACCTGAAAAGGTCAAAGAAGAAATCAAGGAAGATGATGGTGATGATGATGATGATGATGAGGAGGATGAGGAGGATGATGATGATGAGGAGGACGATGATGATGATGATGAGGAGGATGATGATGAGGATGATGATGATGATGAGGATGACGATAACGATGATGGCGATGATGATGATGGCGATGATGATGATGGCGATGACGATGAAGATGACGATGACGATGATGATGATGAGGAAGATGAATAGAATTAGCTGACGATAAACAAATCCATTATTTTCTTTACTTTTATATTTGAAATGCAAGCTTCAATATATCTGTTATTGAATGCGGCGTTTATTATAGTAATAAACAATTAGTTAACATAGAAAAGTTTTGTTTTGTATATACTTTTCAGTTAATACAATTCAAATTGAATTATTAAGCCCTAAATTATGATCGAGTGGCGAATTTTCAACTATTCAAATGTTTTATATACAAAAAAAAAAGAAGCAAATTAAATAAATATTATATATAAAAAATGGAAATATTTAACAAATATTTGTTGTTTTGCAAAAAATCAAAATGGCTCAGGAACAAGAATTCTGATCCAAATGTTTTGTGAAATAAACTTCAACTACGTCTGTTGTTCTATAAAATATGTATGTTTATAATATATACTATATTCATTTTTGACATACTATATACTATGGTATATACAAGAGGTAAGTCGATGTAGTAATATCACTTTGTTCTTCTTTATATACCGTAGAAGTATGGGGTTCTTTTTGACGTTTCCTGTCATCTCTTTTATATCGTTATTAGCCGGATAATCTGAATTTCATTAGAGCTTGAAATACCAACTTTGGATCTCGAAATTAATATATTTTGGGTATATTTGTTAATTGATACTTTCGACCGATTATCTCAAAATACAAAATGAAAACTCTTTTCAAATAGGATAGAGAATATGGTAAGTTCAAAGAAATAAGTAAATGGGACATTACGTTGAATAATATAACAATTAATCCAATTAATATATTAAAAAAATAAAAATAAACTAATTGGTGCTTTAACTCAATAAAATAATCAATATTTAAAGTATTTGAAGTAATAAAATAAAAATAAAAAATTCACGAAAGTACAATATAAAAGTTAAACAAATTATTTTCTAACGAAACAAAAACCCTGGGACAAAAATTTTTAATTTATATCATAAAACCAAAAAAAAAAAAAAAAAAAAAAAGGAATAGAAACTTTAGACTATAAATTAATTTTCCATAGAACACCCTTTGTACAACACTGGCATTTAATTAATAAGTTTTTTGAGCATTTGGCTGAAAATTTTGTAATCTTATTATATATATATCAATAATATATTATTTATATATCATTTAATATAATTTTATATGCATCGGTTATAGTGAAGTTAGTTAGTTTGGTTAGTTAACTATAGCCAATCGATATAATGTCATATATGTGTATATTATTATAGATATCAAGTATTTGGTATCCCGTACTTGGGAAACTTTTCTGTTGGCACAAAAATTGGAAATGAATTGAAAAGTAATTTATAAAATCAAAGTTGTAATGGTTTCAGCTAGTATCTACGTGCTGGAAAATTAAATTAACATCCAACTACTGATTATACGAATTGGCTGATTCTGCTCTCATTACCACTTACCACTCAGTTTCTTTTTTGATTGATAAAAAAAACTATTATAGCGTAGATTAAACTTGTGAAAGCAAATGCGCATATTTACACAATATTGTCGTACCTGCATGTTTATTCAACAGGTCATCTTTATTCATAATCTTTTTTATTGCCCTTTATACTCTTTTTAGGATATTTGTAATAGCTAAACTGTGCGTGCTCATAAAATTTAGAAATAGTATAACCTGAGGTTAAAGTATCTATTAAAATTAGTAGGAATATAAGCTAAGTTAAAAGTAATTCACATTTATATAATAAATTTATCGGAAAGAAAAAAAAATAATATTTATTAAATTAATATACAATATCAATTCATCCATGTATACATATTTGGTTGAAAATTATATAGATTTATAGATGGTGTACTAAGAAGTAGTATGATTATATTAGATCTTTTAAAAAGTTTGTTTAATTAAATGGTTTATGTATATATGTTAAAATTATGTATGACAAAACATATGCATGACATATATTTATAATATTTTTTAAGAGTGTTACAAGAATCGAGTTAAAAAAGTTCGTTTGCATAAAAAGAAGTTTGTTTTCTTTTTTGTCGCTTAGCAAGTGTATGTGGCATAAAAATTAATGTTTACAAACGGAAATTGACCGAACATTTAAGTGCAATAAAAAGCTATATGAATAATGCTGTTGCTGACTTTTTATAGCGCCATATGGGCAATATATATGCATATATAAATATATGTATTTATATAGAAATATATATACATTTGATGCACTGGAAATTTGTTGGGAATTGCTAACATGCTATCGACATCGCATGCCACGACTTTGGCTTTAGCTTTGTGCTAACGTCCATATATGAACATTTTTATAGTTATTTTACAAAATATGCAAGCACTAGCGCCACAGGCGTTCCGTGTCCTGGTAAAGTGAAAATGCACTCCTTTTGCAGTGAACGATGGACGTCAGACGACAGAGGACAGACGACAGACGATTTCCATAATATTTGACCTACGCGTGCATAAAATAAATACATTTAATACATAAATTAGGTAGAGCTTATTAAGAGCTCGGACATCAAATATTTGCAGGACTCTTTGAAGTATGTTGATGGATGATGAACTCTCTGACGTCTTAAGCTATCTTTAGCTGCCACAAATCAAAGGTCAAAAGGTCGCAAAGCTGTCATAATCACCTATGCACAACGAGATGCAAAGACCCAGGCCAAAGGCGACCTTGGACTTGCATAAGTTCTGTTACTTAATTAACCTAATGCTCATTCCGACTCTGTTTCACAACTTTTACACTCGATAATGCGAGACCTTTCAATTACGCACACACACAGACATGCATGTTCTATTAGGTGTAGGCCTTCACTATACTCCAGAGATTTAAATCACGTTTCGCTACGTTTATGGACAATTGACTGCGCTGACCACGTCGAAAGAACATTGCAAAGCTTTTATCAGTCGCATTATCATTCATCAGTGGGCCGTCAACTCACTCCTGTTGCCGTAAACAGAAATAAATGTTATGAGCTTACGCTCAGCAGCTATCTGGCTGATTAAGGATTGCACTGAGATTTCATCAAATATTTCCTGTTTTTTAATTTTAAATATTTGGCAGTGTGAAACAACACTTTTGATTCGGTATCGGTATTAAAAAAAAACAAGGGTCCGTTGAATATGGACAACCCTGTATTTATTCCTGGCTTTACCATGTTACAGTGTTTAAGGGAATAAATTAAAAATAAATAAAATAAATTAAATAAAAGGTGTATTCGCTGTTCATTTGACTTTTTTCTAATCCGAAGCACGATTTTAATGTGATCTCATTCATCCAGCGCTAAAATTTATAAATTTAAAAAATTATTTGCTTTATTAAAATCATTGTAGTGTATAGTTTACCTTATAATTTGTTTTATTTTCCAAAAGCCTTTACAATTTCATATTCTCTATAATATCTTCATAAACATATGTCAGTTTTATTTATCAACCTGTTTTCATACTTGATTTTTGTTACTTTTATTCATTAATTACATTTTGCAATTTGCAAACTCGCTATTTAAAATCTAGTTGGCTCTCAAAACAAAGATCGTTTCGATGTATTGAGTTTTTCTATTTGGTTCTTTAAATTTCTTTGTTTTCAGCATATTTGGCAGATTGACAGATTGACAATTATTTTGTAACAGTACCCATCCCCTCATCCAATGCAGTGCTTAAAGATATATGATTATTTTTTAATTAGTTAAATATCTGAACATTCCTGGCAGATACACAATATGTATACCTTCATAATTAATAAATTAATACCTACAAGCTGCGATCTCGTTTTATATTTAAACTGCATTTTATTAAAGCTTAAGCTGCATAATGAAACCTTTAAATATATATAATTCATATCAATTAATTCTTATCAACTATGGGTTAAAGCTGAGCTTTAACAATTGCATACCATATATATCAAGAACTTATATTATACAATATATATAAATATATTTTCGTTATCAGCAATTGGTATTGACTATTTGCATTTGGACTCAACTGCTTGAACTTTCTTTGTTGTTGAGAAATACTTTATTTTATTATTTTCGAAAAATATTTTAAATATAAAGCATAGATATACTTATGATAAAAGTAAAAAATAAAAAATAAATGGTTGTAATTTTTCGAACTTATATTTTAATTTATAAATCCCTTAAATATACTCTGAATTTTCTATTTTATTTAATTCATCGTGAGTACGCTTTAAATTCGCAAAACATATTTTTAGACAAATATAAATACTCTACATAAATGTGCAATCATTTGAGTAAGTCGCATTAACTAAACATTATATAAATACATTCAAAGCTTTTATTATTCACTGTGGTTCATTTGTGCTCTATAAATTCAATTGGAAAGGAAAACACAATCTTTGAATATTCACAATTATTCTCAAAGTGAATGCGGACATAAGTGTATGGAAATTAATTAGACTCTATTCTTAACATGGAAAATATTGTGATTCGTTCTCCTGGTCGGCAAGTAGAGAAAAGATTTAACTTTATTACTTTTTTAATTGTTAAAGAGTATCGTAAATTATTTAAAAATTTTACTTTCAGATTAAAGCAGCTTCATTTAGCTTTCTTTCAGAAAGAATTATGCGATTGATTTAGGATCAAAATAAAAACCAAAATAAAAAAATAGTTTCACAAGCTGGCTCAACTTTAAACCAAATTATGGTTGTTAACTTACTTTATCAAAAATATATATTTTAGAACATACATATGTATAATTTACAAGAATAAAATATAGATATATATAATTTATATCAATTTATCAATAAATAAAAATTGATACTTTACTTTACTTGTAAGTGGTAAAATATATCTAACAAGTAGACGAAGCGACGTGGTAGTATATATATATTTGATCTAGGTCAACCACTGACAGTATATAGCTCACTCCCTTGGTCTGCCTGTTCGTCTATCTGTTCGTATGTCGCGTATGAGCTCGTCGAAACCCATAACAGCTAGAGACTCATTTGTGAATCGTTATAAAAACGTTTTATGAAAGAAGCATAGCTGTATAGAAAAAATAAAAACTATTACTGAAAATGGATTAATTTTTAGTTTACCCGTTTGCCTCTAAAAGTTGCAACATTCTCGAGTAATCCTCTAAAAGCACTCTGTAAATCCTCTTCAAAAGTTTAGATCCACATTAATGCAGCTCATTAGGAACACACTACATAAACAAAAGCCCGAAACCAACTAAATTTCACCATGACCTTCAGTCAGTATTAGGAATCATCAAATAAATAAATAAATTATATGGCATTTCGATTGTCACTGTGAAAAAGCATGAAAACAACGTGTATGTCTGTCCGTTGATAATGTAGGCTAAATATGAAGCATATTGTATAATACTAATTAGATAAGGGCGATAAAATGCCCAAACCCCTTGCCGAAGAATTAATAAGCCAATGGCCATTTTGCATTGCGGAGAGCCAAGGATTTATATTAGATTTTGGCTGACGGCTGCCAAATATATGCAACTAATTGAAAATAATCTGTGGCTGATTAGAGTGATTCGATGGTTAGATGATTAGCTGATAAGATCGCGTGACACACTGTGTGAGTCGAGCGCTAATTGTGCGTAATTGCTGTCTGATAAACCGATAAAATAACGCACTCTTTCGCTAAATACCCGTGGCTCTGTGGCAGCAGGCCACGCACCACGTGTTGCACATTGCTCATACGACGTGTGGTCCAACAATGACTGCGCATAATCTAGCTGGGCAACATCAATGTCGTGGGCGTTCGTTTGGTTACTCGTGTCGTTGCTATTTACCTGACAGAACATACACACACATACACACACATAGATTTATACCATCGTTGCGTTGAAATCTTTCGAATCCTCGTCCACTTTGATACGAGCTCTGGAGGCACGAACTGAACAAACGACTCGTATAAATCGAGTGCGCCTTGGCAGCCGATTTTCACTTACGTTTCAGTTCCAAAGCGGTGCAGTTATCGGAGCAGCGGAAAGTCCTGAACATCAGCAGCAGTAGCAGCAGTGGAAGCAGTGGAAGCAGCTAGCGACGGTGAATTCAAATCACAAATTCAAGTTCAAAAACATTTTCCAAGTGATTCAGAGTTTTTAATACATTTTTCTTGTTTTGTGCAGTTCTTGAAATTTAATAATAACTTGCTAAAATCTGATTATTAATCAGAGTCTTTAAGGACAAAGCTAAAATTAATTTCTATCAATTTATTCGTTTTAAAGAAGGGTAAGTGAAATATAAAATGAAAACTGTTAAATGTGACATTTAGAATAATATATTAATAAATATTTTTTTAAAGAATACATATTGCATATTTGCATATTTTATGTTTAGTTTTTTTTTTTTTATATTTTAAGGCAACTGTCAAAAATATTCCAGACTTTTCTCTACTTTTGGAACTTAGTTTTCTATATCAAAATTGTTTTGTTGTTTCCGCTGCTTTATAAGAGACTGGATTGTAGATTCCTCTCATTCGATTTAAGCTGTGTTTGGCATATTTGAATCGAACCCTTATATATTTTTAATTTATTTTCTGAGTGACTTGGTATTTTATTGCATAAAGAAGAAGAAGACTCGTTTAAATACATTAAAGATTATCTTTATAAATTTGAACAGCATTTTCTATTGCCTTTACAAATATGCCGTCAGTACTTACTCAAAATTTATTCAAAATAGAAAATAGTAATTTTAACAGAATATTCTATTGAAATAAAATCGTTTCAAATTTCTGTCAAAAACTTTATCTTGAAATCAAATGAAGCTAATACGAAAGATTAAAATAAAATAATCTAATAGACTCCTTTAATCCTCTAGCTGTTGAAAATGAAATTGGTTATTTAATAGATCTAATTTAATATTAAATAATAAATTAATTTACCTGCTATATGAAAGCTTTCTATTACTAAAATTCTTTGAACTTATCATTAAAAAAATAATAGTATAAAGTACAGCTAACATTTTTGAAACTAACAGATTTTTGCTAGCATATTAAAAATGTCAAAGAAATTACTATAATATTTTAGTCGAACAGAATCAACTGCACTAGCTTTAAGCTTTTCGATTTGCCTTGACCTTATGAACAGACCATATAATTTGCAGGTCTATCTGTAGCAGGTTAACAGTGCAACATTCCACTTGAAAAAACTTGGTGTTTCTTCTTGTAAAGCTGTTAAAGATTTAATGGTTACCGATGTGCCATTTAACACTTGTTGGCTTGCATATACATATATTTATTTAAGGCCAAGCTCTGGAGAAAGGCATTGCTAATACCCTAGAATTCAGTCATTGATATATGAATATCTCAAGCTTCAGTTTTCTTCTACGTTGCAAAAAAAATATAGTAATTCCTGATTGTACTTGGAGAATATATCATATAAATCTGAACATTATAAGATCATAAAGACAAACTATGTACTGTAGTGCAATTTGTAAGTCCTGGTTTTCATTCACACAGGTGGACAGGCAGCAAGACGATTCTTGCACTAATCCGATAGCTCTTCTCACTTTGTAAAGATTATTAAAATGGGTATGAAAAATTAACTGTTTAACACACAAAATTTAAATATTTAATGAGATGGGATGTTATGTGACAAGTATCATGATTTGACTCTCGTTTAGATAGTCTTGTCCCATGATTTGCATGGTTAAATAACTCCTGTTATAATCGCATCACATAGATGGTGTAATGAACTGAAAATTACATATGGAAATATACATATAAAGTGAAAGAGATTAAGTTCCCGACATATGTCATGCTTGGCTAAGGAATATGGTTTTTGAGCTTCTATTTACCAGAAAGGCGTAATAAACCTATTTGGAATTTTGCTTGCAACTGTCCTAAGCTCTTGCCAATCAGACGGACTCACACGCGGTCCTTCGGCCCTGCCTGGATGTGTGTGCTCGGCCAAGGACATTTTGTTCCCACGTTGCCTTTTTGTCAAATTCGTTCATGCGACCCTTTTAATATCGCAAAAATCTTTTACTGAATATTGTGAAATTAAGGTAGATTTTGTACCTTTATTATTTTATACTTTGGCAAAAGGCTGGCAAAAGGAAAAGTCTTCGGGATTATCGTGCAAATTGCAAGCTCCAATAAGCGACAACTTCTAAGTGAACGAAATGTGGCTTTTAAATTTATATTATAGAGCTTAAGAATGATAAAATTTTTCGCTTCTGTTGAAATTGAAACTAAGCCGCTGATGCCATTCGGTGCCATCGGTGTTCGTTTGAGTAAAATTTCCCCGTGCTACTATTAATATAAACGCAAATCGCATTTAGTCGAATTTCTTATGTTGCCGTTCAGCGATTCGCATCAGTGAATTTGACACTAAAACTCTGTTTGCAATGTGTTTAATATTAAACGTTGGCATTCTGAATGTGTTTTGCAGATAAAAGAATTAACCTTAAATTATTTTAATCAAACGTGAAAATATTCGACTCTATATTTACTGACTTTTGCGAGAATAGTGAAAATTTGGCAAAGATAAATGTTACTTTTGTACCCTGAACCCATTGAAAATGGGAAGTCAGAGTATAATGTTTTTGTGAAAATGTCCCCATAGCGTATATATATTCTTGATTAGGGCGACTAGTCCTCTAGTATATACACATAAATCTAAAAATATTTACAAAAATTATTTAAGCATTTCCACTTATTGAAGAATAAAATGTAAATATTCATTTCTAAACTCTATAAACGAAAATTTATCATAAAATCTTTCCCAGCGGCTATAAAAAATAATGTTTTATAAACATTCAATTTAAGACAATTTATTTGTACATATTTGACCATGCTCTGCCCATGCTTATGCGCACAGGTGTCCATTTGGGCAGAGCTTGAAACCAAAAACTATTTAAGACAATCGTCGACCACGCCTCCAGTTATTTTTGTTCTGCTGTGAATGGTGACAAACTCTCGGTTTTTCTTTGTGCCTGCCTAATTTTGTTTTCTTTAAATTTACAATGAATAAACAACAGTAAAACCTGATGGAAGGAAAGCAGTGCGTAACGGCAACAATACGCAGTTTACTGGATTTCGGTCTCGTTCTCTCTCACTCTCTCTCTCTCTCTCTCTCTGTCTGTCTCTCTACCTCTCTGTCTTACAATTCAGCTTAGTTTGGCTCTGCTGAGCAGCCGAAAAGACCTCGAACCTGTCCAAAATGCCAAAGAGAAGAAAGGAAACCAAGAGGAACATAATACAGGGCATCTGCTTTTCATCGCATAAACTTTTTCGCTTTCAATTAGTTCATAAAAAAGTTTTACTTTTGCATTTTAAGACATACCTGAACACCAATTAAAATACATTTATGACGTTCAAGTTGAACGGTCAGCCTGCAAGAGCCTGTAAAACTACTCAAGACCCGACGCTGTAGTATCCCTCATTTTTTTCGGCAACTTAATTGCTAGCCTTTCTTTTTTTTGGGCGTTTGTTCTTTTCATTAAATTTACATATTTTTATTAATTAAATTGTTTACGCAATGTTTACCCGCAGAAACTTGGGCGGCAGCACTTGACGGCACCGCTCTTGGGTTGCAATACACACACACACACACACACACACACACACATACAAACACTTATATACACCCACACACATGTTCTTGAATTACCATAGAGCTAAAAGTTTTAACCATTTTGTTTGTCAATTCGAGCTTTGCTGCAATTGTCGCAAATTAAACATTTCTCTAGCTCTTTAGCCATCCGCCGGAATGTGGAGAGCCAAGAGAATTGCAAAAATTATAATTTTTGACTCACACCGTGGACTCATTATGATTTACCCGTGGATGTCATTAAATTTCAAGTGGCGCCGACCATTTGGCTATAGTATTATATTATGGATATTATGATGATTATTATTATTCTGGACCATGGAATAAATGCTTTTAGCCATAGACTGCATTTGCTCATTCGAATTGGCCACGAGATTTGAATAAAAAATGTTTACGTCTAATTAGATCGTTTTATGGGATTATGGGTTAATGACTATGAACGACATTATGGGCATATTATTCATGGACTGTCAGACGGTAGAAATTTGGGTAGGTGAGTTAGCAGTGCGAGGAGTTAGTGTATAAGGAATAACCATAAATAAAAAGCATTTGAAATTTGAAGCTGATTGAAGACTTAAATTTTATAGCATTTTTATATATATTTATAAATATATCATTCTAAATAAAGTTCTAAAATTAACTTGATCAGTATTTAAATTTTAGACAGATTATAATTTCAGTAAATTTGGTGCAATCAGTTTTAAGTAAATATTTTTAACAAACTATTCTTTGGAATCGTAACGCCATGACGAGCATATTCGAATTTCTGAATCAAAAATTAATTTTATAATATTTTTGTAGATTAAATGTGTACAGAGCCAGTTGTTTTTAAACTTTGAGTCGAATTCTTGAATATTCCACCTTGAAAATATATTAATCATTTGACACCTTTGTACACTCATTCACGAAAATCAAATGAGTATATTGGTTTTGTGGAATGTCCGTCTGTCCGTATGAATGCATTTTTTTCGGTAATATTGAAGCTAGAGAAAATTTGAACATATACTAGTGTGTATCCACTTGGGGCGAAATCGGAAAATGCATTTTCCGGTATCTCAGAAGCCAATGTAGTTGAAGTGCTTTAAAGTTGAAATTTGGAATGTAAACTTGCATGGACAACACTAGTGCAAAAATATATGGCGGATATATCTATATATGATTATATCTAGAAGCTCATATTTATCAGATCTTTTATTGTATATTTTAAAGAAGTTCTGAAATACTGCAAACACTTAAATACATTTTCTTAAGCTTCACAAATTTGATCAGAATTGTTCATATAATCTTTTGTAAACATTATTTCCTTAACAGTATTTACTTATATTTAAAATATTTAACATTAATGTTGAGCATAAATATTCCATTTTTTAAACATATTTATTACAAAATGCAAACTTTGTCATACGAACAATTTGAATTCCTTTGAGCAAACAAAACGCAAACCACATAAAGTCGGCTTCAACGCCTTCAATGGAAGCAGATTGAGGAGCAGGGGACGCTCGTGTGAGACGAGGAAATGCATGTCTTATCATCGGACTTTGGCATTTTCCCGGTGGTAAGGAAATGCTTATGGAAAATGCAACATAAAATACTTTTTAAATGCGTATAAATATTTGTGAGGACTCGCAGGCGTAAGGACATTCAAATGAAGACAAGCACGAAGATTAAGTGTCTTTTTATATAAACGCTTGTCAGTACTACTATTATACATATAAGCTGAATGTATACTTATACTAAATGCTTTATATTTAATCGATTTAGCAAATTACCTTTTGGAAAAATATGATCGAATTAATAGCGGATATCACAAAAAATTTTACCTAACTAATATTTCGCGCTAGAACTAAAATTTGACATGCAAAAAATATTTATTAAATATATTTTTTTTTTTTTTAAATTTGGTAAAGGATATTTGAATTAGAATTTAAGTATTTACGTAAATTTTTACAGTTTAATAATTTACTTATACTTTACTTATAATGTATTCAGTTTTATTAAGATAAGTATTATTTCATCGATATTTTGATTCATCTTTTGATATGGTTCTCTTTTTCAATGCAAAGTACATTTTAGGGCAAGATATACAAGAATACACATAGACATATACATATGTATATAAGAAAAATATCAGTTTATTTTCATTTTATAATATATTTTATAAAATATATGCCAACAGATTTCAATAAATTTATCAATTCTACTCTAATGTAGTTTACTTAAATCTCCCTGCTTCAGGCATTGTTGTTAAAAGTTGAACAACAGTTTGATAATTTATAACTGTTTGATAATTTATAGCCACTAGAGATAGTAGAAAACTGGTTTAATAAAACAGAAACAATTTTAATTTTTTAAAATAAAAAGAAATCTAATTCCGTTTTACTTAACAGCTAATGAGAAAACTTAAAAAACGTGTATAATATATTATTTTTTATAAATATTGATTTGCTTCTTCCGTAATGATAAATAGCGTTATTTTTTTTATGAGTAACTGTCCATCATATAGATATATAGACGTATATCTATTCATCGTCCATAGGATTTTATGGCGTTTAGAAGTTTCAGGAACTTGCCATGTATGTAGAATTCGCCATTCATTGCATACGCAAAATCAATTTATTTGCTCTGATTTTATGATATCCATTATAATCATTTTGCAGATATGGTTTATTGAGTTTACCGTTGAACTTATGAATCGAGATATATAGAAGTTATTAAGTCGTCTCTTCTACAGTAAACAATGCTTTAACTATAGTCAATAGCATTTGATTAGAGATAACCAGTACTCAAAGCTCAGCACATTTTGACGAGAAACTCTATTAGTTAGTTATCAATAGAGCTGGTTGTATAATGAGAAAACTATAATGACGAAAATATGAAAAGTGCTTGTCTCTTTTATTTGGATAACAAACTGAGATCATTAGCTTTTGAAAATTTAAGCTGAACAAGACTTCTCTAATCAATTTGAAGGATCTCTATAGATATATGTAGGCAATTTTGTAAACCTAGCATTATATAATAATTACATATATATTTGATAAATGTATACATACATATAATTCTCAAGGATTGCGTCACTATGTCATATAGCTCGTTAGGCATCGATTGCTCGAAAGAAATACATAATTATTAAAATATCTTCAATACAGCATATTAAATTTCTTATATAAAAGTACAATAATATAATATAATTTTAAGCTTATGTAAATGTCTCTCTTATTAGAAAAAATCCACTTATGTATATAGTAGCAAACACTTTTGCTTGTTCACAAAAACACTGGGTATTTAAACAAGAGCAAATATTTAATGGTAATGGAAAATGTTTGCAAAATGAAATGCTGCAACATCAAATTTGCAATTTGAAATTAGAAAGGTGACACGCACGTGGTACTTGAGCAATTGGCATTTTAATTTAAATGCCGGCCATAAATGTTGAAATATTTTTTGTGAAACGAATTTATTACAAAATGCAAACTTTGTCATACGCAAACATTTTGGAATCCTTTAAGCAAACAAAACGAAGACCACATAAAGCCGACCTCATTGCCTTGAAAAGAGAGGCGGGATTGGGGGGCGGTAAATGGGGGATGCGAGTCGAGTGATTGCATGTCTTATCACTGGAGTAGACTGGCATTTCTCTCCATTCCCTCGTGCCATTTACATGGCTCCGGCAAAGAATTGTAACATAAAATACTTTTTAAATGCGGATAAATATTTGCAAAAAGGAAGCATTAAGGCGTATGAGTGAAATTAAATATCGTTGCTACGCTTCAGCGTATGCAGCAGGAATCGAACAACGTGGATGTGTTCCACTTTGAAGCAATGTATGCATATTTTGAAAGGAAATAGATTGCTACTCGTATGCCAGCTTAGCAGAGGTCAATCTCGATTAACTTTATTCAATTGCCAATACACAATAAGTCAAGCAGTTTGCATGAATAGCTTTTGTAGCTCTTTTCCACTTCTATCAGTAACAATGATTTAGTTTGCATGGCATTTGCCAGAAAGGTTTAGCTTAATGCGAATAATGGGAAATCGAGCAGAACTGAAGGGCACTTTGTAAGATTTATGCAGCTAGAGAGAAAAACTAATGGGAGAACAATCAATTTTTAGAATATATTTACAAGTAGCTTATAATTTGTTATTGAGCAACAATATCTTGTGTTGCACTCATATAATACTAATTTACAATTCATACATAATATCCTCAATGAGTCCACTTGAGGGCGTCAGGAACTGTTCCTGAATACCAGGCTCATGTTTGAACAGTGACTGGAGTGAAAATATTAATTAATTATACAAATAATTTCCAGTATAATGAATATGTATGTTTACTTTGTGTTTCTATGATCTGCAACATTTAAAATGAGTATTTAGAAGAGCATGCAATTCTAAAAACTAAATTTCAAATAATAAATGCAAAGATAATGAGCTCAGGTATTTTTTTTCATTTTTAAATTATTATTATTATTTTTTTTTCACTCCTTATTACATTACAATTTATTGTGAATAGTAGAATAACTATACATATATATAATATATAGAGTATATAGACTGATTGAAAATGGGTAATCAGGGGATAATGGTTTTGTTACAAGTATGTAACAGGCAGAAGGAGGCGTGGCAGACCCCATAAAGTATATATATTCTTGATCAGGGCGATGAGCTGAGTCGATTTAGCCCTGTATGTCTGTCTGTCTGTCCGTATGTCTGAACGCGTCGATCTCAGAAGATATAAGAGCTAGAGACTTCAAATTTGTTTCAAAAAATCGACAACTACTTCCTTTTTTTTGTTATCGATAAAAAAACCTTATCGAAAATCAGTTATAAAATTATTTCTCCTATACTCTTAAAGTTCGAGTCTTCAAATTTTAAAAATGGATTCATTTTTGTTTTATAGAATTTTGATTTTGGTTATATTTTACCACCCAGCCCCCAAAACAGTCTCTTCCCTACAAGTTTGCAAAAAGCGTATTTCTAAAACTAGAGACTTGTGCTTTGGTACATACACGCATTTTAATGTTATTATCACGGTCTGAAAGTTTTATGAAGATTGTCCGTCTATAAAAAAAGTTATTTAACAATTAAGTTCCCATAGTAAGCTCACACTGCAGCCCATGTCTGCTTATACTTGCGTGTGTATGTATGTATGTAAGTATGTGTGTATGCCTGTGTGTATGTCTGTGTGCATGTTTTGTTTCTTGCACAGTAGAAAAGAAGCGACGAATTATTATAAAACCGTTGGTCGAAGGGAGCTTTCTAGAGCTTTCTCACTTGTTTTCTATTCTCAAAATATTTTCTATTTTCTATAGCCATAGTCATCTATACATTTTAATCTGCAAATTTTTACACCAGTTTCTTTGCTATCGTCCTTTGATGGCATATCTGTCTTCCACTATTTATATCTCAACTTTATTATGTGTTTCAAGGTATAGTGAATTCATTTCCAATTTTAATTTTAAACTCTTAAATATTCAGTACAAAGAAAGAAATATTCTTATTAATCCTATAAATTATATTCAGCTTAACAGTCAAATTCGAAACCCGAGCCTCCTAAAGCAGACGAATAGGCGACTCGGGTTTCGGCTTTTGTTGTCAGCAGCTGACTCTGGTGTGTCATAAAATACGAGACTCGGCAATCTCTGTGGCGCTATTAAAATGAGCATTCGTGCAAACATTTAAATGACGACTCATAGCATAACAGTCAGAAGAAGTGAGTGAGTGTTAGTCAGAGGAGACTGTACGGCAAATACCCTGTACTCAGTGTCGAGTTGTGGCCACCAACTCACCGGCAGAGTAATCAAACCAGTGTTTTAGGTTCTACGGAATGAAACAGTACTCAAAAATAAGTCATACAAAGAAAAAACAATTAACAAACATTTCAAACACTTCAAACATCAAACGGAAAGACAGCATGACAGACATTGCATAAAACCAATATACTCATTTCAATTTAGGGAATTAGTATAAAAACAAATAAGAAAACGACTTCAAGAGTTTTTGTCCGGGTTTAAAATAAATTTAAAATTTCTTAATATTTTCAACTACTTCAATCATGTCAAAGCTTATGATATATTATATGTACTCATTATAATAGTATTATAGTGGAATACAAAGCTCAATTATAGTTTATAAACTATATTAGCCTATTCAAAATCAGTCATAATTATATGTTGCAACTTTCAAGTTACAAATATTTAACTTTGCTGTTCAATTGGCAAACAAAGTATATAAATTACATAGTCCTTGAGCCTTGCGGTGTTTACAAAGTTAGAAAATATCCAACACAATGTAAATGTGTATATGCATATGCGCGTGTGTGGGTGTGATGTCAGTAAAAGTATCGTAAAAGCGAACACAAAGGTCGTTTAATAGAAAAACATTTACATTTGCAGCCGCAGCAGTCAGAGTGCAAAAAAGTTGCCCACTCGATATTCAAATAAACTGAGCTGGGTGAAGAAAGGGTTTCTATTTGATTTGGCAAAAGTTGTGTTAACATTGCTCGGAAAACATAAACAAACAAATGTCAATTGTGAATGTGGCGGCATAGAGCAGGTCGAGCGACAACAATTGAGACCTAGTCGGCGAATAGAAACTGCGCTTGACATTGCGAGCGGCAGTTGAGCAGAAAAACTCAACGGATGTCTAATGGCAATTTAATGAAGCCAGAGAGTGAGAGACGGGGAGAGGCTAGAGAGCGAGATGAGTGAAATATACATTTCCATCGATGTGCGCTCGCGATTCATATGATGCCAAAAGTATTCGAGGCAAGGCAACCAAGCCACATGCAACAATTATACAAAGTGCCGCAGTAGAGGTAGGTGCAAGGCGGCTGCGACGCACAGTGGGGTCTTTGCTTATTTTGCTCATAACTTTTAAACCAAATATGATATTTAAAAAATGTAAATGGCATATGGCGGGCAACTTTTTCAGCTTTAAAATAAGTTTACGTTCATGCGATGTGCTAACAGGGTGCTTCACAGTTTTATGTCAAACTCGAAAATATGTTTACAAAATCCAACGGGCATCGTTAGGGCAGCCAAATTTTTTATAAATATTGTGGAGATGACTTTCTTTAACACGTCTATAAAGTTCTAGCTTATTTAGTTCCTAAATCAGAAGAACATAGTTTTTCTTTTATTTTGTTAGAAAAGAGATAATCCTTTCAAGGATATGCAAATATTAACTATTTGCGCAATAGATTTCTAGGAATTCAATTGAAAAATTTCTTACAGTTTTTGCTTTTATTTCTGTTTTTGCTAAATTAATCAACTTGGAGTAATTTCCCTTTAAATCAATTTATTTTCCAAAATCTGTTATTCAGATATCACCAAACATATTGTAAAAGGTTTTCATCACTTTTCTGATATTTTGCCAACTCGAGGTCGAGGCTCCACTGTGCGAAGGCTGAAAAGTTTGCCAGCATATTTTGTACTTGCTCCCAAAAGCATAGTTGGCCCATTATTTAAATATTTTGCACTTTTGTTTTGCCCTGTGACGCAGTTGGGAGCGCTTAGCACATGTGGGTTTCTTTCATTCTTTTGTGACGTACGCAAAACTTTGACAGCGACAACATGTTTGTGTACTCCAAAAACAAAAAATCAAAACAGAAAAGTATTTTCAAGTTTGCTGGCAGCTAGACAAAAAGCCTAAATATGCTGCATTGCTAGACAAGGTTTTGAAAAATATGAAATACGAAAAGCATCAATTGCAGCAGAGATAGAACTGAATATTTTCACATTTGATCCGATGACCATTTGGGAAAACACTTCAAAGGCTTGGCAGCAATTCAACAATTCAAATCGCCTGCGGCTAATACACAAAATACTCACTTTAAATAAATAAATAAACAATTCGAGCTGGAATTCCCAATGGATAGGAGGTCGGCCAATACCTGTTGGATGGCCACAATTTGCGATTTTCTGCGCTCTGAACACCTTCGTGCAATTATTTTAATCTGTGTCGGACATTTCTCGCATAATTTTCCATCATCTCAATGTGGAGGCGACTCACAGAGGCGAAGGCGCTGCCAAAATCTAAATAAAAGTATTCCTTGGGTCGCAATGAATTTTTAAGTTAATGTAAAGAGCGCCCAGGTACATAGCTGCTGCTCACATTGACGACGGTTCAATCCGAATCCCAATGCCAAGACCAAGCCCAAACCACAGCCCCGAAACCCCGAAACCCCAAAACTCTGGCATCATGTTTTTTTGTTTGGCTCAAGCCGAGTCCCAGAAGTTGCTTTTGTCGGCTCAACGCTCATCTTGTTGCGTGCGATGGATGCTTTTAGCTTCAAACGTTAAATGTTTGTGCGTCCTGCTTAACATTGTCTTAACTTGGCTGTCTTGTGGCACGTCGTGTGCTGCTGCCACATCCTTCCCCTCTTCATCAAGGATGCGGCATGTGCTTTAGGACAACAATTTCTTTCTGTCTTGGCATTTGAGCAGCGCGTGCTTTTCCAATGATGACGTCGCTTTTCGTTTTTCTAGTCTTTGTCGTTGCTCGTTGTTTCGTTGTTCGTTGTTCGTTGTCTAAGAGGAGCCTTAGACCTCGTCCTTGCCTCGTCCGCATCGTAACGTTTTCTTGCATGCTAAGAACTTCTATTCCCCAGGGCTAGATCCCAGTTTCGGGAGCTACATTAGAGGTTGTAATTACTTGACGTCAGTTCTTTTTCTGTTTTCCTAAGTGCGCAAGCAACAGTAAAAGCCTTCAGAGTCCAATTCGTTAGTAAGGAATTAAGAATTATTAAAACGGAAGCCAGATAACTTTGCTTTTATTTTATTTATTACTTAGCAACATTTAAATTAATTATAATGAACATAAATTAAGATAAACTAAATGAGTAGGTTATATAAAATCAATTACAGCATTATGACATGTTTTATGTGAATAATAATTAATAATTCAATAGGACTAATTAAATACTTGCTAAATAATAATTGGTTATTAATAACTAAATACTTTCTAAATTCATGCCAATTTTAATATCTCTAAAAAAGGCATGTGGCATCTATAAATATATCCACATCTCAGTTTTAAATTTCTAATTCATTATAATGAATCTAATGCTAGATTTTATGGTTTTATTATTTGTTTAACCTCATTGGGTTGGTGCTACTAAGCAGATACTTTTTCGCGAAAATTATTTGGACTATATAATATAAAAAAATTATTTGGACTATATAATATACAAAAAATATTTGGACTATATAATATATAAGTTTTAGGTTTTCTCAACGTATTTTAATAAATATATAATAAATAAATAATCAAAATAATAAGTGCATGAATAAAATTATTTCACTTAAAAAATTAAAAAAAAAAATTAAATAAAAAAAATAATGAAAATTTATAAAATACAACAAAATAACAACAACAAATAAATCAATATAACACAAACAAATAAATAAATAAAACAAAATAACAAAATAATATAACAAACAAACTTAAATAAACAAAAAAAAAAATAAATAAATAAATAAATTAAATAAATTTAAATAAATATATATGTCTTAAATAATAAAACAAACTTATTTATAAATAAATAAAATAAATACTACTATTTCCAAAAATAAAATAACTAACAAAAAAGAAAAAAAAAACCTAAAACTTTTGCAACTTGAAATCAAAACTAACCAAAATTTACTAAGGGGAAATACTCATTCTAAATACATTTAAAAATTATTCTGATATGTGCATTACTTAATAAATTTAATCGAAAAGCATATTCACCTTCGATTTTCGTTCATTCGTATTTTCTACCAATTTCATCAAAGTTCTTTCACTTTTATATTTCATTTTCTCAAGTATATAAGTTGACATTTGAGTTACATCAGAATAACTTAGTTGACTATGCATTACCTCTACGGAGGAACGCCTGAGGACTTTAGGATTTCAATTCTTGTGCATTTGTATTGTGTGTAAAGTTTAAGTTAAAGTTATTCTGAGAAATGTTCTAAAAACATTTATGTTTTAGTGTTTATGTACACTTTTTAGAGATAATGGGTTGGGACAATAACTATTTTTATAAATATTTTTTAAAGTTTTACTACATCGTACTTAAATTACTTCAGCACTTTAATTATTTCAATTAACTTTCATGTTAAACATAAATGAACTTTCTAAGCCTTACTTCCGTTAGAAATGCAATATGAAAGTTTTATGGAACACGTTCGTATGAGGGCTGTATAATTTAAACGGACATGGCTTATCTGGAAAATGTATGCTACTGCGACTTTTTGAAGTCGTAGAAGTCTTCTTCAACCTGTTACACACGCCTGCACATGTTATTCCAACCTTTTAACTTTAATGTCCAACAAGAAGTTTCTTGGAAAGTTTTGTAGCATTTTGTGATTTTGAGAATTACGTGACAACTGTGCTCGTTTGGTTTCCGCATAGCAAAAGTAGCCGAATATATTTGTAAATTTAACATATTTCAAACTATGCTAATAATAATATTTATAATCAGTTTGCTTAGCCTGTCCCTGGCTCTGTCTGCTGTCAATGAAGACAAAACTAATTCGGTCTGGCAGAGTCGCGCAATTGACAGTAGAAACTGATTGGGAGAGGAAATCACAAATCAGGGCAAACAAAATGGTTGGATTAGCGACTTCTGTCGTCTCGCCAAGACGAATGCGAATGAGAATGAGAATCGGAATCAATCTTACTGTAGCTGCTGCGACTTGTTTGCTTAATTTGACAAACGAAATAATTTGATAAATATCTAAATGGCAGCACACAGACACAGCAGGCGGCAGGCAACTGGCAACTGGCAGCGGGCTTCGGGCTTCGGGCAGCAGTCCGACAGGCCACCCATTGGCGTCTTTGTCGCTAATTCAATAAGCATCCAATTACAACGCTGCAAGCAACAACTTGACAGCTTCTCTGCGCCCTTTTTTCTCCCCTGGCAGCCTGTACGCAATTTTCATTTGGCATATGAAAATTTAATGTAACCAAAGTGCTGGCACTCGTGTAGGTAATTTTCATAATTATTGCTGGCTTTCTGCTTTGATATCTGCGAATTGGCCTACATATATTAAAGCCAATTCAGAAATAGCAAGAAAATTCAAATCAAAGCAGCAAATCACGTGCAGCTCTCGTTTATTTTAGTCGTTGGAGTTAGAGAGACGGAGCTTATACCAGCTAGCAATTGAATGACCCAAATTCTATTTCAGACTTGTGGCCCAAGTCCACGTCGGCGCCGAGCCCCAGCCCGAGGTCTATAAAATCATAAGTACGTTTTCAGTTACCAGCACAGCAGGTGACCATCCACATCCACATTCACATCCACATCCACATTCACATCCACATCTATGTCCACATTGGCGCAGCATAGGGAGACGGGTCGAGGTGTTGACCATAATCAACGCAATGCAATTTCAATGTCTGCGTCTCTTGTTTCACTTTAGCCAGAACAAACCGCACCCAAGGCACACTGTCAAGGGCTCTGATATGGCTCTGCTGCAGTTTAATTTCTATTTTTATATTCTGTTTACAATCTGCAGAGAAGTATATAAGTTTTATGACTATCTACATTAAGGGCGAAAGGACCAGGTATTTTGTCAATGCTTTAGGGTTACTTAAATATAAACAAGAATGAAGAGGAAATATTCACTTGACCTGCTTTAATTGAAGTGCTAATAGAAAACAAGCTGATCTATATTACATACAAAGGTAGGTGATGATGTGTCCATGTCCTGTTTATTTATATAAATATTCGGTTTATGGCTCAGTTCTTGTATAAATAAATGGGGGCTTGACACTACAAAACTATCATATGTTTTAGTTGATTTTATTGATATTAAAAGTTTATGCTACTCGGGAAAAAAATAAATTGATGCTTTTCCATACTGCTGCATTTTCAATTCATTTATTTCATTCATAATAAAGTGTATTGTGAAAAAAAAAAAAATAATGGTATGGGCTGATTACTAGATCTTTCCTACATACATAGGGATATCATATGGTAATTTTAAAGATAACTGATGGTTATTGGGAAAAATGTAAAGAAAGAAAAACACATTTATAGAAGGATTTACTAATTCTTAACACTTAGATAAGAAATTGACGATAGCCTCGATAATCTGGTATCTCTTGTTTCAATGTTAGATCGATGGTGAAATGCCAGGTTAGATTGCAGATAACTCTAAGATTTTGTTTTGACTTATCTGTAGGAAGTATTTTCGAAATTTTGATTATTCTAATACTTTTACTTTAAAATAACACGTATTAGGCAGAAATACTGAAATAAATGCAGTTATTAGACTAAAGATTAGTTTTCTTTACATTTTTAATATATCCACATTAAAATACAAAACTCACACAGAAAATACAGTTCATATATAATTTTATTTTACAATAAATATTGCTTAAATCTGATAACTTTATCATATAGTTCCTATGTTAGGCACTATAGATTTACAGTTTAGTGAAATTAATACTCAATACAAAATATTAACATCTTTAATATATGTCAACTAGTAAAGGGTATTTAATTATCGTCACATCTCAGATACGTTTTATTTTCTCGTTTTCTTGTTTTTCCTTTGGTTACCAAAGCAATTTACATGCACCACATACATATGTGTATGTTAACGATGTTTATTTTGATACAAACAAAAGTTCTGGCACATGTTGGAAATTAAAGCAACACGGCGACACCTTTAACCAAGTGGGACTGCAGGCTGTCGGGCTGAAAGGCTGAATGGCTGAAAGGCTGCCAGGCTGTCAAGGCAGCATGCGTACAGGCCAAGTTATAATTGTTCTTGAGCTTAAGCAAAGCAATTTATCGGAAGCGACAAAAAAAGTTGTACTATAAACTAACTAGTAATTATTTTTAGTAAACTTATAGCTCAAACTCAAACTGCAGTTGGGTGCTTACCTTCAAAGTTTTAAGTTTTAAGTAGCTTTGTACTTTGCTGAATTTTTTATAAATAGGGAAAAATAGGTCAAATAGGTTGGAGTTATTATTATTAATGGGATAGAGCGTCTTATCGTGACGTAGGAAAAAAGCACAGTGCGCACATTTTTAAGAAAAAGGTCAGCACATGCAGAAACTCGCTGAACTCAGAAAGAAAATTGCAATTATTCATTTATTGTTTAGAATTTTTTAGAATATATATACTTGAAGGTCTCATATATACTTATTAAATACTTTCAACAATCTTTAACTCTCTGCAATAGCAGTAAATAACTGTCAAATATCATTATATGAGAGATTGTTCAGGCATTAACATGTCAGATATATATACTCTTAGTATATATAAATAATATTCTATAACCTGCGCGTTATCTGACGCCAAGTCAACCCTTTAGTTGCAGCGACTAACGCAGCGGCTCAAGAATCTGATGTTAGGTATATAAGAACTAGTATTTTAAGGAAACAAACAGTTCAAGGTTAAATCTTGAATTCGGTAAATGTGGAGTTGTTTTATTTAATTTTCAAACAGAGATTGATAACTGAATATGATTTGATTGAAGATGGAAGATTGAAGATTATAAGCGACTGATAACAAAATGATTGAACATAGAAGGTGCAAGATTGGAGATTAAAGATTGAAGATAGATGATAGAAGATAAAATACAGAAAATTGATGATTGATGATAGAAGATAGAAGTTAGAAGTTAAAAGATTGAAGGTAGAACATAGAAAATAGAAGATAGATGATAGAAGATAGAAGGTAGGAGATAGAAGATAAAAGATAAGAGATAAAAGATAGAAGACAGAAAATAATAATATAGAAGATGATGAAAGATAGTAGATAAAATATTACCGAGGACAATGCCCTTTTTGAAGAGAAGAGAAGTAAAATCTTGTATATCTTAGTTAAATGCTTTATGCAATCTTTGTAATATTTACCTAAAGTAAGATTCTGTATAGAAAATAGCCTTTCCACTGTAAGTATAGACCACATTATAGTTTTTCAATCAAGAGTGGTTCTCTTATGATTTAAATCAATGACAGTATGCATATATAGAGACTATATTTTTTCAAAGATAACTTATAAATATACTTCAACTTGTCACTATTTTTAGCATTTATTAATTCAGTGCAATTCGTTTGCCTTAAGCTGAGCTGCGAGCGTCATTAGAGCAAACTGGCTGAGAGCATAAAATTCATGTGACTGAATCAGCGAATCAGACCGACACGCGATAGAATGGCAAGGACCAGTGAGCTGCAGCAGCTGAAGCAGAAGTTGCAGCCAATACACATTTCATTTCAGCCAAGTGTGAAGCCAGATGGCAGGCATTCGAATGAGAGAATGGGAGGTGTGGGAGTAGTGGGAGTAGAGTGGGCCTGCAGCTGAGTTTGCTGCGCACAAACATTATAAATATTTAGTTATTCGCAAATCGAGCGCAATATGAATTGTGCACTGACCCAACAATTGTTGATTATCTGCTTATTTGTGCGCAAATATTATTATATGTTTATTATTTTGGGATAATATTTTTTTTTATTTGCATTTGTGCTAAGCCTTTAAGCCTCGTTGTATACAAATACAATCGCACCAGTTCACGGTTAGCTACAGCCCCAAGAGCAAATAAATACATAGCCGTATGTATGAAAAAATAATCGAAATTTATGTGCGCTCTGCTTTACACTTCGCTGAGCGGGGCAACTGCTGCAGGTACCCGGGGCGTATACGTCATATATATATATACACATATATATTTACGCACCACTCATTATGGCTACGCAGGCGGCCATAAATCAAACGGGAAAATGATTGATAAACGGTTGGTCAGACAAGCTCGGCCATTCATATGTCCATCGCATCACTGAGCACTCGTCGCCTGGCCTGCCGAATAATAATCAAACAACAAATGCTCCAAACCAGGCCTCAATCATACGCCCCGTGGCACCAATGAAAATTGAGAATGGCAACAAAGGAACAGACACTGGTTGCTTCAGTCTCTCTGCTAATAACATTGAGTAGACTAATGGCGACTAAGATATACTCAGTTAGTTATTTCGTTAAAAAAAGTATTGGAATGAATAGGAATCAATTCTTAGTTCCTGCCGTATTAAATTATACTTACTTTGCGATGCAATAGCAAATGGAAATCTTTGATACAAACTAGTATCGATAGTCCCTCTACTATTGCTTTATATAGTCTATGTATGTATTGATTATCTGCAAATTGCTATCAATCCCTAGCAGATCTCGATATTCAGAGTTGTTTTTTTTTGAAGATTACAATTATTCATTTGACCAGCTATGGAAACCTAATATTATAAACTTCATATTTAAGGTTAATGATACCATTCCCTAGCAATTTATAAGAAGAGCTTTGCCTCAAGATCATTTTTTACGGAAGAACAGAAGACAAAATTAACAGTGAGCGAAAAAACCTTGTTTAAGTTCGTATTTCCGAAACTAAATGATCTCTTCGGACAAGATAATGATCCTACCCATAACGAGTAGTAAAGTCGATTGTTTCGAGTGAACACGTTCAGATCATGACTTAGCCACTACATTCACCAAACGTTAACAAAAGTGAAAATGTCTGAAAATGGTTTTCACGAAAATTAATCGAAGAAGATCAGCAATACGAGGATTAAATACAAACTGCCAGAGTTAAACTTACTTTGAGCGAGATTTTTGTTGTTGTAGATTGCGTTTAGCATTCCAAGAAGGACCGGATATAAGAAATTATTTCTAACAACGCAGGCATTACTCAAGACTGAAATTATTATTTTTTTATCTTTTAGCTTTTGAGTTGAATTTTAACACTAACTGAAAATTAAATTTTAAAAAAGTTAAAGTAATAATTTAATTGAAAATTAAAGAGTCTATTTTAATGATTAATTTAAACAATTTTAATAAAATGTCAGTAAGCACACAATTTTGTTAAATATTTATTTATTTTTTTAATCATAACTGGAAGATTCATTGAATAACAAAGGATTTTTTATATATTCATTTTTGTTTCAATTGTTTTTAAAATAATAGCTATGGAACAGGTTTTAATGCAAGTACCAGTTCGTCTAACTCATTGACATGCAGTTTACATATTGTATATTGTATATTATTTTTTATTGTATATTATTTTAGTAGAGTTTTAGCAGCAGCAACACTCGCTTTTTATTATTATAAGTTCATATTCTGCTGAATTATCGATTAGAAATAAACAACAAATGCACACCTCAAGCCATTGGTATACATAGCTTTATATACCCCATTCAGCGATTCGAAGGGTATAAAAGGAAACTGAGATGTACGGAAATTGTCCGGGGTTGCGTAAAATCGGTTTATTACTTTATTTGTAAAAAGCGTCCATTTATTTGCTTGATGTGTCCCAGTCCAGTTGAGCATTGTCCGTTTGTTGTTGCGGTTCGATAAAAGAACCCAAGACTAGGAGACTACACAGACAGCCAGCAACCTGTAGCTTGCCTCAGTCGCAGTCGCAGTCACAGTCACAGTGACAGTCACAGTGAAGACGCAAACGTTTGGGTCATAAAACGCAATCACATATTGATCTTATTGTACGCGTATACGGCTTCGTTTGCCTTTTTTTTTTGAAATGTTGGTCCAATTTATTTGATTTGGAATCAGCTTTTAAAACGGACTTAAGACTCGCAGTGGTTGGTAAGAGAGAAACCCACACGTCTTCTTATCTCTAAGTGGCAAATGGTCCTTTATGACCGAACATTCCCTTGACCTAAGCAGTTGAAAGTTAAAGCGATTTCACTTGATTCCTTTTCTAAATAACTTAAAGGACTGCACAAAGCAATTGCCCCTCGTAATTGCCCACTCACGCATCGGGCACTTTTTTCGCACTTGACCTCTTTGCTGGCTGCGTTCTCTGTCTAATAGAAGAATTAATTAGTCTATGGTAGTTTGACTGTGCGTTAATTCAATTAGTTGAAGATGTGAAGTAGATAAGTGAAATTCATTCATTACATCTCATGGCTGTCTTAAGCCCAGTCAAGTGATTCTCTCTTTGGAGACAGCTCTGTGTTAATTTCCACCTGTAGCTAAATATATTTAATTACATTCAGTGTCTAATTGTTAAATCTGAATAAGTTTTAAATATATAAATAAAATATATAGACCATATGGTCTAGCATATAAGCCATAGTTAGTTTGTCGTGTATCTTTGGCAAAATATATTAAATTATATTTAATGTCAATTGTGAAATCTGAAAAAGTTTAAAATATTATTCTATAGTTTGGCCTGTATCTTTGACAAAATATATTTAATTATATTTAATGTCAATTTCTAATATTATTATATGGTCTACGGCATATGCAATGCTTCTTAATATATGAAATAAAATTAAATGGCATTTTTTCTATTTTGCAATAGTAATAAATTTTAAGTATTATTTTATGCTTTTTTTAAACCTATATGTTTTCTTGGCCTGCTATGTGCATCAATCAGTCTAGAATCAATATAGTCTTATGCATATATTGGCATCAATAAAGCTTTATGAATAATAACATTCTAAATAAATAATTTACTCAGTTGAAGTTGCTCATATCCGTTGCTAGATGCAAGAATTTACTGCCATTTATTTTATTTGCTATTAGAAGCAGCTCGGAGCACACGCGATTGATTGCCTTAGATCCCCTCGGCCAGCTCCAATACAGTTTTTTTAGTTCATCACACACATTGAAAGGCCTGTGGAATGACAAATATCGCCACGTCTATCAATGAAAGTGCAGTTTGAATGTGCATGTCCCGGGGCACATCCGGGCAAACGAGCAAAGTGCCAAATGATTAAATGAGACCCCAAGTCAGAGTTAAATGTCAGACTCATGCATCGGACGACGGGCATTCATGGGCACAGGAGCAGCGGACAGGTGCAGTGAGCCAATTCATTTGTCCGACGGGCTCTGTGTGTGCGGACTGAAGTGCTCCCGGCTGTGGGGGGTGTTGCCTAACCACTGATGTCAGGGAGTTGTCACAGAGCTGTTAAACTTTCGCAACTGTAAACATAACAGTGACAACAGAATTAGGGGCACGACTGGGACAGCCGACGGCAGGAGGTGGGCACGGAATGCAAAACTGAGTGGACCAGCAAAGAGGTCAAACTAACTGAACGACTGAGCAGCAGTCAAATGGACAGGAAGTCAAGCCAGGGGCAGAGGGCAGGCAGAGCAGAGAGGAGGTAGTAGCTGACAGGGCTTGCTCGCTTCTGCTTCGTTGAGCAGTTAATGAATCACCTAATGGGAAATGGTATACCTCGGACTTCCGCTTGTGGCCTGACTATGACTGGCGGCTGTCCTGCCGATCGATTTTTAATTGTTGGGGCATATTGCTCATACGCAAGGCGGGACATGAATGTGGGCGCTTAGTTCTAAGTGGCTTAAACTAAAATACTCCTTTAATCAGATCTATGATAATTGTTTTTCACTCACTCTATCTCTCTTTCCCTCTCTCTACTTTCAGCAAATAAATCGCAGCACAATGATGACAAACCGAATTGCGTTCGCTGCCTTGGCATTGATGACCATCTGCCTGCTGGTCATCTCGCGAACCGATGCGGCTCCCATGCCCAGGTAGTTGTAGAATAACCTTAGCTATACGCAATTTATCTTTATCGCACACGAACTAATTAATTCCTGCCACTTAAGCTGTGAATTCTGAATTTTGTATAAAAATATTTGCCAAAGCCAATTATCCGAGAGTGTTCAGAGTGCACGAGCTGTCGAGAGGAAGAGACAGGAAGAGAGATGGAGGGAGAGGGAGAAAGTAGGTTGAGGAGAATTTAGCCTGGGCAAGGCTAACCTAACCAGCAGGCAAACGGCAGCGCAGAGAGCATTTTTGGCATCAGCCAAGAGCTGGCAAGCTGAGAGCTGAGATGATGATGCTAATTTCAACAACGCATATAGAAAAGTGTATATGTATGTGTGTATGTGTATGTGTATGTGTATGTGGCTGAGCGTGTCCTTTGTCAATTGCACACTTTCTTTTTTACATATACATATACATATATATATATTTGTTATCTTGGAGTTCCCTTCTACATTAGCATTTTTAATATGCCTCGCAGCTCGTAGCAATTTTAATTAACTAAATGTAAACTCGTGCTGATGCGACACTTTAAGCTGCAAACATTGTATTTTCGTGTTTCAAAATCTCACTAAGATGACAGCTGAAGAAGTGCACACATTTCTTGATATGCTTAAAGTTCTTTTAACGATCCAACTGCTCAAATGGAAAATTACATTCATTGACATTTCTCTCCCTCCAGAGAGGGAGAAGGAGGGAGAAGGAGGGAGGGAGAGAGTCAGTGCTGACATTCGATTTCCATGCAAATGCAAGATACGAACCAAATGTAAATTACAAGGCAAAGTAATTAGGGAGCCTGATTGTTTAATTACTTTGAATGCTAAGCTGGTTGGTGCCAGGCCGGGTGGAACATTGTGGCTCTGATTTGCCATTGCATTGCATTAATTATTTATAGAAATGTCAGGGCAGCCTAATATGAGTATTTATAGAGACTTTAATAACTCGCTTCACTGACCTCCCCCGCCCCCCATAAAAACACAGTCAAAGCTCCAACGGTGGCTATGGTGGCTACAACGAACTCGAGGAGGTGCCCGACGACCTCTTGATGGAGTTGATGACGCGCTTCGGTCGCACCATAATACGAGCACGCAATGACCTGGAGAAGTAAGTACTCAAATGGCATATAGGCCTAGCACTTTAACTGTTATTGTGATCCCATTCCCCTCGTTTAGCTCCAAGCGCACTGTGGACTTTGGATTGGCGCGCGGCTACTCGGGCACCCAGGAGGCAAAGCATCGCATGGGCCTGGCTGCGGCCAATTTTCCGGGCGGTCCTGGCCGGAGGCGACGATCTGAGACCGATGCTTAAATTTGGGCAACAACTACGCGATAATCACGATAATCTCTTACTTAAAGCGAATTCTACAGAAACGTTACAGGAAGTCACAAAAGCAAACTACAATTTCCATTGACTTTATGCAAATGTTTAGTTTTTAGTCGTGTTCTGATTACATTTCAATAGTACTTCTATTATAACTAACTACATATATATATATATATACGTAAATATATATATTGGAATTACTATGTATAACTTATGCACACGGTCTGCATAGCACAAAGAGTTTAAAATGTTCTTATATATATGTATACCATACTGCAAATTGTTGCTACACTGTTGAAAGAGTTAATGCACCATCAATCTATAAATGTTAAGATCATGATCCTCTCTCGCTCTCTCGCTCGTCTAAATGTTCAAAAACCAAAGAAAAATACAAAAAAAAAGTATTACAAATATATAATAAAAAGTAATCAAATATTTAGTAACAATTTAAGAACAAATAAAAAACGAATGAACTGTAATTGAACTCGCGCAAAAAATCTTTTAATAGGTATGCCTTAGTATTAGCACACACACAAATATATATATAATATATACATATGTTATATATGCACGTGTTTTGGACCTTGAACCCAAAGTTAGTTCAAGCAAATTTCCCGCCTCCAAAATTGATTTAGCTATGTGAAACAGAAATTATTCAAATATTCCATGGTTAACATTGTTTTTCTACACTTTTGATTGAGATCTACTATATATACAATACTGCATATATACTTATACTTATGTACGATTTACTTTGTGCTTGAACACTTCTATCTGTGCCAAAATTTCATTCATTTTGAACTTTGAATTCTTTGAAAGGGATTTCCTGTAAATAATATAAGAATCATGCGTGCATATTTTGCTTTATATACATCAAATATTTAACGAGATGCGCCTGCATATATACTTATATATAATATATATATATATACGGAATATTGTGTCTATTATAAACATAAACATACATTAATATCGCAATGAACAAGATTAAATAAATTTACATTTAGAGAAACATAACGAAATGGGCTTTTAATTATTAATGGGAAATCAGGGTATAATGCTGATGCTAAAATGTATGTAACAGACAGAAGGTGGCTTGGCAGACTTTAAAAAGTATATATATTCTATATATATACTGATTCAGGACAACAATCTGAATTGATTTACCCGGACGGACGGACAGTACGTTCATCCGTATTTTAGATTAGATTTAGATTAGTAAACAGAACAGTAACAGTGTACAATCAACTAATAGTACGTTGACAGTATTAGTTAACTCACTGTTGAATTGAATTTTTACGTACTACCATTAACCATACAACAAATAGACTGGACAGCTAGTACAAAATTTTGTATGTAGGGTATGAAAGCGTTGCTTTGCATGAGCATGGCAAACCCTTTCAAAAGTTCGAGATTCCATAGACAGTAAGAATAGTAAGAATGCACACAGGCACACGAATAGTCATACATGTAACAAGGGCCTTTAAGTATGTGTGTGCATGCCCGTCGCGAAAACATATTCTTTATGCGCATCAACGATTTCATACCCTTCCCACAAATAATCAGTCTTCAAATTTTATACGTAGATTAATTTGTATTTTACAAACAAATGAAAACATTTAATATTAGTTTACAAAATGAAAAGCTCATAGGAAATTGATTTTATATATATATATATAAAGTACCCCTATTGCTGTTCAAGAGAAACTTTTACAATTTTTTATATTTATTAATGATTTGATTTTATGTATATTCCTAAGTTATTGTTTTCTAAGTCTTTTAATTTTTCTAAGTCTTCATAATTTTCAAAGTCTTTCAAGTTTACTAAGACTGTCAAGTTTTTTAAGAGTCCTCCTAATTTTCTAAGCCTTTCAAGTTTTTTAAGTCTTTAAAGTTTTCGAAGTCTTTCTAGTTTTCTAAGTGTTTCAACTTTACTAAGTCTATCAAGTTTTCTAAGAGTCCTAATTTTCTAAGCCTTTCAAGTTTTCTAAGTCTTCCAAGTTTACTAAGTCCGCCAAGTTTTCTAAGTCTTTCAAGTTTTCTAATTCTGTCAAGTTTTCTAGATCTTTCAATTTTTTTAAGTTATAAAACAACAACATCAACATTTTTGAAGTCTTTCCACTAAGCCTAAGTCTTTACTGCTTAGCTCAACGATCATTAACATTATTCTTAACAATTATTATTAGCTATTACAATTCTGCTTAAAGTACTTAACATTATTAACAAATAAAATATTTACTTCACTTCACATTCACTATCACTTTACTGCGCTGCACAATTGACCCCCACCGGGCCTGGACGACTGAAGAAATGCTGCAGCTGCTGCTCTTTATATAGTGCGACTGTCACTCAAACTCCAAGGCGTGCTCAAATGTTGAGGCTGCGTCGAGTTGCGGTCGCTGCAGTAATTGTAACCAAATATTGCTGAATACATAAAGACAACAGAAATGCTCTTCTGCAGCCAATGGAATACATTCTGCTGTATCAAGCATTCTAAATGGGTTTGTCTTAAATATACATATTGCTACAGACATATAAAGGTCTTAAACTAGCTCTAATATACCAAATTAAAAAGAAAAAAAATTTCCCATAAAAATAAAAATAAAAATAAAACATTTATTTTAATATCTAGCACACAAAATATACCTAAATTTGTTTAACAAGCAAAAGCAGAAGCTTGTCTATGATTTATTGCAAGAGCCGATTAAACTATATAACATGTGTATGTGTATGGGTGTTTGTCTATATGTCTGTCTGTGCAATTGTTCGATTTCTGTGTGATAGATATAAGATAGATAGAAGAAGACAAGTTTAGAAGACATGAATTAGAATTCAAATTTTGAGTTTGCAAACTAACAAAAAAATAATAAAAATGGAATGATTTACTTATAAGGTAACATTATATCTTGTAATACCTAAAGAAGCTTATTTTTCAATAATATGTCTTTTACATTTCAGCTGCATATCCTATCCGGATACAGATTTCTTATAAGTTTCTTCTTTATACTTTTAGCCATTCGCTCTTCGATTCTAATGGCAAAGGTCTTTGTCCAGCCTTTTTATGTAAACCTTTATTATTATAATTGCTTTAGTGTATTGTGAATAAGAGGAAACTACGCATAAACCAACTCATGTTAATACTCACAGTCAAACTCCTGTACCCGCATTTGCCTAATTCATACCAGCTACAAATGTTGCATGTGGGAATAACAAAAGCGCAACAGCAAAGCAGTAAATACATGGAAGATTTATCTACAAATGCAATTGAATATAAATGTTTACATTCGAATCCCACTCGAAATTCATGCACAGTACTCACAGCAACATGTGTGACTAACGCAGATAAGGCCATTAGGTGAAGTAGATATTGGGTTGCCCAAGCTGGTAATTTGTTTGCACTCTCCCAGGCATTTATTGCCACATATCAATTTTCCAACTTGTGTGGCAATGGGGAATGGGGGAGGAATAATTGTTAAAGCAAATTTAATCTTAGAAATTAGTTGTTATTGGTACTGTTATTCGAGACTTCAAATATAGTTAAAACTAGTTAACACTTATATTATATATATAAAATAGGAATTCATTTTGTTGATATGTACTTAACAGGCAATAGCCGGTCGGTCTGATAATAATACCTGAGTTGATTTAGACTAGCTTGACCGTACGCACCGACCAAGAAATCTAATACAACTGGAGACTTGACTAACACATTAATAAAATATCTAGAAAACAAGTATTAATATTTTGATTGATTGGTATACTCTTCTCTAAAAAGGAAAGAAATGGAACCTCTTAATGAACTAATTTTAATTTTTCAATTTTTAAATACGAAGCTGAGTAGGACCTTATGTGTTGAACAAGTTTGTTCTAGACGTCCCATATATGTGTTGCATGGTTAGGTCTCCACTAGCGCCTGGATATCAAGTTTGATTTTTTTATAATATCTACGTATTTAGTTAAGATTTGATTTTCTTATAAAAATTGATGTGTAATAATTTTTTTTATTTTTATCATATAAATTAATTTTAATAATTAAAAATATATTTTTTAAATAAATCAAAAAATAATTTGTTTCCTTATTTTTTCTTTAAAAATTATAATGGTTATTTTTGCTAAAACTTATATACAACTCTTCTTGGTTTACCGCGATTATCCTAATTATTTGTGTTGTGTTGGATTCTAGTCCTTATTCTCATTTTGCTATATTTATTTATTATTATTATTATTATTATTATTTAGCCTTGCAAATTTTAAACGCTAGAGATTCAATAACAAATTTTTATAGAGTATAAGAAGAAAAGAGAAGCACTGTATGGCCAAATAGTTGTGTGCGGAGGTCTGCCTTCCATTTCTACGAACCTGACAGAGTTCTTTGTCCTATGATGCCTAGCAAGGAAATGAGTTAATGAACTGACAGAGTCACTCTACAAAAATAACTGCATATCTGAACTTTGAGTACACTCCGACCAATGAAGTCCTAGAACTAGAATAATTGCCACAACAACTTCACTATGGAGCTTAGAGTATTTACAACTCTCGATTAGACCGTAGATTTATGCACAGAATATATTTTTGTGGTTTCAGTGAAATGAAAACTAAAGTAAGAAAATAACTTAGTTAACAGAAGATTCATTCAGTTATCGAGCTGAACTCCTTAAATGAGGAGCAGCTGAGAACTGCCAAGTAGGGGAGCATTTATTGAAATTGCCTTTTAGCATGCGCTCTGGCACTCTTGAGGTCTTTAGTTCTCTGACTAATAGCAACACAAGCTTCTATAAATGCCTATTGGGAACTGAATGCTTAATCAGTTTCTTTCCGAGCTCCGGTGGATACATTGAAGCATTAAAATGACGAAGCGAATAGGTTTTATATTTTCCAGTTGTGCTCCAATATTATTGTATTTGTGTAATGTCCAAGCAATTAAATTAATGGAAGGTGAATCTGAAAAGAATTATTTATATTCAAACAATTTTCATAAATAAAATTTCCTTTTTTAAATTCAATACATTTTTAGGCAAAAATACAAGACATCTAATTGAAAATGGTATAAGAGACAATTTCCAAGAGAAAATTCCAGAACATTTTGAAAAAGTCGGTGAGAAATACTATTATATCGAAGACCAAGAGACTCACAATTGGTTTGGAGCTGTGGAAAAATGCCGTCAGATTGACGGTCATCTAATCAATCTACAAAACGAAAACGATTTACTCAATGTGGCCTCTAAGCTAAATAGTTCCCAGGAGTATTGGACTGACATAAATAATCTCATTAACTTGACAATCTTCTTTTCGCTAACTACGGGCAGAGTGGCAAATTTGCTCAACGACTATTCGAATCATGAAGTCAATATGTGCGGACTTATTCAATACGGATGGGCCGAATCTAAATTTAAATTAGACAAACTCAATTGCTTTCAAAAAAAGAACTTTATTTGCGAGACAACACAACCGACCACAATATCCGTTTTATTATGGTGATATATCTTATGAAGAATATATGTAGATCTTAGATACTAAATGGAGCACAAAGTAAATGTAACTAAAAATATGTATGTGTATGTGTGTGGGATATGAACTTATCAATAATTATATTTAACTATTTGTATGGGATATATATATGGACATGAATCAGGCTGTGTTTGAGTAACAATAAAGAACCGCAGAGTTTTATTTAAACATTGTTTGTGTGTGTGGCTTCAAAAGCGACTAATGCTAAGCGGCTTACGAATGAATTATAGAATAATGTGTGTAATTAGATCTTAATAAAATTATTGGAAGAACTCTCTTGATTGGCACTGGAAGCTACAACCTATCGTAATATGCATCGAATAATACTAATGAACATCAGCTTAAGCCTAATTACATCATCTAGAAAATACTAGGAGAAAAACAATGTGTTTTCTTATATATATATACTTATACTATTTTTAGTTATTTACAGTCTTTGACGCAGATTGTTGGATTCACTCTTAGATTGGGTGAATTACACAGGCCTACAAAAGGATTAGTAATCAAGAAGTAGACAAAACTTTTATACAGGTTTTAAAAAAGAAAAAAATAACTCTCGATGTCACACCATAAAGAATGTTTCGAAATCTTATCGTGATAGAGATACCCTGGATTCTTGGGATATTGATAAAAAAATAAATAAATTATATCTCTCTGAATCTCTTGTAAACTCTATGTGATAGAAATCTCCTAGTATCTCGGGATATTCAGAAAAAAATAAAAAAATATGTGCCGACGTAACAGCATAAAGAATATCTTAAAAACATAATTTGATGTAATTGAGATACTCTGGAATCATTAAGAAAAAAGAAAGAAAAAGTATCTCTCGATGTTACGGCATAAAGAATACCTTGAAAACTTAATGTGATAGAGATACTCTGGAGTATTCAAAGAAAATAAAATAAAATATCTCTCGATGTTACAGCATAAAGAATATCTCGAAATCTTTATGTGACAGAGATACCCTGGAATATTGGATATATTCAGAAAGAAGAAATATGATACCTCACAATGAATATCTTAGAAAAAAGAAAAGAAAATATCTCTCAATGTTACGCAATTCTTTAGAATATCTTAAAAATTTGTGATAGAGATACCCTGGTATTTTAGGTTATTTAGAAAAACGAAAACAAAACATCTCTCAATGTCACAGCATAAAGAATAAAGAATCTTGAATCTTAGGATATTCAGATTTAGATTTAAATTCAGAAAAGTTTAGTCTTCTTCTTTTATGCAATTTCGTTGGCCAGTGTTAACAAATCATATTTTCACCCCGTTAGTCGGTCCAGCTGACATCAAAGCGGATTGCATGGCCAGGTTGGCATTGCTGGGAGCAGTGCTGCCAGACGCTAGCTCCATATACTGAAACGGCACATGATAGGTTTGACCCTTGTGCTCGACAATCAGGTGACCTCGACCGCTGGAGGCGCCCACAACGGTGACGGTGTCCCCTTTTTTCAACTGCTGCAGCTCGGTGGATGCCGTCGGCGATAGAGCCGGAGCCGGATTAGCCAGTGCGTCCTCTGGAAAATTCATTTTCATGATGCGGCTCTGCGGATAGCCCAGCTTCTTTGAATTGGCTGTGATTGTGTAAGCCCGTGACAGGGGAACGGGTGGAGGTCGTTCCTGCATTGCCCAACCACAGCGACATAATCCCAAACCAAGTGTGATAGTTTACATGTAATAAAAAAATGAAATAAAAGCAAATTCATCTGCGTGAGAAGCGCTTCGAATAAAACAGAAGCAAATGAATATGATGCTAAATGGAATTGGATTTTGTTAGGGCTTTAATTGCCTTCTCTCTGTCTCTCTTTATATCTATATACATTTTTGAAAATAAATTAAATTAAAAATTGTTCATTATTCACTACAAATTTTTTTTAAGTCTACTGGCAAATAAAATTTATTATTTTTATTAGATATTAGCTTTTTCTTGATTACGGTAAAATTCATTCATTCCTATTACAAAAAATCCCCGAAGCATTGCATAAATTTAAGATAAATATTGCTGTAAAATTGTTGTTTTTTAATATTGTTGAAACTCTTTCATATAAATTATCTTGCCGGACATGGCACCGCTAACAACGCCAGCACCACCATCGTCTCAACCAACCAGAGTCTACGTTTCGCAGCTGCTGATGCCGTCGGCATCGATTTGCTACCTCACGACAGGTGAACTGAACACTTAGAGTTTGCCTAGCTCTGTGTCCTCCTTGCAGATGGATGGTATGGCGTCCTTAACATTCTCCGTTAGCTGATTCATTTGCAACTTAATTTACAGATGTGTCTTAGCTGGAGCTGGCGACATTTGAACAACAATGTGATTTCTGCATTCTAATTTTTAATTTTGGATTTTTTAATAGTGAACTGACCTTACTTTTCTTAGTCCTTCTAATGTTTTTTATAGAATAATCTTATTACAGTTTTTAATTCAAAAGAAATTTCATCCTTTAGGAATGCCTATTTCATTTGAATAACGATATTCACAGGTTGACTAAATAAACAACCAACAAATTGACTGCCTTGATACAGAGATTAAGACTCGACTATCTCACTTGCCATCTGTCTCTCTCTCTCTCTCTCTCTCTCTCTGTCTCTGTCTCTTCCTCTCTTATCCTCACACTTACTTTTCCCCTCATTTCCTCACTCTATCTCTTTCTCTCAGTGACCCCACTTCCCTCTTAAACGCTAGCGAAACTCGTGACTCACCAAATCCAATCCGAACAGGCTACATGTTTGCTGGATAATCTTCTGGTCGCATTTCTCGTGAGGATCTGGAGGAGGGGTGCCAGCAATGGGCTGAGGTCGCGGACGGGTCACAGTGCCGCCAATGCCCAGACACGGAGCTTGATTTGTGGACTTTGCTGAAAGACGTGGCACTGCAGATAGAGAGAGAGGAAGGCGCATTAGAAGCGATATAGAGATAATCTATCGGAAGCCACTTACCTGTGCTGGGAGCTGCAGAAGCCACTGCGGCCAATGCGGCCATAGCTGCAGAGGTTGCTTTGCCATTGGGATTGTTGTGGGCATTGACGAGCTTGGCACAGGTGCTGGCGATGGCGGGCAGTGCCGCAATTAAACCCGTATCGGGGCGGCAGGATTGCTTCAGACTGCTGCCCATCTTCTTGCGCCACCACCAGCCACGCCACGTGGCCTGCATGCGGGTGGCGCTCTTGTGCCGAATCTCTGTACGCAGATGCTCCAGGTGCTGGCGGATGCCCTCGCTGATGAACACATGTCGCTTGCCCGGCGCCCAGGCCAACGTGACAGAGCCGTCCTGCACGGGCAGCTGCTCCATGCCCATGGCATATTGCAGTATTAGTTGGCAATCCTCCAGAGCCTTGTCCTCGGTCCGCCTGAGTAGCCGGAACGGAGCCAGCATGCGATAGCGCGCATTGAACTGCTTGAACCGCATTCGATGCGGAAATCCAGATGCCATCAGATTGACCGTCTCCAAGACCTGCAGCGAGCGGATCTGCCGCACCACCGTAGCGCGCTCAAATCTGCCCGGCTGCTCGAACGTGTTGCTGCGGATGCAGCGCACAAAGTGGGGCCGGGCATGGACCAGGGTGCGCAGCAGATTGTCCAGGCGCGTGTGAAAGTCCTGCGTGAGGGTCGAGACGGGCTCGTCGCCGTTGAGTAGGTCCGAGTGCGAGGTGGGTGAGATGCGGAAGCTGAGACCGCGTGGCGCCTGCTGCTGGGCATACAGCGCCTTCAGCTCGGAGCCAAAGAGGTGCGTGGCGAAGCCAAAGTTGCAGCTGTGCTTGTAGAAGACGGCGACAAGATCGTCTGGCACGACATCCCGATTGGTGTCCAAGAAATCGGTCGTATCATACTCGACGCGTCCAGCAAAGTGACGAATGGCAAAAAGTCGCGGATCGTCCGGCTCTTGAGCAGTTCTTGTCTCCAGGCGCGTGGAGCAGCGATGCTGCACCTTCAGCTTGGTCACGTAGCTCTCGGCTGTGCCCCGCACCGAGCACTCCATGTCCAGCAGACTCAGCAAGCCGGTGCGCAACGAGGAGATCAGATCGATGCACGGCACGTTGTCCACATAGTCCACCTCGGTCTCGCACACGATGCCCTCGTCCCGGCAGGACTCCACGGATGACTTGAAGATGTGCGTGTTGTAGAAGTGCTGCATCGTCTCGGCGCACAAGTTGATGCACAAGTGCTCCAGCTGTGCATGCGGCGATGGCTCCTCGAAGCCGAACATGTCCAATATGCCGATGAATCCATCCGTGGCGTGACGCACTGCATTGTTCAAGGCGGCCATCGACTTGGAGCCCGCATTGCCGCCGCCTATGGTCGATGCGTGCTGGGATGCTGCATCCGCCTGATTGTGCACCGACTCATTCGAGTCCGAGCTGAGCGTGCCCAGCGTGGAGCCCAGGCGCTTCAGGCTGTTCGCTCGTCGCACAATCGTTGCCACCAGCCGGCAGTAGAGCGCCTTGGCCAGGCAGTCCCGCGTCATGTTGGCATCGCCATCGCCGCAGACCGACTTCACCAGCTGCCCACGCACATTATGGGTGCGTGTGGTCAGACCGCGAAACAGCGCCGCCGGCGGCACGCCCAACAGACTGGCCACCGAATTCAGTTCCGTTTCGCCTTTCACATCTACCTCGAGACCCTGCAAGAAAAAAAGAAGTTGCTTAAATAAATAGTATAACATAAATTATGGTATGTTTATTTTTACTTAAATATTGTCATTTAATTAGTGGGTTTCATTTATACAGAAACAAATTTTTAAACTAAATTTATTATATTTCTTCTTGAAAAATAAATTATGTTCTCTCTTAAATACAAGTGAGGAACAAGTATAAATACTATAAATTTGATTATGTTTCATAAATAAATGGAAAAAATTTAATTATAATATTATGTTTTAAAAAAAAATTATATAAATTAAATTATAATAAGTTTCTCAATATGTAATAATAATTATGTTCCTTATTTTGGCAATATATTGACAATTCAATTTTACTCCCACAAATAAAAAGTATATTATAAAATATATTTTCTGGAATTTAAAAAAAAATTCTTGCTCAGTAATATATAAAGTTTCGTACACAACGTAGTTCAGACGTAAATTACCCTTAATAACATCAACGCAAGAAATTTAAGAATTAGCGAATGGGAACAGATTGAAGACGTAAGTGGGAGAAGAACTCGCAACCTACTGTGTAGCAGGGCGTCACTCTACCATAAACGCCATCTCAGCATCGTTGAAATCAAGAACTACTATGAAATAACTAGCCGAATCTAAATTTCCAACAACTACAGAGCTAGATGGCGCCAATACACAAATATTATAAAAATGAACAATAGATGGCGCGATATAAGAGAAATTGCTCAGCATTACACGCCATCTATTAAGGGATATTAAAAAAAGTCAAATATACGATATAAATATAACAGCAAAATTTTGTCTCTTTTATCTGTCAATTATAAATTATTAGATTATTCTTAACCAATACGAAAAATATAATATTAATCTTTAAAGATTAAATTCATTTAACCATTACAATTATTCCAAATTCACTTACCCCTCCGTCGATAAACTGCACGTTGCCAAGCAATAGGACAGCAGCGAGGACACGAACCACATCCAGAAACGGTATCCCCAATATGCCCAGGCAGGTCTTCCAAGCCTGGAAGCGTGCTGCATCCTCTTGCTCGTTCTGGGCGACATCGCCACGGAGATAGCGCAGATTGGCCGGCGAGTAGCCCTCCAGATGCAGCTTCTGGCGCTCCTCTCTGTTGAGCCCAGCGAGCAGCTGGTAGAAAATGTGATAGTTCTTCTCCTTGGGCAGCGGCCGAATGACGCGCGTCTGGTCCAGAAAGTAGCAGTGGATCTTGGTGCGATAGAGTGCGCCATCCGTTACCTGCACCTCGATGAACTGGCCAATGCGGCTGGACTCCGAGTTGGTCGTTGTCTTGGCCGAGCCAAGCGAGCGTAATACTGTAAAGGCGGCGGCCAAATGCTTAAACGCATCCGTCTCCTGACCCCCACCGGCTATGGCAAAGAGCTGGCGCAGCATGAGCATGGCGTTCGCCGTCTTCCCGGCACCGCTGGTGCCCGACAGGATGATGGCCTGCGGATAGCCCGTTTCACTCTGTTGACGCACCGCCTCCTGCACGATCTTCTGCAGCTGCGGCGCCAGCGGCAGGTCACGAGTCGAAGTGAGTGTCAGCGGATTGCCCACATCCAGGTAAGGATTGATCGAGAGCAGAATTGAGCCCACATTTGTCTGGCAGATAATGAAGGAAATATGGGAGAATATATTATGAATATGTTAAAACTTATACAGAGTCGATAAGTCAAAGGGAAAAGTGTAGGTTTTGTTCCTTAAGTATCAGACTTCTTAGTCAAAGAAAAAATGGGAATATCTGATAATGATAGAGACTGATCTAGTCTAATTTCTTTAACATATCATGCAATGTGGCTTTTTCAAACAGCTTCTCAAAGACATTCTTAAAGCATTTTGATAATAGCTTTTATCTGACACAATAATAGTGGTCATTGATTGGTTTCTAAAAGGCTATACATTGTTTTCTTATAACTAAAATAAAATCAAAATAGTTTTCTAATCTTTCAGTTTCGAAGAATATGAATTTATAACATATAAGAGTGTTATAGGCGGGGCTTTCATGCTGATATTCCACTCATTCTACGCTTCTCATACAAATAATACATACTCATATGCAAATAAAACATGCTCATATAATGGGTTAAGATATCCAAAATCCGAAATATACCAAATTTCATATTCATTATAATAATCAATACAGTATATCAAATGTTTCCATCCTTTGTAGCATTTATTTTAAAGAAATTTTTCCAATAGAGTATTATTTGGAACAGCTGCTTATGGAAATTCATGATTTTAATGAATATATATAGAATTTTCTGTGAGTAGTTTTAGCAAGATCGTACAAGCTTCCTGCCACCTGACTTGAGTCCAATATTTATCAATCTCATGGCAGTATATTAAGTAATCACTGAGGATCCATAAACATAACTACAGTCTGATCAACTAACTGCAGATAAACGGGCAGACAGATCGATTCAGCTGTTGATATCAAATTGATAATACCCTCTTCAGTTATTCTAATCAGCTGTCAATTGTTTAATTCCCAACTGTTGTCTATGCCATCGCCTGGCTGCAATTCACAGATCGACGGCATATAATTGTCGAAATCAACAGTTAATCTGGGGCCAGTGCAGAGCGGATATTCAATTTGGAGACCGACTATTAAGATAATTGCTGGACAGGCGGATGGAGTTTGTGTGCTGGCCATAATTGAACTGGACTAAAAGAGAATCTGATAGTCAAACTGGTTTAGTGTTAGGTGATGGGTGATGGCTGATGGGAGGAAATTAGAGGAGCTGATGACAGATCTGCATCAAAGTGGGCAGAGTAACACTTACGAAGTAGCGCTGCTCGTTGAAGCGCGCCTGCAGGGTGTGCATGACGGCATGCTCGGTGAGCGGGCCAGCCAGATGAATCAGATCCTGCATGTCCTTGGGCTGGCGGCTGACCTGCGACTGCTTGCCAAAGCCGAAGGGCAAGGTCTTCACGCTCTGGCAAGGATTCACGTGCTTGGCTGATTGCGAGAACTGTTGGCCGTTCGCCTGCAGAGCGGAGGAGGCAGCCAGAGAATTGGCATTGGAGCTGCGCATGGGCAGCGTATTGGATCTGGCGTTGAGGCTGTGTGGCAAGGGGGCGGGAGGCAGAGTTGATGTAGCACCCAGTCCCGCACCGCTTCCCTTGTGGTGACCCACAGCGGACTTCTCACTCAGCTGATGCGGCAGCGGATGCGGTATGGATGTGTTCCGAGCCGAGATGACGGCGTTCGAGCCCGCATTGCTTGGCAGCGTCTGACTGTAATTGTACGCATGCTGCTGCAAAGGAAATTAACAATCACAATTACTCAGATTACCATTGTGGAGAAGCATAAGCATAGAGATTTCAGAGCTCACCTTGGGCAGGGTATGCTGGCCACTTCCGTTGGCATGCTGCTGCAGTGCACTGGACGAGAGTCCACCATTGCCCAGATTCAAATTCGGACTGGATGCGTTCAGGTCGTAGTTGGTTGCCTTCGCCCCGCCTGCGCCCAGAGCAACTCCAGCGCCCGCCCCAATGCTGTGATGCTGCACATCGTTGGCCCGGCCATGTCCTTGACTCTCCACATGCAGCCGATTGCGCATCACCAGCAGCTCAGTGCTCAGACTCTTGAGCCGCTGCTGCAGGTGCACGGCCTCATTGGACGACGAGGCATCTAAGAGAGAAAGAACGTCGATTAGATTATTAGCTAGGTAATTTTTGTTGGCAGTCTATCTAAGACATCAAAAAAAGTGGGAAGCATAACAAGTCTAAAAATATGAAATCATATAATTTCAGACACTACAAATTATATAATTAAAAGTGTCTGACTTGAGATATACTGGAGATCACGTCGTAAATACTTACGCAAGGCTTTATAATATTAATTACATTAAATTTTCTATTCATTTTAAATTTATGCATGAAATCAAAATAAGCTGAATATTTGGAAACTACTTTATATAATTTATGAAATATTCCCCTTTAATTATTTTGGAAATTTGATTTATACAATTTTATTTATTTCAGAATATTTATTTTTAAATTCTTAAATAATTATTATATTTAGCAGAAGCTTAAACATAAAATCAAGTTATGCTGAAAATTTGGGAAACTATATTTTATGAATTATTCCTATTTAATGAAAATAAAAGAGTAGGAAATCAAATAATAGTTTATAAGCATCTGTTTCAATTCTTATAAAATACAATAAAATATTTTTGTAGTTTCTCAGGCGGGCAAAAATTAAATTATCCCAAAAACTGCTCAAATTATAGTTAATAAAAAATTATAGTAAATAAAAAAATTATTTTAATATTTAAATTTAAAAAAGATTTTTTATGTTTTTTTTTTTTGATAATTAATGTATATGGTAATTGTAATTATATAATATTATATATAAACTTAAATTGATATATTATTTGAGTTCAAAAAGTATTATGTAAGAAAAGCCATTATGGCATATCAAATGTTCCTAACTTCAGTTATTTTCCATATGAAACAAAACTTGTCTTAGTTCCCTTAACTTTGGAGTAGTGTACCATAGAACCATAGTACCATAGTACCATTTTAATAATTATAATCATTCATATTTTAATAATTTAATCATCTAATCATTAAATTAATTTCAATTAATATAAGCTCACACTATTCACCCACTTCCGTGATTTTGTTCAGCTTTGCTTTATTCTATGACACGAAACTGTTCTAATCATTCTAGTTGCTTTAATAATAATCGAAAAATACAATTTTTGTCAAAAGTATTAGTAATCTTAAATAAACGATATTCATATAATCAGCATCGTTTCATGTAAACTGAGGATTTCCCTCTGAGTATATGACTTTTCAAGACTTCTCTATAGAAGATGCATTTCATAGACGCATTTCGGATTCCAAACATTTTCTGTAGAAACTATTCCCAAAGGCTATCCTATAGGACAGTCAAGTTATAACTCAGCTCCTTATAATTTTAGCTGTTTACCTATGAAATTTATTATGTGACTGACCTAGATGTCAATGTTGATCATAAACCTCAATTTGTTTATTTGGTCAAGAATTTCTAGACTTCAACGTCACGACCAAGATTAATTTGAATTAGGTCCAGTGATGTTTTAATTATCTCTTTACCAATCCAATACTTGTAATTTGCAATTCCTCGCAGTCGATTTGCGTCACAATCTAATAAATTTCTTATTTAGCATAGATTATCTTAAGTCGTCCTCGTGCTATGCTTCATGTAGTATTTATTCATAAGTTAATCAACGGCGAAATCAATCCCTCTGGGCTTATTAGACATTTAAATTACGCAGCTCCAACTTGATTTTAATTATATATATAAATAATTAAAAGCCCAAATCAAACGTTGCTCAATCCACTGTAGATTGAACGGAACGGAACGGTTCCGCTTGAGTTGATCAAATTGTGACTTAAATTAAATATTTATTAAATAAAAATGAAATGCAATGAATGAATGAAAGAAATAACTGCGAATTATCTTTATTTTAACTCTCCTAATCAGATTGTCTAGTATTAGAGAAACATACATTCAATAAAATGAAGTTCACATATAATATTTAATAGTTATTTATAGACAAGTCGAGCTACTTAGTTTCGTTCGTTGTCTTGATCAAATAAGTATTGAAAATTTATTTCTTAATTTTATATAAATATATAATATTTGAAATCTAGCATTTAGTATTCCAGATTAATGCCCCAAGCAGATAGATAAATACATAGACAAAGTCGAATTTTGTCTAGCTGAGATTCGTTCAAAAGTATTAATTTCTGTGATTTCATTCTCTTTCTTTACAATGAACGATTCAGTTGTATTCATACAGCTCTTTATCTGTAATTAAATTATTGCTTATTTTACGATGCCTTTCTACCTTTTGAATACATATACATATACCTCAAGGCTTTCGCTCATTTTCTAAATCAATTTCTTCTATATATAAAACGAAAACAACAAATTTCGACTTCTACTTGTATAATTTAATTCCATGACACACCCTCTTCTCCCTCTACCTCTAATGCTTGTAATTAATTTCTTTTTAATGTAGACACTTTTATTCGCAACAATATTTCGTCTTACTTTAGCCGTTGGAATATTTAAATATTCACGAGCTAAAAAACACAAGTTTAAATTAAGAATATCTTTGAAATGTTAATGAACTAATTTCGCTCGCTAATCGGCCGACAGCGCAGAACGTGCGCTAAGATAAAACAGAAACAGAAATCTGGCGACAGGTGGCAAGAAGATGGAGAAGAAGAAGAGGAGGAAGAAGAAGAAACAAGAAGATAAAGACCACAACTAACTGAAACAAAGGGAATAAAATCTCAATGAGCTGAAATTTGATTATTATAGATAGCTTGAAGCGAACTTTCGAAAATGATGACATAAAAAACCACACGAGATACTCTCAAATAGGAATAATTGTAAGTATGCTGCAGTCGGCAGTAGACGACTAACAGATACCTTGTACATAGATTATGGCATAAGAAACATCACGAGATACTCACAATTAGGAATAGGTGTAGGTATACAAAAACAAAGATTCTTGGTTTACATATACACAAAACATACACATACATAGGTATACCATACGACTCATCTGAGTATATATACCCTTCACAATAAACTTAAAAAAGCGAAAATCACGTTGTTAAAAGTTTTAATCTAATTGGAATTTTCTCTTTAATGTACCACAAAAAAGTATTACAAAAGTTATTTTCAATCGAATGCAGAGCCAAACGACGTCAAAACTCGATTACTTTGATGCTAGAAACCAGTTTTTTGTTTTTTCTTTTTTAAGCTGCCTTCAAGAAGCTGAGGTAAATTAAAACGTTCAATAACATTTTCTTGTGACTAATTGTAGAAATAGACTCATGTTTTTAATTGTGATTTTTATATAATAACTATTAAAACCTAATGAAAAATTTTATAATTAAACTGTGCGGGTAAACGGTGACAAATATAACATAATAAAATCTTTCAGTTTTCTATTTATACAGTTTAAGTATGACATATAATACTATATATTTTATATATCTTTGCTTTATAAATTCATGATAAATTTTCATATTAATAAATTTTTATATATCAATAATCCGTAATGTGGGAATAACTATGAGAACCGTAGACATCAAACTTTAAATGTACATAACATAATACAAGTTTATGTAATCTAAGCTCTGTTTAATTAATCATATTTTAGGGACTTAGTGTAATTTGTGGATGAAATTGGTTTATAAATATATATATTATATATATATATCCCTCTCACTCTTACTTTAGCTTAAAAAAAACATACATATATACATAGAGCTACAGCTTACAAAATAATTCAAAGTCAAATAGCTAATTCGTTTAAGAATAGTAAAACATATTCTAGAATACATATGTATTGATAAGAAAAAAGTTTCTATATTCTGCACTGTAACTCATTTTAAGTGTTTGATTTATTTATATATTATATGTATAAACATACATTTGTTGTTTAGAGTAAGACTTTATAAAACACATTTTAAATTATATAGTTCCTAAATCTAAAGTCCCTATATACATAATAATATGTATAATAATATTTATTGAGTCTCAATAATTTCATAGAATAAAAATAATTAATATTAAATTATGTTTTTTCTAAAACTTTCAAAATTTCTTCGTATTCGATATTAATATTAAATTTATTTATTCCTCAAAATTCTTCAATATTTCTTTAGTTTCCATTCCTCTTTATAATTTAAAACTTTTTGTTTGCATGCAACAAGAGTTGGAGTCAGAATCGCTTGCAGCCGCGAAATTTTCTTGGAAGCTGAAATCAGCGCGCATAGAGTTTGCCAACCAAAGAGCAGACAATAAAAAACAAAACCGACTGGACCCAACGACGACGGCCACATTTAAAGATCTCAACGGATGTGTTGGCGGCATCGCCTGCGACCAAAACTGGTCAGCGATGGGCGCGCGGAGAGGCTGCGACAAGGCGGGCGCTGGGCATATGTTGCAAGCCGTACGGCACACACACACCTATACACCCAAACGCCAAACCAAGTTGAGTCGTAGACATGTACAAACACCTATACACACACCTCTACACCTATATACAACTATACAGCTAAACATCTCTCTAGTTATACAGCTGCGCACCACTAACAAGGGACCCATATGAGTAGAGACGTATGGTAGATGTACCTATATATATAATGGTACATACCATATACATACATTGAGTTGCATACCCAATAAGGTGCATAAAATTATAAATAAATGCTTGATGTATGTAGTTACATATAGGCAATCATATAGGTACTGCTTATGCTTGATGTACCTGATAGAATATAAGTATGTATGTTAATACTTGTGCCTATCGTATTAGTTAATTTACCCCAATGTCTATAGGTACATGCACCTAATCTATAATACCTTTGTATGCATATACTCATTCCTAATACATTTGTACCTAGATGTCTGTACCTAAATGTCTGTAGGTACAGCAAGCCTGTTTGCATGTACCTATATGCATGCTTTCATATGGCAATAGTTTCTGTGGAATCTCTATGCTATTCATATAAACTAATATCCTTATATCTCTCCATAAAACTCTTTAACAATTAACTTTCAAAGTAAAATTCATTAACAACTTTTCTTTTTTAGAAGGCAAACAGTTAGTTAAGTTCAAAGCTCTTTAATAATGCAGTTTCCCAACAAGCTTTGTTTCTTTATAAAAACAATGGGGGGCCATATGAATTGTGGTAACAGTGAAACGAAAGACTTAGGCAACAAACTGGAAATGGTCGAGGAGTGTGGTCTTATGGCCGTGTGGCACTGTGGCACTCACCCTGCAGCTTCTTCTCGGTCTCCCAAAACTTTTGCAATTCCGTAAAGTATTTATCCAGTATGAACACTTTTGACAGGCCCAATGTGGCCATCGTAGATGCACATTTGTGTGGCCACAGCGGAGAACGAAACTAGCTAATTTCAACTGCAGTCGCCGAAAAACAAGTTTCGACTTCAAATCCGATATTTTCTTTCTTTTTTTTTTTTGGCGACGAAAAGGACGAGAAGCGAGCTCCGAGCTCCGAGCTCCGTCGGCACCGGCGATGATATTTCTTATTTGAATAATTTCGTATACAGATACACAGCACAAAACACGCCCGATCGAACAGGTTTTCCGCACAGACGCTTACAGAAGGCAAACATTGTCCAGGTTGACCAGGTTGTCTGTATATATATATGTCTCTCTCTCTCTGTCTGTGTGTCTGAGTGTCTCTGTTTGTGTGTGTGTGTGTGGCATACAAACTGGGCCTGGGCAACGATAGCGAACCGCACGTATGGGACGTATGCAGCTGCTTTGGCTTTTTGGCTCAGAGCAGCAAGTGAAACAACAACAAAAACAACAAGCACGAGAAAAGAATGCAGAAGGGCAGCAGCAGCCAAATCACTGTAAGTATCTGCCAGATACTTTTCGGAGTTGTGCAATTGTGTGTTGCTTTTGCTTTTGCTTTTGCCTTTTCCACTCTACGTATTATTATGTTTATATATATATATACATACATAAATACATATATATATATATATATTATTTCTTTCTTATGCTTCTTATTATTATTTCTGTGGCTCAGTCGCGCGCGTTTGCAGACATTTTTGTTGTTTGATTTTTTTCTTTTCTTTTTTGAAAAACGAGTTACCACCAATTTCAACTCGCAGCAGCAGCAGCAGCAGCAAAGCAGAGTGGGAACTCGAAGTAGATGCTTAGATACCTTAAAGGTACACACACTCGCACTCACACTAGCACACACAATTTCAGAGCAGATTTATATATGTATCTAGTAGTTTGCAGAACTTTTAGATATTTGGATTAAACTTAACACATTGCCTTGACTGTGATTTGTTTTGTTTTATTGCTTATTTGATTCACTTGAACTTCTTATAATCCACATTCACAGCTTCTTCTCGAACTGAACGCAGTGAACTGCCGTGACTCTCATTCGCTCGCTGTCAGACCAAGGCGCAGACTGAACTGAACGCTACAAACTCGACGCTCCCAGACGCTGGATGTAGAAAAGCGATCGAGACGACGCGCTCGTTGCGCTCTGAGCGACTCTCGCGTGCGCTGGCGCTGGCGCAGGTAAATTTTTCAAACAGGTAAAAGGCCCGAGGTCTCTTTTTTTCTTCAGTTTCAATTACTCTGTCTGTGCCGACTGCACACTCAAATATGGGGTCAAGTATTTGAACTATGGGCCTCTCGCCTGGCTCTGGCTGAGCTGTCTCGTTTACTGGTCGCGTGTTAATTAGTGTTTATAGCTTATTGTTTTTTGTTGTTTGTTTTGTTTTTGTCTTTGTTATTGTTTTGCTTATGCTGCATTTCACAATTCCCACATCATTTCCATTGCAGTTTGCAAATCATTGTCTCTAGCTGCACAGCACAGCTGCATGCTAATTTATGCCACATTTCTAACAGTCGGACACGATTTTCTAAACATGCAAATATCTTTTTTCGCCAACATACTCAAAACAGGTTTATTTCAAATTACAGATAACCCAATTTTTGTTTGTTTTCAAATTAAATCGAACTGTTTACAGTTCTTCAGGTGAGAGGTTTCCTTGTTGTTTATAGAGGTTAAATATAGACTAAGCCCAGATCAAATGTAAATGCAAATGATTGGAAATTGTTCATGATTCTTTTTACAATAATTCCTAAATATTATATATTTTTGTTTCGCCAATAAATACTTTTATGATATGTCGAAGCATATCCATTAACAAATATAAATCTTGAGATTTGTTTATCCTAGACATCAACCCACTCGCTGCAACAAAGACATAAACCGTAAACTACTTTCGTCTGGTATGGTAACCCTAAATAGCATATTTCTCTTCACTGCAGATTCGATTCGCTGCACCACAACCTCACATAGTCTATTCGCTGCAATTGCTTAGACCTATGTCTGTGCAATTGGCGTTAACTGAGAATTGAATTTAAACAGTTGAATGAAATATTCATATGTAAATATATATATAAGTATTTATTTAACAATTTCGCAATTTTTGTTGAACATCAAATATTATCTTAGCTATGCAATACACTAAAGGCGAATGTCTTCTTTCTTGGCATATATTACAAAATTAAATTGAAAGGCTCTGCAGTTTTTATTATTTTTTATACAATTAAATACTTTATAGTAGATAAAATCGAAAAATTTTAAAAAATCAAGAGAGAGTATGGTAAATATAAGATTTAATTAAAAATTTATTTATCGTTTCAATGCATTGGATATAAGAATTGATAACAAAATGTGGGGGGATAATAAAAGCTATGCTATGCGAATGCTTTATCAAATTTAAGGTGAAACCTCCTCTTAGTTACACTCAACGTACACACTTTGAATTATTTTGCTTAAATACAGTACTCAAACACACATTGAGCATAAAAAGTTGTAGGTAACAAAAACACTAAAAATATTACATTTGGCAATTAATATATATTGTTTTCCAAACAGAGGATTAAGCTAAAGTGTACGTGTCAAATGAGCTGATCATAAGGTCTGTAACATGTGCACGTGCAAACAGGCGAATATGAAGCAAATCGGGTTAAGATTTTTCTAAGATATATAGCACGTGGGATATTGAAAATTTCCACAGATGAGTTGAGTTAACAGTTTCTATCATGGAAAAAGTGAAATTCTCCATATTCCTCTAAATTTTTAGTTTGATACTTAACATTTCAATGTGAGAGATATTCACAAATTATTCAAGCTCAATATTTATGCATATAGTATTTATATACCAAAAGGTTTAACGAACAAACGGACATAGGTCAGTACAAAGGCGACTCATAGAAGCAAAACGAAGAGCAAACACTTCGATGAAAAAGTGAGCCCTAAACCATTATGAAGACTATATAATTGCGGTTAGCCACAGGTTTCTAAATGACTTTTTGGGTTTGTTTTTACTTTTGCTTCTAAGCACTACCTATACCACAATTAATTATATTAATTTTTTTTTTTAATTTTTTACAAGGAACAGGTTTTTTTTACATAAATATGTTAATATATTTTACACGTATATCACTGTTATCGTAATTCAGTACTATGACAAGTAAGTCAATCAATATTCAAGTATCAAGCTAGAGTTAATAAAAGTGGAGCAGAACGGTTTTAGATGACCTACCATAAATTAAGTTACTTCATAAATCGCAAGTCGCACTTCATAAATCATGTAAACCATATTATTGATTCTTTTGGAATTTACAGCTTTGCAAATGAGGACATAAACCAACAACAATTGATTCCTCAACTCATTCTTATAGATGCGGGTGGAAATAACCAATATGGAAAGGCATTCCAATAGGTAACATACCAATACTCATACGTATGTATATACATGAGGCAGCCTCGTTCAGCTCTTTCGTTTCGGTTCTACTTTTATCACTTATCAAACACTAACAAAAACTATAAATCATATATTTATTCTATGTAAACCAAAGCAAATAAGCAATAAATATGCTTACCAGTTATGTTTCCTGTCGTGTTATTGGATTTTTTCTTGCGTCTGGCCACCGGAAGTGTATAAATAGCAGAGAACTTGGTGAAGCGCTCAACCACATCATGTTTGGCTTTAGAGGCAGATAGCCCCGATGATTCCTGTTCCTTGGATGCGCTTAGCTCCGGCTTGTCCAGGGCTGGCGAAGCTTTGCTTTGCTTCGGCGAGGGTGTTGTTGAGCTGCGAAGTATTCAAGTTGGAGTGAAGCAAAGATCTGAGGCAGCTGTGGACGGACCCACCTGAGTGCCTTGTGGTACTGGCAAAAGAAATCGGGACGCATGCGATGCCGGCAGAGAAAATCCTCGCACAGTCGCAACACATCGTCGCCGTTCTTGCTCTTGCTTGATGGCTCGCTCGGCTCCTTGGCAGGTCCACTGGGTGTCGAGGTGCGCAGAGTCTCTGGCGTGTCATGCTGCTCATGCTGCTCATGCGCCGTCTGCTGATGGCTCTGGGAACTGAAGAGAAAGGCCGGCAGAGAGGCGCCCACAAAGTCGGGTATGTTCTCAAAGAAGTCAGCGGTGCGATCGTAGCTGTTGCTGCTGTTGCTATTCCTGTTGCTATTGCTGTTGCTGTTGTTGCTGTGGTTGCTGTTGTCGTGGCTGGAGCCCTTGAAGTCCGACTTGGTCAGATGTCGGTGCACGTAGTCGGCGTACGTCTGGTCCGGCAGCAACATAGCATCAACATCTTGCGTGACCCATTAACCGAAGATATCTGCAACAAATGAGTTGGATGCGTAATCAATCGCAACATCAATTCGCATTTTAATTGCTTTTAAATCAAGCGTACAACTCTCCTCGCACACACAACACAGTTGTGCTTGGCCAATTGCAACTTGTTGTTGGCCAAGCAGCTTCCGCGTCTGCATCGCCCATAAACCTGTCAGTTTATTGGCGCATGCGATTAGCTCGATTAGCGTGACCATGACGAAGGTGACAGACACGGACGCTAATGCCTTTTACTGCGTGTGACGGCAAAAGCTGCAATACGCCTATCTCTCTCCCTCTCTCTCTTTCCCTCTCTTTCTCTCTAAGAACTCTAAGTCTGGCAGCATGCCGTGCCAGATAGATGAGTTGCCAGCCGAAATGAGACACAATATTTATGCCACACTTTGGCAAACCGAACTGAACCGAACTTCGTGTGGTCTGGCGGTCTACCTCGACTTTTGCTTTCCGCAATTAACTTAAATGATTGTCATAAAAATGTTGCAAGTGTGGATGCTCTGGCCATGTGGCCATGTGGCCATGTGGCCACAGCCTGGCAGACCACGAGCCATTGCCGCCGGCGCAGGCATTTTTCAGTGTCAGCCCAGCGGGCGGCTCCGTTTGAGTACTCGTAGAAAGCTTCAGTCGCTTCACTTCGCTGATATCTGAGTCACTTCCACATTTTTTCCTGTTTATTATGGCGATTACCCAATATGGCCAAGTAGCTCGAGCCGTGAGTTCTGCTCGGCTGACACCTTCAGCTATAGGTCTAAGCTCCTTTCAAGCCAGCCGACTTAGCCAATTAATATTTTCTTAGTGCAATATAAATAAATAATTAATTACGCATATTAGGAGTGAGTTAATATTTGCATTTATAAATTTACAGTTGACTGAAGGAAAGTGATAAAAATTTAAAATATGCAAATAAACCTTTATATGGATAGATAGACTTCTTAATAAACCTCTTAACTCTTTATTTACTGAATTAAGTTTTGAGCTATAAAATTAATGAAAGCAAATATCAGAACCGTTGTATCTTTATATTGCCATCTAGCTGCTTAACGCACAAACATATTTTCTTCTCTTTGCTGATTTAAAGTCAAGATTATTCTATACAACTATATATGTATGTGTATTTCACCCTCTCTCGCTCTCTCTACCTCTCACTCTATGCCTTTTTCTTTTTCTCACACTCTCTCGATCTCTGTCTATTTCTGTGTGTCTTTAAGAGCTTTCAGTTAGACTATAAGACTTGGTGATTTAAGAGATGGTATATTTAGTTTTTTTATGAGTATTATAAAACATGATTTGATAAGGTTTACGTATTTATACGGGGTATTGTGCAAGTAAGAGTCGAGTAGATAGATAGATAACCTGAAACTCTTGTCCACCAGCCCATTTTAAACATTGAAGCTCATTTCTATGCATATATGTATGTGTAACTGTGTTTATATACTTGCTTCACTTAAAATGCTCCATACCACAAGGAAAAATAGTATTAACTAAAAATCGTATGTTAGCCAACCTATTTTTAGCCCAAATTTGTTTTAAAAAAATAAAACAACATTTATTGTAAAGGGTTTTATTCAAAAGGGAATTTTAGAGCTACGGTAAGGCAAAACAAGGACCGAGAAAAATACCAAAAATAGTATGAGGAGCTGTATAAAATTTATTTATTAATTTTTTATTTATTATTATTTTTTTATTAAAAAATGTTACAAAAAACGGCGAAAGTGAATTTATTGGTTTGGGTTGAGTAGATAATTAGAATTTATTTAAACTGTGACCTACATGCAATACGCACACAAAAAAGTATCCAAGCTGAACTAAACATATTTAGTGAATCTCAAGTGAAGTACCCATCTTTGAGTATATGACAGTGCTCAAAAAACTGATAACGATTTTAAGAGCAAGGGAAATTAATCGATGATTAAGAGAGAGAAAAAGAGAGACAGAGAGAGATAGAGAGAAGGAGGTACATACATATATGCAAATGAGAATTCTCAAAATTATAAGTCTCCAGCTCTAGATGGACTTATACTTACACGCAGGCGAACGGAATATCCACTCGGCTTTTAATCCTGATCAGCAATATTTTATTATGTCATTAGCCCTGGTCTACAGCCTTTTTCTGCCTGCTGCATAAATTCAAGCAAAAACATACTCTAAATTACCCATTCTCAATGAGTTCGGCGTAAAATAAACACTCCGTGTCAGCAAATCAGTTAATGAGAATTGGCTAAATCGATAACATCTATTTCGACAAGAATTATGTAAATAGACAAATATAAATAGATAAGTTAGCCCATAAATATGATAACCTACAGCGAGGAGCATTTATTAGAGACAGCTGAACGAGAAGAACAGCAATCGATGAACGGAAACCTTCGGCAGGAGCAGCATAGACCTTCTGTGCTTTGAACGTGGTTAGAATCAGGTAGCGAAATCGCATAAACTAAAATAAATCTCATAAATATGCAGTCGCAGTTGGAGTTCGAGTTGGAGTTGGAGTTGGAGTGGTCTCTCTGGTCGCCATGGAGCATGGGCTACCTGAGGAAATGTATCTCAATATGTCCGGCAGGGACAGCCGTGTGGCATGCCGAGGCGAATGTGGCGAATGCCAATGCATCTTAACTGAAGTTATTTATTCTAACTACGAGAGCGATAAAAGATTTAGCTCGACGAACGAGCGAAAGACGCAAATGCTGTTATAGGTCGCTTAGGTCCACTCCTGAGTGGTCGCCGCTGAGACAATGTGGCCCCGTCCAACTAATTTGCATTTGTGCCAGCGTTGGCATGAAACAAATCAGCGCTGCGGCTTAGATGCATATAAATTTATTACCAGAAGGCTTCGAAATTCTTAAGTATTTAGTGTGGATTGGGCAAACATTTGCAATCAATTTCAAGGCACAAGGCCAAAGGGAACCGTTTCCCAAGAACAAAAATCGCTGATCAGTGATCATAGGGTACAGCAGAGAGCCGAGCACGCCCCATTATTATCTACGATTGGGGCTCACAGTCTTGGGCGATGGCGATTCATTGCCCTTTTGACTTGCTACATGGAAATTACATGATTTAACTTAATTTAATAAAGAGCCAAGGGCGCAGCAATTCTCTCTCTCTCTCTCTCCCTCTCTCGAACCGCCATGGCATCGACTGGCATCTCTTGAGAGTCGTGTTGCCACAGTTCGTGCCTGGCTTTTGTGATTTACCGCGATTTGGACGCAGTCCAGACCAGGCCAAGCCAACGCCAGGCACACACATGTCTAATAGAACAACAATTGGCCTCAGCCTGGTATCTGCTGGCCTGGCCTGGCCTGGCCCGACCATCGATACCAAGGTCTGGCGTCGTCCATCATGGTGGGCTGCCGCCAACGCCACACTTGTCAAAATGCCCGATGACCCAATTAGAGCTGCCCGTCGTAGTAAGGCCTTCGACTACGCGACTACGCGCCTTTTCTCTCAGTGTACAACACATTTGTGCAGATCAAGAGATTTTGATTAATAGGTGGTTGTTTTGCCAGAGCCAGAGCCAGAGCCAGAGCCGGGCTATTTCCTTAGTTGCTCACTTCTCCAGTCTCAGTCTGCCCAGCCCCCAGGCCTCAGATAGACATTGAGAAATATTTTCGAGAATCGAGTCGACAGACGCTGCACTCGAACTCAATGAAACTCTGCCCTAAAACCTTACTCTTTGCATTGCAAGATTTTTATAGGCTTTTTATGTATGCTCAGGCCTGAATGTATGTTAAGGCCAGTCGGAGTTGAAGCTAAGAGATATATCCTAATCATACACTTCCGACTAACATAGATACAAGTATTAGTCTTACGTATTACTCTGAATGGTCAGACTAACTCCAATGATCCCATCTCATATCTCTTTCTGGCATATCTATTGAGATGTAGCAAATATGTAGATTTAAATGCAAGGTTTTATTTTATATCTAAATTATTAATTTTTAAAGAGCTTAAATTTTGCCTTCGAAATTTTAATATTTTTGAATATTTCCATTTTATTAAGTACATCACTTTTCTAAAATGTCTAAAATAATTACCTAATATAATTTAAATATGAAGACTTTTACCCCCAAATATGAAGAATTGAATTCCACTAGATCCACTGATTAACCTAAGTATGTGATAACCTCAGTAAAGCATTCTGTTAGTAGATTTTAGTATAATACTATTTAAAAATAATCATATTACTAAATAATCTTGTGAAGTCAACGTCAATCTTAGGGGGAATTAATGACTGGCTGATTGACTTTAGGATAGAAGTGGCTAAGTTGCTGCTGAAAGGCCTGTGTAAGAAGCAACTTCTTCACGTCATTCTGCTAATCGATTTTAATGTAAAATCATAATGCTTATTTACCAATAAATATATTACTATCTGAAGTTCAGGATTAACTTAAACTTGGTCGGAGACATAATAAACAAATAACCAACAACATATCACCTCAAACTGAACTCGCAACATAACATACTTGTCAGAAAACTCCACCACAGAAGAAGACTCAAAATACTTAAAGAGGACAAATTTAACAGTAATTTAATAATAATAATAAGTTTATTAGTGTGCATGCCAATATTGAAATTTTTTCAAAATTTGTATATACATTTATAATTTTCGACAATCAATAGAAGTGGTAAGAAAATTGCTGCTAAATTTTTATTTTCTAAATATAAACCTATAGAATATAGAGGATTTTTAACCTCTAATAGGCGTAAATATATCCATCATATCCTTTTGATCTTAGGTAGTGAATACGAGTAAAACATACAGAATGACAAATGAACCACAGCTTGACGAACAAAACCAATATACTCATTTCATTTTCGTAAATGAGTATTATTTTATAAATTATTGTATAACAACTTCATGCAGTCATGCAGCTAAAAATATTTCAAATTACATTAATGGAGCTTAAGTTAAATATAAAGCAATATTATTAAGAAGTTATAGAAAATATTTTAAAATATATACTTCTACACTCACAACTATTTAACAAGCCCAAGATATGTCTCAGATACCCAAAAGTCGAAATGTTTCGCATTCGATGCACAACGTCTACAGCAATATAAAAATGCAAATCACACTCAACACTCGGCTGGTTCTTCAAGGTGTTGCATAAAATATATATAAGTATATCAAATAGTTGGTAGAGTCAAAGGAAATGAAAATGGAAAATGGAAACGGAAATAGAGCTGTGGAGTTATTTATGTGGGAGTCTTCGCTCGAGGCGGAAATATGTACGCCAGCAAAAAGAGGTGTGTAAAAACTTTTAATCGCACTTTGATTGCATTAGCCCAACAAGGCTGACAGCTGAGACGCATTTCGCTTGGATCCGAGGCTAACTTGAAATTTGAGTTGCGTTAAATTTCTGCTCGTGTCCATGTTATGTAATATGATGATGGCAATGCGATGTGATGCGATGCCATAAGATGCGTAGTGATGCGTTGTGTTGATAGACCAGCCTCCTTCGGTCGGATGCACTCGAATGCCAACACGTGCAGCAAGCCCTCGCTAAGGCGAACCAAGAGGCAGCAAAAACTTGTCATCGCCATTTACGTTCGCACTGAATCAGTTAGCAGTAAAAGGCCTCAAACAATTAGATGCATGTCAAACCGATTGCAGTTGTCGCCGCTCGCAGGCCTCGCTTTATGAATTACACAATTCACAATCTGCACTTTACGATTCACAGTCAGCAGGAGTCAATATACCGAATAGTGAGCAGGAATTTGACCTTAACCCGCTGAGCTGAGCAACCAGTTAATTTCCATGATCGATTGCGCGCCAAGGCCTGCCTGACCAGGCACTATTAATCAAAATTCACTTCCTTAAAAAGGAGCTAGATTATTGCAGATTGTTTATACTAATCAATCAACACCTTCTCACATATGGACTTTGCCTGTGATCTCTGTAATATGGCCATGGGCAGCTCTCAGCGATTATCGGCGGAATCAGAGAAAAAAGTAAAGAGGAATATTGCAGACGATCTTAACTGACTGTGTAATGCTCGTTCACAGCTCAAATGAAGCTTGATTAATTGAACAATTTCTATTTTCCTAAGTGCCTCCAATGGGTGGGCAAGATGATTTATAGATATATGTATAGCGCTGCTCAACTGAGTGGGATTTTAATATTGCTGAAAGTTTAAATATTTATTTAGTTATGTCTCTTCATTCCTATTTGAATAATTTTTGTTTTATAACAAAATGAATCAGCTATGACGAAGAAAAGTTTAAGTTTCATATGATTTAATAAGATTTTTATTATTTTTCAACAACATTTTAAAACATTCGCTATTTTATTGACTCATCTGAAGACGATACATAACTAGCCCTTATTCTCACCGGCCATATAAATTATTCTAAACATATGGGAACTTTTTACTAGGAAAGCTTACGATAGTCCACAATCTTCACTGAATTAATTTTAAAATCGGGGTCAACAATTTCGCTTAGTTAAATTAAAAAATATTTCAATAATTTACCAAGGCGTATACTTGTTTTATAGGGATAAGAAAGAACACACTACCTATTAAATACTGCAAAAAAGTGTCCTTTATTATTTAAGCTATCTACACCCTTGAAATTTTGCTCTTTATAATTTAATTTAAATGGTTTTAATTGGTATGTTCTTAAACACATTGAAATAATCATATAGAATGTAAATTTACACTACTGAAGATAATTAAATTAAATTAAATTGAAACATAGAGTGTATAGATAATATACACAATATAGTTAAATCCTTTGCTTGCATACAGACAACTGAACAGATTATATCAAACCAATATTCCCTATTTAATTTCGTAAGCGAGTATAAAAACGATTCGCGCCAAATTGGAAATGTCGTGACCAACAAGAAGTCTAAACAAACGTTTTCAGCAGAGCAGCATTCACTGAGCCTACCTAAGGGACATCTTAACGCACTAGGCACCCTCGACTAACCAATGCTCCATGTCATAAGTATATACCTTACAATATAAATATTTCTGTATATGGTGTGTGTGTCTGTGTGTGTGTGTGTGTGTATTGTAGCTACACTCCCACAACAGTTCAAAGGGGCAGAAGACAGGAAGGCAGGAAGGCAGCAAGTGAAGTTTGCATCCACAGACTTGATATGCCCTCGGGCTGAGCGCATCACCTGCGCATCTTTTCGGCAAAGGCCGATTTTGATTTCCAACTCGGGCTCTGTGCATTCACATACCCATACCCATTCCCATACCCATACCCATACCCATAGTCATTCCCATTCTCATACCCATTCACGATCACATCCAGGCTGCAGTTGGCAAGCAGTCAGCCAGTCAGGCAGTCAGGCAGTCGGACAGACGGGCCAGCCAGGGCCGAAATTGCACGCAGGAATTTATTTGAAAGCCTTGGGATGCACCTACCACTAATTTTTATCTTGTCTTCGCTGTCAGGCAGCAGCAGAAGTCGCAGCAGCCACAGCAGCCGCCGCCGTTTCGCAGTTACAGAATAACAAATGGAATTTTTCAATGTCGATATCCCGACTCGACACACGACCCACGACAGTTTGCTAAACCCCAGAGTTTGGCTCAATTTAAACAATTATGGAAATGTGCAGAGAGTGCAGCGAAGCCCAACAATCAGCAGATAATCAAATTAGAATATCTGTGACGCAACACCTGTTGGCTGTTATCGCTAACTGAAAATAAAAGAGAACATGACTAATTCTATGTTAGACTTAAGTACCGTAGAAGACATATACTTATAAGTGATATACACCCACAATTGTCAGCTACCAGAGTTTCGCATATAAGCCTTAAATGCCTGTCCATATGTGTGTGAGTGTGTGTGTGTGTGTGTGTGTGCATACTTGAAGGGAGACACTAACAACTAATTAACACTTCCAGCTACTTCTACGCCTACCCAAGCGACTAACCGTATGCCGACTGAATTAATGAACGGATTGAAGATCGCGTGACGACATGAAGTGAGTCGACGGCGCTGCCACCGTCAACATAGTCAGAGGAGACAGAGACAGAGACAGAGACAGAGACCGAGGCAGAGGCAGCGGCAGAGACAGAAACAGAGACAAGGGCGCTTGCGAGGACAGAGGCAGAGCGTCATAGTCAGTGTCAGCGTCAGCATCATTTGGGGGCACGTTGGAAGCGCAGGAACAAATGTCGTGCCAGGCAAATACATACCTCAAGAAATCACAGGGAACAGGTTTCGCGAGTACGCGAAAAAGCAGCAAATGAACAACAACAACAAAAAATTGGCATAAATGTTTATGATACAGTAAACGGATGACGACGGCGACTAACTACGATGATGATGAAAAACCTGGGCTGGCAGGCGGACTCTGGACTGTCAGCCAAGTGGAACGTTATATATACTCAAGCAAACACACACATACATATACTATACCTATATCATTGCATTGTCTGCAGAAACAAACATTCGACAAATCTACAAAAAAACAGAAAAAAAGAAGTGCAGTAGAAGAAAGTGAATTGTTGCTGCTAATCAAATATGCCAAGCCAAACGGATGTGAAACGAAACTTTGACTCGTACCATGCGAAAGCCCAGCTATGCATACAATTTGCAACATTTCTTTTAGCTGAAGCTGAATTAAATATGGAAAGAGATGCAACAAACCACAACAACAAAGACTACAGCCACAGGCTGAACCACAGCCACAGCCACAACCACAGCCACAGCTGACAGCTGTAAAGTGTCGTCTGTGCCAATGGTTGACATTGATGTATTCGATATGGCCAAACACACAATTACAATAAACAATGTTGGGAATGGGGTTAACCGATTCGATACTGCAAATCAGATTGTTTTGACTAGATAATAGCAACATTGCCATTGTGAGAGTCTCTTTCACTCAGAAAGGTTTTAAGAATGCTCTAGAGTGGATCACAATAACATGTTTAGTGTTCATCATGAGCTCGTGACTTATAATTACCCATAATATGGCTATAGCTCAACGGCCACTTTACAAATTTCACTTAAATACTGTATACAGTATTATCTCCCTAATTTGGACTTTCACATTGGCTAATCTAATCATTTAAACATATCTATAGCATTGTCTATAAACTTTGTGTGTTATTTATATAATTTCCCAAAAATTATTTTAATATCTAAAAAAGTTAATAAAAGCGGCTCAAAAAAAAATCAATTACAAAATTTAAAGTTCCACAAAAACTTTATTTTTTAGCTACTTTTACTATTTATTATTATAAAAATATAAAAATATGAATATTCTTTCCAAATACAACCCACTTTTCTTAAATTTGTTTATAAATCAATAAAAAAGTTTTATAATACTACAATAGCTCAGTTTTTAGAAATATTTAAGTATCACATAATTTATTCATATGTTTATCTTGTCTTTGCTGACTTTCCCATGCAATAAAGCTGCAAATTGATAACAGCTTAAGAATAGAGTAACGTAATTCTTTGCCAATATAAATATTCAGGTAACGCAAGCAGTAATTTTTGTAGAACATGTAAAAATATAAATCAGGAATGTAACTGGATCTATCTACATTAAAGATGCCTTCCGTACCCGCCCCAGGCGCCGTGGGAGTATTTTTTGTTGTTGCTGTTGTTGTTTGCTCTACCCGAAACATGTTGCGGGCAACATGTTGCTGATAGCGACAATAGCAACAAGTTTCGCCGCATCAGCAGGGGGGAGATTAAAGAAACGCGATGCACATAAGATAAACATTTGATAAAGCTTAACTTGATCTAGTTATTGTCCAACTTCTCATGCACCTCAACATGACTGAAAATATGTTGTGTGTAAAATATTTATACCTCGACACGTTTCTTAGGTTTTGCACTTAACTTAAAGTATTTTCGAGACTTTGTTTCATATATATGAAAAATGTTTAATTTAAAGCACACTTTTTACTCTTGGGCTCTATGTGAAATTTCTTTCGCCATTATTTATGCTGCCAAATATTATTTTTGTTTCTCTTGGGTAACAATTATAACATATTATTTGACTTAATATCATCAATATTATTTTTGTTTCTCATGGGTAACAATTGCAACACATTATTTGTAATATATTTTATTCATTTACTTAATCTGACTTAATATCATCATCAATTTTCACAAAATAAAAATGTATGTAAGCAAAATGTAAACAAACTCGAACCCACGTTTGCCAACTGCTCACAGACTGTTTTACACTCGGGAATTCGCGTACCGCATCGATCTTCACGCTTTCACGTCTTCACTCGTCGCATGATGCTCGTGAACTGATCGTGAGCAAACACGACGAAGAATGTAGAACCGGTGCAGCCAGAGAGTAAACTAACACGCGCTGACCAGCTGGAGCAGCTGCTTTGGCTTCGGCTTCGGCTTCGGCATCGGCATCGTCATCGGCTCCAACTGCAACTGCAACTGTGTCTGAAACTGTGTCTGCTCCTCTCCCTGTCTGTCTCTGTCTCTCTTAGTGCAGCAGAAGTTCTGGTGTCTTGAGCACAGGCGTAAAACAATTAAGTCGTTGGGCGTGAGGCTTGTTGAGTCGCATAATCATACAGCGGGGGTGTAACTGCCTGCTAATAGATTAACTCAATAGGCACGACATTTACTCTATAAATAAAATATAATATAATATCAATCTAATGAATGAATAATAATATAATTTATATTATATTAATTAATATAATATATGTTATTTATAATATTTATTTCAATAAAGATACTACATTTTTATATTACATTCATATTTTATTCTACATATATATTTCATAAAAATATACAAATATTATTTGATTTTGTTTTAAACTTAAAAAAAAACTTAATAACAACAATTTTATTTATTTTTTATTTAAAAACATTTATATTAATTTATTATTTATTTCTAGTTTAATCTAAGTTATAATCATAATTAATATTCATAATTTATTAATTAAATTAATTGCACATTATTAATAAGATAAAATAACTTGGTTTTAAACCAGCTTCTACAGCAAATGTATTTAAATTAAATAAACAAAAATATTGCTTTCTTAGAACTATATTATTAGTCTTTCTTGGTAGTTTTATGTTTGTTATTCGCTGTATTTATGTTATGTTATACGTTGATTATAAAAGTGTTCATACATATATATATTCACGTAATAGAATTACAGATTGCCAACAAACTGGAAAAACATTTGAAAGATTCCCGATTAAAATGAAAATTTTCTGGTCCTAAGTGTTTTAGCAATATTTTAAAGTTTCTAGTGAGAGTGATTCTTAGGTGCTTCTCTCGTGAGAGTCAAAGACCTGCTTACAAGTCAAACAAAATAAAGTCAAGTAGCGATTGCTAAAGCAGATTAAAGAAATATTGTATGTATTTGCTCTTTATTTATTCTAGTCAAGTCTCCGCTTGAGGGTCAGTGCACAGTCTAAATCATATAAAACATATCAACTAGCTCAATCAATAACTAAACTATAAACAGAGTATATCTTAGTTATCAGAATAATATATTTGAATAAAATTGTTTAGTTTTTTTGGTAAAATTACAATGTATATTACAATCAATACTCTTTTAGCTTAATTACTAGATAATCAAATTCCATTCCTCTCCTCGGGACGCGTCTCGCTGTAGAAGCCCAAATTCATAGTAGGTATCATATTACTATAAAATGACAACTCCGCAGCCCTCAAGTTGGGCATGGGAACAGGCTCCTGGATAACGGGCGGCTTGGCAGCACTGACTTGCTCGCCTGCAATGGGATGAGTCAGCGGCATTGCAGCGGCTGCTAATAGAGCCTCCTGAGTGCTCTTGGCCACGCTGTGTTGTAGCTCGTGCACTTTGAGATGGGTCTGCAAATCGCTCTGCTGCAGGAAGTTGATGCAGCAGATCGGACAGGTGTAGTTGGGGCCATGCACCTCGAGCTCGTGGCGTTGCAGTTGCTCGCGCCGATTGAAGTTCTGTCCGCAAATCTTGCATGCAAACAGGCTGTCCATATGCAGCGCCCGATGCCGCTGAAGATCTCGCTCTCGCTGGAATCCCCTGTCGCAGACATCGCAGCGAAAGTTGCGTGACATCTTTGACGATGGCTTAATCTTTGTCTGCATTGGCGGATAAGAATAGGATTGCGCCAGCGGCTGCGACTGCGTCGGTACCTGTGTCTGTGTAGCTGCTGCTACTGCTACTGCATCGTTATCAACGTAGGGATGCAGCGGAAGCTGCACTTGCTCAGCCGGCAACGTCATGCGCACATTTTGTTGCTGTTCGGCGTCGCGCTTTAGGTGCACGTGCTGGTGCATGGAGAGCTTGTCTTTGCGTGTAAATGAGGCGGGACAACGTTCACACTGGTACGGCTTGACCTCGGCATGGGAGCGCCTGTGCTTCATCAGCTCGAGGGGCGTCTGGAAAGAGCGCGGGCATTGCTGGCAAACGAAGGGCTTCACGCTGCTGTGAATGCGCAAATGCTTGGTCAGATTTGTGTTCCGTGAGAAGCTCTTGGAGCAGACGTGGCACGAGAAGGGACGCACGCCCGTATGCACAATAGTATGCTTCTTCAGGTCTGACCGTCGCACAAATCCCTTGTTGCAGTGGGCGCACACATACGGACGCTCCGCGTCGTGCAGCTCCTTGATGTGTGCAATCATAGCCGGTCGAGTCGTCAAACGCAGCTGACAGTAGTTGCAGATGTATGGGGCAGCGAGATCGTGTCCAGTCAGCTCATGTTGTTGGCAATCCGGCTGCAAGGTGAAGGCTAGATCGCAGTATTGGCAGAGGAACGCGCTCTTGGGATGCGCATTGGCATTGACAACGGTATCGGCAGATAGATGCGCCTGCATGATTGCCATTTGAGCTGCGTCCATACCAAGGGGTATCTCCACATCTTCATCATTTGGCGCTTCTTCCTCATCCTCTTCATCCCATTCCTCGTCGTCATTTTCGGCCTCGCCATCGGAGCCCATGAACTCATCATCACTCGTTTCACATAGCTGATCCGGATCCACGTCGACAATGACGCAACCTTCTTCGCCCTCCTTAAACTCAAATACACCTGGATTGCCATTTAAGCCTGGTCGGTACTTGGCGTCCAGAGAGATTATGTTCTTTAAATCCTGTTGCAGACCGTTTTCACGTTGTTGCATGCAACGGCGTTGCTCGTAGAAGTCCTTCAACATTTCCAAACAACTCTCACAAATGAGTTCCGGCAGGAATTCATGGCGATTGTACTTTATACCCCAAACACTTTGGCACACATCAGCAATCAGCAGCTTTTCGCTTTCATTTTCGGAATTTTCTTTGACAAACTCTACCGATGCTTCGTAGATATTTGGCGATTCTTTACTCAGTGTGGAGCGTGAATGACATAGACGACATGGCATCGATTCTGCAGCAGCTGTTTGATCATGTTTTTTATCCTCAGCAGGAGCTCCTGTGTCTTCTGTGCCTAGATTTAGCATTTTTAGCACTTTTGTAAAGACCAACAAGCGGCAACGCGAGTTATAATATGTAACATTAATGCGAGCATTTTAACAGTGGCGTGCTGTTTTTAACAGAAACCAATGACGATTTTCTAGATTTAAGAAAATGTCAGCCCTGGTATAGTAATTTGCATATCTTAGAACTATTTAAAAGATTTAAAAGATTTGAGCATAAAGTTAAGTTTATAGCAATCAAATACGAAATGCGTTTAAGCATTAAAGATATGAACAAAATTAAAATTAAGTTTCTTACATATGATCACAATATAAAAATAAATAAACTCTTAACAGTGCCAACTGAGTAACTACATTGATATATGCCACCGATAGCTTTGAGCTATCGATGACATCTTTAAGAATATATCGCATATTGAAATACGCCCAATGGTAACGTTCCATTTGAATTTCCATTTATTGTAAAAACTAGCGAATTTTTCTTTAAAAAATTATACTATTGAAATAATTACAAACTATATTCAATTATATATTTTAGTACACATTTAACTCACATTTGTAAATAAATCAAAACATGTTGACTAATTCAAGCATGCGTAAATTCGGATCATTTTAAATTAAAACGTACCGAGGACGTAACTGTTTAATAATGTATGTATGTGATATGAATTCATGTATGTGTGAGTAAACGTATGCTAAACATGCACTACGCACATTCTCTTAAATTTTCCAAATTCTCTCTATCTCTCTCTTGCAAATGCCTTGGGATTGGCGGTGTCGGCTTCAACGGTAGGACGAGGGCTGGCTTAGCTTCTCTTTGCGTCTGTGCGATGGTAGCGTGAGAAAAACATTTTCATTATGCCAACACTTGTTGAATTCAATGTTATTTTACCTACTTAGTATAATATATATTAAGCAACGAACTAATAAAACAATTATGAATGTTGTAAACAATGATGTGCAATCAGTTTTGTTTAATGCTTGCTCTGGTTTGGAAGTCAATATGAGCCTTTAGATTGCACGAGTCGTATAATTAGGCACGAGCACGAAGGGCACGCACACTCCTCTACTTTCCACAATTGCGCGCGCACACACACATTGAAAAGTATTATAGAGCATGCGAAAGCTTATTTAATTCACTAGTCGTTTTCTGGCATTTGAATAACACAAGTGTTTGTGAGAAGTTGTATTGGATGGCAACACGATCATATAGTTCCCGGTCGGTCATATTAGTAATTGCCTCTTAAGTGTAAACCAAACAAACCAAGTGGCCAAATTTTAAATTGTTCTCAGGGCTCGAGTGACATGTGAAATGCTGTTTGAGTTTTAGTGTTTCAGCATTGTGTTCAATTACAGTTTGTGTCGATAGGCAACAATTGGAACAGCAACGGCAAATGCCGACATTGAACAGCGACTGCTACGAGTAAAAGCAACAGCAACAGCAGCAGCTGCAGGTGTAAATCAGCAGTGGACGAATTTAGTATTTAGCCAGCTGCCTAATCTCAAAACAGAGTAAGTGGAAATATCCCAGCAGCTCATTAGTGATTCCATCTGTGAAAGTGATTTTCTAGTTAATATTCGTTACCATATGAGTGCACACCTACGGGTATACATATATATTTTTATGTGTGGGTATTCGAACATTCCAAGTATCCTGACAAAAACAATTGGCTTACTGCGCACTCATTTTGTCTTTGTCAATGCGTGTGTCGTCATGTGCTACACTCCCTTGCCCCAGCAAGCCACCCCCTTTACCGTTCAATGTCCTTTGCGACAGCTTTAAATTTGTTTCGTGTCCTGCTGACCTACCTACCCTGTAGCGCAAGCAGTGGCTCATAGTTCAAATGAAGCAACCTATATGAGGGCCTTAAACTTGATGTAATGTTGAAAATAATGGTTCATTAAAACTGTGAGCCAGGGTTTGTACTTACATACATAAATAGTTGTAAAGAACCGTAGCATAGAAACAACTGTAATATGCTATATATAGGTTCATTCAAGCTAGGAGCCACTGTATCTACGCAGTTATATTTTTAGCCTTTGCCTTGTCATTATTTATTCCTTTTGTATCAACAAATACTTTAGGCATTTCACTAATTATTTATATTGCGTGCTACAATTTTATTTAATTGAATGATACATTATTGAATTATTAATATAGTTGAGCTGAATATGTAAATTAAGAAAAAAAGTTCGCCAAAGCAAAATTTTCAAGTCAAAGGACTATTATTTAATGATACCATTCTGATAAGCTTAAACCATTTAGTGTACTGGAAATAGGACATATTATTCGTAGAGAACAGTACCGAAATTCTGAATATTAGCTAAAGGTTAACTTAAATTTGTATTATCATATAAGGATCCTAATATAAAAGAGTTTTGATTTTGTATTATGGAACTATATACATATATAATTACCAGTAACAAATGCCCTTTGAGGTCACATATCTATTAAGATCTATTTTATTGTTAATGAAGGCTTTTTAAAATATATTCAATGCAAAAATATATTGATATTTATCTTGGATTCGACAGGTGATGATACTTTTTCCGTATAATCAAGTACAGTATATCCCCCATAAACTAAACTCTCGATAGTCCGCGTTTATGTCAATCCGGACAGTAAAATCTTTTCGGGCAGCTTAAAAATATACTATCTACAATCCGAAATATTATCTGAAATATGTGAGCAGTCTAGGAAGGGTCTACTGTATACCCAGAATATGAATTTGCAACATTGCTGAAAGTGAGCATGTCACCCGATCCGAGACTAATCTAGTAATAAGCGTGTTTAGCTGTGCAAAACGAGAGGCCGATAAAAATTATTTGATTAAAAATTTTCCAGACTCTCAGACAGTTAAAATAAATCGATGTGATCTAACTACGTCAATATGTTCTTCCAGATTCTTTTTTGTAGACCAGCCGACGTTCTCGTGCTTCATAAATCACAAAACTACGTTGACTTCGAACTTGGAAATTGTTTGTAAATATGTATATGACAAATTGGTGCTGACTGCCTAATAATATATATTAATGTATGCATGTTCATATGTATGTATATACTTATAATTCTACATACGTATGTCCATACATACATACATACATATACATACATACACTAGATTGAATCACGCCATAATCTTATCATTACGTTGCGTTGAGTAAATGAAATTTGATGCGACCTTTCATTTATAACAGGGCGTTTTCCATTTTTCATGATTCAAACACTATTAATTCGACCGGAAGTTTTTTGACCCAATTTTAATGGCTAATAGTGTAGGCTAGTAGATAACACGAGATATTTTGGGTAGTGTATTCCTAGACGTCTCTTAAGCTCTGTTGCTCAAACATTTATTTGTGTCGTGTCATTCTGTGACTTGTGCACGAGTGTCCAACACGCGCCCAAGTATTAGGACATCAACATAGAGATTACACTAAAATAAAGTTCAAGTGCCGTACGAAACATATCAAAATAAGACCAACTTAATCAATGATAACTAATTTAAGCTAATTTTATTATTCATAAATCGAATATGAAGTGTATATTTACTGATCAAGTGAACTCGAATTGAAATTAGTTGATTATTTGAAAGTATATTACATAGGAAACTTGGTCTTGAACAAAAGGGGCTTACAATTTTTTTTTTTTTTTTTAATTTATGGCTGAATTCGAATATTCAAATTAATATTCTGAATTTTTTGCAATTGTTTGCATTTTAATAACCTACTTAAGAATTCTATAATCCTAAAACAACTCATAATCTATTAAGAATGCATAGCAAACGGAACCCCTGCAAAGTTTATAAGTGCTAAACTAAGATTATATTAGTTTGGACAATAAATAAAATGTTTATCATTTGATTGGGTGTACTTCTGACCTATGAGAGCTATACATGTGATTCAACGATAACAGCGCGCTAAAAATATTCACTAATACTTTGTAATCAATTCTAATGAATGGTAAGCAATTAGAATGGTTATTTATTCAATATACGTATTGGTTTCAACTAAAAACTAAGAACCTCGAATTAAAATTAGGCTTGGGAAAAAAGTGAAAAAAAGGGAAAGCAAAGAAAGAGAACGAGAATTAGATTATGTAAGGCTTGTACGAGGCTTCTATGTAAATGCATTTAAATAAGTGCAGTTTTTATTAAGAGTATCTCCATAGTCGATAATGCTCTACTACTCGTATGAGCTCAATATCAAAGTTCACCGCCCTGATCCAACCAAAATATTACTTGCCATTAAATTCGTAGTTTTTGATAAGCTTTTGACGATTAATCAGCGTGTATTTTGCTGTTAAAGGCATTACCAGAAATGATATGAGCTCTTAGTTCTGTGCGGTACTACGGCTGTTTAGGACGTGCCTAGGCGGAAGCTAAGCAAGAATTGCGAAGCAAACCCTCCAGTAGCTCCGATTACCCAAAAAGGTTAGTTACAACCAGTTGCCAAGAGCGCGACGAGGCCCATAAAGCGGTACGACCAAAGACGATATTAAATAAGCAATTTTTTATGGAGAGTGTATAGGAATAGTGTATACACATAGATGTTTACATAGACACCTACGTTGCCAGGTAATTTCTTATCTGGTTGCAGAAGTGTTTCAAATCGATTTAGCTGCCACCGATATCGTTTTGTTTTCTCGTAATTAACTGTGTACGCATTAACGTACACTTCTACATGAATTGGATACTGAAGTCCGGAAAATCAATCCAAATGAAACCTTGATATGGTTTCAATGTTATTAGATTTTATATGGATATTAGCTGCCGAGCACTCACCGGAATTTCGCGTTATATTCAACTTATTGGCTTTTAATCAATAAAAAAAAAAACTTTTAGTATTAGTGTTTATTATGGATAAATAATTATTTTTCTTCGCTTTTTCATTAAAAAGCAATTTTTTAATGAACGTTCTTAATTTATATAATATATCTTTAACAGTTGATTGTGTACAATATTTAAATAGTATATTTTTTTGAATGCTCTTTATTATTGAAAACATTGTTCATTAAAAAGCAAATTTCAATGAATCGTTTTAAATTTTCTAAATAATCACATTTTAAGTTATAATAAATTTATGTAATCTTTTTAATATTAAAGCCGCATATTTCTTTACCTAAGTTATCTCTCAGTCTTAAAGCAAAAATATTTTCAATATCTGTGTTTCTATTATACTATTCAATTCTTATGTATATGAAAGTCGATCGGATGGAAATAATATCTATATAACGTAATTATCAAGAATTTTTAGCTAACACAAAAATGGACATCGGTGTCAAAGGTACTTATATCGAGTCCTAAAAGATATCAATCTTAAGTATGTGGAAACCTTATCTATATATGTATATGTCTATGTCTATATAGATAGTCATAGTTTGATATATTGTTAAAATGTAGATAAATTTAATCTATAACGACTACGTTAGACATGTAGTTAGGCCTTGGTATTATCTAGTCTTTGTGAAAAGCAGTTTCAGTATACCTAAAAGTATGATATATACAATTACTATTTAATTGAGTGATTCTGTGATCCAATATCTTAATATTCCAATCAAATTCAAAATGTATAAAAATAATAAGTTTGAAATTAATTTATATATGTATTAATGTAAATTGAAATTCAATCTTAAATGGCTATATTCAGAAAGTAATTTAGGCGCTTTTATTAAGCTCGTTAGTCGTCTTAGTTTTTGTTTTCAGAAATTTGAATATTTAAATTTAATTAAATTAAATTCTATCAAAATTTTGCAGTATTACTGGGAAAAATCAGCCTCTACCTCAAGCTGCGTCATGGCGTGCACCTGTGAAGTAATTGGCCTGGCCTGCGTGGTTGCGCTTATTTTGAGTGTTGCAGCCAAGGCACCCTATCAGATGAGGATGTTTATTGTAATGTTCGCAGCTGGAGCGACTGTGATGGTGTGCATTCCCTTCATGATACTGCGACCAAGAGACTATCGAAATGGACTGTAAGTGAAGAGCGATGTTTATAGATTTTGGTGCCTAATATTTCTCTATTTCTTCTGACAGTCCACCATCCTGGATGTTCATTCAGGTGTGCAAGGCAATGGGCATCACCATGGAAGTGCGTGGTGTGGAGAACGTGAGAAGGGAACACGGCAGTGTTGTACTTATAAACCACCAAAGCGCTCTGGATCTGTGCGTGCTGGCTCACCTGTGGCCAGTGATAGGACGGCCAACTGTTGTGGCCAAGAAGGAAATTCTGTACATGCCCTTTTTTGGCGTTGGCGCCTGGCTCTGGGGCACTTTGTTTATTGACAGATCGCGGAAGAACGATTCAATTAATTCATTGCAGAAAGAGGCGATCGCTATACGCGAACGGAATTGTAAGATCTTAGTGTTTCCAGAGGGCACACGCAACTCCAAGGAAACTCTTCTGCCCTTCAAAAAGGGTTCATTCCACATTGCGCTTCAAAGCAAATGCACGATACAGCCTGTGGTTGTATCGAAATACTCGTTCTACGATGAGGAAAAGAAAAGCTTCCGACCAGGCCATGTTATCATCCAAATAATGCCCGAGATATCAACGGAGGCCTATGAAAAGGAAGATATGGACAAACTGATCGAACATTGCCGCTCGACCATGCAACAGGAATATACAAGGATAACCAAAGAGCGAGTCGCTGCGAACTTCATAAAACAGTCATAGAGGAACAAATATATATATATTATAATGTTAAACTCAGGTTATTGTATACAAATTGTCGGTATTTAAGATAAAGACAACACAAAATGCTTAATATTCAGGAAATTCAAAAACAACAGAAAATGTGTAGATATATGGCAGAATTCAGTTAATGTATTATGATATGGATATGTTTAATGAATAATATATTACTATTACTGATTTAGAAAAAAAATTATTTTTAAATAATTTTATTGTTAATGCATTTTACATGCATAGCTATTTGCAGACGTATATTTGGAACAGATTTGATGCCAACGCCAAACTACAAACAAATCTAGCTCTCGACAATTTTGTTTTATTGATATTGCTTACATAAGCTAAGAAAAAGTTATTTCACACTATGGAAGAGCAACAACAATGAACAAAAAATTTAAATAAATGAAAAGCAAATATTTTAACTACGTACTTATTAAATCGAGTTTTAAAATTATCTGTGTAAATTATAGTCTTCACTAAGACATTCTTTGGAAAAATCTTGATGTGAAATATATGGTGACTTTACCTATTAATGGATATGTTAAATAGTTTTTTAATGGGATAGAAATATACTCTTACATCTGGGACATTGAAGTTGAAAAATGTTTTTGTAGTTTTGTATTCTCAATTTTATTTTATAAAAAATTCAGAATTAAAAAAACTGATACACCAAACTGGACCGTTACACTTTGCTTTTTAAATATGCGAGTCTGCCGCCGTCAAGCGCAACAGGCTTTCGATAAATATGCTTATTGTATTGCTGTTGGTCATTGCTGCGATAAGTGATATCGATTATTCTAAACTTCGAGCAAGCAGCTGTTTTTTGTTGACCATCGCGAGCGAAAGAATTCAGTTTAAAGTGAGCTTCAACCTAACTGTAATAAATTTCATAGAATTTTAATGCATTGCAAATAATTGAGAACAACAAATTAAAGAGCTCGCCGTGTGCAAAAAACATGTAAAAAAAAATTAAATTAAAATTGTTTCCTTTTGAAACTTAACTATTTATTTTAATAGAGCGCCGGCATTCTAAGGAATAATTGAAAAAGGCGAAAATGGAAGCTGTGGAAATTAAAACTGAACTTGAAGATGATACAGAATGCAGCAATCAGCCAGAAGTGAAAATGGAAATGCAGCACAAACAAGACTCGGACTCAGAGACTACAGTGGAAATCGAGTTCAAATCTGAAATTGACATAGAGCCAACGATTGTGGGAGAGTCCATTAAACTTTATGGCATTGAAAGGCTGCGAGAATTTGGCGATGTGCCCTTCGTAATAAAACGAATGGAGCCACAGGATTTCTCGATTAGCTATCGCAAGGCCGTTAGCAGTGTAGAGACAATTTTGGAGCGACTGCGTCGCAATGGAGTGCCCAGTGGCATCGGCATTGCCTATCGCATCGCCAGCCACACACCATCGTCATGCATATTGATTCTTGCGTGAGTTGAATTGCGAATCGTGCTCGCTGCAATTCCATTAATCATCCAATTACATTCTAGCATACTCAATCACAAATGTCATTTCTATTGCAACGACAAAATGATGTTGTCGAAGGGCTTGCACTCGCAGATGTGCCGTGCTGGCATTGATTACCTGATTGTCAATGGACATATGCCCGTTGGTGCTGTCTACTTTCAGAGTCTCGACAGCTTTCTCGTCTACAATGAGGAGTACAAGCTCTTCAAGTTGAAGCACACATCCAGCGATGCTGCGCCCCAGGCAAAGGCATCACTGCCAGCCAATATGTGCTATACCATTACGACCACTGGGACCACAGGTGAGCCGAAGCTAATTCATGTACCTTACGAATGCATTGCACCAAATATAATGGGACTCAGGTGAGCTAAAGATCTGGGATTGAGGGTTGTAATGCATACGATAATGCAAACATATTTAAACTATTTCTATGTCTATAACGCCTAGTCAAAAACTGAATATATCAATGGCTGACATTATTTACCTGGGTACACCTTGCACGTTTGATCCATCGGCTGTGGAGCTCTTCTTGGCCATGCAAAATGGTGCCGCTGTCCTGCTCACTCACTACTCGATGCGTGAGTCGCCCAAGCGCGTCCTGAGCGCCCTCTTCCCAACAAGTGTGACCACGCCAGGCATTACCGTATTGCAAATGACACCTTCACTCTTTCGACAGTTCGGTGCGAATGCAATTCGGGAAAGGATACTAAACAGCTCCAGCACACTGAGGTAGCTGCTGTCGCGATACCCATTTTCTAATCCACCTAATCGAAGGTTCCATTAAAGTGCCCTGTAATTTTAGAGTGCTGTTACTTGGCGGGGAACCGTTTCCGTCCAGCGCAGAGCTGGCCACCTGGATGGATCCACAGGTACTCTTCCAAAAGCAAATCTGTAATATCTACGGCATTACGGAGGTGTCGTGCTGGAGCTTGATGCATGTTCTACAGTCTCTGCATTCGCGCGTGCCTTTGGGCACGCCCATTGACGATCAGACTGTGTTGCGTATCCATGTTCAGTCGAAAAGAAACATTCCGAATGCAACATATGGGGAGCTTTGGCTAGGCAGCGCCACACGTCGGTGCTACATACCAGAGATTGATGATATAGAAAATAAGAGGGACACAGATTCCTCTGTCTGCTATCGTGCAACGGGGGATATCGTGCGACGCTTGGAAGACGGCTCAATAGTTTACGAAGAACGCGCCAATGACGTAGTTAAACGAGCCGGAACACGAATCAGCCTGGGTACGTAAAATTAAATTTAAAATTTAATAAAATAATAAGGTTTACTAAACATATCCTTTGCAGGGCTCATCACGCGCAAAATAGAGAAATGCTTGCATCCCAGCGAACTGGCAACATGTCTTTGGCTCGATGAATTGCAGAAATTTATCTGTTGTATTCGAAGTCTCGAGCTTAAGACTAAAGTACAGCAAAGGGCGCAAACTTTTGATATACTGTCGAAGCTAATGACTGCTGAACAACCAGACAGATTCGTTTACCTGCAACACTTTCCATGCAATGCACACGGCAAGTTGGACAAGATGCTGCTGCTCAAAGAGTGTAGGCTGCAAGCTCAGCTCGCTCAAGATATACTTAAAGGCTTTCTGCACGACAGACTTGAATGCGTGGACGTACAAAACGAAAGAACTCCAAAGAAACAGCGAGTGGAGCGGGAGGGCTCCCAATTCACTCTCAGCGGATATGATCTGAGTTTTCGTCATGCTGGCGGCACCTCATTTCATGCCATTACTCTGTGTCGCGAAATTGGTCTGCAGATGTGCATTGACGACGAGCAGCGACATCTCTTTGAAATGCTACTAGACGAAAACGTTTCACTGCGCAGCATACTGCAGTTTCTAGATGCCGCCAAGCTGGTAACTCACAATACCAAGTTGAAGCCCATCGATCCGCAGCCAAGCTCTGCTGTCAGTGCAAGTAATGTGGGCAGCAGCACTAGTACTGGCGGCTTGGTCATCACTCGTTTTGAGAAGCCAGCCTTACACTTTCAATTCCACTGGAAGGTGAATTTCAGCAAGTGTGTCGATTCACCGGTGGCTCAGTACGAGAGTCGATACGTGTGCGTGGGAGCCCATTCGAAGCTGTTGCGCACCCTCGATGCAGTGACCGGACAAGAGCATAGCACAATTAAGTTGCCCGATCGCATTGAGTGCAAGGTGACATTCCTAAGCGAGCAGCTCGCTATGGTGGGATGCTACGACGGTTGCCTTTATGGCTTCAATCCGTTGACTGGCGATCTCTTGTGGAACGTAGATATCGGTGGCATGATTAAGGCACAGCCCTTCCTATCATCGGATGGAGAACGCATTGTAGTCTGCAGCTATGCAGAAGACTACAACGTCATGTGCCTGTCAACCGAACGACAACAGGTGCTCTGGTGCATGCGCATAGGAGAGAAGGCCATTTTTGCCAGCCCACTAGAGCTGACAAAGCAGCAGGCTGTGATAATTTGTACATTAGATGGTGGATATGCTTGTGTCTCACTCTTGGATGGGTCTGTGAAGTGGATGCAAAAATGCAAAGAACCCTTTTTCGCTTCTCCCGCGCTGCTGGACTCGAGTGCCACGATTTTTGTCTGCGCCGAGGTAGCTGGACGAGTACACGCCTGTGATGTAAATAACGGACAAATTGTAAGCCAATATTTAATATATAAGTATGTATATTTTATGTTATCTTGTATTCCTTTCAGTTGGCTACGCATGCAGCTGATGGCAATATATTCTCTTCGCTGGTAGTCAAGGCCCCGCCCACTCAGATGGGTTACACATTTGTGCTTTTTGGATGCATCGATCATCATTTGTATTGTCTGCGCTGCAAGACGGACGCCGCAAAGCATGCCTCGTTCGAGCTTCATTGGAAGGTGGATGTAGGCAGCTCCATATATGCCACGCCCTCAATACTGAAAATAGAGCCCAGTGAGAACTTAGTATTTTGTTGCGCCACGAATGGACGCCTTGTGCTGACAAATCTAAGCAATGGCAGGATACAATGGCTGGATAAGCTTGCGGGTGAATTGTTTTCAACGCCGTGCTACATTGAGAGCCTTAGACGAGTTTATTTTGGCTGTCGGGATAACTTTTTATACTGCATGGGTATTTAGAATAAAAATTGGGTTTACAGACAACAAATAATACACATATACTTTTGTTATGATATTTTAAAGCAAAAATAATTCCCTTTTTTGCTGGTTAGAGTGACTATTGGGTTTTCATTCTTGACATTGGATTTCACACAAATCCATATCTTCATCTGATGAATTACAGTTATTGTTACCATAAGCTATAGTGATGGTGTGCATTCCCTTCATGATACTGCGACCAAGAGACTATCGAAATGGACTGTAAGTGAAGAGCGATGTTTATAGATTTTGGTGCCTAATATTTCTCTATTTCTTCTGACAGTCCACCATCCTGGATGTTCATTCAGGTGTGCAAGGCAATGGGCATCACCATGGAAGTGCGTGGTGTGGAGAACGTGAGAAGGGAACACGGCAGTGTTGTACTTATAAACCACCAAAGCGCTCTGGATCTGTGCGTGCTGGCTCACCTGTGGCCAGTGATAGGACGGCCAACTGTTGTGGCCAAGAAGGAAATTCTGTACATGCCCTTTTTTGGCGTTGGCGCCTGGCTCTGGGGCACTTTGTTTATTGACAGATCGCGGAAGAACGATTCAATTAATTCATTGCAGAAAGAGGCGATCGCTATACGCGAACGGAATTGTAAGATCTTAGTGTTTCCAGAGGGCACACGCAACTCCAAGGAAACTCTTCTGCCCTTCAAAAAGGGTTCATTCCACATTGCGCTTCAAAGCAAATGCACGATACAGCCTGTGGTTGTATCGAAATACTCGTTCTACGATGAGGAAAAGAAAAGCTTCCGACCAGGCCATGTTATCATCCAAATAATGCCCGAGATATCAACGGAGGCCTATGAAAAGGAAGATATGGACAAACTGATCGAACATTGCCGCTCGACCATGCAACAGGAATATACAAGGATAACCAAAGAGCGAGTCGCTGCGAACTTCATAAAACAGTCATAGAGGAACAAATATATATATATTATAATGTTAAACTCAGGTTATTGTATACAAATTGTCGGTATTTAAGATAAAGACAACACAAAATGCTTAATATTCAGGAAATTCAAAAACAACAGAAAATGTGTAGATATATGGCAGAATTCAGTTAATGTATTATGATATGGATATGTTTAATGAATAATATATTACTATTACTGATTTAGAAAAAAAATTATTTTTAAATAATTTTATTGTTAATGCATTTTACATGCATAGCTATTTGCAGACGTATATTTGGAACAGATTTGATGCCAACGCCAAACTACAAACAAATCTAGCTCTCGACAATTTTGTTTTATTGATATTGCTTACATAAGCTAAGAAAAAGTTATTTCACACTATGGAAGAGCAACAACAATGAACAAAAAATTTAAATAAATGAAAAGCAAATATTTTAACTACGTACTTATTAAATCGAGTTTTAAAATTATCTGTGTAAATTATAGTCTTCACTAAGACATTCTTTGGAAAAATCTTGATGTGAAATATATGGTGACTTTACCTATTAATGGATATGTTAAATAGTTTTTTAATGGGATAGAAATATACTCTTACATCTGGGACATTGAAGTTGAAAAATGTTTTTGTAGTTTTGTATTCTCAATTTTATTTTATAAAAAATTCAGAATTAAAAAAAACTGATACACCAAACTGGACCGTTACACTTTGCTTTTTAAATATGCGAGTCTGCCGCCGTCAAGCGCAACAGGCTTTCGATAAATATGCTTATTGTATTGCTGTTGGTCATTGCTGCGATAAGTGATATCGATTATTCTAAACTTCGAGCAAGCAGCTGTTTTTTGTTGACCATCGCGAGCGAAAGAATTCAGTTTAAAGTGAGCTTCAACCTAACTGTAATAAATTTCATAGAATTTTAATGCATTGCAAATAATTGAGAACAACAAATTAAAGAGCTCGCCGTGTGCAAAAAACATGTAAAAAAAAATTAAATTAAAATTGTTTCCTTTTGAAACTTAACTATTTATTTTAATAGAGCGCCGGCATTCTAAGGAATAATTGAAAAAGGCGAAAATGGAAGCTGTGGAAATTAAAACTGAACTTGAAGATGATACAGAATGCAGCAATCAGCCAGAAGTGAAAATGGAAATGCAGCACAAACAAGACTCGGACTCAGAGACTACAGTGGAAATCGAGTTCAAATCTGAAATTGACATAGAGCCAACGATTGTGGGAGAGTCCATTAAACTTTATGGCATTGAAAGGCTGCGAGAATTTGGCGATGTGCCCTTCGTAATAAAACGAATGGAGCCACAGGATTTCTCGATTAGCTATCGCAAGGCCGTTAGCAGTGTAGAGACAATTTTGGAGCGACTGCGTCGCAATGGAGTGCCCAGTGGCATCGGCATTGCCTATCGCATCGCCAGCCACACACCATCGTCATGCATATTGATTCTTGCGTGAGTTGAATTGCGAATCGTGCTCGCTGCAATTCCATTAATCATCCAATTACATTCTAGCATACTCAATCACAAATGTCATTTCTATTGCAACGACAAAATGATGTTGTCGAAGGGCTTGCACTCGCAGATGTGCCGTGCTGGCATTGATTACCTGATTGTCAATGGACATATGCCCGTTGGTGCTGTCTACTTTCAGAGTCTCGACAGCTTTCTCGTCTACAATGAGGAGTACAAGCTCTTCAAGTTGAAGCACACATCCAGCGATGCTGCGCCCCAGGCAAAGGCATCACTGCCAGCCAATATGTGCTATACCATTACGACCACTGGGACCACAGGTGAGCCGAAGCTAATTCATGTACCTTACGAATGCATTGCACCAAATATAATGGGACTCAGGTGAGCTAAAGATCTGGGATTGAGGGTTGTAATGCATACGATAATGCAAACATATTTAAACTATTTCTATGTCTATAACGCCTAGTCAAAAACTGAATATATCAATGGCTGACATTATTTACCTGGGTACACCTTGCACGTTTGATCCATCGGCTGTGGAGCTCTTCTTGGCCATGCAAAATGGTGCCGCTGTCCTGCTCACTCACTACTCGATGCGTGAGTCGCCCAAGCGCGTCCTGAGCGCCCTCTTCCCAACAAGTGTGACCACGCCAGGCATTACCGTATTGCAAATGACACCTTCACTCTTTCGACAGTTCGGTGCGAATGCAATTCGGGAAAGGATACTAAACAGCTCCAGCACACTGAGGTAGCTGCTGTCGCGATACCCATTTTCTAATCCACCTAATCGAAGGTTCCATTAAAGTGCCCTGTAATTTTAGAGTGCTGTTACTTGGCGGGGAACCGTTTCCGTCCAGCGCAGAGCTGGCCACCTGGATGGATCCACAGGTACTCTTCCAAAAGCAAATCTGTAATATCTACGGCATTACGGAGGTGTCGTGCTGGAGCTTGATGCATGTTCTACAGTCTCTGCATTCGCGCGTGCCTTTGGGCACGCCCATTGACGATCAGACTGTGTTGCGTATCCATGTTCAGTCGAAAAGAAACATTCCGAATGCAACATATGGGGAGCTTTGGCTAGGCAGCGCCACACGTCGGTGCTACATACCAGAGATTGATGATATAGAAAATAAGAGGGACACAGATTCCTCTGTCTGCTATCGTGCAACGGGGGATATCGTGCGACGCTTGGAAGACGGCTCAATAGTTTACGAAGAACGCGCCAATGACGTAGTTAAACGAGCCGGAACACGAATCAGCCTGGGTACGTAAAATTAAATTTAAAATTTAATAAAATAATAAGGTTTACTAAACATATCCTTTGCAGGGCTCATCACGCGCAAAATAGAGAAATGCTTGCATCCCAGCGAACTGGCAACATGTCTTTGGCTCGATGAATTGCAGAAATTTATCTGTTGTATTCGAAGTCTCGAGCTTAAGACTAAAGTACAGCAAAGGGCGCAAACTTTTGATATACTGTCGAAGCTAATGACTGCTGAACAACCAGACAGATTCGTTTACCTGCAACACTTTCCATGCAATGCACACGGCAAGTTGGACAAGATGCTGCTGCTCAAAGAGTGTAGGCTGCAAGCTCAGCTCGCTCAAGATATACTTAAAGGCTTTCTGCACGACAGACTTGAATGCGTGGACGTACAAAACGAAAGAACTCCAAAGAAACAGCGAGTGGAGCGGGAGGGCTCCCAATTCACTCTCAGCGGATATGATCTGAGTTTTCGTCATGCTGGCGGCACCTCATTTCATGCCATTACTCTGTGTCGCGAAATTGGTCTGCAGATGTGCATTGACGACGAGCAGCGACATCTCTTTGAAATGCTACTAGACGAAAACGTTTCACTGCGCAGCATACTGCAGTTTCTAGATGCCGCCAAGCTGGTAACTCACAATACCAAGTTGAAGCCCATCGATCCGCAGCCAAGCTCTGCTGTCAGTGCAAGTAATGTGGGCAGCAGCACTAGTACTGGCGGCTTGGTCATCACTCGTTTTGAGAAGCCAGCCTTACACTTTCAATTCCACTGGAAGGTGAATTTCAGCAAGTGTGTCGATTCACCGGTGGCTCAGTACGAGAGTCGATACGTGTGCGTGGGAGCCCATTCGAAGCTGTTGCGCACCCTCGATGCAATGACCGGACAAGAGCATAGCACAATTAAGTTGCCCGATCGCATTGAGTGCAAGGTGACATTCCTAAGCGAGCAGCTCGCTATGGTGGGATGCTACGACGGTTGCCTTTATGGCTTCAATCCGTTGACTGGCGATCTCTTGTGGAACGTAGATATCGGTGGCATGATTAAGGCACAGCCCTTCCTATCATCGGATGGAGAACGCATTGTAGTCTGCAGCTATGCAGAAGACTACAACGTCATGTGCCTGTCAACCGAACGACAACAGGTGCTCTGGTGCATGCGCATAGGAGAGAAGGCCATTTTTGCCAGCCCACTAGAGCTGACAAAGCAGCAGGCTGTGATAATTTGTACATTAGATGGTGGATATGCTTGTGTCTCACTCTTGGATGGGTCTGTGAAGTGGATGCAAAAATGCAAAGAACCCTTTTTCGCTTCTCCCGCGCTGCTGGACTCGAGTGCCACGATTTTTGTCTGCGCCGAGGTAGCTGGACGAGTACACGCCTGTGATGTAAATAACGGACAAATTGTAAGCCAATATTTAATATATAAGTATGTATATTTTATGTTATCTTGTATTCCTTTCAGTTGGCTACGCATGCAGCTGATGGCAATATATTCTCTTCGCTGGTAGTCAAGGCCCCGCCCACTCAGATGGGTTACACATTTGTGCTTTTTGGATGCATCGATCATCATTTGTATTGTCTGCGCTGCAAGACGGACGCCGCAAAGCATGCCTCGTTCGAGCTTCATTGGAAGGTGGATGTAGGCAGCTCCATATATGCCACGCCCTCAATACTGAAAATAGAGCCCAGTGAGAACTTAGTATTTTGTTGCGCCACGAATGGACGCCTTGTGCTGACAAATCTAAGCAATGGCAGGATACAATGGCTGGATAAGCTTGCGGGTGAATTGTTTTCAACGCCGTGCTACATTGAGAGCCTTAGACGAGTTTATTTTGGCTGTCGGGATAACTTTTTATACTGCATGGGTATTTAGAATAAAAATTGGGTTTACAGACAACAAATAATACACATATACTTTTGTTATGATATTTTAAAGCAAAAATAATTCCCTTTTTTGCTGGTTAGAGTGACTATTGGGTTTTCATTCTTGACATTGGATTTCACACAAATCCATATCTTCATCTGATGAATTACAGTTATTGTTACCATAAGCTATAGTGATGGTGTGCATTCCCTTCATGATACTGCGACCAAGAGACTATCGAAATGGACTGTAAGTGAAGAGCGATGTTTATAGATTTTGGTGCCTAATATTTCTCTATTTCTTCTGACAGTCCACCATCCTGGATGTTCATTCAGGTGTGCAAGGCAATGGGCATCACCATGGAAGTGCGTGGTGTGGAGAACGTGAGAAGGGAACACGGCAGTGTTGTACTTATAAACCACCAAAGCGCTCTGGATCTGTGCGTGCTGGCTCACCTGTGGCCAGTGATAGGACGGCCAACTGTTGTGGCCAAGAAGGAAATTCTGTACATGCCCTTTTTTGGCGTTGGCGCCTGGCTCTGGGGCACTTTGTTTATTGACAGATCGCGGAAGAACGATTCAATTAATTCATTGCAGAAAGAGGCGATCGCTATACGCGAACGGAATTGTAAGATCTTAGTGTTTCCAGAGGGCACACGCAACTCCAAGGAAACTCTTCTGCCCTTCAAAAAGGGTTCATTCCACATTGCGCTTCAAAGCAAATGCACGATACAGCCTGTGGTTGTATCGAAATACTCGTTCTACGATGAGGAAAAGAAAAGCTTCCGACCAGGCCATGTTATCATCCAAATAATGCCCGAGATATCAACGGAGGCCTATGAAAAGGAAGATATGGACAAACTGATCGAACATTGCCGCTCGACCATGCAACAGGAATATACAAGGATAACCAAAGAGCGAGTCGCTGCGAACTTCATAAAACAGTCATAGAGGAACAAATATATATATATTATAATGTTAAACTCAGGTTATTGTATACAAATTGTCGGTATTTAAGAGAAAGACAACACAAAATGCTTAATATTCAGGAAATTCAAAAACAACAGAAAATGTGTAGATATATGGCAGAATTCAGTTAATGTATTATGATATGGATATGTTTAATGAATAATATATTACTATTACTGATTTAGAAAAAAAATTATTTTTAAATAATTTTATTGTTAATGCATTTTACATGCATAGCTATTTGCAGACGTATATTTGGAACAGATTTGATGCCAACGCCAAACTACAAACAAATCTAGCTCTCGACAATTTTGTTTTATTGATATTGCTTACATAAGCTAAGAAAAAGTTATTTCACACTATGGAAGAGCAACAACAATGAACAAAAAATTTAAATAAATGAAAAGCAAATATTTTAACTACGTACTTATTAAATCGAGTTTTAAAATTATCTGTGTAAATTATAGTCTTCACTAAGACATTCTTTGGAAAAATCTTGATGTGAAATATATGGTGACTTTACCTATTAATGGATATGTTAAATAGTTTTTTAATGGGATAGAAATATACTCTTACATCTGGGACATTGAAGTTGAAAAATGTTTTTGTAGTTTTGTATTCTCAATTTTATTTTATAAAAAATTCAGAATTAAAAAAACTGATACACCAAACTGGACCGTTACACTTTGCTTTTTAAATATGCGAGTCTGCCGCCGTCAAGCGCAACAGGCTTTCGATAAATATGCTTATTGTATTGCTGTTGGTCATTGCTGCGATAAGTGATATCGATTATTCTAAACTTCGAGCAAGCAGCTGTTTTTTGTTGACCATCGCGAGCGAAAGAATTCAGTTTAAAGTGAGCTTCAACCTAACTGTAATAAATTTCATAGAATTTTAATGCATTGCAAATAATTGAGAACAACAAATTAAAGAGCTCGCCGTGTGCAAAAAACATGTAAAAAAAAATTAAATTAAAATTGTTTCCTTTTGAAACTTAACTATTTATTTTAATAGAGCGCCGGCATTCTAAGGAATAATTGAAAAAGGCGAAAATGGAAGCTGTGGAAATTAAAACTGAACTTGAAGATGATACAGAATGCAGCAATCAGCCAGAAGTGAAAATGGAAATGCAGCACAAACAAGACTCGGACTCAGAGACTACAGTGGAAATCGAGTTCAAATCTGAAATTGACATAGAGCCAACGATTGTGGGAGAGTCCATTAAACTTTATGGCATTGAAAGGCTGCGAGAATTTGGCGATGTGCCCTTCGTAATAAAACGAATGGAGCCACAGGATTTCTCGATTAGCTATCGCAAGGCCGTTAGCAGTGTAGAGACAATTTTGGAGCGACTGCGTCGCAATGGAGTGCCCAGTGGCATCGGCATTGCCTATCGCATCGCCAGCCACACACCATCGTCATGCATATTGATTCTTGCGTGAGTTGAATTGCGAATCGTGCTCGCTGCAATTCCATTAATCATCCAATTACATTCTAGCATACTCAATCACAAATGTCATTTCTATTGCAACGACAAAATGATGTTGTCGAAGGGCTTGCACTCGCAGATGTGCCGTGCTGGCATTGATTACCTGATTGTCAATGGACATATGCCCGTTGGTGCTGTCTACTTTCAGAGTCTCGACAGCTTTCTCGTCTACAATGAGGAGTACAAGCTCTTCAAGTTGAAGCACACATCCAGCGATGCTGCGCCCCAGGCAAAGGCATCACTGCCAGCCAATATGTGCTATACCATTACGACCACTGGGACCACAGGTGAGCCGAAGCTAATTCATGTACCTTACGAATGCATTGCACCAAATATAATGGGACTCAGGTGAGCTAAAGATCTGGGATTGAGGGTTGTAATGCATACGATAATGCAAACATATTTAAACTATTTCTATGTCTATAACGCCTAGTCAAAAACTGAATATATCAATGGCTGACATTATTTACCTGGGTACACCTTGCACGTTTGATCCATCGGCTGTGGAGCTCTTCTTGGCCATGCAAAATGGTGCCGCTGTCCTGCTCACTCACTACTCGATGCGTGAGTCGCCCAAGCGCGTCCTGAGCGCCCTCTTCCCAACAAGTGTGACCACGCCAGGCATTACCGTATTGCAAATGACACCTTCACTCTTTCGACAGTTCGGTGCGAATGCAATTCGGGAAAGGATACTAAACAGCTCCAGCACACTGAGGTAGCTGCTGTCGCGATACCCATTTTCTAATCCACCTAATCGAAGGTTCCATTAAAGTGCCCTGTAATTTTAGAGTGCTGTTACTTGGCGGGGAACCGTTTCCGTCCAGCGCAGAGCTGGCCACCTGGATGGATCCACAGGTACTCTTCCAAAAGCAAATCTGTAATATCTACGGCATTACGGAGGTGTCGTGCTGGAGCTTGATGCATGTTCTACAGTCTCTGCATTCGCGCGTGCCTTTGGGCACGCCCATTGACGATCAGACTGTGTTGCGTATCCATGTTCAGTCGAAAAGAAACATTCCGAATGCAACATATGGGGAGCTTTGGCTAGGCAGCGCCACACGTCGGTGCTACATACCAGAGATTGATGATATAGAAAATAAGAGGGACACAGATTCCTCTGTCTGCTATCGTGCAACGGGGGATATCGTGCGACGCTTGGAAGACGGCTCAATAGTTTACGAAGAACGCGCCAATGACGTAGTTAAACGAGCCGGAACACGAATCAGCCTGGGTACGTAAAATTAAATTTAAAATTTAATAAAATAATAAGGTTTACTAAACATATCCTTTGCAGGGCTCATCACGCGCAAAATAGAGAAATGCTTGCATCCCAGCGAACTGGCAACATGTCTTTGGCTCGATGAATTGCAGAAATTTATCTGTTGTATTCGAAGTCTCGAGCTTAAGACTAAAGTACAGCAAAGGGCGCAAACTTTTGATATACTGTCGAAGCTAATGACTGCTGAACAACCAGACAGATTCGTTTACCTGCAACACTTTCCATGCAATGCACACGGCAAGTTGGACAAGATGCTGCTGCTCAAAGAGTGTAGGCTGCAAGCTCAGCTCGCTCAAGATATACTTAAAGGCTTTCTGCACGACAGACTTGAATGCGTGGACGTACAAAACGAAAGAACTCCAAAGAAACAGCGAGTGGAGCGGGAGGGCTCCCAATTCACTCTCAGCGGATATGATCTGAGTTTTCGTCATGCTGGCGGCACCTCATTTCATGCCATTACTCTGTGTCGCGAAATTGGTCTGCAGATGTGCATTGACGACGAGCAGCGACATCTCTTTGAAATGCTACTAGACGAAAACGTTTCACTGCGCAGCATACTGCAGTTTCTAGATGCCGCCAAGCTGGTAACTCACAATACCAAGTTGAAGCCCATCGATCCGCAGCCAAGCTCTGCTGTCAGTGCAAGTAATGTGGGCAGCAGCACTAGTACTGGCGGCTTGGTCATCACTCGCTTTGAGAAGCCAGCCTTACACTTTCAATTCCACTGGAAGGTGAATTTCAGCAAGTGTGTCGATTCACCGGTGGCTCAGTACGAGAGTCGATACGTGTGCGTGGGAGCCCATTCGAAGCTGTTGCGCACCCTCGATGCAGTGACCGGACAAGAGCATAGCACAATTAAGTTGCCCGATCGCATTGAGTGCAAGGTGACATTCCTAAGCGAGCAGCTCGCTATGGTGGGATGCTACGACGGTTGCCTTTATGGCTTCAATCCGTTGACTGGCGATCTCTTGTGGAACGTAGATATCGGTGGCATGATTAAGGCACAGCCCTTCCTATCATCGGATGGAGAACGCATTGTAGTCTGCAGCTATGCAGAAGACTACAACGTCATGTGCCTGTCAACCGAACGACAACAGGTGCTCTGGTGCATGCGCATAGGAGAGAAGGCCATTTTTGCCAGCCCACTAGAGCTGACAAAGCAGCAGGCTGTGATAATTTGTACATTAGATGGTGGATATGCTTGTGTCTCACTCTTGGATGGGTCTGTGAAGTGGATGCAAAAATGCAAAGAACCCTTTTTCGCTTCTCCCGCGCTGCTGGACTCGAGTGCCACGATTTTTGTCTGCGCCGAGGTAGCTGGACGAGTACACGCCTGTGATGTAAATAACGGACAAATTGTAAGCCAATATTTAATATATAAGTATGTATATTTTATGTTATCTTGTATTCCTTTCAGTTGGCTACGCATGCAGCTGATGGCAATATATTCTCTTCGCTGGTAGTCAAGGCCCCGCCCACTCAGATGGGTTACACATTTGTGCTTTTTGGATGCATCGATCATCATTTGTATTGTCTGCGCTGCAAGACGGACGCCGCAAAGCATGCCTCGTTCGAGCTTCATTGGAAGGTGGATGTAGGCAGCTCCATATATGCCACGCCCTCAATACTGAAAATAGAGCCCAGTGAGAACTTAGTATTTTGTTGCGCCACGAATGGACGCCTTGTGCTGACAAATCTAAGCAATGGCCGGATACAATGGCTGGATAAGCTTGCGGGTGAATTGTTTTCAACGCCGTGCTACATTGAGAACCTTAGACGAGTTTATTTTGGCTGTCGGGATAACTTTTTATACTGCATGGGTATTTAGAATAAAAATTGGGTTTACAGACAACAAATAATACACATATACTTTTGTTATGATATTTTAGAGCAAACATAATTCCCTTTTTTGCTGGTTAGAGTGACTATTGGGTTTTCATTCTTGACATTGGATTTCACACAAATCCATATCTTCATCTGATGAATTACAGTTATTGTTACCATAAGCTATTATCTCGTCATGTGTGCGAAAGAATCTTTCAAGTACCGGACCATAATGCATGGTGTCCGCTTGACTGCGGCATTTACTGCAGCAACTGGTCGCTGACTCCGAGCCAAGAATAATATCTGCAAGAGTTGGTCCAGTTTCATATTCCTCTGTTGGTGTAACCGAGGGGGTTGACGGAATATTTTGGTAATTAGTCAAATTTTCAGATTCTTCTATAGGGGAGAGACGCTCGTCTTCAGCAAGACGATAGATAGCTAGTTGCATGCGATGGGTGAGACGGGGTGAGGTATAGAGTGCCGTAATGGGTCTCCTTCTCTTGCGGCTATTCGCCATCTCCAATCTCTGAAGCCTGCGCTGTTCTTTCAGTTGTCTGGCACGCTCAATTTTTTTCCGACGCTCCTCTTCCAGACGAAGCATTATTGGCGTTTTTTCTTGTTGGGCAAAGAACTGAGCCCACTTCTCTCGCACTTCTCTGCAGTAATCGTCATCTAGAACGAACTCAGTTTTATTGACTGAAGTTGGATTTTCTTCAGTATGGAAAAACTCGGAACTTCGGGCAGACTGTTTGAATGCACTACGTCTCTTATAGCGGGCTAATTGATCCTTAAGATTCTCAAACTTGTGCTCAATAAAAGCCAACAAACTGGGGCCCCTATGACTAGTATTATGGTCGCACGACATTAGAAGTACATTAAAATGCTGCGGATCACTTTCATACTGCTTCAACAGGTCTTGATCGGACTTTAATAGCGGCAAGCTATCCGCCATAATCAGCCTGAGAATGTTTGGAATATCTGGGTTATAACGAGATCTCCTCAGTTTTTTCATCTGTGAGTCATAGAGCAGGCGGTGGTAACTTGGTTTCATGATTGGCACTGGCTTGACATCCTGGACAAAATTCTTATGAAATATGCTAGCCTTTTTTTTTGTGACCTTATGTCCAATATGACTAGCAAGCTGCTGATGGAACGCCAATTGCAGTTTTCTTAAATAAAATGTTGTAAGCTCATCTTGAATTTGCAAAATAGTACGCTTGCCCGGATTTAACACCACCCGATTATGCTCAGTAATCAAATCCTGCCACACTTCCTCCAACTGCTCTTCGCTCGGTCTTGGTGCAACGGAACCTTTGCTTATTATCTCAAAAGGCCCAGTTTTGTTTGCAAATAAGTTGTGAATTACGATATACGCTGCCTTTTCCATTGGATAGCGGTCGACGTAGTCCGCAAATGCGTGCCCTTTCGCGAAAGATTGCGACATCAACAACCTTTTCTTGGTATGTGCTGCTTCATCAAAGGAACCTATCGATTGTAAATCACGTTTTTTACTTAGGTTTCGATGGCGTATTCTCTTCCAGTGACTCGGCTTGTACTTCACATATCTCGACAATAACAATGGTCGACGTATTGCTTGATCTTTTGATGCTGTGTTTGTATGACTACTTGTAGATGGCCTTTTTTGATTATTCTCCTCAGATCTTTTATCTCTGATATTCTTTCTATGTGTGCGTCGTTTTTTTGATATCTTTAGTGGTTGTGCGCTTTGCATTGAACCCGAACCTTCTGTTTTTTGTTTTTGTTTCAACAATTTCTGATTACCTTTACGGATAAGGACTTCCATCATTTGAATGACAAATCGCATTCCTGCAATATTTTCGGTCAATATTTTTGTAAATTTCTTTTTCATTTTAATCCCATGTGCCTTGGTATGCCGAGTATTTCGGTATCTATTATAGCCATGTATTAACCTATGTAGAGTGTCAATATATTTTCGCCCAGTCTTTGTGTTTTGCGGCATAATCACCATTTTTGAACTAACTGGCCTACATTTAATCAGATCTTCTTTCGTCTCATGCAATGACTCTATGAAGTGAGTCAACCAATCTCTACAATGCTGTATAGATTGAACTGACTCATTACTTAAAGCCTTGCGTACTCTGACTTTGGCTTTCGATAAAAGTTGTAAGAGTGATTTGAGCAAAACTTTCTTTAGTTTTCGAGACAGCTCAGAAAACGTTAATGCACGAGTTCTACTTGTGGCAGACTCCTGCTGCTTTACACGACTTCTACTTGTAGCAGACTGCTGATTCGAAAGTGTATTCATGGAACTAACATCAGTCATTTCTCCTTGGGGTAATTTTTGAATGTACACCAAAATTTGTATTATAAATACTTGACTTTTATTTCAAATTAAACAAACTAAGAAAATAATATATATATATATATATTTTAATTTAGGATTTATTACTTTATTTATTTCAAAAACATAGTAGCTGTGATAAAGATGGATAGATTTGGCCTCTAAAGTATATTTAACTTAAGTCTATCTTTGTTAGTAATTGAAATGTAGAAATCCGACTACAAGATATTTGCGTCAGAAATATTAACCTTTAAAAATAATATGATTTAAATTTTTAAATGCAGTCACTTTATTAAAGTCAATATTCTATCTCTTAAAGAGGTCTTAAAAAATCATTACGTTAACACTTAAAGAGCTACTTAATTTTCTAGTAACCCTTCATGAGATATTAGATTAATCCATGAGTTGAATTACTATTGCCCAGTGCAAGTAATGGATGATATATAAAACGTATCTGGGAAATGGTACAGTCATTGGACAATTTACCTACAATGATTTTTCATCAGATAGAAATCGATTATAATGAATATGAATTAATATTAGGAAGATCAAATCTAATAGATTATATATTCCATTTAAAAAGGACAAATTTAAAACACTTAAGGAAGTAAATTTTTTTCTTAATCCGACTTCAGTTTAAAATGATGTATTTCAATTCAGCAATGCACAGTTTCCCAGAAGTTATATGACCAATGCGGCAAGTATTGCTATAATATGCTTCATCGGTTGGATCAAAGAAGAAGTTTCAGCATTACACAGTCTCTAAGAAGTTAGATATTGCTATATGCTTCATCGGTTGGATCAAAGAAGAAGTTTCAGCATTGCATAGTCTCCAAGTGTTAGATAGATGACCAATGCGGCAAGTATTGCTATAATATGCTTCAACCGTTGGATCAAAGAAGAAGTTTTAGCATTGCATAGTCTTCAAGAAGTTAGATTGCGGAAAGTATTGCTATAATATGCATCATCCGTTGGATCAAAGAAGAAGTTTCAACATTGCATAGTCTCCAACAAGTTAGATGAGCAATGCGACAAATATTGCTATAATATGATTCATCCGTTGGATCAAAGAAGTTTCAGCATTGCATAGTCTCCAAGAAGTTAGATAACCAATGCGGCAAGTATTGCTATAATATGCTTCATCGTTTGGATCAAAGAAGAAGTTTCAGCATTGCATAGTCTCCAAGAAATTAGATGATCAATGCGGTAGATATTGCTATAATATGCTTCATCGGTTGGATCAAAGAAGAAGTTTCAGCATTGCATAGTCTCTAAGAAGTTAGATGACCAATGCGGCAAGTATTGCTATAATATGCTTCATCGGTTGGATCAAAGAAGAAGTTTCAGCATTGCATAGTCTCCAAGAAATTAGATGACCAATGCGGCAAGTATTGCTATAATATGCTTCATCGGTTGGATCAAAGAAGAAGTTTCAGCATTGCATAGTCTCCAAGAAATTAGATGATCAATGCGGTAGATACTGCTAAAAGATCGTCAAATTTTTACTGTGGTCCGTTCGATAAAAGAAGAAAAGTTCAATTAACCACCTTAAAAAATACAGACCCTTGAAGCTACTATAAAATTTTTAGAGAATCTATTTCAATCATATAAATCACCTAACTTCAGTGAAAAACGGTTTAAAGTAGAACTGAAAAACAAAAATTCGGAAATTTCAAGACTCATTTTACAAAAAAGAGCAAATGCAGCTAAAATTAGGGAGCTTGAAAAACGCATGTGAAATTGAGGATTGAAGAAAATTGGGCAACCCACACTAATATAAATGTGTTGAAAACCAATCACATTAGTCTTAAACGTTTATATTATAAGAAAAATAATAAATTCAAAAAAAAAATAGAGTTGATCAAATAAAATATTTTAGATTTATAAGTGAAAGAAATTCCAACATCCTTCATTTAGGGTAGTAATATATTGAGATCACTACGCATAACACATAAGAACAAATTTCAAATTATGTCCTAAGCATGAGCATAGGACACATAAAAAAATCCCATAATCAAATGAGACCCTAAGAATGACAATGAAGAGCTCGATATAATTACAGAGTTCAATTCATTAAAATGGAAGAAGTAATCAGACTGATATATAACGAGTCTGGTCTTAAAGAAGAAAAGTTCATGTAGCGTTAAACTTTAAGAAGTAATAGTTGATAGGATGTAAAAATCATTAATATTATTAATGACTGCTTTTGAAGGCAATATATTGATGATATTCATGCTCGGAATTCCTGGATATATGTTTACGATTAGAACTCTGCTACAACATTAGTGTATAGCAAAGCAAAGCTAAATGCAAGGCAACTTGAGTTAGTACCCAAAGTCGTCCGCATCTAAAGAGAGTTTTAAGCTAAACTCTAGTTAGAAGTAAATTAAAAACTTATTTATATGAAAAAAAAACATGCAACAATTCTTAAGCTAATGCTTAGCTTCGTATCATATTTGCAACTTATTATTTAATGCAGGAGTAGATACAAATGATTGTGTTTTGTTAGCATGCTTAATGATATTTACTTAATTTATTTATATGGAACATGCCTGGCTTTTCAATTGAAGTTTATGATGGAAGCAGCCAAAAAATATTAATATACTATATATCTTAATATTCTGAATATAAACATTGTATATGGGAAACGTGAACGAATAATTATCGATGTGAAGGAAACCAAATTTGTTTAAATACAACATACAAGAATTTACCTTCAGCTGCTCATGATCTTTGATGTCAACTATGTTGGACTGATATCGAAGCTGCTTCCATCTCAACGTTACATACATTATGAGCTTATTAATTCTATATATATACATTATTATGCCATGCATATTTACATGGTAAGGATATGACAATTTTTATTTGGAAGTCTTAGCGCTTGCCTTCAAAATTGCTGCCGCCTTTGCCTTGTTCAGAAGCATTTGCTCCATATCACGTTCTCTTTGCGGTATTATTTCTTTGGCATTTTGTGTATTTATAGATTTCACTGGCTTCACGGCTGCTTCAAGTGCAGAAGACGATCCAGCTGAATCTTCCGTAGCCGCTGTTGCTGCCTTCCGTCGGACGCGCTTTGGTCGAGTGGGCTGATTATCATCTGTTGCATCATTTAAATTCGCTTCGTCCGGCTCAGCTGCTTTCGTTTTCTTACGTGCTCGACGTGCTGGTTTGCTCGGTTTCTCTGGCGTTTCTGCATCGATCTTACCAGACATTTTATCAATCGCCGTCTGAACACGTTTGCTGACCTTCGGTTGCTGCACTCGAAGCGCGCTTTTCGCCGTAAAGTAATTGCGTATGGAGCCTTGTATCTTCTTTTCGTTGATTTTCTTCATGACCGGCATGAGAATATCGTCCGTTTTCGACGTAGTCCAACCAAATGACTTACGGGAAAATTCTCGTATAGATTCCACATCAGGCAAGCCCCAGCTGAAAGCTTCGCGATTGTCATCCACCTTCGGTGCTAAATAGGCCTCTACCACGGATGAGCTGGGAAAGCCCTCATGCAACTCAATGTTCTTAAGTTTTTTGCGTAGTGAAAGCCGCGCGGAGCTGCCAATTGGTAAATTGGAGTTCTTATGCGCCTGCCACCATTCTCGAAACTTTTCTAATGTCGACAACACAGACTGCATGGACACAGCAGATGAGGGAGAGTCCGGCGATGATGCAGTACTTGGAGCTGAACTTGAAAAAGATGCGAGTATTTCAAGCGCTGTTACAGCACCAATGCCATGAATACCTGTAAAAAGAAATTCATGTACAACCTGTTAGCTGCGACTTATTCCGACTTACCTGTGGTATAATCACTGCCCACGAGACATGCAAGTTGTATGAGCTTCCCTCGATTGCAATTAAAGGTCTGCTCTATCTGTTCAGCGCGAAACTCAAGAACATGCTTATTTTGAGCAAAGAAATTCTTATAAACGGTGCGGCCGCCAAATAGCCAGATGTCGCTATCGTCCGTTATGGTACCATTCGTAATGCCAACCGCATTGAGGAAGGCACATTGCGCTTCTGCTTCCATTGGCGCCACAATGTATGGGATCCCAAATAGACGCAACAGGTCTTGGCAATCACTGCTCATGCGCTGACTGATTGACAAGCCCATGCGATCCTGACGATTTCGTTCCGCTTCCAACTCGCGTCGTTCACCTGCCAAATTGGTAGCCATTTCATGTAATTCCTCTGCTGTCTTTTGAGATTTTAGTGCCTCAGCTGCGTCCTTGAGGATTTCCTGTGTAAGATTATAAAGAAATTTCAATATAGCAGATTAAAGATTAAATTGTTTTATATTTCTTTACCTCGGGATTAACTGTCTGAGTCTTATCCTGTTCTACATCAGCTTCATTTCCAAACAGGGACTTGGCTGCCTTGCTGGACTTTTTGTTGGGAGAGACATCATCATCGCTGGGATCTTCTCCTGCACGTTTCCGTCCCGATTTTGGTGTGCGCTTAACAAAGAATGGCTTGGCTACCATCGGAGATGCAGGCGGTGTAACATTTGTGTCATCTGGCTTATCGGGCGTGCGTTTAATCTTGTATGTGGTTTCAAAGAAATCTGTTATAGGTTTGGTCTTGCTGGGAGTCTTATTGGGCGATGTGCGACGCATTTCACTTTCATTGTCACAAAGATCAATAACATCTTTAGATACTTGAGAGGATGCTGCTTTTGCACCCTCATCATCGGAGGACAGTTCTATGACCATGCTATTGCTTATCTTTACAGATTCCAATTTGATGTTTTTAACTTCGTCCGTTTGCCGTTTAAGCTCATCAAGTATAGAGCTCAGTTCAGCTTTGGGCTCTTCTTTTTTTTCCGTGAGATCTAATGTTATATTTTTAACTTCTTCTGATTGCTTTTTAAGATCAGAAAGTATGGAGCTGAGTAAAAGTTTTTTAGAGTTATCTTCTACCTGGGAAACAACGTGTTTATCTTCATCAATTTTCGTTATAGCTTCCTCTGCTTCGCTACCATTTTCTTTCAAATGATTTTTCTCCTTGGTTTCTATGATGTTATTCTCATTTTGTTTGATTGCTTCTTTTGACTGAATGTCTTCATTACTGGATAGATTTTGACACTTGATTTCTGCATCTTTTGCATTTTTTTCCGCGCTTATGCTTTCATTTAACTTGTACTCCTCATCGAAAATGTCCGCAAAAAGATCATCGTCTTCGTTCAATGCATCCTTTACGTCAATGCAGATTTCAAGACTTTTTTCAGCAGCCACTCCCTTTGCTTCAACAACTTCTTCTAGGTCTGAATCTGTGTCGCTATCAATGGTTTGAATTGGCTCAGCCTTATCTGGGGTTTTAGCTTGTGCTTGTTGACTTAGTTCAATAGCCAAAGCGAGTTGCTTCGCTTCTTCAATTGAGTTGTTTGCCATATCCACCTCTTTTATATTTTCATTGATATTTGTGTCATGCAGAAAACGCTCTAAGCTTTGAGTATCATTTAGTTGAGTTGCTTCCATAATGTTGCCTACTTCCTCCTCATTCATGCCAGCATATTCAATCATATAAGAGCGCGCTGGTCCCTTGGCAGCATGGCGCAAGTTTTTGCTTTGCTCGCGATTCAAACGCAAGTTCTGATCGGCATCGTACTCGTAGTCCTTGTCGTCATAGACCTTCTTGGATTCATCCAGAAATAGGGACAATGCCAATTCCAAATCAACGTCACACTTAGCGTCCGCCTTCTTTTCATCGACTTCGGTGGATGCTTGTGTTGAGGTGCTTGGTTTTGTTGAAGTGCATGGTTTCGTTGAGGTGCTTGGTTTTTCTTCGACTTCTTCCTTGATGGTCTCACATTTTACAGCCATTTGGGCGCTCTTTTCAGCCTTTTTTTTAAGGTCGCGTACTAACAGAAATCTGGTGTGCTCATCGGAACTTATTTGACGTGTTTTTTCGGTAATAGCTGTGGGCGTGACTATGCCCTCCTCGCTGAAGAACTCGGACAACTCCGCATAGGTCAGAGTGTGGCCACCCATCTCTTGTTGCGCTTCCTCGAGGCTCTCCTGCACAGCCCGTCGCTTTAAGAGGCGCTTCATTTGAAAAGAGCAGAAGTCATCGCTTCGTGCTGGCAGCTCATGGAGGCGACCCCAGGACGATTGCTTGCGCGTCTCCTTGATGTCCGTGAGTATTTCGTGGCGCACATCCGCTGGCAGGTTCTTGAAATGCTGGCTACGCACATCAATGGCCTGCAAGCTGGCATCATATGTACGCCGAGCATTCGACTCATCAAAGGAACTATCCGATGTAGTGGTTGCCCCATCATAGTCCTCATTATCGAAGTCTTCGTTGGACTCGTTGAGCTGAGCAGCTGTTGAAGCTGGCAGCTCTGGCAATTTAAAGAGATCATCTTCATCGTTTTTGTTTGACTTTTCAGCGGCCAATCGCTTTCCGGGTGATTTCAGCAGCAGCTCCGCGTTTATGCCCAATGCCTGCTGCACGACCTTCTCCTTGGCCAGCGATTGGAGCAGAAGTGCTTGAATCCGATCGGCTTCGTTGCTCAGCTTGTTGCGTTGCTGATGACGACGCGCCTGTAAAGATAAGAATTATAATACCACTGGCAGCACAATCAGCCCAAAAAACACTGACAATTGTATCGCGCTTCAATTGCGGCACGCCGCCATCAAATATGAAAACTGGCCGGACGCGGTAATAAAGCAATTTGCATAGCCGATGAAATAGACCCAGGAGGTGCGCATTATTCAATGCAGATCCTTTGCTGTCCTGGAAGCCTTTCACAACCTGATGCAACCATATGGAGATATCTATGTATATATTTACAAGGTTGGTTATTCCATTATCTCATTGAATTTCACAATGCCGAAATTGCACAATATTTTTGTATCACTCTTACCAATGGCCAGCACTTTTCCCTCCAATGTCTCCACGGGCACGGGCTTTCCACAGGGCTCTATTAGCTTCCATAAGCCAGTGACACCCATTTTCCATTGAATACAATAAAACAATAGCGTACTACATGCAGTTGCTGAAATTCCAACTCGAGAAGTAATGATGAATGCCGACTGCTAGAGATGGGCTCGTGTCTAATTTTTGTACATTATCCATCACACGTGCACATGACGTGCACGTGGACTAAACCATACAAAAATCACTTGTTAATTACACAGAGAAAATATTTTACAACATTCGACTATGAATTCATTTACTGTACTAAATTTATGTCATAATTTATTATCAGAAATCACATCTTTCTACGTCGCCTTTGGCCTCATTGCTGGAGAAGTGTTGTAAAATGCGTTTCAGTAGCGACGTTTATGCGCGACCTAAACGTGATAAGTTAAGTTCCGTTGTGTAATTATATTTTGAATATGAAATAAACAATTTTATTTGATATTTAGAATTGCTTCATAAATCAATTATGGCCTATAGCTTATACAATCAATGCCACACATATTATTACTTGTTTATTCTGCGTATGCTATTTTATGGGATATACTAACTATACTTATATGACTTGCTATTTTAACACTAAGAATTATTCTTATTTGTAAGCATATAAAACCAGTACAAGACAATTTGTTTTATTAAACCACGCTGCCCGCTCCACCTTATTATTATATTAGGTGGCTTCTTCGTTATCTGCGACAGCTGCCGCTGAGCTGCTACTGGCTGTGGCATCGGCGGCTGAAGCGTCTTTCTTGTTGTTGGCTTTGCTTTCCTTTTTGTCTTTGACCATCTTTCGGTAGACCTCCAGATCTTGAGTTAGCGACGGGACAAAGCTCTCAAAGTCCAGTTCATTTAGCGTTTGCAAAATATCCTTTGCTGTAATGGTCCTGTGGTTCTGTTTGTGCGCCAATGCCGTCGACGAAGATGTTATAAATATTGCAAAAACAGAAGCGGCCTTTGCGATAGCGGCACGCGCCTCCTTGCTGACATTGGAGCCATCGGGTAAGGCTTCTTTAATTAATCGCGCAATCACAGCGTTGGGCAGATTCAAGTCTTCAATGCGCTCGACCATGTTGTAGACTATTAATTTTAATAGTGGAATAACAATGATGTTTATATTCGTTGCAAATGCGTCTTGTTGTTTTTTCCCGCGTTAAACACAGATGATCCCACCCAGTGTTGTCTAAAGCAACGCATGAGGTGAGTGTGGTGAGTATATCGAAATATCGATGTATCGCAAGAGCATCAACAATGATAGCCACAACACAAACATTTTGCGCGTTTATTTATTAAGTTTGGTCATTTAGCACCATAAACAGCATAAATGTGCAAAATACAGTATACAAATATATTTCAGCTGTTTTATTTTGAGCCCAGGTGATATAAAGCCTCAGGGTGTGCGATCACAACAATAGCGTCCACACGCACATGGAGAATTTGACGGCGTCGCCGACGAAATCGACGACAACGCCAAAGAAACGAAGGCACAGCGAGTACCATGATCCCGATTATAGCTTCGGATACGAGAACCCGCCAACTGCCGCTGCGGGCGAAGAGAAGAAGCGCATTAAGCTCGAGCAAGAATACCCACAGCATGAGGAATCAGCGAATCAACGGGTTGAGACAATCAACGCACCTCAAATTACCTTTAATCTTGACAGCGTGGCGAAACTCAAGCGTTTTGAGGAAATCGTGCGCGCAGAATTCCAGAGGGAATTGAGCACAAAGGAACAGCAGCTGGACGAGATTGATACGCGATTATATCAAGCCCGGCAGCTGCTGGACAAGCTGCGATACCATGTGGTCAGCGAGTACTACAAGAAGCAACAGGTGCCATTGACAGCTGCAGATGTGGCTAAGGTGCGATCTAGCGACTCATTGTTTGCCGATGCGCCTGAACGAAATGGAGCCCAATTACCACTGCATCCGGCAATCAAGAAAATAGTTGGCAAACGGCCAGCTCCTCTGCACCTAAATCTGCCGGAGCGCACAGCCGCAACACTGGCCAAGCAGACGATTCGCCTCCGCAATCCTGCAAACCGTCGCGCAGAGCGCAGACGACAGCAGAAGATCCGCGAACAGGGCATTGTTACGGATCACACCCAGGAGCACAAGAATGAAGCAAATGCGGCCAGTCAAGAGGAACACCCATGCACTAGCAAGCAGGCATATCACAACCGAACTAACCTAGACAATCCCACGGTGTCGGCGCTGAATGCCTCGCGCTTGAACAACAAGAACAAGTTTCACTTTGTGGTGGGCAACACCTCCAAGTATCTGGGCGGCGCTGATCTGGACGCACGAAATGGCCAATCCCTTGCATACAAATGGCTTGTCTACGTTCAGGGCAAAAATCTACCTCAACCGCTTGAGGCGTACATCAAAAAGGTGAGTCATAAATGTTTCCTCATTGCGTCTCTATTAACTATCAGTTATTTTCTTAGGTGCGTTTCCAATTGCATCACTCGTACCGGCCCAACGACATTGTGGACGTTCACTCGCCGCCCTTTCAGCTGACACGTCGTGGCTGGGGCGAGTTCCCCATGCGCATTCAGCTATATTTCCAAGAGCATCTGCAGCAGAAGCCCGTCCAGCTGATGCATAACATTGTGCTGGACAAGACCATGTGCGGCCTGCACACGATGGGCAGCGAGACAACTGTAGAGGTTTGGCTGCGTGCCGATGTGCCTGCCATAGTTCCCATCACGCCACCGCCAAAACCTACTAAAAAGGAGCTACCCACAACAGCCGCTGCTACAAATGCACTCCTGTCACCCGATAATAATTCCAAACCGCGCACTATTTCAATTACGCAGAACAAAGAGGAACTGGATGACAGTCTGTTTGCCTGCCTCAACAAGATCGAGCTGAGTGACGATATTGAGCACATCGAACCGACGGTGCTGGTCTCGGAGGTCTTAAAATTGAGTAGTCCGAAAAAGAAACAAATGCCCGCAGCCGAAACTCCAAAACTCCACCCTAATTCCATAGAAACTCTGCCTGCTATGGGTTCCACTCTGCCCGCAGCTCCTCCCGCCATAAATGGAAACAGCAAAAAGCCAACAGCAATGGTTACTCAACTGCGCAAAGGAAATCCAACATCGCAATTCAAGAACGTAGTCTTCCAAAAGGAGGGCAAACTATATATCATCGATCCGCTGCAATCAAAGCTAAAGCAGGCGGCCAAGCAGCAGTCGCTGCTCAAGCCGCAACTTAGTCTGCTCAAGCAGCCGAATCAAGAGCGGTCCAAGCGATGGCATTACCTGCAGTGTATCCAAAACGACCATGGCTATGCCAACATGAGCAGCAATGAGGTGCCTCCAGCGCCGACAGCATTGAGCCAGCGCCTGACTCTCGAGCAGCTCTTTGGCAGCATTCCCTTCCAGAGCATGCGAAGTGCTGTGGAGTTTTTGCTTCGACGGCTGCCACTGGCAAATGCATTGGGCAAGGACCACACCAATGGCAACAGCAATGGCAATGAGTTTCCCTTTGGCACTCATACACTGGCAGCATTCCAGGCGCAGCCCGCCTTGCGTCAGCGGTTCTTCGAATTTATGCGCGGACGCACGTTGCTGCGCTGCATGCGACAGCATCTACGCCTGCAGCATCTGCACACCAGCGGAAAGGAATCATTCTGGAGTACGCGGGAGATTGTGGCATTTGCACGTCTGCATGGATACACGCCGCCTTTAAAGATGCTGTGCGTCACTAGACAAAAGCCTGCCTCTGGCGCTTTGCCATTGTCGGAGCGCGTGCAACAACAGCTGCAGGAGGATCCTCAGCCACAACTGTTGGGATATTGTAGCCTCACCTCGAAATCCAGCTTGGATAGCTGGCTAGCAAAACGTTTAGCGCGACTGCAATGTCGTGAGCATAGATTAGAAGATGAGGATCAAGTCGACGTGGTCAATCTGTTGCCGTCCAGCTCTGAGATTCGGCGACCTACAAACACATTCGACAACAAGCTAAATCAGCATTTGCTCTATTTACCGCCACCTGAGGAACTGGATGCTGCCACGCAGCTGGTGCGGGACATGTGCAAAGACATTGGCATTATCCTGCAACCAGAACAAAGCGTGCCAGGTGTTTCCCAGTCCCTAGCCCTCACTCTCTTGGCACACGTGCTTCGAATGTTCATAGAAAAGTTGACCCGCCGCAGCGTTGCTGCCAAGCTGCTGCAGCAGCAAAAACCGCATGCAATCGAGACGCTGCCAGCTCCGGCAGCCAATTTGGAAATGACATTGTTACCTCACGACATCGGCCGTGTAATCGCAAGGAGTGCGGAGTTTGATTTTCTCGGCAACTCTTATCTTGGCATTGATCACAAGGATTCGCAATCCGATTCGTAATTCGCCCAGTGTATTAATTACATTGATGGCATTTGCGATTTCTCTAGTTCAAAATCCTCTGGGATATTAGCTATAGATTAATAAGTTATTTTAAATAAATATACGTATGTTATGTATTTAATAAATTTACCATAAATTTTTTTAAAAATCCATTTGGTTTATTCTTGGGCCACGAATTATTTAAATTGACATAGCAGACTTTTATGAACTAGACATTTTCATATTTAGTATTATATGATGACTTGCAAAATTACAAGTTAAATAAATTAGAAAGACAAACTGACATTTAATGAACAAACCCAAACAAGTGATTAATATTGGCGTAATTAAATTATATTGGGAATGTAATTTAGGGAATCTAAATATTGGCACAACTAAATTATATTAGGAATTAAAATTCAGAATAGAAAACTTTGACTTAAAAGTATTTCAACCTATTACAAAAGGGTAATAAATTTAATATAAAGTGAATCAAAATAAAAAAAAGCCAACAAATCTATTCAGTAAAAAAATAGTCAGTATTATATTATATTATTATTAAAAGCAGAAATTCCAGTCGGACAACATGCGATAAAATCATTTGTAATTGAAGCAACTTTTTAATGTAAAACTCATTAATTTTTTACTAACTTGTTTTATAAAATATACAAATTTATTATTAAAAAAAAAGGAAAAAAAAAGAATTTTAATTACCTTATTGAAATACACGCAAGGAAACAAACAAACTAAACTGTAGGACAATCGATAATTAAAAGATTTAGGTATAAATATAGAGGCATACAGCAATCCATCAGGAAAAATCTATATAAAAGTCAAATCCCCACTCGTGATGCAATAAAAATTCAGAATTGAAAATCAGTTTTAAGTAAATATACATTTATTTTGTTTAAATGTTTTCTATTTGTTTTTGTTTTTGCTTTTTTGATTTGCTTTTCAACAATGTATATATTCCGCTAAAGTTTTTTTTAACACACACAATGTTATTGCAGTTTTAATTGATGTTATAGTGTTCTCTATCAAAACGATATACATATAATTAAGGTAAATAGTTTAGAACAGCTATGTGATGGTTATATTAACTTAAACGTTTATGTAAATAAAAAATATAGAAAATTCATTTGTTTACGCAACAAACTTTTAAACAAAATTCTTTCTTTCTTTTTTCGTTTTGTTTGTAATACTTGACATAATGAAACTAAAAATTGTAAATTGGTGTCTCTTATGTATAGATATATTTCTCATGAGTGTAGAATCACAGCCTTTTCACGAACATTGAACATTGCAGTTCGGTTATGTTTTGAATTGTCCAGTATTTAAAGATTTCGTCTATTCTATACATATGATGTGCATATAAATATATACGTATATACATATATATAGGTATAGTACATACATATGTGTAATCAATGCCTAATTAATCCAATGGCATTGTATGCGTACACATTAATCCATAGGTCATTATGTTAATCAGTTGTGTTTAATTAGAGTTGCGTTGCAAGTGTTAGGATTGCGCTAGGCTAGGTGGCTAAGTGCACTAAATACGCATAGGCAAATACATACATTAACTTCCTACTTATATACAAATAAATATTAATTGATGAAGACATATATATAACTGTTGTTGAATTATAAGGCAAAAATTCGAACTAAAACGTCTAATTCTCTACGCTCTAATGGTGATTAGTCGCTAACTCATTTACATTCTATTTAAATTGCTACTAAATGTACCTATGATAAACGAAATAGTTAGAGCTAGTCTATTAAATTGCAAAATACAAATTATGCTAATCGGTGTCGAAAGGCCACATATTAAAACTAAAAGTACATTTGTTATAATTATAAGGTTCTGAACGGTTGCTTTGTTTGCTTGAGTGTCGCGGCTGATAGTTTCGCCGTTTGGCACTGGATCAGGTAATCGTATTTATAATCTGATTCTTAGACCCATAATCGGCGATTCTGCAAAAGATCGAAAATCATAAGATATTATATATAAAGTTAGACAAATAATAGTTGGCTAAAAGTAAAAAAAAGATAGCTACAATATATAAATAAAAGGACACAAAATAATAAAAATTAAAAATGAAACGCATTTACGTAATGGTGCATGCATTGCTAAAGTATAATCAAATCATTCAAATGCAACTTGCAGTTTCAATCCTGTGCGATATCATTTGTGCCTTTTACCTATAAATTGATGAGGCTGACGTCGAGCGCGACCATGTTACTAACAAACCCTCACCTCTGCTGCGCTCGCGTTTGCTCTGTAGGATGACCTTGGTGCTGTCGTCGGGGCACATCGAGATACGCACAGTGCGAAAGACCAGGCTGAAATGACAGAGTCAATGGAGAGTGCATTCATTAGCAACGTTACAAAGGATGCAATTATGCAGTTAATTTACCGAGGGAGCACAGCAACAACCGTGGACAGCATTATAACCAGCCAGTGCACCGGGGATGCAAAGCATTTAAAGATGACCCAGTAAGTGGAGGGCAGTCCGAAGCAATTAACACACATAGAATTGTACACAACGGAGAAGAGATAAAAAAGGCCCAGACTAATTGCAATTGAAAGGACATGCAGCACCGTCTGTAGAGAAAATAAGAATATATGTCAATAACTCATGGAACTATGTCTTTAAGCATTGTTTACCCAGGAACGTATTTCAATGCAACAGTGCACTAAATTCGCAAACAGACAGCTCGCCGTTATAGTTGTGCCGAATTCCCAGATTCCCACTTCACTTTCCGCATAGGCGCAGAGGGTGACAAAGAAGATGACAAGCGATTGGTAGAGCGCATCCAGCAGAATCACCCAGAAATCATGCGGTCTGTATGCAAGACCCAAGCGACCCTAAAAAATAATAAATTTGTCATATATTATTTATATAAATCAATATTGAAATGCTTACATTTTTGTAGAGATAAGGATTCTTCAATAGCAACTCCTCCGGCACACGATTATCGTAGACGCCAATTGCTAGAGGAGGTAGGGATGTGAACAATAGGTTGTAGAGCATTAGATACATTTGGTCCATCATCACAGAGCCGGAGAAGCCGCAGTATAATTGATACCAGAATATCAGAAAAACGAAAGCCTGCAAGACCAAATACAAATCCAGTAGAACTCTAACGTCTCATTAAATCTATCTGTTTTGCCTACCGCATTCTTATAAAAGAAGTAGAGAATCATGCGAGCCAGGCGATCGTAGCACCAGTAGCCGTGCGAGAGCAACAGCCGCTCCAAGTAACGGAAACGTGAGAGAGTAAAATCAGATGCCATCACTGCCTGCATTCCCTCCTGGCCAGAGATACCGACGCCCACATCAGCCATTTGTATCATTGAGACATCGTTGGCTCCATCCCCAATGGCTAGCGTGCGCAGGTTGAGCTCCTCCTTGACTACCTTGACCAGGTATGCCTTTTGCAATGGCGTTGAACGACAGCAAAGCACCGAAGCGCAACCTTTGGCCAGCTTCAAGAAAGGCAGAGTCAACTTTGATCTGGAAAAAAGAAATGCATAAGACAGGGACTTATTTCGAGTTAATGCAAGCACTTACTTGGGATCCAGAATGAATGTCAATGTCTTGCCATCCACGACCAAAGCGCGAGGCTTGCAGCGCGGCGCCAAGCTATATCCTGTGGAGCTGACCGCCTTCGCATTCCGCATTTCAGTCAAATAAAAGTTGATGGCCGTCTCAGCTGCATCGCGAGATCGAGCGGTAAGCCTATATTGATATACATTGATTAAATTTGTGGTCACAAAAGATTGTTCATTTACTCACTTGATCAGCTCCATTTGCTGTGTAAAGAGTTTCGCTGAATAGGCAATGTTGATAGCCGTCTCTGGCTTATCTCCAGTCAGCACCCACACGGAAATGCCCGCCGAGATCAGCGAAGCTATTGTCTCGGGCACACCGTCCTGCAAGCGATCTTCGATGCCCGTGGCACCAAGCAGCGTCAGGTTGCTCTCCAGACTGGCGAATGATTCGCGCAAGCGTCGCTCACGGTTTTCCAGCGACATTTCAATCTCCTGGTGACGAGCCCACCAGTCCGTATAGTCGGCAGCATTCAAAGTACGCTTCGCCATGACCAGTATGCGAAGACCCTCACGCGCATAGCGATCCAGCTGCTGCTGCGTCTGCTCACGCAGTATGGCTGCAAAAGAGATTGGGAATAAAGTTAACAATAATTTAGGCAACAGTTAAAGAGATATTATTTATTTTACCTTCAGGGCTGTTTGGTGCACAAGGCGCCAGGACGGGCATGATGGAGCTATCAGCGCCTTTTGTATAAAGGACAATCTCTTGGGTGCCCGTTTGTCTAACAACTATTGACATGCATTTGCGGCTTGAGTCGAAGGGCAGTATTTTGAGTATCTCATACTCTAAAGTAGCGGCAGCAGTTGGCATGCTCACAAGGATGTGATTAGGACTACGATTCAGTAAGCAACAATCGTAGCTATAGGCAGCATTGACCAGAGCCAGCTCATCAGGACTCTCCGCCTCGTACAAAGGACGGCCATCGGCAGTTCTGTAAATGGTCTGAGTCTTGGTTTGACTGAAAGTGGAAAAGGATTAAAATAAATTTAAGATCTTCTCGATATATATTCCCATGCTAACACTCACTCTATCTTCATGCGCTTGCCGTGCGTCTTGGCATTCAGAAACGTGGCTATGCTGGTTATCTTGGAGTTGATCACAGCCTTGGCGCGACCCGTGGGCGAGATACTGTTGGACAGTGCCTTGCTTTTCATTGGCGGCGACGGAGACTCCGAGTTGGGCGTGGACTCTGGCGAGCTGCTGATCGGCGAGAGAGTGGGTTGATGACCCTGTGCGGGCATGGCAAACAATAGATTGGGCGGCGGCGACGGAGTCACGGAACGCGACTCGGCCAGCCGTGTATAACGATCCGTTGGCAGAGCCATTGGTCCGGCCTGCGGCACGCCATTGATGATGGTGGTCGTCGTTGTTGTCGTCGTCACCATCTTGGAACGCGGCCGCAAATGCTTCAGAGTGGACGGCGTGGGGCCCGTGGCAGGACTGCTGTTGTTTTGATGCATCTCAATGATGCCGCTGGCATTCATGATATCTCGATGCGGCGCCGCACTGACGATGACCGTATTACAAATAGCGAGGACGATCAGGAACTCCTGTATACACTGTGCATGGGGCGTTAGATAGGCACCTCCTCCGCCCACACCAGCCAACCTCTGCATATCGTCCTGCAGCGTCTCATTGGGTATGAGCGGCGGAGCCGGCGCACCTGGCTTGGCGTACAGTTTCTCCAGCTCCGACGGCGGATGATTATAGTCAGTGCCGTTCACCACACAGCGGCGAAAGATCATCTTGTTCTCGGTCAGTGTGCCCGTCTTATCCGAAAATATGTGCTGTATCTGGCCGAGTTCCTCAGTGATGTTCATTGCTCGGCATTCCGTCTGCTTGTTGGTGTCCGCGTCGTACAGCTCGAGGTTGTTGTGTATGTGATACACCTGCAGTATCTTGCATAGCTCAATGGTCACGTACAGGGAAAGCGGTATCATCACTTGCAGTATGATAATGTACGTCCAGAAGGTCAGCATGCCCTCATAGGCAGCGTCCACGACGAACGGCAAATAGGGCACGGGGAAGTTCTCAAACGAACGCAGCCACATTGTGCAGCCGATGGCGCCAACAACACAAAGGATCAACAATATTATCACACACCTGTAAATGAAAATAGTTTTCCTTTAAATTATTAAATTCTATTTCAATTAAATTATAAAAAATATATTTTCATTAAAAGCCACAACCCAGATTTAAAAGCTTGCAAGTCCTGGGCACTTTTAGTTTCAGAAAGACAAACTATATCTTCTAAACCCCTACCTCTTCATCTTCAGAAGAAAATTTATACTTAATACCTCTTCGGTCTGCAATGCATATACATATTATACGCTGCTCATTTACTCAGAGCATATAAATTAAATGAATAATTGCGTTATTCCAATGATTTACTGATTGTTGACATGATTCATATATTTTTGCTTTAATAGTAAAACAAACTCAGAAATACAAATACAATTTGCAAAGTTCTTTAACCCGCTGATAAGAAATTGCAAAGCTATATATCACTGCGAATATTTATTGAAATAATAATAATAAAATTGTATAAATATTGAGGGTGTGGTTAATTTTTGCAAATGAAATATAGCATTCCGAAAGGTATGACAGCCATTGTAATAAGGAATAAGTGAGAGAACTGAACGCTTAAATCTTCAATAGGTGTGTGTGATATATAGCTATAAATAAATATTATATAATTTATATATAAATATAGAAATCAACTGTTTCAAAAGAAGATGGAGAAGCATTGTTAAAGAATAGTCAAGAGTTTGATTTTATTTTATTTCTTTTTCAAGATTCAACATCTCGAAGCTAATTTTAAGACTCTTAAGGATCAACTTGAAGTATGAAATTCACTTTCAAAATATTCAATATGAAATTTGCGGCTTTCAGCTTGATTTAAAACTTAATATTTATCAGAATTAATAATGATGATTAAATACAGAGTTTAAAATTATAAATTATGAAATATTGATATGCAAATCTCAAGACATTCGAAAATATACTTTATACGCCATCTGCAGAAAAAAAGATACAGATTCCAAAACACAGTATATAGTATTCAAAACTCTGATTGAAGTTCTTATCTATAGTATAGCAAAGAGCTGCAATCGGAATTTAATATACTATATACTTTTTTTTGGAAACTTAAGCACAGAATAATAAGCTGATTCAACGATCTCACTTAATACAAACTTGATTTGGGATTGATTAATCAAACCTGTTTAACATACTTTAGCTAATCTCAAAAGAAAGTAGTATAACTGTCATAAAATATTAAATTGATATATTATATTATATTTAGTTTTAATCTACTCATAGCTATGAAATTTACTAATGTGCAATCCTATTTTTATCCTTCAGTCCTGTTTGTGATTGTTTTCAAGTAATAATGCTCACCATATCACATCAATATTCATTTGCTGTTCCACCTGGGAGCGTTTGTACCTTGGCCCACTATTATTCAGCATGGACTTTGTTTCATGTCCGGCATAAACGACAATGCCCTCAATGTAGTCCGTATTCTGAAAATGTAAAAGTTTGATTAGAATTTGAGAGATGAATGAAATTGTTGGCATGTGGAACGAACGAACCTTCAGTCTGCTCTCTCTTAACAAAAGGCACTCGGTCGATATGGGTACGCGTTCCCCAGTTGGATGTATTAAGGCCCCATGGAATCTATACAGCTTTGTTGTCGGCGCATCCGCCTCCACGCAGCTTATAAACTTGCTGGGCACAAACATGTTCTGCCTTTCCGTAAAGCCACGTACAACCTGCAAAATTACAAAAAAACACGACAAAATAGAGTACAAATTCATATCACTCTCACGTAACCCCAAGCCCCCAGTAAACCCCAGTGACACAGTTATGCGCCAGGTGCACAGCCCTTTGATATGTCTGTACATACCTCACGGCGTTTCAGATTCGTTTCCCCATCCAAGTCGCATGTGTCAATGTAGCAGACGCCATGCGGATCGCTGGTACGCAGTAGCAAAATATCTGCAGGCACTGTCTCATTGTTGGACAGATGAACAATATCCCCGACACGCAAATCTTGCCACTTCGTTTTCTTGTAACGCTCCGTCTCACTGCAACAAAAAATAGCATAGATAAACTTAATTAAAAAAGGAAATTCATATGCAAAAATAAATATTTTTATTTTTATTTTAACTTAATTTATTTTATTTAATTTTTTAAATTTGAATAAATTTAAATAAAGTTAACGAAAGTATAGACATTCCAATAAAATATATATTATGATTTTTTTAAATTATAATTATTTTTTATTTCTCTTTATTTATTTAAAAAGAATTTAAATAGTCTAAAAATAAATAAATTATATAATATTATAAATTATATTTTATTTATTTTTTATCAATTTTTTTTTATTTTTGTTTGTACTGTTTTTAAAATTTATTTTTAAATTTTTTAATAAAGTTAATGAAAGTATTAACACTTTCATAAAATAAATAAATATTATTTATTTACTTATTGTATTTATAAAAAAAAAAAAAAAAAAAATATATATTATATATATATATATATATATATATATATATATATTGAATAAGTTTAAATAAGTTTATTATTTAAATTCTTATATAAATATTTGGTATATTAAAAAAATATATTTTTATATTATTAATTTATGAATTTTGTCCTTTTAATTTGTTTGTACTTTTTTATGGATATTTAAAGTAGCAGTCTTAGATATTTTTTTTCTTTCTTTAACATATAGTAAATATAAAATAAGTAATAAATAAATATAAAATTGGTATTATTAAACTTAATTGATAGAAACATAACCTTTAGGGGGAAAATGTGTACAAAACCCCCAAATGATTATTAAGTAAGAAAACTGTAACTTCAAAAGTTAGCTAAGCTTACTAATAATTTCCGCATATATCGTAAGCTTAAGTTCTTAGAAAAAACGGAAATGTCAAATGAAAGCTTTGTTAATTTGAGTTGAATTGACGCGCATTTTGTGTCCATTAGCTCGATGAGTTTTCAATTAAGCTGTCAATTGTGAACTGTCAAGACAATTTGCATATAACAAACCGGCCAACGCGAATGGGTTGGGCAGCGGGACAGGTTAATGGAACTGTCCACAGGCCATTCTTAGGTTTCTACACACAATATCAAGGTGAGTCCCATTAAGGCTAGCAAAATATTCAGGAAAATTGCAGAAAACTGCTCTACCTCAAGGTTATCTAACAAGGAGTGAGGATCGGCGCCTCCTGCTACCTGTCGGCCTTGAGCCATGGCAAAAGCTTTCAGTTTTTTTTTTTTCTGTAGTCACGGATGGCGTCATGCGGTCATTGTATCTACTTAGCTATTTATGAAAGAAGCCACACTGTGTCGGGTCAATTCACTTTCCGCCCAAGTTCACTTTGCAAATTGTGACTGTGACTGAAAAATGTTGTTTTTATAGCGATTTTTTCCATGTGTATGGCGTGGTTTGCGTGTCAAGGGTTTTCCGGCTCAATTCTGGACAGTCCCTGGCATTGTTCGTGTCTGTCATGTCCTTGTGCAACTTGATTTCAGATTAATGTGCTAACATACCCAGGCGGCCTGAAATTTTGATCAACGTCAACGCCACAAATCGCCACGTACCGGTGAAAGCCTTTACCATCATTTTAATTGGGTCATTAGCGAGATTGCGCATTCTAAAGCAATTTACCACTGCCACTCTGGCCACATCAACATCAACATCAACAATAACAATAATAATAACAATGACAACAACAGCTCCAGCTCTGCCTTCTTTTGCTGCCTATACAAATATAATTATCAGACCCTGCAAATTTCTGTTTGTTGTCTTTGTGGGGCTCGTTGGCTACATAGTTGGGTCTGTGGGTCACATTGTAGGTGACTGTTGTTGTTTTTGTTGTTTAGTCGGATGACTTCTAACTTCAATTCTCTAATTGGCAATAGCCGGAGGCGACACTCTTCCGTTACACGAACTAGGTTATGTTTGCTCCATTTCAATTGCATTATCTTTTTGCCAGTCGGATTGCCTTATGTCCATATCGTGGACCTACCCGATAAGATATTCGATTGCGCCGTCTGTATTAAGCGAAACGCGCCCACTTCACAATTTTTTCCTGATAACTTTTCATTATTAATTTAGTGCTGATCGATTGACAGTTGAACGATTGCGAAATACGAATAAGAATATCTTTGTTCGTCATGAATGAGGCAATCTCTATTTACTTTAGCTATTGGCAATATGAAAGGAAAAAAGTAAACCACTTTAGGTTGACAAGAATCCAAGAGAGTGTCTATTCGCGCTTGCCAGAGTAAATGATACTCTTTATCTATCTTAGAGTTGAAATGTCTGCCTGCTTTGTCAAAGAGATTGGCAAATAGCAAAAATAAGCAACAGTTTAAATAAATACGATTCTTTGAAGACTAAATAAAAAAATACTAAATTTTGCAACGAGGCTCTTTGAATCTCATTGGAAATTGTAAGTACGTAGCTTCTATGAATCCATGTTAGCGAAAATACATTCTTTATTAACTTTTATTTCCATTCAATAATAGTTATCAGTACTTCTAATTGAAAGGCATTCAAGAGTAACATTAGTAGAACAGGTAATGAAATATTAGGCGCTATTCACGGTTCAAAAACAGAATATCTTCTGATCAAAAAGAAGTCTGCAATATCTTATGTTTTGCCACAGCTTCAAAACATTGGTAGATATCGCTTTGTTTTCTATCAATAGAGAAGTTAACGAATTCTTAAGCGTCTAACTCACTAACTTTAGAATAAATATATAAATATATATATATAAATTTGGAAGCCTTCACTACTTTAAGTAATAGCGTTTCTGATATAGCAGACGTAGAATTTCCCGCTTTGAGACAGTCTTACTATTGGTAAAATCTATCTTTACTTATCTTCTTGATAAAACGAATATACCTACGAGTATATATTTTTCATATTCATATCCAGAATATATATATATATTCATAGACAGACGGACGGACATGGCACAAAACCAACCAGTTTGTGAGTGAGTCCTTATACTCTACACTTTAGTGCTTTTCATAAAGAATAACAACTATTACCAATAAAATATATTAAGTATACAAAGCTACAAACTGGATTTGAATTCAGCTCGTATTTGGAATTCAAATATTTGTAAGGTCTACAAAAATTGATTGCTTAAAAACACATTTAAGGCGAATCAAATTTTCGCCAAGAATGATTTTGTTCAAAAAAGAAATATTCGGCTCAAAGAAACTTTTATTTAAAATATTTATGGACTTATTTGGCAGTTGTCAACGTTGTCAGCAACTTCTCATTTCGAGTTGAAGATTAGACAAAAATCGAGTAATTATTAATTATAAATATAAACTTTCAGATTTATCAACTATCTGACTGAGTTGAAACGGAAATTACTTTTTTTTTTTATAAATTTCTGTGTACAATTGATCTACCTCTAGCATCTTGGCATTCAGAGCTGGGCGTGGCAGGCAAGGCAAGCATTCATCAAGCTAAGAATAACTTTCGCTTTAGCTGAGTTTATATTTATGCCAATGACTCAAGCTCCCATTTTACTTTCACTTCAAAATTTGGGTTATTCGCTTAGGTACCACGATTCGAGCGCTTAAAATAAGGTAACAATTGTCTGAGTCGTGCAATTAAAGAACGTGACAAACTGTTTGTAAGTGTCAAATCGATTATAAAAGTTGCGAGAACGAACCAGAGAACAGTAAACAAATTCCAGAGAGACGAACCTCAGCACCTCAGCTGAATGTATGTGTCTATTAAGCAAAGTTTCTGTGCATATTGCATGTCATCTAATTGGCCTGGAGGCGGCGCTCGATTGCTGCCAGCGGCGCCAAAGTGGATGGATAAACGTTGAATCTTTAATGAGCCCTAAGGGGAAAAGTTCGGCTGCCACCACCTTTGGGGAGCTCCCTCGATTTATTGGGCGTTTTTAGCGAAATCAAAAATTAATGTTTGTTTACCTTGGCAATGAGCACCGCCAATTGCTGAATTACTATTTGCCTAAGGCAAATGGCACGCAATGCTTCGAATTCTTGACTATATTCCACTCTCAGCATAGCATATAGAACTGACTAGGCTGTTTTAGATAACAGTGCTTTCGATTGCGTTAATTTGATATCAATTCAGCTCGATATCACAGTTATATAGACATATTTCAAATATAGTTATTGGGATCAATAATTATTTAAACTCACATTCCACAGCTGGTTTATTTATTTTATTTTATCGATGACAATGGAGCACATAATTGATATTGATATGCTTATTTTGAAACATGTTTGCTTAGAGCAATAATAATATTTCATAATATTGACCACCCACGTTGTGACGTAAGGCCTTAACTATCTTGGCTGATAGTTGCCTTTAAGTTAAGTTTGCAAATTTCAGTTTTGGACAGAAAAATTATTTTTTATTCACATATTTCAAGAACATTGCTTCTTATGTTCTCTCGTTTTTTTTCTTCACTGCTTTTATCTATTCTTTTTCTTACGAGAATATAAAAACGAAAAATTTTATTTTTCTATTTTTTTCTACCCTACTGTTCTTTTACTTTTTTTATTCGTCTTTTTTCCTTTAGTTCTCTTCTCTAATTTTATTTTCTCTCATTTTTTTCGACTCTTCTCTTGTTTTTTTATTTCCCTTTTTGTTTTTATATTCCCTTCTTCTACTATTATTTTTTCTTCCCTACTGTTCCTTCAATGTTTGTATTCGTCTTTTTTTCCTTTCTCTAGTTCTCTTCTCATATTTTCTCTTCTCGTCTCTGCTCATCTTCGCTTTCTTTCCTCTTCTTTTTGCGACTCTTCTCTTGTTCTCTTATTTACACTTTTTTACTAACTTCACTTTTTCTCTTTAACTTCTCATTTCTTCTCTGCTCACCTCTCTTCTTGCCTTCCCATCCTCTTTACTTCTCTCCTCTTATTATCTTCATTTCTCTACCCTTTTATTACAGGTCACCAATCTTCTATATTTCACCACCATTTCTCATCTCCTGTATATTCTTCTTTATTTTCGTCTTCTGTTACTCATTATCTATTATATTTTCATTTATTTTCTTCTTTCTCTATGCTCCATTTCTTAATGCCTATACATTTTTGCACTGTTTATCTTCTTTTCTATGCAAAATTAAAATCTGAATATTGAAATTGAAATATGAGTAAACTAATAATTTGAAACCGTAACCAATATGAAGGTTATTCATTGACGTTTGTATTTCTCTCTCATTCTGATTCAAAATTTCAGTAAAATACTCATTTTTATTTGCAGCTGCCATTCATTCAAAATCTATTTATTGGTTTCTTTACTTCAGTAAATGGACAAACCAAACAGCTGTCGTGGAAAAACAACCTAGAATTTTTAATGCTAATTGCTAAATTCATTTACCTGTATTTGCTAAAAACCAGGTTTTCCATTTTTAGTAGTTTCTAAAAATCAAAGGCATTTACTATACTCAAATATTATATATATAAATTATAATTTTTTACTTATTTTTGATTTATTTATTTATATTTATTTTTTGTTACCAGATAATTCACTTATTTAGGGTTCATTTTAATAAAGAACTCTAACCCTAGTATTTCGACATTTACAATATTTCATTATTTGATTAGATCTAATAAATATATATAGTCTTCGTGCTCGACTAGCATTGAATTGGGTGTAGATTAAAATTTCAGAATGTAGGTTTATGTATGAACACGAATTTCATGTATAATTTGACTGATAATTAAGTATTTGATAACGAAAGCCTGACCTAAGCCATTGTCTCGATAAGACACAACATCAAATTCGATTATAAGCTATTATTTATCAGTACGGGGTTTAAAGCAAATCAGTTTCAAATTACTTTCTGACCGAGCTGGATGCAAATTTTATTTATATAATTTGATATGTATATTTTTCGCAAGCTATTGCTAATATTATTGATGTCTCTGCCAGCAGCAATAACTGCGAATGATGTAAGTTTATCATTTAGAAGTCTGTATTAACTATAATAATGATTATAACTGATGCTGAATTCTGATATAATTAGTATAAACTATAGACATTTATAATAATGACCATAACTAATATATTGTAGGAATGCGCCGACTCAAAGATCAAGGACGCGGACTGCGGACGCTATTGTTATAAGATAGCCAAGCCTCTTCTGAAATATGCAGAATCCGTTCGTTGGAAAGAGCTTCAATTTAATGATTTAAGTGCTAAAATTCAAGAGCTCGAAGAAACTATTGAATCTATGGATAGTCAACTTGAATTAAGCATATCAAATCAAAAACATTGCTTGACTCAAGAGCAACTGATGACCGCCAACCAGGCACTGGTCGATAAAGTCCAAAAGCTCGAAGATCAACTTAACAAGGAATTGAAAAACAAAGTTTCTGAAATAGCCAGACATAAATCAGAAGAGCATGCTAAGCCTATAAAGCCTATAGAGCCTGTAACGCCTAAACCTAAAGAGATCGAAAAGAAACCGGAAGCCGCAGTAACTTTGCCCTCCAGCTGTGTAGGAAGTCCAACAGGTGAATTTCAAATTCAACTGCCTGGCAAGACACCTTTACAAGTGTCGTGTGATTCGACCCTTGCTGGTCCCGGCTGGATTGTTATTCAGCGTCGCCAAGATGGCTCAGAGAACTTCAACAGGGATATGAACGACTATCGCATGGGCTTTGGCCACTCAAATGCAGATTTTTTCATTGGCCTCGATCGGCTTCACACATTGACAAACTTCCAGCAACACGAACTGTTTATATATCTCAAGAATTATAACGGAGATGTTCGATATGCGCGCTATAGTTACTTCAAAATTGGCGGAATTGAGGAAAGTTTTATGCTAAAATTAGTGGGTGAATATTCTGGCAATGCAGGTAATGCAATGAATTACTATCTCAATATGAGATTCTCAGCACCTGACCATGATCACGATAATGATCCTCTTCGGAATTGCGCAAAGATGTTTAAGTCTGGTTGGTGGTACAATAAATGTCATCAAAGGTAAACACATGAAATTTTTAGTAAATCGGTATCACTTAATCAATTATTTTGCAATTTACAGTAATTTAAATGGTGTATACAGAAGCGCGGCTCACGCGCATAGCGTTGGCATTAGTTGGAGGACTTGGCACACAACTTCATTAAAATTTGTGCAAATGATGATCAGGCCAGTCAGATAAAGTAAAAACTATCGAATGTACAATGGAATATGGAGTACAAAAATACAATGATAGCAAGCTGCGCATTTGCTTGAAGCCAATATACCCTTTTTTATTTCCTGCGAATGGGTATAGCATCATGAGATAATGATTGTCTTCAAATGTGTAATAAATGATAGTCCAATAAAGAGAGACTGAAGATACCTTCCCTCACGCACCAAGCAGCTTATTATACCCTTAACCCATTGAAATGGGAAATCAGGGTATATTTATACAAGAATTGTGGAACGATTGCAATAGCAGCCAACAGATGTCCATTGGTCGAGCATTCAAATTCGTATTCCTTATTCATATCCATATCAAGTAAATATTGGGACATAGCTGAACATTAACAGATGTCTTTTGGTCGAAAATTCCAATTCTTATTTCTTATTTATACCCATATCATGCCAATATTGGGCCATAACTTATCATTAATCCCACTTTTCCGAATAAGAAATTCACAGTTTAGGCATGATTCTATTATTTGATTGTAGTACATCATATAACATGTTATCAAATATAATTACTGAAAATGTTTTGCCTAAAAACCAAATGTCAATTTCCAAGATTGAATAAAACATTATTGCCCTATATGAATTCAGTCTCAACTAAAGATTTTCTTCAATCAATGCGCATGTATTTTTTTTTTTTTTTTTTTTTTTTTTTTTTTTTTTTTTTGGGTACCGAAGCACCCTAAGGAAAGACAGATTGTATGATGGATAAGCTACAGCTACAGCCACAACACAACATAAAAATGTGCATGTACATGGTGAATAGAAATCTATGTACATGTATGTTGGCCAAAGTGGGTCATGTGGGTGGGTGGCTTGGAGTCGTTATTGTTATTGATATTGTGACGAGCTGTTAGGACGTCCTGTACGCAGGCAGTTTACTTAAAGTTCATTTGACGTGGTCACGACTGAGCACACGCGCATGCCTCATAGCTCACGGGTCAATAAAAACAGAAAACAACAGAAAAAACCCATGCACTAAGAAGGAGCATGCCATAAGTATGTTCTGGCTGGGCTCCTTAAGGGGCGATTGGCTCTGGCTTACATTCCCCTAGGCCAAATTCTTTGGCTAGACTAGGTCTTGTACATATTTACTCCACAAATTTTCCCGAATTTCAACCACAACGCACGCCGAAATAAATATTAAATCATTTAATAGCTCCCACGTTGAGCAAATACCGAAAGCCCACCCGACCAGGTCCCAGCGGATGTTATAAACAGTTAGCGAGGGTAGCTCATGAGATAGAGCAGTCGAGACGTCGATATTTACTTAGTTTGTAGTCGAATAAAACCTTATTAATGCTTATGCTTGTGGACAAAAGTCAGTCGGCTAAACTCCAATTGGGTTAATCTATTCAACAATGAATTTTTTATTTACACAGCCCCAATTAAACAGTTTAGTTAGTTGGTTCAGCTTATAAAGTTAGGTCAAGCGAAATCAGGTTAAGGTTTCTAGCTATAGATAATATAATTTACCCCGATAATAATCACAATTATTTACTGTCTACAATTTGAGTAATTCCAAGAAGTCTAATCTTTGCAAATACTTCAATCAAATATCCGGCCGATTAAATTATCAAGCTGTTATTGTACGCATATAAAATACTATATTTGATATAAAGACTTTTGACAATTTTTTTAAAGTGGAAAAAAATAATAAATAAAAATAATAAAAAGTATTTTTATACACTCAAATGACTTATTTGCTAACGTTTGCCCCATTGATGTATGAACACGAAATATCAAGTGCTAAATGATAATATTAATTTTAACTTCATTAATTTATAATATCCTGATAAATTTCTATAGAAATCTGACTCATTTATGTTTATATATTTCTACATATGTACATACGGTTATAGAGACATAGCATAAATCATATTTGCATTATACTTTATTAGGTAATTGCTATAGATCTCGATATATAAATGTTGACTAATCAGCAGTGTTTAAATGTGATGATTGGATATTCATAAGCTGTTTCATATCTTTTCTCCATTTCATACTGTTTGCTCTCTCTCTCTCTCTCTCTCTCTCTCTCTCTGTCTCTCTCTCTCTCTCTCTCTCTCTCTCTGTCTATCTCCCTTTTCTCTCTTTGTATTCATCTTCTTTTCTTTCTGTCTATTTCCCTCTCTTTATCTCTCTCTCTTATTTTCTCTATTTCATATTCTTATCTTTATCTATTTCACTCCCTTTATCTCTCTCTCTCTCTCATTTTCTCTATTTCTCTTCGTCTCTCGTTTTTTATTTCTTCTGCTTCTTTAAGTTTCTCTCTCTTGTTTATTCTGTTATTCTCTCCTTTTTTGTCTTTCCATGTCTTTTCACTCTATTTATCTATTTAATATCTTCCTTTTTGTCTCTTCAAAAAAATTTTTGCCCATAAAACGATATGGAGCACAAGAAAGGAACCTCGTCTTACTTATAACTTTTACAGTTTTCACTCCATAAATCTCTATTTCTCTCTATTCACATTTTTCTTTCGCTCTCAATTTTCTTCTATTTCTCTCTCTCTGTCTTTCTTTGTGCTTTTCTCTCGCCCCAACTCTTTTACTCTTTTTATCTTTATCTATTTAGATTTGTCTTTTTCTCTCTATCATTTCGTTTTTCTATTTTTCTCTGTCCTTCTACTTTTATTTTCTCTATTTTCGTCTTATGCTATCTTTCCCTCTCTCTATTCACATCATACTTAAACCTGTTGGGAATTGCCAATAAGATGAGCAACTAACCAATTGTTCTTCACTATGATTTGTCTATTGCATTAGTTGAACACGCATTAAAAACAAGTGACAGAACATTTCTCTGGGATCGAGAACAATTAACAGCAAGATAACAGAAGCAGGCCATAGTAATTTTTGTAATCGATTTGAAAAGTTTACCCATATTTAAACTCACGCATTTCGCTTTACAGTGCTTCCCCGTCATTAACTTGGCTAAAAGCGACCGCACATGAATCAATCATGTAAATGCCATTAAAGCACTTGCCCATTGCTCAGCGACAGGCGTTGGGTGGTTCGCTTCGATTCGATTCGATTCGCTGGAGCACAAACTACCGTTAGACCCCATATCGTCATCATATCTATTATACCGCCCTCTTAAGTTCAGCGCGTTCGACAAAGGAAAAGACAATTTTGCCAAGTAATTAGACCGCTGCACGCAATGTGGCAGCCGAGATAGAGACAGGGGCAGGGACAGAGACAGAGCTGGAGGGGAAGCAGAGGCATTCACACATGGAGACAATTGCTGGGCTTTTCGAAACGCTCGATTAATAATTAATAACACAGTCTCTTAGCAGTTGAATTCTGTTTGTTGCTATTGCGTTCGTTCGGTCAAGCAACGGAATGTTCCGCAGTCGGAAAGCGAAACTTATGTGTGATTACCACAACAAAGCCCGGTCTAACATTGGCAGGAGCTGGATGGCAAGGTCTTTCCGTCACTCATTGTTTATTGTTTTTTTTTTCTCTCTCTCTGGGGGAATAGTTTCCCAATGCCTTATGGCCTTTTATTAGGGTTATTAGAGCGCCGTGACCCAGACCTAATTCTTCTCCTACATATGTCAACCTGAAAGGGCACTCGGACACGTAATTGTATGTATGTGTATCAAAGTCTTTTACTTGGCAATTACTCGTATGTAAGTCTCTGTTGTACTCCAGATGTTATCTATAAAAATTGACATCAATTTGCACTCTCTGAACTATTGCTATTTCGCGTTAAGTTTTTAATTTTATGAGCCAAGCAGAAAATTCATATCTGTTGAACAAATTGAACAACACTGAATGAAATCCCGACTAGAAATATACTTTACAGATGCATAATATTTATATTTGCGAAATTCCAGGAAGTACTCTAATGATCAACAATTTTGCCCTTTCAAAGGCCGATCAAAATATATGTATGTGTATATAAAGGCAAACATCTGAGCACATCGTATGCAAATACACATCCATAACAATCACATTCTTTGTTCAAGTAAGTTCAATCAGTGGTCAAAATCAACAATTAGAGCCATTTAAGCAACGAACAAGATGGACTATTCAAATGTGCATAAGTTATTAGGTGCACAGTCTTGCATATATATATATCGATATGAAAAGATAATGAAATTACCAACAGATGTCAGAGTTTGCAATATTATATAATATATAGGGTATCTTCTGGTATTTTCTAAATACTCACGGAATGCTGACGCGTCTAAGGGCAAATATTGGTGCAGGTGTTTCGCGCATTCAATTGCGAACTGTCCGAAGCGTTCAGGTTTCGATAATAAAGCAAACATGTTATCAACCTATGGCAACGAGCTTAACAACGTGTCAACACTCGCCACGCGGAATACGTGTACTTGAATTCTAGATAATATCGTATGTAAGTTATTTGGAATTGATTGGAATATAGAGCAATAGGGTTCCATGGTCGACCATGTCAATCATTTCATGTACTATGTGTTCTTCACGACTGTACAACCAAAAGCTGAGAAAAACAGTTGGTTGAGAGAGTGACTTGAATATACACTGAAGTCAGCAGATTTCTATAGATAGAATATATATTACTTACAGGTAAAAAAAAAAGCTGAGTGGATAATCCATATATCTGGCCATATATATTCCATATTTACCTATATATTTCATATATATAGTTAAAGATACGTAGAACGAGTTTCCTACTTAAGGACTTATGCTATATTTAACTATATTGAATAAGGAAAGTCTAACATAAGTCTAATATACTATATATCATATAATAATATATGAAAACAACTGTTTGGTTCATAAGCTCCGAACCTATTGAAAATGTGAAATCGGGCTATTATAGTCTTGTTAAAATGTATCTAACAGACGAAAGGAGGCCTGGCTCATCACGTAAAGTATATATATTCTTAGTCAAGACGATCAGGAGTGGAGTATATTGCAAAAGTCGAATATTCCGACTACAACTTTTTACTTGTTTAATGTCTAAGCAGCTCAGCGTAGGATTCAGGGTATGTCTTGGTTGAGTAACCCCGCCTAGAGTATTATTTGAACTTAATTACATTTTCAAAGCATGAAATTGTGGGAGTAATGGAGAAGACGGAGAATTCGATATTTGCATATACTTTGTGAAATTGGTGTATTTTGTAGCTCTAGCTTAATAAACCTACATGAGAAGAATAAGAAAATCAGAAATTTTCTAAATTTAATGATGACTAAATGATTCGAAACAAACTTCCTAAAAAGAACCACTATGCCAAGCAATTAGCTATTATACTTTTCAAGACCCGGAATCAGGTAAACGCACAAATATTGCAAAGCTGCTTAAGCTCTTACTCACGATCAACAATACATACACTTTTAAGGGGCAAACCTCACCTCATACAATTACCTACCTACCTACAATTAATCTACCTGTTACATACAAGTTCACAAAAATCATCATACCCTCCCTTTGTTTACTCCTTTTCAATAAATGCAGGGAATACAAAAATACGATGCCAGCCGTATAATAAGCTTGAGCTTGTTAACATTGTGATTAAACAACTGTCTACGAGTGAATATATGGGTCTGCCATAGCTGACACCAATTGGGAGCTCAGAATATGAATCGCTGACATCACAGTCGTCAACGGCGATAACGAGGCTTATGATCTGAAGCTGCCCGCTAGCGATTCTTACTAGACAATATCGGCATCGGCATCGGCATCAGCATCAGCTGCAGCAGCCGCTAAAGTTGATTGTCAACCGGTTTGGGAAAAACCCGTTTTTCAGTTACTGAATCGTTTTCAATGTCAATCGTTTGGCTCGGTATAAACCGGTATGACTCGACCAGAGCAGACAGGCCTTTTGCCAGTCTCCTCTAGCTATGAGATATTTGGAGATATGGAGGATATTAACACCGTCTGCTGCCGTGGCTAACGCCGGGAATACGGCTCAAGTTGTGCGAAACTTTTTATATATTTATAAATACTTTTCCCATTCAATATGCAATCATATTCTCTATGCAAATACCAAATGCCAGCCAAGGCCTCGCGCCCACACACAAACTCTAGTGATTGCCTTGAACTCGACATATGTGCTATTTGTCAGTCGAAGCGCTTAGGTGCTGCATATTGTCACCCTACCGGCTCGGCTTTAGAATATTAATGCGATTTCGGTGAAAGTCCACACTTGGCATCGGCAAACTCTGGGATAGTTGACAGCTGGCATTGCCACAACGATGAATTGTCACTTAAATAAGTCAGCAGATACAACTACGTAATGTCATGATTAGAACACTTATTATCTAGTTAGTGAGACGATTACATGAACTCAAATTGTCGTTAGAAACAAATGTACTTTGCTTTTAGGCCATTAGCAAGGGTCCAAACTCTATACAATTCATGGAAAACATGTTGAAATTACTTATTCTGAATTTAGGGTGGTCTACCAAAAATGAGGAGCTCGTAGTTTTTAGAAGACTTTGGATTAATTAATACCCTTAATTTGATGACAGTAGCTTCCAGAACTTACAGCTAATTTTTGAAGTTTCAGAACAATCGATAACGCGAAAATGTTATCGATTATTTGAAAAGCTTGTTTTGAGCTTGCTTTTATTTTGGTGGGCCTAGATCTTACAGTTTCAGAGAGCGTTCACCACCATACGGGCAGACAAATGTACAGACAGGCAGATGATGGTGAAGGATTTCTATTTCCTAACATTGATCGAATGCTTGAAACATTTTTATACTTTCAAAGATATATCATCATCATACGGGCAGACAGACGCACAGGGATAGCTATTTATACTCTATATATACATTATGGACCGTTACCTTTATCTACAGGTGTTTATAACATATTCAGAGAGACGGATATGGGTAGCTAAACTAGGCTAACTGATCGTGACCTATACTCTATATATACTCTGTGGACCGTTTCGTTTATCAACAGGTGTTTATAAAATATTCAGCACTGAACGATCATATGATAGAAAAACAAGTTTTTTATACAATTGCTATCAATTTCTGATATTTATTAGTATTTTAAGATTATTGTATTGCTAATAATAAACAATATTTATTATTACCTTTGCCTTTGATTTTTATATAATCTTACGTTGACAAATCATTCAGCATTACGCGATGTTCACATGAAGCAAAAAACAAGTATTTTATAGAATTTCCATAAATTTCTGCTATCAATTAGATTGAGTGTTAATCACCCTCATATCTTATATATACTTATTATATGGTCAGTTATTGCTCATTTTACCTTTTACCTCTAGATCTATCTATAAAATTCTGTTGCAAGACCACCTCCAACTTCTACGTATACCATATTTAATTTCATTTTCTTCATTTTTTCCAACTTGTGTCATTGTAAGTGGAATGATTTATTCGCAATTGATTGCGAAAATCATTGCTGATACGCCCGAGCAACGGGATTCCGATTGGAAGAAACCCCACAAATAAAATGGAATTTTCTGATGTGACGTAAATGCAACAATCTTGTCACAAGTTTTTTATTGCAATGTTACGATGCGAATGCTGTGATTTATTGTCATTTTCACAGCTTTCAGGAACGAGTCATGTGCTCTTCAGGCCTAGCAATAAAAATCAAAATTAAAGTCAAGAACAGAGCAACTTGATGAAAGTCTGTTTATCTTGAAGAAAAAAAGTCTTCTAAATTAGTTTTAATTAGAGGCGACACATACTATATATATATATATATATATATCTATATATATTTTAAGGAAATAACTTATTTGCATCACATTCAACCGTAGCATCACATTAAAAGTTTTTTTTTTTTTTTTATGATCTGTTAATTTTGGGTTTGGTTTTTTAGGGTTCAACAAATATAGCCAGCCAAGAATAACTTCTGGAAAGATTTGAATATCAAATATAAATTTAGCATTCATTTTGTTTACTTGCGTATAAACGAGTCTTGCTAATTGCTAATTTTTGAGTCAACAACTAGTTCAATCATTTATGATAAGTTCATGCAGTTATTGATCAAAAGATTCCATTGAGAATAATTTCATTTGATCAGTCATCCAAATACGCATACTGAAAAGCCGAACAGATCAATAATAGCTATATATTATAAATTGGTAAACAAAAGGAATAGTTTATCTCTGATTGAATATGTGAAAAAAAAAAAAAAACAGATCAAATGTTCAAGATCAATTAAGATGCGAATCGATTTAGTAAACATTTTAAGAGATTATCTAATCAAAACTTAACCCAAAATCATCCGCAAATTTCTATAGACAACCTAAGCACATCTCTACATAGGCCAATAAACTTTGGCTAAAGCTATTTTTATAGATCGAAAAGCGCTTGATTCTATATTCAGCTGTAAAACAATATCTGAACAGGTTTAATTCCTAATTCTGTCACGTAGGTTCAATGTGCTGTAAAAGTATTCTAAAAATCGTGATAACATTTTGCTCTATTTTACCCTAATTTCTCAGACATTTGTTTGCAGTTTGAACCAAATATTTCAATTATCACATTTAATGCGATTTCGCAGACTTGAGAATTGGATTTTGGAGGTGTGTTTGAAGCACAAGTCTCACGCTTGCCACTGAACAAACAACTCAGAAATTAATCTTTGAAACTGCCATTGCCACAAATCGAATAACTTGCGAACTTGCCAAGTAATGTCAGCTGAGAGCTCAGCTCAGATACGACCCCACGACTCATGCGAGTGACTCACTTCAACTTATCAAATATTGCACATGGTCACGAATTCGATAGCATTTTTCAGGGCAAGCGCAAAAATCCGAAGACCCTGAGTTGATCAGGGCCGCTGCTGGACATTGGCCATTGCCCGTTGGTCGTTGGCCATTTGCCATTGGATATTGGCCATTTAGCCCTCGGGCGGGTGGGCGTTTGCATTGGGCCAGCTACCTGTTGCTGTTGCCACTCAGCGTCCGCATTTGGTATGCCAAGGCGCATGAATGCCTCTGATTTGCATGTAACTGTTGATGCGCGGAAGCCGTGAGTAAAAACCGTACCGGTAGACCTATTGGATTTGAAAGCCATGAATAACAATGTAAGAATGTTACAGTCAGGCATAAGCGACTGAATAACAGAGGTATACGATCCAAAAAGCAGTTATATATTTATATAACATTTAGGTATAATTCTAGAGTAGCTTAAAAGTAATTTACTTAGTTGATCCTAACTTTACAGCTGTGTACGATTTTATTATTTTATTTATTTTTGTTATTTGTTATGCTCTCAGAGTGAGCTTATATACAATTTTCACTCAATTTTCCAAAGAGTAAAAGTGCACTAATTCACTTTAAAGAGCTGATAATTTAGCTGTTAAACTTAAAAAAATAAGGAATTTTTTAATTTCACGCCTGTAATGAACGTAGCTAAATAAGGTTTTATGCCACCAATTAGATATTCCAATATTCAAACGTCTAAGTTTAATACGCGTGAAATAAGCTATAGTCATATAGTCATTTTACAAGACAATTATACTCTTTTCACTTTGAAAAGGAGTATATACCCAACTTGTATATCTTGACAATCTGTGACAAAATATAAAGTTGTAAGTTATAAGTAAGAGTTGATTGCAATTGTAAGTTTTTCTTATGTTGTATATAAGTATAGTAAGAGCTTAAGTTAAGAGCTTAAAGCTCTTTGGCAAAACAACATAAGTTTTTTACTTGCTTGTACCACTTTACGTAGTTCATGTTCAGCACTTATATGTGATCTAGCTACATTTAAAAATAAATACTCAAGATAGACCATTTAATACTCTCACAAGCCAATTCAATCATTCAGCTCAGATTATTATCTATGGAGTCATTATTATGGTATACAGAATATTGGTTAGTTTATTACTTATTACTTAAGCTCTATGGATGGCTGAAAGAATAATATATAAGCCTAGATTCACCTTATTCTATCACTTTATCGACATATAAGTCATATGTAAAATCACAATATCCATTTTGTCTATATCGATAAAAAGAAACAGGCAAGAACAATCCCAGCAATACACTATATGGCAGACATGCGTTAAGATATACCGCAGACATTATTCATGACTTAAACAACACAGCTTTGGGTCAGGGCATACAATCACTAAGGCTAATGACAATTTGTGCAAAGCAAAACGGGAAAATGCAAATTTAATGGGCAGCAACAATTGCTAAGTTCATTGATCACCCGAGCAGAAAACAATAGCAACAAGTAAAAGCTGATTGTGCCGGGTGTTGCTGACTGTATAATACACTGTTAAGAGTGCAATTAATTGGAAATAAATTTGGCTGATAGGTTGGATAAATGAGTCAAAGAGCAGTGAATGATTAACTGTAATATAAAGTTTTACATCTTTTCATATGTGCCAGATTTTTTGCTAATATAGAATATTTATAATATTTATAATATAGAGAGAGAATGATAAGTTTAAATTTTCTTATGTATCATATATTAAAACGTGCTATCCACTTAGTAAGTCAAATTTTCATGGCTTATTTTCTTCCTATAGATTTATTTTCCTGAAATCCATTTTGCATCTATAAACTTAATATATGATCATTGTTAAGGAACCATTTGTTATTTTTTATCATATTTTGTAATTTTAATTTCAATTAACATAATAATAGCTGATATCAAAGCTTGCTCTATTAACGAGATAGTTTATCGGATTATCGAATAATTCGATTAAGTATGCCAATAGCAGGATAGTATTGAGTAAGCAAAATAACGGGAAAGCTGTGTATACCAGCAGTATCTGATACTTTTATTTAGAAAATAAAGAAATATAATATAATGTATTAATTATATGCCTATGTATTAATATCCATACTCTTATTTGATGTTAATTTAATTTACTATTCACAATATTATACAGAGTAAAATACATATAATAAAAAATATACATTTCACAAAATCTATATACTTCTTTTCAATATTTCATAAATAGAGCACAAAGACCATAACTTTTACAGCTATAACAACGGCAACAACAGGATTTGATTGCAGCCAAACTGGAAGCTAACTGTAATTAGTCAGCAGCAAAGGCTGCGCCTGGGCAGGCACTGGGCAGCAAGGGAAGATAGAGGCCGGGCTAAGCTTCAGCTGAGTAGTGTCTGCAATGCAACTAACTAAATTGTCACTTGGTTGGAAAGTTGACGCGTGCAACGCAAATAAATAAACGGAACTCTTGCGGCGAATTGCGTTGCGGTGTGCTGAGGTGGTGCGGTGGTGCGGCGAGCGTCGGCGACACTCGAATGTGGGACACAGCCGAACCGCAGACATGGCAGAAGAAGCTGAAAAGGGGGGCAGCTACACACACACACACACACATACACATACACTACACACTCACTAACACACTCACACACACACGCACACTCGAAGTTACTTTGAGGGAAAGTTTACCAACTTTGTTAGGTTGTTTCTGTTGTTTCTGCTGTTGTTGTTGTTGTCGTCGTTATGGCTTTACGCTTTATGTATGTTTATCGATTTCTAGATTGCATTTAAAAATAATCTGTGCGAACATATCGTGCTGCCTTTGCATGCGCAATCAGTGGCCAAACTCTTGTTTAAGCCAAAGCATGGGCCAGATTCTTCAGCTTAACTGAATTCAGTTTGCCGTCCAGCACCTGACAAACATTTATTCAAGCCAATTTTGAGCTTTACAACTTTTTGCTTGTTCTCTTTGGCTTAGATGTGTGGCAAGGGAAAGTTATTTGTGTACAAAAGAATTAGCCAGTGCTGTTAGGCATAATAATAATTTGAAAAGGCTTTTGTTTAATTAATTTTAAAAAGTTTTCGTTTTTAGCATTGATAAAAGCGAAAACAAAAAGGAAAATATAATTTAATATCCTTTTGAATCCTGAACTACATGAACAGTAAATACCAGATGAAAGGGAAAGAGTAGAGTCATGTCGGGAGTATCCGACTTGTAAATATTCAATATTTAGAATATGTGTATTCTCTGTATAATATACATTTGCTAGGCTAGCTCTTACGATTTCTGAAATATGATGCCCCAAAAATATAAATTAAGATAGAAATTAAAAATTTTCCTATTTGATGAAATAAGCCATACAATTGTCTGCCTGGTAGGCATATTGTAATCTAACTGTTCTAGATCTATGTCTATATTTATGACAAATTTAATTGATTTAAATATCTATCTGTGGAGGAGGCTCAAAAGAAGAATAATTAACACGCATTCTACAAAAGCTGAATTTTGTGCTTTAGCTAAATAATTTAAATTTGAGATTATGGAGATTTCAGTTGAAATTCGTTTGCCGCGAGCTTGTCTGATATTTGAAATGTATATATGTACTTATTATATTATAAATGTATCTCTGGCAAGTAATATAATTTAGTCAGCAGAAAACTTAGTCTAATATAACTCTGCGTATGTGCTTTACAAGTATGTATATCATATTGTCGCCAAAGAGATTAATAAGCAATGCGAATTCTGCTGATCTGGCATTCAAAAGCCTCTATTTCAGTATGCTGCCTCTGCACAATCAAACGATAAACAACTCAGCTCGAAACAATTATCAAGCCTCCAAATGGAATGGAATATACAAATATATTATATGGAATATACAATATTATATACTTCAATATCATTGAGACCAATGCTTGGCATAAGGGACCAATTAAATTTATTGACATGAAGATCAAAGCAAAAGAAGAATAATATAAAGCTGATGAAAATACTGCTTATGCAATAAATTGCGATCTACATAAAATTTTTTGCTCTCGTCACATTTGACGGGTATATAAGACTATAGATAGACAGTGTATAACATCTATATACCAAATTTTAAACTCTTTAGCTATTGAATATACCTGAAGCTGTACTTGAGTAGGCATTTATAAAGCTTTATTTTTTTTTAAATTTTTAATATATTGAATGTTTTTATTTTTATTGAATATTAATTATAAGCAAAAGACTTATATTTGATAAAAACTTTTCATCTACTTTATATCGTTTTCCATAGAAGGTTTTGGCCATTTATTCAAACATATTTTTTCGAAAGATTCATTTAGATTTAGATTTATAATTTAAATTACTGGTGGCGATAAGTTATCCAAACACCTTTAATATGTTTTGAAAATCGTGTGTTTTAAGCTCAAATTCATCTTTTGAAAAATATGAAATTTTCAAAAATCATTTAGTCGCAATAATTGTTAGATTTGAATTGATCAATTTCAGACGAACACTGTGAAAGATATAACAATACAATTACACACTCCAATAGAATTTGGAATCCAATAATTAGATTTTCAAATTTCAAATCTGATACATTATAGGATTATAATTCTTTACATTACTTTTGATACCGTAAAGGCGTTTTTGGCAAAACAGAATTGTATTAAAGTTTGATTATCATTTTGAAATGTAAAGAAAAGTTCTATCTTTAGATTCGGGTTCAGTATAATCATGGAAAATTAGTCTGACTCTTGGTTACTAGATTAAATTATTATATATATATATATTTTTTCTTTTTTTTTCATATATAGCCAATAAATCCCTAAGTTTTATAATGATATATAAATTCACTAAATTAAACAATGTTCACATTAAAGATATTACTTACCCATCATAGACCCGACAAGTCGTATTGTTAATGCGCTTGTCGGACGCTCGTCGGCGCCGATCCTCGAACAGATCCTTAACGGCCGTGACGCCTAGCACGAAGATGACCGGAATCATGGCTACTTCCTTACCAAAGGCATTGATGGCCGGCACCCAGTTGAGTAGAACGATGAAGATGAAGTACAGATTGGCAACGCGATGGAACTGTTCCAGCAGGTTCTTGGGCACGAACGAGAGCAGCGTGTATTTGGTTGTGCGTATTTTGTTGCCCACGAAGTGGCCATTGGGATGCTCCCGCTTGGGCGTCTTGGGCGGCACGGTGTGATTGGGCACCACCATGCGATAGCAGCGCTCCTCAAATTTGTCGTTGGTGTTGTAGTTGCAGAGGGTGAAGCGTTTCCACCAAGGCGGCGCCTCGGTGCGACGCAGCGTGTATATTGATTCGGAGCGGGATGCTTGACGTGAGTGACCACGTCCGCCAGTCGCCGAGCTGGGCGCCGATGGCCCAAATTCACGCTCCCTGACCGGCTCGTCCTTGTGGCCGGGCGGCAGAATAAAGTCCGTTTTGGAGCCCACTCGACTGTGGCCACGCCCCCCTGCAGGCGCGGCACTGCCCGGCGGTGAGTCCGTTATTTGACCCTGGGAAAAGGCACGTTGGTGGCCCTTCATGGCCGATTTGATGGGTCGACCGCCAGCGCCGACGGCGACAATGGCGCCGCCCCCATGGCTGACAGATCGCGCATGACCCCCTCGCGAGGGCCCGCCCGGGTTAAGCGTGGTCGTCGGATGGCTGGAGATGATGGCCACGCCCGGTATGCCCGGCCCACTGGGCAGGCCCACAGCCGATGTGTTGCCCACCTGATGGTTGCCCGGGAACACATAGGTGCGCTCGGGCTCCCCGCTGGTCGTCGCCATCGCCATCGCCATTGCCATGGTCGGTGCAGTCGTCATCAGTGTGTGCTGCTGGGCCTGCGCCTGTGCCTGGGCCAGGTTCTCGCTGGCCAGGTTGGGCGGCGCAGAGCGCTGCTGCTGCACAACTAGAAACTTTCGGCGCAAGTCTTCGGTGTTTGCTGACGGCATCTTCGAGCGTTAACACCATGAGGTTCAGCTTGCTGTGCGATAATACAAGAGAGTTTTCTTCTTCGGTTTTTCTTTCTTTTTGTGTTTTGCAGCGGGAACAGTCCAATTAGCACCTCACAGCAGTGCCATGCCCATCCTCTGCCATGGTCGCCATGACCAGCTGAAAAGAGCAAGAATCGTTAGTTAGACTAAAATAATTAGCAGATGCTTATGTCAGCGATAAGATTACAAGTGCTGCTAATTGCACCTAAAGGTTTGTCGAACCCACAGTACGCTCCACCGACCAACCTACCACCCCGCCCACCCACTCCCACTCCCATTCCCGCCCCCACTCGAACAGATGTTTGCTGTGCTGCAAAGCGTGCCCTTGATTCCGAGCTTCCGATAAGCTACCACAAAGCGTAAAATATCACGAAAACGAAAAACAAGCTGCGCACACACAAAAAAAACAAAACAAAAACTAAACGGCCCACAAGGTCAAAGAATAAAGCGAGGCCATGCAGCGTGGAGAGGCATTATAAATGAATATATATTATATATATATATAGATATATATATAAGTTGTTGCGTTATATATTAAAGAGCAACAGAGTTCATGTTGCGTGTGAACTCTATCTTAGCAAAATGAAGTCTTTCTATCAATTTGAATAGAAATTTACATAATTTTTAGACTAATATTACAAATATTCTCAAGTTCTTTAATAAATTACACTAAATAGAATACATACATACAAAATTACCTAATGATGGTTGTACAAAATTTTGCAACTTTAACAATTCCCACGCCCATGAAAAACTTTGAAGTTAATGGTACAATGTACGAGTTATAAGGCAATGTTTTATGAACTCCAAGTTTTTGGTAAGTTCAACACAACATCCAAAATATCCCATGCAAATTATATATATATATATATATATATATATATATATATATATATATATATGAGAAACTTTGTCAAGCGGACTGGCATCCTGGTTACACAATTTTAACAGTATGGCAACACTAGCAAAAAAAAGTCGTTTAAGTGATCAAAATTTTGTGAAGGTATCTAAAGTTTTTTAATTTGAATTCAATCGTTAGATATTTATGTATAGCACTTGGGACCAACTCTTACATAGAGACAAACATTATTTTTATACCATCGTAACCCATTCTCCCATTACTTAAAAAAAAAAAATAAATATTTATAAAGATTTTTTTAAGTATTTCATCTACATATATATATTTCTTATATACTATCTCAACCCATCCTCCAATTGCCTTTAAATACATAATAAATATTTCCTTTTGATTTTTTTAATACTACATCCAGACTATTTCAAAAAGAATGCTTCGTGTTTCAGTAGCTCCACAAAAGTCGTTAAAGTATGTATCCAATTGATCGCGACAATGAGATCAGTGTACCTACTTTCTTCGTCTATCTATTCATATGATCTCATATATAATATATATATATAATATATTTTTTTTTTTTTTTTATATATATATATATATATATATATATATATATATATATATATATATATATATATATATATATATAATCCATATGAATCGTCAGGTTTTTGCACCTTTTAAGGTATTAACGAACAGAGGAATTTAGCCATGTCGGGTGTTGTTACTGATCCAAAGTGGAAATTGCGAATTATAAATAGCATTAGGAATTTCACTAGGAAAATCAAAATTTTCCTCAATTCTTTTGGTAATTTATAAAACTTATTATTGTGTATCCGACATGTTCACAAATGCTTAACAATAAATATTTTCAAATGTTCTCTCTATTGGCAATTGGTATACTCATTACTTATGGGAATGCAAATTCAAGTAAGACGTAAATAGAGAGAATTGTCTGACCCTAGTCTAAATTATATGTCATATACCTGATATTTAGTATGAGTTTAAATATTGTATATAGTAAGTATAATGTATTTCGAGTGTCCAAAATATTATATAAGCTTGATATTGAGCATGAGTTCAAATATATAATAAAATTTATTTCGCATGTCTAAAATTTATGTATTGCTAGTGATTATAGAGTATTTCTTGGTTGAACTTCATCGATTCTTCAATTTGTCTTATTTGAATTTTATAGAGCGATAAACTGATTCCGCTACTGTTTAGGAAAAAAACCTAGAAAAACAAAAGAAATACCAATGTATATACACACACAGCTCTCTCTCTCTCTGTCTTCGAATTTCGAACAATAAAATTGAACCGCGTGTCGACACGAAAATCTAAATTCGAATTGGACTTTTTATTTCCTTACGTTTTGGGCTTCTGTATACACTTGCAAAATGTATTTTGAATGTACTTATATATACACATGATACATATGTAGATATATATGTATATATCATATGTATGCACAGTTTCAGCGCACACAGGTCAAGAAATTACTTTGCACTTATGTTAAACAATTCATTTGTTTGTCTACTCAACAAAAACTGTTTCTTTCTTTCTTTGACTTTGTTTCTATTATATATATACAGAAAAAAAAAAAATGCCTGCTCAGATTCTAGTTCATCAACATAAGTACATATATAGATATATCAAATTTATGTAAATCAACAATATATAATATATTATTATTTTTATATTTATTTTATTTTATTTACAATTGAATGAATTATTAATAATACTTCTATCCAAACACTATCATTGTAATCAATAAATTTAATAAAGTTATATATAACGATTATAGCCATTTTTGACTTTGTGATTGTAACTAAAGTAAAAAGTAAGCTAATAATTAGTAGTTGGTAAGCTCATAGTTTTCAGTTTATACATATTTTTATATTTTTTAATGAATTTTAATGTGCGTGTTCTTTGATATCAAGTACTTTTTTTTAGAAAATAATACAATATTATTATAAAATATTTATGAACCTAATTTTCTAACTTATTAGGGTGGACCTGAAGGTAGTTGCAGGCGCTGTATGGCAATAGAGTGATAATAACTTAGTAAGTTCTACTCATTAATCTACTTATGAAATGAGTCCTTTGAAGTTCAGATTATATTTATATTTAAGTTTTGAATCCGGAGAATAAAAATTAGAGGAGATATAACACTGATCTATTCTTGTCTAATAATCATAGGATTTTTTGTCTATTCCAATTGTTGTCTATTTTAACCAAGCTATACTGTTGTACTTAAAAAAGTTTAAGACTTAAAAACCCATATAGATTGCTATATACATATATTAAACACTCAAAGAACTTTACTAGCTGTCAAAACTAATATAAAATCATTTAGATTTACTGATTGATTGAACGGTGATCAATGTCATAACCTTAAGATAAGATGTAGAATTTATCTACATATTTCTATACTTAATATTTTATTGTAAATATCGAAAATAATGTGAATGTACGATAAGATAGGGCAAACACAAAGAGACAAGTGTGCAAAGTTTCAAAATGTTTGCAAGGCGTATTATCAATAATGATTAATTATATAGATCAACAATTAAAGAAAAATTCATAATCAAGAATCAGATATTTGTTATAATTGAGATATCGTATAATCAAGATATATATATATAAAAGATAATTATAGAACGCATTTTGGTTTCAGATATCAAATCTGATGATAGTTAAATGTATTTTTCATTCAAGCCCAATTATTACTTCTATGAATTCCAATTTATGTATAGATTACTTTATAATTGTCAGCGATTGAAGGCTAATCGGTTTTCGAATAACCTACGCATTGAAGCGTATAACTGTAAATATAGCGTATATATAAAATTCTATATACAGCTCGTTCCACATTGTATATTTTCTTGAATTTGTATGTGCTACGCCCACTTGGGCGGGGAACAAATATATATATTGGCACTTCCAATTTTAGGGGTAATAAAAGATATATCGCAATATATTGTTGTTCTCTGGCAATCGATAATTTTGCATTTAATAAAAACACATTGAACTTTACAGTCTATCATATATATAAATATTTGTAAATTTATGCCCTAGCGCAATTGCCTTTCCATCTGGCCTAGTGATAAACAATAATATTGTTTTTACATTTCGCAGAGCTCTCGGCATTGTTTATCTTTTGCAGTTTGTTTCGCATGGGCGTTGCGTGCTCTGTATTCAATATTCCAGCTAAAAATAGAGTTTCATAACCCCTCAAAAAGGGAAAATCGCGAACAGAACAAACTTACGAAACGATTCCAACTCAATTTATCTGTTGAAATGGGGCAAATACTTTGAAGTCAGGCCACAAAGTGATTAAAGCGATTCGAACTAATTAACTAAAGCGCGGGCGCGACCAGATATGAGAGAATTTACGACGTTGACTATCCTATATATAAGATATATTCGCAATAAAATAGAATGAGTGAATTTTTTTACTAAGAGCTAGCTGGGTGGCATAAGAACTGTGATTAGCTAAATTAAATACGGTGTTTTGTGTTAATTACTAACTAATAGCTAATAGCTATTACTACCACTGCTACAGATACTAATTGGCACCATTACTAAAGCTGATCTTATAAGAGTCATATTAATACCTAGGCTACCTGGGCTTCTACTAAATTTTCTATTTTTAGTGTTTCATTTTCTATAGTGTAGTATTTTCAGCATTTTCTAATAATAGTATCCATTACTACGACTAATACTATTACTAATACTGTAAATACCTATTATATTAATACTTGATTACTCTAGTACTATTGAGTAATTCCACTACTAACTTAACACTTCTGCTACTTCTTCCCCTTCCCTTTCTTCATACTACCACTATTACTACTATTATTATTCCAATTATTAGTACTACTATTGCTACTATTACTACTACTTAATAGAAATTCTTCTATTTAGGAATTACTACTATTCTACTACTAATCGCACTGCTTACTATTAGTAATCCACTACTAATCAACCTGCTTACTACTATTAATGTTACTATTCTAATACAAATCATACTGCTTACTGCTATTACTATTACTACAATTATTACTAATCATACTAACTACTAATATTACTATTAATTTTCTACTCTCATACTGCTTACTACTATTACAATTATTATTCTACTACTAATCATACTGCTTACTACTATTACTATTACTATTCTACTAATACTCACTACTACTACTTCTACGCATACTACTACTATTATCACTTTTACTACTACTACTACAATTTCTATTAACTACTACTACAACTACTACCAATTCTATTACTCTAATAATTAGAGTGGTCCTCATATCGGATTATTTAATTACCATATATGTCGGTCAATAATATGTCAGTCTAATTATTTATTAATATTTGTATTATATTTGAATTTGAGTTACTTTCATATACCTATCTAATTCTTTATATTCATCTTTATTTCCCAAGTTCTAGCTCCACCTAAGACCTATTCCATCCATCTTATGCAACATTCTAAACTGTAATTTCGAAATTTTCTTCATTTACTCTAAAAGCTATTTTGTAAGGCAAATTAAATTTAGATATTGTTATGGAGAGGGCATATCCATGATGAAACATCTGTTAGAACAGCTGTTCTAATTGCCTCTGGCTGTCTGTTCCAATTAAAGTTTGTTACAAATTAGATACACAACTATATATACCTGAGGTTAACCCACATATCTTTTCTGCTAAAATAATTTTAAAGTCTTCATTATGTAGAGTTAAAAATAAATTACCAGAAAATAAGAACATAATTAGCAACGTTAAAAATAAAATTGTTTTGGGTTTTTATACTACAGAATAGACATTAAATTTGTTTGTTTTTTCTCTTATACATTTGGAAATTGAATGCTTCTTGGGTTTTTGCATCTATTATATTTATCAGTTAATGCACTTGAGCTAGGCCAGCTGTGCCATTAACCGGTCAAGCGATTCATTTTCACATCAACGATTGCTTATACAATATACATATATATATATTTCTGTTACCCCATTAGAAATGATTCAGATAGGAGCGTTGAGTGTGAACGAGAACGTGTTTGTAGTAAATCGCTTCATAACTCTTTATTACTCATATTTTAAATAATCAACATTCATACTACATGTGGTAGGGGGACGTACCCCATTAATATAACAGAAGACATTACTTATTGTCGATTGTGGACAGGCTTATATGATATCTTTATATATATCACTTAATTGCAGATATATATAACAACAAAGTATATATTTTATAAAATATATAAAGAAGTATATTTTATAAATAGTATAAGTATATAGAAATATAGTATATATTTTATATACAGTATATGTCTGAGTTTAACTTGTATTGTAGAAATGGAAGATATCGCTTAGTAAAAAATAAAAAATAGAGGTATGCATATTAGATCAACTCAACGCTGGTTCAAAGTTAATATTTTATGTAATATATTTTTATATAATATTTATCTACAAAATTTTTAATATTTTGGAAGTCTTTAAGAAAGTGTTGGAATACCTCACGCTAGCAGTGTATATAAATATGTGTATATACAGGGTATATACATAATTAATGGAAATTTTAATATATATACATAATATATAATATTTGTAAAGTTTTATAGACAAAGCTTGAATATCTCACGCTTATAGTTTATATAAATAAGTCAATATACAGAGTATATACAAAAAGCTAGATTTTTTTAATACTTTTAATATTTTTTAAAGTCTTTAAGACGCAGTTGGAAAAGCTCAAGCCTAAAAGGTATATAAATATTGGCTTATATAAATATAATGTATATATATATATATATAATTTATATATAATTTGAATCTCTTCTACCTATTATACTTATATTATAGAGAAATTAATGAATATGCAAATCTTATAGAATTATATTGTATCATTCCATAGATTCAACATTTACAGAAAATATTTATGAAGAATTTGATTTCTTTACCGCAGTCATATTTAATTAAAAAGTATCTGAACGCGTGATAAAATGAAATAATCTATATACTTAACATTCAATTACAAATTTAAAAATAATTAATATACAAACAAAAAATAAAGCTATTTGTCAACTGTGACAAATTTATATTGGGTATTGTATAAATATATATATACAGCTTACTCCATTAATTGTCGATAGAAAAATAATGAATACAGAATTGACGCCCACACACACACACACAATGGGGAGTCATTCTGCGAGGTGTCGCATGTGACAGAGCATGAGAATAATTGGTCGATGGGCGCGTGAGAAGCCCCTTCATCAATAGAGGCAGGCAAAACAACGAAACGCGAACACAAAAGTTGCACGACTAATAAATAACGGTTGATACGAACGGCTCTGGAGGCGGGGTTCAATCAGTCAATAGACGCTGAGTGGACTGTCGCTGTCCACTGCGTGAGATTGTGGCCGAGTTCACCTGATCGGGAGAAGGGGGAGGAGAAGGAAAAGGAGGAAGAGGAGGAACAACGTGCAATTTGGCACAATTAATTAACATAGGAAAGCATTCAATTATTTCATTTCGATTCTTTGCCAATATGCCTTAAATTCTACTTTAGTTATTCCTGGAATAAATAATGGAATAATAATAAATATGATCGAGAATTGGAACTTTTGCAGCTTATGGATACATATTTGTTAAATATAAACTTCCATTTAAGTTAAGTTTAGATAAAATGATATACTATCAATTCATCAATGACAACTATTATATTAATTTCAGACAATACCTATTACTTGGGCCTTGAACTAGAAACAGTTGATTAGTTCTATAAATTGTTGAGCCACAATTGTTGATACCTCATTTCTTACGGAACACTTTCTATATTCTTTTTATATGATTTTTTAAATTAATATATATTTATTTACATTGTGCAGAAAACTATTTAGTCAAAAGGACATTTACTAATCACATTCAGCAATAATTTCTGAAGTATGTTATGTTATGCTAAGTTTTATTGACATGGTTTATACGGTTACAGTAACCCCTATATTTTTATATGCTATACAAAAACAACATTTGAACGAATACACTTGACTATGGTTTGTAAGACCAGAAGACAAGAAACTACGTTGGTGTTTAGTTTAGTATTGATTTTTATTAAGCTGAGCCCGGGTTTATATACCCAGACTCATGCATATTTTTAACCCTTAAATCTAGTGCGTCTATTGATGAGTGTGTAAGGCTCAGCATTGGTCTATTACATATTCTTATCTTATCGCAGAGTTTGTAAGACTCCGCGTTGGTCTATTATCTATTCTTATCCTATCGCTGAGGTTGTAAGGCTCAGCGCTCGTCTCTTACATATTCTTCTCGCAAAGGGTCAGGGTCATAATTATGTCTAATGTGACAGTTCACACTTGTCATATATGTTTGCTATTTTATGTTGAGTACATAAAGCGTATGTTCCCATACTTATCATATTTCTATGTTCATGCATGTTCATGAACATTCTGCGGGGGGCCAGAGAAGGTAATAGCTAACAATTGCTGTCTCTGGTTTCTCTTCTTAATTAGATACAAGACAAATAGAGATATTATAATTATTACTAGTTCCAATGAAATATGTCCATGCCTGCAGTCCTTGTACGTTTTGTGTGTTCGTGCCTGAACATTCTGCGGTGTCCAGAAAATATGGTAGCCAGATATATTGTGCTGTTCCCTTGATCTTTTGCGCAGGTGGCGGTTCCCATGCCAAGTGAAGTCGAGGCTCTTTAAAGAACTTACGCCGCTTATAGTTGTGTTCAATTGTATAATCGGCATCGCTCATTGAGTCTGCTGAGGCGGTGTCCACTCGCTTCATTGCTGTCTCCAGATGGGAGCCGTCCACATTTTGATGATAACGCTGCCTTATGGCAGCTGTTAATTCGCTTGTAGTGGATATGGCTCTTTCCTTTAATATGTTGCTATTTCCAGTTAAGTCCTCGTCCGATGTAATTGTAATTACATCATTAATCTCTGAAGTAGTTTCCAGATTGAACTCCGCTGCTGTGGTCATAACTGAAGAGTTTTGATCTCCAGCTGCACATGCAGTCGCCGTTGCAGTCGTCGCAGAAGCTTGGTCATCCATCGCGCTGCTAACAGTGTTAATATCATCCAATGGTTCAACAGCCAATTGGATATGTGTTGATGTACCTTCAGCAGTACTCAACGTTGCTGTCGATGTCAAAGATGTGGCAGCAATTGCTTTCTCGTCCCCATCTTCTATATCCTCCGACTTTTCTGGTTGATCCTTTGTCGGAGTTGGTAGCAAACAGATCTTGTTTCTTGACCTTTTGTCTTTGATCTTTTGCTTTCTTTTTGTTGTTACTACTCGAACTTTATTATCTTGTTCTTCTGTAGCTTTAGTTATCTTTCCTCCCATGTGGGGGCTTGCCGGCGGGAGGGATTCCCAGTTTTTGAACACTATTTTGTCCAAAGCGGCCTGATATATTAACTGCTGATCAGCGGTGGCGTTGTCGCTGTCAACAGAGGTGCTCACGAACATGCGGATACTGCCTTCATCATTGTTTTTCAGCAGTTCCGTGTCCACTGGCTTGCTAACGATATAGCGTTTGTAGCGTTTGCATAAATAGTCCCACGCTGGATTGTAGTTAGCCGATTCATATTTGAAATGGGTGATGACCCTGTGGCCGTCTCCTTTGAGGTACAATTTCAGGTACATCAGCTTAGTCTTGTCGCTGATATCCTTTCTGTTGTGAATTATATTGGTGAACTGCTCGAAGAACGTTGGCCACGCCTCAGGACTCCCATCGAAATAGGGAAGAGTAGGTCTTGGTCGCTTTGGCACGTCTTCTTTTTTGTTGTGAAAGTCATCTAACTTTCTGTTGATTTTTTTTGTCAGTCTGTAGACTCTGCCTTCCAATGCGTCTATGCCTTTGATTTCGTAGGATGGTTTATTGTACTTCACCTCGAGATCACTGAGCACTGACTGGACCTTATTCCATAGAAACTCTAGCATATCTTTATGGTCTAGAGTTTCTTCCTGGTTGCTGAGCTCTAGGTTGGCATACACCTCTTCAATGTGCAGCTTTAATGCTAGAGCTCTTCTATCCACAAGTTCTACCAACGCATCCATTGGGCTCGCGACTTTGCGTGAGAACAATACTTCTTGTTGAGTATGTTTTTCCCTGGATGTTTCCGGTTGCAGTTCCCAGCTAAACTTTGGCACATCCTTTTTCGGTATGGCCTGCTGGATGTTGTCACAAATCTCTGATTGCTTTTTTAGCACCTCAAGATTTTTTCCCGACTGCATCCTGTTTGTATTTATATGTTACTTTGGCTTAACCCTTTGGAGGTTTTTTTGTTTTGATCACTTGATTGATCGTGCTGTGCCTCTACTCACAGCTGGGGTTTGTAAGCCAAAGAACAATTTTTTAGCACTTTACTTAGCACTAATCACAAACATTTAGTAGCCTTGTGGTTCGAAGTACTATGACTGTACTTCATCCGGCTCGAAGGACCATGAACGAATACACTTGACTATGGTTTGTAAGACCAGAAGACAAGAAACTACGTTGGTGTTTAGTTTAGTATTGATTTTTATTAAGCTGAGCCCGGGTTTATATACCCAGACTCATGCATATTTTTAACCCTTAAATCTAGTGCGTCTATTGATGAGTGTGTAAGGCTCAGCATTGGTCTATTACATATTCTTATCTTATCGCAGAGTTTGTAAGACTCCGCGTTGGTCTATTATCTATTCTTATCCTATCGCTGAGGTTGTAAGGCTCAGCGCTCGTCTCTTACATATTCTTCTCGCAAAGGGTCAGGGTCATAATTATGTCTAATGTGACAGTTCACACTTGTCATATATGTTTGCTATTTTATGTTGAGTACATAAAGCGTATGTTCCCATACTTATCATATTTCTATGTTCATGCATGTTCATGAACAACATTTCTCAACATTAGTTTTAAGTTTTAAGATAGCTCATAAAATCTGATCACATTGTTGATCATTCTATCTCTTCTTTTATTATGGAATTATAAAGGATAGAAAGGAGATGTTCCTAATAATATAGAGCTGAAATTAAGTATAACATCATAATATATGAACGAGCTTTTTAACATAGACAAAGAAAAATCTTTGATATTTTTTATTGATATTTATCAAAGATTTTTCTTCTTATTATATTAGCTAATTATAATAGCTTACTTAGTTAATTGCCAAGTGAATGAAGGCCAAAGAGTTAGGATAGTTGAAACACTACAGAAAACTGAATTTTTATTGGATCTACCGTTGAATTGTAGCATTGCCAATGTATCATAAGGTTATATATGTATAACTCTCTTTATCAAAACCAATTTCAAGATCTGTGATTTTTACTTTAAAAAAAAAACTACATTGTAAATGGGGAATTTATATAATATAGTAAGAGTTTATATATCCTTGAGCAAAGCGATGATTTGATTTATTGTCTATTATATATTTGTCTGTTTTATATTAGGTCTATTTCTTCGTATGTACTAAGAGATCTCGTAAGATACAAAACCAAGATACCTGGAATTGTAAATTTGAATGATTGCAACAACAGCTCAACAGGGTATCTCCCAGTCGAACGCTCCCGACTATATAGTCCTCAATAAAATCTGATTTGATTTTATATAAATTTTTAACAGAATATGCAAAGAATGCCCTCAGCGATGATTGTTTAAAGAAGCTTTTGTTATTGGCTTATTTCTTTTGACTTTAAATATGACTCACTCGATAAGAGTCCAAGTCAATTTAAAAAAATCTAACGGATTTTAAGCTAAAGCCATTTAGATAAAAGCGAGATTAAGTTCAGTTAAATGCAAAAAGTATGCTAAAAACATAGATCCGCTACGAAAACTACATTTAAGAGTAAAGCCTTAGCTACAGCAATTAATCTTGTTTGGCGAAAGCAAAAAAAAAAAAAAAATGAACCGGATACTTGAACAAGATATACGAAATAAAAACGGATGTGAGTGGTTTGTATATATGTACATTAATATACTCATATATATCATATATACATAGGTATGTATATATAAAGCTATCGTCAAAAGTTTTAAAAGTTTACTTTCCGACACTTTCGACTTATCAGCAAAGTGGGCGGTCATCAACGATTATTTTGCTGTTCATTAAGTTGATATATTTATACGATAAATATACTATATATAATGATGCCAGTATATAAAATATATATATTCATATAAATACCAGCATCAGCAGCCATCATGCAATCTGGTTTATTATATATTTTTTGTATACACAAAATCGAATGGAAATGAATTTAATGGCTATTAAATGCAATTACACTGGCCTCCATCCGTTCATATTTGATTAAACACAGGTGAGCAGGATTTGGTAAACAAGAATTATTAAAAATGTCAAAAGTCGAGTGTCTATAACCATCTGGTTTCAAATTCTGACTTTGATATACTCTACTAATAACATTGATAATTCTTTGGATACTCAATTCATTTCATTTTATTTTTGTTGACTTGTGTATTTCACTAAAATTTAATTTTTTTCATGCTGAAGGCAACTTCAACTAACAAATAGGAATAACATTAGCCTTGTTTATGTACATAGAAAAACATGTCGCCTCCTATCACATTTCGAATTATTTCGTCTACTATTGCAGCTAGGGTATTTTATGGTTGTGCACGCCCCATTTCAGTACACTTACTCTTAAATAACATTCGATTAAAGTGCATGTGAATCTAATTTATGCCATTATTATTTGTATTTGCTAAAACTTAAGATGATTTTAACCTTTTCGAGTTACGAACTAGTTTTAAAGGTTTGTTTTCCATAAAGATTAGCAAAACAGGAAATAATTTTGCAGTCGGGCGTACGTTATATGTTGTTGAATTTGTAGTAAATGATGAGTAACTAAATCATCAACAGTAACTAAATAGCTAAATTTTGTTCCTAGTTTCTAGCAGTAAACTTCTATAAGATAGAATTTTTCCCAATTTGAAACGTGCTAATTAGACGTGAATATATATTTTTTGGTCAGTCTTAATGAGGAGACTTTTTAATATTTTTATGTCGAGAAATGTATATACAACTGATATTTATTCAATCACAAATGATGGCATTGAGACAAAGTTTAGTATATTGTGTGAAAACTTAATACAAAAACATGTAAGTGTAAGCCGGTGAAAGTTAATGATAAGAGTCAAATGTTCCAAAACTGTGGAAGACACAACTTTTTGATTTGCTACGCCCCAAAGCAACCGTTGATTTATCTAACATATAATTTTATATATTCTACATATTCCAAATGCCAAGCCTCTAACTAATATCGTTTCTTTTATGCCAGATATGCCAGATCTTTCTATTTCAGGAAAGTCTTTAAACTTTTTAAACAATAATATCAACAATTATATATTCAGAAATTTAAGTCTCTAGCGAAATGGCTTACATTCCAAAGGACTAACAAACAACAGGACGGACATTGCATAAAACCAATATACTCCCCTTTCGCATTATAAACGAGTAAAAATAGCTGAATTTCGGATGAACCACGCTCATTAATAAATGACCTCTGTCAAATGATGGAGAAATAGGCTAATATAATTTACATTGATATGTAAATATAGACTAGACTAGTCTGACTGACGATCAGATCGCTCGCAACTATCAGTAGAATAATTTATTCGTTTCTAATTGCAATACCATAAAATGGGGGAGCGTAATATTTCAATAAAAGCGTAAGTTCAGGGTTTATGACGCCAGCTCTGGGCCCAATAAAACACACAAATACGGAATTCAGTGAAACATTTTAGATAAGGGAATTCGCGTGAAATGTCAGCCATCAGCCACATATCATTCGTTCCAGGTGGGTTATCAAACTTCAATATATACCAAATTAAATACCAAGTATACCGTAAGCACATAGTTTTTAGGGTTAGAGTATATTATTAATAGTGTGTGTGTGCTGGATAATCATGTTAAGTTCAAGATCTTAGTTTTTAAACAGGGAAAATAAAGTAATATTTAAAAAAGGGGGCATCAAATTAATCCTTAGTGAACATAAAATAATAGCAATTATAATACAAAAATACATTAATTAATTCAATTTTTTTTCTTTTATATGACAATAACCATATTAGCTTTTGCAACTTAAAAAACACTTTTTGACAATCGTTGGCGGAGAAATAGAAAGATGTAAATTTGTGTAAGTGGGAAAATATTAGATAGTATCTTTAGATACATTCATATATACATACTGATTGAATTTGTTATAATGGAAAGTGTATTTTATAAATCGGTTAGTCTGAAAACTTAATATTTAATTACGTTTAGCCTTAGCCCATTAAAATATGTATGATATTGAAATTAGATACATTACAATTCATTATTCAATTCACTGAATTATGGGCTTAAAAATACACAAATTCGTTCTGATTACATAAAGTTTCCCTAACACAATTTCGCAACTTTTTAAGATAAGTTATCGTACCCTTTTTGGCTACTTTGTATAAATTTTTGTATTAGTTGATTTAATATTAATAATATTCTAGCTATTAAAATCTTTTTATTTCCTTGTTAAAAAGCCAAAGGGCAGCTCTTAGTCGTGTTCTCTCAATCAGTAATTAAACAGAAAGTCAAATAGTTCGTTTGGGTTGTTAAAAGTTGGACAAATTGAATACAAAAATAGAGAGACAAATAAATTAAGTACCGATTTTAATTAGCATTTATCTGGTGAGCAAATGCGAACTTAAAATTGACGAATAATAAGAATAATTACAGACGGTAAAGCAACGCGCAACACTTGAAAAAAGGCTGAAAACGAAACGAGTGCGAGCTGCGTATCGCTTCTACATACATATCTCTGTTTATATATATGTATGTGTATGTGTGTTTGCCAGCATGGGTGTATGTGTCTGTATGCGTGTGTGTATCGGCGATTGTCGTGTGCTGCTGCTGCTGCTGCAGCGGCAATTGGAGTCAATTGGCAGCGCCACGTTTACAGTTACCGGGCCACGCGTACAGTGAGCGTAAGAGAGAGATCGAGAGAGCGGGAGAATGCGAATGCGATAACGCCAAGTAGATTGCATAGCCAAAGATGGAAGGAACAACAAATGCAAAAAAAATAGAAAGAGAGAGAGTGCGGCTTTTTCTCAATGTGCAGATTAGTGTTGCCCATTTTGTTTATTTTCCCGTCAAATCTGACGTTGTTTTATTTTTGTAGAATAGAATTCAGACTTTTTTATTTTCATTTTTTTACAACAATTATGAAAAAGTGTTTAGTTTTCTTTATTTTTTTTCTCCAGTGTTTTATGTACTTTTTTACGCCTTTTTACTTTCCTTTCGTTTAAAATAGCAACTTTTTTTCTTGTAAAAAGCTGGCAGCACTGGTGCAGATAGACAGTCGGAAAAAAATTTATTCGGAATGTGAAATGAACTGCAAACGTGCTTCTGCAATGAACGGCGCAAAGAGAGCACTGATTACGTCTGCATAAACTAAACTAAATTCTATTCGTTTATCTTCATTCTTAATTCACACAGATTAGTTGCCGTTGCAGTCAATTGAAATGAAATGGAGCTCGTTGGAGCTTTGCAAATGTGAATAATTAAGAATTATTTATTTAATTCATTATTTCACTCTTAATAGTATTGGGAAACTTAAATTAGAAGAATATAAAATAAGATAATTGGTTAATTAGTGAATATTTTCATGTGGTAATTATAAAGATAACATATTAATTTTCAGGAGAAGAGAAAACATTAAGTCTTATATCCAATAATAAATAAATGAATAAAAATTCCATTACATGACGTAAAATACGTCTTATTTCGAGTAAAAATATCTATTTTTGTCACTTTTTTTTTTTTTAATTTGAAGAAAAAGTTCGTATCTGAAATCATTTAGTTCTATATACATATATATATTTTTCAATTATTAAGAATTAATACGTATCTGAATTCATTTAGTTTTATATCCAATTGCATTAAAATTCCAATACACAAAGTAAAAGTCGGCTTTTATTACTTCGCAATTATTTTTTCGGAATTTCTAATTTCGGAGCGAGCAATGTACTTATTAGCCTTGCGCTTCTAAGAAATTGACATTTGCTCAAAAACAAAGACTATCGTGCCAAGCGATTTGTGTGCCGTGTCACGCAACTGTAGACAGGACACGCTCATTGTTCGATGGGATCACAAAGGTGACTCCATAATACCAATAGAAGAATCCATCCATTTCCCATTTCGAACATATTGCAAACTTCATTGGAAGTTTATTAAATAAATACCAAATTTGGTAGCGTGTTATCCTTATATGACTGACAGATATAAATGGGCATATTGATTCTACTTCGAACTAGTTCCCTTGTTTGTAGGTAAAAGCATTCTTATACGTATAAGAGTTAGTGGAAGTTTGTTAGTTTTTGATTGAAAGTTTATTCAGTAAATACTAAATATGGATATTGGTTCGGGTACATCTATTTGGAACTAGTTCCATTTTGCCGTAGTGAAATGCATTGTTATACTTGTATAACTGTTATATAGGTAATTCAATAAATAACAAATTTGACAGACACACAAATGGCAATTCTATTTGGAACTAGTTCAATTGTTTGTATCTAAATTCTCTCTTATACGTATAAGAGGAAGTGCAGAATTGTGAATTACTTATCTGATTGAAAGGTAATTAAATAAATACCAAATTTGACAGACACAAATAAGGACAAAGTGCTTCTACAATGAACTAGTTCTTTTCGCAGTAGGAAAATGCACTCTTATATATACACTCTTATACGACATCTGTAAGTATCTAACCTGATATGAGTTTATTAAATAAAAAACAAATATCAAGATTTTTCTGATCTATTTAGAACTAGTTACTTTCGCCGTAGGGAAATGCAATCTTCTACGTATAGAGGAACAATTTGTTAGTTTCTGATAGACTTCTTGTTGAAGAGATAGATAGAGACAACAAAGTAACAGAGAGTAGATGAGGCCGTGTACATAAAACTCAGCGTAGGCCACAAATGGCGATTGACAGCGCGAGAGAAGCTGCAGAGGCTGAGACTGAGAGTCAGACTGAGGCTGAGGCTGTGACTGTGGAACTGGTTCTAAGCAACTAACTCGTTTTGTAAGTCGTTTTTTGCGGTGCTGCCTTCAGCGAACAGTGCAATAAAAATATGTTTAATTTAGCAAATATAAAAGAAACTTGTTTTTCATTTTTCTTTTTCGAAACTTACCCAATGAAAATAAATGAATCTTCTTGGAGAATGTTGATATGGTAATTTTTTAAGTCACTTTTTAATTGATTTTATTTAGATATATAAATATATATTTTTTTTGATTATTTTTTTATATTTCTTTTTGTACAATCACACGCGTATTATTTATATACATATATATTTGCTATTTTTATGATAAAAATGAGACAAAATTTTGAGCATAGCAACAACAAATCATAGCCGAGGTCAACAACAGCAACACGAAGAAGAAATGCAACAGCTAGAGCCAGAGCAGAACAACGTAAGACAAGACATGGGAAGAAGAAAAAGTGCCGACGACGTTAATTCCTTGAAATTGGCGTCAAATTTCATTAGAAACAATTTTTTCAATTAATAAATTTAATTATGGTTTGCGCCTCTCCTTCAATACTTTCGTCGCACAACAAACAACAAATAACACGCAACATAGCGCGAACAAACCGCTCACTTTTTTATTTACTTATTTTTTTTTCTTTGGCTGGCTCATATAACACGTATGTACATTTATTTCTTAACTAACTCGATCGCTGTTGTTGGCGTTAAGAATTTAAATACAATTTTGGCCCAAATTTCATTTTCACTTTTTTCACACACACAACGCGAAACACGCTTCACACACACACACACTCACTCACACACAAACAGTAGTTTGATGTTTGTATTAAAGCTTTTGATTAAAACTCATAATCATTTACATTGCAACGTGTAATTTATTCGCAGAAAATTATTTATATCTTCGGCAACACAAGAAAACAACAAACGACGACGGAAATGTAAGAACTAAAAAATAACAAACGCGTCCATTCCGTTCAATGTTTTTTTTTGACTGACCAAAACTACTATTATCGATGTACATTCGCTCAAGTAATCGATGCAATGTCTCATAAGTATCGATATATCGCAGCGATTTTTTCTTGGCGATACCTGTTAACATAAATTGAGAAGTTCAAATATTAAAATTTTTATTATTTTCATATTTAAAGATTATCAAATTGTCATTACTGGCAATATACAGTTTTTAATTTTGCTTTTTATAAGGAGTTTTTCAAAACTGAGTATGCCATTTTAATCAAATTATATATTTATATATTACATGTCTTGTATGTAAATTGTAAATTGTTAAGGTTTTTTTTTTTGGAATTTTTATTGTTTTTGTTTTGAGCACATAATGCTAAATGCGTTGATATAAGTAACGCGCCCATGAAGGATGCACATTAAGGCTTTAAACTTGTTTTAAACATTCCTGAGCACATTTAACAGAGCGCTTAACAAATCAGCGAGTCGCACATTCTGTTATATTAACAGCTGTTTCACGCAGTAGGACCAGCTACAAGAAATACTGAAATCCGCCGAAGGTAAATTTAGTTGCTGGCATTTTCTAGCGAGTAGAGAATATCCGTATTGAACGAAAAGTGTAAAAACGTCGACAACGTCGCAAAGTGAAAACCTTTCAATTTTAAAAAGACTTGCTGCTGCTGCTGCATACTAATCAAAAAAGAAAAAAAAAAACGCTAACATGAATGAAGAATACGATGCGATAGTTCTGGGCACTGGCCTCAAGGAGTGCATATTGAGCGGCATGCTCTCCGTGTCGGGCAAGAAAGTGCTGCATATTGATCGCAACAAATACTATGGCGGCGAGTCGGCCTCCATTACGCCGCTGGAGGAGCTCTTCCAGCGGTTCGGCTTGGAGCCGCCTGGCGAGAAATTTGGGCGTGGCCGCGACTGGAACGTGGACTTGATACCCAAGTTTCTAATGGCCAATGGCCAACTGGTGAAGCTGCTAATCCACACGGGCGTCACCCGTTATCTGGAATTCAAGTCGATTGAGGGCAGTTACGTTTACAAGGGTGGAAAAATTGCCAAAGTGCCGGTGGATCAAAAGGAGGCGCTGGCATCCGATCTCATGGGTAAGTCGGGAGTTGTAAAAAATAAACAACAAAAGAAATCTGAATTCCCCGGAAGCGGAAGACCTCTACCCGATTGGACCTTTAACTGTGAAAGCAGAAAGTACATGCGAAAAATTTGTATGTATGTATGTGTGTATACATACTTCGCATTTAGCTGCGCGCTCCCCTTTTCCGTTTTCTCTCTCTCCATGTTTCTTTGTCTACGCTTGCTTGCGGCGATTGGCACTCGCTGGTGTTGCTTTTGCTCTGGATGTGACACGTATTTGTAGAGGGTCTTTCTCTCTCTCTGTTCTAAGCATATGTATTTATGTGTGTGTGTGTGTGTGTTTCTGTCTGCGTTTCAGCATTTAAAGCCTCCCATTTTTTTCCTGTTTGCTGCCCCCTTTTAATAAATTTAGTTTTTGTTGTAGTATAAAATTATTTATTGAATGCCTAAGAGAATTAAATTAGTTTTCTTATATTTATGTATAAATGTGTGTACATATATCCGTATTAGATGTATATATGTATTCCAATTAGAATTGCGGAGTTGCCAGCTGTTTGCCATGCGCTGTGTGGCAACCCTGTGCATACCTTTCATGCAATTAACCGTTGCGCTGATTCATTTTTCTACACCTGTGTGTGGTTATTGTTGGTGTTTTTGTTTTGGCATGAAATTGTTTAAACAATTACTAGTTGCCAACTACAAAACGCAATTAGCCAATCACGCTCCATTTATGACTGTCTTCAATTTTGTTTTCTTTATTTTTTAGTTTTTTGCTTTAATTTTATAATTTGTTTATTTCCCTGTAAATTTCTCCTCCATTCGGTTTAGTTGGCAATTTAGCCAATTTTGTTGGTTTGGCCAATAGAGAGCAGGCTCGCAAGGTGCATTGAACCCTTCATTTAAAGCCTTTATGACAGAATGACGTCATTCTGGCTTCAACTGTCCGGCTGGTGGTGTTTTAGCCCTTAAATTAGCTCTTTCAATTGTACTTCCCCATGTTGGTTAAATGGCAGCTTTAAAGACAGCGAATTATTAAAATTCATGTATGTATGTATGTATTTATTGTGGGTTTCTTTAATGTATGTATGTATATGTATATATGTTTGTATAGACCTACCCCATTAAGTATATGGTATATTCTTAATCAAAAAGATTTAATCTAACCAAGTTTATTTTATAATTTGTGTAAACTCAATTAATTATAAAATGTGTAAATTTGTTTCTGTTGTAAGAAGCTAATTAGAAAGTGGGTTTGAGTATTTACTGGTCGAATACTTCCAAGGAAAGCGCCTTTGCTTGTAATAGATTATTCTAGAAATTACCTTGCAAAGATGTTGAAGCTGCGCTACTTTAGTATTATATAAATAATAAGTTAAGATGTTTTTTATGCTCGCTCATGAAATGAAAAGAGTATATTGGTTAGTTCAATGTAAAAAATGGGAAAATAAGGAAGCTGTATGGGAAGAATATATGTCAAAAGCCTGATTTGGAGGTTTTGCGCTATTGAATTCAGAATAGTTAACCTTATATACATTTAACAAGGCTTATCAGTCATTGTAATATCTGCCTTCCCCATAATTTAAATCTAAACTTTTTCTACTCGACTATCTATTATCAACTATTTCTATTTATTGGTGTTCATCTTCAGGTAATTTGGCATTACAGCTGCTAAGCCTTAAGCCATATTTAGGAACTTTTCTGCAATTGAATTCGGAATGATTATCCTGATCAAGTGTTGAGAGTCTTAAAATTAACAGTAATTGATTTTCTTGCCTTCCCGATTAATAAAGTCTAAAATTTTGTCCTTTATATCATTTCAATTTTTGAATTTTTGAGATTTATCAACTATTCCTATCTATTCTTGTTCATCTTCAGGTAATTTATAATTAAAAAGGCATTAAAAATCAAAAATAAATTATCCGATGTCTAATATAATTATCCAATCACTAACCTCAAACTTGATTTGAAAGCTTTTGCGCTCTTGGACGCAGAATAATTATCCTGATCTCTATTAAAGATTTGGCGTATCTTCTTAAGTAATGCATTTCCTTCCTTCCCATTGACAAAACTTTCTCCTCGACATCAATGCTGAATTTTTGTGATTTATCTGCTATCCCTATCCGAAGTCTTATACAGTTGCCCAATCGATATATCGTAAGCCAGATTTGAAAGCTTTTGCGCTATTGGATTCAGAATAACTATCCTGATCTTTAGCAAATATTGAACGTAACGTAACCTACATAACCTGCCGTTCCTATAAATGAAGTCTTAATTTTGTTTTCCTACTTCCCAATTTCTATCAATGATAAATAATCTTTATATTTGCTTTATTTCCTCCCCAGGTATGTTTGAGAAGCGGCGTTTCCGCAATTTCCTGATCTACGTGCAGGACTTCAGAGAGGATGACCCAAAGACCTGGAAGGACTTTGATCCCACCAAGTCCAACATGCAGGGACTGTACGACAAGTTCGGTCTGGACAAGAACACGCAGGACTTCACGGGCCATGCCCTGGCACTGTTCCGCGACGATGAGTATTTGAATGAGCCGGCTGTCAATACCATACGACGAATCAAACTATATTCGGACTCTCTGGCGAGGTATGGCAAGTCGCCCTATCTATATCCGATGTACGGCTTGGGCGAGCTGCCACAGGGCTTTGCCCGTCTCTCGGCCATCTATGGCGGCACCTACATGCTGGACAAGCCCATCGATGAGATTGTCCTAGGCGAGGGCGGCAAGGTGGTGGGCGTGCGATCGGGTGAGGAGATCGCCAAGTGCAAGCAGGTGTACTGCGATCCCAGCTACGTGCCCGAAAAGGTGAGTGGGAGTCTTCTAAGGAAAGTCTCGAGTCTTATATTAATGCCTATCCTTGTAACAGGTGCGCAAGCGTGGCAAGGTCATCCGTTGCATTTGCATCTTGGATCATCCGGTGGCTAGCACTAAGGACGGCCTCTCCACTCAAATCATCATTCCACAAAAGCAAGTTGGTCGCAAATCGGACATTTATGTGTCGCTGGTCAGCTCCACTCATCAGGTGGCCGCCAAGGGCTGGTTTGTGGGCATGGTCTCCACCACGGTGGAGACTGAGAATCCGGAAGTGGAAATCAAGCCCGGCCTCGATCTGCTGGAGCCGATTGCACAAAAGTTTGTCACTATTTCGGATTACTTGGAGCCGATCGACGATGGGCTCGACTCACAGATCTTTATCTCTGAATCGTACGATGCCACCACGCATTTCGAGACCACTTGCTTGGATGTTCTAAACATCTTCAAGCGCGGCACCGGCGAGACGTTTGACTTCTCTAAAATTAAGCACGAGCTCGGCGATGAGGAACAGTAAATGGCAACGGTTCGGCTCTGTGGTGGATGGAAGGATGGATGGATGGGTGGAAGGGCGTTTCAAGCAGACACAAGGGTCAGGCTGTCAAGACCATCTTTCAGCTCGAACAACTGCAACCAGCGTCGCTCTGTGTCAATGACCCGACAGAAGAATAAAAATGAAAACAAACATCATAAACAAAAGCGATATAAATACCCAAAAGAAATATTTAAAAACAACAATTCAAAGAATTCAAAAACACAAAAAAAAAAAAAAACAACTGCGAAAAAGAAATTGTATTAAAACCGCAACATGTTTTTCCATCAGATCATAGGCGCATAATATTTCTGTGTGTATCGAAATTTTAGACATGTAATAAAAAAAAAAAACAAAAAAAAAAAAAAGATCAAAATTGCTTGCTTATCGCAATATTGGATACATATATATATATGCATAGAAAAATGAATACACTCACATTAAAATACGAAATATACAGCATATGGCGCATTATAGAAGATATAGCCTAATACATCTCGAGTCACATACATTGAGCCAATTATGTATTAGCCAAAATTGATTGTTGTGAAAAATATTGATATATACTTAAATGTATATCTATCCCTAGCTATCTATCTCTCTCTCTCACTCTTAGCAGACACTTTCCAAGCCCCCAAACCAACCAGATTTATCCAATATAGCGCCTGCTTTTTACACAAGTATATAAACAATGTTTTTGCCCCCAAAAAGATAATGTGCTACGCTCGATGTGCTTGCGAATCAGTTGTAAACGATAGATATGTATAACATCCAGTATATATACATATATATATATATATGTCTGTATATGTATATTGCTATCAATAGTTGCTTGGTTTTGTTTTGTGATTGAAGATTTGTGCACAAGAAACCATAAAGACCCAAACATACATATATATATATCGATATATATATAAATATTATAAACGATTCTATGTACACGCAAAATGCAACAAATAAAGTTTTGTAATCCAAAGCCAAGCTGAAAATTGAAAAGAAAATGAAAAGTAAAAAAAAACAAGCAAATCAAATTGCATTGTCGGAAAATGTAAACAAGTGAAATGATTATTTGAGCATCCCTATATATATATTTATATAGGCAGCGATACGAGAACAACAGGTCTACAAAACTATGGTATTCCGCATTTTCAGAATTTACATTTTTAATAAAAATAAAAAAAAAATTAAATAAATTCATCATGTTTTTGTATAGATGAAACACAGAAGCTAGAAGAAATATTTTCCCAGCAATATACTTGATATTGTACATATATAGTTATATATGATTTGTTTATTTGTGCTTAATATTTAAGTAAGGCTTAAAGTTCCCCATTCCTCTACTCTATAGAGAAAGTATATCTGTAAAATTTCGAAAGAGGTGTAGCTGGTCTTATATATATTCTAGCTCAGTTTTAATGGCTTCAGTATAGCATGGTGCAAATATTATTTCACTGATAACATAAAATCGCTTATTGCTTGATCTGGTAACCTAGAAATATATGCGAATTTCATGCCTTTGAGATAGTTTCTTGTTTGGTGAAACTTTTTAAAATTAAAACTTTAAAAGACTAAAATATTGGAGAACTATTTTTTCTTCAGTTCACTTTGTTGCAGCTTACGGTCTGTATACCTCATTAGCTCTAAACCTTAAGTATATTGGAGAACTATGAAAATTATAATTTTTAGTACTGTAAAAAGTGCATCTTCCTATCGTATAAAAAAAACTGACATGGTTCCCTATAATCCTGATGTAGTTTTTCTTCAGGTATTATAAAAATATTATCTTAGTTATATTGTAATACATGGACGAAAAAATTTTAATACTTTAAAAATTTAGGAGGCATGACGTTAACATTTATCATAACACTTTTTCTTCAGCATCGATAGACGAGTTAATCAAGTCATATTTGCCGTCTATTTTTACAACAATCTAGATCACTGTTCAAATTTGCTTGGTGTCATCGGAATATTTTGAATTTCTTTATATGTCAGTTAAGTTGTGTGTTTACTGTTTTATATAGTGTGACCAATTACGAGATATAGAACAATAATTGAACCTAACAAAAATCTTATTGAACCGTATTAGAAAAGTCGTTCAGCAACCTCAGGAGAATTCTTTAATTTAAACCCTATGGAATATTTTAACAGCTGGATAAAAAAAAGTGGGAAATACAAATTTTTAATTACTCATGTCTATGTATTTATCATATGCATTCTGTCGTATTAAATTTGGACTATCTTGCTCAAATGCTCTTTAGGCTATGGCTTTAAACCCAAGTATGTATGATACAAGAATGAAATCATTTATATTTGAAACCTTTTTGAGAACTTATGGACAAACTGACATGGCTAGAATGACTCAGTTGGTTGTTATGGTATCTGTCATGCCACCTTCTACCTGATACAAACATTTGAGCAGTAAGTTTTCCTGAAAGTCTATTTTCAATCGATTCAAGGTATAATAATTTGAAAAAATTACTATTTTTATTAAAAAAACAACTTTTTTTGCTATCTAATAGTATTTTATCTAATTATTATATATATAATTATTAATAATTAGAGAAAATATCTTTTACTATCTAATTGTTATATATTATTATTAATAATTAGATAATAATATTTGCTATCTATTTAATCTAATTATTATACCATAGATCAATTCTCATCTTTATAACTTCCAAAGCGTAATAGTGTTAACCCATAAAAGCGCATCTATAAAGACTTGTATATTTACTTAAAGCTCATGGCGACCCACTGCCTTATTACCTCCTGCTTAATATCCCGAAGGACAAAGTAACTCTACTCACCTATCGAAACGACATCCGGTTACCTGTCTGTCTGTCTGTGTGTGTATTTTTGTCGCTGACAGATTCCTTTAGAGCAGGCCAAGAAAATGTCGCTCTTATATTTTCGATTTCCGTTCTAGACGAGACGGGTCAATAAAGCGGGCTAACAAGCTTAAGCTGTTCAGACGAAATTCGTATGTTCATTGTTGCTATTGGGTTTCTATGAAAAATATATAAAAATAAGTTAGTCTGCGACTGTACATTACTTTAAGTCAGAAAAAAATGTAGATGGATAAATGATACATAGATAAATGGATTGTGAAAGTCAAATTGTTATATTTGTTTTGTCAGTATGGAAAATTTACGATAATACTTAAAAATCTTTTGAGCTCCCAGAGGAATCAGCATAAAGCTAATTTTGAGATAAATATTTAAGTTAAATATAGGCAAAAGCTGTTTAATACAAAGCTAACAAATCCTCAAACTCTGTGCCATTAGCCTCAGAGTAAACTCAATCTCTTTTATAGCATCTGAATGAATATGGATGAAGGAATATGGACTATAAGTTTCAGAATTGATTGTCGGACTGATGATAATACTGTTGATCTATAGTCGATCGCATCCCTAAAAGATATTTATAATTATGCTAAATATTCCCATTAAAAATAAATAAGAAGAAGGTGCAGCAGCAAGGAGCTACGGGAAGGGAGCCTAAATAACAAATTTCGTATGCTGATAGCTGATAGGGTGTATGATTCATTGCAGACATCGAAATATTGATTTTGATGAATATTAAGGAAACGAAATTAAATGCCATAAAAGTTTATATTGAACTTCCATGTTATTCAGTCATACTAATTTTGTTTAAGCTTCTGCCTTTTGTATTTGCCGAGATCAAGCCGTGAGTAGAAATGAGCAGAAGGTCTGAGAGACGTACATGGTTAGAGCAACTTCGCTCGCCGTCCTGATCAAGAATATATCTTTATATGCTATTTTTATAATGTATGCATAGTCACTTTCTGTGAATATACGATATTAAATCATCTATTGTCTTATATGAAGATCGAGTAAAGAAATCTTCAACATTTTTATACAGCAATATAAGCTAGACAAATCGATGCAATTCCTGTATTTCTATTTTCTGTGAGCATATATTATCTATAATCTGTATTAAATACATTTTCAAGATTTCAATGAGTTAGATTACCGTTATAATATAATATAGACGAATCGATAACAAAACCGTCATTCAGTCATCAGATTATTCATTGTAAAACGAACTAGTTTCCAGTTTAGTTGCATTGATAACCTTTGTGCAGAGTCCTTGGGCAATTGATTTGGATAAATGACGTTGAGCTTCATGATTGCAGACACTGCAGAGCACGTCCTTCAAATGGAACAAGTCTTTGACCACAGTCGCTCGTATACTCGTTCATTAAAAGCAAAAGGGGTATATTCGGTAAATAATAAAGTTTGTAATTATATTATATTATATTTTATTATATTATTAGATGTTCGTTTATATAGGTAGGTATATATATCATTGAATTGACATATTATAGATGATATATATTATAGAATATATAGCAAGCATTAACAACATTTTATAGATCAATCAAACTCAGAATATTAGTTGATGATGTTGTTTGGAATATCCTTTTTAATCATTTTCCCAGACGTTTTCATATCTTGGACGGATATTATGCAGTCAGTATCATTCCACAGCACTGTTTTAACTTGTTATGGATGCTTTTTGGTAACTGGGCAAATGCCAGTCAAAAAGTTTGGCGCCTAACGCAGCATGCAAGTCACATACACAAGGGAGTGAAAATTTGACTTGGTCGTCGTCGTCGTCATCGGCGCAGGGCTGCTGGGCATGCCTAAGCCTCATTGAGGTTCCCTTTCATGTCCTTGTTGCAGTTGCTTTGGTGCTTGTATTTGTATTTGTATGTGCCGTTGGTCAGCTAACGCTAACGAGCGAACGAGCGGACGGACCCGAGTGACGTGTGACGCAGCGGACTCGTAATAACAGCCAGCCGCAGGAGCGCGCCACAAGGATAAAATACTTTGAACAGCACAAGCACACTTACATACAAACAAACATACACTCATTCATATATGTATACGTACATATCTATGTATTTGTATGAAGTCCACAACAAACTTCTACAACCCACCCACACACACATATACATATATATATATATATATATATATACCAGCATGGTGTAAGTGTGCGTGGTATGCTCGACTTCAAAAATTATTTTTAGAATGACTTACGAATTTAGTAAAGTGAGAGAGAGAGAGAGAGAGAAAGAAGTTTTTTGCATTGCTGTTTAAGCACACTTCTGTATATACAATCATACAAATGAGAGAGCAGAGAGAATAAGCAAAAGCAAAAACATTAAGTGCCTATTTGATCGTATTAGGTTTGTGGCCAGTTCTCATTGCTCATTAAAGGAGTACAAGAATAAGGGAGCTAAGCAAATGTGAAGTTACAACGGGACCTGCCTGGCATATATACATACCTATGTATGTATACGTATGTTAGTTTAGTTTAGCTGTGATGAATTACTTACATACATTTGTGTAAATTATAATTTCATTAAATCTAACACTTGCTAATTTGATTTAATAAAGCTCGTATTTCATAAAGATTATTGTATTATTATAAACACGTAATTTTTAGTTCTAATGCCTTAAACTGAAAATAATAAGCTCATTTATTTTTTCAATAAATGCATTTATTTTATTAACTTAACTATAACCACTTACTTATATTATTAAAGCTAGGTTTTTTTGATTAAAAATAACAAAAAGATGCTATAATGCTTCCTAATAAAATTTAAAAAAATATATATGTATGTGTGTGTTACAAATAAACAATAATTAACTAACCACCCTTCTGAGCCACTTTGGCATAGACTCTCCACTGTATATGATATATGTATGTATGTATGTATGCATGTGTATTCATAAAAAAGAGCTTGAAAGAGCAGTGAGAGTAAGGAAAAACAAAAAGAAATGTGCAGCCATCTCGCTCGATCACATGCAGCTTATGGCTGCGTAATATCAAACCTCGTTGAGTATGTAAGAGAAGAAGAGAGCCGACCACATACAAAGTTGCAACGGGACATGTCACACAGTTGTGTTGTTGGTAAGTATATTTTTGTACATACATATGTATGGTTTGTGATTTGGATTTGTATGCGAGGTGGGCTTTGGCTTTGGCTGCGCCGTTGCTAAGTAGTTGGCGTCTGTTGACAAATTGAATATCTTGGCTCGTCGTCATTCTTAAGGCGTAATGTCATTAATTATAATTATAATTAAAGTATATGAGATATAGCGCATACGACACGTTGCCAGCCTGTGTATGTATGTGTGTCTGTGTGTGTGTGTGTGTGTGTGTGTCGCGACACTTGAAGCGGCAGCAACAGAAGCAGCAGCAGCTGCAACAACCATCAACTACTTGAGCCTGGCTGATGCCACGTTTTTGTTTACTGCTGTTGCAGCTGCCACAGCTGTTGCAGCCGCTGCTGCTGTTGCTGCTGTTTCCTCAGTTGCTGCCTCTGTTGCTGCTGCTGCTGCCTTTCAATTACTTGCACTTCTGTTGCAAGTAGTTGTTGCTGTTGCTGCTGTTGTTGTTGTTATTTGCTGTTGTTTGCATTTTCTTTTGCCCAAGAGCTTGTCAACAACTTCATTATCGCATGCGGCACTGTGCAACATCATCAACTCCCACTAGACAAGCAAATTTAAATCAATTAAGTAATCTTATTGCTGCCGCTGCCGCTGCTGCTGCTGCTCCTTTGCCTTTTGCCGTTCCTTTTAGACATCGCACACGCCCACACACATATACACACATACACACACTCTCAAACACACCCACACACGCTTTATGTGTCAAGCATTATAACTGTGGCAATTCGTTGCCATGTGTGTGTGTATGTGTGTGTGTGTGAGTGTTTGCCCTCTCGGCTGGCAAACTTTTGCTGTGTTGCATATTTCGTGCAGATTAATTAAATTGGTGGCATGCAGCTTGCCAGCAATGAGGCCGACTCCTGACAACGACGAGAATGTTTTAAGTATTGTTGCCAACTGACTTAAGAAATGAAAATTATGCTAAAGCCTCCATTCTTTACCTAATAAGCGAAGCACCGTTGTTCTAATGAATTTGCTAGTGATAATAGAAATTCTAATTGGCCAATTGGTAATTTCGTGTGCTTATAGGATTCTACTTGGAATTTATTTGTTTCGATTTGTGGGTACAAAGGAAAAGATTTAATATTGAAATTTGAGATATATTCAATTCGAGAATTAGATAATTTTTATTAGATCTTGAAAGTATTGTTGTTAACATATCACTGCTTTGAACATCTAATGTATTGTTTACATATTTTTAATTTACTTTCTTTTAATTGTCTGCCAGCTGACCAAAATATAGAAAAATATATATAAAATATAATGAATATAAAAATATAAATATACTATATTTGTATATGTCTTTCTTCTTTGTCCAATAAACAAGGCTCCGTTATTCTTATAAATATGAGATTCATAATCGGCACTCTAATTAGCGGATGAGTCATTTCTTATGTGGTTCCAATTGGGATTTCATTGGTATATTAAAAGTGAAGGATCTATAATTGAAATTTGTTATATATTCAATCTGAACTGAGAATTAGATAAATGTTATTAGATGTTGAAAGTACTGTTTTCATCTTTCTTATTAATTTATTGTTTTATTAGTTAAATTTATTTTCTTTTTAAAATATTTATTACCATTTTAATTTTCTGGCTGTTGGTTCATTGGAAAAATCGCAAATTAAAACTAGACAAATAAAAGAAAAACAATTTCATAATTTATTAGTTTTATGTTTTCAATTTATTTTCTTTTACTTATATCTATTTCGTATTTTATTGCTGCAAAATGACTTAAAAATGAAGACTTCTGACTTTGCCCTATAGGCAATTGGATCCCAATTGGAACTTAATTGTATTTGTTTTGTGTGTAAAAAGTATTATTATTGCATTATTAAAATTTGAGATACATTTAACATGAGCTGAGAATTATAGTATTTATCATATATAATTGGAATATAACTGTATTTGATTTGTGTGTAAAAAATAAAATACTAAATATGATTAAATAAAATATGATTAAATGATGTGAGAATTTGATCAATGTTATTAAATCAACAAAATATGGTATCATATCATAAAATCTACTTTTCTGTATATTTTTAAATACATTGTTAATATTTATTTCCTAATTTATTGTAAACTTCTTTATTGTGAATTATTAGATAATAATAATAATAATAACGCAATACTAAAATACTTAAAAAAATTTTTATATATGAGAGTTAAAATATACGAATATGTATGAATATAAGCGAATGAATTAAGTCTTCTACCAATTGGTATGCCTCAGGCTCGAAACTTAGCATTCATATTTTATCGTATTTAATGCTCTAGTTTTAGCTGCTAACAGCAAAAGAGAGTAACAACAGCGACTGCATTTCCCCTCCGCACGTTTACATTACAATTGCTGTTAGTTAACATGGACAGGCATGTAAAGCATGGGGAAGGACATGCAAGCGTTACGAACAGTGCTCGCTCTTTACTGTTACTGTTGCCAGCATAAGACGAAAGAGCTTCGCATGCACCTTAACAGGCTTAAACTGTGGCCTCACAATGTTAATTTAACAGAAGGCTGTGCTTAAGCAAAGTTCTCTTATGATGAGCGCAGACCTAAATATTAACAGGTTTAAAGTGCAAATGTAAAGAGTCTATGTGGAACTAATTGGATGTTAACATAGGCATAGGAATTAACAGTGCCAATTGCATGCGATAAATTTATTTTTAATGCAGTTGCTGTAGGAGTTTAATTGGATAGAGCTTTAAAAATCTGAATATATGATATTAACTGATATATGGGTTATTAAAATATTAAGAGTATAGCAAAACTTATTAAATATTAATGTATAGGTATATAAAATCGTTTAGTAATTATATATATGTTATCTACATACAAATTTTCACATTTTCTTTCATAAATACAAATCATATTCAATGAATATTGATATTTTTTCTTTCACATATCACATTTGTTTATAGAACATTTATTTCTTTCAATTCGGAGTTTTCGTTAAAGAGATATAAGCTTTTAAACTTTCAAAAATTAAAAAAAGAGAATCCCATTCAGTTGAAGAATACTTTTTGAACTAGAAAATGTATGAAGAAATTAAAGATTAAAAGCAATATTAATTATAATATTAAATTTTTTATTTACAAAATTTGTTAAAATTATTAGTTATGAATTTTTTCAGAAAACTCCTACAACTTTAGCTTCAACCCATTTTTGGTGAAGTCTTTTTAATAATAATAATAATAATATAATAATAATAAATAATAATGATAATAATTCTCAAAATAAATAACAGAGTTTTAGTTAAATGTGAGAAGCTAAAAACAACAGAGGGAGTCATTCCAATTGGAAATTGAGAAGGATCGTTAAGCACCATTTACATATTCCAATTGAAGTTAGTATTAAATCCTGTAAACCCAATAAATAACAGACATGAATTCAAATTGGAAAGTTTACATAACATGTTAAAGTCTGTTCAAATAGGAATTATGAGTTACAGCATTTTAAGCTAATAAGAATTTAGTTAAATAATTGAGTATATCAAGTTATTTCATTTTAAACACTATTATCAAGCATTTCATGTGAAATACGAAAGATGTTATTCATTTTAATTGCTGTCCGGTGTCGTTCGCACCACAATTATGACCCACAAAACCTTCTCAGCTGCCACAGTGGGTGAGGGTAAGGCGAATGCAACACAGGCGCCAATTGTCTCGCCTTTGGTGTTTGTTAGCAATTAAATATTTGCACTTCACGTCACAATTTCACAGCATTCAAGTGCCCGGGCTAAGCGCCTGCCTTTGGATGTGGCATAAAGCCCATTAACAGCAACTAACTTGGCCAACTTTACATGTTTTGGGTCGCAGCGAACAATGGCTTTGCTGAAGGATTTGTTGTTTGTTTTTTTTTTTTTTTTTTTGGCTTACAACCTGCGGATGAAAGTTCAGCTTAAGAGGAATCCTGTAGGCTTCTAATAAGCAGGAGTTATCCCGTTAGAACTTTCAGTGTTTGCTTGCTGTGATTCTTTCACTTTTCATCGAGTAAGTTTTCATTGCAGTTTTGATACTCGCTGACATAGTAAAAAGGGTTTATTGGATGTTGTTTGTGTTGCTCGTTTTTTGTCGAGCTGAATCTTAAGTATAGAGATTTTAAATATTGCATGTCTATTTATAGAATATATACTTACTACGGATGTTTTTATATCGTTTTCCGATGAACTTTCCATGGAAGTTGTGGGTTAGTTGAGTTATAAACAATTTCAAAACTATTTGAGGACTTTTGTCTACAAACGCCAAGGAAAGTAGAATACAATTTGGAGATTCGGCAGTTTAGTTGAAACAATTCGAAAAGACTGGTCTACAAAATTTTTTAATTAAATAGATTAGTACAACAATTCTTTAGCAAGTTGTATACTTGATGTTAATATTTGAGGGTTGGCAATAAATGAGGGAGATTATGTTAAATACTACAAACAAAAAAAAAATAAAATAAAAATATGATTAAAATTGTGTAATACAATTTATATAATTTATTTGAAGAAGTTTTTAAAGGCATATAAACCAAAATAAATGAATAAAAGAGTAAAAAGCTAATGTAATTAATATAATAATAAAATTTATAGATGTCAAATTTATATTTTTACGCTTAACTAAACTTTAAAGCTACTGATTTTTTGTTAAAAATATTTTGTAGTTTGAGACTCGAAAAGTTATGTATAACATATGTCGGCCTACATATGTCATTATATATATATATATAATATATATTCTGAATGTGCACTTTTGCCAGGTGAGTTTATGATCTAGAGTATTTTTGTAAGGTGACTGAGTGGAGTCCGTCTAAACTGATAGTTTTATGTATATTATCTGCAACTTCATCATAACACAACGAATTTATTATACATAACTGGAAACTGCTGAGAAGACTGAAGAACGTACAATGCTTTGTGTGTACTCGAGTCATAAACAGACAACTCAGCATTCACATAAAGTTCTCGAAAAAATCTTCAAGCACAGCCAAGGACACTTCAGTAGACTAGAAAGTCAGCAAAATGACTTGGCTGACTGAAGCGATGGCATCAATTATTATAATATAATAATGTGTATATTAATTTATTTAATATGAGGGGTTTTCACTAGACTTAGTAAATTACAAGAAAAAAATAGTAATTTTCTTAAATCTGTCAACTTTTATACAGATTTTCCGTTCAGATTATCCAAAATCAAAGTAAGCTTCTATCTTTGTTTTATCTTGTAGAGATAATTATTATTGAAATATGTATACATTTATCTCACTTCCTCCCTTTTTCCTTTCTCTCGCTTTCCATCTGTCTCTCCCTCTCTCTCATTCTCACTTTCTCTCGCAGTCTTCGCCTCTCATTCTTTATTTAACTCATTCTTACTCTCCTCACTACCTTTCTCTGTCAACTTTTATATTGATCTTTCTTTTAGATAGTCCTGAATTAAAGGAAACTACAATCTTTGTTTTTTTTTTTTTTTCATCAAAAGATAATACTAAATATCTTCCAATAGTAATTTTTTCCTCAAAAACGATCGATCTTATGGCATACAACAAAAATGTAGTAATTCTTGTTGCTAAATTGATTGAGATATTCACAATTGAATTTGAGTACGCTATCCTGATGCCTTATTTAATTAATCCCTTTTGGTAAGCTTATTTTAAAAATATTTTTAAAAAATATTAAATGAAATTATACGGAGTCAAATTTTATTTTATTTTAAGATAAATGGAATAAAGTTCAATAGAAAATAAATTTTATGACGTTAGCTCGAATAATATAGAAAATATTTAATATTACAGGATAACATGAAGGATAACTTTTATTGATTCCCATTAGGTCTTTAGATGACTTCAAATTTACCAGTTTTTAATCAGCAATAGCTCTACTAAAATTCATTTGATGTTATGTTCCAAATAAAGAGCAGCTTATGCATTCTGATATTTGTTTACAAATAAGTATATGGCACACATATGGATATATATACTTTTATCAGTCGATATTTATGATAGCAGCTGCAGCCATTTGAGTTTATAGCCATCTATTGTTGGCCCGCTTGGCAAGTCGGCAACTCGGCAAGTCGAATGGCATTTGAATTTGAGCAGCAAATAAATAAAGCTTTCACCTACTTGGGACTTGGACAATTTTCACTTCCGCTGTCGCTGCATTTAGCTCCAGACAAGCCTTTTTGTTCCCTCTTCCTCTTTTTCCTCTGCTGGCTGCTGCTGCCTTTTTTTCTATTTTGAGGCGGGTCTGGACGTGTCCGGCAACTGTTGCTTGGCGCAGGCCTTCGACTGAATTATGGACTTTATGTACTCTGCGACACTCAGTAAATTACCCGAAAGCGGGTCGTCTAAATAGGATGCTTAATTGCCGTGTCAAAGACAGAGATGGAGATGGAGACTGAAAGGGAGACTGAGATGGAGATGGAGATGGAGACAGAGTCGATGCCAGAGTTCTGATAATGGCAACTTTGTGTAAGAGAGAGAGGGAGAGAGAGAGAGAGGGAGAGAGAGAGAGGGAGAGAGAGAGAGAGAGAGGGAGGGAGAGTAAGGCTGCTGCTTCAAGGAGTCGCTGTTGGCTTTGACTTTTGGTTTGAGTTTTGTTTTTGTGCGACGCTGGCTGCAAATTTGTCACTGAAGCTTGAAATATTGTGACAAAATCGTTTCGCATCGCCTCGCTTGGATGGGCGCATAAACAAAGCTGAGATCGGAGCTCGCAGTCGCAGCTGTGTTTACCTTCGAATTTTGGTATTCAATAATATTTGGCTTGGGGTTTTCGTTTTGTTTATGTGTGGGTGTGTGTCTCTCTCTCTCTCCCTCTCTCTCTCTCCCTCTCTCTCTCTCCCTCTCTCTCTGTGTGCTGCTTGTCTACATGTCGTTTGCAAAAATATCAAATGCAAAACTCTGGTTGCACATGCCACGCCCACTCCACCCACCATGACCTAAAGCCGCCCCATGCCGCCGGCGAAGCACTTTCATATGCGATGGCAAAAATTCTGCGGCGTTAGCCCTTATCTGTGCTGCGACAGCCATATTTACCTGCCAGCCAAAAAATATATATAAGTATGTGTATTGGTGTGTGTGTTAGTGTGTGTGTGTTAGCTACTTGAGCTCAGCCAACTCAAATATCCTTGCATTCCTTTTTTTTTTTGTGCATTCGCAGCTATCGCCTGGCAGCCGCATTCAGGAGAGAAAGCTTAGATTTGGAACTGGAACTGCCTCAGGTGACTCCGGGAATGCGCTACAATGCAGGATATATGCATAGACAGACATCAATTAATTATATATTGATTATTCAGCAATAAGAATGGGAATAATATTCATGAGAAGAGTAGAGCTAAATTCTTTTTCTTGTTGAAATGTCATTCACATATCTCTCTTCCTTTGGGCTTCTCTGTCTCTCTCGCTTTCTATATCATTTGTCTCCTTTTTATTTCTCCCTCTCTATGTGTATCTCTCACATTGTCTTTCTAGCTCTTCCCTCTCTCGCTTTTTTTCGGGAATAAATAGAATAGCATAGAATTTTTAATATTATATTTGAATTTTCTTATATTTATTTTTTTTCTTATACGATATGTTGACTATATCACAGAATACTTGTAATTACATATATTTCTCATTGTAATACTCAGGAAGAGCATTCATTAGCATTAAGTTTGTCAAAAGATTTAAATTTTAGTTATCGACACATAAATAATAAATTTATAGATAAATAATACAATATTTGGAAGTTTATATTAATTTGTAATTTGTATATTGATATACAAAATTATATACATATATTATTAGAATTAAATATTATAATTGCGAAATTTCTCGTAATTTGGATATTAATATAAAATCTTATGTATTAAAAATTATAAATAGAGTTTTATATCAATACAAAAGTGAACAATTTCTAGATATTCCAAATAGTTTTGCTCATATTTCCCATATATTTGTAATACATTTCAATACATGACACTTCCCCAATGCCTTAGCCTCAGTTTCCGTCGTTATTCAAATCCAATCGAATCCTTCATAATCCTCCATCTTCCCCACAAGCAGAGCAAGCCTTTAAACTTAGCCTTGCTGTCGCCATCCCCACTCGATCTTCAATCTGCTAGTTGCCTCTAATTAGCACCTACGAGTGCTCTGACAACGCTCTCTGCGACATCCCGCTTTGTCGCTCTGCCTGCGAGCAAATAGTTCCTCCTGCTGCTCCTTCTCCACTGAATTTCTCTGTCTCTACTGCCTCCTCCTCCTCCTGCCACCTTTGCCAAATGCCACATTAGCTGCCCTTGTCTGCTCTGTGGCAGAGCATACTCCGTCCACGTTGTTCGGGTCCGGGGGTCTCTGCCCTGACCATTGTGTGTGTTTTTATGCGATTTGCTATTTTTTCCGGATTTTTGTTTGCCATTGTTGCCGCGCCGCTCTCCTTTCTCCTTTCTCCCTCCTTCGTTCCACTTCTCCTCCTCCAAAGCAACTGTTTCTCTTTTTTTTTTTGTGGCTCTCGCTCGTTGCGTATAAAACTGACGCCAAATTTCCTTGGCGTCAGCCAATGCACACACAAACACCAGCCCACACACTCACACACACACACACACAGACAACTCCCACACAAACACATTGATGCATTCTCTGTGTGGGCTGTTGTTGTTCTTTGACTCTTCGCTCTGGCTGTGTGTCATGTCTCTGATTTTTTTTCCTTACTTCGATTTTTTGGTTACGCCGAAAAATTAAAAAAAAAATGAAATAGTACAGGTATGTGTGTCTGTCTGTCTGTGTGTGTGCAGTTGTGTGCGCGTGTATCCGTGCAGTTTGTCAGTTTCGCATAGCAGCCGCCCATTTGACTCCACCTGAGTTTTATGCAACAAAAGTTTTGCCTTCGTGCATATTGGTAATTTATTGGCATAAAATGCCAGGCAACACGTAAATAATGCACACAAATTTGTTGCTTCCATGCTTGACTATACAAACACACACACACATACACATATATATATATATGTTTGTATATATACATTCATAAATATATATGTAATTGCTGATGCAAGTCGTTAAAGTTAGCAAAAATACTATTTTACTGTCGTATTCCAAACTTGAGTCAGCTTTCGTAAAGCTGCAAGCGGCAAAAGTCTTGATGTATATATATACAAATATATCTACATCAACACCTATTTGATATGTATATATATATGAGTACATACATATCGTATATATACATATATCTATGCATATACATATGTATAAATAGTTTGATGATAAAAGGTGTTATATTAATGAGTAAATATAAACGCTTAAAAGGCTACATAAAATTCTTTAAAATTCTTTACATATACTAATTCACATGAGTATATTGGTTTTCTGCAATGTCCGCCTTGCTGTCTATAGGACCGTCCGTCTGTTCGTATGAACGCAAAAAGCCGTTGAAGCTCGGATCTTGAAATTCTAAACTTATACTCATCTGACTCTCTCTCCCTCACTCTCTCCCTCACTCTCTCTCTCTCTCACACTTTCTTTCTCCCTCTCGTCTTATAAAGTGTTAAGATTTGCCCGATATACAATATAATATGATATAATACATATATTAATACTATAAAAGAAACTCTATTATATCTAATCCTGGAGACTTTACAATCGAATTCCAAAAATATATAATATGTATATCAACGATCATTGGGGCGAATCGAAAAGCAGTTCGATAGTAGTCTGATAGTAGTCCGATAGTAGCCCGATAGTAGTCCGATAGTAGTCCGATAGTAGCCCGATAGTAGTCCGATAGTAGCCCGATAGTAGTCCGATAGTAGTTTGATATTATTCTGATAGTTCAGTAGTAATCCAATAACAACCAGATAGCTACCTGATAGTAGTCCGATAGCAGTCTGAAAGGATCCCATTGTCTGATGGTGGTCCAAGAGTTCAAAAGTAGTCAGATAGTAGTCTGATTGCAGTCTAATAGTAGTCCGATAGCACTTGGAGAGCACTTTGTTAGTAGTCCGATAGTTTTGAGATATTTCAATAGCAATCGAATAGTAGTAATTGTATAAAGAACATTTTCTGATATTTTACTTCTTAGCTTTGTCGATTACTATATACTATACTGAAATACATATGTATTTACATACATATCATATGTACATATATATTTATTTCTAAAGTTAAAAAAAGTATTCGTATTGTGGTAGCTGGCACCTCAGCATAAAATTCATTTCCGCCATATTTGTGCGTCGTTCAAGTGTCAAAGGGCGTGGGAGGATGGGAGGGAGGGGCTGTGAGACGTGAAAGTGCTTTTTACTTGTCGCCACAACGAATCGACATGCCCTATCCGTATGTGTTCAGCCAAGCAGCCAAGGAGCCATCCTGCCATCCTGCCATCCAGCTATACAGCCATCCTGTTCATCCTGTTCGACCCATGGAACTCCATTGCAGGCAGCCACAGACTTTTCACATCCATTTCCACATGTGGAAGCTCAATATTTCCGTTAAATGCGCGATATGTTGTTCGTCCGACGATTTCCTCCGCTGTTGACACTCGACCCAATGTTATTTTCATACTCTGTTTACAAAACGAGCAAAGTATATTGAGTGTGTCTCGTTCTCTCTCTCTCTCTCTCTTTCTCTGCATCTGTCTGTATGTATAAAGTTTTTTTTGTTGATCATAAGGACTTTTATTGGTCAAGCCCTATATTTAAAAGAACAAAAAGTTTATATATCCGAGAGCTTAAGTGTCAGGATAACAAATTTTTACAAATATATGAAATATAGTCATAATCCATCATCATTCAACTGTTCAGCGAACAGTATTGTGCAGTCGTTAACATCCACTAGTTTTCTTACCTTCAGGCCTCAGAATTCTTTAACAATTAATTAGTATAAATTCGTTACATTTGTATTTTTTTTTACCATAAAACATTTCTGATTATAATATTAAATTTCTTAAAATATTAAATTTTGCTGCCTTAAATTGAACTATTCAAAACTACTCCTTCACTAAGTAAGACGAGTATATTAGCTTAGTACAATATGCAATGTTGGACGTCCATCTGTGTGCATATAAGAGAAAGGGAACTAGAATTATTTTTTGGCATAATTTTCAAATGGCTTTATTGTCTGCCTTTGGCAACTAAGCAACTTTTATACTTATAAGCAAAAAAAGGACATAATAATTTTAATGATACCAAAGTTTATACTTTTGAGCAGTCTCATGCTAAATTAAAGTGGGTATTCAATTTTTAGAATACGCTCCCTGGGGCTCGAGGAATCGGCAATTATTAAATCTATTACAGCATACTCGCAATATTTTGAAACTGGAGACTATAGAGTAAAGATTTTCCTATACAGTGTTCAATAGTAATTTTATTTCAATTTGACCGATAGATATTCCAATTTGAAATATATGTTCTTTAGGTCAGTCTCACAGATCAGATCAGTGAGCCAATATTGACATTCTTATTGATTTTACAGTTCTTCAAAGTCTCCCATAGATATAAATTATTTACAGGATGTGAAGAAGTATTATACAGTCAGTTCGGCTCGTCTGTAATATTTTAGTGTTTGTCCTTATTATAAACTGCCGTTATCTTAATATCTTAACCATTGCCTTAATACGTAACTTTGATTAAGAACTAGGCATGAGTGCACAAATCAAGAATGAACTGGGCCACGAGAAGGTGGAAAGTAGATGGAAAAACGAAAAACTAAGAGTGCTAGACAATGTCTGGCAAATTCAAGTGAAGCGAAGAATTTTACATTCTTTGAATGACATATAGATATATATACATATAAATACTCTGATTTAGTGACCTAAAAACAAGACACAACATTTTTGTAATCGGACAAATGGCTGAAGGTGCCTCAAAGATTGCTGAACCAGAGAAATGAGATGCAAATGAATGTGGCCTCGATTCAAAAAAATTCAGCTTAAGTATGATTCATATTTTATTTCTAAGAAATATGAAAAGAAAAATAATTTATCTGTTTACATTATAAATGGTATTCTTCAATCAAATTTATATTTGTATACAAAAATTGTATACCATATAATATATATATAATATATATCAATATGTTTTGAAAAAAAAAAAAATATTTTTAAAGATGTGAAAATAAAAATGGTTTAATCACAATTCCAGCTGAAAAGTCAAGTACGAATTGGTTTTTATAGGGCTAAATCATACTTAAGTGTAATTAAGTAATTAACTAACTAATAAATAGATTTATATTTATGTATAATTATATATATTTATATGTTTTTGAAATACATAATAAATACATGTTCCATAGAAAAGCTTTGACTTTTTTTTTACATATAGACTTTTTTTAATGTAGGTTAATTAGTTTCGAAAATGTCCTCCTTGATCAGGCGATCGTTAAACAATCCGTCGCTTAGGAAAATTATTCAATGTATGTTATTCGCTCGCCATACACAAATTGTTTTTCCCCTAAATGGGTATCTCTTTCAGTGTGTGCGTGTGTGTGTGTGTGTGTGTGTTAGTACATGGTGTATCTATGACTAAACCTATAAATAATTAGCCAGCTGCCGGCACAATCAACAGAGCAGCCCATTTGCATGCGCTAAAAAGCAGGACACACAAGAGCATTGCCTAGTTAATGGCGCTCGAACGAGAAGCGCGTTTGCAGCGGCGGCGAGGCGGTGTCAAGGGGCGGGGCTATCAGAATCGAAATTGTTTTAATTGAAATGGAAAACGCGTAAATTTAAGTAGTATGCGTGTGCATGTGTGTTCGCGTGTGTGCCTGTGTGTGTGTGTGTGTGTGTGTGTGTGTATGAGTTTTTCTATTTGCATTCAATTTCACTGTGCAACAAAACCCAAATTGCAATGGACACTAAAACGGACAGAGCCAAAGGGTTTTGTGCCACTGCGTGTGCAACAACAACAAGAGAGATAAGTGTGAGAGTGTCGAGAGTCGAGTGTGCCTGACTTGGAGATACCCTGGATTGTGGTGAAGCTAGAAAGATTCTAGCCCTGGCTGATATAAAGCATCTAGAAGAGTCTATAGAAACTAGTCCATGTAATTTAAATTCAATTCATCTAAATTCATCTATACGAACATCAGCCATCGAGCAACGAACCAAAATGTCATAAGAAAACGGACAACTAATGGACAGATTATTTAAATATTTAGGCATAACATTTTCTATATATACCGAAGAACAGATGTCTATTCTCTGCTTTAAATTTAGTTGATTTTTTTTGAGAAACGAGTTGCTTTTTTACAAGAAAATAAAGTGCTAAATATTAAATTTACTCGCTCTTCATCCTCAATTTATCATGAAAAGGAAATAAAAGACTATAAAAAATTGTGAAATTAACTTAAAGATCTACATGAAAGGATTAATAGAAATTCCGATATTTAAGATCTCAGTTTATCCTATCCGAGAAACTCATTCATATATACGGATATGCGGACTTACAGCGAAAAATAATCGGAGATCGAGCATCAGACATGGGATATCTGACATAGTTGATTAGACATCCTACATCGGACATCGAACATTGGATTTTTACATCGAAAATCATACATTGGACATCCGAGATGGGCCATCGGACTTCGAACATCGGAGTCGAAGATCAAACAACATTCCTTGGACATCGTTCATCGGACATCACGCATCACGCATCAGACTCCGGACATAAGAAATGGAACATTATACATGGACATCCAACATCAGAAACTGGTCATTGGTCATAGGATATCTTCTATCGGACTTCGAACTTGGATTTCAAACTTCATACATTGGTCATCGTACATTGGACATTGGACATTGGACATCGGACACCGGACATCGGAGTCGAACATCGGTCATCAGACATTACACATGAAACCTCCATACCGACAAGAGTAAATCAATTTAACTGCTTGTGCCCTGCCTTTGTCTCTTAATAACAATAATAAATATAATACCAATAATAATCATAATAATAATAATAATAATAATAAAAATAATATAGACCGACAGACAAGACTAAATCAACTTTACTACTTACGACTTGCTTTTGTCTCTTGAATACATTTAACTAAGAACATTATACTAATAAAACAACAAGCACATTGAACATCGTACATCGTATAGACAAGGCTAATCCAACTATAATGCTTCCGCGACGACTTACATTTTCTTGTTACATACATTTAAATAAGAGCATAATACCCTGAGTTCGCATATTCAACGGGCTTAGGGTATCAACGGAAGAAGAAGAAGATGAAGTAGGGGCGTGCAGGGTTATGGGCAGCAGGGACAACGAGCAAAGTGTTTATTAACTTTGGCTGTTTGATCCACTTTGCATGCCAGGTCCTTGCTATTTCTGTTGTTGTTGTTGTTGCCTCTGTCTGTTAAAGGATGTTTGCCATCTGCTGATGCTCTGTGGCCAGCCAGCATCAGCAAAAATAGCAGATGAACAGCAACAGAAAGAGAGGGTGAGAAAGAGGGAGAGTGTAAAGAGAGAGAGAGAGAGTACGTGCGAGCCAGCACAGAAAAGATAATTCAAATGTAATTTACAAAAGCACTCGTTTGATTTGTTACTTGTGCAGACGGTTTTCGCTCCGCAGCTGCATCAATGCATCTGTGCATGTTGGATGCTGGCCGGGATTAGGGGCTCGGCCCCTTAAACTAGTTGCACTGCCCAGTTGCGAGTGGCAAGTGAAAAGCCAGCCACCAACAGTACATAAACAAAAAACTAAAAGAAAAAAACTAATAAAAAAGTAGCTTAAATTGAAACTAAGCTCGAAGATAGACCAAATCACACAATGGCGCCAAAATATAAAAAAAGGAATAATATGAACTGCTCTGTGTTCGCCTCTTTTATTTGTGCACATAATTATTTGCTAATTAGATTTACATAGCGAGCTAATTAAGGCCGCAAAAACAAAATATGTTTATGCCACATTCAAGCTGAAGCGAGCTTGGGGGCCTCGCTTTAATCGCCGGCAGATTAAACAAATCCATTGGGGCATAACAAAATTCAGAAGACATCTAACTTGTCTAAGCCCTTTGCCGACATGCGACACGTACAATAAATTAACTTAATTAGTCGCATTAGATTCGTGAAACAAAGCCAAAACACTGACAAAATAAAGCCAGATTTGGTGACCATTAGTCGACTTTCGTTTCAGTTAGAGGCAAACTTATGGCCATGGAAATCTTACTTTATTTGGCATTTATATAGCCCAAGTTTTCTATACTCAATTAATATGTGAAAGGAGCATATTAGCTTTATAGCAAAACACAATGTTCTATCTACCAGCCATATGAGACCAACCCTTTTCCCTTTTCGAGTGTCTCTCAGTCTATTTAATCGGCTAAGCTGAAGATAAAATTTGGAATATATATTTAAGAATGTAAGCGTAGCAAATCGGGTATAATTAATAATATATAATACTATTTAACCTAGTGGCAACAATTATATTATACTTCTTTAAAAATCTAATCAAAAACTAAAAATAAAAAATCGTTTTTGTAATTTCTCAGCCTGAATTATTTTTGGTGCCAATTCTACGAAGATTTAATGTATAGTTCTTCCGAGTCCATAAACTATATATACAATATACTTGATCAATTGTAACAACAGCTAACAAAAGTCGATCATGAAGTGTTGATCTGCGTTCCGTAGCCAATCTAACTTAAAATCTTTATATACACTTAGTTCCTCCGGCAAAACGCTTAGATCAGTTTCAATTCAATAATTGCTAACTTTAAATCTTTTCCACACGTCTACTACAATTGATAAAAGACTTATATTATTTAGATTTATCCCCTACATTCTATGAGCTAGAGTCACAATATTATTAAAGTATACACATATTATTATACCATAAAACCACTCTTATCCCAATTTGGTAGGGCCTTCGTAGATGTCCTAATACATAACAAGTGTGGTGTGTATTTTCTGTACTTTAATATAAGCTAGAGGGTTTATGGTAAGTGATACAGGGTGTATCATAAAAGAAACCCTTTAGACCACAGCACTCTTTTATCAGCTTTTCCGATTATAATATACCTATATTTGCAAAGCATGAAAAAACATTTTAAAAAGCACAGGAAAAAATGTTATATATCCAAGTACTAGCTTAATTTCAAACAAGTAAAAGCGCTTCAGTAAAGAGTGCTCAATTAAAAGATAATCTGAACTCATCTCTTAACTAATAGTAAGGGACAATTATTTTGATGACTATAATGTATATTTGAGTTTTCTACCTATTTGATGATTTGATGTTCCAAGGGCGGACTCGAATTAATTTTACGAACATTTATTTTTTATCAGGACAGGCTACTATACATATAAAAGAAGCTTTGAACTATGGGATTATTAGCACTTCGCAGGGTTCAGGGCATATCTAAGTTGAGTTGTTGTTCCTTATCAATAATCACAGTTATCAATAATAAATACATTATTATTTAAGTAATTTAAATGCAAATAATTTTGATCATATTTCTTACAATTATTAGCAATAATATTATTATAACTAATATCAACATTATTTACAGATTCATTTAAATATTCCTGCTTCAATATGTCTATTGTATACAGCATTATATTTATAGGTATATTTGTAGGTTTCATAATTTTATAATTACCACAATTGTAATGATTTCATTAATAATAATGGCATTAATAATTATAAAAATCATTAATAATAATAATGGCATATGCTATTAAAAATAAATATCATGATCATAACATAATGATCACTATCATAATTATTATTAGCTTAGTGATGGATGATTAGCCCAATTAATTATTATTAGTATGATAAACATTTTCTTTAATTTATAAAATAATCATTACAATTTGTACTTTAGTTTATTTCACTTTACTTAATATTATTACAGTACTTGTACTGAAGAAGAAGAGCTTAGCCTAACACCTTTGATTAGCACGAGATCAGCTATACGACTGAAGAACCCCTGGAACAGGCTTCCCTTTTATATACGAGGCGAAATTCCCACTCAAATGGGAGCTCAACTCATGAGGCTCAAGACTCAAGAGTCTTTCTCTGTTAGTTTTTGGCACTCGATTATTAAATGTCGAATGAGAGCATTCCCTGATGATGCCAGCATTGTGGCTGCTTCACACTGAGAGTCACCTAGGCTGCTCTTCGGCTTATTATTATTATTGTATTGGAGTGAGTTCTTAGTGAGCTTTGATGTTAAATGTGTAATTGGAAAGACAGGTGACAAAGAGACATAATTGATTTTATAGTAATAAATGTGTTATATAGTAATAAGTAATTATTATTAATGAAACATTTGAATTTGGATTTGTAAGAATGGGAATGTCCCTCTCCCTGTGCTTATTCTACTTATGTTCGTTTACTGCAGCAAATGAAGAATAAAGGCATTGTTTTTAAGTCCACTGGCATATAGCAAGAGATTGGGTGTATTAAACATCATCAATTGTGTTGTTAAGATATCAAATTTGAATGGCATTGATTCAATGCATAACAATACAAATACATAATACAAAATAAATAAAATAAATTAATAAAACAGAGACTTAATGTAAACCAAAAGCTAAAAGTTTTAATTTATATTGGGAAGATAAAAGTTGTAATTTATATTGAGCCATAGCACAGGACAATTATATACATTATTTAATTTATTCTTAACTATTCAAAGCTTTTATATGTAATAGAAAGTATGTCTTCGTAGAGTTTTTAGCTTTAAAAGGGCTGAAACTAAATCTCTTAAATGAAACCAACTCCTAATTATAGAGAAATTAGAAATGGCTTTCGTAACGAAAATTGTATCTTCTATAAAGGGCTATAAACGGACCTACGTAAATTATTTGCCATGATCTCTTCTATATGTTATAGACTTTTGTACACAAATATTAATGACCGAATAGATATTTTCAAGGAGTTCAGCATACCCAAAAAAGAAAGGATCTACAATAATAAAGATAATATTACACCTTAAATTGATGATCAACAATCATATATAACTTCAAATATTATTCATTGCAAATACCACTTGAAGCGAATGCTTATTTTATCGCTTTACGCGAATGCATGAATGAATTTTTCAAAGGCGAAGCCGGGCAGGACAAAGTCACACAAATGAGACAACACCTGGCCACGTGAAACAGTGGGGCAAGGAGCATTATCCTGCACGGAGAACGAATCCAATTGGGGGGGAAACAAAGAGGAAGGCTGCCAATGTGAAGTGGTGTAAGCCTGGCAAGAACTTTGCCTTACATTGGCGTGCCGTTTGACTAACTGACTAACAGACTAAGTGACTTGACTGACTGACTGACATTTGAATTACCAGAAGAGCTTGAAATGCCAAGCAGGAGAGCGCAGCAGTCGGAGGAGGAGGAGGAGGAGGAGGAGGGAGCGGCAGATGATGTTGAGCGGTAAGTCGGCAGGCAGCTCAACCAAACGAACTCTCAACACAAACTCAACAAAATGACACGACTTGAATTGGCTGCCAAGCGTGAACGCATACAAGTTGGAGTTGGTCGAGCCAGGACTTGGCCGAGAGAGAGACAGAGAGAGAGAGAGAGGGAGAGAGAGTGGAAAAAATAAAAAAATTACCAGCTGCAACAAGGCCGAAAGGGACAGGCAGGGGAGTAGAAAGTTGAAGTTCTTTTGCAGTTGCCTATTTACTTGGTCGAAACTAAGTGAAAAGTCTTGCAGCGAACTTTGAGAAGCCTCCAATCAAATTGCATCAAACAAGGCATAATTTATGTGCCACATTGGCCCCAAAAGCACGCTTTAAACTGCAACAGATTGAATCCAGAATCAAAGTAACATCCAAAACAGGAATGCAAAAAAAAAAACAAAAAAAAAACAAAAAAGGCATTAAAAACAATGCTCCAACTCCAGTTTGTGGACTCGCCTCGACAATTTGGCGACAATGTCCTGGCCAAGGACTGGGGGCAGTCGGCAGCAACTGCTGTGGGGATCCCATCGCCGGCAGGGTTGGTAATTGCAGATTTATGACCAAAAACATGTGGATAACTGTAGTTCACATGACAAAAAAAAGGTAGGGAAATTTAGCAAGTCGAGCAGTTTTTGCTTTACAGCTTGAAATATGCTTTAATAGCTAAAATAGCAGAAATAAAAAACGATTTAGATAGGCAAATAGTTGAGTTACGGAGTCAATAGTTACTATACATATATATTACTATACCGATTTTACAGGGTCCCCGAAAAATGAAAGAGTCATTTAAGATTTTTATACAAACATAAAATTCCGACATGTTTAAAATGTAGAGAGTAATTTTATTTATATTTTACATTCAGACAATAAAATTTGTATGAAAGATATAAGTTTGTATTTAAATCGAAAAAAGATGGGAATGGACGTGAGAAAGGGGCTCCCAAATGGATGGTTGCCTAGGGCTACGTTGAGGGCTCATGCGGCCCTGATCATCATAAAATATATTTATTAGATCTTAAGCGTAGTTCAAGTTGGCATTATACAATTAAGTATTACTGCTAAAATTAGATATCTCGGCTATATTTTTGTTCAAATGAGACGTTTTAGCATTGACATCTACTCGTCGTTATATATCTATTGCATTTCTGATCAATTGATAGTAAGTGACTTACAGATTAACATTATCTATCATACTGAGAAGCTCATAAAAGCAGCAAAAATCATATTGTTATGGTAAAGCCCATGCAGACTTATAATTTGTGCCCTTTTTACCGCCGGATTGGATACGTCGTATACATGCTTCAGTCTAAAAAAGTTTTTACTTTGTCAACACTTAGATTCAATGAACCTGCTATCCCAACCAACTGTTAATTGGCGTGAGGTTTCAGAGAACCTTCTTAGTGGGATACAATAATAGAATAAGAATAAGAACAATACAATATAAAAATAAATTTTAATATTAATAAATTTAGATTTTAGTTCGTTTTTTTTTCCAAAATGGTATGCAACTACGGAATTGGCTAGATGGAGACAGTTTGTCCTGCGAGTCAGAAATATAGATATATACATTTATATGTCCGATACATTTTTACACATTCTATATCTGTCCGATATACCTGACTACAACCATTTGACCTATGCGAACATTGCGATTGACACTTGAACTATGACAAATTGTCCTGTCAAAGGTTAAACAGTAAATTGAGAATATGGGAAGCCAACGCTTTGCTGTTGACATACATATAACAATATTCTCTATTTTCTTCTATGACACATGCTAACAAAACAAGTATCCTCTATACATGATTTTCTCGTCATATTTTACTCTTAGAGTCTGACTGTCCCTGACTCCTGTGTAAAGTTGTTTAAAGGAATATGATTTTATTTCAAAACTTTTGTCCGCAAGCTGGCCCACTTTGAGCTAACTTAGCACCTCGCATACATTTGTGGGCTCGATGCATAATTCTGCTCGGCTGAATGTGCCCACAATTTGCCCCAGCACAATGTCCACTGTCAGGGGTCACGACCCGCAGCAGCCCACAAACTGGAGCGCCAACGAGGTCGGACTGCAGTTGCAATTACGTGCCGTTTAGTTACCATAGAGCATTATGGTCACAACATGTTGATCGGGCTGCGTTGCTCGCACCTAACGCCGGTTATAAATTAAGCTAGAGCGTTAGATGAATGGTTGGCCGGGGCCCGTGTTGGGTTATCTATAGCTCTGTGGGGACATTGGGCTGTTTTTAATTAAGAATTCCGCAGAAAAGTTACGTCGCGCCGAGCTATTGCTCTTTCAATTCCGACGAATGCAAATCCAAATACAAATACAAACACAAATAGAAATACACATTCAAATACAAATACAAATCAATCTGCATATTGAAAATGGCGAAACTATCAGAAATATGCACATAACTTGCTCCTCTGCTGGCTAGTGGAATAAGCAGAATAAGAGACGTCTCCTTGAGTCGTTTCTTTGGTCGGCTGCTGCTGCTGCAGCACAAAGCAAAAACTTTGCCCAGGCCCAGGATACTGGACTATTTTTTTTTTTATTATTTATTTATTTGCTGGCTGCTTGCATGTGATGGCAAATTGAAAAACTAATTTTCGAGCAACAAAAGCAATGCAGACGCTGTGCCCAAAAAAAAAAAAAAACATGGTTTGCATAAAATTTCCATAATACAATTTCGATAATTTCACAAGTCACAAAAACTGCAGTTGCCTCGATGCAGCTGACAGAGAGGGAAATTCGGTGCAAAAACTCCCAGCTCTCAACGCCCAGTTCCCAGCTCCTACGTCCTACGTCCTAGCCCATGACAGCCCATCAAATTTGGTTAACGTTGACATTCCCCCTCAGTTTTTTGCTCCGAGTACAGGTTGAAACAAGGTGTGAACGACATTGAGGCTTCGGCTTGGCAGGCAACACAGCACGGCTGACGTCATCAATCAATGAAGGTTGTTCAAGTTCCGTTCAAGATCAAGATTAGTTAAATGTTATGCGCGACGCTAATAGAAATAAGCTGAAAGGTCAAGCCGAAACAATCTCGGTTTCCCTTTCCACAGACACACTCCAAACATAGCCGAAAGATTAAGAGACGCCTCAAGTGCTTGGGCAAGAAGAAGAAATGGAAATACTAGAAGAAGAAGAAGAAGGCGAAGACGCGAAAACTTGAACTTATGCACGTTCCGACAGCACTGTCAGCTATTTTTCTTTAAACTTTTTTCCACATGCCAACTTTGCTCTTAGCTTTGTTTTTCCTTCCTGACAAATGACAAATGATGTCGGCACATCCTTTTTCCAAGTCGGCAATTCGACAGGATGTTTGTGTGGAGGCAAACGACATTTGGGCGTGATATGTTGTCCTTAAAGTTTCCAAATCATGGTTACATATATTCAAAACTTATGCTCATTTCAAAAATGATGATCACAACTTTTATGCGTTCAGGTAAAATACTAAAATCAAATGCTTAAAGGCGAAGCAAATATTTTATAACTAACATTTAATTGCATTAATCAGTTCTACTTTTAAGTATTTGATGATGTTGGGAGACATTATAAAAAAATATAATTTTCGATATTCTATAAAATATATTATTTCTCATATATTGTATCCCTCAAAGCCGCGCTTCTCATATGCTCATTGTATTTCAGTTGTAAACTACATGTTGTTATTTAACAAATTTGTAAAAATTTGTAATACAAATATTTTAACCAAATACATAACAGAACAAATATTTTTTCTATTTTTCGATCTTACATATATCGATAGAAGAAATATGACTTTGATTGATGTTAACCTAAGCTTTTACTCGTTTACAGTTTAAAGCTATTCGAATTAGCCACAGAACGAATGTTCTTTTTATTATATTTAAGCACCTGCAAAATAGGATAGGTTTTGGTTGTTTTTTGTTATTTTGTATTACATTTCAAATTGTAATAAAACTAAGAAATATATTATTAATATCAATGAATCGGGCTTTATTGGACAGCAAAAATTTAACCTTTTAATAAAGATTTCTTTGTTATGATAATAATTTCAACATATGGAAACTCTTTTTATTGAATTGGTATACATAGTAATGAAATGTCAACATTATATACATATGTACAATTTATATAAAATAACAAAATAAAGTATAATAGTATATAAATCTACCTTCACAAAAATATATAGTATAATATATAAATTTACTATCATTGTAGTTGTAACAAACCAGATAAATCTGTATCTTTTTTTATAAACTTTAAATTTCACAGGTGAGTTATTGTTGACTTCTTCATTTATTAATACCAGCAAATACTAATAGTTTGTTAATTTTCTATCATTTGAACAGTTTACTGCAATTTTCAAATTTGCTTTCTGTTGAAACTAGCTTTCAAGCTAATAATATTAAAATACTCAACGAAGAATAAATATTTGTATTTATTTATATTTATTTCAAATAAAAATTCAACAGAGTAATTCTTTATTTATTCACGGAAGCTTTTTAGCTTCTATATATATTTGAATAACAGGCGAGTTGACATTTCTCATAGGCAAATATATTTATATGTACATATATCTATCTATATTTAAGCACTTAAAGAGCTTTTAGCTTATTGGATGACGATATGGCATGTGTTGGACTAATCTGAAATGGCATTTGCATACGATTAGCTTTCGGCAGCAAATCGAGATAGTAGTTTATGCCGTAGAATCTGAAATGCAATTTGCCAACCAAAACGTCGCTCGCACTCTGATTCCATATGAAAGTCATTTCGATTGCTGACTTCGTATCTGTGTGTCTGCTCTGTGAGATTATTATTACTTTGTGTGTGAGTTTGTGTGAATGTGAATGTGTATGAGAGTGTACCTATGTGTGTGAGTCTAGTGTAGTGCAAGCATACATAAGTCATAAATAAATTTTGCATAAATCTCACTTTTAAGATATCAATTAAAACAAGTTACAAAACTGCAAATAGAAAATGTGGGGGTGCAAAATTCGTTTTATTTTCATTTCAAGTTTAGAACTAGTTCCAGTTCCAGCTGTCGAGAACAATTTCTTAAATGTTTAAGATTCAATTTTTAAGTCTGGAACTAGTTTCAGTTCCAGTTCATCAACTCTAAATACTTTTGAGTATTGTCAAAAGAACTTCAACGTATCATAAAATAATCAATAATGAACGAATAAGAACTAAGAGTACGGGATCATTTGAGCTATTTTTATTACTTTTTGATAGTCCAATATCAATTTAAACAAGTAATAAAATTACAGTCGAGCACAACCGACTGCATAATACTCATTCAAGGTTCGAAAATAATTCAGTTTTAATAAAAAATAAAAAATTTAATATAATTAATAAGTGCTTCATAAAGTAAGGATGAGTATATGTTCAAATTTCAATAGACTGTCATAAAATTAGACGGGTTGACAGATTGACAGACGAATATTGCAGAAAGCCAATATTCAGTTTTCACTTAATCAAATAATATAATTAGTTAAGCTTGCAAATATCAAATTTCTTATCGCCAAGAGACGAATACTGCGCTGGACTAAAATTTTTTGAATGTATATACATATGTACATAGCAACAATATAAATATCTTCTGACCCTGCATTACAATCATTTGCTGAAAGCCAATATACCTAATTTAAACGTGTGAGATCTTAAATCAAATATTTCAAGACAACGAATAGAGAGCAAAAAGAGAGGCAATAGAAAGAGCGATAACAACGCTGAATGGGTATTATATGACTTGAGTGATAGTAGAATTAAATACAATAGACACTGAGTGATTTCAAAAGTTCATTTCGGCTCAACTTTGACCAGAGTTTGATAAGCAAATGAATTTAAAATGAAATTAAGTTGATTGAATTGTTTACCGCTTGTATACAAATTTAGTTTACAATTATTTAATGAGAGAGCAGTATCAAAATTGCTGTCTTAGCATTGGAAATGTATATAATTAAAAGGCTATTTGTAATTGCATTGATATCCCTGCCTGGGGTCTTAAGTGAGAGAGCTGTAAGTAACCAATTGACAGAGTGTGTGTTGTAGTATGTCTCATTTAATAATATATACACGACACTCAATACTCTAAAATGTACACATAGTGACACTTTGTCGCTATGTAAATATACAATCAAATATATACAATAATGTAAACATAAATGCACTTGAGATGATCGGACATACATATATACATATACCGTTTATATACAAGAGGCGTGGGAATAGCCGCGTCAGCACTTGACCGCCTCACAAGCCAACGGCTGCCGCTTGTAAACATATATATATGCTCACACATATATATATATATATATGCTCATGAGCAGAGGCTCATATAGCAATTCTAATGTATATGCCCTTTGCATATACATACACACATACTACGCTCTCTCGCTCTGCTGCCTTCTGCGGCAGAGATATATATAATAAGAAATATATGTATCTTAGCTTAAGACTTTATTTCACTTTTCATTTCATATTATTGAATAAACTGATTGCAAAGCGAACGGATGCGTTCCCGTTTATATTTCCTTATTACATGGCGACCGTGACTTAGTCACGAACATGTATTGTGAAATTGAAAAAAAAATTATTAACTATTAACAGTGGCTGTGCAAAGAAAAACAAAAAAGAAAAACTCTTAAAATATGTGTTGCGAGCGGACGTGTGCGAATATGAAAGGGACGTGTAATTTACGCTAATTTATCAACTAAAAACGTAACACAACGCACCCTGCAAACCCGCTACCAACCAAAAACTCAGCAGCAACTACAACAATAATAAAAAACATAAATGTGTTCGAATCGTACTCCAAAGAATGGCTTTGTAGCAGCAGCGCAGCACAAGCTGAAAGCGAACAAATTTAATAATATATACACGACACTCAATACTCTAAAATGTACACATAGTGACACTTTGTCGCTATGTAAATATACAATCAAATATATACAATAATGTAAACATAAATGCACTTGAGATGATCGGACATACATATATACATATACCGTTTATATACAAGAGGCGTGGGAATAGCCGCGTCAGCACTTGACCGCCTCACAAGCCAACGGCTGCCGCTTGTAAACATATATATATGCTCACACATATATATATATATATATGCTCATGAGCAGAGGCTCATATAGCAATTCTAATGTATATGCCCTTTGCATATACATACACACATACTACGCTCTCTCGCTCTGCTGCCTTCTGCGGCAGAGATATATATAATAAGAAATATATGTATCTTAGCTTAAGACTTTATTTCACTTTTCATTTCATATTATTGAATAAACTGATTGCAAAGCGAACGGATGCGTTCCCGTTTATATTTCCTTATTACATGGCGACCGTGACTTAGTCACGAACATGTATTGTGAAATTGAAAAAATTATTAACTATTAACAGTGGCTGTGCAAAGAAAAACAAAAAAAAAAAAAGAAAAACTCTTAAAATATGTGTTGCGAGCGGACGTGTGCGAATATGAAAGGGACGTGTAATTTACGCTAATTTATCAACTAAAAACGTAACACAACGCACCCTGCAAACCCGCTACCAACCAAAAACTCAGCAGCAACTACAACAATAATAAAAAACATAAATGTGTTCGAATCGTACTCCAAAGAATGGCTTTGTAGCAGCAGCGCAGCACAAGCTGAAAGCGAACAAAGGCAGTGACGAAACAACAACAACAAGCAGCAGTAAATGACAAACACCGAATCTACGTCGTTGGAGGAAGCTGCTCCTATCGAGCAAAGGGACGCACCGACACTCCAAGAAGCGTTGGAGGTGCATCCCACCGATGGACCACGCCCACTCACGATAGCTGAGTACCGGGCACGTCAAGTGAAGAAAGAAAAAAAGAAGAACCAGCAACTTCGCCAAAGAGCGCAGTAACGCAATCGGGCTGCAGAAATGCATATGCCTTGTTTGCCTTTATAATAAGACCTACCTCAAGTTGAAGCACCTTACAGTGCAACTTGAAAACACTAATCACTGTTAGGCTATATACTAAAACCACACGATTGGACAATTAATTGTATAAATAAAAAATGTCAGCCAATCGTGTGTAATAACACACTAATATTTTCCATGTCTGTGGCGCTATGAAAATAGCAGCAAACCCAAAATTTTTTCTCTTTTAAAAAAAAAAAAAAAAAAATTTTTTTTCAATAATAATTTTCATTAAATGAAAGCAAAGTAAATTAACCATTAAGATTAAAAAAAAAAAAAAAAAAATGAAAAATTTTCAAAACTACATAAATAATTTGAATTTTTTTTTCACACCGATTTCATGAAATAGTATGATAGTAATATGAAATAGTAGAAAGCAAGCATAGGTTATACAAAATTTTTCTTTACAATTTTTTTTCTCATTACTAATTCTTCTCTTCAAAATGGGTTGGTTCGGAAGCGACGATACCCAGTCAAAAGACAATACGGCCAATGTCGTCAATAATGTCAAAATAGTGGATCACACAGATGATATTCAATCATTGTGGATTCTACTTCTGATCTTAACAATTGCTTCAGTTGGTCAATTCTTATTGACTCTATATATAAAACACAATAAGATCATAAAGAAGAGATATATAAGTAGAGCAAACCATTTGGATCAGATATAGACAATGAATGTCAATCGAATAGATCATATTTACGAGAACTTTCCTAATTTTCGAATTAACGCAATTAGAATTTTACACTTGCATAAAGAATACATATCTATATACCAGTTTGAAAATGAGTATATAGAAGCATTTAATGAAGAATTTAGTCCATTAATACACTGCAATACAGCAGAAAAGGCAATGGTATTAACCACACTGCCATACGTTAGAGTTAAATTAGTTAAGGAATACAATCCAATACTAGGAATAGCAACTATATGGTTAGTTCGTTTACAAAAGTGAAGCTCCATTAAAGAATGGAATGGAACGAAATAGCGAAAAACATAGACGCATTTCGTTATAAATTTGAAAGGTCATACAAATGCATCAATAAAGATGCAGTTATAAAAACGAACACATTAATACACCATATAGATATAATTGTAAGAGAATACAATAATATAGTAACGCTAGTAAATAAGTACGAGAATAGATTTACAGCTGAACATAGAGAGAAATGTTTAAGAGTCTTAAAATCTCTAAACACAAGATTAATTTCTGTCGCCAAAAGACGACACATTCAAATATCAGTACCAAAAAATTTAAATCAATTGGCAGACTTTAATGCCAGCCAATTAAAAGATTTAGACGAATCTATACAGTCAAGCGACACTGAATCTGATAGTGATATAGAAACACTAGAAGACAAAACAAGTGAATTAGTAGATACAAAACCTAATTTACTAACAAATACAAATATGGCAAATCAGGTCGCTCTAGACAGGGAATATGTGAAGCAAGTATCTGCTTCCGTTCCTGAATTTGATGGTAAAAAATTATCATTGAATAGATTCCTAACAGCCTTAAGACTCGTAGAAAGAACTAAAGGTGACCAAGAGGATATAGCAGTTGAGGTTATTAAATCTAAAATAACCGGCACAATCTTGTACAAGGTACAAAATGAAACTACTATATCCGGAATCATTAATAAGCTGAAAAGTAACGTAAAAGGAGAATCTTCTGACGTACTTAAAGCTAAATTGGCAAATACTAAACAAAAAGGAAAAACAGCATCACAATATACAATGGAAATAGACAATTTGCGAAAGCAATTGGAAGCATCGTATATTGATGATGGTCTAGACCCAGAAAATGCAGAAAAATTTTCCACAAAGGAATCAATAACTGCAATGACACGAAATTGCGAGCATGATAAGCTGAAAATGATATTGGAAGCAGGTAACTTCGTTACTTTCAATGATGTAATGGGTAAATATATCCATTGCAGCACTGAAATGACTGGAAGTTCTAGCACAGTGTTATTCCAGCACAGTCGCAACAATAGAGGAGGTGGTTACCGATACCAAAGAGGTAGAGGCAATGGCCGCGGTAACCACAATTCTTACAACAACAACAATAACTATAACAACAATAGAAACAACAATAGAGGTGGAAGAAGCTATAACCGAGGTAGGAATAATTCCAACCGAGGCAACTATTCAGATAGAAATAGTAACCATAGCAGCAATAACAATGTCCGAGTTACCCAAAGCAATTCGGGAAACGGACAGAATCCTTCAGATACTCAGAGCAATTAGGTAACAAAATATACACACTCAATCTCAGTTATAGCATATTTATAAAGATTAACAACGAAAGTACAGGTAAAACATATACCTTACTAATAGACACAGGTGCAGATATATCAATTTTAAAAGAGAATATAGATATATTTGATAATATAAATAATAATATTTCAACACAAATATCAGGTATTGGTAAAGGTTCAGTTTTTTCAAAAGGTTTAGCATTCGTAGAATTATCTACAAACAAACATGTCATACCACATGATTTCCATTTAGTCGATAAAGACTTCCCAATTCCAAGCAATGGCATTATTGGTATAGATTTTATTAAAAAATATAATTGCCAATTAGATTTCACACAATCAAGTGATTCTCTAATACTAAGGCCAACTAATCTAAATTATCCAATACATATACCAATCACACATACATGTGATAATAATGCCACAATACTCCCAGCTCGCGCTGAAGTAGTCCGTCAAATTAATATAACTTCCAAAGAACAAAATGTTCTAATTCCAAATCAGGAAATTGAAGAAGGAATTTTTATTGGAAACACTATTTCCAATAAAAATAATACATTTGTCCGAATATTAAATACAACCAATTCAATTAAAGTAATAAACCTTAACAAAATAAAAATAGAAACGCTAAGTGACTACGAGATAGCCCAAGAAATTAGCGAAGACAGACAAAATACTGTCATGAAGAAACTAAATCAGAACTTTCCAAATTTATTCAAACAAATTTTAACAGACCTGTGCACAAAATATACAGATATATTCGGACTAGAAACCGAATCAATATCTACAAATAATTTTTATAAACAAGAACTGAGATTGAAAGATACAGAACCAGTGTATATAAAAAATTATAGAATACCACACGCTCACAAAGAAGAAGTAAACCGACAAGTCGATAAACTCATTCATGATAAGATAGTAGAGCCCTCAGTTTCTGAATATAATAGTCCGATATTACTGGTACCTAAGAAAGGTTTACCAGGTTCAGATAAAAAACGATGGCGATTAGTAATAGACTATCGTCAAATTAATAAAAAACTGTTGTCCGATAAATTCCCCCTTCCAAGAATCGACGATATTCTTGACCAGCTCGGAAGAGCAAAATATTTTTCATGCCTAGACTTAATGTCTGGATTTCACCAAATAGAGTTAAAAGAACACTCTAGAAACTTAACGTCTTTTTCGACCAGCAATGGTTCATATCGTTTTACACGATTACCTTACGGTTTAAAAATAGCACCCAATTCTTTTCAAAGAATGATGACAATAGCTTTTTCTGGATTAAACCCTTCACAAGCTTTCTTGTACATGGATGACTTAATTGTCATCGGTTGTTCGGAAAAGCACATGATCAAAAACCTAACAAATGTTTTTGACTTGTGCAGGAAGCACAACCTTAAACTGCATCCAGAAAAATGCTCTTTCTTCATGCACGAAGTGACATTCCTAGGTCATAAGTGTACTGATAATGGTATTTTACCAGATGACAAAAAGTATGATGTCATTGAAAAATACCCTGTCCCCACGGACGCAGACAGTGCTAGAAGATTCGTTGCATTCTGCAATTACTATAGACGTTTTATTAAAAATTTCGCCGACTATTCACGGCACATAACTAGATTATGTAAAAAGAATGTCAATTTTCAATGGTCCGACGAATGCCAAAATGCATTCGATTACTTAAAACAAGCTTTAACTAAGCCAACATTATTGAAATACCCAGATTTCAATAAAGAATTTTGCATAATTACAGATGCAAGTAAATACGCCTGTGGAGCTGTACTAACACAAAATTATGGAGATAAACAACTCCCAGTTGCATATGCTTCACGCTCATTCACCAAAGGTGAAAGCAACAAATCAACAACAGAACAAGAATTAGCAGCAATCCACTGGGCAATTACACATTTCAGACCATATATTTATGGCAAACACTTCACTGTAAAAACGGATCATAGACCGTTAACGTATTTGTTCTCAATGACAAATCCAAGCTCGAAACTAACAAGAATGAGATTAGAATTAGAAGAATATGACTTCACTGTTGAGTATCTGAAAGGAAAAGACAATTTCGTAGCTGATGCACTATCACGCATCACTATAAAAGAATTAAAAGATATAACAAAAAATATTCTTAAAGTCACTACAAGAAATCAAAGTAAACAGAAAAAATCCTGCGCAGGAAATGTTCAAGATTCGCCTAGGCAAACACTTGACAACGCTTCTAAGCCCAACGTATATGAAGTCATTTGTAATGACGAAATACGGAAAGTAGTGGCCTTGCACATAATAAACAATACATGTTTTTTGAAACATGGAAAGAAAATTATTGCAAGAATTGATGTTGACGATCTGTACACCAATGGAACCCTTGACTTAGGTCAATTCTTCCAAAGGCTTGAAAAGCAAGCCGGTATACTTGGGATCAGCCAACTCAAAGTGGCACCGAGCGAAAAGATCTTTGAATTAATTTCAATAGAATCTTTCAAAAATATGGGCAATAAAATATTGAAAATATTAAGAGTAGCGCTACTCAAGCCGGTGACCGTAATAAATAATAGAAAAGATCAAGAAGCGATACTGTTTACATACCATGACGATCCAATTCAAGGAGGTCATACAGGCATTACAAAAACTTTGGCCAAAGTAAAAAGACATTATTATTGGAAAAATATGACACGTCATATCAAAGAGTACATTAAGAAATGTTCAAAATGCCTTAAATCAAAAATAACAACAAAAGCAAAGACCCCAATGACAATTACAGAAACCCCGATACATGCTTTTGACAGAGTGATAGTAGACACTATAGGTCCACTACCACGATCGGAAAATGGCAATGAATACGCAGTTACGTTAATATGTGATTTAACAAAATACTTAGTTTCAATTCCAATTCCGTGTAATAAGGAAATATAAACGGGAACGCATCCGTTCGCTTTGCAATCAGTTTATTCAATAATATGAAATGAAAAGTGAAATAAAGTCTTAAGCTAAGATACATATATTTCTTATTATATATATCTCTGCCGCAGAAGGCAGCAGAGCGAGAGAGCGTAGTATGTGTGTATGTATATGCAAAGGGCATATACATTAGAATTGCTATATGAGCCTCTGCTCATGAGCATATATATATATATATATGTGTGAGCATATATATATGTTTACAAGCGGCAGCCGTTGGCTTGTGAGGCGGTCAAGTGCTGACGCGGCTATTCCCACGCCTCTTGTATATAAACGGTATATGTATATATGTATGTCCGATCATCTCAAGTGCATTTATGTTTACATTATTGTATATATTTGATTGTATATTTACATAGCGACAAAGTGTCACTATGTGTACATTTTAGAGTATTGAGTGTCGTGTATATATTATTAAATGAGACATACTACACCTCCCTTTTTTAAAAAATAACGTAATATATGTAGTTATTTAATTATTTATTTAATTTTAAATTTAATTAGAGATATATAATTTGTTTTTTTAATATATATTCTTAATATATAAATGATTTTTTTTTTTTTTTTTTTTTGAATAAAATGAAAGTGAAATAAATGAACCATTTTTTTTTTTTTTTTTTTATTTTATTTTATTATATTTGGTTGATCAGACCGATTTCATGAAACTTTTAATTATGGAATTTTTTTTAGCCTATCCTTATGTACTTTCTGTTTCTTGTTCTTATTATCCTTAATGAAAATATTGTCATTATCTTCTATTTTCTCTACTGTGTAGGGTCCTATATATGCTGGTTCTAATTTATGCCCTGATTCGTTTCTTATTAGTACTTGATCTCCTACATTTAACTCAAAATTTTTAGCATTTTTATCGTATTCTAATTTCCTAAGAGCCTTAGCTTTTTCTAACATAACTCTAGTTCTTTTATATGCAACTTCTAACCTAAATTTTATTTCCTTAGCATAGTCGTCTAAATTATATAATGGGTGTACTATATCATTTTTATTAAAGTTTACGAATGGTCTTGGTAGTCTACCAAAGACTAGTTCGTATGGACAATATTCATGCGTTGTTGATGGTGTAGTGTTGAAACAATATGTGAAATATTGTATCCAAACATCCCAATCAGTTTTGTCCGCAGAGATGTATGAACGAACGTATTCATTGAATGTTCGATGACTTCGTTCTATTGTCCCTAAAGTCTGGTGGTGATGTGCAGTAGACGTTATGTTGTCTATTTTCAAATACTTGCACAAGTCATTTATAATTGAGTTCTTATATTCTGTTCCCATGTCCGTAATGAACGTCTTCATTGGACCGTACTTCAGAATAAAGTTTTCAAATATAGCTTTGGCAACAGTTGTTGCACTTTTCGAATCGTACTCCAAAGAATGGCTTTGTAGCAGCAGCGCAGCACAAGCTGAAAGCGAACAAAGGCAGTGACGAAACAACAACAACAAGCAGCAGTAAATGACAAACACCGAATCTACGTCGTTGGAGGAAGCTGCTCCTATCGAGCAAAGGGACGCACCGACACTCCAAGAAGCGTTGGAGGTGCATCCCACCGATGGACCACGCCCACTCACGATAGCTGAGTACCGGGCACGTCAAGTGAAGAAAGAAAAAAAGAAGAACCAGCAACTTCGCCAAAGAGCGCAGTAACGCAATCGGGCTGCAGAAATGCATATGCCTTGTTTGCCTTTATAATAAGACCTACCTCAAGTTGAAGCACCTTACAGTGCAACTTGAAAACACTAATCACTGTTAGGCTATATACTAAAACCACACGATTGGACAATTAATTGTATAAATAAAAAATGTCAGCCAATCGTGTGTAATAACACACTAATATTTTCCATGTCTGTGGCGCTATGAAAATAGCAGCAAACCCAAAATTTTTTCTCTTTTAAAAAAAAAAAAAAAAAAAATTTTTTTTCAATAATAATTTTCATTAAATGAAAGCAAAGTAAATTAACCATTAAGATTAAAAAAAAAAAAAAAAAATGAAAAATTTTCAAAACTACATAAATAATTTGAATTTTTTTTTCACACCGATTTCATGAAATAGTATGATAGTAATATGAAATAGTAGAAAGCAAGCATAGGTTATACAAAATTTTTCTTTACAATTTTTTTTCTCATTACTAATTCTTCTCTTCAAAATGGGTTGGTTCGGAAGCGACGATACCCAGTCAAAAGACAATACGGCCAATGTCGTCAATAATGTCAAAATAGTGGATCACACAGATGATATTCAATCATTGTGGATTCTACTTCTGATCTTAACAATTGCTTCAGTTGGTCAATTCTTATTGACTCTATATATAAAACACAATAAGATCATAAAGAAGAGATATATAAGTAGAGCAAACCATTTGGATCAGATATAGACAATGAATGTCAATCGAATAGATCATATTTACGAGAACTTTCCTAATTTTCGAATTAACGCAATTAGAATTTTACACTTGCATAAAGAATACATATCTATATACCAGTTTGAAAATGAGTATATAGAAGCATTTAATGAAGAATTTAGTCCATTAATACACTGCAATACAGCAGAAAAGGCAATGGTATTAACCACACTGCCATACGTTAGAGTTAAATTAGTTAAGGAATACAATCCAATACTAGGAATAGCAACTATATGGTTAGTTCGTTTACAAAAGTGAAGCTCCATTAAAGAATGGAATGGAACGAAATAGCGAAAAACATAGACGCATTTCGTTATAAATTTGAAAGGTCATACAAATGCATCAATAAAGATGCAGTTATAAAAACGAACACATTAATACACCATATAGATATAATTGTAAGAGAATACAATAATATAGTAACGCTAGTAAATAAGTACGAGAATAGATTTACAGCTGAACATAGAGAGAAATGTTTAAGAGTCTTAAAATCTCTAAACACAAGATTAATTTCTGTCGCCAAAAGACGACACATTCAAATATCAGTACCAAAAAATTTAAATCAATTGGCAGACTTTAATGCCAGCCAATTAAAAGATTTAGACGAATCTATACAGTCAAGCGACACTGAATCTGATAGTGATATAGAAACACTAGAAGACAAAACAAGTGAATTAGTAGATACAAAACCTAATTTACTAACAAATACAAATATGGCAAATCAGGTCGCTCTAGACAGGGAATATGTGAAGCAAGTATCTGCTTCCGTTCCTGAATTTGATGGTAAAAAATTATCATTGAATAGATTCCTAACAGCCTTAAGACTCGTAGAAAGAACTAAAGGTGACCAAGAGGATATAGCAGTTGAGGTTATTAAATCTAAAATAACCGGCACAATCTTGTACAAGGTACAAAATGAAACTACTATATCCGGAATCATTAATAAGCTGAAAAGTAACGTAAAAGGAGAATCTTCTGACGTACTTAAAGCTAAATTGGCAAATACTAAACAAAAAGGAAAAACAGCATCACAATATACAATGGAAATAGACAATTTGCGAAAGCAATTGGAAGCATCGTATATTGATGATGGTCTAGACCCAGAAAATGCAGAAAAATTTTCCACAAAGGAATCAATAACTGCAATGACACGAAATTGCGAGCATGATAAGCTGAAAATGATATTGGAAGCAGGTAACTTCGTTACTTTCAATGATGTAATGGGTAAATATATCCATTGCAGCACTGAAATGACTGGAAGTTCTAGCACAGTGTTATTCCAGCACAGTCGCAACAATAGAGGAGGTGGTTACCGATACCAAAGAGGTAGAGGCAATGGCCGCGGTAACCACAATTCTTACAACAACAACAATAACTATAACAACAATAGAAACAACAATAGAGGTGGAAGAAGCTATAACCGAGGTAGGAATAATTCCAACCGAGGCAACTATTCAGATAGAAATAGTAACCATAGCAGCAATAACAATGTCCGAGTTACCCAAAGCAATTCGGGAAACGGACAGAATCCTTCAGATACTCAGAGCAATTAGGTAACAAAATATACACACTCAATCTCAGTTATAGCATATTTATAAAGATTAACAACGAAAGTACAGGTAAAACATATACCTTACTAATAGACACAGGTGCAGATATATCAATTTTAAAAGAGAATATAGATATATTTGATAATATAAATAATAATATTTCAACACAAATATCAGGTATTGGTAAAGGTTCAGTTTTTTCAAAAGGTTTAGCATTCGTAGAATTATCTACAAACAAACATGTCATACCACATGATTTCCATTTAGTCGATAAAGACTTCCCAATTCCAAGCAATGGCATTATTGGTATAGATTTTATTAAAAAATATAATTGCCAATTAGATTTCACACAATCAAGTGATTCTCTAATACTAAGGCCAACTAATCTAAATTATCCAATACATATACCAATCACACATACATGTGATAATAATGCCACAATACTCCCAGCTCGCGCTGAAGTAGTCCGTCAAATTAATATAACTTCCAAAGAACAAAATGTTCTAATTCCAAATCAGGAAATTGAAGAAGGAATTTTTATTGGAAACACTATTTCCAATAAAAATAATACATTTGTCCGAATATTAAATACAACCAATTCAATTAAAGTAATAAACCTTAACAAAATAAAAATAGAAACGCTAAGTGACTACGAGATAGCCCAAGAAATTAGCGAAGACAGACAAAATACTGTCATGAAGAAACTAAATCAGAACTTTCCAAATTTATTCAAACAAATTTTAACAGACCTGTGCACAAAATATACAGATATATTCGGACTAGAAACCGAATCAATATCTACAAATAATTTTTATAAACAAGAACTGAGATTGAAAGATACAGAACCAGTGTATATAAAAAATTATAGAATACCACACGCTCACAAAGAAGAAGTAAACCGACAAGTCGATAAACTCATTCATGATAAGATAGTAGAGCCCTCAGTTTCTGAATATAATAGTCCGATATTACTGGTACCTAAGAAAGGTTTACCAGGTTCAGATAAAAAACGATGGCGATTAGTAATAGACTATCGTCAAATTAATAAAAAACTGTTGTCCGATAAATTCCCCCTTCCAAGAATCGACGATATTCTTGACCAGCTCGGAAGAGCAAAATATTTTTCATGCCTAGACTTAATGTCTGGATTTCACCAAATAGAGTTAAAAGAACACTCTAGAAACTTAACGTCTTTTTCGACCAGCAATGGTTCATATCGTTTTACACGATTACCTTACGGTTTAAAAATAGCACCCAATTCTTTTCAAAGAATGATGACAATAGCTTTTTCTGGATTAAACCCTTCACAAGCTTTCTTGTACATGGATGACTTAATTGTCATCGGTTGTTCGGAAAAGCACATGATCAAAAACCTAACAAATGTTTTTGACTTGTGCAGGAAGCACAACCTTAAACTGCATCCAGAAAAATGCTCTTTCTTCATGCACGAAGTGACATTCCTAGGTCATAAGTGTACTGATAATGGTATTTTACCAGATGACAAAAAGTATGATGTCATTGAAAAATACCCTGTCCCCACGGACGCAGACAGTGCTAGAAGATTCGTTGCATTCTGCAATTACTATAGACGTTTTATTAAAAATTTCGCCGACTATTCACGGCACATAACTAGATTATGTAAAAAGAATGTCAATTTTCAATGGTCCGACGAATGCCAAAATGCATTCGATTACTTAAAACAAGCTTTAACTAAGCCAACATTATTGAAATACCCAGATTTCAATAAAGAATTTTGCATAATTACAGATGCAAGTAAATACGCCTGTGGAGCTGTACTAACACAAAATTATGGAGATAAACAACTCCCAGTTGCATATGCTTCACGCTCATTCACCAAAGGTGAAAGCAACAAATCAACAACAGAACAAGAATTAGCAGCAATCCACTGGGCAATTACACATTTCAGACCATATATTTATGGCAAACACTTCACTGTAAAAACGGATCATAGACCGTTAACGTATTTGTTCTCAATGACAAATCCAAGCTCGAAACTAACAAGAATGAGATTAGAATTAGAAGAATATGACTTCACTGTTGAGTATCTGAAAGGAAAAGACAATTTCGTAGCTGATGCACTATCACGCATCACTATAAAAGAATTAAAAGATATAACAAAAAATATTCTTAAAGTCACTACAAGAAATCAAAGTAAACAGAAAAAATCCTGCGCAGGAAATGTTCAAGATTCGCCTAGGCAAACACTTGACAACGCTTCTAAGCCCAACGTATATGAAGTCATTTGTAATGACGAAATACGAAAAGTAGTGGCCTTGCACATAATAAACAATACATGTTTTTTGAAACATGGAAAGAAAATTATTGCAAGAATTGATGTTGACGATCTGTACACCAATGGAACCCTTGACTTAGGTCAATTCTTCCAAAGGCTTGAAAAGCAAGCCGGTATACTTGGGATCAGCCAACTCAAAGTGGCACCGAGCGAAAAGATCTTTGAATTAATTTCAATAGAATCTTTCAAAAATATGGGCAATAAAATATTGAAAATATTAAGAGTAGCGCTACTCAAGCCGGTGACCGTAATAAATAATAGAAAAGATCAAGAAGCGATACTGTTTACATACCATGACGATCCAATTCAAGGAGGTCATACAGGCATTACAAAAACTTTGGCCAAAGTAAAAAGACATTATTATTGGAAAAATATGACACGTCATATCAAAGAGTACATTAAGAAATGTTCAAAATGCCTTAAATCAAAAATAACAACAAAAGCAAAGACCCCAATGACAATTACAGAAACCCCGATACATGCTTTTGACAGAGTGATAGTAGACACTATAGGTCCACTACCACGATCGGAAAATGGCAATGAATACGCAGTTACGTTAATATGTGATTTAACAAAATACTTAGTTTCAATTCCAATTCCGAATAAAAGTGCAACAACTGTTGCCAAAGCTATATTTGAAAACTTTATTCTGAAGTACGGTCCAATGAAGACGTTCATTACGGACATGGGAACAGAATATAAGAACTCAATTATAAATGACTTGTGCAAGTATTTGAAAATAGACAACATAACGTCTACTGCACATCACCACCAGACTTTAGGGACAATAGAACGAAGTCATCGAACATTCAATGAATACGTTCGTTCATACATCTCTGCGGACAAAACTGATTGGGATGTTTGGATACAATATTTCACATATTGTTTCAACACTACACCATCAACAACGCATGAATATTGTCCATACGAACTAGTCTTTGGTAGACTACCAAGACCATTCGTAAACTTTAATAAAAATGATATAGTACACCCATTATATAATTTAGACGACTATGCTAAGGAAATAAAATTTAGGTTAGAAGTTGCATATAAAAGAACTAGAGTTATGTTAGAAAAAGCTAAGGCTCTTAGGAAATTAGAATACGATAAAAATGCTAAAAATTTTGAGTTAAATGTAGGAGATCAAGTACTAATAAGAAACGAATCAGGGCATAAATTAGAACCAGCATATATAGGACCCTACACAGTAGAGAAAATAGAAGATAATGACAATATTTTCATTAAGGATAATAAGAACAAGAAACAGAAAGTACATAAGGATAGGCTAAAAAAAATTCCATAATTAAAAGTTTCATGAAATCGGTCTGATCAACCAAATATAATAAAATAAAATAAAAAAAAAAAAAAAAAAATGGTTCATTTATTTCACTTTCATTTTATTCAAAAAAAAAAAAAAAAAAAATCATTTATATATTAAGAATATATATTAAAAAAACAAATTATATATCTCTAATTAAATTTAAAATTAAATAAATAATTAAATAACTACATATATTACGTTATTTTTTAAAAAAGGGAGGTGTAGTATGTCTCATTTAATAATATATACACGACACTCAATACTCTAAAATGTACACATAGTGACACTTTGTCGCTATGTAAATATACAATCAAATATATACAATAATGTAAACATAAATGCACTTGAGATGATCGGACATACATATATACATATACCGTTTATATACAAGAGGCGTGGGAATAGCCGCGTCAGCACTTGACCGCCTCACAAGCCAACGGCTGCCGCTTGTAAACATATATATATGCTCACACATATATATATATATATATGCTCATGAGCAGAGGCTCATATAGCAATTCTAATGTATATGCCCTTTGCATATACATACACACATACTACGCTCTCTCGCTCTGCTGCCTTCTGCGGCAGAGATATATATAATAAGAAATATATGTATCTTAGCTTAAGACTTTATTTCACTTTTCATTTCATATTATTGAATAAACTGATTGCAAAGCGAACGGATGCGTTCCCGTTTATATTTCCTTATTACAGTGTGATCAAGTATAACTTTAAGTATATTTTGTAAATTGTCGAAGGAAATCGACTCTCAATGCGGAGCCTATTGCTACAGCGTAGTGAAGCCCCTGTTACACTTTGCAGCCTCTGCTGAAGCGAAAGAGAAACAGTTGACTGCTAAGATTCAGCATTTAGAGAGTCAACTGGAACTAAGCAGATCACAACAAAAATATTGCTTGACCAGGGAGGATTTGCTGGCCTCCCAACAAATTTGGACTGATAAGCCTCAAGAGGCAATGCACGTGAAAGATGTATGCAAGAAGCCAATTCAATTGAAAGTGGAGCTTGAGAACACGGACTCTGAAATCGTTATACTCAAAACTAATACTCTTTCCGCAAAGGAAACAGAAACCGAAGTCAGTTTACCCTCAAGTTGCATTGGGAAAGAGAATGGGATTTACGAACTAAAAGTGAATGGTTCGAGCCCCTTTGAGGTGCCCTGTGACTCGAGTCTGGTTGATGCCGGCTGGACAGTTATTCAGCGTCGTATGGATGGCTCTGTGGACTTCAAAAGGAATATGAAGGACTACCGATCGGGCTTCGGGAAACTGGATGGCGAATTTTTCATTGGACTTGATAAGCTTTACCTATTGACCAAGTCGCAGCCACATGAGCTCTATATATACATGAAGGATGTTAAAAATTATACAATCTATGGACGCTATGCCAACTTCAGCATTGGCGGAAAGGCGGACAACTTTCGACTCAATTCATTGGGCTACTATGATGGAAACGTGAATGATGGATTGTCGCAACATCTCCATTGGGAGTTCTCAACCTATGACAATGATCACGATATTTTCCCCAACCTCAATTGCGCTCTATTGTCGCAATGCGGTTGGTGGTTCAGCTCATGCTTCGACAGGTAATTAAAATTGGTTTGAGATTAATTTTACCTAATAATTGAATATGAATTTACTTTTCTTTTTCTTTTCAGTCTTAATGCTGTATATGACACCTCTAAAAATGGGATTCTGTGGCGAAACTGGAACTATCCCTTAAAATTTGTTCAAATGATGATCAGGCCAAAACAATAAAAAGTTATTAAAGCTTTGTCAGATTGCTGGAACTTTAAGTAAACCAAAATATATGATAAAATCGTTTAATATTTTCTGTGGATTTCATTTTCAGCACGGCTAAATTTATATAAATATTTATATACTTCCCATGGCTTGTAAATGCTATACTTATGTCCTTATACTCGATGGTTAGACGTTGGAGATGATCAAAAATCTCTTTTAAACCGATTCTTTATACTTATTTATGTATACATATTTTTTTCAAACTTTTATAAGTATATTTCTCAAATTCTTCCATCTACTTTTTCTATGAGGGATCTCTTTTAAAGCTTACAAGCAAATTAATCTAATCTAATAAATCAACAAATTAAATCTAACCGAAGGTAAAAGGATTTTTTCATCATTCTCTTTGAGAAGTTTGCATTTTATTCATTTAAAAGCGGGCATCTTTTTATTTTTCATTAGGAGAATCAACTTTTTTTTTGTCTTATGCTTTGTGTAGTGCAGCCTTAAAATTTTGGAGATAAGATTTTGATGAATTTGAAAGTAATTGAAGCGACAAATATATTCTGTTTTGAGAAAAACTAGAAAATCATATTCCCATTGTGTCACTGGTATGTATTAGTCGTGTACCTGCCAAAGTATTTAGAATATATACTAGCAATTGGGTATCTTCTAGCCGTGCACTAGCCACAGTAACTAGGGAATCTTCTAGACGTGCACTAGGCATAGTACTAGCTGGGGTATCTTCTAATCGTGCTAGTTCCTAGGATGTATTCGATTCGTGCACTTGCAAGAGGACTCAGGGTATCTTCTAGCCGTGTACTTACGACAGTACTTAGGGTATCTTCTATTCGTGCACCTGCCACTGTGCCTAGTCCTGCTCTTGTTAGTAGTGTAAATAGGGTATCATCTAGTCGTGCACTTGCCACATTACTTAATGTGTCTTCTACCCTTTCCAGGGTATCAGCTAACCAGACGCTTAGACTATATTCTATGTTCTATCTTCTATGTTTTTATCGATATTCAACTTGTTTAAACAACAACACTTTGAACACAGTTTTTCCATTAAGATAATACTACCTACAGACTCTATATACTCATTTGATCCTGATAATAATACAAATATATTTACCATTCTACTGAAAAATAATGAATCTATAGAAGTATTCATAGATTCATTGTCTCGATCTATGAGAACTTATTTTATTTCTAAGTGTAAGCCCATCTTAAAATATTGATTTATAAACATTAGGTTTTTAAATTGAATGATTCTTGAAGCCACTGGCAGAAATGTTATGAAGCATAATATCCTTATGCTTTTGTGAGCCACACATCGACTTGGCCTGAGTGAGCCTCAGAGTGCAGTGAAAGTGAATTGGGCAACTGACCGAGCAGGCGGAGCCCGGCCAGGCTGAGCCGTAGTTGAGTTATCATAGAAATGAGTTATTTCTTAGATAAATCATCATAAGTAAGTAGGAGCATATCAAGTCGAATAAAGGCAGACGCGAACCGAGTGAACCGCCCTGATGACGGTGCATACATATCGTAGCCATCGACTGGCTTTTGGGCGCATTCAGCTCGACCAAAGGAGAAGGCCGGAGTGAGTGGTGAGTAGTGAGTTAACAACCATAAATTGCTTAGTCAATATGTAGCTATGATCGACTAGCATATACCCTATACAATATAATTATTACTTTTGAATTATGGTATGTTAAACCTGTGTTCTGAACTATAGTCAGCGCCAGTTTTCGAGAACAAAGAGAAAATGTGGAAGGAAATTTTATTTTTCTTATATTTTCAAGTTGTAAATTAGCTTTAAGTTTTCGGGAATAAATACAAAATTTGGGAGTCGAAAATAAATGTTCCTTTCAAATTTTTCGCTCTGAACTAGTTAAACTTACAGATTTCTTCAACAAATAGAAAAAGTTCTGTTTGCTTTCTATTTTAAATTCTTAACTAGTTCCAGTTCCGCTTTTTGAGATTATATAGATAATGTGGGGATTGAAAATACATTTTTTTTTTTAGTTTGAAATTGTAAAGTAGTTCCAGCTCCATAAATAGAGAATGTGGGAGCTGAAAAATAATTTTCTTTTAATTTTTATATTGTGAACTGGTTTTCAACTCCAGTTTTCGAGAACAAATAGAAAATATTGAAGTTGAAAATTAATTTTTTGTTAACTTATTATGTTTAAGCTAGTTCCAGTTTCAGTTCATGAGCTCTACACAGTTTGGAGTCAAAAGAACGTATGAACAACTGAGCAATTCAAAAGAAGTTGAACGTATCATGAAACGAATTGATAATGACCGAATGGGCTCACAGAGTATCGATTATAAGCATTTGAACAGTTTTACACAAAATTTAACGATTCATGAAATATATAAAGGAGTTGCAATTCAGAATAACGCCATTGATTATTCTGAACAACTCTTGTTATCTTATACAGATAAGCCTATATTAATCCCAATAGATAAACACAATCGGTCTGACTAAGATACCCCTCGTGCACATATACAGAGTATAGAAATAAACACAATTTTTCAGTGGCAGACCACAAAGCTGGAGAAAGTTGCAACAAAAAGCAAACAGAACTCCATTTTGGATATGGGTTCATTGCCAACAGTTATCAGTGGGGCTGCAAGGCAAATGGGGATGGGGGATGGGGGATGGGAGAGAGGTGGGGGAGAGTGCATGGAATGGGAGCAGACGTTCCAAGGTGCAGTGGTTTAGCTTAAAGGGCGAATTTCATTATCAATTAGAGCCCTTGGCTATAATGGAGCTGGTTCGCCTTAAAGTTCAAAGTCGGCAGCAAAGGCTAATGAGTTTGCTGGCAAATCCATTGGCCAGCGGGGGCGAAGGAACAGTTACGGCAATGGCAATGACAACGGAGACAGCGACGGCGACGGCAATGGGAATGGCAACGGGGCGTAGTCTGCAGTCGGTAGCCAAGTTTTGGATGACGGGTCTGCCACCGAAATGTCAATTGCTGCATGCCTCTGGGCAAGTAATTATGTTTGATGACTCGCCGGTCGGGCATGCTGCACAGCACTAAAAGCAAAAGCGAATAAGCCAGATGAAGCGACGCAGCTCAAACAGAGATAAGTAACAATGCCAAAGTCCATCTAGGACTTTGCCTGACAGTGCGAGCACTCATATATGTAGGGGCAAATATACGCAATCGAAGGACAAACATCTATTATTAATAGAGGAAAAAAATACAGCTAAGAAAGTGGGCTAATAAATAATCATTGAAAAAGTTTTGATACAAAGATATAATCAATTTTAACATTTCAATCATTTTTTAATTTTATTTAGTTTTATCCATTTAAGCTAAACATTTTAAAATCAAATAATTTTCGATTGTCTTTAAAATAAACTCAAATATATCAATCCTTTTTTATTAAACTCAGAAAAGTTCCTTTAAAACAGTTTGGCTGTGTTACAAAATAAATTGTGCAATAAAAGCACCATCTAGCGTTGCGTAGGCGAACTTTCCGACTAAGCAGTTCCATTTACAATTTTATGGCGCCCTTTTTTGAAAACATTGCACATAGAAATAGAAACATCGAAATTAAAAACATAGATCATGAAACAAACATAGCATAAATACAAAGAAATCGAAAATTTTGAACATAGAAAAGAAAATGTTTAAATGAAAAATCGAAATTCAAATTATGGAAAAAACATCGAAAAGAACTGTTCAAGATTTCATAGAAATGTTCGCCACAAATTTGTTGGAACACTTGGAAACAGAACGGCTAAACTGCTTGCTGCAAGGTATGGAAAGCTGCACTTCAGTATTAAAATTTTTTAATTTTTTGTTTTGTTTCATTATTTGTCATTATCTAGTTACCCATTTACCCATTTCAACACATATTAAATTTTACGAGTAATAAATATGCATATATATTACTCTATTTTATCAACGCACAATTTGAAATTTGTTAAGAAACATAAAGAAATTCGGCTTCTAGTACTACGGGAAAAAAACGAGAAATATGATTGGATTCTGATGGCAGCAAAAGCGCCATCTATCAATATAAAATAATATACAATGTAAAACATAGCATGTCGACTTAAATATTTACTTCTATAAGCTAAAATTATTCAAATACCACATAGATTCTAAAGTTGTAGAGATAAAAACTATAAGCAAGCAGTGCATAATTTGTTGAATTCACATAGAAGTTTATCCATAATACACTCCAAGATGCATTCGAGACACGAACCTTTAAGAATTGTGTCCTTACTTTACGAGATTAGTATGTATTACAAAAATATTTCACCTTGGTTACTAACTGTTTTTAAAATATAACAAATAAAAATTACATCACATTAAATTGATTTAGACACTTTATTGTTTTTGATTAAACAATGAATATTAATTTTTTAAATTAATTAATAAGAATCTTCTAAATTAACAGAAATGTAATGTTTTTTTTCTTATGTCTATTGTGTTACCTTTGGGATCATAGTCAGAAAGAAAGGTGGAGGGATGAACACTAACGAACGGATCGAACGGCTTAATGGAAATGGTTAGTCGGCGAAAGCTTTTAAGTTTGAAAAGATGAAGAAGATTGGCCATCTAAAAATTGAATTAAAATATCTTTTGAAACAAAGGAGTTAGATCATAAATAGACCTATAATAATGACCTACGCGTTAATACCTTTCATTTGTCCATGTGTATGTATATGTGTTATATACAGCTACGGGAAAACATAATAGTAATACCACCGATCAGTAAATGTTATACAACTTAACTTAATGAAAAACCCAATTTTTTTATACGAATATTAAGAATAAGAATAATATGCTTCAAAAGATATTTCAATTCAACTTTTATAATAAAAAAATTAAGCCTCTTGTTTTAATTCTAAGTTTTATCATAAAAATTGAAAATAAAAGTATGATTTAATTTTTATATATAAATGTATATGTAATAATTATTTTTTATTTTTATCATATACATTAAATTTAATAATTAAAAATATTTTTTTTTAATAAATCAATAAATAGTTTTTATTTCTTAATTTTTTCTATACAAATTATAAATGTTATAGTCCCTGTATACACGTTATAAGTTGAAAGAACTGACTCTAGCTCTGACTACATCTTCCTGAATCCAATTCAAATATATATACGTATATATTTATGCAAATGCAAAAGTAACAACGTAATAATATGTAATAACGTAACAATACGTAAGTAATAATCTGTATGTGTGTATAAAGGAAACAAATTCAAAATGACTTACCCCTAATACAAGTGCATAAACGGAATATATTGGTTTAGTATTCCCTATATTTCAGGACTCGGCAACACTGACAGATTGCCATGGCGATATTTGATAAGGCCAAAACAAAGTGTTGCCCTATGTCATGCGTTTGCCGCAATTTTTATATACAATTCATGGAAAATTGAGCAGAATGTTTGATAAGAGCAATCCGAGCAGCTTAAGTGCCACGGGCAGCATACAGGAGATAGCCGGACGTCTGGCTGAGGAGCAGGAGCGTCTGCGCCAGCTGGAGGCGTTATCCTCGGCGCCCAAGGAGCGCACCTTATTCGTGCTGGGCAGCAAGTGTGTGGTGAGTGGAGTTAAGGTACATCCCCAGTACTATAGATTGAATATAAAACTCCTCTCAGGGCAAGTCGATGGCTATAAACAAGTTCTTCGACCGGGAGGAGCTGACGATTCGTCCGACAATGGCTCTGGAGTATAGCTATGGTCGTCGCATGGGCAGCGGTAGGTGTGCTCAGGTGTTGAACGTCTGGGAGCTGGGCTCCCTGGACAATGCGGAGCAGTTGCTGGAGGTGCCCATGCGCACGCATGGACTGCAGCAGATGTCCGCCTTCATCATGGTCGACCTGTCGCAGCCGCAGCGCGTCTGGGCGGATCTGGAGTGCGCCTATCGAGGATTGAGGGACACGGCAAGCCGAATGCTGCAGCAGGTAACGCCGCAGCTACGTGAGGACATGGAGCGACGCTCCTTGGAGCGAGTGAAGCATGCGCAGCAGGACCTCAACACGCTGGAGCTGCTGCCCTTTCCCGTTGTCATCGTGGGCGGCAAGTACGACATCTTCATGGACTTCGAGCCGGCCCTGAAGAAGCACATCTGTCGCTGCCTGCGCTCCATGGCGCACCTGATCGGTGGCGCCGTCTTGTTCTATTCCCACAAGCTGCCCAAGCTGTCCAAGGTGCTCAGGGATACCATCAGCCATCTGGGCTTTGGCAGTCCCACCAATCCGTTTCGTGGCCATGTTACGGACTACAATGAAGCGCTGTCCATTTGGTTCGGCACGGACAGCTGGGCTCAGATTGGCATTGGGGAGGTCGCTGGGCGCTGGAGTGTGGAGCGCATTGGCGCCACACTCAGCGTTGAAGTGCCACAGCTGCAGCTGGAGAAACAGAAGCAGCAGTTGCCTCAAGATCCGGCCAAGGATGCGGGCTTCAAGGAATCCATAATCGACGATATGCGCGCCCAGAAGGACGAGGAACTCGCTGCCATCATGCGAGATGTCACCTTGCGTGGAAAATTCGAAAGTGTGATTTGCTAAATGTGGATGTTACAGGGTTACAGGATATGTGGGTAAAAGACTTGCTTAGGGCTAGTGGGAGCTCGTTTGGGAACGGTTATGAATGACTTGGATAGCATAATATTTATATATTACTCTTACCATATATTTATATTTTAATTTTTAGCTGGTGTTAATATGTAGTATGGAAAATAAAGAAATAAATCATTTTGCACCCTGTTATACTCCGTATATAATTGTGTCTTGACGCCTATTAATCTGTTCTATTAACCTTTACAATAAATTGCCACAATTCTAGAGCTAGAGAGGTAATATTTTTACCCTCTTTGCCATACAAATGTATCTAGAATATCTTTTCATAAACAAATCTTATTACATTCTGTCTCATTTCATTCAAGATATATATAATATAATAATATATCTAATGTTCAGATGTATCTATATTGAAAATATTGAAGACCCCAAGTTAAATTGTCATCAAATATCTATATGAACATAAACGTGTACTACTTAGGTAATAAAGATTAACGTCAAAATGTCCTATAAGCAATTAATATTACTTTCTGATAAGTTACCATGACTCTTTTATATATTTTACTTGATTTATTTTTAATTGATTTTCAAAATTATTCATATACATTAATAAATCTTAAGATTAATCAATCCTAATGATTTATTTAAATATTTATTATTTATAATTAATGCATCAAATTAGGTTTTGAAATTGAAAGATTTGTCTAAATGTTAGTTTTCTGTAGATGGTTTTAAATGAAATATAGGCAGCCATCTTTTGTCTCTCTTAACAAAATTGTAGATAAACGTAACAATCGCATAGCTCAGAGTTTTATTTCCGAATTTATGTTATATATATCATATATATTCCGTAACTCAATTGTCGAGTAACAAGTCCTCGTGCAGTGTATTTCATTGTATAAATATATAAAAAAAATATCTTAATCATGGAGGCGCCCACCGCACCGGCCAGGGTTGTAAAGGTATTGGGTCGTGTTGGGGCGAGAGGTCTATTCACAGAGGTTCGTTTGGAGCTGTTAACATTTCCTCGCATGCAATTGCTCAAAGCAGTCAAAGGTGAATTTATAGTCTGTTCATTTTATTGTCGCGATTCTAATAATATATTCCTTTTTGGAAGGTCCCGTTCGTTTGGGTGATATCATCGATATTAAAGACGAATTACAGGATGTTTGGCTTCCAAAATAATAATCAATAAAGTTTAGAGAATAGTTAACAAAATTACAAATGTCAATAAAATTCAAAATTCTTTAAAAAGTGGCGCTTTTGCATTTCACAACAGTTGGCAGCAACGCGAATTCAGTTGCATTGTCGCAAAAGCTTGAAGCTTTAACTTATTGTACCGTTACCGTTACCGTTAAGTGCTGAAGAAGCTGTTTGCGAAAGCTCTTTCAAATCGGCGCTCAACTTAGCTGCGCTGCTCACTCTCTCAGGCCTCCAACAACCAAACGCAAGCCACACTCATTGGCGTCGTTGTGACTTCGGGTACGTTTTATTTTCTGCTTCTGCTTTCGGTTTTCGGCTTTTGGCTTTCGGCATTGGGCTTCTGCTCAGTTGTTGGTGCGCGCTCGCGTATCGCAGTTGTTGCGTTGCGTTGTTGTGGAGCGGCGGCCAACGCCAGCGTAGTGCGTTCCGTTGTATACTTGTGCATGTAAGCGTGTGTGCGTTAGTGCGTTTGTATTTGTGTTGTGACCGACCGATTCACATACACTCGACAACAGTTAAACTCCGCCAACTGATTTTTAACCAAAAATATTATTATTTAATTAAAAGTGTGAACGCGGCCACAAAAAAAAAAGCAGCTAAGCAAATCAAAGATAAATGTAAAATATTCGTATTTATGAAAGCATTTGACTCTTTTTTTCGGCATTGCCTTTTCGCTCAACTTCGTTTCGGCTCGTGAAGTTTTTCGCTGCTGTTGTGTAATCGCACGAAGCGGGCTGGAATTGGAGTTGGAGTTGTGCGTGTGCAGTTGTAGTTGTACTTTACGCTTGCACACACATTCCCACTCACACACATACTCACACATAGCGGAGTATTTTTAGAACTTTAAAGCTTATTTAGCTTAACTTTTTTTGAGCGTGAACTTCAACTTCAAACAGCGACAAAAAAATAGGAGAAAAAAAAAACAAATGAGCAAATAGCTCAAGCTGCTAAAAAACCCATTAAAACAGGTGAGTTGCCATTTTCACAGGCAATTATTAATAGCTTTCTATTAACATTCCCCTACTACAACAAAAATTACTGCTCCAATTTCGATGCTCCCTCGCCGTGACACATTTCGGAGGCGAGCAACAACAACAACATCAAAAGCAGCAGCAGCAGCCAAAAGGCAACAGCCGAAATCGCCGTATTATTGATTTTCCTTCCTTTGCAGCTCTGCGTTGGCGCTCTTATTGCTGCCGATTTCGTGTCCACGCAAACTTACTTACAAATGTACATACATATGTATATATGTATATATATGTATGTATCTATGTACATCTGTGTGTGTGTTTCGTCAACGACGAAAACTTTCCTGCTGCTCCGTTTCCGCTTACCTTTAACAGGCGTTTTTCTGCATTTGCTTTCTCTTGTCACATTGCCAAATGCCAAATGTCGACCTGTGTATGTGTGCCTGTGTATGTGTGTGTGTGTGTGTCAGTTCCTTACCATATGGTTGAGATTACGCCTGCAGCGCTTCATCCCCAAAATCTCGTTGGGGATTCTCTGTTGTTGCCGACCTTTCCCACTACATCTATGCATTGTCCTACGCTCGTTTTCTATTTCCCGCCCACTCACAACCAACATTTAGACATCGAAATATATGTCTTTTACTACTAAATTGACTGTAACTGAATATATTGATTACAACACGGTTGGGTTGAGATTATGATATGCAAAGTGCATAACTTATTCTGAGCTATGAAATATTTATATATACTGATGTATCTATAACTACAGGGTATTTAAATAGCTTAGAGGTGTCAGATAATATTTAAAAACTCTAATTTATGAAAATTTCTTTTTTGGACTTAATGAACTCAATTATGCTTAGTCATAGCAGCTTTCAAATTCATTAAATATATTGCTTACCGTTTTAAGATTGTTTAGCATTTTTGTGGAATTTAAATTATATTTATACTCAATATATTTTTAAATGTTGACTTATGTTTTAAAACAGTGCTTCCTACACATTGAACTGAGTGTCGATTAAAGATAAATAATACATACGGAACGATTTACACTAAAATGCTAATTAGGCTGTCAAGCGTCTTCAAATGAAAACAAAAAGAATATAAAATGTGATAATTAAAGCAAAACTAAATTAAACTCTCAGTAGAAATTATTCAAATGACTTTGCATACAGTTTTCAGAGCTGTTCTTACCTGGATTTTTGTCAAGGAAGTATGAAACGAATGCATACATTTTCTTATATATTAATTATGCATTTAAATCTCAATATAAGTATATAACAATTATAATATATAATATAATGTATAAATATATAATATATTATATTATATATTATTAATTTTTTTTTAATATAATATAATTTAATATATTATATTTATAATTTTTATAAATATAATATAATAATAATTATATAAAAATAAAATATAAATATGCATGCATATACATAAATATATGTATTTAAATGAGTGCATATCATTTTCGTATTAAAAAACTTTTTATCGCTTCGACCTTGAGGTATAAATATGTATGTATATCCTACTTAGTTTTCTAAGTATGTAATTCATAAATCTTGCCACCAAATTGGTAGGTAGCATAATTCAAGTTAGCCATATAAGCTCTGACAGAAACTTTCTTGCCAAACCTACTTAACGTTTATATCAAATATATATAATCATTATTACCTATACATATATTTACATACATATATATATATATGTATGTATATATCTGCACTTCTCTTCCGGTGATTCAGCCTTCCATCAAATCAATCATGAAATTAAGTTAATAAAAGCTTTCTGGATTGAAGTTTGTTGATTGCATATCGACCATAAACACTTCATTTTTGACGTATACTTATGAATACTATAATACTATACATGTAAGTTTTCACTATTTCCAAACAATTGAAGTAGAACGAGTTCTTTAATCTACATACAAAAAATGGAAAAAACAGTATCGATGACACACTTTTTATAAATAAACATTATTACATATATATTCTTACACAAAATGAAACAAAACCAAATATATTTGCAACTTTTTCTATGTTAAAGGTTCTTTGATAACCTAAGCGGGCGCCTACAATGCCATTTGTCATGTTTTCACTTGATAAAACTTAAATACTTTGATAGGTAAAACCGCAAAACCAAAAACAAATAATCTTCACAGTATATCGTAAAGCTTTCGCATTTTAGTTTGCCTTTGATTTATAGTCACAAAATGAAAGTATTCAAGCACATTCACAGCATGTCAGCTGAAAGCCAGAGAAATTGCTACACAAGAAGAAGTATTCGTAAATTGATTCAATTTATCTTTCTCCATACCTTTCTAAAGAACATATATATAGATGAAAATTTATTTCTTGCAGTCATTAATCTTAGAGTTCCAATAAGACACAAGTATTTGAATTGTTGTTTACAAAAAAGGCATGATATAGTTTCTTCAGACTCTTGTTGTTTATATAGTTTTCAAGTAAGGATTGGGGATAAGATGCACATGGTCTAGCGATAAATTTTGGGTACACCAATTTTGCCCTACCTCGACAATACTAATGTACTTCAATCTTTACAAAAGTTCTGCTCATTCTTTTTACTTCAAATTAAAGGTAAAGCTGAGTTACATTCAGCTGTATTTCTTTTTCCTAACTAGCTGCACTTCAAGCATGACTAAATGAACCCCAGCTGTTGCACTCGAAATCACAGTCAAAGTTTTTCCCTCTTTTTCTATGGGAAGTAAAGATCTGAGGAACGGTTCGACAATCACTGAAGCGACAACAAGAACAACAATCACAACAGCAGCAGTGACTTAAAGTTGTTCAGTTGCTGCACTCTGAGCACTCTGCGCGTATCTTTGAGATACATTCACTTACTGCCTCAATGTGCCTTGTGCTCTATGGTCATAAATGAGCAGCCAAGCATGACAGCGCGCACACACTGTACAGTGGCATCCGTAAAACCTTCACTTAGCCGGGTTCTGAGCAAGCCAAACCAACCAAGTTCGTTGTTCTCACAACTTCATCGAGCCCTGTTTCTGGCTCCGACTCTGGCCCCCTTTAATGTGGGGCCTGTAGCTGCGGATGTCGTGTCGAGTGTATGAGGCTGCGACACTCATAACGTGTGCACAACTTGTACTTTGTATCACAATTCTGTAACTGCCTTTCATTCAACATTATGAGGCGCTCACTGCTGTCGTCTATGACGCGTCGTCCATTAGTAGAGGCAATTAGCTTCGCCAGCAAATCGCACAGTCGCCAAGCCATTCATATATATATGCTTCTGAAGGTGCACACTCAAAGACTATTCAACCTTTACACTTACTCCGCAGGTTGTGTCCTTTACAACTGGACACCATTTTCGAATATGTTTTATTTTATATAATGTTTTCATACCTAGGGTTATATTATAAAAAGGTTAGATTGGTCCAGTCGAGAATGTTAGCCTAAGAAGCATCCGAGATATAGGAGAATAGGAGATACTCAACTTTTAGAAACCCGTCAAGGAGATATCCTACAAAAAGATACCTGACTAGAAGATACTTTAGGAGGTAGGTATCTAGATGTACCCGATTAGGAGATACGCGGCAAGTAGATACTCGACTATCTACTAGAAGATTCCTGGCCTACACCAAGCTGATGTCTTAAGTCTATCACAAAGTAATTTCAAGCCTCTAAGTTGGTTTCTAGATCGGGCAGTCTCTTAGACTTGTTTCTATATTTTATGCATATTTTAAAAATAACATTTGACCTTGAATACTATTTCCAATATGCTCAGGATAAGATACTTGTAAGCAAATAAAGAGTTATTTTTTTTATTTGCTAAGAAACAAGTTTAAATTCTCTTAGCTCATCTTTTCATGCTCTAAAGGCATTACTTTCAAGCCATTCGAACCGCACCCAGCTTAGAGTTTTGGTAGCCCACATTCAACCTAATCTGTGCATTATAAATTTAATGCTTTGAAGCAAATGCGATTTCTTCCCACACAGAATTCAAAATCCATCGAATAATTTGTGTGTTGGTGGATGCGTCCACTGTGTCATCAGTTGACCAAAAATGGTCTAAGTAAGTAGTAAATCTTACAAAAGTGTTACTTGAGTTCGTAGTTAATATTTGAATGAAAGTCTTAATGTCGGTATTAGAAGTAAGCTTAAAAGTGAAATAATTTATATTTGTAAAAGCAGTTGTCTTCCACAATAATTCAGCTTGCAAAGCTGATTCGTATTATTCGCTTCTATAGCTGTGAAATATATGGTTATTTTAACCTTTCACCAATCCTAGTGTGGGTGTACATATATAATTTAGAATCGATCCGTAGACAAGGTCATAGACATCTTTTGAAATTCCAATATGCCTGGAATTCATATAGGAATTTAATAGAAATATCAATAATTATCCTTAATAAACTAATTTGACGGATTACTCGGCGGTTATAATATCCATTAAAGAAACTCCTTTGTGAACGTTGATACAAATTCTTTAATTGGTATCAATCAATCGACAGATAGTTAACTTTCATTATTTTACTAAGGCAATCAGACCTTGGTCAGGGTTCAACCCAATGAATAAGACGGCAGGCTCTGTGGGGTTAGTTGCCCATTGTTGGTTGTTGGTGATTGTTGCTGTTTACTCTGCGAGCTATTAATATGTCAGTTAGCGGCCAAACAGAACGGAATTAGTCAGAAGTTGAATTTGGGGCAGCAGGGAACGGAAAGCCAGGAACTGTCACAACCAGAAACGAGAGACGGCGGCTCGAAGGATTGTCTCTATGCCCAGTTCCTTTAGGACTCGTGCACTCGGCACGCTTTTGCATGATTTCCGTCAATGGCACACCCCCTTAAGCACCACCCACCACCCAGCAACCCACAATCAACAACTAACAAGCAACAGCCAACAGCCCAGACGGGGCTAACAACCCCAAGACAAAGGCGCGTCCAGTGTTTGCTCGTCGTCGCTTTGCCGTGTGTGGCGCATTATCCTTCAGTCGAGCTGCGGCAGGCGTTTGTGTGTGTTGCAAGTGCAACTTTTTGCGGCCCAAGACCTGAGTTGGGCAAACACAGAAGTTGGGCAGCGCGTGCCAGTCATATTTCCCGTGGGAATATCTAAGATTTAAAGACTTGGGCGTGCGAAAATATTATATGTTGACTATGTCGAACACGGTTTTGGGGTTGCCCATGCAAATAACAATTTTTATCGCTTGTTATTTAAGCCGCAATTTATTAAACTTAGAAGTAATTATATGATATTTTAATTTAAATAATATGACATTCATTTTGGGCAAAAAATTAGTCTGTTTGAGAATCTTTTGATTCTATTATGAACTAACTGTGCTGTCTATAAGACTTTAAATCTTGATAAACTCTTTAACAATATTTACCACTTATGAAATGCAGAGCTTTAACTGTTAAATGATTATGTAATCAAATCTTTAATCTTTGTTTTTATTTTTGAATTTACTTTAAAAGATTATGGATTGCCGAGTTTCACCTGGGAAAAGGTTGTTCAGTCAATTTATAGTAAAATATTTTAATTTACTTAAAAATTTATTACAATATTATTTCATTCACTAGTTACGAATTGACAGAGTTTCATATGTGAAACGATTCTTCAGTTTATTCAAATGTTTTATTGTTTTAATTTACTTAAAATTTTATAAGAATATTCTTCTAGCAGCACACGAGCTGAATTCATTATATTTTTAGATTTTTAATTCTTACCTGAAATGACCTTTAGTATACAATGCCTCCATTAGAGCGTCAGTCATAATTTTGCTTCATGATGAATCATTTTTATGGCTAAGTTTATTTTGTGTTGTATAAACTAAGAGAAAGAGAAGCTTTCTCTCCAACTCATCGTTATGAAAGCTTCTCAGAAGTAAGAGTGCTGCAGTCGAGAAGGCATGACTTTAAGATACCTAGGCTTCTGCAGCAAACAGTTTTTAATGCGCTTTGGATTGGATTATGCATTGGTTTTAATACAAATCTCGAAATATCCCCAAGCTTGCCTCGATTTGCTAATAAAAACTTTTAAATGCTTTTTATAGATTTTGAACTACTAAATAATGCTATTAAATCTATGCGACTTATTTTAGGAAAACTTTAAGAGATTGACAACAACATAAACAATTATTATGGATAACCGGAATAAAAACAGAAAAATATCCCATCACCAACCAGGGGTTATTTTCTTTTCCAGACCAGCCAGCTAGGCCAATGTTAAAGAAAAATATATTATGAAGAAATAAATTATGAAGAATCTTAAGTGCAGTTATTATATAAACAATGAGTTATTATAAGAACTAAAAATTAATAAGAGAAAGCTAAGTATTAGTAAAATAATGAGAAATAAAGAGAGAGAAAAAGATAAAATAGAATTGGATAATCACTACACAATGTGGAAGATTTGCCGGACTAATTTGAAAGTGTCTTCAAAATTATATATTTAATTTACTGTCAATGTTGATTCAATTTTAATGAGCTTTAAATAAATTGAATTCAAATATTCTAGACCTATTGCAACGCTGACCGCAATCGCCAGTCAGAGTTAAGTTTCAAGGTCTTTGCCAACTATAATGCGATTTCTCAGTTTTATGGCAGTAATTTTAGAAGCAACACCCCGATAACTATTGCTATTATATATTGTTATTAATATGGTTAGTCGAATTCGAATGCGAATTCGAATTCGAAATGTGTATTGAGAAAAAGAACCACAAGTGCAATTGAGAAGTGGCAGCAGCAGCAATAGCAAAAACAACTTTCAATACAATCTGCGCGTTGGCAAAGGAAATGGCTTTGGCGTGGCTGAAGGTAGATGCAAGAAAAGTGTGTGAGTGTGAGTGTATGTGTGTGTGTGTGTGTGTGTGTGTGTGTGTGTGTGTGTGCAGGTGTGCGGATATGTAGGTGCTAGTAAACGACATTGTGGGTGTTGTTGGGGCTAGGGCAATAACTTTAGGCACTTTTATAACCGTCATCAATCTTGCGGCCAGCTCGCCTTAAGACCAATCAATGTTGACACGCCCCAAAACCTCTGGAGGCGCCTCCATCGTATATTGACTCACGTGGGCCATGCGAATGTATGCATGTGTGTGTATGGGATGTATGTATGTATGTTTGTGTGTATTCGCAAATGGACTGTGTAAATTCACTTTACAGTCGTAAGCAGAACTGGCAATAAGCTCATTAATTTTGCAACCAATCAAATGAATTGGAATTAATGCAGGAAGCCACAGGAAGCAATGCGTATGACGAACGAGCAGAGCACTTGAACTTTTTAGCATTTGGCATTACGAAAATATCACCTTGAGCAGAGAGAGGAGAGAGAGACAGAGTAAGTCCTCTTATAAATGGCCCTCATATATATGTATATGTGTATGTATATGTATGTATAAACAGATGCGAAGATGTGGTGAGCAGAGTTGACATTTGCCTGGCACATTTATTACACTCCACTTGGGGGAATTGGTGTAGAAATTGCATTACTGCAATTTTAGCATCAACCCACACAACGCAACAGGCACGTTCCATTTGCCAGCTGCACAGTGGGGCCATTCGATTTGCTTCTTACAAAAAAAAAGAGTAAATAATAGAGAATTGATTTGCTACAAGTATTTTTTTTTTCAAACTTCAACTTTACTTCTTGATTTTTATCCCACTTTTTGTTTGTCGAATTGCCCCACTGTGCTTTGGGCGTGTGCTACTTCATTCACGAAGAGTCTCAGCTGCAGACGGAGCTGCTGGAAGAAGAGATCCACATCCACAGCTGGAAGCAAAGTGGATATAGCGGGGGGTTCGAGGTGGGCTAAAGAAATACTTTTAATGGAATTGCTTTACGCATTCTGTTCGCACATGCGACAGTAAATTGAGTCTTTATATACTTCAAATATTAAACATGCTACAAATGGCAAATTTAGACATGAAGAGAGATGGTTATTGAGGCTTTTGAGCTTTAGTGTTTGTATTATCTGTCTAGATGAATATCTTTATGCTTAAGGAGCATTTCAATTTCTAAGTAATAATAATTATCTAGATGATGCACATATTTTTAAGAAATATTTACAAATGACTAACAGATTAAGCTGGGAGATAAAGATAGATAAAGACATAGATAGTTTTAATATTAAGTGAAATATTTATTGTTCATTATACAGTATTATAAATAGTATACTTATTTTCAAGTATAAGCTTCATATAATTACATAAATTTGAATTTTATCTTTAATTTCTCTTTGGCAACCAAAACAAGAATTTGCAAATGCTCCAAAAATGTTTTAAATTTTTGAAAAAAAAAAATAACACAAAAATATATATAATAAAATCATTTTTACCTCTCAGTCATTCTTAACTATTCGTCTAATTATTGTAATTTATAATTAAACTATAAATATATCCAGAAAATTCCTCTTTATAAGTGTAAATTATTAATGCTTCCTCAAAGCATTCGATATTATATAGAAATATTATATGAATGTATGAACCATATAATTCTGAAATTAATCTTCATGTTTGTAAATATATTTTTATATCTGCCAAAACTATCAAAACCTTTAAAATACTATATGATTTTTACAAGAATACATGATACATAACTCACACAATAATATTCATAATTTTCTATTGGTAATATTTATGAAATTTTGTATATTTATGAATTTAGGAACACATATTTATTTAAGTGAGCGTACTTACTTCAGACGATTTTGTTCAGAAAGGATGTACTTTCTGTGTATTAATTTTGTTATTTGCCTAAAAGTATGCAATATATTTTCATTAGAATCGGTAAAAATTTTAGTAAAGCGAAAATGAACTTTGCAAGAATGTATTAAAGTAGGGAATAAAGTAAACTAATATAAAACTAATTTGAAATGAATTATGGCTATAATAAATATTGATTCAGGCAAGAGCTAAATTTTACACATTGGCTCGTATATATATAAGTGGGGTGGCTTAGACACTCGAGTGCCACTTACAGGACGATAATCCATTTAATGCACACCGCCTGTTGGTTCTCACGCCTCGAGAGTGTCGCCCTTAATTAAATGACTGATAATGCCGGCGCTGCCCGCGCCGCAGAAGGAACGGCTCTCAATTCGACTATTATTTTGTAGAGCTATCTAACGCTTATTGCATCTGAGCGGCTAAATTGTTTTTAATTGCATTTCAGACTTGTGCCAGGCACTTGAAAATTTCACTCGCTTCGACGGATTTTTTTATTATTATTATTTACTTGCGAATAGTGTCAGGGAGGCTGCAGCCCTTGGCTAATTGGTTTTTTATTGAGCGATGGGCGTGAAATGTAAAATTCGAAATAGTTAAAGCTACCCTATAAAAACTGAATGCGATCTGTGGGCGGGTCGATTGACACAAAAGATTTAAATATGTATGTAATTTAAAGATTTATAAAAAAGGTATTCAAGTTCATTGAACTTTGTTGCCAAGCCATGTTCAAGCTAAGAGTAAACTTTGTCGCATAGGCTGAGTGAGCTTTCAGCTATGCTCAAAGCCACACTTGAGCTTTTAGCGTCTCAAGAATCACTCAAGCACCAAGCACTCAGGCCAGCTGCATGTCTGCCTTACAAGCATTTCTGTGTGTGTGTATGTGTGTGTGTGTGCATAACAGTCATACATACATATACTTGTAAGCTCATATAGTATAGAATAGAAAACAAATTGTAAACACGAGACTAGCGATGCTTCACGACCCTAATGACTGTGAGAACTTTTTGTAATTGTCGCGCTTTAAGCACCTACAATGTCGCGGGCATTAACCAGCGCAAGCTCTTTAACTTGGCCCAAGAGCGCTTTTCTCTTAAAGCCATTTTAAAGGGAACAACTTTAATTAAAATTCGAAAATTCGATAGCTTGTAACTAAAATGCCTTTCTCTCTTTCTACTTGCAGTGCTCAGCGGTTAAGCTTTCAAATTTAGGTAAGTTTGTAATTCTTAAAAATTTCATTTTTTTGCATGAAGAGAAACAAGTGCCGACAACATTTTTTTCAATCAATATAAAAAATAAAAAAGAATAATAAAATGTAAAATAATAAATATAAAAACAAAAATTTAATTGAAACAAAAATCAAATAAAATTAAAAAATACAATTTTTTTAAAATATATATATATACAAGAAAAATGTAATAAATTAAATAGATACAAATTATAAAAAGATAACAAATAAAAAAAAATATAATTTGAAATACGAAACAAAATAACTAAAATACAGAGATTTTAGAGAAAGAGAAAAGGAAAATCAAGTTTAAGATATTTAAAAAAACCGAGAATATTATGCATATATGTATATGCATATGTATATAAAAACAATAGTTTAAATAACAGAAAAAACACGATATTATATATATCCATAAAATACATATAAAAATGCACTAATAAGTAAAGACAACAACAAAAAGCCAATCGGCATTCCACAAATAGTTATAAACAAAAACGACATATTTGGATCGCCTGAAGCTTAAAAATGTGAATCGCAAAGTGAATTTATGACTAGTTAGCAATGCTAAGGGCTAAACACAAGTTATTTATATCGAGTTCATTACAGTTGTTTTGATCGTTTTGAAACGTTTTATTGTATTGTTTCGATTGTTACATCTGACGGCTGCATTTGCACATTTTGATTGAATTTCTGATTAGTTCAACATGTGGCTTTTGTCTAGCCATCTCGGCATTGATTTCTCAGCTTGTGGCCGTTGCCGATCCCCCAATCCCCAATCGCTTTTTGCTTTTCGCTTTTCGCTATTCGCTGTTCGCTATTCGTGGCATTGTCAGTGGCTTATCTTTTGTCCATAGACTGGGTGGTTATGTGGGAGTGGTTTAGTCTGGCATTAGGAGCGCCCAGCTCTGTATATAGTATATATAAACTATATGATGGAGCAGACAATGCAATTGTAGTGTGTTTAGCACATTTGCTGTTGACTGGCTTTTGTTAGCTCTTAGGCAAATTGCTAAAATAGACTCTTAACGGGGCTTTTGCCCAGTTGAGGTCGTTAAAGGAAAGAAAGTGTGAGTTGGCTTTGCTTTATTCGTGGAAATAACATTTTATGAATATTAGTTCTTGATTCAGCAATCGATGCTGGCTTAACGATTCACTGGAAGCATTTTTACCTGACTCTTAGCTCAGCTCAGCTACCTAACCCACATCTACATTAAGCAAACCGCACACTAACACAAATAAGCAAATTTATATACATATATGTATATATTTATATACCTATAAATGTGTATATTCACACACATACATTTACAATCTTTAAGCCGCTGCATTGCAATTTTTCGCACGTTCCAATGCGGAGCGCTGCTCTTTGTATTCTCTCTCTCGGTTACTCTCTCTCGCTTGCTCTCTCTCTATCTTCGACCTTTCCATCGCATGCACAGAACAACAAGTTTCATGGAACGGTTTGGCCTCTCTCTTTGCATTTATCTATGTTTCTCTTCAGGCAACGACCTTGTCTTATTGCTTTGTTCGCTGCCAGCTCGATCGATCATTTGTCATTGCAGTCGTGGAAACCAGGTTGGGTACTTAGACATTACGATTCGATAAGTTCAATTGTTAGTTCGTTGGTTCAGTTAATCGGCTTTCAGCTACTGTCGTGGCGTTGTATAATATTATTGATTAACGACGCGATCCCTAGCTATATATGGCTGATATATATAGCTCATATATCTATGAGCTTGGTTCTCTTTTGATTTTCTCTTTCTTCACAACAACAAAAAATTCTCTTTGTCTGAAAATGATTTCCAGTCGGTGTCATATAGCGTAGACCTGGAGGTATGGCTGTATGTGTTTGTAAGTAAAACTGGCAGCTGCAGAACCAACAACTGGTTTTCAATGCCCTACATTGCAATAAGTGGCGTATATGGGCACTTGATTGGAAGAGTACGTAGTATATACATACATCGTAAATAAATGTTTGATATACATAGATGATTCTTTTGTTTTGGCTTCAAGTTATTAGCAAATATTTTTTTTAAGTATATGGGAAACTTATTAAATAACCCATTCTTCATGTCGAAATATCATTTCCAACCCAAGATAGGTTCAAAATTAATTTTTCTTCTTCTTTGAGATTAAAAAGTATAAATAATTGAAAGATAACATGGCGAATAGCAGGCTATCTTATAGCCTGGGTACTCTTTAAAATATATATTTAATATATACCATTTATTGAAAATGAAAGTAAATTTTAAGTGTTTTGTAGAAAAACTACTATATCACACTTTATTTACAATAATAGAGCATATATGTAATATAGATAATTATTCTAGTTCTTTTATAAACTCTGAGATCAAAAAGTACAAATAATTGATAGATAGCTTGGTCAATGCTTGATGAGACTGGCTTCTTTTAATAATATACATAAGTATTTTATATATATCATCATTTATTCTATCTATCCAGTATATGATCTATTAAATTTAAGCAAATACTCTCTCTTAATAAATAGTAGCGCATTTTGTATGCTTAGCTGGCCGATCTCTCTTGTTGCCGACTCCACGAAATCTACAAGCTGAACAAAACGCGTCGCAATTTTATCGGTGTCGCCGCTCTCGGTCTCGAGGTAACTGCCGTTGTTGGTAGTAAATAATAATACAATGGCACTGAGCAAAGCCGCGCACACAAGCGCAGCGGAAGAGCGCAAAACACTCATGCACGCACGTGTTGCGTGTGTGTGTGTGTGTACACAGATGCAGATGTATGTATGTAGATAGTCGCCATGTATACAAAGCCCAACAGCTGTCACCACGCTTCGCTCTTCGTATCTTGCTCTCTGCCATCGCTCTCTTCCTCTCGCCCTCTCTCCCTCTTACGCTCGTTCAGTCGCTCGCTCGCTCGCTTGCTCGCTTGCTCAGCGTTCGAGTGCGGTTGGCAAATGAGTTTCGAGCCAGTTCGACACTACGGCAGTACAGTAGACAAATTTGAGCCGTCGAATCGAACAAACCTCTCTGGAAAGCGCGTCGCCCGCTGACCGACAGTTCGCCAGTTCGTCAGTCTGCATAGTCCACACTTGGTGGTGGTGCTCCGTAAAGCCCATGTCCGCGTAATATTTCATACCAAGTCGGGGGGTTAAGTTACTACGTTACGTTTATTCCAGGTACTGCTTGATCAAATGGTGTTCTAGTGTTACGAAATCGTGCTGTTTCTCTATCACTTACGGTGCCGTGTGAAGTTTGTTAAGTGCTTAAGATAATAACTATGTATATATATGTATAAAAATATAAAATCAGTATATGAATCGGTATAGATTATATAATGCTAGAAAACCGGTTTGGTGACCTAAACAAAATTTAGTTGAACGTGCCAAATGATAATCGAAAATTTAATACATAGCTGGATATTTAATTGCGATTGGATAGAAATTGAACAGTTCTCCAAAAACAAATATAATGCTTAAATGGTATGTCTCTGGTACAAATGTCAAGCAAAGGCAAAACAACAGCAGCTACAACAACAATATACAAGTGACATATATACATATGTACATATGTATGGTATATATTTTGGATGGTGCGACTCCACTGGACTCTCAATTCGAAAACGAGTTTTTGCATAAAATGTAATCATTTGCATACAATTCTTTGATTCTTAAGTCACATTGTTGTTGTTGTTGTTGTTGTTGTAGCTGCTGTTGTTGTTGCTGTTGTGTACAGGTTTTTGGATCGGACCGTGCAAAACTTTCGTATACAATATAACAAATAATTCCTGAATTTGTTGAATTTTTTTATATAAATATTTAGCTTTGACGTTTCTGCAATGCATTGAAATAACTGTGAGCAGGCAGCTGGAGTAAAGTAAAGTGTGTTAAATAAATGTTAGATATTTGTATGAACAGAAAGTAAATACAAAGATTGGTCGATAATTATTTTTACGGAGACATACCTATGTACATACATATGTAGGTAGGTAAGATATGGCTTCTTTGCCTATTGACACACAGTTGACAGCTGTTTAAACTGACAAAAGTATGAGGCGGACCTGGTTTAATTCCTTTTTTTTGTTCATAGATAAATGAAGTATTGCGCTGTCTATGACTTAGGATACAGTCATTGTATTTAAAATTTGCTACAGGGCAACTCACAAATTGCAATTAACGAGCTTTAGTAACATTGGCAATTAGCGTTATTAGCCAGCATTGCAATCAACCTTATATATATTTCTCTCTATATATTTATTTATATGTATAGATGATTCATTGCAAAAAGTGACTAAAAGCTGCCTTTTTGTTTTGGGGTAGATAACAAAATAAACAATTGATTAGGTAATGCCAGTTAGCTTATGCCGTTAACTTACAGCGTAAACAAATATACAAATATACATACATATATTTAATTTTAATTGGTTAGTCTGTAAATGGAGATACGTAAATAAATACCCAAGTTCGAGTAGGTGTGGTTGAAAATATGCTAATTATGAACTAATGACATTTGTTGCCAGCAAATGTGAAAAAGTGGAGAGAGTGCCCTTAACAATAGATACTTTCCTTTATATGAGCCTCAGGTAATTCCTACTACAGATCTCAACTTAGTTCTCACCCACTCAACTTAATTTCTAAATTTTCCCAATTTGCATATTCATTATTTAGAGAGTATTTGAATACTGTGAATTGGCTTATATCCCATAAGCCCAGCCGAATAGGTAATTCTCTAGCAGAGAGATAAATCTTTTGAATGAATCACTGGCAGAACTGTCAAAGGTGTTGTACTTAAAGCAAACTTAACGAGCTTAAGCAACAAATGTTGGGGCCACAAAAACTTACGGCCAAAAGGCAGGCACCAGCCGCAGGTTAGAGTCCCACCGAAAACCGGTAACAAGCCACAGCAAAAAGTAAGAACATTAAAATACCAACAACAAAGACTAAAAGAAACAGAAAAATGAAAAACAAAAACAACAACAACTGTTTGGCCCGGTGCAATCGCTGGACTGAAACCAGTTTCCAGTTGGTTTTCTCACTTGCCTTTCGATTATGCCAAACTGCATTCTTGGAGATCGCTGGCATCTCCATCTGTGGCTTGGAACGTGCTCCGCAAGTTCAACAAACACCAAAGCCAAACACGAAGCCAACACGAGGGAGCCACGAAGCCAACTTCGTATGGCTCTTAAATCACATCTTCACCATAAACTTGTACTTGTTCGAGGGCTTTGCTGCCTTTTAAGCTTACACATAAGATTAAGTTTTGTTCAGTGAAGTTTTCTTAAGAAAAGATGATGATCTACTCCAGTGGATGAATCTTAAGCCTAACATATGTATCTATACCTCTCTCATTGTCCTCTTCAAGGCTACATTTCTGACTGACCTCAGCAGGAGATAGAGATGAAGATAAAGATGATGATGAAGCAGTTGATGAGCGTTATGATGGGGGCCAGGCAAATAGCTGAAGCTTAGTCCAAGTCACTTGACGGAGATTAGAGAACAAATGTACATATAAGGGAACCATAATCCTGCTCTTCAAGTCTATCTATTTACTGAGCTCAGACAATGAAAATGATAATGATAAGCCTAGTCGCAGCTCTGTTTCTTCAATCGTCTTCCTATATTTCGTATTCAACTATGATGCACTTGGAAGTTGTATAGGGCATCTAATAGTCGTTCATTTGGTTAATTTTACCTCTGGCAAATTCTAGCCATAGGGCAATTATGCTTGGCCAACTCATTAACTTGGCTGATATGCTGATGTCTCGCGGAATGAGAGTGCACTTAAACTATCAGGTCTGACTGTCTGACTTGTTGGCTGGTTGGCTCGTTGGCTAGTTGGTTGCCTCCCCCAGGAATGCGTCTATCTTTATAGCCGGTCAGAGTCTGCCTCTTGAAGATATAAGTTCTTATGCCAGGAAATTAAACTTGGCTAATTGCGAATGTAAACGTTTTGTCATTACGTTGATTCTTTAATGTCGCTGCGATTAGTAAGCACAGCTTTTATAGAGGCTCTTTTATACTTCTTATAACTATAAGTTTACATAGCTTACAAATGCATTTCAAGATTGTTAACCTTAAGATTTCCTGTGGCGACAGAGGGTCTTATTTAATGATATTATTATTGATGGTCAATAATATTTAGAAAAAAATTAGTTTGATCGTTTACTGAGCATAAAGAAGTTTAAGCATAAATAGTCAGCTGGGCATCTTAAGCTAACTTCCGATATTTTTATATCCCTTAAGAGCTTGAATATACTGAATCACAGTTCATTATATAATAAATTTGCCATATTGTGTTATTCCCATTAAGATATATAAATAAATTAAATCGTAATTCATGATATAATACTTATATTTACCCAAATATAAATTTACTTATACATATATAAATATAAAACGTATTTTAAATACTACTGTGGTACTCTAAATTGGGTCTAATCGATGCTCTGAGTCAAATTATACGAGTTGAAACAAACTTTTGTTCGTTTCGAGTGCATTTTTCCGGTATTCGCTGTACTCATGGCTTGATTCATTTGCAGCTCTGGTTCGAACTCGTTATGCAAATCAAAGAATTGATGTTTTGAATTTAATTTCATTGAAACAATTAAATTCCACTGATTGCTGGGATTAAGTGAATAACGGTTATTGCTGTTATGCGGATACCATCGTGTGTGGAATTGGAATTAATCAATGAAACCTTTTTTTCGGTAGATTGTCATGGCTGTCTATTACCCGTCTTTTCCTGTTAACTGGGGAAACACATGAGGGGCTTCTTTGGCTTTCTGTAAATAGACTTTTTGTTTTGTTTACACGTCGCGCCGCTTTATCGATTACTGTCACTGTCGCGCCCTACTGTCACCTGTGCAAGGCGGCAGGTGGTTAAGTTATCGCTCTTTCAAACTTCCAATTTAGGCACTCCACGCTGTAACTCGTTTACGCCAAGCAAACAAATGCGAATCGCGAGCGACAAAACTTTTGTCACACTCTCGCGCACAATTAAATTGATTTAGTTCTGAAAAGCGCCAACTTTGTTTTTGTTTTTTGTTAACAATAACAATCAGAGCGAGCAGAGAATGCACCTGACAGAAGCTGTCATGCTCCGTTGCCCATGAATCCGTTAGCTAAAACTCTATTTAAATTTGTTAGATAATTCGCCAAAAGCACATACAGTTCGTATCTAGTGCTAATCGCAGTTGAATTCAACGTCTCTCGGACATTGCACGTGGATTATAAAACAGAACTTATTTATTTGGCTCACTGTCAGAAGCAGCTCCACCTTATCTAAACAGCTCGAGACAATATTTAAAACCTAAAAAGTTCTGTTTGATCTGACAGATAAGGCAGCTTCGCTCCTCTCTCCCTCTCGACAGTTCGCTGTTTGCCAATGTCATGCGAAATCCCTATTCAAGTAGTACGTGGATTTTTGTTAAACACTGTTCACATATATTATGATATATATGATATATGAAAGCTCTTGAGAGTAAACCAAATTTCAATAAATCAAACTCAAATTATCTATATAACTCTATATATATCTGTAAATAATTTATTCACCTTCGGCAAAACGAATCATGAATAGAAATTCAAACTTCCTTAAAATTCGATTATATCTTATCCATAATTTAGAAAGCTTTTCATATATTTAAATATTTTATTATTATTGTGATTGAATAATATGTCTGAGCCTAGCTATAACAGCTCTCTGTAAAATTCTTTTGCATACGATTATTCATGATTCAAGTGAATCCCCAAGGCAAAGATAATTTTGTGCAGAGGTCTGAAACTCCAAACGGCCTGGAATGCCTTTTTGCATATGAGCTATGAATACTTAATCATGTAATGAATGTGCCGAGCTCTGATGTTAAAAATTTTATTGATTGCTTGTTCGGCTTAAATCAACTGCATATGATTATGATTCTTACACGAGTCTCACTTGCTGTTGATGTTTATATGCAGATTGACAACTCAAACGAGTTGTGCGGAAACGGGTTTATCACTCAGCGGGTGTGTATTTCTCACTCTACTCTCTTTGTATATATGTAAATGCAAGTGTGTGTGTGTGCTGAGTCATTCCGTCATTTTTGTGAGGAATGCGAAATACAGGTATTCCACGCATTACTCAAGTGTGGCTTTAATTCAAGTCGATCACAAAATACAAGCTATGTAAATGCAGACTTGCAGATACACAGATGTAGATAGAGAGATACACAGACAAGCAAACGCATAAACAAAGCATTACGATATATAGGAATTCAGATACTCCGATACATATACAGATACTCAGATACATATATTCACAAATACAGATACTGAGATAGAGATTCAGATACATGGACATGAAACACAGATACTGTGATACAGATTCAGATACATAGACAAGAAACACAGATACGGATACAGAAAAAGATATATGTACATATACATATGCAGATATAGATACTCAGATATATATACATATACTCAGATACAAATAGATACTGAGATACTCAAATACTGAGGTAAAGATAAATAGACAAAGATACACAGATACGGAAAAAATATACATTGATATAGATGTAGATATAGATACTTAGATACACATACAGATAATCAGTTCCATATACAGAGATAGAGATTCAACATAGATACAAATACAGGCTAAGATATTTAGAGATATAGTTACTCAGATAAATCTACACATTATATGTGTAATTGATATAGATATAGATAATAAGAGCGTATACTCTTACACGAGTGCAAATCCTCAAATACATATTTTGTATATGATAAAGATACATATACATACATAGATACACTTATATGCAGCTGCTGTGCATATCCTTACAGTTTCGCTCAAAACTATTCGAGTCAGCAACAGCTAAGCAAACCGTAGCGAACTGAAGTGTTTTCTTGCTCTACCTGCAGAGGCAGACAAATCAAATAACAAGATCCCGCAGAGGACATGTGCCTATTAGAGCTGGTTAGAACTGGCTCCCAGTTCCAAGGACCCTTCCACGTGCAGCAGCAAACACATGCCAGCGCCATTAACAACGAAGCGTGCCTCGAAGTCTATACATATGTATATGTATAGCCCTAGCAGATGGCACCGATTGCAATGGCTGTCGAATGTTTTGTTTTGTTTTCAGTTCTCTTCTTTTTTGGCATATGCCTCGAGATTCCATTATATATAGAGAGAGAGAGTGCGCGTGTGTGTATCTGTGTGTAGCACGTAGGCATACTCTAAACATATTTGAAATTTATGCTTGTATATGTATTACATGCAGTCCTTTTCTTTTACGACTTTTCTGACTTCCGCTCCTGATTTCCTGCTTTTGTTTTCAAGTGGTTTCTTACGAGAGTTCGTTTTTTTCCTTAAGGCAGGCAACTTGATTATAAAAACAAATATTTCAATAAATTTAAACGGATTTGATTGTAAAAAGGGCAATTTAGTTCTAGCTTGAACAATGATTTTCTGAGATATGTAAAATGATTTAAAAACTTAAGGATTCTCAGAAGGATACTCTGAGGGATGTAAATGATGTGAAAGGTGGTAGGACATCTATGCTTATGGCCTTTGCAATTGCATCAGCTGCCAATAGAAGGCCGATCCGATTTATGTAAAGATTCAGTGCGAGAATGCAAAATCTATTTTCTCATAGGTAGTTCCCATGGTGTCCAGGTAAATGCCATGGCCCGATCAACGCCCAATTGACAGCTAATAATTACGCACTTCAACAGTCGAGCACATGGCAATGCAGCTGGATATTAGGGCTGGCTGCATTTGGTCTGGGTGCATAGCTATGCATACTCCCTGCCCCTGCCCCTGCTCCTGCCCCCTGGGCTTACCCCTAGGCGCCTCCTAGTCGTGTCAGCCTGGTAGCTAAGGGTGCGTTTTAGCACCATCGTGTGAATTTGTCTCTCGTGTTTGCGCTGGGCATCGTATGGTGGCATCGCATCAGGCAACTCTTTGTCATCTGGCGAGCAGTCACACAAATCTTAGGGTATTGTTTTGCAACTAATTCTGTGCGAATCTTGAGCAACCCTTTGCAAGGTAAGAAGGTAACGACAGTTGAATATGGCTTTAAAAGAGAGCATGAACTTAGAGTGTGGGAACTTTGTGCTTCAGTTGCTCTGAGATTTGTTTTAACATCTTCATCATATCGGTTTTGCTGAACTATAACTCTAAAAGAATCTTTTTTAGCATACACATATTGAAGAAGATCTTGTGATGCCTGCTTTTTTGTACAGGAAAAGCCTAATTGCCTTGGAACACACTTTTAATTACTTCGCTAAGCATCCGCTAAGCCATCGTGTATGATGTGCATGTATTTTTTATTTTTTATGTGCCGCATTAATTTGACATTTAGTTTTTTTTATGAAAATTCCCACGACCACCAACACAAACGGCGAGTTTACAAATTTGAAATTCCGACACTCCGATAAGCAAACCCTCCCCCCTTACGAATCGAAAAAAAGAAGAAGAAAAAACCAACAACATAGTTGGCAGTGCTGTTGGAAAGGACTACATACACTGGTAGAAAGGACGTCGTTGCTGTGTACATATTTGGCTTCAGCTTTGGTGGTTGATAAACCCTCGATCCATCGTCTGCCCGACTATGAGGCCAGAAGACAAAACGCAGGGCGGCATAATTATAATTGCATATTAAGTACGCGCAGAAAGCTGGCCAAAGGAAGAGAGGAAGCCATAAATGTGTATCCTTTTTTTCCTTGCCACCACAAAGCGTGTGAACTCCTGAATGCATCCTGGAATGCACCTATATAAGTCGGTTATATGTATATATACATTGTCTACATTGACATTGAGTTGACTTGAGCTGTGAGTTGCCTTGGCTGAACTACCTTCAGATGCTAGAGGCATGAATAGATTCGCATTTTTAATTGTTTCCTAGTTCACTGAGAATACAGTAAGATGCAAAGAAGTCTGACTTCATTGAAAACTGATCTGCATTTAAATATGGATCTATTGAAGATGTAAGAAGTTTGATCTTCATTTGAATAGTGATCTATTGGATGTAAGAAGTTTGATTTCATTTAATACTGATCTTCATTTGAAGAGTGATCTATCGGAAGAATTAGGTATCGTTGAGTACTACAGGTCCAGTATTTCCTAAGTTATTTGCTTTAGACCCAGACAGGACTTCAACACATTCTTAGTAATTTCGTAAATACTTACTTCTGGTTTCTGGCTCTAGATGCTTGACGATCACCTGTAAGCTAAGTATTTTTAGTTACTTTCTTTAGACGTCTCTATGACTCGTCGTCTGTGTTAATATTTCAAGACCTATAAATCAATTTAAGCGTATTTTTTGTTATCATTAGAACTTAAATCTTAAACGGCCCGAGATGTAACCATATTTTTTCTTAATACTAGCCTTTTATTCTATGTACTATACTAAATTTTCGGGAACTCCCCTGCTATTTTCTTAAGCCTAACCCAACAGAGATTATAATTTGCAGTATTTACTGTTATTATTTCTAGACCCACCCATCAAAATAGCTATGTCAGAATAAGGTTTCCGCCTCTGCCCCGTTATCCAAAACTAATCCCTCTGCAGCGATTTAAGCTGAGAGAGGAGAAGTAGTGTACTATGAGCAAACGGATTTAGTCAGCTCGCACTAATCCAGGATTATCGGTAGGCCTTTCAAATCATTCAACTTAGCCCATGCTTGCTTTTAGAAACCCTGTCGCTTCTCTGACAAGGTGAAATTCCTGATCAGTCAACCGACCAAAGCTGGATAGACGCAGCTGTGGGCAGTGTCTACCGAGTGTGTGCAACAACTTTTGGTGCTCAATTAATAACAGACCTCTGACAGACATAAAAAGCTTCACTAGGCAGCTGTAGTGGGCGCCAATGTTAATTAGTGTATTACTAGGCAATAATATAGTAAGTGTATATTTCTTTATATATACATGGGGCTAGGGGATAGGCGTCTGGTTTAGTAGTGTCAATGACTGCGCTGCAAATTGGTCGTGGGGGTTAATTGCTTAATGGCGTCTAAAGGCAGATATTTGCCATTTGCTGTGCCACAGCACGCTAATTTACGGTTTTTCATTATTTCATTATGTCATAGAGTGTCATGTGTTACAGATCAGCGACTTTTGATTTATAGATGAATACGTATCATTGCTAGCATGTGCTGATGAACGATATCAGATGATTTCCATTCGGCATGCGGACTTTAATAGATCATCAGAGTCGCAGACAAGGAATCTAGTTGATTTAATTTCTTTTATATTCTCACTGATTGATTTGATTCGAGGCAGTTTCTCTGCATGGCTAAATCTGGAAATGTGAACCCGTTATCTGGTTAAAAGTTGTTTGGAAATTACACTGACGTAAATGGTATAAGGTTTATGGCCTTTGTTAATTAGCCTGCAGGGTAAATATACAAATTTTATATATGAAGCAAACATTGATTTTACCTTTACGTTGATATATATATATGATTATGAGTATATGTGTATAGGTCTATCTGTTTATAGTCTGTGCATGTATCTCAACTACTTTCCGATCTGTTTGATTTTCCTCATGGTCGAGTGGAACCTGTTTGCGGATGGCTTAGTGGTTGAATGAACCCCCATTCGGATGATGTTCATTTTGTGGTCCATTGTTGTTGTCACTGCTGAAATCATGTTCAGTTTTAGAGCGTGACTTAATAGGCTTTTTTATTCCCAAATCTGCAGTTTCATTAATATTTTGTTTATAAGCGAAACGTGTCGTTCACGCAGTTCTCGATCCAAATGAATCACAATGAAAACAAACAACAAAATATGCTGAGTTATAATACAAATCTAATAACTGCGATAACGTTTTATGTATATTAGAGCTGGGATACAGCTCGATCGACAGTTATTGGGTAGTTTAGAGAGGATTTTATAGGATATTTGATTTTGTTTTAATTTGAAGTAGAAGACATTATATTTTTCTCTTTCAACTACTCATTTATCATAAATACAAACTGAAAGTGACCCATATAGCTTATCATATCTTTATGCAAGGGCAAATAGAACACTTATATGGACTCTATACAGTTCGCGTATAAAAAAGGCAGTCACTTTTTGTTACCTCGCCTCTAAACAGTTCTTGAAAAGCGAAACACAATGCATTTGTGCTGAGTGACCCACATTATGAGCAGGCAGCTGCTGGTTGGGGCCAGCACAAATCTAAATCTCACGGCTTAGGCGCACAATTTGATTAGCTAGGTTATAGCTGACCCTTTCGGAAAGCTGCAGCCACGCCCAGACTCCAATACGATTTGCCTCTGGCCAGAAATGCAGTCAAACTGGCCAGTCACAGTGGCTACAAGTCAACGCCCCAACTGGCCGTGTCGGTTGCCCTTGCAGAGAGGCGACATCCCCCAGCTAAGTAGAACCCAAACAAACCTGTTTTCTTAGATTTACTGTTAAGTTTGGTTACCTAGCTGCACCAAAGCAACTGATGTAGAAGAAGAAAGCTGCTGCCCACTCTTACTCAAGCAGCGCCATAAAAACTGGTATTAGTCATTGTTTCTCTATAAGATAACATGTATGTAATGTGTCTGATAAGAAATTACCATGTTGCATTGGAAAAAGGTGTTTGGGATCATATTATAACAGTCTGAAAACCCATTTCAAGTGTTATATTCAAATTATATAATTTATAGAATTTAGTTAAGCCAAGGGTTCTTTCATTTAAGAATCCATCTCAAGTGGTATATTTAAATTTTACGATTTAAAGAATTTATTTTCTGATATTGATTATATAGCAGCTGAAGGTTTCTCCTAATAGCCCATTATATTATATTATATTTTTAAATTATATATTATAATTTAAATTATATAATTTATAGAATTTATTTGTTCTGCTTCAGATTCAAGCTAATGCGGTTTATTTTATGATGTTGATGATCATATAACAGCTGAAGGTTTCACCCACCTAAAAATCCATCTTAAGTGTTATATTTTAATTATATAATTTATAGAACTTATTTATTCATTTCAAGCATTTTGCTGCATCTGATTTAAGCTAATGCAGTTTATTTTCTGGTGTTGATATTGTCAGCGTTTCGGGTGGCTCGTGTTCTCTATTTTCCAGGCAGGGGTGGGGGGGACAGATTTAATTATAAATTAAAGCACACATAGCGCATATAGTCCGGTAAAGTTTACCGCAATATGAGACATGTGATAAAGTCACAAAAACGTCAACGTATGTCGCCGCAGCGCAAAGAAAACAAAAGCCCCACAAAGTATAAATAAGTAAGAGCAAAACAGAAGAGAAAAAAATACAAAATAAAATAAATGAAAAATATAAAACGAAATAAAATGAAATAATATTAAATATGTGTAAACAATTACGTGAGACAGGCAGCCGTGTGCACGATAAGACGCGACTGGGTTTGCAGTGGGAGCTAGTCGTTAGTTTGGAGGTTGCTGGGGCTGCTTTCCCATAGGTTAGTTGGCCTTGAGTGGGCCTTTGGCTAGGCAGTAGCGCTGGAGATTCGGGCAGGCAAGTTGCCAAATCATACCGAACAATTATGGATCCATGCCCATTGATATGTCAGATCAATTTAATTTTAGGGGCGTTGTCAGTGACACCCTTCGATAAGGTTTAATGAATTGTGTGACTCACGGAATCGAATCAATGCATAGCAGAGACGTCAAGCTGCCTGAAGATAGTGGCAGCTAAACAATTGTGAACACTCGTTCTAAATATTTTTGCAGATCGAGCAACAAGAACAACAATAACAGCAACAGCAACGGCAACAGCAACGGCAACAGCAACGGCAACAGCAACTCATCAATTAATTTAATCAAAGCCCATAACTCAAATTTAACGAACAAATAAAATTGCGAACGCAACAGCCCAATAAATAGATCAATACAATAAAATACAATCAAATAATATAAAACATACACAATATATAGAAACTATCAACACGAGACTGTCATATAAAAGATAAGAGAGAGAGAGAGAGAGAGGTCAAAGAGAGTGAGAGAGAGAAGTGCAAGCAGCTGTCGTGTGACATCTGGCAACGCTGTCTGTTTAAAGCTGTAACGGTTATTGGCAGCATTTTACTCACGCAAAAGCCAAACCGGATAAAGAGAGCGAGAGCGAGAGCGAGACAGTGAGAGAGAGGAAGAGCAGCTGCCAGACGTACGAGAGTGAAAGGGAGAACGCGAGCAGACCACAGCCATGGGAAACTCGTCGTCACACACGCACGAACCACTGGAGCGCGGCTTCACACGCGGAAAATTCGGCGATGTCAAGAATGGGGTAGGTAACAGCAACAACGATAGCAACAACAACAACATCATGGGGTTGATCGGCACTTGTTTCTCTTTACTGTCTGGCATAATGCACCACATACATATTATGCTTTTATATGAATCCATTATCTTAAACTGTTTCTTTATCCGATATCCACACAGAAATCCGCCTCGTTTCGGTTTAGCAAGAAATCGCCCAAAAAGATGGATCGACTACGGCGCTCGTTCCGCGACTCCTTCAGGCGTCGCAAGGATCGTGTGCCCGAATCGTCGAAGCCGCATCAGTGGCAGGCCGACGAAGAGGCCGTGCGCTCAGCCACCTGCTCGTTCTCGGTGAAGTACCTGGGCTGCGTGGAGGTGTTCGAGTCGCGCGGCATGCAGGTCTGCGAGGAGGCACTGAAAGTGTTAAGGGTGAGTCAAATGGACTATAATGAATTGTGAAATCCAAATGTGGTTGAAGAGCTACTCAAAGATCAATGACGAATGGCAGTAGCTAATCAGGAGTGTAGATACTCTGGGGGATATAGATAGGCGAACTTATTTTGCCTATAATAAGTAAATAGAAGCGCAGCACTTAACTATAATTTGACAATATCTATATGGTCTTACATTTGATACCTAAGAAGCAGGAGCGTACTACAAATATGAATCGAGTAATATAAACAATAAATTCGCAATTGTAACTAAATGAAATGAAAATAGTTATCTAATGGATATTCAATGATACATTTACGAGCGTGGACTAAAATACATATATATAATCTTAATCTTATATTTGATATTAATTTAAATATATAAACTTTCTATTAGAAACTCACATAGTTTCATCTCTATTCATCTATTGTTATATCCACGTTAAGTTCGCATATTTTTTAGACCACCTTCGAATATAAATATCTATATATCCAACATGGATTTAAATAACGTAAGAGTGTTCATTTAAATCCATGTTAGCTGATGAATTATATTTGCTATTAATTAAAATTTAACAATTAAATTTTTCTCTCTGTTCTATTTTTATATCCACATTAATTTCTTATATTTCTTTCACATATGTCTTTATTATAATTATTTGCATGACTTAACATGTAGATAATATAAGAATCTTCATGTTATGTTAACTGATTTAATCAAGTGGATTTTGTATTTAATATTTATTTAGATATAAAAACTTAAACTTTTATTTTTTCTTCTACTTTAATATCCATGCTAAGTTCAATTTTTTTTAACACTCAACTCCACTATGTAATGTTTCTTTGGATCAGTTAACATGAATATAAGAATCTTCATGTTAATTTATCGAATTAAGCTTGCTTTATATTCGATAATAATTCAAATATAACAAGTAAGAACGTTGCAGTCGGGCGTTACCGACTGCGGAATATTCATTCACAGTCCCAACGCTGCCTTACATATCTAATTGATTTTGGGTTGTCAACCCGAGTATATTTTAAATTTCAAGTCTCTAGCGCTAATAGTAATCAATATAAAGCAGGGCCTGAACCCATTAAAATTGGGGAATCATAGAGAGCTATTCCCGTTTATATCTCGTACATCTTTAGAGCTAGACTCTCCAAATTTTGCATATAGATGCATGGGTATTTTATATAATTTTGATTTTTGTTATATTTTGAATGTCGGCTCAAAAATTTACCGAATTCTCCTTTTAATTTTAGTTGCAAATGTAGCAATGTGAATGAGCTGGTATTTCTTAAGAAATGACCAAAATTCAATTGAAATGTAGATCATATTTAATAAACAAAATATTTGGCCAATTAGCAAACGCACCTGCAGGCAGCAAGCTAGCAGCGGAGCAGAGCGTTTTTCCTATACGTATGCACACATTGATCGGTTATTCTATGCATACAGTCATATCATATGTATGTATTATATACATACATATAAAAACGTGTCTTCTAGCATATTCTAAGAATTGATTCATGAAATTTTCAGCCGTTACTTTAGCTTACTTTTGTCAGATGACGCTCTCGAAGTAAAGCTATTTCGTTTTAGCTACCGCCTGATCGTATATTGCAGTGGCGTTGATGGTAAATGCTATGCAAGTTGCGCTGGAATAGCGCGGGTTCTAATCTCGCTAATGTCAAGTTTTTTAAATGTCTTTTTATAAATTAGTTATTTTATTGGGAAAATGATAGCTTATATGACAAACACATAACATTTTTGTTATTAGTAAAATATTTTTATAAGTTTTTAAAAGTTAAATTTTATTTTTGCTAAAATAACCCACAAATGCTTATACGTACATACTTACATACATACTTACAAATGTATGTATTCGTCTGCACACACAATTTCAGTATGCCAGCGTTTTTTACGCGTGTGCAAATGTGTATGTATATATGTATATTCAAATGCGTATTCGAGCATTCTAAGAATCTCAATTGCGATTGAATTGTCTTTGAATTGCTTTTGAATTGTCTTTGAATTTTCAGCCGCTACTTTGGTTTTTGTTTACTATAGGTGCCGTAGCTGTAAAGTTTGTTGTTAGTTATATTTCGCGAGATCGGTGCAGTGGCGCTGTTAGCAGAGACTCTGCGTGTTGTGTCGGAAGTCCGCGGTTCGAATCTCTTCTATTATTTTTTTTGACAAACATGCTGTTTGATTGTGGTGCAGGTTCGAACCCCGCGGGAATTTTTTTTAAAATCGAAATTTATATTGTTTTCATATATTTTATATTTTTTAAATTTCTTAAAAATGTTTCGTTTTGTCTTATCAATGCCTATTAAGCTCATATATATATATATATATATATATATATATATGTGAGTGACACACGCATATGAATTTTGCATTTGGCCGCTGCAAATGTCGATTTGGCACGCCCCTAGTGGGCGTAGATTGAGGTGCAGGTTCGAACCCCGCGGAAAACTTTTTCGTTTTAATTTAATTTATATTTTTTAATATTCTTAAAAATGTTTCTTTCCTTATTAATAATGCCTATTAAGAATATCTAAATTCCGTTTTGCCACGCCCCCAGTGGTCGTAGACCCATAATTTTTGGCCAGTTCTTAGAATGAGCTGAAGGCTACGTAACTGTAAAATTTGGACGCTTAGACTCAAAAAATGTGAAAATTACAGGGTATTTTTTGATATGCCACGCCCCCAAAGAGGCGTAACAATTATTTTTGGGTCATCGATAGAGGAGATTATCAGTAACTTAACTATCCAAATTTTAATCTTCTAGCTCTAAAACTGTAGGAGATATAAACTTTTGCGGTTTGCCACGCCCCCTGTGGGCGTAGATATATCCGCCATAGCTTATTGATCTTGGGTCGTCAACCCGAGTATACATACCAAATTTCAAGTCGCTAACATCAATAGTGCTCAAAATATAGAAGAATTTGGAAAATCAATATATATTTAGATCCGATTTGCCACGCCCCCAGTGGGCGGGGATATATAGTTTTTTCTTCGGTCTTTATAGAATCGTAACATTTACTTACGTGCCAAATTTCAGCATTCTAGCTTTACAACTTTAGAAGATACAGTTTTGCTCGATTTGCCACGCCCCCAATGGGCGTAGATATATCCGCCATATCTTTTTGATCTTGGGTGATCAACACGAATCTACATTTTAAATTTCAGCTCTCTAGCTCTTCAACTAATATGATTTCTGGCATACAGGAAAATGCATTTTCCGATTTGCCACGCCCCTAGTGGGCGTATATGGAAAATTTTTACACTTTATAAATCGGAGACATATACGAGTATATGTTCCAAGTTTCAAGTCTCTAGCTTCAATAGCCGCGAAAAATATTGCATTCATACGGACAGACGGACAGACGGACAGACGGACGGACAGCAAGACGGACATTGCACAAAACCAATATATTCATATCACTTCGTGAATGAATATAAAAACTTAAATTTTTCTCTCTTTTCATCAATTTTGATGTCCAAGTTAAGCTAGCATATTTTTTAGTCCACCTTCCTATATGTCTATATAATAGCATAGCTAATTGTTGCAGTTGATAAGCATATCACTCGATTATTGTAAAGTTAATCTATTCATAAAAGATAATTGAATTGAAAAGCATGTTAGAAATTTTAATCAGAGCTTTGGATGATTAGATAGGAACAGTTTGTCAAATATCTGCTGAGTGCCTGCCAATTGGGTTTCATAGATGATTTCTACACAGATTACTAATCGAATTTATCTATTTGTCCACAGCAATCGAGACGACGGCCGGTGCGCGGCTTGCTCCATGTGAGTGGAGATGGCCTGCGCGTTGTGGACGACGAGACGAAGGGCCTCATTGTGGACCAGACCATCGAGAAGGTGAGCTTCTGTGCGCCAGATCGGAACCACGAGCGCGGCTTCAGCTACATTTGCCGGGATGGGACTACTCGGCGCTGGATGTGCCACGGCTTTCTTGCTTGCAAGGACTCCGGCGAGAGGTTGTCGCATGCTGTGGGCTGTGCCTTCGCCGTTTGCCTGGAGCGCAAGCAGCGCCGCGACAAGGAGTGCGGCGTGACAATGACTTTTGACACAAAGAACTCGACCTTCACGCGCACGGGCTCCTTCCGGCAGCAGACGCTGACCGAGCGCCTGGCCATGGCCACGGTGGGCAGCAACGAGCGCAGCGTGGATGGCCCCGCGCTTCCCGGTCCGCCAGCCGCCACGGTGAAGCCGTTCAATCCGTTCGCCATCGAGCGGCCACACGCCACACCGAACATGCTGGAGCGGCAGAGCTCCTTCCGGCTGAGCACCATCGGCAGCCAGTCGCCCTTCAAGCGCCAGATGTCGCTGCGTCTCAACGATCTTCCGTCCAATGCGGATAGGCAGAAGGCCTTCCTGGCCGCTGCCTCCGGCCATCCAAATCCACACTCGCTGCACACTCCGCTGCGCAGTGTTTCGCCCATTGCGGAGGTGTCGCCGGCCAAGACGGCTGGCGGAGATCCGGCCATTATGGCCGCCGACACGGTCAGTCAGCTGTGCCAGGAGCTCAGCCAGGGACTGTCGCTGCTCACGCAGACGGACACACTGCTGGCGGCTGGGGATGATCTGAACTTCAACAACAACCGCAGCATCAACCAGAACATCATTGCCGCCGAGAAGCAGCAGCAGGTAATCTCGTACAGCACCAGTGGCAGCGGCAGCACCAGCGCCAGTGGCACGCCCACAGCTCAAGTGCCGCCTCGCGTGGCCAGCATGCCGCCAGCGGTGCAGTCGCCCAAGCGCAGCAGCTTCGAGCCGGTCGCCGATGCGGTCGAGCTGCCCAATGCCGACCAGTGGCTGGGCCAGGTGGTGCGCACCACTTCGCCCGCTGTGCCACCCAAGAGGCCGAGCTACTTGGCGAACGTGGGACGGGCTCAGACCATGTCGGCGAGTGCCTCAGTCAGTGGCGCTGGAGGATCCGATACCGATCCCTTCGATGCCGAGTGGGCGGCCAATGTGGCAGCGGCTAAGAAGATGTCACCGGATCTGCCGGGACAAGCAACGGGATCTGGCCTCAGCGGCATCAGCAGCAGCAGCAACAGGCACAGCACGAATCCATTCATCTCACCGCCAAAGGCGCCAGCGCAATCGTTCCAGGTGCAGCTGTAAGATGGTGCTTCCCAGAGAGAAAGAGGGAAAGAGAGGATTGGGAGAGAGACAGAGAGAAGCTGTTGGGCGATGGGGCGATCCAAAGTGTGGTTCACTTGAAAAACGTAACTTAGTGTAATGGGGCAGAGGATAGCACGACGGGAAGTTAGATAGAATTAATGATAAAGGTCAAGATACCGCTATTCGATTCCAGGTACTTAACGCAAACAAAACAATTGTTGAATTATATATATTAAATACTATGAAAGTACAGAGACGGGAATAGACCGTTAAATATACGCTACGCATAAAGTAAAGTTAACTACGCATAAGCAAAGCAAGGCACCCACACAGATAGATACAGAGACACCTGCGGAGAGGTGATGTCTGTGATGCTTAGTAATAACCAATGGAATGGTACTCGTACTGCTTACACTTCCTACATTCCCACATCTATCTACACGCATATATATAGGGCACAGATAGATATCCAGTAATGCTGCACGCCGATTTAGACCAAGCTCCAAGACCACCTTCGACAACAACTGCAACAGCAACAAGAACAACAACGAGTGCACCTCTACTTTATAGTACTTATAGTACATAGTTTCACCTGCCTGCACATTCATTTACATATATAAATATATATATATATATATATATATCGAGTTATATATGTGGTTAATGTTGATAAAGTATTTTATTTGGATTTAGCCTTCCACAACTTGTTGATCAGTCCCATTCTAGATACCTTCATATACATATACTGACTACCATACATATCGTACATACATAATAAAGATAATACGTCAAATATATATATATACATAATATACATATATATATATATATATATATATATATATATATATATATATATATATATATATATATATATATATATATATATATATATAAAATAATGCTTGTGTATATGTATATCGAGAGTTCTATATATTTACCATATATATGTATGCCGAGGGCCAATGTTTTGTCTGTCACTTTTGATTTATGCGTCTATATAAATATGTCAATTTTTTAATTTAATTTAAATTAATTTTAAATTGTACAAAATGTATTATACTTAAATTATAATAATAATTTAACAAAAATAAACTTCAAGTTAATTAAACAAAGTTTTCGTCTATTTCTATAAAAATATATTGAGAACTAAATATTATACAAATAATTCTGGCTGTAGTGTGAATCGAACAAGTTTATATATTCATATCACAATCTAGAGAATTTTTGCTTCACCAAGGTGTGGCTGACTAAGCCCGGTATTTTTTATTTATCTATTGATTTCGGGAAAGTGAAAATACATTTGAGCTTGCCAAAAAAGGATATACAACTCTACAAGTCTTATGAGATCACTGCTTGTACTTATGCCTTTGTAAAAACTTTTCAATATATTATAATAAACTAAGAAATATGCGTTTGGATAAAATATTCAAATATATTATATGGATTTCATTCAAAAAATGATCTTTAAAAACGCAGTCAGACAAGATAATAGAAATATTTTACAAAAAGTGTGAATGTGCATAAAGTGGTGTATGTTGAGAGGATATAAAATATGGACGTGTACGTGGGTTATAAATGCTCTGGCAGATGTTCAGATTGCCGGTTCTGGAAGCCTTTCAACTATGACTATTTTTGGGTGTAAGTCTAAATTTTCACATAATTTGTATTTTTTATCAAATGTTTAAGTGTCAAATTATATCACAAAATTCTAAATGAAACTATAAAAATTGTGTCAAGCTGTATCATATAAGAAAAATATTTATTTCTTGAAATCTTAATTTATGTCTTTATTTTTTTTAAAGTGCTGAACTAAGCATTTAGACTAGAACTAGACTTGTTTATTTTTTATTCTATTCTATTCTACAATAGCTAACGCTGATCAGAGTCCTCTGCGGTCTAGAGGATGTTAATATTTCTGCATTCGCCTATGTAATCCAATTAGATGCGAATTGGTTTGTCGCACAATGAGTTCTGTGAATTTAGGAGTCCAATACCTCTATGTAGCATTGAGTTCCTCATAAACAAAACAACATCTCCAGTCTATTTTCGTGGCGCTTTTAATTTTTTTTGGTTGAAGACCGCCACGCATAGCTCCAGCAAAGTATTCCATATAAGAAAGACAAGTACAGCTCTTCATTTCATTCATATCTTGTTATTATTTTAATGTGTTTAATTTATTTATATTTTATTTAATGAAGTAATCGAAACGAAATACCAAGTCAGAAATTTTAGTTTTATTTAATTTTTTTCATACATAAGTGTACTGCTTTACACTGCATATTTGAACGTTTGCACTGCTTGCTGTAGTGAACTGTCAGATTAGCCAATACACACACCACTTCTGAAAATAATCATTCCTGAGATCTTTGACTCATATTAAGTACTCAATTAGTCCCTCTACAATTCGAAACAAACATACTTCGGGCATCGACAAGGATTTAATTAAGTTTAAGTCTTTTTAAAAACCGAACTTATAATTTAATGCATATTCCTTTCTGAGCTCTAATCAGACTTGTTGATATCCAAGGAATTGGACGGAAGACGGGTTCTGTAGAAAGTTGAGGAACGTATTTTCGAATTCCATGAATGTCAAAAAGTCTGTTTAGAACTTTTTGAAAAGGCTGTTTAAGCTTAATTAAATCCTTGTCGTTGCTCGAAGGACATATTTCGTATTTAAATTAAATGTATGAGTACTTTGTGTTAGTTAAAGTACGTTAAGTGTATCTAGTAGAGATCCCCAGCAATTCGATGGTACGACTTAAGGCATAAATCAGTTCAAATCTAGCATTTGTTTTATCGATACTAAAAATAAGTAAATAATAATAATAAAATAAATAATAATAAAAAATAAATATATACAAGCTATGAAGTATATTAAAATCGAACAGAGTTCAGCGTATCTCCTAGGAAGCGTTAGTAGACTAGATTTTGTTCTTAAAAAAAAAAAACATAGATATTGATATATATACGATTTTACACACATTGATATAAAGCAAGTTTGTAAGATCAGTTTTTGTACTGCACCAAAAATTTGAGCCATAGTTCATGCAGAGTCGATGAGGTTTACATTAGTCATTCACTCTTTTCTCATATCAAATTTATTTCCATTTAAAATTTTTATACTGACACGGAACCGAAATCTGAAACTTCTGTAATATATGAATATATATACAACTGAGTTCTGAGTACAGTGAACAGGGCCTGAAAGGGGAGGATCTTTCCATGAAAATTTTGTGAACTTCAGATACCCGAGTCCCAGTGCCTGTGGCCAAGCCATTTGACGGCTTCCAGCCGGCCCTGATCCACTTTCCAGATGACACCATTTCTGCTCGCCTCGAGGGCTTCGATGAAGCTTTTAGCGGCTTCAGTCGTCGTCTGTGCAGGATGTATTAGAAGCAACTTTCCCACGCAGGGCTCAACATCTAGCCACGAGTTACATTTAACCCTCAAGGGATTATGAGTAATGCCCGGATTGAATGAGAAGGCTGTTACGCCTGTAACGGACGCCAGTTTCTGTGAAGAAGAAGGTGATAAGATTATCGTATGCAGCAGGAGATCTCCAGCTAATTACCGCTAGCGAGATAGTGAAGCTAAGGACAGCCGCCTTCGAGGCACTGTAAACAGGCAGCTGGTAAATTGGATTGAAGGCACTCGCGGAGCAGAGGTTGACGATAACGCCACCCGGGCCTCCTCTTCGCTTGTCCCAAAAGTCCATGATGGCTGTTGTGGTGTTTACTGTGCCCTTAAAGTTCACATCGACTGTTTTCGCGATCTGGTGATCGTCCAGCAATCCGGCGCCATTGATTAGCAAATCAATTGTCTTATATTCCTGAAAGACTTTGTACAGCAGTTCCTGGCTATCCTCCAAAGGAAGAGTCACATCATATTTATAGAACCTTATATTTGTGTTCTTATTAATGTCTTTCAGTTCCTGTATTGCCTTTGGCTTGTCCGCTTTACCAAAAATCAGCAGATTCTAATTGTAAGGATTTGTTAGCTGTGTGTTTCATTAAACTATGTTGTCGACGTCTTACCCTTGGTCCCTTTTTGACAATCTCCCGACTTGCGACCATACCTATACTACCCAGACCGGCGACAAAAATTATATTTTTGCCTTCAATTCTCCCCTTTTTCACTTTTTTAATTCCCTTTCCTCTCAATTTTCGCATTAGTCTACCACTCTTCTTGGCTATTTCTAGATCTCTACTTCTCTTCATGTTTAAAAATTCTCTTCTTTCCGCGTCCTCTTTGAGCACCTGTTTAAAGCACAGACAGTAATTTTGAAAAATTTATCATTGTGGAGTGAACGACTAGCAAATACCTTGATTTTCAGAGTTGCTTTACACTTAAGCTAAAGATTCATTTAAGTTGAAGCTATGAAACAGCTTTTCTTAGCTGTAGCAAAATGAGCATTTGAAATTACTTAAATGGAAAAAAGTACACAAGGTGTAAGCATGTTTGCGTGCGCAGGACAATGCATCCGAATAATAGAAATGCTCTTTAAGATTCACATATTGGGTATATAAGACCAAGGTTGCAAGTATGTGTTTTTGCGTTTTCTAATAGTACTTATCAATAATATGAAATAACTTCAATTTTTTCAATTAAGGAATAATACTTGAAATATGTATCGAAATCTACGTTTTCTTTGGTTGGACCATAAAGCAAGCGTGGCCAGTACTTTTAAGCTTTTCCTTTCAATGCATAAAGTGGATGATTGACGCAGCAGACATCATAAAAACAAGTAAGAGGGCTCTAGTCGAGACTGCTCGACTAGGAGATACCCTGAACCCTGCAAAGTACTGATTCCAACAATTCTACACTTCTTTCATGCACATATACAAAAACACATACACACACCCGTACGCATGCATCCATACGAACGCATAAACAATTGCTCTGCTAACTGCGCAGTTACTGCGCTTGGGCTGCCGTGTGGGCTATATTACGAAAATTTGTTTGTTGAATAAATCTTTTTGTAGTGGGACTATCTTCATCAAATTTTCAGAACGTAATAATAACATTTAAATGTGTGTATATGCCAAAGCACAAGTCTCTAGTACTTGATATACGTTTTTTTTCAAATTTGGGGCGAAGGGGGCATGGCATCCAAAATCTGTAAATGACAAAATCTTTGTATTCATCACATTAATCTACACAGTAAATCTGAAGTCTCTAGGTCTAACAGTATTCAAACTAGGCTTTAAAAACCAAGTCAGATTTTCGATTGTTATCGATAAAAAATAAATGGGATGAGTTATCGAAAAAATATGATAAACTCGTACTGCGTATGGTATACACGAGTATACATGTAAAATTTCAAGTCTCTAGCACTTGTAGTTTAGGAGATCTCTGCGTTAGTACGGACGGACGGACGGACGGACGGACGGACGGACGGACGGACGGACGGACGGACGGACGGACAGACGGACATGGCTAGATCAACTCAGCTCGTCATCCTGATCAAGAATATATATACTTTATGGGGTCTGCCACGCCTCCTTCTGCCTGTTACATACATTTTCACAAAAACATTATACCCTGAAATCCCATTTTCAATGGGTTCAGGGTATAAAAAGGAAAATAAATGCTATTGAACATTAACTTCAAAGAGTTTCCATTATGCTACACGCCTAATTATGACATATGAATATACATAGTGGTATATATAGCTAGCATAGCAATGTGTTTTGGTATAGTCCACATACCAAGTTAAGTTGTTAAAGTCATCCAATTATAGTGGGCCACGTCGACATATTGGTTATAAGTTGTTATTACTCAGATGACGTGTGGTATGCTTTAAATTCGAAATTTCTGTTGTAGGGTTTAAGATATTAGCGTATACTGGCAGACAGACAGACGAATTCATGAACAAAGAGACAGACAGAGACACAGATACATATACATATAGAGAGCAACATTGTCTAGGTGTAGACTAAAACTCACTTTAATCAGGTGTCTGTACTTGGCTCTAACATGATTGGAGGCCCTTTTATCACAGTCGTCCGGATCGTTTGGATTATTCGATCCTGAGTATGTACCAACGGAGAGTTTCCGGTCTGCGGGGTTGCGTTTGACTTGGGGAATGGCATTGTGTTCTCTGGGTATTTTACAAATGTATCTGGCTGTGTATGAAATCCCATTCTGCAGCACTGCAGGGAGAATGTTCATTTTCTAATAATAATAAAAAAAAATAATTTAAAAGTGACAATTTGATTTCAAATTTTGAAAAATTCTACGGGTCCCTTGTTTAGTCAGCTAGCTGGCAGACTCTTTGGATGAATCGAATTCGATATATATGACAATGCTTTCAAGTTACCGTTGCAAACAGCTTGTTCTTGTCGCGCTCATTGCGTATACGCAATGTTGAGTCGCTAGCTTATTACAGCCTTTGAAGACCTGACAATAGTCAAGCAAGAATTCCATCTAACATGACCTTTCATAATGGGCCATACATATTTAACTTTATTTTGTACCAAAAATACCGAACCAAAACATCAACCAGTAAGAGTGCTCTAGTAGAGACTGACTAGGAGATGCCTGGAACCCTGAAAAGAGGTGATATTACAATCATTCTACGCTTCTTTTATGCACACATACACAACACACACACAACACGCATAAGCATGCGCTCTGCTAACTGCGCAGTTAGCAGCGACTGCGGCTTGTAGAGGGATTATCTTCATCAAACTGGCAGAGCGTAATAGTAACAAAAATAAATACGTATTTTTTTCTGAAATCTAAAATATAAAAATTACAAAATCTTGGAATTAATTACATAAACCTTACAATAAATCTGAAATCTCTAGATCTAACGGTATTAAAATTATGCTTAAAAAACAAAGTAAAACGATATTATGATTTTAAAAAAATGGAATGAATTATCGAAAAAATATGATATGATATATGTGAAATTTCAAGTTTCTAGCTTTAGAAGATCTCTACGTTCATGCGGACAGCCGGAGGGCAGATTGGTGGACTGACGAACATGGCTAGATCAGCTCAGATCGTCGCCCTGATCAATAATGTACATATATACTTGATGGGATCCACGTCTCCTCCTGCCACGTCTCCTCCTGCCTGTTACTTACATTTAACATAACCATTATACCTTGATTTCCCATTTTCAATAGGTTCAGGGTATACAAAAATACTATGCCCAAGATCTGGGGCACACTTCTTTGCACAGATTGTAAACTTCTTCACAAGAGCACAAGTCTCTAGTACTTATACATATGTGTGTGCGCATGTTTTGATTCTGGTATAAGCAGAAAAGAAACGAAGTATTAATGAAATTGAAATATCAATCTCGTAGTCGAGCAGTCTCGACTTGAGCTTTCTTACTTGTTAAAAATTAAATTGATTCAGGTTTGCCGGCAGGGGCACTACGAGCACTTTACTTTAATTGACAATGCTGTAAAGTAAACTAAAATGCTTCAAATAACAACTTGGGGTATCTGTAAGTCGGTCACTCTCGGGTTCCACTTGTATTGCATTAAGCAAGTTTTAATTTTGTTCTGGCTGCAAAAGAAAATGAAAAAGAGGACAAGGCAGGACAACATTGGGCTACTGAGCGCTCATTAGCCCATTTGTGACTATTGACGGTAAACAAAGCAAAGCCTTGGCTCAGACTTGAGTGCAGCACGAACTGTGGTTTTCCCTGGAGCCTACGCTCTGCTGTGCCTGCCCTGTTAACCATGCGAAGAGAAATGCTCGAAGCAATGGGCCACAAATTTATGACTTCAAGGTTCTCGCGCGAAAACGAGCACGGAAATGCGAACGAAACTGGGAATGGGAATGTGAATGGGAATGGAACGGGAAAGGCAAAGGGAAAGGGAAAGGGAAAGGGAACGGGCCTCTGGCTGCTAACTACCGAAATTTACGATCGGCGCATTTAGGTGGCCCATTGTCCGCAATGTTTATGCAATGTTTTCTGATTTTATATCAGCAGCTGGAATTTGTGGAGCTGCTGCAGTCGGCTTTCTTTGTGGGCGTTGGAGAATGACACTTTCGGCCAAAGATTGCGATCATGTCTGTCTCCTTGCCCATTATCTAGTATTCTAAACAAAACTATTAGTAGTTAGTAGATAACACGATGCTAACAGATTGTTATATTCCTCCAAACAAGTCGATTCGCTAGACCAAAACGGACGTAATGCTAAATGGTCCGAGCCTTAGCTGAATCCTTAGAAATTTCCCAAAGGCTTTGCTATCTGAGATGCCCCTGGGGGCATCTTTGAAATCAATTTGGATTCATTTCGACTTCGCGCAACTGCCAAAAATAGAAGTGAACCCAGAGTCGCCAGTGACTTGGCTTAGTCTACGCTCAGCTGATGAAAACGACTCTCGGTTTCCAGACCTAACAATTTCACATGTGGGTTGAACATGATGAACCAATTGCTGTGCTTGCAGCGAATGTATGTTACCGGGTCTGTATGTTAAGCACTTTCTGGCCGAATCCCATACCAAATCCCAATAGTCTGAATGTGGCACAAACAGTATCAATTACCAATTGTTTATTTTACAACGTGTTCTTGATGTTGTGGCTGCTGCTGCTGCTGCTGTTGCTGCTGCTGTTGCTGCTGCTGCTGCTGCTGTTGCTGCTGCTGTTGCTGCTGCTGTTGCTGCTGCTATTGCGACAATGCCTGGTGGTCGGGTCGGTCTTTGTTTGTGGGCTGGTTTGTTGAGGCTCGCCAGCTTTGTGAATCCATCAATTGGTCGTTATCTTGATCGGAAACCATCGCAATCTGTCTTCAATTTGTGCAATGGTTTTGGTGAAAATTTTTCCTTTTCTTTAAAGGTTAATAAATTACGTTTTTCGGTATTAGTAAAAGTTGTCTTTAATTTGATTTAGTCTAAGCTAAAAATAATCAATACGCAAGCGTATAAGCTTCAATTGCTCTTGGCGTACAACGTGTACTAGTAAATATATACAAAACAAAAAAGCTTTAAAAAGCTTTTGAAAAGCTGAAATATTCGAATTGGCTTTTGTTACAGGTTATTTTTAGTCGGTCGTTGAAGCACCGGCTCGTTGGTCTAGGGGTATGATTTCCGCTTAGGGTGCGGGAGGTCCCGGGTTCAAATCCCGGACGAGCCCAATCAGTACATTTATTTTTGATATATATATATGTTTTTTAAAAATATATATAAATATTTTCTCATCCAGAAACTAAATATTTAGGTTTAAAAAATTAGTTTTGAATTGAGTTGTTGCTGATTAGCAAAAGAGAAGTCAGGGTGTCAAGGTTTCGTTAGAGTTTGTATTTTCTTTCAGATTTGTTGGATAGAATAGTTATGTGTAAATAAATAAAAGCTATGTGGTTCGCCTAAAATGATAGTGAAGGCATGTCAAAGTGTTTCCTCACTCTACCTTTTTATTTCCTGTCTCTCTCTCTCTCTCTCTCTCTCTCTCTCTTTTTACTTCAGAATAAATATTAATATGATTCGTCAGTCTAGTTAGTGTGGTCACACAAAACCTATTTTAACTTTTCAAAATTTTTAAAAATAATTTTTGTATTTTAGCTATTATGAAACACATTCCTGCATTGTTAGAACATGGAATATCGTTCACATCCAGATACTCTTCCAAAATACCCAGTCAGTCAGACAACTTACCCCGCTCTCAGCGTAAGTCAACAGAGCGGCATGTTTGGAAGGCAGCTTTGGTCAGACGATCAAAATCAAACAAACCAGATGGTGATGACAAGGGTCAGGACCAGAACAAGAATCAGGTAAGTGCTAAAATAGTATAGATAACAACATTCAAAAGCTAGAATGACTCGAATTTAATATTCAACACATACGTAACTTTCAATACGAAAAAAGAAACAAAGTTACGAAATGATTTCTCTATTCTATGATTTTAATAATTTAAAAATTATGTATTCCTTGGGCTCGTCCGGGATTTGAACCCGGGACCTCCCGCACCCTAAGCGGAAATCATACCCCTAGACCAACGAGCCGGTTAAACTCCACCGTCCATCAAAAATTTATTTATATTGAATTAACTGCTACATTTGAAAGTGGCTCATTTTACAATAAAAATCCTGAACAGTGTTTAAGGCAATATCATTGTTTGATTGTTTGCAGTCTTCTTTATATAAAAATACCGGTTATTCGTTTGCTCATACTCAAATAGCTTCATTGGCGAGATCAATTCAACTGGCTCGTTGGTCTAGGGGTATGATTTCCGCTTAGGGTGCGGGAGGTCCCGGGTTCAAATCCCGGACGAGCCCAAGTAAAGAAATTATTTTTAATTTTTTTGTTTTATTTATTTCAAACTATAAACAATTATTTATACTTTATTAAATTTTTGCACAAATAACGACTTAATTGTAAATAATATAAAATATTTTGCGTTTGCCACTAACGTGGTACGAATAAAATTTCATCAGTAGTAAATATTTGATTAATACCAATGGTTAACAGAACAAATAGTTTAATTTATTAATATTTATAATGCACTTATATGTTTATATATGTAATATGCATTTATGTATGTATGCAGCAAAACAATTTCGATTGAAGATTAAAGACAAAACCTAACAAATTACTGACAATGCCATCTACATATAAATAGTTGAGCATATTTATGGTTTAACTGCTGTTGTTTTTTGTTTTCTTTTCAATTTGGCCTAAACACTACACATAAGTAAATGACACATTTAATGGACATAGAAAGTTTGGGTAAATGTTACAGATACAGATACAATACAATAATAAAATAGCTGATAAATACATAAAATGTTTTCGTCAACAAAGAAAATCCATTTATAGCCAATAATTAGTAAGCCAGCCAGTTGCTAGCCTACGATGATCTTGTTGTTGTTGTTGTTTGTTGTAGGTGTTATTGGTGCTGTAGATATTGTGATTAGTTTTCCATTGCTCAGCGTCCCTTCCAGCTAATGGCGGAGGGGGGCGAACAGTCGTTGTTAGTGTAACTTAATCTCGTTCTCCTAATCGCTCCCGGTTAAGAGAAGCTGCAGCAACATCACCAACATCATCTTTGTTAGCCATCTTCATATTTATGTATTTTCATTCGATTTTGCATTTGGTTTAAGTTTTCTTTTTTACATGTTAAATATTTATAATAATTTATTTATTATTAGCACTAATTATTCTTTGGTTGTTCCACTGGTTTTGTTGTTGTTGTTGTTGTTGTTCGCTCTTGGTTATGGGTTTGGGTTTCCATTCAATTCAATTGTTTGTTTCATTTAGCGTTTCATTATTTCATTGTTGGTTTGTTGTTCTTGTTCATTGTGCTTTTTCCTGTTGTATTTCATTGTCAGGGTTGTGCTGTTGCTGTATGTTAATGACGGCAGCCGTTTTATATGTTCGTTTGTGACTGGATCCCTTTGCATTGGGCAGGTTAATATTATTAGCAGTTGCTGTTGCTGAAGCTGTCGCCGATGATGCTGGTGATGTTGTTTTAGCAGTGGACTTTCGTAAATTCTTTCCAAATGTCGAGTTGCCTTTCAGACCTTTAATAAAGCAAACGAAGAATTATTTGGTTTAATAGATTTTAAATGAATCTTTTCATGTAAAACCATATGGGTGTGCTCAATGTGTGTGTGTGTGGGTGCGTGTGCGTATGTGTGCGTGTGTGTTAGTGGAAAAACAACGTGTATTATCTTAGGCACAAATATAAATGCTTTACAGTCCACACCAGATAGTAGAATAGACAACATATACATTTATCGCTGCTATGGGCTAGCTAATAGTAGAGGAAAGTAGAAAGATAGAGGACCACAGTGAAATACGTTATAGACAGTGGGTATAAAGATTTAGAGAATTGTTGTTCGGCGGTGCTCAGATCAGCGTGATAGGAAAGTGAAATGCAATTCGTTTACCTTGAAAACATAAACGATTCTGATAGATGGCAAATATATCGTAGGGCTTGTAGCACGGCTCATAGGCTAGCTCAATGTCAGCGTTATCGATATCGTTGCCGGAATCAGAAATGTTTGTGGCAGACGACGCTTGGCAACGACTGAGCTTATGGGAGGGTATCACAAACGGGTTTTGCTCCATTTTATCGAGCTCGATGCTCGATGCCGTTACGGGGTCTGTGTCTGGGTCTATAGATGCTGTTGTTGTTGTTGTTGTTGTACTTGTTGTTGTGGTGGTGGTTGTGATTCTTGTTGTGTCTGTATCAACCATTATTTGTGGTGGGCTCTGAACAGGCTTTGGTTTTGATGTTTGTTTTGTTTTGGTTTTTTTTTTTTTTTGTGTGGAAGATGGTAACAAAGTGTATTAGTTTTTGGTATTTCTTTAGTTTAGTGTTAGTCACAGATATTTTATACATAGTGTTGCACGTCTTATAACTAGATACAATAAGGATTAATATTATATAAGCTAGCAGAGATACCCACCTCACTGTCCTGGCAGGCAGCATCCTCTTTAGAGCCTGTCGTCAGGCCCTGCACGAAGTGCACATCGCTTCCCGGATCCTCTGAGGCCAAGTGTGCGCGAAATTGTCGATTTCTGTAAGCAATAAATGTCGGTTAAACCTCACTCATAGTTCGGTAATTAACATAAATAGCCTACCTCAGCTCCAGTTGCTGCATTTGCTGGAAGTGCCGCAACTTGCCATTGGCCAGATGCAGCTTCTCCTCCAGTGCCGCGTTTTCCACACATTTGATGGAATACTTTTCCGAAAATGACAGAATCTCCATACGCAGTTCGTCGAGCTCCTCCCTACAAAAGAGTGTATGAATAATTTAAATATGAAAACTTAGTTTTCGTTTTCCTGCGAGCACTTACTCCTTCAGCTTGGCGCCATCTCCGCGTATATGCTCCCCACGCTGCACCTGACGCAGGAACTCGGCCTTGAAGCGCGCAACCTCGCGTTGCACTTCGCTCTGATGGGCTTTGCGCATGGCATCCAGAGCAGCCAAAGTTGCCTGGGAATTGAAAAAAGAGTGTTCAGATTGCATATGAGAATAATACAGTGGGGGTGATTGATCATATAATACACAATAATCGATTATTTTGCTTCCATTGTCGATTTAATTGTATCGCAAAATGAGTTGCGATTAATTGAAACCGAAATCGATTATTCCAAACAAGTAAGAAAGCTCTAGTCGAGACTGCTCGACTACGAGATCCCCTGAACCCTTCCAGGAACTAATATTTCAATAATTCGTCATTTCACACTAACACAGGCACACATACATACAAACATACGCACGCACGTATAAAATCATGGCTCCATGTGGGCTTACATTGGAACTTAATTGTTTAAATCTTTTTTCGTAGACGGACAAAATTGATAAAACTTTCAAACGTGATTATAACATTAAATTGTGTGTGGCCAGCGCTCAAGTCTTAATTTGAAATAGGGTTTTGCAAACTTGTAGGGAAGGGGGTGTTTTGAGGGTGGGGGTGAAATATGACAAAAACCGAAAATCTTAAAAATACAATATCTACATTTTAAATTTCAGACTCTATCTTTAAGGTGTAGAAGAATAATTTTATAACTGATTTTCGATAAGGTTTTTTATCGATAACAAAAAAACAGAAGCAGTTATCGATTTTAAAAAAAAACTTGATCTGCGCGTGCAATATACGGACCTACAGTTTCAAATCAAGTCTCTAGCTCCTATATCTTCTGAAATCGACGCGTTCAAACATACGGACAGACGGACAGACGGACGACAGACAGACAGACGGACAGGGCTAATCAACTTTTTTTGTCGCCCTGATCAAGAAAAAACTTTATGGGGTCTGCCACGCCTCCTTTGCCTGTTACATACTTTTAACAAAACCATTATACCCTGATTCCCATTTTCAATGGGTTCAGGGTTAAAAAATTTTTAATTTTTTAAAAACCCGCCTGTTCAATGCTGCAACTTAAAGTTCATTTAATAAACTTTAGAGTACATACATTGGTTGAAAGTAATTAAGGTTGTATGTTAACTCTCGAAAACTTCAAATACATACAAATTAGTATATAGAATGTAGGACAGTTAGAATACATTGTGATAATATATTCCAAAACAAATTAATAGATGCCAACGCCTTTAGTTATTGCAATTAAAACATTCTATATATAAATTATATTTGATTCTGTTAAACTTACATACTATAATTGCTTAAGATGTAAATAGAAAAGAAAATGTAAAATTTGCGTGGGTAAAAGAATTGAATAATTTATTTATTTTCAATTTATTAAAATAAAAAATCATTCAATATTTCACTGCAATTTAAGAATTTGTTCAAATTTATGTCGCTATCCATGTTGACTTTCCATTTTATTAAGACACCAAGACTCAAACCGAAAATTCTCGATAACGTTCACCTCGATCACCTCAAAAAGTCACCTCATGCTCTCATGCTAAAAAGATTGAAAAATTAAATTCTACCGACTTTGCCTCCGAAGTCGAAAGGCGCGCCTCGCCTTTAATAACAACGCCACCTCGCCACTTAAAATCGAAACGACAAAACTGCAATAAGTTGACCGCTAGAGCGCCATCTATAAAACTAAACTAAACTAACAGCTGAGAATTTTAACACAATAAATCGCAATTGATTCTTAGAATATCTAGAAGAGGTTTGAGTGTATGTGTCACACGATAGGAAAACTCTTTTTGCTGCTGCCACGTGCGTTTGTTAGTTGGCCAAACGTTTTGTTTATTAATTTGTGTTGACTAAACGGAATTTAATGAAACTTTTAGCATATTATGTACATATTCTATTGAATATTTTACATTTTATAAAAATGCCAACTCATTCACAATTAGCTATACATGCAACTGACCTTCAAAGGGGAGTTTGGTCACATTTGGAGCCGGTATCCAAAATATAACAAAAATTGAAATTCTGTAAAATTCATCTAAACCTATATGCAAAATTTGGAGACTCTAGCTTTAAAGATGTAGGAGATATAATTTTAAAACGGATTTTCGATAGGGTTTTTAATCGATAAAAAAAAAACGGGAGTAGTTATCGTTTTTTGGAGATAAACTCGATCTGCGCGTGCAATGCACGGACCTAACAAAAAAAATTTCAAGTCTCTAGCTCTTATATCTTCTAAGATCGACGCGTTCAAACATACGGACAGACGGACGGACGGACAGACGGACGGACGGACGGACGGACAGACGGACATGGCTAAATCGACTCAGCTCGTTGCCCTGATCAAGAATATATATACTTTATGGGGTCGGCCACGCCTCCTTCTGACTGTTACATACATTTAACAAAACCATTATACCCTGATTTCCCATTTTCAATGGGTTCAGGGTATAAAAATAATCAAGTCGTTCCCTACAGTATTTTCGCAAGTCCCTGACATACAAACATCGTAAGAAAGAATGAATCTTTTAAAATCGAAGACGAGCTCAAGGTAGATCCAGTATTGGATCTTAAAAGTAACATCGCTAATGCCTGGGTGCAGATGGGTACAGTGTACCCAAAACTTTATAAAATCGCAGGTCGATAGTGCTTCCTAATAGACATTTCAGTGCCAGCAGAACGCCTATTCTCTAAAGCGGGTGCTACTGTTACTAAAAAATGGAACAGATTAACTACCGCACATCTTTCAAAGTTATTGTTCCATAATTCCAGTCTTAATAAGACAATATAATTATTTGTTTTGCTATTCAATAGCATTGTGCTAAACAATATCTTAAAAAAACTATACAAAAACAAATCATTTTATAAATTAATAATCGATTAATTTTCGTCCATTAATTTAAATCGCGTAGCTTGAATTAATCATATGATTAAATAATCGATTAATGAATTGTTGTTGTCATCCCTTGTGGGCGTAATACGCACCTGTGTTTCCTCAGCCAACGCTGTTTCCTTCTCTGCCAGTAGACGCTCAATTTCCTGCTTGTGCTTCTCCTCCATATCGCAGATAAGTCGACGATGCGATGACTCCATGGCGCTGAGTCCCTTCTCGCAAAGTGTCTAGAAAATTAAGGCAATAGTTGTATATTGTATATTTATAGATAGATAAAGGCATACCCTTAGCTGTTCGATTTCTGTCTGATAGCGCTTGCGGAAACTGGGTTCGTCTGGGACATTGGCTTGCTCGTGGCTGTAGACCTCCCTGAGGCACTCCAGCTGCTTGCCGTGCTCCTTCTCCAGCAGATCGAGACGCTTCTCCATGCGCTTGCAGCGCTCCTGCTGTTGGCCCAGCTCGTCGCTGAGTTCGTTGCGCTGCTTGAGCAGCAGCTGCTGCTCCTGCTCCTGGCTGACGCACTTCTCCAGGGCAGCAGCCAGTTCGCTTTCTCGCTGCTCCAGCAGCTGCTCACTTCGCTGGAGATCCGTTTCGGTCTGCTGATGCAGGGCTGTCATCTTGTCGATGCGCTGCCGCAGCTCACAGCATTTATGGCAGGAGTCCTGCAAGCAGGACAATTCCATTTGCTCGCTGACCAGCACACAGGTCTCGGTGAGAGCGCGCTCCAGCTGCCTCAGTCCGTCCTTTCGCTCGTTCAGCGGCGACACGGAGCGACGACTGCGCTGACCCGCACGCAAGTGCTGCAATTGGGTCACGCTCTGCTCGAGTCGCTCCTTGCTGCTGAGCAGGACGTGCTCCAGGCTATGCAGACGCTGCAGCAGATGGGAGTTCAGGGGCGATGACTGACTGCTGGAGTCGCTGCTGGACTCGGTGTTCGGGTTGGTGCTTGGCGTCGACTGGCGCTCCACAGTTTCCCGTTGCAGCTCACTGAGCTTCAGCTCCAGCTGCTCCTTGCCCTTCAGGGAGAGCGAGCGCCGTCGCTCGGACTTGGCCAACTTCTGCTTCAGCGCACGCACCTGCCTCTCCGAGGTGCTATACTTGATCGTCAGGTCCTGAATGCGAGCGGCCATCAATTGCAGCTGCGCCCCATCTTCCATCTGGCTGCGCTCCAGTTTCTGCTGCAGCGCCGTTTGGATCAGCTCGAGGGCATCGTATTGGTTCTGGGACTGCTTCAGCTCGCGCTTCATGGCGCGAATTTCGTTGACAGCCTTCTCGAAGCGGCTGCGCAGCTCGTTGTACTCCTCGGCCAGCGAGTCCCGCTGCAGGCAGTAGGGATCGATGTCGCTGATGGTGGTCAGATCGCTTAGCGAGTCCATGCGCTTCATTTTGTGACGCTGCAGATTGCTCAGGCTGGGCACCTGGCTGTTGCCCGCCTGGAGTTCGCGCAGTCGCTTATATAGACTCTCGTTCTCCTCGATGCCCTGCGCCAGTCGATCCTCCAGCTGCTTGATCTTGCACTGGCTCTCCGTCAGCTGCACGCTCAGGCCGTGCACGAGCTCCGCGGCGCTCTGCTTGGCGCTGTTCAGCTCGCCGTTCAGCTGCTGCTGCTGCTCCTGCAGCCGCGCCGTCAACTCCTGCTCCGTGCGCTGCAGCGTCGAGAGCAGCTCGGACATGCGTGCCTCCCTCAGCTTCGCCTCTGTGCGCAGCGTTTCGCATTGTTGCTTCAGCTCGCGGTCCGGCCGCATCTCCTCGGGCACCGCCATCAGCGGCAGCTCATCGCTGGCCACACTGTCCACTGTGCTGCGCCGCGAGCTGGGCGGCGAGCTGCGGCTGCGCTTGTGCAGACTAGCCAGGCTGCGATTGCGCAGACAGCTGCGCAGCACTGGCGGAGACGGCGACAGCGGCGAGCCCCAGTCGAGACTGTCTCGCCTGCCGCCCTCCGAGGCAGTGCGGTACTCCTCATCCGAGGAGAAGTGCGGCGCATTCGCCGGTGTTCCCGGCGTGGCCGGACTAGAGCCGAGTGGGTTGGTCTGCAGCTGCGCCTTCATGAAGTCCTGCTCAATGTCGCTCTGCTTTATGGCCGTGGGCGACACCGTTGGCGCTGTCGCCTCCAGCAGCTGTGGCAGACCCGCCGCACTTCGCAGTGCCGCCAGCCAGGTGTTGCGCGAGCTGGGCGAGAGGCCGGCCAGGAACAGGCGCTGCTTGTCCCAGGTGATCAGCTGAAAGGCGTGCTGCTTGCTGACGCTGGGCTCCTCGACGACGTTCGACAGGCTGTTCACATCCAAGACGCCGTCCAGCACGCCCCGCTCCTCGCACAGCGGATCTCTGTAGTAGAAGAGCGCCGCTCCACTCAGTGTGAACCAGTGCTTGCTCCACTCGCCCGTGCGGTTGTCCAGCTTCATCAGCCAGCCCTTTTTGGCATTCAGGGATTCCTTCAAGCTCTTGGCCGACGACTTGCTGGCGACGCTGCACTTGCTGGACTTGATCACGGGCCTGAGCTCGTCCGACTTGGCCAAGTAGTTGGCGCACAGCTCATCCAGATTACAGCCGCCATCGGGATCGCCCCGTTCATGCTGATAGTGCTTGGCGGGCTTCAGCTGCAGCTGCAATCGGCTGCCCGCCTTCCCACTCTTTGCGCTCTCCACTTGTTGTTTCGACTGTTGCTGTTGTTGTTGCTGTTGCTGCTGCTGTTGCTGTTGCTGTTGTTGGGACACCAACACCGTCGGTATCTTCTTGACTATTGCGGACACAATGGCTGGCGTTGAGTTGGCCGCCAGTGGCAATGACTTTGGTCTCAGATTGGCAGTCGTTTGCTCGCCCTTACCAGAGGACGTCACCTGGAAGTCGGTCTCATCGCGCGAGCTCTGATACTGGTAATGATGATTGTTAAGCGCATTGTTGACGGCCGTCGACCAGCGCTTGTTCTGCTGCTGACTAAGGTTCGTTATCGTATTGGCAATATCCTTGATCGATTTCTCATCTCGTCGAATGTCCTCGATCAGCAGACAGCCAGTGGGTTGAGAAACTGCAAAAAGATCATTATGCATTAGTGAATTGAATCAAAGAGAACTTTGTCAAATTGAGCAAACGATTTCATTAAGTGCTTGAAATTATGAATAGGAATAGTCTAAGCACATCAGTGTCAATGACTACTCATGGATCCCATATACCCAGAAATGTTATCAGCCAGCCAAAAGCCATAAACCGCTGAGCGCTAAGTTATTTGTGTGCAAACATAATAAAATTATTAAAACGAGTCGAATGGTAAGAGGATCCCTTTCGTGGCTGAGATGCGCGATAAGGCGAACAAGTTTTCGCGCAGAAAAGGAAACCTGTGAGAGAGTGACGAGTAGTCGTGGTGGTGGTGCAGTTGCTGTTGCTGTTGGTAGTAGTGCCATAATTTTATTAACACCCAAACGAGTCGACGATCCATCGGGGTACAAGGGAGAGAGAGGGGGCGGCGGAGAGGCATTGCCGCTGAGGTTGTCCCATAAATATATATGATTACAAAATATATATTTAGAAGTGCCCTTGGGCCTGGCTGGCTGGACCTGTTTCGGAATTTTTATGATAATAACACAAATTTCCGACCAGGCTAGGTACTTTTTTGTTTTTTGATTTTTTATTATTTTTAATGGATTTAACCAGCGAAGTCTGCGCTTAAGTGTGCATCAATTCGGTCAGTCGAACAGGTTGAACTCTTAGCTAACTTTTTGGCCAATCGAACTGCTTGCGTTTATCTTGATTATTAAGTTGTGGGCAACGTATAAGAAATAAGGAAAAAAAGAAAACAACGAGGCAGCCAAGTTAGTCAGCCTCGGTTGGATCATGTTGCCAGCTTCGCGACGGATACCTTTGCTTGAGAGACTGACTCAACAAGCAGGTTCAAGGTTACTGTGCTAAATGGTGGGGCATGTCTTTAATTGGCCGACTTGTCGGCCACAGTTGCCAAGGAAAGACGACGACGACGACGACGACGACGACGACGACGATGCTGATGACGGCGTTGCCGTTGATTAGGCTCAGCTCGACAGGCTTTGGAACTATGCATCCCAGCAATTGAATTTATAATGCCTTTAGTACTATGTACAGCAGAGGATTCAGGCAGCCATTCATATTGACCTAGCTGACTTTACATTTGTAGCCAATAAAAACTTTTACGAAGAGATTAAGGCATAAGGCCTTAAGTAGTATATCTGAGAAAGATTCTATGCATAGATTCATAGACATAGGCATATGTAAATGGAATTTAGTTTGTAGCTAAACACATTTTTATGAAGTTTTACATTTCATTAAAGACTAGATCCCTTTGACATGCATAAGATGATAAAAGAAAAGACAAATTTAATTGTAAGCAAACATTGGTTTGAGGAGATCTTAACGTTATTTCTAGTTTCAGCTCAAATCTATGTATATCTCAAAGTGTATCATCTAAATATTCTACTTGTCTTCACTATGACTCCTTCAACTAATAGTCATATATATAGCATATGTGAAGTTGGCGCTGACTCTAGTCTTCTTTTTACACTGCTATAGTTTCGGTTGAAACTGTAATTGAAATTAGCATTAGCATGTAATCTAGCAACCCCATACAAATAATATAACTGACTCTTCACTCAATTTCGAGTTTCACTCTCCATTAAATATTTTACCGAACCATATCGATTTTACTTTCGCTGGTTCCCCATCGTCATTAAAGTATTACATACTGAGATACTTTCTTCATTTCGCACCCATCTCTTGAATGTTGTTCCTAAAGAGTGCGCTTACATTCATCTATTCAATTGCTTGATGAATTCACAACAACAACATTCAATGCTCCAATTTCGGTAAACCTCAATTACTTTCGTATGCTCATTCATTCAGGCCTTTAACGATTCAGCAAAGTTCTTTGCTTTTGATAAATGGTATATATCAAACTATATAGTTGGATGTGTAGATCTATTTTTGAAGCAGAAAATTTTTACTGTATATAGCATATATATAGAAAAATGTCAAATAAAGTAGCTACAGGTCAGTCAAATTAAAATTATGAAACTCAGCTACAATCCCTCCTGGCGGCAGTACTCTATGTTTGACCTAAATTGTCGAGCTGACATTAAAATGATAGAACCCAGATTATCGATACTATCGTAAAATTTCTCAGAAATCAGTTCTCCCCAAAAACAATATTTTATCATTAAATTATCTAAGTGGAAAAGGTTCACTAATTCATTTTTTGCTATTCTAATCTACAATTCATAATACATTTTAATATTATAAAAAGTAAAATAAATCAAATAAATTATAGTTTGATTACCCTACATCTAATCTTAAACTAAATCAGTAATTCCACTCCGAGTTAGTCAACTGCAGTTTCATTCATTCAGTTAGCAGATTTCTCTATTTCTGGATTTCAATTTGAAGTTAGTAATGAAAAAAGGCAAAGAAGAATAATCACTTGGTTAACATTCTTTAATTAAACACGCTTGATTAATTAGTTCAGCAATTTAGTCCACTCAGTCATGGAGACGTAAACCAGCTCTGACTCCGCCCTGGCATAATTAATAATCAAATTGCAAGTTCATTTGCCTGTGCTCGCTGCCTTCTTTTGGGCAATAAAAATAAGCCGAGCCAACTAGGCTGACAGCCTGAGGCACTCCTCTCCTATGCCATGACTTTGAATAATTTCTAACTGACTGCGACGTTGCCTAGACTCCTCCAGCTCCTCTCGACTACGTCCGCTAAATGTACTCGAACTCGTACTCTCATGAATATTGATTGGTTATTGCTTGCTGCACTTGGTCTCTCCTTACTTACTCTCCTGTCTCTGCTCAATCGTCTTTCGTATATGCCTCAGCCCTTGCTTACATCCTCTACATCTTCGGCGTTTTCTATTTGTTTGTAGCTGCTGAATCTCTTATAGATTGCGGTACGATATAAGGAAGCTGGTGTCTATAGATAACATTGCTTTAGCTTGAAGCTGGGCGTGAATTGAACCAAACAGTTGAATGAATGCATGAAGTCGATCTAACTTCAGTTCCTATGAGAAGAGACAATTGGCAAGTTTTAACTCTAAAATTTGTATTCTGTTTTCAGTTCTATGTCAATCCAAGCCTAATAGTTCAGCAATACACGTAGATTCCAAATCAGAAGCAATATATATTCAAAGCAAGTACTCTTTGTTTCGTCGCATTCAAATTTGATTGACCAAAGTTGTACGAGAGCTCCATACACTAGTCGAGCAAAATTGTGTTTCGTCACCTTTGGATGCATAATTTGCAATGCATAATTTAGCAATGTTCGCTCAAGCGACGACTAGCCCATTTAATCTGTGGTCCATTCTTTGACTGCAAGATTTATTTGCACTGTAATTATTCACTTTGTGGCAACTGCCGTGAAACTCGCCCATTAAAGGCCCCACCACGTACACCGCATAACAACAACAACAACAACATATATAGCCAGCATGTACATACATTGCTTCTTTCTGCGGCTCTATGTACAGGACGGGCGGTCTGTCCATGGACCAGGCCCCAACTTGTTGCCAGGCGTAGGAAAAACAAGTTAGAGTGCTCTATTTGAGAGGTCTCGACTGGGAGATACCCCAAGGTACTTATGAAAACACAGGCTGCTTATTTGAAAAAAGGAATATGAGTACCTAGAGACGACCGTTAAATATATAAAGTGAGGGAGCTAAGGACTAACCGACTGCAGAATACTCTGTTCTACTTAAAAAATCTAATCTATCGACAAGAATATTTTCGATCGGCTGATGAGGAAAAATGATGTGGCTGAATCTTATCTTTTAGTTAAGCTAATCAACAGTCTACTAGTTTGGTGAGCTCAGCGAATCTGTTTAAAGTAATACACAAATAGTTCACATACATCGGACTTCACTTTTGTAAATTTCAGTTGGCATATACTTCATACATACTTCATCTCTCTTGGTCGCCTTAACTTAACTGGTAATTTATCAGCTGAAAATATGGGAATTTGTTGTATGTGCCAAATCCTAGAAGATCACTCGGGGATCAAGTAACGGCAGGAACCTACGCAGTAGAGCTAATGTCTGTGTGCGTTGTTCATTTTCCCTTTGTGGCTTTTCGTTTTTGGGCGAACAACCAGCCGGAGTAACGAGAAGAACGACAAGAACAACGATGATGTGAATACACTATAATTTTAGCGTGAATATCATTTTTCCATGAACAAGTATCCTGCAGCAATGTATGTGGGAACATTCACAGTAACTGCAATTACCGGGACTCGAGCGAGTTAGCTCCGAGCCTCCGAGCCGAGCCGAGTCGAGTCGAGCTTAGACCTCCAGACCTCGAGATCTGAGCACAAGGGCAGGGACCATTTGGGCATTGTGTGCGCCTGCTTTGGATCTAAAGCAAAATTTATGAAGCCTACCATTAAGTAGGCAGCTGGGGGAGAAGGTGGCCAGTTGCCAGTTGCCAGTTGCCAAGATCTGGACGTTGCTGTGACTCGCGTTGTTACTGTGTGAATTCAAGGTTAATTTCGCAGCCGGCTCTTTAACTAGCTGCACGCACCGCCCCCAAAAGAACCCCCCTTGCCCTGGCATGGACATCTACGCAACCGTTGCAACGAGGCGACGCATCGCCTACCCCCTCTGCGCCACCCAGCTCAGCGGCTGTCTGGTCTGGCCCGGCTGGCTTGGCCTGGCCTGTGCCTGTGCCTGATAATTTTGATTGCTGCAAGCCATAAATGATCATAAAAATTATAGCAGCCGATACAAAGAGGGCAGCGAAAAACGAAGAAAACCAAAAGCAGCAACAGCAAAAACAAAACCACAACTACAAAATGCCTCGATAGTAGGGCGGGGGGCATAAAATCACAATCATAAAACAGATTGTGCAAATAAATGCTTTGAGGCGAAAAGTAAAAGTCACTTTATCATCTTTGTAATATATGTCTGGCTGCATACCTACATATATGAGTGATGTATACGAAAGCGTGTAAGCCTCTATAAAATATATATATATATATATATGGTGAGCCATATATTAATTCCATGGGGAAATCTTCTTTATCAAGTCTGACAGTAAATGTGGAGTACTTAAGGAGCTGCCCAGTGGTCGTTCACTTACTTTACATTCGCAACAAATCAAATTTTTATTGAGCCAGTCCAGCCAATGGTGAACCGAACCGGTTCAAACTTAAAGCTTTAATCTTGCAGCTCTTTTAAAAATGAAAAATTGAATAATTAAGGGAATTCGCATTTAAAGTAGCTGTCGGCATTTACAGCTTATAAAATATATCATAAACCACAGCTCTTCCTTAATCTTTGTTAATAAGACTAACTAGATTTTCTTATAATTTTCTGTTTTTGGCCTAACTCAGTTTGATAACTAAGGTAATACGTAATTAATGCAGCTAGCAGCATTTTGAACTTCTACACAATATAATAAACAAGGGTTCTAAGCCACAATCAACTTTCGGTAAATATAGGCAGCCGTTAGGATCCAGCTCTGTAAACTATATTTAGACTAGAGACTTGTCTATAAATTTCTGATGTTGGCTTAACCCCTGTTTAAACTAATCGCAATTTAAATTACCCACCCCATTTTGTTCATCTTCCAACCAAACTTACCCCTATTTGTGATTTCATTGCCCGCATTTCGATTGTTCTCATCCTGGCAGCTGGATGGAGATGTCGCCTTTGTTTTCCTAGACGTCGACACTTGTCGCTCCTGATTCTCGTCTTCGTCCTCCTCATCCTCGCCCGTCTCGACGCCATCGTCCGCATCATCATTTGCCATCGCACTGACTGTCAGGCTAACGTTATTCGTCGAGCTGCTGTCGTCCAGACTACAGAGCAGATTGCCAGCCGATTGCGAAGACGTTAGGGTATCCTTGTGATAGGAGCTATGGCGGTTGCCCAACTTGATCGCCATGTCCACGTTCGAGGATTGCCGCAGGCAACTGATCTGACCGCCTGGCAGTGTGGTGCTGCGCTTGTGCCGGCCCTTCGATTTGGGGAAGGCTGTCAATATGTTGAGCCACCATTGCGACTCATCCGGGCTGATGCCCTTCACAAAGGTGACGCGATCCTGCGCAGTTATGGCAATGGAGTTTGTATGGCCGGTAACCTCCTCGGCGCTGCTTACTTCGAGTACTTTGGTCATATCGATGCAGGCCTGTGGTATCGTCTCGGGCTGCAAGATAGGAGGTGGAGTTTAGACAGAGTTCCGCTTTTAGGTGTAATGCCAGCTAGTAATATTTGTTGGCCAGACTTCTTCTTCCAAGACATAGTCTTACCCCTAAATAAAGACTCTCTCTGTTTGTTCGAAATACTAGTTCAACTCTCCCATAATATTTAGTGGGTATTGAATATAAAATCTCTCTAACTGTTAGTTCGAAATATTAGTTCAACTCTCCCACAATATTTAGTGGGTATTGAATATGAATTGAATGACCAGATTATATCTCGTTTCTTACTGAAGGACTTTACTTCTTATAGAAAAGCAAAAGCAGCTATAGATTATATAGATGAGCAAATCAACGATGGAAATATATAAATTGAAAATATTAAAAGAATACAGCAGTTATAGATTATATAGATCAGCAAATCAACAATGGAAATATATAAATTGAAAGTATTTAAAAAATACAGCAGTTATAGATTATATATATAAGCAAATCAATAATAAAAATATATCAATTGAAAGTATTTAAAAAATACAGCAGTTATAGATTATATATATAAGCAAATCAACGATGGAAATATATAAATCGAAAGTACTACTTTTTATATATATATATAATTGTGAGTCTACTATGCCTACTACCTCTAGCCTAGTCATCAAAATCGGCAGTTCTGAGAGCTGAAATCACAGCTTTATCAGCTGGATGACTGGCAATATGTGAACAAGTAAAAAGCAATCTAGGTTTAGTATATAAATAATATACAAAAATACGTACATAATCATCCACTGAATAAGTCAGCTCTCCATCATCGTAGAGGACAAACCATCGTCTTTGCCAACGCTGTAAAAGACAAAAAAATACATTGTATTAGAGATTAAAATTAACAGCATTTAATTTAATTAGAATTTAATATATTTAGAAATACATGTATATATAATATATACATATATATATAATATGAGCTCATTATTAGCCTAATCTCTTAATTGCTGTTTAACACCCTATTAAGTCAGGTTCTCAGTTGACGACCCACTGAGAGGCTCTCGAATTAATCAAACACTCTAGAAATCGGCATTACCATATTTGTTTCGATGTGTTCACAAACCGATATTTACATATCAGACGCTTGGCCGTGGCTCGTGCTTTGTCAGCTCATTACCATTCTAGCATTTTAGCATTTTTGGACTTTCGTCTGCCTACGAGAGGTGGTGATGGTAAATTATTGCCATTGGAAGTGGCTGCAACGCCCCCTTCTTTTAGGCGCAGGAATCATAATTCTTTCATATGTCGCCTCGCCTCAGCTGCAGCTGCCGTCATCCCCGCTAAAAAATTACTAGCCCATGCCATTGCATCTATACAGGTTCTGATTGTTATTGTTGGCGCAGATGAATGCAGAAATCATAACAAATGCACAGCCTCAACAACGTGGCACTCGGGATACTGGATACTGTATACTGGATACTGGTAGTGCTCGAGGACCGGCCCTGGTGATATTTATTGTGGGGCTGATATTTATGTAAATTGCTAAAAGTCAAAGCAAATTAAGTCCAGGCCTCAGCCGCGATGACGTTGAAATGTGGCATCGCATGTGCGAGGCCCAACAGTTTATTACACTTTTATTAAAGTTCCCGCTTCGCCCATTAACTGCACAGATAGCTATTGTGCTAAATTGTGGATAAGGTGTGGCAGCCACATATACGGAGCCAACAACTTCAATTTTGTTGGTCTCTTATTTAAATTTCATTTCATACATATATAACTATGCGAGAGTGCCTATAAGTCATATTCAGTTATTCTGTTCGTATGCTTTAACTATTTTCTTTTATATACAATTTATGGTTCAGAGCGAAATTCAATCATAAAACAAAGTTTTTCATTGATAGAAAATTCTTGAAAATTAGCTTAATGTCAGAGCGAAATTCAATCATAAAACAAAGTTTTGTCAGCTTCTTGAAAATTAGCTTAATGTCCCATGAAATTGATTTTCATAATTTGTTTTGCCTCGCTCGAGTCTCCGTTTATGGATAAATATTTTTGCAAGTACTTTTTCCGACAGCTGACTGATCTGATTGAATGATTGGCTGTTGACAGATTGATTGGTTGACTGACTTTAACATAGACTGACAGATCTGGGTTCAACAAAATTACTATTACTGACATTTTAACTGGAATTGTATAATAAGCTGAGCAATTTTCATCAATGACTGTTAATAATCAGGGTACATTGACTGATTCTCTCAGAAAACGAAAATATTAATACTCAATATACAACTGATCGTTTCTATAACATTTAAATATATATGAGATAGTTGATGAATACGAAAGACTGTGACAGGCAAGATTAAATCAAGCCCATGTGTAGCTAAATAGATTCGTATATATATGCATATATTATATATTTATGTAAATAACAAATAACTACAACAATAACTAGAGAATATATAAATTGTATAAAGCTTATATATAATATAAAATTAATTAATAAGCGTTGAATTTATAAAAATCAATTTTAAAATTCAGTATAAGTCACTTTTTTTTTATTCCCTGAACCCATTGAAAATGGGAAATCAGGGTATAATGGTTTTGTTAAAAGTATGTAACAGGCAGAAGGAGGCGTGGCAGACCACATAAAGTATATATATATATTCTTGATCAGGGTGACGAGCTGAATCGATACAGCCCTGTCCGTCTCTCCGTCTATCCGTATGTATGAACGCGTCGATCTCCGAAGATATAAGAGCTAGAGACTTGAAATTTTTTTCGTAGGTCCGTATATCAAGTTTGTTTTGAAAAATCGATAGCTGCTCCTGTTATTTTGTTATCGATTAAAAACCTTATCGAAAACCTTATCGTATACGTGCGTGCATATGTGTATGTGTGCGTGCATGTGTAAGTAGAAGTGGAACGACGAATTATTAAAATATTAGTTCCTGGATGGGTTCAGGGGATCTCGTAGTCGAGCAGTCTCGACTAGAGCTTTCTTACTTGTTTACTTTACTTTTAACGAAATGGGTCAGTATCTATGGCAGGCGTAGACTGCTAGGTAACACATAGAAATAGAGCTCGTCTGTAATAAATTACACTCAACTGATAGGTCTTGTGAAACTGTAAATGCCTGATAAGAGACGAGACCGTATCAGCAGACGTTCGAGGTGCTTAAGGGTTCGCACAATGGCAACACATTCTGCTAATTACTTAAACGGTCATTCAAAGATCATCTATAATCAATTAAATACTGGATTTGCTGTTTACTATGAAAATGCTGTAAAGATCATAAAGTAAACAAATAAAAAGTACACCCGACTTCTTTGAACTGCTGTTATATTATAGCTCAGGTAGGCTACCTTTACCTCACCTAATGGCGGAAAAATCCCTATTTGGTTAAGATAACTTTAAACAGCATACGCCGCCGACACGTGGACAACTTGCTAGACATAGATAATATTATCTTTCTTGTACCCAGTACTCATAGCGTATGTATAAGCACTAGGGTATATTTCTTTTATGCGAATATATATGACAACTTGAGCAAGGGTAGGGCGATACTAACAAATTAATGAGCTTGACTAATGTCTGTTTAATCGTCTATCTCAAAGCCTTTTTAAATGAGTCTACAAATTTAAATATTTCCATATAAGAGAGCTCTTGAATATTATATACTTGGTTACATACACTTCTCATGTGAAAATGTGTTTACATGACAAGTCGTATACTCAATAACGTTGATTAAAGCCCAGCCCTCAGAGTAGAAAATATAAATATTATATATAATATACGTTCAAAAACACCAACAACAACCGAGGGAACCCTTTTCGGTTATTATTTGTGTATACTAGAAATTCAACTAAATCGCAACAAATTGTGGCTTGCGGCTAAGACAACAAAAACATGTCTAACCAGAATGTGTACGTAACATGAATGTCTTAAATGTTAGTATTAATTAGACGAGAATGTAAATAAAGAACTGCTCATGTGCTCCATATAGTGTAGTGTATGCTTACAGTAAATAGACTTAATTAATATATATAGTCGTAGCATGAATTTCTCTCTTGTCGTACGAACGAATTGTTGACATTCCACTTAAAAAACGGTTCGTAAATTATGTGGGATTGGCTATTTGCGGCATGAGCTACGTGTTAGGTACTTGTTGGTCCCAGCATGATAATTTTTCAGTGGCCACGCCCCTTTTTTGCGACGCGCGCTACTCACTATAGATGCAAATCAGCTGATGCTCAATTTGTGACCACAACAAAAATAACAAAGTTCTTGACTACGTCGATTGCTTTGACATTCAGTGAAGGTTGAATCTCCATGCGAGCTGCGAACTGCAAGCTGCGTTCTGCCGACTTCTCTCTCTCTCTCTCTCTCTCTCTCTCTCTCGTGTTAGCTATCTCAGTGCTCGATGTTTCCATACTGTGTATGTGTGTGTGTATCTCGCTGTACTGCTGCATATTTGTTTTCCTGTATTTACAGCAGAGCATTTCATTACTTAGACATCGACCTCGACATCGACCGCCTCCACGACTTGAACAGAGACCTGGATATGTAACTATTTAAGGCGCTGCCCTAGCTGGCGTCAAAGTCGACGTCGACGTCGAAGTCAACGTCGACTGCGCTGCCAGCGTTATTGATGCCAGCTGAAAGATTTTCCGGTAATACCGGCAGCCGACAGTACAATTATCAATAGTGCAGGCAAATAACTTATAGTAATACTAATATTAAATCCCTTTTAGCCTGGCCAGGGACAGGAACAGGGACAGGAGCAGGCACAGGGAGCCGGCCCTAAAGATGCAATCGCTGACAAGAATATCATCTTTGTCGCCGGCCTGGGCTGCATTGGAATGGACACCAGTCGGGAGATTATCAAGAATAACCCAAAGGTAATTGAGTGTCTGCATAATAGGTGCCTAAATACATATTTGACTTGTTCCATAGAACTTGGTGATCCTTGATCGACTTAAGAAGCCAGAGGCTATTGAAGAACTGAAGGCCATGAACCCAAAAACACAAGTAACGTTCTATCCCTATGATGTAACCGTTCCATTAGAAGAGTCCACAAAGCTTCTGAAGACTATCTTCGATAAGCTGAACACAGTGGACTTGCTCATCAATGGAGCTGGCATCCTGGACGATCACAAGATCGAACGAACCGTTGCTGTGAACTTCACAGGTACAGTGAACACCACCACAGCCATCATGCCCTTCTGGGACAAGCGCAAGGGCGGTCCAGGTGGTGTCATTGCGAATATCTGCTCGGTGACTGGCTTTAACTCAATCCACCAGGTTCCCGTTTATTGCGCCTCCAAGGCGGCTGCCCTCAGCTTCACCATGTCTCTGGCTGTAAGTGGTAAACCAATAGATTTGAAGAGTGCAACTATATTTAAATGCATTCCCCCATATAGAAACTGACCCCTATTACTGGCGTATCAGCCTACTCAATCAACCCAGGCATCACGAAGACAACGCTGGTCAACGAATTCAACTCTTGGCTGGATGTTGAGCCTTGTGTGGCCCAATTGCTTCTGGTGCATCCCACTCAGACAACTCAGCAGTGCGCCCAGAGCTTTGTGAAGGCTATTAAAGAAAACAAGAATGGCGCAATCTGGAAACTAGACTTGGGTCGCCTGGATGCCATTGAATGGACCAAGCACTGGGATTCGCATATCTAATTATTCACGTCTCATAAACCAGAAGCTGATAGCCAGTGGAGGTCAAATTCGCCTAAGTCATCTAAATTTTTAAGTTTAAGTATAAGGCTAACAACAAATTATTCAGAGTTATAATGTTATAAATATATATATATATATATACATCTTTAATTTATAATAAAAATACCAAAACTAATATTTCAATTGGGTAACAAAAATGGGTGAAATGCTGCTAAAAATCTTATAGATATGATATAATTCCTAAAAATACCTATGCAAACTTCCTGCTTTTCAACTTTTATACATAACATCTTTGTGTTTTTAGCCTCTTATAAGCTGCAATCTTCATGCATCCAATCAGTTACTTTAAAGTAGTATATACAGAATTCAATATAAATATAGAATGGAATTGCTATCGTTTAGAAAATAAAAGTTTATAGTATTATTTACGTCAAATGATAATTCACTTTCTTAAATAAATTTGAAAACAAGCAAAAATAGTTGCAAAAGTATACCCTGGTTTTAGACGCCGACTATAGCTGTTGGCTTAAGCGTGTATGCTCAGCTTATTCAAAACTAATTGAAAACTGGTTTCCATAAAAGACCTACGGGTAACCGATTATATACATGTGGGAGCATATATGAATATCTAAGCGCACAGTGCTTTTGAGTAGGGGTTACCAAGTCAAAATTTATGTGCCCATTTTTATGAGGAAGGACTCGTTTTCTTTTCGATTCTGCCTCTCTTCACTTCCCCCTTGAATATTCACCCTGAGATTAATGTTTGAAGACAATGGATCACATCCAACTATTGCGGTACTTCATCCAGAACAGCTCATATTTTTATTAGCTCTATATTTAACTAGAAGGCTTTAGAGTCAAGACCAAGATTAGTATCTATATTCAATTATTACCTGAATATTATATGTTATATTATAATAAAACAGAGACTCAGCAATAGCATAAAACCTTGACATATATCACAGGGTATCTCGCAGTTCAGAACATCTCAATTCTAGATCCGACTTGTCCCATAGTTTTATTATAAATAAATTAGTTCAGGGAGGCGGCGCATGTACTCTGCGTGGCTGCGTAGAATGTAGAATTTAATTTAAGAATTCTACCCATAAAAACAAACACGCGAACATACGAGCGAATAGCCAAAGACAAAATAAAACCAAAAAATGGTTATTCCGAGTCTAAATAAAGCTCATGGAATACGTAAAACCGGCATTATTTGCTTTGACTTTGGAGAAAAAAAAACCAAACAGAAACGAATCAAAACAAAACAGCAGCAGCTCTGCCCAAGCTAGCGTCAAAGTCGTCGTCAACGTCAGCTTCGCGGTCAGCGTTATTGATAAGCCAACTGAGAGATTTGCTTGCAATATGACCGGCAGCATGGCGGTGCGGTTATAAATACTGCACACTAGTCTTCTAAGACTTATTCGCAATTCACTTTTCGCTTGAACAGGTGAACAAGCTAGAGAGCAGCTCCATAGATAGAAATGGCAATCGCTAACAAGAACATCATCTTTGTCGCTGGACTCGGTGGCATTGGATTCGACACCAGTCGCGAGATCGTCAAGAGCGGTCCTAAGGTAAGTGAGTGTCCACATAAGAGATCCCTAGATACAACTTGAATTGCTCCTCAGAACCTGGTAATCCTTGATCGCATTGAGAACCCAGCTGCTATTGCCGAGCTGAAGGCCATCAACCCCAAGGTGACCGTCACATTTTATCCCTATGATGTTACGGTTTCGGTTGCAGAGTCCACAAAGCTTCTGAAGACAATCTTCGACAAGCTGAAGACAGTGGATCTGCTCATCAATGGAGCTGGCATCCTGGACGACTACCAGATCGAGCGTACCATTGCGGTGAACTTTACGGGCACAGTCAACACCACCACCGCCATCATGTCATTCTGGGACAAGCGTAAGGGAGGTCCTGGTGGTGTCATTGCAAATATCTGCTCGGTGACTGGCTTCAATGCCATCTACCAGGTGCCCGTTTACTCCGCCTCTAAGGCAGCTGCTCTCAGCTTCACAAATTCTCTGGCCGTAAGTGATATACCAATATATTAGAAGCGCGCAGAGATTCAAGTTCGTTCATTCCTCTATATAGAAACTGGCACCCATTACTGGCGTGACTGCCTATTCCATCAACCCAGGCATCACGAAGACTACTCTGGTCCACAAGTTCAACTCGTGGCTGGATGTGGAGCCTCGTGTGGCCGAGCTGCTCTTGGAGCATCCCACTCAGACAAGTTTGGAGTGCGCCCAGAACTTTGTCAAGGCTATTGAAGCCAACAAGAACGGAGCCATCTGGAAACTGGACTTGGGTCGCCTGGATGCCATTGAATGGACCAAGCACTGGGATTCGGGTATCTAAGCTGTTCAAGTCTAGAACCAGGAGTCTACGGCCGATCAGGATCCGATTCACCAAACTCAACTCAATTTTTAAAAATTCTCATATAAGGCTGAAAACTAATTATTCAAATCATTTGAATTGTAATAAATAAACAAGCATATTTTATAAAATTGGAAAAACAAATATCTGAATTAGGTAACAGAAATAGGCATAGGGTATCCGTTGTTAGAAGCTTATCATTTTTTATTTCTCCAAAAATATAATTGCATTTTTATCAATAACAAGTTTCAAATCAAAAATGTCTTAAAAATGTTTAAAAAAAATTGAATTGAATTTGAAATTTTAACCATTTTTTTTAAATTATTCCCATAAATATATAATATATTTATACAGTTTCCTTGGTTTTAAAAATTTCAAAATAAATTTTTCCGATTTTTTTACATATAATATAATCAAACACGAAATTTTTAGCTCTGATAAGCTTACAAGTAAGCTGTCATCTTTATGCATTCAATCAGTTACTTTTAAGTAATATATAAAAATTAGATCTAAGAATAAAAAAGTGTCTAGTTTATAAGTCATACGATCAATTTACATACGTCAAATGATGATACACTTTCTTAAATGAATTTAAAATGTTCAGTAAACGAGCAAATAGTTGCTATAGTATACCCTGGTTTGCGACGCCCCCTATTTCTGTTGTTTTATCCGTTCAGAAATAGCTCATTCAAAATAAATTGAAAGCAGGTTTTCATAAGAGAGATACGGGTAATCGATTATATACATATGCGAGTATATATGAATAGCTAAGCGCTTAGAAGTAACGGGTTAGGGGTATGCTAGATAAAAGTTCTGTGCCCATTATTAGGGGAAGGTATAAATTTATGAATAAATTAATTGTCAGTTGTGCAATGTACATAATAGCTTACAAAATCTCAATTCAAACTCCCACATGTTCTAGATCTACTTATTCACGTATTATTCAGACTTGCTGTCCGTCCGTCCGACTGTCTGTTCGTATGAACGCAAATCGTTTCACAGATATTTGAGATAGAGAAATGTGGAATATGTAGTTTTTGGGACCCTCGTCTGATAAACTGCTCAAGTTTTCCGATAGCATATCGGGAGTGTGGCAAATAGACAAATACTATGTGTGGTGCTGTGAAACTTTATTACTCAAAGTGCTAGTGAATGAATACACTGACTTTGGTTTGTACGGTGTTTAGTTTAGTATTGATCTTTATTCTTCTGAGCCCAGGTTTTATACCCAGACTCATGCATAGTTTCAACTTTTAAATCTAGTGTACATAGTGCTGAGTTTGTAAGGCTCGGCATTGGTCTATTGCTTATTCTTAATCTATCGCTGAGGTTGTAAGGCTCAGTGTTCATCTGGCTATTTATAGAATCGATACAAGTGGCCCTTATCTATTTCTAGCACACCATCTGCTAGCCGTAGAGTGTGTAGAGCACATATAGACATCTTTGTATATGTGTATGCTCATGCCTGAACAGCTAGAGACTTAAAATTTGTGTTAAAGATAGAAAAGATATGGCGGATTGGAGCGTGAAAAATCGGAAAAACGTTTTACCATAAAACTGTATAGTCCAAAATTTTAGAAGATTTGCTACAGGAATTACTGTTAAGATATTTCATAGATTGATGATAATATGTATATATATCATATAGGGGCGTAACAATTTAGATGTTATAATCTTAAATTCATGGTTCTGTAATTATTTAATAATGTTATATTTTGAAAACTATTGTAACTGAGGATTTGAATTTGGAATATATACTCGTGTAGACACATAGAAGGAGTTGCAAACTAAAGATGCAGATCATCTAAAGTAAAGAAATATAAACTTTAAATTTATTGAGTTACAGTTTAGCTACTTTATTAAGATAGGAAAACGCTGAACACCTTTTTGGAGGCGTGGCATATGAAAAATACCTAGCATTTTCCACAATTACGTTACTTTTGATTTCTAATTTCCAATTATTTGCTAAAAATTATATGTTCACGCCTCCTGAGGGCGTGTCAAATGGAATAAATCTGTATATACTTATATTTTTCAGTAAGAAACTAAAAACTTAATAATATTATTGATCATTTACTCTACTGATTTATGTATACATGTCTCTTGGGTGGAAAATCGGAAATAACTATATCTTTACCGTGAATGAGTATTGTGCGGTCGATAAAACTTGTCAACGTTGTTTTATTTTAAATAAATTGGTTTATAGAAGCCGAGCATCTACTCGGTGTATCTGCGTAGAATTTAATTTAAGACTTCTACACGTAATCGCGACGAGACGCCAGCGAATAGACGAACACGAAATAAAACGAACAAAGAGTCATCCTGAGTCGAAAAAAAGCATATGGAATACGTAAAACCGGCATGAGTTGCGTTGAATTTAGGAAAAAAACCAAACAGAAACGAAACGAATCAAAACAAAACACCGAAAATTCTGCCCGATCTGGCGGCAAAGCCGACGTCGACGTCGACTGCGCGGCCAGCGTTATTGATAAGCCAACCCATTTGCCGGCGACCATGTGCTGCGTAGGCAGCATGGCACTGCGGCTATAAATACTGCGCACATGGCTTGTCAGACTCATACGGTACTCAGTTTTCCGCTGCGCAGGTCACAAAAAAAAAACAAAAACAGCCGCTAAGAAAATGGCCATCGCTAACAAAAATATCATCTTTGTCGCTGGACTCGGTGGCATTGGACTCGACACCAGTCGGGAAATTGTCAAGAAAGGTCCCAAGGTGAGTGAGTGTCTACACACGAGATCCTTGAAAACAACTTTACGTTTTTCTTAGAACCTGGTAATCCTTGATCGCATTGAGAACCCAGCTGCTATTGCCGAGCTGAAGGCCCTCAACCCAAATGTGACCGTCACATTTTATCCCTATGATGTTACGGTTTCGGTTGCAGAGTCCACAAAGCTTCTGCAGACGATCTTCGACAAGCTGAAGACGGTGGACCTGCTCATCAATGGAGCTGGCATTCTGGACGACTACCAGATCGAGCGTACCATTGCAGTGAACTTTACGGGCACAGTCAACACCACCACCGCCATCATGTCCTTTTGGGACAAGCGCAAGGGCGGCCCAGGTGGTGTCATTGCGAATGTCTGCTCGGTGACTGGATTCAATTCAATCTACCAGGTGCCCGTTTACTCCGCCTCTAAGGCAGCTGCCCTCAGCTTCACCAATTCTCTTGCCGTAAGTGATATACCAATAGATTAGAAGAGAGTAGAGATTCAGGCTCATTTCTCTATATAGAAACTGGCACCCATTACTGGCGTGACTGCCTATTCCATCAACCCTGGCATCACGAAGACCCCTCTGGTCCACAAATTCAACTCGTGGCTGGATGTGGAGCCTCGTGTGGCCGAACTGCTCTTGGAGCATCCCACTCAGACAAGTTTGGAGTGCGCCCAGAACTTTGTCAAGGCTATTGAAGCCAACCAGAATGGCGCCATCTGGAAACTGGATTTGGGTCGCCTGGATGCCATTGAATGGACCCAGCACTGGGACTCGCGTATCTAAACTATTAAAGTCTCGAGAACCAGGAGCCTATGGATTCACATGATCAATTAAATTTTAAAATAATTCCCAGATAAGGCTGAAAATAAATCATTCTAATATTATAAATACATACATATGTTTTTTTAGTTCTATTTAATTATGAATACAATAAACCACATAAAATTTATGAAAATGACAAACTGAATATCTCAATGGGTTAACAGAAATTAAAGGCATATACATCTCTGTATATACATGTTGAAAATGCGTAAAGATTTTGAATTTCTTAATAAAGAATTATTAATGTCAACACAAATAATTTGTATTATTTAAACCACTTTAAATTTTTAAATTCAATTCACTTTAAATCTTTAACTCGAAATAATATTGAACAGTGCAATGTAATATAAAACTGTATAAATTAAGTTGAATTCTTAAGATATTTAGATTATATTAAATTTAAATTTATTTAAATTTAACTTTATATTTTAGGGTTTCTATACGATACCAAAATTTTACAACAGAGGATAATGTCAATTCCTATAAATATAATATTAAATAACACCTAAAAATACCTATGGAAATTTCCTTTTCATCCACTTTGAAAAATAAAATTTTCGTATTTTAAAAAATATATACAAAATTTTAAATAGAACAGAACGTGCCTGGTTTTTTGTTAAATTTAAAGTCGAACGTCTCTTTACGTCACATGATCATTTACTTTCTTTAATTAATTTGAATTGTTCACAAAGTGAGCAAATAGTTACTAAATGTTGTTATATCATAGCTAGAGGCTCCTGCTGTAGCTATTGGGTCAAAACTAATTGAAGACTGGTTTGTAAACGATTATATGCAAGTGCGACAATCAATGAGTAGCTAAAGACATAGTGCATCGAATTAACGCGTTACCTGGACAAATTTGATGAGCCCAGTGTCAAGGGAAAACATTTAAATTACATAAATAATTAATTAAAAGCTAATTATTCGTTATCATAATTGTTACACAAAATTTACAGTTCTAAAAATAAATAAATCTAATCAAGTCTTAAACTTAAGTGTGTCCATTAAATCTATCATTAAATCGGTATCAGTGAGCTCTTTATTATTTTTACTACCCAAAATTATTTATGAATTGGAACTTTGTATTTCTATTACAACATCGAGAAAATTCTGACATGAGTTATGACTGTAAAGTATGAATAGATTTTCCATTAGTAATTAATTACCACGCAGTAAAGTATGCAATAATTTTCTTCTCCACTTTACCTCTCTGCTCAATTTCCCCTCTAGAATTTTCACCACGAGAATATCTATAAAACATAAAAGATCTCGTGTAGCTGTGATAAGGGGTTTTTTATGTAGAACAGCTTATAAATTTATGTCTTGGCTGGTATATATTTAACTACTATAAATTTATATTTAAACCTATTTATACGATTGTATTTGATTTCCAATTTTATTACAATACACAATATAATTAATGTATTTATTGCATGAAATAGCAACGGTGCATGAAAAAAAGAAAATAAAAACGTAAATTGGAAACTAAATGTGTATATTTTGTATAGGGTAGAATAATAGTATATATTTTTTATACCCTGAACCCATTGAAAATGGGAAATCAGGGTATAATGGTTTTGTTAAATGTATGTAACAGTCAGAAGGAGGCGTGGCCGACCCCATAAAGTATATATATTCTTGATCAGGGCAACGAGCTGAGTCGATTTAGCCATGTCCGTCTGTCCGTCCGTCCGTCCGTCCGTCTGTCCGTCCGTCCGTCTGTCCGTATGTTTGAACGCGTCGATCTTAGAAGATATAAGAGCTAGAGACTTGAAATTTTTTTTGTTAGGTCCGTGCATTGCACGCGCAGATCGAGTTTATCTCCAAAAAACGATAACTACTCCCGTTTTTTTTTTATCGATTAAAAACCCTATCGAAAATCCGTTTTAAAATTATATCTCCTACATCTTTAAAGCTAGAGTCTCCAAATTTTGCATATAGGTTTAGATGAATTTTACAGAATTTCAATTTTTGTTATATTTTGGATACCGGCTCCAAATGTGACCAAACTCCCCTTTGAAGGTCAGTTGCATGTATAGCTAATTGTGAATGAGTTGGCATTTTTATAAAATGTAAAATATTCAATAGAATATGTACATAATATGCTAAAAGTTTCATTAAATTCCGTTTAGTCAACACAAATTAATAAACAAAACGTTTGGCCAACTAACAAACGCACGTGGCAGCAGCAAAAAGAGTTTTCCTATACGTGTGCACACATACACTCAAACCTCTTCTAGCATATTCTAAGAATCAAATTGCGATTTATTGTGTTAAAATTCTCAGCTGTTAGTTTAGTTTAGTTTTACTAGATGGCGCTCTAGCGGTCAACTTATTGCAGTTTTGTCGTTTCGATTTTAAGTGGCGAGGTGGCGTTGTTATTAAAGGCGAGGCGCGCCTTTCGACTTCGGAGGCAAAGTCGGTAGAATTTAATTTTTCAATCTTTTTAGCATGAGAGCATGAGGTGACTTTTTGAGGTGATCGAGGTGAACGTTCATCGAGAATTTCTCGGTTTGAGTCTTGGTGTCTTAATAAAATGGAAAGTCAACATTTTGGATAGCGACCATAAATTTGAACAAATTCTTTAAATTGCAGTGAAAATATGTGAATGATTTTTTATTTTTAATAAATTGAAAATAAATAAATTATTCAATTCTTTTACCCACGCAAATATTTACATTTTCTTTTCTATTTACATCTTAAGCAACTTTATAGCATATGCTAAGTTTAACAGAATCAAATGATAATGTTCATAATATAGAATGTTTCTAATTGCAAATAACTAAAGCGCGTTGCGCCATCTATTAATTTGTTTTGGCAATACATATGTATGCACACATGTATATGCTAACATAGTCCTACATTTCTACATATACATAAATGTTTGTATGTATAATTGCAAGTATTTTCGAGAGTTACACACATACAACCTTACATATACATGTTCCAATTTATCCATATGTATGTACATGCTGCAAAGTATCATCACTATTAAAATGAACTTTTAAACACTGATCTGCAGCATTGAACAGGCGGGCTTTTTAAAAAAATTAAAAATATTTTTATACCCTGAACCCATTGAAAATGGGAAATCAGGGTATAATGGTTTTGTTAAAAGTATGTAACAGGCAGAAGGAGGCGTGGCAGACCCCATAAAGTATATATATTCTTGATCAGGGCGACAAAAAAAGTTGATCTAGCCCTGTCCGTCTGTCTGTCTGTCTGTCCGTCTGTCCGTCTGTCCGTATGTTTGAACGCGTCGATTTCAGAAGATATAGGAGCTAGAGACTTGAAATTTGAAACTGTAGGTCCGTATATTGCACGCGCAGATCAAGTTTTTTTTTTAAAATCGATAACTGCTTCTGTTTTTTTGTTATCGATAAAAAACCTTATCGAAAATCAGTTATAAAATTATATCTTCTACACCTTTAAAGATAGAGTCTCGAAATTTAAAATGTAGAATCATGTGTATTTTTAAGATTTTCGGTTTTTGTCATATTTCACCCCCACCCTCCAAAACACCCCCTTCCCTACAAGTTTGCAAAACCCGTATTTCAAATATTAGAGACTTGAGCGCTGGCACACACACACATTTTAATGTTATAATCACGTTCTGAAAGTTTTATCAATTTTGTCCGTCTACGAAAAAAGATATTAAACAATTAAGTTCCCAATGTAAGCCCACATGGCAGCCCATGCATGTTTATACGTGCGTGCGTATGTTTGTATGTATGTGTGCCTGTGTTAGTGTGAAATGACGAATTATTGAAATATTAGTTCCTGGAAGGGTTCAGGGGATCTCGTAGTCGAGCAGTCTCGACTAGAGCTTTCTTACTTGTTTATAGATATATAATAGATATATAATATTAGATAAATAATAATTATAATAGATATATAATAATATATATTATTATTATTATTTTTATTTTTTATTATATATATATATATTTATTCAATTTTAATATTTTTAATAGCAAACTAATAATTTGTATTCTGTCAGCAATTCAACTAATTTCAATCATAAGTCATCATTTATTTGACGACAAAATATGATTTCATATTTTAATATTAAAATATATGGTACGCCTAAAAGTATGCACTCAAAAGACAGGCAGAAGATATCAATATATATAACGTATACCAATGTACTATATATATATAAATATTTACATATATATTAATGAAAAAATACTTGCTACTATTTATTATTATTCTTAGTTTACATACAATTCTTAGCATTACAAAATTGTATTTTTCTAAACTAAATCACAGAGCTCTTTGTATGTAAAGCCACAATATTTCTCTCCAAAAGTCCGCATGTGTCATTTTACCAAAGTGTGAGCAATATGGTATTTTTGTTTGTTTTTGTTTTCATGCGAGTTGTTCTTAATGCAGTTCAATAAACTTTGGCACTTTTCCAACATTTCGCTGGGTCGAGCCGTTAATGTAATAAAATATGCCGCCGTAGAGAGTTTTTTACTGCTGCCCCAGAATTGCTTTGACTTTAGTCTGTCCAGTTTTATTTAGTGTTGCCTCTTACACTGTTCAGTAATGTAATCAAATAATCAATACTCAAATCTGTTTTCGCATTGCTTTACTTTTGTAACAGGTGAATGGAAAAATCGATCAGTTGGTGTGAAAGAATCGTGAAGACAATAACATTTAAAACTCTGGAGTGGCTATATATTTTATTATATAATAATAATCTCAAGTAACTTAAGCAAAGCAAATAGTATCTCCGATTATTGAACCTCTCCACTCTCAACAACACTCTTTTATAACCTTTTTAAGCTGCAAATTCTTTCGAAGAAAATGCAAACTGTAAATAAATTCCATTCAGGTTATATTTACTGCGTCGGAAGTGCATATTATTAATAATATTGCAGAAGTTAAGCCTTATCTCGATGACATAACATCGACTTACTGGCGTCTGGACCATTTCGAATGCATAATACCTGTAATCTTTTGCTTTTAGCTTTCAGCTTTCAGCTTTTGTGCTCTGTGTGCATGCGTCAGGTTAATAAGTAGAAAAACTTGGTGACCGAGCACGTATTGCAATTAAAAAACGATTTTGATAAATCTGCATCTAAAGAGCATGGGCATGCATAAAGATGGGCAATTTAATGTAAAGGTATTGAATATTTAGTGTTAAGTGAGAATATATATTATAGAGGTATGCATATATTATAAAGATATGCATATACATATATATGATTTGTGCAAAAATAAACAGGAAATTGGTTCAAGTTGAATTCTATATGAAAACCAAGATATCCTAACTCGAACTGTAGTTTCCTTTGTACCTTAATAGATGTGTATATTGAATGTATTAAATAGTAATAAGTAATTATAATTAATAGGAGCGCCTTTTGGAAGATCGACTCTCAGCTGAGCTAATGAAGAATTAAAGTATTTTAAATTTTTGTGTTCATGATTCCATGTATGAAGAAATCCCAAGTAGCACATTCGATATTCTAGATCATATAACAGAAGACGCATAATAGTAAAACATACTAAAGATTTTTTAATTAATAAGTGCTATATTCATGCCATTGAAATTTGGTACCTTAACAGCACAATTGATATGTGTACTAGACTAAACGTTTATATTTAACATGCAAGATAGCATAAATATTAAATATAAAAGTGTATCCTAACATAAGCTCCACTTTCCCTTGTACCTCATGCGCATCATGATTATATTCAATAAATTTTTCTGTTTTCAAGTAAAAATTAAGCCTTTAACATTATATTACTATAATAAAGCTGACTTTAAGGAGTAAAAAAATCAGAGAAAAAAAAACAGCGAATGGAGTTTATTATATGAATTAATTACCTTAAAACCTATAAAAACGGTTACTAAAACAATAATGAAACTATAAATATAAATGAAAATATAAAATTTGATATTCATTAAAAATTTATATTCATAGCAAATTTTTATTATTGATAACTAAAATCTCAGGCAAGATAAAGAAGAAATTTAAAAACATTTAACGATAACTGGGCTATTTGTTTATATGTATATGATAGAGCTTCCAAATATTTGTTTTGATTTACGGTATCTGTTAGTCTGGCACTTCCGTCTGCAGTACTGTTCTTTGCCTTTATCTTTGCTTATCTTATTGATAATTTGTTTTTCTTTACTTGCTTCTGCATTGACGCCACTGAAATTAATGGAATTTCTTGATAGCAGCTTGCTTATTGATAACCAAAAGCAATTGTATATAAATTTATATATGAATATACATTCGACAAACAAAATCTATGCATGGAATAATGAAGAAAACAAATTTAGTTTATTTAAAATTCCACACATAGGGTTATTAATCTTTTGAGATGGGCACGTGTTCAGAAGTTTGCTTCCTCCCAGATTGAAGCTTTGATGAGCCGCCTCTTTAAATGCAAAGCTTATAGAGCCCCAGTGCTGGCCACCTAGCAAGACCGCTATTCGGCTGGCAGTGAACAGCTTTGGGTGTGCTCAGTGATCTTCAACCGGTTCAGAAACAGTCAGGAAGTAACTCGCAGTCCATGCACCCTGAACATGTGTCGTTCATCTGCAACAACGGAGCTGGGCTATCGATCTGGCCACTGAGTCTAAGACTGACTGACTCATTAATTCCGAGCTACTTGAGCTCTGCTGTTCAGTATGCTATGCAGCATGCGTGCAGCTAAGGGAATTCTCTAGTTGCAGTTGCAGTTGCCTTATAACCTCACTTTAAACGCGCTTTCCATACTAACATTGGCGTGCTTAGATCGAAGTGTCAAGTGAAGTAAATATGAAAGGAGTGTCAGACTATTCATCAAAAATATTTTAGTCAAGTGATTATAAGAATAAGTTCACACAAGAAATAGCTATTTAAAAGGCAAGCGTAATCATAGCTTACGCTATATATAGTACTTATATAGTAGGGCATTGTAGGGTATGTCGTAGTGCGGCACTTTACTTGCTTAGCCAAGCCTGCAGTGGAAACCATTGAAGCTCAACAGTAATCAAAAGTTGCGTGTGCCGTTGGCTGTATTACATATATTCCGTAAATGGATTGCAGCGATCGGCATGCCAAAGTACCAAAGTGCTAGAAGGTAGCTATTCTATGTGAAATATGTACACAAAGCTATCCATGTCATAGATAGATTGTAAATACATCTACACACGGCCATAAAAGGGGACCACAGAATGCGGCCCAAAAATAAAGTTATCGATGCGCTAGATACGTACGCGTAACGCTTTGTGGCTCATCTACTCATGCCTCATGGCTCATGGTTCGTGTCTCGTGCCTCGTGAGCAATGCTTGAAAATGGCGTATACCGCAAAATGCATCTACCGTTTGCTGGCTTCTGCTCAAGAAAAACTCATTCAGTCATTAAGTGCCGTTATTTGCTGATTACACAATAAAAGCAACCATAACAACAATAGCAACAACATCAGCCAACTGCCACTGCCACTGCCACTGCAACAGCAGCAACTGCAACAGCTACTGAGCGCCCAAAGCTAAGAGAGACCCAATTCAAGCGCATCTGTTGAAGCAGAAGAAGCACAACGACAGCCACACACAATAGCAAACAGCAACAACAACGACAACAGCAACATAACTTAACATTTAGAACATCTTTGTTGCGAACAACACACACACACACACACACACTTACACACAGAGAGTTGCAATAGTAGCAACAAAATTAGCAACAACAATTTTCTCGCTTGCATCTCAGTCGGAACAGTCAGAAGAAGTCTGAGCTGTCGAGCTGTCTGAGAAGGAGGCGCTCAAAATGTTGAAGCTGAATGATGGAGCTGATGGGCGAGGCAGGTGGCTGGCGTATAGATCTCTCTCTCTCTCTCTTTCCCTCTTGCGGCTGCCGTCTATGCCAACCATGCGCTGCCATGTCTGCCTATCGCCCTGGTAAAGGATGTGTCAGAATAACTTCCTGAAACTGCAACACAATGTCGCTCGAGCCTTTCACCATGCAACAAGCAACACGCACCTTACGATAAACATATTAGATAGATATTATTCCTGATAATATTCTTGATATTATCTGTCATATATGAAATATATTCCATTTACAAATTTATTTAACCAAAAGGCAACAAGCTAAAAAATGAATAATGCTTTGGAAACATTTCATGCAAAATGATTATTAATTAACATTTTGTTATATAGTTTCATCCATTAAATATTTATATAAAATATTTAAATATTATATAAACATTATATTATTAATTAATAATTTGATATATAATTTCAAAAACAATATATTTATATTGTTATTATATTTATATATATATATATTATATATTATATAATATATAATATGTGTGTCACTATTCATTTAAATTCTTCATGTAATTTCAAAAAATAATAAAAATTCTAAATATTTAAATATTATATAAGCAGATATTTGGGCTGTAAATAAACTATATGAAGTTCTATATATCTAAAAGAGATTAAAAATGTAAAGGTATGTAAATGTATAAATATTAAACGAATGCCGAAAATATTAATAAAATACTTCTCTTCATTTTAAAGGTATGAAACCAAGTATATTTTAAATTTTAATTCTAAAATATTCAAAAACATTCAGATATTTCTTCATTATTAATAAATAGAAAGACCACGAGGTTAGGCAATGCAAAAGGAGGCCTTTAAGGTCGTTCGTCCATCGTACTCGTGGACTACAGACAGCAGTTTCGTCTCCTCAATTCGCGTTTGCAGCTGAAATCTAGTCAGACATTGCGCCACAGAGCTCGCTGCTCTAAGCTACCATTTATAAGGCCTGCTCACACCTGTGTGAGTCTGTGTGTATGTTTGAGTGCATGTTGTGCTGTTGTGGAATTTCAACAAGTTTTGGGCAGCGGAAAATGTTAAAATATGATTTTACCCAAAGCAGGTTGTCTACGAATTCAAAAAGCCAAAAATATGGGTACTCAACTGTTGCGGTATTCGATAGGTTAATAAACCTGCAGGTGAAGACATTTTATAGCTTGTCTATACATTGCTTAATTAAATTTCCGATTGTAGTCGGTTGTTACTGCATTTGTAAAATATATTGGAAAAGAGCAAAAACAGTTAAAGTCCTAACAATTCTATACATATGTATAGTATATTTAAATTAAAATCAGTTTCCAGTTCGAATTAATGTTTATATGATCTTTTAAATAGGTTACTGTCTGAGGTCTATGTAGCTAAATACTTGATAGTTGTAGATCATTGATATGGCTGGACATTGATAAATTAGTTTGCTTGTATATATACTCTGTAATTCATATTGCATTTTGTTAAGAAAGGGCAGACAAGATGAGCATAAGTTATTTAAAACAAGTAAGAAAGCTCTAGTCGAGACTGCTCGACTACGAGATCCCCTGAACCCTTCCAGGAACTAATATTTCAATAATTCGTCATTTCACACTAACACAGGCACACATACATACAAACATACGCACGCACGTATAAACATGCATGGGCTGCCATGTGGGCTTACATTGGGAACTTAATTGTTTAATATCTTTTTTCGTAGACGGACAAAATTGATAAAACTTTCAGAACGTGATTATAACATTAAAATGTGTGTGTGTGCCAGCGCTCAAGTCTCTAATATTTGAAATACGGGTTTTGCAAACTTGTAGGGAAGGGGGTGTTTTGGAGGGTGGGGGTGAAATATGACAAAAACCGAAAATCTTAAAAATACACATGATTCTACATTTTAAATTTCGAGACTCTATCTTTAAAGGTGTAGAAGATATAATTTTATAACTGATTTTCGATAAGGTTTTTTATCGATAACAAAAAAACAGAAGCAGTTATCGATTTTAAAAAAAAAACTTGATCTGCGCGTGCAATATACGGACCTACAGTTTCAAATTTCAAGTCTCTAGCTCCTATATCTTCTGAAATCGACGCGTTCAAACATACGGACAACGGACAACGGACAACAGACAGACAGACGGACAGGGCTAATCAACTTTTTTTGTCGCCCTATCAAGAATATATATACTTTATGGGGTCTGCCACGCCTCCTTCTGCCTGTTACATACTTTTAACAAAACCATATACCCTGATTTCCCATTTTCAATGGGTTCAGGGTATAAAAATAATTTTTAATTTTTAAAAAGCCCGCCTTTCAATGCTGCAATCAGTGTTTAAAAGTTCATTTTAAAGTGATGATACTTTGCAGCATGTACATACATATGGATAAATTGGAACATGTATATGTAAGGTTGTATGTGTGTAACTCTCGAAAATACTTGCAATTATACATACAAACATTTATGTATATGTAGAAATGTAGGACTATGTTAGCATATAATGTGTGCATACATATGTATTGCCAAAACAAATTAAAGATGGCGCAACGCGCTTTAGTTATTTGCAATTAGAAACATTCTATATTATGAAATTATATTTGATTCTGTTAAACTTAGATATGCTATAAAGTTGCTTAAGATGTAAATAGAAAAGAAAATGTAAAATTTGCGTGGGTAAAAGAATTGAATAATTTATTTATTTTCAATTTATTAAAAATAAAAAATCATTCAAATTTTCACTGCAATTTAAAGAATTTGTTCAAATTTATGGTCGCTATCCAAAATGTTGACTTTCCATTTTATTAAGACACCAAGACTCAAACCGAGAAATTCTCGATGAACGTTCACCTCGATCACCTCAAAGTCACCTCATGCTCTCATGCTAAAAAGATTGAAAAATTAAATTCTACCGACTTTGCCTCCGAAGTCGAAAGGCGCGCCTCGCCTTTAATAACAACGCCACCTCGCCACTTAAAATCGAAACGACAAAACTGCAATAAGTTGACCGCTAGAGCGCCATCTAGTAAAACTAAACTAAACTAACAGCTGAGAATTTTAACACAATAAATCGCAATTTGATTCTTAGAATATGCTAGAAGAGGTTTGAGTGTATGTGTGCACACGTATAGGAAAACTCTTTTTGCTGCTGCCACGTGCGTTTGTTAGTTGGCCAAACGTTTTGTTTATTAATTTGTGTTGACTAAACGGAATTTAATGAAACTTTTAGCATATTATGTACATATTCTATTGAATATTTTACATTTTATAAAAATGCCAACTCATTCACAATTAGCTATACATGCAACTGACCTTCAAAGGGGAGTTTGGTCACATTTGGAGCCGGTATCCAAAATATAACAAAAATTGAAATTCTGTAAAATTCATCTAAACCTATATGCAAAATTTGGAGACTCTAGCTTTAAAGATGTAGGAGATATAATTTTAAAACGGATTTTCGATAGGGTTTTTAATCGATAAAAAAAAAACGGGAGTAGTTATCGTTTTTTGGAGATAAACTCGATCTGCGCGTGCAATGCACGGACCTAACAAAAAAAATTTCAAGTCTCTAGCTCTTATATCTTCTAAGATCGACGCGTTCAAACATACGGACAGACGGACGGACGGACAGACGGACGGACGGACGGACGGACAGACGGACATGGCTAAATCGACTCAGCTCGTTGCCCTGATCAAGAATATATATACTTTATGGGGTCGGCCACGCCTCCTTCTGACTGTTACATACATTTAACAAAACCATTATACCCTGATTTCCCATTTTCAATGGGTTCAGGGTATAAAAATATATAAACAAAGAAAATTGATCTGAATTATTCTAGGTTATAAAACTAATTGCAAGATATATTTTAGGCCTACAACTTCTACGGCAGATAGTTTTCTTAACAATTATATCTCAATAAATTTTATACCTAATAGAGAAGTGAATTCAATTTTATTAAATATTGCAGAGTACTACTATATACTTGCAAATTGTTCAAGGAGCATAAGAAATCTCTTTTTAATAAGCTCCAACTACACGCCGTAGGAAACCATGGCATCGGCTCCTTAGCCTACCAGAAGAAAAAGAGCTGAACTGCATAAAGTGTTCCCAAGGAACTATAGATTACTGTAGCTAACTCATCTGAGTGAACCAAAGATTTCAGCTCTCATTCATAACAAAATAACTGATAAAACTTTTCCCACGGTTTTTTTTAGCCATATACCTAACAACTACGTATTTGAATATAGCTGTATAACAATAAACTGATAGACTTAATTCAATTTAATTATATGAATGCATTTCTAGATCTTAAGCTGTTTCCATAGCAAATTCATCGCCTTACATAATTGAATTGACAATTAAAAGTTTTTAAAGAGAATTAAGTTCAATCAACTAAAGTATGTGCTATAATTCTTTCTAGGAGGGTATATTCTACTAGTGAACTCTGTGCAACAACAATTTCTGATGCAAACACAAAAATGAACGTAACGAAGGTCATGCGATATGTTGCTCATGCTATCGTTGTTTTGAAGCCGTATTACCAGACAGCTAGTCGCTTGAACCGTCGATGTTTAGGCTAATTATAAGCTTCCCTTCCCCCACCCCGTCCGTTGCCACCTGTTTGCTGCTAAACAAACTGATCGAGTCGAGTAGAAATATTGAAAAACACATACACAGACACAGAGACACAAAATAGCATTTGAGAGCACACTAATTGCCTCAATTAGTACCAGGTGTGCAAAGCCTCGAACTCGAACCGAGTTGTGCAATGTGTCAGTCAAATCAGAAGTCGATTTCTATTGGATCGGCTGACTATTGTTCTGAAAGTTCACGATATTTGCGGTCACACCTCCGCTGGGTCTGTCAATTAGACTATGGACCGCTATGGCCTTGGATCTTAGCTAAGCATATTTACTTACTTAATTGTGGGCATTGGGGATATGGAGTATATATGTGAGTGCAGCTGCATCTTGAACCCTCTCACCTCTCTCTCTCTCTCCTTCTCTCTTTGTTACTCACCTGAAAATAAAGGTAAAATGAAAACAGCCATTAATAACTTATATTGCTGCAAGATGTGGGCCCAAAAGCCAAGCAGAACAGAACACTTCCTCATTGCCAAGAGCCGCCTAATCTTACAAGCCATTAAAAACAAGCACAGTATCCCGAGCCCGAGCCCGAACTCGAGCCCAAGCCCGAGACCTCGCACCGCCTTTCCAATGCCCTGGCCGAGTACAGCTCGCTGGCATAATGAATTGTCAATCATTATGTAATCTTCGAGTAAAAAATGATGCAGCAGGTTTTTCGTTTTATTTTGTTATTTTTTGTTTTTGTTTTCATTTTTGTTGTATTTGTTTTTGTTTTTGTTTTTGGAGCCCGTTCTCTTTGGCAGCTGTAGTGCGTGGGCAGCACAAAATTTAGACAGAAACACAGATATACATCCGAGCCGCGGAGCATACGTTTTCAGATCTTTTGCCGTGGCATGCGGCGCTATGCCAGTTCTCGAGGAAATGCTAGACCATCATTTATAAGACAGACAGCCAGAGCAACGTCAGCATCAGCATCAGCATCAGCTGCAGTCTGCAGTTTAAAAGACAGCTTTGGTAACTGGGAGAGGGGCTTTTTTCGATTCAAGCCTTGATTCTCTGCGGCATATCGATAAGACTTAGCGCCAGCGCCTTTTTAACAGACATTCAAAATGATGAATGCCACAATTAGGCATCATAAATTGAACTTGTCTGAACGAAAACAAACACCGAATGGGAATATAAAGTAATGGAAATGATGGGGAAATATATTCAGACGACAACACACACGCTTAGAGAGGTTGTATAATAAATCGAATGGGATGAAATTGAAGAACTTTGACAGAAAATAATGAAATATCACAAATAACATATTTTGGAGCCTAGAGTGGTCTCAAATTAAAAAGTTCATTGGCATTCGATCAAGTCTAAATTTATGTCTATGTCTTAGTCTAAGTCCAAGTCAAAGATTAGACCAACCTTAAGTGTAACTCTCAGTTAGTCTCTATTTCTATTTATAATATTACAATTGCAAAATGTCATTATCTATTTTTCAAACAGAGTATTGTGCAGTCAATAACACCCCTCTCTTTGTACTCTCAGGCGCCATGCGATTGTGTCATGTTGGTCTAGCCATAAATAGTACTCAGATGCTGATAAGATTTTGCTGATATAAAAAAGTACTATAAAGTACTATCTCTGTACTTTTAGCACGTAGCTGTTCAGTATTATATAGGTAGCTTCAAAAAACGCGATTTAGAAGAAAAATATTAATATTATAAGAGAATAATAGTAACATAGATCTAAAGAAAGTTAAGTACTTTTTTTAAGATTAATGACCTGCTAAATCCTTTTGATCTATGGTGTCAAAAAACTGTAAATTTCATAGATTTATGATATTTGACGGAGCATGTTTAACTTGATGTGTCAGAAAAATAATGTGAGTAGTATTAACGACCATACATACATATATACTGCTGCATGGTAAATTCAATAGATAAAAAACTTGTGACAAAAAAGATTTCTTAAAAATAAGAGGCAAAGAAAGAAAGAGATAGATAGAGAGAGAATGAAAGAGTTTGGAGAAATACATTTGTATTCCAAATTATATTTAGTGTATTTAAAATACAAGTATTTAAAAGTATTTAGATTCGAATTTAGGATGTTGAATCTCTACTGAAAAGTATAATTTTATTCTCGTTTAATTAATTCAGTTGCTGGAACTTCTGAGATTCGGTATCATTTCATGACAACAGTATAAGGGTGTTTCAATTATGCTTTCCATTTCCAAATGTTTAGATACAAGTAATTGTCAAAAACCATTTTAGTGTAACAAAGCTTTAATAGAATTTTCACTAACTTGGCAGATGTAACATCTTTTGAATACATTTTTAACAATTGGGATTTTTAATCCTTGTACCTAATTTTGTCATTTACTTCTCAAATATTGATACAAAGATTTTTCCTAGTTTAAAATCGTAAATGGATATCTTTCGACTGATGACACACATGCTTATATAGCTTAAAGTTGGAGACATAAAGACACAAATAATAAGTAACCGCAGCCTATATACTCCTTTCATATTGCGAAGTAACATAAAAACATGTCATTAGCTTGGGCAAACGCTAAGTGTTTCAATGTCTTGTTATAGTAATTATATGTACGACTCGCAATTGCGCTGTCAATCAGCAGAAAATATGAATTATGTCATCGACAGAACGCTGTAGATTTGTAAAGCGATTTCGCAAATTGATATTTCCCCCCCAAGCTCTGCCCCTCTCGCTGTCAGCTGAAGTGCATTTGTCAAAACAGCTTCCGCTCGACTATTAACTTGTCAGTGGGCATTTTGGCGCTTGTGCAGCTATTGCAACAGCCCAGCACAACAAGCGGACCAAATGACCAATAGCTCAATGGAGTACGCCTCTACGAGTGCGCCATGTGCTAAATACCATGTCCAAATACGTATACCAAAGTAGCCGGATGTCATTAGCATTTGGTAGCAATTTGCAAAAAACAAAGGGGCAGAGCAAATGTTATAGTAATATGAAAACAATTGCAAAGAAATAGAATAATAAATTATATATACAATAATTAAGCTTAATAAATATTAAAAACTTTTTTGTTTAGTCGAATTTGTTGATTACCAGTTACTGTGAAGCATAAAATGCATTTAAATAGACTTTCTACTACCTTTAACCAAAAATTATGCTCAAACTTTAAGCTTAGTATTGTACTAAAAAAAATTATTATCGCATATATTCATATTTTTATATGTACAAATAACTTGGAATGTTTCTTGTTAATTTATAAAATGTATATACAAATATTTAATTGCTAAAATTATAAATATAATTATGTTGAGAAATTTTAAAAGAAATATTTGATACATACAATATATAGCAAATTTTAAACATTGTCTTAAATATAAACATAATATAAATTAGTATTTAAAAAAAAAAATGTAATATTTAATATATAAAAATCCATATATATATTCTTTTAAATTAACTTTTGATATATGAAAAATATAAATATATTAACATTTAGTATTTAAAAATTAAATTTTTGATTTCTTTATTAATTAAAAATATTTTTTTTAATACAAATATTTAATATATTATATATTTTTTTCTTTTTTTATTAATTTTTGTTATATGTAATATAATTTTTGTTATATTTAGTAATTTAATTAAATTTACTAGGTTTCTTTATTATTACTTATAATTCAAATTATTATTATGTTTAGCTCAAAACATTGCAGAGTATCTGCAAGTCCATTACGACTTCAGAAATATCGTGATAAATATAATATATGCTCAGATTATAATAGATATGATTTGTAATAATTATAAACAACAATTTGCAGTAGCAAAAGTCAAGTCAATTATAATCAATTCCCCTTTGTTGCAATGGCAATTAGTATTGAGATACCCTGTATTTACAGAGCCTCACAAGCAAGTAGTTATACGTTCTTTTCAGTGCGCACAATAAAATTGGTCACGTCTTTCAAATCTCCGTTCTTGTGCAACGTTAATCCCACTCTCTATCTCTCTTTCTCTTTCTCTGCCTCCGTCTCCCTGTCGTTCTCAGTGTGACAGTTCGTCAATGTGACAACAGTTAGCTGCTCAGTTAATCTAGCCCGCTTCCCCACGCACCTGGCCGTAGCCGCCTTGCCCCGTTGACCAACAACAATGACGGCGTGGAAACCGAATACGTGGCTCCAAGTCAACGTCATCCACAGCGTTCAACGTGGAATTTTTCGTCAGCCTTCCGTTTATGTAATGGAAAACAGAAGAGGAAAAACTGGCAGCCGCATGCGAACTGGACGCGTTGTTGTCATCTTGAAATATGACTATAAACAATACGACGACGCGGCTGCATGCTTGCGTCAGTCTCTGGATAGAGTTGTGCTCTATGTGACTGACAGCCGGGACTCGACGAGACTCACCTCAATGCCAAGCGACTGCTCTTTCCTGACTATGTTTCTTTTTTTCTTTTTTTGTGTTGCCAGAGAAAAAACATTACTGAATACCGTTAAACAGCAAAGCAATTAATTAACACATATCCGAGTCCACCCACGAGCTGCTCCCATAAGCCAAATGCTGTGGGCTAATTCGCAGTTGAGCTTGTGATTTGAATGAATTTGCATATAAATTCCAGTTTATATTCATGAATGAAAACTAAGAGAGCTATAGAGAAGTCGTCATCTATCTTAGCATAGATGCACATACATAGGTGTATTCACATCGTTTCCTAGCCAAGGTCGGTTCAGGTTCATGCATCGGCTGCGTGTTCCATTCCACTCGTTCCCAGCCGCCATTGCAGTTTATTGCAAAGAGTTCAGCCAAGATGTATTCGCATGTTATTCTAATTGCAATTTATTAGCAACGGGGCATAAAGCCACATACTCAGACAAACTGAGGGCGAGTGAGTGAGAGAGTGAGAGAAACCGACAACATACTATAGATAGATAGACAGACAGACAGAGGGACAGAGAGACAGAGAGACAGAGAGACAGACAGTCAATCAGTCAAGCACTCTGCGTCATGCTGTCAAAGCTTCTATATGCAAATTAGTTGTATGTGCTTAACCCACTTGCGGCTTTTGAATTGCATACGGCAAAAAAATCATGTTTGAAAATATATGTATATACATGTATATGATATATTGTTTTGCATATATTAGTAACATTGTTTCATAAGATATGAAATTAGCTCGAATAATATATAGAAATGAAGCATGAAAACTATCGTAGAATGTAGCTTGGCTAAGTTGAATAAATTTAAAAATTCAAGATTTTCTTTGCGATAACTATAAGAAATATTTTCAGACAGCAGAAATTAAGTTCTGAATATAAATAAAATAATATAATTTAATCTGAAATTACAGCATATTTTAAAACTACAAAGACTGAAAACCTAATTTTTCTTTCTTTTTTTTTTTTTTAATATTCTTCAAATGAACTAGAAGTGGAATTCTTTTTAAGTGATTATGAATAAAGCCAATATGACTGTTTAAAATTCGGATAATGAGTAGGGTATATCGAGTTTTGTCAGATATATGCTAAATAAATACTATAGATTACTATAGCTACAGCTATTTATATTAGATATCTTGTGACTTTCAGCGTGTAGAAGAAATAACTATGGTGTAGAAGCCCGACTAACATATACCCGAACTGTTGCTTAACACAATCTACCCACCTTCTGTAGCACATAAATTAAAGTAAAGTGCAATTATAACACCTTCTCTATAACATATATTCTTCTACTTAAATACAGATATCATTTTCCATTCAAAATAAATACATTTAACAAATAAAGTTGCATTTGAGTTCATTAACAATTCATTAATTGCATTTCCTATGTATGTTCCACCCACATGCAACAACATTTCATTTCGTTCTGTTCCACTTGGCACGCCCACGTGCGGTCGTCAGTCTGAACTCTGGCGAAACGTGAAATTCCGTATTGTTTCGCTGCCCGCTGCTCTCTTTGCCGTCACGCTGCAACTGTTATTAGCGTCTAATGAATTTGTTTACGTTATTTGGAGACTCGAAGCGTGTTTTAGTTGTAATATCCATTTATAAGTTCAACATAGATGGGGTCTATCTTCAGCTGCATTTCTCTCTCTTTCCTTCTTTTCTCTTCGGCGTATAATTAGTTTTTCCAATCACTTAACAGGAAATTAAGACAGCTCTCTGTGGGCGTATCGTTAAATAGCCGAAATGGCCCCTATCGCACAATCGTTAAGCTTTTTATAGTGAATTCTGCCATCAAGAAGACCATAAACTGTGGACAGCAATCACGAGGAGGACAACAGCAATCACGACAACAACAACAGCAACAACAACAACAAAAACAACAACAACAACGGCAACATAATACGCAACATTTTGTGTAATTTTCGTAACGCAAACCATTTCCTTAATAAAGGTAACTCATCCCCCGCCAGAGACAGCGGCTAGGCAAGATGCTCTGCGCTAATGCGTGCATAATTTTTAATAAATATTTCAAGATCTGGAAACGGCTGCAGGTCAGCCTAGACTCGAACAGGGCCGGTGCCCGAAGCACGGAGCACAAACGCTTCCTGGTTTAATTATAAGATATTCGCGCAGCGATGCCCGACACAGAGGCCTCTCTCTCTCTCTCGTCTCTCTCTCTGTCTCCCTCTGGGTTTGCAGCTTGTCAATCAACAACATTTCTGGACAGTGGCCAAGATGATTGTGATTATCATCTGCTGCATTACTGGAATCGGCGACCGCCTAGCAAACACTTCCGTTTCGCCGGTCGGAGGCCATTGAACTGCTTGAGGGGCTGGGCTTTGCTTTGCATTTGGTTATCCTTCACAGCAGGCAGGCAGGCTGGCTAGCCTCAGCCCTCCCGAAGCCTTCTCCACATTGGCTTATCGGCTGCTGCTCAGTCAACGCTTAAGTTGCCCACGTGTTGTGTCTCCGTTCGTCCGTCCGTCTGTCTGTCTTTCCGTTCTGCCCTGCTCGGCAGGTTTTCACAAATGAAAATTGTGCACTTTGTATGCAGAAAAGTTGGCGCGCCGATAAAAATCTACATAATTCTGAGCTGTACGTTTTATAGCCGTTTCCTAGCGCGTTAATAAATGCAGCAGACGCGGCAGAGGAAAGCAGAGAAGGTAATATTGTATATGTATGTGTATATGTATCTGTGTAGCTATGTATCTGTAACCTGTTGCCGCCAGCTGCTGTGGCTGCTGTGGCTGCTGCGGCTGCTGCTTTGAGAGCCATAAAGGGCCATGCCCACAAGGTTCCATTGCACTCGAAAGTGTAATCATTATCAAGTTAAATGATAAATTATCTGCAGCAAATTACACCATTTAAGTTGTCAAAGGAAATTATGAGGAATTATGCATGCGAAATTTTTAGTGCCCAATATATAGCTCTCAATTTATCTTATTGCTAATACGACCTTTTTTTTGTAAGCTGAGACTCATGTTGATTTAAAACATTGCCAGACCTTCCATAAAGAGGAGACACGGCTGCCAATAACATGTAAATTTAGATTGCTTTTTATGATACTCGATACAGAGATTTGCCCTCTTCAAAGAAGTTGATCAAATTATAAAGAGTCGCTGTCTTTAAGAGTTGGATATATATTATATTTAAGAAATAAATATTTAAATTTATTTATTCTTTATTTTCATGATGACTAGCATATATACAATCCACTGCATGTGTGTAAGGTTCATCTAGCATTCAGCATTAATTATTTAGCATTTAAAATTTGCAATTCCTTAGTTTCAGATTGGAATATAAATACAGATTTTCATACATGCACTTCTAGAACTCTTACTCATTTTGTGAATTCTAAAGACAAGTTTGAGGAAATTTGCGATAATAGTTTTGTAAACAATGATGTATGTAGTATAAAAACAGATTTGCCTTGGGAAAAATTACTTTTTCTTATACCTTGAACCTTTTGAAAGTAAGAATTCATGATATAATAGTTAGACGACAAGGTATATCAAGCAGGCAGACCGCCTAAAGCAGACCCTTTATATATATACTTGTTTTTAAGAGTCTAAATAAAAAAGCTTTATAAAAAAAAAAGAATTGCGAAATTATTTTGTTTGTACCTTTATTAAGTGTTACAACCTCATAATATGTTTGTAGTTAACTAAAGATTATTTAATAATTGATTTATAAAATTATATTTCAGAAAAATTGAGAGAGAATACAAAATTAATCTCTGCTATATCTAATTACTTTTTTTGTCTAGGCCCAGTTTTCATATGGAAGTCAAAAAAAGAATATAAATAATATTAAAACATGTGACAACCTGTTAATTTTATCGAAAATAAATCAAATTTTATAATAATAAAATAAACAGAAAATCCTATAAAAATCTATCAATTAACGGTGAAAACTTTATCGATTCATTATCATTTTATTACATCTAATTCATTTTGTATTCTAAATCAATTTGATTTATCTAAATCTATCGATATTTAGTGGCCAGAATATACAAATTTAATTCCCTAAACGCCGTTCAGTTTTTTGAACTCGAAAATCTAATTACTTTTGCCACCAAAGAGAAAGCCCTGGGCATATTGAACAAGTTTCCAAACAAACAGCTTCTGGCCTTTGCGCAAAAAACTAAACAAAATGTAAACTGTTCAGTTCAGTTCAGGTTTGAGGTGCGGGCACATTGACTGAATAAATAATATGCGAAAGAGTTGGTGCTGCATAGGCTGGGGCTAAAAACAAATTGGCTGCACCTACAGCCGTAAACTGTGAAATGCTATAATTGCTCAAATTCAGACAGCAAATTATGGCTCGAAGGGTTCGGCGAATAGATCTAGAAATGGCTCAGCAAAGGCAAACATAAGCCACTCTAGTAGGTCACCCAGAGCTGGCAGCTATTCTTATATTTGATAGTAGGCAAATATATATAAAGAGAGAGAGAGAGAGACATTCGATTCCTTCCTCAACACCTGACCAAATGTTTGTTGAATTTCTCAAAACAATTTCACTGCACACATGAAAATTTATAGCCACACCTCTTGAAATCACTTGTTTGTCGTTGGCTACGAGAGAAAGAGGGAGAGAGATGGAGAGAAGCACACATCCGGTTGATACGCTGGATGTGAATCTATGCAGCAATTGTTAATTAAATACCTGTCCAGCCATTAAAAAACATACGTAAATTTATGTTGTTAACAAGGAAATGCGCAATGCGCATGAACACACTTTTATTATTATCATCGTCGTCGTCGTCGTCGTCGTCGTCGTCGACGTTGACGTTGCTTTGGCCTCAGTGGACACTTGTCCATTTCTAGAAAGCCCCCACTAGTTCTCTGCCCGCTGTCCGCTGCTCTAAACCGGCAACTCCGGCCCCGGCCAGGCATTTGCATACAAGTATTTCGCGGCCTTAACGATGCGCTGAGTGCCGTCACGTCGCTACGTCATTCGCTAATTGGTCGAGATAGGAATCGGCTGGAGAGGAATAGGCGTTGCCTGGTCCAGACCAGCAGCTGCTGTTGCTATTGCAATAGTAGTACCAGCAACGGGTACGGGTTTTGGCTGGCAGTGTCAGGGCCAGTGGCACTTTCTTTAATCGACCAGGCTCCGGCCTGTCAAATATTCGCTCAAGTGCCTTTGTCCCGCGACAAGGCGAACAATTTGCTTTATGCAACTTTTGCTGCACGTTAGACAATTGAAAATTTGGGAAAGTGAGCAGCAAATCGATCAGTTGCATATATTTGTGCTTTGATTTGAGACTCCAAACTATTTCAAGGAGTGAATTTGATTGACAAAGAAATGGGAAGTTTTGAATTTGGGGCTGACTTTCTGTCTAGAGGCGCTTAAATGGGAATTTGGCAAACAAATAGACAATAACAAATAGTTAAGAACATTCAATGGTCTTACCAAGAAAGGGAGCTCTGGACGTAGAAACTTTCTCAGATTGACTTGAATTTAAGTGGAAACTGTATGAAGAAACTAGATATTGAAAGTTATACCTATACTATATATAAGAGTTAAAAAATATGTATCCCAATATAATTTTTATAAAATATAAAATATAATAACCAAGCCTCTTCATCTTTCCATATATAGATTTCAAAGAAATCCTTAATGCGAAATCCTTGCTTTCGTTTATAAATCATAGTTCCATTCTTTCATCTAGCTCATACCAGTCTACACTCACATCTTTTATAACATTGTTCACACTAACATTTTTCTATCATTGTCAATTTCTAGTCATTAAGAGGTTTTAAAGTTTCCTTTTGAAATGAAACCCAATATTAAAAGTTAAAGTCTTATCAAAAAAAGCCTCTAGATACCTTTAATAATAAGTCTATTTTCATGGATAAAGAAAACTCATATCTATTAGAGAACTGCATGGCTCACTCATAACATACGTCAAATAGAATTTAGGACATTATTACTCAGTTCGATTCATTAATATATTAGAATATCTATCAATTGATATAATCATGATCTGAGTAATGAAACGAACTGGACTCTCTGCTAGTGAGGCGCTCCGAGAGACAAGATTCTCAGTTGGCATACGAAAAGAGAAGCTTAATTCCGATTTGCTGCGTTCTAAGCATTATTAATAATGTTATTGCAAATGCCTGCTGGGAATGCAACAGAATCTCTACAGACCCTGACACATATACATATGTATGTTATCTGATTTGCCTGGTTTGTAAAGGTAACTCCTGCCTGCTAAGTAATTTAATATTAGATCCAACTCATATACGAAGCTAACAGTTACTATATAAATCAGAAGTGATTTGAAAAACAATTTTGTCTTTTCGGTTCTTATAGAAATTACATAAAATTTGAAATTTTTCATCTATTAAATAGATATAGACAAGTTGGTTACGATATTTCTATTTCATGACAATAACAAAACTTCTCCATATAAAATCCCATTACTAAATCAATGCTGTCATTAAGTTTTATAATAGAATCGATTATTATTGTTTAAGAGCTAAGGTTACTAATGTGCTTATAGAAATTTACAGACATGCGGCGGCTATTGAATTAGAAAAATATATACATATGTATATATGTATAATATATACTCAATACTCAATAAAAGTTTCGTAATCAAACAAACATTTTTAATAGCCATTAACGGGGCTTAAAATGTTCAATGCGCAAAAGCTCATCAGATTGTTCTCTACTAGCACAAAAGATTCAGTTTCTAGAGATCTGAAGACTTGCAAATTTATTCTTCGCCATTCACAATATATTCTTAGGTAATCAGTATTAAAATCAATCTTAGACTCACCTTAGTTCTATACAATGGATTCGAGAAGTCCCAATCCGGTGCCACAAACAGGTAACCGCATTTGGACACCTTGCGTGATGCCTGAAAACGGAAACAAATTAGCATAAGTTATAAAATACAATAAAAATATAATTAATTTGTTTACTACTGCAACTGGAATAAAGAATACGATTAACATGAAAAGTGATTCACAATAGACATGCTAAAAAAAGAAAAGAAGAAAATTGTGAACTTGAAAAGAGTAAAGTTGATGATCTTATTGTTAACTGAAATCCTCGAATGTCAATTACTATTAAACTCGAATATTTAAGTATGTTTGGGTATTTCTATGACTAATGCTAATAAAATGCACCAGACTTAATTATGTGTGAAGTGTTTCAGCATTTTGAAGCTCAAGCAAATATCATATAAAGCACACACGCTTAACGAATTTATGACAAATAGTTAAAAATTCTTATAACTCGCCGCCTTTGTTCAGAGTGGGGCTCTGCTAACAGCTCTTGGTAATTTGCACGCGTCGCACCACAAACAATAAATGACAATTGCTTTGCCCTAAGCCACTTTTATCATTGATCGCCTGTCGCGCCAGTCGTAAGCTTATGCTGATTCCTCAGGTATACCTTAGGTAAAACCCTCGATAGCACTGTCAAGTCAAATGGGCAAGGTGAAATAGTAAAAGAGTATGCTGAGATGTAGGTTACTTAACGTATATTTCTTTACCCTAACAGATATTTAAGTAGAGTAGATAAATCTATGATTATGTTATATTGAAAGTATCTATATTCAAATATGTTTATATGTATAATCAAGCGAAAATATACAATACATACATACGTAAATTGAAAATGTTGATCAGAATCTTTAATATTTGTTTAATATTTCATATAACATACAGATATTCTACCAATTATGCCTATATTTTTATTATAAAAGCAGAATATAAACAGTTACAAGTGTGTTTTAAGTTTTTCTAGTTTATATGAATACACGAATTTCAATTGTTATTATTATACATTGTTTGTTAACATTTTTCCTAGAGCATAATTAACCTAGTTGCTACACAAAAAATTAAATACAAAAATTTTGTTTTATATACATTGTCAATAACAGTGTATTATATAACATAAAAAGTTAATTGTTAAAGAATTTGATATTGTTTTCTGATCGTATTCATTTATAACTCCTTTGTGTTGAGAACAATTCTTCAATTAAATGCATTTGCATTGAGCATTCTTTAAGAATGTATAGAATTTCTGACTTGTGCAATTTGTTCCAATTTAATTTAAAATATTTATATTTAAGTTTAGTGTGGCATTTTATTAAATTAAAACTAAAATGTTGACTGGATATATTCGTGTATATAAAGATCTTATTAATTATAATTATAATTGAGATATATTAGACACAGGATTTTTTAGTAACATTAAAAGCTATTATCAGGAGTTGATTTATTCTTAGTAATGCTAGTAATATATTTAATAATATATTAAATATAATATATATAAATAAAGTAATAAATTTATATGAATATAATGTATATAAAAATAAGAATAATAGTATGTTAGTTTTTAATCAATGCTTGACAATAATTGTTTATTTGTCAAATGAATATTACGAAGTCAGTTGCATTTCATTAATATCATATTCCTAGTTTTATTATTCTCTAATTTGTGTTGCTTTCAATTCTATTTCTATTTTTTTTTTTTTAATTTCATTATTAATTTATAAATAGCAAAGGTTTAGCAAAAAATATTTTAATTAGATTTAGATTATCATTTTTCCAACAGATTTTAAAACATTTCCCATATAGATTTGTTTTTAATCATACATCGTATTGTAAATATAACTTTTTTTTTCCTACGCTTATATAAAAAAATCTTTTTTTTTTTTTTTTTTTTAAGTAATAAGTTCCTAAAAATTTTTTACATATTTGACAGATTCCCACAAATTATTTCTCATATCGACAGGACTTCAATACCCCAAATAAACTCTTCATTTGACTTAATCAGGATCTGTAAATTAGTTAAATATTTTAAAATACTGTGCTTAGCTTGTAAATATTCTGTTAATAGAGCAACAAGTATATTTTCAACTATGCACATCAGAAACTATTAAAAATTACTATTAAAAATTGATTGATATAATTTGTTTCTATTAGGAAAAATACCTTATCATTAATTTGTATAAATATATATTTATGCTTACAAGTTTAAAATTTCTTACTTAACTAAAAAATGTTGGTATGTAATTAAATATTATATAATATATGTATATAAAATATATATAGAAATGTTTTTCTTTTGCCATGATTTCTTAAATATGAACAACAACAAACTTGATGCTATCATGCAGATAAATAATGGAATATGTCAAATACAAATTCACTGAAAATAACAACAATAACAACCACGATATGCTTAAATATAGTACTTACACAGTCTGCCAGAGACGCGAACTGTTGCGCAAGCGTGCAGATACAGATATAAAATGCATTCGATTAGTATTAGAGTATATGTTTTATACATATATATTGTTGTATATATATTAAGAGGAAGGTTGGTCGTGGATAATCATGATGCATGACATTAAGCCAACCGAGCGATGACATTCAAGTGTCGAGCATTGCGAGATGAGCAAAACAAGCTAAACAAAAAAAATTTCAATTGCGGCCAACTTGTTTTCGATTAATTTGATAACAAGCTACGGCTACAGCTACAGCTTCAGTTTTTTTCTGTGTGACTGCAAAATGTCAAATCAAAAACGAAAATCACGTTTTCGTTTTGAAGTCGGCCTAGTCATTAACGGAGATTCGGCTCTGCTCATAAATTCGAGGTGTTGCTGAAAAATTTCACTTTTCCATGTGCGGCGCAGCAGCAGCTGCGGCTAATGCCGATTGAAAAATAAACAATTTGCGGCACACACATACACACACACACACATATAAGTGAGGTACACACACGCTATATATATGTAGTGTATACATTTATATAGTTACATATATGATTTGGCTTTGCGAGCGACTCACGAGAGACTCACGCACACGTGAACGTGTCCAACTCCAAATCAAATCTATGGCCAAACTTGCGACTTGCTTGTGGAAAGTTGTTTGCTTTTGTTGTTGTTGCTGTTGTTGTTGTTGTTGTCTCTTTTAACTCAATTTGAGTCTGGAATTGTTGTTTGTTTGCCAGCTTTGTTTGTTTATACCTGTGTGTATTTTTAATGTTGTTAAGCTTCAAGCCAGGCAACCAAAGCGATGCCCAACAGCAACAACAAAAGCAAAGACTTAATCATTATTAACCGCAAATACCGCAGAAGCAACAAGTTTGATCAACCTCTTACATCTGTATGTACATACATATATACACACTGTTAATAATATGTACATCGAGTATAGCAAATGAAGTCTTCAAGGCGGTAGATGATACAAACAAATTTGTGTTTTCTATCGCATTTTTCTAAGCACTCGTAATACAGGCTATATAATCGCAGCCCATTCAATGTTAAAGCTATTGAATTTATTATTTTTAATTTCTACATACTAATCCCTAGAGAAAATAGTGTATTTAATATTACAATGTGCAATAAATTTTTACTTTTAGTCCAGCTGATAGCGTTTCACAATAGCTTAAATGGCTTAGATAGTATTGAATATTATATTATCGAAGAAAGTGAATGTTGACAATAAACTGATAGCACGCAGTGTACATAAATTCACTTGTTATTTCTTGCAATAAGATAGCCTACAATTATTGATTTATTGGAATTTTATAAACACTCTATTGCAAAAAATATATATACTTTATAGTAATTTGTCAAATGACTCAAGAGTGCTAGGTATTAATATCTTACTATAACAATAAAATACAATTTAGGGAAAAGTAAAAAGTTCATTATATAAAATTCGAGTTCGCTAATGAACAATTACTGGGCGATTGTTTGATTTACAACTCAAACAAAATGTTCGCTTGCATCTCATTTAACCAAAGCCAATGATATTATCGTATAATTGTAAATTGTAATTGTAAATTTCGCAAATGTCGAATGTCATAGCTATGTTTTAAGCTAAATAATTTTTCCTCTATTTGTATCATATTTAATATGCTATAAGCAAACAAAAATCTACATATATGTGTGTTCAAGCCTGAACATGTGAAACGTTAGTTTTTGACAACTGAAGATTTTTGCTGCGAAGTTTTCATCGTCCATAGGGAAAATGTTTAAGCATGAACATGATATTGACAGCGACCTACTGACGCCTTAAAATGGACTGATAAAAAGTATTTGGAAATTTACGATCTTCTTAAATATCAAAAATATCCAATATAGGGACATAAGTAAAATCCTTTAATACTTCTTCTTCATTTCTTCATCTTAAGCATGGGAATCCATGGGAATAAATAGAAGTTATTATACAGTACACACTCAACTGATTAGGTGCGACATTTTTGGCTAACCATAATAGCTCCATATCTCTTCAGCGAAAACTCAGATTTGAATGAAACAATTTTTATAAAAATATTATTCAGTTATACGAAGAACGGTTTTTGGTCTGACAATTTTCACTTTAAATAATTTTTGTTTATTTTTTCATATATAATAATTTAAACTAATAGGCGTCGCTCCTCAGAGAAAAAAAGCTGAGCATAAAGTGTGGCTTTTCTGCCTTAAACCTAAAATATTAGAGCTCCAAAATATCTATAATTTGCAATCCCTCAAAGTTAAAAAAAATGCATAGAGCTAAAGTTTTTGTTCTATTTTTACTACACGTTGTCTTTACAATTAAATTATTCTCTGAAAATGTAAATTGTTTTAAATTTCGTTTCAGTTGCTCATTGATCAGCTGATTGGCTTAAAGACTCTGTTGCAATTTCAGTTAAATATCAATTCGCAACCTTTCTGTACACCTGTACTGAAACTTGTTTAATTTGTAATCAATTTGCTTTCTATCTGCATGTGAATATGGCTGCCTCACTTATCAAGTGCAAACTTTCCTGACCACTCTCAGCACTACCAATGTAATTGAAATCTCAACTTGCCATCGATAAGCTGTCATTTGCCGATGCCAAAACGCTAACTATTTTCATATCAGAAAAGTGTTTATGCATTCATTACAATAAGTTTACAAGTGGAACCTCTTAAATGTGGCAATGAGTGCGTCGCGACATGGTCGCACGATGTGAACAGAAATTGATGCATGAATGAAACTTTTCGATTTCGGAATCGAATTTTTCTGCTGCACGTGTGGTCGGTCGTCAGGTCTGGCAGCTGACGATAAAAAAAATTAAAAAATACAAAAACAAAAAAAACAAGTAAGAAAACTCTAGTCGAGAGTGCTCGACTAGATAATACCCTGAACCAAACAAACACAAAATACATTTAATATGGTTAAATACTTAGACTTCAATATATTTCAAATAAAAATATTTTTAATTTTTTTAAAAAGCCCGCCTGTTCAATCTGCAGATCAGTGTTTAAAAGTTCATTTTAATAGTGATAACTTTGCAGATGTAATACATATGGATAAATTGGAACAGTATATGTAAGGGTGTATGTGTGTAACGCTCGAAAATACTTGCAATTATACATACAAACATTTATGTATATGTAGAAATGTAGGACTATGTTAGCATATACATGTGTGCATACATATGTATTGCCAAAACAAATTAATAGATGGCGCAACGCGCTTTAGTTATTTGCAATTAGAAACATTCTATATTATGAACATTATCATTTGATTCTGTTAAACTTAGCATATGCTATAAAGTTGCTTAAGATGTAAATAGAAAAGAAAATGTAAATATTTGCGTGGGTAAAAGAATTGAATAATTTATTTATTTTCAATTTATTAAAAATAAAAAATCATTCACATATTTTCACTGCAATTTAAAGAATTTGTTCAAATTTATGGTCGCTATCCAAAATGTTGACTTTCCATTTTATTAAGACACCAAGACTCAAACCGAGAAATTCTCGATGAACGTTCACCTCGATCACCTCAAAAAGTCACCTCATGCTCTCATGCTAAAAAGATTGAAAAATTAAATTCTACCGACTTTGCCTCCGAAGTCGAAAGGCGCGCCTCGCCTTTAATAACAACGCCACCTCGCCACTTAAAATCGAAACGACAAAACTGCAATAAGTTGACCGCTAGAGCGCCATCTAGTAAAACTAAACTAAACTAACAGCTGAGAATTTTAACACAATAAATCGCAATTTGATTCTTAGAATATGCTAGAAGAGGTTTGAGTGTATGTGTGCACACGTATAGGAAAACTCTTTTTGCTGCTGCCACGTGCGTTTGTTAGTTGGCCAAACGTTTTGTTTATTAATTTGTGTTGACTAAACGGAATTTAATGAAACTTTTAGCATATTATGTACACATTCTATTGAATATTTTACATTTTATAAAAATGCCAACTCATTCACAATTAGCTATACATGCAACTGACCTTCAAAGGGGAGTTTGGTCACATTTGGAGCCGGTATCCAAAATATAACAAAAATTGAAATTCTGTAAAATTCATCTAAACCTATATGCAAAATTTGGAGACTCTAGCTTTAAAGATGTAGGAGATATAATTTTAAAACGGATTTTCGATAGGGTTTTTAATCGATAAAAAAAAAACGGGAGTAGTTATCGTTTTTTGGAGATAAACTCGATCTGCGCGTGCAATGCACGGACCTAACAAAAAAAATTTCAAGTCTCTAGCTCTTATATCTTCTAAGATCGACGCGTTCAAACATACGGACAGACGGACGGACGGACAGACGGACGGACGGACAGACGGACGGACGGACAGACGGACATGGCTAAATCGACTCAGCTCGTTGCCCTGATCAAGAATATATATACTTTATGGGGTCGGCCACGCCTCCTTCTGACTGTTACATACATTTAACAAAACCATTATACCCTGATTTCCCATTTTCAATGGGTTCAGGGTATAAAAAAACAGCCTTATAATTAATGTGCGAGAACAACTTTCCAACGACGATCAATGACGAGGCAGCCGCTGTGACTGCGATCGTCATCTCCGGCATGAAGCCGACCATGACTCGAAATAAAAATGAAAGTGCTCGACCCGCCAGCTGTTGATCAAGGGCCACTGTCGGTTATTAGCCGCGATTTAACCAATGGCAGCTAATCTGGCCACATTCATAAGTACCACACACATGTAACCCGAACCGTCTGCATGCGCGGCTATGGCTATGATGGCATATGATGGCATATGATTAATAAGTTTCGCACGCTTACTTATTGAGCGTCCCGCCGCGCCACGTAGAAAGTGGTATCTGACAAATCTTTAAAAAGACAAAACGGTCCAGCGACCAATAAACAAACAGGTTGATCGACATCGATTTCGAGGTCGCCCTCCGCATGCCGCATCAGAATTACGCATTACGGTTGCACATAAATATTTATTTTGTATGCCCTGAGCACATTGGAAATGTGGAAAATCAAGGGCTTAAATGACTTGTGGAACAAGCAAGATATCAAGGTATATATGTGAATACATATTTATATTCCTAATCAGCATTTCATTAATCTAAAGATGATTAGTCTTGCCTAGTCCATATAGTTGATAATCACTACAATTTGATAATAATCGACCTTTAATTATAAGCGATAATCGATAAGCAATCATCGATATTTCTTCTACTTTGACAAGTTTAATAATACTATTTATGGGATATTTGATTAGTTGTGTAATAAAAAGAGTTAGAGAAATAGGTAAACAGAAGTGTCATGGGTCAATAATATATATTGGTATATTGATAATCGAAAGTTGAACGTCTTTTAATAATCGATTTCTTGTTTCAACCAATTCTTCAGATAAAAGAGTCAGAAACAGGTATGGAACTATTTTTTTTTTATTATCACAAATGTCGAATATTATATTTATATATTGATAATTGATATAACTTTAAGAAACTGCATTAGTATAGATAGTAACCATACAACATGGTATGACTTATAAGATTTTTAGTTAAGTCAGACTGAAGAAGAAAATGTAATAAAATTTCTATCCAAAACTGGACGGATAAGCGGAAGTTGGTCTAGAACACATTTCTCATTCAATAAATAAAAAGAAAATATGTTTAGATATTAAATAATATGTATTCGAGATTTCCCAACTTTTTAACAGGAGAAATAAAAAAAAATCACGTAAAAATTTTTGTGCCCGAAGTATATATAATATTATACATGTAAAATATTATAGTATGTAAAATATTAAATTTTTATATCGATATCGACATATAAATTATATTACCAATTAATTTTTGCATGTGAAAATACATGAACATTACCAAGCAAAAAGGAGAAAGTAGTTCAATTTAAATTGGAATATATAAATTTAATAAAAATAGCGATTATAAACGTCGCATTAGTCTCACACTTTCGCACTGACTAGCTGTCAGATATATCCTACTGCAATTTCAAGGGTATACAAATCGAAAGCTCAAAAGAAATCGAAAGCGAATGGGAATTGGAATGGGAATGGGAATGGGAATGGGAATGCGAGCCAAACATCAAGTGCAACAATCGATGAGCAGCGATCGCGGCAAGTGCATGCCAGCCAGATGGAGACCCCAGCAGGAAGATGGAGATGGAGGAGAGAGCCAAAGAGGGCTGGGGTGTTGTCTGTGGCTGTGGCTGTGGCTGTGAATATACAGTGGAAGTGGCAAAGTAATGGCACGCCATGGCACCGACTCAACTGCACTGCACGGCACGACACGACACGACACGGCTAGTCGCAATGAGTGAATCGAGTGACCAACATCAGCCGCGAAATGAAAGCGAATGTCGTCGATGCAATGCGCTCGCTCTCTGTGGTCGTTGCCCCGCAGTGCGCGTTACAGTTCAAGCTCCATTAAAGAAATATAAAATGCGGAGCGCCGAGCGCTAAGAGAGCCTTGCCTTGCCTTGCTTTTGTACCCCGGGCGGTGCGTGGCGCTGCAGATCGTTTGTCTGATGCCGATGCCGATCGATAAATCGCTTGACCAGTTCTTCTGCCTGCCCAGAATATTGTCCCTCAACAGCGCGCACTTGCTCCAAGTTTTCGGCGTTTTTTCTTGTTGTCTTTCAACGCATTGTCCCATCGCACAGGGCGTGCCCATTGTGTAACATGCGAAACAAGACAACAGCAGGCAACAGCAACAAAAAACATGACTTTGGGCACCATCAACTGGCAGCTCGGGTCGCAGAGCATTTTCACTTTCGTTGGCGTTGTGAGGCAACTGCATCTGCCCGACAGAGAGATGATGAAGCAACAACCAGATGTTGTGCTATTATCGTAAAGCTCGTTATGGCTAAAGGGTGCACAGCACACTCCTACAAAGTTGCGGTTAGATTGTATAGACACGTCTGTCAGCAGAGATCTATTCTCTGCAGCAACTCCCGAGACCATTGTGATATTCAACACACAAAAGCAACGCTGCAATTGTTGTACAATGGGCGTATTGGGAGAAAAATATAATTGAAACTTAGACTTTAGATTCCGTTGAAAAATGTGTAAAATGTTCAAAGCTGGCCACACACAAAGGATGGAAAATGCGTTCGGTATTGTTTGAGCTATTACAATAGAAGAGTTGTCAAAAATTGATTTTCTAATGGAAATTGTGGAGTCGGCCAGACAATGATAATAAAAACAATGGCCAAAACAAAAAAACAGAAAAGCAGACAGCATTTCACACTTGACGAAATATGAGCGATCCAAAGAGAGCCAAAACTGTTTGAATCGGGTTCGAGGTGGTATTTTGTTGTTGATTTTTTTTTTTGTTTTTACTTTTATAGGTTTTATAGGTAGCTCAATGCGTATAGCTATTGTACAATCATGATTGTTGTTTTTTGTTGCTGTTGTTGCGGTTATTGTCTGTCGCTGTCGTCTCTTCATTTATGCCATTTGAAAGTTGGCATTTGGAATCGACGTTTTGGCTGGTGGCTGGCTGCGAGCTGGTGGAAAATCGTGCACATGAGCCTTGGCAAGTAAAAGTAAAAATCACCTCAACTGTTTTATTGTTTGACTGGTTGGATTGTTTCTCTGAATTTGGGCGCCACATGTGTTTTGTGTGTTTGCATTTGATTTTTATTTTCAAAAGACCCACGTGAGCTGGCTAAGGAGTTGGAGTTCGAGACGGCGATGGAGTCAAAGTCTCTTTTGGTTTTTGGCGTTTTCAGCTCTTGGAATAGATAGATAGGCATCGCAGGTCGTGCCTGGCAACGACGACGACGACGACGACGACGACGACGGGCGACCGACGACTCATACAGCCATACATATTACAATTCATTTAGAAATGCATTTAAAAATACATAAAATACTTTGGCAGCGTTGCGCTCCAAGTGCACAAAACGAAAGTGAATAAAATGCATGCTGCAAGCTGCAAACTACAAAATGCAAAATGAAAAGGAAAGTTTTGCAATCGCAAAGTGTGACCAAGTTGGCAAATGGATATCCATTTGGCCAGACAGTTACTAACATTACAAATTTATTATCATTGATTAGGTTCAGTGAGGCGTGAGTAATGTGAAATTCAAAGGAAATAGTAAACGCTTGGCTGAAAGCCTCTGCTCAATATACGACCACACTGCAGCTCTTTAGTTTTTAGAGACTTTTCGGATTACATTTAAATGGATTTTCAATTGGGTAGACAGTTGTTGGCATTACAAGTTTATTATCAAGTAAAGTGCAAGTAATGCGAAAGCTTGTAAATAGTTAACTGGTACAGTAATTAAATATATTAAAAATATGGATACACTGCAACGGAATAAACTTAGTAGTAGGAGTATTGTCTAAATTGTTTTTTCAATATAATCGTAATATTCAAGGTCTAACTTTTTTACAAATTGAAATTCCTAAGAATTAACCCATTCTGAAAATATTTCTTTCTGAATATTTCGTGAAATTCCTAAGCATGAAAATGTTCAGTAATTTGAAACTGTTATACGAAAACAATAGTAACAGATCTTTTTAATTGGTATTTTATCTAGTTGCTAATAAATTCAACAAAAAAACGATCATATAGAGTTTTCCCAACAAAAAATTAAGTAATATTATAATTACATATACATATTATAAAACTAACATCTTAAGCTTAAAATGTGTAAAGTTTTTGGCAGCCTTTTAAAAAAAGCATTCAAGAGCTTCCGCGAAGTATAGTAGTATAGATCATGCATACTTATAATTCGCCATACTCCAAATTAATCACAAAATGAATATTTTTGACGCATTTGGTAACAAACCCAGCTGCAAATATGGTCACACTGCACCTGTTTATATTATTTAATGCATTCCCGAACACAATTTTTACTTTGCTTTGGGTGACACATCGAAATACGATCATTCACATGAAAGTTTTCTGTTTAAATTCAATCTGAATTAATATGATTTGCTTTGTTTGTAAATCAATCAGCATTTTTAATGGATGTTGCACAACGTTTATCCGCAAAAGGACCACCCGCAACAAAAAAAGTGGTAAGGCAGTACAAATTAATCATGTTTACTTCGAAACAGCCAAGAGACAACAGACAACAAGACAACAGACGATGGACAACAGACAACAGACAACAAAACGTCATACAATCAAAGTCCGTAAATAAACAACAAAATTGCTGCTTGCCCTTGTGTGTCAAATCCATCATTAAATGTCAACGCTTCGGGGGGGCTCATGCGAAAGTTGGATGAGTTTTGGAAAACGGAAAATCGAGTTGGTTCATCGGCAAAGGTCAACAACTCGTTGCCAATTAAGTAACATAACGAGGCGGCCAGCGATCCAAGGCAAAGACTTGAAAACAGTGCAAGGCAAATTGCTGCTAAGCAGGGAAAAATGATTTTCAACTTAAACCTATTTAAACTCCAGCAGAGCAAAGGAAATGGCAATGATTTCTATTTGTGCACACAAATATGAAATATGGCTGGTTAACAGCAGGCTTTAACCGCATCTATATATAAATATTTAGGCGCTGTTATCATCTACTCGCATCTACCTTGTGACGTCTTTGCTAAGCACACATGATTAAAGAGATAGCATGGCCAGTGCAGAGGAAAAGTTAAAGAGTCAAAAAGTACAAAGAGTCACGCAACAAGAAACTGGAAATGAAACTGAGGATTCGGCAATGAGATACCCTTTTCGTTTATAAAAGAAAACTTTGTTTGTTTCTTTACAAAATAAAAAATACAAATTATGAAATGATATATTTTGGAAAAGTAATTTTAAAAAAATATTTCCCTGTTAAAATATTATGTATAGAACACTTTAGAAAGCACCTGATTATATTGAATGATATGTGAATGGAGCTTTGAATGACTTCAGTAAACAGTTCTAATCAAATACTTTCCAGCTTTTTAATGACTAATGCTTTTATGAAAATAGAAACTAATATAAATAATAAGTACGCAAGCTTAGTAATTATAAATATAGCAACCGATGATGGATCTATATTTATATGCATACAAAAAACCGTTTGCATAGGTTGCCAAAAATATTTATTTATATTAGGTCTTTAAATAGATAAATATTGTTTATCGATTTCTATTTATTTATGTGAATTGATAAATAACATTTATCTATTCTTCAAATTAATAAATATTCTTGCCAAACTATGCCAAGGTTTTTTTATATTTTTTTATTTTTATATGTTGATATTAGAGAATGATTAATAATGAATATGTTTATTTATTATATTTAAATATATTTATTATAATTGAATATTATTATTTATTAAATAAATATCATATAATTATATTTATGTGTGTATAATTAATAATATTTATTATAAATTCTCTAATATTAATTTCAATAAATAAATATTAATATTGATTAGTAAATATTTTTATTTATCGTATTTATTTTTTGTCTCTTTTAATATCAATTTATATAGATAAAGAGAGCTAACGTTTAATAATTTTATTTTCCATTCCTTTTTACCCACAACCAACTTGTCTATTCAGTATACCCCCTCCTGCTTAGGCATTTGTAATGGGTATAGAAATAATTGCGCGACAGCATAAATTTTCGCCAGACAGTCAAAGGCATAGCTACTTTCGTTTTCAACGTAAGGACGGAGCAGGAAAAGCGGCTAAACTGCGTTCATACGACAATCGAGAAATGGCAACGAACCTTCGATAGGCAAAGTCAAGTCTTGCACATAAATTTCGCAGCGATCGATCTGTGGCAAGGGGCCGGGCGAGGCCGAGCTGGGGCCAAAGCCAACCGCTCAAATGCATTGCGCTCGCTGCGGCGATGAAGATCAATGATTATCAACGTCAGCTGCAGCTGCAACTGCCTTGTTGACACTAAGTGAAAGTGAACATGATGGGACCACGTCGCCGATGTCGATGTCGATGTCGATGTCGGCATCATCGCCATCGTCATTGTCATCGTCATCGTCATCGTTGTCGTTGTCGATTCATGATCGCTCAATGCTTCGAGGAGTTTTAAAGTCTTAAATCACTAGGCAAGCATTTAGTGTGGCACTGCAAGTCGATTACAGTTGAAACTGTTTCGTCTATTGTACCAAGCAATGTTTAGCTATTTTTATGCATTTTTTAGCTTTACTTAATTTGATTACTCTTGAGTAAGCTCTTCATGTTACTTTCGGTCGTAGCTTGTTGACTGCCCAAATCCATGCAGCTTAACTTAACTAACTTATCTATTACCAAATACCAAGCTATCGTCTCTCCGTCCGTCCTTGGCACAAATTGTAGCTACTTAGAGATAGTAAGTGTAGCGCTTGGGCCAACATAGATAAGCATTATGAATGGAATTATTGCCGGACGCTCCCAGTTACAAAGGCAGCTTACCTGTAAAAGAGACAAGAAGAAAACACAAAAAATTAGTTGCAGGCCTTAATGAATGAATGGAGAGTACGAGTGGCGTTGGAAATAGGCGGCCAACGGATCGCTCGACCATATTGAAAAACTGGCACAAATGTCTTTATTTGAAGCACAACCCAAAAAGGTTCGTTTCGGCCGCCTAATACCCGCACAAACATGGCCCGGTTGGCTCTGTTGTGGCTTTGTTGTTGTTGTTGTTGTAATTACAAAATTGGCTGCCACAGCCACAACGAAAGCTAAGCCTTCCACGGCTGGCGGGCTGGTGGTCTGGCAGTCTGGCAGTCTGGCAGTCTGGCCGGTCGCCATTCTTACAATTTTTATGAATGAAACCAAATGCACAAGTCGGCCCAGAGTCTATTTATGGATGCGGCATGACTATATCGGCTCGGATAGGATTTCACATTTCATTCACTATAAAATCGATTGATCAATTAGTGAGAATCGAAAAGTGGAACAACGCTCACTCGCTCGGCTGCTCTCTTGGCCCGTGTCGGCTTCTACCATGACTGCATGACTTTATTCTACGCCTCGTCTCGGATCTTGCCTAAATAATTGCCTCAAAATGGCCTCACAAACTTTAAGTGCACTCATAATCATAAAAAATATGCCTTTTGAACTCTATTCTTTTGCAAGATTGCGCATTCAACACGACAGGCCACCGGGACCAGAGAGAGCGAGAGACAGAGAGGAAGAGCTAGAGGCAGTCATAACTACTAACAGGTCGCCAATCTGGGCAAAGCTGAAACACTACCTGTTCTGGTCGCAATCGCAGCAATTGTGAAACAAGAGTTTGCCCAATAAGTTAAATGCGAATCAGTCAGAACTATGTTAACTCCGAACAATAAACGTGATTAACAAATTGGAGTAGAGTTGGCAAGTGTTTATAGAGAAAGCCTTTCAAAATCATAGATTGTCCTGGGTAGGAAAGCAGATAGAACTTCACTAAATATGATATGACTTCAAATTTGAGGCGTCTTTCAACCAATTAAATTAGTTTAGTCTAATTTAATTCAAATTCTTTATTATTAATTTTATTATACTTTATCAAAACAGTGTTGTAAAAATACTAAATTTGCAGCACAAAAGAAAACCAAATAATATAAGATAAAAAATTTTAAATTAAATAAACCCAAATTATTATTTATAATTATAATACATATTTTATAAAAATTTTCGTTCTATTTAATTTTAATATTTTTTATCATTTACCATTTTTTTTTTATTTGCGCTGATAATTTAGCATATTTACAACACTGTTTTCATAAAGTATAATAAACCAAATAATAAAGGATTTGAATCCTTGAATACTTTTGTCCTAGCTGGCTTTGGATGTCAGTGCTCTTTTTATTTCGGGATTCTCAACCATATTCCATGCTCTAGATTACAGCTTGAGCAAACGAAAACATTCTTCCAAACGAAAACATTTTTATAACCTACATTCCAATTTCTTATAAGAGCATTATGCTACAAATTGTAGGTTTTAAGCATTTTTCGATTTTTCTACGAGTTCAATCATTGAAGCCGACAACGACAAAACTTTCGACACTCAACTAAAGTCTAAAGCCGATGAGCTGATTAAAAATATCATTTTATACAGTTACCTAAGTTGGCATTATTATAGTTTGGTATTAGCTAAACGTGTGAGGTAAGCTTGCCAGCCAAAAAAAAAAAAAAACATAAGCTGGGTCGAATGACTTAATTAAAAACAAAGCTTGATTCATTTCCATATTCATGAAGATATAAATATAAAACGTTTACCGATCGCAATCGTTATCTTCTGCTAGTCAGAGTTGCATTCAATTGCAATTCGGTGATAACAGGGTATCAAGAGTTGTTAAAAGCTTGCCTGACTTCCGTCATTTGCATACATGAAACATACAACATGACAGTTGACTTCTGTCAGCGATATGCCATAGAACCTACCACTGTCAAAACAAATGCCAGCACCAGAGATCACATCCGAAACGATGACAACAGCAACAACAACAACTAAATACACATATGCAAATGTATGTGTGTGTACGTGCGGCCACGCAAAATGTGCGAGATCAACAGGATTAGAACATGTCCCAGGTTGGGTTCGAGGCGCGGAACATGAAACGTTTATCGCTAAAATGGGGAAAAAAAAACTTCACTTGAGCTTGAAGCTCGAAGCTCGAAGCTCTGCGCAGACAGCAGGAAACCGTTAAGTGTTACAATAGCTGATTTTGCTTTTATGCCATAATGATTTCAAGCGGCTGCTGATGATGATCATGATCATCTAATGCCCAACCGGTCGCTCGCCCGACTCCTCATTCTGGATGCAGCTTCTCTCGGGCTGCTCTCGGCGCGCTAAACTTCTGCTCCAATGTCAATTAACGAATCTGTCAAAAACCAAAGCGAAATCCATTAACGACCAACGTCGAATGAAATTCAATATGCTACACATATTAGAGGATATCTGGAGTGACTTGAGTAGGTAAGACGAGTGACTTAAACGACTAGCTGATACTCTTTTCCTTCCGCGATCGTAGTTCAGTTAAGCTTGATAGACGGTTATAAGATATTTCCATAAAAAATTGACATTTAATCTTGAGTGGTTTAAGTCTTGAAAAGAATGCCATAAACGACTTGCAGATACTCTTAAAATTAGCTATAAAATGTAATTTTGTTATTTTATAGGTTAGGATATTTTCTTAATATATTTAGTAACTTAAGTAGATGTAAATTGAGTTGCCTTATGCGATTGTAGACCATTTGAGCTTTATGTATTGAGATATGATATCAGATTGAGTAGATAAGAAGAGTAATTTAACCCACTAGCGGATATTCTTCAACAAATTTATATGTGATATGATATTTCTATTAGATATATAGAAGGTATCCAAAATGATAAGTAGATAAAAAAGTCTACAGATATTCTTTAGAATTTTTATAAAATAGTTGAAGAACGGAAAGTGCAAAACATATATGACTTTAATGTACTATGGTTTGAAATTTTCAAAAATGTTTATAGCGGAACTAAAAAATGTTATATAAAATCTATCACTATAACTATTAAACTTTCATTGTTTACATATAAAACAATAATGCATAACATTTTTAAATAATTAAAAATAAAAAAGTGTTCCTTCAATAAAAGACTTGTTCATTTACAAACTAAGAGAATATTTAAAAAATTATATAAATTAATTTGTATAGAATTCTCTACAAAATTTCATTAGGCTTGATCGAAACTTAACTAAACAAAAATTGCAGGTAATTGTTTTCCACGTAAATTTCACACCTACGTGTGGAAGTTATTTGAGTATATTTTACATAAATTAACTTAAAATTCAACTTCCTTACTATTATGATTAAGGTCAGCCGTTTAAAGCCAATCTCTTACATCGTCAGCCAGACAGTAAAACTAGAAATAATTTCCTATGCCCATATACAAAAGCATATTATCATAAAATTGCTTTTTGTTATGGTAAAAAATGATAATTATTGAAAAGATATAATATACTTTATTCATATAAAGTATTTATGGGATCATCTCATCTCATCTGACCCACAGATGAGTTACGGCTGCCCGTTTACACCATCTTCTTTGGCTAATTTGGTTGTGACCTGTATTGCGTTCTGTGTAATTTGGGACAAAACAAAAATTAACTTTGGGACTACGAATGCAACTGTTAAGCACCTGAAAAAATACGTGAAAAGAACAAGCAGAAACCTCAAGTCGAAATTACCAAAAGCAAGAAAAAGAACCTGCTACCATGGCGTATGACCGTATTTGATATTGACTAATGGTTGTTGGGCATTGTTGTTGTTGTTGTTGTTGTTGTTGCTGCTGCTGCTGTTGTTGCTGCTGGTTTAGACCAAGTAAAACAACTTGGCTACTTTTCAACTAGAAGTAGGAGTTGTTGACTGGAATTGCTCAATTTGTGTGTGCGGCAATGGCAACGGCAACGGCGACGACGACTGCGTCTAAAAAAACAGACGACCTGGGCATTGTTGCTGTAGGAGACAGAGACAGAGGCAGAGACAGCGACGGCAACGTCGACGTCGACGCTGACGACATGCCAGCCAACTATCAAAGCCGATGGGTGCACTCACAATTGCAACAACAACAACAACAACAACAGCCAGCCAGCCAGCTAGCTAAACAAAAACAAGTCAGACAAACACCAACGTGACGCGTAAAACAACAAACCTCCACTTTTGTTGCAAGTTGTATAGTTAATTCTATTTTTCTATTACCAAACTTGTTCCCATAATGAATGCCACACAATTTTTCATACCGTTTGCAATGTGCGAAGCGTTTGATGGGTATCTTAAAGATTTTCGAATTGGCTTGCAAAATATTTTCATGAAATTACAAAAATCCAATAAAAATATTGAATCAAAAGCATCGAATTTTATCTGCGTTCCAAAGAAATATGGGAGATAATCTTATAATAAATAATAAAAACTTAAGTATGTTTCTTTTTTTCTCCGAGTTTATTTTACAAAAGAAATTTTAGAAATATCAATACTAAACTAGAGTCTATTTGTTTTATTAAAATATTTTCTGAGAGAAATAAAAAAATATGGAGCTTTTAAATAATAATAAAATCTCGAAGCAGCTTTGAGAAACGGAAATCAGTTAAAAGTTATTTTGGATTTTATATATTTCAGGATTTCAATTTCAATTTCAATTCAATTCAATTTTTTTTTTAATATTTTCTATTAATTTAATTTTTATATTTTATATCCTATATTTTATGTTTATAAAATTTTATGTTTTTTTATTATTTTTTATTTTTTATATATTGTAATTTTTATTATATTGTATATATATATTTTTTTTTATTAAAATTTATTTTTTCATATTAATACATCTATTTTTGAATTTTATATAGTAGTTTTTTTTTAGTTTATTATTATTTTTGATTAATTATGTTTAACTTTTTTATATTTAGTATATTATTGTTAAACCAAACTACATTTTGGTATACGATCAAACCATTATTAAAACTAACGCAATGAGTTGTTTGTATTTATATCTAAACATTTTTGTTTATTTTAAATTTAATAAAAAATTATTTATAATAAGAAATAATATTATTGCAATATAATTTATCATCATAGTGTATTTAATTGTCGTAGTAACACGTACTTTTTTCGTGGCTCAATTTAGTTCGAGTCTTTTTTAATTTGAAATTGAATAAAAAATGTTGCTGCTGCTGCCGCTGCTGCTGCTGTTGGTGGTGCTGCTTCTGTGGTCGCTGCAGCAGATCGATTCAATGAATTTAAAATGCATTTAAGTTGAAATTTAGGTCAAAAGTTGTTGCTGCTTTGCTGGTAATTGTTGCTGTTGTTCTAGCGGCTGCTGCTGCTGCTGATATTGTTGTTGTTTGTTGTTTTATTGGCATTACTGTTGCTGCAAATGCTGGTTACCGGTTACCGGTTGCAAGTTGCCAGTTGCAAGTTGCTCGATGCTCGTTGCTCGATGCTAGTTGCTAGTTGCTGCCTGCTGCACGCTCATCAAGTATAAAATATTCTTGCATGGCATTTGGAAAACAACTTGCAGCTTAGAATTACTGGCTTGCGCTGCCAGTCGACTGGTTTCGGTGGAAAACTCTGATCCACGAGATTGCGTAGTGTCGGCAAAGTGCGACTGAGACTCCAACTCCAACTGCGACTGCAACTGCGACTGCGACTGCAACTGCGACTGAGACTGCGAGTACGTGAGCTGCCCTACGCCTTCGTCCGCCCGCATCTCTCGTCAAGTGTTGGAGCTCATTCTAATTGCACTTTTAGCACAGCCTTTACCCAACAGCCACTGAGCAACAAAGAAGAGGTCCGAGCTGTGTCCATTTACAGCTGGAAAACTTGTTTGGTCAGCGAGTTGCGAATGTGTTGGCCGTAAATATTTATGAGTTAGACTCCGACTCCGAGTCTGACTCTGACTCTGGCTCAGACTCTGCCTCGGACTCGGACTTGGACTTGGACTTAGAGTTAGAGTTACACCGGCAATATGTCTCTGGCGTATAGCGGTAGCCGCTCAGTCATAAAAATAAATCATCTAATATTTCGCTGATTTTCAGCCATTCAACAGCCACTAAAAATCCGTCTCTGTCGCTTGCCGCGCTTAATGAGACGAGTTTTATGTTCTATTTGTTCAACCAAAATAAAAACTAGAGTATCAAATCAAATATATCAACTTTAATTAGTGGCCTGCTGGCAACTTTCACACTTTCTCGTTTCACACTTGGAAATTAATCAAACGAAAAATAACAAAAAACCAAAAAATGCCAAGCCAATGCCTAAGCAACTCTCTTTCAATGCACTTTCAGAAACAAGCTATATTTTTATGGAATTTGGTTTCTATTTTAAGCATTGGAAATAGAAATGGAAAATAAATATGTGAAGTTCATTTTGATCACGAACTGTTTACTTAAAAGAACTTTACTGATTTTGAAAATTAAATGTCTGCGAAATAAATGTTTTAATATTATGGAATTTTACTGTAATCAAAAATCCATTTTAATTATTTCCCAGTTTAGTATTTAATTTTCTTTTAATTTTTAATACTCTTACTATATATTTAAAAACTTTTTATTTTCTTTTTGAATACAAATTGGGCTTGCTCAAAACATAACATCAAAGTTCAAAATAATAAAACCAATTATTATGTAATTTAAAATAAATAATAAAATTAAATATTATCAAAGATCGAAATAATAATAAAATAAATATTATTTAATCAAAACAAATAATAATAAATAAATAATTAGGTCAACAATAAATAATATTAATAACATTTTTGTTAATTTTATTAGAAAAAGAATATTTATTATATAAGAAACAGAAATATAAGTCAATTTTAATTCATTATTATATATTAATTGAATTATCTAAACGCTGGCTAGGTAATCTATGTCCATAAATCTTAGCTTTATCTTCAGCTTAGATATCCAGAATCATAAACTGTTGTATTGAAGCTATGTATCTTAAAATAAAATTGATTACGCTGAGTAAAACATATGTTTTCTTGTATCCAATTGGGTCAGTTGCACTATTAAAACTAAGCCCTTACAAGAAACATCTACACAAACATCTGTACTGAGTTGGGCCCTCAGTCAGAAGTTCGCAGAAGTGCCCAACCAGGAAGTGAAGCAACTGCCCAGCATAGACAAGATCGCCTTTTGCCATATACATTATCAAAACAGTAAATGGCTGCTGAATTTTGCTGCGTATCCAGCAACGATGTTGACGAACCGACTTGTCAATCAAGCGATTGACTTTTCCACAAAATCCAAAGACAATCTCGATGCAGTCGCTCACCAAACGATGATGATATCTCCGCCTGCCCAGGCCAAGTAGCCTTAGTCTTAGTCACAGTCGCAGTTGCAGTTTCAACCTCAGTCTCAGTCGCAGCCGCTGTCCCGATCCAAGTACCGATCCCTGCCTGCTGCCCCATGCCCGTCCTGCTTCTAAGTCTTCGCCTCATACTAGGCAAGGCCCAGAGCAGCCAATGGCCATGTCCAATCCAAAAACAGTCGGCTTGTACATGGCATTTCTTGGTTTCAAGCAAAAAAAATATTCCTTTGCCTAATTTGGTTAAAATGGAAATTCCGCACACCATATTGTACCGAGCACTTTAAATGACAATGACTGCCGATCACAGCCGCAGGGCCGAGTCTCTGTCTAGCTAAACTATTTTTTCTATTTTTATCTAAGTCCTCAAAGCAAAAGACTTTGGACTCTGCGTTAGCTTTGCAAGCACTGCGATTTCCAACTAATTACATTGAGAGCACACTGCGAGAAAAGGTCTCTAATCTCAGTTATATAAAGTAAATATTTATTTATATATAAAATATATATTTATTTAATATACTTATCTAATATATTGATATTGATATTGATGTATAATGATCATAAGCTCAATAATATTAGATCAAATAAATGAAAATAAAAATAAAATTTTAAATAAATTTCATTTGATGAATTGAATATTTCAATTGTTTGATGTGTGAGCTGCGGAATAATTAAGTAAACATTATCTCAGTATTTTGAATTTAGAGACATTGTTACATCAACTGTGGGATGTCTTTTAATAAAGTCAAGTCCACTGTAATGATTTAATATGCACTTCTGCTTATATACTTCTGGTTATAGTTTAGCTTCTCTCTTCCTTTAAGATAAGCCATTAAGGCCTTTATCTTTTTTTAAAACAATATAAATAATCATATCAAAAGAAAATTTACCGGAATAAAATGCTTTAATTATAATTACTGATTAATTGCATTTATATTACAAAATTTATTTCACACAAATCGGGATTTCTGTTCAAACTTTTGGAAAAAATTAAAACCTTTTCAGATGAGCAGCATTCTGAATTGTTTTCTATATGACATGTAACTTACATGATGTAAGTCTACCATCCTTTTTTTGGTTCTCTTAACTTAGCTAAGACTTCTGCGTTAGTTTTGGCTAAGATATATTTAAGAAGTTATACATAGATAATATATGTCAGATTTTATCAATTTTAACAATCGAGCTAGTTATAAGGATTGAAGGATTTAAATAATTTGAATGCAATATGTTCAAGAAACTATTCTTAGATAAAACAGAAGCTCGAAGCCAATCTTTCTGATCTGGAAACAAAACACAAAGCGAGCGACCGCCTCGAGTTTCACATGCAAACTAATTTTTTTACAATATAAAAGTACAGCATGATAAGAGAGGTGCTGATGAGAAATGTCTGATAAAAGTGAACATACTCGTCTATGAACTTTATTCATTTTATTTTCTTGTTCACTGATTTCACTGACAATGCTAAAATTCAGATCTCCTAACATAACATAGTAGTACGACTAAGTAATCATTACTTTAAATTTAATTCATCTAGCTTTATAGCATTTATACTAGATCCACAAGAATAAGACACTCACGCCTTGCTTTATAATAATGAAAGAGAATATTTATTATTTCTTTATATGAACTTGGATGTATATGGATGGAACTTGGAGTGTATAAGGTAAATGTATGTAAAATTTGACCTTTTGACCAGAAGTTAATTGTGTAACAATAAATTAATGTCAACAAGAGGCTGTTAGTAATTGCTTTGAACGATATGAATAAAGTTAGTTTCACATGCAATGCATGCATGATAAGTCTAACTATATGTGTATGACAGTTGAAAACGTTGTATAACAATAATTATTCAACATGCAAAAATAACTTTTAATCTACATCATGTGTATATATTTAAACTATATAAATTACAGCAAGCGATTGCTGTGATGCAACTGAAACAATTCTTATCGCTTAGCGCATTTGTCTCTTAATCCGTATTTCATTCGCTTCATCCATCGTTCAGTCATAAATAAATTATGCATGTAGGGTCAATTTGGTGGTCCCTCCCTCGCATGGGGAATAACTTTGTGGCCGACCGTGGGGCAGGCAAGGCAAACAAAAGTAAAAGTATTGCCAGAGTTCCGGAGCTCGAAGAGTACAGCCTATAAATTTGTGCAGCGAGTCGCGCCGAGCGCTCAAGACAGATTGAGATACCTTTATATAGAAAGGATGAAAGACAGACCCAAGACCAACGTCCAACGACCAACGTCCAACGACCAACGACCGACGACCGACGACCGACCGGGCAATCGGGCAACCGGGCAACGCATGTGGTAAGACACATTTGAACTTTAACACACAATCAGAGACCAAAGACGAACGACGAGCAGCGGTCGCCGACGATAAAATACAATAAAAATTTCAAGTTTGCCAGTCGAGGGCACGAGGGGACAACGGCTGCCATGGGGGCCAGCACATGGCCTGTCGCCAGATCCGTTGAACCGGGGTCAACATTATAAAATCGGTCTCCGCCAGTAACAGCCAGCGGGACAGCAGCAGCAGCAGCAGCAGCAACAACAACAACAGCAACAACAATAGCAGCAACAACAACAGCAGCAGCAACGATCGAATAATTTATGACCAAGTGCATGGTGGCTGCATAAGTTATAGCCCAGCCGGAGCTGGGCAGCGCCTCGGTCGGAGCCAGAGCCTGGGCATGGGACTCGCTCTGGGAGTGGAAGTCGGACAGCAGTTCGGGGTGTTAACTGCCTGATCAGCGACTACAATTGCAATTGCAATTGTAATTGCAATTACTGCAATGGCAATGGGCCAAGAAAAACGATGACGCATCGTCTGCGTCTGCATTAAATATTCATTTTTGCATTTGCAGACGAACTGTCTTCGAGCATGACAGCAATCGCATCGAGGGCAGACACAGCCAGGGGGATTCTGAGAGGCGTGGACCGACTCGGCATTGCAGCTGTAGACACATAAACTAAACAGAGTATATTTGTCTTGTGCAATGCCAGCCTTCCCACATGTTCGTCTAACGGATAGGTGGGCAGGTCCTAGCCAAAAAAAAGAAATACCAAACTGTACTACAACTGTTCTATAACTTGCCTATTGAAGCTGTTGCTTCACTGGGATACTATTGCTCTAAAAGTGTTGTGTAACTGTATTACTATACCTGTTCAACAGTACGACTATAGCTGTTCTACAACTGCCCATCTGTTAGTTCAGTTTTATAACTGTTCTACTGCTCTACAGTTGATCTACAAATGCTTTACTACAATCGTACTACTGTACTACTTTTCTACTGCTCTACAACTGCTCTTCAAATGCTTTACTACAATCGTTTTACAAGTGTACTACTATTTTACTGCTCTACAGCTATACTACTACAGTTGTCGTTAAACTGTACTAATGTTCTAATGTAATTGCTCTACAGCTGTTCTACAACTGTCCTACTACACCCGTTCTACAACAGTACGACTATATCTGTTCTACAATTGCCCATCTGTTATATAATTATTCTACTACATCTGCTTTATAGCTGTCCTACTTTTCTGCTGTTTTACTGCTGCTCTATAAATGTACAACTACAACCGTTCTACAATTTTCCTTCTGATTTACTGTTTTACAATAGTAAACTGTACTATAACAACAGCTCTACTCTACTACATTTTATATAACAACTGTTATAACCTTTATTTCTATAAATACTGTAAATATATTAATTATAACTGTACTACTAATGCACTATTACTGTACTATTACTTTACTTTTACTGTAATACTACTGAGCCTTTACAGTACTAATACTGTACTATTACTGTACTACTACTGTGCCTTTTCAGTACTAATACTGTACTATTACTGTACTTTTACTGTACTACTACTGTGCCTTTTCAGTACTAATACTGTACTATTAATGTACTTTTACTGTACTACTACTGTGCCTTTACAGTACTAATACTGTACTATTACTTTACTACTACTTTACTACTACTGAACTTTTCTGTACTACCACAGCACTATTACTGAACTACTACCGTACTACTACTATACCACAGCTGTACAACTGCAGAACTACTATACAATTAATATTATTACGCCTGTTATACAGCTTTATAAGCTCAACTATTCATAAGCTGTACTACTAAGCTACTATTATTGTACAACTGTACTATAAGTGTGCTGCAATTCAACTAAAACTGGACTACAACTGTAATACTGTACTACTATGTAACTTATAAAATTATACGAGTATACTTGTATATATATACGTATTACAGTTGCTATTAACTTTGTTTTATATTGATTGGACTTTACTAAATCCGAGTTAAAATTGTCTATATACATATAAGCTATGCTATAACATGTTTCGTAATTTTTAGAGAATTCCGATTAAAATATGCACATGTGTTAATGTATTATGGTAAAGAGCTATTTGAGCCCGCTTCAAGTATTTTTAGTCACTTTCGCTTTTGTTTGACAATGCTAAGCATTCCAAAAATATCTATGCAAGAGATTTATGGGAAAAGGCAAGGAATTCGAGGCAGAAGCTGAAGCTGAAAAATGCAGTCTAGCGTTTCCATTTCTGTGCATATTTTGCAATTGAGGAGCGAAACATTTGAACAAAGCCAACTCGTGTAATAACAAAATCACATTAAAGCCAAAAGAAGGGGAAAACTTAAACAAAAGCGAACTGAAGTAACGAAAAAAAAAAAACAATCATGCATAAAACGCAGCTAATGGACCGCGACGGAAAAGTGAGACAAAATGCGCAACGAAAATTACAAGGAAAACTGCCACAACAATTAGGAAATCTTTTTGTCCGACTGTCTGTGTCTGTCTCACTTATGAAATGAGCTTGTGCAATGGCCGAAAGACATATACATAAATGCAACCGCCGAGAGATATGTATGTGTATAAAGACATACAGAAATATGGCATATAATTTAACATTTGGCTCTGGCGAGCTGATGGACACCGCATGTGGGTTAATTACCCCCAGCAACAAAACGCATTTCACCTAAATCTGTGTCAACGGGATGAGCACAGACCTGATGCCAAAAATAATCGCCACAATTCAAAGTGACAGTCGAAACATGCCAGACTTAATAATGACAACAATTCTGAAACAAGTGAGAATTTTTGCAGTGCAACGAGTGTAACCGGCTAAGCAATGCTCTACTGAGCAGTGCATAAGAGATCGAAAGAGATGTAATAAGTTTTGATGCTTAGCAGAGGCAAGTAGAAGGAGTTGTGTGTTTATGCTTTAGATTAATATAATATTATTGAAGTTGTTTTTAATGGAATTAAATATTTGATTTAGTTCGGGATTCAAATTTCATCTAGTGAATGTATTAAAAATCTATTCGAAGGATTTTTTTCTAATAATAATGTATTATGACAAAAACCGTTCTCTAATGATGGGATTTCTTTAAATTAAAAATCGCTTACAAAAGAAATTTTAAATAATAATAATATTTGTATAAAAACTAGAATAATATGTATTTTTAATTATTTTTACAGTAATGAAAATTATTATATTTAACTATGTTTTAAAATATTTAATTAAAAATATTAAAAACAAATAAATGTTCTATTCTAATAATAATTATATAATTATTATAATATTACTATTTTCAATAATTATTCATAATAATTATAATTATTATATTTAGCTCATCTGACCGTAGGAAATTAAAAATATATATAATAGCAAGAATGAATTGTCACACTTTTGTTTACGCAACAAAATCACATAACTCATATATAAAATACAAATTTTATTTTGCCTTTGGTAATATAATTAGCTAAAAAATATTTGAAAAATACTAAAATTATTTCTCAACAACTCAATTCATGGTTAAATATTGGGCGTGTCGTCCTAGTATATCTAAATAAATATTTTCTTATAACTTGAAATGACTATGTTTTTATAAATATTTAGTTTTCTGTTTCTTATCTAGGTTTCAAGTCTTTATTTATGTTTCTAATACTTATTAATATTTTATTTATTTATCTATATTTTATATCTGTATATATTTTTTTGATTAAAAAACAAATAAATAGCCTTTATCAAAGATCACAATCAAAGCTCGCCAATGTTAATTATTTGACTCCAGTCAAATGTCACTGAGGCCAGTTCAAAGAAACTGTTAACTCTTTCGCTGTCGCTCATAAAATAAGAACAAACTGCATATTAAAATGTCACATGATGATAAGGAAGACAGGCAGACAGAGTCCCAAAGAAAGGTACCCAGGTAATATGAATAAAAATAAAACATCAACAGCAACAACTACAACAACAACAACAACAACAAACAACTGTCAGTTTCTTATGGCTGGCAGCATTTTAGCAAAATTACCAAATTTGGCAGCAAGAGGCATTCGAATGAGAGAGAAAAAAAAATAAAAAACAGAAAACCAAAAAATGCAAACAAAAGGCCAGAACAAATAAATAAACAAATGCAGGTCCAGTTCGTGCCGAAGACCGTTGAAGCCGTTGAAGCAGCCAAGTTGATCCAAGATATCAACAGTTAGGAGGAGCAGCAGATGGAAATGGGGGAGCGTCAGAGAGAGGGGGAGAGAAGAGAGGGAGGCAGTGAATCCAAGCAGAAGAAGCTGTCCGTGGGCAGCGACTAAGTGGAACCATTGTCTGTCTGGCTATATTTGGCCTTATGTTGGTGTCAGCCGATTGTTGAGTAATAAATTAACCCTTATGACAGCCGCAATTAACCCTTATGACAGCTCTAATCAAAGTCATCAAACCGACCCAGAGAAAATTGCAAAATATGCCACGAATTTGAAGTCGGCTCTGGATGACAGCGCTGACACAAGGGTTAAGTCCGATCACTGCAACAGCCAGTCGAAAACGAATTCCACATGGACTTTACCTATGTCTTGACCAGCTTTGAAAAGATCCTCATCAATTGACAGTGGACCGCTACACTTGGGACAGTGACATGATTGGCGAGTCGAGGCTCCAGCTCTAGCTCCAGCTCCAGCTCCAGCTCCAGCTCCAGCATTGGCTCTGTCTCTGGTCATGGCTTTGGCCACATCTAGGCGTTGACTGGATAGCGCCCAGCTGTAGGCGCTCTTTGGCGGGCAGCTTATCGGCTTGCATAAATCTGGATTTCTATTTCCGCAAAGTCGCGTAATCGAATCGAATGGCGAACCTGAATCGCAATTTGTCAGCTTTTGGTAATAACTTCGGACATTTACCGTAAGCGACGTCGCAAACGTAAATTTAACCTGTTGCGCGTTAGGGGCTTTAATTTGGACGGGTCCGTCAGGCGGCCAGCCAGGCAGGCAGCTAGCTAGATAGCCAGCTAGCCAGTGAGCCAGTGAGCCAGTGAGCCAACTATCCAGCCAGTCAGATAAACGCCTTAGATATGAGTTACGCTATCCATAAGATACGTCGCGCTACGTCGACGGCCTAATTGATTTTCGCATGCGACGTGACCACATCTCGACTTTTTATGGCATCATTATTGTCATTCATAAATCGTACGCTCGTTATCTACAATTCAGGTCTTTAGATCATATTCGCCAACTGCATTTCGCACGCGTTCAACGGTTTCTGTTTGCCACCGATTAACAATATGCATAAACGGTGTTAATAGGCAAACAGATAAAGAGTAGCAGGGAGTGGGAGGGAGAGAAAGAGAAGAGAGAAGGAAAAGAAGAGGGGGAGAGAGAGAGAAAGAGATAGAGAGAGGGAAGGAGAGAGGGGTAGAGAGAGAGATGGAAAGAGGGAGATAAAGAGAGAGGGAGATAAAGAGAGAGAGAGAAAGAGAGAGAGAGAGAGAGAGAAAGAGTGAGGGGGAAAGCAGTCTTCAGCATTTATATATTTATCTTACTGTATTCGAGTTATAGTTACACATTATATACGAATGAAATAGTATTTGTAATACGAATTAGTGAGATAAATGTAAGAAAGACAAAAAGAAAGAAATGAGAGAGATATATACAGAGTTACACAAAGTGTGAAAGAAAGAGGGAGAGACATATGAATTAGGTATCTATCTGGATATTATTAAACTTTAGGTCACACACTAAGGCAGAAGGAAGAGAGCGAGAGAGAGAGAGAGAGAGAGAGAGAAAGAGAGAGATTAAAGTAAGTTCTAGGATAGTTACATAGACATCAAAATTTGTAAGAGAAGAAGATATGGAAAGAGAGAGAGGGGGAAAAAGGAATAATCCTTAGCATTCTTGCCTGAAGCTAAATACTTTTGAATAATTCAGTATTTAATACGAATGTATTTGAAATACAAAATAGTGCAATTAAAGTAAGATATTAAAATGAGAAAAATATATGGAATAAGGGATTCCAAAAGAGAGTGAGAATTATTTGAGTTCAGTATAAATAGGCATATTTCATTAATAAACAAGCATGTAACTTGGGACAAACAAGCATGTAACTTGGGACAAACATTAAAGCAGAGAAAGAGATATAGAGAAAGAATGAGATTTCTAGGTGTCCAATATCAGGATTAGATAGATATACATTAAAAGTTATTTGACAGGTAGGAGAGAGTCAGATAGAGTTCGCATTTATTTATGTTTTATGAGCTAGCATATATTTATGTACATTACATATTGCTATATTTATAGCACTCATATTGCTCAAGGAGTGCAAAATAGAAAGAGAGCGGAAGAGAAAAAATGATATACAAAGATAAATATGCTTTGGCTCATCATTTACACATACATTTTCAGAGATTGATCTCTAAAGTGAGTTACTACTGGAATGCATATATAGATGCCTCACAAATGTTTAATAATCTCGAGAAAGACAGACTAAGAGTGAGGGAAACAGAAAGAGAGAGAGATATAGAGAGACAGTGTAGTCGCATCTCCATATGCATATCTGCAGTTCCCATAATACAACTAACTTATAAGATATATTGCCTCAGCCGGCATTTATCTGAGCAAGCGCATCCCGATTACACAATCCGAATTCCGATTTACAATTCGACTCGGCGTTTGGGAGGGGAGCCGTTAAATGCAAGCCCAAAGCATTTTAAACATTATTTGCTCAATGCATATGGAGCTATCTTATTAAGTAAGTATTAAGCTGCCAACTTTTTAGCAGAGCTGAATTATTTTATTTTCATTTATTTTGTTTTTTATTTTTGTCTTTTAGTTTTCGATGTGAAAAAGAGTCAAGTGAGGTCGGGCTCGACAAAATGTAGTTGGGGCTAGTAACGACTACCTTCAGTCGATTGTTTTTTTAGCTCTTGTTGCTGCTGCTGTTCGTGGTGGCTGCTGGCTTATGTAGTGGCTGTGATTTTTTGCTTGTATTTTAAATTGTTACTGCATTTATTTTTTGCAGCTTGTAATTGTTGTTATTATACAATTGGCCCCTCAAAAAACACTGAAAAAACAATGTAAAATGCAAACGACACTCTGGCAAGTTGGATTTTTTTTTTGCTTTTCGATTTCATGACCTATGCGAAGGGTATTATGGAAGTTGTATATGCTCTCTGGTAGGCAATGATTAATGTATTCTTAGAGTTTATATAGCCTAGATATTGATTAGATATATCATATCACATCATATCATATCAGAGTGTTTATTGAATACACCAATTAATTGATAAAGTTATCTGAATATTCATAAATTTATAGAGAAATATTTTTGAATGAATTTTAAAATAGACAATAAAGAGTTTCAGCAAATCTTCTATATGTATCTTAACTAAGAGATAAGCTGACTTTTATGTAAAAATAATAATAATCTTAACTAAGAAATAATAATTATATTTATCATCATCAAAATCATCATTATAATATATGTCATGTATTTTTCTCTCTCTACCTATCTCTCTTTTAGACAAGATTATATCTGAGTTAAAAGAACTTGTGATTTTTAATTCTATAAACCATTCAAAATTTCACTTTCCGCTCATTCCAATTTCAACTCACTTCATTTAGAGTATTTCAACTTCGGTTTATTGCAAATGAATGTTCTTTCTTATTGTTTTTGTTGTTGTTTCTTATTGCATATTTGACATTTTACTTGTGCAGCTGAAATGAAACAGCTTATGGCTCATGGACCAGGGGGGAGGCTGGGGGTAGCGGGCTGCGGAGCATCTTTCAATGATATTTGTGCAATTTTTCATGGCGAAATATTTAAGATGTTGGCTGCCAGATTGGCGCACTCTAAACGACCTCTGTTGTTTTTCGAAGGCTTTGTTCAAAAACTGCTTTGCTGGTTGCGGCTCTGATTTATTGATTTTTCCAAAAAGATAATGTGTGATTTTTCTCATAGACTGTTTGCTGCTGCTGCTGCTATTACTGCTGCTGTTGTTGTTTTCCTAATGTGAGAAACTTTTTGCTAGTATGTCAAGATCTTTTGTTACTGCTACTGTTGTTGTTGCTGTTGCTGCTAGAAATGTTGCATAAGTTTTCGGGGGCCCAGTAACGTCAAAGCAATCTGATATATGTACTACGTTTATAGGGCTATTATACAAATATGTCATAGATATGTTATACATCTGAGCAGTTTATATATATAGAAAGCAGTTGGCACTGATTGTATTACCTGTGCTCAGCCTAAGTAGGTTATGAGGTAAGAGCAGCAAACAAAAGAATGAATTTTTTATTTTCTCCTCATTTAGATTTTATGAAAAAATTCTTAAATGTGAATTTATTATTTTTTAGCTCTTTTTAAAAAGAACAGTCGAGGTGAAGAAAGTTATTTACTAATACATTAAACCTTGGATGTAGGTCGTATAATTGAAATTGATCGAAGAAAGAATTAAATTATATTAAAGCTTTTTACTCTGAGTGAAGAAAATTAAATATGTTTTTCGATATTTAGAAAATATTGAAAGTGCTTAACATAAAATTGTTACATATGTATCTCTTTTAAAAAATAAATTTAATTTTCAATTTTGCATATGTAAATATAATTTGGCATATGTTAATATAAAGATATGTGTTAATCAAATATCTGCAATAACAAATACTCTGCATAGCTGACTACATAATAATTGTTTGTAACTTAAAGGCAGCGAAAACTAGCAATCAAATAATTTGTATATAGGCCACTCCACAAGAAGCAGATTAAATTATATAATGGTATGTGGTAAGTAACTGAAGAACCTGGCTTATAAACTTACCATTATACAATTTTTTCTGAATCCTTAAGCAATATGTAGAGGACATCAGTTATAGTTCCTACTTGTCGTAGATATATTACCGAGCATATATTCCACATTCCAATGTCTCTTTTTTTACGCTCAACGAGTAGCCAGACAGATATTTATATAATAAAATATAGTATGACCTCTTTTAGAACTAGTATACAACTTAATTATTCCACTTTTATACTAGAAGAGATTAGATTATATAATTTTATGGAATGTCTGCCAGGCTGACTGTTCAGCCGAATGACAGGAAATTGGGAATGTGTTTTCATATGCATATCAGATGCGATCTTATCATAAGATTCATTCATTAAGTAAAAATAGTATATTAAAATATTATTCATCTTTTTGTCTACTTCTTTCTCATACCTAAAATAGATTTTTATATTTTGCACACAGAAAATTTGTTAAGATTCATAAATTATTTTATACGACAGACATATTTAATTTTGGTTAGTGTTGAATTCTGTAGAACTTAAAGCAACGATATGATTACTTTGACAAAAAACTACAAATAGGCTGCTCTAATATTATATATATTATATAAAAATATTACAACTACTCGAAGTATAGCAAATAAGGTAAGCCTGTTCACTTAAGATATATAAATAATTAAAGCGAGTTGACTGCTAAAAGAGTTGCAAATATTTTATATTACCTCAGTCAACACTTGACTTTACTTCTTTTCCCATGAGACTATTGATAGTTGTTTTGCATTACTATTTTATGCTTATGTTAACCAAGAGTGGACTTTATTTTTAGTTGCAGCTCTCGTTGTTACCGAACTAAAAGCCTCTAACCATCCACGACTAACTAGCTGGGCAACGTAAGTGGACGCCATAAAAAAACGAGATTTGAATAATTTATAATTAAAATACTTTTACAGCGCTATTAAACTGGAAAAAGATGGCTAGAGGTACAGAGAGATAAATAGAAGTGTGTATATATATAGAGAAAGGGGATTCCAGAGCAAGAGAGCGAGATAAACGGACACACAGGGAGAGAGAGAGAGAGAGAGAGAGAGAGAGAGGGAAGGAGAGACCCGTCGAGTGGGTTTTGCAAACTCTTTAGGCGTAGGTAAATTTTTAATTTATTTAAATTTGATTTTTATAGGCATTCACCAGCAGGAAAGAAGTTATCGGCGCCCCTTCGCTCGATGCATTCGTAACTAATTAATTCGCCTCGAATTTCGTTTTGTTTTCGATTTGAATTCAAAACTTTGTTTATAACAGGCGGCAGCTTTTCTTTGGTCTTTGTCAATTATAGTCGACAAAATGAAGTGAAAGTTGCTCAAATTTCCAATCACATCGAGTTCAAAATTAAAACAAATTTAAGTAATATCGAAAAATCATAAGCAACAAATTCGAATTATTGTTGATTGCCATTCCAAATTCGTTACACCTACAGACAGCTGCAGCCCGATGCAAGTGCAGCCTACTTGAAACACAGGCAACATCAACGAAAACAATTATCGAGGTGTGATTATTACCATCGATCAATTTGCTATCCCGTATTATTACAAAATTGTTATGAAATCGTCAGTGGCTTAAGGTTGGAAGCAACAATAAATATAGTCTACTGATCATAATGATGATCGGATAGATATCATCTATACATGTCTTATATAAGTGAAGCTAGTTGATGAAGCTGCCAAGATGCCTATGAAGGTATGTGCCAATATGACTTATCTTCTTACTAGAGACATATCTAAGAATTAGTAATATAACTAGAAAATATTGTATTTAATATTTATATATATTTGTTTATTATTTTATATATTAATTTGATTTATTTTTTATTAGCTTTATTCATTATTTCTAAAATTTGTATTATTATTGAGAACCTTTAAGTTCTTTTCTTCTTTCCTCGAACAAAATCTAGCATCTTTAAGTTTAAGTTACATAATTTTGTTGCTGCTATCGTCTTTTATTATAATGCAAATATTATGAATAGACTTATTAACCTTTGGCAAAGTACATAAATTTTTGCCATATATAAGCTAGTCAATAAAGGGAATTAGCTTCTCTTGTTTGCATCGTTTTATAATTCAATACTCGTTAACAATATAAAAAGTGTTAATTAACTTTGTGCAGTGTTTATATTGTTGTTTGTACGCCTGAACATGTTTTTCGGTACTATTTAGGGTAAAGTCGTTAAACCAATTTACTCATCTATTAAATGCCTTAGAAAGAGTATATATAGATTCAGTATCATCATCGTCATTCATAAAACTCATATACGTTAGTTTAGCCTAATGAAGGTTTCAAGAATAATTTTGGGTAGTTTAAGACCAAATCTGCACTAGTAAAATTCTCTTATCATCGATTGATTTGTTAACCAAATCTGTCTCTTTTGTTATTCGAAAAGAGTGTTAAGCAGTCGATTACATCCAACTGTAACATTCACACTTGTTTTGTATATTATTCCATTGTTATGTTCACTCCAATCAGTCACTTAGTTGCTTGCTCATCTGAATTTGAGTCAGTTCGTTATTCATTCAGGTGTATGAGGCCATCGGAAAGTGTATTGAATCTTAAACTAAATAACAATTGTGGGGGTTATGCAAACCAATGTCTAAAACTATACGAAGACAGCATTTGTCTCCAATTATAGCACAAAATATATCGCGTGTGAGTTGAAGACATTTTAGTATATTTTCAACAAAATGTATACATAAATAATTAAAAACGAATAGAAATAATGGGAATTATCAGATAATTACGTACATTTTACTAAGGTTGGTAAAAGCAAAAAGGCAAATTTCGCATGAATTGTTACATTCAGAGCCGAAGGCTGAACAAATATGGAAATGCAATGTTCAACAATGGAGAATGCTTTTCTATTATTTATTGCATTTACAAAAGTCAGCGGCTGTAATTCAATAACTCATTCAATGCATGTGAAAGTACAGTGGCGAAAGGCCGTAAAGGTAATTAGTAATGCCTTCAACAGAAATAGTAACAGAAAGGGACAAATAAATGGTAGCAGGTACAGTATGTACCAGTAAAAGTAAAAAACAGTAACAGTAACAGTAACAGTAACAGTAACACTAACAGTAACAGTAACAGTAACAGTAACAGTAACAGTAACAGTAACAGTAACAGTAACAGTAACAGTAACAGTAACAGTAACAGTAACAGTAACAGTAACAGTAACAGTAACAGTAACAGTAACAGTAACAGTAACAGTAACAGTAACAGTAACAGTAACAGTAACAGTAACAGTAACAGTAACAGTAACAGTAACAGTAACAGTAACAGTAACAGTAACAGTAACAGTAACAGTAACAGTAACAGTAACAGTAACAGTAACAGTAACAGTAACAGTAACAGTAACAACAACAGTAATATGAACAATAAGATTACCATTTACACTAACAATTAACATTAACAGTCAGTAATAATATATACCGTATCTGTAACAACAACAGCAATTTATCAGTTAACGGTAATGGCAACCATATCAGCATGAACGCCTCTGGTAAGTGGTCTTATTAGACCTACTTAACTGCAGGTACACGTTGCAGCCAAATTTGGAGAAAAAGTAAAAGCCCCAAAAAGTCATTTCAAAAGCGCTGCGACCATCGAAATGATCAGTGGGTGTTCCCCAAAATGGGTCAGGGCAACGTTTGCGCTGCTCTAAGCAGCCCAACAATGGCTTTGCTCGGCTAAAGATCGCACCTAGTTAAAGTCGGAGTCGGAGTCGTTGCAGAGACCAGAGACCAGAGACCAGAGACCGGAGAGAAGACCACGCACTCATCACACCCGCCCTGACACACTTAACGCTGAGCTGAGATCGTGACCTCGGCCTGAAAATTCGAATTGGAATCGGACCAAAATAAAACAAAAGGAAAAGGTAAACGAACATTTTACGCTCTATCGATAGTAATTATATATTAATTGGATACGGAAATAGTACAGATCCTACTACTTGAAACCGGCTCAAATTGGAGCCTCGACTTTCTTCTAATAACTCACAGTTCTGAAATAGAATTTTAATTGTTTAATGAGTTTGCCTTATCACGATGATATTAAGTTTAGTAAAAATTCCATCTTCCATCAGCCGGCTTCCTGTTCAAAGGCATTCGATCGTAGTGGGGCTGCTCAAGTGCCAAAATGACTGGCAACAATGTGTAAAAGTCAATGAAACATAAAGCCCTCAAATGAAATTTCATTACTCCCAATCTAATGCCATCTCACTCGCACTCACTAACTCTCTGCGACTGCACAATGCATTTGATTGGATAATAAAGTTCAAATAATGGCAAAGCAGGCAAATAAACAAACGGCACCAAACTGAAAATGAAATACGACAACAAATAGGGGAAAAAACTGTAAAATACTTAAAATATACTTAAAATACTCAACATACTGAATGAAAATACACATAGAGTAGTTACAATTTCGAGGAAATTACATAAGATGTGGCATGGGGCGCGAGCGATTTAATGAACTGGAAAATAAACATAATCATGCTCACATCGCTCCACGGAAACACCTGAGCAAGGTGGGCAAGAGTAAGAAGAAAGAGGGAAAAGAGGAGAGAGAGAGAGAGAGAGACACGCAGTCTATTTCCCAGGTGAGAAGGCAGCGTCGTTAGCAGCGCGGAAAATGAAATTAGGCAAAAGAGTTAACGACAATTTTTCCAACATTGCATAACAACAACGTTGACTGCAAATTGCCATTAGGGCGCCACACCTAAGCCACCCCCTCGCCAACCGCCACCAAGACGCTTTGTTTCTGGTCAGTGCCCCCCGCAATGCTACGATGCGGCCTTTCACGCTCGCTGTTCTGGCCAATTGTATAACAAATTGGCAATGTTACACTTGTTAATGCGTTTCGATCTGCTGAACAAGAAAGTTGGCGCATTGCTAAACTGGCCTTGGAATACGTTTGCGATTGCGATTGTGAATGCGATTGTGAATGCGATTGCTATTGCGACTGCGGCTGCGATTGCCAGCGTGCCAAAATGTCTAGAGGTTTTCATTTTATCGGATCTGATGTGGGCAAGGTTTTACAAACTTACAAGGATAGCCAATTCTGGTTTCTCTAAAGTCAAAATTTGCTTTACAATAATTAATGTAAAAGATATTTGAGCTAGAACTAAGAATATTAAACTGAATTGAAAGTAGTTTATATATTCTGCGACTGTTTTCTAAAATTCTTGATTCGGTCTTTAATATAAGATCATAGCATATGTAAATATGCATGTATACCTATAGTTCTGTTAAATGCAGAACTATCCATTAGTCAGGATAATAGTCATAGATAATAACTATTACTTTTTATATATTTGTATCACATCTAAAAAGTTCAATAGGAATAGTGTGGTCTCTGGCTTTATAAAAATAATATAATAACATAAAAATATAATAATATAAAATCATAATAATAATATCATTCTTCTGTCTTGAATTAATTTGAAATTTGTACGATACTCGTATATTCAAACACATCGAGTCTTATAAATCATTTAGATCTTTTGGATACGCCCACTAGATAGCGTGTGAGTCCAAAATAAAATACAAATATTTTTCCCAGTTCTAAAGTTGAGTTGAATTGTTGTATTTTTGAAGCGACAGTATACATAATTGATATTATGTTAATGTAATGTTTTAATGATAATAATATTTAATATTCTAGAAAGCAAATAAAAGTTTGAGCTGGAGACTTCATATAAATTTTATAATATATTTTTAGAGGTAATATCTATATTTTATTTATACTAAATTTAAATTTATTTTTGAAAAATTTTTATAATAAATAATTGAGCAACAATTTCGTTAACATTCTTAAATTAGGATATTTTCCATCTATCTTAAATTATTGATCTTGGAATGGCTAAATTCATATGTTTTCAACATATTCCTAAATTGCTTCATATTAAAAATTTTAAAAATATATTATGTACATGAAAAAGAGGTGTAGCAAAAAGCATTGACAATATTATTATTTTTTATTATTATTATTTTAATTATTATCATTATTATTATCAATATCATTATTATTATTACTATTACTATTATTATAATTATTATTTTTATTAATATTATTAAGTTTAAATGACTATGAATGATGGTTAATAATTGTGTTTGCATTGGCGCATTTTGACCACGTGTCTGACCCGTGTGCATTCTTGCTGGACACATTTAGCAGATCGTGTTCATAAATCATCTGTGAGTCGAGCTTGTTACGCGGCCACAGCCTCTCCCTCTCCCACTCCATCTCCCTCTTCGTCCCTCTCTCTGCCAGCTGAGTTTTTGTATGGCAATAAATCAAATGTCTTGGGGCCGTCAATTGCTATTAATTTCATTGGCGTTGCGCAAAATATTGTATAAAATGCTTATCAGTATAAATAAAATACAGAAAATACAAAAAATACAGAAATACAAAATGCATAAGTAATTTATTGCTAAAAAGCAAATGTCATAAGAGTCCGCCATGTGGCACTGTGGGAATTACTTCGATCGCCTGCCCCACTCAATTGTGTTGAAATGTGTGTCGTTTTCCCGTGTCAATTGGTCGAACACGTTGACCAGTTGACCAGTTGACCAGCTGACCAGCTGACCAGCTGACCGGCTGACCAGTTGTCCAGATGTCTTAGTCACGGTTTATGTTGGTGCATAAATCGCAAATGTGATGTATCGATAAGAGTGCACTTGGGTTGGCGTTCACAGCTTTAGCAATTTTTTCTTTTCTTATTTTTAATTTAAAATTTCAATTTTGAAAGCATTTTCGGGAAATCTCAATTCGAGATTTCGATTCATTTTGCAGAAACTTTTTAATTAATGTTATACAGCCAAAGGCCATAGAATTTTTAGTGATCTCTAGGGATTATATAATAAAATATTATTCGTGATTCTTTAGACTGAGGGATTGAACAAAATTTTTTGAGATAGTAACTGTGAGTGTAACTGGAATTGAGTGATCAGGAATAGGAATTTGCTTTTAGTTGTAATCAGCCTATATCTGTGCATAACTATATCAAATAACCCACACATTATAACAAAAGACATTATGGCAAAAGAGATTTATATTCTTTTCAAACAAACAATTTAAACTTCAAAACATTTTGTTTCAGCACCAACAACAACTTGTATTCTTAGTAACATCTCCACTGGCAGTTAAATACTAAAACTCTCTTTCTCTTTATGACCCTACTATAAAAGATATTTCCATAGCATAAAGTTCCAGCCCAAAATTGATGACAGCGAAATCGACGTAATAAACCAATCGATTGAACTCTCCTATCTAATGTTTTTATGACTTAAGACTTTTAATTAACATTATCTCAAATGATGGCAACTAAGTCGGAAAGGTTCACGAAGCGTCACGTTTTAATGTAACCCTAAAAAAAAAGGAGACGACGTAGCCGACTCAAAACAAAGATAATGCCGCCAGGCATCTAAGAAAGCGCTGATAACACTTAATTGCCGACTTTTAAATAGCTAAGGTTAAGGCTGCTTCTAATTAGGGTCATGAGAACATTTATTTGAATTTTATGTTTTGCTTTCGGCAACTGAATTAATTAAATGGAAAACAACAACAACAAAAGGTGTTAAACTAGCGACGAATAATAAAATACAAATAGATTAGCTCTGCTGTTAGGATTGGGATTTAATTTACTATTTGCATTGTATTTGTACTCTTGAAGCGGAGCAGCATTAGTTACTGACGGAATTTGTTACAAAGTAGAGATTATATGTGCATATATGTATAAGCAATAGGAGCTGAGAGGTAAGTTGAGTTGAAAAATATAGAAAATATAAACAGTTTTATATTTTCTATATTTGGTGTACAATTTTAAAGCTAACCTAAACATTACTTTAGCTGAGTTTCAGAGCTGAACTCTACTAACATATATAAGAGCTGATAAAGAAAACTTTGTTCTGAGTGTGTCTGTTATGGAAGATAAGCTATTGTTATGCTTATCAATAAGAAACTTATTGTTTGCCAGAGTGTGTCAAGCTACTGAATATCAACAATGTGCTTAACGAAAATACTGTTTCTTCTCGATTTTTTTTTTTCAAATTTTTGGTGGAATAAAAAAAGATATATTGAATGTATATTAAGGAAAAGTATGCATTGAAAATTTTCTAACTCCAGCTCATAAGACGCAAAAACTCTACTCAATGGTGTTAAGCTTGATATTATTCTTTTCATAGAGTGCATGGAAACACAAGGCTTTAGACTATTGAATACTCAGTGGATTTAAACCTTCAAGAGGACGAAGTGCTAACTTCAAGTTTCTAGGTCTTTTCGGTTCTTTAGGCTTATATACACAAGTATACAAACAGAAAGACGGATGGACAAATAGTCGGACAGATGGACAAATGAACTTGAAAAAATTAAAGAGATCGGAATCAACCAAGCTGTTGATCCTGATCAATAGTATTTATACTTTTTGGGATCCCCCATTCTAGTTTTAAAGAAAAACATTACAGTCTCTAATTTAATAGATCCAGGAAGGATTTTTATTTTGGCTAAGTATATATACTTTGTGTCTAACTTTACTTTTTACTTATCTTTATTCCTAACTAAAGAGATCCAGATAAGCTTTTTATTTTGATTAAATATATATACTATCTATCTAACCTTACATTTAACAATCTCAATTCACGCTTTAAATGTGCTCAGAAATAAATTTTTTTTTAAAAGATCGAGATAATCCTGATCAATAATATATATATATATATTTTTTTTTACAACCTTTATTCTCACTTTTAGTGAATTGTTGATTTATGAGATGGAGATGTTCCGTTTATCCTTATATACTTTGTGGCTGATTTGACCTCTTTCAGTCTAAGTTCATATTTTCCATATTCTCAGAAATAAAATCTTAATTTAAGAAACAATTGAAGCGTGCATGAATTACCCTATATATATATAGTCATTTGAGTACTTTGTGCACGCTTGTTTACTGTCGGTGAGCGTATTCAAGTGCGGATATAGAAATTTGCATATGGGCAGCGTAAGAGAAGGCGATCTCTGTGTGAAATAACAGTAAAAATGTGTGCGCAAACAAAGCCCAAGAGCGAATGGAGTACATAATAATAATATAATTTTCTATAATAGAACTCAATGTCCGGGGCGGGACAGAGGGAGTGACAGAGGGGGGCGCTGAACGACGCTCGGATGGCCACAAAACGAGCACAAAAGCCGAAGAACAGGCAACTGATTGAGGGAACAAAATTGAAACCAAGTTGTACAACAAGTTCAACAACCTTTCGCGGTGCGGAGAACGAGAAGAAGAATACTTACAACAACATTTGAGGCCAGCCAGAGAGCAGCCTGAGCTGCTGCTGCTGCTGCTGCTGCTCTGTGGCTTGAGTCGCAACTACCGATTACTTCACACAGATACTAACACACATACAGACACACACACACACACACATGAAGCACACGCAAGTTAGCAACAGCTTCGACAAAGACTGTCGATGCCGATGATGTCGATTTCGATGATCACGATGAAGACGACGGGCGAGAATTGCCAGCAAAAGGGCGCCAACGGTACATGAAGAATTCTTCAAGTAGAGTTCTCAAACTCATTCTCATTCTCATTCTCAATGTGAGTACGAGTGTGAGTACGAGTGCGAGTCTTATTCTCACAGCAACCCAAGTGTTCGTCGCGGCAACTTTACAAATCGAATCAAAGTAATTTACTCGCCGCAAAAATTGATTTCTATGCTCAACAAACTGCAGATACTTTGCACAGTCTTTGCAGACTTTGCACTTTGTAGCCTTTGTGTAGGTGAACTCGTATCTCTCTCTCTCTCAGGCTGGGGTCGAACTACTACAGTAGCCTTCACAGTTGCTCTTCGATTCGATTTTGACAGCGCGGACATTCAAAAGAGCAGCCCACAGCGGAAGTTGGCAGTTGTTTGTTCTTTAGCCGCACTCCAAACACCTCTCAAGTGCTCAGTAAAAGGCCTTTCTTTTGTTTACCCACAACAGCAGCAAAGAGCGGTAGCTACTGCATTAACTATGCAAAAAAATTACGTTTAGCAATCGCCACATGAGTGCGTGTGTTTGTGTTTGTGTTACCATGAACCACGCTCATATTTCGGATATTCACGTTACCAATGGAAGTTGGCGCGCGTGCGCTTTGTGAAAGAAATCTGAATGACAGCCAAAACAGTTCAAAGCAAATACAAATTCAAATTGAATTTGAAATCCGTAAAGCAATCAATTGTCCAGCGCGCTCCAGAGCTGTCTGCTTGCTTTTGAGGGTCTCTGTCCCAGCTGACGCTGGCTGCACCTAGACCTTGTCAATATAGTCAAAAGCGACTTCAAATGCGACTCTAATGAACACAGAAAAACAATCAGAATTGATTTTTAAAAAGTTACAATTACCAATGCACATAACACATTTCATATACCCTATGAACAAATGGGGTATGCTAAACGTACATTTGAAGGTGGGATAGACTAACACAGTTATGACCTATAAATTAAAGCTCTTTAGTCATTTTAAAGAATTATATTAATACTTGTAAAACATTTACTAATCCTTTCCCAAAATCTTTCTTTATTATATACTTAAATCATGAATATCTAAATATGTAATTATACATACGCCATATATTCTTCTCTTTTCTTTTCTATCTTTTATCTTCAATCTTCAACCTCTTTCTCTTTCTCTTGCTTTCCCTCTCATTTTCTCTCTGTTCTACTTATTTCTCCACTTTTTTCTCTTTTCTTTCCTTGAATTTTCTTCTCTTTTCTTCTCGTTTCTTCTCATACATCAATTTTCTTCCTTTTTTTCATTTGTTTTATTTTCTTCCATTTGTTCTTCTTATTTTCTTTTCTCTCCTTTCCCATTTCTTCTCTTTTAATATCTGTTGTTCTTTCCTCTCTTTCACTCTATATAACTAACTATCTATCTATCTATCTATCTATCTATCTATCTAACTATCTAACTTACTTTTTTCGCTTGTCTTACCTTTCTTTTTCTTATATTTTCTATATTGCTTTCTGTTCTTCTCTTTTCTATTTTTCTAAAATAAAACTTACTAAATTATTTTAAAAGGAAAAGTTTTAAAATAAATTTTACAAAATTTTAAATGCTTTCTTACAAATGACTTCTATTAAAGAAACCGAATATCTACAGCAAACACTTAATTTAGTTAGGGTATTTTGACGTCTATCATGCTCCCCACAAATTGTTATTTTCATTTTCTTCTTATTGCTTCAACAGGCCCGTTTCACAAGCTAAACGAATGGAAATAAAGTAGGCCAAATACATAAATACACATGTACACATGCACACACGTACAATGTACGTACATACATACATGCACACATACACGCACATACATACATACGTACGTGGGTCAATCTAAGCTCACATTGTTGCTGTTGTTGCTGCTGTCGCATTTGTCAACTGAAAGGAAAACTGAATAGAAACGCATTCAAGTGCTGATTGTGCAGCAGTTTAATTAACAATCGATTTGGGCAGGTAAGCACAGGTAACCTAGTAAGAGTCGGTCGCATTGGTCACGCCCACCGCTCGGTGCATGGCCAATGCGCCAGTAATTTGATTAATTAAATGGAAATTACTTAATTTGCGAGAAAAGCGACAGAGACACGATTGGATGATGCGACTTTCACACGAAGCAACATTAGCCCAATTCGCCATGATGATTTATGATTTTTTCTAGGTTCTGTAAATTGTTTTTACTGTTTTTTTTTCTACCTCTGCTCTGCTCTTCTCATCTCTCTTCTTCTTTCGCTTTCTCATGCTCTTAGTTTGCCATCTCGTTTTATCGTTTGCCATTGCAAATTAATTTCATTTCTGCTGCTGCCGGAAGTGGGTTAATAAGTGATAACGCGGCGAAAATGTAAACACGGCGAGCAGAACGTGAAATTCGCCGCAGAATGATAAACAGTTAAACGGTCAAAAGTGTTCGAAGAACTCAAAAAAAGTTCGTAAAAGAGAACAAAAACATACACAAACAGCTTTGGCACCATTTCCCCCGAAACTTCATCTTCAACGAAGATTCGTGGTTAAGCAACGGGTTGTTAAGACTCACAGTTTCTATGGCTCAGCAGGCAATAACAACAACAACAACATTGCTCGTCAATTCATGTGCTGTGTCTGTGTGTGTGGGCGTAGATTTAATCAGCAGCTCAGTTTTGGACATTGGACATAATTGAATTAAATTTTATTGACAAGCAAATTAAAATTAATTATAATCCACATATCGTTTTCTTTTTTCGACCGCCAATAATTAATTTTGTCAAGTTAATTGCAAAATTTAGTAGGTGAGACATCCGACACGATGATCACATATCGGAGATAAGCATCGTCATTTTTTTATGGGCATTCGACATATTTGAACTAAATTTTATATATGGAAATAAATTTACTGCCATATTTGGAGCTCTTTGTTTTTAGTATCGATAAAAACCAGATAAAGAAATAGAGCTTGAAAATGTTTTAGACAAAAACTTTATCTATTTTTAAATACTTTAGCTAATTGATATATTGTTTTTATGATTTTATTTAAAGTTTTTTCTCCATTATTTTTTATTCTTTTGCTTTTTATTATAAAGTTCTTTTTTTTGGTTTTTTTTAAATATATAAATTTGTTTGCATTTTTTTTGTTATTTTTAATATTTATTTTCAATATTATTTTATTATTTTATATGTATTATATATTTATTTAAACGTTGTTGTTAATTTTTTAATAATTTTACTTACAATATTTTTTATAATTTTAATTTATATATTTTTTGTATTTAAAAATTTTTTTTATTAAATAATTAATTTTTTTTTTAATTATTTTTTAAATTTGTTTTATTTAATTTATTTTTATTTTATTTTTATATGTTTATATTATTATTAAAATCTTAATGAAGAGTTGCAAAGTTCTCACTAAATCTATATACTTGATGGCATCAGCGTTGCCTCTCATAATATATAAATCATTACAGGGTATCTCTCATACACATTAATACTGTATCTACACAGAATTTCAGTTCCGAGTACGGGCAATGTTAGAAAGTATTTTATTTTCAACTATATATACGATTGCTTATCTAAATAATTTACCCACTTTCGTAACTTTATTTTAGCTCCATCACAGAATAAATTTGATATACATACCTGAAAGTAAAGAAATAGAAAATATAATAAGTTAGTTAGGATTCCAAAAACAAAACTAGAGTAGATCAAATTGAGATCAGCTTTTTTCGTATTGAAAAGCCATTAACTTGCAGGCGACCTTTTTTTTTTTTCTTCATAATCTTTTCGAGCCAATAATTGGCCAATGCGCCTGAAGGCATAGTAGTATTTCATGCACTCTCTGACAAAGGCTAATTATGGCCAGAGCTTGCCTGCTATTGACCCCAATTGACCCTGTGAAAATTCTACAATTTGTGCTGGCTCTATTAAGTCAGGTGGTAATGCAGCCCCAGATCTGCGGCTGCGATCAAGTACTACAGCCAATATATGTATCTCAGATATCTTTAATTAAAAGTACAAACGTACAAATTATGCAAGACGTGCTCAAATACGGCAAACACCTAAATATTTTATGAGCTAAATTCCTCGTCCACATCAGCTAAAGCACACACACACTCACACACACACACACACACATTTGCATGGGTTCGGTTCAGTTCGGGTGTGTCTAGCGTGCCACATAGTCTGTCTGAACCACATTCAGCTCTGTGCATGATCAGCGCGCAGAGAGCTCGCTCAAGCCACTCAGAGCATAGAGCCACCACACACAGTCATAGCTCATAGCGCATAGCTCATAGACGAAAGCACCGCCAGCACCACCGCCACCGCTGCCGCCACCACCATCGACACAGCCAACGCTATAGCCATCGGCAGTGGCATAGTTATTTGTTTATGGCTGTTTTTGTCGCTGGCAACGACAACGGCAGCAGCCTTCGCCATATTTGACATCGACCCACGTACAAGAGCCAAACAAATCGGAGACAAACTTAAACATTGCTGGAGGTGGATTACAAAAAATATATACATATATATATATATATATATATAATGTAAAACGCCAGTACGCTGATGGGGGAGTTGCAGACGCACCACCCACCCGCCACAAAATAACTACCATCAAAATTGTATTTGCTTCCACTGCAATCTTGTGGATCTTCGCTAGAATTTATCGAACAGCAAATGGGTAAATCTAAATCGAAATAAATTGATCAAAGTTAGAAATCTGTTATAAAGAGTAAAGCGAGTGTCACACTAACTACTTAATACCCTTTCTTTTAAGCCATATGGTGTAGGTAAATCTATCGAATTGATCTGAAACGAGTGAAACGATAGACATACCAAATATTTAATACCCTAATCTTCATTATATAAGTATATTTTTTTAATTTATTAGAGTTAGAAATCTGTTAAAAAGAGTGAAGAAACAGTCGTGTTTAATACCCTTACCTGATGCTATATAGATAAATTTATCTAAGTTAAAAATCAATTAAAAAAGGTCTCGACTGTCATACCAACTATTTAATTTTACTGACTTTTAGGCTTTTATAAAGCATTATGATATTCAAGTTGATTGTTGAACAAAATTTGTATATTTCTTAAGCTTAAAATTGCAAGTTTGATTCGCTTATCTATCAGAAAAATCTAGCGAAAATTCTTTACTTTTGGAGACACATGAAGGACATGTTAAAACTAAGTAAGATTAGATAATTAACAAAGAAAATATATGTATAAGGAAAAAAATATTTGCTAAGAAATTTTATTAAGTACAAAATCTACTCGACAATTTTAACCCATGGAAATTTTTTGATATTTGAACAATTATATAATTTTTTGAGGCACAAACTATACATACATTTAAAATAAATACTTAATCCTTTAAAATTATGAATGGTTCACTTAAATTTATTATTAATTATTATTTTTATTTTATATATATATCAGTCTGTTTGTTCTTCAATCTAGGAGCCAGGATTACAACTAAGGACTTAACATTTAAGACGTGTAGCAGATTCTACTCTAACATAGATATAATTCCCCTCAAGTGCTCGATATTTCTTAGAGGATTCATTCAATGACGTCCTACTCATAGTTTTAAATTTAAATTTTAGATTCTAATATTTGAATAAAATAATCATAATAAAATTATTTTCTACTTTCTATTTATAGATATATGTTAGACAAAGATTCTAATATTAAAATATTTATGAAAAAAACAAAATTTTAAATATTAATATTAGAATTGACTTCGTATCATAGCACATCTTATAAGACAAATTTTAAGAATATAATCGAATATTTTATTATTAATATTATAATCAAAGTATATTAAAATATATTCCTATATATTTTCGGAATAGATTCAAAAATTAAAATATTTATGAAAAAAAAAAATCAATAATAATTTATTGTTAATTCATTGATATTTAATATGAATAAAAATGTTTTTAAAATAGAATAATAAACAGAGTGTATATTCTTTCTCAATGTCGACCTCTCTGAGTAGTTTCGCTTTCGTTGGACTCTGGATTCGTCTACAGTCTGCCTGCTCAGCCGCAACGCTCCCAATCCCGCTCTCCACCCTCTCCCCTGTGCCCAACCCGTCCATCATTTTGTTTGTCTGTGCAAATTTACAGTAATTGCAGCTTGCGCTGTTTTTAGGCAGCAGGCAACAAATTTATTTTATTTAAATAAAATGCGCCTAAGGGCAACGACTGCAGCGCGGGGGCTGCGGGAGGGATTCGGATTGCAGTTCAGGCATTGGGACGTTGGGACGTTGACGTTTCTGCTGCTATTTTTGGGCGCGACTTGGAAATCTGTTTTTGATTCGTCTGGTTCAGGAGACGACGACGGCGGGGGTGGAGGAACCTTGGGGGCCGCCTGGCACTCTCGGTCTCTCGGTTTCTCGGTGCGGAGTGTCGATGTCTGCAAAGCGAAATTATCGTGTCCACCCACATAATTTAGCATGTGTTGTTGCCTGTGCTGCGGCGACTGCCTAAATTATTGGTTGTAAACAAACGCGTTGCCCCCTGCCACACCCCTCACCCCCTCTCTCTCTGCTATTTTGTTCGTTTTGACTATTCCGAGACGGTAATTGGCAAATTTAATAGCAAAATTCATATATGCGAATTAATAACTGTCGTTGAGTTTTGTTTTCCAAAAGCCGAAATAGTTTCAGACAGAGGGAAGCACTCAAATCACAATAAAAAAGACATTACAAACTGAGTTCATTAAAATACATTTTAACAGGCAATTTGTCAGAAACTTTAAGCAAATATGATATACTAGGCATGGACATATTATATAGTACGATCAAGATCTTGTTATATATAAAACTAATTTAGCTGTCTTCTGTCTTAAGATGACTATGATTCTTTAGGTTAGGGTATTTGCCAGTCAGAACACTCCTTACCTTTTTCTTTTTTTTTGTCGCTGCTGACAGAAACTGGAATGTCGTCTTGAAATATTTCTTACTCGACGCTGGGCACGTCCCAATCAGATTAGCAAATCTTAAGCTTCATTCATTCGATATGCCAAATGTCTTCCAAGAACTCGCAAAAAAACACAAACACAAACAAACCGAAGCTAAACAAAAAACCCAATCGCAAAACATTTTACGCATTTCAAGCAACAAAAAATCATAATCGCATTCAAATGCTAGACAGCCGAAAAATAAATAAAATACAAAATAAACCGCGCTGCTGCTCTCAGATGATTTATCTGTGTTGTCTGTGAATACCAAACAACAACAAACGAGACTTCTTCCTGGAAGTGTTCGATGCTTGGCCTGTCACCTGCCTCGGCTCTCGCGACCCTCTACTCTCGAGTCTCGATTCTTGTTCTCTCGATTCTGGATTCTCTGAGCAGCGCCCTCGCAGCTCGTTCACCTTGACCGCAGCTTGGAAATTTACATAGAGTGTGGCAGAGTACTCAAATGAGTGAGTGCTGGGCTTTTCCAATTCGATGTTCTTGCACATTCAGGCGGCGCGGCTATCATTAGCAATTATCGCTTTTCAATTAAACGCTTCTTGAGCTTTTAATGGCAAACGCGGCTGATTATCATCAATTAATCATTGCGGCATCTAGCTGCCCTTCTCAACACGCCATAACTTTAAGCCATGCCCTGCCTCGCAATCTGCGGCCAACTATCTACGTGGCTATCTATCTATCAGTCTTCCTCTTGCTGCTGTGGCAGCAACAGCAGTTAAAGCCAGTTCAGGTGCAGGTTTAAATGCTGCCATAACTCAGCGGAACTTAGTAGGGGACTCCGCCAAGTGGCAGCTAAATGGGGAAAAAAGGTTGCAGAATAAGAATAGATACTCTTTTATGCAGTGGAATGTCACAGAACCCGGAAAAGCCGCTACAAAGAGTAGAAGAATGACGCTGAAAGAAGCTAAAAGTGTTTTTTACGCGCCATGATCTATGAAGTGGCAAAGTGCTTGCAACAGGTGCAAGAAGAGGCCAAGAGAATGAAGAAATCTTAAGTAATTGCAGATGAATGCAGTTACTGTAAATATAATAACGAAAAGTTTTCAAATTGCACAGGTAATTGTCTATAGCACCTCTGCAGAAGCCAGCTGCGGTCGAAGATTGTGTGTCGAAGATCAATGATTGAAGATTGAAGATCGATCGAAGATCTTATTCTATATTCAATTTCATATTCGAATTTTATATTTTTACTACTCGATTATAATATCTATAGAAGATCGAAGGATGAGGATTGAAGATCGAATATGAAAGATCTAATTCTTTATTCAATATATATTCATATGATGTATTTATATTCGTTTAAGTTTTTTATTTTATCTAATCCCCTATACATTTCCAAATCATTCTTCTCATAATTTCATAAAAGTCCTTTCATTTTGTGTATGTCCTTAATCATTTGTGTAGAAGTTAGCAGAGATAAAAGATCTTAGACTTATTATATTTATGTTATATTATATTTATTGTACTATTCTCTCAAGTTTTCTTTCAACACTTTTCTTGTCTATGAGTCTGCCTGCACCTCTGCAGAAGTTAGCTGATTTTAAAGATCATTAACTTGTTCTATATTCCGATTAAATATTTCTACTAGTCCTTCTTTCTTATCTTCTGTAACTACTCTGAAGAAATATATATTTTTAAATCTCAAATATTATATTATAATTTCATATAAATGCTGTCATCATACCTATCAGTCTATCCTCTACAGAAATAAGCAACGATGAATAATAGAAGATCTTTATAAGTCTATTATATATTGCAATTTGTATTTCAATTCGAAACTTATACTATTTGATTACGATTCCAGATTAATCACGATAAATATTTATTTTATTTAATTTTTTCTTCTTTATTAGTCTGTTTGCAGACTGTCTACAAAAGTTAGTGTTTAAAGATCCTAGCTTCTATTTTTCATTTTATATTCCAATTTAATATTTTTTTTTATTTTACTATTTAGATAAGTATTCTTATATTTTTGATCACTTAAAAGAAACATTTTGTTTAACTATCAAATATTTTTTATAAAATTTTATAAAAATCCTATTATGTTATTTATTATTCTGTCTATTCTTCTGCAGAAGTTAGCAGAGATCGAAAGGTTAAAGAACTTAGAGTTGTTTTATGTTCCATTTAATATTCCAATCTGATATTTTTCTATTCGGTGAAGGTTACTTATCATATTGAATTACTTAAATCTTTTCCTATAAATTCATATAAATATTTGCATTTTATTTATTATTTTGTCTGCACCTCTGTAGACGCGAGCAGAGATCGATGATCGCAGAACTTAGACTTATTCTATATCTTTATATTCCAATTATATTCCAATTCGATATTCCACTTCTAGCATATGTTTACTATTCAATTAAGTTTTATAATATATTTTAATCACTCTTAACCCTTTTTTTTTTAATTTTCCTCAAATTTTTTCTAATAATTTCATAGAAATCCTGTCATCTTGTCTATTAGTCTGTCTTGGTCAGTGTCAATGCTCATATCAAATGCCAGGCCTGAGGCCTAACTTCTGTTTGCGAGATGCAGCATGCGATTATGAAAGCCATTCGAAATGATTTAGAGAACATGCCCTGAACCTAAATCTCAGCTAAGGTTTTTTCTTCGTTTTTTCTTTTATGAAGAGATCTAAGCGCTAGTGGAAAGGCGAAACCAAGATGAGGCTGTTGGCGTTAAGAAGTTGATTTAACTGGGCTTGTTCGTAGCTCAGTGTTGTGTCGGCTGCTGTTTTGATTGATGATTTGTTGTTTGTGCGATGCGATAAGGCCGAATGCCTAAGGCAGGCAGGCAAGCGGCCAACACAGTTGCACAAAGTTGGCAACCCTGGCCATTGTGTGGGGCAACCCTGCTCAGGTTGAGTGACAGAGAGGTTCGTGCTGATAATTGCGGCATGCAAAGCGCAAAAAACCGAAGAAGAAGACGAAACAGAGGAAAACAAAGTTGAGCCAAAGCCAGAGCCAAATTCAAAGATGAAGTTGCTGGCAGTCCAAGCCGAAGCTGAAGCTGCTGCTAATTGCAGCATGGAAACGTATCCATCAGATACAAAGCAACATAACTCGGCGCGATAAGCAAACAAAAGCGCAAGACAAAAGTTGTATCTTATCTGAAGACAACAGCGCTTAGAATTGAACGCCCCAAGTAGTTGCCAGATAGCGAGTGCTGCCTGTTGCCTCTTGGCTGTTACCTGTTACCTGTTGGCTCTTGCCTCTTGGCTCTTAGCTCTTAGCTGTTGGCTGTTGGCTGTCTGTTTTGTATTTCGTTTATCTGCGTATCTGTTTTTAAGTTAGTTCCACTTGCACAAATGCACACAGCATGGACTTGGGCATAGTTTATCTCCCAAAGTTGTTTGTTTTGGCCTTGCTTTATCTATATACATATATATGTGTATGTATATTTAGATAAAAGGCAAAGAATTCATAAGGCACAGCGCTCAGAGAGTGTCTGGGTGGGCTACCTGTTAAAGTTCAACGCACCTGGATAGCTAATTAACCTAGAAACATGCAAATATCCACACACAGCACGCCCACTTCAAGGAACAAAAACAACTTCTAAGCTAAGCAATCAATCAACGTTGCTGCAACAACAAAGTTCACTTGGTCACGTTCCCCTCATGGCTAGGAGCACAGCTAAGGACAATATATAAACATGTATACATAAATACATGCATATATATATATATTTATATATACTAGGTAGCTGCCAACAGAGGCAGCTCAAAGGGCAGCTAGAACTTCAGTTGAAGCTGGCGTGCTGCCAAGAGCACAATAACACCCCGGGGATCAATTGAGATCTCTTTGGAGGAATAGTCCAGGCACTTCGACTGCCCGCACAGCAAACGCAAACACAAACACAAATAGAAACAGAAATAAATAGAGAACGACAGCAGAAAGAGTTGAAGCAAACTAACTCGAACTTGCTACAACTGCGACAGCTATGAGACTTCATTTCATATTTTGGCTATAATCATTATCATATAGCTATAGACTTGCTATATATATAAATATATCTTTTACTGTAGCAAATATTCATATCTGCTGAATAGATGAGTATAAGAATAAGCATTTAATAATTGCAAATTCATTTGTTTTTCAGGTGATTTCGTTTACTCCAAGTTAAAGTTTATATTTATATAGAATCATGATTTATATATTTAAAAACGAACATAAATTCAAAATCTCATTTAATAATTTAACTTGGGTTTAAAAATCAATTTAAATTAATAATACAAATAAAATTCATTTGCATGTCTTGGATTCTTCTATGTTGAGTTTATGAATTCCATATTTTATAAACATGATCACAAAAGAAAGCTTTCAATGCTTCAACTTATCTTTTTATAATTAGGCGACATCTCTAGCTTAATATATTCAACAAAATTTATTCATTCATTCAATATAAATATGAATGTCAAGTATATATGAATTATAAATATTAAATACCAATTTAATTATATAATAATTTTAGTGAATATTAAACATAAAATTAATTATATAATAAAATGCAATTTATATAATTCATATATACTTGACTTATATATTATATAATTAATAAGTTATAAATCAAATTTAAAGTCAAGATAAATAAAATTTTGTATTTATTTTCTGATTAAGTAATTGTCTTCAGTAAGCTCAATATCGATATACGAACTATTTTGTTTAATTACCTCAAAGTTATTTTACATTGAAATTTAATTTACTATTTACGCATCTAATAGAAAAATCTAATTAAAAAAAAAAAAAGGATAAGTATGTACGAATTGATAAAATTTTCTCTGAGAATTGAAAATTTATTAATTATTTTTTTAGACGAAAAGTCAAGCTCAATATATTGTATTTTAAAAGACAACACATATAGTCCAATATGTTTTAAAAACAAAAGAAAGTGAAATATTGTAATAGTATATTTTTTCCAATTTTCATATTGTGTAATATTTTAAAAAATAAATTTAATAAAACTAACAAGTATTATAAAATATATTTACATTTTTTTTTCATATTTTGTAAAATACATTAAATTGTATTTTGTATATACATTAAATTGTAAAAAAATTAAAAATATTGTAAACTAAATTTTTGTTTATAATTTCATATTCTTACACCTTGAATAAAGAATAACATATATTAAAAAAGTATTTTTTATTGAATATTTTCATACTTCATTATTATATATTAAACTTTTTAAAATTTAAAATTATTGTAGACTACTTTATTTCATACTTTCATATAGTATTTCATTCAAATGATGTAAGCTAATCTGTAACAATTTGCTTTTGAATATTTCACTCAATTTTCAGAATCCATTGATTACCTTTGCAATTGCTATTAGTTATCGAATTGTGGTTTGGCTATTGACCTGCTGCTGCCGAGTCGAGTCACGAAGCCAACGCGGATGTCAATGCAGATGACCTTTAGCCAGCTGTGAGCTCGGCGTTCTGCAATCTGTGCTGCTTGTCGGCATCATAATGAAGCTTTCATGTCGCAATATGAAATGCAATTGCCATGGCTCAAAGGGACAATGGCTAAGAAGCATGAACAAGCAGTTAGCCAAAGCCTTTGGATACCCTTAGCGAAGGCAGCTCTTGAGCACTTGGTTTTGCTAAGCCGGCTGTAGGTGGTCCGCTTGCATAGGTAACCCGAGAGTTTGGCTGGGGCCCCACTTTGAAGTCTTCACATTTGGATGCAGGTGCACTGCAACAATTATGCTCACACATTATGCACAGCGACAGCCGAAGACAACGCGCAGCAAAAGCCAAAGACACACACAGAAGACAGCTGAAACTCGGCAGAGGGAAAAACCAAATGTGAGGTGATTCTAAATTTAGAAGAAACGCCTAGGGGGACCGGCGATATGCTCCCAGACCTCAGTCCCCACATCTGGGGTCGCAGCTCTAGGTGATTAACCGCACAAGTCCTCAGTACCATCGCCAGCCCCTGCCCCTGCCCCCGCTCCAGTTTTCTCTCCTCGCCTCGGCTGACGTTGACTCTACTTTGGGACGAGGCGACTTCTAATTGCAGCCCGATGCAAGCCAAATGCCAGCGACATCTATTTATACCCTGCATACAAAGAAAGTGCCTAGCAAAGGGCATATGCGCTATGTGTTAATGCTTGTAATAGGAAAAAAAATTCAATCACATTTCTTATATGAAGAATAGTATAGAATAGAATAATTAATTTAATTTTAAGAGAATTGTTTAATATTATTATTGTTTGTAATATTAAATATAAGAATACTAAATAAATATTTTAATTTAAATTTTTTTAAACATAAATAAGTCTTTTCAATATACTTTCAAGATAAATATAATATTAGTAATCCAGACTCTATAAGGTTTTATATATAAGTCATACCTAAGATAACTTTTTTAGTTTTCATAGGAGGTCAGATAATAAAATTTTGATATAATTAAAATATGCAATTACAGCTTTTAATGAATTTTTGATAAAAAGAAGCATTACATTACATGCGGGGTATTTACTAGTCGGCCAGTTTCCCTTGTTAAATATATTTTACTTAAATTTATAAAAATAATTTCAATAATTTTCAATATTTTCTCGAAAAAAAATTTTAATTTAAATTGTATAAATGCATGTTTATATTTAGTATTTAAAATGTATTATTAGTATTTTATAATTTTTATTAAATACTTAACTTATTTGCCGAGGTTTATTTTTATTATTTAACAATGCATTTCTAAACATACTTTTTATTTGTATTTAAATATATTATTAATATAATAATATTAATATTAGTATTTTGGTATTTTTAGTAACTACTAAAACAGAATTTAAAGAATATTTTTAATTAGTATTTTTTTAAATATTGCATTTCTAAGTAAAAAATATTTTTTATTCATATGCAAAAAAATACAAAAAATAAATAATAAAATATAATTGAAAATTAAGTTATTTTTTCTTAATACTACTTACTGTACATAAATCAATTTTTGTTGTTTATTTTACTTTAAAATAGAATCCAAAATTACGAAATGTTTTTCATTGTAAAATGGTCTACTTAATTTGAATTTCCTAACACATAAGACAAATATGAGAAATATAATTTAACGATCAAATAAAATTTTTAATAAATGCATTCTCATTCTGAATTTTAATTTACATATTTTTTATTTCATTTTTATTTTACCTCTGCATCATGTCAAGTTTTTTTTTTTTTTTCATTTAATATTCTTTAATTTGTGTGTTTGAGCTAAAATTATTTTTAGCATTTGACCCGAATTATTTTCCGTTGCTTTTCTCGTTTTTCAACGATTCTGTGAGGCTTTTCAATTTGGTTGGGAACTGGGAAAAAGTTATTCTTAACAGATTTCATTGACCGAAAATTTGTTGTCACTTTTTCGTTGGCTTTGAGGCAGCGCAATTAATTCTGTGTGTCGAAAACGTTGAAGAGCTGTATAAATTTATGCCGTTTCGCTTGTCTCTCGTGGCAAATGGCATAATTTTAATTGATGTGAACTACAGTTTATAAAATAATAATAAAAAAAAATGTGTATAAAAACAGCAAACGCCTCGAGGCGAAACGAAATGCTTTTTGTGGGCTAAGTGTAGAAATCAATTTTGCCGCCGACAAAAAAGCTGTTAGCCAAACGCTTTAAACGTGTCCATGAGTAGAACACTTGACGTGAGAGCGTAGTACATCGACTCCGTCTCCATCTCCGATTCCGACTTCGACTCCAACTCGAACAGAATCGGTCGAATGACCCCCAGAAATTAGCACAGCAGCACCAGAGTCTCTGGCCTGTTATTGAGGAAGTCGTAGACCCCGAGGCCCTGAAACGCAGCTCTTTTCAAAATTACCGAATATCATCTGTTTACAGACGGTGCTCAGCTACGCAGCTGCTCCCCCCTCCTTAGTAACCCAAGCAGATATTTATTTACATGCGTGTGGGGTAAGCTGATCTACGGCCCGTTTCAATAGAAACTCATTTGAGTCAACAAACGGAACTTGTTTAGCACCAACTGTATAAATATGCGTTGAGAAATATTAAACCGGTAGACGTTAGAATTGTTTGTTTTTCTATAAACAGATCACAATTGATCGAGAACGGTTTAGGTTAGTTATGTTGGTTTCTAATAACTATGGTAATCTGATATATCTCTAACAATAACAGATTGTCATAATACTATATATGTATTTGAAATGATTTTACAGAATTTAATTATTATGCCATAATAATCAAAGCGGAAGTTCGTGTTTGTTCATTTGCTTATAGATTACAAATTTGTAAATGATAATGCTCCATTTTCATTAAATATTTTATGTATTTTACGTTCTCTTTAGAACAGCTTTATTATTATTCTTATATAATATATTTTAATGTAGAATACTTTATGTATTTAAATTTATTATTTTATATCATTATTTTATATAGAGAATTTATTATCTTCATTTACATAATTTTAACAATTTTGTATGCAACAACTTTATTTGAAAAAAACCTCAAAAGTAGATTTTATTTATTTCGATTTGAAAAAATTCATGTGACAATATTAAAGTTGAAAATTTCCTATACGATAAGATGGATGAACAGTCATCACTTTTATACGATAATAATATATACTATATATTCATGTCAAAAATATCAATATAATGTGTACCCATTGAAATGGGAATTAAATGTACAATGTTATTCTGCAAATATATGTAAAAACAATTCTATAAAGTCTACAAATCTATATAAGTATCAGGTGTGGCAGATCCCATAAAGTTTAAATTATATTAAAATATATAAATAAATATAACGATCCAAGTCGATCGAGTCATGTTCGCTCTTCCGTCTCTTTGAGCGCAGCGTTCTCGCCCAATATTTAGAGACTTTACTTAATTCTTCATCTCTTTTAACAATACTAATCAATAATTTTTTAGGCTTAGCTGGAATATCGCAATTGCTGCAAGTTTACTATGTGAGTTTTTGTGATGAACTCTTTGTCTGGCAAATTTAAGAAATATTTTTTTCAAGTAGAGGACTTCTCAAACAACTAGTCAAATATAGATGCCATTATCATTGTAAGTGTATATACCAAAATTGACATATACTTAAAAATTAAAAAAAAAAAAGTAATATTTTTATATTGTTGTTAATATTGTTCAACAATCATGCTCTAAATTTTATAAAGAAAATTCAACTAGAGCAAAAGTTAGTCAACAATTAATTTCTTATAGTAAATTCAAATGCGATTCCATGCAGCACTAACTTCATCGCTGCATAAACTGCGCAGTAAACGAAGCACGTCTTACTATGTGTGTACATACATACATATGTGTATAAGTTGTTGTTGTTTGCTTTACAATTACATATTAGAATGATTAGATTATCAGCTCTGCACAATATACAGGGTATCTCCAAGTCGTACTCTTATTTTTTTAAATAGTCACTGTAATTACTTTTATTCGCTTACATATATAAATTAGACCTTCAGGCTGACAAATTTTGTAATTCCTGACACACCCTGTCTTTTATTGGAGCAGGTGACAAGCGATAAAATTTTAACTTTTGATATCAATTTTATATTGGCCTTCGCTTTGTTAGTTTGCCCTTTTTATGGATGTGTGACTAATTCAGAAGTTGAATCTTTTTTTTTCCATTTATCTGTATTTAAATCAAATAGTTTTAAAATCCAAACATATTAGAAGGAATTTTTCAGGAGCAAGAGAATAGTTGCTTCATTTATATACATTTACAGAAATATAGATTTGTTTTATTCTCCTAATCATAAGTATATGAGGAAATTACAAAATAATTACTACTAATTACTAGTGGTAATTATTTTGTAATTAATACTATTATTACCATTGTAAATATATAAACAAATAAATATGTACATAGAATATACAGAAGCTTAGTCATAAGCTACTTTTATCTCAGTGTGACTAATTCATAGAATATCGAGAAAGAGATTGAGGAAATTGCATTGAAGATCTATTTTTAGTCTGCCAACAACAAACAATGACAATAGATCCAAATGCATCTGAAGCTTCACTTAAATAAGGGTTCAAATATAAAGTATAATATATAAATATATTAACAGTATTTTGAAATATTTTCATGACAAAATGAAGAAACTGAGCCCATATTTTCGAACTTTGTTTTGCAGGATCCTTAGCCTGATTCTATTTACATATATCAGCATATTTTATTTTCAGCAATATTTACATATATATATTGAACACTATATTATATAAAAATATAATTATAATACATGTACTTGTATAAACAAATAAGTAATATATAATTTATATTATTTGTCTGTCCATATTTAAATAATGTTGGAAATAAAATATACTAATATAAAAACCTTTAAGTCAATGATCTCAACAGTTTTAAATCTTTTCGAAAATATTTATTCAGTTCCCAGATCTGCATAATATCTAATATGTATATTTCATATATGTACATATATACTCTTTGGTAAATTTGTAAATAGAGTTTACTTTGTCAAACTTCTTTGTGTGCATTTCTTCATTTACGAATAGAGTTTACTTTATACAATATTACTTGCTTCGGCTTGCAATACTCAGTAGAGAAATTCTGAAATTGAGATCGCTTCAGCTTGAACTTTTTATGGCATCAATGCTTAGAAGACAACCCACGAAAAGGTGAGCGGCAGTACAAAAGAAAAGAAATGAAGAAAAAAACTCTCCCTTTCTCATCTCGTTTCGTTTCTTAGAATAAACGGCCATTCGGAATGTGCCACTGAAAACTAATTAAAATAACAAAAACCAATCAAAGCATAGAAAACATAAAGTCGACAATGCCAAACAGAGATTTTTGGGCGAGGGTTCGCCTCGGGCCGGGCCCTGGAAAAAAGTGAAAATCGTTTCACGTTAACGACAAAACCCCAAAACGAAGCTAAATCCGTATTTTATACTGAGATTCGTTTATTATTATTATCTTTTTTATTTAAGGCTGGAATTTGTATTTAATAAAGTTAAGAGACTCGTAGCTAATAGCATAAAAAGATTTTATGACGACAAATAAATAATGCCCAAGAAAATCCGAAACTCTTTTGTGAAAGTCGACGAATTGAAAAAACTTTTCAAATGAAAATAGATTGATCGATTGCACTGAAGTTATATATCAATTGCAGTAGATTTTGATAGCAGTTCAATACCTATATAGATCTATAGATCTATATGTAAATATGAATATATGGAATATTCTTAAAAATAAAATTTTTAACATATAAACGAAAAATGTTAACATTTTATGATCATTTCATATAGATGTGATAACAGAACTTCAAAATTAATTTATATAGATTTATACAGATTTATATATTCATAAGGAATATTCTTAAAAATCAATACTTTAAATATAAAATTTAAATATTTGATCGATCGATCGATCTGATAGCAGATCAACTCCAAAGTCTAATTTTATATAGATCTATAGATTCATTCATACACTTTTAAAAATCATCAACAAATATTTACCTACACACATAAATATCTGGGAAGATTAGAAGAATTGGAGTACATGAATAAACACATTGGATCGCAGCAGCATCCCATTTAAGCTACATAGGAAAACCATTATGGACCATGCTACAAGTCTATAAAAAACAACCCACAAGATATACAAACTGCATCTAACAATAAATTTACACAATAGGAGAGAGCGAGAGGGCAAGTGGGAGTCCCAAATTTATACATACATATATTAATCTGCGAAACTAGTTGAACTCTTCTTCCCCCCGCTCGCATACGCATATACATGTTTTTACACACTCTCACACGCACACATACAACTAATGCGATCACTCACCCTATTGCATTCCAAGGCGGCGGCGCTGTGCTCCTCTCGCTGACGAAAACAATGGCTGCATTTGCTCTTGTTGAATATATTTGGTGAGAATTTACGACAGTCGGCGATGCGTCCGCCGCTCACACTTGGCGGGGGCGACGCAGCCGAAGTCGACGCCGCATTCGCTGCTGCTGCGGCTGTATTTGTTGTTGTTGCTGTTATCGTTGTTGTTGACATTTTGGGATATTCGCTCAGCTGCTTCACGGTTTTCAACTTAGAATCTGTCGACAAGCTTTGAGCTCTGCTCTGCTCAGCAGCCAAATTGAAGCTCAGGGCTGAGCGCCATTGCGTTCACACACACACTGTTTGGACTCTCTAGCTTACACGCACGCACACACACACATGTACGCGCAGGCCAATGCAAAATGCTGAGCCGAATTTTTAACAATTTTGCACAATTTACTTTTTTTACTCTTTTACTTTTATTTATTTTTCGACACTTGATAACGGTAGCCGCAGGGTGAGTAACGTAGCAGGGGGCGGGACAGAGACAGAAACAGCCTTACATATTTATGCAAATGCGACGCAGTTGTTGTTGTTGTGCTGTTGTTGTTGTTCTTGTTTGCGGCGCAGCAGCCGGCTCGGCTTGAACGTTGCTGCTGCTGTTGTTGCTGTAGTTGTTGTTTTTCTTTCCTAATTGCTCTAAAAATAGCAGAACATTCAGCTGAATCAGCTAACCGTTCCCGTTACAATTCACGATATTTCCTTCGCCAACTGTTTGTTATGCACGTTAGCTTTGCCCTTTAGATTTTGATATCAAACTTTATATTTTTTTTGGCATAGCAAGCAAATAAATACGAATGCGAATAACAACACACACGTACACACACACACGCACACACTCTCACTCACACACACGCGCGCACACACTAAAAAATTATTCAATTTTGCTTTGCACTTGGCTTCTTCTTCATCGGACACCAACAAAATACACACGGGCTGGAAGTGTTGCTGGACGCTAACGCGCGCTTTGTAAATACTGCTCTCGGCACAACGAATCGGTTCGAATGCATACACGACACTGACAAGCCAGCCCCAACAAGTCGAACCGCAACCAGACGAGCGCCAAAAACAAACTCGATGGAGAGTCCAACAGACTGAGAGAGAGAGAGCACGCAAGCAACAAAACCGGGAGAGCGCTCAATGCTGTGTAAAAACCATAGTAGCAAGTGTGTGGGTAGGTAACGCAACGTTGGAGGGCAACGCATAGGCTCTCTCTTTACACACAAATATGACATTGTTTGAAATTAATTTGTAAAACATATAATATGACACAAATATATTGAAAACCCTACAATATGCCCTTACCTTCATTGGGCATATTGTATCGTCTAGTATAAGCTGTATGTACTTATACAACCTGTGCATAGGTGCATACCTCTTGCTTCTGCGTGAGCAAACGCAATGCTCTGACATCACAACGGCGCTCTCTTATACGAGCTCGCTCAGCAACGAACTGGCAGCCGATCGATTCAATCAGCTGTTTCGAGTGCTTCAAACTTGGTTTGACAGCGAAGCTGCTGCTGTTTAGCTATAAAACAGCTAAATTCCGCTGTAATCGAACCGTTCGAATGGGGAAATGAAATGTATAAGAGTTTGCATTAATAATTTATTTACTTTGTTAAAGAACAACTTTAATTGCCTTTAATCAATGCCCGTATATACGAAAATCTGTTCTTAACTTGAGCTAATGAGTCTTTTGACCTTTGCCTATCATTTGTATCAAATCGAAAATGTTGTGGAAAATCAGTGCCGGGAAAAGTATCCCAAAACGATTTGTTTACAACAGCCGCAACAACAACAACATATAATTAACATAACAATTTACTGTACGCTTCATTAAGAGCCTCAGACAACAAATTTTCAAGTGCGCCGCCACAGCAGCAGCAGCAGCGGGCATTAGAAGGAACGAGATGGAAAGAGAGGAAGTGAAGAAGAGACAGAGAGAGGTCGAGAGAGGCGGAGACAAAGAGCGAGACGAACCCTTTTTACGCATCTTCAAGCCGCGCAACAATAACAAAGAAAGCAGAAAATAAAAAAACAGTTGATTAATTGCGCTCGATTAGGGGCGGGGTAAGGAACAGTTAAAGGGCGAGGGGGATGGGAGAGGGGAAGGGAAGGGTAGGCGTCACACAGCTTGCGTCTCGCAAGGGCAGCGAAACACTCGATCAAATATTTTGACTGACGCCTTGGGATGTTGGCGCACCCGGAAAGTCGACCTGAATACACTGCCTAAGGGCATAGCAGACCCAACAGTAGCCAAAGAAACTGAGAACATATTGTAACTTATCATTTATAATATATATTAAATGAATATGATATTAATCTAATCTATAAAGTCTAAATTTGATTCCAGAACAAACTTTTTAGCATGATTTTATCTTATCTCAAATGTATATCACATTTTATATATTATTTATATGATATAAATCTGGTCTATAAAATTTAAATTTGATTCTAGCATTTATTTGTTATCTTGATTATCCCTTATGTTCAAACTCGTATTGTTTATATATGATATCAATCTGATCTATAAACTGTAATTTGGATTCAAGAACCAAGATTTTATCCTGATTCTACCCAGTTTTATCTTATAATTTATAATATGTATTATATATGTATATGATATCAATCTGAACTAAAAAATCTAAATTTTATCCTATAACTAACTTTTTATAGTGCTCCCATATAGTAAGTAGTCTCATTATGATAGGAATCTATTTGTCATATTGTAAATTTGGAAATGCAAGTTTTGGTAGGAAATCTGATAAAGTCCAACAATCACAAAAGACCTTCCATTCCGCTTGATGTAATAAACAATACAACAATGTTTGTGTATACAAAAGATTATTATTTATAAACAAACAAAATCTGTATAGGAAAGTATTGTTTTACTGAGTTTTCTGTTTCACGAAATCAGAATTCATCATTGAATATTCTTTGTTCTTTATATAAATATTTAATATACACATATGCACATATATGTATATATATTTTATGAGATTCTATTTGATTTGCAACTGGCGATTCCGCAGAATTTCATGGAATAAAAGAATCGATCGGAAATTGATCATACAGATTTATTACTTATGTCTATACCAGACAGAAGAAAGTAAAGTAAATTTGTTGAGATAAACTTCGTCCAATATAACTGATCAAGATTAAAGAGAGGAGAGCACATCTTCTGGATATATAATAAAACTAAGCATATGACACAGATCGACTGCCGACTACTCGGTGTAAAAACAGTTATTCTTATTTACTTATTGATATTTTCGTATCAGCAATAGGATCAGCATTGGTAAGTTAGTAGATCTGTGAAGGAGATTAATACTGGTCGATCTGAAGAACCTAAGGACTCTGCCTCATGAAAATAAATAAATACGCGTATATAAAATTTGTTTTTAATTTATTACCGATCTTAGTAGGGTACTGTAAATATGACCATATAATTTTCATTATTTTCCATATTTTTAAAGATGAATTTGCACACTAGTATTTTTCAATTATAAGTCTTACGTTATGCATTCAAACCAACAATCAAAAGATAAGACCTAGACACAGCTCGACTGAGAATAAATGTGTTCTGTGTTCTCCACTAACTTTTGGAATTATTCACGTCTTCGAAGTATTTAAATACTAAAACACTTCAATAGATATTTTGAAGGATAAAAAACTTTTAAAAATTATATATTTAACCATCAAATAGCCTTGTACTGTTCGAAATATATGTATATCTGTGAAATATGTTTCTTATGCTCATCTTTCAACCTTCAAGCTCGTAGCTCTATAAATAATACATATTTATAAATAATGAATATACATTTTTAAAATATTAGAGGATATGAAACTTTATTTACTTATCTTTGATCAAAACTTATGTTCCAATAGTTGTTGAAATACCTGCGAAGTGCATTACAACATATTGAATTTTCTATTGCTACTGCTGTTGTTGTTGTTGATTGTTGTTGTTGGCTGACGATCGTTTTTTTCCCATTTAGCACTCGCATTCAAATGTCAATCGAGTCACGCGCGTCTCAGCGACACACAAAATAAAACAACAAAACAAAAATTGGAGACAATGTAAAACCCAATTCCCCAGATATTTTTATACACTTGCGCTGAGGGAGTTTTAATTGTTTCGCCGAGAATGCGGAAAAGTCTAAAAACAACTTTATGAACTAGGTGAACGAATGCTAAGTCTGACCCTTTGTACGTTTGCTGAGGGTATATAAATAAACAAAAACATTTTATTGAGGAACCATGTTACTAAAAGTATAGTTGATGTTTTTTTTTTTTTTATATATGTATATTATCGAAAAAGCAATAAAATATGAAAATATAATTAGTTCAAATAATATTTTCTTAATTTATATTATTATGTAATATAAATATAATTAGTATACAAAATATTACTCCAATATGAAGAGCTCTGCCCCCTAAAAACGTAGCAAATAATTTAATTTAAATGCAACCAATTGACCGAATATATGAATGAATATGATAAAATATTTATTATAGAGCCAGCATCTAAAAATATTTTTAAGCTTTTATAATTAGATAGAGAGTTTCTGCTCTGTAAAAATTAAGACTTTCAAGAAAGCTGAAAAAACAACAACTGTTGCATAAATAATAAAGTATTTGTAACAGACTATACATAATAATAAAATACAGATATATAATAATGTTCTTCCACTATATAATTTAAAAACTATTTTTATTTTATTTAGTTTCTACATTTTAAAAGTTTCTTAAAATCATTAGAATATAATTGCCAAAAATTGCATTAAACAATTTATTGAGAACCTTTAATGAATACCGCCTAAGCCTATACCAAATGTTTGTTTTTAAAACTAAAAATAAAAAAAATAACAAAAATGATATTTTTGTTAAAAAAAAAACTAGTTTTTCTCATCATGTTTATAAAAAATAATACAATTTTTGTAACTACAAAAAAATTACCTAATACTACCTTTGCACATTATTATCTGTACAAATTCATAAGCTTAAAAAATAATGAAATGAATTTAAGCAACCCTAAGCAATTTCCATTAATTTGCAATTACATAAAAGAATAATTAATATATAATAATTAATATAATATGTATATGGTAAAGTCTATGACAATTGTTACTAACAACAAAGTATCTTGCTAAGAAATCATTATAATTAATTGGGAACTTGATCTCGTTCTTCAAAGATTTGGAAAGGTAGGTTAAATCTACGTAGTCCTACGCCCTGTTGTATTCTTGGCCCTCTCCTCATTTCTTGGGGCTTCCAGGCATTCTCCTACACTATACGGCGTACCCTGTGATTCGATTCAGTTGCGTTTCCCTGGTTGAATCGGCACAGGCCGAATCATGCTAAAGCCTCCTACAGTTCCCTATTGCGGTCTCCTGCTACAGCCTCTTATTGCATGCTCCTGCTCTCCAATCCCGAATAGCTCTGTCATATAGTCCGGATCTTTGCAAATCCAGCCTTGAACGTCTTTATAAATGAGGTAAGACAGTCAATATTTTTAGAAGCATTAAAACTGGCTCCAAAGAAAAGCAAAAGAATGTCATAATTTATATTTAAAATAATTAAATTATAAATTATATTTAAAATAATTTTGTAATAAAAAAAAAAACTAAAGATCTGATCTCTGGATCTCTATCATATATTTATATCGTTATGAATTTCGACTTCATTTCACTTTTATTTTTTTTTTTTTTTCGAAATTTTCAATTTTCACTTTTTGCGCCCTTTTTCGACTGCGAAATTTCTCAAAGTTGGAAAACTAAAACGGGCGAGGCTAAAAATGCTGCACATGCCACATTCAAACTTGTTGTCGCAGTTAGTGTTGCTGTTGCTGTTGTTGTTGTTGTTGTTGTTGTTGTTGCTACATATTAAATTGATCGCAGCTGCAGACAGCAGACAAAAAAAATGAAAAAACCGCCGCCAAACACCAAACCGAATCACACTTTCACTTTTCTATGCTAATTTATAAAAGCAAAAAAAAAAAAAAAAAAAAGTTCAAAAATAATATTTGGAAAAAAAGTAAAATTTTTCACAATTTGTTCGCTTTTTTTCCAATTGTCCTTTTACAGTTTTTTAAGGTGCATTGACTTCTCCACCTCACATCTATTTAAAATACAATTTCATTTTTATTGGGCGGGGAAACGCCTTCCTTTGCTGGCGTTTCGATATTTTCTTCTTTGTCACGTTTTGTGTTCGCTTGATTAATTTATTTTTAATTTTAATGCCGCGCCATAAAGAGGAGAGAGAGAGAGAGAGAGAATCTAATCAAAATATTTGTCTAGTCGCGGAAATAGCTGAAAGCGTCGGCATTTCTTAGCCTTTGCTTAGAAGAGGCTCGCAGGCATTGAGAACTTTTAAAATATGCTTAAAATGGAAAACAGAAGATTTATGTTCGAATTGCGTCTCGTGTTTATTAAACGGCAGCCGTGCAGCCGTAAGCTACATGAAATGAATTATGATGTCGAAGGGGCGGTATACAAATGTGTATACCCTGTAGAAATTGAGTTTGGCTGAGACGGTGCATACTTGATTTGTGCATACGTTTGGCTACAGGCAGTGGAAAGGGTCTTTAACTGTATAGATCTCTAGGGTTAGATGAGTATAGAAAGATGTGCGAATAATCTAACCGAATGTATATCTTTTCCTCTCTCCTCCCTCTCTCTCTCTCTCTCTTTCTCTCTCTCTCTCTCTCTCTGTCTCTCTCTCTCTCTCTCTCTCTCTCTCTCTCTCTCTCTCTCTCTCTCTCTCTCTCTCTAACACTCCCTCTATCTCTCTCATTCTCTCTCTCTATCTACCAGGTAGATATCTATCTCTCTCTCTCCATATTTATTATTTTATTTCAATCGCGATCCGAATCAGAATTGCCTTAGCACGTTAACTCATCATCTACTTTAAGTTAACATTTCTAATCTTTTAATTTAGAGTCTGAAAAATTGTCAAGGTATTTGAAAATACTATTTCTGTTCTACATGAACCTTTTAAAATTTTGCAGAAAATTATTTACATGTCAGCATGGCATCTTCATTCAAAATCGACTTGCCGAAACAGAGATAGAGATAACTAGAGTGATAAGGTGGGAGAGATGTTATAATTTAGTTTCACTTTCAGATTTTAAAAATTTAGCTTTTTTGAATAAAAATCTTTGTTTGTGGGGAAAATTATTACAGAATACAGTTTTACTTTGAAATTCAAGAAAAATAAATGATTGAATGAGATTTCAGCTTTGCTATAGACTAAATAGGGTAGGTCCAGATCGTTCAATGAGACTTAAAAACAAATAAAATTTTTGAAGAAATTTTTGGAATTAATATGAAAATATTAAGATCGAATTTTTGTGAATCATTTCCATTCCAGAACTAAATTTTTGTTTGAAATTTTTGAATACTAAATTAGTGAGACTGCAGCTCAGCAATAGGTTAAATTATAGGGTAACACCAAGTCGTTCAATGTAACTCATTTTAGATAAATGAGACACCTTAAAAAGCAATAAAATAGTAGAATATATTTTCGAAATTTTTGGAATTATATTTTGTACCAAAATATTCAAATTAAATTTTGTGAAGTCAGATTGATTTTAAGTCATATTTTTATGGACCTTAACATATATTTTTTTATGGAAATATTAAAATTCAGCTTATCTAAAGACTCGGATTGATTGTAGATCATTCCTTCTCCACTACGAAGACTGTCAAGAGCTTATTGTATTTATATTTTATTAAGTAGTCAAATTCGGTTAAAGATTGTTCGGTTCTTTTCCTCCAAGACTTAAAGACTTCCTCAAATTTCCTTTAAAGCTCACTTATGCTGTTACTCACAATTATTAGCCATAAACCAATGTTGATATCTCGAATATACGCCATTTCAAATCCATTACAATTCAATTCACATTCAGTTTTAGACTCTAGCACGGTAACTAATGACAGTGACTGTCAGAGCCAGAGTCATCCGAAAAGTCAGCAAAACAAGAAGATCCATCCTCAACCCAATCTTTTTCACTTAAGATCCCTTCTTATCAAGCTCTTTGATCTCTTCAAACACCTATGTTTCATTAACCTCACAGACTTCTTGATATGATCTTCACAAAGGCACTCGGTCTTCCTTAATTCATATGTCCAGCAATCGGTTTCCGTTTCATGCGGTGGTCAATGAAGAAATCAGTTCCAAAACTCACTCATCAAAAACCCATTGGCAGCAACGCTTCCTCAATGAGGAAGCACTGCCGAAAAAAAAAAACCAGACATGGGCGTAAGCCTAGCCAGCCATGGGCCGAGCAGGCATGGCGAGCCATGTAAGCCAGCAAACCAGCCAACCGACCGACCGATCTCTGACCATTTGCCTGTCCGACGGCAGCCACCTGCAAACAATTTCCCATAAGACTTAAAAAAAAAAACACAAAAAACTCGTGAAAAACGCCGCAAATCGACGGCTGACAGTCTATGGCTGGTACCAATTTGCCGTCGATTCGCGCGCTGCAGAGAGAAGCGAATTGCACACAGTGAGACAGAGACAGAGACAGAGGGAGAGACAGCGGGAGAGCGAGAGAGAGGGGGCCACTTGAGGAAATCGGGGAGTCGTCCATAGACCTTTGTGAAAGTGAAAATTTTTGCAAAGTGTGTGCACAACGGCATCAACAGCGGCAGCGGCAGCGGCAACGAATGCTACTTTGTTTCCCTCTGCTTTGAAATTGAAGCAAACTCAACGACCACAGGATACCCTAACGAAAAACGGCCTCAGACTAAAAAGGGTTGTAGTTCTAATCAAAGCTATTAAAATTGATGAAATAGTTGTATTTAATATCGTCTGAATGTGAAGACCAAAGAGCTAAAAGTTTTTGTCTCTTTGCTCAAGCCTCATCGACTACTGAATACCCCTGCCAAAAATGGTCTTTAATTTTGTAGAATATCTAGATCTGATATGAACATAGCAAAAGGATTAATAACATAATATTTTTATAGCTGTGACTTGAATTGCAATAGCATTATAAAAATTCTACTTTTTCATAGTGAGATAGTCTGATCGAGTACGGAATATCCTTCTCAAATACATCATTGGACGGATTAATAATCCTTTTGCGTTGACAGTTTAGCTACGGATTTGATTCTTAGATATCATATGGAATTAAATTATAATGAAATCATATGAAAAAATGTGTAGAGTATCCTTAGGAGTCCTATCGTGCTTAGCTTGGTTCTACAATTGAAGCAGCTTCACGATCATCAAGAAGTCCTGTAATCTAGTAATGCTGCTTAAAATAGTTACTTAAATTTAAAGATTTCTGGATCCAACTAGAGGCATATATCATAAGGAAAATCACATATATCATAAAAAAGTTATATATATCATAAAATATCATATCAAACCGCTTAAATGGAAACATCCTTTTATGGAATGCTAGTGATTTTATGTGGTATTTCAAGCCTAAGTGGCCTAACATGCTAGAAACCATAAGCAAATCTGTCTTAGATCTTATAAATATATAGTTTTACAGTGAGTGAAAGAAAATACAAAATGCCTATATTCTACAATATATTGAAAGAGTATCTGAGGGAAAATTACGTTGTTTGCCTAACAGTTTAAGTAATCTTAATAAATACTCCATACGCTTCCTAATTATTTTGTGCTTCAGGCAAAATTAGTTAGGGCATCTGCAAGTCGACTTGCTGCGTATCAAATTCTGTCAAGTGCCGCATTGATAATGGACTCCAAGCGCGTGAATAATAACAAACAGCGTTCAGTTAGGAAATAGCGTTTCATTAACATGAAAAACGAAAACTGAAAATAGAAAATGGAAAATTGAAATTGGAAAATGTTGCACAAAATGTTGGCCAAAAGAAAAATATATAAATAAGAAAAAAGTAACAAATAAAAACAAACGACGGCGCCTGACATGTGACGTGCGCTGGCAGCCACTTTGGCAACTTAAGCAACTCTTGGCTACTTAACATTGCGTATACGTGGCGTAGTCCCACTGCGAGTGGGGGACTGGGGACTGGAGACTGGGGGCTGGGGACTGGGGACTCGAGCTTATCTGCTGGCCAATTGACATGACCGGTTGTTCGATTTTGTTTGGGAAAGTGCAGCGAATCGGAAGAGATAGAGATAGAGGCAGAGAGGGGGAAAGAGGGAGAGAGACTTACTTTTCGGTCAAGGCGACAACAGCATAATTTACCGTTAACTCTTCATCAAGCGCTGGAAAAGCTCATGAGCCGTACGCAGACAGCACGCAAATGCGAATCCGCGTGCTGGTTTCCTAGTCAACTACTATTTTTTATACTCATTCACGAAATTGAAATGAGTATATTGGTTATGTGCAATGTCCATCTTGCTATCCATCTGTGTATTCGTGTTTTCGTCCGTCCGTCCGTCCGTATGAATGCAAACCATTTCGCTGCTATTGAAGGTAGAGAGGTATACTAGGGTTGACATCCCATAACTAAAACAATATGGCGGATATATCTACGCCCATTGGGGAGCGTGGTGAATTGCAAACAACTGTTTCTCTACATTTTTAGAGCTAGAAAGCCCAAATTCGGCATGTGAGCTACTGTTGCAATCCTTTAAAAATCTATCGAAAAATTATATGTACACGCAAACTGTGGGCGTGTCAAATCGGATCTGACTATTTATTTCGGGTTGACAGTCGAAGAGCAAAAAGATATGGCAGATATATCTACGCCCAATTGCGGGCATGGCAAATCAAAAATTTTATCTGGCAGCGTCTGGGCCTGTGAATGAGTATTCTACAGTCAATAACGCCCTACTGCAACGTTCTTACTTGTTTTATTTCCAATTTTCAGTTTTTGGGTATTTGGCGTGTCTTATGATTTATTTGACATGACAGTCAAATGAACAGGGATTTATTTTTCATTGGCGCATTTTTAATGATTTTTCTGTTCAGTGCGGGGCATTTCAAATTGAACAGCCAGACGAAGACGAAGACGAAGATTGAGACACAGACAGCGACACGCAATTGCCGCCCAGTCGACCAGTCGCACATGGACCACATGCCCAGCTTCCAGCCATGCCCGTTGGTCTCTATCTCTCTGTATGTATGTGTGTGTGTGTGTTTGTGTGGACAGTAACCATTATAAAGTATCTAGTGCTCTGCACTCGAATGTCGAATGCTGCCCGTATGTGGGTTGCTGTGGAGCAGCTCCAATTTGTGCACCTGCTGGCAAAAGCAAAAATTAATTATAAATCGTTCGAGCAATTTCAAATCGAAATGCAGCCGACCAACATGCAAAGCCAAATGTGTGTGAGTTCTTTACTAATACTCACTCTATGATACCCTGTAATGTGGATGCAACTTACTTCGAATATGCAATACTCTTCGAAATGTATATCAGTAGCAGTAAAAATTATTGATGTAGACAAAACTTGGATTTTGTGTAGCTAATATTATTAATAGATAAAAAGTTTTTAATTATTCAAAATATATTGTTATATTAATAAAAATTTAAATGACTAAGAATATTCCATTTTATTTTTTATTAATACAATAATATTTAATATTAAAATAATAAATATTCCATTTACATTATTAGCAATTTAAATTATTATTAATCAAAAAATATTTTTGAAAACAAACATTTTTCAATTCTTTTTAAATTTTATTTAAATTTTTTTTAATTCATTTTAATTAGACATTATACTAAATATTTCAAAAATTATCTAACATTAAGAATAACTAATAACTAATAAAAAACGGACTGGCTTGAGCTTCAATGAACTCAACTTATATATTTACATACTTACATTATTAACTATCACTATCTATTTGGCAAGTCCGGGACGTGGAATCTTTTTAATCACCTTCGGCTGTTATTGTTGTTTAGAAGTCTTAATGCTATAACAGTGCAGTGGTCATGTAGCTTATTTATATATCTCTCTGCGCTTTACTTTATTTCCCCTTTGATAAGAGGTCGTTTTAGGTTTTTATGGTATCCAAATTGGACATATACCAAGGAGCACCAGGTATTGTCAACTCGTAACGCTGTAGTATCTCAAGGTTTGACTTTTTGGGGTTGTTCCTCAGAGCCAGCCCATACTGGCTTTAGCACGGTCTATATAGTCATATTTTATTATCAATTTCCCAAGAGAAATTTTCTATTCACGGTTTTAACGGATATTACACAAAGATAAGTTGATAGATATTGCATATATAAAAACTTTCTTTTATACATTTTTATTAAAAATGTAAATTAATAATATATATAATTATGATTACTTAGAAAGGAGTGTGAAGAGTGGGGCCTGGATGCAGGAGCACTGAGAACTGCGCACAGTTAAAGCACATGAAAAATCTACAACTTGTAGATAAATGCGGAATAAAGCACGATTTTAAGGTGGAAGGCAGTCCAAGAAAGGGAGTTTCTTTTTAGTTGAAAATAGCGAATACTGTCCATCAGCCACAGTGACGACTTGGCCAAATTATAGTCTACGGTAGAATGGTAATTTATTAGCCTAACTTTTTTTAAAGAGCAAAATACATGGCCATGGGCTAAAACAATACTATATTTATTTAACTAATTGGGATTCAAACCCGGAACCAAGTTTCTCACCATCGCTTAATGAGAAAAAAACTGTTGACTTCATTTCTCCATCTAAAAGATGCCTGAATGGTTTTAAGCTGTAATTATTCCAAAGCAGAATAATAGAAAATTCTAATTCTAAAATAAAATATGTCATTACGGTAAACATTTGCCTCTCAAAATATTATATGGGGTGAAGACGGTTTGTCTTATGTTTATTTATCTTATAAAATATATATTATATTATTATTGTAAATTTGTATCTAATAATGTAATTAAATTATATAAAATTATAAATAACTATAAATTAATTTAAAAAAAAATATAAATAATTATAAATTAAATTATATTATAATTATATATTTTATATTATCGATTTATTTTTATGGCAGCGAATGCAACAACAAAATAAAGGGTCTCTTACCCAACAATATATAATCATTATATATTATTGGGTAAAAAATACATTATTTTGTTATATTTGCTTGTGAATGACTTTCTGAATATCTATTTTATCATCTAAGATCCATCAGATATTTCACAATTGTGTGAACATTTTTTCCAATCCTCGTAGCACATAAAAACAAGAACTCTTATGACTGATTTTTTTAAACCATCAATCACTCACCGTAATCGTCTGATATGGCTATTAAAGCTATTAAAGCTGTGGCTTTTACCTATTGGGAAAATTGCATTTGGCCATGAAAGGAACCCGTTTTGTGTCCGTAGAGGTCATCCAAAAGGCTTATACCTTATATTCATTGATGACTCCTCTTGTAATCTGTTAGTGATCTTGTTCATATCCTTTTTCAAGGGCTTTCAGTCTATATCTCCACAATTACGTAGCGTAGTTCTCTCTTTTGCCTCTTCTGTTCGAAAATGGGAAAATTCACGTCTAAGCAAGGCAGCTGAACAAAATTAATTGAGTATTTAATATGACTTGTGGAACTTGTCGACAGAACTAAAATAAATACCAAAATAAATCGATAAAGAATATACGTAAGTCGTGGAAATATATATAAGTATAATATATATTTGTACTGGGCAATCGTCTATGCATAGATAGATTAATTCGTCTCATGATGTTTATTTACCATCTACCATTTATATAAAGCAAAAATTTCAAATGATTGCCAGAGCATCTCATTGCTGAGTATCTCTTAGTCTGGTTTTCTGCGAAAAAAGAAAAAAACACTGTTAAAGCTCTTTAAATAGCAATCAAAAATCTAAACGATAAATAAACTAGATAAGACTTTGGCGAAACCGAGTCGAAGTCGTTCATTAAAAAGTGAGCAGACTCGATTTATGGAAGGGAATTAAATATTAATTTCACTTTTGGCTGCACTTGACCCACTCTCTTTCTAAATAAAGACGAAGTGCGAGATGCGAGTGCGTTGCCAGAGCAACAGCTGCAAATAAATCATTAAAGAAAGAGAACTCAGCGGGATGCTGCAGCAGGCTGACTCAGAGACATTCAGATCGAGACTGAGATTCTTGGTAGCCTAGACGGCCTCTAGCTGGTTGTGGGGCAGCTGCAAGCCATCATAAAACCGCCCAGAGAGCACAGATGACAACGAGCGAAACCCACTAACAAGAAGGCGATAAGGAGCATAAAAACACAATTTCAATTAAGTGTCGTGCGTTATGGCAAATGCAAAGTAAAAGCCAAGAGCCACAAGCCAAAAGCCAAAAGCCTATAGCAAATGGGTTTCTAATTGCATTTTTTGATTTTTATTTAGAGTCAATTCGAAATTGGGAAAGTGACAGCAACAAGTTAATAGCAAGGCCTACTCCCATCTCTCCCCCCTCTTGGCCAGTTGCTGGCAAACCTTCTCGAATGACGTAAGCAGAGTGCACAGTGGGGCAATTGCATTTAAATACAATTAGCAGTTATGATTTTCACTTTTTTTTTTTTTTTGTTGCCTTTACCATTACAGGCTAGGCCATTGCACAACAACAATGGGCCAAATCATGGGTGCAATGGCCAACGGACACGTGTGTGTCTAACTTTGGCTGTGATGATTGCCTGGGATGTTGGGATGCTGGGCGGCTTGAACATGGTAATTTCATAAGACCGGCCAAACAGCTCAGCTCCAATCATTTTCGATTGCAAAACGACAACAACAACTGCAGCTGTGCACATGCTGAGAAAAAAGGGCAAACAGCCAAAAAACAAAAAAAAGTTAATGTGCAGCCAATCGCCACGCGAGTTGCAACAATCAAGCCAAAGGTGGCCAATTGCCCAAAAATTCCCAAATGAATTCATAAAGCGATATGTGGGAATAAGTTGAAGAAGTTAAAACAGAAGATAAAAATACTTTTGTAGGTATGAAAATATGTCAATATGTCGATATTAAAGCCATCATAGAAAAGACCAAGATAACAACAGGCCAAAGATAGAACAGGTCCTGACACATAGATGGCGCTAGTAACAGCAAAAATCATAATCAATTTAATTATTAAAAAGCAGGCTGTCCTTTTATTCATACTATGCATAAATCAAAATTTACTATTAATGCTTTTCTGTATTAATAAAGCAAATAATAAATTTTATAAATATTTTAATTTTTTTTTTTTTTTTTTTTTTTTTTTACATATGTATATATAATATATTAATTATTTTCTATATCGCCTATATATCTATAATATTTAATAATTATTTTTATGTATTTTATTGTTCTGCTGCTGCACGATCATTTTGGCCATAAGGCAGCAGTTAAATAATTTTTTTTTTTATCAGTTTGAATTGGAAATGGTTTGGTGGATTAAATTGCAAGTCTTTAGTTCTTAGAGCTTCCGAAATCGACGCTTTCATACAAATCTAAAAACGGACTGACAGACGGACGGACAGAGCTAAATCGGCTCTGCTCGTCGCCCTGATCACGAATATATATACTTCTGTCACGTCTCCTTCTGCCTGTTACATGCATTTTAAATAAACCATTATACCCGGATTTCCTATTTTCAATGGGGTCAAGGTATACAAAACAATTTCAGTCTGAAGTCGTTAAAGTCCTGCCTTACTTCTGTTCTTTTCAGTAAAATTGGAGCTTGCTATTTTATTATTTTAGTTTTGATTACCTAAAGTGCATACGTGGTCCCACCTGAGCTTTATTGTTCATTGAGTTATAAATACTTAAGACTTCTATAATTTTGCAAGCATTTTAAATACTCTTAAAGCGGAATTTAGTCAACAAAAAAAATGTTTTTTTTAGTTTTGCCTTAAGCAATGATTAAATATTAAATATATCAGATATTAATATTGTATAAATATGAGACAATATTAAAAGTAAAAATTCTTTATTATAATAAGCTTGTCTATTCATGTAGAATCTTAAACCACAAAGTCCCCAAATTTATCATAATTAGGAAGCTATTATTCCTTGCTTAATCAAATCCACGCATCGAATAGAATTATTTATGGATTTTCATACATTCATAGCTCACACAATTGCACTCAACTCAGTCGGACGGAAGTCGATGATGATCGGCGTAACTTTCTCTTTATTATATTATTATTGTTATCGAGTTGTCGGCGCTTTTCCTATCACAATAATGGATAGACAAATGACACCTCGACCGCATCGGGAATGGATGGAATGGATCGCATGGTTTCAAGAGTGATTGAGAACAATTGTTGCTGCACTCGGAGAGCCTTCCACAAGAAGACTGCCATCAACGGTGTCTACATCGACGACATCGTCGTCAACTTGACCCAAACACCTCACTTAAAAATGTTTACAAATTACGACTTAATCGCGTGCTGCTTGAACCCCACAATAACAGCAACAGCAACAACAACAACAGCCACAACAACCGCAACACAGCAAGTATAACAACAGCAACATTAACAACAACAACAACAATCAGAAGAAGTTGCGACGTCAGCTTCAAGTTCAAAGTAAGACACAGAAAACAAACTTGGGAATTGTGTTAGGTTGTCTGGAGGGCATTGAAATTCTTTAACTCCACAGTCATTCAGTTTTTCTCTTTGTTTTTCGCTATACTCTGCTCACTGCATCACAGTGAGTATATTGGTTGTGTGCAATTAAGGAAATGAAGCATTGAATCGAGGCAAGCAAACTTAGTGCAAGTATAAACGAAAGAAAGGTTACAGAGTCTGATGAGATTTTTATTGGTTGTATAACAAACAAAGATAAATATTCTAGGTAATTTATGCAAAAGTTTATTATTATTAATTCAAAATATGTATAACATTTGGTATTTTTGCATATAGAATACAAGTAACCGGAATCACATCAAAATGTCATCTAAATAAAATGCGTTCCACGCACGCCATCTTGCTCCTTCAAGAAGACGGAAAAGGCTCAAGAAAATCTATTCATAAAATCAATTATCGAATAGATTTATCTAACACTTCCTTTAATTTGACATCTATATAAGACTCTAATATAAGTTACAAAGGCAGAGAAGTATGTTAGTAAAGTGTACTTAATACAAAATGCACATTAAATTAAAAATAAGTTATAAATTATAAAAAAAAGTACATATGAAGCTATCTATCTGAAGTTAAATTAATAATTAAATAAAATAAAATGTTAAGAATAAATGTATACCCAAATGATTTAATACAAATTCTTCAAATAATACTTTAAATAAATTTTAAAAAATCCAATTTCAAGAAACTTGAACTTTTTATCGTCGTCGCTTTGCCACTTTTACTAAGTTATGACCAGCTAAGAACTCTATCACTACTGCTAAATCAAGTTCATTTTCTGTGTGGTGAAAGACCAGACATTGCTGGCAAAAAAACTGAGCTAAGTTTACTATAAAGTTAATTGCGAATGTTTTATTTAGAATTTTGTCGGCATATCTTAGCAAACTTTTACATAACTTTGTCTGGAATGATCTAGTTCCACATTTGAAGTACTTTGATCGTTTCTTTATCATTTAGGTCACTAGCAGCAAAATAGCGAGAATGTCAATTACTACCGCAAGACTTAAATAATAAAGAAGCGATAAAAATATTTAGATATTTATTTATTTACTTGTCTGTTTAATTAATTTATTTATTTTGTATATACATATACTTGAACAGTGAAACAACATAATCCTTAAAAGTATGAAAAACTAAGATTAATAAATATGAAACATAATATTTATTATTATTAATTTATTAAGATTCTTTACTATCAATGTATAATTCTTTACACTAGGTAAGCTATGTTATTGTACTATTACTATTATTTACTTGTATTTAATAATTATACTAAACACCTGAGTCCAATATTTATATTCTAAAATACAGTTTTGCTATCTGAAAATAAATTTTTTTTATCAACGAGATATTGCTTTTATTATGCGACCTTTTTTATACAAGAGATCTAAACATCAGAGCCATAGACTACAAATAATATATGGCAAAGTAGAAATGAGGGTAAATTTTACTATTTAGATTCTGTCTGAGCACATCAAAAAGTTACGTAAATAATATATGATAAATAATTAAATTCTTGGTTACTTAACCTTGTTGGGATGTGTAATTATTTGCTTAGTCTTTGGACTCACGATTTCAGAAAATTAAATACAGCATGCTACAAAATTGGTTAGTAATTAAAAAGAATTTTAGTCGAAGGCCCAAGTAGATTTTTGTAATTAAATATATGAGTATAATCTGTATATATTATATATACTTTGGAGTCTATTCATAATATATATTCTACATTCTTTATAAACTGTATTTGTGCATACATATCAATTGTTGTAGACATCTCATTTGCTAATTGAGAATCAAATCTTAATCATTTTCATCTGTGAACAGAGTATGGCTCAGTCGGGCTTATCTTCCCTGATTGTTTCTTATGACTTCTGTATTGGACATGAACAATGGCAAATGTTTTTCTAGACTTAATTAACACGAACTTGTAAAAAGGTACAACAGCATAACTTTGACTTCAAGCCGTGTTCGTGTAACTATTGCCATTCGTCGCCTGACGCCAGAGCTGACCTTGTCCAATGGACCGACAAAGACAAAGTTCGAGACTCGGCGACTTGTAGGACTGGAAGACTGACTGGAAGACCTGTTGCGGTGGGCCCACACACATACACATACACATACACACACACACACACAAACACAGACACGATTCAATGCTTAATTATTCTAATTGTTTTCAAGCTTACAGACTAGCTTGGCCCTGTGGCATTGATTGATGTAGTGAAATTCGCTAAACTCGTGCTCAAGAATCGAAGCGAACGTCATGGCCAGCCGAGGCTACAGACTCGAGAGTGAATTACCAATAGCAATAGCCACTTTAGAAGGCTTCATTATCTCACCTGTGACAATGCGAAGCCAATTTCACACGTCAACAACAACGTTCACATTAACTATAAATAGTTTTCAATTTGTTTATATCCATTTGAAAATACTTTCATTGTTGGCTGTAGAGTGAAGATGTGAAGAAGCCAGAAATATAAGCACCTCGAGAAGTAATTAATTAATAATTAATAATGAATATGGAATAATTAACTTATTTTTATTATATTTATATTTATAAATTGGAATTTTTTGGGTGATCAATGAAGAACTTTTTGAATCTTTTGCGATTCAATGAGGCTTCCAAGTAAACGAAATAAGAAAGATATTTTAATTTAGAATTTGTTCAATGATCACAAATATGTGTCAAGAAGATCTAGAGTAGATCTGTACTCGATAAGAAGTGTCTAATCATAGGACAAGACTGACTATGTCATGTTATTATCTATAATGATAAAAAGTCTTACAAATGCTTGTACCTAATACCACAATCCATACAACACATAGATGGGACATCAAGATAAACTTTTTCGGCTCATAAAATGTGTATATATTCTGGGTGAGCATGGGAAACCCTGTCAAGATTCCTATCTTTATGAACGAATATCAATTTTTGTACACTTCTATTATGCCACCGTATACATACATATAATTAAGAGTTCGGAGAGAAAGAGCGAGAGAGAAAGAGAGAGAGAGAGAGAGAGAGAGAGAGAAAGAGAGCAGAGAGAAAGAGAGAGAGAGAGAGAGGGATAGAGATAGAGAGTGAGCGAGAAGAAAGAGAGAGAGAGTGTGAGAAAGAGAAAGAAAGGCAGGCGGTATTCAAAATCAAAAAATTCAAAAATCTCTGTCTTCATTCCAAGGACGTACATAGTAAATCTGAAGTCTCTATTGGTAATAGTATACAAGCCACGCTTAAAAAATGAAGTCCATTCAACTTTTTTTTTACCGATAATAAGCAAATTGGGAGTTACCAAAAAAAAAATTGAGCAAAACATATGGTATACACGAGCATTAATGTAAGATTCCATATCTCTAAATTTTATAGCTGACATGACTCCATTCATATGGGCAGACAGATGACAAATACTCAGCTTGACGTACTGATCAAGAATACATCTACTTTATAGGGTCTGCCACGCCTCCTTCAGCCTGTCTTAATTCAGTAATTTATTTAATTATAATAAAAATGTTTTATTTTAAAAGAGAGAATTAAATTTATTTATTATATAATATTTATGATTACTAATATTAATTATATAATTTATTATTTTGATTCACTTTGCTATTTTATTTTTATTTAAAATAGATTTTCACTATAAGTGAAATCTTCTTATTCTTGTTGTTGTAGTTGTTGTTACTTTTGCTGATTTTATTGCTGTTGTTGTTATTGTGTTTATTGTCGCTGTTGTCGCTGGTAACTGGAGCAATAATCATGCAAAAGCCACAGTTAAATGAAGTCGCCTGTGGAGAACAGAGCAAAACAATAATAGCTGAGAGATTTACAGAGGATACCCAATAAGCAGATACCCTATATTAATGCACAGAGAGCGTAGACGATCAAGTATTGTAATTTAGTTTTATGTATTATTAAAAGGAAATTAAATAATGATTTATGATGAGGTAGCTCGTTTGAGACATAATGCATACATATACATACATTGGCTTAAAAAACTCACTACAGGGTATACAAAAGCTAGCGAATCGAACGCCACACACTTGTTGATGGAAAACTTTCTGTGGAAATTATGTTTTACAATTTTGTAGAAATTCCTAAGAATTAAGTTAGTTTTAATCATTGGGTGCATGCAACCAGCTGCAACGGCAACGGCAACAACAACGGCAAATTGTGCAGCAAGAACGGCAACAGTTGTTTTCGCTGTTGCACACACGAGTGGGCAGCCCCACATGCCACATGCCGCATGCCACATGCCACATGCAACCACTGGGTGGTTTTTGGGTGTTGCTGGTTATTATCTCGTTCGACAGCTCGAGCAGAGAAAACGATAGAGGACAGAAGATAGTTAGAAAGCGATCAAGACTAACTGAGATAGATAGAGATATAGAGAGAGGGAGAGAGAAAGATGATAAAAGATATAGAAGATGCATGCCAAACAGAGCGAAAGAAGTGCATTGGAATACCATTCCCCACGTTTTCTATATTCTCTCAGAAAATAATTGCAATTCGAATTGGCATTTGTTCACATGGATCTCGCAGCATTCGCAGCGATTCGCTGTCAGCGTCCTTTCCATACTTCTTTGATTGCTAATCTAGAGTTAACTAGATTTTGATTTATTGCATTTCAATAATTCAGAAAACCTAATGAAAATTTACACTGTCGCCGCGAGTCAACGATTCTATGAAGATTTATGACTGCCAATTGACACACGCCTTCGCTCCCCAGTTCACAGTGGGCGTGGGGAAATTGAAATTGAAATTGAGTTCCCTTGCGAAACTGTGCACACAAAAGATGCTGACGGGCATTGAGAACGGCAATGGAAATTACAAACCTCAATACTTTTACCCTGAACGTATTAAACATGGGATATGTATATATATTGGACTTATAGTAAAAGGGACACGACTTTGAATTATATAGCAACTGATTAAAATTTATACAAAATCTAATTGGTATTCAAGCCAAATAAAATGATCAATGATCAAACTAAAATAAATGATCAATACTTAAACCTAGTCAAATCCAATACATTTTACGAAAATATATTTAATAAATTTTCAAAAAATTAATAATTTACTACCTAGAATATATAACGGACAAAATCTCAATATGTACCTTAAAACTACAAAAAATCAACAAAACAAGTAAGAAAGCACTCGTAGAAACTGCTGCAGTACGAGATCTTCTTAGCCCTGCAAAGAGTTCTACAAAAGCTGAAACTTAATATATTAAGCATAGCCTCTATAGTTTGTACCTTTTATCTTTTGATAATTCTTAAAACGGATGTATAATTAGATCAAGTAAGAACGTTGCAGTCGGGCACTACCGACTTCACAATACTCATTCATGGCTCAAACGTTGTCAGCTTTAAAATTGTCCGAAATATTGATTTTTCAAATTTGCATTGCTCCCATTTGGAATATATACATATATATATATATATTATATATCATATATGTATATATAATTTTTGGCAAATGAATTGACTAGGTCAACAGTAAATTATTCGTTACATTTTACTTTCTTGGGGAACTTTTCTGGGCATAATAGTGTAATCTAGATGAATTTATTTGCCAAAGCATAAGTCTCAAGTATTTGATATACGATTTTTTTTTTATTTAGTGGAAGGGGGGAGCAGTCTCTACTAGAGCACTGTTACTTATTTAATCATCTCATGTGTACCAGAAAAAACCTTGTGGGCATTGTGAAAATGAAAGTAATTGTTGGCAATTCAGTGTGATCAGTGGAAAATACTTATGGAGCAGCGATTCGCAACTAGTTTTTATCACAGACCGAAAATTGCGATTCCACTTTTAATGCGAACAATTGAAAGGGGACAATAACTAAAGAGTGATCTCCCCTTCCCATCACTTGACCACTGAGTGATAAACTGTGATGCATTGCAGCAGTTGAAAATGTTTTCTGTTTGTCGACAACAAATTGGAGCTGGCCAGAGGCAGGTCTATAAATGCTAAAAATGCAATTAAAAAATCGAAATGGAAAAGCAGAAAAGCTGAAGAAACAACAAGCTGCAGGCCAATGCTCAGCTTACGGCAAATATATATATATATATATATATATATATATGTCAGATGTCAAGACAACACTTTCGCTCGTTAGAAGCGGGCGGCTTGTCGCTCATATATGACATACAGTGCAGCTTGAAAGTCAACGCCTTTCATTTGCAGTAGACACCCAAACGCCCAAACACCTGAAGTGGTTCGTAATGCGCTTTGAGCTTTGCCTCACTGCGGCAATGTTTACTCTAATTGTCCCATAAGTCGATGCCATTGTCGAACCCTTTGATTTTCAGCGACCTAAAAAGTGAAATTTTACAAAATATGAACTTAGCGTCTGGAGCAAATCTGTTGACGCTGACTTCACAAAAAATCGACACACATTGGTATGCACTGTGATTAGGTTTATGCTTTACCGAGGTGGAAGAGGTGTGAATTGAAGCGATGTTTCGAAAAAATACAACACTTTCTAGGTCTTTCTGTATTTGATTTTTGTTATATGATAGTTTTTAGTTTAGATAGTGCTACATTCTGTCTGTCTAAAAACTTAAAAGAGCCCAACTTGAACACCAGCCAGACCGCATTCTTCTTTTGCGAAATCCTCTCACGCGTCTAGAGTTAATAGTCTCATTTCATATCCATTCTTTTATCTAGTTTATATACAGTCTATACTTACATCTTTTATATCATCAATCACACAAAGTTTTTGAATATCATTATCAATTTTTGGTTACAGTTTCTTGTTGAAATGAAACTCAAATTATATTAGTAAAAGTCTTATAAAAATAAAATAAATAGATACAAAATATAAATAATTAAATAAAAAGTTAAGGAGCCTATTAAATATCAGGAAGTAATGTATAATAGTAGTCCATATATATTTTCAGAGATAATTATTCTAAACCGCGCTCATAAACATAATTTCATCGGCATAGTTCTTAGATCAATTAAAAATAATTACATACATGTTATTATAAAAATACTAAATTTTAAAACCTTTTATTTCCACCTTATCTGCTAGTTATAATATTAAGAAAACACAGTTCAATACGTGAGCTTGATAAGTTTACATACATATGTATATTTTATGTATTTAATATGTATGTGGGCTCAAACAAATCTCCTTTTAGAAATATAGCTAAAATCGTTAATACTATTAACTTAATAGGAATAAAAAGCAATGCTTAAAAATTGTTAGAGATATTTATTCAAGTCCAGAACAAATTTGTCTGTATGTATAGTTCCTAAACAAATTAAAAGAAAAACTATGTTATAGAAATAAGAAATCCATATACTTTAATTTCTACCTCATCTGCGAGTTTTGATCATACAAAGAAAACAGAGTTCAATACGTGACTGTGATCTAAATCGCTTAGCTTATTGCAACTCGTACATTTTCTGTTGGGGTCCTAAAGCTGTTAAGATGAATATTTTCGGAAAGATCACAGTGATAAGTTTACATGTCATAGACGGGCATGTTGTGTTAGTGCGTTGTACTCATCAGCTTTAGATTATGTAGGTCTTCTAGAAGCTTTTGCTTTCGTATACATTTCCATATAACCAAATACCTTAGGTAAACTGGTTTACAGAGTAGACTGAACTATGAACTGATTCACGATTTATTATATAAAATTTGTATTTTTAAGAAAAGAATACGTTTTAATTTTTAAACAAAAAAAAAAAAAAACAAAAAAAAAACAATTCCACTTATAAGCGTACTTATATCTGTTGATGAGTTTTTTTTAGTATATTTACACTTATTTATTAATGTTATTATTACAATTTATTTATTATTTATTTATTAATTTAATATTTATTTATTTATTCACTCTTTCTTTATTTATTTATTATTGATTTAGTTATTTACAATATATTTATTTTTTCAAACTACATTCAATTCCACTTACTGTTGATTCGATTTTTTGTATTCACTATTTATTTATGTATTTACTATATTTATTTTTTACTCTTTACTCCAGCACTACTATTTCCACGAACGGTCAATTTTCAATCCTGAAACTCTCTCTTAATTAGTCAAAAACAGCAGAATTCTAATTAAAAGTATCTAGATTTTTTCGTAACTCTTTTCTTAGCAAATAGTTATTCACAAAAATTGGACATTGCTTATTTTATTGTTAAATAAGCTTTTTGTAATTTTGTTTATTGCAGCACTACTATTTTTATGACAGCGACTATATGTAAGACCTCCAATATCATATGCCATTTCTGGTAGATTGAAAGCTTGTCCACAGTTGACACACACTTGAGATACCCTATGTGAGAAAACAATGCTAGGCCAACTGCAGTTCATGTAGCTTGCAGCAGAGCGGGGCTTTAGCTCCTAGTAGGCACGTCTGAGGCGCGGCTCTTCAAGCGCTTGCAACCATTTCCATTTCCAATTGGAAGCCCCGCTTTCCTCCCCCTTTCCCCTGCCCCCTTCCCACTCGACACACACATGCTTAGGCATACGCACTGGCATGTGGTCAATGGCTGCGTTGGTGCTTCCCTCTCCCTGTCCCTCTCCACCTCTCCCTCTCTCTCTCTCTCGCAATATGTCTCTTCATGTGGCCGCATTGAAAATTGGGTGCGTTTATGCAAAAAGCGACAAACAACATATGCAGAGGCCTCTCGCTCTCCACCTCTCTCTCTCTCTCTCTCTCTCTCTCTCTCTCACTCTCTTAGTGTGCCTGTGTTTGGTAGGTGAAATCGCTTGGCGCACGCCTCGAGCATATTTTCATGCGTTTATTATTGCTGTGTGTTGGCAAGCCCCCTTCCCCTGCCACTGCCTCCGCCCCTGCCTCTGGCCCCGTCCCTGCCCCCGCTCCAACTGCATTTGAAACATGTTTTAAATTTATGTTCAAGACACGTGCATTGGCATTTCATATTGGGTTCGAATTCTGTTTGGGCCGGCAACTTTTCTATTTGTTTATGTGAACAATTTGTGAATATTTGTTGTATTTATAGTACCTAATAGACTCATATGGCCGGCCATAGGAATGGGGTCGGATACGTGCAGCCAGTAGAGCGAACAAGTTTCTTTATGTGCCCAACATATGAATACAATTCATTTATTTATAATTTTCAAAATTGAAGAAACTTGTTTTTCGTTTCACTTTTACCTTATTAATAACATATGGAATTTGGTAAAAATCATATATTATATGTCATCAAGGTATTTACTCTGAGACTATTTGGAGTCTAGGTAAATAAATTTTGATTTCTGAATGTTTTTAATGCTTGCTGAATTATTTCACAAGATCACAAAAGTTTGTAGAGCTATCAGAATACCTAGATACGATTATGTCTGTCTACGTATCGATTTCTGATAATTATTTATATTAATAATTATCGCTAAATATAGATTGAAAGCATTGAGAGATTTGATATGAAGGTAGAGGACTCGAAATTTAGGAGTATTCATATAAATTTTCCAATCACTTATGAAAATTTCCTATGTAAATGCCAGAAGACTATTTGTGGAATGATTTGTATATACACCCAATTTTTTTTTGTCGTATTTTTTATTTTTATTGTTATTCTGCTTGTTAAATTTTACAAGTGTATAAATGCTGTTTTATAGCCTTTTCCATCAGTTTCGCAGTACTTCGGACAGGTTCTCGTATTTTTGGCGAATATTCAGAGATCTGTTGTTATATATAACCCCACCAAAAGATGTCTGAAATTGTTCAGCTGGATGATTGGAAATTTTTAATTGGGTTTTTGAGGAGTAAGCCGATTTATAGTCATGCATCAATTCATATTCTGAGTTTGTTGTCTTCAGAGAGATCAAAACCGAATTGTCATTTTGAAAAATTTGTAAAATGTACAAAGTTTTCCAATTGGATGATTACTATTTCCCCATCCCGTAGAAATAAAAGAACACATATCGTCTCATAAGTAACAGTCCTGCAATTAAAAGTTCGAGATCTTACTGGGGAAAGCAGTATGAACTCTACAAATATTAAAAATCTTCTATTAGATTTCGTTGATTCCCATTTACTTTTCGAGTTCGCGCCTCTTTCTCAAGCTACAAATTAAAGCTCAATGAAATATCCAAAATACCTCTTTATGCATATATAAATATATTTTTCAATATCTAAAACAAACAAGAAAACCAAAAGCGATATATTTTCTAATCAAAAGATCTTTGGCTATAAAACTTGTCAAGCGCGCGTTTTGAATGCAGCTAACACGGCTTTATTTCATATATGCCCAGCTCATGCTATGAATAAATAATTTAATTGCTGCTTTGAGGCCTGGGTGTGGCATTTGTAAAAATGTATATTTTGATTCTTGACTCATGCCATCGACAAGTGTCGAAAGCGGCGATCAAAGCCTGAGCCGTCAGACTGTCATATCATATCTCGATATCTCGTTAGTGAGTTTCCGCCAGAAACCTTTTCCATATCTGTGAACGAGCCGTGTTAACGTGTGAAATGCAAACGAGCCAGAGAGGCTGGGAGAAAATGTCGAAAAACACAACGAGAAACATAACAAAAACAAAGCCAACTAACTATGTATTAATATATTATTGTAAATAAAAGAAAACCAAGTAAGAGTGTTGCAGTCGAGACTGCTCGACTACGAGATTCCCTGAACCCTTCGAAGAACTGATATTCCAATAATTCTTCGCTCCTTTTCTACATTCATAACAAGCAACATCAGCACACACACATAATTATGCGCCCATAAGCAAAGCTGGCGCTCTGCTGACTGCGCAGTTGACGCGGCGACTGCGCTTGGGCTGCAATTTGGACTATGTTATGGGAACCAATTTGTTGAATTAGTCCTTTTGTAGATGGACTTTCCTAATCAAACTTTCAGAATGTGAAATTGAAGGAAGGGGTAAATTTGGGCCGCTATCCAAAATATAATACAAAATCAAAATTGTATAAAACACACATAAATCTATATGCATAATTTGAAGACTCCAGCTCTAAAGATGTACGAGATATAATTTAACTGATTTTTGAAAAAGGCTTTAATCGATAACACTAAAATGAGAATAGTTATCGATAAAAAAAACTCTATCTGCGCTATCTGCTCTATTGCACTATAGAAGGACCTAATAAAGTATTTCAAGAGTCTTGTTTCTATAGGTTTTGAGATCAACGCCTTCACACATACGGTCAAATCGACTCAGCATATCCCTCTGATCAAAAATATATATTCTTTATGGGGACTGCTACGGCTTCTTTTGCCTATTTCAATGGGTTCACGGTATAAAAACATTTACACACACACATATTGCAGTTAATTAAAGAGAGCTCAAGTTTCGGCACACCCGTTAACTTGCCAGACAGTCGTCAACACGTCACCCAATTTCAATTCAATTCCAACTCAACTCCACACACACACACAAACGACATACACCCACACACACACACACAGAAAGCCATCCACAATTTGAGTTCGTCTTGTGACAGCTCACGGACGTTCCGCTGTCAAAATCAAAGCATGCAAATATGCGGCGAAACTCTTCAGATATTAAACCACTTCTTAAAGCCACAATCGCTTTCGCCCCAAAGTGCAAGCGGTTATTGCGGTGATTGCCATTATGGCGAACAAATCATGGTAAAATGTAGTTGACGCGAGCACCTCCCACAGCTGCGTCTCGGGTATCGGGGTATTTGACATATGCTGGAAGTCAACTTTTGCGATTGCCACCAATTAAGCATTTAAACTTATTATGGATAGTTGAAGATCGCTTTAAAACTGATCCGCCATCTGATTTCTTAATGCCATTAGGTAAAAGAAAGAATTTATTGATAATTTAAAAGAAATTTCTAGATCGAGTTCTTTTTGACATGTTCAAATATCGAGCTAGACAGTGAAAAATATCCTGAGGGTCACAACTATTGACCTTGTTATATGACTTCGACTTCAGCAACTTTGAATATTAAATTCAATGTATTCATATCATCGTTTGTATACCCTGAACCCATTGAAAATGGGAATTCAGGTATAATGTTAAAATTTATGTAACAGGCAAAAGAAGGAGGTATATATATTCTTGATCAGGATGACGAGCTGAGTTGATTTTGCCCTGTCCATCTGTCTATCCGTATGTCCGTCCGTCCGTCTGTCCGTATGTATGAACGCGTCGATCTCAGAAAATATAAGAGCTTGAGACTTGAAAATTTTTTTCGTAGGTCCGTATATCAAGTTTTTCTTCAAAAATCGATAGCTGCTCCCGGTATTTTGTTATTAATTAAAAATCTTATCGAAAACCAGTTAAACAATTATATTTCCTACATCTTTAAAACTAGAATCTCCAAATTTGCAATGTAGATTCATATGTACTTTTAGGAATTTTGGTTTTTGTCATATTTTACCCCCCACCCCTCAAAACACCCCCTTCCCTAAAAGTTTGCAAAAACCGTATTTAAATATATATAAATAAATATATCTTAATAGTGTTTCATATAAATAACACTATTAACATTCATTGGGGACAAGCAATGCCTTTTCATTATCTTTTGGTTTTCTTTTTAAATTTTTAGCTATAAGTATTATTTTTACTGCTATTATTAGTACCAGAATAATTATCAGCCAGTTAAATTCTGAATTTCTAAAGATCCTGCATAACTTTTGATACCGTGTCTCATATTCACATATATAGTATTCAACAAAGCCGGAGGATGTTACTATAAACAGCTCTGAATCGATCAGATGTAAGCAGTTTCTTGGGCCATCGCCAGGCAGCCATTTGGTGTAGGTAATCGGTTCATGCAGCGCATCCCATTTGAAAGGAGACGCATTTAAGAAATTATGGCCTGAAGTGAAAAATCTGCTTCCATTAGCATATCCCCGATCGATTATGTACTTCTGCAAATCATTCATTTGTGTCTCCGATAGTATCGACACGAGTTGTCCACCATCAGACCGACAATTGTCACGAGCATCAAACCAATCGAACATTTGTGGAGCCTGAAAGGATTGATCGCTTATTATCATTTTTTATAAAGAGTTATCCGAGAATCGCACTTTGTATCCATCTCCTATGTAGTAGGCGAAATTTCCCACATTCTCGAATGCATGTAAACTCATGCACTTAACTGGAGCTATTACGAATATTGCGAACGAAATACACAGCTTAACTTTGATTTTCTCCATAGTAAACTTTGTAAGCTTTTGAATGCTTTGCACTCCAGAGTCAAGAATCAACTATATTTATTCACAAAAATTTGTACTTTTATATGGTCATGCACACACGCCCATATCTCGTAAGCAGTCTAATCTGTTGGAATATATGGTATGGTACGTTTTTAATCAGTTATAAATAGTAATATTTTTTACATAATATACTCGCCTTAACATCGTTTTCCCCCAACTGTTTTCTCACTAATCACTAATCAGAGTCAAGAATCAACTATATTCATTCACAAAAAATTGTACTCTTATATGGTCATGCACACACGCCCATATCTCGTAAGCAGTCTAATCTCGTGGAATATATGGTTTAGTACATTGGAATTATACATTATACATATACTCACCTTTATCTATTAATGCTGGTCGCTTTTATTGAACGAAAAACGAAACAAGTAAGAACGTTGCAATCGGGCGTTACCGACAGCGGAATATTCATTCACAGTCCTAACGCTGCCATACATATCTAATTGATTTTGGGCTGTCAACCCGAGTATATTTTAAATATCAAGTCTCTAGCGCTAATAGTACTCAACATAAAGCAGGGCCTGAACCTATTAGAGTCATAGAGAAGTATTCCCGTTTATATCTCGTACATCTTTAGAGCTAGACTCTCCAAATTTTGCATATAGATGCATGGGTATTTTATATAATTTTGATTTTTGTTATATTTTGTGTATCGGCTCAAAAATTTACCTTTAATTATATTCATTCACGAAGTGCAATGAATATATTGGTTTTGTGCAATGTCCGTCTTACTGTCCGTCCGTCTGTCCGTCTCTCCGTATGAATGCAATTTTTTTCGCGGCTATTGAAGCTAGAGACTTGAAACTTGGAACATATACTCGTATATGTCTCCGATTTATAAAGTGTAAAAATTTTCCATATACGCCCACTAGGGGCGTGGAAATCGGAAAATTCATTTTCCTGTATGCCAGAAATCATATTAGTTGCAAAGCTAGAGAGTTGAAATTTGGAATGTATGATGATGATATGGCGGATATATCTACGCCCGTTGGGGGCGTGGCAAATCGGGTAAAACTGTATCTGGTAAAGTTGTAAAGCTAGAATGCTGAAATTTGTCACGTAAGTTAATGCTACGATTCTATAAAGACCGAAGAAAAAACTATATATCCCCGCCCACTGGGGGCGTGGCAAATCGGATCTAAATATATAGTGATTTTCCAAATTCTCCTATATTTTGAGCACTAGTGATGCTAGCGACTTGAAATTTGGTATGTATACTTGTGTTGACTACCCAAGATAAATAAGCTATGGCGGATATATCTACGCCCACAGGGCGCGTGGCAAACCGCAAAAGTTTATATCTCCTACAGTTTTAAAGCTAGAAGCTTAAAATTAGGATAGTTGAGTTACTGATAATCTCCTCTATCGATGACCCAAAAATAATTGTTACGCCTCATTGGGGGCGTGGCATATCAAAAAATACCCTATAATTTTCACATTTTTTGAGTCTAAGCGTCCAAGTTTTACAGTTACGTAGTCTTCAACTCATTCTAAGAACTGTTCAAAAAATATGGGTCTACGACGACTGGGGGCGTGGCAAATCGGATTTTAGGCGTCCAATAGCGAAATTCATATGCGTATGCCACCTATATATATAAATATGCTTAATAGGCATTGATAATAAGGAAAGAAACATTTTTAAGAAAATTAAAAAATATAAATTAAATTAAAACGAAAAAGTTTTCCGCGGGGTTCGAACCTGCACCTGCACCTCAATCTACGCCCACTAGGGGCGTGCCAAATCGACATTTGCAGCTGCCAAATGCAAAATTCATATGCGTGTGTCACTCACATATATATGTATATAAGCTTAATAGGCATTAATAAGACAAAACGAAACATTTTTAAGAAATTTAAAAAATATAAAATATATCAAAAAAAAAATTCCCGCGGGGTTCGAACTTGCACCACAATCAAACAGCATGTTTGTCCAAAAAAAAATAAAAGAAGAGATTCGAACCGCGGACTTCTGACACAACGCGCAGAGTCTCTGCTAACAGCGCCACTGCACCGATCTTACGCAACATCACTAACACAAAACTTTACAGCTACAGCACCTATAGTAAACAAAAACCAAAGTAGTAGCTGAAAATTCAAAGACAATTCAAAAGCAATTCAAAGACAATTCAATCGCAATTGAGATTCTTAGAACTGCTCGAATACGCATTTGAATATACATACATACATACACATTTGCACACGCGTAAATAACGCTGGCATACTGAAATTGTGTGTGCAGACGAATACTTACATTTGTAAGTATGTATGTATGTATGTAAGGGAGGGGGCCCAGCTGTGACACAGGCCCAGTTGAGACACAGCTAAATACTTTTGACATGCAGTATGAGAATGACAGTTTAAGCCCTGCCAATCATGTTCTTTTGACGTTCTGCAACTTTTGGACAGACACCAACGTTAATAGTCGCATTGTGTATACGCGCACCAAACATCGTGTTGAAAATCGTGCGAAAAAGTTTTTTTGATGTTTTTTTCAAAGTACCAAAATTTTGTGAAATTAACAGTGTAAGGGTGAGTGAAATGCATCAAAATATTGTATTTGCCGTATATTTTGTGATTCTATATGGTTTTATGTGATTATGTAGTGTCTATAAAAAATTTGCTTGTCATACACAAAAAGGCGTCGTGACACGGTTGTGACACAGCGGGTGGCCCAGCTATGACACACCTTTTTTACATATTGAGACCAGTTTGTCCGAGAATATTCTAGAAGATCTCGATCGGGAAAGTTCTAATTGTTAAAAGTCTCTATCTATAATGTCATTGGGGACCAGCAGCTCATCGGTTTTGGATGAGATTGGTCCTGTTCAGGCCGCTGCTCCAAAAAAGCCTTCGAATCGTGGACGAAAGCCGATGCAAAGTGCTGAACTGACCTCTCCTGAAAATCATGCTGCAAACACTGCGAAAGTGACGTGGACGACGACGAAGAATATTTTGATGACGATGATGAATAAAAATCGTTTTCATTTATGGCCATTGAAGTCCATTTTCCTTTGTATGTTTCATTATTTTTGCCATTGAAGGCCTTCATAATAAATTAAGCATTAAATCACAACAATTGGTGTGACATTCCTTTCATATTTTCTCATTTTTAGTGAATTTCTTGAGGTGTGTCACAACTGGGCCATTTTTTTTTCGACCTAAAAAAAGGTATCCTGACCAAAATTGTTCCAAAATTTTTTGAGTAGCTCAAATAAACATACTTTCTTTGGAGAAAAGTTGCGTTTGATTAATATTTAAATGTTGAACTTCTTAATTTTTCATTTTCCGGAACTAAGGAAAAAATTTTAATTTGTTTCAAAACCCGTGTCAAAACTGAGCCCCCTCCCTTACGTATAAGCATTTGTGGGTTATTTTAGAAAAAATAAAATTTAACTTATAAAAACTTATAAAAATATTTTACTAATAACAAAAATGTTATGTGTTTGTCATATAAGCTATCATTTTCCCAATAAAATAACTAATTTATAAGAAGACATTTAAAGAACTTGACATTAGCAACATTAGAACCCGCGCTATTCCAGCGCAACTTGCATAGCATTTACCATCGACGCCATATACAATCAGACGGTAGCTAAAACGAAATAGCTTCACTTCGAGAGAGAAATGTAGCAATGTGAATGAGCTGGTATCTCTTAAGAAATGACAAAAATTTAATAGAACTGTAGATCATGTTTATTAAAAAAAAATTGTGGTTAATTAGAAAACGCACCTGCAAGCAGCAAGCTAGCAACAGAGCAGGTCGTTTTTATACCTTGAACCCATTGAAAATGAGTTAATTTAGCCCTGTCCGTCTGTCTGTCCGTCTGTCCGTATGTATGAACGCGTCGATCTCAGAAGATATCAGAGCTAGAGACTTAAATTTTTTTTGTAGGTCTGTATATAGAGCGCGCATATCAAGTTTGTTTTTAAAAATCGATAACTGCTCCCAATATTTTGTTATCGATTAAAAACCTTATCGAAAACCAGTAAAAAAACTATATTTCATACACCTTTAGAGCTAGAGTTTCCAAATTTAAAATGTGTATTTATATATATTTTTAAAAGTTTCGGTTTTTGTCATATTTTACCCCCCACCCCTCGAATCACCCCCTTCCCTACAAGTTTGCAAAACCATTTCAAATACTAGAGACTTGAGCGTTGGCACACACACACATTTTAATGTTATAATCACGGTCTGAAAGTTTTATTAAGATTGTCCGTCTACAAAAAAAGATATTAAGCAATTAAGTTTCCAATGTAAGCCCACATGGCAGCCCATGCCTGTTTATACGTGCGTGCGTATGTATGTATGTGTGTGTGCATGTGTTAGTAGAAGTGATACGACGGATTATTGAAATATTAGTTCCTGGAAGGGTTCAGGGGATCTCGAAGTCGAGCAGTCTCGACTAGAGCTTTCTTACTTGTTTTATTTTGTTTTTTCTTAGCCTCATTTGAATACAGTGAAACCTAGTGACTTAAGATATTTTGTGTTGATCTATGTGATGAATACAAAGATTTTGTAATTTTAAATATTTCAGATACTACGCTCGTATTTCAAATACTTGTGCTTTGCCAAATACACACATTTGAATGTTATTATCATGTTCTGAAAGTTTGATGAAGATAGTCCCACTACAAGAGAATTTATTCAACAAATAAGTTCTCATAGTATAGCCCATATTGCAACCCAACCGCAGTCACTGCTAACTGCGCAGTTAGCAGAGCGCGTGTTTATTCGTTTGTGGATGCATGCATATTGGTGTGCGCATGTGTTTTTGTACGAGTATAAGTGCATAAAAGAAGCGTAGAATGATTGGAATATCAGTCTCGACTAGAGCACTCTTACTTGTTTCTACTGTAATAAATACATCGCGCGAGCTCAGGTTATGCTAGTCAGGCATCTGAAGTGAACATAAAGTGAGAATTTAAATTCATTAGCTATTAGTACAATTACTTCTAATAAAAAACATTTTAAATTTTATAAATTTGGCCAGAAAGTTATTTTGACATAATCCCGAAAGCAATGGCTCAAAATTCCAGTTTCAAATAATTTGTATAGCCAATAAGAGGATGTTCGAAATACCAAATGTAAATACCCGCGTGTCCTGCACTTGGTAGGTGGGGTCAAAGAGCTTGCTAGCCTGCTGATTACCTGTTCGCCTGTTCGCCTGTTCACCTGCTTGTTATCTGGAGTATTTATGTCATCGTCAAATTGTGTTTCCAGCTGGTTTGACTTGATTCTAAACCAACGCTGCCCAGCTCTGCTCTAAGCTGCTTGTGTTTCTCCTTGTTATGGCGCAGGTGTGGCACAAAATATTTAAACACAACATGAAAATTAAAAAAACTAGTCTAATCACAGTGCTCGAGCTGCTGCAGTTGCCCAGATACACATCATGCACAATAGACGAGACACACTGATAATCCAGTTATATTTTGTGAATTTACAAAGCTACAATTTGGTAAGGATTGAAAGTAAAGAATATATAAGAAGAGATACAAATATTTATAGTATTTATTATTAGTTTTAATTGAACTAGATTTTATTTTGATTGGGATGGAACAGGATTATTTTCGTACATTTAGATCCAAGTCATAGGTCATAGGTCTAGACTATCTTGGGATGTAGACAAAAGTAATTAAAAATATGTTATATAAAATGAAGTCAAAAATATATTTCTTTTTCAAGAGTAATGTTATTATTATGATTGATATTATACTTATCGTCAAAGTGAAATGAAGTGAACTAAAACCAAAATATTATATAAGGCTATAGCCTTAATCAATCCAAAGATAAGATAATCACAACAGTTCATAGCAAAATATAATAAAAATATATAAATATTTATATGTAATAGTAATACACTATGATACAACTGAACTTTATAAAATAAACTATATATATACATATGTATATAGTATTTTTTCCAACGTAAAATTTATATAGAAAACATTGAGCTCTTCAGTTTATATCCCAAACCAATAACGGAATATTATTTGATATCAAAATCTGCTGATAACAAAACCGGAAATTTGAAATATCTGATCAGTAAAGCTCACGTTTTCTTTATGCTGACATTCTTATTGTTGAATAGAAATTGAAATAATTAACAATTACATCACCAAACCTCAATATCTTCACCCTCAAGCAAATGCTGTATTCCAGTTAGGTTAGCCATATCGCTAGCATTGATCTAGCTTAGATCTAAGATATCAGAGATTTGACAGATTATTTTAATTGTTGTCAATTGTTTTTGGATATTTATTTATATTTTAATTATATTTTTTATATTATTATATTTGTTACTTAAAGAAATCATCAAACTTTGCGAATACAATGAGAAACCAACAGAATTCAGCATGCTTATAAGGGCGGCCTAATTGTCTACAAAACCTAATGCTAATTTAATTGTTAATAAATTTATTAATAAATTATGAATAATATTAATAATATTTTATTTACCAGAGTGGAAAATACTACTAATACTACGAATTAACGAGGGCATCAAAATATATTTAATACTTACGAATTAAAACAGTTTTTGCAAATTATTGGGACATTCTAGCAAAAATATTTTTATTCGATTCGACTTTACATATTTTTATATATTGCAGTAAAATTAATTTAGACTATTTTTTCCTTTTGATATATAAATAATAGAAACTTGATAAATCAAACAGAAATTTGTTTATAGAAACATAAAAAGATATTATATTTAAGTAAATGTAGGGAATTGCATAAATATTTTGAGCAGTATGAAATATTAAAAAAAAAAGTTTTAAAACAAGTTTAAGCCTAACAAAAGTAGACATCTTATTAAGTTGGCTCTCATCCAATTTAATAAGATGTTTATCTCCTTAGGCTTAAATTTTTAAACTTTAAACTTTTAACCCAAAATTAATATAATTTACTTTAGTGTCAAATTCGAATAAAGAGAAGAGTTCATTATATATAGATCATTCATCTGTGTCTTTACTGCACTTGCCGTAGGCATTAAAGCTTTACATTCTCCACAGCGAAATACGCTAAGAACTTTTCGTTAAGTTGACAGCTCATAATACATTTTGATAGACCTACATCATACTATTATTGCAGTCAGTGTATTGGGTCGCAGCCTGAGTAAAAGTAAGCTAAGACTCTGTGAATGGGGTTAATGCCTGTTCTTGGAGCTTTGGGCCAACTGTATGACAAAGCTGCAAATCGCCAAACGGCAACAGGTGTGAATGATGGAAGGCATTAGAGCTGGGCTTGTGGTCGCTGGCTTGGTTCAATGCCGTCGTTATCTCCGGCCAGTGCGTTCTAAGCAATCTCAGAGAGATATTGTGAAAAACTGGTTAACTATGCTCAGAGATGTACTCGTAATTTGCATGGTTGGCAATGCCGAAAGACCGCAAGCGCAAAACACTTGACACAATTCCCGGGGCGCAGGCTGGCAATGGCTCTGGCTGTGGCTCAATATGGGAATCGAATTGGGAAAAACTGAACCTCAGCGAATGACAACGCAGCAGTAAGTAGCTGACCCAATTGACAGGAGGGTGCCCACACGAGCAAAAAGGGCGAGCGAGAATGACATCAATCATTGCACCATGAGAGACATTATGTGGGTCAATAAGAAATGACTTGGCAGGTTCTTTTTCTTTTGCTTTTCTTTCTATTTCGATTTTGTTGTCTTCAAAGTAAAAGTCAAGCTGCATTTCAAAGGCTTTTCATGGGGGCCGCTGCGCTGATGAGCCCACATTCATTAGATCCACCTAGCTGTGGCAGTAGTGACAATCGATTAGGGTCAGATGGCGACGGCAACAGCAACTGCAACTGCGACTAAGAGTGCGCTTTTCCAAAGCCGCCAAAAGTTTCGAGCCCAAAGATTCGCTCTGGGCGCTGCTGCCACCGACTGTGGCGCCTCGGCCCACTCCGCATGGCAGCCAAGCGTGGCAGCTCTTGGGCTCACGCTTGGGCGAATCAGTGCGGGGGGTGTAGAGGGGCTGCGGCTGCGGCTGTGATTTGCATGACCGGATCAGTGGATCAATCGCTGGATGCGTGAGCTGCTTCCAGAGAAAGAACAAAACTGGAGCACTTACTGCAATCTCTCCAATGGCAACGGCACTCATGCAAACGATCTTAGCCACCACCAGCCAGCAGCCAGCAGACAGTCGCCGTCTTGGCCAAACCAAAGGCCCACTGAACCACTTGACCATTTGACCATGCAATTTGCATATTGCAAGCCACTGCCAACATTTTCCATTTCTCTATCGGGCGCACTAGGCTCTGCTCTGCTCTGCTCTGCTCTGCCAGGTGGCTGCAAATTGAAAATTGAACATTGAAAATACACAAGAAAAGTCGAACATAGTTGTAGCTGGCTTACAACCAACTATCTTAAGGTATTCCTTTTTTTTCTCCCCTCATTATTTCATTTGTTTGTCTTGCATTATTTAACCTACTTTTAAATTGTATACATTTAATAGGTAAATTAAGGTAACGAGACTTTCGGAAAGGCCAATGCAAAAAAGTTGTGAATCAATTTGAGGGAAAAGCTATTGCAATGATATTGATTGGCTAAGCTAGTTGTGTACTTTATAAGGATACCTTTATTTGAATACCAGAAGCATAGAATTTCATTTGATATTTATTTATTTATATATATATTTTTGTCTTAATATAATATTTTATAAAAATAATATTGATATATAAGTAGAAAACATTCAATAACTAACATATTATTTTATTTTAGTTATTTAAATTTATTATTCATAAAACATTGTAATATTATACAGCGTTAAATAAGTAAAATAAAATAATTATTTCATATCACATTACTTACAACATATGTGGGGCAAATTGAATGAATTCACTCACTCCAACTGATTCGGCTTCGCTTTCAATTTCACTCAACGCATTGTTAATTTGAAAGAGTTTTTTTTTTCATTTTGCTATTCATGCAGACCCATAATATCTACCTATCTACCCAATGTTAACCTATTTTCATTCAGCCACCAAATCAATCACATTATTAACTCATTTCGATCATGTCCTAAATTAAATATCATGTCCAACTAGATGCTTATAATGACTAAATGAAAGTGGCTTGGGACTATCTCTCTCTGCCTCTCTCTCTCTGCCTCTCTCTCTGCCTCTCTCTCTGCCTCTCTCTCTCTCTCTCTCTCTCTCTCTCTCTCTCTCTCACTCTCTCTATTATAACACAGTAACTCGAAATCTTATCTGAAATTAACAATTGCGGCTGAGCTGATAATATTTTGCTATGGAACTTTAATGCTAAAAGAATTACAATACTTTGTCGGTTGGGGAAGCTTAACACGATTTGTTCACCTGTGTGCAATCAGAAATTCGTTTTCAAATTTCATTAATAAGGTATGACTAACAGAATTTTTGGAGTGCATTCTTATTTAATGGATACAGAAAGTTTCAGTGTGGTGACTGAATGAGTGAAAATAGCGATCAATGCTGCACTCTGATGAGTGAGCTGAAACAATCCATGCTCAACTGATTGTCGCTCCGAAGAGCAACGTCTTTTATCTAAAATTTGCATATAATAACTTATGTCCATATTCAAAAAGATTTGCTATTCATTCTGCCAAATGTGTGTGGAATGCAAGAAATTGTAAAGGACAAATTTGACAATTCAGAAGAATTGGAAGAACGCTCATCAATTGATCTTTGCGATCATGCACTTTGACACAATTATTTTCCTGGGGAAGAAGTCAAGTGCTTAGTTTAGTAAAGCGGGAAGATAACACCAAAGTGATTCATTCCAAATTTGATCATAACCACTGCAAACAATTCCGAAGCGGACAAAAGTTTCGAAATAAATTTGTCAAAATATGGTCCGATTCTTGAAATGTTACAAAAGTTGTTCAGCATTGAATCCATAAGCTGCCTACAAGATGGACAAAAGGTCATATATAATCAAGTTTAATAAAAATAATATAGTTTTCTAATTCTGCCTACAAAATGTAGTTTTAAAGTTAAAAGAAACTGCCATAAATTATTGATAGCCCCAATGTATTTTACTATGCAAAGCAATAATTATAAATATTGAAATATCGAGAGTAATATTCTTAAAGCATTATCTCTACTTTTAAATGTATAAAGTATACTACATTGAGATATATTATAGTAAAAGAATGACTATAATATGCGGAAGAGGGTATCTGCTTCTATCCATTTCAAGTAGGTAAGCTAAAATACTCATTGCAGGTGTTTGTTCGAAAGTACGAACCTTAGAAATGGTCCGACTAATAAGCGACTTCCGAAAGTGTGATAAACTTAATTTATGAAGGTTTCAAACGAGATATTTCCTCAATCACTCAGCTCTAAATGGTCTCCAGAAGCGCATTCGCGACTCACTTTATGAGGCCGGGGCAAGGGACTGGGCCAGTAAAGAGGGCATAGATTGCAGTTGGTTGGCCAAGCTAGTCAAGTTGGCCAAGTTGTTGTTGCTAGTGCTCGTAAGTGAAGTACGTCGAGTTGGCACGTTGCCAGTTAGCCAGTTGCTGGCGATCTATCAGAAGATATGCTAAAAGCCCAGTGAGCACTTGAGATGCCCCTCAGCCCCTCTGCCCCCTCCCCATCCCTACCTTTCTCCTCCCCGCTCAGTTCAGTGCTTCAGTTTAGCTCGGGTCTTTTGGAGGCAAACAGTCGGCTTAATGACACTCGTCTCCAGCTGCTTGTCGGTGTTAATTTGCAGTCATTAGCCAAGTTCTTTTTCACAGTTGAGGCTGGAGAGGCTGGAGAAGCTGGAGAGGAATCTGGCAGACAGGCGTAGCTGGGGACACCGCAGGCTCAATCAATTCGTGTCTCTTTCAAGAGTCTGGCATTTTTCTGGACGCAGTCAAAGACTTTCACAATAGGCCTTTGTTAGCGCCTAAATTGCACTTGACGAAGTCGGCGGACTTCCCGGCTAACGATGCGTGCGCCGCGAGAAGGTGTCGAGTATAAATGCTAATTCATTTGCACTTTGGCTCACGCTCACGACAATTGATTTATTTATGCGGAAATATGAACGCTCAGAGCCAACACAATAATTAATGACGGACGCACTCAGAGGTGAATGCCAGATATGGGTCAGCCAGGCTGAATCTCTCGGCATCCGTAGCCCTGTACCTCGTATTGTGAGTAACGTTTTGTGTTGGTCTGTTTCAAGTGCCACGCCCCTTCAGCGGCTAACCCAATTTCTCAAATGGCAATCGAGCAACTGAGCTGCCCACAATGGCAAAACACCTGTTCGGCTGGCCAACAAATTTCACTTATTGCCAATTTGCTGCCAATGAAATAAAATACTTTGTATGCGCACTTTGCCGATAGCCAACCTCAGCCCGATCCAAGGCCTGCCCCACTCTCCACTCTCCACACTCCACTCTTCACTCTCCACTCTCCACTCTCGATGCGAACAGCAGCCGGCCGGGCAGTGCAATAAATAAATTGCAGAATTTATTTGGCAGCACTTATGCGTCGCTTTTTTTCATCGAATGCATTTTCTACTGTGATTTATTTGCATGGCCATCGAGGCCAACGCACGCGCGAGGGGTACATCCAAAATCGAGCGGACTCTGCCTCTACCTCAAGCTCTACCTCCTCTAATAGACTAACAAACTACTGTCAGAGATGCTGCTAAAGTTGGACTCTTAACTAACTCTAAACTGACTATTGGGTTGAGCTTGAGACTTGAACTATCGAACTAGTTGCGCTTAACTGAATGTTATTTATAGAAATATCGGACAATCATGATATAACTTAAATGAAATATTGACAATTTCTTTTCTTTTTTGAAACATGTTTAAAGAAATTATTGAACTAAATTTTTTTTTTAAATAGTTTTTTTGACACTAGACTTATAATTATCTCAGCTAATGTTTCTTCATCGGTCTTTTTATTTAACAATTACAGTTGCAGTCATCAAAATATATTTTTTAAGACTTTGCTGAGGGCAATAACCATAATTATTAACGACTATATATGATAAAATATACAAGATATGTATACAGTGACGTTTAACTAAATAGGTTTGAAATTTTTGAAGGCATTAAAAGTTATATCTCAGCCAGGAAAACTTTATTTTAATGATATAAATAATATAATAATAAATGTTGTTATATAAACAAATTATTGTGTTAAAATAATGAAATTAAAAAAAACAAATGTTTGTATATATTAGAATAATTGTTCACAAATTTGTTTTAATATTAATATATATTAATTGAGATTAAATAAAAAAAACAAGTATTTCTCTTAAATTACTTTTTTGTCTATATAACCTTTTAGCCTTCTGCTATATAAGTTAGAGTCAATCGATGTTAATCACATCAAAAGACCATAAACAATTCCTGTTCCCAGTCCAACCCAGATACACCTTTTATCTGTAAGATGTTTATAGTAAAAAGATTCTTATTCATATCTCATTAGCTTCTTCAATATTTTTTTACCTATTCAAATTGCTAGACCAACGACTTAATCACTGCTCAATCACTGCTTGGCCGTGACTCGAATATCGTGATATTTTTGAGCATCGCTAGCACTGGACAAAATTTGCGCTTGCTTCCAGCTGCTTTTCCGCGAATCTGTCTATTTGGCTGCCTGGCGCGTCGGCCTTTCAGGCATTTTCAATTGATTTTTGAATTTATCAAACAGGAAGCATCAGCGAGGATGCTGCGCAGACGCAGAACTTGTTGCCGCTGCAGTTACCAATTGAGTTAGTCTTCATTTAACGGCATTCACTTGCCTCGATCGTTAAACACAACTGAGCGCTGCTGGGCCAAGGAGTTGCACAAGTCTTTTGATATAAATATTAAAGTGCTTATAAATGTTTTGCCTTGAAGTGTTAATTTCTTTAATAGCATCATGGCCAATATTTAAATGTTTTGTGCCTAAAAGAGCGGAAATAAAATCAAAAACGTCTGGGAGATTATATGAAGATTTGCAACAGATGAGATAATAAAAGATAATATACTGGAAAATATTTAAAAAAAATGGAAAGTCCCCATATAAAACCGAAAAATCTAAATTGATTTTAACTTAAGGTAATAAATCGATCAATCCTATGTAGGATTGCTTTACTTACATAATTAAACTATTATTCTTATTATTATTATTTATTTATTTTATTTATTTGTTTTTTTTTTTTTTTAATTTAGTTATTTATTTATTTACTTATTTATTTTATTTTTTTTTACTGATTAGAACAGTTTTTGTTATGATTTTATTCAGAAGAGAACTTTAAAACTACTATGTGACATTAGAATGAGCGTAAAATATACAAAAAATACGTTAAAATACAAAAAGAATTACAAGAACGTGTGAAACTGAATAAACTGGTGTGAACTAAGAGGACAGGTAGGGTGAAGTTGATATGAGAGAATAAATTAAAATAGCATTTGGTTTAGGTACGATCTGGCAGAGGCTCAAGTTGGGCTCACTTAAGTCTGCATTTCGAGCAAAGTAGAGCTAACACAATAACTATTATCAATTAATAATAATAATACTTTAATATTTTCAAAAGTTTATTTAATTTATTTCGGATTGAGTCGAAATTCGGTTTTTGTATGTTTTGTCTAACAGTCGATTCGAATTCAGTTGAATTGAAATTGAATTGAAAGCACTTGAAACTTTTAATTGATGACCACCGTAAATATTACTAAATCATACAGTAGTTTCTTAAAACTGAAAGACGATTTCGGTCAACAATACTACCTATATACAAAAAAAACTTGTTTTCCCTGATTTTCTCATTTCCAGGATATAATATACAGAGTATACACAAATAAATTTACAAATAAGCGAAATGTCCATTAATTTAAATTCAGAGATACAAATTGTGAAAGTCCGGTCTCTTAATCTACTCAAGCTCTTGGCTGATGGGTCTTGTGTGTGAGGGTTTGTGTCCTTGCTAAAGCTTTTAACAGAAAATACGTAGCCAACGTAAGTGAGCAACATGAAGTTGGCCGCGAACGCAACAATTCACTCCGTTCATCTACGTGCAGTTTTCGAAATAAATCTTAGCCCCGCACAAAAGCTGGCTGCTATAAATACAGATACATATTCAGCTCGAAAGTATGCTCTGTTTTTTTTTAAAGAAATATGTGTTGAAAATTTTAGCTTAAAATAGAGGTATGTATATTAAATATAGGAAAATCAATCGAATGAAGTTAAGAGAACTTTATTAAGTTAATTTAATTAAAAGAATTTAATTTAATAGGAAAATTAATTGACTGCAGCTTAGAGAATTTAATGTAAATTCAAAGAAGAATTAAATATGTGAAGTACATTTGATAGATTAGTTGTAATTCCCATTACTCAGTTTTAACTAGATGATATTTTTCTAGAGATATTTTTAGATATTACCATTATGATGGCATTCGGAATTATTTCTTAAGAATTTGTGTTTACTTGCCTTCTGTTTTTATATTATGCAGTCAAAAATAAGTTTTTATTAATAAATACCAACAGAGAATCAGAGCAATGGACACAACAAAGAAGAGATAAGCTGTCCATTTAATTAAATAGATAAAAAAAAGTGAAATAAAATATTTTGAAGTAGGTTAAGCAAATGCAGAATTCGAAAGCTCAGTGATAAAATAGAGGCCGAACCGCTAAGTAAATATGTTCGATTTGGCAGGTAAACACATCTGTTATGTGGCCGACTGCGGAGGCATCTCGCTAGAGGCCTGCAAGGTGCTGATGAGCAAGAATATTGCAGTGAGTGTTAGAGTGTTTTAAAATAACTATGATTATTATATATATATATATATATATATATATATATATATATATATATATATATATATATATATATATATATATATATATATATATATATTCTATTTTTATTTCAATCCATTTAGAAACTCGCCATCCTTCACAGTGTGGAGAACCCGCAGGCCATTGCCCAGCTGCAGTCGATCAAGCACAGCACACAGATCTTCTTCTGGACCTACGACGTCACCATGGCTCGTGAGGACATGAAGCAGTACTTTGACGAGGTCATGGTGCAGATGGACTACATCGACGTGCTCATCAATGGGGCAACGCTCTGCGATGAACAGGACATCGATGCAACGATCAGTGTAAACCTAACGGGAATGATGAACACCTGCGCCACGGTGCTGCCCTACATGGACAAGCAGCAGCTGGGCAAGGGCGGAGTGATTGTGAATGTGACCTCAGTGGTTGGATTGGATCCGTCGCCCGTCTTCTGTGCCTACAGCGCATCCAAGTTTGGTGTGATCGGCTTTACCAGAAGTCTAGCGGCAAGTCGTGTAACTTTGAGAATGTCTCAATCGAATGTAATATATTTATCCACATAGGATCCCTTGTACTACTCCCAAAACGGAGTCGCTGTGATGGCCGTGTGCTGTGGTCCCACCAAGCTTTTCGTGGATCGTGAGCTTACTGCCTTCCTCAGCTATGGCCAATCCTTTGCCGATCGCCTGCGCACAGCTCCTTGCCAATCGGCCACGATCTGTGCCAAGAACATCGTCAAGGCGATCGAGTGTGGCGAGAATGGACAGATTTGGATAGCGGACAAAGGCGGACTGGAGCTGGTCAAGTTACACTGGTATTGGCATATGGCCGATCAATTGCTCCACTACATGCAGAGGCCCAACGAGGATGAGGATGAAAGTGATTGGCAATGCAGCAGAAGATCCCAGACATGAGGAGAAATACCACTGACCACTATTGAAGATGGGGTAAAATATAAAAATGTACCTTATGAATATATTTACTATGCCTTCGATTTTTCCACAGATTTAAGCAGGCAAAGACTATAGCAGTTTTATATATATATATCTTCTTCTTTTTTTTACACAAAAATCTGATATTGATAATAAAATGTTGCGTAGTAAAATGAATACATTAATGTGTTTTTGACTGACCTAATTTGGCATTATTAATTTGAGCCAATTATATAATTCAAATTGATATGGATATGAATGGAGTCAACTATTTAATTTTGATTGATAAAATGGAGCAAAAGAGACATTTATTTTATATATTTATAGTACAAATCTGTTACGGATAAACAAAGAATTTGAATTCAAGTTGGAAAACAAAACATTACAAATCGAATCATATCAATTTAATCATAAAAGTATATAATCTTTGACTGGGAGACCAAGAGTTCAATATATCAAAGAAACAGTAAACGACTTTCATTTCCCAGCGTAAGCAGCTATTTACTGCTTATCAGGTATATACTGATTTGTATTAATGTAGGCAACTCGTATTCAGTTTATTAACTTTTCTTATCAGCTAGCCTAACACTAAATATAGAGCACATATTTCGATAGAAATTGTTATGTAAAGACAAATGTTATCTTATTAATTGTTAAAGTATCGCTCAAATTTATTTGAATTATTTATTATGCATTAATTTTGTGAAAACGAATTGAATTGGGAATAAATAAATATAAATATACATATGTTTTAAATGTATCAAAAAGAATTACTTCAATAATAGAAACAAATTGTTTAAGGAGTATAATTAAATAAAATTGATTAAATAATGTCTAAATAGCTTATGCTATATATTCCTAATCGAACACCGGCGACTAGACTCTCTGAATTTACAGTCAAGTACCTAAATTGTTGCACCTGAATGGTACAAATTATCTTGGTGCATTGCAATGCATTGGCAAGATGAAAACAAATATCCCTGACTAATCTTATGTGGAACTTAAAATTTTCACGCAGGGTGTGTGTCTTCACTAAAATTTCGAAGCAGGTTCGTTCCCAAGCTATTCAGCACCCGCAGCCAACTTCACGTGCTACAGCTGTAAGCACATACGGTATAATGTACACTTAGGTGTGATTTCCCATTTATAATTTAAGCTGCGCAAATTGAAGTTGGCTGCGCACAAAACATTGTCTCACGTGAAGTTGGACTGGGCAATATGAGGTAAAGATTTAAAATTAATATATAACAAAATGACATAAAAGAGATTGTTGGTAATTCATGGAAAATTAAGCTGATATATATGTTTATATATAATAATATAATATTAAATATATCCGACATGCATATCTAAGGTGTTTTCGCACAACTTTTCAGAAAACAAATTTAAGTCCGATGGGGAGTACTTTCAAAGTACATACATTTCAATTTTTATTTCCAATCTAAGGATTGAAAACTGATAGCTGTTAGTGTCATTTCTCCACCTCTTATATCTGGGCTGACTTAACTGTAAATAAATTAGCTAATCTACGCCAACGGATCTTTATACATATAACAATTTGCCTGACTTGAAGATATCCGGCACAATGGATAAACATATAGTAATATCACTCATGCAGTGTTTATATTTTTAGTGAGTGAGAAGGTGAAGTAAGGTTATCTTTGTCTGTAGGTCATTCAATAAAATGCCAGATTCATGGTTGCTTTAAATAATTTTTTATTTATTTCTGTCAATATTGAACTATAGTTTTTCTACCAATTTCATCTAAAGTATATATAAATAATCTTTTTGGACACATCTTCTATGTGCCAAAAACAGTCTGCCTGTTCCCCATTATTGGGCTTTAAATAGGATATAGGAAGCTTTCTGCTGCATCTATCAGAAGTATATCAACTAGTTGTCTTTTTATAATTATAACGCTCAGTTTAGACTATATCTTCATTTATCTGCCTCTCCATGTCTCTCTCTTCCTACTTCTTTATATAATAGAATATTTTTGTATAGCTAGAATTCTAGTCATCATACATAGCGATGCATATTTAAAAGCATAAGTTTCTTATGGTTCCAGTTGAGTCTTCCATTTCTCATCTATTTGCAAATGCCACAGCTTCTGCCACACCCACTAGAGTATCATTCACAGCCATCAAGGCCCCCGCCCACCCTTCCGGCTATCCTCGTTTATGTGCCGTCTGACACTGACATTGATGCGGCTGTTGGAGGAGCCATTCACCATTCGCCATTCGCCATTCGCCATGTGTGAGAGACATGGGTCTTTGCTCATCCGAAAAGCAAAAAGTAAATGATAAACGACTTTACAAGTGACTTGCAACAAAATGAGGCAACGCTGCAAGGATCAAATCTTGCCAACACGAAATAGTTGGCGACCCGGCCAACAAATTAGTCTTGGCAAACAAGGATATGAACAGAATCTGAGTTTTATATACTCGCTGTCTCTCTCTCTCTCTCTGTGTGTGGGCCTTGAAATTAATGATTAAAATGGCCTGATAGATGGAAGATGGGCGACTCAGCTCGACGGCTGTCAAGGCATTAGGCAGCATTCGCTGTGCCCATTTTCACCTGCAGCTGCAGCCATTTTTCAACACTGCTCCGAGTGGGATCGTGTGTGGGGGTAGAGTGGGGCCTGGCTGACAGGGGGCACATCCGTTAATTGCAGGCAAACGTCAAAAGTCGTCGTCTGTCAGCTGTGCCAAGCCAAAGCCAATGCCAAAGCGAAGCCAAACCAAGCCAAGCCAAAGCTTTGGCGTCCATGTCAGTAGCTGTCAAGTTGCAAAGTATACGAGTATATATACATCAGCAGCCGGAGGAGCATGGTCATGGTCGATAGTTGTTGCTTCTCTGCAGTTGTTGCTGTTGCTGTTGCTGCCCACTTTGGCCAACAACAAAGATTGATGGGTGTTGTACAGCGACGGCAGGCAAAACGGAGAATAAATGATGTTGGGTGATTATTTTTCTTCATTGAACTCGAAGCTGAGCAGCAGCCATCAGTCGCTGCTGCTGCTGCTGTTACTGGCACTTTCTCTTCCCCTCTACCTCTCTCGCTCAGTCTCCCTCTCTTTGACGATGTATCAACAGCCATTTTGACCATCAATCTCTGGAGCGCCGAGCAGGCAGCATCAGGCATCGGGCTGGCACATCACGTGGCTCGTCCATTTCTTCATTCATTCATTCATTTGCTCATTTTTTCGCTCATACGCAGCACATTTGGACAATCTATCAACTTGGCATTCGGTTCAAGAGGTGTACGAGAATCTCTGTTGTGTGCAAATCAACTATGTTGTGCCACATTATTCGCTATATTCACAATCGTTTGCGTGGAAATGCTCGACTCGCAGCTACCCTAGAGATGAATAAATGTAGCGGCGATTGATGACTCTTATTCATTATAAGCTTTAAAATATTTAATATACATTGACTAAGTCAGCGTTTATTTAGGTTTGTGTAATTTATATTCAAAAAAAAAAAAAAACAAATTTTATTTTTTTTTATTTTAATAATTTATTGAATACAATGTTTTTTCCAATCTTTTTTCTCATCTATTTATCTGTCTTGTTATTATTTATTATCATATAGAATTATTATTCTAATTTATTGTTAAGTCTAAACTACCAATTACGTTTATATAAAAGAGTGAACTCCTTCCATTTATTAGCTCTTTTCTGTTAGGATAGTTAAATGTATCCTTATTAATCGTAACTGATAGGTAAAGGTCATGAGCATGTTATGTCTTCCTGTTCGACAAATTATTATAGGCTAAATATTTCTGAAGAGGCTTCGTTGACATTAGGAGGCTCATTAGGAAACACAGCATTCCAGTAATGATCTCCTAACAGGGTGTGATGATCGTTGCACATTTGTTTCACGATCAGATGTCTAACCTGCAACTAGCGACTTTACTACCGAGTTGAGGTCAAAGTCGTGTATAAGCTAAGACATCCGCCAAACCTTAACTTAAAGACCGCTTGATCATGCAGTTTTGTGCATGACCAGCAGTGTTTCCAAAGAAGCGTCTCAGAAACTTTGTTTCATGCAGGCAGGAATAACAACAAGGGACTTAAAATATTTGTTGTTGGGGTCTTATAAAGAGTGCATAGATCAAGCTTGCTTAAAAAAATCTATAAATGTTTCAGTTTTAATGTTATTGACTAAAAGCTTTATTAATATTCAGTTATAAAATTATATCTCCTACATCTTTGGAGCTAGAGTCTATAAATTTGGCTTCAGTTTTATGAATAGTTTATATATATTTTATTTATATATATTTTATACAAATTAAATTTTTGTTACGCTTTCGATACCGCCTCTAAATTTTACTAAATTCTTCGAATTGATGGACAATCGCAAATTTAGCCATAATGTAGATGAGTTTGCATTTTTTCTAAATTGTGAAGTGTTCCATAAATTATGTAAAATATGTGCTAAGAGCTTAATTATATTAATAAGTTATTAAAGAAAACGTTTACGCAAATTAGTAAAAGTACGTGAAAGCAGCGCCAAGAGTTTTTCTTTACGTCTTTACGTCTATCAAGAATTACAATTAAGATTAATTAAATTGGGTTTACAGCGTGACATCGCACAAGAAAATTATATAAATATTAGCTTAAATATTACAGATCTCGAAACACTAGCGCAAAACCAATATACTCCTCTCACTTTAACGAATGACTATAAAAACGAATTATCTTATTGTCAAGTTAGGAACCACAGAGCTAACTCGAATTTGTTTATTCCTTTGTTATCCTGTTGAACTTTTTAACCGCCTACCAGCGACTCAATGCGAAAGAAGTGCAAAATTATCAATTACATGACAAATTTGGTGGGACATTTGCTGGATTTGGCAGTGGCAGAGGCAGAGGCAGAGGGTAGCTGGGAGGCGGATCCGTGACCGGAGTCGGGGCGTGGTGCTGTTGTTGAGCAGAATGAAATGCCCGGATGCAAACAATAAAATACATTTTCCGGTTACTTGTCACCCAGTTTTCTAACGTTTCACTCTCATTGCCCCGCTGGCCCGCAGAGAGGAAAAATCGCCAGCAAAGCTGACACATGCTGTTCTCCAGTCAGACAGATGGAAGGACATACAGACGAGGGCCAGGACCCAAAGTTTCTGGCAACTCCTCAGCAATTGCCAACGCAGCATTTCACTTTTGGCCAGATGTTGTTGTTTATTTTAGTATGTTCTAGTTGTTGTTGTTGTTGTCCAAAGTCATGTCGACAATGGCTTTAGCTTTGCTTTTGACACTTGGTAAATGGCGCCGCCCGTTGAGCTCGGTCGCTGCAACAAACATTTTGCCCAACTGGGCGTGGCCGAGCTGAGAAGCTTGGAAGCTGTGAGAAGCTGAATGGAGAGGGAGTGAAAGTTCACCCTCTTGTTCTACTTATTCAGCTCTGGCTTCTGGACAGCAACTTGTTTACCGCTGCACTTACGCGTTGCTCTTGAAAGCTGTTGGACTCTTGGCTCCTTCTCCTCTACCTCACTTGGCCGGCATCCTTCCCAGTTCAGTCGCCATTTCTTTCCTTTTCTCTAGCCACTTGAATGTAAATTGTGCACCAACTGCTGGCACACAGTGGAGTCGATTGAAGTTAGCTCCATAGTCACAGCATTCCATTGTGAACAAGCTGGAGACAATAATTTATCATGTGCGTATCAGGAAGCAAGATTTGATGTCCTTCATGTTGTGGGATGTGTCGCACGACGATGCCAATCGATGACAGCAGAGCAGCTTGGACAGCGAGACTGTTCGTGTTTGAGCTGTAAACATGTTGTGCTGAGAGCAAAGTTATACCTGACTGCGGAGTGCTCGATGATAATGGGAAACCTTAATAGATGATGGGAAATATAGAGACTTTTGGCTCATAGAAAGAAGTGTGTATAGCTCGATTATTATAGAGCTCTATGGATTGTAAGGCGTGACTAGTTTAAAGTAGATAGTGAATCAAGGCAGAATACAGTTATAATGTTATATTTTAGATTTTACTTATTCCTAAATATACAAATAAGCTAATATTCACTTCAAACCACTTTAACACATAACTATCCAATTTTGTATGCTATAGGATACATCTATTCACACAGGTATAGATAAGTGCTGTGCTCTTACTGACAAAGACATACAATGCGCATCACCTGTATATGTATGTGTTCTCCGCAAAAATTAAATATTTTCAATATCATTCGAGCTAAAGTACTTCAATTTGCTTTTCTATTGGACCCTGTTATATTACTTTTAAGTACATAAATCAGCAAATATTTCATCATAATTATTGGCATTTTAAAAAAATGCTGTTCTAAGCTGTGTAAGCTTTCAAGTTGGTCTCTAGAAATTATTATTCATATTACCTAACTTTAAAAATGATATGAATAAGTCAAAAATTATAGATGCTTGAGAACTCGAAATCATAATTCTAATTTTGAATAGATTAATAAATTTGTCTGTTACAATTGATTTTTTAATACATTTATATAAGTTTAGTCTATACTAGTGAAAGTTTGACGAAATTTCAACCTTTAACTGACAATATATGTTAGGCTATTATTAGTTATATATTTAAAGCATTGGCATGTTATTTCTATTCTTCTTGTAATTTTTAATACTATTTGGATTGAAGCATCTTTCTCAAAGATTAAAAGTCTTGTGCAAAATGTATATTGCAATACAATACAATACAATACAATGCTATCAGAGCTGTGATTTTACTTTACATGCTGGCTTAATACTCGATTGGTGAGTGACTGTATGACTGTATTCTATTGCTTAATACATATTTATTATGAATAATGACTATATCCATTAAGATTCTCATTCTCTCATTCGAGCTTAAGTCAATTAAATATTTTGAATGCATATCTAGATATTGAATTGCTTTCAGAACAACTTCTAGCTGTTCAATCTACATATATCTGACGAAAATAATCTTGTTACATAATTGAATTGACAAAACAATGGTATGCAAACAGAATTAAAATGAATAACATAAAAATATAATATTCTTCATTTGTCACAAAATTCACAAAATAAAATAGAACAAATTTCGATTTAAGATTCAAGCTTACATTGTTTAAGAAAATTATAGATGGCAAGACATTGATTCTCATAAAATTACCCGAGTAGGTTTCGAAAAGTTCCAATTCTTTTAAATATTTGTTTATATATTATAAATTTTTATTTTTATTTAATTTAAAGCTGTATTAAAATTAAGTATTATTAATAAGATTTTTATTATTATTATTACATTATAGCTATAGCTCCAAACTAATTTAATAAATTAAAATAACAGAACACATTTGGTGCAGCTTCAAGTAATAGCAAAATGCATACATCAAAAGAGAGTTCCTTGGCTGAACCGTTTGCCATGATGCCATAATAAATTGTGGCTGGAAAATAAACTGACCAGAACAGAAAGAGGGAAAGAGAGAAAGAGAGAGAGAGAGAGAGGGAGTGAGAGAAAGATAGAGAGAGCGACATCTTCATGATGGTGTGAGCTCGTGTCATAAAAGTCTTTTCCACATTTGTTCGCCGGCTTGTCCAGCACGAAGGGGACAAAAACAGAGAAAAAAAAATTTGAGAATATAAATCTTAGCGGTAAGTAGTAAATTTTCATTTTCACACCTTTCAACACTTTTCACACTAACACAACCAGAAGGAACATTTTGCTGTCAAAATGTGAACGAGAAGCTCTGTGAAGTACGACAAAAAAAAAACAGAGTAGAACAGAACAGAAAACGAACTAAAGGCCACTAGTGTAAAGAGTCGGAACTGTGCACTCTGACGACCTCCCCCGGTTTCTCTACGGCTCTACGGCTGACAGACTACACAAATACTGTCATACGCAGTGCAAAAAGCGTAGCAGCAAAGAGAGCGCCAAAGATTGGCAGAAGGAGCAGTTGAGCAGTTGAGCAGAGAGAGAGAGAGAGAGAGAGAGAGAGAGACAGGGGGTAGAGGCAGGGTAGAGGCAGAGGCAGGGCAGACAAAGTGCCTCTGAGCGTAAATAAATTGGAAATGTCCTTTGGCCTGGCACTGACTGGCGTTAGCCATACCCGTTGCTCGCCTCCATTTGGTATATCTATGGGGTCCTTGCATTGCAATGCGTCCGACGATGGAAGCCGATGCTTCCATTTTAATATTAATTTTACCCCAAAGCGCAGACGGTGCCCCCGAACAGCAGATAGTATGGGTTAAGGATAGAACAGGATAGGAAAGGAAAGCGAAGGCCAGGCGAAAAGTTATTGCCTTGGCAGGCTGGCAGGCTGGCAGGCTGGCTGTCTAGCTGGCTCTCTGGCTGGCTGGCTGTCGGGCAGGCCACCAAGCAAGCAGTAATCATGGGGCAAGGTTCCCTGGTAGCTGCAGTATCTTCTGCTCCTTCCCTTCGAGCTGCCGCTGCCGCTGCCTTTGCCTCTGCCGTTGTCAGCTGAAGCAATTTATGTCAGTGCATATCCGACAGCCTGGCAGTTGCAAGCCATGTGCGAGAGCGCCGGCTCCTTAAACCAACACCAAAGTGTCCTTGTTGGAGCCAACAGCCAACAGCCAACAGCACAACAGAGCGACGACAAGAACAACAAGAATGTGCAGCACCTATCAAGTTATCAAGCTGGCAAAAGTCGCCTACCCAGCTATCAGCTATCAGCCCCACCACAGCTCTTACAGCTCTCACAGCTCTCCCTCAGCTGCTGCATCTCCTGATCTCGCTGCCCTCTCTTCAGCTGTTCGCGAACCTTGTTATTCTGGCAACGACATCGAGCAGGCCAAAAGTTTAGCACAACCTTTGATTTATATTTCTGCTCTTGCTCTTCCCTCTGCCAGCCTGTTGTTATGTTGCTCCAGCTCCTGCTCCTGCTCCTGCTCCTGCTCCTGCTCCTGCTCCAGCTCCGGGTCGACTCTGCCAAGGGAATCGCTCTATTTTTGGACTGCACTCGGCTTGGCTCGCACATCCCTTTTAGCACACCGGAAGCCAACAAATATTTATTAGTTTGTTAAATTGTGAATTGGCCAGCACGTCGTTCACTCTACAAGCTCTGTATTCGATTGTGCGGGCTACGTAAGCTCTCTCCCTCTCCCTCTCCCTGTCTCTCTCTCTTCCTCTCCTGCTCTGTCTTTCTCTATTGTATTTGGTTGGCCTTTGGTCCCAGCTAGTTTGGCCTGGCAAATGAAAAGGATTCCATTATTATTTTTCATTGTCCTCCACTTTGACACCCTTTCGGAAAAAGACACGCCCCTTCAAAATGCATGTTTGAAATAATATTGTAGTTGAGTAACTGAGAAATCAGTTTTGTTCGAGCTTCGATTGGAATTATGTTAATGGGCTGCCTCATTGCAGTCTTGTTTTGATGTATAATATTTTAATTAAAATGTAAATCGAAATGATTAAGTGTTTCCAATTTATATGTAATTTTTCATAAGCATCAAGCACTGAAAATCGTCGGCACGGCACAAAGGCCCAATAATTAATTACAGCGCCCCGAGCAGCACGAAGCGAAGGGCAACAACAGAGCTAATGACAAACGAACGAAACCGTCGAAGTCCAAGTCGAAGTCGAAATACTCTCTTCTTCTTCCCCTCTCCTCTCACCCTGCAGTCAGCTGATTAATGATGGGCAAGGCATTGCCGAATGTGGTATGAGTGAGAGCGAGATAGAGATTGTTCGTTCTGTCGAAATGAGCACAACATCATCATGATAATGAACATTATGTGATAAATCAGTGGAGCTGCAGCGAGCGCCGCTGAAATTTCTGCCGCACAATAATAAATTAATATAAATGATACTTAATTTTATGATTAATGATATTGATGAGTTTCCACAGGCTGTCCCAGCTCACGGCTCACGGCTCAGAGCTCACGGCTCAGGGCTCACAGCTCACAGCTTACAGCTCATGGCTCATGGCTCACAGCCTGTCCATTGGCCAGCTGGACAGGCCGAAAGGGTCGAGATAAAAAGTTTCATAAATTTATCAACGATAAATCAGTGAATGTTGCGGCCCACAGTGCCCAGTTCTCTGTGAGTTGTGAGCAATATACAATAAATAAAAATAAATAATACATAATTACAACATGTGATTATGGGCCGCCTTCAGCGAATTGATGGGTTCGACCGACGCCTTCGATTCTGAATGAATATTCTCGTTTTGGGCGCTTGTACTCAAGTTGAGTAACTCAACCCACTGCCCGCTGTGATTCGGACAAATGATGTGCCCCACTTTGGGCACATGATGTAATCAGCTTTAATATATTGATTGAAATCTGTAATTTATATTCAAATATAATTAACATTAAATATAGTAATATAAAAGAAAGAGAAAATATTATATTTTTGGAAGATGTCAAGAATTAATGGCTTCAGTTTATTTAGTCAAATAATACATTATAATAATAATCTGTATTTATTATTATTCTATTGATTTACATACCGGTTATTTGTTGATGGAAAGAGTTACAAAGCTGCTGCTCTCTTGATAGATAGACAGACAGATAAAAAATGGAAATTATAAGTGACAAGCGCAACAGAAATTTACATAGGGTGGCTTATATGTATGAGTGAACTAATAGTAAATGGGGCCACATCTCAAAAGAGAAGATAAGCTTAAGAGAGCTCATTAAATGCGAGTTTTTAGCTGCTGCTATTTATGCTATTTATCACACATTGATATTGAGACAAAATATATGAATACAAAAATATATAAATTAATAGTTTATTTTTATTTATTCAAAAATAAAACTTTTTCAATATATTTGCATTTTGCTTGGACGCTTACTTATTCTAGTAAGTGTATAAACAAAATAAATACCTAAAAGAATTTTGATTTTGCTAAAGGACGCATAGATCCCTTTTAAAAGACATGCTCTACTAAAATGGCCATTATACTTTTGTGCTGAAATAAAAAGGGTATATTCATATATTCATAATTCGAAAAACTTTTTATTTTTAATATTATTAGTTTATTTTTTTTTTTTTTCATTTCATTTATTTCTTGTCTATTTTATTATTTTCTTGTATAATTATAAAGTAAAGTATATTCCCAAATTATTTTGAATAGCAATCCAAGCAGTTGTCAGCAAATGTGAAACGTTAATATGTTAGCTTTTTAATCTCAATTTAAAAGTTTTGCATTTTAAATATTTTAATAGTTTGTTCCACAAGAGCTTCACATAAGTCTAATGCTTGAGAAAGTCAACCTACTCATATGATGATAATGTGTATACTCCCTTCCTAGGACGATAAAGTAATGATGATATTTAAGAATCGTTGATATTTGCCTTGCTGGTCTCCACACTTTGAATATATACTTTTTATAGGCTTTATATAAAACACCTCAGTTGTAAGGTGAAATGTTAATTGTCTATTTCAATAACTTCAAATGAAATAACTGATTTTGGAATTTGATTTCTGTATATCTTAAAATTCTTTAGGTAAAGCCGACTATATATTTGTGAAGAAAGTGAAGATAAAAACCATTTCTATAAAATATGAATACATAAATATTTATTTATTTATGTATAATATTAATTAAAAATATACATTTATATATAATATAAATATAAGTATATATTATATAAATATACAATAAAAAACATTAAAAACTTGACTTCTTTGACTAACAAATAATAAAATATTTAAATGGAACGAATTTCCCTCAAACTGATTAATAAAAAGAATTTTAATATATGTTAATTTAATTTACTGTTAAAAATGCAACTATTTTAATTAAAATAACATACTTTTATAAGGACTTAGTGTCTACAGGAAATAGAAACATAATATAATATAATATAATATTATAGGAATAATATTTCCTGTAGCTTTTATCGATATGCAACAGAAATAAAAATTTGTAGTCTAAAAGAAAAAATCAGATATTTAAAACATTTCGTAAGTTTGTATATTAAAAGAGTTTATGTTGTATAAATTAATATAAGCTGAAGAGATGACATATGAGTGAAAGCTCTGATTTTAAATATTTCTAGCACTTGACGTAGTCGAAATTAATTTTGAAAGTCTGCGGAATATGACTAAAAGCACTAACCAAACAATACATATGTTTGAATGGCAAGTGCTAAACCCCATTCAAAGCGAACTTTCCCAATCAGCAGCTGCAGCAAATGGAAACTGACATCTGATTCCTCATCTCGTCGAAGAGACGAATTGCACATGATAAAAAGGAACAAATCGAGAATTGCGTAAGTTGCACAAGTTAAACTGTCAACGGCAGCCAAATAGGCGACAACAAAAGTTTCGTTCCGTGGGGGTCGCAAAAGTGAAAAGTTAAGCAAAAGGAGAAAGAGAAAGAAACAGAAAAATGAAAAGAGGGAAGAGAGAAGAAAGAAGAGAGAAGAAGGTTAGACAAATTCGAAAGCCCTTTCTTATGCTGCCTTTCAGATGCGAGAGCAACTGGGCAGGAAGCTAAATGGAAAAATGTTTTTGCTCCTGGCATTGTTTCTTCCATTTGTTTTTACAAAAGTGCAATTTGCGCCCAACACAGCCGCAACAGAGCAGCCGGTCTGGTAGGTGGTGCGGCGTAGCCTGGTAAATAACGAGACACAAAACACGAGACACACAAGAGTGTTGACAATGGCAAAAGAAACAATGAACGTTACACAACACACACACACACACACACAAACACACATGACAAAAGCAAAGAAAAATCTCTTTTGTGCTGTGGCAACAGCAGCATAAAAAATCACAAAAACTTTTCAAAATAATCTCCGAACTTGGAGTGTGTGGCATATGTTGTTGTCTGGCCTCCTGGCAAAGGGTGGCTGCGATTCTGGATCATCTGTGGCTGAAGCGGCTGCTGCTGCTGCTGCTGCTGTTGCTGGAAAACAGCGATAAACTCAGACTCAGCCAAAAGAAAGTAAAAAGAATTGCAAAATTGCAACAGCAGCAACAGCAGCAGCGGCAGCCACGCCCCCATGCTCCAGCCATGCAGTCGCCCCCGCTCGTTCGAAACAAATGCGTACGTGACACTTGGTGGCTCAGATATAAGAACGTCACATAACTCAACGTGATTAACGTCTTTTGACGCTCTCAACCAGAGTCGAGAGGCAACTCCCAGACCCGGCTCCAGTGCCGGCTCCAGTTCCTGTTCCAGTTCCAACTCCAGTTCCAGCTGCCTCGCAGTCTGCATTCAGAAATATTGCCAACAATAAAACAAGTGCTCCTCTCAGCTGCTCTGCTGCTCTGCTGCTCTGATGATGCTCAGTGGGTTCGTCACACAGGGCTGTTTGCCATTTAGCGACGTTTTCTATTATGCGATTGCGCCTCAGTCCACGTTTTGGTTATTTATGTGTCTCTGGCTGCATGCTACAGGGAGTTCTCTTTCTACAGATACAAGTGAATATATGACTATGACTATGTGTGACTTGGATGGCATAGAGAATTCAATAAACAGGTTTGAGCAAAGTGAAATCCAGTTAAATAATCATATATTTCATGGAAATGGGGTCAGTCTTGTGAGTATCTATATTCCTAATCTGTAAGAATTGAGGTGAATCGAATGAATGTGGTTAGTAATAAATAAGCCCTTTGCAATACTGAGTAAATACTATTCAAGCATAAACTTAGAAATAAATATAGAGTGATCAAAAAAAGAGAAATAGGATATTGAATTGAAATAAAGCGAAAAGGTGCTTGAGATATTTCGTTGGTTTTCGAACGGCTAAGATGTGAGCATTTAGCCCCCTACCCGATAGAGCCGTCAGAAATCGGTGTTTAGGTAAATAATTCTTATCCAATATATTTGAAACTTCTTAAAGATATTTTGGAAAAAACTACAGGAACATGTCTTTATTGCTTTCCTAATTCCTAAAAAATTATACCGTTAGATTTAATATAAGTCGAAAGTGAAAAAAATGTATATATATGTTTATAAGCTGTAAGAATTTCTTCAAATAAAAAAAAACTATTAGATTAGTCAGTAAATGAAAATAAAAGTTGTCTGGCTAGAGTATTAAAGTTAGTTCCTTGACAGTATGTTTAATTAGGGATAACTTGGTCAAAAATGGGAAATCAGCTTGAATGTTGGCTTTTAGCCTTTTCTAAGCTTTAACGTAAATTAAACACTTGAGGTTAGTCATCAGTTTTAGTTGACAAATTCTCTTTGATAGGCGCTGATCGTTAGATGACTGAAGCTGCAAATTCATCGCTTCTATCATTAATAAATTAATTAATAAATATAATAAATTACAAAGTGTGCTAAAAAACGTGTAATTTGAATAATTCGAATTGTATGCACATACATAATATGATGAGACCTTTTTTTTGTAAGAACAAGACGTTTTATTTTTTATAAGTAAAAAGACTACACATGATTCCTTACCTAATATAAGATAATCATCTATTAAATGTTAATGCTCCTATTCAATTCTTGTCTCACTTAACAATTTAATTAACTCGTTAGCTTTTATTTTACAATATATGAATTTTAAAAATTTACCTTTTAATTACTATAAAAAGTTAAAATAAAATAAGTGTGTTAATATTTCTTAAGTTAAAGTATATATGTACATATATATAATATAATAAACTGGCAATTTTTTTTATATCACTTTTAGTTAAGATTTTATAGGTGCCAACTGTTGTTTTTTTTAGGTGCTGAGCCTTAATTCCTAAAAGAACATAGGGAACTTAAAGTAAAAATACAGTACAAAAAATAAAATAAATAAAAAATAAAATAAAATAAAGAAGAAGTTATTTGTACTATAGATAATTGAACAAGGAAAGAGTAAAGTAGACATTAATGAGAGTCAGCCCCAAAAGGCTGAGTTGAGCTTGAGCATGGTAACCACCTCTAATATATGCATTATATATAGAAATGCTCTAAAAATTAATAATAGCCACAAGAAAGCAATTAATAGATCCATTTACTGTTTATTGCCAACTGTTTGGATCGTAAAAAACCTCAAAGTCACTTGAGAGTTAAAAAATGAATTTATTGACGGACGATTTCATTGACAAGTCAGTTGACGATCATCAATGTGGCTCTAGGCTGGCCGAACCAATTATCAGGCACTATTGAGTGATTCGTGGCGGCAAATCAAATTCGACATTTCTCTCTACTCAATTCTGGGTTGGAAAGGGAATGACTGACGTGTCCAGCTGTGCCTAAGTCAACTTTAATGACACGCGGAGCGATCGACAGCGACGCATGGCTACTGAATTTTCAATACTCCAACTCAAACCCAGGCATAAAGGCATAACAGATGTGAGCACATAACTCACTCAAAGTGTTCATACATTAATCATTAGCGTCCAGTTGCTGCATCTGAATCGAAATCGAAATCGAAATGTTGTTCACACATTTCGAGTTGAATTAGTGAGCGGGTATCATGAATGGAAAGCCGAATGCAGTGGGACTCTGACTCTCAGTCTGAGTCTGGTCGTCGACCACATGTGGTCCTCGCACACACAATCATAAAGAAAAGCCGCCGACAAAGTGCCCCCAGTTCGGTTCGTATCATTCAAAAAGTCAAGAAATGCGCAAAACCAAAGGCCCGGCAATCGTCATCGTTATAATAATTTTGTAACGTTTCACGTGGCGTTCGAGAAATTGAAATCAGCGTGAGGCCAGCGATTGCTATTGGCATTGTGGCAATCGGGAGTTGTTGTTTCTCAGCTCAGTGTTTGGGAAAAATGCAAAGCTCGGCGCTCTCAAGTGGGGTTTTGCTTACAGTCAGTGCTGCTCTTTCTTTTATCAGAGCATAAAAAGCCAAAAAAGAAGAAATCGAGATTAAAGAAAGTTAAAAAACAAGCTGTTTTTATTTTCACAAACTTAAATCATTCACATTTAAGAATTAAAATAAAATACTAAAAAAAATTGTTAATAAAAATAAAAATTATAATATTTTTATTATATCGTAAAAGCCTTCCTTTTCATTCAAAACCTCTTAGAAAGAGTTGCTTCCTGCTCAAAAGTTTTTGTCGGCAATGTCACAAAATCTTTTTTGTTTTTAAGCTGATATACCTTTATTTATACAAAATTGTAAGTCTCTATCTTTTGAGGCTTACGAGATCTCTGCGCTCATACGAGCGGACAGACGGACATGGCAAAATGGACTCTGACTTCACATTTTTAATGAGTTCAAGGCTAAAAAAAAAGCAAAACGCGCTTAATAGATCCGTCGAGTCTTTCCTCGAACACTTGTTAATCTCTGAGTTTTTGCAGCCAAATATATCTTATTTTTTCGTCGAAATCTATTACAGCTAACCAACCTTTATCGGTAAAAATTCAATTAAAAGTAAATCACTTTCAGTTAAAAACAACGTACAAAATAATTAAAATATTGATGAAAAAATATGTTAAAAAAAAAAAGATTTTTGAAATTTCTAACTTCTACAATTTCCGCTGTCTTCTTATTTTTCCCGCATCTGACTTCAAAAAAGGAAGATTTGACGGAAAAAAGCGAAAATGGCATCTCTGATTACCATGCCAATGTTGGTCTTTTGCTTACACAAAACACTTTAGCGGTCATCGGGCGGGCAAGAAACATATTTCATATTTAATTGGGCAGGCCGAGCAGTGCTTCAAATGGAGGGAATTTTTACACTCGAATAATGTCGTGTTCTCGGTATTCATCATCAATTTTTCACAGAGAGCCGAACCGACCCACGCACGCCTTGCGAGCATCTTTCTTTCTGTCTTTTTTTTTGTGGACCAAAGTTTAACCGGCCTAGTCGGCTGTCAGGTCCATTGTTCAGCTCAGTTGCTGGCTGCTGCCTGTATGTGGCAGCTTGACAGGCCGAGTGACAGATTTGCCCACAAAACAATTCGTGAGGCATGCGAACTTCTTCTCTACTAAAAACTGACCTCGAGGCCAACTGGGCGCCGGCACGAAATAGGGTATGCGTTTAGTGCACAGTCAGACAGTGGCTCACAAATATTTACGTATGTATTTATGTGTATGTGTGTGTTAACTTGGCCTTTCTCTCCACAGTTGCGAATTTATCCTTTTCATCTTTATTCCTCTGTCAAGTATATATCGAATGTCCAGAAATGACAGAAGATGTTTCTCTTCAAATGTCAGGAACATTCTCGTCTTTTTCTTAGTTTCAATAAGTTTTATTTAGGTTAATTTGCATTCTTCTAATATGTAAATGATGGAAATGTTTTCGCTAAGATATTATAGAGATATAAGTATAATAGCATAATATTTGATTTTTTATTTTAAAATTACATTACAGTTGAGAATACTATTAATATACTATTTAATAAAATTACTATAATAATAATAATTATTAAAATATATTTGTAATGCAACTGAATACAAATACCAAGATCCAGTTCTGTAATTAATGGGGAAGGTTGTCAAAATCTAAATAATTTAATATTCAATGTATTCATTATTAAATGTTAAAATTGAATTGTGAAAATACTACAATTGCAACATATGGATTGAACGCCATAAATTTTAATAAAACATTTATTATAAGAAATACTTAACAATTTTGCTGTCATCAATGCTTTAAAGGTGAGGTAGAAATATTAATTTTGATATTAAATTGAATGAGATGAGTTATCGGAGTTATCGGAAGTACATAGTTAGCTTAGCATGCAGATATGCTGTATATATTTAAAATTCAATTTAACTCGGATCGAAATCAAGATAGCTAATAGCTGATGCCAAAATACTTTGTTACCAAGTACTGAATATGGAGATTGAGCAACAAACAGAGTCATATAGCCTCTGCAATCTGCAAAGTCAGCCTTTGTAAGATCAACAACGGAGCTGAGGCCTTAAGTACATAGTTCTGTATCTTTAGTTTTTATTTACATAAAAACACATAACGTGGTATGGAGCTTTCGATCAATTGCTTCTAATTGAACAAAGGCTTAATTGAATTCTTATTTTTGATAGTTGATCGATTTTTATCGTTGATCGATCACTCACCCAACCTTGACTAGTTCCAACTTGTGTATCTTGGATAATATATATACTATATATATACTACATACTTAATATTCCTTCTTATGACAGTTATAATATATATATATAATTGGCCCAAGTCTAATGAATAATGTTTTTGCAGTATTATTTTTTCAGAAACAAGCTGTTAGTATTAACGAAATGCTGTCAAAGAACTTATAAAATAAGTAAGCAAAACCAGAGAGATTTGTTCTTTTTGGACAACTCACTAACTGTTCAGCCTATGTACTGCAGTCAGGAAAAGTCTCAGATGATGCCAGCCTTAAGAGCTATCTGGACAGGCCTTCAACTATAATACTAAAACTTCTCTGTAGGTATACCCTGTATATTCCTGAGAATGTATATTAATTAATTTCTGTTTACATTAAGTTACTTATAATCAATTTTCAATTATTGAGTTACATCTAAAGTTCTCTTCATTATATTCCATTGTTAGCCCACCATTGTGTAAATAAACTATGAGATTAGGCCACCCAACTGGTCAACTCTAAATACCCAACTTGATGGATCCTTTGCTTGTGTAACAACTGCAAATCAACTCATCAGCAGCCGTGCTCAGCCTAAGTGTGTGGCTTCAAATGCAAAACTAATAACAGGCAGAGCCTTTTAGGTGCAGTCGCATTATAAATGCAGCCATAAATACGCCATTAACTCAGGCTGTGGCCACAAAGGGCTGCGACGGCAACAACATAATAAATTAATTATATGCAACATCAGCAATGCCCTAAGCAATATTTCGATTGCTCCAAAGATGATGATGATGCCGCCCTCATGCCCCCTCAGCCTTCCGGACTCTGTTGCGTGAGCTTCTATTAGCAGCCAGTCAATGTTGACGATATGCCACGAGAGACAGACAGACAGAGAGACGGACGGACGGACGGACGGACGGACGGACGGACGGCCCTCCCTGCTGATCGCGCCATGCCGCTCCCAGTGGCTGCCACTCTTGACAAGCACGAACAAACAAGGGGCGTGGACAAAGGGGGGGCGGGTAGGAAATAGTTTAGCATGTGTGGCATCGCAAAGACTTGTGACTGAGGCAAGGCTTCGGGGCAGCCAACCAACCAACCAACCAAACAACCAAGCAGGCAGCCAGTCAAACAGGCAATCCATCCATCAGCCGCTGGCAGACAGCAATTGCAAGTTGCAAGTTGATGTGAATACACTAACAGACTGTGGGCATATTGGATGCGCTAAGACGTTGAGCAACTCTCACATCACATAGAGCATTAAAACTTCATTATAGTTAACTCAACTCTGTCTACTGGTTTAATATGTTTGTTGCTGTTGTTACATGGTTAAAGAGTCTGGCACAAATGTTGCTGACATCGTCGACTGGCAGCCCGCTTCTAGTTGGAAGTGAAGGCCCGGCTCTTATTGGGGCGTTCTGATTGGAAAATCAAGTGTGCGCATGTTTGCCTGCTTTTAATGGGCGACTGATGGCTGCAACATCGCTAATTGCGAATGCTTGACGCATGTTGCAGCCACTTGGCTCAGACACGGACAGCAACAGCAACGGCAACAACAACAACAACAACAGCAACAGCAACAGCAACAGCAACAGCAACGGCAACAGCAACAACAACAATTTAGACAGTTCAGCCAAGTCATCCAGTCAGTTGGCAATCAAGACTGAGCAGAAGCAACAGTCAGTGGTGCAAGTGGGGCTAGTGGGGGGTGGGGAGGGGCTAAGTGGAGGCACGAACTCTTTAGTTGCACAGCTCTTGGCGCGTTGCGTGATTTTTAATTAGTTTTCTAAGAAATTAAATTGTTAATTTGATCGACGCATTTTCTGCGCTGCTCCGCTGCTAAGTGGATACTCTTCCTCTTCCTCCTCCCGCTCCTCCTACATTTCCTCTCCTTCTTCTTCTTCTTCAGCTTGTTGTTGCCTGTTGCTTGGCTCTTTGTCTACTCATTAATGCCAATTCTGGCGCGCCAGTGTTGACGCCTGCCGCGACACGACAGCCCCAGCCAGTCTGACATTAGATACGGCCATCACTCAACAACAACAACAACAATAACAACAACAACTTCAGCCGTAATATATTGCATTTTTCGCTATGGCAAGTTTTATGGGTCTTGGGAGTAGAAAAGCATGACGCTTTGCCCCGCTTGGGATCTCGGCAAGATCATAAAATATGCATAAGCGCATATAAGTGGAAGATCTGAAAGCAGATAATCGGACATCACTGAATACACATATACATAAGTATATACATAAGTATATACACATATATTTAGCTCACATGCAGCGATAACAAGCTGATATGCTAGATGTGAGCGGATATATCTGACTGCATAATACCCTTACCCAGCATACAGAAACGTGATGCTAGAGCAGTGGACGAGAACTTGTTCTTGATCTTAGATCTTTGAGGTGTCTCATATGCCAAGGAGTCTGTATAGACAGTTAATGTTAAGGAAAAGTTAATAAGTGCACTTTAAAATTTAAGCTGAGTCGACATATTTAGTTAACCATGCCTATGGAATGATCTTATAATATAATCTAATACTATGTAATGTATGTATGTTTTTGTTAAATTAGGTGCTCCCTCTTAGGTACCAAACGATAAACTCTGATGTATGTCATTGAGAAACCTTCAAATAAGTCGGCGAATTCACATTGGGACTGAAGATTCTCGAGTAGAGCAGTATTTTGCTCTTGGATAAACTCACCGCAATGTATTATAATAACAAAATAACCAGATATTACAAGGTTGATGCCTTCCAATTAATAATATTTATCCATAGTCAAAATATTTTCAATTTTATATGTATATGTACCTCTATATCGACCGTAATGTGGTCAAGATTTCCAAACTATCGATCGCACCATCGATAGTGTTGAATGGATTCAATGCTATGGATTTTTGATATCGGATAAGTGATTCCATATTATATAACACTGAAAAAACTTAACACCTAACAAACGTTTTTTGGAAAAACTCTGACGATTATATTGTGTAATCCCCTATATTTATTCAACATAAAAGACTTGACTTGAAGAGCATAAAAAGTGGTTTTCAAAAACGATGGAGCGATAATATCTATTGTTAAAGCCAACAGTGGGAGAATCCATCGAGTGGTGATATTGCAGTCCAATGTACCCAGCTTATCCCATTTTTTCTCGAACTCAACACTTGTTAATATCAATTCGAATGTATATTATTACTTTATACAGATTGAAACTAGTATTAATATACCAATCGAGCACTCCCGACAAGCACATTAAAACTTATTCCCTTCTCTTAGAGGGATATATCGCAATATACATAGAAGTCCACCCATCCAACTCTGATACTATATGCTTATTTAACTAAGACTGTACAAACTTCATAATATTCAATAAAATAAAAAATATATATTTCGAGGTTGGAAAATTATATAATCTATGGATATTTTTTTTGTAAAATAAAAATATATTCTGTCTCAATTAATGCAGATTTCAGAACAATTCATCTCGACTTTTAAATATGCATTTGTCACGCATTTGCTGGATAATAAAGTCGCAAGAAGCACAGACGGAAGTTCTCAACAGACTAGTCCGTAAGTCCACAAGTCAAATGCGTAGCTCACTTTTGTGAAATGGAAATGTATTTGCATTCAAGTCGAGCTGCATGCTAGCCTTGACTTAGGAGAAGCTTTCGCCCACTCTCCAAACGATTTTATGACATTTTGATGGTCATGCGAGAGTGTGCACCAGCCGGGCACCAGCCCTCCGTCCGTTTGTCCGTCCGTCTATACGTGGGCAGCCGTTGCCTTTGAGGCATGGAGCACTCCATTTGGAAGCCCATCTAAATTGGCGCAGTCAAACGACTTTCGCCCGCAATCAATCAACAAACTGTCAGCCCCAGTCCTAGCAACCACTGCAGCCTCGTGGTGGTTGCATGTCGATGATGTTATCGCATTTTGTAGTGTGGTTGGGCGGTGCTGCTGTTGCTGCCGGTGCTGATGTGCTGCATGTGCATGTGTCACTCGCTAGGCAATTAAGCTCGAAAATGCCAATTAACCTTTGAATGCCATGCGTGGCCACGTAGCCCTTGGTGCATTGTGTACAGAGCTCACTGTAGCTCACTGTGAGCACGGGTTGCTACACACACACCATGCCTGTGTGTGTGTGTGTGTGTGTGTGTGTGTGTGCAGGGGCCAAAAGATAAAATAATTACCCAGACGCATAACTCGAAAGTAAAATATAAAATTTAATTTATGCGCGCACAGAGCGAAAAAGACAGCCAATTTGCAGAGTGAGTGAGAGACGTATAGAGAGAGAGAGAGAGAGAGAGAGAGAGAGAGAGGGAGAGAGAAGGCGACTGAGAGTGGTCGGAGCACGGTCAGTGCAATTTATCTCACGCGGCTTTTTGTATAGCCGACAAACAGAAATTGAGCATCTTCCTTTGCTCCACTTCACTCTGTGCAGACCTCTCTCTCCCTCGCTCTGCCCCTCTCTTTCTCTTCCACTTTTGGTCGGCCCTAAATATGAAATAATTTATGACGCGACATTTTCATCAGCAATTCGTTAAAATTCATGCATATATGCATTTTAAAGCAGCTCGACTCTTCGTGCCTCCTCACCTCACCTCGTCCTGCTGCAGCCCCCTGCGTTCGCTCCTTGGCGCTATTTTATAAATTTATTAAGCTGCATGTCGTTGTTTTTGGGGGTAGGGCAATAGGGGTAGGGAGAGGAGTGGAGGGGTAGGTGGGTGCTTCACTGTCTGGGGTCTGGCCCTGGGCGAGTGTTGTCGGGCCCAATGAGTGGCAGACAAAGCCAGGCGACGACAACACGAATTGCATGCAAAATTCTTATTTTAATCGATGCAAATATGCAACAACAGCAACAACAACAACAACAACAACAACAAACGACGACAACGTTGCTGCTACGCAGTCATTGTCGGTGGTGCATGCAACGACGGCAGCCACTCCAATTTCATATGATGAACTGGCAGCAAGGGCAACCCCTGGACTCTCTGAGTATGTGTGTGTGTGTGTTTGTGTGTGTGTGTGTGGTGGGGCAGCAGCAGAGAACCAGAACATCGCGATAATAAATCAATTTTTACAATAAACAGTTGCCAGCAGCACGTTAGTCCGTGATGCACAGTGGTTGACAGACAACAAATATGTAAGCAAATAGAAAGAATATTTGTTAGCAAAATAAATTCTATAATAAATATTAAATAAATAATAATATAACAAACCATAGAGAGATAAACTTCTTCATATTAATGTAATAAATAAACAAAAATGGCCGACCTAATATTATTTTTATTATTTCAGATTGATAAAAAATAAAATGAAAAAAAGTTTTTAGCTAATGATCGATTAATTAAATACTTTTTAGATATTTTGATGTGGGTGCAGGCATTCGTCATCAATTTAAAAAAAAGTGTTAGTTTTGTATTGCTTAGCCCTCTAACCAGCAGAGCCATCAAAAGGCATGGGTTAAGATAAATCGTTTATCTCCGTTATATTTATAATTTCTTATTTAATTTTTTTTTTATTTATTAAACATTCTGTAGTCAAAAATGTCTTCTTTATATTCCTATATCATAATAAGAAATTATAGATATATGTATATTATAATTTCGTATATATATCTATTTAGCATTCTATAGTCAAATAGATATTTTTTGCATTCCTGATTCGTAGACAGTTGTTGTTTCTACCATTTTACCATTAATAATGGTTTAAGATTTCAGATTGATTAAAAATTAAAGTGGAAAAAAAGTATTTAACTAATTGTTTATTCATTTAAATATTTTATAAATTTTTTAAGTTATCGTTTAAAAAAAAAAACACGACTGTGTTTTTCACACAGTTTGTCCCACTGTGCAGTGTGGTGTATTAAACAGATATGGGGGTCACAGCGGAATATCTCATACCTTTTCTCGCCTGGTCAGAGCGACATAATAAATTAACTGCCCAGCAATTATTCTCACATTTTCGCAAAGTGAATAAAAATGATGTGGAAAGCATGAAAGAAACGAAGCGAAAAGCACGAAAAATGTCGTTGCTCAGTCCCATAAGTTGGAGTCTCGAAAGTGAGAGCTTACGTAAGGGATTAGCCAGCTTGCCACGGGCGACTGACCCCTGTCACCCAAGCCCTTGCTTGGTCAGAGTGAAAGGGAGTGACGGACAGTGAGAGCAAGCAAGAGGGAGAGTTTTAGACTAAAACGAAACCTTTCCCAAGCCCGAAACCAATTGCAATGCAATCCGACCATTTGTTTCTGCTGCAGTTAATCAAAATATCAAATTAACTGTCGTGTCTGTGGCAAATAAATCAAAACAAAGCCAGCTCAACTCTAGGCAGCCCTCACTCTCAGCCACATGCTGCGACGCGTCGCCTTCCAGATTGAAGCTCGCTTATGAAAATTTCATATGCGCCTCGCTCCGATTCGAAGCTGAAGGCTGAGTTGAATTCATAATAGGCGCAGAGGCTTACGCGATTTCATGAATGAGCTTCGGCAGAGCAGGAGAATAAGAATGAGAATGGGAGAAGGAGAAGAATAGGCAGGAGTATGCATGTGTGCAAGGGCGTAGCGAGGTTTTCAATAATGGGGGGCAGATTTTTATTGAATTTACCGACTTACCTCGTGTATTTGGCAACGGCATGTAGATTTTATTTAATTGCCTTAAAAGTCCGATTGGGGAAAGTATAAAATTGACTAAAATCAACCAAAAATAAAAACAATAAAAAAAGGTCAACAAAGCTACTGTTGATTTGCAGATTCACAGACCTCAACATCTTCATTCATAATGACTCCACAAAATATGTTTTCTTCCCCTTCTTTAAGTATCTTACTTTAGATTTTATATGGCTTTGAGTATATATATAATAATTAACTTCTGTTTGTAATGAGTTGCTAAGCAAAATTTTAAACACAAATCTTGGGAGGGTTGTCATTACCCCCCTCGCTACGTCACTGCATGTGTGTGCTGTGTTGTGTTTTGCTTTATTGCGTAGTGTGGTGGGTATAGTCAACGCCTTCAATGGTGATTATTCACTGTCAAAACTTAATGTCCCCAAATTGCAGTTGTCGGCAGCGGCGAGCCATGAAATTGAATGCTGTCCACTGGGCGGCAGGCGGCAATAGAGCAGAAAAACCATGAGAGAGTGAGATGGCATGATGGAGAGTGTGGAGTGTGTGGTGAGTGGGGACAGAGTGTGATTGGCAGCTGGAGCAGCTGTTGCATAGTTTTAGGCGCGACACGTTGACTGTTTTGCAAATAACACGACAGGCCAAATGCAGCTGGCAATTCAACATGAACTGAGGTCCAAATTCAACTCATTTGCCAGCAGCAGCTGCACTGTTCAAGTCAAAGAGCGAGAGAGAGAGAAAGAGAGAGAGAGAGGTGGGAAGAGGTAAGGGCAGAAGCTTGTTACCATAAAATTGGTGGAAACGAATTGCAGTCATCGTCGCTGTCGCCGTCGCTGTCGCCGTCGCCGTCGCCGTCGCCGTCGCCGCTCTGGCGGCCGCATTGCAAACTCATCAGAAGGGGCGAAGAACTCGCGTCATTGTAAAATGTCTGTAATTTGGACAATTTGATGAATGGTTATTTGCCACGAGATGGCAAAGTGGTCATTATTCTTTATCACTCCACTCGCTGCCCTCTTGTTTTTTGTTTCATTTTCGAGCTTTTCGCTGCTGCTGTTGTTGTTGTTGTTGTTGCTGTTGTCGCTGCATCGTTTTACTTACTTTACATTGCACATTTCGAAGCTCGCTTCCAGCACATTTGTTTTTTCTTCTCTTTTCAACTTCTTCTTTTTGTTGTCCAGTTAACTATAATGAAGGGCATAATGACAATCTCATCAAGTTGGAAAAAATTTCAAAGGAAGTTGCATAGTTGCTTTATCATTTCCTCTACTAAAGACATTGCAGCTCAATTTCGTGTTGTTGGAAAAGCAGAGCCATAAATATATGTTGGATATACATATATGTTTTATAAGACATAACTAATAAATTTGGATTTCATATCACATACAATTAAAAAGAAAAATATTTATGTGGTGAGCAAACTAGAGTGATACTACTTGCGAATATATAAATATACTTATTTCAGCAGCTTTCATCTCAGTTATCGATAACATTCAGCACATATTTAAAATAAAATTTGCATTTGTTGATATTAAATCACATCAAAAAGTTTTCATCCGTTTTCCATTACCACCCAAAAATCAAATATTGCTCAAAGCAGTCAATTCTAATATATTATATTTCAATTACATAGACAAATAAACATAATCTTCAGTTGAATGAAATTATTTATATTTTGAGCAACAATTTAATTGAATATTTGAATTTGATGAAAATAAACTACATCTTTCCAGCTAGAGTATTCTGAAATTTTATGAAATGTACTTACTTTCTTATCTTTGCACTTTATGAAACAATAAATTGCATAAACTCTCTCTCTCTCTCTCTCTCTCTCTCTCTCTCTGATTCTCTCTTTTTGTCTTCTTTCTCTCTCACTCTTTGTCTCTGAATTAAATTGGTATTCCAGGCGAAGAGAGGGAGCTCACCTGGCCGAGACCTAATATTGTCATTATGTGAAGCAGGGCACCGTTATCGCTCAGTTGGATTGCAGGCAGCAGCGTTAAGGAACGCAACTGCAATTGGATTTGGCCGCACAGGCAGTTGGCCCGCAGCTGAAGCCATCTGTTAGCTGAGCCGCCACCCCTTGCTGACCCGCCTCCTGCTGCTGTTGCTGCTGCTGCCCCTACAACGCGTCGTCTCCTCCTTGGCAATGCGTTCCACTTGGCGGCAGGCCTAATTACACTGGCCAGAATAACAAATGCTGAATTGTGAATAGCGTGATTAGCCCAAGTTGGCCAAGTTGGCTTCGCTTTATAGGCTCTCGGGCAGTGCCGTTGCTCAAGTGCGTATCGAATAGATTTATGTGCTCGTATTTCATGCGCGTAATTTCTGTAGCCCAGCCAAACTTCCATGGCCTGTTCTAATGGCAGAAACACTTGCTGAACTCAATTCTACCCTAATTCTACGTTTTCTCTACTCCTCCTCTATCTCTCTCCACCACTCGCTCTAAGGCTTTCATTATGGCTGTTATGCTAAATTGTGTTGAGTTAACAAAGCTTTGATTCTTAAGAATATTTTTGTAAATATTTCGAAATGAAAACTGAGAAAGATCTGAATACAATTTTTACAATTTACAATAATACCTAATCTTAGTTATTATGTGTTTTTAACATGTGAAGGGAAAAATTGTATTCAGATCAGCTGAGCTCCTCTTTCTATTCACATTGTAATTTGTAACTGAAGTAAAATACTAAATTTGTATTTAGAAATTTATATGTAGTATTTTACTTCAGTTACAAATTAACTCATAAGTCAATCTGGCGAAGTTACAATGTGAATAGAAAGAGGAGCTCAGTTGATCTGTCCATGATGAACATGGATATGGAGATCGCTGTATGATCTAACATCTACAATCCATAATATCTACAATATAGACAATATTTCATTTATTTCTCAGCTCATTTTTTTATTATATAACCAATGACACAAAATTTGTTAATTTCAGTGGACGAAGCAGAACAAGCTTTCTTCAACTGCGAGGTCAGAATAGTAAGAAAGAAAGGGACGACCTCGCAGAAACTGTTGGTGAAGGCAAAGTAGAGATAATAATATATAGTAAAGGAGTATGTGACTTTGTTTTTTTAAAAAAAGTTAGAAGAAACAGAAGAGCTCCTTGAAAGTTAATGATAACGCCTGTTTACAAGATGGTTGGCTAGCGAAGAAAGAAAAGGCTTTTTAGTCGCTAAGAATGCAGAGTGACGCCTGGACTGATGATAATTGAATATAAAAGAAAATATGTATGTATAGTGGATGTATTGAATGAAAATAGATTGCTCGAAGTACAGCTGAATGTTCTCTTCAGTGCTTTCATTCCCTACTAGTTTTCTGATACTTTTAGCTCTGTTACCTGTTTTAACTAATAGAGCTATGCATCTGCATCTACTTTAAATATTTGACATAAACATCAGGTGAAATAGATCGCAGTTTATTTCAAGTTGTTTTGAATCTGACAATATATGAATATGTTTTAAACTTGATCTTTTCGTGGTCTGATCATTATTTGAACAAATTTTAGTGAATAAGTTGTCCATCCGTTCCAATTGACTCCATTTCCCTTAGCGTTATCCGCCGTTTTGTATATTCCATTAAGATTACTGCGTTTACAAAATCAATGATTTACTTTGAGTAATTATTTAGGTCTTCATCTAGTTACCTGTTATAGCAATTATTAAACCACCAACCAGAGCCATATTTTTGTCCGCAATTTTTGTCATTGTCGTCATCAGAGGTTGAGAATCGCATATTGAGATGGCCAGACAAAGAATCCTTTCCACTACCAGAAGATGTTCCCAATGATTTTAATTTAAAGTTTTCCTCCGCTCCGCCAATGAGAAAGTGATTATAGCGCTCATAGGCAACACCATTGCTAAAATTCTCTAGATAAATATATAATTCGTGTGCCTGGGACTTCGTCAATTGGTAAAGATGATCAAGGCCAATAAAAAATTCACCATCCAAATTTCCGAAGCCCAATCGATAGTCCTTCATAGTGCGATTAAAGTTCTCGGAGCCATCTTGACGACGCTGAATAACTGTCCAGCCGGCATCAGCCAAACTGGAATCACAGGCCACCTTAAAGGGCTTCGAGCCAGGAACTTGTATTTCGTATATTCCAGTCAATTTACCTATGCAACTTGAGGGTAAAGATTCTTTGCCTTCTATTTGCTTCCTTTCAGATAACATTTTTTCCAGATCTTTGATTTTGGCTGCATTTGCAATCTCTTGAGAGTTAAGATTCAGTATTTCAAAATCTTTTTTCTTAAGCTCCACATTAAACCGATCTTCGCTCAACTGATTTATATTAGCCTGATTGGAAGCCAACAATTCGTCTTTAGTCAAGCAATATCTTTTATGTGCATTGCATAGTTCAAGTTGATTTTCGAGAGTCTTGAACTGGTCTTCCTTGGACTTAATGGAGGCAGCATACTGGAGGAGGGGTTTGACTAAGCTATAACAATAGCCTCCGCATTGCATGTCAATATTTGTAATATCCTAAAATAGATAGATCATGCTCACAATTTTCAATCACACACAAAGCTCTTTGTCAAGTTTTGCACTTACGCTTTTGTTAACCATAAGACTCATTACTCCTGTCAGGGAGATCAATGGAATTAGCATTCGATATATGTACATTTCGAATATTAACATTGAATGTTTTAACCCGCACTCTTAGCTTAATAAATGTAAACTGAATTCTGTTGGAGCTTCAGCTATATGATGGAGCCTCTATATCGAAGGCTTAGCACTATATTATCAAACGTTTTGTTCATATTGCGCATTTGCATAAAGTAAATATACTTGTCTACAAGTAAAAGGAGTTTATTAGTTCGCTCACTTATTCCCGTTTATATTCTTATCTTTTCAAGTTTAAAGATCTTTTGCGTTTTGTCAGAAAAATCAGATCTTTCCTATTTTTATAACTATGATTAGCAGGTATATTACTATAGAGTGATATAATATATATACAGTCATATGCTCCGCTCATTGACCTATTACGAGGTCTGAGTATCATACAGTCGGTTATAGTTTACTTTCACAATATATCAGTAAAACAGCGTATTTCCTTTACTTTTTATTATACTCTGAACCCATTGAAAATGGGAAATCAGGGTATAATGTTTTTGTGAAAATGTATGTAACCGGCTGAAGGAGGCGTGGCAGACTCCATAAAGTATATATATTTTTGATCAGGGCGACAAGATGAATTGATCTAGCCATGCCCGTCTGTCCGTCCGTCTGTCCGAATGAAGATAAAATTGAAATGTATACTCGTGATAAGCATACGCAGTACAAGTTTATCATACTTTTTCGATAACTCATACCATATTTTTTTATCGAAAAGCATTATTTAAATAGAATATGAGACTTCAGATTTACAGTGTAGATTTATGTAATAAATACAAAGATTTTGTAATTGTTAGATTTTGTACACCAAGCCCCCTTCGCCCCGAATTTGAAAAAAAAAAAAAACGTATTTAAAGAACTTGTGCTTTGGCAAATACACCCATTAAAATTATATACTAAAGTTTGATAGTCCAGCTACAAGAGGATTTATTCATCAAATAAGTTCTTATAATATAGCCCATACTGTCCAAGCGCAGTCGCTGCTAACTGCGCAGTTAGTAGAGATCGTGTTTAAGCGTTCGTGTGGATGCATGCATATGTGTGTGTGCATGTGTTTTTACAGCTCTATTTTTGGTTGATAATCAACTTTGGTGACTACATTCAGCTTCATATTGAGATTATATGTCCGTTATTTACATACATTTTACAAACATACAAGCAGATTGAATATGAATCATCAATTTTTGTTTCTTATTCTAGAAGCTGTGAAGAGAAGAAAAGCCATACGTACTAATTTGACATACATATTAGCATAGCTTAAATCAAAGCCGAAGGCCCTAGCAGCCAGTGCTCTAGCTATAGTTAGTATAAATTTTAATTATTCCTAACTATACACTAACTATAAAAAATAATAAATGAATAACTTAAAACGCCACATTGTGAAATAATTTCAGACTCTGAGATTTATTTAGAAATCACTGCAGAACTTTGTGTCGATTCATTCAAGTTTCTTAAAAATAATATTAAATATATATAATAAATCTAAATTATGATAGAGTAATAGAATCGGTTACGTAAACAACATACATATAGTAATAATATAACCGCGGAAAACTTTTTCGTTTTAATTTAATTTATATTTTTTAATTTTCTTAAAAATGTTTCTTTGCTTATTATCAATACCTATTAAGCATATTTATATATATAGGTGGCATACGCATATGAATTTCGCTATTGGGCGTCTAAAATCCGATTTGCCACGCCCCCAAAGGTCGTAGACCCATAATTTTTGGCCAGTTCTTAGAATGAGCTTAAGGCTACGTAATTTGGACGCGTAGACTCAAAAAATGTGAAAATTACAGGGTTTTTTTTTATATGCCGCGCCCCCAAAGAGGCGTAACAATTATTTTTGGGTCATCGATAGAGGAGATTATCAGTAACTCAACTATCCAAATTTTAAGCTTCTAGCTCTAAAACTGTAGGAAATATAAACTTTTGCGGTTTGCTACGCCCCCTGTGAGCGTAGATATATCCGCCATAGCTTATTGATCTTGGGTAGTCAACCCAAGTATACATACCAAATTTCAAGTCGCTAGCATCAATAGTGCTCAAAATATAGGAGAATTTGGAAAATCACTATATATTTAGATCCGATTTGCCACGCCCCCAGTGGGCGGGGATATATAGTTTTTTTTCGGTCTTTATAGAATCGTCACATTAATTTACGTGCCAAATTTCAGCATTCTAGCTTTACAACTTTACCAGATACAGTTTTACCCGATTTGCCACGACCTCAATGGGCGTAGATATATCCGCCATATCTTTTTGATCTTGGGTGATCAACACGAATCTACATTTTAAATTTCAGTTCTCTAGCTCTTCAACTAATATGATTTCTGGCATACAGGAAAATGCATTTTCCGATTTGCCACGCCCTTAGTGGGCGTATATGGAAAATTTTTACACTTTATAAATCGGAGACATATACGAGTATACGTTCCAAGTTTCAAGTCTCTAGCTTCAATAACCGCGAAAAATATTGCATTCATACGGACAGACGGACAGACGGACGGACAGCAAGGCGGACATTACACAAAACCAATATATTCATTGCACTTCGTGAATGAATATAAAAATTTGTACTTTTATATGGTCATGCAAACACGCCCGTATCTCGTGAGCAGTCTAATCTGTTGGAATATATGGTTTGATACGTTTTTAATAAGTTATAAATAGTAATGATTTATACGTTATATACACGCCTTAACAGCGTTTCCTCTAAACGTTTTTTCCCTAATCTTGGTGGTCGATAAAATAGAATTCGAATTCGATCATTCACGCAGTATTGTTCTTGTATCTGCTTATGAAATCACTCGATTATTGCCGCCTTTGTAGGTTTTATACCCTGAACCAGAGCACGCACAATAACACTTATCGGCTTGCACATGCACGCAATTCGTCGGACTTTAAGTAAAAAAAAAAAAAACCAAAACGACATACTCCGATTTTGTCGTTTTGGTTTTTTTTTTTTCGTTAACGTCCGCGCCTTTGGTCTTGAGTGTGTTGCGTAGACGTCCGAAAATAAGTACTAAAATGTGAGTAGAAAATATAAACGATATTTTTAAACGTCCGCTAATTTATTTCCTGTTTCAAGCCAAATAAATACGGTTGAGTCCGGGCTTGAAAGGAACAAATAATAATTAATAATAAAATAAAATAAATAAAAATTTACACAAATTAACTTTTTATTTAAAAAAAATATATAAAAATATATATATATATATTTTTTAATTTTTATTTATTTTATTGTATATTATTTTATATATGTATATATAATATATATATATGCAAAAACATATAAGAATAATATGTTATTCATTTTACAAATTTAGGAGATAGCATAAAGGAATGCCCAAAAAGTACTGAAAAAGTTACTGAAGTAGGTCACACTTGGGCAAAATGGACAAAAAACCGCGCAAAAAGTACTGAAAAAATGCACTTTTACTCAAAATAGACAAAAAACCGCGCAAAAATGCACTACAGTAGGTCACATTACGCACCAAATGCACTAAAAAATGTCAAATTCCTCAACGCAATTCAACGACGCAATTGATCTGCTTAGCGAAAACCACCCCCGTATATGCAAAACGCATGCACATATATCAGTGAAGAGTCTGTGCCAGCCTAGCCTGTTTCAGGCTAGATCTAGCTTATTTGAATATGGAATAGCCTATAAAATTTATAGAAAATAACCTAAAGAAAAAAAAATATATATATTTTCGTAACATATTCTTCTTTCTTTTTTAATATAGATTGCTTTCCAGCATTTTCCCTTAAATTTTATCAAATTTTTGCAACTTTTATCCATAATCTAGCTTGTTTTTGAGCGCAGCAGCGGCAACACTGCTGCATTGTGCATGCAACGTTATGAGAAACAAAAAAAAAAGTAAACGACAACGTCCAACGTTATTAGAAAAAAAAAATAAGTAAACGATAACGTCCAACGTTGTCGTTTACGAAAAAACGTCCGAAAATAGTACTTATTTTCGGACGTTTTACGCAAAACGTCCGAAAATAAGTACTATTTTCGGTTTTGTTAAAAGTATGTAACAGGCAGAAGTAGGCGTGGCAGACCCCATAAAGTATATATATTCTTGATCAGAGCGACGAGCTGAGTCGATTTAGCCCTGTCCGTCTGTCTGTCTGTCTGTCCGTCTGTCCGTATGTTTGAACGCGTCGAATTCAGAAGATATAAGAGCTAAAGACTTGAAATTTTAACTGCTTCGGTTTTTTGTTATCGATAAAAAACCTTATCGAAAATCAGTTTTAAAATTATATCTTCTACAACCTTTGAAGATAGAGTCTCCAAATTTAAAATAAAGAATCATGTGTATTTTTAAGATTTTCGGTTTTCGTCATATTTCACCCTCCCACCCCCCAAAACACCCCCTTCCCTACAAGTTTGCAGAAACCGTATTTCAAATACTAGAGACTTGTGAGTTGATACATACACACATTTTAATGTTATTATCACTGTCTGAAAGTTTTATGAAGATTGTCCATCTACAAAAACAGATATTAAACAATTAAGTTCCCAATGTAAGCCCACATGGCCGCCCATGCCTGTTTATACGTGCATGCGTATGTGTGTATGTGTGTGTGCATGTGTTAGTAGAAATGAAGTGACGAATTATTGAAATATTACTTCCTGGAAAGGTTCAGGGGATCTCGTAGTCGAGCAGTCTCGACTAGAGCTTTCTTACTTGTTTCTACAATAGTACAATAGTAGTTTCGAAAAGAAGAAATTTATTATATTCCACTTTACAGCAAGTTCTTGACTACTAGCTAACGCCAATACTGTTACTATTAGTGAATTCGTCTTCATTTTATTTAAAATATATTAAAACAACAAACATATATTAAAACATAATTTGTCGTTTAACGCACATTTGAGGTCTTTCTACACTAAGATTTTTGAACTAATAAATTTAATAAATAATGATAATTTAGACAGAAACTAGATGGTATATCTGAGGATTACCTGAACATTGGATAATGTTTAAGGATTCTGCAAATAAAGGAAACAAAACTTTTTTTACTGCATTACTTAATACGAATTGATAAGAATTAATAATAATATATGCTGATTCGATTAGGCCTTGGGCAGCCCATGTCGGCAATTTTAAGATTTTTTTTTTTTTTTACTTCACTCGAAACTAATCTATTATTTTTTGCAAAATCTTCATTTATTATGGATTACTCAAAAACTATAAGATCTGAATGTATAATTAATTTAGAGTCTTGTAATGAAATCACTGATAACTAAGAGTATTTAATCCTGTTTCCTAGTTAAATTCAGAAAGATATTAAAAAATGGAGAGTGAGGATTCACTTTCAAAAAAAAAATTTATTGTCTTAAATATTCCAAATCTAGACTGCTCAAATAGTCTATCGAAATAGTCTATCACTTTCTCCGAGTAAAAAACATATTCTTTTCTAGGTAGGCATTAAAACATTCTTGTTCAACTGCTTCTCTTTCAGTTCCTTGGCCCCGCCAATAGCCAAAGTGCAAAGTTCATTGATAATTAGCGTTAATTAGCCACATTGGCCAGCTATTCAAGCTTGATCCCGTGGCCTTCGGACATTTGCCACCTACTTGAAGGCAGACATCAAGTTGCGTCAGGTTTCGATTGCAATTTCAATCAATCAAGCGAGGTGCTGCTGCCAGCAAACGTGGCCTCATCAAAAGGTAAATGGGCGCGCACACACAGCGCCAAGCGGAAGCAGGCCATACAAAGCGTTGACGTGTTCCGCCAAAAAAGGTTACCTGCATAACAATCGGGGCGAAAGGCGATTTAATTGAGGCATTTCCAGAGCTGAGACTGGTCGATGGAACGCTGAGCTTTGCTTTGGTTGTCAAACTGAAAATTGTTCGACTGCCCACAAATGCATTCACAGACAATTTATCATTTATTTGCACACGCACACCAATTCCAACTCTATCTCCAACTGCAACTGCATGCATTAATCATGCGACCTGTTGACAATATGTCATTGCGCCGTCCATTGGCTAGCACTCATTTCCAGTCATCGCTATAAGTCTAGCTCCAGAGCCTCAGCAGAGCAGCTAGTTGCTGCCATAATATCAGACTATATCAGGCTTATGAAATGAAGCAGATTAACTGAGTACAATAATTTAGTCATAGGGAATTTTTATTACCCGTTGATTCAACAAAATTGAATAACCCATTTCGAATTCCCTTTTTAATTTAGATTTATAAGAACTTTCCAATATGTTTTGTTCAAGACAAGTTGGAATATACCCTGTACTTTATAATTCATAGTCAGATAGTAACAAATTAAATTTCAAGAATGCTCGTCACATCTTCCAAAATCAAAGATCGAAGTCTTGAGTTAGTTCTCTATTAATGTCCCAATTTATCTATTCAACGTGGAGCTCTGTAGTTCTAAAATAAGATATACTCATATATAATCAGTTCTAGATCAATGAAATATAAAAGTTATCAATGTCTGATAATATTATATTATAATTATATTAGTCAGAGTTTATTTGAAACATTTTCTAGTATGCTTTCTAGTCTTTAAAAATTTGTATATTATCTATTTATATATATTTTATATTTATTTGATTATTGATTCTATTTAAAGGGGTTTAAATTAAACTTAATCTAGAATATTCAATTCCCTTTGTTGGGGTTACTTATAAAGAGAGACAACCACACAGAGAAAGAGAGACAGATAGATAAAGAGACACTGAGTATATGATGAGGTCATTAATCTCGCACAATTCTTTATTATTTCGTTACAAGACGAAAAGATTTCGTGCTCACCAGACCTAGTATCATTAATTAATGGCCTTTAATGTGGGTAGCCGTGTGCCAGTAGTTTGTTGTAATAATTCATTATCATTTTGTAGCCGGGACAGCATATATTACATTAGCCAAAACAAATTGGCGACAAGAGCCGCATCGACTGGAAGTCAGTTGCACATTTCATTAGCTGTTCGCATTCCTTTCACATTTTTCACAATTTCTCACATGCTACATAACTGAACTGAGCCTGGATGTCGCAAGGCGTCTCGCAGCTAGCCTCATTTATAAATAAATGTTACCACTGGACAAAGGAAAGGAGGGCAATGCTACCGACATCCGTTCCATCCACTCGTCCGTCCACCCCTCCGTCCGTCCGTCCGTCAGTTCATCCGTCTGTCCAGTCGTCAGCCTGCCAGGCTGTCAGTGGCTTCGGCGTGATGAGATTTTTTTGATTGATGTCGAGTGCCACGTTTGCTTTGACTCTTAAATTTTTATAAATTATCATTTTCCATCGCTGCAGCTAGCAGACATATTTTTCATGTCAGGCCCGGCAATTGATTGATGAAAATGCGAGGCGTGTTCCACAAAAGCGAAATAATAATATTAATAATGATATATCTATGCAAATTACGTACACAAATTATTAGTTTCATGTTGTACGAACGACCAACGGCATTCAGCCTCTGATGAATTTTATATTAATTTGCCAATCATTTATCATTTCCATCGCCAGCGTGGGCCATTGCTCGATGCTCTTTTTCGACTTGTGCTCGAAATACTAAATAATCCAGCTTCATTTTATTTACCCCAAATAGTTTTGGAGCAATCAATGCATATTTAAGCACTTAAGTTGGATTCGACTGCGATATGGGCAATAAGTAATTATATTCTAAATTATCAAATAATGTATTCTAAGATTTAGAAGTATATAAATGCAAATTAATAAATATTTTAATAAATATATAATATAATCTATTAGTTAATGGTATAGTATATAAACTTATTAAATATAGAGAGAATTTACGAATTTTCTGTTAAATGTATAATATTCTCATCAAGCAATCAATGGATATTAGCAAATTGTAGTTATATTATAAGTTAACAAATGATATATTTATTTACATATATATAAAAACAAGTAAAAAAAGCTCTAGTCGAGACTGCTCGACTACGAGATCCCCTGAACCCTTCCAGGAACTAATATTTTAATAATTCGTCGTTCCACTTCTACTTACACATGCACACACACATACACACATAAGCACGCACGTATAAACAGGCATGGGCTGCCATGTGAGCTTACTTTGAGAACTTAATTGTTTAATAACTTTTTTTGTAGACGGACAATCTTGATAAAACATTCAGACCGTGATAATAACATTAAAATGTGTGTATGTATCAACTCACAAGTCTCTAGTATTTGAAATACGGTTTTTGCAAACTTGTAGGAAAGGGGGTGTTATGAGGGGTGGGGGGTGAAATATGACAAAAACCCAAAATCTTAAAAATACACATGATTCTACATTTTAAATTTGGAGACTCTATCTTCAAAGGTGTAGAAGATATAATTTTATAACTGATTTTCGATAAGGTTTTTTATCGATAACAAAAAAACAGAAGCAGTTATCGATTTTTAAAAATAAACTTGATCTGCGCGTGCAATATACGGACCTACAGTTTCAAATTTCAAGTCTCTAGCTCCTATATCTTCTGAAATCGACGCGTTCAAACATACGGACAGACGGACAGACGGACAGACAGACAGACAGACGGACAGGGCTAGATCAACTTTTTTTGTCGCCCTGATCAAGAATATATATACTTTATGGGGTCTGCCACGCCTCCTTCTGCCTGTTACATACTTTTAACAAAACCATTATACCCTGATTTCCCATTTTTAATGGGTTCAGGGTATAATAAATAAATAATAATAATAAATAATACGGATTCCTGCTCAAATGTAAAATATTCTTATGATATATTGCATTGTATGATATCAAAGTTCAATATTTAATACGATGGAATAAACTTAAATTATAATTTAATTATTTAAAAAAAATGAGTATGAATTTCTATCATCCACATAAATTATTCTTACTTTATTAATTATAATTAATAATTATAATTATAATAATTTTGCTTTTTTCGTAATTTTGAATGAAAATTTAGCTTCAATCTATGTATAATGAAATGTCTCGCTAGACTGAACAAAATCAGCTATAAAATACGTTGTCAATTAATGCAGATTTTCCAACTCAAAGTTTAAAGTTTCTAGAAAAATTACCCTTTATTATAACTAATTTATTACAATTTTGATATTTTCATATTATGAAGTAGTGTGAAATCATGATTGATTAGAGATGTTAGTGCAAGTCTGAAAGCATGAGCCAATATCAAGTATTATAAGGGTAGATGTAGAGGTAGAGGTAGAGGTAGAGGTAGAGGTAGAGGTAGAGGTAGAGGAAGAGGAAGAGGTAGAAGCCTCGTCTATACGAACAGTCAAGTGTAGTTTTACATCTAGTACAAATCGCAAGATAGCAACAGCAAATTAGACAAGCATTTATAATTTATTTATTAAATAATATATTAATAAGAAAATTGACATACACAAAAAAGTGCTTTGATCACAAATCGATGCTTAGAAATATTAGATGTAAACATTCCCAACATCATTAACTTGCTGTCTACCTCGTTCATTGACTAAATCATGATGGCAGAAGACCATTTCAACCAGGCTAAGCATTTGCTCAGTTAATTTAGGCCTTCTGCTGTAGTCAGCTTACAAATTGATTTAGCTATTTTGGCCAGTAGGCTGGCTGTGGCAAAGACCGACGACATTCCTTGGAGTAAATCTGTGTGAATTTCAACAACTTCATTTTGCGGATAGGAGAAATGCCAACCACTTCGAATTGAGGCGGGTCAAAGGCAAAAACAATGATGGAATCAGAGTTATGTCTGTGTACTTACACTTGCCAGCTCGCAAGTTCTTCGTATTCTCGCCCTGTGGCTTCGGGGCAATAAAACTATTTACAGTTCAATTTGCCATAATATTTGCAGTTAAGACCACAAACGACAAATATGCCGGCAGCAACAGCAACCGCAGACTTTGTGCAGAAAGCAAAAGCTCAGACTCGGAGCCAGACAGGCCAGGCAGCAACTTTTTAGAATGCGTTGGCGCATTCTAAGGGAATCAAAGTTTATAGACACATACACACGCATAGAGAGTGTGTGAGAGAGAGACAGAGAGCTAGGGCTGAGCTATCTGAAAATCTACAGACAATAATCCAGTGTATAGCAAAAGGACCACTCGACACTTGCCATATCACACGGCCAACAATAACAACAACTGGCAAGTTATGCAACCAATTTACATACAAAAACAACTCAATAAACGTGTGAAATGCTAACGATTTGTAAAAGTTGCGTCCACACACACACACACACACACACTCACACACAGAGAGAGCTCCTGTGTGAATCTGTTATTGGCTTGATTCGAGGCTTAGGTGGGGCAGCTGCCCAAGCAATTTAGCAAAGTATTTCCTCATCGCCCCTAAAAAGTTGGCCACTTTTTGCAACACTCACTTCTCGCATCGAGCCACGCCCAGTCCTTGCCCCTACCCAGCCCCTTGGCACACTCGTAAACCATGGGCTTATTTCTGTAACCATGCCCAGCCATGAAGCGGAAATTGTGCATGAAATTTGTCCCCGCGATCTCCTCTAGCATTCAACAGCGACAACGACAACGGCAACGACAACGGCTACGGCAATGGCGAAAATCTAACTCGATTATTATAATATTCAACTATATAATCCAATGAAAAAGTTTCCTAATAAGCTGCTAGTTGAGTGCGCCACTTACAAGTTGACGTTGCCATTCGACTACATTCACTTCCGCTCCGTTGTTGTTATGAACCACAACGTCAACTCCAACGTCGACTCACACGAGCTTAACCAAAGGACCAGTCTCTCACAATAGGTATTTCAAGTCAACGTAATGCCTGTGCACGACAAACTTCTGTAATTGAAACTTAGATATATATATAATAGCGAATATTATATATTTTATAAATAATATATTGTATATATGTATAATCTAACTATAATCTATATTTAATTACTTTACAACTGTATTGGTTTATGTTTTCGGCAAATACCCTCGGCATATCTCAATAAAAGTTATTTGAAATTAAGAGCCTTTGCCAACATAATATTAATAGAGATCTACAATATATGATGAAATTAAAAAATACTGTAGTTTTTGAAATGCTGGGAAAGCTTATCGTGATAGTAAGGGCCTGAAAACTGAAAATAAGTCCATGGAGTTAATCTATGGAGAAGTGTAGGATTAAATAAGGACTTTGAAATGTCTTGCTGAAGAAATAAAATGAAAGACAAATTTCTTCTCATTCGTTCATTAAAATAGTAGTTTATTAAAATAGCTATTTAAGAAACATAGTAGTTCATGAAAATAGTAGTTCATGAATTAAAATCTCATGAAAATAATAGTTCTTTAAAATAGTAGAACTATAGAATATACATACATGGATGGAAGGAGAATACTTTATATTCTCGGGAATAACATGTTACGTGGCAATATTTTTACTTGTTTAATTCATTAATGTTTGTTATTTCATATAATGATATTTTGAACCAATATGAAAGTTACTTCGTGTCAAAAGATCCATAACATGACATTCTCGCTGGAGACCTCATCCTTGGGAAGCCCATCCAGCTGCCAGTTCTATATGGTGACCTCCAGTTTTTGATCAGATACGGTACACTTCTTAAAACAATCGTTTTTTTTTTTTTTTTTTTTTTTTGCGGATGATGAAACTTTTGAAGTTAATTCACCAAAAGTTTGCTCACACGGTGGTTGTCCAAGCCTATTCTACGCCATCCAAGTGCATGGCATCGCCGCCAAGACGCACTTGAATAAACTGCGTGTACTGCACACAAATACTTTTTGGAAGATCACTAGGAATCTTGAGATCCCTTCTCATGTATCCCTGATTCTCATGTATCAAGGGGAACATAAGAATCAAGGTTATAGAAAGGGATCTCAAGATAGGAGACAAACTCCAGAAGGTGGCCAAAAAGTACCAAGAGAGATTAATTGCTCATTCAAATAGCCTGTCCAGGCGTCTAGGTACTGGAGCTGAAAGCTCCCTCAGTCCCTGCACCTGTACTAGGAGAAGACTCAAACGTCACCACCCTCAAGACCTGCGGGATCATGTTTTAACCTGAAGATCTTCTTCATTTTTAATGACTCCATATGCCTTACAAAAGTTTTCTACCCCCTAATATATCTTTTCTTCCCCTTGGTTATGGATCCATTTTTAGAATTAATATAGCTTTTAGTATATATATATTTATTAACTTCTGTTTAAATTAAGTTTCCTAAATGGTAGCGATATGCTAAGCTATAAATTAATTTAAAAAAAAAAAAGAAAAAAACATGATTTCTGTCTAATTGCTGCTAATCACATAATACACCACGCACAGACACACCACATACAACACTCACCACACGTGCTCCACAGCGAGCAACAAGAAGAAAAAGACTTTCACTAAGCAGCCTGGCATGAAAAATGACTCAAATGCAGTGCGCAACAACAGCAACAACAACAACAACGGTAACAGCAACAACAACAACAGCAATGAGAGTCACGCCAACGCCAGCCGCGCTGCTAACGGTATTTAATGACACATAAAGTCGTCAATCACTCAGCAAATCTCGACATGTCGCCATTGCCTGCCAGTCTCGCAGCGAGTCGCGCTGTCTCAGCACTCAGCTCACACACATCTAAAGCGAGAGCCGAACTCGCACACCCACCCATACGCCGCTCTCCCTCTCGCACGCTCTATCTCTGTCTGTTGTTGTGAGCTCGCACAAGCCGAGACGCTGCCGGTAGCAACAATTTGACAGCTGGCCGACAGTTGAAATTAATTGATTTATATGAACAAACGAAAGTGGACAGAGGTGTGGCGCTCTTCCGCCTACTCCCGACTAGGGTACTGCCGACTGCGGACTGCGGACTGTTGCCCCCGATCGCAATCCAATATGTTCAATTGGGAAAGTGGCGTCGCACGCATTCGAATCGTTGTTTACCATCTTGTCACGACGCTGCGACTGTGACTATGGGCCAGATACACCTGAGCTCCCACTTAAGGGAACTAACTTATCGAGCGTCTAAGTGCCGTTTTATGGACATTGTAATAGCTCTGTCGATATGTTTAATTGTATGATGGATTGTGACTAGCCGGCTAGGAGTCAACAAGTATCTTTCACCTTATCTAGAGGGTCTCTGAAGTGTTTGCCGTCGTCAAATCGAACAGCTGACAAGCTTAATTGACCCGACCATGGACGCTATCGTCCCATTTGACTGATGATGTCTCAGCCCTGCCAGAGATCGGCCCGACGATCGATCGATCGATCGATCGGTCGACTGACAACCCTCAACTTCCAAAGCTGGCGCTGCATTTCGCCTTTCCCTTTGAGCATGCGTCAAAACTAACAAGATGGATGGACTTGATGGTGATTCGGAATCGAATAGGAACGATCATCGTTCATCGATTGCCGGGCGCTGGCGTTGCCACACTTGACCAGGCCGATAAGCAAAATGGATCTAAATGACACCGCCAACTGACTTTGTTGTCTGTGCCGCAACGTCGACCCAATTAATTTATAAGACTCAATGATTAATTCACTGCATGATTATATGAACACTTTTCATACCCTGATTTTCTTTTTGGGGAGCTTTTACTTCTACAACTTCATTATGGTAATCAGCCACATCTCGGCTCAGCTCTGGCATCCCTCCAACAACTCTTTCAGAGCCCGCTCTCTTCGTCCTTGGCTTCGTCTTTGTCGCTGACGTCGGCTTGTTAATCCGACTCGTAAGCATTTTGTCACATTTCAAAGTCATTTATCATAAGCTTTCACAACAGCTACCCTCACGCCCCGTTGGGCCGTCATGCCATGTTTCAGTCCCATTCCGTTCCATTCTATCCCATTCCCGGCCATTCCGCCACATCTCTGTCACTGCAATGACAGTTGGAGCACATTAATTTTTCAGCACAGAATTTACGAAAATTGGAACAACAAATTTCTCAATGTGAATGGCATATAAAAGAAAATAATACACATACTTGGCAATATCATCCACTCCCTCTCTCTGTCTATCTCCCTCTCCCTCTGTTTGGCTGTCGAGTAACAAGTAATTTTTCATATCATAAATTTTCGAGTCAGTTAATCCCACACGCGGCGTTCGTTTGTCAGCTATGCGCTTTGCTTTGCTCTCTGCTCTCGTCTCGTGTCTCGTGTCTCTCCTCTCTTCTGCCTCGTCTTGTATCTTATTTATGCCTTCCGCTCGCTTCGCCTCTATCTTTATCTGCGTCTCTGTCTTCGCCAGCTGTGACATTTTGACATCTCAGTGATAATTCATACTTTTGCATGTCATACTTAATTATGCCGACAGACAGTGTGTGGGTCTTTTATCATATTTAATTTCTCTCTCTCTCTCTCTCTCTCTCTCTCTCTCTCTCTCTCTCACACTCTCGTTCTCTTCTGTTCTCTGTTGCCTCAAATTGTTGCACATCATTATGGCGCATACACACTATACTGAGCTCTACCGACCAGCGCGCTAATTACCCAGGCCATTTCCCCATCCACCTCAACTCTTTCGAACTTCATTTATCACATGACAGCGACGGCAGCCCCCGATCCAAGATGATTAATATTTTGCCAAACTTAAATGACATTTCTACATAAAATATGTTTCGAAAGCCCACCAGAAAAGGGTTTTTCGTACGCCAAACGCATCAATCATCGTTCCATGCTAGCCTCACAGATACAAAAAAAGAAAAACCAGAAAAAGACCATATTCGCAGCCAGAAGAAAAAGTGCTTAGAAAAGTTGGAATTAGTGACATGTCAACAGGGCAGCAGACAAACAACCAACCAGAAATCTGCAATCACGTTTGCCAGCTCTGCTCTACTTTAAGTGGAGTCTATTGCACGGCTGACAGTGTTTGAGGGCCATTCATATTGATATGATAATATATGCCTTCAAATCGAAATATTTCTTTTTATTAAATATTTGTTTGTTTTTCTGATGTAGACAATTTTTTACTATGTTTTTACGTAGTGTATTTCCATTAATAAGATTAATTTTATTGGGTAGGAAATGGTCAATGCAAAAAAAATATATTTATAAGTATATATGCGTTCCTATTTGTCCACAAATTGCTAAGCTACTTTGCCACAATAATTTTTTTCCAAATTTCTTTTTATCTAATACACTCAATTAAAATATTTGTTGCTAGTTTATGCATTCTTTGATAATTTAAAATATATACATAGAGCTTCAAACTGGACATAAAATTTTCTAAAATAAATTTAGAGAAAAATGCTTGAAATTCTATTGGATGTTAATCCACAATAGTTTCAATCATTTGTCTTCCGCTTATAATTGACGGATAAACGTAAAGTTTAGCAAACTACTTGACCAAAAAGCCGACTAGAGAAAAAACTGAGTTTCGCATCCTCTACTTTTTTGTGCTTTGACACTCACTTAAACTGTCAATCACTCAGGGAATTAGTGAATCACTCCATCAGCCAATCACCAAGTCAGTCAGTTCGCACAGTTCTCAATCATTCTCTCAATCAGGTAGTGCATCAGTCAGTCAATCAGTAATCAATCATCAGTTTTTCAAATATCACTCAGTTAATCAGTCAATCAGTTTATCAATCAGGTAGTGAGTCCGATAGTCAGTCAATTAGACAAGTCAATCAATCATTAGCTCAGTCAATCACTTAGACAGTTAATCACTGACTCACTTAGATAGGCAGTCAATCAATCTATCAATCATATAGTGAGACAATGAGTCAACATCATTGCAGATTTATCACAGCTAAGCACTAAGTCACTCACTCACTCAGTCAATCTTTCTATCAATCATGCCGTGAGTCAGAGAGGCAATCACCAAGTCAGCCAATCACTGAGTTAATCAGTCAACCACTCTATCAATCAGATAGTAATTCTGTCAATCAATCCCCTACATAGTTATTCACTGAGACATTCATCATCAGGCAGTGAGTCAGTCAGTCAGACAATACTTAGAGACTTAATCTCACAATCCGTCAATCATTTAAACAGTCAATTACTAATTGAGTTAAACAATCAATCCGTAATTTAGTCAGTCCATCCCATTAATAGAGCAAATGAAATACTATTTATGAAATAAATAAATATATTTTAGTAAAACATTTTGTTTCTTGAAGGGTATTAAAATTGCAGTGTTTCCCTGCTTAAGCTTTAATTCTCTTTGTGTTTTTTCTTCGTCTCCACATCGTTGACTGATGTGTGGCCATCAATCTAAACTCTTCATTATGAAGGCGCGCTGTCAGCCGTAATGACCACAGCAGAGCAAAAAGCGCCGCACAAAACACAAATAAAAAGAACTATAGCAGCACTCAGAAGGAAGAGAGGGAGAGGGGAAGAGGTTGAGTGAGCAGTTGGGGGCACTTATTGCGGGTCACACAATCAGCGGCGAATCGTCAATCATAATTTATAAATTGTTGTGCCAGACGAATGTAAATGTTGGGGCTTCTATGCATAGAATGCGCATTATGCATAGATACGAAAAGTTTTATTTGAGTCATTTGGCTTGTGTATCCAACTAATTACTCAACGTCTCATTAAACAAATAAATGTGTCAAGAAAACATTTGTTTGCTATACATCACATGGGTTGGCTTGGAGGGGGAACGGAAGGAAGGCCACAAAATCACATCATGTGAAAATGACAAATCAAATGCGATTAACACATCATTTCATTTTGAGAAACAAACACAGACAGCTGAAGGAAGCAACGGAAGCGACGGAGGAGACGAACACATATCTCTCAAAAGGTCTCTCAAAACAAAAACTTTCGAAACATTGCCGTGCATTAATCACAAAGATCACCTGACAGCAAAGCTGTGAGCTCGGAAAATGTACAGATATTATAAATAAAAATACTTTTCATAGAACAAAGAAGAAATTTGTGAAATGCTAGCCAGTGGGTAAGCAGATGCATTAGACGGGATTTTCCAAGAACAGAAGCCGAAGTGTTTAACAAAAGTGAACTTGAGCAATTAATGTCAGAAGAGATTGAGAGCATAATATTTGCATTGACAATGAATACTTCAAGGTCTGTTCTTTAAGTCAAATTTTGCTTCAGCTACCTATGTTAGAATCCATACATATATTTAGCTCTTGAATTGAAAATCCTTGGTTGCTTACATCGATCTTCACATTGTAGGTCTGGTATTGAAGTTGGAGCTTTAACTAGTTGCGAATTGCAAGTTCAACAGAGAAACGATCTGCATTGCATTGTATTCTAAAGATCATATAACTTCGGTAGTCTTAGCTTATTCAGAAAACGCCTGAAATGGAAATTTCGAAATAAACATGCTTACAGAGGATGTATTATATAGAATTGCAAATTATAATAGATATAGAATAAATACAAAATATACAATTTACTTTGGAATAATAATATTGTAAGACTTACTAAAGAATTTATCCATACTAAAATATTAAATAATTATTTGTGGATTGATATATTCAGAAGAAAATTAGAAACTTGATTTCTAGCAGTTTCATCTATCATTTCCATATTTCCTTATACAAGTGACAGATCAGTTGAAATGTTTTTTTTTATGTATAAAACTTAATTAAATGCAACCCAAAGTTAATATTTCTTGCCAGGCATTGCGCGAGGTCAACTGCACTTTTTAGAAAAATTTAAATTGTCTTTATGAAATTAGAGCTCAGGTTAGCAGCATCTAGCACATCAGTAGTTTACCAAGGACCTGTTTTTTTTTTTTTTAAGTATAGGTATAAGTTTTTAGAACTTTTAGAATAGGAAATTATAAAGAGACTAATACACTTCCAAAATATTTCCAAAATTGTGTTATTGGGTGTATTAGAAAATCTATCAGTAAAATTACTTAACAATAAAAAAAAAACTTTGTTTTTCTTTGTACATGGACCACGTTAAAAAGTTGATATCAAATCTCTCAGTGTAATAAGTATACAAAGATGCATTAATATTTTTGATAAAAAGTTGTTTCAAACTAAACAAAAGTCATGTATATTTTGTACTTATTTTTCTGGAAATCACTAACTAATTACTTTTTTACTATACTTCAATATTTATTAGAAAACTAATTATTATTTAGCAAATCTATTTCTTTCTTAGGAAAAAAAGTATATGTGAATTTTATATAGTTCTTGAAATGTTGTAATTAATGTTTAAACTTGTGTACAATTTTAAATTTGTTTGTTTTTTCCCTACGCTTATAAGACTTTTGTAAGGCGATTTATAAATATATATAAAGCTGTCAATTAAAAGTCTAAATTGATAATTGTGTGTGCTGTGATGATATAGAATTATATACAATTGATATAAACTCATGCCATTTACGGAGGAAGGAGTTGTTTTATATATATCTATGTAAACTATTTTAGACCATTTTTTTTAAAGTATGCAATTGATATCAATAAACAACATACATCTCAAGTCTATCAACTTCTTTCACTCTTTCAATTATTTCCTTTTGCTAAACTAGTCCAACCTTAGATTGCAGTTCTTGACACGCTTGTTCTATCCATTTATGCGCTGCTCGTATGATCCAATTGCGTCGAAAGCTGTGCCGTTCTTGGCTGTCACCTTTCTTATCTTCGAGTCTGCTAGCGAACATGTGACAGCAACAAAAACAACAAAAACAACAACAGCAACAGCCGCAGCAACAGCAACAGCAACAGCAACAGCAACAATTGCTCTAAAAACAACATCAACGACACTCACAATGCGCTCGTCGTGCAATTTATTGGGCCCATCAATCAAGTGGCCATACCATGGATACATTTTGTGTGGTGTTGTGATTCTCCGCAAATAATTGTTGCCATCGTTGCACATTGCACATGCCTGTCTCTTAGTCTGTCCATCTGTCCATCTGTCTGCCTGTCTGCCTGTTTGACTGTCTGCCTGTCAATGGGTGTGGTCACAGTTGCCTGCACATAGTTTATGGCCCTGGTTGCCCGTTGCTCAGCAATCGTCACTCAGCGTCTCTGTCTGCCACAAAAAAGGCCAATCATCGATCATGGTCATCATCATCATCATCATCATCATCAGCATCGGCATCGGCATCGTCATCATGAGCGCTGCTGTCATCATTATTGATGAGCTACAGTGAAAAACAGTCGTCAGTCAGCTGCCCCACTCGACCAAGATAATATCTTTTGCAACAAATTTTTGACAGCTTCGATGCGTTGCCTCGTCCATTCCTGTGTTGCAACGCAATGTTGGTTGCCCTGCAACTGGCGACCGACTCCGAGTTGGACTTGAACTGGCTCTGTCTCTCTGTCTCTCGGTCTGTCTCTCTGTCTGGTTGGTTGGCTGCCTGTTGGGCCCTGTCACATTTATCACAAATTCAATGAATAATAATTTTTGCACGCTGTGTGATGTGACGTGCTAATGTTATCTGATTGGAATCGCTGATGAAGCCGGGCAAAGCCGGGTGACGCAGGGCACGGACGAGGACCTTGCCAACGTGCTGTCAGTGGAAGCTCTTAAGTATTAAATACGTGGCCATTGGCTTGGCTTTTGATCTGCCATTTTGTATTATATAAATTGAGTTTGCGATAAGCGAACGAGCTCATAAATTTCAAGCCGCGATCATTTCCGGCTTTAAGCGCGATCAACATCTCATTCCAGAACGAATTTATGGCTCAGCTCTATCTACAGTCAATACGATGCACTCGACTGTTGAGATATCTAACTTCAACCCTATTTGTATTTACTCTGGCGCCTACTGGAGTTACACCTAGACAGATTTATGATGGGCTGCCCATCAATCGATCAACCCTCTCAGCTAAACTCAGCAAATATCAGTGAAGTCTTTATAGAGTTATACGAAAGGTAAAGTAAATATGTAGATACTTAACTGGAAGAGTTATTTATATGGGTAGATCTGACAGCTATATTATATAGAGTTTGCTTTGTCTTTTGCATACATTTCTTACAATTTATTGTAGCTGTTTTTCTGTGTCTTTGTATATCGCATTCATTTACAATTGAATTCTGCAATACCTGCCAGGTCGCTGATATTCGCTGGGTTTTCAATCAATTCGCGTGATCAATCAAATGAATTGAAATCTCCTACACAGTCCATAGCAACGTCTCTGTCTGCCTCTGTGGCCATTTGTTTTTATATCGCTGAATCTTAAGTGATCTTCACACAGCTCGCACTTCGCTCGCACTTCGCTCGCCCGCCTCGCTCTTAACGAGCTGAAACTGAATTCGACATGCTTGCCCCCAGACTAATCAATTACAAAGAGATGCCAACTTGTCAGGGAGCCAACAAACAGTCAAGGCGGCGAGAAGTTAGCGCCAAATTACTTTTAGCAAAGTAAATCAACTGTCTGTCGGCTGAGGAATTCGTCAGCGATTTCAAAAATGCTGTGTGTACAAAAGACTTGTTGACAGTTCTTAATTGTTGAGGATTTCTCTCTGTCTGTTCGTCTGATTGTTCTTCTTGCCACCAAATGTAAAATTTACAAACTTTGTAAGGGGTCTTCAGTCTCTATCAGTCGGCTGCCAACTGTCAAGGTGATTTACATATAATGGTCAATATTTTGACTCAGCTCAAAGCCGGAAACAAATTTGCAGAGCCTCGAGGCCAAAAAGGAAAAAAAGAATAAAAATCCCAACAATTCCCTTTTGTACATGTCTCTGGTAGATGGAAAATGAAAATTGAATGAAACGTATATATAGACATATATGTGTATATGTGTGTGTGTGTCGTTGGCAACGCGCTCAAAAATATTAAAAGCTTGCCCCAGGCAACCAACAACAACTGCGACAACAAAGTAAGCTCCTACAGCAAAGTAATGCGATAGGGGCTCTTCCGTACGTGAGAGACTCGCATATGTCGCCGCCTGTCAAACTGTCAGCATACGCAAATAACGGTTAAGGATTTGTCAACTGCCAACGGCAACTGTAAACACGTAAGCTATGCGCTGGTCGAGTGGACATGACTAGAGAAATACCCTGTGCCTAAATACATATTGTATGGGATATGTTTTATTGATTTATTTGAAGCTAGAATAAGTTGTAAGAACATCGCAGCTGAGCTTTATAGACTGTTTAATACTTGGGTGAGGTATTAAATCAGCTAAAGAAATTGATAAATTTGTTAATTAGTTGGAGTGCGACTCGGGGATATATTATTTTGAACAGTTTATAAAAAAGGTAAGTTAGACAACACTTAAAATTCTAAGATTATAGCTTTGGAATATATAATATAATATAATTTAATTTATATAATTTCACAACATATTCTACGCATAGATATATGTATCGTAAGATGTATATATCTTTTTCTTCTTCCTCTTCTAATATTCAAATAAAATCTTTGCGCTGGGTAGTGCACGTCTAAGAGGGGCCATAAGTACGAGCTTGTCGAACTGCTGTTCAAGCAATCTTTCTCCCTTACTACATTCATAATAATATTACATTTTTTCTAATACTAGAAACTTAATTTCAATGGAATCATCAGCTTCTAATTGTGCAGCTTCCATCAAAAACGGAAATACTTAAAGTATTGTATTGTATTGTAGCTTAGCTGGTCAGTCGAATAAATAAAATGCTATCGGGTTGGTGATATTATTGATCTATTTTTATGTTTTTGATTTTTTTATAAGCACCTTCTTTAAGTAAATAAATTATATTTTTGTCAAAAAGCTGAGGCTGATTATCTGATGAAATTGGATCATAGGGCTCAATAAACCGCTATAATAATAAAAGGAGAGCTTCAACCACAAGTTGTCAAAATTTTGAGTCGTTTCAATGTCATGTCCTATTAGCATCTGCGCTTCTTAACAGATATTACTTAGTGCAACAGATCTCTTCGTATTTATTATTAATATTATTATTATTAACGATCGATTTATGATTAAAATTATTATTAAAGAAACAAATGAGATACTTGTTCAGATACTGAAATATCTATGCGATATACACCACCTCCAACCTGTGATCTTTTTGACAGATCTCCAAATGTGTTTTTATAGACTTAAATTGCTGAAATAAATATAATACCCTTGCAGGCGAATACGAACTGTAAGTATCGCAATAAAAATCACATTAAGCTAATATATGCATGTCATTCACACATAACATATTCGCGACCCGTAGTTTTTGAGGTTTTCAGTCTGCTTTTTATCTTCTCCAAAGATCAGGGCAATAATTTATTTCTATATAGCGAAAGTCAACTGTGCGTTGATTTATAGTCCCAAAAAATATATATTTCTATATTAATAAACCAAACACATATCCATTTATTTCCTACTGCGAACAGCTAAAAATAGCTGAAAATAGCTTTCTAGCTCAATAATTGATATAGTACGTTCTTAAAGCTATTCTAAAAATATATATTTTATCTTTTTACGCAGTCATAAAAATAAATATTTTGATAATATACTCGTATATTTCTAGAGACTTATTAATGATATGCTCCAATAAACAATATCTCAAATTATAGTCAACAAAGGAGAATGGTTGCAACCGACTACAAGATACTCGTGAAGTGAAATAATAGAGAAATAGTAATAGAGACTAATTGATAAACGTTGATGATCTTAGCTCTGTAATATGTGTGTATAGAAAATAGATACATCTGATGCCTCAAAATGCCTCTAAAATATGTATATATATACATATATATTTACAGATGAGTTTAACAGCTTAAAAGTATTTAATATTATTTATAAAAATTATTATATTATTATTAAAATATTTTTCTATTCCAATTTAGTGAAATTGTTGAAGTTATCTTGTAGTTGACGCTCGCCTAGTCAATCTCCTTGAAAAATACAAAAAATAAATGAATTGGTCTACTGTATACATTTGACTTTATTCCAAAAATAGAAAAAGTTCTATTCAACGAAAACTCCGATAAGCTTGAAAGAAAATATGTTATATACAAAAATGTAACAGTTTTTATGAAAAAAGTTTCTCAATCTGAATAGCTTAAGCAATTAAGTCTAGAAATGATTCTTCAATATTTGATGATCTTTCAATATTTCGTATGTCCTCCCTTATTTTCTTACGCATGATTTGTCAAACCTATTTGATATTTGTATGTAAATGTCAATTTCGTACAAGAATACATTTAATTTCATGAACTTCATTATAAATATAATTGGCAACAAGCCCAATGACACAATGACTAATAGCAAGGGCGCACATTTCACAAATCTAATATGCCCCTTTTGGTGCGTTGAACGAGTATACAGAATTGAACCGTTAAGAGCTTGAAATGAATTTTGCACATTCTTTGTTCTAAGTGGAAATGTCTGTCGACATGCTGATTTGACTGATTGATGGACTGGCTGACTGAGTGATTGAGTGAACGAATGAGTATTTCAAGTGATTGCGTCGCTGTCAATATCGAATGAGCCGCATGACTCACACCAAAGCACGTAAACAACAGCAAAAGCAACAGGAACAGCAAACAGTTTATTCGTTATCAATCTTATCAGCAATGTAATGACATTTAACATGCCGCATAAAGACTCCCCAGACCCAGAACAGTGACTCTTCTTACCCTCTATCTCTCTATCTTTCTCTGTCTCTCTCCCTCCTCCTCCTCCTCCTGCTGCTCGCTGATGAAATTGATTTTCCAATTGCTGCCGTTTGACAAGTTTGCTGGCTACTGGCACGCAAAGGCATTTTGTTTAACGTATCTCAACGAAGCGGTTTCCATATGTTGTTGTTCTTGTCGATGTTTGTTGCTGTTGTTGTTGTTGTTGTCGTTGCTGCTGTTGTTGCTGTTGTAATTTATGCGCCGGCTCGTTTATTTGACATGTCAAAAGTTGTGTCGCTTGATTGATGACTGCTGTCAACACATATTTTCTAATTTTTTTCAACTTCTCTGTAGACACACACACATACACACACTCAGATGTTTGTAGCTGAAATATTTACTGTGTGTGCGGTTAGGCCGCAAAGGGTTTCGGCTGTTGTATTTGGTTTAGCCTTCTGCTAACTGTACTACTCTCTGGCTGGCATTCTATGGGGTTTTCTGGTTTATCGATGCTCTCGCTTTTTTGCCGCAATGTGAGCACATTGCATATTTTGTTTAGCTCCGACACGAGATTGATGAGCTCTGCCCGCCGCCTGTCACATGCTTCAATGGATCGAATGGGTGTCTGCTGCCGTAGCAGTAGCAGCAGTAGCAGCAGCAGTAGCAGCAGCAGTAGCAGCAGCAGAGGCATGAGCAGGGGCTAAGGTGGACGTTGCTTTCACATCTTGACAGCGGCGCAAACAAATTGTGGCAACAGGAAGTGTGCACAAATACATAGGGAAACACAAAACGAAGAGTGCGGGCTTTTGAGTTACGAGGATTACATTTCTGGTGTCTGAATTGATTGATGGCTATGGCAATGTTGCCTGACATTCTAGCTAGGTGAGAGCCCAATATTGAATTCTTTTTGCACTGACACACAGCACTGCAAAGCCAAGCCCCAAATTGCAAACACAATCAGCCCCCCCACTCCCTCAACAATAACAGAGACAGCTGCTGTCTGCCAGCCAGTCCAAATGTGGAAGGGAATATGCCTCTGCATACTCGTATATCTCCATCCATCTAGGGTAACACAGCCTTGTCCTGTTTCTACATACATGTCTCTAATTAATGGAATTAGACAGTTCCTGATTGAGGGAAATGAGTTCAGTCCGATATAGTCAGGCCTGTCTGTCCATTTGTCTGTTTGTGTGAACGCGTCAAGCTATAAAAGTCAAGGACTTTTTATATTAAATATCTATTTTGTATACTGTATGGAGCTCATACTTTTTATCGATAGCCCACCCCATTTAAATTTTAACGATAAAAATATATAGTTGATTTTCCGAGCATAACATAAAGATCAAATAACCTAGAGACTTCAAATCTATAATAAATGTTTAAGTTCTCGAATTTTGTGATTGGTTGGGGTAGCTTTTAGTTTGACACTTCCTAAAGAGTATTCTAACTTGTTATAACTCTTGAATTGTATATTCCAATATCACTGATTGGCAATTTAGTTGAAGTTCAAATTAAATATAAATAATAAGTAAATGAAAAAATATATAATACAATGGATAAATATATTAACAAATTAATAAAATATATGTATATAATCAAAAATAATAATAAATAGATATAAACAAATAAATAATAAAACAAAATATAAAATTATTAAACAAATTTCTAAATTGTAAATAAAAAATGAAAAAATACATAAATAATTGATTAAATGAAACAAATAAAAATAAAGAAGTAGATAAATAGGTAATTAAATGAACAAACAAATTAATTAATAATAAAGACAACATTAAATAAATATGTACACAAATAAATAAATAGATAAATAAATAATTAATTAAATAAATAAATATACAAATAAATTATTTTATAAAAAAATAAATACTCGAAAAATGAATTCAAGTAGTATTTTAACCATTTTCTTTTTGCACAAACAGAACAACTTTTCAAATCTTGCGTCATGGTTACTTGTTTTCATAGGACTTTCGATTTTCAGCAACAAATTTATAGCACGAAATACAAAAATAATAAAGTGAATAATTATATTGTTCGCAGTCGTTGACTGCCATAAAGACTATTATCGTCGGAGCGCTGATGAATCGATAAACACCTTGAGTGCAATTAAGTTGGCAAATACCGACGGCCGTTCCATAAATGCTTTGCTGCTAAAGCCAACTGAGCTGATGTCGAAAAAGCCACAATTAACCAACAGAATTTAGGGAAACACCCCACTCATTGTTCGCTCCTCCAACTGGCAATCAATTTCTCGCGCTGTAAATTAACCATCTGACTGGCAACTGGGGCTTGAGACCAGGGACTTGGGACCTGGGACCTGGGATCTGGGACCTGGGACAATGGCAGCTGCTAACTGCCCTCGCGACTGGCGGCTTAAGCGCCCCGCTCAACTCCCTCGACTCACAATCAGCGCACATTAATATGCACGAAAACCATAAACAATGCAGCAGGCGAGGCGAAAGAGAAGGTCATATAACTGATAGACAGAGAGAGAGAGAGAGAGAGATAGACTGAGAGGTGGGCTAGTCAGGAGATGGTGTGAGAGGCGTTACAGCAGCAATCACACACACAAACACACAAGCAACAGAGCAAATGCTGCTGTTGCCGCCAAAGAAGTCAGCTCTCTCTCTCTCTCTCTCTCTCTCTCTCTGCCTCTGTCTCTCTCGTTCGCTCTGCCGCCCACAATGGCATCTCTTTCGCTCGCCGGCTGAACCCAACTGACAATATTTATTGCAAATGCAGCAATAAATTTCAAAACACCATTCGCTAAGCACCACATGGGGTCTCGAAAATTGAAGATAAATTTTAAGGCGGCAATTTATGATTTGTGAGCATAAGCGTGAGTCTCGTTTCAGCCTCCGACAGCCGCCGCAGCAGCAACCACAGCAGCAGCAGCCAGAGCCACAGCCTCGACCCCGTTGCCAGATACCTGATCGAGGCAAGGGGAGTCTGTGTAGAATCTGTGTCTGTATTTACTGCGGACTGTAGCTCTTGGCTCTACACAGGGCAGACAATCAGTAGAGCCGCTGTTGACAAGTGTGGAGTGTTTGCCGCCGCACTCTTTCGCTCACGACTAGGCACAGTTCCTTCTCTTCGAGCGTCGAGCTTCGAGCTGCCCGTTTTTCAATTGTGTTTACCGCGATTTTACTGCCCGCTGCGCCTTTGACAGCCGCAGCGCAAGCTGAGCTGAAACTGAACGAAATACCCTAGCCCAGCCTTAGTCTTTCTCCCTCTCTCTCTCTCTCTCTCTCTGTCTACGTCTCTCCCTCTCAGTCCCAGCAGAGCAATGAAATTGAAGACGGCAATTGCTTTTTTGTGCTTAGACTGAAAACGGAGTTTTTTGTTAGACAAATTACCTAAGCTAGAATTTTCCAATTTCAAATGTATTTCATGATTAGCTAAAGTAACTAATTAAGCTAAAGAAAATATGATGAAGCTTTGTAGCCATAACTAATCTGAATCTGAAAGTTTTTTATGTACCTGAAACCAAACCTGAAATGGATTGGCCCTATTTATATATTTCTTTTCTATATGACAAATTGTCATATTTGTCATTGACAGTAATTTAGATAATTTGGGCTTCATTCTATAAAGAATTAAACTCAATATTTTGAAGGAGACAGAGAAATAGAGTGGTGTGAAATATAGGAAATTATTAGATGAAAATTTTGAATACACACATTTTGTTTTTATGGGAAATGTATTTTGTAAATCATTAAGATTCTTCAAAAATAACTCTTCCCATATTAGAATATTTGAATCAAGTAATATTGTTCTAGCTGGTATGCGACTGCGTATGACTTACGTGATTATTTTTTTTAAATCTTATGTCTCCAGTTCTTCCGGTATTTAAATTACGCTTAAAAAGTCAAGTAATCGATTTTTATCGATAAAATCGAAACGAGATGAGCTATCTCAAAAAAATGTATAAACTTGTACTGCGTATGGCATACAGGTTTAAGAGATCGTTAGTTCATACGGTTGAACATACGGATAGACATACGGACTGACAGACAAACGGATGGAAGGACTAAGGTAACTCGACGTCCTCATCAAGAATATGTATACTTTATGAAGTCTGACATTTTTTGGAAATCATTATACCTTGAAATGGATTTAGGGTCCTGTGACATGATCCGTTAATAACAAGATAAATAATATATAACATTCTGAACTTATTGAAACGAGTATTACGTAAACGCTTATGACCTACATCAGCATTCCAACATATTTTTATGAAATTTTTCCGAATCATTTTCCAAATGTCTTCAATAATAAATTTAATTGAAATTCTATAAAATAAAAGATTTTGTTCGTTTGGTAATTGACAGCACATTTATGAAATATGCATAGCCTCAGAGTGGAAGAGAATAGCCACAATAAATAACTGAGAGAGATAACTCAGTTAGCTAACAACACGAACTGAATGTTGCTCTGGGGAAGTGCATAATTGAAGCGAGTCGATGGTGCCGCGGGCTCTGCTTACAACAACGTGTTGCAATTATTCACTGACGAGATTCCAAGGAACCTGAAGAGAGGCTGTGTAGCTGTGGAGCCGCCGCTGGAGCTGGAGCTGGAGCTGCAGCAGCACCTGGCAATCTTCTCGCCATGCAAACAATCTGCTTGCAGTCTCTACAGCAGCGCAAAATGGGAAAAAGGGTTTATGAATGCGCACATGAAAAATGAAACATCGTTAAGAGCAATTCATAATGAAATACGGGCCAAGCACAGCTATGTGTGTGTGTGGATGTGTGGATGAGAGCGAACAGACTCCGATTAGGTCTTGGACTTTTGCACCCAGGCGGTCGGGTGAATATATATTTTGCTGCTTTGCTTTTCAAATTATGACTACAAGCAGGATATTGGGTTAAAGTTGTTTTTGTTTGGCCATAAAGTTTGATGCCGCCTCAGCTGATTTCTGGCCTCGGCCACAGCTGGCGGCTGCCCGGTTAAATAAAGCTGTTCGAGGCAACGGCATTTCAATCAGCACAGCACAGCAGAGCAGAGTACAGAGCAGAGGCCCCAAGACCCAAATAGCCTACCCACCTTATCAATAATATTTCTTCATACGAGCATCCCAAAGCGAGCCAGCCCAGTCCGGCGATAGGCCATAAATACGAGTCCAGGCGAGTCGAGTGGCTAGGGAAATTTATAGAGTCTGTTGCTCGGCCTGTCAGGTGAAATAAATAATAAATTCGTTATATTGGCCGACAGCAGCGGCTTTCAACAGTCGACAACAACGGCAAGAGCAATAGCCACAGTCAGAGCCAGGTCCACAGCCAGCCAGCCAAGTCCACATCGACTGCAACAAAGGGGCGTATGATGAAGGCACGCCCACGATGTAGTCATTCCTTGGCTGTGCTGCATTGCCCCACGGCCTGAAATTTGAATTCAATGAAAGATGAAATCATTAAGTTCGGGGCAATTTGAAGGCTGAAACTTTGACCAAAACATTGCGCAGTCGTGCAAAGGGCTTTGGAGGCGGTGTTACGACATTCGAATTGCTGTCAGCCAAGCTGGCTGTAGGGTCTGCAATTAAGAATGGGCCACACACAAAACACAAATGAAATAACATTTGAAAACATTCAAAGCAGTAAAAGTTTTACCTAATAAGCAAAGTCTAAGTGGGGTTTGGGGGTAGGGCCGCAAAACGGTGGCTACCGAGCACCGTAATCAACTAACCATATTGCATAGCATTGCTGGCACGTTATGGCCGGGCTAATAAATTTCAGCAGCAGCAGCAGCAGCAGCGCAGCGCAAATTTGCCCCGTCGAGCCTGGTTGGACAACAAAAGCGCACATAAATCAACGATCAAGACAATTGCCCTGTAATAATTTGAACTTCTTAAAGCTGTAAGCCGGCCCACACTTCAGACGGCGGTTAGTGAGACCAACACCGATCTGGCGGCACATAAAAATAACAGCTTATCGGCTAAAAGAATCGTGTCGTAGCACGCCTACCAACTGCAAAAAGGCATTAAAATATGAAACAACAATTGCACAACCCAACCGCACCGATCCGCAGCCCAGGTGAGGGCGGGCACTACCCCCAGGTGAAATCAACAGCAGCAGCAGCAGCAGCAGCGACCTGGCCTGGCCGAGTGCCGTGTGGTAGGCGGCAGCCATTGGCAGCGGCACGTTTTCTTGGCGACGGCTTTGTGAAATTCCTTAGCTCCCCTCGACCCACCGCCCGGAGACAAGCGGCATCCACAGCTTAGCGAAAGATATATAGGTGTATCTGCAAAGCGCCGACTGAAATCGCCATTGTTCGCGCAATCCATGGCAGACAGTGGGTTACAACTTACTCGACAATTCGAGCAGCTTGCGATATCTCAATTTGGGAACTCATAAAGGCAACAGGGATAAGAGAGTGCGCTTTAAAAGCCGATCGTTGGGTACTCTCTCGATTGTAATGCGGTGGTGGGTAGATAAAATACATAAGGGAACTGTGTTACCTATAGTCCCAGTCTCGTTAGAGGTTTCAGAATGCTCTCGATAGGTAGAAAAGGAAAAAGAATATATCTGTGGGACCTTTGGTCCAATCAAGATATTTGAGGAGATTTTTATAAGATTATAATTGATCACTCTCTCTATCTCTCTCTCTCCTCATTAGCACGAACAAGTTCTGTTAGGTGTCTGCTTGGTATACGCTCTCAATGAATGATGATCAGATGTGGAGGATCTGTTATACATAAGATATAGCCTTAGCTCTTATGGTATAACAGTTTAAAATCCGGTGGTCTCACTGGAACTCCGACTTTTTGGACCTTCGATCTGCTGAACCTTTCTGCATAGCTTACGCTTTAAATGTAAGCCTGTCAAGAATATGTTTTATTAGCTGTCACTAATAATCCGGTGTTCTCTACTATACCTCCAACCTGTTGGACCACCGAGCTGAAGAACCTTTGATCTGCGGGACATTTGCCAGTCTCAAAATACGTACAAATAATTATGAGACTACAGCTTAATCTTTCTCTGCTCATTGGCATTACAAAATCCAGTTTAAAGTGACTGCTTGGTATACGCTCTCAATGTATTTTAATATGAAGGATTTATAGTGCAGAAGACCTAATTATTTCTAATACCATCTGAAACTAATATAGTTACAGCCTACCGTTTCATTTAAAGCTTGAAGTTCAGATCAGGCTTTATTACTAGTCCTCCGACCTGTTGGACCTCCCACCTGCTAGACCTCGGACCTCTGCTAGACCTCCGAGCTGATATAGCTTTCAGCATTTGAATGACTTGCTATTGGTGTAGTCATGGGGTTCTTCCCAATTGTTTAGTTGATATACAGAAGTATAAAAAAAGGTTTTCAAGAATTGGCAGACTCCTCTTCCAATTTACTGTGACGAATTCAATAAATAAATTACAATGCCCGACCTAAATATATTATATATCACAATTAATCAGATATATTTTAATTAGGCCGATCTCCGATCTAGTCAGCCGAGTGCTTGGCATCAGGTAATTGAGTTTTCATTATCCAATCGAATCTCAATTTACTCACACAAACAGTGCCTATAGCACAGCTCCTTAAATGTTTATCTAAAATACCGGTGTAAAATAAATGCAACTGGCAGGATGGCCAGCAAGCAGCCGACCTCGCAGCAGCTTGCCTATCTGGACGAGCTGAAGCAGCGTCTGCTGGACCTTCGCAAGCGGCAGAAGTCGTTTATGGAGGAGACAGCCCAGATTCTACGCAATATCAACAGTGATCCGGCAACTCCGCTGTCGAAGAAGTCATCGACGATCTCACTTCCGGTAGCGCAGAAGGTCGACAGTCAACAGGAGTGCGGTGGCAACATCAAGCAGTTGATTAAACGCTTCGAGGATCTGCGCCAAACATCGAGACAGTTCAGTGACCAGACGTTGCCCGACGAGCTGGTGGGCGTGGATGTCCGCAAGCTACTCAAGGGATATGAGAAGCTCATACTGGAGGGTAACATTTTGCAAAATTCCTGGCTCCTTTTGAGGAAAACTACGGAAAATTGTGCGCGTCAGAGCAACAGCGATGATCCAAAGTTGAAGACCACGAGCTCAAAATCCTCTTCTTTCGCAGAGCAAACCTCCGAGTGCCCAGAGAACGATCTAGCCAGTGTCCCCAAAGACCCATCCCAAACACTAAAAGACCCTATCACTCAAGAGGTATTCAACGACCAGGCCAACTGGGTGAAATGGAGCGATGGTTAGTTAGCGCTTGCCCTTCTACCTCTTTCTATTCTATAAACCATGAATTTGCAGGTAAACACAACCGCCAACGTTTCGGAGCTGTACTTCATTTGTTACTTCGCATTTTCAACAGGCGCTGCACGATGAGGTCTCGTCGAGTGCGATGATCAAGCAAAAGCAAAAAGCACAGAAAGAGTAATAGTGAAATAGAGGGAGGAAGGTCATTGAAAATTCGCCGTCAAGTACATCTTGCAATTAGGAAATTATATTATTTAAGTGCTAAACACAAAATATTCAATGCAGCCGAACAGAAACTGAATTGATTAAAACCAAACTCCCGGCCAGAGCATAAATCAATAGCCACACCGCACATCAACATGTCAATATTTTGCCTAATTAATGTGGGTTGGGCGCGAATCGCATCAATTTCGAGTGTCAAGTGCATTGAGCGAGAGGGAAAGGGAGAGGGAGAGGGAGAGCGAGAGTGAGGGAGGGGTAGGGGGGCTATGTTGGGGCAAGACCACCATCAGACGCTAATGTAGCTGTCGCTACATGAGAGAGGACCAAGCGATGGGACGACGTATGGCAGCAACTGCTGTGCTGACAGCGCATTTTAGTCGCTCGTGGAATACCGAAAATAAATCTTGGCATGTCGTGACAGCGAGAGCAGGCAACGTTGACTAAAAACTCTGTTGTGCTGTGGGGCAAGGGATGGTGGGGGCAGCGAGGGTAAAACCAAATACTTTGCCCCACACGCAAAGCGAGAAGTAAACATTTAAATTTAAATTAAGTGGCTTGTTTGGCGTCATCGAATGCAGCAGCTAATGAGACCCGGCCATGGCGAGAGACGTTGCATCCAAAGACGCAGAGGAGCCGGTCCCGTCAGTGGCGGTACGCAGCATGCGACCATCTCAGCAGGAAGCTCTCTCCCTCTCCCTCTCTCTCTCTGTCTCTCTCCCTTTCTACTTAGACTGCCCCATTGAAATTGATATATACATAAATGTATGCCTGAATGCATTTACGTTAATGCTTGGACATAGGAGGAATAAGATCGATGGGGCACCCAATTAGTCGAGATCCGCAAAAGTTTTAGAAACAGAATATGTTTTCTTATAGATGTTAGGCATTTCCAGTGTAAAGCACTTCCGCAATATAATACCTGATTATTTTTACATATCACAGCTAAGCGATATATAAAAATTCAATGTTGAATATAATAATATATAAATTAAATATAATATAATATAAAATATAATGTTGAATATAACAATATATAAATTTAATATAATATAAAATAAAATATAATATTTAAAAATGTACTATATATATAATAAATAAGGGATATGCGACATGTTATATCTTGGGTTTAGTTGAGGTATGATTAAATTAACGATTAAGAAGTTTCGACTGATGTAAAAATTGGAAGACGTATTTTATACAAGATTGAATTATTTCAGATCAAAATCGTGGGCAGAACAGTAGATCGTAAAAATTACGGTCTAACAAGATTTTTAGTCTGTTCTCAAGTCTGAACTATTCTAAGCTGGGTCTGTCACCATGGATTTAAGTCTTGCCTAGAGTCCTTTTTTTTTTTTTTTGTTAATTTAAATATTTTTTTAATTTCAATAATTTTCAATTTATATAAACGAAGTATCATTGCATCTGTTAAAGTTTATATGATACCTAACATTTTATATGATGAGTCATCTATGTAAAGAACGTTGTACAAACTTCACCTAGTTAGTCACATATCATTTGACATTGCATTAGAAATAGCTAAACAAAATGTTTTAAATATTTTTTTAATTTTTAAATAATTTTAAATATTTGCCGAACTTGAGAAAACATATTAAAATAATTTCCAGATTACCTTTGAATAATTTGAAAAAAAGATTAAAGTTCAACCTGGCTGAGGTTTGTTCATAGAATGAATTTTCTTGAGCTAATTGTTTCACTTCATCTGTTCATAAGGTCAAGTTAATATATTTTTGGTTTTGTTACATCATAAATATCTAAAATAGGCATCTCATAAGCATCTTTAGTTGAAATGGGAGAAAAGATTTATTCACAGCTGCCGAACGCGACAGAGTAATATATGTATTTACTTAGATGTTTTCTTAAACTACTTCAAAAATGAATGCAATATAATATAATATAATATATAATAATAATAATAATAATAATATTAACATTTTAAAATCGACTTATAGAGACACAATATTAAAAGAAGCAAACATATGCAAATTGAAAACTACAAAATCTAGAACAAACTCGCTCTGAGCCGCTTCTTTACATCGACGCCTAGATTCATTGACTGTAAGGCGAAAGATTATTCAAAAGCTTGGGCCAAGTAAACACACGCTAGAAGCCGCGTGATAAACAGCATGTTCGGCAATGAAATGTGGCATCCACATCGACATCGGCATCGGCATCTACATCGATGCAAGCCAAAGCCCGAGACATGAGACTTTGGTGCTTATCGCGCTGACACGAGCGGCGATGGCGATGCCGATGCCGATGCCAATGGCGATGCTAATCAGCGACAAGAGACGCCGCATGCGGCAAGACGACAACATGTACAACGACTGCGACAGCAACATGTGTTGCAAAGTCAACAGCAACTGCTGCTGATCGACTGGCAAATACCTCGCACTCAATTAAGGAAACAATTAGCGAAAATATATGTCATTGAGACTACCCGCTGGCATTTGGCTACAGGGTATCAAGACAGCTGGCCAGTCGGCCTCACAGCACTTGGCTCCGCATGCGCTCAATCGTTTTGACCCGCAAAATTTATAAAATGTGCCAAGCCACATGCCTCTGACTCTGACTCTGACTCTGGCTCTGTGGCAGGTGGAAACCCACCAAAGAAGTCTGCGTCTAGCCGTGCAACGCCTCACAACACCGGCAACTGCCGCGCCACATGCGAGCATTATTCAAATGACATGACGTTGACCTATTGCCTCTCATGAAAATTAAACATCTGCGTGCTCGACACATTTAGTTGTTTACCCTCACTTGATTATTTCCTAACAAAAAACCTAACAAATCACTTGAGTTTTTGACAATTTTGAAAAGATTATTTAACTACTTACTTATTCGGCGGGAGATAATAACAACTCGATAATATTAAGATTTGACTTTGACCATTTGGTTAATTATCGATGCCTAAAAAATTGTGTACATTAAATAAAATATAGTTAATAAATACTATTTACCGCCCCATAAATCACAGTTTAAATATTTTAATACATTTTTATTGAAAATATTTTTATTTATCAATCAATACTGAAATATGGATCAATTGTCAAACATTTTTTACTATTAAAGTATTTTGTACATGTGCATAGAAATTTTTTTTTTTTTGAATTTACAAAATTTTGAATGAAAAGTGAAAATCTTATCTTAAATTGAATATATGTATATATGTATACTCCAAGTTGTCTTTTCTGCCAATATATACAACAAATTAAAGTAGAACTAAACATGGCTCCAAAGTAAAGTAAAGTGTTGCGTTTATATCTTTTTGATATTCCGATTTTGAACTTTGTACTTCTAAGTAACGTTAAGTTTCTTTTATTACTTCTTGCAGCTTAGCTCTCTTTATATATACATAGTAATATAATACATTATGAAAAGTAAGGCAGAACTTGAATCTCTTTGCAACCTTACATATATTTTTAAATGGATATTATATTCCTGATATTCCTGAATAAATGAAGAACGTAACCAAGCGCAAAAAGCAATTCCTATCGAGATGTTGAAAGTGGAATGAGATATTGATTAAATATTAATTAGCTTTAATAACATGAATATGTAAATTATTATTATCTAGAATTTGAGAGGTTTGGCAAAGATCAATGATTATCATGGATAATGTCTAATAAAAGTGTAGAAAAATGCAGAAAAACAAAACAAGCCAACTATACCCTTTCACTCTATCAACGATTATAATCAAATACTATATACTTCCTAATATCTATGAACGCATATATAATATATATATACATATATATATCTTAATATACTAGTTGTTTTCGCCATTTGAAAATCGCGCTACTTGGCTGGGGTCATTAATCATTTACGCATGCAGTCGTGGCGCAGAACTTGATTTATTTTACTTTTTTTGTTTCTGTTAAGATGGGTTCAGGGGGGGAGCCAAAACAAAATGAATATTTTCCTTGCTGCTTACGCAACACTGGTCACAAGATTGATGTGACATTTGTGTTGGCTCTCGAGAAATATGGCAGAAATATGGCAGCACTTGGCAGCAGTGGCAGCTTCTGACAGACCCTGGCGACTGCTCTTCAAGAAATTGGCAATGAAAAATTCTAGCGCCAGGCGAAACGACATTTCAATTTGAAAGTGCTGGGCACTCGACTCTACTGCAACTGTCTCGCTCTTCCCCCTCTTCCTTCCCTCTCTCACTCTGTCTGTCGCACTTGCACTCTCGACATGGCCGTGATGACAGTGAGTGCGAGAAATATATCGCCCGCAGCATATTTTTGGGTTTTGGGTTAACTTGCTTCGCTGTCGCCGTCGCTGTCGCCGTCGCCGTCGTCGTCGCCTTCGCCTTCGCATGGCTGCCATGGTTGCCAGGCCATGGCAGACATTCTGGCACGCCATCTATCATCCCGAGCTCCAGCTCTAAGGGTTGTTGATGGTATCCATAAATTATTTTTGCACGCGCGCGCGCTCGCCTTTCGCCTTTCGCATTTTGCCTGCCCCAAACATTTTTGCGCAGTGTAAAGACATCAAAGCCACTGCAGACAGAGCAACACAAGAAAGGCCAAAGCCGGCACCAAATCCAAATCCAAAGCGCATTTCGTTAATAAAACGTTCAGTTTTTGGCAATGAATGCAGCTGTCGTAGTCCACAAGCTCATTATGGCCGCCAAGACAGGGCGAGGCCAAGCGACTTGGGTGCTCGCTATAATGGATTGCTCTGGAATAAGGCGAAGACGTGTAAATTATTCATTTGTAATTATCATGAATTGGATAAATTTCTACACTTGTTTATTACAAACTTTCGAGGACTTGGCCTGAATTTGAGAAGAGTTTGTTTATGTCTTATGAGTAGCATAATTATTATATTATTAAGTTAATGAAATTAGAAAGCATAACATTTAAAACTTAACATGATTCTGACATTAACATGATTCTATTTGAGTGTATGAATAAGTCTTGTTTGAATTCATGAAATGGAATTCATGATGTGAAATTTTGGTATTTAATAAGCTTGAATTTATAAAAAAATTAATAAAAATGTGTAAATTCTGTATATTTAAATATCGTCTTTATTCATGATTTTCATGAATTTAAACAAGACCTATAAAGTTTCATTAAATTTGTTCGCAATCTAAAATTCCAAATTTCGAAAAAAAGCATATTTAATAGATGATATGCAATATGAAATAAAATTAGATACAATAACTTTTTAGGCCTGTCTAGACCTTCCACATTTATAATAATGTTAGCTAATTGCAATTTATCTGTAATTAATTGGTTTAGTATAGATGAAAAGTTCACAAATTTGGTATCTCAAATAAAGTGAATGTTTGTCAGTAAAGAAAAACATGAACGTTTTGATTGCTCTAGGAACAGAGCTAATTATGTAATTATTCTAAATAAATACTGCGTATATCATATGATTGAAAAGTAAGAGGGCACAGGCGTGGTTTCTGTTTCAAACTAAAATTGATAGAAAATTATTACTTATTCATCAGCTTCAATTATCACTCTCATTGTGTTCCTTACATTAGCTTACTGAGTTCATTTATGTACCTTCCTGATACTACGAGAACATATCTTATAACAGTTGGCTAACATAGAAAAAATTTGTTCTTATTATAAAACTTGATTTTATACCTATATATTATATATATTTATTTATCTACAATTTTTACATAAAAAATCTCAGCCAGCCGTAGATTTCGATACATTTACTTAACAAACTTGAGATTTACCTCAATTTTAGCTTAAGTCAAGACGACTCTCGAAAATGCTCAAGTAAAAGGTTTCAATTTATAAAGCCCATGATGCCGTCTACTTAATATCATGTTGCAGGGTGTAAAACCAGAAAAATGTTTGCAATTAAATGTAAACCTCAGCGAGCTGTTAACATTTCCACTTGAGAGCCAACTCCGCAGAACACAAGCTATCAAGTTATCAAAGTAGAGCTCGCCCCCAGGCTGCAGTCGCCCCACGCCCCCACAACTGCAAACCTTTAGACCTGCAAACACACACACACACACACACGAGTGAAATGGCCACAAAGTCATTTGGGCTGCTTAAAAGTTGATTTGAAAAGTTTTACACCACACTTTAGTGGTGTGTATGTGTATGTAGAGGGGAGAGAACAGAGAGAGGGAGAGAGAGGGTGCTGTGTGAGGGGTTGCTGTACCTAGGCAGCAGTGAGGGGCTGCTGCATTGCACTGCGAACCGACCGCCGACGTCGACGCCTCTGGCAAACACACAATTAAGCACACACACACACACACACAATTAAGCCGACTTTCACACACACACACCCACACACACACACATACAGAGACACGCATATATAACCTGGCTGGGTCGTCGTCGCCATACAATTTCCGCAAGTCGTAAAAGACGGTAATTTATACCTTTTGCCCCATATGCTATGGCATGGTAATTTGTTAAGTAGAGTTAAAATAATTGCTCGTATTTATAATTTACACATTTTGCCCTGCAAAATTTATCGTCGCGCTGAATGTGCGCTAGATATCACACAGTCCTCCGGCACCCATTCTCAGATCCAAAAGAGAAGCTGCTGATGCTGCCTCTGCTGCTGCTGCTGCAGAGCTTGTCTTGCATTTTTCGGTTATTTCGCGCTGCGCTCTGCAAATTTATGGCCCCCAACTTGTGCCTGCCAAGGAAACAGCAACGGCCCCCAAAGCAAGCTGAAATTGTCGACGGTCGCTGCTGCTGCTCTATGAGTGCGTCTGCCAGACTCGGTCTGAAAGTTTTAGTCGCTACTCATTTCTCTTTCCCGAACTTTCCCTTTCGTGCTAAATATGAAATGAAGATGCCAGACGTCCTGGATTCAAATCAGCGACAGTGTCTAGTATCCGAAAGTAGAGCTCATTTATCGAGCTGCTAATGCTGACCCTGTTTGGTGAGATCAACTTGATCAACTAGTCTAACATGCTTTTAAGCAGTATAACAAAATGTAAATAGTTTTTTATATATATAATTGAAATAAACTATTAAATCCAAATTCAAACTAAAATTTAAATTTAAATTAAATTAAAATTAAAATAATAATAAAAATAAAAATTAATATTAAAATTTATATAAAATTTAAATTTAAATTTAAAATTAAAATAATATTAATATTTTAATTAATATTAAATTTAAATTTAAACTCAAAATTCAAATGAAAATTTAATTTAATAAAATTTAACAAAATAGATCATTCAAAATGACTGCGCAAAGCCAAATTAAAATGTTTACCTAACTTATTAAAACTACATAGCGAGGATCACCCAGTTTTGCAGGCTGATCATAGTTAATCTCATCTTCAGTTAGAACTAAACAAGCCATGATTTGTATCTTTTGCTATTTAGTACCGAATAAACTGGAAGTTTTAAAATTTTTGATCTGCATAAAAATAGTTTAAAATATGTTATCAAGTCAATTGCGGTCTTTAGTGAACCTTTCGTTGGACCTATTCTGAAAAAAAGCTGAGTCTACTCGTAAGTTATTTTCTACCAATTGGAGCTCTTTTACTTTTAAAGCTCCGAGAGATAGAAAACTATACAAACCGACTGAGTTGAATGATTTAGCCTAGTTATGAACTCGAACATATATGTTTATATTTATACTAAAATATATATAATTTCGTCTTAAGAATAAGAAAGCATAAATTTATAAAATTGTTAACATTTTAAGACTTTTTTAGAAATATAAATAAGTAGGAATAAACAGTTAGTTTTGTGTCCGTTGCTCTTTGTTCAAAATTTTATATGAGAATCGGAAAGGGATCGACTGACTTCATTTATTCTTTGAAAGTCCGCTTTGATATATCTCTTTTACATTGGCTTATTAGTCTGAATATATATCATGGAGGAGCCTGAAAGACAAAGTACCAATAAGTTCGCACTCCTTCATATCGGGACTGCTGATTTTCCACCAAATTACCAAGTCTCCGAGCTCCCTATGTGAAATTTTCGAGAACCATAAAACATGGCGAACAATAAATTTGGTTTTAATGGCTCGAGAAGTGCGGGAAATTTCGCTACTTACTTTGTGTGCGCTGCGAACATTTTATAAAACATCTATTTGCTTGATTCCTAGCCTCATTTCCGCGTGTTGCGCCCCTCAGTGTATATATATTTTTTTATACCCTGGCTATAATGAGGCCATAAAAAGGGTTAAATAAAATGTGCAGCAGTTGCTGTAAGGCCAAAGTGCTTCCAGCCCATCCCAGCCTTCGCCTCCCAGTCCTCTGGATTTGGGCCACTGACAGGGAAAATTTGCACGCTCCTATTTTGTCGATTTTCGCGCCGTTGCTTAAGAATTATCGACGTCTTTTAGGCACTGCAACATTCCGGATGGGCCAAACCAGCGGGACGTGGGGCACCGCATAGAAATTACAGCTTGTAGCTACAAATTGCTTCCGTTGCAGGCACTTTAAGGCTCCGCTGGGAGTTCGCAGTTGGCAGTTGGCAGATGGGAGTGGGGAGTGGGGAGCGGGGAGCGGGGAGCTGGGAGGGGCCAGCCGAAAATAGACACATCAATGAAATTTATTAGCTTGCATGTGCAATTGCAGCTCGTTCTATGTGTGTGTAGCTGAGTTGCGACTTCCAATTGCCGGACTCGGACCAAATTTTAGTTGTGAAACTGACGCCCCCAAAGCGGATGTTGCCGGCTACTAATTTGCCAGCCCAAACAGACACCACTCGTATACCCCAAATTTGCACTAGTCGGATAATATTATTTATTTTTTTTTAAGTCTAAGAAATTTAAAAAAAAACCCAAATCTTGTAAGAATAAAATTATATAGAATATACTTATATTCCGGTAATAGCAGAGACTGGAAAATTCAATTTTATTGATGAAATTTTACGAGTAAACTCATTTGGCATTAATAATTATAAATAATAATATAACAGTCATAAATTCATTTAAAAATATTTGAAAAATAGAAACCAGCTAAGACAAGTAAGAAAGCTCTAGTCGAGACTGCTCGACTACGAGATCCCCTGAACCCTCTTCCAGGGACTATTATTTCAATAATTCGTTGCTTCATTCTACTTACATATGCACACAGACATACACACATATGCACGCACGTATAAACAGGCACTATGGGTAAAAAGCCCGAATTTTTGGCATTAATTGTCCCTGAAAAGATAGAAGCTTGGAATTTTGCATACATAATACGATTTTTCTATAATTTCGTTTTTTTTATTTTTTTTAAATAGAGCCACGCCCACACCCCTTTCGATTATAGCGTCCATCCGGTTATTGCGATAAAAATTATAATTTAGTCATCATTTTCTTCTTCTAACTCAATACAATTCATTTCATATTTGTTTTCATAGGCGTCTTCATCGTCGTCTTCAGAATCATCTTCCTCTCTTTTGCTTTCGGTTGCACTAGCAATCCTTCCAAATGTTTCAGAAGGTTCGAAACAATATGCCTCTAGAAGTGCAATAACTTCTGTAGGCAGTTCTTTTTTTCTATTTCGGCGAGCTCGTTCTTTCAAATTGAGACTAGAAATAAGCGTCTAGTGCTCTATTGAATACATCACTTATATTTTGTAATCAGCTGCACTTCCTAGCATGTGACTTTCGATCGTTTTTATAAATTTTATTTCTGGCTTCAGACGCGTGTTCTCCCAAAACCCCAACTGGAAGTATACAGCTGTCCATTATTTGATGCCCATGCACCAAAATTTTGTGGATAGTTGGGGACATGGGATACCAAAAATATTTTAACATATACAAATTGAATGTTTTCTCACACAGAGCTTTAAATTTCCCGGAGCTCACCTTATGCTCGCAAGAGATAGCAATCAGTATTATATAAAAGTTTTTTTAAATTTCTTGGTCAAAGTTTAAAATGGTAGAAAACAGCTCAACATTTCCAAAAGCTCTTCTTGCTGTGTTGCCGTCATTAGTGTTACCACTTCCATTTTGTTTGGGATTGTCCACATTAACACCCATTTCATTCCACAGCCTCCTTTGGATGTACTGTTTCTTTTCATATATGAGTTGCTTATCAGATCCTTTAACACACCATTTCTTTAACTCCATTCTGTATGAAACTCCAGAAATCTTATCCACGCATGTAGAGGGCTGACTCCATATTGAAGGATTTGGAATTAATAGTAAATATTCCGGAGTTAAAGTCAGTGGTTTTCAGCAGTTGCTTTGGCTTTGCTCCACATAATGGGCATACTTGGCATGAGTTGGTTCCAGTTAAAACATTCAAAACTTTCCCGTCGATTAAAGTCATTATGGTTTATAATCAATTAGTATACTTTTTTCTTTGAAAATATACAAATGACGATGCAGGTTTTTAATTTGTGCATCCAAATTAAATTTCTCTTTCAATATTAGTTCATTTGTTTCTTTAATAAATTCTATTTTCAAAGGCCGGCAAAATCTAACTGACTGTGGAGTAGTATTAACCCAAACGACTTGATTACGTTCATCAACTAATTTCAATGGAATTATTGTTGTGACGAATAGTGAATTGTCAAATCCGATATGATCATTTTCTTGAAAGCGCTGCTTATAAATGCTTTGTCCGGTAGAACCGTCGAATCCGTAACTTAGCATTAATGTACAACGCGTTGAATTAGATATGTTTAGAATGTCTTGCTGCATCTGAAGAATACGATCAACTGTGTGATTTAAAAGGTTTTGTAATGAGACTTCCACATTTGTCTCGGAGTACATAATTTCTTCAGGTCGACATTTCAATTTAATTTCCTTAACTTTTGCATAAGGCGGAAAAATGTCAAATCCTTTTCGCTTATTTAGTGCCTTGATGTTTAGGTATTGTTGCTTAGTCAATCCATTTTCCATCAGAAACGCTAAGGCTTCATCAACACTTAATGTCAAGGGATCATTTTTCTCAAGCTTGTTTTTAATCTCGGTTAATTGTTCGTTGCTCATAGCTTTTTTCAAAACAAATGCTGTATCGCTTTCCATTGATTTTTTAGACGAAACCAATGCAGCATGTATCAAAAGAGGCGTCGTGTTATCATACTCTGAAGCAAGCTCAGAAGCCAATTTTCGTTTTAATTGAGGACCAGCATCGCTATAATTTAATTGCTTCCGACCTGCACTAACCTTGATACTTGACTCTAGAAATCTCGAGTGTTTTTCTTTAAAGGGAAATCAGGGTATAATGGTTTTGTTAAAAGTATGTAACAGGCAGAAGGAGGCGTGGCGACGAGCTGAGTCGACTTAGCCCTGTCCGTCTGTCTGTCTGTCTGTCCGTCTGTCCGTATGTTTAAACGCGTCGATTTCAGAAGATATTAGAGCTAGAGACTTGAAATTTGAAGTTGTAGGTTCGTATATTGCACGCGCAGATCAAGTTTATTTTTTAAAATCGATAACTGCTTCTGTTTTTTTGTCTCCAAATTTAAAATGTAGAATCATGTGTATATTCAAGATTTTCGGTTTTTGTCATTTTTCACCCCCCACCCCCCAGAACAGCCCCTTCCCTACAAGTTTGCAGAAAGCGTATTTCAATTACTAGAGACTTGTGCTTTGACACACATACACATTTTAATGTTATAATCACGGTCTGAAAGTTTTATCAAAATTGTCCGTCTACGAAAAAAGTTATTAAACAACAAGTAAGAACGTTGCAGTCGGGCGTTACCGACTGCGGAATATTCATTCACAGTCCCAACGCTGCCTTACATATCTAATTGATTTTGGGTGGTCAACCCGAGTATATTTTAAATTTCAAGTCTCTAGCGCTAATAGTAATCAATATAAAGCAGGGCCTGAACTAATTAAAAGTGAGGAATCATAGAGAACTATTCCCGTTTATATCTCGTACGTCTTTAGAGCTAAACTCTCCAAATTTGCATATAGATACATGGGTATTTTATATAATTTTGATTTTTGTTATATTTTGAATATCGACTCAAAAATTTACCGAATTCTCCTTTTAATTTTAGTTGCAAATGTAGCAATGTGAATGAGCTGGTATTTCTTAAGAAATGACCAAAATTCAATAGAAATGTAGATCATATTTAATAAACAATATATTTGGCCCATTAGCAAACGCACCTGCAAGCAGCAAGCTAGCAGCGGAGCAGAGCGTTTTTCCCATACGTGTGCACATATTGATCGTTTATTCTATGCATACAGTCATATGCATATGTATGTATGTATATACATACATATAAAAGCGTGTCTTCTAGCATATTCTAAGAATTGATTCATGAAATTTTTAGCCGTTACTTTAGCTTACTTTTGTCAGATGACGCTCTCGAAGTGAAGCTATTTCGTTTTAGCTACCGTCTGATTGTATATTGCAGTGGCGTCGATGGTAAATGCTATGCAAGTTGCGCTGGAATTGCGCGGGTTCTAATCTCGCTAATGCCAAGTTTTTTAAATGTCTTTTTATACCCTGAACCCATTAAAAATGGGAAATCAGGGTATAATGGTTTTGTTAAAAGTATGTAACAGGCAGAAGGAGGCGTGGCAGACCCCATAAAGTATATATATTCTTGATCAGGGCGACAAAAAAAGTTGATCTAGCCCTGTCCGTCTGTCTGTCTGTCTGTCCGTCTGTCCGTCTGTCCGTATGTTTGAACGCGTCGATTTCAGAAGATATAGGAGCTAGAGACTTGAAATTTGAAACTGTAGGTCCGTATATTGCACGCGCAGATCAAGTTTATTTTTAAAAATCGATAACTGCTTCTGTTTTTTTGTTATCGATAAAAAACCTTATCGAAAATCAGTTATAAAATTATATCTTCTACACCTTTGAAGATAGAGTCTCCAAATTTAAAATGTAGAATCATGTGTGTTTTTAAGATTTTCGGTTTTTGTCATATTTCACCCCCCACCCCTCATAACACCCCCTTTCCTACAAGTTTGCAAAAACCGTATTTCAAATACTAGAGACTTGTGAGTTGATACATACACACATTTTAATGTTATTATCACTGTCTGAAAGTTTTATGAAGATTGTCCATCTACAAAAACAGATATTAAACAATTAAGTTCCCAATGTAAGCCCACATGGGCTTACAGCCCATGCCTGTTTATACGTGCGTGCTTATGTGTGTATGTGTGTGTGCATGTGTAAGTAGAAGTGGAACGACGAATTATTAAAATATTAGTTCCTGAAAGGGTTCAGGGGATCTCGTAGTCGAGCAGTCTCGACTAGAGCTTTTTTACTTGTTATAAATAAGTTACTTTATTGGGAAAATGATAGCTTATATGACAAACACATAACATTTTTGTTATTAGTAAAATATTTTTATAAGTTTTTATAAGTTAAATTTTGTTTTTGCTAAAATAACCCACAAATGCTTATACGTACATACATACACACATACTTACAAATGTATGTATTCGTCTGCACACACAATTTCAGTATGCCAGCGTTTTTTACGCGTGTGCAAATGTGTAAGTATGTATGTATATTCAAATGCGTATTCGAGCAATTCTAAGAATCTCAATTGCGATTGAATTGTCTTTGAATTGCTTTTGAATTGTCTTTGAATTTTCAGCCGCTACTTTGGTTTTTGTTTACTATATACTTCACAAGATCGGTGCAGTGGCGCTGTTAGCAGAGACTCTGCGTGTTGTGTCGGAAGTCCGCGGTTCGAATCTCTTCTATTATTTTTTTTGACAAACATGCTGTTTGATTGTGGTGCAGGTTCGAACCCCGCGGGAATTTTTTTTAAAATTGAAATTTATATTGTTTTAATATATTTTATATTTTTTAAATTTCTTAAAAATGTTTCGTTTTGTCTTATCAATGCGTATTAAGCTCATATATATATATATATATATATATATATATATATATATATGTGAGTGACACACGCATATGAATTTTGCATTTGGCCGCTGCAAATGTCGATTTGGCACGCCCCTAGTGGGCGTAGATTGAGGTGCAGGTTCGAACCCCGCGGAAAACTTTTTCGTTTTAATTTAATTTATATTTTTTAATATTCTTAAAAATGTTTCTTTCCTTATTATTAATGCCTATTAAGAATATTTATATATATAGGTGGCATACGCATATGAAATTCGCTATTGGGCGTCTAAATTCCGTTTTGCCACGCCCCCAGTGGTCGTAGACCCATAATTTTTGGACAGTTCTTAGAATGAGCTGAAGGCTACGTAACTGTAAAATTTGGACGCTTAGACTCAAAAAATGTGAAAATTACAGGGTATTTTTTGATATGCCACGCCCCCAAAGAGGCGTAACAATTATTTTTGGGTCATCGATAGAGGAGATTATCAGTAACTCAACTATCCAAATTTTAAGCTTCTAGCTCTAAAACTGTAAGAGATATAAACTTTTGCGGTTTGCCACGCCCCCGGTGGGCGTAGATATATCCGCCATAGCTTATTGATCTTGGGTCGTCAACCCGAGTGTACATATCAAATTTCAAGTCGCTAGCATCAATAGTGCTCAAAATATAGGAGAATTTGGAAAATCACTATATATTTAGATCCGATTTGCCACGCCCCAGTGGGCGGGGATATAAAGTTTTTTCGTCGGTCTTTATAGAATCGTAACATTTACTTACGTGCCAAATTTCAGCATTCTAGCTTTACAACTTTACCAGATACAGTTTTACCCGATTTGCCACGCCCCCAACGGGCCTAGATATATCCGTCATATCATCATCATACATTCCAAACTTCAACTCTCTAGCTTTGCAACTAATATGATTTTTGACATACAGGAAAATGCATTTTTCGATTTGCCACGCTCTTAGTGGGCGTATATGGAAAATTTTTACACTTTATAAATCGGAGACATATACGAGTATATGTTCCAAGTTTCAAGACTCTAGCCTCAAAAGCCGCGAAAAAAATTGCATTCATACGGACAGACGGACAGACGGACGGACAGCAAGACGAACATTGCACAAAACCAATATATTCATTGCACTTCGTGAATGAATATAAAAATTTGTACTTTTATATGGTCATGCACACACGCCCGTATCTCATGAGCAGTCTAATCTGTTGGAATATATGGTTTGATACGTTTTTAATCAGTTATAAATAGTAATAATTTATACGTTATATACTCGCCTTAACAGCGTTTCCTCTAAACGTTTTTTCCCTAATCTTGGTGGTCGATTTAATAGAATTCGATTTCGATGATTCACGCAGTATTGTTCTTGTATCTGCTTATGAAATCACTCGATTATTGCCTCCTTTGTTGGTTTTATACCCTGAACCCATTAAAAATGGGAAATTAGGGCGGAAGGAGGCGTGGCAGACCCCATAAAGTATATATATTCTTCATAAAGTATACATATTCTTCAAATTTGAAATGTAGATTCACTTATATTTTGTAGAATTTCGATTTTTGTTATATTTTACCCCCAACCCCCCAAAACACCCCCTTCCCGGCAAGTTTGCAAAAACCGTATTTCAAGTACTAGAGACTTGTGCTTTGATACATACACACATTTTAATGATATTACCACGATCTGAAAGTTGTATGAAGATTGTTCGTCTACAAAAAAAGTTATGAAGCAAATAAGTTCAAATAGTAAGCCCAGACAGCAGCCCATGCCTGTTTATACGTGCGTGCGTATGTGTGTATGTGTGTGTACATGTGTAAGATAGATGATAGAAGACATAGATACTACTGCTAGGACCTAGGAAAAAAATAAAATATAAAATATAAAATCTAATATATAATATATAAAATATAATATATAAAATATAAAATATATAATATAAAATATACAATATAAAATATAAAATATAAAATATTAAATATAAAATATAAAATATAAAATATAAAATATAAAATATAAAATATAAAATATAAAATATAAAATATAAAATATAAAATATTAAATATAATATATAAAATATAAAATATAAAATATTGACCCAAAACACCCCCTTCCCTACAAGTTTGTCAAAAGCGTATTTCAAATACTAGAGACTTTTGGCTTTTGGCACATAATGTTAATGTTATTATCACTGTCTGAAAGTTTTATGAAGATTGTTCATCTACAAAAAAAGTTATCAATATTAAATATAAAATATAAAATATAAAATATAAAATATAAAATATAAAATATAAAATATAAAATATAAAATATAAAATATAAAATATAAAATATAAAATATAAAATATTAAATATAAAATATAAAATATTGACCCAAAACACCCCCTTCCCTACAAGTTTGTCAAAAGCGTATTTCAAATACTAGAGACTTTTGGCTTTTGGCACATAATGTTAATGTTATTATCACTGTCTGAAAGTTTTATGAAGATTGTTCATCTACAAAAAAAGTTATCAAACAGTTAAGTTCGCATAGTCTGTCCACACTGCAGTCTGCAGCACATGCCTGCTTATACGTGCGTGTGTATGTGTGTGTGCATGTTTTGTTTCTTGAATTAGCAAATAAGCGAAGAACTACTGAAACCGAAATATTAGTTCCTGTAGGGGTTCAAGGGATCTAGTAGTCGAGCAGTCTCGACTAGACTTAATTAATTGTTATTATTATGTTTAAAAGAATCTCGAATTATTATAAATCATTGACTATCAATTTAAAACTAATGAACAATAATAAATATATTCATTTAATCAAGAAAATAGGGTTTTTAAAACCAGCTTTTATTTTGGCTTATTTTTTCTTGAATTTAGTTTTTATATTCATTCACGAAGTGATATGAATATATTGGTTTTGTGCAATGTCCGTCTTGCTGTCCGTCCGTCTGTCCGTCTGTCCGTATGAATGCAATTTTTTTCGCGGCTATTGAAGCTAGAGACTTGAAACTTGGAACATATACTCGTATATGTCTCCGATTTATAAAGTGTAAAAATTTTCCATATACGCCCACTAGGGGCGTGGCAAATCGGAAAATGCATTTTCCTGTATGCCAGAAATCATATTAGTTGAAGAGCTAGAGAGCTGAAATTTAAAATGTAGATTCGTGTTGATCACCCAAGATCAAAAAGATATGGCGGATATATCTACGCCCATTGGGGGCGTGGCAAATCGAACAAAACTGTATCTTCTAAAGTTGTAAAGCTAGAATGCTGAAATTTGGCACGTAAGTAAATGTTACGATTCTATAAAGACCGAAGAAAAAACTATATATCCCCGCCCACTGGGGGCGTGGCAAATTGGATCTAAATATATATTGATTTTCCAAATTCTTCTATATTTTGAGCACTATTGATGTTAGCGACTTGAAATTTGGTATGTATACTCGGGTTGACGACCCAAGATCAATAAGCTATGGCGGATATATCTACGCCCACAGGGGGCGTGGCAAACCGCAAAAGTTTATATCTCCTACAGTTTTAGAGCTAGAAGATTAAAATTTGGATAGTTGAGTTACTGATAATCTCCTCTATCGATGACCCAAAAATAATTGTTACGCCTCTTTGGGGGCGTGGCATATCAAAAAATACCCTGTAATTTTCACATTTTTTGAGTCTAAGCGTCCAAATTTTACAGTTACGTAGCCTTCAGCTCATTCTAAGAACTGGCCAAAAATTATGGGTCTACGACCACTGGGGGCGTGGCAAAACGGAATTTAGACGCCCAATAGCGAATTTCATATGCGTATGCCACCTATATATATAAATATTCTTAATAGGCATTAATAATAAGGAAAGAAACATTTTTAAGAATATTAAAAAATATAAATTAAATTAAAACGAAAAAGTTTTCCGCGGGGTTCGAACCTGCACCTCAATCTACGCCCACTAGGGGCGTGCCAAAGCGACATTTGCAGCGGCCAAATGCAAAATTCATATGCGTGTGTCACTCACATATATATATATAGTGACATATGTACCCACACAACATACACCTAGTAACACACATGCCTTTCCCACAGACTTTAGATAAACATTATAAAATAATCAATTGGTGTAAATAACCATTCTGGCTTCCCACGATCTTACTTATAAACAAATCGCCAGAATCGCTGTTCCCACCATTGGGGTTGAAACTGTCGACACTGCATAAATGCTGGCCGACAGAGTGCTCTTAAATCTCACTCTCTTCAAGAGCGAGATCCATTTCTTTTTACTTAAGAGCCAAAAAGCTTCATAAAAGCTCGAAGCAAAATCATATAAAAACACCATCCCAGCTTAGTTGAAAAGAGTTGAAATGAGTTGAAGTAAGTGTCTAAGTGGTGTCTACTTGAGTCTACATAAGTTTAGATAAGATAACCATTATATTGCAATTTAAATAAAGAAATTATTTTTTTGTAATACACGAAACTAAAACTTATAATTGGCGCAGCCGGTAGGATATCAATTAAAAACTATCCTCGTAACAGTAATCGGTCATTTTTCGATCCGGTTCGGTATATTACAATTTTGGGTAGATTTATTTCGATATCCGCAAAAGAATCAACGCGTGTGTTAAAACTTAACAAACCAATTAATAATCGTGGCCCACCATCAAAGTGCGACCGCCACTATACATAATTGCCATATTAAGAATACCGCGCAAAACTGCAAATACACCAAACAGTGTTCTGCAAGTTCTTTCCAATTCAAACAAATTATTTTTGTAAAAAATTTTTAACAACAATTAAATAATAAAACCAAAACCGCAATCATGGAACTATCTGAGATGCACCTTAAACAAGCATTGGGACAGATACGTCAAGTGCCTATATTTGACGGAAAAACAATTGAGCTCACAGCATTCATACGAAGAATCGATTTCATCATGCAACTTTACCCAACACAAGACGTAAGGCAGCACAGCGTTCTCTATGGAGCCATCGAAATGCAGACATCTGGATCAGCACAACGAGTATCACAATTATCAGCAGCTACAACCTGGGGAGAACTAAGGAGTGCCCTCATAGATGAATTCAAAACACAAACACCCTACGAAGAACTTTTGCGACGCCTGTACAACACTAACTACAATAATAGTATCCGTAAGTTCGTAGAAGATTTAGAGCATAAGTCATTCATAATTTCAAATAAATTAATGCTAGAAAATCAGCCACAAAATACAATTTTATATACGAATGCAATGAATAATACAATTAAAGAAGTAATTACTAGAAAGCTTCCTGACAGAATTTTTATGACCTTAGCTAGGTATGACATTACAACAGTTTCCAAATTAAAACAAGTAGCTCAACGCGAAGGACTATATGAAAACAATTTTAACGAACGTACTAACCAAAATGCAGAATATTCAAAAAGCAACAAACCCCAAAACAGCACTAACAATGACAATCGTGGAAAGGGAAATAATCAAAATTATTATCCAAGTCCCAGCTTTTCAAATAATCCAAATCCAAACTATAAACCAAAAGAAAATGCCGGAAATAATCAAGCATTATATAAAGACTTCAAACAAAACCTTGATCAAGCCAGATCACAAAACCAAATGAATTATCAAAGCCAAAACCAAAACTCTTCAAATCCTCCTGTCAAAAGACAACGAGAAAGTACCAGTGGTCACTCTAAGATGGATACTTCTGAAAATTTTCATCTAGAAGCCTCGGAACAAGAAAGAGAAATCCCTTCATCAAATTAGTTATGAATGGACAACACCTTAACTGTGTAATTGACACAGGTTCGTCCATTAACCTAATAAAAGAAAACTTCTTCAATTTTCCAATTAAATCTTGCCAACTAAATGTGCAAACAATAAATGGCATTGTTCAACTAAAAAGTTCAATATCTTTTTCCCCTAGTAAGATTTGCCCTACTAATCAAATATTTTATCTACACAACTTTTCCGATAATTATGATATTCTACTAGGTAGAGAATATCTAGAATCTTGTGAAGCAAGAATCGACTATAAACAAAAAGCAGTTTTTCTCAACGAATATCCATTTGCAATGAGATATAATCGTGAGGAGCCTGTCGAGGACAAGACCGCATCTCAATGCCTTGAGCCGCCCCAAACAAATGACATAGCTGTAAATTACGCTATAAACAACGAATTGACGGAAAATAACAAATACAGACTCGATCATTTAAACGAAGAAGAAACTAATAAAATACAAAAAGTCTTACATGAATTCAATGATATTCAGTATCGCGAAGGTGAAAATTTGACTTTCACGAGTACTGTAAAACATTCAATTCAAACCAAACACGAAGACCCAATTTATAAACACCCATATAAATACCCCCAAACATTTGACGAAGAAGTCAACAAACAAATCAGTGAAATGATTGAACAAGGAATTATTCGAAAATCGAACTCACCCTATTGTTCACCAATTTGGATCGTTGAAAAAAAACAGACGCCTCCAATAAGAAAAAATTTCGATTAGTCATTGACTATCGCAGCCTTAACGAAGTCACAATAGATGACAAGTTTCCCATTCCAGTTATGGACGAAATACTTGATAAGTTAGGAAAATGTCAATATTTTACAACAATTGATTTAGCCAAAGGTTTTCACCAAATTCAAATGGATCCTGAATCCATCCCAAAAACAGCTTTCTCAACTAAGCATGGTCATTACGAGTATACACGTATGCCATTTGGTCTTAAAAATGCACCAGCAACATTCCAGAGATGCATGAATAATCTCTTGGAAGATCTTATTTATAAAGATTGTCTGGTATACCTAGATGATATAATAGTATATTCCACTTCATTGGAAGAACACATATTGTCACTTAAAAAGGTATTTAAAAAGCTAAGAGAAGCAAACCTCAAAATCCAACTTGATAAGTGTGAATTTTTGAAAAAAGAAACAGAATTCCTAGGTCACATCATAACCACAGAAGGTATTAAGCCAAACCCAAACAAAATTCAAGCCATAATTAATTTCCCAATACCAAAAACACAGAAAGAAATAAAATCATTTTTAGGTTTATGCGGATTTTATAGAAAGTTCATTCCAAACTTCGCTAAAATTGTCAAACCAATGACAATTAATCTAAAGAAAGGAGCTACAATTAACATCAAAGATAACAGTTATATTTCAGCTTTTGAGAAACTAAAAGTTCTCATCACTTCAGATCCAATACTGATCTACCCCAACTTCAATAAACAATTCTCACTTACTACAGATGCAAGCAATTTCGCTATAGGAGCAGTTCTCTCACAAGAACACAAGCCAATATGCTACGCAAGCAGAACACTCAACGAACACGAAATAAATTATTCAGCTATTGAAAAAGAATTATTAGCAATAGTCTGGGCAACAAAATATTTCAGATCATACCTCTTCGGTAGAAAATTCGAGATCCTCAGTGATCACAAACCTCTCGTTTGGCTCAATAATATTAAAGAACCAAATATGAAACTACAACGCTGGAAGATAAAGCTAAATGAATTTGATTATCATATTAAATATGTACCAGGTAAAGAAAATTATGTCGCAGATGCTCTTTCCAGAGTAAAAATTGAAGAAAATTTGTTAGGAGAAACTTCCGAAACAACAGCAGCAACAATCCACAGTTCTCAAGAAGATAATCAATATAACATTTCACTCACAGAAAGACCAATCAACTATTTTAAAAGACAAATAGAATTTGAAAAAAGTAACGCAAATAACGTAACCGTTACAAATTACTTCCACAAAACAAAAATTTTAATAAATTATGTTGAAATGACACACAGTTATGCAAAAGAATTAATAAAAGAATACTTATGTTCAAAGAAAAGTGTCATATACTTCAGCAACGAAACTGATTTTCTTACTTTTCAAAATGCTTTCGTTGAAATAATTAGTCCAAATAACATTACAAAAGTTATGAGATCAACGAATAAATTAACAGACCTCCAAACATATGCTGAATTTAAAGAATACATTATTAATAAACACCAAAAGTTGCTACATCCAGGAATCGAGAAAATGACATTATTATTCAACGAAAAATATTACTATCCAGATTATCAGAATTTAATTCAGAATATAATTAATGAATGCAAAGTTTGTAATATAGCAAAAACAGAACATAGAAATACCAAATTAGCTTATGAACTAACTCCAGAAATACAAAATCCCAGAGAAAAATATGTAATTGATTTTTATATGATAGACAACAACCAATTTCTATCTTGTATAGACATATATTCCAAATACGCAACTTTAGTAGAAGTAAAGGGCCGAGATTGGTTAGAAGCCAAAAGAGCTCTCTTGAAAGTATTTAATGATATGGGAAAACCAATAGAAATAAAAACAGACAAAGATTCAGCCTTCTTGTGCTCCGCACTACAAATGTGGTTAAAGTCAGAAAACGTAAATATATCCGTAACCACTAGTAAAAACGGAATTTCGGACATAGAAAGATTTCACAAAACAGTAAACGAAAAATTACGAGTCATCAATTCTGACACAAATCAGGAAAATAAACTAACTAAATTTGAAATAATACTTTACACTTACAATCATAAAACTAAACATAATACGACGGGTAGAACACCAGCAGATATTTTTATTTACGCAGGAACCCCTGAGTACGATATACAACAAAATAAGAAAAGCAAAATAGAGAGATTAAATAAAAATAGAGCAAATTTTGAAGTAGATACTAGATATAGAGAATCACCGTTAATAAGATCAAAATCTACAAATCCATTTAAACAAACAGGAAATATAACACAAGTCGATGATAAACACTATGAAGAAATAAACAGAGGTAGAAAGATAACACACTATAAATCAAAATATAAAAAGAAGAAAGTAATTAATAAAAGTAAATACGATAATTCCAGATCAACCAATAACCCGAATCCCGATGAAAATCCCTCATAACTTAACAGCCTTAATAAAAATATTCATGGTACTTTATTTTATATGGCCAGCAAAAGGTCAACATTTGGAAATCAGCCCAATTAACTCTAAAAACGGATATCTTATATTTCAAACAGGAACAATTAATTTACCTATAAATTACGAATATCACTACTTAACTATAAATATAACTAAAACTGAAGAAACTTATAATAATCTTATGAAACAAATAAAAGAATTTGAGCCACTAACAAAAATAAAATACTTAACAGAAAAATTAGACAGAGAAATGAACGGCATAAGACTGGTAAAACGAAATAAAAGAGGACTCGTAAATTTCATGGGAACTTTTTATAAATATCTTTTCGGAACTTTAAATCAAGAAGACAAAGAAGAATTACAATCAAAGATAGACAACCTTTCTGAAAATAGTGTTCAAGCCAATGAATTAAATGAAGTAATAAAAGCAGTCAATAAAGGAATAGAAGTAATGAACAGTTTAAGCTTAACCCACGAAGCAGATCAAAGACTTGAGATATTAATTTTTAATTTAAAAGAATTTATAGAATATATTGAAGACATTGAATTAGGAATGCAATTAACCAGGCTTGGTATATTTAACCCTAAATTACTAAAATATGACGCACTAACCCATTTAAACGCAGAAAAAATAATAAATATTAAAACATCAACTTGGTTAAAAACAACTACTAATGAAATTTTGATCATTTCCCATATTCCACGCGAAATTGTAAACACCGCACTTTTCGACATTATTACATACCCCGACGAAAACAAAAACATCTTGACCGAAATTATACATGACACTTACTATTTACAAAATAATAAAGCATTCACAGCAACCAATAAAAACTTAGTTATGAATAAATGTATCACCGGTATACTAAACCAAGAAAAAACAGAATGTAGATATTCCAAAACACATAAAAATTATGAAATTAAATATGTAGAACCAAATATTATGTTAACATGGAACTTACCTAAAACTGTATTAAACCAAAATTGTATCAACAGAGAAATTATTATTGAAGGAAACAATATGATAAAAGCCCTAAATTGTTCAATCCAGTTAGATGAAATTTTAATAACCAATACTATGTTAGATTACACACAAACAATTTACATAAATAATAATGTAACTAAATTGGAACCATTATCATATGTTCAAACTAAGGAAATTATCCTACAACAAACAAAATTGTATAACACATTCCAAATTATAACCATAACAACTTTAATAATTATGTTAACCGCATTCATATTGTACATTATCTATAAATATAAGAATATCCCAAGAAAAATTATAATTAACTATAAGAACAAAAAAGAATCAACCCCAAACATTCATACAGACATTCAAACCGATATTCAAACAGATAAACAAACCAAAACTGAATTAAAACAAAATGAAAATGAAATTGAAGAAATTGTAATAGACCCAATACTATACCCTAAGTTATCCGCCTGAGGACAGGCTCATTTCTTAAGGATGGGGAAGTGACATATGTACCCACACAACATACACCTAGTAACACACATGCCTTTCCCACAGACTTTAGATAAACATTATAAAATAATCAATTGGTGTAAATAACCATTCTGGCTTCCCACGATCTTACTTATAAACAAATCGCCAGAATCGCTGTTCCCACCATTGGGGTTGAAACTGTCGACACTGCATAAATGCTGGCCGACAGAGTGCTCTTAAATCTCACTCTCTTCAAGAGCGAGATCCATTTCTTTTTACTTAAGAGCCAAAAAGCTTCATAAAAGCTCGAAGCAAAATCATATAAAAACACCATCCCAGCTTAGTCGAAAAGAGTTGAAATGAGTTGAAGTAAGTGTCTAAGTGGTGTCTACTTGAGTCTACATAAGTTTAGATAAGATAACCATTATATTGCAATTTAAATAAAGAAATTATTTTTTTGTAATACACGAAACTAAAACTTATAATTATATATATATATATATATATATATATGAGCTTAATACGCATTGATAAGACAAAACGAAACATTTTTAAGAAATTTAAAAAATATAAAATATATTAAAACAATATAAATTTCGATTTTAAAAAAAATTCCCGCGGGGTTCGAACCTGCACCACAATCAAACAGCATGTTTGTCAAAAAAAATAATAGAAGAGATTCGAACCGCGGACTTCCGACACAACACGCAGAGTCTCTGCTAACAGCGCCACTGCACCGATCTTGTGAAATATAACTAACAACAAACTTTACAGCTACGGCACCTATAGTAAACAAAAACCAAAGTAGCGGCTGAAAATTCAAAGACAATTCAAAAGCAATTCAAAGACAATTCAATCGCAATTGAGATTCTTAGAATTGCTCGAATACGCATTTGAATATACATACATACTTACACATTTGCACACGCGTAACAAACGCTGGCATACTGAAATTGTGTGTGCAGACGAATACATACATTTGTAAATATGTATGTAAGTATGTACGTATAAGCATTTGTGGGTTATTTTAGCAAAAATAAAATTTAACTTATAAAAACTTATAAAAATATTTTACTAATAACAAAAATGTTATGTGTTTGTCATATAAGCTATCATTTTCCCAATAAAATAACTAATTTATAAAAAGACATTTAAAAAACTTGACATTAGCGAGATTAGAACCCGCGCTATTCCAGCGCAACTTGCATAGCATTTACCATCAACGCCACTGCAATATACAATCAGACGGTAGCTAAAACGAAATAGCTTCACTTCGAGAGCGTCATCTGACAAAAGTAAGCTAAAGTAACGGCTGAAAATTTCATGAATCAATTCTTAGAATATGCTAGAAGACACGTTTTTATATGTATGTATATACATACATACATATGCATATGACTGTATGCATAGAATAACCGATCAATGTGTGCATACGTATAGGAAAAACGCTCTGCTCCGCTGCTAGCTTGCTGCCTGCAGGTGCGTTTGCTAATTGGCCAAATATTTTGTTTATTAAATATGATCTACATTTCAATTGAATTTTGGTCATTTCTTAAGAAATACCAGCTCATTCACATTGCTACATTTGCAACTAAAATTAAAAGGAGAATTCGGTAAATTTTTGAGCCGACATTCAAAATATAACAAAAATCAAAATTATATAAAATACCCATGCATCTATATGCAAAATTTTGAGAGTCTAGCTCTAAAGATGTACGAGATATAAACGGGAATAGTTCTCTATGATTCCTAACTTTTAATTAGTTCAGGCCCTGCTTTATATTGATTACTATTAGCGCTAGAGACTTGAAATTTAAAATATACTCGGGTTGACAACCCAAAATCAATTAGATATGTAAGGCAGCGTTGGGACTGTGAATGAATATTCCGCAGTCGGTAACGCCCGACTGCAACGTTCTTACTTGTTACCCATAGTGCTGTGGGAACTTATTTGTATAATAACTTTTTTTGTAGACGGACAATGTTGATAAAACTTTCAAACCGTGATTATAACATTAAAATGTGTGTATGTGCTAACGCACAAGTATGTAGTACTCAAAATACGGTTTTTGCAATCTTGTAGGGAAGGAGTATTTTGAGCACCCCTCAAAAATATCGGAGTAAAATATGAAAAAAACCGAAATTCTTTAAAATACATATGAATCTACATTTTTAATTTGAAGAATATAAGTATATACTTTATGGGGTCTAATTTCCCATTTTTAATGGGTTCAGGGTATAACACTACATAGGCGGCAATAATCGAGTGATTCCATAAGTAGATACAAGAACAATACTGCGTCAATCATCGAATTCGAATTTGATTGAATCGACAACCAAGATTAGGGAGAAAACAGTTACGGGAAAAACGCTGTTAAGGCGAGTATATAACGTATAAATTATTACTATTTATATCTGATTAAAAACATACTTAACCATATATTCCACCAGATTAGACTGCTTACGAGATATGGGCGTGTGTGCATGACCATATAAAAGTACAAATTTTTGTGAATAAATATAGTTGATTCTTGACTCTGGAGCGCAAAGCATTCAAAAGCTTTCGAAGTTTACTATGCAGAAAAATAAAGCTAAGCTGTGTATTTGGTTCGCAATATTCGTAATAGCTCCAGTTAAGTGCATGAGTTTACATACATTCGAGAATGTGGGAAATTTCGCCTACTACATAGGAGATGGATACAAAGTGCGATTCTCGGATAACTCTTTATAAAAAATGATAATAAACGATCAATCCTTTCAGGCACCACAAATATTCGATTGGTTTGATGCTCGTGACAATTGTCGGTCTGATGGTGGACAACTCGTGTCGATACTATCGGAGACACAAATGAATGATTTGCAGAAGTACATAATTGATCGCGGATATGCTAATGGAAGTAGATTTTTCACTTCAGGACATAATTTCCTAAGTGCGTCTCCTTTCAAATGGGATGCGCTGCATGAAGCGATTACGTATAGCAAGTGGCTGCCTGGCGATGGCCCAATAGACTGCAGATTTTTAAGTTTACAGCTGATCGATTCAGAGTTGTTTATGGTAACATCCTCGGGCTTCGACGAATACTACATATGTGAATATGAGACACAGTACCAAAAGTTATGTAGGATCTTTAGAAATCCAGAATTTTATATTAAATCGCTGATAATTATTATCGTACTTATGATAGGAGTAAAAATAATACTCATAATTAAAAATTCAAAAAGAAAATCAGGAGAAAATGAAAAGGCATTGCTTGTCCCCAATGAATGTTAATAATGTTAGCATAATAACTAGTAAGAATTTTGCTGTCGGTCTATTTTTCGATTTGTTGGATTTCACTGGGATAATTCCGACGTACCGATTAGTTCGTGACATAAATAGTAGGCAGTACAGGAAGTCTCAACAAAGCCAGGAGAGGCAAGTACACAGCGGAATGCTAAGTACTGAGAGCCAGTAGGAGAACTAGTGTTGGAGTTACTATTAACATAATTCTTTTAATAGCATAGCATGGCGATGTTTAAACATAATAATAACAATTAATTAAGTCTAGTCGAGACTGCTCGACTACTAGATCCCTTGAACCCTTCCAGGAACTGATATTTCAGTTTCAGTAGTTCTTCGCTTTTTTGCTAATTCAAGAAACAAAACATGCACTCACACATACACACGCACGTATAAGCAGGCATGTGCTGCAGTGTGGACAGACTATGGGAACTTAACTGTTTGATAACTTTTTTTGTAGACGAACAATCTTCATAAAACTTTCAGACAGTGATAATAACATCAACATTATGTGCCAAAAGCCAAAAGTCTCTAGTATTTGAAATACGCTTTTTGCAAACTTGTGGGGAAGGAAGTGTTTTGGGGGTGGGGGGTAAAATATAACAAAAATCGAAATATACAAAATACAAGTGAGTCTACGTTAAAAATTTGAAGACTCTAGCTCCAAAGATGTGGGAGATATAATTTTCTATAAGGTTTTTTTTATCGATAACAAAAAAAGGAGAGCAATTATCGATTTGGTAATAATTAATATTTAAAAAAAATTTTATTATATTGATATTATTAGAAGAGTACTAAAAAATGTATATGTTCCTCATAGCAAAAATCTCTAGTATTTAAAATACATTGATAAAAATATATAGCCGTTATGGGGTCTATCACGTCTACCTGTTCTTGTTACATGCATTTTCACAAAACTATTATACCCTGAATTTCATTTTCATTGGGTTCAGGGTATTTAAATCCCGAAACTCTTAAAATATTTGAGTAACATTTTTTTTTTTTTAAATTACATCGATGGAATTATAACATTTAATGATTATAACATTATTACAATAAATTGTCGCAATGGATTTGCTAACAATATTTTAAGCAAAGGGTTCAATTGCTTCGTAAGAATCGGTTTTGTATGTGCTGTATGTATGTTATGCTGGTGCTCAATCGATTGTTCATAATCTTTATAAATTCCGATTGCTATAATAACTATACTATGTATAAATAAGACATTAAAAAGTTTTTATGGAATAAATATCTGAATGAAATTTCCATTATATGTACCCTAATTAAAATCCAATTGAAGAACTGATTTAAAGCTATAAAGCTGTAGGAATTTCCTAAATATTTAAGATGCGGCCGAATTCGAGACCTAGCGTTAGCTAACGGCCATATTTTATCTGATTGAAATTTCTTTGATTGAAATCAACAAATTTTATGCCTAATCGAAGAGCATAAGTTAGGGCATTGTTATTCGTCCGTCTGAAGTTTACAAAGAATTTAAATATATACATAATGTTTAGATTTTACGATGATTTCGATTAAAATTTAAATCAAAAGGAAAAATTTAGACAATGATCAGACTTTATGAGTTTTTTCGTGAAACTTTTTGAAGTGTTTCTGCAGCACAATGTGTTAATGTATAAGTTTATATATGTATATATTTATACACAGATATGTATGTGTATGTGTCTGTAGCTGTCTAATGGGGCCTCGTGCTGACTTATGCGATCTTTTGATCTCGCCGCGGTTTTCACACTTTTATGGCTTTATGATACGCACCATAACAACGACATAACGACGAAGTGAATTGAAATTGTACGGAATTGCCGGTGCCCGGAATCGTGCGGCTGCATTTCATTTACATTGCAGTTTGTTGAATGTGTTTCTCCTTCCCTTTCCACTATTTATTTATTTTTTTCGCCTATTTTCAGTTTTTATGGCGAAGACATATCGCTGGCATCTTATTTGTTTTCAGCCACACACGGACTCGCTCTCTCACTCTCTCTCTCGCTCCCACTCTGACTCCCATTCCAAGACTAATTTATGATGCCTCGAATAGTCTGATAATTAGGTGAGCACACGTCTGCCCTCGAGCATGGCGGCACTTCAAAGGCACCACGCCCACACACTGCCTGCCACCCTGCCACTTGGTTTATGGATCCTAGGTCCCTGTAAATAAATGATGATGAATTCCCTAGAATATTTTCCTTGGCAGTTTACAATAGTCAAACACACCATGAGATAGCATTTTTTGTGGAACCAGCTAGATGTTTTATGTAGTCCGATTACCTTTTTTGTTTATATCTGTAAACAGATATAACATTTAGACCAAGTAGAACTTGAAAGCCAGATTCAGTTTCTGTTTATGCCTCGAATTCATATCAGTTTATATATTTATATTTATATTTATATTTATATTTATATTTATATTTATATTTATATTTATATTTATATTTATATTTATATTTATATTTATATTTATATTTATATTTATATTTATATTTATATTTATATTTATATTTATATTTATATTTATATTTATATTTATATTTATATTTATATTTATATTTATATTTATATTTATATTTATATTTATATTTATATTTATATTTATATTTATATTTATATTTATATTTATATTTATATTTATATTTATATTTATATTTATATTTATATTTATATTTATATTTATATTTATATTTATATTTATATTTATATTTATATTTATATTTATATTTATATTTATATTTATATTTATATTTATATTTATATTTATATTTATATTTATATTTATATTTATATTTATATTTATATTTATATTTATATTTATATTTATATTTATATTTATATTTATATTTATATTTATATTTATATTTATATTTATATTTATATTTATATTTATATTTATATTTATATTTATATTTATATTTATATTTATATTTATATTTATATTTATATTTATATTTATATTTATATTTATATTTATATTTATATTTATATTTATATTTATATTTATATTTATATTTATATTTATATTTATATTTATATTTATATTTATATTTATATTTATATTTATATTTATATTTATATTTATATTTATATTTATATTTATATTTATATTTATATTTATATTATTCCACATAATTGATATCAGAGCTCTTGTAGGATTCAAATCAATTGTATCTAGTGTCTAGGCATATGGCCGATGTGTAAAGTCTTAAACAAGTTCAGACAGCGGCTGCCTATCACAGCTCGACCTTTAGCCCCCCTGCCCAACGCCAACCCATCATTCACCTCCGCCTCTCGCTTTTTTCGTCGCTTTGCTGCTGACCACATCAAGCGTTTGTTGCGGTCAACAAAGTCCATGACTTTATTAATTGCTGCTCATTAGCGCTCGGGGCTCATTAATCAATGTGACCGCAGAGCCGACGCGTCGACGTCGCGCCGTAGCTTTCCCATTGTCCAAATACTACTTTCGATGGCAAAGTGAGCCTCGGCTCGGAAACGAGACACGAACATGACCCGCAGATGCAGACAAAACATAATTTACTGGCAGCCAAGTGCAGATAAGCCTTCTGGCTCTACTGCCTCATTGACAAACTGCAGACAGGCACCGGCCCAAAGTCAAGGCTGAGTCGGAGTTGGAGTTGGAGTAGGAGTCGCAATCGGATCGGACAGGAGGCGCCCTGAAAACTTTGTCGCCATTGGACATTATCGCAATTTCTAATCGACGCAGCTACAAAATGATTGAAATTCAAGCCCTGCCCCGCCAACAGCAGCAGAAACAGCAAAAGCAACAGCAGCAGATATAATAAATGACCTGCGGCCACACCAGGGAGCCCAACTGGGACCCAGACGACACTTGTAACTGAATACCCCTCCACACTGCCCACAGGCCTGGGCCTCTGGCCATCGGGCTGCAGGGAGCATGTGTAAACTTTCCAAAAGAGCTGACACACTAATTAGCGCCCATTGATCATTTGGGCCTGGCGCCTGGGTGTGACAACGACAACAACGACGACGACGACGACAACGACGATGATGATGATGATGACGATGACAATAAAGAACATAGCAATAGCAACACAACATACACTACATACCCTTTCAGTCGAGCATGATGGACTGAGAATGAAACTTGTCTGAGGAGACATTTGAATTGAGCATAAAAAACCCTTAGATTGAGCATAGACTGAAAATATAATTAAAGTGCTTCATTTTAGACTGTCCAAGTACAAAACTAATATACTCACTTTCATCACTCACACAGCGTATCAAACCATGTGACGGCATTTCAGACTAACAGCAGGAGAGGTGAAAGGGAAAAGTTATAATACTTCGCACTGGGGGGTTATCAATTGAGCAGTTCGGCATGGTATTAAATGAGGAATGCACATTTGAATAGCATCATCATTTACGGCCATAATCATCGCATTGAGGGGTTGCTGCGGCTCTGCTCGCATGAATTTCTAATAGAGCTGTCTGGCACTGCGGGAGACGTGTCAACGGGCGGCTTGATCCTGGAGACGATAAGTGAGCTGAGTTTTAAGTTTTAATTGGTTCGTCGGATGTTTTTTACTTCTTTAATTTGTTGTTTGTTTTTTGGGGCGTCTGTCACGGAACAAAGCCTAATTAACATGTAGTACACTCTTAATGACCACAACTCATAACCATAATTCACTGGAGAAAATTCAATTGGGCAAAGCTTAAGCACTGGCCTTTGCCCCTTTGCTCGCAGCTCGGACTTGGCCTCGTTCGGGGAACGGCTCAAAGTGCCATAAATTAATTAAACCCATTTAACATGCATCATAAATTTATAAACAATACACCCAAAGCTAATTAGCCGACACGAAAATTGCTACGTACGCAACGGCCAGGACCATGCAGAGCGCCCACGATTCGGACTCCGAGTCTTAGTCAGAGTCAGAGTCAGAGTGTAAGTGCCGGAGCGAAGACTTCGGCATCGCATTGCGTATTTGGGGGCGCCCAAGCGGGCCACAGGACAATGGACAATGGGCTAAATTGCGATGAAGGTGGTAAATATAACTCATTGCTGACAATTGTCATACACTCTACATTTGGTATACTCATTGAGAGAGTATTTTAGTTTTTACACAAAATTTGGATAAAATATACATATGTATGTATATATAGATATATGGTAAAAGATACATAAATATTATATGATATCAACTTTTGATTATTTATTTAAGCTACCCTGATATTAGGATATCTTTCTGCCAGTTGTATAGTTGTATGTATATAGCTGAATTAAAGCTCTAATGAAGTGATTAACATTTTATTAATATATATTAAATATTTAAAAAAATATTTATTCACATTAAAAAATATATATAATAATTTTTTGTATGACCTAATATATATAAATTTTATAATTTTTACAGCTCCGAGTTGAGTTATGTGTTCATAAAAAAAACTAATGTCTATACCTGCCTATATATCTTTTCTAAATTCCAAACATAGATAATAAATTTAATGGATCACATTTTAAATTGAATTTATAAGTAAATGAACAGTAAATTGTTGCGCACTTCACGAATGGTTCTATTAGTCTGTTCGTCATATATAGCTCTTTATGGTAAGGAAGAAATTACCAACAAGTATCTATATTAATATAAAATACTTTATTTATTTTGCTTTCATATTCACTTCCTTATAGCTTCTTGACGAATTTGATACCGCAATCAACTTCGAATTGCGTTTCGTATTAATCTCCTTTTTGTAACTTGAGTACACAATTTCTTATAGATTTTAGTTTATTTTCAAATATGTATAATACAGCTTGATTCATATTGCAAGAGATGATTGATTAAGCTGTAACATTGCGAACTGTTTTCTTTACGATAATACCAGATAAAACTTAAATCAACAGATCATTTAGTGATCTACAGTATTCACATTCTATAATAGCTATTGCTCATAGAAGCTATAACTACCACATTCAAATTCAAGCTTAGAATAAATTCAGTTCCTTTAAAGCTCTTAAACGAATTAAGAAACTTAAACTTAGATGGTCGAGCATTTTGGAATTTATTCGAAGTTCTCTTTCTAACTATTTTGACTATTTAGCTTGTCACTTGGTTGTCTTGAATCATAAATAAAAGTGGGTTGTCTTGAATCATAAATAAAGTGCCCGACTAAATGATACTTTGGAGTCCACAACTTATTCTAGCGATGAGTCTTAGTATTTTGAAAATGACATGAAGAGAAATAATAAATATATATATTTACATCAATTATGCTGTTTACCTAATCTCAAAGATATACAATGGCTATATATATGCCTTTTTAGGCCAGTGAGTACAGGGTATACAAAATGAATCCGTACTCAAACCGACAGTCATAAATAATAAAGCATCTGAGTTGAGCATTGTATCTCAACGCAGTTCACCCTCTGCTGTTGCAAATATTAGTTACAGAACGAATGAAAACGCGTCTGTTGGCAGTTGCCTGGCAATTGCTGTTGGCCAAGTCAGGGCAACACTTTCTGGTCGGTGAATTCTAAGATTTATGCCGACACTTGATACGACTTGGCTCAGGGGTGAGAGCTAGCTGGAAGTGGAGCAGAGTGGCTCACAAGACTCAGCTGCCTCAGCTATGTGGAATCTAAGCCAAATGAAATTATTGTTTCGGCTACCGTAGCTCATTATGAGATGCCGTCGGAGCAGCTGCTTGTGGCATGCATTTGCGAGGATGCAGACATTAAAGCGCCACATATAAATGCATAACGACATCGGTGGCACTTTGTGGACGCAGACAGTGCTATTAACATAACTCAGCACAATCGAGGCAAGTCGAGTGGAGTCAAAGCAGCCCTTTGCCTGAAAGCAAAAGCAAAAGCAAAAGCAAAAGGCAAGCCAAACGCATAGCTGTTGCTGCCCCCCTTTTCTGGTGGGCGCTGGCAGGTCGTAAACATTGTTTTCTTTGGTTTTTAATTGGATTTTATTATGCCAGCCGAAAGTTAGCTGTCTGATATATTTATGATTATTATGTTGGCGGGCTTTTGGCTGCTTTTTTAATTCGGCAGGGCTGCCGTATCAGCCAAGTGAATCAAGGCAGAATACGTTAGGGACGGTCACTAGATAAACCAAAAGTGCGAGAGCTGAGTGAAGTTCTAATAAAATATATAAAATAATAAACGTAAATATGTTCCATTGAAAGTTTGAATATTTCTTAATATTATTTAATACAAATATATATAAATAAAATACCAGCATAAATGAGGGACGATAATAAAATAATAAATAATAAAATAAATTAAATAATAATCAAATTAAATAAAAATATATACAGGCTATATATTGGAAGTTTGAATATTTCATGATATTATTTGATAAATTATATATATAAATAAAATTTTAGCAGAGCTGGAGAATCAAAAGAGCAAAAAGCTGAGGATCGCTTTAAGAAAATAAGTAAAATAATAAGCGATAAAAAAAAATATTAAACAGGTTAGATTAAAAGTCTGAATATTGCAATAAATATACACTAAATATACATATATATTATAATAAAAATTTAAGATAAAAGTTATGGTTTTATTTTTATGTAAAAACTAATGTGTAATAATCATTATTTATTTTTATCAATAAAAATTAATTCTTATAATTAAAAAAAGATTTAAACAAAAAAATTGCGGTAAAAAAAATTATGTCTATTTTCCCTACTCTTCTTAAAGGATTTTTTGTGCTTCAATTTTTTTAAAATTCATAATTCTTATGTGCGGTTCCTGATAATAATATATATGTATATATAAATGAGTAACTATAAGAATAAGTAACTTTCTTCAGATCCATTTCATGCTCTGGTTCACTATGGTAAACCAAATTCAGTTTGAACTCAATTTGTCAGATCATACCACCACGTGTTGTGGCTCTGTAGCCCTGATCTTGAAGTTGCTTTCATTTCGGCACTATGGGTTAATTGCTTGGATGAACAACTAATTTGATGGCATTTCAAAAGACCAGAAGAGAGCGTCAAACAGATAAAATTTATATGCATGCGAGGCGATGCATGTGTAACGGCACTTAGGGGTTGCGTTCCTGTCCTCCCACCGCCCCCACCCCACCCCGCTCGACCTATCATCGACTACGCCAAAAAGATAAAACGCGGCATGGCGCTCATTGTAGGTGTGAGTGAGACAAAGAATAAGAGAGACAGAGAGAGAGAGAGAGAGAGAGAGAGGGACAGAGAGCGGGAGACATATATACATATATTCAAATTTATGCGCTGTGGGCGTCTGTTGAAGTTTGGCTCACCGTCAGATAGTGTAGTCAAATGAGTGTCGGTGTGTGTGTGTGTGTAGTGTATGTATATGTGTGTGTCTTAGTGTGTGTGTTTGGTGTGGGTTGCCTTTTGTGCAGTCAACGATTTTCATGCTTGAGCGATTGCCACAACGGCCTGAGGGGACACGCCACGAGGAGCAGAGCAACAGAAACAGAGCCAGCGAGCAGGGACGGGGGCAGGGGCGGGGACAGGGGCGGGGGCAGAGGGGTTCGGCCTGGGACTGAAGCAGGCGGCATAATTAGTTTGAAACGGAAGCTAATTTATGTTTTGGCAGTTATGTTTAAATTAATGTTACAAAAATTAAATGCTCATAAATAAAACAAAATTTATGGCCGCTGCTGCTGCTCGTTCGGTCGCTCGCTCGCTTAAACGACAGCCGCAGATCCTTGCAGACGTGGTGGTGCAGTGGGTGCCATCCGGCGAAGGCATTTAACTACACCGAAATGGTAAAATTTCTTTATCACACATAAAGCAATTTGTTCTGATGGGAGCCAGCACGGCGACTAAACAAATTCCAACAACGTGTTTAGGGTCCATTAATGCGACTCTAGCCAGCAAAAGGCACTTAAACAATTTCTCCAAACGACGGCAGAGAGCGTTCAGGTAGCATATATTTATGTGCATGTCAGACAATTTGTGGCAGTGTCAGCGACATGAGCCGACCTTATGTAGAATACTATTCTTGTAACTAGCAATCTAGACTGCAAATTGTAATCTTTGTATATCAAACACTGGACTAGCTTGTGATCAGATGAGAACAACTAAGGGCTGTGCTACTGTATTTATTAAGAAGTAAAATAGAATTCTAACTCAATTTTGAAACATAAAAATGATGTAATTATGTAACAAAATAAGTTTAATTATATAACTAAAGTTTAATATGATAAAATAAATATAATTATTATATTATATTAAGGTATATTAAGGATAATAATTAATATAATAAAATAAATATAAATCTTATATTATATTAAGTTAATAATTACGTAATAATTTTAATAATAATATATAAAAATTTATTCACTATAAAAAAATTTAGAAAATATATTTTAAAATATACTTTCCAATATGATATATACTGACTAGATCTATAAAACTTGTCTGTCTGTTAATGATTGTAGATTTTTAGATTAATGATTTGGTTGGCTTTTTAATAATGTAGAGTATTTGAAATGATGCATGGCATGGTTTGGAATTGACTTCTGTTGTTTTCTACGACTACAAACTTAATATCCTTAGTTACGAAAACTCTTCAGATTCTCTTGTTATTGATTCAAATAGATATTGAGAGTTTGCCTTTAAAATCTAATTAGAAGTCTTTAAAAGCTAGAGGCAACAAATATTGTATGTGGGTGCTGGGAAATTTCCTTTCCTTTCTTACATTCCCCTGAAGATTAGAGAAGTATTTCATACAGTACTAAAAATTTTGCTAGATGTCATATAATTGATCCGAAAACTATATCAAGAATGTAAAAACATCTAAAATAAGAGATTTGCAATAGCGCAAAACTATTTAAGCAAAACTCTCTGATGGATTTAGGGTATTTTTGAGTCGAGCTCTTCCAACTAGATAATATTAATAATATTTTTCCATCTTTTCAAAGCCTATTGTATGCGTAACATATCATTCACTTAAGCAGATTATATACCTTTTGCGGACCTGTTTCAGCCATATATCAGAATGTTCCAGTTCAGTATTAAGTCATCCTGACTGTAAAGGATGTTCATCAAAAATGAAAATGAAACAAGAAAGAAAGCTCTAGTCGAGACTGCTCGACTACGAGATCCCCTGAACCCTCTTCCAGGAACCAATATTTCAATCATTCGTCGATTCACTTCTACTTACACATGCACACACATACACACATACGCTCGCACGTATAAACAGGCATGGGCTGCCATGTGGGCTTACTTTGGACACTTAATTGTTTAATAACTTTATTTGTAGACAGACAATTTTGATAAAACTTTTAAACCGTGATTATAATATTAAAATGTGTATATGTGCCAAAGCGCAAGTCTCTAGTATTTGAAATACGCTTTCTGCAAACTTGTAAGGAAGGGGGTGTTTTGGGAGGTGGGGGGTGGAATATGACAAAAACCGAAAATCTTAAAAACACCCATGATTCTACATTTTAAATTTGGAGACTCTATCTCCAAAGGTGTAGAAGATATAATTTTATAACTGATTTTCGATAAGGTTTTTTATCGATAACAAAAAAACAGAAGCAGTTATCGATTTTTAGAAATAAACTTGATCTGCGCGTGCAATATACGAACTTACAGTTTCAAATTTCAAGTCTCTAGCTCTTATATCTTCTGAAATCGACGCGTTCAAACATACGGACAGACGGACAGACAGACAGACGGACAGACGGACAGACAGACAGACAGACGGACAGAGCTAAATCGACTCAGCTCGTCGCCCTGATCAAGAATATATATACTTTATGGGGTCTGCCACGCCTCCTTCTGCCTGTTACATACTTTTAACAAAACCATTATACCCTGATTTCCCATTTTCAATGGGTTCAGGGTATAAAAATATTCTGCACAATATATAAATTCACCCTATTGGAAATTTGGAAATTATTGCAACAACTTTTCGTGGCTATAAAACTGTGTGGGCATGGAAAACCTTTCAAATTTGCAGCGCAATATGTCAGTTAGTTTCAACAACGTTTGCCAACTGTGTCCAGAACAGTCACACACACAAGTATACACACACACTCGTACAGAGAGCAAATGAATGAAAAATGAATTTAATTGCCCTATGTTGAGTGTCAACATTTTTGAAATGGGTTCGCATATAGATCAGACAAAGGACGCACGGACAGCCAAAATAAAAAACGTGCCAGAGAGCAACATTTTGGCAACATTTTTATGACAGCAACAGCAGTAAAACTTTGACCTCTGTCGGCGCAGTTCACATGCTTGGGTGGTGGTGGTGGCGGTGCGGTGGGTCGGGGGGGCCTTTGCTGACCCACATCAGAGCCCAAATCATGCATACGCATGTCGAGAGCTGTGGAGCCCCCGCCTGTGCTCTGGATCGAACTGCTCTTACATTCGGCCGGCTCAGTTGGTTATTCGCATTGTTTGTCGGTGGGCATCAAAGCAAATTTTGCTCACTTTGCCTGTCTCACTCGACTGGCTGTCAGTCGACAAATCTCTTTCCTCTCTTTCGGCGCTTGCCTTTTTGGATTTCGGGCTGGGATTCGGTATTCGGCATTCAGCTTTCAGCCATCAGACTTGGTCTTCGGTCTTGGCTTGCTGTCTCTGGCAGCAGCAGCAGCAACAACCGCAAAGAGCAACATAATGAAAAGTGTTTGGTCATTTATTGTTTAAATGTCTGACAGCATGTTGACAGCCAAATGCCAAAGTAAGTTGTCAGACAGAAACAGCAACAGCAACAGCAACAGACACAGCATCAGCATCAGCATCAGCATCAGAATCAGCATCTGAAACGAGACCACGATGGCGTCTGCTGCTGGCATTCAACCAACTTTGCAGTCGAAGTGGGATGTGGATGGCTCTTTGGGCATTAGGCTAAGGGTCCTGGACATCTCTCTTTCTCTCTGCTCTCCTCGCTGTCTCTCTCGTCAACTGGCGACATTTGCTTTGATGTTATTTGATTGAGTTTTAATTTCAGCAGCCCACTTCAACAGCTAGCCAAGTTATATTCACATTCTGCACCAAATTGGGTCTGCTTTGCCTTCAGAGCTTTACATGACTGCAAAAATGCACAGATGAACGATTTATTGCATTCGCTTTTCGAACAGAATTTGTAATATGTATGTAGAGTGGAAGCATTTTAAATAAATTTTAAATTATTCTTTATACAAAATGCAAGAAGAATTTATTATTGAAATTTCATTTAATAAATAAAAGTTTGTTTAGCCTAAGGGAATATTAAATTTATCTGAGGTTTATTGAATATTTGTCTGGGGAGAATTATTATTATAGTATGTTATAGCCTCTATCTTATATGAGATGGTTAGCATTAAAGTCTTTTACGAAATCTTAATCAATATGATTTTTAATGATTTTAATACACTATTATCTTTATGATTATGCCAGATATATCTGTTTTATCTAAATTTCAAATTGCTATAAAAATATTGTCAAAATATCACTAATCAGTTTTGTTCAAGCTCATCAATTTAGTGCCTCAATCGCACAACTAATTTAATGAACAGAACTGTATGTATTCCAAATGAGACCGTTATATAAATATTTAATTGAATATTACGATTAATATATTTCTAATATATTTAGCTTTTTGTTGTGTGGTATACATTTAGAAATAGTTTAGAAGTTTCATGCGAAAGGTAAGTTTCATCAAGCCTATTTATTTATTTATATTTACATATTTCTATTCTATATACTATATACATCTATTTTAAATATGTACATTCTATTCTGTATACTATTTAATCTATGAGATTTTAATGTAAACACGTTAAGAACCAGTTTAAAGAGTTTATAGCAGCTCAAAAGATTTACGAAGTTTTAAAACTGAATTAAAATGGATTATTGATAGGCTAAAATCAAGTCAAATATAAGACTTTATATCTGAATTCCTTATGGAATTCGTTTGATGTTTTTTTTTTTTTTTTTTTTTTTTTTTTTTTTTTGACTTTATTGAGATATGCAACATAAATCATAAACGTATAAATTCAATAATTAAGAAGACTACTTGTAGAAATACTCTGGAGTTTTGTTCCCATGTCACCAGAAACGGGAATTATAACCAAAGAGGGTGACAGAGGGAGAGGAAAGAGAGCGTGAGAGAGAGAGAGTGAGGGGGAAGGGCGAACAAACGGAGCGAAAAGCAATTGTCGAATGACAATTGTAAATTGTTTAAATAAAATTTATGAGTGCCCAAATGTGTCGCCATATAATTTCATGCACTTTAACATAAAATTTATCACAATTTGTGTGTGCACATGTTTCTTTGGGGTTTGCCATCCACGCCCCGCCATTTTAATAGTTTATATGCCACGCTGACAACTGAAATACTCTAATATACCCTAGGGATGTGAGTTTTGGCATGAGGCTTGTAACAGACACAGATGAGCAATCACGATAATATTGAGCTTATTTTGGTTTTACTATATATCGATCTGAGCGTTTTCCTTTACACTCAATGCTTTGTAAATTAAGAGATATTTTGTAGAGGTAGATCTGATTAATTGTTGTTTATCAATAACTTTATATGGATGTTTGTCTTTAGTTATTCTGGACAAATTCTGATATTTAAAGTCATAGTAACTATTGAATAATAATATGAAAAAAAGTTGGGACTGGGGTGTTTTGCAGAAAAGAAAAATGTTCTTATCTATAAAATACTATAAATATATAATATAATAATATAAATACTAAATATAATACTATAAATACTAATATATCTGAGGGTAGGCTTTTACTATGCTATAAAAATATAAATATAAGCTATAAAAACAAAGGAATGGGGAGAAGAAATAAGTTTCTATTACAGATCTCAGGAGTGGGGTTTACTTTGTTATGAATACTGATCTATATTTGCTCGTATCCTGAATCCTGAAAATATATTTTATTCTTAATATGTAAATTCTTAAAAAATTGTATATTTTATATTTAATTAAATATATTCTGTTGCTTTTTACTACTCATTTCTATGTCTGCTTAAATCTCTCTTTTCCAATAATTGTAGGGCATTGCGAAGTCGATTTGTTTCCTTAACTTTAATGCTTTGATTTTGTATTCTTTATTTATGTATATATGTATTTCGTATATGTGTGCTGGCGAAATAATAGTAATTGAAATTTATTGCACAATTTATAGCTGGCATATAGAGCGGAGGGAGGGAGGAGCGGAGGGAGGGGCGTGGCCGGGGATCGCAGCTCGACGGACTTCAGTGTTTCATTCGCTTCGGTTCGCTGAGCTCCGTTCATTGGTTCATTCGCTCAGTCGCTCAATCGTTCAGTTCTCTGGCATTGTTGTGTTCGCTCGTTCGCAGTGCGACATATTGAAATTGATGTCAATTTAAAAAGCAAAGTTGTCGTGTCAATCATAAAACTCAATTATCGCTCAGTGAACGGCGGGAGGGGGAGTTCAGCTGAATGGCAGAGTGGGCGGCGGGGGGCGGTGGGCGGGTAGGACACTTAACAACTCAATTTGAAAACGTTTTTACGCGTGTCTGTCTTAGAGGCACCTCCCCCTCCCCCGCCCTTCTGCTCCACAGCCGTATCGCAACAGCAGCACCCCCACAATTTGCTATGCCTCAACATTTGATTGCCGGCAATCAGACGCGCTTGATGATCATCATCAAAACATGCCACTTGTGTTTTGTGCGCTAATCGTCTCTAAATCGAGTTGACTACACGCATACACAGAGAGAGTGAGAGTGAGAGAGAAAGACAGAGGGAGAGAGGGTGGGGCAGAGGGAGAGACAGAGGCAGCTGTCTGAAAGGCCCCACGCTCAGCACTTAAGTGCTACGGGACTTTTGAGTGGCAGCAATGTTGTTGTAGGTGCTCTCGGCTTTTCAAGTGATTTGTATGCCCTGCAGCCCCGCATGCGGGCGCGGTTGGAGGTTGTAGGTTGGAGTCGAGGGCAGTAAGAGCGTTAGCTGAATGCCCAGCTAAAGACACTCTTCGAGATGAAAGAGATAGCGCTGAGCGGTAGCCAGCCTAATGCGTGTAGAGCTCTACAGACTGGTGAAATATAATAGTTGTAATAATATTGCAATAAATTGCTTAACTTCCTTGTTCAATCAATACACATGATTTCAGATCTGGATTCGAGAAGCAGTGAAGTTTAAGTTTGGATTAGGAATAACAAAAACTCAGACTATAATCTGAAGATTCAAAAAGTATATTCTAGCAAAATCTTGTTTATAGAAAAAATCATTTACAATGTATAGAGACCAAACAAAATAAAAAGTATGATAATTATAGTTTAGCTTCTGCTATAAAAAAGAAGAAGTATAGGGAGGGCTTCGATAGTCTAATCAATTCAACTCATTTGCTCGCAGCTTACGTGGTTCTTTACTTGTATTATAACTCAAATCAACTAGAAAATATCAAAAGTAAGATTGGAATCTTAAAAAGCGAGACTCATCTGTAGAAATACAATATAAAATCGACTTACTGCATCTATGCACCTTTTATCGCTATTAGAATGTGTATAGAGAGCAATCAAATTAATAAGTATTGCAGTAGCATAATATTGAAATTTATTGTTTAACTTCTTCTATAAAGTATAAGTATATAATTATAAGTATAAATGATTAGACTATACGTCTAATCAGCTCATCCAATCCGTTCGCAACGTCTATGGATTTGAACTATAGCTCTGTGTTGTCATAGCTCATATTATAATCTGAAGAAGCGAAACTCTTCAATAGAAATATAACAATATAAAAGCGCCCCATAAATGGATTGAATATGAGTCTGTGAACCTTTTATCGCCATTTGAATCTGTATGGAGAGCAATCAAAATAAAGGGAATCACAGTAGCATATGAATGAGTGAATCAGACAAGAGCTGAATGGAGATCTATAAGCCGTACGCGCGCCTGTGTAGCGCATTGTGGAAACAAATCTCAATTAAAACTGTCACAGTCACTCAAAACAAACTGTCAACTTTATTATTAATTAAATGTCAGATTATAGTCGGTACACAGCGTCGAGGGGAGCGTGTAAATCCGTTTGCCGTCAAAGACGTCGCACACTCCTTTGAAGCGAACGCCAACTCACAAACACAGCTACAGATGCAGATACAGATACAGATACCATTTACAGATACAGACACAGAAACCGAATCTGACAAGCATTTCAAAGAGCTTTTTATGTACACGCTCTCATAGATAGACACACTGTGACAATCTCCAGTTCAGTGGGCTGGAAATGCTGGCGGATTAGAGCATGCATTAAGTGTAATCGCAATGAATTTTGAAAGATGATTAGTCAATCGTCAGTCGAGTTCCACAGCACGTAATCGCCAATGCCAGAGATTTCGATAAGACGTAAATTCGCAACGACACTTAATTTGGTATTTAGTGCGGCTTTTGAGCACATCTAACATTTGCCATGACTTATCGCGCCTCTCCCATGTCCAAGTCCAATCCAATCCAATCACAACTGGACACAAGTGTATGTATGTGGTGGGTTTGTGTGTGGCTTTAGGCTCTGCTGCTAATGGCACTCGAACAAGATTTGATCAATCATACTTTGACACTGCTAGAGAATAGGTTTCTTTCGTGACCATTGTCCATTAGGAGTGTCTGAAAACTATCTGCACACAAATGAAAAAATCAAAAATCTATTAATCATTCAGTCAGCATTCAATGTACATAAAGTTTGATAAATAATTTATTCCGTTTAAGCTGTTTGTACTGCAAAATTCATATTTAATTTTTAAAGTCCCATGCTTATATTTTTAATAATATTAAATTAGTATTTTATATTTTATATTAGTGCATAACATAATCCTTTTTGGACTATTATGTATTTATATTATATATTTTACTATATACAACTTTCAATATATTAAAAAAGTTTCCGACAAATATATTCGAAATGAATTCTACTTTTAGGTCTAATCATCGTTTTCGGCTCAAGGTCAAGTTGATCATTAATGTAATTTGCTTATGCTCTATAAATGTTCGTTAAGTTTGCAGTCATTATTTATATAAACCCTATACTCGTTCATTTGGCAGTCATTATTTATATTGACCCTAGACCCATAAGACCAAGAATAATTAGTAGATATATCCGTGGGCTCAAGTCCGGCAATCGATTTATGATCAGCTGGCAATTGAGGCGAACAACACCTTTTAGCTGCACGTTTTGTGCGACATTCATCTCAGTCAATTCCCTATGTAAGACACATTGGGGCAAAAACGATGGGGCCGGCTACAAATCAATTGCCAGGTTGACAACTTAACAGTCTAATCGAAGCCAACAAAATGGTTGCCGCTGCGAGCGAGACCCTGGCTGTGCCGTGAGCTGAAGTCGGCCCAGTCTGTCTTTATGTCCGGTAACGCCAACTCAATTGACCAGCAGCTGTCCACATAAAGTCCAAATACAGTCCAGTGGCTAGTGGATGGTGGCTGGTGGCGGTTGGCCGGTAGACTGTGGACAGTGGACAGTGGACAGTGGACAGTGGCTCCCCGCCCTTGCCAGAGTCGAGTTGAAGTTTGGAAATTGTCATATTGCAAGCGCACGCAGGCGCACCGTAAATGTTAAAAATTATAGTTAAACTCATAAATTACGAGCATAGTCAGCCGTTGAAACCCGTTGCTGTTGTTGTTGTTGTTGCTGTTGTTGTTGATCGTTGCGATCGTTGGGGCCCTGACAGCAGCTCTTTGGTCTTTTAGACAATTTAAAGGCGGTTCGTACTCAATAAACCAAATTCCACACATAATTAATCGATGCCAATGCCGATGCCGTTGCCGATGCCAAGCCGGAGCCAGAGCCAGAGCCAGAGTCGAAGTTGGAGTCGAAGTCGAAAGCCGGCTGCAAAAGTCGTCACGCCGTTTGTGCTTTTTACAATATTTTGTTTTGACTTTGAATGTGGGCTTGAGTGAGTTGGTTCCAGTGTGGCTGGGGCGAGGTGTGCGAGAGGCGAAACTTTTTAATAGTCGCGCCATAATCGTAAATCTTTTGTGTCCGACGCAGTGCAACGACATGGCAGCTGCCGGGCCGAGCCAGTCGGCCACAGTTGGGCCCCAGTTGGGGCAGTTGGGACAGTTGGGGCATCTGGGGCAGCTGGGGCAGGCAGCGGCACTTGCAAAGGATTGCGAGTCTACCTCTCTACAAATCGAGCAAATGTTCACAGCTTAATTTATCGCTCAAGAACATTACATGCCAAACACACAACGACTATAAAACGGATGCTATCACATTAACTGCTCCATGTTAACTCAACTCCAGCATAGTTTCTGTACATTTTGGCCAAGTCACTATATAAGCCCGTAATTATGAGACCTGACAGAGTCTACTGTTTGCCTCACTCACTGCCATGTAGGGTTAATCTGAAATTGTAAATACAAATCAATCATTCAAAAAATTTATCTTGATCAAATTTACAATTAGTTTTGTATGCATAATCAATAGAGCTCTATCCTAAAATATTTTTTAGTGGTTTGATATTGATATGACATATGAGGTTTCTTTAGACTGACTGCAAAATCATATGAAACCGTTTAGAATATTGTATGACTATAAACCTGAATAACAAAAGAAATTTGCTCTATTGAGATATATACTTCATAAGCTCGTAAATATATTCAACAATTTCCGATGCTACAATTTTTTTTAGAATTTTATTATATTTCTTGCTGCAGAAAATTGATAGGAAATTTGTAGGAAAATTTTTTTTCGCTGGCTTTTTTTCGCTAAGAGTCAAAAATATCAATTTTTGTGTCCGATTTTAAAAAAATTGAAGCTTTTGTTCCAATTTATTTTATACAGATTTTGGAAAGCAAATTTAAAATTTCAGTGTCTCAATAATTATATTATATGTGTAGTTAAGTCATCATCATATAATGCAATATTGTTATCACTTTTAACTTTAGGCACATCAATATCTATATCTATGCTTTTGCAAAAAGAGCAAAAGATTAGATCATTACTCACTATTCAAGAATTTTCATAAATGATATGACGAATAATTATATTTCTTTATTTTTATAAATTAAAAGTATCAGCCATAGCTGGTATACAAAACTTTTTTAATCTGTTCCTTGCTCAATACTGCCCTGGGTTTATCATAGTTAATCGACTTATTCGATAATCCGATAAGTGATCTCGATAATAGAAAAAGCTTTGATATCAGCTGATTTTATGTTGATAGAAATAACAAGTAAGAAAACTCTAGTCGAGACTGCTCGACTACGAGATCCCCTGAACCCTTCCAGGAACTAATATTTCAATAATTCGTCCTTCCACTTCTACTTACATATGCACACACACATACACACATACGCACGCACGTATAAACAGACATGGGCTGCTGTGTGGGCTTACTGTGGGAACTTATTTGTTTAATATCTTTTTTTGTAGACGGACAATCTTGATAAAACTTTCAGACCGTGATTATAACAGTAAAATGTGTATATGTGCCAACTCAGAAGTCTCAAGTACTTAAAGTTTTTGCAAACTTGTAGGGAATGGGTTGTTTTGAGGAAAAGGGGGTAAAATATAACAAAAATTGAAATTCTATATAATAAAGATGTAGGAAATATAATTTTTTAACTGGCTTTCGGTAAGGTTTTTAATCGATAACAAAATAACGGGAGCAGTTATCGATTTTTGAAAACAAACTTGATCTGCACGCTCTATATACGGACCTACGAAAAAAAATTTCAAGTCTCTAGCTCTTATATCTTCTGAGATCCACGCGTTCATACATACGGACAGACGGACGGACGGACAGACAGACGGACAGGGCTAAATCGACTCAGCTCGTCGCCCTGATCAAGAATATATATACTATATGGGGCAGACCTTTTAACAAAACCATTATACCATTTTCAATGGGTTCAGGGTATAAAAAGGACAAATGGTTCCAAAACAGGTATTTTATGAATGGTTTAAGATCACTTCAAATAATATTATTTCCCAATCATTAATGATATTTTATCAGGCATTCAAGATCACTCATCCTAATGAAAGCCTTTTTCTCTAGATTCTGAATATAAAAGCAAGGCTTCCCTAAAACGAAACTATTTGTAAATATTAACAAATACAACTAATGAGTAACTCACGAAATTTTATCTTATTGAAAGGTCATGCCTCTGTATTGTATTTGAAAAATAGCACAATCAACTATTGAATACAATTTGACCTCAATTTTCTTTACAGTCAAATCGAAAATATTAATCGTTTATTTATTGCAATAAATTTTACTAATCTTAACAACATAATTGCATTGATTTTAACATAAAAACTGTTAATAATTCAGTCTCAATTCAGTAAATGAATAAATGAACGCGCTTAACAATTTTCAAAGTAAGTTGTCGTTTACGTTTTAAGTGGCTCTAACAAGTTGGCCATAAAGCATGTAACTGGCCCATAACAAACGCCTGGCTACAGCCTCGTTCTGTGCGCTGAGCGCGCATTATTCAAATGTCCATCTAAGTATCTGTAAGTGTAGCCGTAGTTGTATCTATAGTAGTAGTAGTAGTAGCAAGTCAGCAAAAGCAAAAGCAAAAGCAAGACATGAGCAGAAAGAGATACAACAACTGCAACAACAGCAACAACAGCAACAACAACAACAACAACGACAACGAGTACGACAACGACATTGTGGAGAACTGTCAGTTGGAGCTGACATACAAACTGACAGCTTGAAATTGAGGTTTTCTCCACGCTGACAGCGTAACACGTCAACTTAAGGAGGCATAAGGCCGAGTGCCTGTCTAGATACAAATAGACAGGCCGAGCAGAGAGCCAAGTCGGGGCTGGCTGGGACTGCGACTGCGACTGGGACTGGGACTGGGACTGAGACTAGATTGGCGTGAAGTGTGCTGGCCAAGTCGGCCAACGTAAAAAGATAGTTGAATGCAGCCAGAGGAGCCTACAGACAACTAGACAACTAGACAACTGGAGAGCATCAGACAGCAGCAGCCGCAGCCGCAGACAAGGCAGGCAATTTGACAGCTTAAACACACGAGCATGTCAAAATGATATGATCGCTAGCCGAGCTCAAGCACCGCACCGATACAAAGCCCAGGCACGAATGCGAGTAGCTAAACAGGGTAGAGTATATACATGAATATATATATACATATATATATGCATATGTATGTGGCGAGTTTTGGATACAAATATTATACCATAATCAAAGGCAAACTTCAAGTGTTGCATCTGCTTCGAGTAGCAACAAATCAGCAAACACTTCACTCAAGATACCCCCACTGCCTCCCTCTCTCTCTCTCTCTCTCTCTCTCTGAGTCTCTTCTCTCTCACTCCCTATATCTTGCTCACTCGCACAGCAGCTACACATGCTGTCAGCGTTGTTGAGGACCGGAATTGGACTGGGTCTGGGTCTGGGTTCAGATCTCTGGCTCTGGGTCTTGGGTTGGGTCTGTGGCTGCGGCTGCGGCTGTGGCTGTGGCTGTGGCTGTGCTTTGGTCTCGAGTTTATCTCGGCCTTTCAGTTAGATGTTCAGCATGCGTGTTGCTTTTCATGTTTACATTAATAAAAGTCAAAGGTTCTCGAGACTGACATATTGTAATTTATGTTCAGTGACAGCTTTATATCGGCGCATGCGAATTTTAATCACTTGTTATTTTGCATAAATGAGTTGCTCCATCGAATGACTTACAGCCGTACAACTCAAGAGAGAGATGGAGATGGGGAGAAAGAAAGAGAGATGAGGATGTGTATGAGATATATATATATATATATATATATATATATATATATATATAAATATATAGTATGCTTACGTGTGCACGTTTATATGTTTACATTTCTCTTTACATACTTATCTCTTTGCTTATTTTATAATTAGTTTCGAAAATAGCTTAAGCAAATCCAATTAAGATATTAAGGAACTAATGAAATTTCTATGTTTAATTAAGATTAATTTGCTAAGCAATTATTCTATCATCCTTCTATCATATTTTCAACATATTCCTCAAATTGATACATTGAAAACTTAACTTGAATTGAAGTCTGTTTCAAAACTAATTGAATATATATTTAAAAACTTAAAAAAATGAGCAAAGTCAACTTAAATTGAAGCCTCTTTCTAAACATAGAACTAATTGAAACTAAATCAAAAAGTCATTCATTCAGTTTAAATGGATTTGAATATACCTTTAAAGGCACACGTATGTCCCATCTATTGTGACGTGCGCTTGATGAGGTCAGTTGAAAATGATGTCGACTCGAATTGTGTATCAAATTGAAAATGCATTTCAAGTTCCCACTTAGAATGGGGGCCTGTTGTCAGTTTTATGTCAAAATAAATGAAGCTAAATGACAGTTTAATCAAGGCGTCAGCCATGTCAGAGCAATCGTCAGTCAACAACAGCAACAACAACAATTGTGACTGAATCGTGTAATATTGTGGCGAACAATGCGAATTGCTCATCGCACATAAATATGCTCTCTCGGAAAGTAAAGAGAGTATATTAGTTCTGAGCCAGAGACTTAAAGTTGTGTATATTCGGATAAATAGTAGGAATTTTAAACCCTTACCTGACCTGCTGTTATTTATTGGATCTTTTCTTATAATATGAAGACTAACAATAATATTTTATGTCTTAATAATTATATATATAAGATCCTCTTATCTTCTATACATATAAAATATATTTCTCAATAAATCATTTGCTAAATTATTTATGTCTCTTAAAAGTTGATGCTTGATATATATTAAGTATGTCAAGCTATCTGGAACGCAGCTTATCGGAATGAACTGTTGATCCAACCTACAAATTGAACTTTGTTGACGTCGGACATAGGCAAGATATCTATCTTTAATAGAACCAGGGTCATCCCAACTCTGCAGGAGATTCGCTGTCTCTACATTAGAGCTGCCAAGCCCTCAATAATGACTCTACTCGATGGTTTTAATGATCGATATTATCGATAGTTTTTTCACATGACTCAAGAGATCTAATGGTAAAACATTTAATTTTTAAGCTACTTATAATTAATAAATATTTTAAAATAAAAATTTAAATTTAAAATTTTTGGGTTTATGCTATTTTTACGCTTCTCTGCTTACCATTCTAAATATTCCTTCTGATTCAATGGAGTATTATTTAACGATGCGAGAAACAATTAAATTTTTTCTATTAATTGCTAAGAAACTTAAATATCAATAATTACATAATCTTCAGTACACAAGCGGATCAGTTTATTTACTAGAGTTTTTCGCTAAGTGATACCATATATAGTGATACAATCCACTGATATATCGCACAAAATAATGTTTATAGATGTTATCGATGGCACCAGCTCTACGTAAATGTAATAGAAATATGAAATCGATACTTCAATTCCGTTTAGATGTGAGCGAGCATTATGTAGTCGATTACGACCGACTGCAATATTCTTACTTGTTTTCTGCTGGCCTGTCATCCTCAGCGAACGCAACTTGCAAATTGTGAACTGTGAATTGTCAGTTGGTCGCGTCTGTCCGTCCGTCTGTCTGTCTGTCGTTCGTAAGTGCATTTGCATTTGTGGGCGGGGACGGATGCGGGGGCGGAAAGTGCAAATGTTTTTGACACTTGACAGGCAAAATGCACTGACAACTATAAAAATGAACAATGCGAGCTCTTTGGCAAGGGCAGATGCGAGTGCTCGGCTTGTAACGGGTGACTGGTAACGGATAACAAGTGACTGGGAACGGGAACGGGAACGGGAACGGGAATAGGAATGGGAACGTGCTGCCTCTACTGCTGCTGCTGTTGGGTTGGTCGTGCACTGTTTGTTGTGGCTTACCAAAATAGAAACTAAATAAATCTCGCGGCGCGGTCTTGTGGCTCGTCATCGTGCGCGTCGTCCCAGAACTTGTTTACAAATGAATTTAATTGATCAATCAAAGCGAGTGAAGATCAAAAAAACAAGATCAAAGCAATGCGAGCCAAACAGACAAATGCGGTACAAGCAAACGACAAGAGCGGAACACGCAACCAATCATCAGCGGGGGCAACGCACAACGGCATTAGAAACAATCTCCAGTTCTCCTTACTCATTTACTCACTCACTCACTCAATCAGCCACTCATTCAGTCAGTCAGTCACTCAGTGAGTCACTCACTCAGTCTCACACTCGCACTCAACTTCAATGGGAAGATTCACTGCATTATGCTGCATTCACTATTCGCCTCGCATTGTTGTCTCTGCCTTGTTTTGATCGGTATCAATCAGTGAACTTTGATTGTTGTAAATGTAATTAATCAATAACATAAACATTTACACAGCTCACGCAATGCCCGCAACGCCAACACTGGGCAACTTAATCAGCCGCATTTGTGTTTAAGTCGGGTTTCTTAGCTGGATGTGGAGCTGGTGATGGAGGGTTATCTGAGGCTTGCAGCTTGACTGCACTCAGCTAATTGTCTAAGTGCTTGACTCAGAAAAACTTTATGATACCATATACACACATATATCTTTCAATATAGTCATGTATACCCTTCGAGTATTTTGCATAGATTTAATAAACTTGCTAGTAGTAGATAAATGAATGTGGTATAAAAACATTTTAGTCCCGATCCCGTCAAATTGACTACATAGCTGTCATAGCTGTAGCTAGCTATCCACCAACATCTAAGCCAATAGCATTCTAATCTCCTGTGATGAAAAGGTCTCTCATCGGTCCCTGCCGACTTACTGAGTGGCAAGAGAGAGGCGAATATGTATCCAATTACATATACCCAGTGTACCAATAATGTCTTCATACTGCCTCAAGTTTCTTTGGGAACTATTTTGTTTATTTTGTAGTAAGCCGATAAAGCTCGATCAGTTCATCATTTATGATTAAATAAACGAATGTGTTGCTACTGTAGCTAGCAAGTAATTTCATTATATTACACCACGAAAATAGAATGTCTTTTTATTATTTTCACTATAGTTTCAATGTTTTATTATATATTTATTAAAATAAAAAAATTAAGTGAACAAATTTCAAATTATTAAACATTTAAGTGCAATATAAGCATATTTATTTTTATGTGAAGAGCTGCTGTTTTAGGCTTTTCAAAAGAACAGTAAATCGACATATCGAAGCTTGAGACCAGGGCTATCGATAGCTTACAGGGCTACAGAACAAATATTTAGCTTCGAAATGATTTGATTCACAACGAAAGGTAAAATGGTTTCTAAGATGTCTACTAGGAAATAATGCGCTATCTTTGGCAGATTGTCGAGTTTTGATTCGGATAGGAGTCAGGTGTATTACGTATACATTAAATTTATGGTTTAGGTCTTATAGTTTTTAAAAATTCTTGATGGTTAAGGAACTTCTGAAGATAGCTTTATTTCTATCTTTAATCAATTTATGTAAGTGTACTGTAAACTGAATAATATTTCGATTTGTATAGTTGATATATATAGTAAAAGTAAAAGTACATATATAAACAATATATATATATATATATACAGTATATTTACAGTACAGAATAAAAGTGCACACATATTTTTCGCGTAAACATCTATAAAACAAAAGCAAATACATATACATATATTGCATATATCACAAAATATGCTTTTTGGGTTAAAAGTTGGCCAAAATAGTTTATCATCATGCATATTGTGGGGGCCACGACAACAGTTTTTCAGCTTGGTAACGTGGTAAACATCCTGTTTTGTAAAATGAGTTTTACAGTTATTTATGTATATATAGATTGCATTTATCGGCGCTTAGAGCTTGGACGCTGTGGCGGCATCCGCTTGTAAATCATATAATAAAATATTTATGCAGCTTTTGGGCAGCCCCGGCCTTTAGCCCACCTTTAGTCCCTGTTGGCATCTCTATCTGTATCTCACTCTCTGCGTGGTTTTTTGTAGTGCATTTAGATAAAGCGAAAATAATGTCAACTGCGAATCTGTTCAGTTGCAACAGCAGCAACAGCAGCAGCTGCTGCTCCTGAATTATCGTGCAACAAATCATTGAAATATTAGTGACATTAGTTGTGTTAATTTATGAGCCATTTATGAAATATTTACAAATTTTTAAGTTATTATTGATGTTGCCACTGCGACTACTATTGTTGTGACACACACACACACATACACACACACCGATTTTTGCCACCAATAATATTTATTCTCGTTCCAGTTCAGTTCAGTTCGGTTGTGGTTCGGTTCGTTTGTGAGTTTCCAAATTTGTTGGCCTTTAGTTGTTGTTGTTGTTTCTGTTTTTCGCCTGCAGCGTGTCAGCTGGCTTTTATTTATGAGCTTTTTGTATTTTTCCTGACCTGCGCCGGATGTTTAGTTGCCATTGTTTTGTTGCTGTTTCTGTTGCACTGCACTGCATTAGTATTTAAAAAATTTACAAACATTTTAATTATGCAAGCATTCGGCTATTTAATTCATATACAAATAAATTTACATTTTATTGTAAAAAATAATATATGATTTTTATCTTGAATATCGAATATTTCACAAATTGCTGAGCAGCTGCATTAAGCGTATATTTCATTAAGCGTATATTTCACTCAGCAATATGGTATATGGAATAGTTTGAAAACTAGGCTTGCATTATAAATATTACATTTAAAGTATTTAAATTTTATATGCTCAAGAGAATTTTGATAAGAATGATATTTGTACATGTAATCATTTTTCTGAGAAATATTTGAATTTATATACTAGAGAATCTCTACCATGCCTTAATTTCTAGATATTTCCTTATAAAAGTAAAAAAACAAAAAAAGAGACATATAAGATATAAAAAAACTTGTTTTCAGCTACAAAATTGAAATCTCGGTAGGCTCTGTGGCATCTGAGAATGCGATTGCTTACCTCCACAATCAATCTATAAGTTTTTTAATAAATTTTTTATCACCTATATATCGAATATTGAAAGACATTTGTTGAAAGCAGAATAAACCAGATTGAAGTGGATTTTATATTATATATACAATCGAAAAATATATAATATATAAAAAAGGAACGGATATTAGAGGTTTCATATATGTTAATAATATTTATTAATTCATTCATTTTGATTTATGAGAAATAATGTGTAATTATAATTGACATTACAATTTAATATACAGTAATCAAATAAAGTTTATTTACACAACGATTTTTCAACTTACCTCTATCAAAAATGAAATAAATTAAGCAAAAATTGGGGAATGAAATAAATTAAACAAAATTGTGAACGATAAAAAAGATAAAAATCCTTGAATTAACTTACTTCAATAAAAAAAACAAATGAATTACACTACATTATATTTAAAAAGGCAAGAAAATCATGCCAAACACTAGAGAAAATTTTGTCTAATTATGCATTAATATTTAGTTGGTTATCCTTTTGCAGAAATTACTGTTATCATTTCTGAGTCTCTAAAGACCAGTTTATCAACTCCAGATGAGGCCATATACCCACAAGCGATCACGTCTCCTTGCCCATGCTTCATTTATAACTGTCAGAATTGTTTCGGCATTGCATTGACATTCAAATAGATTCCTGTGGCTATATCTATATAATGCTATTGCTATATATCGAGGAAATAAACAAATACAGATCATTTAATAAATGTGATTTAGGCTTTCCTTAACCATACACAGATCTTTCTCATTTAGTTACGCTGCACATTTCGTGCATTATTTGGATGAGCTCGAGTTCATTTGCTTTGAATTCGCGCATTGCTCTGGATACGTATTCAAATGCAAAGCTCCGAGCTTCTATGCAACATGCGCACACGCCCCGCACATTAACCCACTTAATCTTGGCTGCCACAGCCTCGGACGGGGCACTTAATTTGCAGCGATGCGTTCGCCACCCAGAGCACCGCAACATTGTTGCCTCTCATTCCCATTGTGCAACAAAGCAACAGTGCAACAGGGCAATTGTGTTTGCTCTTTATGGAGCAAGTGCCTCAGGCAGCGATCAGACGTTTTGACTGAGTGAAAGGCATAAGAGATGAGGCATAAGACTTGAGGCATTGGACTTAAATGTGTGGCCAGCGGCATGTGCCAAATGCAACGAGTCATAAACTAAAACGACAATTAAATCAAGGCGCGACTGCCACCTAAATAATGGGATGAAATATGTATATATTCATTTATACAAATATACATCTATACACAACAAATACTACATATATAACAGATCTCTGCAAAACATAAAAGCTGTAATATTTCGAATGTTTATATTAACTGTAGCTTGCCAAAAGTAAGGTTTGAGATTTATCCACAACAAGCGTAACTATAATTTTGTTTAAATCAATGAATACCTAATTGATTTTGAAATTTGTGTTCAGGTAATGTACACTAATTCCACTCATTTTTCAGGTAATATTACTAAATTACATATATATTCTTGTAATGAAACATAAACCAGATGCAAAGTGCTTGATAAAATTCCTTAGCAAATAAACTTCGTGCGCCTCTGTCAAGTTGATGCTTATATTGAAACAAATATACCATGTTTAACAATTTTGAAGTAAATATGTGAACTATATATATGTACACGCAAGATTTACGCAAGAGCAGTACTTCTCACCTGACTTCATCCCCCCATGCCCTAATTGCCATTCAAGACCTCACCATCAATCATATCCTTTCCAACTGTACCGCAACTTCCCACCTTAGAACCCAAATCTTTTAAAACAAGTGCCCCATATCTACCTTTGCAATACTTAGCCCCCGAATATATCCACAAAATAATTGAATTGTTAAAACTATATAACATATACCACCTCATATAAACAAAAATTCCAAAAAAATGTATGCAAATATGTATACAGGAAATCCAAAATGACTCATTTGTATGTTTACAAGAATGTTGATATACCCTTTTTATTTTATTTATTTATTTATTTATTTTATTTATTTATTTTTTTTTTTTTTGGGCTGAGGTAGGAAAAAATGCTTTATGCACCCTCGGTCAGTTTGTCCCTGTGACTGGTGTGCCGGACTGCATGACTGTTGGCCGCCTAAAAAATCCTTCTCTTCTGGGACTCGAATCCACAATGAAACCAGGAGCTATCCCGCATTAACCTTCAAGGTGGAGCCCCGTAATTTGCTCTAAATGAGCGTTGCCCTCTGTGTGCCTGCGTTCAGGTCTTACCTCTTCCGAAGCAGAACCTTTTCGGCGAAGTCATAGACCTTTTCCAAACATCTATGCTGCTTTGACAGTTTCTGCCAAATCCGATCTTTCTTCCGCCCACCTTTTGCAGTAAGGAAAGTGTGTTCTGCGTCGTCCATTGCATTTTCGCAGTAAATACAGTTGGATTCGGCAGTTTTCCCCATCTTATTTAGGTACTTTCGAAAGTATCCATGGCCGGAGAGCATGAGAGCATCAAGAACAACAATTTGGCTTCACCATCTTCAGCTTTGTAACTCGGTCGCCATCACATACTATGCAGTCGCCAATTTCTCGGCGACCCTTGCAGCCACAACTCAAACAAGGTCAAAAATCAAATCACCCAATAATGGACTTAAGAGTGGTTGCAAAACTTCACAAACGCAGTGCATTTGCACAAAATGCAAACTGCATTTATGCTGCTCGGCCAACAAAAATTGTTTTGCTGAGTTTCCTAGATACAAATAAAATGTTTTAAATAAATAAAATAAAACAAAAATTAAAAAAAAATCAAATTATTTGGAAACTACTCTCTAAGCCCCAAGAGTGCCTTGAGGTCCTTTTTGACATTTTCCCACCTTCCAGGTAAACGAAAGCTTCTACATTTTTTCTGAGTTCATATTTGAGCTCAAAAGCCCTTATTTACTTTGAAAAAAAATTATTCGAATTAATTTCTGTCTTTACTTTAGAAAGTAGTCTTAAAAAGTTGTTTGTTTTCAGTAATAAAAAAGAAATTTGGGTAAACAAATTTTTCTAGTATCATTTTTGTAGCTCGCGGAACAGTAAAGATCCTTTTGTCGCCTCCAAATCATTGCGCTCGACACTCAATAGTTTTCCGATAGATGATAGAAATATACATGGCATAGCGCTTAGATAATTAGATATTAGATTTTATTTAGACAAATAGACTTAACAATTTATAAGTCAGCTTGGAAGCTGGAGTTTTAGGACCCTCTCATTGGTTTTTCATTTATGCCGTGCAATGCCGGGTTAACAGTAATAACATTTATGAAAGCACAATAGAATATATTATATTATTTTAATTATTATTATTATATATTATTTGTTTGAACAACAGTCAGACTAATTGACTCATAAATTAGCCAGCCCCTGGATGATATTTAACTTTCTATCTCTTTCACTTTTTTCCCTTCTCTCACTCTCACTATCTTTCTCTCTCTCTCTCTCTCTGTCAGTGCTGCTCTATTTCAATGTGTTTCCTGTGAATTTAGACAAATTCACCCGCATGTCTGTGACAGTTGCACATCAAAAGCATTGAGGTAAAAAGGGGCAGAAGGAAGGCATCGAGCTAAAGAGACGGACGAACAGACAGACAGACAGACGGACAGATGGACGGACATTGACACAAAGTGCATTTGACAAATGACATTTCACAGACTGCCAGACACATTTTCTGAGCTACAACAAATTTCGAGACTGGGCCGACGAGCAAAGTGTTTTTAAGTGAATTAGTTGTTGTTGTTGCTCTCCTTGTTGCTGTTTTATAAGCATATTCTTTGGCCAAAGCAAAAGTGGGCAGGGGCATTTCTCATTTTTATTAAGTTTTTCGCTGCTCACTGCTCACTGCTCACTGCTCACTGCTCGCTGCCCTCAAAGAAGATCTCAATTTCCACTTCAATTTGTCCGCTGTCACTGGTAATTGAGTTCAATTTACAATAATATGCTCTGACGGCTGTGCGGCTGAGCGCCAGCTGTGGCACGGCTCGGAGCCAACTATATAAATGTGTTGCGCTTGCAATTTGTGTCGCTGCAGAGCCAGAGACAGAGACAGAGACAGACAGACAGAGAGAGAGGGGGAGACCTCTTGGATGTGGGCTGTCGATGATGGTTGGGGGTCAGCTGTGGCACACAGTTCAAAGTTTCGATTGCGAAGGCGTGCACCCAACTATTTGTTGGCGATGCGACGACACAGAACTCACAGAAGACACAGACACAATCTGATGTCTGATGGCTGTGCCAAAGTGTTGAGGGCACTCCAAGGAAATGCATTTATAACTTACACGTTTCACTCTACTTGAACTCGGTTGCTTAACGATTCAGTAATGAAGTGAATGGAATAGAAAAGAAATCAGACACCAGTCGAACTAATGAAGTGGGAACTGTTTTGATTCCTGCTCATAATCGAATTGTTTCTTAACTAAAGTCGCATTTGAAATGCTAGTCAAAGCCTTGAGTGTGCAGAAGAAAACCTTTTGTTTGTGCCACAGCCAACTGAGGGATGCCAACGACTGTGCAAAGTGCGAATACTTTGCTGCAAACTTTTCAAATAAAGTTCAACCGCAGTTGGCAGAGGGAGACAGAGTGAGAGAGAGGGAAGCAAGCTTGTATAATAAATCTTTTTAGCGAAAACAATAAATCGTATTTCACGCATACTTTGCGAAAAGCCGGAGCCAAAATAATAAAGACTACGAAAGAAAGACAGAGTGAGAGAGAGAGAGAGAAGGGTAGAGAGGGAGAGGGACAACTACTACTGAAAACAGGGCCAAAGGAACCCTCGGAACAGCCACGACTCAGACCGAGACCAAGACAATTTATGCATAGGTCGAGTTTCAGTTTCAGATAGACAACAACAATCCAGACAAGTAATTTCTCAGCGTGGCACAGTCAACGCAGTCGACGACGAGACGACGCGACGAGGCTTCCCTTGAAAAACACTTAGTGCAATTTTTTAAGCTCACACGTATGTGTGTGTGCGTGTGTAAGCGAGTGTGATTACACCTACTTGAAGTCATATATCTTTCACTTTGGGCTTTCAACAGTTTGTGACGTCCTCGTCGACGACGACGACGACGACGACGCTACACATTCATCCTAGAGCGTCGCATCGGCACCGTTGGGGGCGGAGGCATTCAAGCGCTTTGATATACCGCCTGGAGTCGAGGCGGCGACTCTCCAGACATGCTAGCAACACTTTACTTTAACTGCCACCCTCTCTTCCCTCCCACTCTCTCTCTCTCTCTCTCTCTCTCTCTGTCTCTATCGCTCTTCTACTATGTCTGCCAAATGCACAGAAGTGGGCATGTCAGCGAAAATCACCGTAAATTTTCCGCATTGTTTAAAATTTATTACACTTTCTGATTTCCATGGCATGCCAGTGAAACAGTGGAACAGGATTTGCCAAAGAGGGGCGAAGTGGGTGGGGGCGACTAGCAAGCCTTTTGTTTGCCCAGCTCTCTGCGCTATCTCTGACACGTTGCTGTCTAATAAGTGTAGCCCGTAATTTTCTTATCACTTAGCGGTCGTGTCGCTAGTTGGGCTAACAAGCAGATACTTTTCGGCTACAGCCCAACCTGATGGCAAAGCAATAAATATTCCGAAGAGGTCAAATACTTAAGCTCTTGTTGCGGCAGATTTGTCTGGATCGGGCCGCAGGGGGTAACAGGTGACGACGATGGGCGTTGTGGCTGACAGCAATTTAAGCATATTCTTAAAAGATCATGTTTTTATAAGACGGGCTAAAGGTGAGTGATTGAGTGTGATATTTATTTGTCATTTGGATCTCAGAGATAGAGAGAGAAAAAGATCAGCTTTCGGATAAGATATAACATCGATTACCAGGCACTGACAACTGTGATGGACATTTCTATGTAAATGAGAATTAAGAGTTTATGAAGTTTACTTTTAATACGCACTTCAACAGAACTATCTCTCAAGAAAAATGGTTATATTTAAAGTGCTATGGCTAGTTTTATTGCTATATACAGAGATTCTAGTGGGAATGTAACATTAGTCACAGAACAAGCAGATTGTGTGATTTATATTTGTAAGTATAATCTATTTATTACAGCATTTATTTGCAGAAGATGCATGAATAATGCGGTTCATAAAGTTAAAGCTTAATAAAGCCACTGCTGAACCATGAACCGATCCTATGGGCAACCTCTAAGTTCTGTAGACACTTAATTAACTCGATTTCTTGACCAAAGACAATGTGATTATATCCAATCAAGCAATCATAGGCAATATAACAGATAATAAGAACCTTTTGCCATTTTTAGCACATTTTTATTTATACATAAACTATATTTATATTTTAGCATATTTGGTAACTTTAATTACTATCGGCACTAACCATACAACTAACCATATGGTTAGTGCTATCGGCAAATGAACAGCTGATTTCTAAGCTTGATCTATTATCGAGATTAGTTATCGGATAAGTCGATAACATCAGGGCAGTATTTAATAAGCAAACGAACGGCAAAGTTGCACCACTAAGCAAACCACACATATGGTTAGTGGTTGCAGAAAAATAGAGAAAATTTAGTTTTTCATCAGTTATGTATATACTATTTTAGGTTTATGGTTAGAGCATTTTCAAGATGTTCACGGATGCAACACTGGTTTATTTCAGCTGAACAGTTGAATAAAATCTGAAAAACTATCAATAGGTCTTTGCAAAATGTGATGGTAAAATTTCCATTCATTTCCATGATTCGAAAAGCGCGTGAAGGGAAAAATGAACTTACACAATAAATGCATGCGTATATTAAATCGAGCTAAATTTTGTAAAACAATGAAAACGACCCAATAAAAGTCGAATCTCAATTCAAATTCAAGTTAAACCACACAACACAGACTGGACAAGTAGAGCAACAATATGCTTGATGGACTAGTCAACTCCGTATTTGCTGGGATCTGTCTTTTTAGGATCGGACAGTGAAAATATTGCACGACAAGCGAGCGTTCACATGAAATGGTTATATTTTCATATAGATAATTACTATGTATGTGTTATTTTTGCCTTACTTACTATTCATAGAAAAAGTCAATACCCAATCAAAATTTAAACACGATAGCGCTAGCACATGAAGCTCTAATCGCCTATGCACAGTGGGCGATGCCTTACAAGCTGGCACAGAATAAAACCTCAAATGAATTGTAAAATTTGACTAATTTTGAATATGGATTTGATATAAAACATATCTACTGCATTAAAATTGACTTTTATATATTTTTCCTATAGATGCTCACGAAGTTATGAGCACACAAATTGATATAAATATCTGTTTTCACAGCTATTCCCTCCTTTTTTGGAAAAACTAATTCGACCTGTGAAAAGTTAAGATTTAATAATTTAGGTGAAGTGTTTCAAACCCACATAACTGGTATTTATTTGATGTAAAAAATATGTGTGTGTCCAGTGCTTATGTGTATTCGTTAAATTAGAACACTGCCAGTAGAACGATCCTTTTTCACATACTTCAATTTTCCTTAGTATATAACATTTAATATCCGCTAGACTCGCCCAGAAGTCTTTTTTATTTGTACTAATGGTCTTTTATGAATAGTCCAGTCCATATGTATAGATTATTTTATATCATAAGCATTTTTATAAGCGCTTTTTGCCAAATGGTACAAAGAAGCAGATAAATTATCACGGAGATAATCTCAGCTTCTGATATTACTAGAGTAAGTGCTGATTTAATTAACCGACTTTTGTGAATTAAATCATTTTGAACCTAAATATTTGGTCTGTAGCCCTGTAAGTTATCGATACTTCGCAGCCCTGGTCTCAAGCTTCGATATGTTCAATATGTTAGTCGTTTGAAAAGCCTAAGAACGGAAGCTCTTCACATAAAAATAATTGTGCTTTATAATGTAATAAAATGTGTAATTGAATTGAAATTTGTTCACTTTCTATATTTATATTAACTTGAACTTTAATAAATAACAAACATTGAAACCATAGGGAAAATGATAAAAAGACATTCTATTTTCGTGATGTCATATAATGACATTACTTGCTAGCTAGAGTAGCAGCACCGACTAAGCGGTATTTTACGAGCAATGGCATTGACATCGAATCTGTTCGCCAATTTGTATGGGGAACAGCCAAACTTTTTGTAAAGGAGGACCTTGGTTATATGTTATCGTCGCTACATAAATTCCTGGTGCACAGGGCAGATTTTGGAGTGCTGTCTGAGGAAGCTCTCGAAGCATGCAACAAGGACTTAGGAAATAGTCGTGTGAATCACACAAGAGAAGATTCTCGCTTAAACACATTGGCGGATTTATTCAACACGCTTTTAGTGACATCAGGCCCACTTAAATCATCAACTTAGATGAAAAAGTTATTAATCTTTTTAGAAATAATCCTGAGTCATGATTTACCCACTGTGCTATGGGTCGATGTGTGTATTTATTTAGAAAAGTACGATATTGTGAATTGTTTAATACCGAAAGCAGGATTTCGGTAGCCTTAAAAACTGCGCACAATTCCAGATCAAATGCTCTATAATTTTTAGTGGCAGTTTCGTCTGTGCTAATTGCATTCAAAAATGTCTTCGTTTCGGCATTTTCTGTTGCCGTTCTTGTAGTATTATATCAGTTCGCCGTCTCTTGTTTTTTATCTCAATGTCCATGTGCAGAGAGGAGTACAAGTGAGCCACAAGCTGCACACGCCCATAGACGCCTATCTGCAAATTTCTGGATCTCCATACCAGTTGTCTAAGCTTCCCGATAATTTTCAAATAAATTCCCAAATTGAGTGGCACCGTAGCTTTAGCACTGGCGGAGAGGAGGAACACTTCAAGCTTGTGAAATTATTCTATTCATTGTGAAACTATTCTGGAAATGCATTTGTTGAAATATTTGCTCAGCGCAATTCGAAATTCTGAGCACCTGATGTAGATCATAGAAAAAAGTTGGATAAATTACGTAATTCGTTGCTGAAATATTTGCTCAGCTCAATTCGAAATTCTAAGCACCTGATGTAGATCATAGAAAAAAGTTGGATAGATTACTTGATTCGTTATAATTATGGTTGGTGGATTATCAAACGCCTTAGCAGGTAACTAAAACGAATCCTTAAACTCTCGAATCTTGGTTTACACCTATCTATCTATATCTATCTCACTGACATATCACTGTCTATACTAGTTTAACAGGGGTTTTAAAGTTTCTTGTTGAAATGAAACATAAATTTTTAATTAAAAGTCTAATCAAAAAAATATATATATAAAATAAAAAAAGCCCCACAATGGGAATTTACAATAATTAAATTTGTTGTAGACATATATAATATTATGTATTTGAATCTAGCGTTGAATTACTTCAGCTTAAAATGAAATCTTGAACAATAAAATATTTTATAAATTTATTTTAATTGCCCATTCAAATGTAGTTTAGTTGTTAAAATATGAAAATATTTCCTGGCCATTCCTAAAATATATTGGAATTCTGTTTCAGCAAAGGTCTGAAACAACTGCATTTAATAACTGCATAGCCTCATATATAAGACTTGCGCAACTAAGTTGTATTAAACTAAATTAGTACTTGACTAGAAGATACTTTCCAGCCATACGCCAATCTGCTTTCTCTTCATCTACCAAAATATGAGAGCTTCCACGAAAAGTTTATAACTGCAACAGAATTCCATTCAAGTAGATTTACAGAATGTGCGGGAGCATTATGTATGTAAAATGAAATTGCGTTTGTATCGTTCTATTTGTTGGCATTGCACAACAGCAGGCACCATTCGCAGTTCACCTAACGCTTTGGTCATGCAACACGCCTGCACAGTGCACAAGGGCAACAACAACAAACAGCAACAAACAGCAACAACAACAACAACAAATCGAAGCAATTTACGAAAATGTAGAAAATGTCATTGGGCTGTCAGAATGCATCGTTGCTGTTGACATGTGTCGTACTCTCCCGAGTTGTAATATGGCAAAAATTTATATAAAAATCTACAGCAACAGCAGCAGAAGCAGCAGCAACAACAATGCGACACATAACAAATTGCAGAGCAACAACACAGCCGCAGTCGCTCCGCTTTGCACTGTCCCTATCTCTGTCGACGTCTCTACTGTCTCTGTTCCTGACAGTGAAAGCATTGTTGGCTGACAGCGCAAGTGGAGAGCGCAAAGTGGGAGAGTGGAGAGTGGAGAATGGAGAATGGTAGCAGCAGCACTGTCGCTGCTGACAGCGACAGAAGCTCGCAACAGCAACAGCAACAGAAACAGCTACGTAACGTAACGCAACGTAAGCAGAAGGCATGGGTGTTGCCTTCAGTTGTTGTTGTTGCTGTTTCTGCTGGCCGAAAATTAATGGCCAGTGGCAGCTGAGCTGAAATGCATATAACAAATATACACACACACACACACACTTTAGCACTGGCATGTGTGTGAGTGTTCATATTGCATTTTGAATTTGGGTCTCAGTTGTCGGTGTCAACTCTGTTTTACTTGCTCTTTTGGCTCTGACACATGCATCTGCCTGCTGCTGTTGCCCAACACTAGCAATTTCTGAATGTGTTTGTATGAGTGTGCGTGTGTGTGTGTGTGTCTGTCTTCTGTCTATCTAATATATCGCTTTGTTACAACAGCCAAGTGAACGCAAATTCATATGCAAAATACATTTGTATTTCTGCCCAAGCTGATTTATTATATCAAAAGTAGAACTTATCAACTAAGTTTGATCGTAAGTTATATTATGAAAGTGTAGAGCTGTAGGGGTTCATCCATTTAGGTGATCTACGGAAACATGGTCTTACTATATAGTTAATACTATATTTATCCATTCTATTCTATATAATAATATTCTAGCTTAAGTTTAGCAATCAAAATTTAACTATTCATATTAATATTCCAGTTCACAATATTTTTAAGGCCTCGTTGTAGGCTGATATTGCAAATGCCCAAATTAATAAAATTCTAAGTTTTGCAAAATAAAATATTAAGTATTAATATATTATACATATACAGTGGTATTACTCCACTGCGGAAATATACATTTAAGCAAACGAGAAATTAGCATCTGCAAGAGTTGAAAAGCTTCAGTCCAACTGTATAAGTTTTTAAGTTTAGGTTCCATTTACCCAAAACATACTCAGTATCATTGAAAATGGGAAATTAGGGTATAATGTTTTTGTCAAAATGCAAAAGAGGAGTGGCAGACCCCATAAAGTATACATAATATATATATGTATGTACGTTTATATATAAATTAAATTAAATTATTATATACATACACATATGTGCATGTTAAAGGTCTGCATGAATGTATTCATTTCCAAAACCATAGTTCTGTATATGCTTCAAACTAATGTACTTATTCCTTGCTGTACATTATATTCAGTAGGAAGAAAAATAGTGTACAGCATTATTACTGGTCACACTTACAGTGACTCATAGTAATATTTGTACTCTTCGTAAATGAGTACAATATTTGTCTCTTTTTCATCTAATAATAAAACGAGGTCGAAGCTGCATTTGGCGGACTAAACACATTGAGCTGTGCGAATCATTTAATTCAGAATGTTATCGGTAAAGTTGTGGATGTGGTGCCAGAATTGGAGACGATGGTGAATCGCTGCAGCAAGCTTGTAAAATATTATAAGAAGTCAGGTAAAAATATTATTTTAAAAAGCACCTTAAAGAGCAACTGCCCATCACGTTGGAATACGACATTCCACCTATTCAAATCCATTGAGTTGAACTGGATGAAAATATCAAACATATTAATTGAAAAAAAAAAAAAGAAATTTCTATAATTGAAAATATTAATTTGAAGCTTGTTCAAAGAAGCTCGAGGGTAGCAACTATCCAACATTGCACCTTATTATTACATAAATCAAATAAATTGCATGCATGCGATATTTATTTATCAATCAATCTTCCATTCGTGTAGGTTGTCAATTTTTCTAACTTTTTATTTTGTAAGAGGTGAATATTATTGCAGAATCTGAGAGAATTCGTAGGAAGAATGTAGAAGCTAAAACATCTGAGCAAGCAGTAAATTCTCACCGTAGATTAACTCGCAGGCAAAGGGCAGACATTAGGGAAACAGGAACAAGCTATAGATACATCACGTAGCATAGCTCGTAGATAAGATCCTCATATTCGTAGTATTGAGCAGCACAAGAATTCAATAGAAGTGGGCGATCTGGCTGATCTAGCGTAACGAAATACCAAATTTCAACTTTTTAAATCATGCAAAATTTGATTTCCTTCCTATAGCAATATGTTAAAATATCAAATCGATAGCATCTATATCGATAGTATGCATATCATTGAGCAGCCCTGAGCTCAAAAACACAAAATATCGAAACACAGTTTGGTTGCACTTTTCCCACGTGTTCACAGCAGTCCTAGATGGTTGAAAAAAAAGTGTGTTGTGTTGTTCAATTGTACTTTAAACCATCTACCTCTTTAATACCCTATTAGTTAGCTAGTTTCATCTTCTGTATAATGAAACATACTGAGACCTGTGCAAATGTTCTGTTTGTGTGATTATATAGTTCGTGGGGCTTTTTTTAGGAATCATGTCGGTCTGCAACCGACAACTTTTTGTAGTATGGCATAAAAAAAATGCGCTTCAAAAAACTATTCAGAACTTGTAAAGTTAATTTTTTCTAATAGTGGAAATACGGCTCGAAGGTTTTTTGAAAAGTCAGAACTTTCCGCTCAAATTACTGGACTAAGCCAAAAGACTTGAAAGAAGCTATAAAAGCGAACAAAAAAAATTTACCAAGCATACACGTAAAAGCTCGCGTTGTAAATATAATGGAGGATTTGATGAACTCATTGTTAGTAGCTTCAAATCCTCATAAGTTCCAGCAAATAAATCTAATAAAGAACCATTGTTTAAAGGAATTCGAAGTCTGCATGCAATTACCCTTCAGAATCATAAGATTCCGATTCTGATTCGGAGAACTGAATTCAAGCTAAAAATCCAAAATATATGAACTAAATTAAATATTGAATCTAAAATATATGAACTCAATTAAAAATTGTTCCATGTAAGGTCCAAAAAATATTTAAAAAAAAAAACAAAAACATTTTTGCTATTTTTTTTTTTATTTAGGTATTTTATTTTTGTACGCTAGATTGATTTGGCTGATCTGCCCACTATGCGTAGAACTAATGTTGAAATTAGGCGTAGAGAACAGCAACAAAATATAACAGACCATGAGAAGACGAACTGACCCAGCACTAACGTCGTCAACGAGAACAGACCTGTTTTTTCAAATATTATACACAAATTGTGTTTAATATTTGTGCGAAGTGTAAAATAATAAGAAAAAGGAATTAATAAACATAAAGATAACAACTAAAGAGTGTCTCGTGGTGTGGGCGTTAAGGATTCGAACGAGGACCGAGGAGTGGCGGTGTTTCTTTATGTTTGTGTTTTTACAAAGAATTATTAAATTTGTGTTTAATATTTGTGTTGACAACGTGGCCTACTAATTTGGTACATATAATTGAATTTAAAAGAACAACGTTGAAAATGGCGGAAATCCGTTGTGAGGATCTCACACTCACAGAGGCAAGCGGTGAGAGCGACGCCTGCATGATGCCAGTCACTATTGAAAGACGTCGTAAGGGATCGCGGAAAAACTCCGCAACGACTGGAGACCCGGTGTTTCTCGTGCCAGAATCGCCGCCACCGAAGAAACGAGTGAGCAAGAAGGTGAGGGTTGCCGACGAAGACTCGGATGTTGCCCCTGCAGTTGCCCCTGCTGCCGCTCTAGCTGCTGAAAACGAGACCACACCGATAGATGACACGATGAGCTCCAGCCTGATAGTCCAACGCATGTTGACCATTGAAAAGAAGATTCGGCGAGCCGTCGAGCCGAAGTGCCCGGAACTGTAGCGCTCAGTGTATTGGACTTATCAGCCAAATACCAGGAGCTGGTATTAGAAATGTACGGTAGGGTCAAAGAGCTGGAGACCATCGTACGTACTCGCCCCTGTCTACCGTTTCGGAACCACAACTTCTGTCCCTACTGCTGCCACCACTGCTGCTCCGATTGCTGTACCCCACGTCCGTAATGTTGCGGAAACATGGTCAGAAATCGTGACGAGCAACAATCCTGAGGAGACACCTCAGCAAGTCCCTGAGCGTGTTCGCAAGGAGGTTGCGCCCGCCATTGGTGTTCGTGTGCACGAGGTGCGTGAGCTGAAGCGCGGCGGTGCGATTATCCGCACATCTTCTTCTGGAGAGATGCGTTGCGTTGTATCCAACCCGAAGTTTAAGGAGGTCGGGCTTGATGTCAAGCAAAATGCTGCCCCCAGACCACGGATCTTGGTCATGGATGTTGACAGCAGCCTCACGCCAAAGCAGTTTATGGAGGGTTTGTTCAAGAACCATTTCTTGGGACGCTTATCGAGCGTGGCTTACGAGAAATCGGTTACGATTGGATCTAAGCCCTGGAGCAGCGACGCTGGACCATCGGTCAACATGCAGTTGGACTGGGACCAAAAGGCCCTGGATATATTGGAGGATTCTGAGAAGATCTATGTGGAGTGGTTCTCCTTCAGATGGCGCCCGATGACGCCGACATACTGTTACCTGTTACCGATGCGTCAGTTTGACATAGGGTGGCACAGTGCAGGATGAAGGAGCAAATTTGCCGGCAATGCGGACAATGCAATGCGTTGCAGGAACTGCAACTTCAAGGGGCTTCCGTGCGGACATCGTACATCGATCTACGTCACGGTGCTTACTAGGGTGGCAGCTAGACATTAACAATGTTTAGCTTCATCCAGGCATACTGTGGTCGTGGTAGAGCTGCCGTAATAGAGCTTGCAGTTCGGATAAGGGACTCTGGAGTGACGTTCGCATTGCTTCAGGAGCCATACGTTGACCGTGGAGAAAGGATCACCGGATTACCGGCAGGCATGCGAGTTTTCTCCGACTTCCGTAAAAAAGCTGCTATTGTCGTAGATGACCAGGAGGTCGTCTGCATGCCTGTCTCGTCGCTCATCACCGATTTTGGCGTACGCGTGAGTGTGTCGGGAAACTTCGGCACGATTTTCCTCACCTCCGTATACTGCCAATTCAATACAGAACTGGAACCGTACCTGCTGTACATGGATGCGGTGCTGCGTCTTGCCAGTCGCACGCCCGTCATCTTTGGCCTAGATGCGAACGCAGTATCCCCCCTGTGGTTCAGTAAGCTTCCCGAGCGCTCTCGGGGCTACTTGAACAGGCAGCGGGGTGAGCTGCTAGCTGATTGGGTTCAGGGCAGTCGAGCCGGCGCGCTGAATATCCACAGTAGTGTATACACGTTTGATAATCGGAGGGCCTGAAGCGATATTGACTGGACCATCGTCAGTGATTCGGCGTCTACGTGGGCTGCGTATGACTGGAGTGTAAGCGAGTGGGATTTAAGTGACCACAACATTATTAATGACGCTTGATCCGGAAAGCACAGTTGAGAGCTATGCTCCTGTGCCCTCGTGGAAACTCCAGAGTGCTGACTGGCGACGTTTTGGTGATGAGGACTGCATCGATGGAGCTTCCTCTGGAGGAGTTTCGCCTTATGACATCGGATGCTCAGGTGGCTGCACTCCGCTCCCTTGTTCATCAGGTGAGTGACACTGTGTTAGGGCGTCTACAATCGCGAGCCAGACGTCGTGTGGGCTGGTGGAATGCCTCCCTCACGGACGCACGCCGGGCGCTCAGGAGAGCCCGGCGAAGGCTTCAGCATGGGCGCCGCACTCACAGTGAGAGTGCCAGTGAACTCGCCTCGTATTTCAGGATCACCCGGAAGGAATACGAGAGGATGATGCTTAAGGCGAACGAGGAAGACTGGAGACGATTTGTTGGCGAGCACCAGGATGACCCATGGGGGCCTGTGTACAAAATATGCCGAGGCCGCAAGACGTGCACCGATATCGGTTGCCTTCGCTGGAACAACGAGCAGTACGTAACTTGGCACGACTGTGCGAACGTCCTGCTCCGTAGTTTTTTCCCAGCTGCGGGGAGGCCAGTGGACGTTCCTGTTCCTCGCGAAGTATTCCCAGCCCTCGAAATCTTCGAGGTTGAGACATGCGTCGCCAGAGTTCGGAGCAGGCGCTCACCTGGATAAGATGGCATAACTGGGAGTATGGTCAAAGCGGCTTGGCGGGCCATCCCGGAGCACATGACAGCGTTGTACTCCCGATTCCTGGCAGATGGATATTTTCCCACTGAGTGGAAGCGCGCGCGAGTGGATGCGCTCCTCAAAGGCCTCGACAAGGACAGGAGCGATCCAGCGTCCTATCGAGGTATCTGCCTGCTGCCTGTATTTGGCAAAGTGCTGGAGGGGATCATGGTGAACCGTGTGAACGAGGTGCTCACGGACGAGAACCGATGGCAATTTGGTTTTTGCACCGGACGCTGCGTCGAGGATGCTTGGAGGCATGTCGTGAGCAGTATCAATGCCAGCCTGGCTCGATACGTGCGCGGAGTCTTCATTGACTTAAAAGGAGCATTCGAGCACGTCGAATGGGATGCAGCGTTACACCGACTATCGGATCTAGGATGCAGGGAAATTGGGATCTGGCGCAGCTTCTTTTCGGACCGTAAAAGCAAGCATTATCAGCAGCTTTGGTAAAGCCAACGTGGACGTGTCACGCGGCTGCCCGCAGGGATCCATTAGTGGTCCATTTATTTGGAACTTATTAATGGATATCCTTCTGCATCGCATAGAAGCGCACTGCACTTTTAGTGCATACGCTGACGATCTACTGCTGCTCATCGAGGGGAATGCCAGATCTCAACTGGAGCTCAAAGGCGCCCAACTGATGGAAATAGTTGGAGGATGGGGTATTGAAGTAGGCGTCTCAGTCTCGGTAACGAAGTCTGTGACGATGCTCCTTAAGGGAAAGCTGTCAGCAGGCAGACATCCCGTCGTCAGACTTGCAGGAGCAAATCTACGGTATGTGACGCAATACCGTTACCTGGGCATCACAGTTGGCGAGCGGTTGAGTTTCCTCCCGCATATTGTGTCTTTACGCGATCGGCTGACTGGAGTGACCGGTGTGCTACGCGTCGACTGGGGAATCAGTCCACGCGCACGGCGAAGGATATATGCCGGACTCATGGTGCCTTGTGCATTTTTTGGTGCCTTTTATTGTGGTACATGACGGCGATGAGACTAGTCAGCGCCAGGAGGTCGCTCAAGTCCTGCCATCGCATCATCCTGACTGGAAGTTAGCCCACGTGCAGAACGGTATCTACAGACGCCCTTGAAGTGTTAGCAGGAGTTCCACCGCTGGACCTCCTGGCTACGCGCAATGCAATGAATTTTAAATTGAAGAGGAACTACCCAATGGTAGAAGGCAACTGGCTCTACGGTCAAGACGTTTACACCCTTGATCGATCTATGAGGAGAGCCTTGCTGGACGAACGCTTATTGCGTGAGTGGCAGCTCCGGTGGGATGACGGCGAGCACGGTCGTGTGACGCATAAATTCATCCCGGACGTAAGCTTCGTCTTTAGCCGCCCCAACTTCAGGTTCACGATGCTAACCAGTTTCCTCATAACTGGCCATGGCTCGTTGAACGCTTTTTTTGCATGCGCGAGGTCTAAGCGAGACTGCTGGATGCCGATGTAGCCATCCCCTAGAGGACTGGCAACACGTCTTGTGTGCCTGCCCCCTATATGCCTTAATCTGGTAGGTTATACTTATTTTTGAGTGTGCCGAGGGAGACTACCCAGCCCCTGGTTGTCGGAAACCAAATTGGGCTGTAGTCGCAGACTGCGTACATCCGATCAAAGCTGCAAATTGTAACAAATTTGAAATTTGAACGACGGGATGGACTGGTGGCCGAGGCCAGTCCAATTGAGGTTGGCCCCCTTTAGTGGGAGTATCGTGGTGGCTGTGGTGTTAAACTGTTGCGATTTAACGTTTGTTAGATCACAACTAGGAGCTGTACCCGTAATCTAGCATAGGTTATGATAGGCCTCGCCTCTACCCAAGAGGGAACTTGTGCCCGACAGCGCATTTACGAGTTGGTAGATAAAAGAGTTCTTTTAGGGGCGTTGGTGGACGCATTATATTCACCCGCTGTACTATGTGTCACATGAGAGTACCGTAGTAGTAAACACTTAACGGGGTACACGTCACGTTAAACAAAAACCAGGATTCTCTGACCCAGCAATAAGAGAAATAGAGCAAGCGTTAGATACTTCTCGTGGGTGAAGGCGTAGAGAAAATCTTGATGTTAGACGAATAGAGCAAAAGCGTAACGAACACTGAACTTGGACAGCTTGAACAATCCGCTGATAGTCTTCGTATGTCAACGCGTAGGCAAAATGAAGAAGTTGGGAGCGTTGAACAGCAACAAAATCCAGTAGAGCACGCTAGAAGATGGACAGACGGAAACCTTAGACTACAAGAACAGTCAGTGGACACTATCCGTAGGTCAACGCGTAACCAAAATGCAGAAGTTAGGAGCCTTGAACAGGAACAAAACACAGTACAGTACAGTACAGTAAGACACCAAGAACAGCTGGTCAACTCTTTACGCACAGCGGCACGTAGGCAATAGAAGAGCCAGCGTAATTTTGAAAATATAATTTTAATTATGGAACAAGATAGAGTTCGTAGAGCTAGAATACGCAGCAATCGATTACGTAGGCTAGCGGAGCAATGAAGAAATACCGTTAATAAAGAAAATGCTAGAAAAAATATGCTAATCTAATAATTTTAGTAGAATAGTTAAACTAGGCCCTGGTTCCCTTGCTGCAAGGGCCTTTGGTCTCCACATCAAGTGGACAGACTTCGTTCTCAATATATAATATTATTGAAAATAATCATCATAGTACGCAGATTTTGTGTCTGACAAGAAGCTTTACATCAGATTATTGTCTTTACAAATTTTGTAAATCTTGTAGCCGCACTTTAAGTCAGGTAGAGTGCCAAATAAAATAAAATTACAAAACGCTTAGATTTTTCAAAATCTTCCACAATGCTTAGAAGATCTCACACCTTTGGAAGAACGCCTATCTCCGCGAGTTTATGACTATCAAATCTTTAGGGCATGAGCCTCAGAGTGCAATAAAAGGAGCTGTAGTTAATGTCCCGATCCCAATCGCGAATGTCGTAACATCACTCGCAGCCTGTGTTCGGGCAAAATCAAAAAGTTTCTATCTTACGGGTGTTCGTGCGAACATATTCGACAATGGATTCGAGTGCTCGCACGAACATCATTTCAAGAAAATTTTCGTCCTGTCAACACATGCCAAAATGAGCAAGAAATTTCTTGAAGAATTCATTGATTGTCTGCAAAATGAACCGGCTTTGTGGCAAAACAAAAATGAGAGTTACAAAAATAAAAATTTTCTCTTAAAATCGTGGAACAATTTATCACAAAAATATAAAGTTGACGAAAACGCCACGATTGACATGGTAAAAAAAAAGTGAATTCTCTGCGGGCTTCCTCATAAGAGTGTCCGCACGTTTTATTTTCGGGCCTACTAAACTCAATAACTCTTCATATGTTGCCCCATCCATGCGGAGAAAGTTTTTTAAGTCGTCAGGAGAGGTTTCATTTAGCTCCTTCAGCAATTTAGCGTGGGTGTAATTTTTCGCGCTTGGCATACCACTCTTTCATCCATTTGGAATGTTTGCGCTTTCGAAGCTCCTTTTCCTCGTTCTTTTTTTTTTTTTTAAATGTAATGCCGTTAAGGCTAGGACTTGGTTGTCTTCCGCTTGCATGTTCACAATTCAAAAAAAAAAAAAAATTTATGATGTTCACAATCCATATATTTTTTTTTTTGAAATGATGTTTACGCTGATGTTAGTAGGCAAACTGATTTTTGTTTGGCGAGCATGTTCGTCGAACAAATTCGACTGTGGATACTCCCCTTTAGGCCACTTAAAATTATTTACGGTTTATGCGTTTATTAGAGACGACAGAGCTTTCTCAGAAGCATACTATTTCAATTAATAAAGAAAGAATGTCTTCTCTTTCATCAGCCCGTCAGAATATTCCATTCTTTACAACAGTTGAGGACAATGCTCTTTTTAATGAACTTGTAAATACCGAGATGCAGGAGGCCCAAGAAAATGTAGAAAGAGAACAGCTTAATCCAGGTGGGCTAGAAACATTATTGGATAGCATTCAAATAGATAATATTAGTATGAAAAGATTGATTGATTTAATTGCAGATGGGGATGCATAGAAATTGTCTTTTCCAACTGTCTTTGCAGGCGATAAAAAGAAGTGTTCGGTTAGTTATTCAACTATTGTTAGGTCTGAGCTTAGGAATTTTGATAGGAGATTGTAGAGCCGATAAGATATTTTATTCCTATACAAATTTGGAAATGATATATATTAGAAGCAACACTTCCAATTGTCTGCATATGCATTAAGTGATGATCATATCAGCAATTTAATTCTTCACGATGAAGGCTATCGTGTTTTGAAGGGTATTCTGTCATCTCCAGTTCATTGGGCAGGTGAAAAGAAAAAGGTAATGGCAATGATAAGACAGTTTGATTTGCCAACCTTTTTTATTATTTTGTCTGCTGCAGAGACTAGGTGGACAGAGTGATAGTTATTTTAAAAAAAAACCTAAGATCCAGTTACCTGTGCTTGTTATTTTGATTATAAGTGTAGACAAGTTATTAAATTAATGAATAAAGTATGAAGTATTTTCGGCAATCATCCAGTTATTAAATATTACAGGCGTGTTGAAATTCAACAAAGAGGCTCGCCTCATATCCGCGGGCTGAAAGGTGCCCCCAAAGCTGATCTTGCTGATCACGAGAGTAGGCAGAGGTCTATTCCACCCGTAATAGACTTTATTAACAAATTTATCACTACTGATGAGATGGGCATTTATGTATACGAGAAATAAAGGGAGCTCGCATATGCCGCTTTGATATTCCTTACCCTCCAATGCCACAAAGAGAAATTCTTTTTCCTTTGCCGGAAAGTGATCAATTTATATTAGATCCTTATGCATGTTTCAGCTATATAATTAATTATATAAATAAATCCCAAAGGGGCATTTCGAAAATAATGCGTGATGCTGATGAAGAAATGAAGAAATAAAATCAGGTCACAATCTCACTATTAACAAAAGCTGCAACATATTGGCCATAACTTTATTTCAGGCACTGAGATATCCGCTCAGGAAGCTGTATATTGTTGTATGGGACTGCCTATGTAAATCGAGTAAGAATGCTGCAGTCTAAGCAACAATTACAAAATTTGCCTGCAAATTCGACTGACATTTTTACTGTTGGTCTCCTAGATCAGCGGCCTAATGATCTAGAAATTAATTTCATTGAAAGCAGGCATAGACGTTTTTTATCCTCTTCAGGATGCAAGAAGTAGAAAGAGAACCAAGTTGCATATAATTAGCATTAACAAATATGGGCAAAACCACTTTAGGGAATTAGTAATGTTATTCATTCATTGGAAGCGGGAGCGGACTGAATTAGTTCACATAACGAATTGGCTAAAAATAGAATTCTTGAATCCGTAAAGAATTTGAAAACTGCCCAAACGCAAGATCTAAGTCTCAAAATTTTTAACTTAATCTTAATATTATATACAGCATTTTTCACAAATTGTGCTATATGCTGAGCACTATTATTATTAGAGCCGTGAAATTTTGAAGACTCAGCTTGATAGCCCAAAATAAATTAGATATGGAGGATCTGGCAGCGTTTGGGCTGTGAATGAGTATTCGGCAGTCGATAACGCCCGACTGCAACGTTCTTATCTAAATTTTGTATACCTAAATTTTATGAAAAATAAAAAAATTAATATTTTCTAAAAGTAAACTAAGTGAAGCTAATCACATGACCCAGATATTAACCTACTCTATTATCTATTAACTTTTGTGCCCTGTTTGCAATCGGATCGCTAAGCTAAGCAAACAAAGTGCCATCAAGAGCCCAGCATTAAGGTAACCTGAGCTAATTTTCACGTAGGAAATAGCGCGAGTGGCACAATTGTCAAGGGGAAGGGACTGTCCTGTCAAAGACGCAGACCCCAGCCATTGGTCTGGCAACCCTTTGCCGTTGACAACCCCGAAAATATCAAATTTCATGCAATTTAATTGTGGAGAGGCTGCGAGAACGCAAAGCAACAGAATGAAAAATAAAATAATAATAGAACAAAGGGGCAAACACGAGGCTGGCTTTGAGTGACAGCAGCGCGGCAACACCTAATTCAATTTAACAATTCATTTATCATAATCAGGCATCAAGACGTTGTCACTCACAATTACGCTCAAGCCGAGAGAACTAAGAGGAAAAAAAAAACGCCATTCAAAAAGGCTGCGAGTGTCGAGAAACTTTTGTTCCGCTTCTCGTCTTACGCATTGCCGCGTCTCCTGTCCATTGTCTCTGCCATTTCCTTCCCGCCAGCCAAGCTGTTCGGGCTGTGCAGTCGAGCTGTCGTGCAGGGCTGCCTGCCCAAAGATTGTCTATCTGTCACTTGGATCCCAGTGAGAGCTCAACACACGGCCAGCGAACGACATCGCACAGCAGGCAATGACAACTCTGGCGACGTTCCGGGAAACTCAACAGCTCTTGAGTTTCTTTCGCATGCCAGAACACAAGATGTTGTATTCAAACTGATGAAGAAAAAAATACTGAAAATAATCAGATAAGGCTCAAATAGGATTGAAAAAAAAAAAAAAAAAATACTTGAATGTTGAAGAAAAACAAAAAGCTATTTCTAAAATCATGTGTATATAATATTATATTATATTACTGAGTGTGTGCTTTCACACAACTAATAAATATATCTTACGTGTTCAATAAACTGCAAATATATACAATTTATATTTAATTTAAAATGCCCCCCACGAACAGAAAATAAAGAGCTGAATTTCAATATTTCAAGAGAACGAAGCGAGGAAATAGTATTTCATTGAATACTAAGTCAATCGGCCTTGGCGATAATAGGACTCAGCACCCTTAATCGGTAGTGCAGTAGCGAGGTGCGAGGAGTGTACGCTTAACTTATATAATAATATAATATAAAAATTACTTTATATATTAATTTTTATGGATATACCGAAGGATTTTTATGATATAGAATATGATTAATATACAATATAAAAATATTTAAGAATTGTCAGTGGGTTATTTGCAGTAGCTTTACAGCTTAAAGCGCTTATACAGACAGAATATATGGACTGATTGAAGGATGCAAAAAATTAATTTTATCTTTTCTTATGCCATACGATAAATAAATGCACAACTTTTAAAATATATTTGATATATATTTATTAAATTATAGCAGTTTATTTTAGATAAATTTTATTTTTGTTTTATATTATTCAATACAAATATATTTGTTATGATAAAAAATAAATATGTAAGTAAAAGATACACTCATTATGTGTATAATATATGTATATGCATACGTTTACTTCATATAACATTTTTAATATATTTAACTATTAATGGACGTCAAATAATGCATTAATGTAAATATGAACATGATTATTATTTTTATTTAACTATTATTATATATATTTAATTATTAAATTTAATTATTCATATATTAAATATAATTAAATTTTGAATTATTAAAATGATTTCTCTATGCTCTTCCTTATATGATTAATCTCATGATATAGTCTTGTTTGCATTAAGAAATAATTTGCCTAGATTCTACTTCTAGGAACGAATTTGAATTTTTATGACGTCGACTCCATTTCGCATGCTCAAGTTATTACCTCAAGGCTTAGTTACATACGTTAACATAAATATATATCAATGTATGTATATAAATTTATGTAAGTATTTATATGTATTCGCCTACTTATGTGCTGACAGTAGCTGACCAGCTCATTTTGTCATTAGAGGCACTCAGTCATCATTCCAGCGTTTCGTCAGTCATCACTCAGTGTCGTCTGAGGCGTGATATATCACACGGCTTACGCTCGAAAGAATGCGTATGAAAGCAGCCAAAATACAGAAAAACATCATCATCAAAAAACACACAAAATACAATAACAGCAACAACTATAACAGAGACAATAACAAAGTGAAGGTACTCGCAACACATGATCCAAAAAGCGAACTTGTTGAAAATCACACCTCGCTCCCACACACACTCAGCACACACAGCTCACAATGTCGCAGTCAGCAGGAAAACAAATGTGTCACAGCAACAGCTACCAACAACAGCAACAACAACAACGATGACAATGACAGCGGGCCACATTGTTGTCACATGTCACAGGAGTTGAAAGATTTTTTTTGTTGTGTGGCATGAGTGTGAGCAGGGGGACCGGGACGAGCAGGGAGCGTGAAATACGAGTCCTTTGGCATGCAGCATAAAATGAAATGGGCGAAAAATGATGAATGACAAAATTATGCAGCAAATGCGACCCGCTCTGACATGTGACCACTAATGAGGATCAACTTCGTTCGTCACATGAACGAGCGCTGCCATAGCATTCTCGTCTCTGCTGTTGCCGTTGTTGTTGTTGTTGCCCTTGGTGTTTTCAGCCACTTGAATGCCAAATTATGGCATTGAATTTCCTTTGTCTGCAGCCCTCTCAAACCACTTATATTAAATTTCCATTTGCCCGGATTTCATGGAAGATTTTCATGCCACTTGAAAGGAGACACCCAGGCACGCAAATAAGGAAGCATATCAGAGAGAGAGCGAGAGAGATGGAGAGGGGGTGAGAGAGGGGAGAGTGACTCCTGCTCTATGTACATTGGCTGAAAACATCCTCTTATCTAAACGTTGTTTCACCATACGCCGTTAAGCTGCTCGAAAATGGTCAGGAAGCCAGCCATAATCATCATCCGTACTTGGCCCAAACGAGCGTCTGAACTGCAACCCGATTGCCATCAAGAGAGGGGAAAAAAACGTATAAATGTATAGTCAGCACGAAATAGGTATTCGCAGACTCTAAAACTGTACTTATACATATATAAGGGCAGATGCTGTCTAATTTAATTTATGCCCCCAAAGTAAAGTCTGCTGCGCACTTGTTAAAGTTCTTATCTCTATATATTCCTTTACAACTTTTGACGGTTGCACTATTGGAAAAAAAACCCGAAATTTTGGCATCAATTCTAAAAATAGAGCTAGGAGTTTGAAATTTTACATACCCCTAAGATCGGCTAAGTTGGAATTTCGAGTTTTTTGTTACGATTAGACCACGCCTTTTTTCCGCCCCCTTGTTACCCATTAATTCAATCACGTGTACTTTAGACAAACATTTTTAAAATTTATTATATGTATCTTACATTACATATTCTTAGATAAAGTAAATTCTAAATTTTCAGTTTCGTTTGTCTCACCTAAACTTAACTATAAAAACGTTATTGTTTCGAAATGGAGCAAAAATAGTTAATAGTCTCTAATAATAGAAGGTTCAGACAACACGTTTGCAATTAAACTTCATCACTACTTTCCTCTATTTGTAAGTTATGCTCCACGAAACACGAACTATGGAGTCCATGGACTATGGAGTATGGACAGTCCATAAAATTTTTTTAAAATACGTTTTACTTTAGTTAAGATGTTTATTATTGGAAAATAAAAAAAAAAAAATTTAAAATTAACACACAAAAATTTGTATTTAAGCCAAAATTTCGGGTTTTTTCCTATAGTGGGTTGTTAGCCAAAAGTTTCACATATTGCAAATATTTAAATTTTATTAGGACTTTCATATTTTTATTAATAAGGCTCTTTTTAATCAGACTTTTTTTATTTTGTAGATATATGTATTTTATTGTGAAAATGTAATATATATGTATATTATTAATTATTATTATATTCTTAATATATTTCCAATTATTATTGTATATAATATACGTTCCATGGCCTCAACGTTGCCATTCCGCTGGAACTCATTTGATACTTGTAAATTTAATCATTTGAAACTTGTAACTGTACTCACTTAAATTTGTATGTAAGCACTCTTTTTTTAATGTAGCGGCATTACAATTCTCAACAAGTTATAACTCGACAAGCATGAGGAAGCCAGAACCATGCACACACATACGCACGCACGTAAAAGCAGGCATGGGCTGCAGTGTGGGCTTACTATGGAAAATTATTTGCTTAATAACTTTTTTCGCAGACGAACAATCTTCATAAAACTTTTACACAGTGATAATAATATAAAATATATGGGCATATGCCAACGCACAAGTCTCTAGTATTTGAAATACGCTTTTTGCAAACTTGTAGGGAAGGGGATGTTTTGGGGGGTGGGGAAAAATATAACAAAAATTGCAATTATATAAGATACATATAAATCTACGTTTTAAATTTGAAAACTCTAGCTCTAAAGATGTGGGCGATATAATTTTATGACTGATTTTCGATAGGGTTTTTTATCGATAACAAAAAAACGGGGCTTTTGGAAATAAACTTGATAATCAGTGCTCAATAGGGATCTCAAGAATTGAGACTGGCATCAATAATAACAGGCGCAGACTGAAAAGACTATTGTATATATAATGAGCGCTGGCTGATCAAAGTGAAAATTTCTTTAGATCTTATTGCTATTTATTTCATAATCCGGATGTGAATTATATATAAGCTAAGACTATTTAAGGAGACCGGATTCTCCAGTCAGACATTCAAGGGCAGAACACAACCGGTCGAGCCTTAATGCTTCAGTTCATATTCAAACTAGACAGAGTTTGACCTTATTGTTACTAAATTATTCAGTAGTAAATAAACTACATTATTTCATTGAATATCAAGTCTATTTATCTGCGCGAGAATACGACTCAGCGCCCCTAATCGCTAGCGCTCTAATGAGAGTGCACTTAGCTTGTACAAATATTCCTCTATTTCTATTTAGGCATAGGAGCCAAACTGTATTTATCCAAAGGTGCCCACATCAAGTCAGGTGTTTAAGTTGTTTTAAAACAAAAATAAATTAGTTTCCCTAAATAGAAAACCCCCTTCTTAAATTTTAAGAGTCCATTTCTGTTAGTCAGTCTTGTACCATAACAAGCACAAATACACCTAACTAATTAATTAATTAATAAATATAAAATTGAAATGTTTTAATACTCATTTCTAGAAGTAGATAACATCTGTTCTGCTCCATAGACTCCTATCAATATTTTAAAAAGGAAACGCGCTCTGCGGTCAGTTGGCCCAGGGTAATAAACGCGGGCCGTTAAATTAGTCCCACTGTGCGAAGACCGGCACCGACAGATGTCGCGATCGACGATCCGAGAAATTAAAAAACAAAAACCGAAAAAAAAGAGTAAAACGAAAATAAAACAGGCAGTTGAGAGTGTGTGAGTGTGCCTAAGTAGTAGTTGTCATTTGAGTGACTTTAATGGTCTGTTGAGACATAATCGCTGCCATTTTAAATGGAATTTTATTGCCACTTCACGAAATTTTTATTGCCCAGGCAACGAAGTCGGACGCCAAGACTCAAGACTCAAGACACCGCAAGAGCCAGAGACCAACCCAAAAAAAAAAAAAAAAAACATTGACTGCATGCAGTGACGATGACGTGGACCATCGAGTGAGTGGTGAGTGGGGCGGGGCTGGGGGGAGTGAGGAGAAGCTGCGAATGCGTCTGTAGATCCGGCGCAATGGAAACCAAATTGTTGCATTTAAAAGCAAATTGATGGCCGCAAAAGTAAAGGAGGCCACCGAGTTGCGAATTCAAGTTCTGTCCCGTCCACGCATAAACCAAAAGCCTAATAAGCCACAAGCAGCTGGGGGCGGGAAGCGAGGCGTGGATCGAAGTGAACTGAAGCGAGTGGCAACAGGCCTAAACAACGATGTGTTGGTATAATTTTGTAGACTAGTTTATTGGACACATTAAATATGGCCCGATAATTAAGTCATAAATTAGATTGCAGCCGCGGCAACGCTGTCGACTTTGTCGACGAGTGTCACCATATCAGGTTACGTGGCATCCGCAGCAGGCGGCCCGCCAGCACCACCAGCACCAACCACCACCAGGCAGCCAACAGCCAAAGAGCCACCAGCAGGGAAGTGCGTCTCATTTAAAATTGATGCCTAATCGAATTTCTTTATCGCGTGTGTATGTCTTCTGTTCCCCAACACGACGACGACTGGCGACTGGCGACTCTCGACTGGCGGCTGGTAAATGTTGCCTGCCGGCTGAGGACTTGAAAGTTGGATGCTGGAAATTGGAAGTGGGAACTGCGCTCGGATCTGTGCATTTAATTTATGTATTTGCATATTGAGACACTAAATGTTTGAAGGCCTCCACTGACCGAGTTCAGTGCTGGCAATCGTGTCAGGAAGCTAATGTTTAATGAATTCAATTTCTTTATGCGCTACTTGCCCGATCCTCGACCAAAGGCATTAACAACAATCTGAAGCGAGTGCAATTATGGCCAGCTGACTCCAGATTGGGTTTGTTTTCTGCGGTTGTCTGGCCAGCACATGTCAAGCTTGTCGAATATGAGAGCTCTGGCTTTGATTATTATGCCCTGGCAGCTGTTGTGAGTGGAATGGAGATGTAGCTGACCTGACGAGCTTCTGTGGTCAGCACACAGGAACTGCCTGTGGCAGCTTCGTAATTGAATATAAACTGTGACCCGAAATGTTTTGGCCAAGGCCGACGGGGGATTCGCATGTAAATTTGAAATGCAAAAGCCAAAAGGCGCTGACTCGCCCTTCCAATCTTTCATTCACTCGCTCACGCACAGACAACAAACAACGGACGAGAGGCAGTTCTCTTGATGGATGACAATCAATCTCAAGTGTCAGGCAAATACATATCAGCTCTGTTGTCATTGGACTCTGCCTCATGCAACTCGGCAGTGAGTGACAATAGTCAATTCAGCAATGGCTGAATGATTGAATGCCTGATTGACTGACGGCCGAGTCGATAAATGATAAATAAGCAACAGCAGCAATTTTAAATAAATGAGCTAAAGGCGAAAGCAGATTGTTGTATTTATAATATGATTGATGAAATGAAAGCTAAATGATAAATAAGAAACAGCAGCAGATTTTAACAGAATTGCCCAAAGACGAAAACAGATTCTAAATTGTAAATATTGAAGTTTTTTCTATATTTTGTTGATGGAACAAGGAAACAAAAGCAACTAAATAGTAGAGGTAGTATTAGAGTTGGTAAAACCATCGATGACAAAAGCAACTAAATAGTAGAAGTAGTGGTAAGAGTAGTTAAAACCATCGATGAGAACAACGATACTATCGATGGACATGAGTTTATGCAATAGATCGATGAATGCTGTTGCTCGATGTTGTTGATCTGGCAATTCTTTGTCATATACTCAGTGGTAACGCTGTAATGTTAATAAACTTAGTCTCACTGAATCAACCAAACGTTGCAGTTGTCTATCTCCACTCGCCAACATTTGTTCATATATGGACTCTCTTAGCGGACATGTGAAACATGTTAACTGTTCTGTTAATGCAAGTAAATTTTACTTCACTTATTAATCAATTTTCAATTGGTTTAGGGTATAAAAACTAAGAATACGTTAAGCTGTTAAGATATTGTTAACATATTGCCAAAACGTCAATTAATTAAATTTCTATCAGCATAAAATCAGCTGATATTAAAGCTCGTCATCTATAAAGCTATAGTAGTGTCACCCTTCATATATGGAATACCTGTACTGAGTTCTGCGGCAAGGATATCAATCAAAATCCAAATTCTGCACAAAAAAGCACCAAGATGTACTGGAGCTAGCTGGTTCGTGAGAAACACAGTCCTACATAGGGACATAGAAATGAAAATAATTGTAGAACAGATGGGGAGACCCAATACCAGATACGTGGTATAGAAACCGACTAAGGAATTAGGGTTTTGAGCAAAATGCACTGTTATAGATGAACAATTCAATAAAAAAATAAAATATATAATAAGTTGGAAAGATAGAATCCAATTTTAATTTTAATATTAAAATGAATGATATTATTTATGATAGTTTTATGAAAACAGTAATTAATAAACAATACAATATTTTGGTGGAAAAGAAAAGCTTTATTTTTCTATATTTATTTAATATAAAACAATGATTTCTGGATAGAACAATGGAACCATCAATGGGAGTCACTATCCATGGTTTGGCAATAATACATGATTACAGTACATAAACTTTGAAATTTCAAAATTAAATTTAATTTCAATGCTAAATATGATTGATGGAATGTGTGAAGCCCCCACATCCAGATGTCAGTGCATCGCTCATTGAAATCGTAAGCAAACAAAGACAGAGACAAGCCACATCATCGCCATTGCAGGCAAAGTGCCGATGATGCCCAGTTGACAAGTCATGCCGAGACTTCTCACTCGCGTTTCCGATTCCAACGACAATTGCCATGGCCACGGCCATGGCCTGGGTCTGGGACTGTTCTATCTAGTCACTTGCTGGGGCTGTCATTCAGCGCCATTGTCTTTGTCACTTTCATCATTGTCAGGCGAGTTGATTTCGTCATTGTCATGGCTGTTGGTTGGGCGCTGGTTCGGCTCGGCTAACAGCCTCTGATCAACATCAATTTATTAGTTTTATTTTCTGCACGGCTTCGACATTTATAATCGAGTTTTTTTCTGGAGCTGCCAGGGATTTCTGTCATGTCACTTCCGTTCGCTGCATTGGCCAAAGACATTTGTCGTCAGCACCATCAAATGGGCTCCCACTTGCCATGTGCTGCCAGCTACCTGCTGTGCCCCTGTGACGATGGCGATGGCGATGGCAATGTCGATGATGATGATGATGATGAGACGGCCGCTGCCAGGTGCCCAGAGAGTCCGGTGATGATGAGTCTATTATCAGCCGGGCCGTGTCAGCATTTATGGCTGATGTTTGAATAATGGGACATTGCCTCGACTCGACAGAAGCCAAAACTCTAAATAGCAATTAGACCGTAATTTGAGTTTGCCTTCAGCGCTGATAGCGGAAGTAGTCATGGTAATTGGAATATTTTCCCAAATCAACACGCATGGGAAATAATTGCGAGCACAGGAAGCAGCTAAGCACACATCGAGGTTAAAATTGTTGAAAATGTGACGATGACTTAGGGCCAATACCGAAATAAAACGGAACTTTATTCAATCTCACGCTGACTCGAAATGCGCGTCTACTTTGTACTTCTGAAAAGACTTGTCTTGGTGCACACATCCATCTTTTTCTCGTAAATAAAGTGAAAAAGAGTTTTAAAGTTAAGACATAGTCTCCAGCGCCTATCCTAGGACTTCAATCCATCAAGAATCTGACGTTAAAAGTTTTAAAGCTTTGTTCTACAAGTCCACCGCATCGGTAAAATATACCTTTGAAGTAGGTCGACCCTCTTTGATCGAAGCATGCCTCAAATCTAGGTCGATCGCGCCCATGTCCAAGGACTCCACAGACCTGCTTGCCCTGACTATCCAGTACCAACTCCTTCCGGGGACGCGTGTGCAGAGAAGTGCATGCGCTACGTAAGTGTCGGCGTCTTTTGGGTCTTCCGTAGGACAACTTATGAAGAATACAAAAAAAAGTTGCAAAATAACGAAAAAGCTGTCTACGGAAAATAAAAAATAAGACAGTCGATGGCCAGAATAAGATCACGCTTTGCGTTCATTAATTTAAAAGTTAAAGAGCAACTAAAATCAATCTATTTTAATACAAAATAATATGGAATAATATTGTACGCATTTAAGATGGCGACCATCACGCTCCAGACTCCTTTTTCTTTGCAGTGCCAGACATTCAAGTATTCAAGAAAAATCGTGTACAACATTTTTACTGTACTCACTTAGAGGGACTGACAGTAATAGTTGTACTCTTTGTAAATGAATCTTTCCTCACATGTTGTACATTATTACAGCGAATGTGCGTTCTCATCTTATCTGTACAGATATTTTGCACAATATCGACAGAAGTGCTAATGAAAATGAGGCAAACGCAATAAATGCGAATGAAAATGATAACATTATTCCGCCTAACCAAGAAATAGAAGCTATTTTCGCCGATTATAACAACCCATCCAGAATTATAATTCGAGCATATTAAAATGCAAATAATCCATATAGTACAGACTTTGATGTTCTGAATTGGAGGACAAAAAAAATGACCCCTACTAAGATGGCTTTTAAATTATTAGACGTTCCTTCAGTTGCTAAGAACCTAATTAATTATATACAATGCAAAATTGCAGCCACGGATGATATAGAAAAATAGATAATGTTCTTGCACTCAAATATTAATGTTTTATATGAGTCACTTAGTAGTTAGTGATTTACTCTATAATTTCGTATTAATTTGATATCATCTGGAACTTCCAAATAAATAAATAAAAATAACCCTAAGCAATTAAGTAATGTGCCCCAATCTCCACATCTCAATCCAATTGAGCACATTTAGAATATGTTAGATTAGTGGATCCTGAAGCATCATATATCCTGAAAAGCTTCCCTGAGGCGGGGCAATAAAAAAATTAAATTGCTGCACAACTAAACTAAACCAACTAAATATTAATGCATAAGTCTAATTTACTGATTTTTTTATTGAAATTAGTTAATGAAAGGACGGTTATGTTACCAAATATCCAATAAAACATATCTCATCCACTTTTATTTTTTATTTTGATATTACATTTTTATTATTTTACTGACTACCCCGATTTGGAGCAGCGGATAAATAGAATGCATGGTGAAACATCATTTTTATATGACACAAATGCTCTCCGGTCATGGAGTACCTAAATAAGATGGGAAAAACTGCCGAATCCAGCTGCATTTACTGGTAAAGAGTGGTCAGAAAAAAGAACCAACTTAGCGGAAACTATTGGTGATGTCAAAGTTGACACATTAAAGTTGCATGGAAGAAAGTCGACTTCACCGAAAAGGTGGAATGGAGCTTTAGAAGAGAAGGTTTTTGTGTAGTCGGTTAACAGTCATGCAGTCCAACATATCAGCCAGAGTGACGAACTGACTGTTTCGCCTGTATCTTAGCCAAGAAAAAAAAAAACAAACACTTTCTAAATTAAGTTGAAAAAGATTATTTTATTGTGCTGGACGTGATTTTGAAGGAAAGTATTTCGCAGTAAGTTATAAATCTTTGTGAAATTGGCTTGCTGCATTAAATTAATTAAATAATAGTGTGGAATTAACAGACGCTATTGAAACCGAAGACTGGACCAGTCAATTAGAGTTACATCCGTACGATGCTCTCGGGTTCAGACAAGACGGGTGGCAAAACAAAAATATATAATTGTAATGGAGAAATATAAAAATGTAAATATAGATAATATGATATAATTTATATTATTATAAACTTAAACAAAAAATACTACATTACTGAAGCGTTTCTATATTTGCATTAGTTATGTATTAATGAGCATTTCCGCACTTGATATAAGCCGCTTGTAGAAGAATGTAAGAAGGAGAGAGAAAATCATGAAGAAGACAAAGATGGAGTTGGAAGACAAAGACAAACAAAGTTGTAAGAAAAGACACGTTTAGCATTCATTAATTTAATATAAGCCGCTTCTAGAAGTAAGAAGGAGAGTCATAGTACAGAGTAGTCGTATGGTACTCAGAAGCAAATCATGAAGAAGACAAAGATGGAGTTGGAAGACAAAGACAGAGTTGTAAGAAGAGACACGTTTAGCATTCATTAATTTAATAGTATAAGTGCAACTAAAATTAATCTACTATAAAATGCGAATGAAACAGATAGCGTTATTCCATCTAACCAAAAAATAGATGCTTTTTCGCCGATTATGTAAATCCCATCTAGAATTCTAATACCCAATTTGAAGCAATGAAATTCGAAAATATGAAAATGTATATAATAAAATACTGACTTTGATGTTATGAATTGAATTTCCCCTACTTTTTAAGGTTGCTGGTAAATTATTAGCCGTTTCGAATCCGAAAAAGTCTTTTCAGTTGCTAAGAACCTAATTAATTATAAACAATGTAAAATTGCAACCACAGATATTCAAGTTTTACATGAGTCACTTTTTAAGTGCCAATCAAAAATAAAAATACTTTGGTATTCGTTTCGAGTTCATTAATTTACTAGTTTAAGTGCAACTAAAATCAATCTATTATAATACTTAATAATATGATATAATAATGTTGTATGTAGACTAAAATCATAACCATTAAAATAAAACCCACATTGGTATTGTAATATCGGCAGATTTATAAGAATTTATATAGATATATATACACTTCTATACTAACATCCATTTTGAATACAGTTTAAGAAGCCGAGGCGGGCATTTGAATGATGTCATATTCCACATTTAATGGCATATATGCGCCTTTCAAATAAAGAAATAATTTTGTCAATACCTCACACACAGATTGTTTTATTAAATTTCAACATCTACCTGCCCTTATTGAAAAATATATAAATATATTGATTTACTGCAGCTTAGATCTGCCTACAGGGTATCTCTACTCGAGTTGAGTGCTGAGAGTTACTTATTTAATATATTTCGTGGTTTCGCTGGCCCATTACACATCTCTATTAGAAGTTGGTTGCTGTAATTGGTGGACATGGCCATTTGCTGTTTCCAGCTGAGTTGAGTTGAGTTGAGCTGAGCTGATGGCAAAACACGCCCAACTGCTGGCAGGCTGTCCATCAGACGTCGTCATGCGGAGTTGTAACGCCCATCAGTCAGTCAGTCAGTCAGAACAGACAGACATTCAGTCATTCAGAGCTTGTCAGGGCTCCGAGGCGGCCTCTGCTTCGGTTGCAATGTGTTGTGTCGACTGTCAACGCGCTGCTGTCTGTGTGTGTGTTTGTGTGAAAGCTTTAAATTTATATGGAAGTGTCAGTTGTCAATCACATTTGCAAACTGTCACACACGCCGGAGCTCAGGCGCGGCAGCTGGAGCTGGGCGGTAGGTGGAGTCAAGTTAAAAGTGCGGCCAGGAAATGGCAAAGCGGCAACATATTAATCTTTGCCAGCTACGAAGGATACGCGACTAAGGACAGGACGAGGCGTTGCTGCGGAAACAGGAAAAGCAGTCAAAGCAGACGTTGACAGGCATAAGTAATGTAAAAAAATTACTTTATAATGGAGTGCGAAAATGAAAATTGCGACAGCAGCAGCAGCAGCAGCAGGAGAAGAGACAGCAACAAAAAAATGCGCAAAGACAGCAAACGCCCAGAGTTGCGAAGACGTCAAATTTGGTGGATTGCTACAAGCAATTTAGGTAAGATAATCACTTGTGGAGTGTGCCACAGAAGGAGGCACGCATGTAGCTTGCTGGCAACATGTTGCCGCTGGCAGTTAGTTGCTGTTGCTGCTGTGATGTTGCCAGCGTGTCGCAGTTGACTGTTGGTTGTTAACTGCTCTCTCTCTCTCTCTGTGTTTGAGCATTTCAAATGCGATGCGCTGACACCTCAAACACTCACACAGTCATGCACACACATGCAACAATGACAACAACAGCCGCCTCCTGCGCCATGGCATAGCCTGACAGCCCTCTGACAGTTTTTGTTGTTCACGCGAGTAATTCATTTTGTACTGCTGTTGCTGCTGCTGCTGCAACCAGCAACCAACAGCAACAGCAACTCCCCTTGGCTGTCACCTCGTTGCTTCATTTCACATCACAAAAATGCCAAGCAAAGCGACGCGCGTTGACATGTGAGAGACGACGAGAACGTCGCCGGCTCTGCCAGCTCAGCTCAGCTCGAGCTCTGCCAGGACATGCTGCCAAGGGCCCCACGAAACGTTCCTGTGACAAGTGACAGTTAAGTTGCTGTCGTTGTTGTTGCCGTTGTTGCTGCTGCTGTTGCTGTTGCTACTGCGCCAACGTCAAGCGACGTAATTCATTTTGCATGTGCGTGCAAAATTTTCAAGCGTATTTATTACGTAAATTAACAACAGCAACAACAACTGCAGCAACAGCAACATGCCCCCACATCAGCGACGACAGCAGGATGTTCATGACGCAGCGGAAATAAATTTTGCGTGAACAATACAACGCATTACACTGCAGGTTAGGTTAGTTTTTTCTGAGCTCGAGGCGCGCCGAAGCGCGGCTCTGCATGGCTGGCGAAATTAATGGCGAAGCGGCTGACAGGCTGACAAAGGGGGAAGAGGGGGAGGGGAGAGGACCGTAGGGAGGGGATTCACACACACACATATAGAGTGAGAGAACACGCACACATGCTAATGAGCCGTCAGCAAAGAGACGGCCAGAGAATCGATAGCCAGGCAGGCAGATGGCTGAAGGGAGGAGGCAGAGAGGCAACAGGAACTGCTACGAAGAGCGACAGGCAGTGTCCTGGCCAAGACAGATGAGATGAGCAGAGCACAGGCACCGGAAGTGACTGTCAGGTTGACAGCAGGACACAATCAGTAGCACTGGCCATGAACGAGAGAGAGTAAAAGACAGATGAGCTGAATAAATGTCTTAAATAGAAGAAGAGTATCAAGCTGAAATTTAAATACTTATTTAATAAAAGTTAAAAATAGAATTGTGCGAAATTTATATTGGAATAAGTATTGGATATATATTTATAATAATAAAGCTTAGGTACAGACACATTCATTGTTCAAAATACCCTTAATACGATGTGCAAATTTATTAATTAGCAATAGTTTATATATAAGATGGAATAGATTAGCATTACTATAGTTAGATTATAGTTACAGTATCGATACCCTACTATAAATCTGAGATACTAAACGAAAGTATCATCGTTCCTCAATGAGAAGAGGACGAGCATTCAGTACAACATAAGAAGAAAAACGAAGAACATTATCAGCACATAGCTGCAATGAATATTCATTGAACATGATTCACTTGTTTTTCGATCCGCACGACAAGTCGATTCGGAAAACTGATCTACATTACACAACGGCCGATTTACTAAGATACAGTCACTATTATCCGAGCGTAACTGGAAATTGAGGAAGTTATCCACTACAGAGTACTCAAAAATGGACCAGAACAGGTGGGATGATGAAGGGAAGGAAGACCAAGGAGTAGCGTAAACTTTATACGGAAACAAAAATTTTAAACACGGTGGAGGCTATGTCAGAGTTTGGGCTTTATTTCCACCAAGACAGCAGACACATTTAAGCTGTACCAGGACAAAGCCCCGCCCTAATCCGCTGAATCCACAAAATGCCAATAACATAAATAAGATCAGCTCCAAGATCATAAAGGCGAGATCAAAAAACAAATGAAATACCATGCCAAAAATTAAAAATAATACATTTTACAGTAAAATTCAAATGTTAATTGTTTAAGAAAAAATCGAAGTAACGTTATTTTGTTTTTTAGAATTTCCATAATATATTTTCTATGCAAAGATAATTTTTTAATATAAAAACATTTGTCTACATTAGGGAACTGTTTAATAGACCATCTCTGCTGATATGAATCAAATTATTTAAGATATATAGAATTTAAATCAAAACAAAGAAGGGATGAAGAAGGAACAAGAGTCTGCTAAGAGAAAAAATATATTAATTTCACTTACAGACTTTAATTTTATGTTTTTAGTGCAATTTCTCAACATAATCGTATTCTTCATCAAGCAGTTGCTAATTATTTTCCCCAATTCAATTCGAGAAATTTTTGGTACTATTAACACGAGACACAAAAAATTAGATTAGATTGCTCATATATTATACAAGTCAAAGCTATCACTACATTTCAAAAATTCACACTACACAAATCATTAGTTCAGATACGAGTGCCCCATTTGGGGAACAGCCGTTTCTCACCTCATAGCTCCAATCAACCACATTATAAGACGTTTCATTGGTCATTGGTTTTCCATTGGACAGGAATGACATCATGAAAGACTTTAAGCTCAACTACGTCATAAATTTAATTTAAGACTCTTCTATCAAACAGAACCGAAATCCTCACATTGTTCACTAACTTTTTTCTATCATTGTCAATTCCTAGTCATTAAGAGGTTTTATTTCTTGCCTTAATGAAACCCAAAATTAAAAGTTTCTGTTGCACTTTCTATAAATTTCAACTATTTAAATTTGAACAAAAATGTTGAAATGAAAAGAAAAACAAATTAAAATTCAAATTGACTATTTTATTTCCAATTGTTAGTTTTACATTGCTTAGACATGTATGGCTGTAAATATAATTAAAAGAATAATTAATTACATTAATTATTAATACTTATATTATTATTACAATTAATGTTACTCTGTAGTTGTTAGGTCTTAAAAAAAAAAATTGCTTTTATTTAGTCAGTTAACATAACATAACATAAGGCTTAGACATCTTCATCAACTCAGCAGTGCAAGAAACTTATATCGTATATCCAAATTAAACAGTAAACGATATTTGCAGTAACACAATCAAATACAGTTGATAATATATTGAACGAGTGCAAAACTCTTTTTGCCGAACTACTAAACGCTGCAGCAATGTATTAATTTACATGGAGCGGCAATTAATTTGAAAGTTATATGCAAAAGGAAGCGCAATAAATTCAGAGACTTGACGGCCGTTGAGTCTCTCTCGCTTCTCCGTCGAGTGCACGATAGTCCAGTAATCCGGGAGGAATGGAATGGACGAAGGCAATTGACGGGTCGGCAAAAGCCTTTAGTAAACTGGTTTGTTGGCTGCTGCTGCTGGTTGTTGGAGACTACTCTTAGGCTGCGTAAATGTTTCTATCAATTTGAAAAGCGCAGAGGCTCGTAAAATTTGAGAAATGTTGACCATAACCATGGGCTCTGGCAGCCCAAAGACAGCCCAGCTGCGACACGTTTAATGTTACATCGATTTATGCGATTTCCACACAAGTTAATTGATTGTAAGCCGCCACAAACAATCCAGCAGCAGTTGACAGTCCGCCAATGCCCAATCTTAATGCGTTGTTATGGCTCAGCCAACATCTAATGACAGCTGACAGTTGGCAGTTGACCAATAAGCGTAGCTGTGTATGAAGTAATTGCTGATACATAGAGCTAGGAGGTTTAAATTATACATACACCTAAGATCGACTAAGTTAGAATGCATTGCTTAGACTGTCAAAAGGAAGCAGTTGTCGTCGGTATGATGAAATATACTTATGGAAAGTATATAAAGCAGGCAAATGATCAAGTAATTAGCACCTAACAGCAGTGAGTTGACTATGAAAGCAATGTAAGAAGACAAACATTTATTATAATATATGTATAATAAAAAATAAATATATATTTCATTTCCATTCTGTCATCTTACTCACTTTTTTAATATCATTATCGACTTTTGGTCTTTAAGAGGCTTTAAAGCTTCCTATATTCTTATTTAGCATTACAATTCTCAACAAGTCAAAGCCTAACAAGAGTAGTAAGCAATAGGTAGGCTAATGTGAAAGCATCACGGATTCAGACAGTGAACGTTTCATTGCATGCATTTTAAACCTGCACTGGAATGTATTTCCACATACATCACTTGATTTTATCCAAGCCTTTGGTCTGAAATGCCAAGATCTGTAGTGGCCGAAATAAAATAAATAGCATAATCAGAACTATAAATTAAGTTCAGTGCAGTGTCAGCTAATCGATAACAGACAGAAGTAAAAGGTCATTGATATATAGCTAAACCAAGTGCATCGACAGTGTTAAAATTAAAATACAAAAGCGTAATAAATGTTAGATCGAGAGGCACGTTAGCACGTAAGAGTCTTATGGTATATTAAAATACGTTTCAACTTAGGCAGCCACCTCCAGCAAAGCAGTACAGATGCTCTCTTCCTGGTTATAATTGGCACAACAGGACAAGATCATTCTCAAAACCTATGCCGACAACATCAACTGCTCGGCACTCCCGCAACAACTAAACGGCACCCAACAACAGCACTGATCTTCACAACTACCACCCAAAGAACAATCAACCCGACTTTAGAATACCTTCACTCACGAGTCCAAGGACGCAACTACGATATACCAAATAACTTCGCTTTCGGCGCTTAAGAAACCGCAACCGGTTACATAAAAACGACAGCACCGTAAAGCGAAACAAACGCAATCATCTACCGACTACCTCTTCAGGCAACAGATTTAATATATCATGTCATCATCGTCATCTTGGGCCCAATGATCACAACGGCATACAGCTATGTACGACGTGCTGGTGTGGTTCCAGAGTAGGCGCGCCAAGTGGCGTAAGCAGGCACCACTGCAGTAGCAGCTGGGCACTCCGACGTTATAGGCGGACCAACCAATGGCACAGTGGCGAACGGCGACAATCGCATCAAAAACTTTTTAACATCTATCGTAATGGTTTGCTGCTTTGGCTTTGATAAGTTATATACATAGACTATAGACAATAAATTTAAAAATTTTGATTTTTTTCATTAAATTAAATTTAAGTTAATCAAAAAAGGCAAATTATAATGAAAACGTAATAAAGATGTGAAGAAAATCCATGAAATAAAATTAAAAATATATATGCATGTTTAAACTCCACCCAACATTGATGACCCCAACTAAAACAGGATACAAATAGCTTCGGCAAAAATTATATGAAGCCTAAAATTCAAGTACTGGTCAATGGACCGCCCAACCCGAGCCCAACAGTAAATATATACAAGTATATACTCCTGATTTCGTTCATTTGAAAGTTATAGTTATCAAAAAACAAAACAAACAAACAAGAAAATAAAAATGAAAGAAATAATATAAATATATGTAAATCCATGCAATATTCACAACACGGATTTTAACATTTGGGTAGTACAGATACGCAGTATAGAAAGTTAAAGCATGACTTGGTTTACTTCGCAAGATCACGGAATAATGAAGTATTTCCGGGTCATTTAATATATCCTTGGTGGACACAAAAAAAGCCGTGGGGATTTAATTTTTTAAAGTGAGCTAAGTGAACTATTGAAAAGTGCAGACAAGTTCACAAAGGAATGAATACCCCCAGATTAAAATCACAAATTTAATACATATAATTTGAATAGTTTTTAAATAAATAAATACATTTTTTTATTTAATTTTTAAAAGTGCTACAATTTAGACAGCTATCAATAATACAGTTACGCCAATTACAATTTACGGGAAGATATATTTTGTTCATAGAAAACTGGAATCTTACTATACTCTCCTATGTATTATTACCATATTATATATGCAGATACAGTTACAGCATTGCCAAAGAGTCAGCAAGCAACGAACACGTTTATCTTCCCATATTGGTGATAGGTCTTCAAATAAATGTAAAATCGAAAAACTGCAAATTAATGGCTTAATCACATGACAGCAACAAAGCGAAGGAAATATATTCAGCATGCCTTGGCTCAAACTCTACCAATACCACAGAGAGCGAAACACAGGCTCGGCGAGGGGCTGACATATAGGCCTGGGCAGAGACAAGGAAATTTGACAGCGGACACGTAGGAGGTCTTCACCCGAGCACGACCAGCGATGGCCAGGGAGGCACGGAGATGTTGTCCGGGTGCGGATGCGGGTCGAGCTGCTGTCAGCTTGGCAAGCTTTTAACCCATGCTCGCAATTGAATTTCTCTGGGGCGCATGCGAGACACAGCGGGCGGACAGAGAGGCTGACAAGCGGCAGGGACTAGGCCAGAACTTTCAGAGCTAACTGACATTGGCAGGCGGTCCACGGCGGGGGATCAGCAGCATCAACAGCAACAGGAGCAGGAGGGAACAGCAACCACCTTGACTTGACACTGATAGCCGGGGCGGGCAACAATTCGAGTTCGAGTTCCAATCCCAGTTCCAGTTGCAGAACAGCGATCCCAAGGCGGGCACTAAACAAACTTGTAGCTGCGCTTTGAATTGACTTGGTTAACTCGACTGACTGCCGATGCTCAAGTGGAATATTTGCGACTATTTACGTATAGCCAGAACTTTGGGCATGCTGTGAAATCTGCAAATTGCCATGTCATTATTTGTTAGTATCAAACCGAAACCCGCAGCGACGGCGACCAAGGACTACGAGGATACTGTCATCGCCTCTGCACACGTTGCGCCCGGCGTCAAAACTGTAATTGGCAGCCCGCATGCCACTCTCCGGCCGACCCACAATTTTACCATACCCATTACCCATTGCCAAGTTATTCCGACTGCTGCAGAGAGGGGTGTAGCCCGACGTCAGCTTACATACTCAAGTCAACCGTCCGCCCGTCAGACAGTTGCTAACTGTCAGTGGGCATGTTTGACTTGACAGCATAATATTACAAATCCCTGCCGAGAGCAGACACTAACGATGACATGCAGCCGAATGGCGAAACCAACGAACGAACGAACGACCCAGCAAAAAGGACAACCGCAGAGCATGTGAGGGTTCGAAGGGCTCAAAGTCTACGCAAATCCTTTATAAAAGGGAATAAAATGCAGGTAAACTCTCTCACACAGACACTCGCATGCAGATGGCGGCGGTTAGGGTCTGAGAAATGACAAGCTCTGGACAGATTTCTCGACCAAATTGCTTCGTGGTCAACCAAAACGATGCCAAGGGTTAAATTTAACTTATGGATAGACTTATCCTGGAGCAAGTTCAGATCGGAAATTGAGATATTTTGCACAGGTCAAACGGATACTTGAGGTGATTTATTGTGCCTATTGGATTCCATCATGAATTGAATTCAATTGTAATAAAGCTGAGCTTGTTTTTGTTGCTTTGCCTTGCTGCAGCTCGTGACTTATCGCCATTTTAGTGAAGTTCGATTTTGCCTATATTTATAATGATGGAATACATGGAATACATTGAATACATTGATTTAAGCTGATTTAACTTTGCGCTCATTTAAAGCCAACAAAATGGCTTGCAATGACTATATAGGCAGCAGCCTCTCCGAGTCTCACAGACCGAAGTTTGAATTTTTTTTTAAATATTCTTAATGGCAGCAATATTAACTAACTAAATTTATTGGACTCGGACTCTGAAGTAGAACAATCGCTGAAGAATAGTCACAATAATGTATTTTGGCTTATTACCAGTTAAATAAAAAAAAGTGAAAACTATCAGTTCAGCAGGTCTTATGTCCAACATTAATGTAGATGTGATAGGACGACCGAATAGTTTGATGAAATGATAAACTTTATATATATTCTTTAGTAAATCGCAACGCAAAATAAACAGTTGCAACAGCAGCAGCGGCCGGCAAAACATTTCAGCAACTCATCACAATTTACACAAAGAAGAAGAATGAATTTGATTCCCTTTATTCTCAGTTCAAATAAACCACAAATATAGCTGATACAGAAATATGAATAGATAACGCGGATGAAGATGAAGAAATGGATCCAATGTGGAAACTTTACCACGAATAAAAAACTTGCCTTATCAATCCGAAAATACAGTTGTCACTTCAAGAAGTCTATGGCACATAAAAGGAATATTTTATAATTGTTTCTCCATTTAGGAGGAAGAAAATGAAAAATATATATATGTATGTTCAAACTCCACCCAACATTGATGACCCCAACTAAAACAGGATACAAATAGCTTCGGCAAAAATTACATGAAGCCTAAAATATAAGTACAAGTCAATGGACCGCCCAACCTGAGTCCAACAGTAAATATATACAAGTATATACTCCCGATTTCGTTCATTTGAAAGTTATAGTTATCAAAAAACAAAACAAACAAAAAGAAAATAAAAATGAAAGAAATAATATAAATATATGCAATATTCACAAATTGAAGTAAACCTTTCCACAAGGAGAGGTCTCTGCCACAACTAATTTTCCGCAAAAAAAAAGTCATGCAGGGGTTTTGATTTTTTTTAAATTGAACTAAACCTCTCCACAAGGAGAGGTCTCTGCAACGACTAATTTCCTGAAAAAAATAATAATAAAATAAAAAAAATTAGCCGTGCAGGGGATTTGTTTTTTTTTTTATATTGAACTAAACCTCTCCACAAGGAGAGGTCTCTGCCACAACTAATTTTCCGCAAAAAAAAAAAGTCGTGCAGGGGATTTGATTTTTTAAAGTAAAGTAAACCTCTCCACAAGGAGAGGTCTCTGCAACGACTAATTTCCTGAAAACAATAATAATAAAATAAAAAAAAAAGCCGTGCAGGGGATTTTTTAATAGTCTAAATTCAAAATGTCATGATTTTACTCAGACATAATTTGAAGTAAACCTCTCCACAAGGAGAGGTCTCTGCCACGACTGAATTCAATGCTCAGCTTGGCCTCCTTATATACCCAAAGGCTGCGTCGATTTCAGTCGATTTTCCGATAGTCGATAACTATGTCAGTGCTGTATAATTACTTTGAGTGTGAATTAGTGAGCACTAAAATCGAGCTCCGAAGATGCCATTTTAGCTTTTTTCCCTTCAGATCTGGTTCGATTGCTGAATTTAAAAACAGCGAGAAGCGGAAATTCTAGCTTATCAGAGTTTTTTGTTTCTTAAATTTTTTCGTAATTTTATATGTTGTTTATATCAAATGTAATGTTAGCGAATTACACATTCATACACAATATTGTGTTAGAAACACGATTCAGCTTCATTTAGATTCCTTTCTAGCTTTTTATGCTCTGAAAAAATGGCAACACTGATTACCACGTCATCATTGATGACAGTGCTAAGATTACGTGGTACAAAAACACTAAGAAGCTTCTAGAACAAAGTGGGAACTAGACTTTAACGATTATTAATTAGCCGATGTACATATGTATGTACATATATATGTATGTGTATATGTATATATGTATACCAACAGTTAACTTAACTTTCTGCAATACATATAGAGAGCCAATAAGAAATTAGTAAAATTTAGCAAATTAATATATGTATGTAGTTATAGATGTTTTGCAATATACATACATAAGTACGTATGTATGTATGTATGTATGTATAATTTATCAAAAATAGGCCGAATACTCGCTAGAACTATGTATTTTTATTGCGGGTTTCTTATACGAAAATGAATGTTAAATTCAAAATAATAATGCTAATGTTGGAAGTCATTCGAATAGGTATGAAAAATACTGATTAATGAAAAAGCTAGCTCATTTCCAAGTACAAGGTCTAAAGCAGCCAAGACTTGGCCATTCACATATTTACGCCAGAGTCTGTTAACCAGGCAAATCGCAGTGAGTGTTGATTCAAGCCATTCAAGTCGTTTCCACACATACAACATGTATGTATGTATGTATTTGCCAGTCGAATGTCAGCCATAAAATATAAAGGAAAGCAGGTGGCAGCAGCAGCAGCAGCAGCAGCAGCCACAGCCACAGTATGATAAATGAAGATGCAGCTGCTGGGACTACATCAGCGCTAATTGCTCTTCGCATCTGAGCGAGATACATGCACAGCCAAGATGAGATACTGCGCAGAGCGCATCCAAAAGATACTCACTCGCATCATAATTCATTTTTCATGAATGCGAGCCGACTCATGAATGTGAATGTGAATGTGACAAACTTGCGACGCGTTGCCTGAGGAGAGGCCTCCATTTTATTCATAAGCATATTTATATTTGTACACTTAATCCTACCAAGCGAAAGGAGGCGAAAGGCGGCGAGCGACAGCAGAAATGTCAAAATACATTAACATTTAATTGAGGCTAATTTAAGGCGAAATATTTCGCCTGGCACATATGAGAATTTATGCGTCTCATTTTGTCGCATCTTTTCACGTTTGCTTTTCATTAATATATATACACATATATACTTATATTTATAGTCTCATTTATGCAGCGGGTATTATGAAAGTGTTATGAAATGTGTTAGCCATAAATGGATCATATATATTAAATATTTATATATGCATATGCTTTGCTTAGGGCAAGGATTTATGTTCATCTGTCTAACCATTAGTTTTGAGCTTTGAAACTATATTTGGATCAATAAACTGATATATGGTATAGTAGCCATAATATCCAAAATGACTATAAATTTATATAAATAGACAAAAATAAAATATTATATTTATTTAAATATGTATAACAATAAAGAATTCGCATTAACGGCGAGGAATTATGTTAATCCGTCTTGCCAGTTAGCTTTTCATATGGAAATAGGAATAATATATTTATATATAATATAAAGGAAATTCTTATAATTAATATCAATACAAATAAATAAGTATATATATATTTATATATATATATATATATATATATATATATATATATATATATATAGTATATATATATTTATATATAACAATAAAGGATCCGCATTATAGCCGATAATCTATGTTAATCCATCTGTCCTTTAAATCTGTAGTATTAGTTTATTTTCTGTATATATATATAGGAATATCTGTCATATAATATAATATTATAGAAATTCGAAGAAAATGTTTATAAATTAATATAAATATATAAATAATTGATAAAAAATTATGAACAATAACTATCAAAAAGCATCTAAAACATAACTGAAATTATAATAAATAAATATAAATAACCAGTAAAATAAAGTATCTAACAGTCCTCACTAGACAGAGTGTATTCCAAGTTCGATATTTCTTGCTCGATTTCCTTCGTATTTACTGTTGTCTGCCTTGGCTTTTCTTTCAGCCGGATATGTTGAGAAATGAGCGCATTTTGTAAAAATGTCACATTACATTTAATTTATGCGACGCCAGCCCCACACACACACACTAACACGCACACTTTGTATCTGTGGGCGAATGTATCTATATCTGTGCAGTTCTGTTGACTGCAAGTGTTGCGTGAAATTGTTTTGATGATGTTCCATGTCGCGCCGCATCAAAATTATTCAGCTGTCATTATCAACGGCAGTTTAACCCCCGCTTAGCGACGCTCCACGGGATCGGTTCACGGTTTAGAGTTCATGTTTATGGTCACGCCGTCGACCCGCCTCCTCCTCTCCTCTTTGATTGACAGCCATGCAAACGTAGCTTGTGAGCTGCCCTCGTGTTGATTAACACAATTCGCTTTGCTTTTTGCCAAAGTCACGTCATTGCGGTTGTCGTCCGTATTCTCTAGCTGGTTTCCCTCTCTCTCTCTCTCTCTCTCTCTCTCTCTGCCGCTGTGACTGTCTCGATCTCTGTCTCTGTCTCTGTGATTTGGTGAGTGTGTCAAAATAATGTTGCTTTTCAAATTTGACAAGACCATTTCGAGTGGGTCGCCGCCTTGCCGCTTGAACGGACGGCTGCCTGTTTGAGTGCTTGAACGAACTTATTTTTTGTTTGCTTCTTGCGTCTGCTCGTTAATTAGCTGGGCACATTACGTTCACGTGCTCATTGTTTAAATATTGGGCAGGCAGTGCTTGACAGGCTAAGAAATACACAAAAATCAAAAGTTCTTTGCCAATTAGATAATGAATCTATCTTTCTAGATAGCAGAACGGATCGAGGCGAACCGCAAGACTATGTCCGAAATATATATAAGTATTTAAATATTATTCTCAAGTAGCTCATCAAAACCTGCAAAATTCTTGAATGTTTTCGAGCAAACAGCATTAAGCCAAATTCTCTGTTTATTTGCCAAACTTTAGACGCTGTCTGAAGACACAAGAAAACGTGTGTTGACTCTTTCATTTGTCACTTCAAAATATTTGCACAAGTTTTTGGCCAACAGAATGCGCAGCAGATGAGCTCGACTAAGCGACACTTGACGCAATCTGCACAAAATTTCCACACGTGCCGCAAGGTTGAATAATGCTCTGATAACCGTGCCTTAGACCCCAATGAAACAGAATAGCAGACGTTCTATATACTTTTGATCAGTTAATCTAGCCCATGAAGAATTGCTGCAGATTCTGGGGAACTCCGATGGCAAAAGCAAACTGCGAAAAAGAGGAGAACAAGTAGGTTTAGAGAAATTAAAGATAATTTGTACTTCAATGAGAAACTGTCTGTTATAACTAAATACTAAATGTAATGCTTAAAATTCCTTTCTGGCAGATGGAATGTTATAAGATAACTGAGATGAATTAAGAAACTTCCAAGAAATATAATCATAATGTTGTTGATGATTGTCTTCTACTCTAATTTCTTCTCTTCTGTTCGCTTCTCAATTCTCAATTCTTTTTTGTTTTTTTTTCTCTCCTTCTATCATTAATTACCTCTGTTATATTTCCGTTTCCTTCTTATCTTTTCTTTTCTTTCATTCTCTCTTCTCTCCTTCTATTTCTTCTTTTCTATTCGCTCTTCTAACTTGTATTTCTTCCATCTCATAATTTCTTCTTTTCCTTCTGTTTTCTTCGGTATCTCTTCATTCTGCTTATTTTTTTAGCACTCTTTTTCGCATTTCTCTTCATTCTTCTTTTTTTCCTATGCATTTTTTTGTGTTTTCGAATATCTTTTTTAGCATCTTCATTTCTTCACTTCTCTTCTTTCTTCTCTTTCATATTTTCTCTTCTCTCCTCTATCTTCTTTCCGCTTTCTATTTACTCTGTTTTTTCACTATTCTCTCCCTCCTTTTCTTTTCTATTCTGATATTTCTTGTATCCAATTTCTCCACTATCTTTTGCATCTTCATTCTTCTCTTCTCACTTGACTCATCCTTCAAGTCTGTTCCCTCGACTTGCTTCTCTCCCCTCTCTCTTCTGTCCTTCGACTTCTCTCTTCTGTCTTCCGCTCTCCCTCCAATCAAGCTCTAGCAAATAAAATCATTAAAGCCACTCACCCATACACAAATGGTCGTATATATACATAGAGGTACGCCCCTATAAATCTGAACCATAAGAGCGGACCATAAATTATGGTCGCAAATATTGCTAGCATTTGGCACAGTCATTCGGAGCTGTTCTGCTCCACTGGCTGTCTAGGCTGCAGCGGAGTGAGAGATGAGGACATGAGGTTATCAAAATGCAATAAATCAGATTGTTATAAACACATACGTATGTATATCAATATATGTGTATATGTTATATTTTATAGCGCAACAAGCCAACCAGAGTCACTGAGATTCTTGATGACATCGCATGGCGTGTGAGGGGGGTAAGGGGAGCACTCTCTGGGTAAGCTTATAAACAGACATTAAGTCTGTTAAACACGAGAAAAATGCGCATTATATGATGTAAATCAAAGTCAGACAACGTCGTCTGACTGTCCACAATGTTTATTACCATTCACTCGAACAGGTATCGGCACCTGTGATTGGCCAATTGCGAAAAGTGAAAACTGGATATATTACGGTAACCAACTGCATCGGCAGCGGCAGAGTGCGCCTCATAAATCTCAGCCGACACCGTATTATGTTTCAAAAGTCAAAAGGAAACTGCTCCATGCGAGCGAGAAGCGATCAAATTAACTAGTCTCTGCCCAGGCACAGCCGCAGTCAACTGGCGTGCGCAATCAACGATTCGAGTGTTGGAGTACAAGCAAACAGCGTGTTACACTCGGCAAACACCGGCGATAGGAGCTCAACAGCCCGAGCCACCCGAACCACCCGATGGGCTCTAAATGCTTGGCAAATATTTGCACAGCTCGTTTCGGCTGGCCTCCAGAAGAAACTCTGCCAACAAACAAAAAATATATACATATACATATGTATGTATATAAATAACAAGAGGAGCACTTCTCAGGCATTCTGTTTGCTCACAACCAGTAGCAGTTGCACCCAGCATAATCTGGGGTATTTACACCTCTTCCCCCAGCTGCCTCAGACGATGATTATTATAGTATGTGCTGCGGGCTTTTAAGCTAGTGCCCTTTTACAAGCTCCATTTAACACTGTCTCTTGCTCTTGCTGTGGCTTTGTTCTATATCGCTTACAGTTCTTGGTTCTTAGTTCTCAGTCAGTGGCTCAGAGCTACATTTGGTTAAGGACAACTCCGGGGCTCATGCTCAACTGCGAAGAGTAGAGGACATATGTAATAATATTTTATAATATTAAATGTACTTACACAATCCAAAGAATCCATCTCAGTAATCAATGCTAGAGAAATACGAAAGTTAATTCGAAATTGAATAAGCAAGAATAAGATTTTACCGAATCCGAATCTAAATCTAAATATCAAAGTAACAAGCATAAAGGGTCCAGAGTAGACTTTATAATTGTTGAGAAACCATTTATCATTTTTTACAATTTATAATATTTTGTACTTTTAATTTCTGTCGGCATAATAACAGCTGATATCAAAGCTTGATCTATTATCGAGATCATTTATCGGATTATCGAAAAAGTCGATTAGGTATGCCAAACGCAAGATAGTGTTGAGCAAGAAACGAACGGAAAAGTTGTGTGTACCAGCAAAACCTGATCAATTTTGTTTAGAAAAATAAAGAAATATAATTATTCAACAATAATAATAATAAACAGTACCTACTTTACTTACACATAATATGTAAAGAAATAATATAATATAGAGAATAATATTATATATTGAGCCTCCCCAAGCATGAACTGAGAGGTGTAAGAATAACTATCAATAAGAATAACTAAATATATTATTAACGTATTTATGAAAAAATAAAATAAAATAAATAAAAATAAAAACTTTTATATAATGTATATACATAAATAAAAGAGATCAGAAAATTTAAATCAATTGCAATAGCCAAGAAAAATACTCAACACGACTCTTGTAGCAAATATATTAAAATATCTGAAAGTATTACGTCTTCGATAAATATATCTACAATCTTTATTTCTTATCAAAAAATTATTTGCTTAATGTGCGACATAGGTTTGAAAAAGATGGATAGAAACAGCGGTTGGATAACATAAATATTTTGTTTTATTCATATGAATATATTTTTTAGTCACATTAAATTACTTAAGCTTCATTGTTTTGTTACACGGATATTTTTAAACTCTCGTCTGAATAAAACCTGTATAATACATTATTTCGCTTATTTATAAAAATAAAATAAAATAAAATAATATAATTTTACATTTTTAGAATTCAGGTTTCATTATTTATTATTTTTCATAACATGCTCTTGAGTTACGCATAAAGTATTTTCATGTAAACGCAAAATATATTATTGAAAAAAAAAAGAAACCTTTTAGAATTTTCAATTCAATTCAATTCAATATATGCTTTATTTCTAAATTATTACATTTAGCTCAAAGCTAGCTTTTTTTTCTTCTTACAAAGTTTAGACTTATTTTATGTCAGTGCAGCTGAGATATCATATTTACATAGAATTTACTTTGAATATTGTTTGATATATTTAGATGGTAAGCTTATAGAATTTTAAAAAATTTTAAACAAGATAGTTTTCTTTATATTATTTAAAAATATGCAAAAATGGTAAAAATATCTAAAAAAAAAAAACTGTTTGTAACAAGTTTAATATTTGCTTCTTGATGTAGAATTTCTGTGGAATGACACCAGGGAAGATTGTATATCAGTAGAAATATTTTCTGTGTTACTGTGAAATTTTGATAGATAAATGTTTTTTATTTTTATGTAAACAAATTGTTGGAGATTACCGAATTATAAAAAAAAGAAAAAGATTTAATGCTTGCTTTTTGAGTATTTATTTAAATTTAAATAACTCTCATTTAATAACTCAGCAAAATCAACTGTGATACAAAAACTTATGATAAGAATAAGAAACATAGAATCCTCCTATATATTTATAATAATATAAGCAATATGAACAGCAAACTATTTCTATATTTAAATTCTGTAAACTACAATGAATATAATATATAATATAAATCAGCCATAGAACTGACAAACCAGCCCAAGTAAGAGCAACTTCATTCTATGGTTATGAATGAATCTAGCAACCTGCAATTACCGAATGTTTGTTTAAACGGCCTCTAGAACGTCGCTCTATCATTCGCTTTTCCAAATATGGCTAGAAATGCCCACAGTGCCCATCGTTAATTGAAAAGCCATTGAAATCCAGCGAGTTTTGCGCGCTCCCAGTACGAAATGGACCTTTTATCGTTTATTTATTGCCGCGTTTCTTTTTTCATTTCGTAATTTTGATTGATGACTGACTTAATGTCAATTTTTTTGCCGACGCCGTCGCCGTCGCTGTTGCTGTTGCCGTTGTCCAATGATAAATTAATAAAAACAGACGACTTTGTTTATTCTCTAGCCCCAGTCCCAGTCCCAGTCGCAGTCGCAGTCGCAATCGCAGTCCCAGCCCAGGCTTCAGCGACAGCTCCAGTGTTGGCGTTTTTCGGCTGTTGTGTAACTGTGTGTAGTCGTCCCCCCTTTCGTATATAATTTGCTGTCATAAATCGTGGGGAACGTCGTCGTCGTCGTCTGTGGCGGCCATCTTTTATTGTTTATTGTTTATTGTTTGCTTAACAAATTTTCAATGTATTTTGGTGCCCACACAATTTGCTTGCGTGCCTCCAACGAAGCGTCGTCCGCTCCCCGGGCCATAAATCAAATTCCGACAGCGCATTGTCATTTAATCAATAATTTATAAACAATTTCGCATTGCACGTAGCCCGGCAAAAAAAAAAAAAAATAATAAAAAAAATACATTTCATATACATTTATAAATTAAAGCGTGGTGCGTGCATTTTCGCCCGGCTTGCCATTCAACCAAATGGGAGCCTTAACCCATTTTAATGAGCACTGATTGAAATTAAGTATATAAATCATTTGAATATATACAATTTCGATTACACACACAGACACACCTACAAATTATCGACTCCACAGGGAAAACCCTTGTTAATACTGACGAGGGAAAGCCCACTGATGATGCCCTAGTCAATATGTAAGTGGATATTGCGATTATCAATTTATTACAACAATTTATTTATAAAGACAGAGTTTTATTCTCTGCTCAATTTCAGCGCAAGTCTCTCAAATGGAATTTTCAATAAGGCTGCAATTTGTCATTACAAATATTGATTGAATAATTATATGAAATGATAAAGATGAAAATTCTCATCATTCTGATAAATTCAGAATTTATATATTGTTGGTACATGCCTCAAATGATTGCAGTTTATATTGCTTAAAATATGCATTAATGATCAATAATGCAGACTGTCAGCCAGACAATTGTTTTTTCTATGTCCGTCAGTCATTTATCATTTACTATGTCAATTAGTCACAGAGTTTATCAGAATATCACTATAAGTTTTTCAATCCAACATTCAGTTCTTCAATCGGTCAATTTTTGAATGAGCGAGTCAGTCAATCAGCCAACGCTTAATAGTCAATCAGTGAGCTTCATCAATCATGCAGTTTCAATTAATTTATAAATCAGTCAATCTGTGCATATATCAATTATTCAATCAGTTTCTATATGTCCCAGCCACATATACCAACCAATCGACAGTCAATCAGCTTTTTTCATGATCAGCTCAGTCAATAACTGTTAATCACTTACACTAGAAGTTAAACGCACATTTAAGAATTTAGAGCCTTAAAATTTGTTAGTCAATTAGTTTAACTATGTTTTCCAGATTTCAATCTCTGTTACTACAATATATCAATGAATATTTTTTCTCTCAGCTATCTAATCAGTTATTTAACTACTCTACTTTGTTGCGATCTATCAATCAGTCAAACTATCAACGTGTCAGTCAGTCAATCAGTTATTTAATGCCACTATCTTTTAGTTTATGTTTTCAAGCAGTCTGTCAATCATTCAATCTTGTAATGTGTTAGTTAATCAGTTTATTCCATTGCAGTCAAATTCGTCCATCAGCTAATCTATATCATTCTGTTATTCAATCAATTGTTAATCTGTCAACAAGTCAGCCTGTAAGTCTAAAAATCAGTAATCAGTATGTCACTCAGCTATAGTCTATAGTCACTCACTCAATTAATCAATCAGTCAACCAAGTCTTAGTCAATCACTTAATAAGTCAATCACTCAGTAAGTCAATCAGTTATTGAGTTAGTCTTTCAATCAGCCACAGTATCAGTCTGTAAGCTTTTGTAGTAAGTCTCTTATGTAGTGAGTCGGTCAATCAGTCTCAGTCAATGAGTCATTAGGTTAGTCTGTCAACCAACAACACTATCAGTTAGTCAGTTTCAATAGTTCAGTTAGTCTGTTAATGAGTTAGTCAATCAGTCATCAGTCTCTCGTGTTAACTATCAATCAATTAACATTTACCAATTATCAATTAATCAGGATAAACACTTATTGGTAAGACCTATTACATCTATAGAACTTCCCGTCCAACGGCCATTTCTCGAACTCGGAAATCGATCATTCAATTTGAAGTTTGCTAAGCTTCTTTCTTGTTGTGGTAGTGGTAACCGCTGGGCCATACTGTCCACAGTTCTAATATTTTTGTCGGGATCCGCACAGCGCCTACGTCGCACTTGGGGCCGTCGAAAAGTACGTGTCAAATGACCGAAGAAGAGGCAAAGCGGAAAAAAATGAAATGTCAAAATCCCGCAAGCGCCCAGAAGCTTTTGTCAGCTTTTAGAAAACAGTTAAGGGTGGACAGTAGCTGGAATTGGTCAAGGCTGAGAGGTAGAGAGAGAGTGTGAGAGAGAGAGAGAGAGGAGGGGCGAGGGGTGGGGCACCTCGTTGGAGGTGCTGACGGCGACGTTGACGTCGACGCAGACGTCGGCGGCGGCGCTTTTTGATTTTACTTCGCTGCTGAGCAAAGCGCAAAATCACTTTTGACGGTTTTTTCTTGTCTCCATTGGGATTTTTGTTGTATTTTTCATTTTTGTCTTTTGCTTTTTCAGTTTCTGTTTCTGTTTCTGCTTCTTTTCTTCAAACTTTGTTGTTTTTGTTGTTGCTGCTTGAAGCGCGCGCCTCGTTTCGTTTTCATTATCCGAAGCGCGTCCAAATTCATTTCAAGTTTTGCCGCCGACGTCGAGTAGAGGCGTCTTTAGCTGTCCAACTGTTGGCTTTTGCTCGCCAGTCGCGTTAAGTCCAACATAAGTCGGCCTAAGCGTTTAAAAGCCTAAACGAATGCAGAGACACATGTGTATCTCTCTCTCTCTCTCTCTCTCTCTCTCTCGCTCTCTGGTCAGCAAAGCCAAGAAACAACAAAAATACAAAATACATAATAATCATCAGCATCTGGTGAGTGCGAGGAGGGGGATGGGCGAGCGTTGAGGAGGGGGGCAGAGCACTTGGAGCATGGGGCATGACAAGCAACGTCCAGAGCCACAGTCAGAGCCAGCTGTCAAGGCGGCTTTGTATTTTGTATTTTGCGCTCAAAACTTATACCAACTTGACAGTTGGAAGACAGTAGTATTTATAACGTCGGCCGTCGGCTGTCGGCTGTCGGCTGTTGGCTGTTGGCTGCTGGCTGTTGGCTGCTTTCCCCCTCCCCTGGGAGCCCCGCCAACTCGGCAAATAAAACAAAAATGAGACAAGACTGACAGCGGCTCAGCGAAAGAGTTAATACTGTGATTAAATGACCAGAAGAGTGCCACTGTCAGACAGATGGCCGATGGTGGGCGGCTTAAATGTTTGACAGCTTGATGCCAGCTCCGGCTACGTCGCCGTCGTCGTCAACCGGAGCCGAGGGCCTCTTGCCAGCCTCTCGCCACGTTGACAGCGACAACGAATTCGCAGAGACCAACTTCAGAGACCTTGTTGAGCCTACACACAGTCACAGCCAGACATCGCTGCCATATTGATAGCAGCAAAAGTTTTCCGCTCGCTAACGATACAATCAATAAGCCTCTATGAAGACACGTCAATCAAAGTAGTGCTAAAAAAAAAGTAAATTGTAAGAAATATCAACAAGCAAAATCAACAAAGAATTTGAGGCTTTGTTTACAAATTGCTTGTACCTGTATATTTTATTATTCTTTCTTATTTTATTATATTATAGGAATTACAAACTTAAGCCATTAACAATAGTAATAATAGTAGTCTAAGTAATACAACAAAAATTGTAAATAATATCAACAAACAAAATCGACAATGAGTTTAAGACATTGTTTATTTTCTTATTGTTTCTATATGATTTCGTATACTAAATATCAACATTACTTAGGCATTGACATTAATAACAAAAGTCAAAATAATACTACTAAAAGTATAAGAAATATATCAATAAGCAAGATCGTGTGCATATTTATTTATTTTTTTTTACCGCCTCTTATATTATTTCTTATATATTATATTTTAATGATTATAAACTCAAGCCATTGGCAATGACAAGTTTTTTTGGACAGGCACAAATAGGCGTGGCAGATCACATAGAGTACACATATTCTTCAGAAACAACAGATCTGCATCAGAATCAAGACATGCAGCTTCATCTATATCCGTTCGACTGTCATACAAGGTATATATGTATATCAGAATATAGAATATAATATATAATAGAGAAGTAAATTATCTATATCCATATGCATAAGCGGATCATTCGTAGAACACAAAGGATCTATCTTCTATCTATCTATCTTCAGCATACGTAGATCAAGCTTGTCTCAAGGCATCATTTTTTGATTAATGTCTTGAGACAAACTATTGAATTTTAGTTGTGTGTCTCAAGAAATCAATAAATAAAACTTAAAAATTTATGTTATGTGGGTTTATTGGTACAATTTAAAAGTGATAATCATTATGCATATATTACTTATTTATAAACAAATATCGAATGCTCCACTTTTATGAAATTTACTCGAATTCTCTAGATAATTGCATAAGAACTCATTTGTTAATATAAGTGCGATAGATTATTTGATAAAGATGATCAGCAAAAGATGCCGTATGTATAGTATAATAGTACATATAATAAATAGTATATCATTGTCAGGCACATCCAACTAGAACACGGATAGAATAAGATATTGTGTCAAAATAGAGTATTCTCAGTCAGAGTATTCTAGATTCTCTCGAGATCTTTGGTTGAAAGGTTTCAAAACTCTGGAGCTACTAGTTAATATGTTATATCTTACTTATATAACTGAAGTTCACATTTCCAACAGATGTACAGGGCTGTCCAAATTCGACTAACCCATCTGGCAGCCTTATATCTTTTGACAGAGATGCCAGATCGCTTATTACCATACATTATGTAGAGATACGATCTAGGCAAATACCGATACCTTCAGCCAAACTTGGTTTCTCAATTGAAACTGATCAAGAAGATGTTTACGTCATAGATTAAAGAGCTGTTAGCATCTAGGCAATAATTCATATCAGAAAGAGAATACATACAGTATATATTTCTAGAAAGATTCTAGATTGCTTAACTAGGAAATATGCACTGTTCTCAATTGAAATATGTTATTAGCATTTGCTTTGCTTATAAGCAATTTTTACTAAAAAGCTCTAATATGAAAAACTATTATTGACTTTTTCAATTCACACAGCTAGATTAGAAGCTTTTAGCACATGTGTGTTTATGGGACTACAAAATGCAAATGGCCAATAAATAAAAGAATTTATATTTATTTATAATATTTACTTCGCATTAAATAATACATAATAGCTGGGCTAATATATACATAAATCACAGAGATTTATCACGATCAGCCGCAGTTATAAAGAAACGATAAAAATGCAAAACATCAATAAAGATCTCTACGATCTAGCCAGCTGAATGCCTAGAGCCCTGCTCCATATGTATAAATGCAGTTTGTCGGATGAATGTTGATCCCTGCTTTGACATGCTTCTGGTATAAGTTTTCCCTTGAGCTGTGCAGTCGACAGGCCAATATAAGAAGATGTTAAGCTGCTAGAGCCGACCTGTGCCATAAATTCGTAGGTTTAGTATGGGACTGTGTGTGTGTGTGTGTGTATATATGTGTGCGTGTGTGTGTGTCATAAAGTCTATGATAAATCGCTGAGATCTGCAAACAACAATCAGGCAGCTTAAATAGAATGCTGCAGTGATAATCGTGTGCCAGCCGGCAATCAACGTCAACGTCAACAAACAGATCTTGCAAATCTCAAGATCACAATCAACCGACTGGGTTATCTAAATGGCAGCCCAGCGGAGCCCAAAGCAAACTAACCAAATGTCTGTATGAACTGCTCTAAAATTAGACAACCAGCCAGCCAGCCAGCCAGTCATCCAGCTGTCAGGGCAGCACGTTCACGAGACTCGAGACTGAAGACTGAAGACTCGGGACTCGGAGATGGAGTCGCAGTCGTAGTCGTAGTCGGAACATCGGAACTCGCGCGTTACGGCAATGTTTTCCTCCACAAATCCATGCAGATGCCAAGCTGTTTATTATCTTTGCCTCTCCTCACTAAGTTGATAGTATATGGTATTACTTAAATTTACTATAGCGCTTGTCGCTTGTTTTCAAATGTTTCAAAAGAAAACACACACAGGCTGAGACTGATGGGACACTTGTCAGGGGGCTTTTGCAATGCGTTGCCGTTGTCTGTTTATCTTGAAAATGCCTGAAATGCGACGGCCGGGGTCTATTTTAAAATGAGATAGCTCTTTGCCCAGCGATGAGTATTACACATTTTGTTGACGAGGACAGCTTATTAGTTGAGCTCTCGAATCGGCAGTCAAACAAATTTTTAATTGCCCGCACAAATTATCGCTGGGGTCTTACACCCGAAAACGGCATCGTAAAATTCTATAAAATATAATGCCATAGCTGGCGGACGACAGGCGCGATCTTAAGCCCTCCGAGTATGTGGCACATTAGCGTCATAAATTTCAATTTTAATTGCCATCGTATTTAGATTAGAGAGAGAGAGAAAGAGAGAGAGAGAGAAAGAGAGAGAGAGAGAGAGAGAGAGAGAGACTGTTGAATGGTTGCCTCTCTATTAAAACCTCTGCCATTAGAATCTATTCCCGAACGCCACCGAAAACTGTTCCATTACTGTCTTCCAGCCGGTGGCATGACAAAGTGTCAACGCAAACAGACTGGGGGAGGGGGGCCCTTACCGGAATTTATAGCCGAATATGCAATGCTCTTTCTGTAGACAGCAAATGAGAAGTGTGTCTTAGTTTATCTATGAGAGTTACAATGCTTTGAGGTAGATATAATAAAGAGATTTCTAAGATATACTTTATCACATAAACTAACTAAAAATGCATCCAGTTTTAACCGGAAAGAAGCTCTTATCAATTTTCTATTAGTTCAACAAGCTGACAAATTGAATAGAAAATCCTATAATACCACACAAAACACACAGAGTATTTAAGATCTTGAGACAGAACATAACAAAATCGTGTCGAAGTGTTTAATAAATAACAAATCACCCAAAAGACCCCAGAGACAGGCAACAACAACTCAGAGAGAACTCGAGTATTCAGTAATAAACAAAACAGGCCGCGGCCAGCGGTTGAAATTTATGTGACTTGATCTGTTTTCAAGTGGGACGGACGTCTTATCAGTGGGTATTCCAGTACAGATTTACAATTAATTGCGAGCAATTGTGAACAGGCGGTCCTCAAGCACACACACACACACACACACACACACACACGCACACACGCACACACACAATCTCAGCGTGTGTCGATTACTGCTAGACGTTGTTTTATTCATGTTCATAATTAATGAAATATCTTTGTGCAAATCATTTGGGAAACTACTCAACTTCATTAGCAGATCGTAAATAATGTCAGAAAGCGCAAGGCCTGAAATTTATGTGGCGGGCTAACTATGCATGCTGAATAATTTACAAAAACTTAGAAAAAACAAATAAATGGAAAGAAAGTCGAGCACAAAAGATACAAAACAAAAATTAAAATTATATATATCCAGCACAGAAACAATAGAATTTTAACAAGAAATATAATTTATAGCCACTTAAGTCATAAATTTATTTTTAATTTCGCCCAATTCACATTTACAACGCGCAGCGCAAACAACATCGCTCAGCCTCGCCAAGTCCCACATTTGAATACCCTATAAACTGGGGAGAAACTCTCAGTCAGGTAGATCGATATGTGACTAGATAAGCAGAAGGAATGTTGTTGAATATTAGGAGAGATGATACAACCTATGATTAGCTATCATTATCATATTGCCATTAAAGTCATTATTGTGGATATTATTATAATCATTAGTATATAATTTGTTATTAATGTTATTATTGTTGAATATTATTTATATTATTAGTATTTATATTATGTAATATAATCATTATTATTGTTATGTTATGAGTGTTATTATTGTTGATATCAGTAATGTATATTACTATCATTATTATTGTAACGAAATAATATCATTATTATAATTAATATTAAATTTATCATTTGTATTATGTAATATAGTCATTATTGTCAATATTATTATAATCATTATCGATATCTATATTATTTATATGGTTATTTAAATATTATTTAAAATTATACAATAATATTTTAAAGCAATATATGCTGTTAATATAATAATTATAATTATTTGTTTCCAATAATTTAATTACTTTTAGTGTAAAACTTATTGTTCATATCTTTATCAACATTATTGTTGGTATTTTTTATTTTATAATCACTTTTGGACTTAAGGCTAGGTTCATTAACCTGATTTTTTATTAATATTCAAAATTTTAATTTATTTTATTATTCAAATTATATAATATATTATGTGTTAATTTTTGTATTTTGTTTTAATTTTATAATTCAGACTTTTATGTCTTTTCTGCTATAGCAAAAAAGTGTAAACATGAATTTCTAAAAAAAAAACCTCTTGAATAGATTAACTAAGAATTGTATGCAAAAATATGCTAAGATAAATATAAAACTTGACACTAAATTTATGTGATTTTATACCTATAAAATATTCATAATTAAAATAAATGTTTTACTCCATTAAATTTTCAACAAATATATTGAAAAGTTGCTAATCATTTTTGCTTATCTTTTGCCTTAGTCTACTAAGGTCTGGGTTTTCTATCTCAACTGAAAGGCGGAAATTTGGAACCTTAAATGACTTCAAATTATTTTAGATCATAATACAGATAGTTGAAGCTTAGATATCTTCTAGTAAGAGCAAGAGCAATCGGGTTTCGGAGTTGTACAGTGAAACCTCTATTTCTTGGCTTGAGATAGTTTGCGTTGGGGCTACAAAAGAAATGAAATACTGAAAGACCAAGATTTACGTCTCTTTGGCTGTTTATTTTTCTTTGCCGCTTTCATGAATCTTCAAGTTTATTATTGTTGTGTTTTGTTGCTGTTGCTGCCGTTGCTGCTGCTGTTGCTTCTGGTAGCAACAAATTTAACACCCAGACAGTAGTAAATAAGCGGGTTATAAAAGGCAACTAATTACAAGTTGCAGCCGCCAGCTCGCATATGCTAAAAGCTAAAATTTGAATATGTATATGAGAGAGAGAGAGAGAGAGAGAGAGAGAGAGAGAGAGAGAGAGAGAGAGATATGTATTTGTATTTGTTTTTATATATTATATATTGGTCTATGGATATGGAATACCTTCCCTCGTTTATGTGTATGTAAATGTTTTGTTTTTCGGGGACCCTTTTCTTTATTGTCTTAATGAACAAAGGCGACGGTTTCTAGATGAGACAAATGTATCTCGTTTGAGCGCAAAACACAAATGTTTAAAACAATAATAAATTATCATTGTTGTTGTTGTTGCTGCTGCTGCTGTGGCTGCTGCTGCCTGTTGTTGTTGCTGTTGTTGTTGCTGTTGTTGTTGCTCCCTTGCCTTTTATCGCTTGATAATCGCTGGTCATTAGTCATTTTGGCCTCAACCTAAAGTATTGTATGTTTTCTATATAGCAATACATCTGACTCTGACTCTGACTCTGTTGCTGTTGCTGTTGCTGTTGTTGTTGTCTTTGCCACGCCAAAAAGAGTAATGTGAGCAACAACGGTGGCAGCAGCAGCTGCTGCTGTTGCTGTTGCTGTTGCTTGTTATGTCTGTCTCTTCATTTGGTCCGCAGCACCAGCAGCAACAGCAGCAACAACAACATGAGCTGGCTCAACGTTTAATAAATCGTGTACTGTCGCCTTTTATTGTTGCGGCGATGTTTCAAATTTTATTTATTTATCTGCTGCCGCTGAATTGGCTTAATAATGTGGCCAACAACAGGCAGCGACAACAACAGCAAAAACAGCAACAACAGCAACAACAACAACAACAACAACAGCAGCAGCAGGTCAAGCACATATTTAGCTACTTCTGGCGATATAACACTTTGGCTATCGGCTATCTTGACAGTGCATGAAATATTTATGCTCTTTAGATTATTTGGGGTGTATAAGGCCGGACTGACTATATATTTATATATATATATGTTATATGTTATATGTATTTATACAGCTACCGAATTTTATATAATACTCTGCTAACAATACGATAAAGAGTAAGAGAATAAGTTTATCTGTATCTATATCTATATCTATATCTATATCTATATCTATATCTATATCTATATCTATATCTATATCTATATCTATATCTATATCTATATCTATATCTATATCTATATCTATATCTATATCTATATCTATATCTATATCTATATCTATATCTATATCTATATCTATATCTATATCTATATCTATATCTATATCTATATCTATATCTATATCTATATCTATATCTATATCTATATCTATATCTATATCTATCTCTATCTCTACATTCTTTTCTCTTTTTAGTTTCTCTCGCATCCAAATCAATTCCAAAACTGACCTGATTTCCAAAGAGCTATATAAATTACAAATCCATTTGATGCACATTGAGCCTATCGGATCTAAATCCCTTAAGGAACTGCATAAGCCCCCGAGGCCATATTATTTACGATGGCCTAATGTGTGGACAGGCAGGCTGGCTGGCAGTCAAAGCAAAACAATTTACCCGCTGACCAGCAGCGATACGTGCTTATATATCTATCGGCAATCTCTATCTGTCCATCTATCAATAATATATTACGCAGGCAGTTCCAAAAAACTGTCGGCGGCACCTTTGAAGTGTCAACCAGAGCCGCCAACTTGGCCGAAAGTATTTCTCGCCTGAGGTGGGTGGATTGTAGGTGCCATGGCTGGCGTGGCAATAATCACAGCAGCTGAAGTATTTATGTCGCAGTAAAGGCCTTTGCAGAGCCCTAAATTTTGCTGCCTTACCCACAGCCAAATATATCTTAATGTGTGTATAAATTAGTGTTATATTTTATTCCCAGTTACGTGACAAAGGCTGCACTCGCCACTCGCCCTTATCGGCATAAACATATATTATAATGTTCAGATATTCAATGCGGATTTTTGTGCACAGGAAACCAAGTATCTGTATCTCTCAGACACCTCGCTCTGGTAAAAATATGAAAATAAATGCCTGCCAAGTGCTTGTTGACAGTCGCCGCTGTTGTCGTGTCAGCTACAAATGTCACTTGACAAAAAGAGACAAAAATGAATATTAACATCAGCATAAAACATCGAGCGACCGCCCATACGAATGCCAGCTCCGATGCTAGCCAAAAGGGAAAGTGTCAAGCGAAACATTATAAAAATGACACGAGGAAGCCATAAATATTAAAAACAACAGCAGCAGCAGCAGCAGCAACAGCAGCAGCAACAGCAGCAGCAACAATGTCACAACATCTTCACAGCGGGGGTGTCTCTCCCAAGAATTACACAGAAAAATGATCAAGGAGTTGACAGCAGCCAGCAGAGGCAGCATCTCCACTTGGGCAACAACTAAAAGATACAAATGTATCCGCTAGTCGATTAGCTGCATGCCCCTCGTCTGCCTCGGCTGCTGCACGCATGATTGACGCCCCTCCAGGAGGGCAAACACGAACATTTTAATGACTTTGACGTAATTTATAACAAAGCTGTTAATTAGCTGCGACGACTATGCTGACATCACTCATCATCTGGCCATGTAATTTATGGAGGGCTCAGGATCCTGCAGCAGGGGCAACAGCTGTCAATTGAGCCAAGGATAAATGTCCTTGAACACATTTGTATAATATAAATGGAATTGTATTTCGAGCACGATGTGAGCTAGCTCAGTTAAAGTAAGCTAGAGCTATGGTAAAAGCAAATTTAAATATGAAAATATGTTGGGTAGACAAAGATTGAGTAGTAGACATGGACTGATCGAGCACATTAAGTTGAATTACTAAAGTCATTCAGTGATCATTTATTACAAATTGTATATATTAGAAATTGGATATGTAAAGTAGACAAATGGTCAAATGATTCTTTTGGATTAATAAAATATATCTTTAAAAATTGATCTTTTAAAATAAGCAAAGAAATTGCTTTCGGGCATAACAGACTGTCTCAAAAAACAAAAACTTTTAATTTTTTATCATAACTCTATAAATGATCGAAATATTTTTTGTTTTCTGATATACCAAGATCGACCCTCTATGCGTTCATAATACTATAGTTTAAGATTCTTAATATAAATTTTTAAAATATATATATAAAGATATAGTAGATATATACCCCTGACATTTATAATTCACGTTGCAAGTCTCAACGTTCAATGTGTGATCTAGAAAGATGTGTTATAGTAAAAATAATTAAAATATTTTAAGGTGACGATACAAACTTAAATATATAATATATATAACAAAAAATTTCAATAGAGGCGGAATGCATTGATTTCATACAAAGACAAAGGTCAATGGACAGAGAAACAAATGAAGATTACGCAAAAATATCAATATATGGAGGAGTATCAAAAATGATCTGCAAAGAATAGTCTGAATATTTAAATATTTAATCGTTTAGCTGTTGGTCAATGTCGACGTTCAATGGCGTTCATGACCGACTAAATCGTTTTTGAAGCCTATGAAATGTTAGACTAGATGAACTAAGAGAAATTATTGTATAATTATTCTTACTTTAAAATTCGTGAATTTTTTAATAAATAAATCTATAATGGACTGTATAAAAATGGATTCTATTTTTCTTTTGCTCAATGGAGCTTGTTAACTGCAGTAGCAACAATCTAATATACAATATTATATTTAGTACAAAAGAAATCCTCAATGAGCCTTTTCATGGAAACAAACTCGATTTCCGTTGCCTACTTCTTAGACACCAACTACAGCTATATATTACTTTGATATTGGCCAACAGTTGATATATGACATGACATAGATCATTTATGTGGGTCGCTCGATTCGTGTCGTGACAAGAATGTCTAATAGCGACAGCAAGTGTATACAAATAGCAAATGTATTTTAAATCGCTCAAGAGGCGGGCTTATCACTTACATAAGCAACAATTTGAACCCGAAGAGTCAGTCGCTAATCTAAAGCGACACCTCATAAATCAGCATGGCAGGCCGCGAGTAAATCATCAGATCTTAAATGTCAAGTTGTCGCCGTGACGCTATATCAATTCGATTCAGCTGTACTAAAAATCACAGCAAGGCATTGTCAGCAATCAAGTTTTATATGATCGTCGCCACGATTTATATGATCGCAATGGAGCGAATCAAATGCACGATTAAACATTGTATTTTCCAAATTCATCGAGTGAGTACTCTGCTAACACTTTTACAATACTAGATTAAGGCATTTTACAACACTGACTTCATATTTGCAGTTGAAGAATTGAGAAAGTATTGTCTACATTGGATAATACAAATGCTCTCTTGCCTAAGGTCAACTATCTAATGGCATCATTATTTTACAGGGTATTCGGCATTCGTTCAGCTTCAGCACATGACTTGTTTGTTGTGATTATAAATTATGGTCAGCTCCTCGCACTGTTTAATCGTAACATCTATATGCGAGCAAGCCAATAAAATAGATTTTATAGCCATATAGCCATAAGTTAGAGCGCATATATGACTTGTTGGTATGAGGCAGCCATAAATAATGTTCCTAATGCCGGGGCATAAAGTTCCGAATATCTTTTCAAAATCACAGCCGATCGATTATGGTTAATTTCATGGTGGCCATAAAGCACTACCGGGTCTTGGCCAATAGCCATGCAATTCTGCTTTCATTCGATACTCTTGAATCACAAGACTCGAAATCGTACGTTAAAAGTCAAGTGAAAATTGTCCATAAATCGAGTCACATTTTCGGTGGAGATTTTTATTTTGGGCAATCGCAAAGTGGGTTTTGGGCTTAGTTTTTATATATTATATAATAATAATTATTATAATATTATATAAGATCATATATAATTGTTCAAATAAATATATACTTAAGACATAGGTATTATTATTAATAATTATTTAATTGAAATAAAAATGTATAAAAAATCAGTTTTTCCTTGGGCTCGTCCGGGATTTGAACCCGGGACCTCCCGCACCCTAAGCGGAAATCATACCCCTAGACCAACGAGCCAGTTGAGTTAAGTTCGAACAGCCAAAGCATAAAAGCAGCGCGAAGAGAGATCACAAGACATGCAGCCAAAAGAAGTGCAAGAGAGGCCCAACTGTGGGAGCGAGAAAGAAAGAGAGCCAAAGAGCGCAGCGACGCCAACTCTCCAACTCCACTCTTCACTCCACGAGCTGCTTGACAGCAACAGGCAGCGGCGCAGCAGAGCAGAGCAGAGCAAATCAAGTCTATTTATAACAAAAAAGTTGCCATGCCGTTTGTCTAGCGTTTGTTGTTGTTGTCGTTGTTGTTGTTGTTGCTGTTGTTGTTGTTGCTGCTCTTGAGTGTTGACAACAAAACAAATTGTTTAACATGGACAACACAACAATACAAAAGAAATATGATGCATGTAAATAAATTCAATTTGGAACAACACAAAATCAAAATGGGAGACAGCGCACAAGCAACAACAACAACAACAATAACAACAGCAACAGCAACAGTAAAGCTACGACAGCAATAAAAACACGATCAACAGATCTTTCAACAGAAATTGAACAATCAAAAAAATTATTACTGTAAATCAGAGCAAGAAAAAAAGGCAGAGAACAAACAAAATGATTAAGTCGAATAGTAGATACGCTTTTCTTGGAAAGAGTATATACATAGAGAAAGAAATAATTGTATAAGAGATGATATACATAAAGCTAAACCATATAATAGAGAAACATCTACAAACTCAATAAAGAACTGAATATACTTTTGATAAGGGCAACAGAAACAGAAAATGAAATAAAAATAAGGTCACACTGTTTGCTTATTCTGATTGTCCAATCATACTATATGTACATACATATGTATATCTGTATAGGGGCAATCGAAAAACCTATAGTAAAATCAATTGAAAAATCGTAGCTCGTTGCTCGCCTGACAGCTGATGGCGATAATTTTAAATCAAATCAATTGAATATTGTCACAATTAATTTACTTAACAGATATGTAAGCCCGACTGTACAGGGCAATGATAATTGCGGCCAAGTGGCATTTTATTTGTACTTTTTTTATATTTTTTATTTCTTTATTCTTTTTTTTTGTATTTTTTATATTTGTTGTGCGCTGCTCATTGAATGTCAATTGGTTTAATGTATTCGCTTTTATTGATTTTTAATTTCTGCCTGGGTGTTTTATAGCTGTCGCTGAGAGTTTGTCAAACGCTTGCGCAAATGCCGCGCCCACCTCAACGCCACGCCCCCCCCTCGACCCTGTTGCGCCCCCCTTCACAGTGCCACGATCAGACGCAGCTCATGAAATTCAAATGTTGTGGGCTCAAAAATTGTTGCATCTGGCATACCAAATATAAAATATATTAAATACGAAACACAGCATCGACTTCTGATTGCGATTTGACTTTTAAATTAAAGCCGATCGCCTACAAATCGCCCATCGAGAGAGCTATAATCGATGGAGTATCATCCATTACAATCAACAGCTGGCCACAGCTTAGTTCATTGGATTGGAAATGCGTTGATTCAATATGATTTAGCTGGGAAGGTGAATCAGCTCAGATAGTCGGAAAAGTCATTGATTAACAAGCAATTCTGTATACGTATAATCAATATGTGGATTATCATATAGAATTATGTTAAGTATATATCTTTAAATAAATTCATAATAGACCCATTGGGTGGCCGTGTTAATAATGGGTCTATCGAAAGAGGAGGTCATCACTGAACCAGCTTTAAAACTTGTTTTGAAGATAAATTATAAAATTTATAGTAATTTTGGTTAGCCAGTTAAGGACGACGTTGAAGAAAACTATATTAGTTTTCTTTAAGGAAATGTAATATAGTTTTCTCACTTCATGAACAAGTATTAAAATAAAACAAATATGCTAATTTTCTATATGATATCATAAGAGTTTTAATTACATAGTTTTTATATGTTTTACTATATTGCTTGAATATTTTATCTAGAGTAAATATAGTTAAGCAATAATTTTATGTACTATAGCATAACTATATATATACTTTATATATATTTTTCAGGAGTACATATGTCTATATTTATATATACTGATACTTATAATCTATATACCATATAGACACTTAATATTTAAATTCTATGTAGCACTTTTGTAATTCTATTGCTTTCCAAAAACATCTTTATTGTCAAAGAAATTAAAATATGGTATCTATATTTTATATATATTTGCAATATCAAATTCCTTTGACATATTGTTATGATATCAATCAAAAGTACTTGGCAGTGCGGTAAGTTCTTAAAACAGTGCTCCAATTCGAAATAGCTCTTAAATAAACTTCTTTATACTAAAAAATATTTATTTACTTTTCAATTACATTCGAGTTTCGACTGATAAGGAAACGAGCTCTCATTAACTATAACTATATAATATACAAGGAAAAATAAACACTGTCAATCAATCAATCATGCACAATGTCACAAGGCAATTGAAAATAACTAATCAAACCTATTTGACTTCTAATACTAGATTTTTATTATAAAACCTATTTTAGTATTTTAAAGATGAGATTAAAAATATATAAACACATATACTGAGATTAAATATATAATATATAATATATAATATATATATTATATATTATATATTATATATTATATATTATATATTATATATTATATATTATATATTATATATTATATATTATATATTATATATTATATATTATATATTATATATTATATATTATATATTATATATTATATATTATATATTATATATTATATATATAATATATAATATATAATGTCTATGGGGTGAACTCCATAATATATATACCAAAACTTTAGTCATTTAGTTTGGATAGGTCTTAAGTTTTTATATGAACTCAATTTTGATTCTTTGATCGGCTCCAGCAATCTTAGGTATCTATATGGTATAGTCTTAGGCATTGCTAGCTTTCCCGACAGTTCTATGAACTAGTTCGAAATATCTGAGTTTGTTGAAAGTGTTTGCCAAGCAGAAGAACTTTTCACAGATAAATTTATATTTTGGAATCTATAGGTTTTTATGATAGATGGTGATTTGTGAAAGCTCTTAATTATTGAGTAAGATCAGAAGGAAATGAAAAACATTTCTAGATATGATATGGTTTATACTTTCTTTGAAACTTAATTAATGTCATTACTCATGGTAGTATTCCAAAGAATGACTCGAATGGCCTAGCACCCCTTAAGCGTGGATAGCTCACTTCAATATAATAGTTTCCTATGGATTTAATTCAGTTGATCAGCTGGTTATTCTTCAGTTTTAGCTCCACTCTCTTCATTTTGTACCAATAACAAAGCTATTCCCACCTTATAGAGAGATTGAAATGATCATAAGTGATCTATGCCTCATTAGGAAATCTAAGTTGGCCACTAAACAAGTACTAAAGCAAGGATGTGTAAACAAAACCTGATAGATATACGAGCTTCATACGATACGATCGATATAGGTATATAGTTTGAACTGGATTGAAATAATTGTAAGTGAAGTATCCAAGATCAGGAAAACTATTATGCATAGATCACATACGACCAGTGATCTCATATATGATATCGATCTCTCCATACAGCCCATATAGGGAATATAGAATATATAAGCAAAAAAGATCAACAACTTTTTGCCTTGTTTTCATTATTTCGAATAATCTTGATATATATAAATATATATAAGAATTATTGCATCTTTATTTTTCCGTAATAATTTCTGAAATGTCTGAGAAAATATTAAAGAAATAAAAATGATATTTCTCGCTTGTTTCAAGACTGTTCATTGATGGATAGACACACAGTCGGTGCCAAAAGTACACGCACACATCACTCAAGTGCGGATCATCAGACGCAACAAGTCAAATAAATAAATTGAGACTAATGGAATTTTGTATTTCCATATAAAATGTTTTTTTTTTTGTCTCTCATTTTTCATTGTGAATTTTATTTTTTATTTATTTACTGCGCACTTTAAATGTCGTTGCTATTGTGAATGGTCTTTTGAATTGATATTTGTTGGGTAAAGAAATGACAAGAGTTGATTTTTTTTTGTATTTTTGTAATATAGTTTTTTATTATATGTATATTATATGATAGATGACTTAAGAGCTTATTGAATTTGTAATCGTATTATTATCCATAGTTATATGCGAATAGCTAAGAACTAGGTTAGGCTCTAAACAAGTACTAAAATTAAACAAAGCTTAAGTATCGCTAAGGTGTGTAAACAAAACCTGATAAACATACGATTTTCATACGAAGCGATCCAAGTATTTAGATCGTATATATAGTTAGAACTGGAAGTCAGAGAAAACTTTGGTTGAACTTTGAGAACAAACTTTGATGTCTTAAAATATATATCAAAAAATTAATTAACAAAACAAAACATTTGATTTGATTTGACAGAATTCCTTCTTGTTTTTTTTTACTCCTCGAGAATATATATGGTGAATGTGTATATATATAATTAAGTTGTAGCTTTTGGATTCTTTGTTGTTGTCGTAGTTGTTGTTGTTGTTGTTGTTGTTGTATCTGTGGGTTAATCCGAAACTTAAACGTAACTAGCGCCTCGACAAATCTACAGTTTAGTATCACAGAACAGCGAACGCCGCTGCCAGCGTCTTTAACATCCCCAAAGAGAAGCCTCTCTCCATCTCTCTCTCTCTCTCTCTCTTTTTTTTTGGTTTCTCCAGTTTCTTATTGATGAGCTGCGCCCATGCGCTGCCCGTACATGGCATACGGAGAGTAGTAGGGGCCCAGAGCAGCAGCAGCGGCTGCGGCGGCCGGGTTGAAGGCGCCTCCTGCTCCGAAGGGCGAGGGAGCACCGCCCATGGCGCCCGGCGGCTTGCCGTACGGATGGTAGCGAGCTGCGGCGGCTGCGGCGGACATGGGACTGAGGGGCGGTGTTGGGTAGCCGCCGCGCAGGGCCGAGGGCGGAAAGAGTGTGCCCAGCAGCGATTGAGCCTGGGACTGGGCGAGAGCGGCGGCAGCGGCGGCCGGGTCGGAGAGGTTGCCAGTGTGGGTGCGCAGATGGGTGAAGAGCTCGTCGGAGGTCTGGAAGCGCTTGCCGCAGTAGGCGTCGCCCACCACCCAGCTGCAGACGTAGGGCGCGGAGCGGGCAGCGGCCGCGTTGGCAGCGGCAGCAGCTGCGGCCTGGGAGTAGGGATGGGCCTGCTGGAGTCCGGCGCTGGCCATGGCCATGCCGTACTTCTGGTGCTCGCACTGGGTGCAGCCGGCGGGGCAGGGGGCGCCCATCAGCATCTGCTGCGTGTGTGCGGAGTAGGGGCAGCCGGGGCAGTAGGGATCCTTGCAGACGGGCACGATGGCCTCGCCGCCGGCGGGCGTCTTGATGCGCTGGTAGCTGATGTACGGATTGGGCTGTCCGGCCGGGCCGGCTCCGGCGCCCGGATAGCCGCCATTGGCAGCGGCGGCCAGCATGGCCGCATGGTGGTGCGAGAAGCCGCCGGCAAACGGCGGCCGGAAGGCGGGATTCGCGTGCTGCTCCATGCCGGGCGGACAGCAGAGCGCCGACAGCGGATTCAAACCGTACGGACCGGCCGCCTTGTAGGCGGCTGCGGCGGCAGCGGCTGCTGCTGCCATGCTGCTCATCTCCTTGGGATGCTGGGCGGTGCCGTTGGCGTTGTTCAGCACCTCCATGCCGGAGCGCACGATGGGGCTGGCGCCGCGCTGCGAGCTGCCGGCGGGCGAGACGGTCTTCCGGCTGGCGTCATGGGGCGTGGTGGCCAAGGGCTCCGGCTTGCACTGTGATCCGTCCGTGGGCGTGGCGTTTGACTTGTTGCGCGATGGGACGCGCTCCTGGCCGCCAGTGGAGCTCTTGGAGCTGGGCCGGGGCAGCTCCTCGCTGGCGCTGCTCTTGAAGCTGTTCTGGTTCTGTTGGCTGAGCACGTTCGTCTCGTACGGCTTGAAGGCCAGCTTCATCTCGCCGCCCATCGTGGTGCTGCCGATGGTGCTGCTGATGGGCGTGCTCGACTTGGGCGACTTGGCCTGGCTGGGCGACTTGGCCGCGCCCATGTCGGCGCTGCTCGACGAGCTCGACGAGGTGGACGACGAGGAGCAGGTGCCCGACTTCTTGCTCTTGTCCACGGCCAGCAGCGGCTTCACTGCCGACGAATCGGCGCCAATCTGTGAGCAGGTCTGGGCCAGCAAAGCCAGCGGACTCTTCTTGGCATCCATCTGTAGAGGAAATGAAGGGAAAGGAGGAGATTTTTTAAATTAGTTTAAGAATTTTACAACTTTTTCAATAAAGTTAAAGATGATTATATCTTAAAAGCAGCTGTTGAAATCTTTAATATTTAAATTTATATTTATGATTAACAGTTTAATATATTTTTGCATAAATTGTTTTGCTTTTTGGCTTGAAAATTGCATTCTAAATACTTGAAACTATTATATAAAAATTCATATTTTATTTTTTGAAATATTTTAAAAGTTTTGATTTTCAATTTTATTTTTAGTCTAAATTATTTTAGATATATAATAAGTTTTCATATTATTAAAACTTTTATATTATAAAGTTCTAGATAAATATATTTTGTTTTGAGTTTTTTTTTATTTATATTTATTCTTAACATGATTTGTTTTAGAAATATATTTAGTTCCATTATTTTGAAAACTTGTTTATCTTTTTATTTTATGCATATTTGATTACCCTATAAAAATTATTTTTTATATATTATTTCCATCTATGCAAATTTTAAATATTGTTTTTTTGTGTTCCATAAAAATTTGATTTCAAATTATAAAATATTTTTTGACAAACATTATTTTATGTTATGCTTACAGAATATTTCATATACAAATAAACTTATTAGTTTCTTCAAATTTAACTTTTCTTGGAATGGAACTGTTTTTTTTTTTTGAAATTTTAAGTCTGAATACTTTGCTCTACAATATTCTTCATTCATTTCATTTTATATATGGCAAACGTCTTTCTTTTTGTTTTTTGGAAAACAAAAGCCTTTTTGAAAACTTTCATTGTTCACTAGTATTTTTTTGTATTAAAATTTTTGTCTAATTATTTGTATTTCATTATCATCACTTTTTTGAACTGTGCAAATTTATCAGTGAATGATATATGGTCATATTTCATATTTGTTAAATTTCGCTGATTTAATTTTCACATTTCAGTTGAAAATTTTTTTCCAGTTTGGTTTTATTTTAAAAAAAGAAAATGCCCTAGTCTCAATAATTTAATAAGTTTAAAGCTATTCTAATTCTGTTAATTATTTCTAAAATTCTGTTTAAAAAACCTTTTTCTTTTAAACTTTTTTTGTTTTCCTTTGTAAACCAACCTATTTTTATATTAAAATGAAATTCCCAGCAATTTTTAATTTTGCTATGTTCACTTTTTTTTTACATTTTAAATAGTCTATATTGCAATTTATTTGTGAAACAATATTTTTACTCATTCATCAAAATGTTTCTTGTTAAGCAAAAATATGTTAACAGCAAAAATTTACTAGTTTTTTGTAACACTTTTTGTTTTAAATTCAAAACCTTTTATTTTGCTAGATTTAATTTTTTTTTTAAATTTTTAATTTTGATCTATTTTTTAACTTTTTTTTTGGATGTGTTAACAAATAATACTAACCGTTGTTGGCAATGGAGCCAGATAATCCGGTTGTAAGTATTGGTTGTTGCCGATGGTAACAACGCCACCGCCGCCTTCCAAGACAACCATAGCGGAGCTGTTGGCGATTGTCCTGATTGAGTAATCCACTGAGGATGCTGAACAAGATCTGTCAGCGGCTGGCTGATGTTGAGGTGTTGAAGTAATCCAAGTGAAATGCGACGGAAAAACTTGATTTTTGATATATTTTCTTTTTCAGATTTGTTTTTTATGTGGATTATTTCGTTGAAATAAAAATAATTCCAGGGTATGTTTCACACTTTGCTTTTTGTAGAATTTCTCGTTAATTTCAGAAATTGCTTGCGTTCACTGTTTTGACAAGTGGCCAAGTGGCGTATCTTTCACTTTTTGTTTTGGCTGTTCCAGCACTTTACACGCCGAACGTTCTGACAGCCGTGCGTTCTGTCAGATACAAATACTTGTGCAGGCAGGCAGAGAGACACACAGATACACAGATACACAAGTGTTGTTGATGCAGAGTTTGCTTTTTGCTTTCCGTTTTGGGTTTTTTTCCGAACACGTCTGAACGCATCGAAGGCTAAACTCGAACTGAATCGTCTGAAAATGTCGTGCGGTGACTTGCGTTAGAGTGAAGCGAAAATCCGCTCTCAGCTGTGCTGTGTGCGCTCACGCTGCGGCTCTCTGCGGTCTCTGCGCTCTCTGGCCGCGCTGCGCTCAAAACCGGTAAGCAGCGCTGCACAGCGCTTGAGCGCATTGGTGCAAGGAGAGGCGCGCGTGCTGTGCGAGCGAGCTGCACTGTGTGTAATTTTCAAATATGGCGTACTTTTTGCCCAATCACATCGCATGCGCCATGCAATGGAAGCCGTAAAGTGGCCTAGCAGGTTTTTGTTGTCGTTGTTGTTGTTGTTGTTGTACAATCAGCTGCATGGGCATGTGTGGCTCACTGGCTCAGTGGCTGTTTGCAACACGGCAACACTCGATGTGAGAGCAACAGTTGAGCGCGAGAGCGGCGCTCTTTCACTTTTTTGTTCATACTAGTAGCTGTAGCTGTAGCTGGCTGCCGCGGAAGTTCGCCTTTGACGCGCACATTAATTTTATCTTCACACATATGTCACGCGCCTCAGCAGCTCAGCAGCTCACACTCACACTCACACTCACACTCAATCTAGCTGGCGCTCCTCTCGCTCGCTCTCTCCCACTCAGTCGGCTGTCAACACCAGGCCATTCGACGCTCAGAGTCTCATTGTCTTCGCCGAGATTTGTTTCTCAGTCACTCAACACTTAACCACTCTTCTTTTTATGCAATCGCCTCTGCTGCTCGCTCGCTCGCTTTAATGTCATATATAAAAATTAATTTGTTTGCCGCTCTCCATCGCTCTTCTGAGCACTGTGCACTGAGCACCGACTGTCGACTGTCGGCAGAGTGCCGACTGTGCTTACCCACAATTCCCACTCCGACTCCGCATTCTCTCACTCTGACTGTGACTCGAGCATTGTTTAGCGTTTTTCGATTAACTTCTGGGTTCTGTTTTGTGGTTTGTTTTCCACAAGAGCTTCTGTTTGTTGTTTAAGTGGAAATCGTTGTTTTGTCGCCGTGTCAAAGTTGTACCAAACAATTTTTCACATGTTTTGTTCGCTAGTAATCGTCTGTTGTGTATACATACATACATACATATCCACACTTGTTTATGTATGTGTGTATGTGTCTTAATTAAGCTTTGCCATAAGTGCACACAAGTTGCACTGTGTGTGCGGGAGCGAGTGAGGAAGAGTGTCGGAAAGAGTGTAAGGAGGGGGAAGAGATCAGTTGCACATGTGTTTGGCGTTGCCACATGATGCACTTTGGACTTTTTAATAGTTTAATGGCTGCTTAAGTTCATGTATTTTTAATAATACAGCCCACTGAGTAGCTGTTAATGGGTTTGCTCACACTAAACAAGGCTTCAATTAAAATTACTTTCTGTTTATTACTTATTTGACTATGAAACGCACTTTCAAGCGGAAGGCCAGATCGAGATGAACCTGAACTAAATTATATAGCTTCCAGAGTTTTCTTGTTTATATGGAAGCTCTTTCACAGATATAGAATAGATATAAAAAGGATAACATTAATATATATGTACATAGCTTAGAATGATTTCAAAATTCGTTAAAATTATGTTGTTATAAACCTGTACCTTTCCAACGATTAAGGGCTAATACTTTTTTACATAATGCTCATTTTGTATGCTCAGAATATTTGTAGAAAATCTTAAATAATTAACATTTGTCATATTCTGAATTGAATTTCGTTGAAAAGTTTAAAAAACTGAACTATGAAGGAAATTATTAAAATAAATAAAAATACTGTCTTATTGAAAGAATTTTCTTGTAAATAATTTTTCTGTAAATAATTTGTATAATTTATTATTTTTTATATTATATTAACTGTCTTTATAGTTTATGGTATTAAAATTAAGTTATTTATAAAATTAAGTAATTTATAAATCTTAAATTGACATCATCGTATCATATTTAAATAATCTTATTCATATTTACGTTTTTAATTTTTTTTATTGTACAATATTTCAACATTTTCTTTAAATTCTACTCATATTCGATTTTATTTATATTTATTTTACTGAATTTTTCATATGTTTTATTATTTGTATTATACATATTTATTATTATGTATTTATAAATATTTTTCATGCATATTTCTGAAATTTCAAATTTAAATGTTTATCTAATAAATTTTGAGAATTTGTTTCATAAACATTTCAAAAGAACAATGGCATAAAGTATATATGGACTTATGTATGGTTTTATTGCATATTTTGTAGAGCTTATGGATGGGATTTGAGTGGCCATCTGTGAGATCTGTAATATCTGTGAGATTACATAATCTTCGATTGCTGCACACAGATAATGCAGTTTAAGCGGCTAGAGATTTATGCAATAAGCTAAAGATACAGATGCAGATAAGGATGAAGATTTCGCCCGATAAACCGATTACAGGTACTTACGCAATCGCCTCAATAATATTTAGCTGGAATGAGCTCAGCAGGTAGATCGATGCAGCTCTATTTACTAAGGACTTGGGTGAAGGCCAAGGCCTTTCGCAGAAAATGATGGATTTATTAGAGAAAAGCGTGTTGGTTCACAAATGCGGCTTAGACGTAATTTGCGGCTTTTTGGCCAAGAACAAGAAGGTGCTGGCTGTTGGCTGTTAGCTGTTGGCAGTTGGCAGTTTTTAGCCTGGGCTCATTTGCGTTAAATGCCGAAATAAATATGCATTGTATACAAGTTGAGTGAGTGAGTAAAGGGAAAAAGAAAAAGAAAGAGAGAGAGGGAAGATCAAGAGCAAGAGCGAGTGCGTTGCACGTAAGTAATTCATATTTTTACGGCTACTTTGTCAGCGTCATAAATTTTGCGGGCCATGTGAATTATTTACTAGCAATGCGAACGCAAATGGCAAACGAGATTCTTCTTCTACAACAACTGCCAAGAGACAGGGGGCTGAGAGGGGGAGGGGGAGGGGGCGTCAGGCGTTGGGGTTGCCATATAAATAACACAAAATATTATAAATTACACGCAGGGATGTAAAAACGCTGAGCAGAAGCGAAAAAATTTGTAGCCGCGAAAACATTTATGTATATAAGTATCTCTCTCTATCTCTTTCTCTCTCTGTCTCTCTCTCAGTCTGTGTGTGTGTGTGTGGAGAATATAAAAAGGAGGCAGAGCACATAAAATTAACCACATATTTCTTCATTTTTATGGCATTTATTATCACAGAAATGTTTGTGTGATAAAAGCGAAGCACAGCGCAAAAGGCGAACGATGAACGATGGCTGCGACGACGACGACGACGATGGCGCAAAAGGCAGCCATAAAAATGCAGCCATTTACCTTTTGATTTATGCACAACAACAACAGCAACAACAACAACAACAGCAGCAACAGCAACCACGACGACACAGTTGAGAGCGGGCGGAGGGGGCGTGGCACGCATATTGCCATCATGAAAATAAAAAATAACTGCAAAACAAGCTGCGCAAAAATAATGCAATAAATTTGACATTATCTGCGTTAATATAAAGGTAGCACGACCCTATCGAGGTCACAAGAAAACTCTACTACTACTCATAACAGCCGAATCATTCGAATCATTCGAATCATAGCTCTAATAATCATAGCTGATTCTCATACTCCAGCTGTCTTTTGGAAGGGAAAAAAAGACTTGAAAAAAAAAAAACAACTGAAAAACAAACTGCAATAAATTGAGTAGAGCCCATATGAGATACAGCAAACACACTTACACACACATACATACTAACAATAACTCACATAAAAAAGGATATACAACATCCTGCATGCCCTCTGGGTGGCTATAGCCAGAGCGAGAGAGAGGGAGAAAGGGAAGCAAAGGTAGAGCTACCGAAAGACCGACTGTCGATAATTTATTGACAACAATTTATCTCGTAATAGTAACGAGCAGGAAAAACATACACATAAACACACACACACATACACACACACACAGAGAAGGAAGAAAAATAGCCCCTGGCTTTGGTGACATTGAAATTTAACAACAAAAGAATCTTTAGAATAATTCTTGTTTTTTTTTTTGCAAAACTTCCAAATAACCCCACGTCGTACCCCTAGAAATATCCAATCGGGGGTAGATTAATAAACCAAATTAATGGCTGCATTGTCGCAAAAAGAAACAAAGCGAAATTTGGGCTACAAAAAAAGTGTGACACGTGCAGAAAGACCGAAAGACAAATTGACTATATAAATTTTATTGCCTTTGGTATTGGGTATTAATTGATTGCAAAAAAAAGGCAAAAGGGAGTGGCTGAAGGTACATGGGTCATGGCTGAAAAGCAGGAAAATTCGGGAAGGCGAAATTAATGAAAAATCTCTTTTATATACATAAGCCTGAATTAGACTTTGAGATATTTGAAGGGCTTTCATGTGATATGCGATTTTTTATATATGTTTATGAGTAATATATATAATAATATATAATAAAAAATATCTAACAATATAACTATATATAATATATAACATACATATAATATAATTTATAAGAGTTCATATGATCTATCTATATCTATTATATGATAATTTATAGGACAAATTTTAGTCTTCCTTTTTCTTAAGGACACCTCTATGATCAAGTTAGACTGGCCTCCTGGAATTTTAAGACATCTAAAAATTATTCTAAAAAAAAAAAAAAAAAAACATTAATTCTTTTAACTGTTTATAAACGAAAAATTTCATTTAGCTTTTATTTATTTGAATATAAACAAGAAGCACTAATGTTTATTAATATCATTTTTTATATTTTTGTGTTAAAATTAATCATTTGAGTAAAACTAATAATATTAATAATATAGTATTTGCACTATTTATTTATTGCTCATAAATTCTTAAACTACTTTTTGAAGAGCTCAAAGGAATTTGTAGTAAATTTTCCTATTTAATATGCCAGTTCAAGTAGTTCAATTGAACTAATAAATACATTTGATCGGATCGGATGATTTGGAAAGTAGTTCATTAGTTAGCCTTCAAGAACTTCAAAGAGAATATTCAAAATGCCAAAAAGGGTTATCTTAAATTTACTTGATTTAATGTAAGATATGAAAAATATTTAATTTATGATTAAGACTCTATAAAGGTTAAGGCTCTATAAAAGGTCAATATCACATATTGTAGATATTTTCAAATTTAGGTTTCAATACTTAAACATGACAAAATGACACAAACAAGCTGCGTTTATAAGACTAATCAGGAATATGTATTTGACTTAGAAGAGCTTTATTTTGTCCAAGAATTTTCAATCTATATCCATACAGAATATTAGACGTGTTCCATATGGATCTGCTTTATACTGGTTTTATGTATTTTCTTTTACTCTTTTAAAAAGTTGATCCTGTTTCTTTAAAAGAAAGTCAGATGAATATTCTATTAATTTCCATAAAACCATATACATTTCTAAATTATTTTAATGTAAAGTGTAACTTATAATTATGCAGCAAAACAAATCATTTAGTAATATATTCACAAAAATACAATTCATCAATTGTAAAATAGGTTTTTCCCTATCATAAAACTGAAGCATATCTGTCAGCTCTAATATCTTAGTATATTTTATATACAAAACATTTCTATATAAATCAGCTCTATTCGGAGTAATATATCTTGGATTCTCTATTCCACTCGAAAAGAGAGAAAGTCGAGTATGGGAAATAGAAGCATAATATTTTAGGGAATGACAACTAAATAAACGACAACTGCATTTCGAGCAGCGCATAAAAATCTGTGAGAGCAACAAAATCGAGAGGAATGAAGAAGAAGAGGAAGGAGAGAAAACAATTGCATAAACATATCCTTTTTTGTTCGGCAATCGCATTCAGCTGCGTAAATATTTATGAGCGAACATAAAAATGTTTACGACCTTCGCAATTTAATAGCCAAAGCAGGTCCCCGGCGACGACTCCGGACTGCGATTCCTTCAACTGGCGCTATACGGCGTAGATAGAGGCAGAGAGAGAGGGAGAGAGGTAGAGGAATACCCCTGTTGTCGTCTCTTGTGTTGTTGATAAAGAGCACATAAATTATGGTCTATACATCATGAATATCTATCGATGCCAGGTATTGCCCGAGTCTCAGTCTGAGACCGGCTCGGAGCCCGAGTCGAGCCCGTCGGGGTCTTTTATGGCCCGCTGAGACGTAGTCGCATGTTTATTGATTTGCCTTTGACGGCGCTGCTAATTTCTGCCACAATGTGGAAACTGAAAAGACTTTGTCACTCGCGAGGATATTGCGCAGCGGCAACAACTGCCAAATGCGGTCAATCAAGGACTGCAAGGCGGGCCAACAGCCGGGCCGACACATGGGCGGGCACGGACAGCCAGACAGTCAGGCAGGACGACAGGACGACAGGCAGGCAGGCAGGCATTGTCCTTGATTTATGGTGCTCATTAATTTCACTGCCACCAGAGCTGACACTTCTGCGTATGTCACTCCCCTCACTCAGTGAGAGAGAGGGAGGAAGAAAGAGAGAGAGACGCTTTGACAAATAATTTTATTGACGGTCTGTGTTTGGTTTTTAATTGTCCTTCAAGTTGTTCAGCTGCCTCATCGCAGCACGTGATAATTGCTCATTTTATGACGCATTTATCAAAGTATCTCGAGCTGTACTCTACATCTTCCTGTCTCTCTCTCTCTCTCTCTCTTTGTCTCTCCCCTTCTCTGCCTATCTGCCCTAGGCTGACACTCGTCCTGTCCTGGCCTGGCCTTGTCACGCGTCATTTATTTGCCAGCTTGGCCGTGACAGTTGTTGATTGCGATTTTCCGGTGCGCTTTGTCACTTTTCGGCTCTATCAAATTTGTTCAGGAAATAGTTGCTCAGCAAGTATGTCCTTCGACAGGCAATGCTTTTTATCACAATTGTTAAAGTTGTCCTTTTCAAAAACTTGAGTTGCTGCCTGGCTAAGAAGCTTGCTCAAATCTTTCTCCTTTGATTTAATAAAATTGAAGTGATATAATTGAGTAGAGGTTTTATTGTGCTGGAAGAATATGATCCTTATTCTTTATCTTTCCTCTATCATCTGAAACAGAATAGATTAGAAGAGGGAGAAAGTTGAGGATATAAATGATGGCAGAGACAGAAAGCAACATGTGCTGGAGAATCGTAAGACAATGAGCAGCACAAAGTAATTAAAATATCTTTAAATAATACTGCAAGAAAACTCCTAAAACAACAAACTATTTATTTTATAAGTACTTGACTCAAGCGGTAATAGAAATAAATACGATTTCTCAGTGAGGCACAAGAAAGTCAAAGATTGCGGATTGATATGTGAATCTTGAATGAAAAGATCAAGAACCTTCGAGCTCTAGAACCAAGCCCAAGTTACTTGTTTTTAAGTTTCAGAATTAAAGCAATGATAAAAGTGAATAGAGCCAGATAAGTTCATTTTAAAACGAAAGATTTCAATAATAATAATTTGATGCATATATATACCAAAGAAATACATTCAAGCTGATGTAAACGTTTATAGGAAAAAGTGCTCACTGTACATCCAAACAAAATGTAATAAGAAGAAGAAGAAGGCAGAGATGAAAGGAAGCAGCGAACAAGACGTGCGAGGCGGTAATTGTGGCTCTGTTGAAATGACAGGCTGACAGCAGAATTCACACTTCATTTAAGACAACTCACAGCTCACGGCTGGCGGCTCACGGCTCAGGGCTCACGGCTCACGGCTCACGGTTCGCATCCCGATCCCAGACGCATCCAGACGATCCCAGTTCACGGCCCCGGCGAGTGCTAATGTAGCGCATAATAATTTTGTACTAAATTAAATAGTGCGTGGGTCGGTCCGTCCGGTGCCTCTGTCTGTCTGTCTGTCTGTCTTCGTCTGCATCTTCGTCTCTGTTTCTGTCTCTGTCTGTCTTGGACTCAACGTGCTCGTCGGCGAATCGCTGACTCGTTTCTCAGCCACTTGAAACGTGAAAGGATATAATTTAGTTTTTATTGCACGTTGTTAGGGTTTTTGCTGTTGCTGTTGATGCGCGCTGCACGGGTTGTCCGAATAGTTGGAATGACCATGGCTAAGTACACAGGCGAGTGAGGACTCATCAGTTATGCATGGCATGTTTGTTTTTTAAAGGGTCCTTTACGACTCAACTGCACTCAACTCCACTCTACTCGCGGCTCGCAGCTCACCCGTTCAGTGCTCATTCGCTTTTTGTGTTAATTTATTGATGTGCCGCTCAGCGTCACGTGTCCGAGCAACGTCTCTGTCCTAGGAGGCTCGCCAGGCTCACCATGCCCGGCTCTCTTTGATGTTTCATAAATCACAGCTGTTTTCTTTTTATACATATGCATGTATAACTTTTATGTTTGATGTTCTCTTTTACGACTAACGAAATTAAGTAGATACTTTTGCCTTCGCAGGTATTTGCTGTACTTTACTAATCAGGAATCGCGAGTGCATTAGGTGTGAGTGCGTGAGTCTGCGTCTGCTTCGGATAATTTTATAGTTTTGTTCAACTCTGGCATTGAAAAGTTGCAGAATTCCGAGATAAGACAGACGAAGTGGTAGAGGTAGAGGTAGACAGAGTTTAGCAGAACAATAGATATCAGCATATATTAGAGAAATATGTATGTCTGATTTAATAAATAAATATGTAAAACAAATAAATAAATAAAAACAAATTATCATATAAGGATTTATAATAAATAGTCATATAAATATGTAAAATAATTAAAAATATTATTATACAAGAATTTATGATAAATAATACTTAATAATAATATACAAATATCTTAAATAAAATTATATATACATATTGTTTGTTTAGAATTTGTAATAAATAATAAATAAAATAAATGTGATTAGACTATTAAATGGAAATAAATTTAAATACCTTGATAGATTTATCAACTCGGGTTGAAAAGAGACTTAGAAGCATCTACTCAGTAGCGAATTTTCTCTCTCATCTCAGCTGCAGATCAGATATAATAACGATAAAAGTCATCATCATCAATATCTAAAACCTTTAAGTGAAAGTGATTTGTGTAATGTAAGGTAATCCCTATAAGCACTTTAGTACAAATTGTCAGCTATTGATATCTTTAAATTTGAACCAAAACTAAAGTATACAAACTTTTTTTCATATTCATATTTTAAGTGTGCTTTAGCTTCTCCCTTATTATCGCAAATTATTTCGTTTTCTTCTTATAAATCAAAGTTTAATTTATATTGAGGGACTTTACCTATTTCTATAATGCAGATATTTTTCCAAAGTGGATTTTACTTCAAAATAGAAATAATGATCAAATATTTGATCTGAATTAGATGCTGACCACACAAAGTGAATCAAGCCATGATTTAGTGTATTAGCTTATACTTAAGAGCACTAAATTAATAAATAAAGCTTACACCAAATTCATATTCAAAATTTTAAAAGAATATTAGATGTGAAAATTATCAAAAGAGAAGTGTAATAGGATAACGATGTGAATAAAGTAAAGTAAAGTAAACTGTGAACAAGTGAACAACAGACTTTACCATATTCAATAAGTAAAATTCAAAATATGAATAAATTACAAGATATGTAACTGCATAACTGGAAATGTAAACAAGTCAGAGTAGAACTTATAGTATAAAATGTTGACTTTTACATGAGATGTTATAACTAGATTAAAGTACTCTAATACAAAGAAAAAATTAAAATAAAAAAAAAAAAATGATAATAAAAAAAATTAAACCAAAAATTCTCTTAATTGAACACTTTTTGGTAGACACAATTTAAGCATAATTAAAATTGCAATTTGAGCTTAATCTAGACTTGCGAAACACTTGATAGATTCAATCGAATGCTAATATAAAATTGATCCTGACAACTAAGTATATATTTTTTTTATTATTTTCTTTTTTATTATTGTATTTTTTATAATATAATTTTTTAAAATGTTATATTTTATTGTTTAGTTTTTTTGTGCTTATGTTTCTTTTTGAATTTGTTCTATTTCTGTAATTGTTTATTTTTATTATTAATTCTTTTACACAATTATAATTTATTTAATTTATTATTACGTATTATTTATATTACCGGAACATATAATTTGTGCAAAACTAATAAAGATATAAAACTTGTTTTCAATTGAGACATTAATTGATTGGACAATTGATACAAGTGCTAAGGCAACAATGCAGGCAAGTCCTTTTAAATTGTTGTTCGGTCTGTAGGAATTTTGAAAAACTAATTGAGTGGGTCGACGATTTATTATCAGGTCAACACTTGAGCATCTCGTGCCTGAGACTGGGAACCTTGTTTACGCTGACTGACTACCTAGAACTCAATTTAGTTTTCAGCCACGGCAGCAACAACAACTAAAGCATTAACGATGGCTGGAGCAACACTTGAGGACACTTGAATGCAGCTCCAATTATGGAAAAACTGCCGGCAGCTCTGCTCTGCTCAGTTCAGCTGAGCTCAACGCAACGCAACTCGGTTCGGCTCGGCTCAGCTCAGCTCAGCTCAGCAGGGCGATTCATAATGAAAACATTTAACCTGTCGTCAGCAACATCAGCACGAGAATCATTTCAGCAGCATCAGCTTCCTCCTAGCTCCCTCGTCTGGATGTGGGGCGGCGGCACTCATAATCAACTTTAAATGTCAGGCAGCGTCGAGAGCAATTTTGTGGTACCTTCTTCTCGTTTTCAATTATGTGGCAGCGCTATGATCCTTCGAGGAAGTGGTTGGAGTGGTGGAGTGGTGGAGAGTCGACAACCAGCCAGCAGCCAACCACTTGAGCAAAACAATTCAACAAAAACTTGAATTGACAGCAACAGCCAGAGCTGCGAGTTTGAGACGAGCCGAGCCGAGCCGAGCTGAGTTGAGTTGAGTTGAGTGTATAATACACCTTTTCTTTTACGATGCGGTCTTGGACCTGGACGGCGACGGCGACCGAGAGTGCGGCTCCTTGTTGTCATTAATGAGACGTCTTCTTCAGCCCGCGCAGTCATTTCCACTTCAAGTTGTCAGGCCAAACACACAGTCCCTCATCATATTTGGAAATTTGTGGCAGCTTGTGTTTTCGACATTTCGGGCATTATGTCGCGCCTACTTTTCACCATTCGCTCTCGCCCTCTCGGGCTAAATGGAGGACGTCGCGTAGCGTCGTCTTGTCGTCTCTTTGATCTCACGCTTCACTTCTAATTTGATTATAAACGCACACCTCACACTCAATGACGCCGTGTCTTACTCCCAACTCTCTATACTCCATACTCACTACTCTCTATACTCTCTACTCTCTACACTCTATCTAAGCGTCTTCATTTTCAGCCTCAATGCCTGCCTGCCAGCACTTCCACTCCACTTTGCTCTACTGAATTTCATTCCCCTCCACGGGCCTGATGACTACGCGCCGCGGCACACTCAATGACGCGTTGAAATTGCCATAAAAAAGGACATGAAGACATAGACAGAGTGAGAGAGAGGGAGACTGGGAGAGGGGGAATCTTGGGCCAAGGGTTACGTGCTGACAGCATTTTAAATGAAATGAAAACGATGCTTTCACTGCCGTGGCAGGAAGCGGGGGAGTCATTTTGCTAAACTAAGCAGAAGTAATGTCGCTGAACTACATGAGCAGCAGGTTTTTAAGGGCAGCGTCTGCGTTCGTGAGGTGAGGCTAATGCGATAACTTGCTTAGGGGACTATTGATTTTAACGACTGTCTCGAGACGAGACTTTGCATGAAAGCTTGTAGTTTTCAAGAAGATAATAACTACATATAAGTATATAAAGAGTAGTTGCTGTTGCTGTCTCTACTGTCTCTGCTCGACTCGATAATACTCTGTGAATAGTCCGAAGTGTATAGAGAAACAACTTCCCCACTCACTTTACTCACACACTAGCTAATTAGCAATGTGAGCTTGTGTAACAAATGTCGGAAAATTTAAACCCCGTCTGTCACCAAATTTTTTGGTGGCTACAAAAAAAAGAAGGGTTCAACTTGGGAGAGCAGCGCAATCAACGTATTAATGTCTCGAATTACGTACAAATTTCGGAAATTCGGTTATTTTGTGGGTAATCAGTCAATTTCAAACAAACAACAAACCCACAGAGAAAGGGTCACACTTCCTGTTATCGGCAAGCTGAATGTTGCCCGTGGCTACAAAATGTCGGAAGTTTGAATAGTGCTCGTGCTCGGTTACCCTCGGCAACAAGAAAAACCCAGAAATTTTAGTCGCAATGTATTCTTACATTATGTTTCGAAAACGAAAGCTATGAGCACAGCCATTGGGGTGAAATAATGATGCCATAAATCACATTTCTAAATTAAAGTAGACAGGTTTTCTTGGGCTTGCATGATAATACGAATAGAAGAGGTAATGTCTGTGTATCTAAAACTCCGGGTTGACTAAGTGTGTCAAAGGAGTTAACATTTTGAATCGACTTTTCCCAATTTCTATCATATATAATTTATCAATAAATCTCTGTTCGTTTTAAATGAGTTTTGTATAATACTAGCCCGACTCGGCTCAGCCAAAAAGTCAGCAATTTATGAAAATATTGTAATATTATATATATGTTAATATGATAACATTATATAGTGTTCATCGGAGATAATGTAGAATTCTAATGGTTAAATAATAATTTAAATAATTTAATATAAACAAATAATAAAATCTTTCCTCTTTATAGATTAGTTAGAATCAAAAAAATGATTTTTAAATATATTTATTGAAATATTAAAACCTCGACACATCATATATTATCATTCATTTGGTAAGCAAATGTTTTTTCCATAATCTATGTAAGTTTCATGTTTCAGATTACTATTCTTCATGTTGTGCTCTTTCAAATTTTTAACTTGTTGAACATTGCAAGAATAGAGCTCTCTTTCTGAGTTAATATAAGTAACTAACTGTGTAAGCGTGAGCATAAGACTTATGGTCCTCTCAAACTTCCAAGCGATCGACGCAATAGTGTCCTTTGCTCCAATTACAGGCACGAGATCATGGCGACACAGATCAGATTTTAAGAAAAGGAATATTTAGTTGTATGAATGTTGTATAGTATATGAATTTTAACGTAACTCTTTGATTCGTTTGACTTTTCAAAATTGAAAAAAAAAAATACAGCTTTGTACTATTATACTGCTATTATTGTATATACTACTGAGCTATTACTTTATAGTACTATATACTACTATATAAAGAGAAAATATTCAAAAAAATATCGAACCAATTTTAAAATATTTTCAAATTTGTATTCTATCTATTCCTAATTCCATTTAGAAGGGATAGTTATAGATAGATGACTGATGATGTATAAATAAATATTAAAATATAAATGATGATGTAAAAATAATATTGTATTTCTAAAGTTTAAAGAAGTTAAGAATTTCAAGGATAAAGTTCTGTATGTATTAGTATAATTATAGACCTTGAAAACTGCCTAGAGATTTTGTTATTAATACTTATTTACTATATAATAAGAAAATAGTCAATAAAATGTCGCACAAATTTAATGATGAATTTAGATTTGTTTTTTACCTGCATTTCAGCCCATTAAAAAATAAGTAAATTAGTATATCAATGAGTTTCAGATAAATATTTATCGCCTCACACTCTTCCCTACTTTGAACTAATTAAGCAAACATAACTCTTTTTTTTCAGAGTTCGTATAACTATTTATTGTGTCCAGTCGTATGCTTTACTTTACACAGTATTCGTATAAGTATGTAATAAAAGATAACTACACTGCTACCTATACCACTTTTAGAAGCCCTAACTTATCTACTATATAGCAAGAAAATAGCCAATAAAATTTCAAACTAATTTAAAGATTCTTTCCGATTTGTTTTTCACCCCTCTTGAAACCCATTTCAAAAGTATGACCCTAGATAGACTGGTCTGGACTGGAAATAAAAATAGATAAGCTGTCTGCATTTTGCTTAGCTTCTGAGCCATAAATTTGCTTTTAACCAGTTAGGAAAAATATCATAAAATACAAAATGAAGTACGCTCGACATGTCTCGGACGCTGTGAAATTTATGTGACAATTTTGCGGAGAATAAATGGCCGGACACACAGAATCAGCATCAGGAGCAGCACCAAGAAGGATGTTGTTATTCTGTGAGTCTCCAAAGGTTGTTTTCCTTCCTTCCTCACTTCATTCTTTTTTTTTTGCTGGCTAAAAATTAGTTGGGTTAAAAGGCACGCACACGGTCCGAAAAGGAGTCGTCCAGGAGCAGGTCCTGCCACGCCAGCCACTGCCAGCCACTCCGCAATGCCCACAAAGTGGGTGCCCACTAAAACTAACGAACTAACCTGAAAGTGGATGGGGCAGAGCAGAGAGCAGAGCTTGTGGCTTGGGGGCAACTTCAGCACTTGGTCGTTGTCGGTCATGTTGCATAAATCTCATTTGGGCTTTATTTACTCTCAAAATGTTCCTCGCTCAGATTGCTATTGTTTTTGCTCGTAGCGAAGGGGGAAAAGGGGGAAAAGGGGCGGGTGGGGTCTGCCCTGGCAAATAAATTCATTTAGTGGCATTTAGTGCCCCCGTTCACCTTATTGTTCGGGGTCCTCTGGCCAGGACTCGTCGTCGTTTGCTCTGTGCGCTGTGTGCATTTTATGGCAGTTTCTGCGCTTTTGTGGCCAAACATGAAGTGAAAATTACACACACACACACACGCACACACACATATGTGGCGCAATTGTTTTGCCTGGATAGTGGGAGGTGGCAGACGTGTGTGTATAGATGTGTGTGTGTGTGTGTGGCATGGTGTGTGGGATATATGTGGCGGGATTTGGCTTTAGTCGGCAGTTAATTTTCATATTTTCTAGCCACACTAGCCACCATACCGCACCGCCTGCCCTGTGTGTTTGTGGACATTTTGTCGTAAATAAATATAACAATTTATTTAGATTGCAATGACAGGCGGATGCTATTAAAAGCGCAATTTATGTGTCCTTCTGGGGGAGTGATGTCCTATAGCGACTGGCTGCCTGGCTGAGCTTTATGATGTTGCCGACCGCCACCAGATGCATTGGCCGTTCGCACTGAGCAACTTATGTCAGGCCACTGCCAATGGACGAGCGTCCATAAAATATATGTGCAGCAGCAAGCGGCCACCCGGCATGAAACATGAAGCCGAGCATCTCATCCACAGCTTTATGGAGTCGAAAATATTTACTGCAGACCAGGCCAATTGGTTGAATTTTGAATAAATTCGAGCATTTTCAAATCTCTCCCTCTCTCTCTCTCTCTCTCTTTGTCTTGCATTTGTAATTATATTGGCAATATGGATTTCAACATCAATATTCATTTCAAATTGCTGCTAAAGAAATTCTAACAAGCTAAAGCCAATAAATTAAAAGAAAGTCAATTTTATTCGACTATGAAATGCCCTGTATAAAGCTATGGGGAGAGTCTGAAAAGGTGACTTTACTTTGACTGTGATTTTGACTGTGGTAGTGACTGTGATAGTTACTACTAGCTGTGATAAAGACTGTCATAGTGACTGCGATAGTGACTGTGATAGTGAGGGTGAAGGTGATTGTGATAGTGATTACAATGGTGACTGTGATAGTGACTGTGACAACCATTACGATGGTGACAGTGATAGTGACAGTGATAGTGACTGTGATAGCGACTGTAATAGTGACAGTGATAGTGACAGTGTTAGTGACATTGATAGTGACAGTGATACTGACATTGATAGTGGCAGTGACAGTGACTTCGATAGTGACTGCGATAGTGACTGGCAGTAAGTGGGACTCACATGTTGCCCATATGTTTAATATTCAAGATATACATGAGGGTAAATACCTTGAGCACTCACTCAATAAACTTATATTTAAAAAAAAAACTTCTACGTTGTATTTCTTCACTTCACTTCACTTCACTATTTCATCACTTCCCTAGTATAAGACAAGCTGGGCACCTTTCCCTAGCTATGATAACGTATGCTTGGAATGTAATTCATACAATTCATACTGAATGCAGTCTTTCATGTTTTATATTTATAAATTAAGCAATCAGAACTGAATTTTTTTTTTCATGTATTTGACAATCTGCGATTGGCATAGCCACATATTCAATACATTTTTCGCACAGGGTATACGAAATAGAGTAGAATTTATTAGCATCAAATATTACGGAAAACTGCCAGAGCAAATAATTTGCAGCAAATTTATGAGAGGAAATACTTTTGCCGCATTCTGAAAAGAAAAACTCAATCAAAGGCCTGGTAAAGAGAAAGCTGGCCAAATTTTCTGTTTCATCATGATTTTTACGATTATTACATTTATTACTTTTTTTTTTCTAGCGGCAAGAATGCGAAATTTACGAGCGTTCAAGTAAATTTTAATGCGCTGTAAACGCTGCAAAGATCCACAAAACGAAGGAAAATGTGCGATAAAACATGAAAAGAAAAATTTTCATATTCCTAAATGCGATATTTGGGTTGTTCGTATACCCTCAAAGAGTGAGAGAGAGGGAGAGCGGGAGAGAGGGAGAGGGAGACTCATATATAAATCAGTAGAGAACACTTTGTGGCATTAAGTTAAAAATTGTTACACGACCAACAGAAGAAGAAGAAGCAGCAGTCAAGTCAAGAGACCCTCTGCTTGGCAAATGGTCAAGCTGCTCCGAAATTTGTAGAAAATATGTCAAAAATATGCAAATGCGACTCGAAATGCTTTTCGCCATGCTACACGATGTGTGAGATTGTGTTGTTTTTGCTGCTGCTGCTGCTGCTGCTGTTGGGAAAACATCTCTTAGGGTCTAAGAATTTGTCGTACCATTTAAATGCAAATTAATGGTCAGTTAAACTGTCAGACTCGTCCATCGAGCATCGTCCGTCGTCCGTCGTCCGTCGCCTGAAGTCCTCGTCTCCTCTCGCCCTTTGGTGGTGGCATTTCCAACAGTTCGTCAGAGGCTGTTGGTGTTAATTTGCTGTTAAATCTGGCTGGCGAGCAGCTGTAATTAATTGCCTGTGTTTAATTTGGGTTAATTTTATTTATGGCCGCTCGTCATTTGCATTTTTGACTGGCAACTGACCCAACAGTCAACAGCCAGCAGCCACAGTGAGGATCCACTCATCCGCAGTGCCAGCAAATGCAATCATAAAGTGTCAGGCCGCAGGTTCAGCAGCTGCGTCTCAGCATCCCTATCTCTCTCTCTCTCCCTCTCTCTCTTCCTCCCTCTGTCCCACTATTTTGCTGGAGTCTTTTGTGGCTCTGAACAGTTGCATGTGACGCAGCAACTGACAGGACACTTTTGACAGCACAGACAGCAAGGACTAAGCTTCTGCTAATGTCAACAGCAAACAGTGAAAACTGAACAAGAAAAAGTAGAAAAACAACAAAACAAATAGGAGACAAATAATTGAGCTCTTCATGAAGCTCAAATGCTCTTCAATGCTCTCAGCTATAAGGTGATATAAGTAAAAGAGAAGATCAAAAATTGAATATTATAAAAATTAATTTTGTCAGCATCAATTTTTTTCTTATAATTATCATATAAGTAGCTGTGTTCTTAATAATAGAACATTATATTAATGTTATTTTATTTTCAAATTCTATAATCAATATACTTATTATATCTGTAAGTATATTTATTCTTAATAAGAAAATAAAATATATTTATATCAGTAACCTTAATAAGAATATTTATTATTGCATTTGCATTTTTTTATAATTTAGTCATTATCATATATAATCATTTTTATTTTTAATAGTTCATAGCATTAATTTAAATATGCTATTATGATATTTTAGGTATATATTCATTATAATCAGTTATAATAAATAAACATATCATTCGTTAAAGTATGTTTTAAGTGATTTTACAACATAACAAAAAAAAAATATATATATATATATATATATATAAATAAATAATTATAATATTCGGTACACATTTGACTTTCAAAGTTTTAATAAATAATTTATTGTTTAGCTATAAAACAGATTGCAAATAACACATAAATTTAAAAAAAAGGAAAAAATATAATTATTTAAAGAAAAAATATTTTAAATAAAAGTTATATATATTTTTGTTTAGAGTTATATTAAAGATATAAATTTAAAGGTTTGACCTGTTAAATATTTAATTCTGACAAATATTTAAATATTAAACTAAATATAAAATAGAGCCAAAAATTCTCAAGTATTATTCTATAGATTAAATGATTCACAAAATTGGAAAGGAATCTTCAAATTATATAATAATTCTGAGTTATAAATATGAAAATATATTTATAGATATCTAGTTAAAAAGAGCACATATTCATCAGCTAGCAACAACACTCTAAAAATAATTATTTTATAAAACTAATCAGATAAGTTATACTTCCTTTAGTAAGAACGCTAAACTGATAGAGCTTAGAACTGAAAGATATAAGCCATATACAGTTATATTTATTAAGATACACAAAACTCATCAACTAAATGAAAAGAAAACTTTTTCCATTAAAAAATATAAATTTATTCAGACTGCTTGAAATGAAATGCAAAGAAGAAAAGCATCAAAGAATCACGTAAATCTTTCGTTCGGTGAAAATTCATTTGCTTATGAACATTCTAGAGAGTTGTATTTATAGAACAAGTAGTGCAGAATATAAAAAGTAAAAAAAAGAAATAATAATAATAGCACATTTAAATAATGAATAACAATTATAAATTAAAACCAGAGTATAATGGTTTTAATTTGAAATTTATTTCCCTTTGTTATTATTTAAATATGCTATTATTATTATTTTTCCATTTCCCATTTTCAATGGGTGTAAATATGATGTAATTTCTTACTGATTCTGTATAAGGAAAAGTATAGAAGAATATATAGAATGTATTTTACACAAAGACAATATTATTTTAAGTTTTTTTTTACTACACAGGCATACAAATCTTATACTTTTTATACATATACATTCTGTACATATATGATATTAAATAACAAATATTTATGTTTCCCTGAATAAACTCTCATATTATTTTACGGTCTCAGCATATCTCACGGCCCATTCAATGCATCCTTCGGCTTATAGAGCACAAGAGAGAGAGAGAGAAATGTGGAAACAAAAGACAGCAAGAAGCAACAGTGACTGTCACAGTGGCTCTGGCAGCTCTCTGACACTGACAGTTGTCAACTGCTGTTGTTTCTTGGTTTATTCTTTTGGTAGCCCGCTCTATTCTCTTGCCTGTGGGTCGCATTGCCTGGCTCTGATGCTACTGCCGCTCCTGCTCCTGCTCCTGCTGCTGCTCCTGCTGCTGCTGCTGTTTTTGATGGGGTTTTTTTTGTCATATTTTTAAAAATTGCTATCTTGATTTTTCATTAATGTGCGCATTGTTCTCGCAGTCTCCTGCTCACTGACATTTGACATTTGCAGTATTATTGCTGATTACTCCAATACCAGAGAAGGAACATAAATGAGTTTGTATTAAATAGTAACAATTGATTTAGTCTATATTCGATATAAGTAATTATTTCTTAAATATTCTTTCTCGAAAGTGAATGACAGAAAGATGTTATATATCATATATATAAATTGGCATCAGCTTTATTTTGCAGTTGACCAAATTCAATTCTTCACATAGGCAGAATCGAAAACAAGAATATATATATATAGTTTACAATGCCTTCGCTTGTGTCTAAAAGTATATGCATATTCAATATATTGTTTAATTGGAAATTGTTATTGGTTAATTGTTAGTTTTCCTAATTAGATATAGAGAACTTCAATATCACCCATTTGGCATCCGGCTGCGCCTAGGCATTTTGTTATTTCAATCTACACGTACGATAAGCATCAACCACTTTAGAGTGATGATGAATGCTCTGCAGAGCTCGAGCCATCACAAAACTGAAGTCTTTTGCATAATGATGAAGGAAAGCTAATGGCCCTACATCTGGAAACATGGCCACCATAATACTTTGTATGTAAATTTCGCAAATAAAACAATTTCTTTAATGAGCCACAAGCACTCCAGAAGCAGCAGCAGCGGGACCTTAACTATCACATAAAGTAACAAAATGAATTAGGCCCCGGTCTGATGGTCTGATGGCTTGATGGGCCCCTATCGCCGATACCTTCACATACATTCACGTCCATGGCCATGGCCAGAGACAGCGCGGAAGTAATTGAGTTAAATATGCACAAGATGACAGCATTAATTATGAGCAGCGTGAAGGGAAGATGAAAAGAGTTGAATGTGGTTTTCAGTTGTGGCAACGTTGAGCATATTCAGCAGACTTCGACTTTGACTGCGACTTCAACTGCGACTGCGACTGCGAGTGCAGTGCAGACGAGCAGCCGGTCCAATAAAAGGCTTATAAATAAGTCAGCAGATCGCCATATATCCGCTTCATGGGAACCGGCAACTGAATGGCCCGCACTTGAGACGTGGCCGTATAAGGGTTGTGCGATGATAAGTACCCCAAGACGAACGCAACAAATTTGATAATGAACTATGAAATTTAGATAATGAAAAATGTCTACCCCATTGGCATTGTTTGGCTGCGGCTCTGACGTCTGACAGCCACCAGAATTTATTTGCTATCATAAAAATTAAAATAACAATTATTGTCATTTACCTAAAGAGCAAACGGCGCTGCGAAACAGCAAAGCGAACATCTATTCCCCTCTTCGCCTCTTCCCAGAAGTGCTTTGCATCCACTCAGCAAACAGCCGAGGAAACATATTTCATCTTTCAGCTGTCAGAAACTGCTATCAAGATGCAAATTGTGCAAAGTGAAACAACATAATTTAGACATTCAGAATTTTTCGTATTACTTATTTATTATTTTGCTGGCATTTCTTGTGAATAATGATCATTATGTTCATAAATTTAATTCATTTTAAATGATGTATAACATTTTAAATAATATCTATTTAGAGTGTTAAATATAGAGTTATTTATCTGTTAACTTTACTTTGGGTCTCTAGACAGAGTTAAGAACTTTACTTTTGGCCAATATTACTTGAATATGAGCATAAATATGTTAATAAAATTTTCATTTGTAATACTCATTAAATTACTGACCAATTGATGATATTGCAGAAGTGTAAAATAAATGTAGCTGTGTAAAGAAAACTTTCTTTATAATATACTATTTTTATTTTTTTATTTTAATTAAACTTGTCTAACAAAAAAAAAAAAATTAAAATTAATAATAAAATTTAAAAAATCTGAGGAGTCGTTATTTTTATCCTTAAAAGTAAATAAGTTCTTCAAATTATTATTGTTGATTTTCAAATTCCCAAAAAATGGAAATAAAATTTGTTTATATTAAATTGAAAAAGGATTAATAGGAACAGCAGTGAAAATAAGTTAGAATGGCTTATCACAACACCGTTTGTTCTCCGTTAAAATTTCTCTAAGAAAATCAAATATTGATTTGACATTCAAATTAAAATATAAAAAATAAAAAAAAATTTTTAAAAATTCAATTACCACAAAATTCATTATATATATCTATTTTTTATTTTCTTTTCAGAATTATTAGATATTAAATTTTTTGCCGAACGGATCTTATTTTAAATTTTACAAATAATTAAGAGGATGACTGTTAATGCTGATCTTAAATTCTGTATCCACTCGATCAATTTGAAGCCGTTTTTCGAAGACTGTCTTTTAATCAAAAGCTGACAGAAGCTATTTACCATTAAAATTTGCTCACATTTAATTGATACTCATGGAAATCTGAATGATTCATATTGATTGGTCCTATTAAAGTAAGTCTAGAATGGTGAAAAGAACATCGCCGTCAGGCGATGGGCGATTGGCGATTGGCTGATGAGGCCTTGTTAGACCGCACTTGAATTAAAACTTTCACATCGATGTCTTAGCCAATTTATCACCATAAACGCGGCAATTTATTTGATTCGAGCAATTTGTAAAATTTTAATGTGCTTCAGAATGAAATAAATCTCCGACTGTGAATTGAGTGGCTGCTGCTGCTGCTGCTGCTGTTGGGCCCACAGAAACGGGGGCACGTCCAGTGAAATAAATTAGGCACAGCTGTGCGGCAAATGGATGCGGGAGGCGCTCGAGGAGCTTGGCCTATGCCGCCGACGTGGACGTGTGCCTAATTTGGGAATGCGTGCCTCGGCCCATGCCGACTGCGAGCACATAAACATAAATAAGCAAGACAAATAAAGTGTCTTGACACGGAAGTTTAGCAAAGCAACAGAGGCATAGGCTCCACACCCCCACCCGGGGCTCAATTGATTCGGCCGCCCAAAGTTCAATTGCAGAAGTCATCAGGGGAATTCGGCTACAGGGCAAATGGTGCGGGAAAATTTCACTGCCATGCACTTGTCCCTGTCAATTGGCATTTATTTGCTGTGATTTGCGGGGGCTGCTCGCAGCATATCAAACACAAATTGACAGCCGACAGCCGACAGTCGACAGCTACCTGAAGCGAGTGCCCCAGAGTTAACTAACTGACGTCATGCATTCCCCAAGTTTTTAGCAGGTGTTGAGTGTGCTTCCGACTTGCATTGCCATGATTCTTGCCTTTGCCTTTGGCTGTGGCCCCAGCTCTGCGAGCTTGAGTCGTCGAACGACGTTGTCCGCAAGTAGTTCCTTCCGTTTCCATTAACTTGGCAATTCCCATTCCCATTCCCATTCCCATTCCAATTCCCATTTCCATTCCCGTTGCTGTTACCGTTGCCATTGCTGCCATGATTGCTGTTGTCATTGGCCCCAGACACGACCCATTGAGTGGCACCGAAACCAATTAATTTGTATGAATTGTGAGAGCTCTACATTATTCCGGGCCTGATTAGTTATGCAGCATAGCCATAAACCCGTATTCAAATAAGCGCGAAATATAAATGAAAGGCCATGCCGACACAACGCTGAATAAATAAGAACACAAAACTGACACGGAAAACTACTCGAAACTTGGATACTCTAGGTAATTGTAGAAATTGCAGACATGGAATGAAAATCTAATCTAAATCTGTCAGCTTTTTGATTGAAAATGTTAATATTTAGTGGGAAATAAATTAGGTTTTAAGTTGTTGTCTTACTCTGAAATGCAGTTCAATCTAATGTTGATTCTCACTTTATATATGTATGAAATAAATAAATAATAGTTTATATAAGTATGAATGAAATATTGTAATATAAATCGCATTACAAATAAAATTAAATTGTATATATACATATAAAAATTTATAAAAACATTTATACAAATTGTTTTAAATCCTAAAACTTATTTTAAGTTTTTTTAGTAGAATTTATTTCGAGGTATAATTTTTTCTTGGGTCCTGATTCATTTTGATAGTATACTTAAGTTTCTTGTTTTGTTATATTACAAAGCATTTTGCTCAAATTATTGTAAGGTTTATAAAGTTTATCAAACCAAACCCAAAATCTTTTTTTAATGGCTTAAATTGGTTAATAAATTCCCCTCTTCTGTATTGTATCTATCTATATATATATGACATACATATTTGTATTTTATAATATATTCATTGATATTATATATAGATAGTTCGTCAATATACCAAGCTATTGTTCTTCTTTATATATGACATATATAGTAATAAAGTTCAGATATATGATTTCCAACTCCTGTTCTCTGTATGGATACATATTATAAGCTTTTACAAATCATATACATAGGCAGATAGTTCTTAGCTATATCAGACTATATCTACACTCTATAAATTTATATTTCATCTACATAAATACTTCCCATCTCCCACATTCATACCCCCAAATCCCTCTACACACATTTCCCTCTCTCATTCACTTCAAGTTACATCTACAATTCATGTTAGCCTTATCGAGGGAGAGCATTCAAAATGACAAGCGCAGAAAAATTATGACTGTCGACCATTTTTGCATATGACTGTGTATAATTTCACAATTAATTATGAAATATGCCATACAACAAAATAAGAAGCAAAAAAATGCCCATAAAGAAGGAGAGCGAGCAAGAAAAAAAAAACACATAAAAAAGAAAACTAAACCAGGCGAGGTGACTGGTAGAGGCGAGGGTACGGCTGCGCACTGCAGTCCGAGGAGTAGAGGCGGAGGAGGAGTAGGAGGAGGAGGAAGCCAACCGGGCCGAGAGCTCTGTATAACTATGACTAAACAAAACGATATGAAATGACACGCTGTCAACGTGGTTGGGCCCACTCCGCTGGCGAGCCGGTTGCCAGTTGGCAGTTGGTAGTCGCCAAATTACAATAATAATAACAATAATAATGAAACAGTAGCAGTCGCACGACAATGCGACAATGCGACAAAGCAACAAAGCGACAAAGTGGCAGTCTCTCTGCCTCTACCTCCGCCTCTACCTCTGCCACTACCGGTGTCTCAGTTCCAGTTCCAGTTGTTGGTCCGGTTTTGGGTGTTGGGAGTTATGCCATTGTTGGGCCTAGGCCGAGCGAGTCAAACGACGATTAACGCTTGGCTGATTGCTGCTCGAAAAGTGCTGGTCATAAATTACATAATGGAATGAAAAGTGCCTGCCAGCCCAGAGAGGCGGTCCAGCTAGCTGAAGAGCGGTGCGGTGTGGTTCGGTTCGGTTTGGTTCGGCCTAGTGTGGTTTGTGCTACTCTTACTATGAGTTTACAGTTGTGCAGCGACTCTTGTGTGTGGTCAGCACCGACTCCAACTCCAACCCCAACTCCGACTCCAGTTCCAGTTCCAGTTCTAGTTCCGATGCATGACATGCAATGCGTCATGAAGGTGTAGTTGTAGTTGCTGCCTCGTATTATTAACTAGTTAGCAACATGCAAAGCCAAATGGTTGCGCTTTGGCAAACTAGTTGCCAGTCGGTAGTTCGCTCGTTCATCATCACCATCCTCATCGTCATCGTCATCGTCATCATCACCATCGAGCGCCTTCATATGTCGCCCATTGCATGTCGCCAGGCATTTATGATTAAGTGCGCTACATATTAACATTATCGTGCGACTTCACCTGGGCTTTCAATGGCCCATTCTGCAGACAGTTTGTATGCTAATTTGCAAGTACCCGCATTCACACTCACACACACACACACACACACACACACACACACTCATACACACACACACACAATGGTTTATTTTACTGTTATTTTAATTTATGGGCATTTTATGCGAGTGCGCAGCTATGCAGAAGTCGCCCGAGTCTCAAATCCGACCACATAATAATAAAAGCGGAAACTATTGTATTAAGTGTTTGATTTATGTTTTTAGTCAATTGTTTTATTTATGAGCTGGCACTGTGCATTGTTCCATTGCCGCCTTTGTGGCAACCAGTTTAGGCAACTCAACTCAACTCAACTGAACTGAACTGAACTTCGCTCCGGGGTCGCAACTTAACAATTGAAGTTTATTTGCTTGCTGCTCCCTACTACATGTGTCGGGAATTACTTTATGAGCTTGCCGTTTCAGCAAATATTTATGGTATGCTTTACAAATAGATTTCGCAGGAATTACAAAAAAAGTGTCCAGTGCCATACTAGCAAAAGAATATATTACAAGCTTGAGAAAATTATAGTGTTAATTTACTAAACATTATTTACACTTAAGGTAGTATGACAGAGCGCGGCACTTGAAGTGTAACCTATTCAAAAGGCCACAAATTCGTTTTGGAAAATTAGTTTGATTTATTTCAAAGTAAATAATTTCTCAATATGGTTAAAGAACTATAATAAGTCTACTATAAACGTATCTTATAAGTAAGTTCTTTATGTGCTGTTTGGGAATTTACTCAGTTCAATTACAAATTTTGTAAGTAAAATCTATTTATTTTACTAAATTTGAAACTAATTTAATGTAACTTAGAGAAGCATTTCATCTGAATATCTTTGCTATGATAGCTAGAGATTAAATTCCCTAGGGCAAAAACAAATTATTCCTTGAACTATTTAAGTATTTATCTAAATTTATTTTAAGTGTTAAAGCCTCACATACATATATAAAATTTTTAGCATAGACGATTTTGCTTAGGATATTTAAATTATAATTTTATTCAGTTTTCTACCCATTTTCTCCAATCTCAAATCTATATTATCTTATATATGTATAGATTACTCAGTCAATACTTATAGATCGGCTTAATATCTATGATTTTCTAAGATTACGGGAATTTAAATTCAAATTAAGAAATAAATTAATCACAAATAAAATGAAATACAAAGTGTTGTATTTATTAAATAATATATTTGAGTTCCTTGTCAAGCTACGAATTGAATGAGTATATTAGTTTTTTCCCCGCTATTGAAGCAAGAGAATCATTACATATATACTCGTAACTGTATTTATGACAGTAAGCGAATTTTGTTTGATACTAAATGGAAGTAGTGCTAGATAAATTCTAAATTTTAACAATAATACGATATAGTAATAATAATATGAAATGTGAGTTATTTAATTTTCGATCGCTCTGAATGAAAGGCCTAGAGGGTAAAATAATTCTAGTCAGCGTAGGTGCATATTAATATGCAGTTATGAGTTTCCAGTGTACTTGGGTATCTAATGCTGCGTGTCTTCGAAAACTAAAGGTATGCTAAGTGAAATGAATGACTTAAACATAAACCATTGTGTATATACTAGTATTCTTTGCAATTGGAACCTCTGTGATATAATTGTTTTTCCTAAATGATGTTCGCCATCAATTAGCTTAACCTTTGAAAACTAAATTGACAAAATTAATTCCATTTTCAGTCAAGCAGATTAGTAATATTTCTATATGACCAATGGACAATTAACTTTAAAAAATATAATAAAATATAATTATAATAATAGAATATAATTTAAGGGAAATTATTTAAAAATGCAATTTAGGCAAACTAATAAGTAAATTGATGACTGAGCATTTTTACATACACAAAAGCTTATGTTGCTGCTAATTCGTGTTTTTAGCCCACTCTGAAAACTTTATCACTTTTAATCTAATTTTTACTTTTTTGTGGGCCATCATCATTCATCATTCGAGACAGGCCCCGGCAATTTTCTCACACTTTAAATTGACACATCACAGCGAGAAAATGAGCCCGAAAAATGTCTGATAAATTAGATCCTGATGACTAGACATAAGTACTGCTCGGAGACGATATTCGCCTTCGCCTTCGCCTTCGCCTAGGCAGGCAAAATAATGACCAAAGTCGAAGTCGACTCGGACGGACTTGGGGATCTGTTAGAGTAAATGGAAACCAATCGGTCATTGTCAAGGCTTGACTTGCACGCACGCACATTTCATCAATTAATTATACAAGTCGAGGAGAAATATATAGAGAAGTATAGCCAATGAGAGTGCACAAAATATGAGCGAGTGTATGGCAAAATATGAATAAGTCTGTTTATTTGTGTGCTTGTCTGTTTGTTTGTATGTGGCAACGTCATCAAAGTAATCATCCTGCTCGACTCTGACGAGCGACTGTCAGTTAAAGTGAGAGACGAGTCCAAATGATTGCCTCCATGACGTGGCAGCTCTCTCTCCCCAGCCTATCCCCGACCAACATCAGCGACATCATTTATCATCAACCTGCCTGTCAGTCAAGTCGCTGGCTACAAAAAATTACCACCGAACCCCGCCTCCCTCGGCGCGGCCAGGACCAAGGACTGCGCACTCTGATGACTTGCCTGCTGCAGTGTGTTATCCTTGGGTGTGCTGTCAAAAAATTATTATGCCTATTAATTTTACCCATGCGGGTCTCGTCTGCCCCTTTATATATGAATGTGTTGGTGTGTGTGTGTGTGTGTGTGTGTGTTGGTGGTAAATTACACAACAAAAAATTATGTTTGGCTTTTGCCAGCGCCAAATGGGCGTGCCTGGCTGCCTCCTACCCTCCCCCGCCTTCCGCCTTCCGCCTTCCTTTCCCACTCACTCACTCAGTCAGTCAGTCGCTCACTCGCTTAAGACTTATTTCGCCTCATTCATTTGGCAGTAATTTATCCTGTCATGCTGTCATTATGACAAACAAAAACGAAGAAGAGGAAGCGGAGAAAAAAATAAATAATCGCTTGAGGCTGGGGGAAAAAAATTATTTATTGAAAATGATTATGCAAGGGGCACCCAGGTGGTGGGTGGCTGGGTGGTTGGGTGGTTGGATGTTTTGTTAATGATTCGATGACGCCTTGGACTTGACACATCGATCAAAAATCATTATGACTTATTTGTGCTGTTTGGTGTATAAGGAAACGTGGAGTTTGTGAATACACTGAGCGAAAAGATTGACAGAGAAAAGGCAGCGAAAGGCGAAGCAACTCTTGTTGATACTCTCCTACATGTCTCTGCTCTGTGTTCATGTTCTCCACAGAGTTCCGAGTCTAATTACAGGGTATCTCGCTGCTTCAGCTGCCTTGTTTTCAATAACTAATCAATCTTAAGTTTGACTTGATGTCTGCGCTGCACGCGATGACTTATTTCGGGTAGTGTTTTTTCGTGCAGTCAGAGAGAAGAGAGAGACAGAGAGAGAGAGAGAGAGGGAGAGAGAGAGGAACAGCAAAAGTTTTTCACAACTCGCTGTGTAATCGACAACAGTAAAGCAAGTGCCAACTTTTTTGCTGGCGCACATCAATCAGCCCGGGGTGGAAACGTAAGCTCACGTCACTCAACCAGACAGTCCTTCAAATGGATAGATGGATGGCTGCAGAGACAGAGAGCGAGAGAGAAAGAGAGAGAGAGAGAGAGAGAGAGAGAGAGAGAGAGAGAGAGAGTGGGAAGGGGCTCTGAACTTTTGGCGTTGACAGCCGGAATACAAAATGCGGGCGAAATATGTCGATACGAATCAAGCGAAAGTTCGACTCTTTTTACGACTGCGGCAAATAATGAATGGAATGGAAAGGAATGGAATGGAATGGCTGAAATGTCGGGGAAAATATGAGAAATGTGAGGACGAAAGCCAACCTCTGGCCAGGCACTGAACGAGCACTGAACTGAACTATAAATGCCAGACAATAAATAACCGCAACTTAAGCATATTGCGGCTAGGAGCTGCCCATCTAACCCCCTCTCCAGTCCTCTCCTGTCCTCTTACCCTCTAGCCCTCTAGCCCTCTCTGACACTCAGTTCGCATTCCCGCTGCACTCTCTGTGCACTCGCCGCGGCAGCTACTCTCTGTCAGCCATATTTCATTTTCATGCTCCCAATTGTTTTGCTTTTGACAAATGAGCGAGCTAGAGACCCGAAGAACGCTCCAGAGAGACAGCGAGAGAGGGGGAGAGAGAGAAGGACTCTGAACTGAGCGAGTGTGTACAAGGCAAGTCATCAAAATAACAAATAACGACGACTACCAAAATTGATTGCATGTCATTAATTTTCATTTCAAATTACGCTTCCACTATGTCTTGGTTGAGCTCGAGCTCTGAGTCTGAGTTTGAGTCTGAGTCTGGGTGTGTGTTTGGTTGCTCGTCCTGTCTGGTCTTGGCTTTGGCTCTAGCCTGCAGCTGAAATGCCAGTCAACCAGTCAATGGGCCACAGTCAAAGTCGTGCCAAAGTCAGGCCAGTGGTCAAATGTGTTGAGCGTAGTCCAAAATAACAGCGCCTATAAAAATCGTTAGACACTGAGTAACAAAAGACAGAAGTCTCTAAATGAATTTGTTAACTGCGCTATAAAGGGTTAAATGAAAAGCAGCAACAATTAAACAGAATAAAAATATATAATAAAATATAAATAAAATATCATTGACTTATATATTTGCTATAGAACTCATTTTATTATTATTTAAATATTATTTATTACTTGTCTTAATAGCAACTTAACATAAACCTTTCCATTAATTATATAAATTAATAATAGTAATAATAATAATAAATATATAATAATAATAATAGTAATAATAATAATAAATATATAATAATAATAATAGTAATAATAATAATAAATATATAATAATAATAATAGTAATAATAATAATAAATATATAATAAAATATAAACTTAAAAAAATTGATTTATATATTTCCTCATTTTATTATTTAAATATTAAAAGTTAAAAATCTTAATAAGAACTTAATAAAGTTTTTCATATTAATCATATATAATAATAGTTATAATAATAATAAATATATATAAAAATATAAATAAAATAAAATTGATTTATATATTTCCTATAAAACTCATTTTATTATTCTTTAAATATTAAAAGTTACTAATCTTGATAGCAACCTAATTAATTACATATAATAGTAATAGTTATAATAATAATAAATAGATATAAAAATATAATAATTTATAAATAAAATAAAATTGATTTATATATTTCGTTTAGAACTCATTTTATTATTATTACAATATTAAAAGTAACTAATAGCAACTTAATAAAGTTTTACCATTTAATTACATATTATAATAATAGTTATAATAATAATAAATATATATAAATATTTAAAACAGTGCTAATAATTATTATTATATATAAACAATTTACAAACACACACAGGAAAATCCTTATCAAATAAAATACAAATCTCAGTTCAAAAGCAAATTAGCAGACTCCTGTAAATAAGGTGTTTATACCAAATTTTTACATAATTTTTAAAGTAATAAATAAAAGAAATCTTGTTTTATATTATAGACTCCTCATTTCTCTATACGTACACGATAATGGACTATCGTTTAGCCTTTCATTCAACTCATATATCATTGTAATCTTAAGCGCATACAGCTGCTCAAGCTCATTTGCGTAACATTGCTGCGAGTGGCTGCTGCAATCGAAATTGGAAGTTGGGAATTTTACTGACCGATTTGTAAATTATGAGCAAAGACGTCAACTGACAACTGCATTTGCAACTAACTGCAACAAACTCAACGGACAGGGCATGGCCAGAGCTGCAGCTGCAAATGGATGTGGTTCTACTCAAAGTTGTCCGCTGTTGAAAGAGCTGCAGCAAGAGCCAGAGCAGGAGCAGGAGACGAAGCAGGAGTCGGTGCTCGAGTCAGGAGTTGCGAGCTGCAGCTCGAGTCAGAGAACAGCAGCTAACTGACATTTGACTGTCAGATGCTGTTGGCTCTCATTCGTTAATGTCAGAAGCAAGAGTTAATCTCGCGTGCATTTCAAAACATCAGAGCGACAGCAGAGTGAAGGGGCAGCCAGGCAAGCCAAAGAGAGAGGGGGAGAGGAAGAGAGGGACAGTGAGTGAGAGGGAGTGAGAGCTGCCTTGGCTAGGTACGCACTGCCCAGGAGGATATATTGTAATCAAGGTTTTGTTGGTTTTGTTTCAGAGTGTGCCTTGGCAAACGAGAAAGACCAACAGCAACAGCAACAGCAACAGCAACGGCAACTGGCTGACTGGCAACCAGCTACAGCAGCAACAGCATCAGCAGCAGCATCAGCAGCAACGCCAACTGATGGATGCCTGAAAGCCAGCCTGCAAAATGAATGAATGACATGGCAGGCATGTGCGACCGGGTGGCTATGACACCCACTCCAACTCCAACTCCAACTCGAACTCCAGCTCCAAGTTGCAGCTTGAACTCGGCAGGCGACTCCACGCACGCAATATGTTCAATGATGAGCAAACACAGAGAGAGAGAGAGAGAGAGAGAGATGTGCAGAGTGGAGGCCAGCCGCGTGATAAGTTGCCTGGCCACTCACTGCACAGGCAGTCAACCAGGCAACCAACTGGCCAACTGGCCATCCCAGCAGAGCTGAGCTGAGTCTGTCAGCTGCATTTGCATATGCCTCGCATTCTGTGGGCCACGGCATGCAAAATTGCTTTATGAATTATAAACAATGCCCCGGACCGGAGCGAGGCTTGTTAGTTGCTTGTCCGCTTCATTGCCCCAGCAACAGCAACAGCAACAGCTACAGCTACAGCGTATATTTGTACTTGGAGACAGTCCCCAAGCCCAGCTACTACTACTATATATCTCTTCCTCTCTCTCCCCCTCTCTCTCACTCTCTGTGTCTATCTTTCTGTGGGGCTCTCAGTGCACTGACAGTGATTATGTCGCCAAGTGACATCCATCAGCAGCTGTGTAATTTATTACCCTGCGCCTGGCCAAGATTGCGCCCAGTTTATGTACGTGGCAAATGTGGCTAACGTGTCTCTCTGCGTTTGCATCAGAGCAGACAGCGCGAGAGCTTGGACAGCCGGTGTGCTTAATTACAGGTGGGCTATCGAGGAATCACTGTAGCTGCTTTGACGAAAGGTTAATGCGCTTAACGCAAGAGCTTAATTAACCGATTTAAAATCGAATGCACGCGCACGCTTATAAATAAATTATAATAATTATTGCTGCACTCATTTAAATCACATATCTCTCTTTGTTAACTAAAGTCATTAAGAATCATCAGATAAAGTATGTGTAAACTGTTAATATTGATGAAAGTCATTATTGAAAGCTAAATATTGTTTCGTATGTTAATGTAGCTATTATTCTGAAGATATTTCTGAATCAATTACACACATTAAATTACTTTCAGCGAAAGTCTGTTGCGTAAAGTTTCAATGACAATGTTAAATAGTCAAGTAAAGTCCAGTCATAAACCTATAAAGTGAGCTGGCTGCAGTAAAAAGAGAATGTGCTCATATATATTAGCCACTCTGCAGGACGATAAAGTCATAAAATGCAGGAAATGACAAATAGTGTGAAGAATTCTATTTGATGCAAATATTATGATATCAAATTTTAACGAGCTACACATTTAATTTTTTATTTAAATACTTAATCATTTGTTTATGCATTTATTTAATTATTTATTCAAATATATATTTAGATTTTCACTTATATATTTATTTATTTATTTAATTATCGAATTTTACTGATTTTTTTATTTTATTTATTTTTTTTTTTTTTGTTTATTTTATTTGTTTGTTTATTTATTTATTTTTTATTTATTTTTTATTGATTTATTTATTTTTTTAATATTATTTTTTTCTTATTTATTTATATATTTATTTATTGATTTATTTATTAATTTTATTTTATTATTTTTAATATTTATTTTTTTTATTAATTTCTTTATTTTTAAGGAGATTGAGAAGACAAGAGTCATCTTAAAGACATCTGAATAAAAACAGAAAATTTTTTCAGTAATATCCCCAATCCCAATATTTTATTTGTCATAACCATAAATGGTCATTGATAATATTAAACTTCGATAGAATTAGATTTACACAAGAGCAACGCTTGTAAGTACTGGCAATGAAGCATAAATTGAGATTGAGATCGAGATTCAAATTCCATTCAATAGTTTATTCCCCACTGAAGCCCATTTTTGGTTGAATGGATAGCTACATAAACAGAATTTACGCTTTTGGAGTGAGGACTAAAAAGTCCACTGAAAATTAATACTTGGTGCGCCCTATAAACTGTTGGAGTCGTTGGTCTTCAAAATCGATGATGCTCGTGGATGGCAATGATTGTAAAGATTGTGGGAATTGGTTTTCCAGATTGTGCCTTGCACGTGCCAGCCGCGGCAATCAGATGAACAAAATCAAATGTAAACTTTATTGTCAATAAATGTTCTATCAAAAAAGTATTAAGAATATATATTAGTATAAATAAAAACAAGTAAGAACGTTGCAGTCGGGCGTTACCGACTGCGGAATATTCATTCACAGTCCCAACGCTGCCATACATATATAATTGATTTTGGGTGGTCAACCCGAGTATATTTTAAATTTCAAGTCTCTAGCGCTAATAGTAATCAATATAAAGCAGGGCCTGAACTAATTAAAAGTGGGGAATCATAGAGAGCTATTCCCGTTTATATCTCGTACATCTTTAGAGCTAGACTCTCCAAATTTTGCATATAGATGCATGGGTATTTTATATAATTTTGATTTTTGTTATATTTTGAATATCGGCTCAAAAATTTACCGAATTCTCCTTTTAATTTTAGTTGCAAATGTAGCAATGTGAATGAGCTGGTATTTCTTAAGAAATGACCAAAATTCAATAGAAATGTAGATCATATTTAATAAACAAAATATTTGGCCAATTAGCAAACGCACCTGCAAGCAGCAAGCTAGCAGCGGAGCAGAGCGTTTTTCCTATACGTGTGCACATACATATTGATCGTTTATTCTATGCATACAGTCATATGCATATGTATGTATGTATATACATACATATAAAAGCGTGTCTTCTAGCATATTCTAAGAATTGATTCATGAAATTCCAGCCGTTACTTTAGCTTACTTTTGTCAGATGACGCTCTCGAAGTGAAGCTATTTCGTTTTAGCTACCGTCTGATTGTATGTTGCAGTGGCGTCGATGGTAAAAGCTACGCAAGTTGCGCTGGAATAGCGCGGGTTCTAATCTCGCTAATGTCAAGTTTTTTAAATGTCTTTTTATAAATTAGTTATTTTATTGGGAAAATGATAGCTTATATGACAAACACATAACATTTTTGTTATTAGTAAAATATTTTTATAAGTTTTTATAAGTTAAATTTTATTTTTGCTAAAATAACCCACAAATGCTTATACGTACATACTTACATACATATTTACAAATGTATGTATTCGTCTGCACACACAATTTCAGTATGCCAGCGTTTTTTACGCGTGTGCAAATGTGTATGTATGTATGTATATTCAAATGCGTATTCGAGCAATTCTAAGAATCTCAATTGTCTTTGAATTGTCTTTGAATTTTCAGCCGCTACTTTGGTTTTTGTTTACTTAGGTGCTGTAGCTGTAAAGTTTTGTGTTAGTTATATTGCGCAAGATCGGTGCAGTGGCGCTGTTAGCAGAGACTCTGCGCGTTGTGTCAGAAGTCCGCGGTTCGAATCTCTCTTTTATTTTTTGACAAAGAATTTTTTTTTAAATCGAAATTTATATTGTTATAATATATTTTATATTTTTTAAATTTCTTAAAAATATTTCGTTTTGTCTTATTAATGCCTATTAAGCTTATATACATATATATGTGAGTGACACACGCATATGAATTTTGCATTTGGCCGCTGCAAATGTCGATTTGGCACGCCCCTAGTGGGCGTAGATTGAGGTGCAGGTGCAGGTTCGAACCCCGCGGAAAACTTTTTCGTTTTAATTTAATTTATATTTTTTAATTTTCTTAAAAATGTTTCTTTCCTTATTATCAATGCCTATTAAGCATATTTATATATATAGGTGGCATACGCATATGAATTTCGCTATTGGGCGTCTAAAATCCGTTTTGCCACGCCCCCAGTGGTCGTAGACCCATAATTTTTGGCCAGTTCTTAGAATGAGCTGAAGGCTACGTAACTGTAAAGTTTGGACGCTTAGACTCAAAAAATGTAAAAATTACAGGGTATTTTTTGATATGCCACGCCCCCAAAGAGGCGTAACAATTATTTTTGGGTCATCGATAGAGGAGGTTATCAGTAACTTAACTATCCAAATTTTAAGCTTCTAGCTCTAAAACTGTAGGAGATATAAACTTTTGCGGTTTGCCACGCCCCCTATGGGCGTAGATATATCCGCCATAGCTTATTGATCTTGGGTCGTCAACCCGAGTATACATACCAAATTTCAAGTCGCTAACATCAATAGTGCTCAAAATATAGAAGAATTTGGAAAATCAATATATATTTAGATCCGATTTGCCACGCCCCCAGTGGGCGGGGATATATAGTTTTTTCTTCTGTCTTTATAGAATCATAACATTAACTTACGTGCCAAATTTCAGCATTCTAGCTTTACAACTTTAGAAGATACAGTTTTACTCGATTTGCCACGCCCCCAATGGGCGTAGATATATCCGCCATATCTTTTTGATCTTGGGTGATCAACACGAATCTACATTTTAAATTTCAGCTCTCTAGCTCTTCAACTAATATGATTTCTGGCATACAGGAAAATGCATTTTCCGATTTGCCACGCCCCTAGTGGGCGTATATGGAAAATTTTTACACTTTATAAATCGGAGACATATACGAGTATATGTTCCAAGTTTCAAGTCTCTAGCTTCAATAGCCGCGAAAAATATTGCATTCATACGGACAGACGGACAGACGGACAGACGGACAGACGGACAGACGGACAGACGGACGGACAGCAAGACGGACATTGCACAAAACCAATATATTCATATCACTTCGTGAATGAATATAAAAAATAAATAATAAATATATATGTGTATATATATATTTGTTTGATTTGTTGAATATAAACTTGTGTACTTGATATATGAAATTGATATATGAATAAAAAAGTTGACTATGCAAACTGATGAGGAGTGGCCGGACAACTGTCCGGGTCGATTGCGAAGGCCACTTCAAATTTCATATAGCTTCTGTGCCCGTATATAAAATATTTTTGCAAAAAACCCAACCTTCCTACTTTAAGCCTTAGCCGTGTATAAAAATAAAACTCTGTGAATATTTCATATAGAAATAGATTCCGAGCTCTGCTTTGTTTATTTTGTAATGAATAATTGATATTTATATTTTGTACACATAAAAACCCTTGAGAGCTGCTCTCCAGATATTTTGCATATTATTCCTTAATACAATTGCATTATTGTTGATATTCTAATAGAACTTCTGAGTGAACTGATGGCAAATCGTTTTTTGTACACATGGATCAAAAGAAACATTTGTAATTTGTTGCAGTTGCCAAAGCAATTCTTACAATTGCTAACAGCCGATATCAAGGGCTGCCAATTTAAGAGGTTTACTATATCAAAGGGCAGAAAACTCTCACACACTTGCTCAAATAGGATTTCTTACCAAACGACAACAAGAACAACAACAACAACGAATGAGAGCAGAAAGAAACGCAATCAAATCGCGAGTGCCGGCAGCTCTCGAGTTAATGATATACACTCACTTCAGGGGCATTATCAGGCACATGCTGAGGACCTTGAAGAGGGTTTTCCATACATCCGCGACAACAAAGCCGCATTGCCCCCGGCCACAGTGGCTCGGGCGAGGCAACAATGTGTCGAGTTGGCAGCGCTTTAAAAAGAGATTTCAAATTTCAAATTGCAAAGCAGCCAAAGTCCATTGAAATCCAGGATTGCCAGACACACACACACCCCTTTAAATGCACACTTGAAATCGAATCAAAAGCATTCCCATGATAGGCACAAGGGTTACACAAAGTAAATAGCAAATGAGTATAAAAAAAAAGAGTGCCGGCACTTAAGCGCGGTTACCAAAGACTCGACTGACTGACAGGATTCCTTACCCCGTACTGCCTCAGAGCCTTGGAGCAGTCGAGTTGCAACTGTGAAAACAATTAAACCCTAGACTTTAACTGAGCGCGCTTTAGCTCAATGTTTGATGTCATAAATCCTCTAACAATGGCCTAATGCTTCAGTTGACTGCCTCTCCCGAAGGTATTTCAAGTGTCGCATTATCTGCGCATTTATCAGCGCGCAACCCCAAAGCCCAAAGCCCAACCCGTAACACCGGCAGATGTGCCTGTGTCGTCCTCTTTTCTAATGACATGTCGTCATGGCTTCCTTACCCCTTATCAATATTGCCTCGATGTATATCTACTAATCACAAAGCCATTTAATTTGTATTACGATTTTTACAGTCAAGAGAGGGAGAGAGGGAGAGAGGGAGAGCTGATTGCCACCCGCTTGGTTCGATAATTTCCCACGCCCTGCTATAGATCATTGCAGAGCTCAATGTCGGCCTGGCCAATGGCACTTCCGAATCGGCAACGATCAAGAAAGCTTCCTAGAAATATGCATAGGGCGCACGGCGACACAGTCTGTCTGGATGCGAAACAATAGTTAGGATCGGACCTTGAGCGCTCGACAATGTCAACAAGGTGAGGAGGAAAGAAGGCACACCGCATGGTTCCATCGAATTCGGGCTAAGGAGCACAGCTTCAAAGACCGTGCACCGCCTGCCTTAGGTAAAGATTTAACAGTTTCGCTTCATTCATGGCTCGTTCACTAAATCTGCAAAATTTTTGGTTTTTTCTTTCTTTCGGTTGGTCACCAAATTTCCTCATAAGTTTTGCGGCACTTTTGCTGTGATTCCTCTCCTGAGCCGGTGCGACACAAATTAGCAGCAGTAGCAGCAGCATCAGGTCCGACAACAAGGGATAATGACCATACAAGTTGTCAAATAAACTAATAATGCCTGAGAAATGGCCAACACTCCCATTGTCCGAGTCACGTTCGTGCTAAGCACCATTGTCACACGGATTTCCTCTCTTTCCGCAGAAATGTAAACACTATTTCGTTACCTTTCTGAAGTAAATTTTACAATTATATGTGAATGTATATATAGGTGTGTGTGTGGGAAGTGCCCTATTCTTATATGCCTTCATTACTCAGCAAAATATATTAGCAGACGTTTTCTTTACTATAGTAAAATAATTTGAGAAAATACAGTTTGACGAGCAGCTTGTATAGAGTTTAGTTAAACTTGGCTTGACTTATTATTGAATTATGTGAAAGCCGAAAATGTCATTAATTAGTAAAGATTACTGTTCGCTGGAAATAAATTAGTTCTTAAGTCTTCCATACATTTTGGTCCCTTCGAAATATTTAATTATCATTTATATTAATATTCGACTCAAATACAATATTGTAATAAACTGTAATTTTCTTTTAAAACCCGTTGCAATTTAAAATGAAAAGGTGAGTTCGTTGCCGGCTAAACTTGCTTTAGGTTTTCCAGATGACGCTTAGGTTGACAAGCGATTGATTCCAAGTTAGTTTTCATTACAAGTGCCGAGCTGTAATACTTTTAAATACATATATGCATATTACATTATCAATCATTAAAAAAAAAACAGAGCGTAAATTCAGAAATTGATGAGGGGACAAATAGCATTGAGGTGCCAAATCAATTTAAAATAGGTCGATCTACCTTTATATCAGTTCTGCACAAAAATTAATTTATTCAGCAAACATCCTCAACTAAAATAAAAGATTCCTGCTAAATTTCCTTCTTTTTTTTCTTAAAGGAAAATCTCATCAAATCGTAAAACCACGAAAAGCTTGTTCTTTGTCCCTTCGAATTATCGGGCATCTAATTTTTAATCTTATTACATACATATACATTCACTTGAATAAATAAATTTAATTATGAATCTTTCTTTATGAAATAAAAGTCTGGAATATGAAATCACAATTAAAAACAAGTAAGAACGTTGCAGTCGGGCGTTACCGACTGCGGAATATTCATTCACAGTCCCAACGCTGCCATACATATATAATTGATTTTGGGTGGTCAACCCGAGTATATTTTAAATTTCAAGTCTCTAGCGCTAATAGTAATCAATATAAAGCAGGGCCTGAACTAATTAAAAGTGGGGAATCATAGAGAGCTATTCCCGTTTATATCTCGTACATCTTTAGAGCTAGACTCTCCAAATTTTGCATATAGATGCATGGGTATTTTATATAATTTTGATTTTTGTTATATTTTGAATATCGGCTCAAAAATTTACCGAATTCTCCTTTTAATTTTAGTTGCAAATGTAGCAATGTGAATGAGCTGGTATTTCTTAAGAAATGACCAAAATTCAATAGAAATGTAGATCATATTTAATAAACAAAATATTTGGCCAATTAGCAAACGCACCTGCAAGCAGCAAGCTAGCAGCGGAGCAGAGCGTTTTTCCTATACGTGTGCACATACATATTGATCGTTTATTCTATGCATACAGTCATATGCATATGTATGTATGTATATACATACATATAAAAGCGTGTCTTCTAGCATATTCTAAGAATTGATTCATGAAATTCCAGCCGTTACTTTAGCTTACTTTTGTCAGATGACGCTCTCGAAGTGAAGCTATTTCGTTTTAGCTACCGTCTGATTGTATGTTGCAGTGGCGTCGATGGTAAAAGCTACGCAAGTTGCGCTGGAATAGCGCGGGTTCTAATCTCGCTAATGTCAAGTTTTTTAAATGTCTTTTTATAAATTAGTTATTTTATTGGGAAAATGATAGCTTATATGACAAACACATAACATTTTTGTTATTAGTAAAATATTTTTATAAGTTTTTATAAGTTAAATTTTATTTTTGCTAAAATAACCCACAAATGCTTATACGTACATACTTACATACATATTTACAAATGTATGTATTCGTCTGCACACACAATTTCAGTATGCCAGCGTTTTTTACGCGTGTGCAAATGTGTATGTATGTATGTATATTCAAATGCGTATTCGAGCAATTCTAAGAATCTCAATTGTCTTTGAATTGTCTTTGAATTTTCAGCCGCTACTTTGGTTTTTGTTTACTTAGGTGCTGTAGCTGTAAAGTTTTGTGTTAGTTATATTGCGCAAGATCGGTGCAGTGGCGCTGTTAGCAGAGACTCTGCGCGTTGTGTCAGAAGTCCGCGGTTCGAATCTCTCTTTTATTTTTTGACAAAGAATTTTTTTTTAAATCGAAATTTATATTGTTATAATATATTTTATATTTTTTAAATTTCTTAAAAATATTTCGTTTTGTCTTATTAATGCCTATTAAGCTTATATACATATATATGTGAGTGACACACGCATATGAATTTTGCATTTGGCCGCTGCAAATGTCGATTTGGCACGCCCCTAGTGGGCGTAGATTGAGGTGCAGGTGCAGGTTCGAACCCCGCGGAAAACTTTTTCGTTTTAATTTAATTTATATTTTTTAATTTTCTTAAAAATGTTTCTTTCCTTATTATCAATGCCTATTAAGCATATTTATATATATAGGTGGCATACGCATATGAATTTCGCTATTGGGCGTCTAAAATCCGTTTTGCCACGCCCCCAGTGGTCGTAGACCCATAATTTTTGGCCAGTTCTTAGAATGAGCTGAAGGCTACGTAACTGTAAAGTTTGGACGCTTAGACTCAAAAAATGTAAAAATTACAGGGTATTTTTTGATATGCCACGCCCCCAAAGAGGCGTAACAATTATTTTTGGGTCATCGATAGAGGAGGTTATCAGTAACTTAACTATCCAAATTTTAAGCTTCTAGCTCTAAAACTGTAGGAGATATAAACTTTTGCGGTTTGCCACGCCCCCTATGGGCGTAGATATATCCGCCATAGCTTATTGATCTTGGGTCGTCAACCCGAGTATACATACCAAATTTCAAGTCGCTAACATCAATAGTGCTCAAAATATAGAAGAATTTGGAAAATCAATATATATTTAGATCCGATTTGCCACGCCCCCAGTGGGCGGGGATATATAGTTTTTTCTTCTGTCTTTATAGAATCATAACATTAACTTACGTGCCAAATTTCAGCATTCTAGCTTTACAACTTTAGAAGATACAGTTTTACTCGATTTGCCACGCCCCCAATGGGCGTAGATATATCCGCCATATCTTTTTGATCTTGGGTGATCAACACGAATCTACATTTTAAATTTCAGCTCTCTAGCTCTTCAACTAATATGATTTCTGGCATACAGGAAAATGCATTTTCCGATTTGCCACGCCCCTAGTGGGCGTATATGGAAAATTTTTACACTTTATAAATCGGAGACATATACGAGTATATGTTCCAAGTTTCAAGTCTCTAGCTTCAATAGCCGCGAAAAATATTGCATTCATACGGACAGACGGACAGACGGACAGACGGACAGACGGACAGACGGACGGACAGCAAGACGGACATTGCACAAAACCAATATATTCATATCACTTCGTGAATGAATATAACAAGTAAGAACGTTGCAGTCGGGCGTTACCGACTGCGGAATATTCATTCACAGTCCCAACGCTGCCATACATATATAATTGATTTTGGGTGGTCAACCCGAGTATATTTTAAATTTCAAGTCTCTAGCGCTAATAGTAATCAATATAAAGCAGGGCCTGAACTAATTAAAAGTGGGGAATCATAGAGAGCTATTCCCGTTTATATCTCGTACATCTTTAGAGCTAGACTCTCCAAATTTTGCATATAGATGCATGGGTATTTTATATAATTTTGATTTTTGTTATATTTTGAATATCGGCTCAAAAATTTACCGAATTCTCCTTTTAATTTTAGTTGCAAATGTAGCAATGTGAATGAGCTGGTATTTCTTAAGAAATGACCAAAATTCAATAGAAATGTAGATCATATTTAATAAACAAAATATTTGGCCAATTAGCAAACGCACCTGCAAGCAGCAAGCTAGCAGCGGAGCAGAGCGTTTTTCCTATACGTGTGCACATACATATTGATCGTTTATTCTATGCATACAGTCATATGCATATGTATGTATGTATATACATACATATAAAAGCGTGTCTTCTAGCATATTCTAAGAATTGATTCATGAAATTCCAGCCGTTACTTTAGCTTACTTTTGTCAGATGACGCTCTCGAAGTGAAGCTATTTCGTTTTAGCTACCGTCTGATTGTATGTTGCAGTGGCGTCGATGGTAAAAGCTACGCAAGTTGCGCTGGAATAGCGCGGGTTCTAATCTCGCTAATGTCAAGTTTTTTAAATGTCTTTTTATAAATTAGTTATTTTATTGGGAAAATGATAGCTTATATGACAAACACATAACATTTTTGTTATTAGTAAAATATTTTTATAAGTTTTTATAAGTTAAATTTTATTTTTGCTAAAATAACCCACAAATGCTTATACGTACATACTTACATACATATTTACAAATGTATGTATTCGTCTGCACACACAATTTCAGTATGCCAGCGTTTTTTACGCGTGTGCAAATGTGTATGTATGTATGTATATTCAAATGCGTATTCGAGCAATTCTAAGAATCTCAATTGTCTTTGAATTGTCTTTGAATTTTCAGCCGCTACTTTGGTTTTTGTTTACTTAGGTGCTGTAGCTGTAAAGTTTTGTGTTAGTTATATTGCGCAAGATCGGTGCAGTGGCGCTGTTAGCAGAGACTCTGCGCGTTGTGTCAGAAGTCCGCGGTTCGAATCTCTCTTTTATTTTTTGACAAAGAATTTTTTTTTAAATCGAAATTTATATTGTTATAATATATTTTATATTTTTTAAATTTCTTAAAAATATTTCGTTTTGTCTTATTAATGCCTATTAAGCTTATATACATATATATGTGAGTGACACACGCATATGAATTTTGCATTTGGCCGCTGCAAATGTCGATTTGGCACGCCCCTAGTGGGCGTAGATTGAGGTGCAGGTGCAGGTTCGAACCCCGCGGAAAACTTTTTCGTTTTAATTTAATTTATATTTTTTAATTTTCTTAAAAATGTTTCTTTCCTTATTATCAATGCCTATTAAGCATATTTATATATATAGGTGGCATACGCATATGAATTTCGCTATTGGGCGTCTAAAATCCGTTTTGCCACGCCCCCAGTGGTCGTAGACCCATAATTTTTGGCCAGTTCTTAGAATGAGCTGAAGGCTACGTAACTGTAAAGTTTGGACGCTTAGACTCAAAAAATGTAAAAATTACAGGGTATTTTTTGATATGCCACGCCCCCAAAGAGGCGTAACAATTATTTTTGGGTCATCGATAGAGGAGGTTATCAGTAACTTAACTATCCAAATTTTAAGCTTCTAGCTCTAAAACTGTAGGAGATATAAACTTTTGCGGTTTGCCACGCCCCCTATGGGCGTAGATATATCCGCCATAGCTTATTGATCTTGGGTCGTCAACCCGAGTATACATACCAAATTTCAAGTCGCTAACATCAATAGTGCTCAAAATATAGAAGAATTTGGAAAATCAATATATATTTAGATCCGATTTGCCACGCCCCCAGTGGGCGGGGATATATAGTTTTTTCTTCTGTCTTTATAGAATCATAACATTAACTTACGTGCCAAATTTCAGCATTCTAGCTTTACAACTTTAGAAGATACAGTTTTACTCGATTTGCCACGCCCCCAATGGGCGTAGATATATCCGCCATATCTTTTTGATCTTGGGTGATCAACACGAATCTACATTTTAAATTTCAGCTCTCTAGCTCTTCAACTAATATGATTTCTGGCATACAGGAAAATGCATTTTCCGATTTGCCACGCCCCTAGTGGGCGTATATGGAAAATTTTTACACTTTATAAATCGGAGACATATACGAGTATATGTTCCAAGTTTCAAGTCTCTAGCTTCAATAGCCGCGAAAAATATTGCATTCATACGGACAGACGGACAGACGGACAGACGGACAGACGGACAGACGGACAGACGGACGGACAGCAAGACGGACATTGCACAAAACCAATATATTCATATCACTTCGTGAATGAATATAAAAAAAAACATTGTAGATATAATTTTACTTATTATTCCTTTTTGAAGCTGCATCCATGCCATAAGCTATCACATTAATCAACTTTCTTCTTTTTGATAGTAGTAAGGCAGAAGTTTTATGATTGTTTTTTTTTTAATTTTTATTATTTGTTTAACTGCCGGGAAGAAAGGGCTTTTTGTCATAATATAGCAAATCTCATTCAATATTTTAATTTTTGAAAATATTTATGATTTACTTAATCAACTACTAAAAATATAATTATTAAAAATAATATTATTTTTGTGCGGCCACCATTTCCACCATAGAAAACCAAATTTTTGATAAGAAAAAGTTTTAAAATAAATAAAACTTTGTGTATAAATATTTTTTTCTTCAAACGAATTTAAAAAATATTAAACCATACTTAATTTAGACCATTAAAAAAAAAACAAATGACTAAACATAGTTTATTTAAGTATCGAAAATTAATTTTTAACTATTATTAAGTATATATATCATATGTAATAAATTAGGAATATATAAATATATAATATATATATTGACATTATCAGTATAGCAATTTCCGCTTATCAGCAATGATTGATAAACTTATATATAAAAATGTGCAAGTGAAAATTCAGAATATTTTAAAAATATACGTTTATAAATTAAGATTTATAAATAAGACAATCGTTGACCTGTTTGCAGTCAATAAAAGTTGATAAGAAATTGCTATTTAACATAAAGTGCTCTGAAAATACTCTCTCTATGCTCAATCATTAAAGTAATTGACGTGATGAAACATAGATTTATAAAAATGCATTTTCCGATCAATTTACTTATTGCTAACTAATTTTTAAATATTTATAATTATTTTTTATTAACAATTATATTAAAATATGATTGGAGAAACAATATAAGAGTAACAACGCCTGCTTATCAGCAATGATTGCTCAATTAATACATACAAATATATGATATAAATTGAAAATATTAAAGTCCGATCAATATTCAGACTATGTTGATTACACTTTTACTGCCTAGTTCGATAATATAAGCTGAGATTTACAAATTGGACAAACTTTGACCTAACCCAAACTACCTGTTTGCAGTGTAATAAAAGTTGATTAGAAATTCCGATGTAGCATAGGCTGCTCCAAAAATAACCTCTCACTACTCAGGAGTCGTAAGTGTGTACATAAGTAGTTATTTATGCGCACGCATGTGAACCCAGCCATTTAGGGGCAAAACTGGCAGACAGCAAATGATGTTGATATATGGAAAACTTGCGATGTGATTGACGTGACATTAAATGACGGGCTGACACACACAGCTTTATAGTATGACAAGCACATCACAGACACAGACAGAGATAGAGACAGACACAGAGACAGACACACAGACAGAGAGAGAGAGATAGAAACAGAGAGAGTGACAGTTTGACAACGACTTTGAGCAGCGACAATGGATGTGTTGATGATGCGGCCGTCTAATGAATGCCACAAAAATACGAGTACTCGAAGCAACGACTTGAGCTGGCACTCGAAATCGCATTAGTTATTCGCCTATTCGCCTATTCGACTGTGCGTCTATTCGGCTATTGCATATAAGGAGCGGCGAGCCCAGACGAGCTGCGGAGCTTGAGCCGCTGCTTGTTATGCGTCGTTGTGCAGGTAGATCGATAGTTTGGCGGCTGCTCTAATTGATGGGAGGGGGAGGAGCAGGGTAGGGAGTTGGGTACACTCAACTCAACTCAAGTCGGGTCGAGTCGAGTCGAGTCGAGTCGGTAGCGTTGCATTCACAGGTGATAAATTCAATGATTATCAACACGTTGCCTCGCATCACTAATTAAAAATGCATAATAAGATGTGTGGCGATGACGATGGCGATGGGGTTGGGGGAGATGCGGCAGAAGTTCAAAGAGCATTTCATTTAATCGGTGCCAGGTCTCCATAGATTCGCTGCAATAATCATAAACAACGTCAGCGAACGAGCCAAGGAACGTCGAACTATGAATTTGTTGGACTCTTTACGGCCCGATCCGCTCTCTGCATAGAAATGAATGAATTTCGTTTTGGGAAACGTGCCCCTTTTTTATGGTTATTTGATATATGAAAATTATCCAGCGTCGGTGGCGGACAGACAAGCAGACGGACGGACAAACCACTTTGTCGGCACATTTGCCTTCCATTTTGGTTTTTGGCATCGTTTTTTCCTTCTTTTTGTGTACGTTTGGGCTGTTGGCTTTGATGGGGCGTCGCATTGCTACGGTTCGTTTCAATTTGTGTGTTTATATTTTGCATATAAATGTAAGTGTATATTGAGGTATAAATAATGTGGCTGTGGCTGTGGCTCTCTGCTTTATGCGCGTTCAAGATGATTAACCATAATTTCGTTTTAATATTTTGTAATTGTATAATTTTATGGCCATTTGCATTTCGCTTCTTTTGTTTCTCTGCCTCTCTCTCCCTGCCTCTCTTCACTTTTATGCATAATTCATGTGGCGTATGCGTGATATTTAATTGCCGCATAGGTGTGCCCAGGGGTGCCTCAGGCAGCTCAGGTACCGCCGGTACCACCTCAGGTACCTCAGGTACCTCAGGTGTCTGGCTGTATGTCGAGTGTGGGTGTAGAACATTTTATTTTATGCCTTTCGGAAATCCATTTACGACTTGTTCTATAATAATTGCATTGAGTTCTATCAATTTATTATGTTGTTTTTCACATTATTTTGTTTTGTGTTTCGTAATCGTTAGGAGCACCTATAGAGATATACTTACGTACAAGTATCATAAATTTAATGACTAGATCGCTTTGATAAAACAATGTGACTTTTATAAATTTGAACACTTTTTATAGTAACAAAAGTAATCAGAAAGTTTATATGTTTATAGGTTTATATCAATGTGTATTTATATGTGGTCCTATATTAAAATTAAATAAACAAAATGTTGAGGAATAACAGTACATATATTAAAATAGAGGTGTAAAGGTAAACTTTTATATGCAAACTCTATTATCGCCAACTCTTGGTGACTCTTGCTCATATAATATACTCGTAATTCATATTTACTTTGCATACCTGCATATCATATTTATAAATCAATATTTTAGTTATAGAATAACAGGGAATAACGGTTCCAAAGTATTCAGTAAATCATCTTTAATATTATTGACAAATATGACCTTTTGCTAAATGAAAAATACATTCAAGCACTCTTCTACGATTTCCAACGGGATGTTTGGAGTTAGTTACCTAAGTAAACGAAAAGCAGCATTAACTTTAATAGAATAATCTCAAATATATATATATTTTTTTCATTTACATCCATCTTCTAGCCTTCAACTTTCGCTACGTAAATTAGGGCCTCGGCTCTCTAAACGGTCTGGATGAGGAAGTCTGATAGAGAGTTTATCAGAGAGCAAAATTCCAAATTATATTCCTTAAAATATAGTAAGTAGAGGGTAAATAGTATTAAAATGGTAAATAATTAGAAAATTGCTGTACAAAAATTATAAAAATAGTATTATTATTAAACGATAAAATAAATATTGCAATTGAATCGAATTAAAAATATATATTTAAAAGAAATCATTTTTCATTGTATGTATATTTTTAAATATTTATTATACAATAATTATATTAAATTTATAGTTATGATATTGTATTTTGAACTTTGAATCGAAAATGATTATGTCAGTAAAATTTTATTTTCCATGGAATATATAATGTAAGATCACTAATATATTAATTAAATAATAAAAGCTTATTTTAATAATATTTCATAATAGATCAATCTTTGATCAAACAATCAGTAAACAGTTCAAATTAATATTCGAATAGACTTCGCATCAACTATTCTCATTTCACTAATGTCCATTCAGAACTAAACAATTTCTGCTACTTTTAAGTTATGAATAACTGAAAGCAGTTGGCATTCTAATGCAGATGGAAGAGGAGACACATGTTTCAGAATTCGCAGAAGGTCGGTTGACATTGTTTCGCTTATCTATTGTCTTACGATCGAAACAATATGAGCAAACATTTGGGTGTATTTTTTGTTGGTTTTTGGTTATTGTGATTTTAGCGTTTTGACTTAGCCTTAAGAAAAATGTCGATGGCAAACATGTCCTTTGAAGTGATGCCGTTGCTGGCTACCAAAGGAATGTGTGTCATGCACACACACACAGACACACACACACACAGACACGCACACACGCAATTGAATGGGTGAAAAAAGACGAAAAAGGAAATGACTGGCTGCCTAAACTGTTGACTGGGTGACTAGCTGGCATGGCCTGGCTGTGGATGAGATTTAAGCTGGCTTCCACGACTGCCGGAGGAGCGCAGCAGCAGTGACATGACAAAGGCTCAGAAGACGAACGAATGATGGGCACGTCGTCGATGTCAGCGGACTTCAAAGTCGGACTGAATATGGGTCTCTGCTCTCTCACTCTCCCAGTCTCCCAGTCTGCCAGTCTCTCGTCTCACTCTACAGTAGCTGTCAAAGATATTTGTATTTCATTTTGATGATGGCATGCGGCTGACTGACTGCCGTTCAGGCTGAGCCGCAGTCGAAGCCGATTCAAACGAATTGAAAGCCAAAAACAAACACTGTAGCTGCTTCCTAAATAAACGCAGACCAATCAACCAGCAATAGAGCTGAAGAATAAGAGAGAGAGGGGAGAGGGAGTGAGGGAGATGGGGAGCCAAGTGGCCTGGGATGCCACTTCTTTTAAAACAGGCAGCGATGTCGGTGATTTAAAATAAATATTGGTGGCTGTCACATTGACAGCAAACAAAATGTGATTGTTCGCTGATTGTTGACATTTTGTGCTACCGTGCGGCTCGGTTCACCTTGGGGCGCTCTGTGGCTCGCAGTGGCTCGCAGTGGTTCGTGGTGGTGCGGTGCGGCAGTCAAAGGGATATTCAAGATATTAAATTGTCTGGCGTTGTTCGCTGTCGCATTAATAAGCCGACTCGTTGGATCTTTCGCTGCGTTCGCTTTCAATTGCCAAAATAAAAGAAAAAAAGGAAAAAAGAAAAAAAAAGCAACAGCAAAAGAAACGCCAACAATGAAAAATTTCAAGCTGTTTTTAAATGTTTTATTGGCTTTTTAATAATGTTAGCACATCAAAGGGGGCCGCACATGCGCGCCGTTCGAGCCCTCGTTCTACCAAGTTTCGCGCTCGAGATCCCAATGAGAGAGGAAGAAATAAATCCTCAAGTGACATGAGTCAAGCTCTTTGTGCTGCCTCGCTGCTTGCTGCTAACAGTCTTTGGACTATGCCCCCAGAGGGCAACGCGATCATAAGTAATGGATTATGCCTGCCTGATTTATATCTGGCGACCCGTTACAAATACTTTTCAATTAGCGAGCAAATATGAGCGAGCGCCAGTCCCAAATACCGAAGACACATAAATCTAGCAAAGTTGCCAACAACTGACACTGACTTTGACTCTCAGTCTTAACCACACCTAATTAGGAATGTGAAGATATCGAAAAGTTAATTACTTTTAAAATAATCTATGTACAAATTTAGTTCATTGAAATAGATATGGAAAATATGAGAAAATATTAGATTTACTTTAACGATTTGAATGCATGGGAACATAATGAACAGGAAAGTGTACTTTAGTCAATTTGTTGAACCTTGCGCTAATATACCAATCATAGAAACTATAATCATAGAATCCAGATATGTTGTATATGTAGTTGTCCAAGTTTCTAGTTTCATAAATACGTTTTTTTGCGAATTTGTGGGGGGAAGTACCCAACATTAGAAATATCCATTCTCTGTATTTACTAAATTGGAAGTCTCTTGGCTATACGGTATTTAAGCTATACATAAGAAAGGGAGAAATGATATTGATTTGTATCGATAATATTTAAAAAACGTTATCGAAAAAATTGAAAAGCTTATAGGTTAATATTTCTGATCCTAGCTTGATGCGGACGGACATATATGTAGATGGATATACGGACGGACGAAAACATAGACGGACTTAGCTCGTTGTCCTGATAAAGAACATATATACGTTACGAATGCTGGTTCAATAGGTTCATGTTTTAACAAAATATAATTTAATAGTTTCGAAATTTTCTATTAGAGATGGACCAAATTTTCTCGATTTCCAAACACTCTCTCTATATAATTCAACCATTTCGCAACATTTACTAAATGAGATGTGTGAAATAAGTTAGCAGAGCTTTAATGTGGCATCATCATTTCCATAACTCGCCTCTATCTGTGTATTTTATGAGCGCTTAGCAAAAGGAAAAAATAATATATATATTGTCCGAGAGGACACAGGGAGAGATAAGTACAAAACGTTGCCAAGTATTTTATATTACATTTATGTGGCTGCGTGCTGTGAGTGCCAAGTGTGATAGAAATAGTTATTAAAAGCCTCCAAGACCAAAGATGATATCCTCGACGACAGCTGGCGACTGCAGCAGTCAGGGTTTATGGCACTGCAGAGCACTGCTGGGGTAGATAACTGGAAGCTTGTTAGAATTTATGGGCTGCGGCCAGGATGGGACACATATGATCCATGAAATGTCATAAAACTGCAATTGCGGCCAAAATTATCGAACATTTAGCAAAAGCGTTGGGGCTTAGCCATGGGTGGTTACGGCTTTTATATCTCCAATCCCCCAGAGAGGCGTCGCCGAAAAAGAGGACCTTTTGTTTTTTACGACCGTCAACAGAAGTGAACCCCCATTGGCTTCGACATAGACATGGACATGGACATGGACATGGACATGGACATGGACATAGACATCAGCCACGTCGAACGATTCACACGTACGCTATTAGAGACACTAATATACATACTTTTAATAGAGCGCCGTCCGAAATCTCTGGAGGCGGAACTGAATGGGCCAAGACACAGGGCACGTTCAATCTGTGCTCGTAAATTGTGCACATTTTGTTTGGGCACTTGGCTTATTAGTGCCCAAGCAGAATTAGTTAAGGTACGATAAATAAGCGAGTGGGCTGTGTGGAGGGATGTGTTCACTAAGAACGCATTGATCAAAGCATGTCACAATTGCATATAGGATATTTACGTCTGACATATTAGAATAGAAAATCAGTGAAGAATTCAGCTTGCTTTCTCTTCTATATAATTACTTAAAATGTATACATTAATGATTAAATTAATAAGCTCCCTCGACTTAGCCTAGTCAGTGTGTATGTATCTCAACAAATTTTTTTATTACCGTTTTAAAAATTTACAAAAGATAAATATTTGCAATTTGAAATTTATATTATTAATGTTATGTATCATGTTTATAATCAGTTTTGTTTTAAATATCTTAATTTTTTAAATATCATAATCGATAATATCAATATCAATATGGCTTATTTAGTATATATATATATAAACGTCGTGTATATATATATATATATATATATATATATATATATATATATATATTTTTTTTTTTTTATTTTTTTTTATTTTATTTTTTTTTATTTACTTCTTTATTATTTTGTTGAATTTTATTTGTTTAGTGCAGTTTTTATTTTTAACTATGTAGCGCAGTTGTAAAAGTATAAGATACATTATTTATTTATTTTTATTTTACAGAATAATCATTGACGAAGCTTTTTATTCTATTTACAATACAGAGGGTTAATGAAAAGAATAAACACCTGTTAAGGCATTTTGATAAATGCATTGTATATACTTATGCAAGAGAACTAAATGAGAGAGGAAAAACGAAGCGTGCTCAAGCGGATTATTCTAAACACTTAAAAATTTTTAAGAATATTTGTTATAGTATATATTTATTTGGAATACAAGACTTCACCGATACCTCCGCACTTATTAAAAATATATGTTTGGTGTTTACAAGCATAAGATACATGGCTTTTATCATTATAATGCGCACATGGGTTAAAGTCCAGCTTTTTTAAGCATGCAGAAAGTCTTATTATTTAAATTATAATTAAAGTAATAATATATTTATAATCTCTTCGTTAACAAATATAAAGGCATTTTGGGGTCCGTCTAGAGGCTAAATCCTTATTGGGAATACATGTACATGTATAGACCAAATAACAACTAACAGTTTATTACCAGAAGAGGTAGGTGTTACATTCATATTTATATATAATATATATAAATCAACATTTCCGTGCAGACCTTCACAACACATGCATTCTAAATTATAGAGCACGCTCCAGTTAAAAATATAAATATGTAAATTATTGATATATTTACTGCGGTATATAATTTGAATAGTTGATTTGTAAACTTATTAATATTAATATTGTAAAGTGGGTATTTTGGTTTACCAAATACAAAATTGAATAAAAATTATATATATGTAATTCAATATTAAATATATTTCAATTTACTTTTGCAAATATTATATAGTCTGTGTTGTATCGAAAACAATGTTGACTGAACCACGTCAAAGGTGGATTGCAGTCAGAAATTGATGCCCGTCCAGACGATTTGTGCCGTTGAGTGGCAGAGTGCTTAGCCGAAAAAGCCACAAGGCCAAAACTCATTTAAATCAATGCCATTTGCCATTACCCCAGTTGACCAAAATGTCATTGATAAACGTCGTGTGTTAGCTGAGGCGCGATGGGGCGTGGCCAGGTGAGGCGAGGTGTCTGTAGGGGCGAGGCGCTTACAAACTGTTTTGTGGGTTTGTTGCGTGTTAGACGAAAGCTGTCAAAAATGTCATGGAAAATGTACAAACGCTGACGATGACGATGACGATGGCGACGACGGTGACGGTGACGATGATGAGGTGACTTCTAACTAGCTGTGAAGCTCCTGTTAACGAGCTGCCCTCTGTGAACTCAACCCGCTGCAAACACGTAGCAGTCATGTGTGAAAAGTTGGTTGCGCCTCAAAGAGAATGTGGGGTCGAACCACCGAGCCACCGAGCCAACGAGCCACCGAACCGACCGGTTACTATAAGCTGACTAGGTTCGTTTGTTGTTGGCGCCTCACATTGAAATTAATTTAGCTAGCTTTCAATTATGTGCCACAAACATTCATGCATGAAACTAAGACACGTTTAGCATTGGGGCTACTTGCGCAGCAGGAGGCGGTTGCAGGGGGCAGGTGGCAAGGGGCAGGGGGCAGGAGACAGGTGGCAGCTGGTAGGTAGCTGCCAAGCGCCAGTGTGACATGACAGCCCTGACAACCCCAACAACATATTGACATTTTTGCTATACATTCCGCTCGGCAGGGAGCTCTCCGCACCCCGCACTCCGCACTCCGCTCTCTCCACTCTCCGCTCCCATGTGCCCAACTGCCGTGTCACAGACCCAGACGGAGGCCGTACCCCAAACATGTGTGAGTGTTTATGTCGGCGTGTCAATTTTCGTTGTTGACGTGTTGCCAGCTCCGCCTATTCGACTACCCTCCGCCCGTCCGACTGTCCTGTTCCGTCTGTCCGCCTTGTAGTAGTTCCATCCGTCTCGTATAACAGGCCCGACTTTGACTCGACGCTGTCGCCGTCGGTGTATTCCGTATTATTATTAAATTTTACTTTCGCCACTCAATATGGGAAATGTCATCTGTTTATGATGGCTTTTTGACATCTCTCGTTATTGAATATGTTCGCTTGTTGTACGTTCTGCCCTCCCTCCTCTTCACTCCATGGCATAGCATATTTTCTTTATGATTTCTCAGCTCTGGTTCTTGCTGCTTCTTCTCCTCCTCTTCCTTCTCCTCCTCCTGCTGTTGTTGTTCTGGTTGGTTTCTTTGCCGCAGACAACTTTGATGTATTTTCAATTTTGTGGTTTTTCTTTTGGACTCTCCTCTTCTTCCTCCTCTGCAAGTGTTCAGCTTTTTGCACGGTTAAAAAGCTGACGACTCGAAGCGACTTCTGTGCAGAGCAGCTAACTCACCTAAGGTCTTTGTCTGCCTGTTAGGGTCTTGGCGTTATTTTTCGACTTGACGTCTTTGACATGCCCATCACATTTATATTGATTTGGCCTGTGTGTGCTCTCCGAAATGCCGGAAACAAACTGAAATGTTATATCTTGACGCCGCCGTCAAGTTCTCATCACTTCAATTTTAAATGGGACATGCTAAAATATTCAACTAAATACCAGAGAGTGTTATATATTATTTTCAGCATTAGATGCTAGAGGATTTATATCTCCTCTATCTCTTTAACTGGCTGGCCTTTAGGGGCTTATCGCATTATTAATAAAGACCACTCAGCTATTCAATCAGGGTTATGGATTGAACCATTTAGAGAGCAGACACACAGACGAATACACACATACACACATCAGATCGTAAGTGGGCGCTTGCTCTGATAAATGCCGAATCGAATAAAAAAGGTCAACACGCTCGGCTACTGACAGTAGTCAAGTCCACAGCAGCTACTTACTGTCAAGACGTGTCATAAACACATCAGCTTTACTGTCGAAACAAATAAAAATATAAACTTTGACACACACACAGAGAGACACAGAGAGAGAGCAAATAAACGATATAAAATCAAACCGAAGATAAAAGCGAACACAGCCATAATAGACAACACACAAATGAAAAAGCCAATCGTAAAGGCTGGCTGGATGGCTGGATGGCTGGATGGCAGGTCGAGACTCGCCTTTCAGGTTTGCTCCCAAGGGTGCGCACTCTTGAAAAGAGTCATAAAAAATACATTTTATTTTAGAAATTGCATTAAAATTGTCATAAAAGAGCAGAAAACAGAATGAGAGCAGGCAACTGCGACGACTGTCACTCCTCTGTCCGTCCGTCTGGTTGTCTGTGGCAACCCAAATCAAATATGGGAAGCTGACAAAATGTGACAATTACTGGGGACAGTTGGCACATAGAAGAGTCGTAAATGCCAGAGGCCACAACTTAGCTCCACTCACTTTCTGGATTGGGTAAAACTAATGAGTTGGTCGGGGTTTAGTTGGCACTGTGTCTACGACTACGACTACGACGATGACGACCTCGTCGAGTATAAGCCTATAAATACCTGATTCTCAAATCGCATAAAAATTATCTGACTATAAAACTTAAATGACTTAAGTGGTGTCCCATTTCCTCACACACCCCGGCAATAAATAAAGCAAAACTTTTTATGTATTTCAGTTTGTTTTCGACATTTTTAGTGGCATTGAAATCAATTTTCATATCGTTAATCTTGTAAATTATGCATGTCGGATGTCATGTTAATTCATTATTCTCCAGGGACCATTTTGAAGTTGTTTTCTCTTTGTGTAGTTTTTGATTTTTGATTTTTTTGGTATTTGGAATTTCGGCACTTTGGAAGCGCTGCTAGCTTAACTTAAGTGGGTGTTTTATGAACCTGTTTTCAAATAGTTTACGATGCCAAAGATCACATTTGTAAGAAGATAAACGATATTAACTAAAATTATTAGCATAACAAGCGAGAAATCCAAGACGGAATAAATGATTTTATTTAACACATGAATATGATGAAAAATATTATTATATTGAGCTATATATCGATAGTATAATATTATAATATATAATAGTGATAAATGGCATATTTTATTGAATACTTCAACAGCTCTATCTTAACAATAATCTTAACAGCTGATGAAATATAGCTATAAGAAATAGTATCACTCTTACTTAGTCACTTTATGTAATATATTTTTAAAATTATATTCTGTGGGCTGTGAATGTAGCGTGCATAAAGTTATGAGAGTTAGGCAAATCGTGTGTTCAATTCAATTTCTATAGCGAATGGATAAGCTGCAATCACATATAGAAATACATAGCATACTAGACTATGAGCGATAGCAAGTAAGAAGTAAGCAAGTATGTCGAGACTGCTCGACTAGGAGATACCTTGGACAGCAATTTCAAATAGTTTACAAAATTTGTAGAGCATGATATTGACATTCATTTGTGTGTATTTGTCAAAATCAGGGACCGCAAATAGGAATTATGAATTTAAAAAAAATTGAGGCATAAAAAATCTAAAGTTAAATAATCTTTGTAATAAATACACACACCTACATAATAATAAATCAGAAATCTTCAGCTCTAACAGTATTCATGTTAATTCTAAATAACGAAGTAACTTAATTGATATATATCGATCATAAGAAAATTAAATAAGTTATCGAAAGAACTTGTACTGCGTGTGATCAAATTAAAATTATGTGGTTTACGAGATCGTTATGTTCACACGGACGAATGGACGGATGGACGGACAGACGAACGGACAATCGTTGCGTTCCCACGGACGGACGGACCGACGAATAGACGGACAGAAAGACAGGCGGACAGACGAACAGGCGGTCGGACAGACGGACGGATGGACGAATATACGTACACGGCTACATCTACCTAACATGTTATCCTAATCAAGACTCTATATATTTTATTGGGATATATACAATACGCCTCCTTCTGCCCGTGACTCACATTTCCACAAAACCATTAAAGCCCCAAATCCCATTTCAATGACTTCAGGGTATAATAAAATTGACTAAGAAGTTATAAACACGACAATGAATGTGCAGGGTATTCAGCGAAATGGACATGCACGCGATGCGACAATGAGTGCAAAAAGGACCAACCACAAAGACCTCAGTTACATAAGCCCGAGGGCCTGGCAAACGCTGCCATTGTCGCTGGCAAAGCTTGTGACACATGTAAATGCGTGCTGACAGCGCCGGGGCAGCCAGTGAGTACAGAAGAGAGAAAAAGGGAGAAAACACGAAAAATAAAAGAAAACTGTCAACAAAATTAATGTCAGGCGAGTGCAATGCAATGAAAAATTATGGCCCGGCTTTATGTCAATAACAAAAGGCTGGCAACGAAGCCGTTGCCCGCCAGAGCCGAGACAATGATTGATTTGACAGGACAACGTGGCGGAGTCCACGATAGATCCAATGGACGGATCGATTGGGTTATGCACATGCAGAAAGCAAACCGCAAATAAATATGAGCTGAGGAAGCACCAACTTTCAGCTTTACGTAACTGGAAGTGCCTCGGGCCGGGCGCTCTAATGAGCTCGAGTTCTATTAGTCTTGCAGCTTTCTGCAACTGCTTCGGCTCTGACCAGATATGTTATTATTTTTGCAAGCATTTGTCAACATTTGTAAAATCTGACAGCTCACGCCCGCTGGCGTTGCCTCGGGCAATGTTTTCGCTTCACCCTTCACGCATTCAACCATCCAGCCATCCATCCAGCCATCCATCCAGCCGTCTATCCAGCCGTCTATCCACCCCGGCGACTTTGACAGCTCTCGCTCCTTTCGCCCGCCCAGGCAAGCGTCGGCTTTACGCGTAATTAATAACATGTACACACAACAACTGAACCCAAGTACTTTACGCTTCGCAGGGGCAGGGGCAGGGGCAAGGCGATCCTCGGGCTTATGCGTACGTCCGGAGGTGTTTACAAGTCCCTCCCCCCACACACACACACACACACATGTTCCTCTGTCCAGGGACATTGCAAATGCTCGCATATGGCCTGTGTGTGGTTTTTATGTGTTTTGCCAAGCAGAATAACACGACTCACTTAGGCGTTTATTTTCTGTATCTTACAGAAGAGGCTAAACGGAAAGATAGTTATCTAAAGACCTCGGCGTCGAAACTGTCTGTCATCTTGTTTTAGGTGTATATTACAAGACTGTTTATCTCTTTTGCGTGGTTTTTTGGGAGGTAATACGATACATTTCCCAACTATATACATATTTCCTATACTCTTCTGCATTTGAGATCATGTAAAAAGAGCCATATATTTTCAGGCTATATACTTCCATTATTCTAGCTATAAATCATGGACTTCCGTATAAGCTGTACATAGCACACACATATGGATCTGTTATTTGTTATTGTTTATTAAGTCTTCAAACAATAAGATAGTCTTTCGCATTAAGTATGATTGTCTTACTTACGGTTACAGATTTTGCAAGTAATGTTAGAGTATATTTTAAATGGAAATAAAACATGACATATTGTTGTTCGCATTTAGCCTGGCGACTACTTAAAATAAATCTGAATCTTAGATTTATCTCAATTCAGGTGTCATTGATAATTTTCTTGAAGTCTTTTTCCGTGGCAGAATCTCTTTGCAAGTATGCTAGGGTGGGATTGCAATTTTTAGTAGTATTAGTAGTCTGTAGCAATGTTGCTGATTGCTTGATTATTATTTACATCTCTTAATATCTGTGTTGTCTTAGATAAAGCTCTCAGTTAGTTTCTTTTCACTGCTAATAACAATTTATACAGTCATAATATCGACCCATGTAATATACTCTAAGCACATTATTAAAGCTCCAGATACATTGCAAGCAATGTGGAAAAACAGGTAGAATAATTATTTTAAGTTTAAACCTAAAACTTAAATTTTAAATTATCTAATAAATTAAGTTAAGAAATGAGTTAATTGGATGAATAATTCAGTTTATACAATATATGAAAGGATATATTGGCATATTATACACCACACTAATCTAATTCAACTAATTTTGTCTTTCAATCTTAGACATATTTGAGGACTATCGTGAATATTCAACAAGTAAAAAGAAATTTACTTCTGCAACATTTCGTTGCATTATCTATTAAATAAAATATTTGTTACATAAATTATATATTTGGAGTATGGCTATGTATTTCTTATTATTATATATTTTTCTATATATTTCATATATTTATTGCATATTACAAAATATTTAAATTTATATTATATTTTATTTTATATATATTTTTTTGTGCTTTATTTCCCTCAAAATATTTGTACATTCATTTAAAAATTCCTTATTTACAGGGGCTTTCTATTTATTATTATAATTATTATTCAAGGAAGATAAGTTAAGATAGTTAGTTAAGCATTTGCTTGTATGATTTTACAGACCTAGAACTAGATTGCAATCATATAAAATTATATACATATATCTGATACTTAGCTTCAGTAGATATTGCATTTTATACATAAGCCGAAAAACATTTATTATTTATCTTAAATATGTTACATACTTTTCCGAGTAGATAACAACCGAAGCATTTTCCCCAGAAAATGTTGTATACAATGAATAGCAAGCAAAATAGCGAATATCAACAACAGCTCGAAATCAAGTTTCCCTCAATCGTATCAGGTATAGCGGATTATATAAAGGTGCTATAGAGAAGGCCGAACTCCATGTGCAGAATAAAAGAGTCAAAACCCACACAAATCATATTTTTTAGAGCATGGGCTGAGCCATATCAAATTTCGAGCAGATTTCAATTTGATTTTATGTGCCTCCGGTGACGACAAGGGCCATGGACCCCGTCATGTCATGGGCATAATGCTGTCAGCCCATATTTCTCAACCAGAAGATCACAAACAAAGGGGTGTTTGGCCAGCCCAGCCCAACCCCAGCAGCCCATCCCCTTGCTGATGCTGCTCAGCTGGGGGTGTTTTTGCGGCGACTGCGGAATGACTGCCGTGAATAAAGCGATTTGTCTTCTTTGTTGTTTACGTTTGGTGTTATAAATTATGCGCTGGCTTTTCGCCCAAAACGTACGTCGCCCGTCGTAGACATATCTGAAATTGTCCAAAAATTATTTGTGCATAACAGGGATAATCATAAATCTGGCTAATTGCACTTTATTGGGGTCTTTCGTCCACAGTGCTCGTCATCTCGCATTCTCTCACTCTCTCTCCCTCTCTGGTGGTGCTTCCGTTCATATCAATCTTCGGGGTAAAATTGAATTCGACATGCTGCTCATAGGCATTAAATCTGAGCATTTTTATAGTCTGACAAACGGTCCACATATAAATTTGCAGCTTTTTGACGATGCTGTCATACGATAAGACTGCATGGGGTTTAGATACCGCTCAGAGGTACTTAGATACTTTTAGATTAAATAATAATTACATTCCAAGCACTTGCTATATGTACTATAATGTATTGATTCTTAACAATAATATATAATAAATCATTTAAAATATTATAGATATTTGTAAAGTATTTTTTGTATATATATTTATATATACATATATACATATATACGAGATAATTAAATTAAAAATTTCATAATCAAGACATATAAATACATCTTAAATTTATACCTAATGCAAGACTTCTTGAGACTGATTCTATTTTATAAGCTTCAAAAGCTCATGAGTTAAGTGTTTCAATTTGAAGAGATTCATTTAATTTAGGGTACTTTTTTATTATTTTATGTATACATGATTTAAGACTAGTAAACTTTTAAATTATATTCGAGTTCACATTAGTTTAATGATCTAGTCTCTAAAGATTTATTCAATCTATACTATTTTATACTCTTTTTTGAGATCTCTTATATACGATATAGGAAAACTGTATACAAAGAAACAACATGTATGTTCAATTGATATAATATATCCATACATCTCAAAGCTATCTAATTTGATTATAACTCAAAAGCTTTTCCTTTCAAATACGTATAAATAAATGTATTCTCGATCTCTCTGCATTCTCATTATTCATCAGATAAACAAGATACATGCATTCATTATACAAAAAGTGTTGAATGATATACATATATTATATTTATTGACAGTAATTCATCTAATGAATAATGAGAGTTCTCTCTAGTCTAATGTATCATATTATATATATCATATTCTATAGTAATTTATATAGAAGACATTTTAACTGTCATTCACCTAATTTATCATTACCCAACTTTATTTGCAGATCTCTCTGAATGTCTTATGCTCCTCTCAGCTAAATTAATACAGTTCAAGTCTAAAGTACACACACACTGTGCTTCCTTTTGACACCCTGCCTTAACTAAATCAACATCCACTTCACACACAAATAAGAGACAGTTTGTAACGTAAGGGATTAAGACAATCCTCCTCACAGAAGAGGGGCACATGAAAAATGCATTACACTCGGGCCGCGGAGTCGCCGACACATAAGTAATTAGCCGAGCATGTGAGTGGAGTGGAAGACGTATTAAGATTGCAGCTGAAGAGGCATTTCCATTCCCATTCCCATTCCCATTTTCATTTCCATTTCCATTCTCATTGCCTGAGCAGAGAGTGTCTCTCTTCGACGGTAGCGGTGGCTGTTGAAAGGCAACTCTCAAATGGCGGGACCCGGTTCCAGATTTTATTCAAATGAATCTGAAATTCGAAATGAGCATTTAGTATGCGTGTGTGTGTGTGTGTGTGAGTGTGTGTAGGTACACGGCTTTTGATCTTTGTTGCGTTTGTTTGTATACAATTTGATGGCTCGTGTTGATGGATCGTAAACGTGAAATGATGTTCACGATGCCGACACCGCCACCGCCTCAGCCACCGCCTCAGCCACCGCCTCAGCTACCGAGCCCCGACTCAGACTCCTACTGCGTCTGGCCCAGTGGCCTGCCTGATGGCGATGGCGATGGCGATGACGATGATCAACGCAACGATGACGGCACAGAAGTGTCTTTGATCATTTGCCGCGCCAGTTGGCAGTCAAAATGTTAATTTATGCGTTGCTCCCACCTACACATGGTGCAGCACAGCAGCATTAACAACTTTACAAACATGTTTGAGGTTTTTATTACGGTGTGAAAATGCTCGATTGTTCCGTTAAATAAAAAAGGATCAAACAAGTATACGGGTGGGCAGTCGAGGCATTCCGGCAATTGGCCGCAGCAGCAGCAACTTAACGATGCCGACATCCATCCCCACCCCCAACCCTATCCCCACCCCATCTCCATCCCTTCCGATCTCCGCAGAGATCTCTAACGTAGCTTTCGGGTGATTGATGCGCCGTGCGCACCAAAACAACAAGATCGACCACAGCCACATCGCCGATGAGGTGGAGGCAACAACAGATCTTCATTATGAACAAGTTGTCGGTGAATTTTTATTGTTGGAAATCGATCAAACCACTTGACGGCTGATCAAAGCCACAGGAACCGAGCAGTCGGCGTATTTTATACGATTTAATTAATGTCTGTGTAAGTTTTATAAAATATTTTCGCAACCTAAAAATAAATTCGCAGCGCTTATTTCGAATGCTCTGCATTTGAATAGTTTAACGATGTTCAGTTTGCTATATTATTTTTGTGAATTATGACTATACAAGTTTATGTTTCATAAAGTCAAATTTGAGTAGCAGAAAAATGTTGTCATTAAAATGAGTCTCGAAATGGAAATGAGAATATATTTTTGGGATTTATGTAAGACATAATATTTAATATTGACAATTTTTACTTGATAATATTTAATAGTTGAGAACATTGCAATGGAAATATATTTTCGGTATTTCTGTAAGACGTAATACTTAATATTTTAAAATGTATATTATAATGAATATATTTTCGCTTTTCTGTAAAAAGATTAAAGAATATAATGGAAAAATATTTTCGTTATTTATGTAATACTTTAATATAATTGAAATATAATTTCACTTTTCTATGAGACTTAATATTTTATATTTGAGATTATTAAATATAATGGGCATATATTTTCGATACATTTTATATTTATTATTATTATATTATTATATTATATTTTATAGAATTTCAATTTATATTTCAACGACTTTAAACTTGTTAAGCTAACAAATTTATCAACTAATAAGCATTCAAGCAACTTTTTATTCCTATTTAATCAAATGTTACTAAAATAGTAAAGATTCAAATTTATTGACTTGTGGTAGAACTTAGAGAGTGACAGCTGCAGCTCCGTTTTTGCTCAGGAAAACGCTGACAGAGACTGTTTTTTTTTTTCAAACTGGACGAATAGCACATGACAGTCTATAATTTAACAGTCGGAATATATTGCTTAAGCCTGAAACTTAAAATGAGTTTAAAAACTTTTTCAGAACTTTTCTGTGGCAACAAAGTATATCGATATCAGCCGTTAATTTATAGTCAAAATAAATGCTTAAAGCTGAAATGTGAAATAAACTTTTGGTATTTATGTAATTATCCGATCACCTTTCAACTCATTTTCAGAGACTCTTTCACACATTTTAGGGAACCAAGAAAACCCCATCTTTGGCTAGAAGTATTGTTGTTAATTTTTGTTAGCATTTAATTTAATGTAAAATAATATCCATTTACCTAAAAACCTCTCAACCAAAAATGCAAACACTGATGCGCTTTCTTAAGATATAAAACTGAGTGCCGAAATACCTTGTAAAAGTTTCACATCAAAACAAATCTGCGCGTTTATTGTGCACAAAATTTTCTCGAATTTAGTACGAGATGAAAACGTCAGGCTGGCATCAAATACTCAAGATAAATACAATCACACATGTGGACATGGCTGTTGAGGCGTAGAGGACGGCAATAAGCTGCCCGGCTGCCTGACTGCCCGGCCTGGTTGTCTGATTGGCCTGCCAGAAGACTGCATGGGCAAAAGAAACATTTGTCTCGCTTAATTTAAACAGATTTGCGAGATTATTGTCATGCCAACGTTAAGGCAACAATTTCAATTTCGCCGCGCGCTCAGCGAACAGAGACGGCAGCCACAGCTGACACACTGAGCGGGACAGAGGCGAATTAACAACCTCAATCTCAGTCCCCAAACTCCAACTCCAACTCCAACTCCAACTGCAACTCGCATGCTGTGGCGGGGGCTTGAAAAGAAAGAAAGTTTGCAGTCAACAAGGAGAACGATGCAAACGCAGGCGAATCTTGACAGCCGGCAACTTTTAATGTTGCCCCAAGAAAGCACTGCAAAACGGGGCAAGCCGAGGCCAAAAAAAAAGAGAAGAAAAGAAGAAAACAAGTAAGAACGTTGCAGTCGGGCGTTACCGACTGCGGAATATTCATTCACAGTCCCAACGCTGCCATACATATATAATTGATTTTGGGTGGTCAACCCGAGTATATTTTAAATTTCAAGTCTCTAGCGCTAATAGTAATCAATATAAAGCAGGGCCTGAACTAATTAAAAGTGGGGAATCATAGAGAGCTATTCCCGTTTATATCTCGTACATCTTTAGAGCTAGACTCTCCAAATTTTGCATATAGATGCATGGGTATTTTATATAATTTTGATTTTTGTTATATTTTGAATATCGGCTCAAAAATTTACCGAATTCTCCTTTTAATTTTAGTTGCAAATGTAGCAATGTGAATGAGCTGGTATTTCTTAAGAAATGACCAAAATTCAATAGAAATGTAGATCATATTTAATAAACAAAATATTTGGCCAATTAGCAAACGCACCTGCAAGCAGCAAGCTAGCAGCGGAGCAGAGCGTTTTTCCTATACGTGTGCACATACATATTGATCGTTTATTCTATGCATACAGTCATATGCATATGTATGTATGTATATACATACATATAAAAGCGTGTCTTCTAGCATATTCTAAGAATTGATTCATGAAATTCCAGCCGTTACTTTAGCTTACTTTTGTCAGATGACGCTCTCGAAGTGAAGCTATTTCGTTTTAGCTACCGTCTGATTGTATGTTGCAGTGGCGTCGATGGTAAAAGCTACGCAAGTTGCGCTGGAATAGCGCGGGTTCTAATCTCGCTAATGTCAAGTTTTTTAAATGTCTTTTTATAAATTAGTTATTTTATTGGGAAAATGATAGCTTATATGACAAACACATAACATTTTTGTTATTAGTAAAATATTTTTATAAGTTTTTATAAGTTAAATTTTATTTTTGCTAAAATAACCCACAAATGCTTATACGTACATACTTACATACATATTTACAAATGTATGTATTCGTCTGCACACACAATTTCAGTATGCCAGCGTTTTTTACGCGTGTGCAAATGTGTATGTATGTATGTATATTCAAATGCGTATTCGAGCAATTCTAAGAATCTCAATTGTCTTTGAATTGTCTTTGAATTTTCAGCCGCTACTTTGGTTTTTGTTTACTTAGGTGCTGTAGCTGTAAAGTTTTGTGTTAGTTATATTGCGCAAGATCGGTGCAGTGGCGCTGTTAGCAGAGACTCTGCGCGTTGTGTCAGAAGTCCGCGGTTCGAATCTCTCTTTTATTTTTTGACAAAGAATTTTTTTTTAAATCGAAATTTATATTGTTATAATATATTTTATATTTTTTAAATTTCTTAAAAATATTTCGTTTTGTCTTATTAATGCCTATTAAGCTTATATACATATATATGTGAGTGACACACGCATATGAATTTTGCATTTGGCCGCTGCAAATGTCGATTTGGCACGCCCCTAGTGGGCGTAGATTGAGGTGCAGGTGCAGGTTCGAACCCCGCGGAAAACTTTTTCGTTTTAATTTAATTTATATTTTTTAATTTTCTTAAAAATGTTTCTTTCCTTATTATCAATGCCTATTAAGCATATTTATATATATAGGTGGCATACGCATATGAATTTCGCTATTGGGCGTCTAAAATCCGTTTTGCCACGCCCCCAGTGGTCGTAGACCCATAATTTTTGGCCAGTTCTTAGAATGAGCTGAAGGCTACGTAACTGTAAAGTTTGGACGCTTAGACTCAAAAAATGTAAAAATTACAGGGTATTTTTTGATATGCCACGCCCCCAAAGAGGCGTAACAATTATTTTTGGGTCATCGATAGAGGAGGTTATCAGTAACTTAACTATCCAAATTTTAAGCTTCTAGCTCTAAAACTGTAGGAGATATAAACTTTTGCGGTTTGCCACGCCCCCTATGGGCGTAGATATATCCGCCATAGCTTATTGATCTTGGGTCGTCAACCCGAGTATACATACCAAATTTCAAGTCGCTAACATCAATAGTGCTCAAAATATAGAAGAATTTGGAAAATCAATATATATTTAGATCCGATTTGCCACGCCCCCAGTGGGCGGGGATATATAGTTTTTTCTTCTGTCTTTATAGAATCATAACATTAACTTACGTGCCAAATTTCAGCATTCTAGCTTTACAACTTTAGAAGATACAGTTTTACTCGATTTGCCACGCCCCCAATGGGCGTAGATATATCCGCCATATCTTTTTGATCTTGGGTGATCAACACGAATCTACATTTTAAATTTCAGCTCTCTAGCTCTTCAACTAATATGATTTCTGGCATACAGGAAAATGCATTTTCCGATTTGCCACGCCCCTAGTGGGCGTATATGGAAAATTTTTACACTTTATAAATCGGAGACATATACGAGTATATGTTCCAAGTTTCAAGTCTCTAGCTTCAATAGCCGCGAAAAATATTGCATTCATACGGACAGACGGACAGACGGACAGACGGACAGACGGACAGACGGACGGACAGCAAGACGGACATTGCACAAAACCAATATATTCATATCACTTCGTGAATGAATATAAAAACAACAGCAGAGGCCAAGCCCAGAGCACATAATAAAAGATGCCAGCCAGGCAGGCAGCAGAGGCAGCTCCTCCGATTCCGAGTGGGCTGTTGGATGGCAGAACAAATTTGCAATGTCGCTGTGATTTTGCGCCAGCGTGACAGACACTTGCACTCCAGCTCCCCCTATCGCCCCTCTCTCCACCCCTCTCCACCCCTCTCCCACTCGCTGGAATGTGCACAAGCCATATTTAAAATGCTTTGAAGTTCCACCGCCTGCAGCACCAACTCCGACTCTGCGAGGCGTTGCCTCAGAGACGGGCGCGAAGCGACTTATGTTGAATGGTTGTCCGCTTGACACGATCAGAGCAGGCTTCGCTATCTCAAGGCCCGGTTGCAGCAACACATGTCCAGTTTTAATTGCAGCCATCAATGAATGAATCAGCTAACGGCCCCAGCTGACAGCCTGACAGCCGACTGCCGACTGCCGCATGACAGCCGGACAGACGGACAAACGGACAGCCGGACAGCCGTCTCTCCATCTAGCTGTTTAGCTAACTGCCAACTAGCTACTCAGTTCCGGAAGTTGAAATAACTACTCGTTGCTTATCTTTATCGCAACCGTTGCTCTTACTACTAGCTGCAAAGTCATTAGACTCTGTCACTCTGTCAGTCCGTCAGTCCGTCAGTCTGTCTCTCTGTCAGCTTGTCAGACAGTCAGCTCTCCAGCAGCAGTTAGTCGAGCTTTGAACGCAGACATTTGATCTCTGCTGTCAACTAGACTCACGTCAAACTGTTTGGACAAGCTGTTCGAGTACATAATGTCAAACAGATGCAACACAATAGCAGCCATGACGCGTTCAACTAATTTTGTTAGCGATACGCCATGCATGGCGAATGCTCAATTACTAAATGATAATCGTGTGGCAGGAGAGATCACTTTTTAGTGGGTTGCCTTAGTTAGACACTGCGATAAGAGAAAGGATCTAACAATCCAGTTTTAAAATGCAACATATAATGGAAATACTTTCTCTTCTTTTTTGTTAACCTTTGATAGTTGTTCGAATTTTTAAGAGAACTATGGAAGCAGAGTAGAGCTTAGCTCTTGAGAGCTTGAAGTACATAACATCATTGTGAATTCAAGTACCAATACGAGATTTATCGTCTAATGACGTTGGCTTATATGATTGATTAATGAATTTTGTATTGATTTATAGTCAAGGAAAAGAGTCGAGATCAAGGTCAATAGTCAAGTCAAGAGAGTGTACGACTAGTAGCTTACTACTTAATAATAAATTTACTGTTTTTGTTTGTTTTCTTATTACAAATTAAAATAAATAAATATAGTCTTAAGATCAACGACACGAGTTTTGTTAGATAGAAAAATATTTAAATAAAACGTATATAATAAATTTAAAATATTTAAACTGACCAAATATAAAATATATTATTTTTCAGTTGTTTTTCATTCAAGTTTTTTTTTTCGATTTAGCGTTGAAACTCAAAATCGCACTTGTTATTTGTTTTTTTTTTTTTAATAAAAATATAACAGATTTAAAAAAAAATGTGAAAAATAAAAAAAAACGTACTTACTGCTAAGTAAAAAAAAATTGAAATAAATACAAAATAAAAAGTGTTGTCCGATTTAGAAATTGATCCACTGAATATATATTCGATTTTACTACTCATGTTCCATTTCATCTCAATCAAACCTAATGCGATAATTTAGCTTATTTTCCTACACACACAATTTTTAATGCAATTCAATATAAATAATTTATTTAATATAAACATGTGTGCTTCACTTTATTATTTTGCTCTGTCTATCAACAATAAAATGTCGAACTGAAGCAATATTACCAACCAATTGTGATAGCCTCTAAAACACACTCTCTATATGTTTCTCAAAAGTATCTATATCTATTATCTATATAGTAAATGTTGCTATTATTATACTCTAATATACCATATAACTACAGGCCTAGATCAACTCTTCAACAGCTCATGATGAATTGAGTTGGCCATGCCTTCTTCTGATTGCAATCCAGCTCTAGGGTATAAAACTGACACTTCAGCACAAAGTATAACAAAACAGATCCTCACATATATAACTCTGCTTTGCTCTTCAACAAACAAGTTTTCAAAATTACAGATTTTTATCGTTACCTGTATTCGTAAGGATTAGAAATGTTTCGATGCATTGTTGGTCAAAGCTGTCTTCTGAGAGCATCCGTTCGCTTCTTCAGCGCTAGCTCCACATTACCCAAATCTCTTCCTGAAGAAAAAGAGCTCGACGTGGAGGAAAAGAAGCCAACAAAAGCCAAGCCGAGTGAGCGATACTTGAAATTCAAGGAGAAGCTGCTCTCGGAAGTACCGCTTACCAGCCTGCCGAAGACTATGCCGCATCCGGTACACGAGAAGGAGCCACTGCAGCGCTGGCCAAACAACACCAATCCGTATACGGGTGAGATTGGGGGACCACCCGGACCGGAGCCCACGCGCTACGGGGACTGGGAGAGCAAGGGCAGGGTTACGGATTTCTGAAAACGGAATGAAGAATAGGGAAGAGGGAAGCGGGAACGCTGTCGCCTCCAACCAGTCTTAGCTCACGATCTCTGATTTATTGGCCATGTTAACAACAGAAGCACCTACTATTTGTTCAAATCCAGCCGGCCTCATCCCGTGCAACGGTAGCTTCATCATCATTGTCTTCGGCTCTTCTGCGAAGGCATTACATAAATTTTTATTTTGTGGTTTCTAGAATTTATGTTGCGCCAGCAACAAAATATAAATTGACGCTCGTCCGTCCAGCGAAAGGGTTCCCGGAATAGAGTGCAGCTCCCATTATTTATGATGGTGTTCGGGGCCAGAGAATCGTGCCTAAGTCCAAATTCCACATATTCCGAATGCGCTTGAGGAGTCGATTCATTTGAAATCGAGGCGACAGTTTACGTGATTTTTATTTGAAAAGTTTTTGTCTTTTCTAATTTGGTAGCCGCGGCGCGTAGCTCGCCGCTGTAGAACTCGAAAGGGGTTTTAAAATGTCATAAATTGTTCGAGGCGGCGTGGACAAATTTTGTGGTGGGCCCAAACAGAAATTTGGGAAATTTGCAGCTGTTTTCTCTGCTCAATCCCTCTTGACATTTTTGTGGTGTTTGCACTGATTAGTTGGCTACACAAATAGAAAATTTCCCACAAATGCCATCATCATAAAATAAATAAGATTGGGAAGTCGAAAAGTCTTGGTAATTGGACAGCTTTACTGAAACAGAGGCTATCCCATCATACTTTGGGAAATACTTTATTTCCAGACTGATGTATTTATGGATCTTTGAAAATGTTCTTCAGCAGTTAACTAAAAGTTAAATCAATGGGAGATTAGTGAAGGATTAAGAGATTTATCTGTAGATCGACTGATAAAATGGGCTATTCTTAAGTACATATTGATGGATCAATATAATTTGCATATAAAGATTTTACTAGACGTACAACACTTGATTACCTGTCCCATCATCACAAGATCTAGAGTATTTAGTGAGTCAATTTCTTATATATGTTATGTATATTGTATCGAATTTGTCACACTTCGAAGACATAGAAAGTGAGTCTTTTTTCTGTTAGAGCTAATCAAAATTAATGACGGTTGGCTAGATTCATTTAAAGACAGAAAGATAGGTAAGTTGATCGATAGACAGATAAGTAGACTTAGAATATATATAGAAGATAGTTAGAATATAGATAAATAGATACAAAAATAAATAGATAAACGGATATATAGAATATAGATAGATACAAAGATATATGTATAGATAAATAAAATATAATAGATAAAAAGATATAAAAGATATATGCAGTTAATTAGAAAGATAAATATATAGATTGATAAATAGCTAGATAAAATCTATCTATCCATCTAATTAACTAATTGATATATCTTTTTATCTATCTATATATCTATTACATTTTATATTTTATATATAATATAGATAGATAGACATCTGGATATAAAGATATTAAGATAGACAAATAGGAATGTATGTACAAACCAATTTGATAATTTGATTCTGGTTTCATTTTGAAATTATGTACTTCCAAACCATTTGGTATGGAACAACTTCTATAGCAATAATTGAAAAGTAAGGTGAAATTTTGGCTGGCCTAATATAATAGTATCTTTTCAGAGTAATATGCTTAGGGACTTGAGTGGGGAGTCAATTCTTAACTCTCTTTCTTTCTCTTTCTCTCTCAACTCTCTAACTCTTCAGATGAGTGAGTCGCTAGATTCGTCCCTTATTATATATTTGTATTATAAATTATTATATTATTATGTATTAACAACTAAGGCACAGTTTCAGTAAAATTTTCTAATTATTGCATGTTCGCCAGATGAATGACGATTCAAGCTCAAATGCAAATCATATGAAATACTTCAACAACTGAATACCATCGCTAAATTAAGCAATTGCAAATATCCAATATTTATTGGAAACAATATCACTCTTGTTTCATCATTCCTTCATCATCTATACAGCTTTGATCTATATTTTTTCATGTCTTTTGAATTGAATCAGAAGAAGTATGGGCTAAACCGAACTCTAAAATATATTTTAGTAAATTATTTTTATAAAATATTATATCTTTTATATGATATTATTCGTACTTTCAATGACCTAAGACAGTGTATCTCTATACTCTACACGTGTATGCAATATCACGAACCAAGATATATATTCTTCTATATTGACAATTGCTATAAAATGTTCGCATGTGAAATTCGGCCTTCTAGCAAAATGACACAGTTATAAAACAAGGTGCTATAATGCCCACTCTCAAGAGCGCCGCAATGAGCCGAGCAGAAAGATCTCTTAAGTAGGCGCGAAATAGATCGTAAAATGGTACAAATGCGAGTACTAAATGTGGATACGAGCCTCGGCCTCGACATCGACATCGACATCGGCAACGGCATCGGCATCGGGCAGCAAACCGGAAAAAATCAAAGGCAAAACAATGATCAAAGCTGTCATTACAGATCTCGGGGCGGTCTTTGATCTGGCACCGCAATATGGCAGAGGCCGTGCATAGTTGAATGTTTTGTTTTTTATTTGATTTTTACTTTGTTCTATCAATCAGCGCCTACTACTCTGCGACGCGGCGCAGCAGGAGCCTGTCAGAGATAGGGTTTGGGTTTAGTTCTGGGCCCCGGCTCGGCCATAAAATGATCTTGAGAACTGGCATGCGTGTTCTTTTCATTTAATTTTCACGTAATAAAAACACATTAGCATCAACAACAATAACAATAACAAGCCCCCGAGCACATTCAGGAACAGCCACGTTAATTCGGTTTAAAAATAAAATAGACGAAATAATTGTTGCCAGCATCTGAAATCGCATTTGATGGATGACTCGGTGGGCCGAGGGCGAGCCCCAGCACACACAAATATTCGAGAAGAACTCGCCCAATATTCATAGTTGAGTAAGAGAGCTCGCGCACTGTGTGCATTATCTCACCTAACATTTATATTCGGCGCATTGTGGATTTCCTGGAAGTATGGCGGAATTTACTCATTGATTTAGTGAAATTTTTGTTTGATTGTGATTGATCTTTGATTGGCTTGATAGAGCTGTAAATAGAATCAGCTGAATGTTTGCCATGCACTGACTGAGCTGCAGTTGAGCTTAAACAACAACAGACAGAGTAACTATCGCAGTGCCTTTGATTAATGAGGTTTACTTCCGTTCTTTTGAGTTGTTTTTAATGCCGCATTTCATATTGTTCCCATTTCTTAATAGGCTTAGCAAACACCAGCCCATGGCACTACTCCAAGTGTCGGAAATTCGCCAAGTCACGCAGCTACCATTAGATGCACAAATAAAGGACACGAAACGTATGCAGGGGCCAACTACACATCCGCTCAGCCTCTGCCCTCCTCAGCCTCAGCCACAACCTCAGCCTCAGAATCCCCTATCCGTTAGTCCGTTCCGGTCTTTGTCTGTTAATTTCACAAATTTTGTGGTCATTGGCAATTTTTTGTTTGGCTTGCGCTGGATTCAGGCGTCATCATAGACGCCAAACATGACATGCGAATTTCTGGGCTGTGTCCAAAACGAAAGTGATAAACGATACACAGAGTAACTAAAGCACAGAGAGAGATAGAGAGATAGAGAGAGAGAGAGAGAGAGGGAGGGAGAGCGGGCAGGGCTCTGACAGCTTGGCAGCCTGACACTTGGATATGCGCACAAATAACACTTAACACAATAACAAACAAACTTTTCGACTAATGACAGTCCAAGTAGCAAACAATTTATCCAATGCCAGGCAGCATGTCCTTTTTGCGCCGTCTTCATGCAGAGTACAGCTCCGTTAGCTCGCTGCCAAGTCATTAATCTTATTTCGTTTTGGTCGTCCGACGGCAGGAGGCCAGTCCACATAGTCCACACAGTCCACACAGTCCTCGCAGTCCTTGCAGCTCGGCAGCAAGCCTCCGTCGTCGTCGTCGTCGTCGTCGTCGTTATCCTTTCAAGCGTGAACACATGCGATTACGCGTGGTGTGTGTGCCAGTTTCCGCATTTTCCTGTGCCAGGCGGCTGCCATGATTAAGTGCCATTTTGAAAAGTACTAAAATCCGGTCGGTCATGGCCCACACTTTGACTCCCCAGTTGCTCGCCAATGTCAAAGTGTCAATGATATATGTTATACGCCTCGATAAGACGCTGAGCAGCAGCACCGTCCACATCGCCGTCCGGCATTAGCACCCGTAACAGCAACCGGACTCCAGCCAAATCCTTGCCCGGAACTGGAAAATATTGCACGTGGACAAAGCCGGGCTGGCGAAATCAGTGCACGTTCACACAATAACATAATAGTTGGCAATATATTGTAGATTTTCCGTCTTTCTCTTTCTCTTTCTCTTTCTCCGCCCATTGCCACATTGGTTCCGCCCTTCCTCCTCCTCCTCCGGCCACTCCTCGCCGACTCCTCAGAGTCCGCTGTGCGCGTAATATTTCTTATTTTCCGCATTTCTGTGGGTTTTCGTTTCGCCCTCGTCATTCGAACTGTTTGGCTAGCTTTACGTGTGAAATATTATTTGGCAATGACATGACACAATGTGCATTCGATTGTTTTCTTTTTATTTCTCGGTCTCTTGTTCTATTTCTTTTTCTTTTGATTTCTTCCTTCTGGCACTTTGTTGGTATGGTTTATGAGTTCGCTGCGAAATGCGAGTTATGACTCTTAGCCATGCTCCACTCATGTATCAAGCTTATAGCCAAAGCTCTGCTTGGGCAATGAATTATGACAGAATACAAACTGTGTGTGTGTCTCTTAATGTATATCATTTTAATCAGTATCAATAGTCAAGTTAATGTGCATCTCTCAGTCCGTCTTTCTATCCGTTCTAATGTGAACTTTTTTAACAGAGAGTTGGAACAGGTTTTATGAATATATCTTATAGAAACTTTTTATATTTAATCTCACCTGTTATTTTTCTGCTCCCTCAATATAATCGAAATTTGGTCAATATCTGAAATAAAACTAATAGTTATTTTGCCTATATTGAATTACTAACAAGTTTAATTATATAGTTTAAATATGAAGAACCCATTTTAAGAAAATAAACTGAGTTTTTTTATTGTCAATATCTGAACTAAACTTAAAAGATTTGTTCCCACATCGAATTACTATCAATAATTGTATAGATCTATTAAAAAGAAATAATCTTTGGAAAAATTAAATTCATTCTTGTATATGTATATAAAAGACTGAACTGATTTTTATCTTACATTGAATTACTATAAAGTTTTATTATATAGTTTAAATATGAAGAAATCGTCTAAGTATTAAGCAGTGTTTTTACAAAGCTTACTCCTTACATCATTTCTACATATTTTAACTATATATTTAAACCTGATAGTGATTCATTGTATTACAACAAACTTACTAAATTCTCTTATAGGACCATCCTTCGCTTAGTATTTTCTTTTCAGTTTCTTAAACTTTAATATATGCACATGTAAATATGCCCATATTTATGTTTCTATCATCAACCATACATATCTTAGATCAAAGAAAAAATTTCTGCAATTGCAATATTTTGCAAATCAATTCTATATTAATTTTTTGTATGTAACATAACTCATATATAGGGAATTGATCCAACAAATTCCCAAAGACCTCATAAACATAACTTTCGATATGCTAAAAGGAAGTTGAGTCCATCTATTCATTCTATTCAATTCACTCCTCAGATTTATTCACTACACAATTCAAATAACTATTCCTGATAAAGGAAATCTAAATTGTATTTCCAGCTTGCATAATCCCACATTATATATATACATATATATCAAGCACATTATCGCAGCCATTACGAGCACAAACATATGTGCAGTTGTAATTGATATTGATACCACAGTAAATCAATCCACTCTGAACTATTTGCAACTTTGCCAAGAACAGCTGAAATACGATAAATTCATTAGCGCAAAATTTCAAAGTGATAAAGAAAAACAACAACAGCAGCAGCAGCAATCGAGAGAAAAGAAAACAAGTCGAGGCGAACAGGAAACGCAGACATGGCCACAATATACAACAATTTACAACCTAAATCAAATGCAGTTGAATGACCAACACAGACGCCATAAATCAACGGCCAGTTGAGCCGCAGACGGACGCGGACGCGGATACGGATGTGGCTGTGGATGTGGGCTGTGGAAACGTTGAGCACCATGTGCAGAGTCCGAAACATCCAATATTTTAGTAGCTGCCGAGGGAGCCACTCACCCAATGCGATTTGAGGGCACGAGAGACGAAGGCCAAATGCAATATGTTATCAAATAAAAATGTTACAAGCGACGACAGGAATGGGAAGAGGGAGCGAGAGTGAGAGAGAGAGAGAGGCAGAGAGAGAAAGGGAAAGGCAAAGGAAAAGAAATGTGTTGCACAAATTTATTAGAAACCCTAACTAACGAGCATATCCTTGGCGAGGAGAGGGTGCGGGGTAGAGGCAGCGCGGAGCGTCAATATCGATGTGGGTCGGAAAATCCAAGTGATGTGTCAAATGTTAAGACATTACAAAGCACTAAAGGCAAGGACATGGCAATAGCAACAGGAAAACAAATCGAACGTGTGCCCAATGCCATCAATCTTTTGTTTTTATTGCCAGGCGGCAGCGGCACGGACAGGGACATCAAACTCGTCTGACTGTTGTTCGCCTCTGCCCGAAGTCCCCGTTGAGCATTTCTTATGAACGGGCAGGACATGTGCTGCCTTGTTGCCTTGTTGCCTGGCTGTGCTTGTTGTGTGCCCGACATTAACTCGACAGGATAACAAATCTGTTAAATGTGACAAACGAGCAGTGCGGTCTTTGACAGCCGTATAAGATGCTGGCAGCATTCTGGTTCAGGCGGGTCGACGGGACGACGGGTAGGCGGACATCTTAGAGTCAAGTTTCCTGCCAATCTCCCCTGTTGTGAGAGTATGTGTCATTTTTCATTGACCTCTCCCTCTCTCTCTACCTCTCTCTCTCTCTCCTCCAGCTGATGTCCTTCCAGTCTATTGCATAGGCGTGTAGGTGCGCTCGCAAGTGCCTAACGATGATTTCATGGTGGTCAAAGTGTAATAAATTTTTATTGTCGCCTATTATTGAGCGATAGTGAATAGTTACCTTTAATTTATGGCCAGCGACCCAGCTGGCTGCATTACAACTTTCACAGATTTTCGAATCCAGAATCCATTTCGAACTCTCCCCTAAATAACTCTCTGTCCGCCTACTCACTATCTGTCCTCTGTCCTCTGTCCTCTGTCCTCTGTTTCTCATTGTGTATGCGTGTCACAGGTTGCGGCCCATGTTTGACCTCTTGGGTCCAGGTCCTGGTCCTGGTCCTGGTCCTGGGCCTGGCCTGCTTAAATACACATATCCAGCTGTTTGAGCGCTCTTTCATGACAATTTTATTAACATGCTTTAGGGATCTGACCTCGTTCCCCACGCTCTGCTGCAGATCATGAAGGTGAAATGAAATATTATGCAATGGACTAGAAACATATCAAGAGTAGACTTTTATCTCAAGGAATACTCTTTAAATTGTATTTGTGTTGAGTGAAAAATAATTAAAAATATATTTAAAATTGATTTAAAACAAAAGAAAAGAGAATCCAGGAAATCCCGAACCAGCCAGTGGCTAAAAATAAAAATAAAGCAAATTCCATTGAAAATGAAAACTGTCATAATTTTAAATGTTCTGTGTCATGTTGCAGCGAGTGCAGACAGTTGGATTTAGTCTAGTTTGTCTTAGTTAGTTCGCAGTGCATTGTGAATTCCATTTGAAAGAGTTTTCCCTCTGCCTGACGAAAATAGCGACACGTCATGGTACATTTAGAATTGAGGAGGCGTTGGTGGCCCACGGGCAACCGAGCAACCGAGCAACCGTGCTCCGAGCCCCGAGCCACGCCCCCCTTGCCCAGGGCGCCGGCAGGCGTAGCCAACATTTTATGGGATTTAGGCAATATGCTGTCTGGCGTCGTCTTGGGGCTTTTCGTTCGTGGCTTGCCTGCCAGATTGTACTTTGATTCTACACAAATATTCTCGCTGTGGGATTTATTATTGTTTATGAGGCGTCGCCAGAGTCAAAGCGAAAAGAATTGAAATGTGTTTGCACCGCGACGGGAATGAGCCATTGCAAATGCCGCTCAAATAAATTGTGGCGTTTAGTGTGAAAAATAAATACATAAATTACTTTTGTCTACTAGCTGCGGAAACTCAGACGCATTTACTCATCAACTTTTCAATTTCAATTATAAGCAAAGGAAAAATATCTTTATTTATGCACTTGTACTTATATACTTTGAATTTAACATATTTGCGAAATAGGTGGATAAGCAACAGAGTCTATAACACTGTCTGTTATTGAAGTCTAATGGGAAAATGGGGATATTGGAGATATTGTTATATAAACAGGTATTGTCTTGGTTTAGTGTGAAACAAAAGGAACATATAGATCCTTTATTACGGGTTTGACTTATGAATTAATGAATTGCTTGTAGGTGCTTTCGAGTACAATAAAGATGATTTCGAAGAGAGGCCCCTCTCTAGAGGGGTGCGACAACTAACGTTCAAAATCTTGTTACATAACAAAGATAACCTGTCGACTTCTACGTTAACAATTGCCAGGACGTGAGCTTAATATTGATCTTATAAAATGAATTTAAAAGATATACTCAGATTCAGGACTACAAATATAATAAATAAATTAAATATAATAAATATCATAAAAAACATAATTTATTATCTTGTGATACAAAAAATACAAATACAAATGTGATAGAGTTCGCTGATAAATATATCATTTGGAGACGAGATTGTTACAACAAAACTCATAATACAAATTAAAAGCAATTAGTAATAAAACATCTAACTATATCTTTTAATAGTTTTTTGATGAAGCAGAAAACTTTCTTTAAAATAATGGAGGCAAAAGACAGATGGTCAATAAATTCAATAGACAAAGTCTCGGCTTAAAAAAATATTTTTTGCAAATGTGAAAAGGCATTTCGAATATCAGAAAAGTACCGTATTTTGTTTTTGCAATTTCGAATTTGTTCGAATTTGGGTGAAACTCTTCAGTAAATATTCACAAAAGTCGAACTCTTTATTACTATTTAATTATATATTTAACCTTCGTTGTAAAATATAAATAAGTTGGTAACGAAATATTTTATTCACAAATAAAAAGAAAATAAATGCCACTTAATACAATCCAATGTGTATTAAATGAAAGAAGCCTCAACACCCAAAAGATATTCATCAGTAAATTACTTATCTACCCTGTTAAGTCTTCACTAATTCGATACATTTCTCCCAGCTAAAAAGGAAACTGATTCAAGTGCCTGTTGCTAGAATGTGCCTTTGTCTTCTTTTCATCTCAAATTGTACAATCAAAACTCTTGTGTTTCGAGAACTCATAAAAGCGTATTCAGCACTTTATCAAACTCGATTTATTTCCATTTGATTTTCTATTCCCGTCCTCTGTTTCGATGGCTGTCGCAAATGTATTTAACACAATAATTTTGTAACAATTTGCAATATGTTTCGTGCGACCCAAATGGAAATAGAAATGGAAATGGAAATGGAAAACCCCTGCGCGCCGAGAGCCCGATGCCCCCGGGCACATTGATTTGTCGCCTGATTGTAAATTATGGCTTTGACCATTTTGTGTGGCTGCCAACATTTGAATGGGCATCGTTTTTCATGGCAGCGTCTTTATTCTTTCAGCCCCGTTGGCAGGCGGCGACCATTTTTCAGACCGGAAGTTGGCATTGTGTAATTGTTTATCTAAATGCTGGCAGTTGTCGGAGCGGAAATGTGGGCCTCTGATATGCCCAGTTGTTGATGGCCAGCACTTTTCGTAATAACTACGAATATTATCGCTGTCGCTCTCTCTGGCCAAATGATTTATGTGTCACTTTTAAATGTGGCTGGTACAGCCAGCCCTACGACATGATCGGTAATTGGATTATATTCAAGTAGATGGCAACTCGATATGCTCGATATGCAATGCACTGAAATATAGCAACGAGGAATCAGGAAAAAGATATAAGGAACGAGAAACGAGGAGAGTGCAACACAATATGGAAATTTGCCTCTATTGTCATTTTTATTGCCCTCACTAATGGTTTTTGGCTTGTCAGGCTGAATTATGGTTGGGCAAACACGCACGCACGCACAATTGATATGTAGTAGGTGCCAGAGGAGACGGTCGCACAGCATTTTACAGTGCGAGGGCGGTTAAGGATAACTGAGACTGAGACTCTGCCTGAGGGCCGACCAGATACAAAGGCTGGCTTGGTCCTGTTTTGCCTCGCAGGAGGCAGAAGTCAAACGAATTTATAATTTATAGCCCTCCATTTGTTGCAGTTGACCGTAAAGAAAGCCAGCCCAGCCAAGCCAAGGCTGGCCCATTGCACACAATTATTGTTTTCATATGGTTTCTAGTTTGTCAGCAGCAGTCGAGCAGTCGAGACAGCCAGCAGATGTACCATTTGCCGGAATAAGTCTCGGTCACAGTTGTCCTCCAAGCAGGGGCGATTGTCCTGCTGAGCGTATCCTGAAATGCCCGCAATAGATATTTGCCCTCACAAATCAAATGCCTAATTTAACGCAGCGAATCCAGAAATTAATGTATTGCTAGAAATGTCATGGAAAATCTTGAAAAACTCAAATGAACATGCGACTATAAGGCATTCATTTGTTTTACATGGGGCGAGAACTGTATCCTATGAGAAGTGTTGGGTAAATTTACAGATCTCTTTGTTTACAATACATTTTTTATTGTTGTTAGATTAATCTTATAGATATGCATTATAAATTATTATATTATAGTGGTCAATCGAAACGAAAATATTAATAAAGTCAAGGATAAGGAAAATGCAACAGATTGTTGGAGATTTGTCAGATCATCAATTTATGCCACAGCTCAAAGAAAGGACTTTATTAATAGAAGAAATAGTTTTGAGGAGAACAGATGTTAAATTTTATTATAATTAATAATTTGATGTGTAGAATGGTAAAACTAACGAAAGTATGAATATTTTGGCCTCAGCACAAGTCTTGTTTGACTGAGCCTTGACAGATTTAAATTAAGCAATGAATAAATGCTATGAATAAATATTTTGAGCGCGAGATGTTCTGCGGGATAAGATGAATGACCAGCAAAATTCCAATTATCACTTGATTACTAAGAATTTAATTTCTTGCAATCTAATCTAGCCTTATTAGAGAATAAAAGTGATACCATCGCGTTCATGCTTTAATAGGATATAACTGTTTTTATCGCAATAAAGCAATGGTGCTGAGTAAAGCTGTTGATGCTGCTATGCAACATCTGCTGACATTGCATTGTCATCAAGTAGTGCGTGATTGGATTGTCTACTTCTTTGTTGCTGGACAATGTTGTTCACTTACACAGAGAAGGATTATTTTGTAGAATGATTTGATGGCAAACAAGCTTAGCATATTGGGCAGTTTTTCTCAGATATTTTTTCGCTAATTCGAAGGTTGATTATACAGCAGTTACTTCATAATTTAGTCCATTAATTTTTTGCTGACAAATTGAAAGTTTGTCAGTTCAATCATATACCAACCATATACATATATAGTACGTGTTAGAAACTAATGAGAATAGTATAGACTGAGCATTAAAAACTAACCTCAAATGATATATGACATTTTTAAAAGAACTATTGCATATTGCAGTGTTAATGTGGAGTGTATTGATGATAAGATTGATGATGGCATAAATCTCTCCCATAGTATTTGGATTCCAATCTTGTTTGTTTTCCTTTTTCTTTTTTTTCTCACCCTGCTGAAACTTGTTCACTAATCAAATTAACTAATTTACTAATGCTCTTTTTCTTCTCAAAATCAAATTTTTGTTTAATGTTGAAATTTTTATTTAATTTCACTAAAGGTATCTTAAAAATTATTTATACTTCTCAGTAGATTTTAACAAACTCCATTTTTTTTTTCAACAATCACTGATTATATCTATTATATATTATATATTATTGTAATATCTTTTTATTGTATAAATGTAGGCTATATAACTTCTGAAGTTTACCTTCAATATTTTGTTAACGAAAGTTTTACTTTAAAATTACTTTTAATATACATATAAAATAAATATATATTAACATACATATTCAAGTCGAAGAAGCCTTCTTCTTCATCTACCCACATAACAATATACACTATTCTATTAATTGAAATGGTTTCAATTCTGATCGCCTTTTACGCTTTAATCTGTAGACCGTAAGCGACTTAGGTCGATTATCACTGTGCGCATTATTCACGTCTCTGATCAGAGTCGCTGGCTAATGGCTTAGTCATGGTACTTGTAGGGCTTTACCGCTAATTACACATTATTCGCAAATTGAGTACACATTTCAGGCTAAACAGCTCATTTAATACGGCTTAGCATGCTGGGCATCCGAGCCGGACTGCAACAAGGGGCAACTAGAGCCGCCAGTGGCCGCCAATACGAGACGAACATGTGTAACAGCTGAGGAGTCTATAATTTGAAGAGCACTCTGTATAATTTTCATTTATCACCTTTGCCTTTGAGAACTGAAAGCCTAACAAAAAACAAAAAAGACCCGCAATTAAAAGTCAATTAGGCTGAGGCCAAGAAGGAAAGGATACGGGCTGCTCTACAGCAATTCGAAGCAGCTGACGGAGGAAGCACACATTGCTAATTGTTGGTTAGACATGATGAGTGTCATGTTGGTGCGGCCCTCAACTATGCATTCGAAACGGCTGACCTACAATAAAGAAAAAAAACAACGACAAAACAAAACGAGCTAACCTTTTTTAGCACCTTGCAGATGTCAAACAATGAATGCTAACAAACCGGATTCTCCATTCGAATTGGCAACGAAACTTGAATGCGCTACCTATGCTATGTTTGAATAAAGATAACAAAGAGTTTATAAATATATTTATTTAGTATGCAATCATTTTTAGACTAGGAATTGGTAGCATTAGACTTAAGATTCTATTTGCTCCTATAGATCGCATTTATTCCTTCCCTGTCATTGTTTTCATATCCCTTGAAGTGTATCATAATTGACGCTGAAAACTCAAAGTCATCGACAATTACAATGCCAAAGTGTGAACTCAACGCCCAGCAATGGAACTGCCCACTGACGCCTTCTTTTCGCCACAGGAAGTCGGTGCTAAGAACTAAGTCGTGTGGGTGTAACCAGAGCCGGAGTCGGAGTAGGATCCCTGACCATACGGGTCTGCTCACAGCCGACCAGGATTAGGCCGTGGGTAAGGCACTTGTCACAGAGGGAGGATGAGCTACGACAGTGTCGGAAGTTCAGTTGAACTCTGAACTGTGACCCAGTCGAGTGCTGTCAAGGGTCTATCGACTTCTGCTGTTGCCTTTGCCTTTGCCTTTGCCGTTGCCGGTGTCGCTGTCGTTGTCAGCTTAAAAAACTGTTGAGCACACATGCATGCATCCGTGGAGGATTGTAGCACATGAACGTTGGCTTTTCGGGCCGTAAGTGAATAAGTATGCGCGCTAAGATTCAGTCAACCGCATTAAGTATTTAAGCACTCAGCATACTCTGCAGACGGTGCATGTATCACGTTGCCAGGGCTCTCGTTAATCGCAGCTAGGAACTCACTCCAGCCCATTTCCCATTTCGCATTTGGCGTTTGGCATTTGGCATTTGCATCGCCAAGTCGCTTGCTTAGCATTTTTCCACAACAGCGGATACACTTTGAGGTAGCTTTTCCGCTAATGAACGCATTAGGCCAGCCAGCCAGCCAGCCAGCCAGCCAGCCCCATTCCATATCGCACTACTTACACCTTGTTCTCGGCTTAGTTCTCTTTTATGCAGTTCGCCTCGGGCTGCGTTTATTTTATTAAGTACTTAACATGGGCCGCTGTTCGCCAGCTCTCCAGCTTTTGCCGTCGACATATTTAGGTACACTTTAGCCACAATTAGAGACATGCTACAGCTATGTGCAGGTACGCTGAATTACACAACGTTTGAGGCTAAGCGGATTTTGTAATTATCCGACTCTGAAAGGCGGGCTTAGGCAACCAAATGCAACGGCCTCTCTGCTAGATCTAGCTGTTGATTCCGATGGCCTCTTAAGGGTTGTCCACAAATGCTGGCATAATTGTTGCCCTAATGAAATACTCCCTATTAAAAAGTAGTAAGTAGGTTTGCTGACATTTTGATCTACGATTCAAGAGAAAAAGTCTAGTGCGAAAATATATTTGATATTAGATTAAATATAAATAGAGTTAACTCAAATGTTGAGAAATCCAAAAATATTCTTGATATTAGATCAAATATAAATAGAGTTAGCTCTAGGGGAAAAGAGCATCAGCTATATTTAAGCTTAAGAATTTAGAAAAATATACTTGATATTAGATTAAATATAGGTAACTTTAAATATTAGAGTAAGCCTTAAAATACACTTTTATTAATCAAATATAAATATTAAATAGCCTTCACCACCACTAGAAGGAAGACTTCGGGCTAGAAATTAATATGAAATGAAATATATATACAAATATTCTAAAATTCTATATATAAATAAACATATATAAATCATATAACAAATATATATAATTTATATAAATTTACAAGAGAGCTTATAAGCGTTTACTCATGTTTATCTATGTGATATTTGGCTAGTCTTTCATCAATAGCTATCTTCAGTCACTAAAATACGAGTTTAAGATTTGGTCAACAAAATTGCCATTGTCAAGTGCTCTAAATAAAAATACTCTGACTTTTTAGCTAAAGTAAGAAGTGTGAATAATAAATACGATTGATACTCTTTCCAAACATTCTACGCTGCCTTTAAGCACATCGATTTTTATCGTCAATAAGAAAATATTATAAAAAAATCAATAACTTTTTAAATATTCTAAGATAATACTCAAACTCCAACACCAATTGTTAGTACGCAGTGTACTTTCTAAAGGCTCTTGATAAATATTCAACTTGTATTGACAAATTAGCAGCTTAATTTAGTTAATAACTTTGACAAGTATGGCTTTCGGCAATGAGTTATATTTGTAGAAAATTCATGCCCAGATGCTCTTGGCTCAGCATCTCCCTTAGATAACTCACCGAGTCAGAATTGTAGCAGCATTTCATGCATTATTTAGCTAATGACTAAATCTGAATTTCAGCTTATATGCCTCACCTGCTCGTTCAGCTATTTGCATGACGCGTATAATTTTCCTTCATAGAATTTTCCTTCGCCCACATCAGTTGCACGGGCGTCCGAGTTTATGGAATGCAATCGTGGACGGGTAAAGGGAAGGGGACGGGGGCTCTATTATTATACGACAACAGTTAATAAAATCTAATATGCTTACCACAAAACGGTTGTTTGGGGTTTGTAATTATGCACGTTAATTTCCCCTCACCCTTGGCCGAGCCGAGTCGAGCCCAGCTCGCTTCTTGCTTATTAAATATGCGGCCCGGGGTGCTCGAACAAGACCCAAAACCCCAAAACTTGTGTCTGTCTGTGCGGTGGTCTCTGCTCGCTCTCCGCTTGCTACTTACTTATGAAATTGTTCATTCCGTTTGTATGACCGCATGGAAATTTTCATTTTATTGGCGCCGGGGGCGCTGTCTGGCTGATAACCCCCCCGAAGCCGCCCCTCTCCACACTCATTCGCATATGTGTGTGTACGTATGTATGTATGTACGTATGTATGTGTGTCTGTAGTACACGGCATACCAAAATCCTATAAGTAATTGTCATCGTAGTTCGGCGCCTCTTCTTGCCTCTCTTTTCGATACATTGTCGCTCTCTGTTTCGCTCTACCCCATTTGCATTTATATTAATTAAGCGTCGCTGGGGCTGCCTTCCTGTCGTTGTCTACATGGTTATCTGCCCTGCTATCAACGGCAACGTCTTCGCCGTGGTAGTTGCTGTGACTTGTTCTACAAGACTTTGACTTAGGCCTGAGCCTGAGCCTGAGCCTGAGCCTGGCCCTCCTTCTCTCCTTCTCTCCTTCTCTCCTCCTCTGGCTGGCTCCCCTGCTGCTCTAGCCCCTGCAGACATTTTAATTGCTCGAAATTGATGATAATTAAGCCAATATACATATTTGTACTAAGCACACTCACACAGTGTGGATTGTTTTCATTGGGTATTGGGCATGTTAGCATATTGATTATGCATTTGTGTCGCTGTCATACGCTTATTGGTTGCGAGAACCTAATTTCGGATTGGATATGCGATTAGGTATTTGATAATTTAAATTATGCTTGGCTTGCTGAATCCACTCGAATTTGGCTCACTGAGCATAATGTCTTAATATAAATTTCATGCGGTTCATAGGCATATTTCCAAACACTCACTTAATATGCATATGCCAGGCCAACCGAATTTCCACGAATAGATACATTACTTAATATGAGCAACATGTAATTGCATCGATCATAAACGAAATTGACCAAAATTTATTAAGATTCATGAACAGGAAATCTGGCGCTACACGCAGCGTCTACTATCTCATAAACAAATCAAACGCCATCAAATTCAACCCATCAATTTTCGTAAGCTCCGCACCCCAATCGCCAGCCCACCAAATTGGTGCCATAACAATAAATTAAGTTTGAAGAGTTGTCAACTCTTGGAAATGGAAACGAAAACAAATTAGTTGAAACAAAAAGCAAAAAAGTGTGCTCTTGCTAGGACTGCTCGACTAGGAAATACCCCTGAGCCCGAAGAAGCGAAGAGAAATACGCATTTTTTTATATATGCATTACAAACTATACATATATGAGAGGACGGAAGAACAGTCGGACGGATAGTCGGACGAACAGCCGGACAGACAAATTAACAGACAGACGGACGGAGAGACAGACGGACAGATGGACGGGCGTAGAGACCGATAGACGGAAGGCAATCAGGGATATATACAGACGTACTGACAGACGGCATGGCTAGATCAACTCAGCTCATCACTCTGATCATTAACATCTATATACTTTATAGGGTCGGCAACGCCGCCTTACGGCTGTAGCATACATTTTCACAAACCTAACATACCCTAACAACCCGTTTCTAGTGGGTATAAAAAGAACGTGTTTCATTTTCTATTTCGCTTTTAGATTTTACGATGAGTTTTATAGAGTTTTATTATAATTACGAACAAATTTTGTGTTCAACATTTCTACGAAGTCATAAAAATATGAATTCCATGCAACATCAAGGCCCACACGTACACGGGAGTGGCGAGTGGCGAGTGGCGAGTGGTGGGTGCGAGTGCGAGTGCGAGTGTCGCACGACCTGTATACCCTTTCCTCTTTCCATTCACGTGCTCTATCGGAAACTCTTCATCTACATATAAAGTGGATGCACGCGCGCTTCTTCACACTTGGCGGCGCAGTTGGGATCGGTTCACTTGCAGCGCTGTTGGCCCAGTGGCCGGCGCCAGCCCGAGCCGTCTATGGGCTTCCTGTGCACTTCCCAAGTGCCAGCTCGAAATGATGATGCCCCAAACACGTTTTCTGCATTAAGCGGCGCTGACAGACCAAACTTTAACGAGTCGCGTCGAGTCGAGTCGAAGCCAGCCAGGCCATAATAATTACATAAAATTTTCGTGGAAATTTAGAACAAACAGCGGCCCCTACAACACTACGTAGCATAATTGAAACAAAGCACACATCCAAATGCAACAGGCCGAATATCAAATACTCTAACCTTATATAAATATAAATTTCTATAACTACATCGAATATTATTTCAATGGATTTCTTTATTTCTATCTGATATATGGCTAGTCTACTGAAAATATACTCTTTATACATTTACGACACATTGTAGGACAAAGTAGTCTTAGCCAAAGTAAGTTAGGGCATAACGAAATGCATTTTAACTGTGGCAGGGGATGCGTGCACACGAGCAATACTTGAAGCACCACGGGCACGCTTTCATGCCTGGTTGCATAAATGCTTAAGTATTTGATGATTGTGTTTTTTATTTTATGACAATAAGTAGAGGTAATCATAACCATAAATAACTGCACACATAATGACTTAACTTCCTCAGTCTACACTTGCTCGCAACTGGCCAAGTAAAGGGAGACTCACAGCTAATTAAAGGAAACAAGCTTCAGGAATCAGCAAGAGAGCATATAAATAAATAAAGCACAAGTCTCTAATATTTAAAATACGCTTTTTGTAAATTCATAGGGAAGGGGCGGATTTTGGGGGTGGGGGAAGGATATAACAAAAATCGAAATTGTAAAAAATACATATGAATCTATATTTCAAATTTAGAGACTCTAGCTCTAAAGATGTAGGAGATACTATTTTATAACTGATTTTCAGTTTCTTGATAGGGTTCAGGGGATCTCTCAGTCAAGCAGTCTCGTTTAGAGCTTTCTTACTTATTTTAGAGTGAATATAATTTGTCTGGCTTTAGTTTTCTTACATTCCCAAGACCGTATCCAGTATACCTTACGTATGCATTAGATATATCTTATAGATCATGTACACCCAGACAGTTGAAATTTGATTTTAATAATACATTTTCGACCTACATATATACTTTCTTCGAATTTTCTGTTCATTCATTTATTCAAGTGTCATGTTAGCCAATATATAAAAACAATATTAAAACTATATTCTTAAATCTGTGTATATTCCGTCAGCCGCAGTTGCTTCTTCGTCGAAATTGAAGTCCTGAGGTATATCATCCACACGCGATTCGAGAAACACATTTATCGCATTCACCGCCTTGATCACATTTGGTGCGTCCAGAAAACAGGTCAAGGCTTTCTGGAACATCTTTCTTAATATCCCGATGAACTGCTCAAAGTTCTGGAACTCATCGTTTTCAATCTAATTCAAAGTTCAAAGCGGTTCAAGGGCCAGTTGATGAAGGCACGCTTGCGACTGGCTCTTCGCCATGAAGTAGTTCTGCCACTGGATAACTACATCCGGGGTTGCGTTGAGCCCCGACTCGGGCTGAAGCCCAGTGGAGAGGTCAGTACCAGTCACCTTAGCTGCCTTGGCTACTCTGGCTCCGTATGCTCTGGGAATGATTGTAGCAGTAGTTGTCGCTCAGCTCCTTGCCGATGTTCTGCTCGGTGCCCTGCATATTGAACCGATTACAGTAGTCCAACATCAGCTCGACGTCTACGATCGCCTCATCCGCCCGCCAGTAGTAGTTGGTCAGGCGATTTCGAATGGTGTTCATGTCCATGGATCTTATTGTGGTAGTCCGGAATGCCGAGAGCAATCTCATCGACGGCATTTCTGATGTAACGCGACCAGCGGCTCTTCCACAGGAACCTCAGCACGTTGGTGCGCCGCCCATTCTACTCGGAGGCGGCATCTCGGGCGGCTGAACAATCACATTCACCGGCTGAACGTACGGCTCGAAAAGAGGCCTACTACTCCTTAAATTATATAAATTAGATTATATAATTCCATAAATTATATAAAATTTCAATAAATAAAAACTTACATGCTATCACTATTAGTGATTCATTAACCATATGGTTAGTGATGTTATGCAGATCTGAAGCACAAGTCGAATGAAAATCGAATGTCAAATCAAACTAAAGTTAACTCAGCTGTTGCTCTCGATTGACATCACTAGCCATATGTACGGTTAGTGCTGACATCAAGTGCTAGGTTAATAAAGTTCGGGAAACTTCTGGATTTTTTTATAAATTTATTAAAATTATCTTTGAATTCTGCACACAATTTGAGTGCATATTTTTTCTAAGGAGGGAATGAAGAAAATTTTTTTTTAGTTGCTCTTAAATTGTTTTATAATAAATATATTGTGGCGATCTGGCACAACTCTTATATTTCTAATCGATATATTCGATAATATATAATAACACACATTCTCATCAATAGATAATAAGAATTGTCATCTTTACTTTTAGCTTTGCGCAACATACAAACATACATATGTACATACATATGAATATGTTTTTAGTTGTTATTGTTTTTTTATGCCTATGTAAATAGTTTTTAATTTTTATTAATTATTTCTGTAAGACAACAATGTGAAAGACATACTATAATTTTAAAAAATGTGGAAATCTCACTTAGTATTTTTTTTAATGTTAAACAAAAATATATTAGTTTTCCCCATGTGAAAACACTTTTGTATCAAACTGTATGTATTTTTGTCGTAATGAATAAGTTTTATATATTGTAAGCTTAATCAAATAATTGGAGATATCAATGTGTTATAATTAAATAGCCATCACCATAATCTGGGGACACCATCTCCATAATTGGTGACCTGACCTGATATGAACACGCAATCTTCTGATTTTAATTAAATATGATTTAAATTTATTTTTTAATATAATATAATATTAAATTTAATATAATATACTTTTTTATTGATTTATTTTTAATATAATATAATATTTAATTTAATATATACTTATTTATTTATTAAAAAATTTATATTTTGAAGTGTAAAATTTATGTATTTAATTTTATCTGTTAAGATCATTTAAATATTCTCAAATATTTTAAGTTAAAATTGAAATAATATTAATTTTAATAATAAATGAAAAAAAAAAAAGTTTTTGTTATTTTATTTTATTGAATTCTGAAGAAGTTTACATTTTAGTTATCTATGATATTTAACCACCATAACATTCTGCACGATTTGATTTCGATATTGCATGATCTTCGTCAGGAGTTGAGAACTGCATATAAAATCATTTCTTTAAGCAATTCTTCTTATCCAAATTTATTATCTCGAGTTGAGTTTCTAAGCCCATTATCTTGGCTTCCAGCCTCTGGATCTTTGTTGTCAGCTCGATGAATTTTTTCTCTTTCGATTGAGCTGAGTCAGCATAGCTCAGGAGGGGCTTTACTATTCGGTAACAATAAAGTCCGCATTCTGCATCCTTTTCGCTTGGAGCACCGCAGTTCTGAAATAAGTATTTAACGTACTCAAGTATAGACCAAACAGAGCTATAATTTAGGCAGCTTACTTCAGTACTCTCACTTATAACCCCTGGCAGGGATATCAATAAAATAAGTAACAGCACTCGTAATATTAACATTTCAAATATAAAGACAAGCCGCACTCTATCGGCACAATTTGAGACTGAATTCTGTTGATCCGCATATTGAATAAAAACCGAACAATCTGAAATTGTTCAAATTCTTATCAAATGAGGGTCAAACATGAGTTTAAACAAGTGCGCAAAGCAGACGTCGAGAATTTCTTCTATTATCAGTTATATTACTTATAATACTTCACATCCAACATTCAATATTTTTAAAACAATATCAATCAAATTATCAATTATAATTGAATTAAAGTATAGTTCATAATAGTGTATTATATAAAACTAATTCGCACCGGTCTGCATTATTTATAAACTGAATTGATTGAAAATGAGATTATAGTGTATTTATTATTAAAATAGGCATTGAAAATGAGACTACAGTGTATTTATTATTAATATAGGTAACAGGGAGAAGAAGGAGCGGCTGACCCAATAAAGTATAATTATTCTATTCTTATCAGGACGACGAGTTGAGTCGATCTAGCCCCATTTATCGTCTTACCCTATATGGGGTAAGATCTTGCAACTTAACTACTATATGCAGATTTGCTTCATATAATCGATATCAGCTATAAACTTACATACCAAGCGCATTTCAAATTAATTTCATGTATATTCAATTAGTTTCATCTTTTGCATTTAGTTTCATTTGAATTCAAAAAATAATTATACTTTTTTTTTTTAATTTTTTTATTTATTTTAATTTTTTTTCAGTGAAGGTAAGAGTTCAAATATATATATAAATATATATGTATACATATGTATATAATAACTTTTATTATTATACTAATAAATTGACTACGTACATGTATTTGTATGTTTGCATAGATGCAAAATATATCTCATAACGTAGATCGAATAGATTTTAGGGCATCTCCTAGTCTTCCATATTCAATTAGAACTGTCTTTTATCTTTTACTTGTTAATCTTAAAAACGTTCAAGAAGAATTTGTAGAGATAGACATATAGTTTTGAAAAAACTAAAGCCCAAAAAGGTGTAATTTATATTTATAGATTTTTAAGATATTTTAAAAACGTCTTTTCATGGAAATGTTCTTTGAAATGAAATGTCTAACTGTTTTAAATAACATCTCGGCTGGTGTTACAGGCTATATCCAGGTAGATATTTTCCACCTAGAGCACTTATAGACAGCACTCATTTTCAATTATCACAGTGCTAAACAGAATACTCGAAAACACGTCGCTATTCGCTTACTATACCCTGAACCCATTGAAAATGGAAAATCAGGGTATAATGTTTTTGTGAAAATGTATGTAACAGGCAGAAGAAGGCATGGCAGACCCCATAAAGTATATATATTCTTGATCAGGATGACGAGCTGAGTTGATCTAGCCATGTTCGTCTGTCCGTCCGTCCGTCCGTCCGTCCGTCTGTCCGTCCGTACTAACGCAGAGATCTCCTAAACTACAAGTGCTAGAGACTTGAAATTTTACATGTATACTCGTGTATACCATACGCAGTACGAGTTTATCATATTTTTTCGATAACTCATCCCATTTCTTTTTTATCGATAACAATCGAAAATCTGACTTTGTTTTTAAAGCCTAGTTTGAATACTGTTAGATCTAGAGACTTCAGATTTACTATGTAGATTTATGTGATGAATACAAAGATTTTGTTATTTACAGATTTTGGGTGCCACGCCCCCTTCGCCCCAAATTTGAAAAAAACGTATATGAAGTACTAGAGACTTGTGCTTTGGCATATACACACATTTGAATGTTTTTATCACGTTCTACAAATTTGATGAAGATAGTCTTACTACAAAAAGATTTATTCAACAAACAAATTTTCATAATATAGCCCACACGGCAGCCCAAGCGCAGTAACTGCGCAGTTAGCAGAGCAATTGTTTATGCGTTCGTATGGATGCATGCGTACGGGTGTGTGTATGTGTTTTTGTATATGTGCATGAAAGAAGTGTAGAATGATTGGAATCAGTACTTTGCAGGGTTCAGGGTATCTCCTAGTCGAGCAGTCTCGACTAGAGCCCTCTTACTTGTTTTATTGCTTGATCTGCTTAGGGTATGTGATTGACAATTACAAAAATTAAATACAATTTTATAGCTAAGAAAAAGAAGCATTAAATCTCTAACTATACACAAATGTAAATTTATTTATTTATTACTTTAAAAGAACCCCTATTTCTTCAAGTTCAGATTATACATTTAGTTGGCAGAGCTGTTAGCTGTTGCATGTAGTTGCTGTCTGCTCGCTTGATGAATGACAGCTAATTGGAAAGCGCTTTGAGTGTCCTGTTATTAGCCCGATGCCTTTCACCTTAATCAATTCCAAGCCCGAACCCGTTATTTGAGTGGCCCTAACTGCTGGCCATAATAACCGAAAAAGGATGCCATTAAAGCCGACGAACAGTGAAAGGCGAGCCAAGTGGAAAACGTGTGCTAAAAGGCTGACTGAGCGGCGCCAATGGACCAATTTAACCATATATCAGAGAGCTAAACCAAACAGATCTCGGGATCGACTTGAGGGATCAATGTTTTATGATGTTTTATTTCGACTTCCGCTGCGAGACAAATGATCGTCTGAGTCGGGCATCATTAATTCCCGGTAGACGCGAAATCTGTTTGCATAGAAACCCAGTGGCATCCTTTGATGTGGAGGGCTGGAAAGTGTTGGTCGACAGCCGAGCCAGGCATGACAGAGCAGTTCATGCTATGGCATGTCTTATCTGCCAATTTGGCACGTAATTTAATATTAATTTGTTAAACTTCATAAAGTCACCTCCCACAATCGCCGACAGAGCAGCAGGCAGCACCCAGCATCCAGCACCCAGCATCCAGCACAGATTACAGCTCTGCGCTCGTTAGTTGGCTTAAACGTTTTCATTGTTATGCGTTGTAGCAACGCCCCAGCGAGTCCCGAGCTCGATTTGGAGTCCAGGCCTGGATCTACGACGACTGCGTCTGCGTTTGAGTTTGCTGATTTGCTTTGGTCTTGGGCTCTGGGCTCTGGGCTCTGGGCCGCTGCGCTTCTTTCATGTTTGTTCGATATAATTACGGAGCAAGCCTACTCGAAGCTGTCGGCTGTGTCTGAAATCATCATCATCGGCTGGCGTCGGCGGCCTGATTGTTATGTATTTTGATAGGTTTCAACGAAATCAGCGCCCTAATAGCCAGTTGCATGCGAACCGAGCTCCAGCCTTGCTTGCCTCTTTAATTATTGAGCAGCGTTCGACAAGTGATTATACGGCATTTGTGTCGTGAGATGGGGGCGCTCCCCATCGCTCCTCGCCTAGCCCCAGGGCAAGGCGCGCCTCTCAAGGGCACCGGCACAAGCTGTGCTCGTTGATTATGCGTTTAGCTTAGTTAAACGCCATTAACCGATAGCAACAACGGTTTCCCGGAATGAATTAGCACCGCCAGCCAACAGCATAGATATGTGTTTACTCTGAATACCCTCTCCATATACTATACATACATTTAAGCTTGAAGTAAATCTCTTTTTAGGGCACAGTCACTCGCACCTTGGCCGAGCCAACCTCATTGCAAGCATATCACAGGGATCAGGCCAAGGCTGTTGTCGGTTGAAACCGCACGGGATCTGCATTATCAGCTACCGTTTCGAATGCCAGCCATTGTGCTGAGCAAACAACACGAGCTCAGGCATTCAGAATCAGTTGCCGGAAACTGCAGCAAATTGCATAAGCGTCTGAGATATAGGATATATTTGGCAAGGACATGCCCACCCAAATGACAGCAACACCCCGGACAGCAGCAGCAGCAAAAAGAATCCCATTCGAGACAAAGGAGCAGACAAAAGGACAAAGAAATACGCAGCCATAAAACGATTGTCAGGCAGCAGAAAGAATGAAAGAAACAAGACGACGGCACATAAATTCTGGTTTTGGGTTTTTGTTTTGCCTTAGCTGGAAATAAAATCCATTTATGGTTACGCTTATGGTTCAATTAACACTTTCAATGGCAGGAGAGAGAGAGAGAGAGAGAGATAGAGAGAGAAAGAGGGAGAGTGAGGCCAAGACATAGATACAGATAGATATCTTGCTGTGTGAGAGTACGTGAGTGTGTTAGGGGAAAGTAGAGCTCAGCAGGGTAGCAGACAAAGGCTAATCATTAAGACAATACATGAGCGACAGAGGATGTCATAAATTTCAAGTGTAACACCAAATGTGCTCTGCCTTCCCTCCCTCCTGCATTAGTCTATGCTGGATAATCTATCTGATATGCTGCCCGATGCTCGTGTTGCGAAGGTCGTAAAAAAAAAAACTGAAGCCGCAAGTAATTGAAAATAATTCAACACTCTGAGCCGAACTCTCGAGTAGTAAAAAGGACCCCTAGGATTAATGAAATTGTGGCCGATTGTAGACGTCAGATAAGCGAGTGTTCATCAGCTGCTGCTGCTGCAGGTAGGTAGATAGATCCCTAAGAAGATGCATCAACTTTGATTGCTCTCGCAACGGTAGCAGATGTCATAAAGAAGTAGAAAGAGATACTCAAAGGGAATCACATATTCAAATGTTTATATACTACTTCCCAGGGTACTTTCATTCGCCTACTATCTGTCTGCATCCGGAAAGATTCGAATCAGGGCACATAAACTATGAAGTTGTACTCTATATACACAGCATATGTCCAATGCAATGGGCGCTTGTCTCAGCTTGTCTCAGCTTGTCTCAGCAACTCTTTTCTCTAGGATTCCTAATAAATTAGAAAAAGTGCGAACGTGCCGGCGATTACGCCTTAGATTATTGATAGTACAAGCAGTGGAACAATGTCTTCCTCCAATCAAGAGAAGATTTCGTCGAATCAACGACATGCAGCGCAGTTTTCTAAGCAAAGACGTGCACAGCTTTGGAAATTTGATCGAAAGTCGAGTGCTACACGTTTTACGAGTACCGAGAAGCAATTATCAAAACGAAAGAGTTATTATTTAGCCCGGGGCTTACTTTTGTTGTTTATGAATGAATTTGTAGAACAAAGTTGAGAGTTGATGGAAAATATACGGTCAGAAGTTCGTGGAAATGCGCTGGAGAAAACTCTACACGAAAGACAGTCTAGACAGTTAGGTAGTTAAAATGGGTTGCGACTGCGCTTGAAGCAGCTAAGAACCTGTTCACAATTTATAGCTTCCGCTGGAGCTGGTTCGGTTCATGTGACGAAACTAGTGTGGACCACACTCTTGGACTAGACTAGGCAGGGCAAACAATGAATGGAGACAGCAGCAGACTAAATAAACAAAATAAATGAAACCACTCGTGATTGTAATGAAAATATGAATGGACCTCAGCGAAGACGATGATGATGATGAAGAAGAAGAAGCGCTGTGACAACAGGACCACGAAATGCCAACATATGTGCCGGGGCGACCAGCGCTGGGATCAGGATAAACACAAATAGATGGATAGTCACTGTGCACAGAACCACTTATACAAATAAACAATGACAAAAATTTCACAAAGTACTTAAATGCAACAGCAGCAGCAACAACAACAACAGCAACAACAACATTGACAACGAGAACAGGAAAAACAACTGCAGCTTGTTGTTTATAGATACAAAAGAACGTTTCTGTTCCGGTCCAGGGGTTGTAGCAGCTCTCTTTATTTTCTTAGGATGAGAGGCACTGGAGGCAAGCAGCCAGCCAGTCAGCCAGACAGTCAGACAGCAGCCCAGTAATGAAAACACAACAAATTCCAAATTCAAAATAAATAATGAAGAAGAGAAAATAAAAAGTAAAGAGACCTAAAATGCCACACGTTGAGGGTTCGAGCACTCAAAATGGAGCTCATCAGAGAGGCAAACGAGTTCAGCTCGATGATATGTTGATGCTGATGCGTATTATGGCTGACAGCCAATTAAACCCTCACGGAGGTTAAATTTATGTGAGACCCGCCATGTGCCAGCTACCGAGAGACTAAAGCGATAAGCTGTGACACAACTGACGAAAGATGAAACATAGATTTCGTTTACTTATCCTTTTTTTCATTTTCAAGTATATGCATATGAGTTTTGTTAAGCTCTTTCTAAACACATTCGATTTACTTCCATTTACATATGAGGATTTTGATGAATAGAGTGGAATTAAGGAGTAAGCCAAATGATTAAAGAGTAAACTAATTCGATGCAGGGAGAGAAAGAGACAGAGAGAGAGAGAGAGAGAGAGAGAGAGAGAGTGAGACAATCCTTCTACTTAAGTCTTAAAGGATATGTACGGAATAGGAAAATAATTTCCTTAGACAATATCTACTTTTAGCTCCTATTAGAAAATTAAATAAATAGTATTATAAAATATAAATTGAATATGTTTGTGTTTTTTCTTTAAAGTTTTAAATATATGAATAATGTACATATTATATTTTTAATACATTATATAATATGTAAATATAATAATATATTATATAATATAATTATTGTAATTTAATATGAATAAAGCATCAATTTATTTGTCTGACAATTTACCCAATTTTTTAAATTTTAGTTGAGTGTAAGTATGAATATTTGCTTAAATATATTTGCAATAAATATAACAAAAACATTTATATATACATAATTTATACATAATATATTCATATATTTATACATAATTTTGTAAGACTGCATTCTTTAACAGAAGTATAATGAACAGGAAAAATGTACAACACGAATGTGTCTTGAGGATAATTTCACTACACAACAATTATATACTTATAATTTTTTTTCTAAATTAGGTAGTTCGAAAATAACTCTTAAATTTTCTCAAAATGTGACCTTGATTTTATAAAATTTTAAACAGTTTAATGTTAATTTTTGAAATTAAAGTATAAATTATTATATAGTAAAATAAATGTTGAGAATTAATCTTGATAATATTCGTGTTTAGTAGACGTATTGTAAGAATGAACACTAATTGTAAAAAAAAGATTAAATAAATATTTTAAAGAAAATGTAAACAAAAATATTTAGGTTTTGTTTATCAATTTATTTCAATGCATAAAAAATATTTCATATAAAAGTTTAATTTAGATGTAATGTTTATTGTCTTGGAGTACTCATGTTACATATGTTATAAGTACGTATTCCAAGAAATTACAGTCATATGATATTTACAAGATTTTAATCAAGTATATTTGCTAAATATCAAATCAAATTTAGCTCGCCCAACTAAATTATGTTATTTGAAATATGACAAACAAAGATATAAACAGATAGAAAAGTTTAGGGGCGAGCTAATGATATTCGAAAATAATTTCTATTTTCTATAGACATTCCGTAAAAAATAACTGGAAGCTGAAAACGAAACGTTTGATGGCTCTTTCAGTTTCGAGCTCATTTGCATTGGGAACATCGCTGTTGTGTGAACAGATTTTATTGCCCGGATGTATTCACCGGATCAATTAGTGGGATATAAAAGTTTTAACGACTGTCGTTATTTTCTATTTTGACCAGTTTGCCGTTTGTCAGGTGGTTAGCCAAGACAAGTCAAGTCACCGAAATACTCGTATCATTCGCATGTGCCTGTCACACATTGTGAATGGATTAATCGAAAGGGGCGATTCGAATTCGCTTTTGGGAGAGAGAAATTAGGCATGCAGAAGGCGACTCCGGGCGTTATGGGTAATTAAATGCGGAGCTCCTAAAGCCAAAAACCCAAAGTCCACTTCGGTTATTATATGGCATGCGTAAACAGTAAATTGCTTGTAATCGTGCATCTCAATAAGGTTAATTTATGGGCATGGAGATGGGCATGGGCATGGCTATAGGATAGGGCCGGGCGGCTTTATCAGATGGTGTCACAACTGGCAGATATTTAATATGAGTTTTATTGGTTTTCGCAAATGATATGTGAGCTGAAAGCTAAACGACTCTATGTACCGCCGCCTTATCAGATCTTTAGCTATGCCCTGGGTGCGCCACGAAGATCGTCTAAAAATATTTATTTGTGTGTTTGCTTTGTTGTTGTTGTTGTGCTTGGCTTTTACTTATTTTCATATTTGCGTAAGCATTTCAAACAAATCAAAATTCAGACGGCGCCAGCAATTTACAAACCAATGGGGGGCTGAAAACTAAACTAAGAAACTGAGAAAAAGAAAACCTCAAACCCAAATTGAGTCGAGGCCTTTGTCGGAAAGTTATGTAAATCAAGGCGATCAAAGGAAACCAGAAGCAACTGCAGCAGCAGCAGCAGCAGTCGCAGCAGCAGCCGTCACGAGAGATCGAAAACTGAGCAGAGTTATGCAAACATTGGCTGACAGTTGGACTGACTGACATATTGACATATGATGTTGGATGTCGGTTGTTGGATGCTCGATTGCTCGACTGTTCCACTGTTTGGCTGTTTGGCTACTCGCCTGGCTCGGTTGGCTGGTTGGCTGGTCGGCTGGTCGGCTGGTCGGCTGGCTGCTGGGGCAGCAACAAAACAAAATAAAAGTCAAGAACTGTGTCCATGTCAATACAAGCCCATATATCAGACATGCCTAGGAATCAGACAACCAATCGAGTCGGTCCGGCAGTCACTACGTCATTCAGTATCTCTTTTCGCTGTTCGCTGCTCGCTGCTGTATTCGCTGTTGTCTGCAATGCATTTCTGACATTTTATTGATTGAAGAGCCAACAGAGTAACATTGACGGACACACAATGCGTTGAGTCCCATCCATCGGCAACCCCAGCCCAATTGCCAGCCCCATGACCATACCATCCCCACAAATGCAAATATTTAACAACGTTTTTTTCATCTCTTTCCTCTCTCTCTCTCTCTCTCTCTCTCTCTCTCTCTCTCCGGGTTTTTGTCGACATAACCAATACGCAATATCTTAAGCTAACGAGCTGCATGTGAACGTGAATACGAACAGAGCATTCAGTAAACATTGGACTTTTATTTAAATACACACTCGTAATCCCTGCCCATCCCCGCCCATCGCCGCCCATGCCTGCTCAGTCGGTGGAAGTGCGCATTGCATTGCATACATGATTGAAAATATGAATGCATGCATGCCTGAATGACGGATGGTTTTATGCTACGTTCTGTTTTTTCTGCCACACACGACTCCCATATTCAATTGTTGTTCTTATTTGTCCGGGCCACGGCCATGCCCCTGCATACATAACTCACAGCAAATGATTGAAAAATTGCTATATGAGCATTTAACCCGAGAAGTAGCACAACCGTGAAATGGTTGGTATCTACGATATGTCTGCGCCTATTTAATCACTCTTTACAATAGATTCTCATTCTGATTAACTCTCAAACGGTAATTTCATCTTGGCGTAAAATAACATGCTTTTCATGTCATAAAGAATCTGAATCAAATAACAATTGCTGAGCTTTCAATATATATTAGAATATAAATTTATATACAGTTCTCAGCAAGTCAGTTATCAATTAAGTTTTATTGCGAACATAAAAGAGTAGTCTATGCTGGTCAGTCTCACTAAAAGTCGAATTGATACTAGACTACATAATTTAAATTTCTTCTAAAAATTACGCAAAAGCTCTTTGTTTATCTGTTTTTTTTTTCTCTCTCTCTTTTTAGAATAGGGAGTCTTCCGAGTGCTAAGAAACGTTAACCCACATTTGAGAACCAAATACTATTTTAAATATAATTTTCCTATTCATGTTAAATAAGAATAAAGACATTTTTAAAAGTATAAAACTATATTAAATATATGTATATATATATATTTATTATTTTTTTTTTTTTGTGTATTTTGTTTTTGAGAGTGGAAAAAAATTAAGCATTAAAAAACAAATCTTTTCAAATATTAATTAAAACTTATGTTTGAAAAAAAAAAATTAATAAAAAAAAAGATTTTTGCTTCTTAAGTTTAATTGTATTCATGTTATTTATTTATATTTATTTATTATTATTATTATTATTATTTTTTCAATTTATCAATTTGAGATATTTTTCTTTTTTGCGTTTTTTTTAGAATCTAATAACTACATATGCCAATGATTATTGTTACATTTGAGTACAGTAAAATAATACAAATTTATTTTTATATTCATAGATATATTAACTTGCAAAATCAGTAAGTAGTAAAAATTTAAGAACATTAAAAGAAAAAAAAGATAAAAATAGTTAAATATATATACTTAAACAAAAACAAATAATCAGTATTTGAGGGGCGTGATCTTTGATCTTTGAAAAAAAATATATATTAATATATATATATATATATATATAATATATAGATACATACTACGAAAACATATATGTAGGTATCTACATCATGAGATTCATGCAAGGTCCGTCCTTCATATAATATTCAGTGCTCAACATGTTAGATATACTGAAGATGACAATTGAAATATATATTCAGATAAGTCACTCTTACTCCCTGAACGAGACAGTAGCATATCAATCGATTGGCCGTCAATCACATTAGCTGCCACTGAATGGCTTGGCAATGTCGCACACCCAGCGCCCATTAATTCAGATGGTATGAGTGGAAAATTAAATGACAACTGCAGACGCCTGTGATCAATTGACGGTAACCACAAGCTTGACCCCGAAGCCGAGGGTCGACTGCACCCCGAACGCCGCTTACCAGACTGACGTCAGTAATGAAGGCGGCTCGGCCCTATGGTCCTCTGGTCCTCTGGTCCTCTGGTCTTGTGGCCCTCTGGTCCGCTGGCTCTCTGGTTCTATGGTGCTATGGTTTGTACAGTGACCAGAGTGTCAAATTACCCAGAAAGCCGTAAATTTGGGCCTTCTGGCGGCTGTCATTTGGCCAGTCGGACACACAAAATTGGTTGCTGTGCGTTAATCTGTGCGGCAGAGATTAGCGCCCCATATGATGGGCCGAAAGGTGCCAGGACAGCACAAAGCTCCGGCCGCCTTTTGCCGATAAACATACTCGGACAAATGTGCTATCCGATGCGTTCTGTGGTAAATTGATAGCCTGTCCACTGGCCAGAAGCTAATTAGTTACCCGGCCCGTCCCGGCCAGTGCGGAGTCTCGTCTCTCTCTGCCAGTGATTTGCCAAATGTAGCGAAAGCGCGCGTCAGGTAATCCGATACAAATAGGAACTGCTGCTGGTCGAGCCCAGGATCCACAACAGGATATCTCACACCAGCGAACATGCAACGTGAACCTGGCTTACTATTGTAATAATAGTACTTAATACCCGCATTTGACTCGAAACAATATTTTTAAGTAATTACCAAGGCACAAAGCAAAGACACATTTCTGCATTCGTCAGAGCACTAAAAATATTTGCGGTTTTCATTTTTCAATTTGAGCAAAACATCAGTTGAAATGGAATGCATGCAGAATACAGAACACTGAATACAGCATACAGAATTGTGAATGCCGAATCTCTTTGCTAATCACTGGGCAAATACACAGACACATCCAAGTAAATCCAGTTTGAAAATGCCAACTGAAGGGGCAGCTGTTGTCAGAGTTTCACTCGAATTGCATTCGGGATTGTTTGCCTTTTTCGACTTTTTGTGAAATCCTTTTGGAAATAATTGTTTATGCATTAAATAAGCCGACCGGAGCGCACTGACAAACAGACAAACAGACGGGCAGACGGACAGACAACAGACAACAACTGACAAAATAGTCGTAGATACAGAACAATTGTCGGAAAACCAACAAGTGAGAAAAAGGGGCGCTTAGCCTGCTGACAGCTATACAATGGTACTTAATGCTACCTAGAGGGTAGATTCTAAGGGCTCTAGCTCCTGCTCTGGCTCTGGCTTTGGCTCTTTGCTCGCATTTCGTATTTCCTTTTGCACATTTATGATCATATCTAATTCCATGATGGACAGCATTCCCACTGTCACATGTCAGGGATTAGCTGTAGGGACTGACTCAACTTCTGATTGTTATCACACGCAATTTTGTAATTTGATGAAAACAAACGAATTAAGATAAGAATCGCACAAATCCAGTAGTTCGGACCGGCACCGAAAACAAAGCCAACAACTTGTATTCTCCTTCTGGTAGCCGACATTTTTGTTCTCTCTAATCTCTGGCCAAATCAGCTGGATCAAATTTTCACTGCTCAACAATTGTGAAATTCGATGTTCCTCAGTGTCTTGTCGTAACCCGATATGCATCACTCTGCCTCCTTTGTTGTTCGCTGTATTGTATATCCTCTTTTGCACGTTTCCACATCCAACCACTATCCTCCATACTTAAAAGGGTCTCATATACATTTCTAGGTGCCGCCCTTTTTCCCTACTTAGGTGTGAGCTAATTGATGCATGTTTTGTCACTCCAAGCAAACAATCAACAATATTACTTCGTTTACTCTAAAAGGTTATCTTTGTTGAGCTATAATCGACATACTTTTTGAATACACTTAAAAGCATACTTCTATACAAACTTAAACAAGTCAGAAGTGCCCGACTTGTATATACTGTGACTTCTGTGCAGATCTCAATATGAAATTAAATTTACAGAGCATAAATTTTACGACCAATCGTACAACAGATCATGAGTAAAAGCAATCGGAACTTTTTGTCCTTTTAAAATTTATTTTATTAATAGAGTCTTTGGCCTTTACTATTCACTATAAATTTTACTCCTAACATTTTTGTCAGAGGACTTCTCCACAGAAGAAGACGTTAAGTGCTCAAAAGGATGGTCTCATCATATTTACCGGATCGCTTCATTTAACTCAATCTCAATATTGAAATAATTAATTACATTGGCTAAAATCTGCGTCTACATAAAAAAAAAAGAAAATTTTAGAGTACAAAATTAAATTATACAAAATTTTAATTCAAGTAAGCTTTTAATGGCCTCTTTTCTGTAGCTAACTACATAGATTACTGCATTTGCAGGGACGAATAGACAGTCCGACAGTGAGACACATATCGCTAAGTCTTCGTCTTGATATGAAGTATTGTATAGTAATACGTATATGTAATACTAATACGTCTTAAGTCTTAAGTCTTAACTTATATATTTGAGGAGGCCGCATTCTCTAGTCAGGCATTCAAGGAGAGAACACACCTATAATGGCTCAATTCGTATGTGGACAAGTGAGAGCTTAGACATATTGTTACTTAATTATTCAGTAGTATATAAACTACGCTATTTATCTTATTCTTTAGGATACTGCACTCCTAGTCGCTATAAAATATAACATATATAATACAATACTTTATACATCTTACCCTGAATTCCCACAGTAATAAGTCCTACAACTTGTATGGAGTGATATGAATTTCTTGCCAGTATCATTTGATATAATTGCATTTATATAATGCAACAGCATGCTTAGAGTTAAATAAAAATATGATTGTATACATTATTTTCCTGACTATCTATCTCTATCTCTTTAAAATCAATCTCATAACTTATTGCCGAATATATGTCAGCTTCAATGATTTATTTCAATACAAAAGAAATCAAAGAAATATCACCAAATACTTTCAGCTCATTTATTGAGCCGACGACCTTTGTCGAGGTCTTTATACATTGTTCAATGCATAATCCATAATCAAAACTTCCCATTTCCATTAATAACATTTCAGCTACATCGAATCAAAATGAAACTTATGTTAATTGATTATAAGACAAGTCTTGAATTGTCGTCGCAGATAATATAATCAGCAAAAGTCAAGTACTCATTGTACTTACATAGAGCAAATTATGCATGCTGACTGAGTGAGGTCTGATCAGGCCTCAAAGACGTGGAGTCATTATGAGCAATTGCCATTAATGACATTTTGGCTGACCAATACTTAAGACATCTGAGGGAATGGGAATGTGAACGGGAGTGGGAATGGAAATGGGAGAAGAAAAACAAATTAAGTGGCATTTCCTGCCACTGGCGACTTCTTTTCCATCTGATCTTTGTCGGCAACCAATAATTATATGCGCCAGAAGCGCTTTGTCATCTCTGGGCTGGGGCCTAGAAAATGCAGATTAATGCCTGGCTTTGAGCTTGCCCCGCCTGCCCCTTTGTCCATTTGTCTGTTTGCCTGTTGCCTGTTTGCCTATTCGCCTCCTTTGCCCATTGTCATAAGCATAATTTTCTCATCGATCTTGTGATTAATCATAAATTGTTGGCTTTTGTGTGAAACGCCGACAAAAACCACCAAACTCCGAACAGATGTATTTCATTAAAGTAACTGCCTTTTCTTCATTCGCACAAAGGCACCGACTACGACTCCGTCTCCGACTCCGTCTCTGACTCCGACTGCGTCGACGGCACCTAAATAGTCAACGGCCTAGTCAATTTTTATAGTTTCTTGAAAATTAATTGTAATGCCTCGAGGGGCATTCAAGAGCACGTCCGATTACATCTGCCAGCTACCAGTGTTCCACATTTGATCGATCTATCAGCGTTGGATATGTTCGAGTTTCGAGTAATTTGACTGTTGTTAGAATATTTGAGAGATATCTGGAGAGTTGCTCATATTGCTATTCAATAATATTCAAAAGAGACTTGGCGAGCTATTCATATTACTACTCAATAAGATTTAAAAGCTTGGATCTTAGCTCAATTCAAATAGGTAGCATACAATAGATATATGTGAAACATAAAGAAATCATTTTACTCTGTGTCTATAAGCAAAAATATGTATTTGTTTATTTTACTAAGACTTAGAAATTACATTAGACCCTAGACAAGAGTCAAATTAAGGTATAATTATTATGAAGGTATTTGAAAATTATAACCAACTCAGAAAAATTCTAAAAAAAACTTAACGAAATCCGAAAATCTAAATAGTTGTAAATTATTGATAATAATCATGATAAAATGTCAATTCCTAGTATCATATTTTCTTTGAATAGTATATAACAGAAGAAGGGAAGCTTGATCGAGGTCATATGGGTCATCATGATCAGGACCAATAGTTAAGCAATCTAGGCGATTTCCACTTCTAGGAAATCATGATCAGGATCAGGATCAATACTTACGACGATTTAGCCCCGCGCGTTCATCTAGAAATCTTTAACTGCCAAAACAGATACTTTCCACCTTATTTATTTTATATAATCTATAGTTTCAAATAATCTATAGTTTTTCCCAGAAGCATGTAATACCTCCCCCACCACTCAGTGCTAATTGGCACGGCATACCTGGTATCTCTTAGTCGAGCATTTTCTCCTACTTGCTTCAAGCAAACTAGAGCTGTGCAATCCACAGGAGATCCAACATTCCAATTATCTTTATCGAACATTCTCCGACATTCACGAGTGCATATGGGCAGCCAAAGAAACTTGACACAGACTAGTCGCCACTTGATGCTACTCATGAATATATAGGCATAAATGCCTCATTAACTCCGTTCCATATACAATACATTTACCCAAAGCTAAAGTTCACAGTATAAGACATTGCTCATACATATATACATACACATAGGTTCGAATTAATTTCCTTTTGCATTGCTGTAGTATTTAATCATCTCAATGAGTTCGTTCAAACTCCTTTTGCAGAGTCGTCGGCAAAAACGGACAGCAATGCGACGGGAATGGCAGCGAAATACAACAATTTCCGATTGCGATAAACACGTTGGATTCCGACATGTGCAGAGTTAGCCATTAATAACTGGAAAGGCCAACAATGTTGTAAGATATTTCTCGGCAGCGAGCAAAAAGCCTAATTATAACGCAAAAAGGCCGCGACAAACTCATTTGTCCATAGTGAAAAATTCGCATTACACCGCCGCCGAGATTGGCAGCGGCATTGCCATCTGAGGACGAGCAAATGCGAATGCGAACGCGAACGCGAACGCGACTCCGAATGGTGGCGAAATTGCGATGACAACAAATCAAGCATCATAATGTGTCAGGCAATGCGTCAATGCCAACTGTGGAACACAGCGGCGATGCTGCCACATCTGCCACCGCTGCCACCGCTGCCACCGCTGCCAGACGCATTACAACGTAATTGACGAGGATTGTCAACACGGGCCTAGTCGATGGGGAACCCTCGGCAACACCTCGCTGCACCATAACTTACCTCAGAGTATCCAGTTTAGTTCAGATCTCTCTCTACACTCTCTCTCTCTCTCTCTCTCTCTCTCTCTCTCTCTCTCTCTCTCTCTCTCTCTCTCTCTCTCTCTGTCACTCACTTTATTTCTCTCAATTACTAATTACAGCCATCTTAATGAAAGACGTCATTTAATACCCTCTACCTTTCTTACCTCTATTAAATGTCTTATATTTATAAATAATTTTTCTAGACCATCTTAGTTTACACAAAATACTCCATCATCTTTGAGACCAAGGTTGACTTTATGTTTCCTGTATATCATTCCGTCTTTGTATTTCTACAAATTACAGGGTAGCCAGCAGTTGTTCACTCTAGCTTCTTCCCTTTGCCTGCCGTTCCATTGCTATGACTACAATTTCTTACCGCATTCCTTACTTCTCGCGCCTGTTGCTGATTTATTGGCAATTTGCTAACTATTTTTTGTTTGACCTAAGAGAGCTCTATTCGCACTTGAATTGCTGTATAGTGCGTTAGGCACTTGATATTATAATATTTGTTATGATTTATAGCTTTTCGAGCTATTTATTACATATTCTTGCATATGCAAGGGGTTTAATTTGTTTGTTATACCTATTTATTTATTTATAATAGCTCGGAATGATAGAAATTAATACTAACTACAGCTAAGCTCTGGTTGCTAGGACCTTCGGCTTGTTGTTTGTTATACTTCAAAATTTGCATCTTAATTTAGCGCTTAATAAATAAAACAACAAATTTGCATATATATCGAATTCGTAACTTATTTCATACTAACAAACGATTCGGGAGAATTTTCGTGTATTTTTAATTCAATTAAAATAATTCAAGATATTAAATTGATAGTGTTTTTTGCAATAAATGTTGTCACTGTTATTGTATTAATCTATGTAAATAAAAATAATTTTGCATGAAATGATACTAATAAATACAGTGACGAACTAAATTATTGGCACAGCAAGCTTTTTAAACTTTACAGAAATTTTTTTAAGTATTTTCAAACGTTTTTTTAATAGAGCAAAAAATTAACCAAATAGAATAGGGTATTTATAAAATTATACAAAAAAAATATTGCAAAAAAATTTAACGTACATTTTTAAAAATTAAATAACCAAAAAAACTTCAATTTTGCTGAACAAAATTATTGGCCCACCAGGAAAAAAGTTTAAAAAACATATAAATATTATAGAAAAAATGGCGCTGCACGATGCTTCAAATACTGAATCGACTTCTTTCCATTATCTCTCCAATTTCTGCATAAGATTTGCCTTGATCGTGCAATGCAGGACAATTTTCCTCTGAGCTTCTTTTAGCTTAGATGCCATTATTAAGATAAGTAAAAAAATATACTCAATAGCTACAAAATGTTCTATATTAAATTTAAAATTTTCAATGTCTTAAATAACGGAACATAACAAATGGTGAAATTGCCAAAACAATGTTGCCCAATCGGTCAAATTGTTAAAAAAAAAAAAAATTTAAAAAATACTAAGTGTGCCAATAATTTTGTTCAGCAAAACTGAGACTTTTTTTTACATTTAATTAAAAAAAAAAAATTTTTGTTGAAGTTTTTTGCAATATTTTTTTTTTGTATAATTTTATAAATACCCAATTCTATTTGGTTAATTTTTTGCTCTATTAAAAAAACATTTAAAAAGACTTAAAAAATTGCTATAAAGCTTAAAAAGCTTGCTGTGCCAATAATTTAGCTCGTCACTGTATACTGTTTATATAGAATAATATTAGTTAATAATTTATCTTAAAAATTTATCATATCAGGTAATAAAGTTTGAGCTCCAAAATTGTAAAATTATGTAAAAAATAAAAACTAATTATTTTATTTCCGATATTTATTTATCTTATTACATATATTTATCTTACTTATAATAGAAGTTGCATAATGGATCATCTTACTTATAAGAGTAATGCTATGTGAAGTTCTTTACATTGAGAAAAAAGGCTATATAGCTAAAAATTGTTAACAAAAACCTAATTATTTTATACTCTACATATCATAAATAATACAAAGCTAAATTCTTTACGTCTTCATTGTTTGTGAAAATATTAAAGCAGCCAAGCTGCATAATGGATCATCAACGGAGCCAATCTATAAATGCAATTCCAGGCAATGCAGTAAATTGCATTAAGGATGTCCGAAACGAAGAGGTTCGCTCAATGATAATGATGATGCCAATGGAAAATTGTCAGCACAGGATGAGAAAGACAGTCGCATCGATTGGCCCTTGTGCGCAAAGGTTTTCAGTTCTTCGTTCTCGGTTCTCAGGTCTCAGTGTTCGGCCAACAGTTTTCAGTTTTCAGCTTTCAGCTTTCGGCTTTCGGCTTCCAGTTAAAGTTTACGCCGCTTCGCAATGACAGTTGACGGTTGACGGTCTGTCAAACGAATATCTGTCAACAAGCCGAACATCGTTTTCAATTCTGAAACGTTCGCGAAATGTCAGGAGGCAAAAATTTATGTGACTCGAGTGCGGATCGAAGCCGATTAAAGTGCGGGGGCTGTCAGAGAAATTCTCGTTGCAAATTATCGTACATTGGCGCAGTATTTCTGAACGCTCGTTATAGTAGTAGCAGCAATCAGCCGGACAGCTCCGACCTTCCATCAATCGAATCGATATGGCGGCGACTCATTGCAGGGATAGCTGCAACATTTTTATGCGTCTGCATAATGAGTTGCAGTTGTTGACGTTGTTCCCTTTGTTGCATGTTCCTCAATGTCGATGTCCTGCGTCAGACAGGCTGCTGTTGCTGCTGCGGTTGCTGCTGCTGCTGCTGCTGCTGGGTTGATGTTGCTGCTGTTGATTATCCCTTGACAGGGCATCAAATGCGAAAACGACCGCCCAATTTACATACAATGCACATCAATCCAACAACAACAACAACAGTAAGTACTGCCATGTGCACCTTTGTGGCAACAGGTTTTTTTTCTGTTGTTTTTTTTTTTTCTTTTCATTTCATTTTAATTCGCTTGGCTGCTCGCTCGGCTGTCTCGTTTTGCTCCTTTTGGGGCTGTTTGCCTTCTGGGCCGCACAATCAAGCGTACTTGTTGTCCAACTCCAACGGCAACAACTTCAGCGGCCATAACACAAGGATTGACAGCATGTCGTCGCTGTTTGGAATCCTGATTGACATGAGTAATCAACCAGCCGAAATGTGCCCACAAAACGCAGCCAGAAATGACACTGACAGCAGCAGCAGCAGCAGCATCGGCAGCCAAGCAACCGACCCAACTTACCGAACAGTCAACCAACAGCCAACAACAACAGCAACATGGAAATGGAAATGCTGCTCTGAGGGCCACAGGCAGCTACCAATTTATTGTTAGCTTAGTATACTCAGGCTAAGCTTGAAAATATGTACATATAGAGCTGGCGTAAGAGTAAAATAAATAGATATCGATAATAAATAGAATTGAATAAATAAATATCAATACATTGTTTAATTACACTATCAATTGAATTCAGTTTAACTAACAAATTCAATAACTCTTATGGTTTTTATACTTGCTCATGCAGCAAAACGAGTATATTAGTTTGGTACAATGCCCAAGCGAAAGATTAGTTAGACTTTGCAATATATTTGTGTCTGCTCTCAGGTGACTAATATTTGAAATACGAATAGGTTCATTAGCCTTGAGAGATTCTATATTTTACACCTAAGCGAGCTCTTTAAATCAGATCGACTTATGAATTATGATTCATGTGAAACTATGAAATAAACATATAATAATAATGATTTCTAAACGGTCCCGTTCCGAAAAGTAAGGTCATACTTATACATATACTTTATGAGACAGACCAGTTTGGAAAATTTTCATAATTTGGATTTGAGACTCACAAGACTTTCAAAACCCATCATAATCAACCTTCTTTTAAGACAAACTAAAAAATCTTGATATTTTGTAATTGATTGTATAATTGTTTTTAATCTGCATATTATGCAACCGCTCTATCTGAAATATATTTTATTTTTTAAGGTGAAATACCATTAGCCAAATTTTGGAAATCGCAGAAGAGATCATTGAAATCGCAAAAGTCTATATTATATATTATCATTAATTTTCAATTTTGTATGTCTCAAAAACATAATTCTCAGCCAGAAATCGATGGAGTATCAGCTGATGATAGAAGGATCTCTCTTTATTTGTTGACTTATAATAATATATTATTTATTATCATAATAAATTAAATTATCTTAGTAAAAGTTGATCAATATAAATATTATTTTGATTGGAGACAAAGGGTTTAATTGACCAATTCAAAAAGTAAGCGAACTTTCTCGATTACAGCTGTTTTGAATTACTTTAAGTATTTAATCCACGCTTACAATTTTAGAACAAATTTAACCACTCGAATATATAGGTAAATTTATATTAGAATCCCAGTGTTTTGTAAAGGAATTGCACATTGCACATTGGCAGCCAATTTACGCATCAAATGCAAATGCAAATTGTATACGGGATGACAGCTCCCTCAGAGCGTCGAGTCCTTTCGATTACATGCACATTCGATTCCATTGTCGCAGCGACTGTGGAGCTGCGCCTTTGATGAAGGCGACACGACATTGACAGACGGCAGCCGATTGACTTCTGACAGCCAGTAGCCAGTAGCCACCGCACCACAGCAGCACTGAACCACTGAGCCACTGAGCCACTGACGGCGGTCAGGCAGCCAGGCAGCCAGGCGATGAGATCTGGCACAACGGCCACTGGGTTCGATCATCTTGGGGAATCGAGGAATCGAGACAAGGTCCACGCTGCTATTCTGATGACTTTTTGTCAGGCTGATTGACGTCAACGACTCAACGTGCGGCTGGCATATAAATCTTGAAGCTCGTTTGCTGCCTCATCTTCGCATCAGGCTCAGCTTTCAGGGATTATGCCGACGAAAACGACGCCGAAGACGACGGCGGCCATAAACAATGTCATTTTAAATTGGCCGTCGATGGGACAATAAATCGTGGAATGAATTACTATCCGTGGATTTAATTTAAATTAATAAAAAAGCCTTGCCAAGCACGCCAGTAATTGCTGGAGCGAAAGTATACGCTCAGCTACATTCACAAACTTGGCCCAGAAAGGGCGTAACTAACTCTCAATTCGAAAGTAGCTCCAAATCTGAGTGAACTCTGACTATAAATACGAACGTTTGAACTCTACTCAAGCACAGTTCGCTTGGGTTCAGAGTTCAAACAGCGCCTAGGCAAGATCAACGCTTAAGTCTGCAGCAGCACCATGGCCACTAAGGTAAGATCTACAAGGATCACTAAACCTTTGACTAACAGATCCCTTTTCGCTTAAGATATCCTTTTCCTTTGCCTTTGCCTTGCTGGCCATTGTGGTCATTCAAGCAGCTCCGTTTCATGGCGGTCATGGTGGAGCCACCAGCCACGCATCTGTGCATCTGGTCTCCCACGATGATCATCATGGCGGAGGCCACGATGGCGGTCACCATGGCGGCCACCATGGCGGTCACGATGGCGGTCATGGCGATCACCATGACTCCCATTCCGAGTACAACTTCAAGTATGGAGTCAAGGATCCCAAGACGGGAGATGTGAAGGAGCAGAGCGAGACAAGGGATGGCCACAAGGTGTCTGGACACTATGAGCTGATCGATGCCGATGGCCACAAGCGTACTGTCCACTACACAGCCGACAAGCACAAGGGCTTCCAGGCGCATGTGCATCGCGAGAAGGTGCACCACCACGTGCCCGTCCACCACGGACACAGCGGCTACACGGGTGGAAAAGTTGAGTTCGAGGAGCATTCTGTGTCGGGACACTCTGACTACTTTGGCCATGGCCATGGCCATGAGGACTATCACTCGCATGGCCATGAGGGTGGACACCATGGCTCCAGCTCTCACGGCTTCTCGCTGAAGCAGGAACACGGTCATGGACACGGACACGGACACGGACACGATGCCGGACACGGACATGATGCTGGACACGATGCTGGATACGGCGGACACGAGCACAGCTATCATTAAAAACAGAAGAACAGAACCAAATTCAATGGATCGTTGGGATCTCAGCTTGAATAGATTACCAAATATTATTGTTATACGTATGTCCTCCAATAAATATTGCAATATTTTTCCAATGTGAAAATATCAGTATTTTAATTTTTTATGCTCGTTCCGGATTATCTGGATTGTTGCCTGCCTGTTGTAGCTAGAGACGAATACGACGACCATATACTGTATGGGCTCTGCAGTAATAGGTCCTAGGTCTATTAGATTAGATATTTCTTATCTAAAGTCTACAAACTTTGCAGAAGCTATAAAGCTAACTGAAATTGATTTATGGAACATCCGATACCAACGATTTCACTTGCTTATGAGAATATGATGTATCTCAATCACAAGTAAAAGTGTTCTACTAAAATAGAACATGTCTTACCTCAAAGTCATATCTTAACAACAATCAAATATGACAGCCAATAAAAAAATAAATAAGAATCTTTCAGTCGGGTGCTACTGACTGCATAATACTCATTCACTATCAAAATATATAATTTAATAGTGTATCAGCTTAACTGTAGAAGGTAGAGTTTTATCTCATACTAGCAGCACTCTAGAGTAACGTAATGTGGAATGAACAGGATATTTTCAAAAAACTACTCCCCAAAGGGGCGTAAAGTTTTTATATTTATTGAAAATTTATTGAAAATGGGAAATCAGGGTAAATGCTTTTGTGAAAATGTATGTAACTAGAAGAAGGAGGCGTGGCAGATCCCATAAAATATATATATTCTGGATTAAAATTATCTATTCATGTCCGTCTGTCTGCCCGTACGAATGCAGATATCTCCTAAGCTACAAATGCTAGAGACCTGAAATTTTACAAGTTCACCATACGCAGAACAATTTTTTTCGATAACTCATCCCATTTGTTTTTTATCGAGAATAATCGATAATTTTATATATTTATTTTAAAGTCTAATGTTGAATTTTGTTAGACCTAGAAACTTTAAATTTACTGCGTAGGTCCATGTCCACGCCCATTTTGCCCTAACTTTGAAAAAACGTATTTGCTTGGACAAATACACACATTTGAATGTTATTATTACGTTCTAAAAGCTTGCAGGTTTTTGGGGATCTTCTTGTCAAGCAGTCTCGACTAGAGCACTCTTATAATTTCTGATTTGTCTAACAAACTTCAATAAAACTTATAAAGTAATATAAAATTTTTGGAACCATAATTAATTTTAATGTAAAGTGTTGTAACTCTAGCTCTAATAACTTAATAAATTTGATTTTGCAAGAAGACCTCGATGGGGCGTTCAATTTAATGGTAAGGGGATAAACTGTCGATTATTTAAAATCAACTTGACTTTCGCGTAGTTTCAGAGAATCCCTTGTTTTATCAAGTATATTAATTTGATCCTGCTGAGGAATCTTTTGATGAGGACAATCTTTTGATGAGGAAATATATTCCGAATAATTCAGCTATTTATTTATTCAAAAGTCTCTATCTTCATTACCTATTACTTTGTAAGTGATATGTTATTTCCCATTTCCATTGTTATAGACAAGAAGACGGAATATGGGACAGCCGGACCGACAACAAGGCGGGTATTGCAAAAATCCAATACACTCCATTCACTTTGCGAACGAGCATGAAAAACAAATACATATATATATAACAATATTTTTACTAACCCACAAGTTCAGAGTAATACGCAAGAAATATAATAATAAATAATAGGTAAGATCTGTCTAGTTGGGAGTACCAGACTAGGAGATACCCTGAGCAAATATCTGGTTACAATCATTCAATCCTTTTCATACCCTGAACCCATTGAAAATGGGAATTCAGGGTATAATGTTTTTGTGAAAATGTATGTAATAGGCAGAAGAAGGCATGGCAGACCCCATAAAGTATATATATTCTTGATCAGGATGACGAGCTGAGTTGATCTACCCCTGTCCGTCTGTCCGCCCGTCCGTCCGTCCGTCCGTCCGTCCGTCCGTCTGTCCGTCCGTCTGTCCGTCCGTAGGAACGCAGAGATCTAAACTACAAGCGCTAGAGACTTGAAATTTGACATGTATACTCATGTATACCATACGCAGTACGAGTTTATCATATTTTTTCGATAACTCATCCCATTTATTTTTTATCGATAACAATCGAAAATCTGAATTTGTTTTTAAAGCCTAGCTTGAATACTGTTAGACCTAGAGACTTCAGATTTACTGTGTAGATTTATGTGATGAATACAAAGATTTTGTTATTTACAGATTTTGGATTGGCACCCCCTTCGCACCGAATTTGCGTTCGTATGAATGCATGCGTACGGGTGTGTGTTTGTGTTTTTGTATATGTGCATGAAAGAAGTGTAGAATGATCTCCTAGTCGAGCAGTCTCGACTAGAGCCCTCATACTTGTTTCATTCATAAATATGTGAAATCAGTTATAAATCCCTTTTATTTTAGAAGCATTTTCTTAAAGCAAATTTCAGAGCGTATTTAAAGCACTCAGATATGTGTATTTGTGTGTATTTTCCAAAGCACACGCCTCTAGTACCTAAGATACTTACATGCCACAAACAAAATACACATGCGCACTTTCAATCTCTGACTATAAATACGAACGTTTGAGCTCTACTTAAGCACAGTTCGCTTGGGTTCAGAGTTCAAACAACGCCTAGGCAAGATCAACGCTTAAGTCTGCAGCAGCACCATGGCCACTAAGGTAAGGTCTACAAGGATCACTAATCCTTTGACTAACAGATCCCTTTTCGCTTAAGATATCCATTTCCTTTGCCTTTGCCTTGCTGGCCATTGTGGTCATTCAAGCAGCTCCGTTTCATGGCGGTCATGGTGGAGCCACCAGCCACGCATCTGTGCATCTGGTCTCCCACGATGATCATCATGGCGGAGGCCACGATGGCGGTCACCATGGCGGCCACCATGGCGGTCACGATGGCGGTCATGGCGGTCATGGCGATCACCATGACTCCCATTCCGAGTACAACTTCAAGTATGGAGTCAAGGATCCCAAGACGGGAGATGTGAAGGAGCAGAGCGAGACAAGGGATGGCCACAAGGTGTCTGGACACTATGAGCTGATCGATGCCGATGGCCACAAGCGTACTGTCCACTACACAGCCGACAAGCACAAGGGCTTCCAGGCGCATGTGCATCGCGAGAAGGTGCACCACCACGTGCCCGTCCACCACGGACACAGCGGCTACACGGGTGGAAAAGTTGAGTTCGAGGAGCATTCTGTGTCGGGACACTCTGACTACTCTGGCCATGGCCATGGCCATGAGGACTATCACTCGCATGGCCATGAGGGTGGACACCATGGCTCCAGCTCTCACGGCTTCTCGCTGAAGCAGGAACACGGTCATGGACACGGACACGGACACGGACACGATGCTGGACACGGACATGATGCTGGACACGATGCTGGATATGAACACTCATACGGCGGACACGAGCACAGCTATCACTAAAAACAAAAAGAAACAAAGTTATAAGGATCCTTGTTATCTCAGCCTGGTTACCAAATGTTACTGTTATCCCAATAAATACTGCATTATTTTGTAAAGTGAAATCTGCTTTGAAACATTTTTTGTGTAATCGTAGAAGAAAGAATAAAAATGATTATACACAATCAAATTTATTATACAGCATAATGGATCATTAATATTTAGTTAATATCATTTATGACTAAACCAAACTTTAAAGTTATTTCTTAAAACTTTATTTACGCTCTTGTTTGAGTTATGATAGCTTCCGGTTGGTGATAAATTCAATCAAATTTTTTATCCTTGATCATGAAGAACTTTTAACATTAATGAAATTTCGGCTGTGTTGTTAATAAGAAACGCAAACATATCATAACTTAGCATAGATGTTAGAAAATCATGCATATGAAAATGTTGTAAGTTGGGAAACAAATATATTAGATAGTTATCTGAATGATATCACAGATTTGGTTTCATAATAAACATTAAAAAATTAGATATGGCTTTTAATTGGCTTTTATAATTGGCTTTAGAGATATCAACAGTTTGTATAGCAAAGTTTTTATAGCATATAAATTGTGTTTTAATTTTTTTCTACCAAATTCTACGCAAATGTATTTGAGGGAAAATTATTCCATATGATAATTTAATATCCATATACTTATAATATATAAAAATAATATAATTTTCACCATACATAATGAACAATAAATTATTTCTGTTTCAAGCACCATTCACTGTTTAACAACTCTACACAAAGGTTTACCTAGCTGCTCTCTAAGCCTAATTTTTGTGTAATTTAGCTAAATTACTCTAATCGAAATTGTATTCACATCGAGTGTTAAATACCTCTTCAATAAATTTATAAATAGAGTTTGTATATTATTCATACCTTTCCTCTAATAAATGGAAGTCATGAATTTTCAAGTGCTATAAATTTCAGATAGCTGGAACAGATACTGAAATCAAGAGTATCTCAGATACCAGCATAATTTAGTATCTCTCAGTCTAGAGAGCAACCCCTATTAGCAAAGGCAAAACCAAAAAACCAAAAACAAAAACCCAGAAAAAAAGGAAACATTTTTATCACTTACCACACAAATTCGAATTGCGCGACGCAAAAAATGCTATAATAAATAAAAATAATAGCAACTGCAATTTTCGCACTATATTTTATGTATAATGTATAAAATGCGTGCCACAAACAAATACACACTCACACACACACACACACACGCACACACATACGAAACGTATAAAAATAATAAATTACTTCAATAGCCGGATAACTGCGAGCGAGCAGGAGGAGGTCGGGGTGGCTGGGCGAAATGGAGAAGAGCGTTTATTATGCGCACAATAAACGCGGCGGGCGCAGTGGCGACATAAATTAAATTTATGATGCTTATAAATATTCCACAGTCATTTGTAATACAGCAACAAGGAGGAGGACGAGCCGCGCCAGGATAACGCAAGGATGCAGCCTGTCTGCCCAACAAATTGCCGCCAACAGGGGTAGCAATAGCAATACACACACACACACACGGACACACACTCACACATAGATATACTCTCACTCTCATGCCAGGGCTGGGCTGCGAAATAAGCGCTGATTTATGAATATGGGACGAGCAGTCCACAAAATGTCCATGGGCCCATCAAGCACATTATGCGAGAACTTTAAATCAAATCATTTTTGGGCACTCACAAAACGAGCAGCTCGAGAGTGTTAAAAAGGTAGCTCAACTCAGTCATTAATACTAGAAGCGTTTGCATTTTATTAAAATCGCAAATGATTGAGAGTGATTGACTCTTTTTCGTATTAGAAACCTGAAATGTGAATAGATCACTTTTAAAAGTGTGTGATCGACTTTGATGTAGATGGTTCGTAATTTTGGCTGCATGATATATCATATAATACAGATAATCATATAATATAGATCGTAAAATATGAACAAGATTAGTGGGTTTGATCAGTTGCGTTTTAGATAAACCCGTAATAATTGACAGAGACTAAACGTATCTTTACATCGAATTATATCAAAAACTTGAAATATGAAAAGCAAGTCAGCTATAGATATATGGCTTAAGTACTCCATGATTGCCTTTAATTGCTTAGCTTTGAAGGAACTGTTTTGTAATTTGAGCTATATAATCATTTTGTCTTTACAAGATAATATAAAGCTGAATACAGTTTTTATTAAACAACGATTAAACAACGATTGACAATAATTTATTATCTTCGAAGAATCATGGCTAATAGATGATCTCAATGGTCTATGATTGACATTAAGCGTTCGCTTCAAAAAAATGTTTGTTGGTAATTTTGGATCATTCATCAAAATCATTTGAATTGAATAAATCATATATTAGTTAGAAGTAAATAGAAAGCACGGCTCAATCGTGAAACCATATTGATTGACAGTGATTGACAAGCTGTGAATATCTCTTGTTTCATGGATCTAATTTGTATAAATGAAATGAATTATCAATAAAATTTGATCAACTGGAGCTTAAATTAATAATATGAACCGAAATATTTAATTGATTGATATACAGTTCAGTCCCTGGACGATAACTAGGTATACACAAATCATGTTTTAGTTTCGTTGTCTGATGTTAAAAAAAGCACTCTTTACAAATTCAACATTAGATAGATTACTAAGTAATTTTTAAAGATATATTAAATATTGTTTCAAATATTGTTCAATTGCGATAAATGACATTTAAATTTAAAATGTATTTTAAATTCCTATTTTTAAGCTCCCCCAACTTTACATAAAAATATCTGCATATCATGCATTCAGTCACAGCTGAGTATAGGGTATCTACTATTCGCATAATAGAATTTGACTTTGATTTGGGTTTTCCCATTACTTTCATAGAATTTGATATTGTTATATGCTAATGCGATTCTCGATTGAGGTAAATAATGTTATTATGTCGTAAGTAAAAGCAAACGCACTTAAAAGCCAAATTTATGCCTTAAGTAGATTTCGTGAACAGGAAATATAAATCTATTAAACTGAACCGATTGCATATATAGTATGTGAATGTACATCGAGTACATAGAGTCGAAAGTTAATTAATAAGCAAAATCAATAAATATTAAATGCAATTAGCACTTGCTCGTGGCTTATCGCGTATCGTGTCTCGCGTATCGCGTAATTGCGATCGGTTCGAGGCTGACATTAAATTAGCTCATCTGAGAGAGTACATGGCGTTAAATGCAGTTTTATCATAAATTCGATGTTTGACACTTTGCGCTGAATTTATGTGCCCAAATGAGATTTAAATTGTTTAATTTAAGCTCCGCAGAACGTAAAGTTGCTCAGATCGTAAATTAGCCTGATTGCGATTTATTTCAGCTGCCGAAAACCGAAAGCTGAAAAAAAAAACACACACACACACGAAACACAAAACTTTGCCAACACTTCAATGAATTTGTTTTTAACTAGACGACGACGACGATGACGACCGAATCTCAAGCCCAAAGATTGCTGCTGAGAGTTGGACTAAGCAAGCGCTTTGATCATTTGCATTGCAAATTGGGTTCGCTGTTGCCTCGCAAGCGCATAAAAATGAAGTAAATATATATTTTATGTTTCACTTGTCGTCGTTTAATGCCATAAAAATGGGTATGTGTCTTATTAACTGATGAGAATGTCGTTTAAAATACACAAAACCGGTATGGCACCAGCCAAGTCAGCCAAGCCAGCCGAGCTTCAAGACCCAGTCAGGGCGCCCCCAAATTCAAGCGCCCGTTACCTGCCTTGGCGTCATTAATTTTGGAATCGTAAAGCCCACAATATGTCAAATGAGACCACACAGCGTCGTAAAATTCAAAGTTTATGGCACTCGCTCAGTATTTGTCGAGGGTTCGGATTTGGTTTCGGTTTGGTTTGGTTTTCGCTTTGGTTTCGCTTTGGTTTTGGTTCGGTCGGTCTTTGAATTTTTGATCAGAGTGTGGCGTTTTTAATGGCTTCGCTTTAGGTGCTTTGCTGTCTAAATGTGTTGCGTGTCTCGGTTTATAAACGCTTGCCACAAAATTAAGCGTAACTTATTTGTCAACTCGGCCAAGATTTCGTTTTCGAATTTCGTTTGCGCCGCCAATGGGAAAACTTGAATTTCAATAGCCCAACACTTATCATTCAGAGCGTGCTGACACAACATGTTACTGCCGCCTTTACTAATTAGCCAGCTCATTTTGTTGTTTATAATATCAAAAGCATTCGCTTAAACAATCACTGACAAATTTAGTCAAGTTTTTAAAAACTTGGAATTTGATCGACTTGCTCAGAAATTCAAACAATTTCTATTTTATTTATCACTCAATATGAAATTTTCACAAACCAAATTGTAATATTAATAAAATATGTTATTTTTTAAAAATCCTGAATACTTAATAAACAGTATAATAAAAATTTAGGTACAAAAATATAAGAAAATATTTCAAACTGAGAGGGTTTCACAACGTGGAATATATTTTAAATTAATAAAACAATTATAAACAATACTTAATTTTTAAATTTAAGAATAAGTTTTTAGCTTAAAATTATTCCAAAAAAAATTTTAATATTATTATTTAAATTAAATTTATTTAAATTAAAATTATTTTAATTAAAATAAAATATTGTCTGTTATTTTAAAATTATTTATTGCTTTTTTAACACTGAAAAATGTAGACAGAAAACATTTTAATATGCGAGGTCTTGACAATACGAAACAAATTTTTTTTTAAGTTTTAATTTATTAAATGATTTTTTGAAAATTTGAAATGACTTTTTTATTTAAACATTTTTATTTTAGATAGATACATAAAAAAGGTTTTTTTTTTTCAATTTTTTTGTTTATTTATTTTTTTTAAAGCTTGAATGATTTTTTCCTTTTTTTTAACTGCTGAAAATATTTTCAAAAATAAATTTTACATTAACGTTATAAAAGAGCGATTTACGCAGATATTAAGCGTCATTTAATTTGCAATTTGCATTTAATGTATAGGAATCTAATATATCTATCTAATATAGACTCCAGCTTTACTTAAGAGAGCTTTACTTCAAAGAAACCCAGACATAAACGACAAATTGACTTTAGCACTTAATTTAAGTGTCGGCGCAACAAAAAACAAAAGCGACAGCGTCAAAATTATATAAAAGCGAAATACACTCGATTGTAACTGATGGCCCATGGCAAGCGTAATAATCTTAAATGCTTTATAATAACCATAAATGTTTGAAATTCATGTGTCAAATGCCTTTGGTCGCACAGCGAGTGGACGGACAGGCTCGACTGGGCCACTCGCAGCATGGAGTCTCCAGTGGAGTCGCCCCCTGGTCCACAGTCTCTGGTCTCTGGTCTCTGGTCTCCGGACTGTGCCAACTGACCGACTAAATGCATGAAAATTGTTTATGACCGTTTCGTATCTCTGTGTGTGTGTGACTGTGTGTGTGTGTGTGTGTGTGTGTTTGGGTCTGTGGTGTATTTGAATTTAACTGATTTTTAATGTGCATGCAGACCCACAGAGAGAGAGAGAGAGGGGAAAGAGAGGGACAGGGGCAAAATTGCGAGGCTTGTGGGCGGCACGCAGTGTAAGATAAATAATCACATGGGGCATTACTTTGGGGTCGCCGTTTGCATTAGCCAATTTGCGGCAGTTTATGGCTGTATACATTTGGCATGATTGGGGGCTACTGTTTAATAAACTCGTTGATTTATGGCTAATTAAATTAGTTGCCGTATTAATTTATGCTTGTTTACGCGCTCATGCGCAATGGCAGCCTCAATGGGTCATTGCTACAGTCGCGGCTCGGCCAAGTGAGTGGATTTCATGATTAATGATCACAAAATTGGGTTGCTGTTGCCGTTCAGTTAGATTCATGTGTGTGTGTGTGTGCGAGGTGTGTGTGTGTGTGTGTGTGTGTGTGTGCATTATGCCAGAATTTAAACTGAAGAAAAACAAGAACTGTGTAACGCCCTGGCTGTCAGTTGTGCATCACGATTGGAAGCCACCATCAACTCATCGTCAATATCCAGGCCCGAGGTCCCGCATCGCAAGTCGTGCTTAATTCACCTGGCTGGGGGCTTTTCAGGTGCTAACCACACATAACCGAAGCCCATTTCGGCCATGCTTATCCCAAATGGCAATCAGCTTAATAACAGCCTCGTCTTAATGCCGATCACGGGTTTCTCTGGCACGGCCAGTGAATGTTTTCTTGCCGCTCTACGCACTGTAATTATGTTGTATAGTGTAGTGCTGTAAACTAACTGCTAGCTAACTAGCCCCTTAGCTTTCCACCAGCCACAGTAGTTTAAGAAAAACCATACGTAATGAAGTGGAGTCCAACTTTAGGCTGCCTATTTTCTCTTTTTTTAGAGCCAACTTAATTAACGAAACGACAAATAATAAATGATTTAAGTGACCACACATAACTGAAAATACATTAGTCTTTTAGACTAAAAATAAATTGAATAATATTGTATTTAAGCGAGAAATATTAAAATGAGTGATACAATTTGAAAATAAGTGAGAGCGTTGCTCGCCTCTACCGACTACAGAATACCCATTCAATATTGATTTCGGGAAATCAAATGGAGTAAAAAGTAGAAGAATTTGGGTACTGTATAAATAAGTACTACTTGAAATTAAAAATTTAAAGATCAATGTGATCGATAGTAGTGAAATATGAAAAAGTTTCGAACAAAAATACTGATCGGAGGGCAGACCGATCTGGCAAACTTGACTCATCACACTAATATTCTCATATATATCGGTAAAAACATGATCATCATTAGCATATTATACAGTTATTCAGCTGATAAGAGAAGAAATTGATGACGTCTACTTTGTGTTTGACCCTTACCTGATAAGAATTTGCACAGATTTTAATGTTTATTATTCAATACGCGTATCAACTGAATTTAGTCTGAAATCGTGTCAATAGAGTACAGATCGTGTTTATATTTGAAATGTTAATATTTCGTGTGCTGTTGCTTATTTCACTGATATGCTTGCCAGGGGCTATAAGTGAGAGTTCTGTAAGTAAACCGACTGAAAAAGAACTCTGTAAGATCTATAACAGAGAGTAATAACTTATTTCAGCACTGCACCGCCTCAAAGAAGAAGGATGCAGAATGCGGATCGTATTGCTACAGCATAGTAAAGCCCCTCCTGAGCTATGCTGCCTCAGTTCGATCGAAAGAGGAACACTTCAGCGAGCTTACGGCAAAGATCAAGAGTCTGGAGGCAACGATAAAGACCTTAGAGACTATACTCGAAATAGGCAATTCTAATAAGAACTATTTCTTAACCAAAGACGACTTGTTAACGTCCAATCGGGCTAAAACATCGAAATGAAGATCGGTTAAGAACAGAGATTAAGGAAATAGATTCCGAAATAATGAGTCTGAAAGTTCAAAACAATGCTAACATGAACAAAATTAGAGACGTCGAAGGTAAATTAGCTGAAATGGAAAGAAACATCATAAATAAGTTACCCTCAAACTGCCGAGATAAATTTACAGACATATACGAATTACAAGTTCCAGGCTCAAAACCATTTTCCATACCCTGTGATTCGAGTCTTGTTGATTCCGGTTGGACAGTTATTCAGCGTCGTCAAGATGGCTCTGAGAACTTCAATCGTACGATGAGAGACTACAGGTCGGGATTCGGTAAACTGAATGGGGAGTTTTTCATTGGACTTGAAAAACTGTCTTTATTGACGAAGTCCACGAAGCATGTATTGTTTATATATCTAAAGTTTTTCAATAAGAACGATACTTATGCTCGGTACAGTCACTTCCTCATTGGCGGAGAGGAAGAACACTTTGAGCTGAAATCATTGGGGAACTATTCCGTGATGATCACGTTGAAGCTTGTGGCCGTTTTCAAAAGGATTTGAGTTCTGGGTGGTGGCATAAGTGTTTCCTTTACAGGAAAAATACCTTCGAATAAACCGATACTTAAAGTTAATTATTTTTTTTTTTATTTGTAGTAATCTTAATGGAATATATATTCCAACAACGGCATTTCATATTGACGGAATTTCTTGGTTTGGATCTTACAAGGGAGTCAGATTTGTTCAAATGATGATCAGACCAAAGGAATAAGATATATGATTTATTTTAAATAAAAGTTTTTAATATATTGTTTAATTTCTTCAATTCGATCAATCAAATCTTGAAGAGAGTTCATTTGAGCTCAAACCATCCAGTTATTAATATGTTGTTGTTAAAGTTTATACATTTGCTTAATTTTTAGTATAAGACAGACTTCAAATAAAAAATTTAAAAATAGAGAATAGAAAAAAAAATTTAAAAAGACTATTAATTCAATAATAAATATCACGTTATTTCAAGAGCTTAGTATAAATATTTTATGGCAAACAATAAAACAGGCAGTAAGAGGAAAACTTGAACTGATCTATCCGTCCGTTCAAAGACAACCATCTACTAAACTACGAGAGCAGTAAACTAAATATAATTTATTGTTTATCGATAATAATCGATAATTGTAGATCGTCTATATAGGTTAAGCATAGAATAATAAAAGTTTTGATAGAATGATAAGTTGAGATATATCTAAATAATTATAATTAATAAATAATAAATATATATTCATCTCTACTCCATTTTTCTTTTAGGATTACTAAAAAAATTGAAATTTTAATACAGCTATTTGAAGTAGAAGATGTGCAAAATGAAACAGCTGACACGTAAATTCCCTCAACTCCTAGAGATTTTACCTTGATTACTGCATAAATATCGCAGATGATTTCATATTCCAACTATAAACAGTCAATCTAATGTCGATTTATATATAGCTATATTTATATTCTCTACAATTTATGCGACTCAGAGAGGCAAGAGTCGGCAGCTTTCGTTTCGCAATTATAAATATGCTTGCATGCATTTGATGCTTATTATGCAATCTTAATTAATTTCGATATGATTGATATGATTCGAGCAGTAAAACACAACAAAATACGAAATAAAAAATAAAGAAATAAAAAAATAAAAAAAACCCTTTCGAAAACTTTGCGCATAATAAATCATCCAAGCAAAAACGTGCACGCGGCAGACATTAGTCAAAGAGGCCAAAGGCAGGCCAGGCCGTGTTTATTGTTGTTGCTGGCAAAACGCATAAACATTTTACAGCGCAAACAATTAACTAAAAATAACATAAAAGAGTAGGCACTGACCCAGCCAGACGGCGGACGGAAGACAGCAGACAGCAGACAGCAGACGGAGGCCAACAAACACAGAAACACAAAAATGATTTATGAACGTCACAATGGCATTTCGGGAAAGTTACATAAATTAACACATGTCTTCGCCGTAATGAGTCAGGTCTTGTCAAATGCCAGTTGCCGGCTGCCAGTTCCCAAAGGCAGTTAAACAGCCTAATACGAGACACATATAATTAACTAACTACAGTCTTACAGATTTTCTTTTATCCAAAAAGACACTCAATCAGAGAAAGGTCGATAGGTATGCTATGCATACTATGCATAAGCCTTTAACTATCATGCATATATAGTTATCAATCTTAAAGTTCTTTGCAATTCATAGTTTCATATGGTAGCAATATTTAACACTTAACTCTGAACTCTAACATGACAACAAATATTGGGACACACTAAATTGTATTGCATAATTTCATGTGAATAAATAAAAATATAAAAATATTTAGTAACATTCAGTTAACATGTCGTTGCTAGCTCATATATATTAAATATTGTTTTTACATCATCCGATCGATTATTATCGATTTTTATAAATGAGTGCTATGAGGAGTTTTTAAGCTTATGGATCGAAGTTTGATTACGAATAAAGAAAAGGTATCGCATATCCATTATTTTATTTTTTTAAAGGACATTGACAAGACAAGATAATTTAAAGATAACTTAAACAATCATATTGTATATGTTAAGATTAAATTAGAAGAACTCCTGCTCACATAAGCTTAAATAATAATAAAACATACAAATATCAATGGATAGAAATTTGTATAACAATAATGTTCAAATATGATTATATTTATTATTATGATGATTATATTATAATTATATAATTAATTCGACTTTGGCTAATAATCAGTTTGGCAACATGAAAGATTTTAAGATTTCCGTTATAATATGGCTATTTAAGCATTTGAGAGGTAAAAATTATGAGAAAAGTGCAATTCTGAAACTGACAGCAGCAACACCAAAACGAGAGAGAGAGAGAGAGAGAGAGAGAGAGAGAGAGGAGAGAGAGAGAGAGAAAGAGAGAGAGACAGTGTGGGCCACAATGACAACGGAATTGAAACAAAAGAAGAGTGGAGCAGTGCAGAGGGGGAGTGGGGAGAGTGGGGAGCAGAGCAACAAATGAATTGCTAAGTTCATTCAAATGGGGCAAGCTGCAAACGCCGGCAATAAAGAATGTGTGCACATGTGCCCCCAGGACAATTCACAGATAGTCCGGCACACACACGCTCGTGCGAGCGACACAAAGGCAGGCCCAGATACCAGATACCAGATACCAGAGACGAGAGTCGAGAGTCGAGATCCCAGATCCCAGGCTCGAACTCCGGCTCAGGTCCGGGCAGACACTAATTCGATCCGATAATCATGGAGTCCCGCCAAAGGGCATGAATTGTAATTTCCTCTTTCGCGGAATTAACTGTCGGGCCCTGTCGCTCGCTTGGTTGGCTTTCAATGTTTTTCTCCCCCCTCTCTCGCTCTCTCTTTCTCTCTCTTTTCTTTTTTCTCTCTTTCATTATTGTTGCCCTGTTTCGCACACATTTTGAAAAACTGGCTGTCGAGCCATTGTTTTTTTGTTATTTTTTGCCCAGCGCTTTGTATTTATGTGTCATATTTATTTATTTATTTAAAACATTGCGCTTTTGTTGTTACTGTTTCATATGGGCCCGTTGTTCGCTTTATCAGCCGTGTGCATCCGCTTCCACTGCAAGCCGAAAAGCCTGGAAGCCATTTATTTGCCAAGCATATTCTCCTGTATCCCATATTATCCTTTGAAGTTTAGACACTGTTCCTCTTTGTTTATGAACTCCCAGCGAGATATACACATATATAAATATATATATATATATATTTTGCAATTATTTTAGAAAACATTTACGAACGAAATTTACATTATTTACGCTTAGTTTAACTGCAAATATTCTTAGAGCTTGAGATACTTTTATATTATCGGACTTGAATAGAAATTGTAAGCTCACAAGTAATTTTTGAAATTGAATTCTTGCATAACTGAGTTAAAGAAGAAGTCATTTAATTATGCAAGAAAATGTAATATAAATATGTGATTAAATTATTTTTCAATCTACTTTTTTTTGCGTTTTTTTTATACCCATTGAACCCATTTAGAATGGAAAATCAGGGTATAACGGTTGTGTGACCGCGTCGATCTAAGAAACTACAAGAGCTATAGACTTGAAATTTGGTTGGTAAATCCATGCTCAGATCACATTTTATTTTTTTAAATTGTTCACTATTTATGTTTCAGTGTTAATGATTAAATACCTTATCAGAAATCAGTTATGTTATATTTTGTTCTACTTTACAGAGAGCTAGAGTCTCAAAAATTTGTATATAGATAGATTTATACAATTTTGATTTTTTTTATATTAAAACTCTTTATATATTTTTCTCTTTATTAACACAAGTGTGAGTATATAAAAAGTTTAACCTTTTCTTTCTAAATAATTTAATTGCTAGGAAAAAATTTGTAGAAAACCCCCATAAATTATTAATTTACTTTAAAACTAAACTATTAATTTATCAATTGAATATTAATATTTATTTATAAAGTTAGTGTGAAACCTAGCTATTCTCTCTGAGGCTAGTTCAACTATGGCTTTATGGTGTAACTCCGTAGTGGATGAATGCCAGGGTAGATTAAATATATTTTTATACATATTATTTGAACTGCATTTAATTATAATAGGCATATTAGCCCAAGCCCATCCCTCGTCTAATAGTAAGAACAGAAAAATGGATCTAAATAGGTACATTTTATTTCCTAAGCAGAAGGAAGAATCTCTATTCTTAAGTATTCTTATATGAAAACAGTATATATGTATGTAATTTAAATTTAATTTGATTTGGTAACGATGTTATTTTATTGAGTGGAAGTTCAAGACTCAAGATTAAAGACTTGATAGTGTAACCTAGCTTAAGAGAGGCTTCACATTACCGTTGCAAATCTTCAGCATAGCCTGATACAGCTTTGCATTATTCTCAAAGTTGTGGATCTTGTTTGTGTTTTCGTATATCTCTTTGTTATCAATAACGTATAACATATGTGGTATTTTTGTTTCATATTCATATATATAAATTATTGTGTATGTCCTGTAAAACTTAAATTTGTATCTAAAATTATGCCTTCAGAGATAATATTGAATATTCTTTACACATAACACAATTCAAAATCATATCTATCTATTATTATTATGGATTAACAATTGCAGAAAATACAGTTTTGCTGGATGCTATTGGATTAATGAATGTGATAAAAATATATTACTATTTTTTTTTTTAATGATGATAATAAACGTGCAATTAAAGCCTGCAAAATAGAGATAATTAATAGCATGCAAAATAAACCGAACAAATTTGAGAAATAAAAGAAAACTTTTGCACAAAAAGGTAATATTTTGGTTTTAATATATATTTAATTATTATCAACAACAAAATTATATTCTTCCAAAATTTACTTTTTGTTTTTACTTTATTTATTTACTATATGTCAATCAAATTATTTATTGAAAAGACTTTAAAAGGCTAAATTGTAAAGATATAACTAGATGAAACAGTGATTTGTTGAAAACTCTTAAGGAATAAAAGGACTACCAATTTTTGTTTGCCCGGGAGAAAACGTGGAAGTACATTTTGCATAAATTCAGCCTGAAGCCTAATAAAAATCCCTTTGATAGTCAATTTAGTTAAAATATCGTGCTAAGTTCAATAATATATATAATTTTTGCACCGAAACAGTTCAGAATAGTTTCTATTGAATGAATCAATGAAGTTAGCAATATTTGAATGGATTCAACTCAAACGGTGATATAAGCTCCATTGCTACAACTAAGTACATATGAACCATAAAGCTCAGCCATCAGATTAACAACTTGATATGTTCAATTTCTGATGGCAAATCGTAGACAAACTCAACATTATTATATCTAGCCGCATCACATGTAACAGTGACTGATTCGAATGCTCTGCTCAGATCGTTATGCCACAAGCAACAGCTGCAACATCTGTCCGAGAGCAATAAACAATAATAATACTACGCGAAAAGCAACAATAATTTCTGCAAAAATGCCGCGAATAGACAAGTTACCCCAAACACAGAGAACACAGAGAACAGAGACGAAGCGAGCCTGAATAAAATGCAAAAAGTTTTTGTATTCTTGCTTTATTTGGGCCAGGACAAACCGTGGCATTTTTGCAGGAGGGCGCAACGGGGGCGAAAAAAAAATAAAATCAGCATTTTTAGTAGTTAATTTAATTTATTGCAGCATTTTTATGGTTGACTTTATTGCATAATAAAACATAATTTACTGCGCCATTGAGACTTTTGCGTTTGCGTCGATAATTCTAAAGCGCAGCCATATTCCCGGCCCGGGTCGCTCCGGGTGCGGGCTGCTCTGGGTCGCTCTGGATCGGGTCGAGTTGGGCTAGCGAAGCTGGCAGAGGGCTGGGCGATAACTGGCGGGCAGACCTCAACTTCCAGCGAGACATTTGGTTAACGTGAGCGCCAAGAGAAGTGTTTTGAACGAAGCGACGTCTCCTGCATGCCTCCTGGGCACAGATGGATGTTTTGTATGTGTGCGTGTGTGTGGATAAATTGACAAGATGTAAAGCTGGCTAAATCATATGTACATAACAAATGTCTGCCTTTGATTAAAGTTATCACGAACCATATGAATTATGATGTTTATAAATATGTCTTCAAGCACTGTTATTAGCAAGTAATCTCAGTTGATATCTTATAATATAATAATAAATAAACAATAAATAAATAACTATATTAGAAAACATTTATAAAGTTCGGTATCGAAATAAAAATAGAATAACCTTAGATTAATGAGCTGCTGCTATTCAAATCTTTCTGAGCTTCGTTCCTTCATATGTAACACAGAACACATTAGCAGACGTACACAGAGCTCAGCTTATTTTTACAGAATCTCTTTCTAAGCAATTACAAAATCTGTTTGGCTTCTATATTAATATGTGAAATATAATTCCATTTATTGTACATTGTATTTCTAAAGCAAATGTTTAGACTCTACACAAGCAAACTCGAGCCAAAAACGACATCGATTTTCCCTCCAGCTCGCAATGAAGAGAGTATTTAATAGCAATATATTTATCACAGATTTATTTTAAAAGACATCATAACAAATTGTAAATCCATTGAATATCACCTATCAGAACTACACGCCTGGCAAAGCGAGATAAACACCTCATTAACAGGCATTCTATAAATATAATTACCTCTCATTTTTCTGAAATTCCCTTAAAGCCAAAGAGTATACCAAAACGAGTCTCAAATAACTAAACTTTATATCAAATGACTTAAATATCAAATGATTTCAATTTATCCAATAGGAAACAAGTAAGAGTTTGCTCTAATCAGGATGGTTTGACAAGAACTCTGCGAAGAGCTAATAGTCCAATCATTCTGTTTCCATCTAACTACAATCGTGATGACCAAACTCACAATCAACATCTTTGTCAATATCCGTATCAACACAGTTTACAAGTTCATGATATGAAGGAAAGTCTTAAAATAAACAAAAAGTCTTGTAAAACAAAAATATTTAAAGTGCAAATATTTCTCAAGCAAATGTTCTGATTTGCTTGACAATCTTTACAGGGAATATACAAATATTCAAGCCGACCTCTATTTGATTATAAATTGTAGATGTAAGGAACTGTTGTGAGTGCAATCTATTATAAAGTTGATTGAGAGTAAAATACGATTCACTTAATAATCAACACTCACATTAATTACTTTGAAAGCGAAGGAAGAACAGCTTATTTAGTTATTATTTTTATTTTAGTTGGTTATTATTTTTAATGGCCACAACTCTTTGCAAATGTAAATGAAAAAGTAGCTGAGTAGAAAATAGACTGAACATGTTATAAACGTTGCAACTTTCAAAGTAAGGAGTATCTACTCCTCTCTCAAACAATCTCACTTGTTTCACAGCTGAATTATGTAATATACAAAAAAAAAAAATATATATATATACATAATACTTTATTTTAATATACTTAAAATATATATTTCTATTTTAATTGAATATTAATTGAAATAACTAAATATCAATCGCTGCTCTTATCAGAGCTGCTCATGGTTGAGTTAACTTGAAACTAGTCGTATTTGGGGTTCATTGAAATCTAGTCCCGGCCTTGTTTGTACTTCACTCGCTTTCACAACTCTGCCCCATTTGCAGGCTGTAGCCGAGTCATTTGATTTAAGCACCAATTAACAACAGAGCACAACATCGACATCAGCAACTGATTGGCCATTGGCCTGGCCATTCAGTCCTACCGCAACTTAGCCCACTTTCCACAGAGACCCACTGCGGCGAGCAACACAAACATTCCATCAGAGAGTCGCATATAATTCATACAGCGAGCCCATCAAATCGAATTGCAACTGTGACCCGGCACTCGGCAGCTCTATAAAAGCGGCAGCTGTGTGGGCCAGGGTCAACAGTCAACAGTCAACAGTCAACAGTCAACAGTCAACAGTCAAGTGTGAAGCCGTCGAGGATGCGTCTCCAGGAATTGCTATTGGTCGTCATCGCTGTGGTCCTGCCCCAATCCCTGAGGGCCTTGCGCTACAGCCAGGGCACCGGCGACGAGAACTGCGAGACGCTCAAGTCCGAGATCCATCTGATCAAGGAGGAGTTCGACGAGCTGGGCCGCATGCAGCGCACCTGCAACGCCGACGTCATAGTCAACAAGTGCGAGGGCCTCTGCAACAGCCAGGTGCAGCCCTCGGTGATAACTCCGACGGGGTTTCTGAAGGTGAGTGCATCTATTCCCGAGATCTCCGATTCCCCTAGTCTTACTTCTGTTTGTTCAGGAGTGCTATTGCTGCCGCGAAAGCTTCCTCAAGGAGAAGGTCATCACGCTGACCCACTGCTACGATCCGGATGGCACTCGCCTCTCCTCCCCCGAGATGGCCACCATGGACATCCGCCTGCGGGAGCCAACTGAATGCAAATGCTTCAAGTGCGGCGACTTTACGCGCTAATCCCCATCCAACAGCAGCAGCTTAAACCAAATAAAGTTCCCCCCTCTCACGAGCTTTTCCCCAACTATTCCATTGTTGTTTCTCTTGCCTCCTGCTAGTCAACGGACATGTCAAGCCCCCGGGACTCGAGGGATAACAGCTGTGTGTTTGATATGCTGATTGAAATCCAGTTGATATGCCTTCGGGCCGCCTTTCGACAGTCAATTGTGCACGCTGTGGGCACTGATTCCAACCCAACTCCATATCAAATATTGCATATTTTGCCAGTTTTCCCGAGGCTGTGCAGCAAACATTCGGATGTTTTCCCATTCCCAACTTGGGGTGTGTTTTTGTTTAGCAGTCAATGCTAAACGTGCCGCTTTTGGCTAGAATATTTTTTGCCCAGATTATTCCAAGTTTTTTATGACGAAATACCTCTAGCAAAAAAACAGAGAGGAATTGTTCAATTAGCAAAAGCTATAACATCAGTTGGTTATTCCTAACCAGCTCCATAGCAAGTGCATCTTAATTTTTTGCTAATTACAACAGCCTAAAAATAGCTGAAACATTTCAATTTCTGTTTCAATTAGTGGTACTAGAATATTAAAGAAACTTTTAAAATACTTGACTATTAAAGGAACTTTATAATAGAGAGAAGGAAGCATTCTACTATGAGGTATACATATATTACAGAAGAAAATTAGGGTGAGCCAAATAAAATATGGCCTTACACCAGTATACCTGTACAGCTATATACTTTTCAGACGAACTGTTACTCTGATACATTTTTTGGTTGCAACAATCAAAACTTTTGAATGAAGCAAAATATTACAAAAATCTAAAAGGCATATGAAAGGCAATTCATATTAATTATTATTTTTTATTTGAAATATTTACCTGCCTTTTAGCAACTTAATCTAAATAGAAGTTAATTAATATAAATATCTACTAAAAGATATAGATATAGATGTGGGGAAGAAGCGAGATTTTAGGGAATGGACAATATGGGCAAGCCTTTTGGGCTCATTATAAATAAAAAAGATGATCAGGTCAATACATGATCCAGCAGCTCTTGAGGGTGGTGGCGTTTAAGTCAGTATAATCTAAAATATACATCCGCAAAATTCATGAATTTTTCAATTTTGATGTTGAAGTAATCATATATAAATAATTTTTGTTTATATAACAGTAATAATATATGTAATTTAAAAAAAAAAAACATATAGAACTAACTACAAAACAACTCCATATAATGTAATTAAAGCGAATTAAGAGAAATTCAAAATATTCTCTATTCAGCTAATACAAGTATTACATTGTAGTCAACAGAACTCTAAACAATGGCTCTACAATGAATGTTATGTAAGAACATACTTTTAACAAGTAGTATTATCTAGATTGAAGAACCTGCTTCAAAGCACAACTATAGATATTCCTAACTATTTGCTCACATCCGTAACTTGTAATGAGAGCTGCTTGCCCCGTGGCTTCACGCAGCGAAAGGTGCGTGACTCGATCAGTCAGCCCCTCTCTCTCCCTCTCCCTCTCTCTGTCTCTCTCTTCATTCCTGTGTTGAGTGGAGCCTGTTCAGTGCCTGAAGATGCGCTAATGCATGTTATATATAATTTATATTGTGTCGGCACGTTGCGCTGTTGTTGATGGAGCAACTGACGCGATGCCACCCAACAAAGGCTCCCTCCACTGGCTGCTGGCTGCTGGCTGTTGGCTGAGGCTGTTGCTGTCGCTGTTTCTCGGATCGGGGCTGTTGTTAATGGGCGTGTCAGCTAAATTATGAGTTTCGCACAGTCCGAGAGACAGAGGGACAGACAGGCAGCCAGGCAGCAGGTGATTATATGGATAGCGGCAGAATGCTTAAGTAAATTACAGTGCGTGCAAATGTGCTTGTGAACATGAAATTATAATTCAGCCCGCTGCAAAACGCGCACCAATTTACAATTAAGCAACGTATGCGCCTCGTGCACTCGCTTTTTAATCAACGTGGCCCAGCCCGTGGACACCGACTGCACACATACACTTACAGCTGACCAACAGCAACAACAACAACAACAACTCCAACTAAATAACAGCTCTCAAGCCAAGTCCTGAATGTGCAGTCTTCAGTCTCCAGTCTCTCCAGCCTAAGTGCAGTTTATGTCTGATTATTATGTTTTGCGCGAAGACCTCTTTCCGGGTGGGTAAGCACAGCACTACAACTCTATATTTAGAGAGGCAGAGAGATAGAGAAAGAGAGTGAGAGAGAACGATACGGCTGCCTAATGAGTCAATTTGAAATTAAAATCGGTTTAAGAGAATACTTTATAAGCCATATAGAAGTAACAGTCGACGACTGGTTGGTAATTATTGACAGCGGTAGTGATAGACGTTAGCAACAATGTTGGCAGAAGGGATTATGCATTGGTTAAATAGTGGACTAACAGATACTCTATATAAGAACTAAGCGTGGAAATTGTGAAGGGAAATGATCTATAAGATGTTAAATTTAGCTATCTTTACTAAATAGAGATGAAAGGAAAATAACAATAGAGAAAGAGAGAGAGAAAGAGAGAGAGAGAGAGAGATAAAATAAATATATAGTAAACTCTATATAAGGGTTACAAGTGGAAGCTGTGAAGTTAATCAGATTTAAAAAATTAATTTACATTGAACTTAACAAAATATAATACACAATATTTTATCCAAAGAAAGATAGAAAGAGAGAGAGAGAGAGGGAGCGAGAGACTGATAGGTATTACCTATATTATACTATATATTATACTTAGGAGCCTCGCTTATGTGCCCAACTCTCAGAAGTGAAGAAAAAGATAGAGTATCTTTTTATTAGTATAATTAAATCGGAGCTTACTTTGTATTAAATATAATTGTAATATTATACAATCTCTTTGAAATCTTAAGTTCATAAACAAGACTTTACCTACATTGTAGGCAAAGCTGATTAGGCGTGATTTAATTAGCAACTTTAATAGACTCTATAAAAAGCTTAAGAGTATTAAGACCCAGACTTAAATGCAAGCTCATAATAAAAATTAAAACAATAATAATTCGTTTATTTCTTTAAACGCAAATAAAACAAATTAAAATTAAAATAAATGTAAATTTTGAGTTATAGATTAAAATATTACCTTTTTATAGAGGTAAATATAAGATTATTATACTAAACATAACTAACGAAATCAACTCAAAATTTAAAGTTTTTTCTATGTTCGATTTTTGAGAATATTAATATATAAATTTTTATTCAAGTTTAACATTTTACATATTTAGAGCATTAGGAATATAACATAAAGAATAAAAATATAAGCGTGTTAGGGCTTTGTAAGATTTGTCTTACTTAGCGTCGCATAGATACTGTAAGCAAAGCTCAAAGATTTTATATAAGCCTATATACTATATACTATAATATATTATTATATGTGACTAATTGAATTTATAATTTGTGTATACATTTATTATTGTAATTCCTCTTCAAATAGTAATTGCATAATAAATTATTCATTTAATCTATATATCTACCAAATGGAATTACAAAAGAATAAAGAGTTTTATGTTTATGAGTGATAAACTAGAAGATACTCTATATTATCCGTTCTTCGATATGAATATTTTGTTAAATTAATGAGTTTATGAGAGCGGTAAAATTATAAAAAGATATAGGTATATTTATTTTAAGAGTTGACATAATAAATTTATTATTTATCTATCTTTTATGGCCATCAAGTTGTGCGTCAATGCTCCAGTTGACGCACTGATTTTTATTGATTATATGATTATATGATATGAATAATATAACAGGCTATAAATTATACAAACTACAATTCAATAGAGTATTGAGAACACAATGATTGAATTGACCTTAAACAACTTTAGACAGCTTCAAATAACTGTGTTTACTTAAACGACTTTTAATCACAATTGATAAGCTTTTCTTCATGTATTGAGTTTTCCAGCTTGCCAGACTGCTGGACAAAGCATCTCATGCAACTTTACATACATTTTTTATTTTTGTTTTTTCTTAGAAAGCTGAAGCTTAATAGATTTAAGAAAAAATGTTAAAACCTCAATTAGGTAACTTACAGCTAAAGAAAAAACACATTCAAATAAATAAAAAATCTTGTCCAATGTGGCGTTTGAGCCACTGTAAATACATAAAATATCTGAAGACAATTAGTCATATGTTTTTCTTTGTGATTTTTTTGTTATGATGTTTTTCAACAGAATTTATAATTTGCAAGAAAATAAATAATAGCTTTCCAATGTTTATCAGCATCTATATCGATTTTTGGTCCAGGTAGTGAGAAATCAGAAGAAACTTATCTTTGATTTTTCTTCGAATGACAATGCTATATATCTTTCTATATCAATTTTGTTCTTAAAGTAGATCAATACTATATATCTTCCTATATAAATTTTGTTCTTAAAGTAGATCAATTTTTTAAAATTCAGCCAAAATTTGGTGACTCTGGTTGCCAAATTGAGTAAAATTTTCACAATTCCATTTGAGTGTTTTTAGTAAGCATTTTTCAAAATAATTGCTGAAATAATATAGAGTTGTAATTAATTGACACAAAGAACAAACAGAGTTTAATAGAAACAAGTTTATAACTCTAGACCTAAAAATATCGAAAATATTCAACATTAATGAAGAGCATTAACGAATATAACGAACATCCTGATGATATATGCAAGTGTGTATGCATAATCTATATACATATATGTATTTAATATTTTATTAAGCTAATACTTGAAAAAGGCTTTACATAAAATTATAATAGAATATGTATAATAAAGTGAATATACGTATATAAAATAAGAGATACATATATAATATAGTTTAAAATGAAAATATAGTATAGTTAGTATATATATACATATATAATATAGCAAAAAATTCACATTCTCATCAAAATAAGCCGAAGTTCAATGAATTCATACAAAGTATGGTTATAATAGTACTATATTCAATTCAGTTCCACCTGCCACAAGTATTAAGGCACTCTCTATCAATATACATGTATACATATACTTATATCATTTAGCTATATACATATATATTTATATATGTATATGTATGTATATCTATAAAGCACATTTGTATGCAATCTGTCTCGCATTGTACACTAAATATGGTCATAAATTTTCTTATGATTTCTGTCTTCCATTGTCTCGATTGCCAATGCATATTTCAATATACACACACACACACATGTGTGTGTGCGTCTGTGTGTGTGCATAAAAAATTGATGCATATTAATTAGTTATAAATTAAACGGAGCAACAAAGCAATGCCGCTGTGTCTATGAATTCGCATCATTCGACTGCGAGTTGTTTAATAAATGACTCTTAATTAATAACAAATTTGAAAGAAAAAACAATAAAAACATTCATAAGCATTTGCAGCCAGCCCTAACACACATATCTAAGCTTTTTTTCTTTTCTTTTTTTTTTTTATTGTGTTCAAATGCGTTGATATTGGCAATTAATTTCCATCTTTGGTTTCAGTCTTCGTTTTCAAACATATATAATTTGTTTGTTGATTTGCATGATTTTGCAATTAATATAAACTCTGTCTCCCTCTCTCTCCCCCTCTCTGTCTCTGTTTATGTCCAAGTGTCATTTACGTTATATATAGTTTTGTATATCTTTTATCTGAATGCCGAAGGCGAAATGTAAACAATTAACAAAAGCAGCGCCAAAATCACATTTGCTGATGGAAAAAAGCTCTTAGTGTAAAATACAACAATAACAACAACAACAACAAATGATGCGCGCCCACATTAACGAGATCTTGGCTTGGTTCGGTATGACATCATTTATGGATCCCTCGATCGCCTCTCTCTATATAGGATTTGGTATTTATTGAGTTTGGCAACTCTTTTGCCGTGTCATTAGCACATTAGCTTCATATTGATTGGAATTTATGTTGTGTTTATGTTTATGTTATGACTTTAGTTTAGACTAATGCTATTAACTATTATTATCATATTTTCTTTCGATTTTTGTATTTTATTTTATTTTTTTTTTTCAAATGACTTTTTTGGAATTTATGCATTTGGCGCAGCCAATTTGACTAGAGTCGATTTCGTTTGTCCAATAATAATTTAATATTTGGACGGAACTAGAAATCATTTTGTGTTATATGCATATAGTATATATTGGACTAACAGATACTCATTAGTTGAACTGCAAAAGCTGGAGGCAGAGAGGAGTGGGTTAATTTTAACCATTTTTGAACTGAAACTAATGGAAGTAATCTATAACCTCCCATGGCATTACTCTACATTTAATCTAGCTTAGTTATAAGTTAGTTTATTTTTCACGGGGATTTTTCCTCTTAAACCATAGTTTGACTTGAAATTACTACACGATATTATATACCTAAATATAATATATATATATTTATATATAAAAAAGTTTTTATTTATTTAGTCTATTTAAAGGTCTATCTTTCTATATTATAAGCCACAAAAAAGCCTCTTAATGAAGCAGAATATTACCAGAGAATTGATTTATAATATTTCTCATTTTCATAAAAAAGAAAATTAATTTGAAATATAAATCTTATGGTATTTTTATACAAACATTTTATTTCAAAATACTCTCTATTTTATTTTAGATGATTTTTATTTAAGATGATTATTAAATTTCATAGATTTGTGAAGAGGTTTAAAGAATAGTGGGAGCATGAGATGGGAGTACTCGATGATGAAATGATTTTGGAACTACGTTTTTGAAAATATAATAAATCAATATATATATTATATATCCAGAAATATAATATATCAAGTATACATCTTATCAAGATTGGTTTTCATAAAAGATCTTAACTTTTGACTGACTGTTTATATAGCATTTTTATACCCTGAACCCATTGAAAATGGGATTTCAGGGTATAATGTTTTTGTGAAAATGTATGTAACAGGCAGAAGGAGGCGTGGCAGACCCCATAAAGTATATATATTCTTGATCAGGATGACGAGCTGAGTTGATCTAGCCATGTCCGTCTGTCCGTCCGTCCGTCCGTCCGTCCGTCCGTACTAACGCAGAGATCTCCTAAACTACAAGTGCTAGAGACTTGAAATTTTACATGTATACTCGTGTATACCATACGCAGTACGAGTTTATCATATTTTTTCGATAACTCATCCCATTTCTTTTTTATCGATAACAATCGAAAATCTGACTTGGTTTTTAAAGCCTAGTTTGAATACTGTTAAACCTAGAGACTTCAGATTTACTGTGTAGATTATTGTGATGAATACAAAGATTTTGTCATTTACAGATTTTGGATGCCACGCCCCCTTCGCCCCAAATTTGAAAAAAACGTATATCAAGTACTAGAGACTTGTGCTTTGGCATATACACACATTTAAATGTTATTATCACGTTCTGAAAGTTTGATGAAGATAGTCCCACTACAACAAGATTTATTCAACAAACAAATTTTCATAATATAGCCCACACGGCAGCCCAAGCGCAGTAACTGCGCAGTTAGCAGAGCAATTGCTTATGCGTTCGTATGGATGCATGCGTACGGGTGTGTGTATGTGTATTTGTATATGTGCATGAAAGAAGTGTAGAATGATTGGAATCAGTACTTTGCAGGGTTCAGGGTATCTCCTAGTCGAGCAGTCTCGACTAGAGCCCTCTTACTTGTTATTTATCGATTCTATGTTTTTGAATTCAGATTCTTGTTTATCCCTATATATAATCTATCTGCCTATATAGCTATATATCTATCTATATATAAAAAATATAAGTCTATGTAAATTATCTAGGTAATAATAATGAATAGAAAATAAACATATAATTTATTATTTTCCTAGAAATATACAGACAACTTAGTATTACAACGTTTATACAACTGATCAGGAAATTATGTGTTTTCATAGAGTAGAAGATTTGAAACGAAGAACTCCTAGACTACATAAAGCTGCAGCTGTGTCATCCGCTTACATTTTAAAGTTGCAGTTAGAGTGCAACAAGGGAATGAAAGAAACATGAAGGGATAAGATGAGGAGGCGAGAGAGAGACTAGAGAGGATTGAGTGTGGATTAAGGGGGCTGAGCCGGATGAGAAAGGCGTGGCAGGCTGAGCGGGCTGAGCGGGGTCACCTGTCAAGAGTAAAAGCGCAACGAAGCGAAACGTTTTTGTATTTTGCATTAAATTTATGATTTTTACAGCTGACATTTGTTTGGGGCGCCGCTGCGAAGAGAGAGAGAGAGCATATGAATGTGTGTGTGTGCTTGTGTGTGTGTGTGTGTGTGTGAGTTATGCCCTGCAGCATGTGCGTGGAGTGACAGAGCAGAACACGTAGCGAACATGTGAGTGTGACAGCAACAGCAGCGAAAAACAACGACAGCAGCATATTTTTCAACTGCAGCAGCAACAACAGCAGCAGCAACAACAGCAGCAGCAACAACAGCAGCAGCAGCAACAGCAGCAGCAGCAGCAACAACAGCAGCAGCAGCAACAGCAGCTGTCATAAGATGAAATTCGCGCGCGCCTGCATTTTATATTTTGCATTTTGCATATGCAACTGCAACTGCAACTGTTCGGGCTTTTAATATGTGCAGGTCAGACGGGGGCTACTTGCAACATATTCTAATGCGTTGCGACATGAAGTGACTGCCACGGCGACAGTTGCTGTTGCCGCTTGAGAGGCGCTGACAGCAGCAACAGCAGCAACAACAGCAGCAGCAGCAGTCGAGCTGGGGCTATACAAAATGAAAAGTGAGCTGATTTTTTTCTCTCTTTCTTTCTAGCCATGCCATGCCATCTATTTTCTTGTCAACTGCTCTGGGCTCCTCACTCTGCTCTCTCTCTCTCTCTCTCTCTCTCTCGTGCTGAATAGTTGACCGGAAATGGGCAACTAACTAACCCGCTAAATGACTTTGAATAAATTGATCGCCATTATGTTGCTGTTGCTGCTGCTGCTGCTGCTGCTGCTGCTGTTGCTGCTGTTGATGTTGGCTTTCAGCTCGAGTGCCGCCTCTGTCCACCGACTGCAATTATAACTTATTGTGATTGTGCAATTGCGATAGGAAGCCAGAAGTGCCGGCCTGCAAATAACTTATGCATTTTGCTTCTGGTCACAATTCAAGCAAATGGTTGAGGCTATTCCAAAGAGGATATGTCTAAGATGTGCTTAGCTTGAATGGTTTCATCTACTCACCTAAGAGTATCGTATCATAATTTCACTAAGAGCTTTGTAACTACCATAACTATATATAACTACTACTAACTATATAATTGTGATTCAGTTTTGCATATCCGATAGAGGTAGCTATAAAAGTTAAATAAGTAATTAAATCATTTATAAACTAGGCTGAGTTTAAAAATTGATTTTAAAATATATTTATCTTTAGTATAGTTTCTATCTAAGTATATCACGTCTAATCTTATTGTTATATTTAATAAAAAAAGCAAATACTTAACTTCTTATAATAGCTTATAATTATAAAAATACATATAAAATAATATGAAAATTTTTAGCACCTGTATTTATTTTTAGTATAGACTTATGTAAGCATATTATGTTTAATCTAATTATTATATATAGAAAATTAAATACTTATAAATACTTGACTTCTTATAAAGGCTACCTTAAATAAAATAAAATAAAACACATACAAAATAATATGAAAAACTTTAACAATGAACTTTAAACCCAACTTAAAAGTAAAAAATATTTAGCAAAAACAAAAAAAAGGCTGAAAGAAAGAAAGAAATAATAAAGTTAAATTGATGCTAACATATGTTGCCTGTTGGCCTATGGCTTTAACATTTTACTCATTTTTCCCTTTTGATCACTCATCAAACACACACACACACACACACAAACACACACACATACTCACACACACACATAGACTAAAAGTTACACTTCATGCACATTACTCATACGCCCCAGTGGGCAAATTTATGAACTCGCCGGCACACTTGAGGCACCTACACACATACATAATCTAGAAAAAAGCACACACACATACACACACACATGCACATAGGGGCATTAAGTGCGTTTGTGTGTTTATTAGAGAGTATGCTGAAAGTAAAGCAGCTTGTAAAATATGCCAAGGGTTAAAAAGTGTGCAGCGCATATAATTCATACAACATGAAAGTGGGCAAACAAACACGTTGTGTAAGAAGCCAAAGGGCCAAAGCGCACAGCACTACCACCACCAGCACCACCAACAACACCACCAGCAGCAGCAGAGACTGAGTGCAAAAAGGCTAAAAGTACTTGGATATTTAACTGGGGTCGAGGTGCGACTCGAAGCAGAAGAAGAGCGCGATAAAGAGCGCTTAAAGTTAACGAGCGCTCAGAGGGTTGCGATACGATATAAAAAGCCACAAGAAAGAAAAACTTAGCTTACAGCTCAACTACAACAATGGGAAACCTACAAAGGTTTACGAATTAGTTCACAAACTAAAAACAGCATTTAATTGAGATAGAACTTCTTGGTTTTCTGATTATTTTTATAGTCGCTCACATGCATATACGTATGTGCTCAGAAGCTTCTAGAAATTCCTAGAAATACTCACAACTTTTTGGCTTCATTTTCCGAAAAGTTTGAATCATATGAAACTTTCCAAATATCTTTTTGAAAATTATCTTATCAAGTGATCGGATAATCAATTAAAGCCCATCCAACCTAATTATTGACTGCCTTCAACACTTTTATCAGCAACTCAGTCAATCAGCCAGAGAATCATCCAATTTATACAGTTAGTAGATCAGTCAGTCAATATCAATATAATAAGTAAGTCAATCAATTGTCAATCAATTAGTAAATTAGCAATCATTCACTCACTTTATTTAATCAGTCAAACAGTTAATGGACTTCTTGTTCAGTCATTTATTAATCCGTTAGACATTCAGTTTCTCAGTCAATCAATCGAGGTGAACCGGTTCATCATTCAATTCAATTAATCAGCCAATAATGTCAATATTATTTTCATTCAATCATTCATTCAGTCAAATAATATGTAAGTCAAATCAATTTCTTAGTCAGTCAGCCAATAACGGAGTAATTCAGTCAATCAATCCGGAAATCAATCAACCATTTAATATTTAATCAGTCAATCTAGCATCTATAGTAATTTAATTATTGAATAAGTTGATAAATAATAATCAATTCATTGATTTCATAAGATTATCAATCAATAAATTGATCAGTTAGTCTGTCAATCAAATAACTTACACGCTAGATCAGTATGTTAATCAGATAGTTAGTCTTTCAGCCAACTATTTTCTACCAGTCAATCATTTATCCGGTCAAAACCATTAAATATATTATTCCATCAGCAGCTCAACCCAATCTTTCAGTCGATCAGTCTATCAGTCACTTAAATAGCCAATCACTAATTCAGTCAGTCAATCTGTCTATCTGTGTATAAATAATCAGTCACCATATCAATTATTCAGCCTAATGTCAACCATTTCTAGAATCAATCAATCAGATGGCAAATTACTCAATCACTCCATCAATCAGCTCATCAATCCCACTGTTACGTCTGTCATTCACTCTTCCAGGTGATCTGTCATCCATCAATCAATCTATCAATCCGCCAGCCACTCTATCATGGTCCTACCTCATCAATCAATCAATCAACCAGAATTCGTCACTCCTATATGAAAATCGCTCATGAGAAACAAATCTAAAGCATTTACCTGTTGACCGCTTCCCACGATTGAACAATTAATGCAAAACTCACCCAGCTTTGGATGAGCCCCGCTTTCGATCCGACCCCCTTCCCACTCCGATGGTCATTTGTACTGTGCTTGAAGTGGATTTTCCGGTCAATTATATGCTGTGAGCTCTCTTTTTTTTGCAAGAGGCCCGCATAAATGAACTGCTAAAATGCTAACAAAAACACAAACAAAATGTTTTGCCCACTTCCGAAACCCCCTTTTTGTCTTTTGGGATTTGCTGGCAAAAAGGACAACGGCAAATCCTTTTTTGCTGCTAGCCACATATGTGTGTGTGTGTGTGTGAGTGTGTCAGACTTTGTGTGTGTGGCCGCAAATTCAGTTAGCCACTTAATTTTGTGGTTAACACACACAGTGGCATATGTGGGTGTGTGTATGTGTGTGTGTGTATGTGTGTGTGTGTGTGTGTGTGGCACTTAATTGAAATCTCAATTGTATGCTTTGTTGTGCGGGAGCTAAACACAATTTAATGTAAGCTATTAAAATAATACGCAAACAATCAATTAGCAAACAAAATTTAAACAATTGCATAAAAGAACAGAAGTTTGATTACCGTATATTAATGATAATAAATAATTTCTATTTAAATGTGCTTGAAATTTTATTACTTTTTTTTATTTATAATATTTTCTTTGCTTGAAAATCGTTGAATAAAAAAAACAGAAATTTCATTTAAATATCTGAAATGTATATTAATTTATTTAACGCTGTAAATTATTTAACGCTGATTCGATATGTTTGGAAGGCAAATGCTGATGGCTTTTAGAGCGCGCAGGCATTGTCTTTCTCGTTGATTACCTTTGATTTTTGAAAGGTAGGTGTTCGATTTATGGCACGGCCATTTGCATTTGTATGGACGCCTAATTTCGCAGCTTGATGTTTTTGGCCATGAATTAAAACATCAGAAGTGTCATAAAAATCAATGTTGCTTTGTTCATTTGGCAAGCGGTAGGACATTTTATGTGTGTTCTGGCGCATAAAACTCTTTGAATATGCAAATAGCTGATTTACAGCTCATTGGAGTTGATTTTACATTTATTTAAGATTTACAATCATATTTTGTTTTCAAGTTTTTATTTCTGTCCAAGAACGAGTTCATTTTCTAGTACTTTTCTCTTATTTGCCTCAACTAAACTGGATTGGTTGTAATTCGTTGCGGTACTTTGCCCACTCCAGTGCATGTGAAAACATTTGCCAGCAGCTGTTTTCTGTTTACAGCTCGTTCACTAAACTCTCCCTCTCCCTCTCTCCCTCTCTCTCTCTCTCTCTCTCTCTGTCTAGCTCATCTGCAGCCTTAAATCAACGTTAACAAGGCTCTCTCAGCTTACGAGGCTGCTCTCGCGCTGTTGCTCTCTCGCTCTCTTGTTGGCACCTCATGTATTATCTGACCACATAACTCTAGCACATATTATTTCCTCCGCCCACCTGCTCACCGCAACTTGTAAACAATTATGGCCGACGCCGTTGTGCTCAATATTACCCAACACAACCGCAACCTCAACTACAACAACAACAACAAAAACAACTACAACAAGAGCGAGAAACAAAATCCCAAAATGGCTACACAGTAGCGACGATCGTCCAATGAGCGGCGGCTTTCCAAAAACCTCATGTGTGTTTGTGTGTTAGTGTGTGTGAAGAATTGCCTGTGTAAATAAATAAACATTTTTATTGGGAAGTTTCGAGAATTTATTGAAGCAAATATTATGCTTTAGAAAAATGTATATTTCAGTCCCGCTACATTATCATAAATTGAATAGTTTTGAGCGCTGTGTAAATGTTGCGTGTGAAACTACTTAACGCTGCGATGTTTATGAGGACGGCAGGCAGCATGATACGAATGTGTCTACTACTAAATGAAATTTAGTACTTTTTTATTGTGCTGCCTCAGCAGCAAGCATGCGCGCTCAGCAAAGAGAACTGCAGCCACAAAGCTTGCGCTCTCTCTCTCTCTCGCTCTCATTCACTCTTTCGCTCTGTCTCTCTATTGCGCATGACATTTATTATGTTGTCGCTCCAAGCACAACAACAAAAGCACACTTGTTGAAAATGAAAACGACCACAACAAAGAGAACACAAGCGAACACACACACACACACTCGGGCACAAACGCACTCAGGCGCGTATTGAGTGTGTGAAACTGAACTGGTTTCGGAACAAGTTGTGCCATGCCCGAGCGTTCCGCATGCTTTGCACTCTCGCAACTCTCAGCCGAACTACTTCAGCCACAGCCACAGACAGAGAGGCGAGAGCGGAGCGAACAAATGAATGAGTATGAATGTTGTTTATAGATTTTTAGTCGAATTCTGTTATTTCACGTTAAAGTACGTACGTGCAAAGCGAACGGATAGCGAACGGAGTGGAATTTGTTTAACGTGTGCCGCGTGTCAAATAAATACGTAACAAATTGCATACTCACACACATACACACACACACACACATGCTCTGGTGCAAGCAAGGCAACGAGAATTAAACAAGATAAAGTTATAAAAAAAAATTAAAATAAATAAATAAAAAATATTGCAAATATTTTTAACAAAATTTCAAGTGATGTTTTTTCAAAAAGGTGCTTTACTCCTAGACTGAACCACATTTAGTCTTAACAAAAAATTATCAAAAATATAAATAAACCAAATCAAATCAAAGTTTTTGAAACAAATCAAACAAAACTTTCGATTTACGTTTATAGATAATATACATAGAGGTCAAGTCCCGCCCGCCCCCTACGTCCCCCTTTAGCAACGTCAAGTCTCACGTACGTGCCTCGTCATAAAACACGCCCTAAACGAAGGCATTCAGCCATAGCCAAAACCAAAGAAAATCAGAGGAAAGTAATTCAATATCTGGAAATTAATTCAGTTTTCACGCAACTTTTGGCGCGTAACGCAAAACAAATTCAAAAGGCAAATAACTAAAATAATATAAATGTTAAGCAGCTGCAATTATTCGATTTAATGAATTTATTACACAATTAAGCAGCAGCAAATCAATTAAATATGCCGCACAACTCGGAATAACTGAATAACAACAACATCAGAAATCACCTTCTGAATTATTAATATTATAAGTAACAAGCCAAAACAACAACAAAAACAACTGCAATAATAAATAAATAAATATCTTTAGCAACAATTGTTGCAATTGAACGAAAATTAACTAAATCAAAAGCCGCAACGGCTTAAGCGAGGCGCAGGCGCCGCCTTTCACTCGAGTGGGCAGCACTGCACGCCAGCCTCTGCGCTAAATTGGCAGCACTGTTCACGGCTTGAGCTCATTTGAAGCACTGCCGATTCCCTTCTTTCCACATCCAAACCAAAGAACAGCCTTCAAAGTGGATTTAACCAACTACAACAAAATGCTGCAGTCCAGCAATCATCACTATCTACGGCCGGATTATATGACAGCTGCCCCAGCACCAACAGCGGTAAGTAAAAGAAGATCACAGTGGAGCGGGTAGAAGAAGAATAGAATATTGTTTTTATGGGAATATGTCGAATAGAGAGTATATACATAGATAACTGTAGCTCTATTATTGAGCTTTAGATTTTACTATGCCAAAGTTCTTACCGATTATGTAGAGGAATGAAAATGTCGTATATTTTTATGGGCTTTCTGAGAAGTTTCTTAGTTGTTGTTTGTTTATTTTTTCTTTTTTTAATATATGAAAGCTTATATAGTTACTTCTAAAAGAAGACCAATTAGATCAGAGAGAGAGAGAGTAATATTTTGAGTTTGCATCAAAATGATTTCTTCTATGTCCTATTGGCGCTATCTAAAAGATCTCTGTGATTCTTTTATTCCAAGAATTGCTGATACTAACAATATTATATTTAAATAATATATTACATATCATATGATTCTTTCATTTTGAGTCGACTTTGTAAGAAAAACTTTAAGAAGACTCATATTAAGTATTTTGCTACTCAGTCATAATATGATCAAAATTTCTTTATTTTTATTTATTTAACATAACATTTATTTTTATGCCAGAAAATGTAACTTGAACTTAAGCTTTATTAGATTTTCCTTTTTGGTGAATTATACAGATTTTTATCATATTCTGACTGAGTAGTAAACTAAGTAATTTAATGAAAATGTCGAAAATGGTTGAAAATAAAAGTATATCTTATATCAATATATCCTCAGTGATTATAGAAAACCAAATATTCAATCGAACAGCAACTAAATTGTTTGAAGAAATTACAATTTTAAAAGACTTTAAATGCCGAAAAATAGTTCAAAGTAACATGATAAATTTTGCATTCGCTAACACTCAAATATAATTTTAGATTAAATTTTGAAACTCTTGAAAAGAAAGTCTTAAATAAATTCATATTTTCTCTTACAATAAATTAATAAAAATATGTTAGGGAAATACTAAATACTTAGTAGATATTTAAAGAGTGCTTAAAAGTTGCTTTTACTTTTTTTTTAAATTTTAAAAAACATTTACTGTAGCTTGAGTTATACTGACAGTAAGATAAATGTTATTCGCTTCTAAGACATCCATTTCCATCTCGAGCGTTCGACTTGCAATTTAATGATATCCTTTCAATAGGCTATACTCAAATTGATCAAAAATGCTAGACTGGCTGAACTCTACTCTACAAAATATTAGAGTTAAATGTGCTCCATTAACTCTTTTTTGGTTTTACAACTTTAGCTTCAATTATTCAAATTAAATATGCCATGCATAACTGATGCTAAATCAAATTTTATACAATTATTTATTATTATATTCGATCGATTAATTATAATGTGAGTGTGGGTGTGCGTGTGTGTGTGTGTGTATGTGTGTGTGTTTATTCAGCTCAGCAAGTCCGAGTCGCAATTTATATCGCATTGAGGTGAGACTTTGTTATTCGATTGAATAATAGATTCTTGTTTGTGTTTATCTGGCTGGGTCGGTGGAGGTGGCGGCGGTGGCAATATATCACAATCTGGCTCTGATATGGCCAGCTTATGGAGTGCGAGGTATTTGCGAGCGTTTAAATAAAATTAGTTGCCATTATTTATGAACGTATGATATTTCATAAATAATAGAAATGTCGACAGAAAAGCAATTACTGCCACTTGCCGCAAGCAACAATTTACGACAACAATCAGCAACTCCTACACATGGTTGCCGGACCGTACGGACTGGCCTGTATGGTGGGGGGCTGCCAGACTGCCTTAGCTTTAGCTGCAAGAAATCGCATTCATTGCTCCATAAATTTATCAATATTTCCAAGTTTTATTGTGAACTCAGCCAGACCTGTAGCTGGAGTCGACTTGAGCAACAATCTGGCAACGCTGCAGTGGTATTTATGTCTTCAGCAAATCTGAATTTATAATGGCACACAGAACAAATGCAATTTCACAAGTGCCGAGGCAGTTAATCAGAGTCCGAAAGCCTTTTTCTGGCTGCTGCGGTCTTTCTCTCTCTCTCTCTCTCTCTCTCTCTCACTCTCTCTCTCTCTCTCTCTCTCTCTGCAGCCCCAAAAAGTCGTTGAGACCAATAAATTTTCATTTTAATTTGTGAGTAAATATTCAGACTATTCGCACCATGAACGGATGCCAGTTCCTTGGCGCTACAATGAACGAGTGAAGCATCCATTAAAATGGAACTAAGTTCGCAATTCATTAGAGTTTTAAACGGGGAAAACTGACGGAATGGAAAAGTTTTATACGTACATATATAATCTTATAGATCTATACCTTATGTATACATAAAAAATTTATTCAATATATCTCCTCATTGATTCAGCAACAGATACACTTTACTTAAGTTTGTGTAAGTGAACTAGCTGTGAACTGTGATGAAAGTTTAAACTTATTTCAGTCAATATAAATTATCTTCTTCCTATAGTTAAGCACATGGTATGAAAAATATGTATGTAGTAGATGTAGTTCTCTCTGGTTAAAAAAAAAAAAAATACTGGGTATTGGTTCAGGCTTAAAACTCTGCTCTAGAAAACTTTTTTATTTATATAAATTATGCAAAGATATGAAAACTTTAAAATGCAACTTTCATATAGCTCGCAAGCTTAAAAAATGATCTCCTATTATCAAAAGAAAATTTTATCTGTAGTTCTTACTAGTTCAAGCAAAAAGTAGTACTAATTTACTAGATCACACTTAAGTTCAATTTGTTTACTCAAGTTATATTTTAATTTCTGAGCTCTTTGTACTTAACTTATCGTATTCTAGGCAAGTTTTTAAATTGTTAATCTTCTAGCTTACGTTGGGTTGAACTGAATTATTGATCGTATTTGTTCAAGCTAACTTACCATTTTTATATTCATTAAAATGAATCATTTCTAAGAGACAGATAAAATATCTAGTTTAAGTTTAAGTCATTTTACGACTTACATTTCCCATGAATAATAAACTAGCTCGGATGAAATTGAATAAATTAAAAACTGAAATTTAAACTTTTTCATTTATATTGAGCCTTGCTAAACTTTAAAATGGTATAATATATTAATTGAAATGATTTTCGATTCCACTACAAGCGGTTGTGAACTAGTTCATTTGTTATTATGAATGTTTTTAAAGTTAAATGATAATGTCTTATTTTAAGAATGATATTCAAGATGATATTATTACTAGTTCAAAAATGAACATATAGTGGTTCCGTTGTTTACTTACAGAAACGAGTGTGTATAAAATTGTAATATATACCAAAATTAGCTATAAAAATTAGTTTAATTGAATGAACCAGTTCATTTGTAATGAAATGCTACTAGAGATAGTATTATTCAAAATAAAGTGGCAAGTAACTCATTAATTGTCAACTTTACTAGTTATTGCTCAATTAAATTATTATTAGTTCATTTCAATGAACTAGTTCATTTGAACTAGTGATTTCAATGTTTTCCGTAATACAAATAAGACTTCCTATTTACATATATACAAAATGAAATTCTAAATTGTGTGACTAGTTCCACAAAGACTAGCATTAGTTAGTTCCAGATAGTTCGCCACATTGTAGCTCAGTCTAATGAAGCCGTTCGTAGCTGTGATTGAAATGGTCTCAACATGACGGTGCAGGTGGATTCTAAAACAAATGGAAAGCACTTGCACAGTATTAACTGTCATTTCTCACTTATAAATTATTTAAGCGATTTAAAATTTATGACGTTGTCAACTTAAGTAAATTTATTTACTCAACTTACTCGACTGACTAACCCTTTTCGCAGCATTTAGCAGCTGTGTGTGTACATATGTAAATACTAGCAGCGAATACCCATAAATTATTCAATGATTAATGACACCTGCCCGCTATTAATTATAATAAAATCAAATAAACTAAGCCTGACAGCTGTCAGTGTCATCGTTTGTGCTGTTTGTAGACGGCGAAAAACTATGCCACAAAAATGTTGCCGTTGCCATTTGCCGTTTGCTGTTGCTGTTGATAATTTGCTGTCACATTTGAGAAATGATCAAGCTTGACTCACACGTCTGTGTGTGTGTGTGTGAGCCATGTTAACGTGAAAGTCTGACGAGCAGCTCAACTGTTCGGGAGTGTAAATAAAGTGCAAATGTCAGCTGACCGCAAACATCATTAATATAATTAAATGTGTCAGTCAAGCAGCCATTTATGCAGACCGCAGAGCCAAAAGCCGTTTGAGCTTTCAACCCAGTCAAACAGTCAAGCAGTCAAGCAGTCAAGCAGTCAACGGCGGTCTGGCAACACTGGCAGTGTGTGCTTATGTGCGTGTGTGTGTGTGTGCAACTGACACCACAAACACATCAGAGAGTCAGAGAGCTAGTTCATTCTTCGCTTGGGTTCAGCTCAGTTTGTAATAGTGGTTCACAGTCGGTTGTCAGGCTTTTTGTCTGTCTGTCTGTCCGTCTGTCTGTCTGTCTGTCTGTTCGTCTGTCTGTTCGTCTGTGTGCCTCGCTTGCGTGTGGCTCTAATTAAAGTGTCATCAACAGCACAGCAACAACAATAACAACAATGAATTGGCCAGCATGTTAGTGATAAATTGCCATGTCTAGAGCTGTCATGTTAATTTTTCGTGCATACTGCATAATAGTTTTTATTTGTATTTATTTTGTCTCCCTCCCTCTCTCTCTCTCTCTCATTCTTTCTTGCTGCTGCTGTTGCCTAAAGTGTTAATTAATTCTTGGAATATCACAAATATCTGAATGTGTATGTGTGTGGGCAGGTATATACATACATACATATACACACACACATACATATGTATAGCATGTTCAGCAGATCACAATTTAAATGAAGCCAAGAGAAACTCATTTGTCAAAGCTTTTGTAAGTGCGTTTAGCAATAAATTAAAACTCAAGCCTCAAATAAACCAAGAAATCATTTGCAGCTGTCATTGAAGAGGCAGAAATAGCAAAAATAAACAAATTTTAAAATATAAATAATAATAATATAAAAGCCCGAAGCCATTAGGAAATCCATTTAACTTTGCCTCCAAAACAGTTTGGTGTTTTAAGTAAATTTAGAGTTGTATAAAAATAAGTATATCTTATGTCTTCTAATATTTTGCAATTTACGTTTTTCCAAGTGTGTTCAGTAAGGATTTGAGTCCTTAGAAGGAATGTCCACAATTAAGCACATCTATAGTACACATTTGAGGCCTCTTCTGTTCTTTCTTTATTGATAATGATCAAACGGATATTGCTCAAAACCAATATGCTCATTCAACTTTGTGAGCGAGTATGAAATATATTATATAAGAATCGGACTATACTTTTCCAAAGGCTTTCAATGTAGTCTCTCAAAAGAGAAGGAGCGAGAGAAAGATAGAGAAAGAGAAACGAGAAATGCCCGATGAGATCTTTCAATAGAGAGAGAAAGAAAAAGAGGGTGGAGAGAGAACAAATTGAGAGAGAGGAATACTAAAGGGAGAGAGATAAAGAGAGAGAAGAGAAGAAGAGAGGCACAGAGGAAGCGAGAGAGAGAGAGAGAAAGAGAGAAGGAACGACAAAGACGGATTGCAGAGATTGCGGAGTAAAAGAGGTGCAGAGACCGAGAGAAAAAGAGTCAAAAAGAAAAAGAAAGAGCGAGAGAGAATAACTAGAAGAGAAATGAAGAGAGGAAGATAAAGAGCTAGAAAAAGAATGAGAGAGGTTTAGATAGAGAGCATGAGGAAGAGGGGGAGGGAAAGAGATAGAAATAAAATAAAAGGTAGACAGAGAGAAAGAGAAAGACTGAGAGAGATAAAGAGAGAGAAAGTGAGGAAGTCGCGATGTAAGGCAGCTGATCTATATATTCAGCAGATGATAACTGGTTGACAAATAAAAATATTTTAAAATTTGTTTTTATAGTTTAATAATTAATTTCAGATTCCATATATACCATATATTATATGAAGTTTAAAAGTAGAATTGTGCTTGCATGTCATGCTAACTCAAGTATGTTCTAAGAACTGACACTTAACATATCTGTGTTAGATTATCTCGAAAACTAACCGCCGTGGGGATTTTATTGCCTCACATTCAGACTTGGCATGTGCAAATCTTTCGGAAACGCATAATCTAATTCGTGCTTACTGAACGCTGTTGGACTGTGTAATTAAGCTTAATTATAGTCACAGTCTCTTAGCCTTAGAATTTTTTCAGTTAAATTGCTATAAACAGAGCCACAAAAGAGACAAACTGACCCGTTTTTATAGTGATTAAAGCTCACGTTCAACTCTTTATTATGGCTCCGACTTAAGAAAACATAGCGAAATCTTTTCCAAAGGAATACAAAACACTGGGAACTTCCCAGCGAAAATATCCGAAAATAGACCCCGAATGACTCATAAAATAGCGAGATTAAAATCCCGATTAAAAGAGCCCGAAATAAATGTCGTATGAATAAAATTTAGCTGGCTCGATTAGGGAATACTTAAATTGTATGGCTCTGTTTTATGGCACTCATAATTTTTATAGCGATCAATTTCGTTAATAACCCCAACTTTGTTGAAGACTATAAATAAAACACCATGCGGCGCACAAGAGGAAGAAATTAGAGGAAAACATCTTTTATTGGCTTCGTTTGTTTTATTTTTGTATTTTTCGCTAAGGCATTTATCAATAAGAAAAAAAAAATATTGCTAGAGCGTCAATCGAGCTATTGACGCCTAAGTAAGCTCCATGCCATAGACGATTTCATGCTAAATGCTTACGTACGTACAAATTGAATGGCCGAGAGACTCAATGAATTCATTTAAATGCACGCGAGGCACTAACTATGGTAATGAATTGAAACGACGGCTTAAACGCAAAATAATAACCCGTTTTTAGCCACCGACAGACTCAAATTATGGACTGCGATAATCGAACGGAGGCGGTGGAGGCGGTAGAGGAGGTAGAGGCGGTTGAAGCGGTTGAAGCGGTAGAGGCGATGGTGGCAGAGTTGGGGTAGTCAAAGCCAAAAGCCAGAGCCAATAATCGTAAAATGCGGCAACAAATTAACCAATAAATTAATATAGAAATAATCATATTAATATGCCCGCTGATAACTGTCAGAATGGGGTAGAGGTATGGGATCGAGGGGGGAGTAAACGCAGCTCGAACTAGCATAGTGCTGTTAATTTATGGTCAGTTGATATTGTAGCTAAATGTGTTTTCCAACGGCTGTCCCCGAAGCAGCTGATTCAAATACACAAATTCCTAACCAGTCCCAGATAAGGAAATGCCTTTTAATTTTGGGCTTTCGCCTCATGCTTTCAAATGTGTTTTAAAGCCCAGCCAAGGGAATGAAAAAAATGGAAAAAATGTCGCAAAAATTGGGTCTTAACTGGCATTTGCTGACCATTTCCGATGCGCTTAAATGTTGCTGTAAGCCGCATCAACTTAACTGCTTTTCAAATGGCAGCAATCATTAAGTCGCCTCGTATGAGTGATTGCCATAAAATGATATAAACACTAAGCCCTCGACGCCGCCGCACCACCAGCCCAGCCCAGCCCAGCCCAGCCCATGTCCAGCCCAGCCGAAGCCAAGAGAAGCCAACTGGCTCAACATCACATTTGACACTAAACACACACAAATTGCTTTTGAAGCCCCCTCGCGGCTGATGTATCTACGCATTTATGCGGTCGTGTCTGCGCCCATTGTCCGCACAAAGCGTCTAATCATAAAAAGAGAAAAAGAAAAATCAACTCAAATGTAATATTGATAAGCCAGAAGGCGGTCAACACTCAATGCCCCATTCCCAATGCCCAATGCCCAATGCCCCATTCCCAATGCCCAATGCCCAATGCCAATGGGACCAAATGTCTGGCGCCAGCCACGCAACGAGACGAGTTTTGCTTTTTCAACTGGGCTTGGCTTGGCCTGGCTTGGCTTTCAATCAAAGCGGACAACAACAGCAACAACACAAAGCACACCAAACAAATAAGCAATCAATCTCAATCACATCAATTATGCGCCGAAACAACTCGCTTGTCTTATCACACCAAAAAAACAAAAAATTCGAATGTGTGTTGTATTTTTTTTTTATTCTCTGTAGATGTTTTTTCTTTTTTTTGCTGTACTTTTATTATTTTTGTTTGTTCGAATAGGCGACACTTTTAATGCAACACATTCACATCGATGTTAATCATTTTAATTGGCGCCACTTGAATGCTCTTGGCGACTGCGTGTGGGTGAATAAATAAAGATACATGAACAGATAGTGCTAAAGATGGAAGTGTAGCTGCAAATAGAGATACGAAGGTGCAGATATACATATACGTTTACTTATAAATATTTATTTAGAATAAAGCATAAATACAGCAAGTGATATATGTAGATACTAGAGGGAAATTTGATTTATGCTTATCTATATAGAGTGTCACTTCATCTAACACAGATACAGATACAAATGTATCTTTCTACAGACACTGAATAATGATCTAGAATGTATCTGCATCGAGTACATAAGATACAGATACAAATGTATCTATACACATAATAATAATGATATAGAATGAATCTACATTGATTGCAGATATACAAAGATACAAATGTATCTATATACATAGGTATAGATTCTGAATATCGACTACTTACACATGCAGATACACGTATGTATATTCAGATACAGATACAGATACAGATACTGAACAATGATATAGAATGTATCTACATCAAGTACATAAATATACAGATATAAACGTATCTATATAGATTAGATGCTAACTATAGAATTTATCTATATTAAGGATATTTAGCTAGAAAACCGTTGAGCAACAGACACATACTTAACTATAGATACATGTGAAATGTTGAAGCTACTCAAATAGAATATTTCTTTATGTAAAACAAATACAGATATATGTGGTATATTCTGATAATCTTTTAGATACCAGCGATGAATATATAAACAGCTACCGAATACTTATATATAATGTATCTACATCAAGCATAGAAACATCATAGCAGTATAGATACAGATGTTCTATAGATACTACTACAAATATAGATATATCCGACAATAGATACATCTATAGATACCAAGGATATATTCAGATACATATACAGATGCTGCTGTCAAAGTATCTATAATTTTATTGTAGTATATGAAACATGCATATATATTCATATCTGTTATAACCGTATCTGTATCTCAACATGAATATGTATCTGAAAGTGTGATCTAATACATATGTATATGTTTTTGTATTTATAAATATTCATGTATCTGTATATATACTTGTATCTATCTATCTATATCTGTATCTATATCTTTATTAGTATCTTAATAGTGTTGAAATTTGAACTCTATCTCCATTTAGAGCTGTTAAGTCTTTCTGTAGCTGTGCCAGTGTCAGTGAGCGCCGCGACGTGGGTCCATTAATTTTTAAACAGCCATTTGAAAGCGGTTCAAATTAGTTTCGTGTGTTGCAACAAGCAACAAGCCCCGACCCCACTTTGCACATTCGAAAAGTGAAAGTGACCAGCGAACTTTCAACAAGTCTGTGAAATTATATATGGGAATATTCGACTACGAGATACCCACCAGAGTGGAAGCAAAGCAGAGAATCTGTTTGTCATTCAATCTGAATTGAAATATGAGAACAATAATGATTTGCTTTATAGATATGTGACCCGAATCGCTGTAAATTTCATACTCGTAGCTTTGGCATTTCAGAAAATCAAAAAAATAATAATCAAAGCTTGAACTTTGCTGTCAATGATGTGAGGTTTGAGAGATTGTGTTCGATTTTTCGCGTAGTCAAGCTAAGTAAATAAATAATATAATTTAATGACCGTGTCAGACAGAAACACAGCTGTCGCTCGCTGACGCGTCGTTACCAGAACCAACCCCATCCCATCCATATTCATTACAAGGGGCCCCACGATTGAAAGCTATGAAATATGCGCCATAAAGTTGACAGCGAGTTCATTTAAATAGAAAACGACATGTGTCAAACTGACGTTTGTTTTCATAAAATGTATTTTGTTTTTTTGTTTTTTGTATTTTTCTCCTTTGCCTCGCTGTAAACGCAACAAATTTCTTAGACTTCAACGGCTGTCTGTCCGCCGGGCTCCATGCTTGCTTTTGCTTTTGCTTTTGCTTTTGACACTCTTTGAACCCAGGCTGATTTGCCTGGCGACACTTCAAGGCGACAGTCCCAAGGTTGAAAGAACACAAGGCAGTCAAAGAAAGAAAAATACAAACAAGTAATAAGTTTATATATATGTTTTTCTTATTTGTATAGAGAGAAGAAGGAAAAGTAAAACAAATTAAATACTCCGACAGAATTGTTATTTTCAAATGTCATGAATGTCAAATGGCAAAGTATTTTTGCAGGACCTGCTCTTGACAGCCGTAAACTGGGAAATGTCATTCGAGGCGAAAACAACTTTCGACCCAGAAACAAAAACAAAAACAAAAAAAAGCAAACACTCAATTGTGGATAACTCTGTATGAAAGCTCTCCAGCTGAAAAGTGAAAATGCATTTTCCCACTGCACTGCACGACACGAGCATCTCACGCCTTCTCAAACCCTTCTCCCAGTCTCAGTCTCAGTCTCAGTCTGTTCCCAGCTGACGCTTATCACGTGTTGCAGATCGTTGCCTGAGGGCGCTTATTCACGCTTCCCACTGCCTGCTTATTTAAATTAGCTTCGACTCTGCTGCAAAGTTTACCATCTGCAATTCATTTATACAGCTGCTTGTCGCCCCCGTTTCCCATCTTCCGTCTCCTGTCTCTCGTCTCCTGTCTCTAGTCTCTCGTCTCTCGTCCCCCGTCTCCTGCTCGACTCGTATTTTGGTATACTTTCGCGAAATTTGCTTATCGCTGTGGAAAAAATCAAGCAAAGGGCGTTGCGCACACAAAACGGAAACAAATCAACATGAAAAAAGTAAAACTAGTTAGAATGCACGTAAAGTAAGTGATTGACTGACAGATACTCAGTATTTTTATACTATAATATTTTAATATAAATTGTAGAAATAAATCTTTATTAAGATACTAAATTGATTAAATATTCATTTTTCTTTACTGATTCTGACATCTTTGATAAGTCGATATATCGATTAGTATCACTTTCCTATATATAAAAAAAAAAGAATATAAGGGAAAAGAAGAGGACATGAAATTATATTGAGATTTTTTTTTTTTTTTTTAATTCAATCTACTAAATTAATTTTACATATTTTTAATACATATATTTTTTAAATATTTTGATTTTTATATCGAAATATATATGGATTATTTTATAAACATTTATAGAATCATATTGTTATATATTTATTTAAAAAAGCTTACACAATATATATACATATATTCAATATTTTTATTAAAAATACAATTGATCGAAGTATTAATCGATTTATTGACGCCATTCATACTATACTATTTTATCTCAATTAGTGAATCTACTTCAAGTCAAGATAAACTGCTCTCATTTTTTTTACTCTTTCATTGCGCATACCCCATGTCTTTTAAAGTAACTACAGGGTATACAATAACTGCAATGTCTGAGGTGCAAGCTATATCTCTTTATATTCTATGACAGGGTGTGTCATGCGTGTGTTTGTGTTTGTGTTTTTGGCTGCATTGCCGGTAGTATTTGGCTCAATTCGCATATTTTCGCATTTGATTATCTAAAGTGATGGACGGGGGCAGCCAAACAGACTGAAAGGCTGACAGCCTGCCAGGCTGACGGACTGACGGACTGACGGCCAGAGGCGGCAGTATAAAGGGCGTCAGGCTGTCACTCACTCACTCTCTCACTCACTCTCTCACTCACTCTCTCACTCACTCTCTCACTCACTCACTCACTCACTCGCTTATTCTCACGCTCAGGAATAGACAATTTCTTTTTTCTTTCTTTCGGCTACATTTTGTACACAAATTGTGTTCGTTTTACAAATTAAAAACAACAAAATAACAAGAAGCAAAAAATAAAAAACACTGCTGTGCAACACTGAACTGTCAGTTGGCTTTCCGGCCCCCGAAATGGCCGAGTGTTTCGGAACACTGGTAGCTGTCGCTCTGTCTGTCTCTGCTGACTGCCATTGAGGAGCTGAAACGGATGTTGAATCGGAAATGCATTTGAATAAAAAGAATACTAGCGACTGTCTCATAGGGTTTATTGCTATATATTTCTTTTTTAATTCTATTATGAAGACTTCAAAGAGATATTTGAAGTTATCCAATGTGAATGTTGTAAATGTCTAAAAGCAATTGCATCTATTTCTTATTGAATAGAATGAACGAGATTTTGATGACTACATTTTTTTAATATATATGTTTTATATAAATAAACTTATTAATCTTTTTTTTTTCTAAATTTAGGCATCGAAGAGATGTTTAATTAATAAGGTTTTTTATAAATGTCTAATAAACAGTTTGTTTAAATTTCTTGTTTTTTTCACTAATAATTGAATATAAATAATAGAGTTTCAGATGATTAAATAAAAAAAATATATACTTAAAAAAAAACTAATTATCATTTTATTTGAATATTTAGTGCTATATATAAATATATATTTATATATTTATATATTTATATATTTATATTTATAAAAAATATATTTAGTTACAAAAAAGATTTCTAACTAAAAAGATTTTTATAACAATGTCTAATAAAACATTTAAAGCTAAAATTTCTTACGGCTTTTTAGCTATTTTCAGATAATTTTACATTGATACTTAATAATATTTATTTTTTTATAGACATATATTTTTCCTGTATTTGTTATTAAAAATGAATAGGCATTAAAGACATGTCTAGATAAAAATATTTAAAAAAATGTTTAGTAGGAAATTTCAAAATCTTTGAACTAAAAATTTAAGTCTTTCAGATGACTAAATAAACAAACCAAAATATGTTGACAATAAACTAATTAATCATTTGATATAAATATTTTTATTAATTTATATATTAGATAACAATATCGGCAATTTTTATGAGTAATGCAATAAATTTATCAAATTTAAATAAATAAATTTAAATATAGGATATATTTCAATATAAAGTATAGATTTAAGTCAACTCAAACTCGACTTAAAGAAGTTAAAAAGATATCTCTGAGAATCAAACTCACTTCAATACTTAACTTTAGAGCCAAGTAAATAACTTTCATGAACTATATACAAATTTTTTAGTCAACTAAAAACCATTTGAGGCGGAAGTAAAAACACAAATATTTCGAAAGTTAATTAACACATGGGCAATGCAAACTGAAATCAGGCGCAGAAAACAAAAATTGAAAACACGCAAACGACAAAAACGAAGAAACGAAAATGAAATCAGGAAAATGAATTATGAATAATCGTGCAGGCAGCGCAGAGCAGGGCAGGGCAGGGCAGGCGGGTAGGATGGCAAGGGGGCGTGGCTGGCCCAGAAGAGTCAGCCAGCTGTCCCGACACGATTCGATACGCCAGTTGTTAGCGCTGCTGACAGGTGTTGTCAACGCATGTGTAAAGCGCATAATTATAAATAACACGTAATTAACGCGCTGCAAATGCGAATGACACCTCGACTCATCTAATTTCCTCAGAGTGAAAGAGAGAGAGAGAGAGAGAGAGAGAGAGGGGGAGAGAGAGAGAAAGTGAGGTGAGAGAATGTGCAATGTCTTACAAGTGGCAAGTAGCAAGTTGTTTGTGATGGGTCATTGAATGTGCAGCATGTTGCATGCAGCAGCAACAGCAACAGCAGCAACACCTTGGCACATTCAATAGGAGCAACAGTTGCCGTCGCATTCATTAACGCTGACAACTTGAAATGCTAATTATTGTCAAATTAATTTAGTCGCCTGTCAGCTTAAATTCGCATATAGAATGTTTTGATATTTCATTATATATATAATATATATTTATATATATATTTCTTTTTTTGCATTAGCTGCGACTAAAAACGAGCACAGTCAGCGTCTGTCAGTCAGCGTGAATTTATATGCAGGCCGGCATTATTATACAAATGTGAGAACTAATGAATGCCGTACGTAGGCGCAGGCAGTCAGTCAGTTGACAGACTGACAGACTGACAGATTGACAGACTGACAGACTGACAGACTGAAAGACAGTCCGTTGCTGTTTCGCTTTCGGCGTATGCAAATTGCAGCAGCAGCAGCAGCAGCTGCCATAAAAAGAAGCCAAAACATTCACATACATTAACTTATTTTATTGACTGTATTAAAAACACATATAAATACATAATCACTGACTAAGTTAGTTAGTAAGCAATGCTTAGGCATGTTTACACAATGTGTTTAGTCAATAAACATCAGCGCAGAGAGAGCGAGTGAGCGAGAGACAATTCTCTAAGAGAAACTGACAGGTTCATGCTGCGTATGATTGATAAATTCGTTGTCTTAATTACATTGGAAAACAAAAGGAACAACGGGCAGCTGGCGATACGCAAAAACCTTGAGCTGTTGGCCCAAGCTAAAAGCTAACAGATTGTATAGACAGAGACTTGTTGTTGTTGTTGTTTTCGTTTCTTTTTCATATTCAGCATTTGCTTTTAAGCAGCAGCATGAATGATGGGGCCACATAATGGAATATGCCAAATGGGCGTTGACAATGGCCAATAAGTGGTTGAGTTGGAGATAGAGATAAAACAGAGAGAGAGACAGAGAGAGACATAGACTTCTCTTGCTGTTTGCCAACAAACAACTAATTGCAGTTTAAATTTTAAAAATTCATGTGTACAAGTTGTGCTTGGGAATTTGTTAAACATAAATAGTGTTAACAACTACATAAAAAGCGTATAAACAAAACAAAAAGGTTATGCGACAAGCGTAGCAACAGCAGCAACAATAGCAGCAACAACAGCAACAACAACAGCAACAAAAGCAACAACAACATTCGCTAACTGACAACTAAATGGACACGTAATGTTGACAAAAGTCTGGCATGAAATCTAACAGTGGGGGCACAAAGCCCCAACAGACCCCAAATGAAAGAAAGAGTGACACATGAAAATGGCATTAATGTGTCACTCAAAAACGTACAGCAGCAACAGCAGCAACAGCAACAGCAGCAACAATTGCAGCGGCAACTGTGACAATTGCAATGATATGGTTGACAGTTGATGTTGTTGTAGATATTGTTGTTGTTGTTGTTGCCATTGTAGTTGTTGCTGTTGCTGTTGCTGAGGCCACAACAACGGCTGAAATTGCAACATTGTCTAACGCCAAGTGCACATGAGATTGCTGCGTGTGTGTGTCTCTCCCTCTCCCTCTCTCTCTCTCTCTCTCTCTCTCTCTCTCTCTCTCTCTCCTCTCTCCATCTCTCCCTGCGTCTGTGTCGTCAAATTAAGTGGCAACGCCATAAAAGCATTGCCACACGTTGCCCCCGCACACCCCATCTCGACTCTCGTTGGACTCATGCAATATAAGCTTTTCATTTATTTTGTATTTTTTGTTGTTTTCAGCTTTGTTGTTTTCCGTGCAGTTCACTCTCGACTCTCGGCCATATTTACTCAAGTAGAGCCGAGCTGCGTTTGACAGTCAAATGACGCTGTCAGCTGTCAATATGACAAGTGTCACTTTTGCAGCAGTTGACAGTTAATGTGACAGCGTTTGTGCGCCGGCTAAATAAACTACGGACAGGCATATTGGATTGCGCATTTGACGCTCCAGCTCAAGCTCCAGCTCAAGCTCGAGCTCGAGTGCTCGCAATTTGGCACATGCATCGCATTTGCCTTTGACATGTTGCACATTTCATGCTCCGCTTGCGGCACTCGGCGGCAACCATTGCAAAATTGCTGAATTGCCAGAGCGAGACTTTTTACATTGATAGAAGTATTCTTGGAAGTACCCCAAGTTGTGGCACTTATCAAATATTTATTTGACTTTTGTGGAAAGGATTATTGCAGTTGCAATGCCCTCAAGTCGATTGCATGTGACCGTATCTTGAGGTCTTTTAAGGGCACTGGAAATTGAAAGTAATAAATTTCAAGTATCCATACTATAGTTCAGATTTATAGCATGTTTAAGTTATTATAACATTCAATTATATAACAAATACTTAGCACGTAAAATGAAACCTCTAAAGTTTTTGTAGTCTTTATATTAAGGTAACTTGTCCGACGAATTATAATCTTCAGTAGAGATTTTACATTTGAATATTAGGAAATATTTAAAGAGTTCATAATTTAATATAATATGATATACTTCATTTATTATCAGCTTTTTTTTCCTGAAATATGTTAAATTTTACATTTGATTATTAGGAATTATTTAAAGAGAAATTTTTGATAATGATATATGTTATATATTTATATATATTATGCTTAATCTCTCTTCACCATTTTTTCTAGAAATATTTTATATAATATATTATACAAATAGTATATGACAAAATATTTTATTTATAATATGTCAAGAAGTTCTTAATAATGTATTATGCATAGTGCATGATATAATGATGATAATTCACCTAAAAATTAAACAGTAATATTGATCGACTCAAGTATATACGATATACGTAATAGTTGTTTATATATCATTCTAGGCTTTGCTTTGATTACTAATATTTCTTAAAAATATTCACTTATGTGCTACCTATGTACTTCCATTATCTTCACCATCTCCTAGTGGTTGCTCCTCTAATATTTTTGTATACAATTATTCACATTAATTGCTTAGCTCAGTTTTACTCTAGCTATAAATGCCTTACTCGACTTCAAAACGTTTCTCATTTCGTGTTCAATTTATTTGAAAAATTATATAATTTTGCCGCTCTCCCACTGCGAACCTGTCCCGAAAAGAACATTTCGTGTTCTACTTTATGAATTATGATTAAGTAAATTGTCAGGAAGCCACAAGAGCGACCGAAGGGACAATTCCTTTGAATGAATGTTGTCGAGCGCATTTATGTAAATTTTTTTTGTGGCTGTCTCGCAACACTGGCTGAATTTATTAGCAACACGAAAACACACACACAAAAAGGTGTTAACAGATAATGGATAAAATCCACATAAGCGTTAAGTATGTGCAGACAGAGAGAGAAAGAGAGAGAGAGAGAGAGAGAGAGAGAGTGGAACTGAAAGAGAGAGAGTGAGAGCGGGAGCATAACGTCTGCATTAAGTTTTATACAATTTTTATCGCTTATTTTATAATTCGCAACAAAACTGAAAAGCGTCTTAACAGACGACGCCAGCATCCTCGCTGGGGGCTTATGCAAAGCGATGCCGACGCTGACGTCGCAGTCGACGTCGCACAATTTCCGCTTTTTATGCTTATCCTGTAATTCATATTTATAGCGGCTGTTTCTTTTTTCTCTCTCTGTGTGTGTGTGTGTGGGTGTGTGTGTGTGTGTGTGGGTGGGTGTGTGTGTGGCACAGGAAGCAGCAGCAGAAGCAAGAGACTGAGCCGCAGCAGCCATAGAAAATTGCATTTCATACGAAAATATGGCCACAGGGGGAGCAGCTGGAGCAGGAGTCGGGGCAGTCATGGGGGCGTGGAGGCGTGTCAGGGTAGTTTTGCTGAATTGCATTATCAATGTAGATAAGTTTTATTGCCTCAGCCAGGGCAAACGGGCCATTTAAGCATAATTTATATTTGCACAGCAAATACTCTAATATAATATACCTAAAATTATTGTAAATTCTGTTCAAATTAGATATACATATGTATGTATTTTCTGCAAATACTCTTATGTAATAAGGTATCTAAAATTATTGTAAATTCTGTTCATATTAGGTATATTTGCTGCAAATACTCTAATATAATAGGGTATCTAAAATGTGGATAAATTCTGTTCAACTTAGATATATTTGCTGCAAGTACTCTAATACAATCAGGTATCTAAAATGTATGTAAATTCTGCTCAAATTAGATATATTTGCTGCAAATACTCTAATATAATAGGGTATATAAAATGTGGGTAAATTCTGTTCAAATTAGATATATTTGCTGTGCGGCTGAACTTCAAAGCATCTGAATCGTAATAGACAAATAGGTGAAGACAGCAATTTGATCTTCACATCTTGTTTGCGGCTGCTGTGTCTGTCTGTCTGTCTGTCTTTGCTTCAGCGCGCTTTCAATTGAACCCATTCAGATTTCGTGGTTCGAGAGCTTGTCATTGTCATTGTCTCAAAAGTTTTCAACATTTTGTTTGTCATATTAACATGGAGTATGATTTTTTGAGTGGCTTCAAGCACGCAGTTGATCAGCGCCGACTGCTCGAGACTTGAGAGTCGTGAGTTCAGAGTCGAGTCTCTCTGCTCTCTGCTTCCCGCTCTCCGCTCTTCTCCTGCCCATTTGATATTGTTTTTGTTTGCGTGCTGCAGCTGCTTAATATTGTTTCAAGTGTATATTTGCTCTGTCTAAAGTGTGTCGATGTGTCACATTTCCCCCCAAACGCCGACGGTCTCGGCCATAAAACAACATGGCTTAGGGCCCTATTAAAATGCCGCTGCGTAAAATGTGTCACATTTCACATTTCACATATCGCGCGCGTCGTATTTGAATCATGTTCTTCGACAGCTGTGAAATATTGTGTAAACTGCAAAAACTCAGCACACACGAGAGTTGATGTTGCTCAATACAACCTACAGTAAATACTGGCAATAAGCGCAAAATGAATAGGCTCTCTATTAGCAGCATCTTTAACACAATTCAATTGATTCAAAAAGTTATCGAATCAATAATAAATTAATGCCAAGATATTCATAGCCAAACTGTTAACATCGATAATTCTGTTAAAAATGCATAATCGATAAATATTTCAGAATCTTGGAATAAGTGAAGAATTAATATAACTGAGCTTTAAGTCAAAGCAGTAAAGTCAAGTGAAAATTTCATCTATATATGTATTTATCAAAAGTCTATTGATGTTGCTATTTAGATTTTCCAGCGATTTCTATAGATTTTTTGTACATATTTATCGATTTTTAGCACATTTTTATCGATTTTAATATTATATTCATACTTTTATTTTAAAATATAATGTAATACTATTATCACATATTATTTAGAAATAGAGTTTTATTTTGCATTACAATAAATATATACAATGACACAGCAAGGTCATACAATGCGTATACATTATTCATTTTTAATTAATTGTATTTGATTATTGATCAAATGTTAAATTGATTAATCAATTTTATTGATAATTTTACCCTAAATGCATTACTTACATTATGATGAACATTTATATTCTAACCAGTCTCAACAAGATCGTGAATATAATGAGTTTTTTGTGTATATAATATTGCGTGATACTTATCGATTATTTATTAAATAATATCGACTCTTTTATTCTGAATAAAATAAATGTTCTGTGTATCTTTCGAAACATAAATTGTAATTTACAAAGGACCATCAATTATTCGGCGATTATTAAGCATAAATGTCATGATATAATGTATCTGCATAACTATACAAATAGCAGCAAAGGTGTGCATACAATGCGTATACGTAATAGTATACTTGTAATCGTCTATGTATTAATTATCGATTATTTACAAATGCCTATCGATTATTCATATAACAACAAAGTGATGCATACAATGCGTATACATAATATTAGAATGGTGTCCAAAACAAAATTGTAATCAATTACTTGTTAATTGGTTATCGATTATTTGGAAATGGCCATTGAATATTCGTGTTTTATTCAGCATAAACTGCATGATCTGTGTATCTACGACAAGAACCAAGTATAATCGCCCCGTATTGTAATCGACTATTTGCCTATTAACTGTCGATTATTTTTAAATGAATATCGATAATTCATAGTCAGTATAAATATTATGATCTGTCTTGTCTAGAAAAGAGCATAGTAGACGCAAGGTCATACATGCTGTGCCTATATCGACTGTTTGCCTAATATTTATCGAATATTTAACTATGACTATCGATTATTCTTCCTTTATTTAGCATAAGTGTCATGATGAGTGTATCAACCCAAGATTCATGTAGCTGCAAGGTTATGCACACAATGCGTATACGTTATATTTTGTGCAAACACAGCTCAAAACCTTAATTAGCAGCTAATGCGAAATGCAGTTGAAGAAGTGCCCAAACACACTCATTATACCTATAGACAGAGAGTTGGGCCTGACTGGCTGTCTGCCTGGCTGACTGTTTAGTTTCGAGTGTCTAATTCAATTATACGCATTTAACAAGCGACTGTGACTCGATTGTGCAAAAGGCATGACCGAATGCATATGCCCAAGCCATTTTCAATCATTGCTCAGGCTATAATTGCAGTTGTTGCTGTTGTTCATATTTACTTGTTATTTAACTGACTTGTTGTTGTAATTGCTGCTGCTGCTGCTGCTGTTTGCACACATTTTTCACAGAGTGTAACATTTTAATTAACACAAAACTCATAATTTGTAAACGGATGTAAAAAAAAAGTAAAAAAAAATAGCAACAAGTAAAGGGAAATTTTATTTAATGTGAGCGAGTGCTAATGAAGTGCCATAACTGCCCATTTGTTTATTTTTTGCTTTATTTTATTATCCATATATTATTAAACTTAGCACTTTTTTTTTTGTTTTGCTTTAGCAGCCAGTAAATTTTGTTGAGGCTCTAAGTTGTTCGCTTTTGTTCCAATTAGCCAGCTCAGTCCTAAATAATTCAATCAACTATTTAGAGCCGACAAAACCCGCAGACGCAGACGAATGTCGTCTATCTAGGCCCCTAATAAATACTATTGTTCAGTCGTAAATCGTGCAAGTCGGCTATCTATGGGCGAATACAAATATAATATACAAACATTGGACGAGAACTAAATCACAAGCAAACGCTAAAATCAATACGGAAAAGCTTTATCAGTCAGCGCTCGTTTAAATTATGACTAATTGTGCTAAAAACGAGACTGAGTGGCAAGCATTTGGGGTTCCTAGTTGATAAGTCCCCTCTGATAACGAATTAGTTCGTTGACTGAGTGGGCCATCGACGACCGAGGACTACCTCAAAGAGGGGGCCAGCTATAAAAATCAAAAAGTATTTGCGATCGACGTTCGCTGAATGTGGAATTCAGAGAAAAGCGAGTGATCGCCGAGTGATCGTGCACTGCAATCAGAGTCATAAATTGTATACGAGAAATAGCGTGCAAAAGACCTTAAAAATGGGAAAATATAGCGAGTATGTTCCTTCAATATTTAAAGACTCGAAAAGCCATTTGTCTTTACCTACTTTCCAAATGGCTCTTTCTCTTAGTTAATCTTGACTAAAAATTTAACTCTTCAAAGAATTATAATTATTTACGTACAATTTTAAGATTGTTTAAGAGTTGCAATCTCTAGTTCAATTAAACAAGTTCACCTGTTCATTTTGACTTGTGAACTCAATTTGCAAATCTAATGTGAATTCCATTATTGATTGTTTAACTTTACTTAAATGCTATAGAACTTGAAAAAAACTGAATTTAGAGAATATTTTCCTTTAATATTTAAAGATTCGATAAAACATTTTTCTTAAGCCACTTAGTTATCAAATGAACCAATGTTATCCCTTTCTCCTAGTAAATCTTGACTTGACTTAAAATTTAACTCTTTAAAAAAGCTAAGAATATATATTTTAAATTATATAATCAGAATTTTAGAATTATTTATCAGGAGTTCAAAATTGGAGTTCCATTGTGTTGTAGAAACAAGTTTAGTTTTTAATTTTAAATTTGTATATTTAATAGAAAATCCAAACAACGTTTAAACTTATTTAAAATATTTATTTAAAATCAAGTTCATAATTTGGAAATTCTAGTTCAATTTCTGGTGCATAAAAAAAGTTCAACTGAACTAAATCTACAAATCTAAATTTCTTTAACAATTCAATTCGTTGAGAATTCCATGATTATTTCATTTTTAAAAGATAGAAATTCTATTTGAAAATTATGAATAAGTTCAATTATTCTTTTTCGAATTGTGAACTAAATCTATAAATCTAAATATTTTTCTCACAATTCGGTTCGCTGAGAATTTAATGATTGTTCCATCTTAGTTAGAATCAACAGCTGAAAAAGCTCATTAGAATGAATCGTTCACTGAATAAACTCACAATGAAGTGCAATGCTACAGCTCTACCAACGGTAAAATAAGTTTGATTGAGCGATTTAGTAAAGTGTACTTAGAAAAGTGTATCATTTCACTGCTAGAGCTATATTTATGTCAGCAAATTCAATAAGCTATCAAGCATAAGCTTTGACTCTTACTACCTAGAGTATACAGCTAAAACTTTTAAATAAGTCAATACAAATTGAATACAAATAGACGCATTATATTTGCCTAATTTTAACTCTAATAGCATTTCCAACAAACTTTGATTTTGTTTTTTTTTAATTTTTTTTTTAATCAAATAAAAAGTTGCTTTTAATTTTCAGTTTGTTTTTTTTTTTTATTTTAATTTATGATTTTTTATCAGAGTGAAAACTTTGTTTTCAGTTTTATTTTTAAGTTGTTCGTTATTTACTTAACCGTAAATAATTTTTCTTAAATGCGGTCCTTATCGTAGCACAACAAAATACGGTCGTACCCCATTAAAGAGTGTATGTGTGTGTGTGTGTGTGTGTGCGTTGTACATCGAAGAGAAAAAAGCGCTTAAGTACCGATAAGAAATTTGCCATTTTTACAATGGTATCATAATAATTTATGGCTGCCCATTGAGTGTTATAAAAGCTTCAATATTTTGTAGTTTATGACTTGCGCCAGTTGGAGCATGGGCGTAATTACACACACACACACGCACACACACACACGCACACACACACGCACACACACACGCACACACACACGCACACACATACACAGGCACACTAAATACATAAGCTATACGTCATTATTTCCAATGTGCTTTGTTAGTTTCCATGAATTATGACTCTCAACTCGTTTGCTCAGTTTAGGTTCGCTACACTCTCTCTCCATCTCTCTCTCTCTCTGTCTCTCTGTGGGCTTCGTGCCCTGCTGGGCCATAATTTATGACATGCGGCGAAATGGATTTTATTGCAAAAGCCGTGTTCGAGTTTATGGCACAACTGTAAGTGGGCAATATTCATTTCATTTATATGCACTTTGCTTTGAGGCTTCGCCTTTGCCGGCATTTCTCTCTCGCCCAGCAAATCGCTAATTTTCACTTTTTAGCCTGAAAAGTAGCACTAAAACAATATTAGTTATTAGCCATGATTAATGACCAATGATTAGCCCAATTCGCCCAATCGTTCGCTAAATATTGCGTTGTCACATTTTATGGCAGTTTTATGGCTGGCAATTTTGGTGAATTAATTGCGACAATTGCCTCATCCATTACAAATACTCATTGACAAAGTTTAATATAATACGTCATCGAACAGAGTTAAATTGAGGAATGGGTTTTCTGTCTCTCTCGCTCTGTCCTCCCTGGTCTACTTCTATTCACTTTCTTTGAAAATGTTCTGTTTCAGTTCTGTATGAAGAAACTTCATTGTTTTTTTTTTACCTACTTATTGCTTATATACCATGTAGTATAAAAAAAATAAAATTAAAAAAAACAATTAAATTAATACAATAAATTAATTATTTTAAAATACATTTAATAGTTTCTGTATTCTATTCTATGTATATACTACATTATATAGTTTCCGATTACGGTTTGTAGTATAATTAGAATATATATATGAAATAAAATATTATAAATTATAAACGCAAGAAAGTATTATAAATACTAAAAGTACTAGAAACTACCACAATTAATGTTTTATTGTATTAAATATTGTTTTAAGTATTTTACATTTTAGACATTTTAGTATACTACTTGCTTCGTAACTTCCATCAAAAATCTAGCTCTTAATATAAGATTGGAGACACACAATTCCAAAGAGTAAATGATCTTTAGAATCGAAAGAAAGATAAATTCAGAATCATTGAAACCTACTTCAAATCAAAAATTCTTTGATAAAATCTGCACTTCTTTAGTTACTATGTAAAAAGGCTTTATGAAAATATATGCATGCTTAGTTCCTTATTCAATTTTTAGTTTAAACAAAAAATTAAAAAGATTTTTAAGCCATGCTCTAACTAACTTTATAGCTCTATATAACGTTTATAAAACTAACTTTGCTGCTTTAAAAATATAAATGAAAATTTCAAGAACTCAGCTTTCTAATCATAACTCAATATATACTTTATAGTAAAGTCCTCGACATGTCTGAATTCGAAATGAAATCATTATTCAAAGGCCAGACTGAATTTGTAGCTGTGTTTGTTGTTGTGTATTGTCATTAGGTCGCATAATTTAGAGACCTCTCGCCTCTCTGCCTCGGCCCGATTTGGTTGTTTGTTTTAACAACGCGCTTTATCATATTTGTAGCGCCCCTTGGCCATGGGGCTTGGAGCCCGCAATGGGGCCCAAATGCTTTCACACTACATTTGCGTCGTAATTTCATATTTAATGTACTTTTTATATCTTTTATTTGCAAGCGCTTTAATAGCCCCATAATTCCATTTATTTTGGCCACGTCTACAGTATTTATGGCCAGCAGCCCTTATTTATTATAGCCGAGAGCGAATAGGGAATGGGGCAAAGGGGGAATGGGAAAGGGGGAATGTGAAATGGGAGCAGGCCAAAAGAGATTCAAAAGAGTGTTTCATGATCGCGCGAGTGTTGGCCAGAGATTAGGATCACGCATCGTGCCACGCATTTGGGCCAAAGACAATGCAAATAAGAAGAAAAAGGCGACAGAGCGTGGACTGTTGAAGTCTTATCTGATGGCACGATATCGATATGGTAGAGTGAGAGACTAATAATAATTGTTTGCCTCTTTCCTTTCTCTTTCTCTGTTTTCCTGCAGCTGGACAACAAGAGCAGCCCGTTGGCGCTATTGGCACAAACATGCAGCGCCATCGGTGCGGATACCACAAATCCCAAGCTGCTGGCGGCCAATATTGAAAAGTCCACAAAACAGCAGCCGAGGGCCATGGGCAACGGCAACGGCAACGGCAATGGCAACGGGCTGGATAATACACGCGATAAATCCTCGCCGGTTAGCAGTCATTCATCCAGCGTTAGCACCGGCTCCGTGGAGCAGCAGCAGCTGCCGCCGGCTCACAGCAAAACCCTCAGCACCTTTAAGCCCTACGAGACGAACAACAACAACAATAGCGATTGCGGCGCCACAAATCTCACCAGCAGCAACAGCAACAACAACAGCAGCAGCAACAGCAGCAACAACAACCAACGCGTAAAGACACCCAAGGCAATGTCCATGGCCATGGCCAGTGGAGCCTCGGCCAACGGCCAGCCTCGCTGCGACTCGAATCAGAGTGCCAGCAGCAGTTCGCATCGCGAATCGCCAAACGCCAGCATCTCGAACCAACTGCGACGCACGCCCAATGCCAGCGGCCCCCAGCTCAACGGCAGCCCGGTGCACTCTTCCGCGCCGGCTCGCAGCAGTTCCAAGGAGTCGGCGGCGATGCACAGCCCCAGCACAGCAGCCCAGAATCAGAGCTCCAGTCGACTGCAAGAGGCCGCCTATGCAGCGGCCAAGGAGGCCAGCTACGTGAAGGCTCTGCATGCGGCCAGCCAACAGGCGAGTCCCTCGGCAGGCTCCTACTATCCGCCAGGTAAGAGTTGCTCTAGCTATATCTGAAATTATATAACTTTGAAAACATTCAAAAATCTCCAACCTATTCAGTTGAGTAGCACTTTATATATCAATATATATTTTCAAAGTAGTTCGAACTTAGAGAACCTTAGAGTTGTTTGAGTAATCCGAGTCCATTAGACAAGTTTGAAGTTAGGATATACTTTTGTTAACCTTAGCTTCAAATATAATGTAAGAACCAGTAATATATATTAATTAATAATTAATGTATAATACATAAATAACTATATACAGATAATAATAATATAATTATAATTCCTAGCTACTTTCTTGTCTTAGTCGAAAAAAAAAAGCCTTTTATAAAATCAATTTCCATAATTAGACTAGAGATTAGATTACATAAGAAAGACCTGCATGATCTAAAGAACTGAATTTGGATTCGAATTCCAGTCTAGGAAACAGCTGAAAGGTGATTAAGTTTAAAAAAAAAAATGCTTTTTAAGGATCATAGATGGAAAACTCGCTTTAACATCAAATTCTTTTCTGAATAACTGAACAGTAGTAGTGCGAATGAAATTATTTTCTAAATGTGGGTCGTCTATCTGTCTTAACTATTATTTTAAATTCAGTGTTTTCAGCTAAATTTGTTTCTAAAGCTATTTTTATAAAAATTTTCGTAAATTAAAAGAAAAACTCTCACTAAATTGATATAGAATCCACTTTCGTTTTATTTTAAGAAGACTGAATAAGAGTTCTATAAAAATATTAATATGAGAATATAGCTCTTATGTATCCATTCTTTAAATAATGTTACAATTCAGCATAGGTAAGAATCAATTTTGAAAAGTGAACAAGCCCAAATTGCTTGAATGTATTCTCATATTTTGCACTATACTACTAGCTATAGGAATATCCACTATCTATGTAGTTCTAATGGATAAGATAATGTGAAAAAGTAGACTCAGTCTGTTCAGATTCGACTTTTATTTTAAATTGGAGCTCTCACTTAAAACAAGCTAATCTAACTAGCTTATTTACTTCCTGTCTTATTTTCAATATTATTTACTCTTGAGTTACTCGTATGAATCCTAAATAAATTATGTTTAAGTTTATGAAATAAAAGAAAAAGAAGAAGCTGCAGTAGCTCACATAAACTACTCTAATCAACTCACGTCTCTATTTATTGAGTCGAAAATATTTATATCGTTAGTGTCTGAAGTAACTTCAACTTCCTACCCAATGCAATTGCCAATTAGAATATTCAAAAGATTCTAACATATCTAACATATCTCGTAACTCTTTCCTTTCTCGTCTGCAGGCTATGGCACACCCTATCCCATGGACTTGATGACAGCGAGCTCGCTGATGTCGCCGCATCATGCGATGTTCAAGGCCTCGGCCATGAATCCCTATTTGAACTACGCGCGCCTCAAGGGCCTGACGGATCCCTCGGCCATGATGGCGGGCGCACCCAACATATGTCGCGATCCCTACTGCACCGGCTGTCCGGCCAGTCCGCACTACATCAACAAGGCCGCTGGCCAGCCCTGTCCGGCGGGCTGTCCGCAGTGCGAGATGGGCGGCGGGGGCAAGTCGGGCGGTGGCTCTGGCGCCGGCGGGTCTAATGCAGCAGCAGCGGCGGCAGCGGCCGCCTCCTCCTACCACGCCCAGCTGGCGGCACTGGCGGCCGCCTCGCAGCTGCCGTATGTCTGCTCCTGGATTGGCAGCGATGCGGCGTATTGTGGCAAGCGCTTCGGCACCTCCGACGATCTGTTCCAGCATTTGCGCACGCACACAGCCTCCGTGCCGGACGCAGTGCTGAGCGCAGCAGCAGCCGGTGGCATTCCACCGAATCATCCGCTCTTTCAGCGCACCTACCCCACCCCACCGCTGAGTCCACTGTCGGCGGCGGCGCGGTACCATCCGTATGGCAAGCCGTCCATGCTGCCGCCCTCGCTGGCTCCGCCCGGAGTGCTGCCCGGACTGCCGCCTCATGCCGCGCTGGCCCAGTACTTTGCGCCCTACTCGTTATATGGACCGCGCATGGGCTCCTCGCATCCGTAGTAGGAGCCCCGTCCGTAGATGGAGCCGTTGGTCCTAACATTCAGTCAAATCATTTTGCTTGAGTTGGCCCCGCCCCCAAACTCAACTTGTGGGGCAGCGGGGCAGGGACGGGACAGGGATTGAGGGTCGGGGGTCAACTCATTCGTGAAACGAAAAGCTAGTGATCTAATGTACTATAGCTACATACAAATGTTTAAATTTAGCTTTAGGCGAAAAGTTCTATTCAAGGATATGCCGCACATCCACTCGTTCGTCAGTGTGTCTCTCTGTATGTCCCCTTTAAAGCTTATGGTAATTGTAATATTATTTATTAATAAAAAAACACAAAACAAAACAAATACAGAATATATATATAAATAAATATATATATAAATACATATACACATGTCGTATATGCATATGTGAAAACCAATTTGAAAATGAAAAGATTGTCCAAAAACTAAAAGTTGTAAAACTATTGTAAATTATATTAATAACTCTATATACATACATATATGTATGTGTATGTATATATATACGCTATATATGTTTATGTATGTGTAAATGTAATTATGAACACCATTTTAAAGTTCACTTAAGTCACTACAACAAATCAATAAATCAAAGAAAATCTTAAATTAAAACGGAGTTTTTCTGGGACTCGATTGAAGTTGGGAAAACATTAAATATTTACAGAAAAATTATTATACGATTAAATATTTCAAAAACTCTATATCACAAGGAAACTAACCGAAAAATGAATCATATCATTCACCTCTATATGCTTTATGGCTTTGATTGGGTATTTACAAGAAATAAGGTTCCAGTCTCGAGGCAACAACTGCATAAAACTTTTCACTTGCCAAAACAGTTGAATTTATTGTGAGAAGAATCTCTCACCAAACCTTTCAAGACATTGCTCTTATCCTTTCCTTTTCCTTATCCTTAATGGGATCATATATATCTACTACATACTTATTGATCTTGGCTTGTCTACACAAGTAATTGAGCAATATTTCATAAATCCAGCATCTTATATAAGTTTCTCTAATGCCAGATATAATATTTTCAAATTTACTACTCATCTTTTGAGCTAATGAGGAAAATCTTAACATGGTACGATAATGATGGTCCCAATGAATATTTTATCCAAGCTTAAAGTCCTTAGCCTTAATAGCGACGAAATGATTAACGTTCATACAGACGGATAAAATGATGAGCTTTGAAAGGTCAATCAGGTTATTTAAGTGGATAGTAAGGAAATCTCCTAGAGGATCATTGATGGGTTGGTAGGGAATATTAATTGAAAGTTAGGTCATCAAAGAAACCCTTTAGGAAAGCAAAGGAGTCCAACTGTCATAACTTTTTTTCAAGCTTTAATGCAAAGTCTAAAGCAACTTTGCACAGAGGTATTTAAATTTTTGCTCCTTCTAGTAATACAAATTTATACATAGATACTACTACTCCAGCACAAACGATCCACTTTGGGCTGTCAGGGACTACGGCTAAACGGCTGTAACTCAAAAAGCGAAATGAATAAACGGGCAGGGAGTCGGGCCCGATGCCAGAGCCAATAAACCAGAGACCCACAAATCATAGAATGCAGCTACATTGGCCCCTGAATTATGCCCGCTAAGATTGAGAGACAGACAGAGAGAAAGAGAGTAAAAGAGAGAGCGAGAGAGAGAGAGAGAGTGAGCGAGGGTTTGAGGAGGTTGGAAGTTAGCTGCCGAAGCTACCGACACGGCAGTAAATCAAATTTTATATTTCCCCCAAAAAAGAAGTTGCGCTGCGAACCGAGCGAACTTAAGGGCTGTGAGGCCCAATAGTTACTCTGCTCGCTGCCCACATATGGCGTCGATAAATTAAAATTTTCGTTACACGGCAGTTCAAGTGCGAGTGAGAGTGGGAGTGGGAGTGGGAGTGGGAGCTGTAGAAGTGGCTGTAGAGCTATATTTTAGCCATGCCCTTGCATTTTGACAGCTAGCCAGCCGCCCAGTGACTACCTGACAATTTATTGTATTATACGGTTTGGCATTTGGCTGCCCACATTGGGAATGACCTCTCCGGGTGACTAAAATGCGCGACGTGGGGCGGGAGATGCGAGATGCGAGCGAGAGTCATAAAAAATATGCCATAAACTTTGCACACACACAGATACACACATACACGCATACATATTGGAGCTGGCATCAATAATTCTTTCATAAATGTCCATTTCGCCACATATCGCTGAGAATCGCATAGAGAGGCGGCACACACATAACTGAGGTTGACCAGCAGTAGAATAAGGTGGAGAGGAGAGATGAGTTTTAAGTTCTCTCAATGTCTGAGATTGTTCTAGGAACTGTTAACTTATAGCTATATATTTTATAGTTATCTTATTTATATACATCTATGTATGTGCATACATATGGATAAAATATTTCCCTTTTAAAATACATTTATACCATCTTCTATCCTTGAATACCAGAGTAAAATTTAATACCACAATTCTAGGCATATCTTAACTATTTTCTACCCAAAGATTTTAAGATTATAAATCATATATCATATTTCACCTGATCTCTAGGATATCTCTCCGTCAACTACTTCGGTCCTTCGCTGGCGCTTTTTTCTTTAAATTTGAGCTGCGCAGGTGAAAGCCATCGCGGTGGCCATTATAGTTCTCGCTGGCCGCGTCCATTTATCATTCCACAACGCCCACCCACCCCTGGAATCTGGAATCTTCGAACCAGGGCTGGACTTGTCAGCCAGTGACCAATATGGACGGGGCAAGCCACGAGGAAAAAGAAAAAAAAAAGAAAACTGTGGCAAGAATTTATCGGTTGCGAATTTCGTGAAAAATATTTCTTTTGCCGTTTGCAAATTTATTTTTCCTGTTCGCTGCAAAATATAATGGGATATGAAAAATCGGTTCGCATGAAAAATACAAATAAAAGAAAATGCAAATATTACAAAGCGAAAGAGGTAAAAGAAATGAAAGAAAGAGTAAATTATACTTCAACAAAGCTACTCGAGCTGCCGAAGTAACAAAAGACAAAAGAGGTAAGAGCTAAGGACTACCTTTTAGCCATTAGAAGCGCCGACTTGGTCTTAGATAGGTGTTGACTCCATATATATTTAAAATGCAGACACGGTGCACCAGGTAAGATCGTAATTCATTCAAATTTACGACTGCAAAAACAAGTCGATTGCAACTACTGAAAAGACAAATGCAAAACAAACACAACTTGATATACCCTTACCATATATTTGAAGAAGATATTTATAATAAAATATAACATCTTTTATAATATATTATAATATATATTATAATATAATATAATATCAAAAATATAGTTTAATTTATGAACTGTTTACTCCTGCTACATTTTAGGCAACTTAATCTAAACAGAATTTTTATAATCTTAGGACTATAGATCACCGAACTCATATGTAATATAAGAACAAATTATATTTAAGTTACAAATGAGAATTCTGATCGAAGTATAAGACTTTGAGTTACAGCAGAAGTAACGAGAGAGTGAGTGAGATAGCGAGAGAGTGTATAAGAGTAGTCAGGCACACACACCAAGTGCATGCCTCAACAATAATTTCCAAAGCCAAATGACAGGCGACAAAACCATATATCATTGTGCATGGGGCCCGGGCGATTTTTGTCTGGCTTTGCCACCCACGAGCTGAACTTTTGTCACTTGAAAGGCGTCGCTGGCTGTCTTAAGCGATGTCTGCCTGTCCCTCTCTCTCTCTCTCTCGCTCTCTCTGTTAATTTCTTGCAAGACAAAGCCAAAAAAAAAAAAGAAATCTTTCTTATAAATTGCCATGCAAGTGCCGCTGTTTTGTTTGCTCACTTTTTAGTTCCACTTTGTGGGGTCTCCACACAAACGCGATCCCACCACACCACAGCAGAGTGCAGCCCAGCCCAGTCCAGCAACGTCCGATGACATTTCCATAATTAGTCGAGCGTGTCTCGGCTTGTCTTCTCTCCGTTGCATGTTTGAACGCTTGCGTTGATTTGATTTGATGCTCAAAGAGTAAGGAGACTGAAGGCTGAATAATGGAGAGTGAGGAGTGGAGAGTGAGGAGTGGAGAGTGATGGTGGCGGTGAATGGTGAGCGGTGACTGCAAACTTACGTGTGGAGAGTTTGAGAGCCTGTCTGTCACACATGCACACACACACACACACATATATATATGCATTTATTTATTTATTTATTATGCACAGTTTGCAATCGTCAGTCTGTGTGCCTGCCTGGCTACCAACCAGGCTGCTTGCCTCTATCCATTCCATGTGCGAATTGACGCCGCATTTATGGTGTTGAAATATTAATGCCCAGAGTTGGTTGCTCATGTCATTTTGATTTATGAGTCTCTTCGTGCACAACTCTGTTCTCGCACAATGCGTATATCAAGCTGAAGATAACGGCTCAAGTGAGCAGGAGCAGGAGGGGGACAAAGAGAGAGAGAGAGGAGGTGCATGGCCAAAGGGGTATTAGGTGTATGGGAGTGAGAGTAAGCATTGAGATGTTGAAAGAACAAATCGCATAATCACGAACAGAATTGAGTGACAGACATTGTATGTGTGAATGAATGAATGACACCCAGTTTGAGGATTGTTAACCTCATTTTGGCTACAGACTAAGTACACAGGGATATATTTATCTGTCATACTTTAAAATATTCATTGTATTTATAAATAAATATATGGGATAAATTAATTCATAAATACAAATTACACGCTTAAGGAATGAAAATACCCTTGAATTGCATGAAATTGACTAGTCAGAGTATATTAGATATATTTATGATAACAAATAAGAAACGTCTAGTCGAGATTGCTCGACTACGAGATCTCCTGAACGTAGCAAAGAGCTGATATTCTAATCATTCTACGCTTAAATGTTGGACACATACAAAAACACATGCATTCACACATACGCATGCAATCATAATTGCGCTGCTAACTGCGCAGTTGACGCAGTGATTTCGCTGCAGTATGATCAGACTTGTAGAACGTGATATTAACATTCAAATTTGAGTATGTGTCAAAGCACAAGTCTCTAGTATTTGAAAAAGGGGTTTTTTGGGTGACGGCTACGTGGTATCCAAAATAAAAAGAAATAACAAAATCTTTGCATTCATTACATGAATATACACAGTAAATATGAAATCTCCAACTCAAATTACCATCAAAAACTAAACCGAATTATCGATTTTTATCGATAAAATCGAAATGGGATGAGTTATCGACAAACACTTTAGTCTCACTGCGAACGGTATACACGTCTATACACGACTATACTCAGTATGTCGCCCTGATCTAGAACATATATGTAAATTGTTTTGACTCTTGCATAATTCAAATGAATTCAGCCAATCAGGGCGATTATTGTAAAACGGATATGGTCTGATTATAGGTTAATTTGAATCTACGCGATTAGCATTCAATATAATACTAGTCGAGTCTCTTGCGCTGTAAGAAAAAATAAATAAAATGGAAATTACTTTAATTGAAAATGGCGAAATCAAATACCCTGTTTTCTGTATTCCATGGGAATTAATCATTCATGTATATGGATAATCACAGTGTATATGGATAATAACTCTAATGTTAGTCTAACTGTTTAGCCTTTATACATCTTGTATGTCAGAAATTAAAATATTTCGCATATTATTGATATTCGAGCCAGGGCTGCTGAAAGTACTACATTAAATAATCACATTAGTTTACCTTTTGATTGGGAACTATGGTTGTGATTACTACAATCTCTTAGAACAGTCTATCGATAATTTATAGAATAATCTTCACCGTTCCTATAAACAAGATGTACACTTTAAATACATACTTTTTGCTTATATTGCTGAAATTCTCTTAATCTGCAATTGAATCAATCTTGAGTTGCTCTGCAGAAAAACCTATAAGTTATATTGTCCGCCCAATGGACGTGGCATATAAATTTTTAAATAAATGCTGCAATTGTTATACAGTCAATAGCTTCTATTATTACTATTTATATTATATTTCCTTCCTAGAAAGATATTTTCCAATTTCTTTTAGTCATAAAAAAGAGTCAAATGCATTACCATTTTGATTGGCTGACCTTTAGCAGACTGATGCCATGAGAAGCCATGAGACAGAAGATCTCGAGAGGACGAAAAAAAACGCGACAACCAAAGCGACTTCTGGAGTCCACGATCCACGAGGCGTCGGAGGCAATCGCAGCTAACTACAAGCCAAAACAAGCTACTTACAAAGCTGGCTCTGGGTGCCTCGCCGAAGACCAGAAGCAGGTATACAAGAGGAGTTGCGGCTACCTAAGTGGAGGCATGGAGCATCGACAAGGCTTTGGCTGCGGCTTCGGCTTCAGCTTCGAGCATGTCTGGGTTGCGGGCAAATGCATTTTATCTTCTTAGCGCTTGCCGAAGCGTCGACGCTTCGCGGCGGAACGAGATGCGTGGACATTAAATATGCATGAGAGGACATTACATATAAATAAATTTAGCAACAGTTTGTATGCAGGCAACGGCAAATGCATTTATCGATGATGATGGTAATGATGATGCCCGCTGGAAGGTGTTGAGCCTGCGCCGGCCGGCACGACTCGGCCCCGCAGAGCACACGCAACTGCCGTCGCAGTGGACCGCCGTGAAGCCATTTGACAGGCCACAGCCAGAGGTGTGTGTGGGAGGGGGAAGGGGAACGGAATATAGCTGGCATATGTATGTATGTATGTATGTATGTATGTGTGCATGTGTGCAGCGAAAACTCTACACAGTCAGTCCCATAGTCCACTTCCATTCGTCTCACCTCGCCCATTGGCCCATGCCAATTGCCTCTCTGGCTTTGGTCACAGTGGTCAACGATGTTCTGCATTTTAAATATGAGCATCTGCCTCTCTCTTTCTCTCTCTCTCACTCTCTTTCGCTCTCGCTCTGACTATTGTCAAGCATATTCTACTGGCAGTTTGACACTCTCCACTCTCTACCCCGCCCATTGGCTGTCATCGACTGCGCTGTCGTGTTGCACGTAAATTTCAGGTACGACAATATATGCCACGATTTTATGGGTTCCACGTAGCACGCGCGCCTGCCTGTCAGCGATTCGATTTGGGCATTGTCCTCCCATAGCGAACATATTGCCTGGACAGTTGCTCTAGCATGTCCCGATCAATTCAATTAGCCATCACAATAACTATCAGATATATGCATATAGAGAACGAGATATACTTCATTTTTAGCATAATATGACATCTTATGATTTTATTTATATATAATATTTCTAATATGACATCTTTCAGATTTTCAAACAGTCAAAATACAAGAAAATATTATAAGAATACTTAGTATTCAAACTAAAGTTAAAGTATTGTTAGTGATAGTCTAGTTAAGATTCCATAGATTAAAGAGAATTGGAACAGAAAACTTTGGAGCCTAAAATCTGAAATACAATATATGCCTACCAAAATCTAAACTTGATTACGTTTGGTTAAATTAAGATAAGTTCGAGTAAAGTTCTATTAGGGTAGGGTAGGTAATGCCAATTTAGGTTAGCTTAACTGGGCCGAGATAAGGTGAATTTTAATCACATAATTTAAATTAGCCTGAATATAAATTCAGACAAATTAGCCTAACTTAGAAAGGTTTATATGCGATTATGTTTGGTTATATTACCTTATTTAATCGTGTATAACCTACCTTAACTCCACCTAACTTGACTGAGTCTCACATAACCCAACTTAAATTGACCTAACCTAATCGTATATTTTTGGATAGATTATAATAAAATACATTGAATTTTGTTGGATTAAATGAATGCAAGTTAAGTTACTTAAGATAGATTGAAATATATTCAATTATCTGAGGCTATAATAATTTAGATTAGATTAGTGAGATTGTATTGGTTCTAATAAAATAGCTAATTAGCTAAAAGGTTTTTGGTATAGGTAAGATTATATAAGCTCTACCTTAAAACCATTTTCAGAAATAGACATAATAACATAATAAATAACATACATTTTCAAGACAGAAATGTAATATTTATTTCCAATTTTGTATTCATATACATATTCACTAATTGATCGTAATCATTAGTAATCATCCGTGAAATTTAGCAGCGCAGAGTTCTTGTTAAAGTTTTGTTCAGATAAATGGCGCTAAATAAAGTCTTTTATTCAGAATGTATTTTGTAATCATAATGTTAAACCTATCCTGAGCAAACAACAAAATAGTTCGCTGTAACTCTTTTGTATCAAATCTTCCTGTATGCAAACTTATTGATTTTGAGGCAATTCTCTATTTGAATATAATACTTAAAATTGTATATAAAAGAATATTTAATAAAAATTTTTAAAAAGGTTTCTGATTTTTTTAAAGATTTTTCATTAGGAATTTAATTTTATAGCAAGTATCATTGCCTTGTAAAAAAATTTAGTCAAGAATCTTTTATTTAATTAATGATACTTTGTTTTACATGATATTTATTCACAAGAATATTTATTAGAAATTCTCCAAAGATTGTGATGTTATTTATAAATAATAATAATAATAAATATAGTAGTACGTTAATAACGATAAAGTTGATGATTTTTTCAAAATAAATTATTATAGGTTGACTGCTTAATAAACATCAAACGAGAAAACGTCAGCTAGGGTAGATTATAGTAATTAGGTAAGTTTAAGTGAACATGAGTTTTGTTAACTAAAATTAGCTTATTTATATTTAATATTATAAATAATTAATATATATTATTAAGTGTTGTATCTAGAAGATTACCTACTGAGAATTTCTGAAAGGTTTCTGATGTGAATTTATTATAATACTTAATTTTGCTTAAGAATGAGTAAAAAGTAATCTTGAATAAAATTGATGATCTTGTTCAGTTTTAATTATTATAGATTGACTGATGTATAGACTTCTGAGGCGAAGAGTGGAGTAGAGCACAAGGTCGATGGATGAAGTCTGTATTTATATGGAGACAAAGTGCACTCGTGAACACATTGTGACAGAGTCGATGTCACTTGGTTAGTTGGCAATCGTAAATCATCTGCATACGGTGCTGGTTGCTGGGGACATGCTCTACACAGAGAGACGGGCATAACACATTTTTAATATAATGTGTATTGTATCTGACTTGTAACGTAGATAATTTCCTCGCTATAAATTATGGCAACAGGCAATGGCAGCTGTATGGGGCTGCTGTTGATTTTTATCAACGTCATCAGCTTAATTGCCTCACTGTGCCTCGGCTTGACTGTTCCAGTTGTTGTCGTTGTTGTTGCTGTGGTGTTTGCAATTTTATCTAGAAAATGTTGTGTGTTGCGCGCAGTACTTGCAATTATTAATGAAATATTGCTGTCAGTAATTATTTGTTATAAATTTGCATAGATATTACAATTTGTATACTTCATATGCTCCCTCTACCCCTCTCTCTGTCTCGCTTACACTGCCTATCTCCCTCTCTCTCTCTCTCTTTCAGTATTTCTCTCCCATTTAGCCTATAGGCTAAGTCAGCGGCTTTTTTAATGACAATGTAAGAGCAAGATAAATATCATTGACACAGGCGTTTGAGTTAGCTGCTTGTTTATAAGACTATAGCACACATATAAATATATATATAGCTATGCATATATGTATATTGAGTGCTCTATATATTTATATAGTAATGTCTAACTAGCTAATCAATTAATTATTACGGTCTGTAACAAAGCGTTATTGTCGCCTTTAATATGCTAAGCAACTCGACTAACACATGATCTGATCTCACTTAAAGAGGTTTGGCTTTCAGCTTAAATTGCAAAATTTGCGTGAAATCGAAGCTAATTGCTGAATATCATAAATATTTATTATTAATATAATAGGTATATAATAAAGCTGCAAATTTGAATTTACTTCATAACGCACATGAGTTCTTGAAATTCATTAATAAAACAAATATGAGAAATAGTATATAGTAAAAAAAATTTATAAATGTAGTTTATGGGTTTACCATGATTTAACTTTTATGAGAATTTATTTATCGGTCTTCAATCTTAAATTCTTTTTCATTACAAATGATTAAATAATAAATGTTATGTACATATGCTATAAATAATAAAAAGCATATTATGTAGAGATTATCTTTGACTTTAAATGATAAAAAGATATTAACCTCGTATTAATATAATAAATATCTTCTTTCGTATTTATTGTTAATTTTTATCATTACAAAAAGAACTCATCATTTTGACTGTAGCTGATCGTGTTACGTTTTTCTTGGTATTCTTCATTCAGATTTAATATAACTTTTTTTATAACCATTTTAAAACTTGCTGAACGGGCTTCCACCATTTACAATTAACGAAAATAACAGTAAATGCATTAAGTATTGGAATTTCTAAATATTTACAATCAATCAATCACAAATCGAGATTTCTTTGTAATAGTTGATTATTTTTTTATATAATAAAATTTATTTCATTCAAATAGGAGTGTCTTTTGGTGATATATAATTTTATAAACTCTACAAAAAGTTAAACCTTTTTAAGTTCACGGAATTTTGTATATAAAATGCGTCACGCAATCTTGAAGCGCCTGCATAATGATACTTTTTGAAAGCCAAATAAATTTGTAAGCTTTTGATTAGCTTTTTGATTTTTCTCAAAAACTACAATTTAAACGACCTTTCGAAATTAAGTCAAAATGAATCAAATCACATAATGAAATTAATACGAGCTATAAAAGTTGTAGAATGGCGTCAAGCTGATATTTTATAAATATAATTTAATAATATATAATATATTTTTAAATATTTTGAATATATATTTTTTTATAAATTAATATATTTATATAAAAATATCTCTAGATACCTATGTCTATCTATATAAATATGCATATATAAGTATCTAAAATAGTTTATATATTTAATGAAATTTAGTTCCACATCTCACATATCCATATCTCATTTGAAGCCGTCTATAATTCAAATCTATCTGATTTGTGTTGCAAATAAAATGCAAATTTAATAGACTTTCCCACTTAGATCCCACGACTAATTTATTCGCAAATGTTTCAAGTGCATTAATTAAGCGGACAACAACTCAAGGCGCAGAGATCGCGATTTATGATCGACACCTGCACGGACCGAAAAAATGTTGCAATGCATCTAATTTAGCGAGTGCATGCGAGAACTGCCAACTGCCTGTCAAAATTTACAATTCACATTGTAAGGCCCGAACATGTTCCATGGCAAACAAATCGGGCGCAAAGATTTCAAATAAATCCCACAATTTGTAAACAATTTGCGGACATTTTGTTGGCTCTAATATTGTAATTACATTTCACAAATTAGTCGGACACACGCATCACATCGCATCGCATCATCAACATAATGTGGGTAATCTATCTGTGAGTTTATCTCCCGATTGTCATCATACCTTCAGCATTTGCATAATTAAAATGCGTTTGTTCGTCCTTAAGCCCACACACAGAGCATAAACACAACTGATTACCTCTTTATGTGTGTGTGTGTGTGTGTGTAGAGATACTTGTAATTCCTTGTCAAACAGCAATCCGTGCAAATTGGGGATGGGCTTGAAGTAGAAGTCCTGCCAATATAATGACAGACTAAAAGATACTATGTATAATTAATAATACTCTTTATGTGTGTAGAGATCCTTGTAGTTTATTGCCAAACTTGGGCCTGAAGCAGATAAATAATAATGTATTATTCCACAAAGACAGACTAGAAGATACCCTATATTAAGAAACTAACCTATTAATGTGTGTGTAGAGATACTTGTAATTCGTTGTCAAACATGCAAATTGGGGTAGGCTTAAAGTAGTATTAGTCCTGGACAGATTGGACATAAAGAGTGACGGGCTAGAAGATATCCTGTACCATTAAAAATGCCTTAATATGTGTGTGGAGATACTTATTATTCATAATTCATTCAAATTGGGCCTGTAGCACTCATAAATACGTTACACTCAAGCAATGATAGACTAGAAGATACTCTGTATCGTACAAATTATTTTTATGTGTGCTGAAATACTTGTAATTTATTATCAAACTGATTTAATCAGAAGAAGCTCAAATAATTTTAGATATGAAAACAATGATGGACTAGAGGATCCTCTTTACCATAGAAAGGTCTTTTTAGCTCTTAATTCATTGTCAGAAATGCATGCGTGTTGAAGGAGGGGCATAAGACTGTTGTAGTCATGGAAAGATTACATACAAAGCATGATAGAATAGGAGATACCCTATAACATTAAAAATATTCTCTATCTGTGTGGGAATACTGGTAATCCGTTGGTCATGTAGCAAATCATGTAAATTAGAGATGAGCATACAATAGAAATATTCCTGAATAGATTGGAAACAAAGAATGACACACTAGGAGATACTCTATACAATTAAAAATCTCCTTTATGATACTTGTAGTTCATGCAAATTGGAAATCGAACTAAAGAAGAATAAGACAGAAATAGTATATATACACAAAATTATAGACTAGCAAATATCCTATGCCATGTAAAACTTACTCTACGTGCTTACTAGTAATGGTGGTAGTGGTGCTGGGCTTGAAGCAAAAGTCCTAAACAGGTTACACTAAAAGAATGACAAACTAGAAAATACTCTCTACCTTTAAAAATTCTTAAGAAAGCTTATTAATAGACTCTGCATATGTGTGTTTTATAGTTCAATTAGTTCAGCCAATTCATGAACTATTCATACTGTAAAGTTAGTAAACTGCGATTTGTATTCATTAGTTATTCATTTTTGAAGTCGATTCTTAGTATAGTACATAACTTAGGTATTTAGTAGTGTAGATGTATTTAGTATGTTAATAGCTTATATCAAGTAAAGAAAGAATAATTGAGGTGGTCTACAAAAATGTTTAATAAATATATTATTATTATATAGGTAATACATAATAAATATATAGCTATTAATAGTTAATATATTATCAACAAAATCGATATATATATAGCTTAAATGTGAGCAATAGTATTTCCACATAGCTATCGAATGTATTTCATATTAATGACCTAATCCGAATGAAAAATGTGTCTAGCCCATCTGTGAAGGGCTCATAAAGGGTAATTGACAAAGAGATGTATGTACATGTTAGATGTTACATGTTACAAGTATGCATTCAGAAGGAGGCACTGTTATGACCCTTGACGTATAGTGAACAGTGAGTGCTGACCAGTTTACCAGTTTACCCAGGGCTAATCGTGCAAAGTAATTCCCCAACAAGAACTGCCACTCAACATGCATAATTTAGGTAACAAATGATAACTCGAAGAAATGTGAAGCCATGCATAAATTCGCCTAGCTCACAAGTGCAGGCTGCAACTGCAGCCAGAGCAGCCAGGTGAGTGGGCAAGGACTTGCTTGCTGTCTGACAGGCTAAGGAGTCTGACAGACGGCCAGACAATTGCAGACGAGCTTTTCCTTTTGATTTATGGCAGCAGAGTCAGAGGAAGAGTCGGAGTCGGAGCAGGAGGCGGGCTGCTCATCAGCAGCTGCAGTCAGCTTTGGCTTTGGTTCATAATTTATTAACCAGCTGAAGGAGCTGAGCAGCAGCCACAATGCTAGCCCCAAGCAAAAGTCGTCTATCAAATTGTGCAGGAAGATTGTCAATGCAGGTGAGACGCATCCCAGTTGCCAGTTGGAAATATTCCCGAACTACAAACACATTCGGCCAATCTATTGTTTATGAAAGGCGGATCGCACACGGAGCTGGCTGATGGAGTTAGTTTGTGTCTGTTAGCTCCGCATGTTATTCAATTTAATTTATTTCAGTGTTTGCCTTGCCAAAGCATTGCTATCTTTTAATTAGAGCAAATAAAATGCAACGAGCGTGCTAATTAAATGCATTATTAATTTGCAATCAATTAAGCGAATTACGCACCAACGGCCATTCTAGATAGCATGTGCTGGTAATTGCATTTACATAAATGCGGAACGCGACTCCAGCGATTGCAATAAGTTCCTCGAATTTCAATCGAACTCACAAATGGCTTAGACCATTTGAATTTATAATCGAATTACCATTTGCTGGGCTGGGTAAATATAGGTATTCTAGCTATGCCTACATTATCTATGCCGTTTAGCTCAATCAAATTGTCTTAATCAGAAAATCAGAATTGAAGGATATTTACACTTTATCTAACAGCTGAATCGTAGAGCTGTTAAAATCATCGATAGCAAAATCGATAATATCGAATGGCATTCGTTAGATGTTTAGATAGATGGATTTAGTCGATGTTGATATATTCTCAATTATCGGATAGCTGAAAAAACGTTTGTAAGTTTGCTGATCCGCTCACTCAAGTCACTCAACGTCATGGATTAATACAAATGAATTTAATTGTCTCCCTCATTGGGCAAACAAATATTTGTGCATTCCGAATTGCTTTTAATCGGAAATATTGCTAAACAAGGCAAAAGCAAATATGGGAAATATAACAATTCTTTAAAGCCCTAAAATTTAAATGCATATATTTATTTCATGTAAAATGCAATAGCCGACGACAGACAGGGAGTACGATGATCTCAATAATTTTAAATTATATGAAAATTTTTGTTGTGCCCAATTAGTAGCTAATAAAATTAAGACATTTAAATTTTTTTACCAAATAAGTCAGTATTTTAAAAGTAATGAAATGCTATTTAATGATATTTTATCCTTATATTTAATATTTTTTATAATTAAAATATCCATTATTTTATTAATACAACAATTTTGAACATCTATTAAAAAATGTTTTTTCCCAGCAATATTACAGCTCCTAATTCGTCTAAGGGAACCTTTGATAGTATCAATTCTGGATTCCATCGCATAGGAACACTTAATAGTTTTAAATCTCTCTGAATCGATCTTGTCTTGTTCGCCTGTTCACCTGTCTATACTAAACTCGTTACTTATGAAAGCTGACTATATAATAAGTACTTTTTATAATCCATTCCTTACATATCTCAAAATTGCAAATTAAATCTTAGTTTTTAAAGCAAACTCGAAATTTGAAGTACAGAGAATGTAAAAATGTTTTTTTTTTTTACAGCTTACAAGTTTTTATGTAAAATTCGTTATTACAGCACTGAGTATAGATAAATATTTGATTAACTCTGACTTCTATTTTTATTATAAAATTCAACTTTATTCATAATTTTCTAGTGTGCTGTTGCTATGTATCAACTTTGGAATGATTAGATATAAAACTAGACTTTTTGTACTTTATTTAGGTGAAATTCAAATGCAATTTCTTAGATTTGGATTCCATGTCTCCAAACTAGAACCAGTATACTTTTGTAATAAATGTAAATATCTTGTTTTAATTAAAAATCTGTTGCAAACTCTAGCCCAAGCCAAACAAAAATGGCTTAATTTGTATAAAATTTTGTTTTTTCAGCAAGTTTCTTATTCTGAATTGATTTTATGTTTTCGATTTATTGTCAACACTCAAGTATATCAAGTTTATTATCTAGCCAGACATTTTGGAGGCATACATATTTGCGGTATGCAGTGATATGAGCGCTGGCGATTGGACTGCCAGAGATGCCATGTACATTACTCGCTTCCAAATGCTCGACATCGTTTAACATGTTCCTGGAATTTAGTGGGTACCTTTTATGCCGGCGGTGGTCACATCGGCATCGACATCGCCATCGACAGAGGCAGTGGCAGTGGCTGTGTCTGGCCCTGATTTTGTCTGCTTTTGGAGTGTTCGACTTGATTTTAGTGGGCCAGGAGCAGACCGGACTCTGACTCTGACTCTGACTCTGGCTGTGGCACTTATATTGGCGACATTGTCATCGATATAAAACGCTCTTTGTTTGCCCACTGGTCAAGCCAGCGGCAATGGCAATGGCAATGGCAATGGCAATGGGAATGGCATTGGCATTGGCATTGCCATCGAATCGGCATCGGCATCCGTTGCGCATATTTCGCATACTCCAATGCCAGCTCCTCTCCTCCGCCTCCTCCTGGCGGCAGCTGAGGGCTCTGGTGTCTGGTTTTTCAGTTTCAGAGAGTCTCGGGAGCAGGGACTCGGGACACTATCAACTTGTGTGCATCAGTATGTGGTTTCGCGTGAAATTCACTCACGACTTGTAATTATTTAATTTTATTGTTTGTCTTTTAGCCAACTCTTTGCCGTTCAACAAGATTTCTATATCAGATCAGAGTGGAGGCATGGCCTTACACAATTACACTGCGAACGAAGCTGGGGCGTCATAATCTCTAAATGCTCCATGAGCCCCATTAGGCTTCTACAGATAATAAACGAGTTGTCGCTGCTCTCGCCGAGCTATGACAGAGTGAGACAGACTGAGACAGAGTGAAACAGAATCCATCATAGGCTGTGTGACGGCCCTTGAGTATGTGGCATAAATTATTCAAATTCGCACAGATGGCACTCAGACCTGTCCACGAACCGAAACAAAACTCAATTGTCTGTCAGCATTTATAATTTGGATATGCATTCGATACGCAGCTGCAAATGAATTTGCCAACTTTTCAGAGAGCTGCAAATACCTGCACACACTTCGCATATTTTAGCAATTCCATTTGAATTATTTACGGCTGCAAATTGTTGACCTGTGCGCAAAATGCTAAAATATTTAAAAACCAAACAACAAATTCTAAATTTATTTCCACTTTTTTTATTTTTTGCATTTTACTTTTATAAATTCATCAATTGCAAATTCATGAAATTTTAAAAAATGTGAATAGAAATTCGTTATATGCAGAAATGAAAGATAACGTTCGGATATTGGATACAAAACCATTTCAAATAAGAGCATTGCAAAAAGAAATTGCAAAATAGTTGAAATAGTTGGATATATCAAGTTTTTTTGGGTTTTATTTTGAAGCTATATCCATGAAGCGGAACATCATACATTTCGAGCTTAAGGTTTTATTCTGTATGATTCGATGAGCTTCAGCTTAAAGCTGTTGGCATTGCTGTCGTTACCTAAAAACTTCTTTCAAATTTTCAGTGCCGCATTGTTTAGTATGTCCCATAGAATATCGCACACATTTATAATCCATAAAATACCATAATAATTTTAGAGCTCCAAATCTGTGGAAAAATATAGGGTAGGGAAGATATAGAGTATCTTTGATAGGCTTTTTTTTTTTTTTTTTATAAGACTTTTATTTATAATTTTGGGTTTTATTTCAACAGAAAACTTAAACCCTCTTAATGACTAGAAATTAATATAGAGCATCTTTAATAGTCCACATCTTAAAAAAGCATGCAAATTACTTTTAAGTCATCGATAGCGGTAGATAGAAGCTAACATTAAGTCTACGATTAAATTTTTATGTTTCTAGATCTCAAGCTTCTGCAGCCAAATATTTTTCAAGGTTTGCCATATCCTAATTATGATAATATATATCTGCAATATCTTTTTATACCCTGAACCCATTGAAAATGGGAAATCAGGGTATAATGTTTTTGTGAAAATGTATGTAACAGGCAGAAGGAGGCGTGGCAGACCCCATAAAGTATATATATTCTTGATCAGGATGACGAGCTGAGTTGATCTAGCCATGTCCGTCTGTCCGTCCGTCCGTCCGTCCGTCCGTCCGTCCGTCCGTCCGTCCGTCCGTCCGTCCGTACTAACGCAGCGATCTCCTAAACTACAAGTGCTAGACACTTGAAATTTTACATGTATACTCGTGTATACCATACGCAGTACGAGTTTATCATATTTTTTCGATAACTCATCCCATTTCTTTTTTATCGATAACAATCGAAAATCTGACTTTGTTTTTAAAGCCTAGTTTGAATACTGTTAGAGCTAGAGACTTCAGATTTACTGTTTAGATTTATGTGATGAATACAAAGATTTTGTTGTTTACAGATTTTGGATGCCACGCCCCCTTCGCCCTAAATTTGAAAAAAACGTATATCAAGTACTAGAGACTTGTGCTTTGGCATATACACACATTTGAATGTTATTATCACGTTCTGAAAATTTGATGAAGATAGTCCCACTACAAAAAGATTTATTCAACAAACAAATTTTCACAATATAGCCCACACGGCAGCCCAAGCGCAGTAACTGCGCAGTTAGCAGAGCAATTGTTTATGCGTTCGTATGGATGCATGCGTACGGGTGTGTATATGTGTTTTTGTATATGTGCATGAAAGAAGTGTAGAATTGTTGGAATCAGTACTTTGCAGGGTTCAGGGTATCTCCTAGTCGAGCAGTCTCGACTAGAGCCCTCTTACTTGTTGTATTTAGACTAGCAACCTTTCCATTCCATTCCAAATTTCAAGTCTCCAGCATTGTAAATAATGGCTTTTCTGAGATACCAGATATAATATATCCCGATTTGTCACAATGCATTGCAATGGGAAAATCGTAACGTATTATATTATTCAAGTTTTATTATATATTCAGGTTTTCAAGTCTCTAGCTTCAATAGCGGCGAAATGGCTTACGTTCATACGGACAAACCAACATTGACAAAACTAATATAGTCTGTTCACTACGTGAATGAGTAAAATAACCAATGAGTAAAATAACCAAATTATAAAATCAGTATAAATAAAGGAGATTTCAATTTCAAGGCAACAGTCTATAGTCACAATTTCTACTTATGCTTTTTGGTTGTTCTTTTCATTTAAAACTCCTAACTACTTAATACCTTTAAACTGTAATTAAAAAATAAAAGAAAAAGATTAAATACGATTTTTTTCCTTCTGCTAATAGTTTGTTTTATTTAGCTATCTATTATTTTTTTTATTTTTATTTATTAATTTAGAGAATTTTTTAATTTTATTTGTTTTTTAAATAATAGAATTACTCATAATATTTACAAATATTTATTTACGCAAGCAAGCGAATCACATTGTACTTGAACTGGACTGAAAGGGCGCTTAAATGCTTTATTATAAGCTGTTAGCACAAATGTCAAAATTAATTACTTGTGTCACAAATACAAATCATAAAAAATATATAACATTTCAACATTATTTATCATAATGCAGACAATCAAAATTTCTTTGATCTGTGGCGACGTGCGGCCTTTTTTTGTTTTTGTTTTTTGCGCTGGCTGTCAAAAGGGGGTAACAGAAATTTATGTGACACAAATATTTGGCCATCAAAACATCACTCAGAAAGCGATTTGATTGTGTGTCGAAGAGAGAGGGAGAGGGAGAAAGAGAGAGAGAGAGGGAGAGCGGAGGTTAAGACTCTTGATATCCGCAGACTTCACATTATGGTCGACTGAGAAATAATGAAAACAACATCTATTCCCGACATTATGATGTGTGAGCCATATCAATATATAGATATATACACATATCTTAAATTTTCATTTCAGTTTCAGTTGTTCTCAATATGAATACATGCATATTCATATAGCATCTATATAAATTCATAGCTGACAAATTGTTGGCACAGCTGTTTGTGTTTCATATAAGCAGCCGGATTTTAGTTAATGGCCCCCAACGGTTTCACTTAAGTTGTTTATGGCTTTTGTGTGTGGGAATTGAAATTCCAACCTGATCTCAGCCCCCAACAACATGTACAAATATACATACCTATCTATATATTTATACACATCATTCACATAAATTGCAATATATATATTTCAAAAGACTAAACTTGATAGATTTCTAAATTTTTAACACGAATATTTACTTAAATTAGCTCATAAAATAATCGTAAATAACCGAATTTTACTTTGAAATAGAAGAAAAATAGTTTGTAAATGATTTTATGAAGCGTAATTGATAAAAACAAAGCGAGTTTCAATAATTGTAAAATATTGCAGCTACTTGATCCATTAAATGTTTTAAGCATTTCAAATCTATTTCGACTTGACGCGAAACTCATATCTTAACAAAATAATGCCGCAATATTCATAAATCAAGAGCACTAAACACTTTGTATTTCATCTAGCAATAATCCGCTGTGTTAGAATTTTATGAATGCATTGAACAAGTTTTTCTCTGTTTTTTTGTTTTATATACCCTGTAAGCCATTGAAAATGGAAAATCAGGGTATAATGGTTTTGTGAAATGTATGTAACAGGCAGAAGGAGTATATATATTCTTTATCAGGAAAACGAGCTGTGTCGGTTTACCCCTGTCCGTCTATCTTTTCGTGTATGTGAATGCTTTGATCTCAGAACCTATAAGAGTTAGAGACTTTAAAAATATATATCCTATATCCTACATCTTTGGAGGTAGAGTCTCCAAATTTTGCAAAAAGCGCAGTCGCTGCGCGCGTGCCTTTGTATGTGTGTGCAAATGTTGAATATCAGCAAATATCAGTGCTTTGAAGGATTCGGAGATCTCGTAGATGAGAAGTCTCGACTGGAGCCACCTTACTTTTTTTTTATATATACCCTGTAAGCCGTTGAAAATATATATATATATAGTAAAAGTTTATAATTTTTTTCTCGATAATTTGTCTAATTGATTAAATTTTAAGCTCAAAAATCCTTTATACATTATAATAGTTAAAAAGGTCGAGGTATTTGCTGGTCGTATACTCCCCGCATTTAATACTCTTACTTGTCTTTTGTTGAGAATTAGAAATTCTAGTCGTTTAGCTCATAAATAAAGCACGCGGAACAGTTCATACTTAGCATTTATGTTTAAATTTAGGCAGAGTGAAGTAATGTGTACGAAAACACATATTAGAAAAACAAATAAATAAGAATCTTAAGCTAAAGCCAAACGCCAACGTCGCGTCGTGCCTCATGCCATGGCTAAAAGAATTTTCAAATTAATTTTTATTAGCGCACGGCTAATACTGAAAAAGAGCCCCCCACTCACAGAGGCCTCTAGAGCATGTCTTTAGAGCAAGCATAAATCAAGTCAACAGTAAAAATATATATACAAATATAAATATATATATTTTTATTAGCATGTCGCGACATTTCTCAAGGAAAATAATGTAGTTGCCATTTACCCATTTCTCTCTGGTTCTATTCGTGTGTCTTTCAATTTAATTTATTAATCGAGCGTGAACATTTTAGTGGGTGCTGGCAAATGGAAAATGCAAAATGAAAATGGAAAACGGAAAATGTGACCGATGAGGAATTTTGAAATTAACATTTTTCTTGATTGCTCAATGAGCACACAAATTGAGCTGTGGGCAGGGGCAGCGATTCGAATGGAACGCCTTCTGCGAGTGGGGCCATTAAATATATGCCAGCTAATGAGTGTGAATGAATGACAGCATCTGGTCGATTATAATCGATATTTATCGGTTGAACTAGCTGACAACTATTTTTCAAATGAAATTAATGTGAGATGTTTTAAATGGTAATATCTTTATTAATAGAAGATCTTTTTGAGACGGCTTCTTAGCTTATAAAGACATATAGATGGTGATAGATAGATGCTGAGTACTCTTAAAAATGTTGTAGAAATTGTTCAAGTTATTTGAATGTCATTAAAGAGTCATCTTCACTAAGATCTCTTGGAAAAAATATATAAAATTTAATGAGAAAAAAACGTGAAAATTAGTAACATGAAAAATAAAATCAAAAAGAGCACATACCCTCAGTAGCTTAAACCCATTTACTGTCCGCATTGACTCGAATCTGTCTGATTTTGTAGTCAAGACAAATCTTAGTGCGATTTTTGAAAAATTATTAATAAAGATTTGGCAAATTGATCGGGGAGTATTCTTCCATTAACTAACTTGATAATAAGGAAGCAGAGAAAAACATGAGTTGTAAATAAATATTTAGGAATACGTTCTAAGGTAAAAATAAAATGAGGCATTAGCGATGGAGAGGATGAAAACATGAGATTAAAATCATTAGGGAATACTTTTATAAGTGCACAAGGTGGATTTTAATGTTCAATTCTCAACATGAGATAAAACTTAGACAGAAAAATAATAATAATAATAAACTATAGAAAATTGAATACTAAATAACTAAGGACCTTAGTCATAAATAGTGATATAACAGTCTCTGACTTATGCAAAAAATGCCAACAAGAATCGATTACTATAGATAGTGAATTGGAATGAGAGATCGACTAATACAGAGCGCTTTTAAGGAGAATATTTCTCCAAAACCTGTATGTAATAGATCTGTTCCAGTATCATATATGAATTCAACTTGTCAAAAGCCTTTTGCAAAGTAAAGTCAAATACTAGAATAATTAGTTACATAAAATGATTTTTACATTCCCAGTCATTCAATAACATTATTTAGAAGCTTTAAATAGTTAATTATAAGTCTTCCATCAAATTGTATTTGCATTTTCATATCCATATTGCATTATAACTGGAATAATCATCAGCTAAAACTGTATAAATACATATTGTATTTTTAATAATTGTAGCACAATTTATGTTTATTTTCGAAATAATACAAATGCGATTCTCTTCTGTTTGCTTTTTATTTGCATAACAAATACGTGAGTGTGTATGTATGTATGTATGTAGGTATGATATATTAATACACATACATTCCACTTAGTTCTAAATTACGTCAGTTTGTGGCACAGAGGCTTGTTTTAAAACCATAAATTATAGTCAACAAGTTTGAATTATTACTGCCTGCTAAAGCCAAAAGAATTACGGTTTCCAATTAAACACAATAATTTACACAAAGCATTCAGACGATGATTCATATTCGCTTTTATGATTTTAACACAAATTTCATTATTGCCATAAACTGGCAAAAAAAAAAAAAAAAACAAACATCAATTTTTTTTTAAACTCTGCTAGCTATATAAAAAAAATAGGAAACCCTTGGACAATATAAAAAATCTTTGAGCTTTGGAAAACAAAAGTTTGTTGATATTTCTATGCTTTGCTAAACGATATTTATCGATATTTTGTTTATCAAATATTTCATATAATATTTTCAAATGGAATTCTAGATCTATTAAGGTTATACAAAAAGTTAAAATTCAGCATGACGAACAAGGCAAACACGATCCAGTAGTCAATAGAAAAATTTTATAGAACCGAAACGACAGTGAAGGAACTAAGAGACAGAAATGTCAACACATTAATTATATAATTAACTGGCAAAACATTTTTCTTGACTTCTTACAAAAGTTTGCAAATGAAAGGTCCATAGAACTGGATTAATTATGATATTCACGTCTCCTAGCTATTGTTTCTCTATTGTAAACAGTGTGAGAACTATCAAAACTAGCAAAAGACAAAGACCCCATTGAATTGTAGTGAATCGATTCAAATAGCTTATTCTTTATTTTATAGGTCTAATGAGGCTTTTGTATTTTGATTAGTTTGCATTCTTTTCTTATATCGTTTAGACGCCTTTGTTTACTATAACTATACAAATATGCATGAATACATTTTTCAATAGATGCTCTATTCTGCACTCTACTCTGATTTTTAATATTTATATAAAGTTCTACTTTACTGGCCACACATAAAATGAACTTTTTAAATTATTTGTTTATATATATAATTTATTTATATTAAAATATACATATAATATATAATATATTAATTGTTCATATATATAAATTTATAATATTTCATTTATATATTATAGTTTAAGTTCAATTGAATGTTGCTTAGCCCATATAAGTGCAAATTATTTGCATACAAATTAATGTTTTAATATTCGAATGCGCATTTTATTTATTTACATTCACATTCCCATTTATAGATATATGTCAAGCTCATAAATCAGTTCGACAGCGCGCTTCTAGCGTTTTGCAGACTATGGAATACCTCCTAAGACAAATTTGCAAAATTTAAGATAGTTACTATACAAAAAAAATAATATTTTTTGTATTTTTCTACAATATAATTTAAGTTTTTTATTATTTTACATTCAAATGTTAAATTCTTTGAAAAAAAAATCAATAAATTGAAATATGAAACATCCCAAAAAGACATTTCACATCTGTTTAGGGTATATATATATATTTTTTTTTAATTACATATATGTAGGTATATATTTTGATAGTTTCTAAGACAACGCTCGTCAATCAGCTTGGCGCGCTCTGACTGGCTGTCAATGCGACGATTGATTGATTGATTGATTTATGGATGCCATTTAGCATTGATTTGTGTTCGAACAAAACCAAATATGACTTTATGGCAATTGTGTAAAAGCTACCAAAATACAATACAAAAAGAAATATAGAGCGAGAGAGGGAGAGAATGTGAAAGAGATCGATAGCTGTGACAAGTATTTGCATGCAACTTCCGCTCTGTCTGTTTCCGGAGCAACAAAACTGTTTTAAGTCTAAATATTTTGTGCATAGCATAATAAATAAGATATGACAATGTATTTACGTGCTCTATCTATACAGAATAGTAAATACTCTACAATTAGTCGAAGCCGAGTTATAAAGTAAAGTTTTTACTGTTGATACCTTAGGTTTTATAAATGTAATACTTCAGAAAAATAAAAGAGTTATAACTCTAAAAATGTATTTGAGAAATGTTTATCATAATTTTAACTGTCTCTCTCTCTCTCTCTCTCTCTCTCTCTCTCACTCTCTCTCTCTCTCTGCCTGTCTGTCTCTTCCAAACTCTTACTCTGTCTTTTTCCTCTGTTTCTCTAGTTCTCTTTCCTAAGTCAGTCTATCTCTTTCTCTTTCTCTATATATAAGTCTTTCGCTTTCTCTTTTTATATCTTTACCACTCTCTCTCTCTCTTTCTCTTTGTCGTTCTCTTCCTCTTTATCTCTCTCTCTCTCTCTTTCTCTCTCTTTCTCTTTGTCGTTCTCTTCCTCTTTATTCCTCTCTCTTTCTCTCTATTTCTCTCTCTTTCTCTCTCTTTCTCTGTCTCTCTCTCTTTCTCTTTCTTTTTCTCCCTCACAATCCTCTATTCTCTCTCCATTTTTTTGTCTTTCCCTCTCTTTCTCTCCCTTTCCCCTTGCTCTCGCTATCCCATTCGCTCTCTGACTCGTTAATAGGTAGATTCATATGCAGGTCAATGTATGCCTGATTTGCAAGTGTATTAATATTATTTATGACAAAACATGGAATATGATATTCAGCTTTGGCTTTTGGCCTGGCACTTAATCATAATCAACTGTCGCGTAACTGGAAGTTAGCAGGCCGGAGACCGGGGCATAGAGCCTCACCTATTCAGAGCCAAACTAGCTACCCAACTTGGCTCCACAAGCCGTCTGCTGACTGTTATTTCCATTGAAGTGCGGCTGGGGCTGGGGCTGGGGCTGTTGCTGCGGCTCCCATGAGCCCGAAGAGCGTGCCCAAAAAAGAAAAAAAGGAAAAATAAAACAAAATTTGTTTGAGAAATAAACTGTGTGCATAAATCAAAAACGTTGACGCTATGATTACGATACACTTCGAGCCTCTTTTGCGGACCGAGGCAGCGGCAAGTCGTGTTTGGAGGTGTTGCGGCTCTGACAGTTATTCTATAAATTATGACAACTGACAGCTACATTTATAAGCCGCAACTCTTGCATTGGCACCGAATTAACTTTACATAAATAAATTGTTAACACGCAACAGCAGAAACAACAAAAACAAAAGCAATAAAACAACAGCCACAACAATCGAGAGCCCACGCTAATTAATTTGACCGCATTTAATATGATGTAAAGCAATTAACTAAAATATGGCGATAAAACAAATAATATTTTCAATATACCATCAGCGGGAAGCTATAAAACAAATTAAAAATCTATGATATTCGTAACATCTAAGTAATTAGGCATTTAGGTAAGCCCGTTTAATCGCGCAAGTGGAAAATATTGTCCATTTAAATATAATCTAAACAATCTCTATCAACTATCTACTCATTATGAAAATTAGCTTGTTTAAATTAAAATTTCCATCAACAATATAGATTTATCTCTCAGCTAAAAGAAGTAGAAACAACTCTATAAAATCGATTCCTAATTCACTTATTCTGAGCGAATAAAAGCCAAAGAAATTATAAAATATAGAGCAGTACCGAAGTCTGTGTCGATCCTTATGTTTTGATTTTATACCCCGAAGGAAGCCATTAAAATATGAAGCCATTTTTTGTAGGATCGTGCAGATCGAGTTTGTTTCAAAAAATCGATAACACTATTTCAGTGTTATCGTTTAAAAGCCGTTCAAAATGAAGCTATATACTAAGAGCTAGAGACTCCAAATCGTATTGTATTTTATAAAATTTTGTTTATATTTTAAATACTGACCACAAACCAAAGTCCTTTCATCCAAACTTGCAAAAAGCGTATCTCAAATATTAAACACTTGTGGCTCGGCAAAAAAAAAACACATTTTAATGTCATGATCACATTTTGAAAGTTTGATTACGAAAATCCATCTACAAAAGTTATTAAACTAACATAGCATGGCCCATATTGCAGCCCAAGCGCAGTCACTCGTCAACTGCGCAGTTAGCAGAGCGTGTGCTTATGCGTGCATTCATATGTGTGTGAGTGTGCATGTGTTGTTTCTTGTGAATGCAGAAATGAAGCGTAGAATGATTGAAATATTAACTACTCGAATGCTTCAGTTTTCTATTCATTCATTCATTCATTCATTTTCGACTAGGGCACTCTTACTTCTTACTTCATAAACGAGTATGAAAATTTTGAATGAAATAAACTGAAGTAAGTGTTCATTCTATGTATTCAGTATATATATTTTTTAATAAATTAATAATTAACCATGATCTCATTTACTTGAAACGATTTCACTTTCGAAACATTCAAATAAAAATTGACAGCAAAAGTGAAAAACCGCAAAGCGAATACCCTTGTAGAATTATAAAAGTTGTATGTTCGACTTTAATTCAAAATATATATAATATAAATATATAAATTGTTCAGAAAATAGTTTTGGTTACTATATAAACCCAGTACAAAGACCTGAAACACTCTGCCTAAGAGTAGAAAAGCATGGAAATAGATGAAAGAACAAAATTATATTAAATCGAATAAATATGTAGATTATGGCATACCTTTGAATATGCTTAACAAACTGCATAATTTATAAATAAACTTAATATTTAAAACAAAAATTAATAAACTATTAAAAACTTGTTATACAAGCAATCGTTAGTTCTTATAAAAACAATAGACATGGATTTTAATGTATACATGCTATACATGTCAATATATATGTATATCAGGTATTCGTCACCTACCGAAAAACACAATGAGTCCAAATTTCTCGTGACCAAATTATAATTCGCTTTGGTGTGTGCGAAACTCATTAAACAGATGCAAATCAGTATTGGGGAATGCCATTAAGGCTTGGATCGTTTAAGCCTGGAATATAAGCTCGTCTATATTCATATGAAATAAACAGCTAAAGTCTACATTCAGCATATACTTTCGAGGTTTTGTGACAGAAGTTTTCGAATTTATTTGACCTCCATGATATTTGTTATCAGATTTTCCATAAACTTTTTCTACTGAAAGAAAAGCAATTACAAATTTTAATATAATTTATACCCGTTGACCCAATACTTCTGTGTAATGTTGTCTGTCTGATTAAATACAATCAATTTTTAGCTTAAGACTTGAAGCTTTGAAAGAAGTCAAATAAAATCTAAAGACTGTTTCGAAGAGTGCCAGATCATCAATTGAAGATAGAGACTTGAAAGTGTCAGATGAAAATATCGAGCAAAGAGGATTCTTTTAGATATACCTAAAAAAAACTAATAATTAGATTCACATATAGGTTTTATGGTTTTTTACGATCCGTATCAAATGCGAAAATATCGATTACTTGAAATGAACTTAGCCTTTTCCGAATAATGAAGGAGTATTGTGCAGTCAGATGTATCTGATCTAATTTCTGTTTATTTGCACTTGATTCCTGGAAAACGGAACAGCTCTTACTATTTTTATACCCTGAACCCATTGAAAATGGGATTTCAGGGTATAATGTTTTTGTGAAAATGTATGTAACAGGCAGAAGGAGGCGTGGCAGACCCCATAAAGTATATATATTCTTGATCAGGATGACGAGCTGAGTTGATCTAGGCATGTCCGTCTGTCCGTCCGTCCGTACTAACGCAGAGATCTCCTAAACTACAAGTGCTAGAGACTTGAAATTTTACATGTATACTCGTGTATACCATACGCAGTACGAGTTTATCATATTTTTTCGATAACTCATCCCATTTCTTTTTTATCGATAACAATCGAAAATCTGACTTTGTTTTTAAAGCCTAGTTTGAATACTGTTAGACCTAGAAACTTCAGATTTACTGTGTAGTGTAATGTGATGAATACAAAGATTTTGTCATTTACAGATTTTGGATGCCACGCCCCCTTCGCCCCAAATTTGAAAAAAACGTATATCAAGTACTAGAGACTTGTGCTTTGGCATATACACACATTTGAATGTTATTATTACGTTCTGAAAATTTGATGAAGATAGTCCCACTACAAAAAGATTTATTCAACAAACAAATTTTCGTAATATAGCCCACACGGCAGCCCAAGCGCAGTAAGTGCGCAGTTAGCAGAGCAATTGCTTATGCGTTCGTATGGATGCATGCGTACGGGTGTGTGTATGTGTTTTTGTATATGTGCATGAAAGATGTGTAGAATGATTGGAACCAGTACTTTGCAGGGTTCAGGGTATCTCCTAGTCGAGCAGTCTCGACTAGAGCCCTCTTACTTGTTTATATACTTGAACAGAGAATCTAGAGTAAAGCTGAGGCATATTTATTCATGCCTTTCTATACATTTATGAATGTCAGCAAATTAAACTCAAGATTTCCATATACTTTCTATGAAAAAAGGAAACTCTCCAATCAGCATAAACGATAGGTAAGAGTCCATTAACAGCATTTAACTCAATTTAAATGATGCTTGGACTTTGTAGATTTTTGTTTGTTAGAAGCTGTCGTTAAAGTCATTGTGAAAGCTTCCTTATTAATTTCCATTGTGCAAACACAAATCAGAGTCATTGTCATCTCATTCCGTGAATACAAAGCTATCAAATGTATTCAATTACAAAAGGCAACAATGCCCAATGGCTCTCGCATTGAACTAAATACGATCAAGTCGCAGACACGACAAAGAACCCAAGATCACAATAAGCTTTAAGTTTATAAAATATGAAATCTTTTGTTTGCTGCCGGCTCTACAATATTCGTTTCGTGAGCTGTGCCACTAATTTACGATTCGCAATCAATTAACATAAATTTTAAAGCATCTGCGATATTTTAGTCAAACTCAAATGACTCTTGACAGTTGGATCATGGATGTTACTTTGAATAACAAAAAAAAAACCACACAAACCACAAACAAAAAATACAACGAGCAAGCATGTCATAAGCTATTGTCTTTCTACATTTATCTTTTCATATGCCCTGCACCCACTAATCAGCTGACAATTCAGGGTATATTGGCTTAGAGCCATGGAATGTAACAGACAGATAGCAGACAGCAAACACATAAATCTTTAATATCTTGAAATTTCCAGTGTTTAATCTAATCTACAATATGGATTAGCAAGCTTTATGATATAAGCTTATATTGGATTATAAGAGACTGAATATAGTTTAGTATATTTTCATCGATAAATATCGATTTATAAATGAAAGTTATAAAGATAAAGATTGCAAATAATATTGGTAAATATACATTTCAAGTTCAAGTTCCTAAACAGTATTTTCAGATTGTAGACGATTTAGACATACATCAAACTTAAGGGATTGCAAATTACTTACAACTTTATATATAATCGATAAATATTAACGTGAAGATCAAGTTCTTAAACATAACTAACAGATTGTAGCGGAAAAACACACAAATCAAACTTACCAGTTTTAAAATATATAGATGCTGTTCAAGTTCCTACACATAACTTACAGATCGTTTTAAAATTATACACAAATATATGTTTATAATATCGATAAATATCGATTTTAATTTCAAGCACCTTAACTATAAGTTTTAGATATTATAAGATATAGAGATGTCGATAAGTATAATCTAAATATATATGTATAGATTATCATCAGCAAATTATGTTTGTATAACATTACATTTACATTAGGGCTTAGTGGTATCTCTTTAGGCAGCGTATGATGGTGCTATTGCTAATTAAGTTGTTGGCAAGGCGGTTGGTGTCTTTCTATGCGACTCATATGAGCTTTAGTTAGTCTAGAAATCCCCTGATGGATCCAAGGGACTCTTCATGAACCTCTTTGTTTGAGTGGAGTAGAAATGCATTGCAGATCGTTCTTAGCGCTTGGTTTTGGAATTGCTGTATGATGCTACAGGTGGAATAGCTGACAGTGCCCCAAATTGGAGTCCCATAGACAGGGATATTTTTTCAGCCTTTGATTATTCTTGTTAATTAGGTGAGGCAGGCAAGTCTTCTGTCAAGCACCAGTCCCAGGGTAGCTTCTAGTCGAGCTCTTCTCACATAACCATAAAGAAATATTATAAGCTATTCAAAATGTCTCATATGAACACATTTCAATTTGTCCAAAAACTTAAGACAGAAAATGCCGCTTCTTATAAATAAATTTCCATTTCAATTCGAATTCCTTGAAATTCAAAGCGCAATAAAAAATATATATATTAACGTATTATCAAAATTGCGCATAAAAATATTTTAAGAAATTTAACGATTTTCGCAAAATTTGTTGACATTAAATATTTTGTTTATTTAATATTTAAATATATTCGAATGAGAAACATTTCAATAAACAAGCTGAAACGAACATTTATTTTATTTTCGCCCAAGCGTCGAAATTTTAATACTCTGTCATAAAATAAATTATAAATGTTTTTGCTGATCTATAAATACTGCATATATTTAGTTATTTATTATATTTAATTTTGCGGTAATTCTTTGATATATTTATTGTGAAAGTAGAGGCCATAAATTTAAAAAAATCAAATTGTTCAGCTTTCTTTTCGTATTTTTTAGCTAATATGATATTTTTATGAACACACTTTTATATATATATATATATATATATATATTTTTTTTTTTTAAATAATAAAAATATATAGTGTTTTATAAAACATTTTTAAAATAAAATACAAATTATTTTATGAGAATAAGTGTTTAAAAATATAATATAATATCAATACAGCATTTCCTATTAAATTTATATTATAATATTGAAAATATTTATATTTTAAATTTATATTGTTATTTAATTTGCAGGAAATGTCATCTCCAATTTTTACAGCCTGAACTTTATACAGTGGTTTCTTCCATTACAATGAAGAATACAAATAAATAATATTTATATTATTATATATGTATAATAATATGATATTCATCTCTAATTATCTCTATTATTACAAGTATTGTAAGTACAGTAGAAGACGAAAAATTTAAGAGAAAGGCCGAGAAACTCTTTATAATTAAACTTTATACGTACATCGGTATAAATAAATCCATAATTTTTAATGTTTTGCTAAATCGGTCTATTCTGAACTGATCTGTTTTTCCTAAGAACGATTAATTTTTCTGTTAACTTAACTTGAATGCATTTTTTTATTAAAAAAAAAAAAAACTGGTTTCCCAAAAAAAAAAAAAAAAACTAATCTCTATTGTTAAAAGCTTCGGAAGAAGATCATAGAACACTATTGTCCCTTTACTCGATTGCTTCCTACATTGGGAATCGTCGTAAACTTTATACTCATGCTAGAAACGCTACTTTACTTTACGCAATAGAAACGGAACTAAGAAACTATTCAACTTGAACTTACGGCTGTAAAGAGCCTCTAAAAAAACTTTACTCAAGACTTGTATCTAAACTCTCAATGAATAAAATATGATATATATTTTTTAAATAATCAAAATATAGAAAAATGGTCATGTCACTTGATGCACTATAGTTATTCACTAGTAGAGTAGTTTCAATGGCTTATCTCAGCAAGTTTCGTTATACCATTAAAAAGCTTAAAAGATAACACTAAATTTCTTGTATTCCCATAAAGTATATGATATAATATAGTATTAGTATGGCATAGACTCTAATAGGCATCAATTTTTTGAGATGTTTATTAATGATATTTGAATACGGATTCATCGCCCACTTTACATTTAGTGCGAATACATTAGCTGACAGCCGGCCTTTTATTTTTTTTAGCTAATCATTAAAGCACAATATTTTAAGAGCGTCATAAAATTTTATAACAAACTTCATTAGTGGCGCCCCTGATACAGACAGACAGACACAGATATTTGTATATATTTGCTTATACTGTTTTCGTTTAGGCGATAACAGATCTCGCACAATAAAAACCAAATATATACATATATATAACACATCTATATATATGTATTTGTATATAGTATACGTTTTAAGACAAGGTGTCTCTGGGACACTCAAATATTTAGTCATCATCGGCACACCTTTGCTTTGAAATCATGAGATCAGATTTCCGATCAAGCGACACCAATGTGAAAAGTGAACTGAATTGACAGCTGCAACAAGAGCTGGAGTTTATGTGGCTCTTATCGCTTATTATTTATTAATCCGCAAGATCACAAACAAGCACTCAAAATCCTGGTCTATTAAGTCTTTATCTAAAGACACCCATGCAATGAATCGAATTTTAAACGAATGTCGTTGATTTGATTTGCAAATTGCGAATAGCCTAATGGACGCCAAACCCGACCGCCGAGCCGCCCTCAGCCCCACAGCCGCCTCTGGGGGGCCTTGAGCCGCAGACAGCCGGCGCAACATGGTCAGTTATTTGGACCGCTATCTATATCGAATGTCTTTGACCAATCGACAGTTGAACAACCAGATGACAAGTGCCCCGGCAAACGACATCGTTACCATAGCTACAAACTTCTCTCTCTCCTCTCTCTCTCTCTCTCTCTCCTCTCTGTCATCCAATCTCTCCTCTGTCGATGTCCAGTTCCATGTTCCATGTCCATGTCCATGGCTGTTATTAACATTTTCAAATGCCAAGAGGGGCCAAAAGTCTGATGGACATTGATGCCGCATGCGAGCCAAACCAAACTCTGCATAGCTAATTGGACCTTGTAAAGCAAATCAACTATTAATTGAGCTCACCTTTTCGGGCAATAGGATAAACTGCATTCGTATACACTCACATGACGGTGTTCTACACAGCTTGTAACGCTGCGTAGAAGATGTTGAATGCTTTGTTAGGTCCTAGAGAGTATAGATTATTATGGATGCTGACTATATGTATAGGTGGGAGTTGTTGATAGATATTACTACAGTTGAATACCTCTTGTTAATATTACATTGGATTTTGCCATATGCAAACCTTATAGAGGGAATAGAGTACATAAAGTATTAATTATGTAAATGAATTATCGTATATACTTTATATATATAGTAAAATATGTTTATCAATAAATTATCAATTGCCATTTTAGTCAGTTAAATATATTGAATTTGCTCGAATGCTGGATCGAAACTGAACTTGTATTTCTTATAATGTTTGCTATTTTGGCGAAAAAGAAACAAATAATAATAATAGTAATAAGATAATTTAAAAAAGATAAGATATATTGTAATAAGAACTTGTATTAAGTGCGAACGTTCTTTACTTCTATTGTAATATACTTTTTATACTCATGCACGAAGTGAAAGAGAATATTGGTTTTGTGCAATTGATTGATTTGTTTGAAAGAGAAAACATAGTTAAATTGAACTAAAAATATAAATAAAAATAATTTTAAGTCAGTGTGAGTGGAAGGCATATATGTATATTGAAAATGAAAAATGTTTGTAAGATAATTATAGAACTCAACTATCATTCAGAGTAGGATATATCTCTTTCGTATTTAACTAAGTAGCTCATTCACAGTCCAAAATTAGTTTAAGTTATTCTAAATTGATTTTTAATCAATTTCCATGCTACATAATCTAATCTCAGTCCTATATAAAATATCTTATAGACTTGTTTGTAGAATCCGATTCTCCATATAAGCATATGTTTTTGTCTCCATGGAGCACTGCGTGACTGGGGATTCGTTGCTATCTTCGCAGTCGACATCTAAACCATCTACGTGTTGATATTGTCTATGAGAGCTGTTGACTGTTGACTATTTGAAGCCAAGCAGCCGTTGGAGTTGGAGTTGGAGTTGGAGTTGGGGCAGATGTGAAGCTGGGCTCCACAGCTGCAGCATTTTGAGCGTCTGCCATTCATTTGGCGTGCCTCAGCCGCATTTTGTGGCAGAGGGTTCGCTTCAAATGCGATACGTGAGCCGTCATCAACGTGGGCAGCGTGTGGTGCCCCTCATTGTGGGGCTCCCCCTTCTTCCCTCCCCCCTACAGCTGTCAGCTGTGTGTAAGTGTGTGTGTGTGTGTGTGTGTGTGTTGGCTCATATTGTAGGTTTGTAACGTTTTTATGATGCCTGGCGGCATGTTAAAATTGAAAAACGCATTTGCGTGATAAATTGCAATATTTAACACACACGCCGCCACACACACACACACACACACACACACACACACACACACACAAGCACACACGCATACAGACATGAGCACATGGCAGCTGTAGCATGTGGTGTCCAGTTGTAATTGCAACAACTGCTCGGACTGTGAGCCTCAGCTCGAGTCGAGTCGAGTCGAGTCGTACTAGCCAACTCCGGCTCCGGCATCGGGGCATGAATTATGGCACCCGTCAACTCTGCAGCGCTGTTGAATGTGGCGAAATACGAGCGTATAATGCAAACGCCATTGCACACACACACACACACACACACACGTACACACTCACACCAACACACACACACACATACAGTTGCAAGAAAGCAGTTAACATGTTTCTCCTTCAGCTTTTTTTTTTCTTGTTGCAAGCCAACGCGACGCCGCCTGACGATATGAGTTACATGCCGTGCTTAATGGCATAATTTAAAGCTGCAAATTTTGTCATAAATTTTAAAATTGATTACCGCAACGGCAGCAGGCAGGGGCATGTTGTTGTTGTTTGTTGTTTGTTGTTGTTGTTTTTGCTCGTTAGTCGAACATTGCATGCCGCCTGATGGCTACATTGGCAGCGGTGTTAAATTGTGTTACCTCTGAGAGTGCTGGCCATGTCTATATGTATGTGCGTCTGTGTTGGCCATAAAAATTACACACTTTGCCTTTTGTTTTAGCCATTTTTCTTGCTGCTAATGATTTTGATAAGCCAGCGCTAAGAGAAAACTTTAAAATTAACCTGTCAAACACATCAATTATAAGCCAAAAACTAATAACATCTTAACTGCAGATCATAATGGGCACATACTAAGGTCTATAATGAACTTAAAGCAAAATTAAACTTAAATCAAAATTCATTTATAAAGTACCTACACATACATATATATAAAGATATAGATATCAATAGACAAATAATTAAATGATAATGATAAAATAATTTTTTAAGGTAATTTATATATTTAGAGAGAGATATAGATATCAATAGAAAATAACTATTTAAAACAAGTAAGAAAGCTCTAGTCGAGACTGCTCGTCTACGAGATCCCCTAAACCCTTCCAGGAACTAATATTTCAATAATTCGACGCTTCATTTCACTTACACATGCACACAGACATACACACATACGCATGCACGTACGTATAAATAGGCATGGGCTGCTGCGTGAGCTTACTTTGGGAACTTATTTGTTTAATAATTTTGTAGACGCACAATCTTGATAAAACTTTAAGACCGGGATTATAACATTAAAATGTGTGCCAACGCACAAATCTGTAGTACTTAAAATACAGTTTTTGCAAACTTGTGGGGAAGGGGGTGTTTTGAGGGGTGGGGGGTGAAATATGACAAAAAACCGAAATTCTTAAAAATAAATATGAATCTACATTTCAAATTTGGAGACTCTAGCTCGAAAGATGTGGGAAATATAATTTTTTAACTGGCTTTCGATAAGGTTTTTAATCGATAACAAAATAACGAGAGCAGTTATCGATTTTTAGAAACAAACTTGATATTCGCGCTCTATATACGGACCTACGAAAAAAAATTTAAAGTCTTTAGCTCTTATATCTTCTGAGATCGACGCGTTCATAGATACGAACAGACGGACAGACAGACGGACAGACAGACGGACAGACGGACAGGGCTAAATCGACTTAGATCGTCTCCCTGATCAAGAATATATATACTTTATGGGATCTGCCACGCCTCCTTCTGCCTGTTACATACTTTTAACAAAACCATTATACCCTGATTTCCCATTTTCAATGGGTTCAGGGTATAAAAAATTATAAGCAATAAAATCGAAAATTTGTAGATAAATCCGGCATAGCTGAAAAATAAAATTAATTTTGTTGGTACTTAAATTTAGATAAATTTAAATTTAGATACCGATAGATAAGAGCTCTTTATATTTAACTTTAAAAATATATATAAATAATAAGGTCAAAAATTTATAATTAAATTTTTCATATTGGACAAATTAAAATTCATTTAGAAAGTACCTAAAAAATATATACATATCTATTCATATATACTAGACTTCGACTGATAAAAACGCTTTCTATTTAATGATTATAAAATCTAAAATGATGAAATTTAAAATTTCAGGTTAAATTTTTACAGATCATTTCACATTACTTGATCGCTATATATATATATACATACATATATGTATATTTGTTGATTGTAAGGCTTTAAGATTAAAGTTGTTTTCTTACATAGAAACTAACCTAAATTATTTTTTATAGACCCCCGATCTTTCAGCCAAAATAAATAGAATTTCAGTTTATATTCTCTCTACACTTGATCTATGAATGAAAGAGACAGCAAATACCCTCATATGCTCCAGTGAAGACGGATGTTTCTTTGCATAATTGCAAAACGAGAGATAATTGACAGTGAAATATTTATCAGTTGCAAAGCTAATTGTTAGTTTATGGCTGATGTTTGTGCTGAATGGCTGGCATCATCATTAAAATCTTGTATCATTCTGAGCATTCTGTTTAGCTGGCAGATGCGCCAGCCGCAGCGGGCCATATAATTACTGGCCATATCGGGAGTGATGAGCAGAAGCAGAAGCCGACAAAGCATGCGAGATGGTGTGACTGGGTTTGCTCAAGAGCTGCCAATTATGGACAAGTTGGTATACCCGTCTGATTATAGACTTTAGACTGTAACTGCAGAGAATGAGCCAGAAAGAGAGAGAGTGAGAGAGAGAGAGAGAGAGAGAGAGAGAGAGAGGGCACAACATTATACTAATTTAATTTTAAACGAACACAAATGCCGTACATATAATTTAAATAATTGCATAGAGGCCCGGGGCCAAGACTATTGATGATGTTATCATGCGACTCTTATCAACAATTTCCGCTGGCAGCTGCATTCCGCTCGGAACTGGAGTTGGCCCAAGAGCTCCGAGCTCCGAGCTCCATGCCATAGCCTTGTTCAGTTAATTATTATGTATCGCTTAATGGCCACACTTTGTGCCTACAGAAACATTTCCTTTCTGCCTGCTTATTGGCCACAAGGCAAGGCAGCGTGGAGCAGCGTGGGGCAGGGTGGGGCAGGGTATGGAGCAGAGCAAATGAGGCAACAACAAGGCCCAGCCCTGGTCAGGCCAGAAACTATCGACTGATAAAACAATTTACTCTCCTCATCTGTTTCGTGTGCTCAACTAAATTATGGTTACAAAATTTTATGAAGCCATTTATTTCACTCACAGCTCGCACCACTCACTCCACTCGCTCCACTTGCATCACTTGCACCACTCGCACATTATACTTAAAGCGATCGCCTTTAATCAGTGGGCAGCGTTTCGCCCTGCACTTCTTTTCAATTTGGAACAAAGGGAGCATCTTGCAGATTATTCATAAGAAGAAAATTACAAAATTATACAAATTAGCTGAAGCTTTAAATGAAAGAAGTCACTTAAGCGACCAGCGATTCCAGCCAAGGCTGTGCGGTGAACTAGTTCGCTAAAGGAACTTCAATTTCATTTCACTAAACAAGCTGAGCAATTGAAGCGATTTGTTTATAAATACGAATTTTGAATGGGATTCATAAATGTTGCTATCCCGAACCAGTTCGCTAAAGGAACTGAAATTTTATTGCATTGAACACGCTGAGCAATCAACTCGATACAAAACCTGAATTATCCGGGTTGATGAACCGAACCAGTTCGCTAAAGGAACTACAATTTCATTTCATTGAACAAGCGATCAATCGAAGTGATTTGTTTATGAATACGAAACTTTGATTAGATTCATAAATGTTGCTATCCTGGTTCATGAACCGAATCATTGCTATACTCAAGGCTGGTAATTGGTCCTTGTTGGAACTAGTCTATGAATTTCAAATATGCAAATTGAAATAAAAGATGAACTTAAGTGGTTTTCTGTTATTTAGTTCACTGGTCGGAACTAGTTCAAAGTGTCAATTGAAGCAGCGGAACTAGTGATTAGTGATAGTGAACAAAAGGACAGGCTCAAATAGGAAGCAGGTTCATGTACAAATACATGAACACCAGTGAACAAGTTCGTAGTTATTTGAACAAAATAAATTAGGACGGAAATGACCGATAAAAGAATATATATATATATGTATACACATGATTAGCGATCTAATTCACATGTGAAGCCATACTTTTCTATATCATGAACTAAAAAAAAAATCTATTCAAAATTGTTCATTTAAATTGATGTTCATGAACCAAGCCGAACCGAATTACTTTTACACATCCGTCCACAAGTTACACGGCTTATATAGACATCAGTCAATATCGCATGAGAATATGCAGCTTGGCAATAAATATCTGAATGAATTCATATGCTATCAAATTTGCATTTTACACGTTTCGCTACTTTCGGCTTTCGGCTTTCGAATGGCATAGAGCTGGGACTAAACATGTGTATGATGGAGTCGGGGTTGTCTGTGGGGATCGCTGCATAAGCAGACAATTATGCATATAAACGTTCCAGCCTACTCGTACGCTCCATCATTAAGTCTAACAGACAATTTGTCAAAAGGAAAACAAGAAAACTAACACGAAAATTTGCATAAAAAATAACAAACAACTAATATTAGACAACAACAGCACAAACATAAAAATTTGCATGTCTGAACGACTAAGTTGGCCAACAGATACAGCAGCAACAACTACAACAACAGCAACAAGTTAGCTACCAATAACAATTTTCTATACAGGTAACACAGAAGCACAGGCCCAACTGCAATTACCAAAAGCCAGCCAAACAGCGGAGAGCTATCAGAGGAGGATCGTCCAGGCAGGTAGGTGGGCAGCTGGGGGACGGGTGAGGGGGGAGGGGTCGGCATGGGGCAGCTGCCAACTGACAACAGCAAGCGGCAAATGCTGTTGCAAGCAACATGTGCGTTTGTGTCTGCAACGATTAAGTAAAAACAATTTACACGCCTGCCAACCCGGGCCACAACCAGAGCCACTGACAGAGCGACAGTGGGGCCGAAGGGCCAGAAGACCTGATAAAAATTAAAGTGTAATGAAAGACTTTTGTTGGTATTCAAATTGTTCAAGAAATGTTAATATCTATTTCGAAATGTATGAAAAATCTAACACAAATACATTTAATAAACAACAACAAATTTTGTTATCCACTTTTTAAGGTGACTAAAAAAGACATATACTATTTCCGATAACTATATTTCAAAAGCTATTTAAATTATCGATAATATTTAGCTGTTAAAATATTTAATAATGCTTGCCATTAAATCAATAAGCATTGCATATGTAAATATTGTTAAAAAAAAGTTTTCGCAAATTCCAGCTCAGTTATTTGTAGAATTTCATTGTCATCAAAACTTTAACGAATAGGTAATAGCTTGCACTTTTTTTGTTACCCTATGATTATTTTTTGAAGTTCAGCGAGTTTTAATGCGGCTGGTGTTAAATAATATGAATGCCATATAGTTATAAGTAAAAGCTTCATTTGAATTGGATTTGAAGTTGAAACTGTAAGAGCGAGAATATTACAATCCCTGTTCTCGCTGAATTACTGACTGAAGACATTGTTAAATTGAAAGCCAAGGCAGAAGCGTATTATAGAGATATTTGTGAATCCCTAAAACAGAAAAAAGCTGAGTTGCCTGAATATATTTGTTGAAAAGTTTAACTATGACTGGTATCGCTTAAATCTTAAGCGCAACACTCAGATTGTTAGAAAGTGGTGCGAATATAAGCACAGTAATTATAAAAATAAGTCAATTCTGAATATGTTATTCAAAATAAGATCTAACGATTAAAGATCAGCATGCAGTGCCAATTTGACGCTTTGTAGACGCTTCTGTAAAGCCAAAAGCAACGCAGTATGCAAAAACGTTTATGGCCTCATTCAGTTTCTTTTCCAATTGACAATAGTTGGACGTATTTTGAACGTGTGAAATTTGTGTTGCGAATGCTTTTAGCCATAAAATATTGATATAACATTTTAGGATATTAATGGAGAGGGGAATTTAAAAATATTTCTTGGCTGAGAAGTAAAGACTTCAAGGAATTCAATAATTTTTTAAGAATTTTAATGAATATTTGATATCACTCATTCCACTGTAATAGACTTTGATTAACATTTAAAAAAAAAAATCGGTTAATTATAAATAGAAAACTTAATCAAATTCACATATATTTGTATTTCACAGCAAATTATCAATGTAAACTGAGCAATGTGCCCCACTGTGGAACGTGAATGTGAACGGAACGTGGGCAAGATCGAGTGTCCGTCCCAATGCCGGTCTTTGGCCAGAAAACGTGTGGCGTTAATATGCGTCGCTCTGGCTTAGCTCGTTCATGTTAGTGCTTCCTTTTGGCATCGCCAACATGTCAATTATATCGTATCAAATTAATAATTGAGCAAAAAAAAAAAAAAAATAGAGAGAAATATATATGTATATACATCTATCATTACGTACGTCTGTCTGTTAAAATGTTGCACGTCTTCGGCCCATTTGCCAATAGAGTTGGCTAAAGGAGCTGCCAGTTGTTCGCGCCAATTGTGGCAGACAACCATGAACTGGCCCCCATATCGCAGGCAAGCCTGTCCCGTGTCATACTACTGGAATACCCGGACTCTTTCAATTTAAGCTAAGCGTGGTCTTAGGCAGGCAGCACTGTTACAGACATCTATTTCCAATTTCTGGTCTTCGAGGTCATTAGTGTTTGAGTGAAGCTTGATTTTGAACGAGACAAAAATTATCAAGAGAATCGAAAGAAAGTTTACCCTCAAACTGCCTTGGTAAAATGACAGATATATACTAAATAAAAGTTCCGAATATAGATCGGGGTTCGGCAAGGAGAACAGGAAATTTTTCATTTCACTTGAAAAGAACACGATGATATAAATGATGTGAGTGTAGACTGGTGTGAGCTTGATGAAAGAATGGATATAAAATGAGACTATTATCTATTAACTATGGACTAGTTCAAAGATTTCGCAAGGGAAGAATACGGTCAGGCAGGTATTCAACTTGTGATATTATAAATCTGTATATGAAGGGATGAAGAGTTTCAAAGTAAGTGATTGAGAAAGTGCTCTTTAAGAGGCTTCAAAATTTCTTATTGAAAAAAAGGAAAAACCCATATTTCCCATATTTCCTTCTTCAATTTTCGTTTGTCTGTCGTAATAGATGATGATGCAAACAGTTAAGATAAAGTGTAAAGATCTTTAGAATAGGACGTGTCGCAAATCTTGAATTAATGCAGGCCCTAATGAAGTGTTTTAAGTATGTATTGGGAACGTGAAAAAACTTAGAACTTGATATTACAAATTTAGCAAATTCACAAAAAATCTATATCTTTCTCAGTTTTTGAGCTAGATTCCACAACTAATCTCTTTGGATTGTTCAGCAAGCAATCTCTTTTCTTGATTTTTACTATTGCTGGATTTGGATATTGTATATTATTTATTCCATTTAAAAAAGATTTACAATAATATAATATGGGACAATATTTATAATGATGAAATGGAGTGACAGATATCACAAAATACTTGAACCCCTGACCACCAAATAAAAGAGAACTTAAATACACATGAAGCAAATACAGGGTATCTCGTAGCCAATATACAGTTTATTAAGTTGGTTGTTCATTCAAAATCAACTTCTGTAACAAAATCTTGCAAATTAATCAACATTTTTAGTGGTTTTATTGAAATGTACCAAGCGAGATGAAAAACACAAAACTGGTTAACAACATTTGTTGCTGTTGTTGTTGTTGTTGCGTTGGCGTCATTTGTGACTGTGTGTGTGTGTGTGTGTGTGTGTGTGTGTGTGTGTGTGTGTGTGTAAGAGCCGAAACGGTAATTATCTTTTGACAGCACTTTGCTTGAATTTGGTATTGACATCCAGCTAAAGATCGAAGGCGATGGCAACGGCGACAAAAGCAACGCTTTAGCCAGGCCGACAACTGAGGTTAAAACGTGGCCGATTAAACTGACAGCCAGACAGACAGATGGACAGACAAGCAGCCAACTACATAGTAAATTGCTATTCAGGCGCACCTCGGACAGCGAACGACTCTTGTTGAAAACGCCACGAAACTGGGCTCCAATATTGCATATACATACATACATATATAAGTATATACAATATATATTCAATATATATTCATGTGGAGGTTAGCAGAATATAGAACAACTTAAGAGTAGAACAAAATTATTCCAAAAAAAATCTAAAGATATATATATATATATATATATATGTGTGTATATATATATAATATATATATATATATATATATATATATATGTATAATATGGTTTTCTGTTGTTATTTATATAATCTTTTTTATAATAAGAAAATTTAAACTCACGATCCTCAGTCATCTCTACGCAGAAATCTTTGATTTCTTAAATATTTTCCAAAAATGCGATATTTTCAACACCTTGATCTGTAAAGAACTAGAGAGAGAAATTACGTTGTAATTTTTCTGACTGTCTACTCTTAAGCAATTGATAAGAGAGAGTTATGTCAAAGCATATGTCAAGGCATATTTCATAGAACTTTTATTATATACAAATATTTTCATTTCAAATTTCATACTATGTCAAAAGGGTCTTTTCTCTTTAAAAAATTAGCTTCATATTGATATTAAATGCAAAACAACAAATTTCCTTAAACATATTTAAGTCAATTTTTTATATGCAAAACTTGTAAACTAGAGAATCGAAATATCAGTTTTATTTGTACCAAGTTATAATTAACCATTATTCTAGACTTTTATTTTTAATAAATTTTACATTTTTTTATTTTTTAATTTGTAATAATAATGAGAATGATTTTATATATGTATGTACATACTCATAATATGAATGTTTGCATTTTGCCAAGAATTAATAGAAAAGTAGTAATTGCTGTTTTTTATGTTTGAATAATTTTGTATGCTTTAGTTGCTGTTCTCATTATTTTTGTTATTTACTTTCTTTCAGAATACATAAATAAAAAATAATGTAATAATTTGAATGAAATTAATATGGAAAAAGTACCTTCCCTAAAAATAATATGATGTTAAAGTTGAACTTGAATGACTTTTTTTTTTTTTTTTTGCAAATATTTAGTAGACAATCTATTATATAGATATAGCAAGTTTCTTGGAAAAATGTTTTAAGAAATTTTGTTCCTATTGGAAATATTCGAAATGTAACTTTAACTTTGCCAAGTCTAAGGCATATGTTTTGTAAAAGGTATACCAATTGATATGCCGATTGTTTTGATCGAAAATCTGGCTACATGAGATATTTAGTTTACTTTTTTTTACATCTCGAATGACTTTTGAACATTTGACATAAACTAAATCACATATTCTTCAAACATCAAGTTCAAATTTAGTAACAATTCAAATCGTGGTGAATTTCTAAAAAATATATACATATACATCAACAACAAAAAACAATAGAAAAAAGTCAGCTGACACTGATACGATGCAAGTTCAAGATCGAACTATCGCCCATCTCTAACGCGCTCTGTTTACCATTCAGCCGCTGAGCGCGTGTGTGCGTGAACGTGTGCATGTGTGTGTGCGTATGTGTGCGTACGTGTGGGATGAGCTAGGAGAGAAAATGAAAACGGCGCCAACGATAAGTGAAGTTCGTACAAAGAGAGTGCGAAAATCGAAGACAAAACGCAAAGTCAAAGAAACGCCGCCAATTGAGACCATCGAGAATAGATCCGCATGCAAAATACCAAAGCCAATTGCGAAAAGATCATAAAGAAAAGAAATAACGATCGCGATCGGCATCGAGATCGGGATTGGGATTGGGACTGCGACTGGAATTGTTGCCACAGAGCAATAAATAAACAAGTAACAGTGAAGAAAAGCGCGCGTCAGAAACTGAGACACAGGAAGAGAGAGAGATAGAGATAGAGAGGCTACGATGGCGAGCAAGCGGCTTAGTCTGATGCTGGAGGACCAACTGCACTCCAACGATGACGCCGCTCATCTGGAACAGCACTCAGCCAAACGGCACAAGGCGAGCAACAGCCGAATCAGCGATGAGTCACCATTGCAGCGCATGCTGCAGCGCCAGATCTCCGGCGGCAACTGCGCCGTCCACCTCTCGCCGATCACGGAGCTGGCGCACAATATGAGAGACGCGCAGCTGGATGGCGGCGGCTGCGGGACGCCCAAATCGAGCACGCTGCGCAGCTACGGCAGCATCTCGTCCAGCTACGACTCCAGCAACTCACTGGATGACGAATATATGGCCATGTTTGAGCTGGAGGCACTGGAGCAGCGGCCGCTGGACAAGCTGCCCGGCGATCTGGATGCGCTGATCAGCGGACAGCTAAAGAGCAGCGGGAGTTCCGTCTGCACGGATCGCAGTCGGACCGTGCGCCGTTGCCTCAGCATGTCCGAGCAGCAGCTGGAGGAGGAGCAGGACCAGGAGCAGCAGAAGCGGGATCAGCAGCTGGCTTCATCTCTGGCCGTGACGCCCGTCAAACAGAGCAACTTGAGCATGCGCAAAGCTGTCTCCATGAACGATGCGGACATCCTGAACGCCCTGGCCGACGAGCCGGAGCTCATCGGGGATCTGAGCAAGCCGTGCTCCCTGCCCGTGCTGCTGCACGGCGTGCGGCATCGCGATCTGAAGACCATCTCGTGCGAGACGCTGGCGCGTCTGATGCGCGGCGAATTCGCCGAGCTTCAGGATCACTACCAGATCATCGACTGTCGCTATCCGTACGAATACGAAGGCGGCCACATACGTGGTGCCCTCAATCTCTATACACGCGCCCAGATCAAGGATGCGTTTCCGCCGGGCGACCAGGTCTCCGGGCAGCATCGCATCTACGTCTTCCACTGCGAATTCTCCTCGGAGCGCGGACCGAAGCTGTTGCGCTTCTTGCGCAGCAACGATCGCAACGAGCACACACACAACTACCCCTCGCTGGACTATCCGGAACTGTATCTGCTGCACAACGGCTACAAGGAGTTCTATGCCAGCTATACGGATCTCTGTGAGCCCTGCGACTACGTGCCCATGCTGGCGCCAGCCCACAATGAGGAATACCGTCTATTTCGGGCCAAGACCAAGTCGTGGGCCGATAGCGATGGCGGCGACAGCGGCATTGGCGGCACAGATGGCAACTCCTCCTCCTCGAGACGTGGACGCAGTCTACACAAGTCTCGATCCCGCCTGCTCTATGCCGAATGATGATTATAATGATGCCAGACTGATCCTGAGATACAATACCTAGAGCTAGTAAAGATGGGCATGGTCAAGTTTAAGAGAGCTCAAGCAAAAGATCTAGAATTTGATGCGCAGTGTTGCCAGACTGTTTTACTGATCGAGATATTCCCATAAGATCTAGTTAGTATAGATGTTTAACCCAAAGGATGCAAATTTGAAGTTTCGTTAAGTTTATGCGTTTTCCCATGTGTTGAGTGGAATTTATGTAATTGTTTAACTTGATTTTACGCTTTACAGTTAGCAGTTAACGGTTACCGGTTAAAGGTTTACGGTTTACGGTTCTGGTTCCTTGTTAACAGTTATCAAATGTTTTTCCAAAAATGTCCTCTAGTCAGTGCATCCAAATTTATATTTTTCAGCCATTTCGATTGCTATCCATCTATTTGTGTGTGTTTTTTCATTACCTTCTTAGTTTTCCTTTGGCGTTTAATTAGGTTTGGTTTTTCAAATTTCCTTTATATTTAATTATATTGATATAATAAAATTATTCGAAGCAAACAGTTTCCATATCGGATACAAATCGCTTTTTAAACTATATTACTATATATCTGAACTGAACAAATAGATATATATAGGAATAAATTATCGTTAAGCAATTGAAGGATGTATAACTAATTTATGGAGCTAATTTGAACTTGAAAACACGACAAATATTTTTAATGTGATCTAAGTATAAAAATATTTATGTATAAATAATTAAAATTTATAATTTTAATATGATTTAACAAAAATATGGTAATTTAATATAGAAAAATAAACCTTACATATATCAAATATTTTAGTTAAAATCTGATCAAATCAAGTAAAAACAAATGCGTGAAATATTCTACACTTCTTTATACTACTAAACTCAGTTAAGAAATTTAGATGCGTTAGAAATCGCACATGATAACCTAGATATATTTGGAAATATATGACTTTTGATTTAAGCAACTGCCAAGATCAGATTGAAGATATGATGTAATTTATCAAGCTATGAAGTTGTTTGCCAATATAGAAAGATAATAATAGAATTATATAGTAACTGTATAACTAGATCTTATAATTACTATATTGATATGTTATAATTTTTAGAACTATATTTTTTAATTATAGGTTCTGCTTCTCAAATAGCTGTGCACTTCTAAGAATTTTTAAATGATGAATTCATAATCTGTTTTGTTAGTTAATATTAGCGATAGTCTATTAAAGTATCTCCAATATGAGTTTCTTAAAGTGTTGATCATACTTTTAAGTTTGTATTTCTTTTATTTAATGAAACCCCTAGTAAAAATTGAAAATGTCAAAAATATGCTAAATGCACAAACTTTTGTCGATCGGTTTTTGACTTTATCATTAAAAAAATATCTTAAGCTTGATTATTCACTTAGCGTATATATATTATGTATGTATAGATAACTAAAATTTATAATTAAATTAACATATATGTATATGCTATATTAATAATCAAGCTTAAGATATTTTCTGAATGATAAAGTCTAAAATTAATATATAGTATAAATAATTAATTAGTTAATTAAATAATAAATATATTATGGTTATGAAAAAATAAAACAGAAATTAGTTAAAATAAAAGTTTTAAAAAACACAATAGATATCAGAATTACGCTCTAAAACTGATACAATTTCGATAGATTTTCTAGACCGAAACCATTCCACAAATTTCTCTATGTGGGAAGCTATACGAAGAAAAAGTTCAGTCGTTGTATAAGATGAACTGAGAAAGGATTATGTTTTATGGATGTAGCAGGCTGCCTAGTATGAATGAAACATGTCTATGCTATGCTCAGGATATCTTCTAGTCGTGCACTGCCAAACTAAATAGTTTCAACTTGTTGGTAACTTAATTAAAATTAATTTTGTTGACCCAATGAAATATTGAGTACAGACAACATATGACTAAGTAACTAACCTAAACTTAAATCTGATCAATAATTAGAACAGATAATTTAGAAACATGATTTACAAAATGCTAGATATATAGAGATATAGGTCTCCATATAGGTCTATATGTACATACATACGTTCCTACATAAATATGTATGTAACACATTCAGGCAAACACTTTGGAATTTCACAATACTTTCGCTTGCCACGCCTTTTACTGCTGCTGCTGCTTCTGCTGCAGCTGCTGCTGCTACAGATGCCTCTGCAGAGAGATAATAAAAATGAAATATTGCCCGAATGTGTTCGGTGCAACAGCTTCAGTTCAGCTTCTCTCTCCCCTCTCTCACTCTCTCTATCTCTCTCTCCCTCTCGTTGCTAACTTGGCTCCTATGTATTGCCACTGCCATTGCCATTGCCATGAAAATCGGATAGCAGACATATTTTATGTTGGCTAACTGGCAAAAGAAACAACAAAAAATTACGTTTTATTTATTGCCAACAGCGGAATATTACGAATATTACACAAGAGACCGCAACGGGCGCCAACTTTCACCCACCAGCCGCCAGGAGAGAAAGAAATGCATATCGAATATGCATACATATACATATGAATATATATACGGGATAAATCAGTTGAACGACAACTGGACAATTAATTACTCTTCACCTGTTGTAAGTTACGGCAAGTAACTAAACTACCCGCGCATGCCCCGACTTCTTTTCTGCATAGGTATGTACGTATATGTGCTTTTGCATGTGCGCGTGTGTGCGTGACAAGCACAATTAGTGATCAAATTGAGTATATTGTGCATGCTAGAGTGAGGTGAATACTGAAAACCCACCATGGTATGCATGTGTGTGAGCAGAGGGGAGAATTTTAATTCTCAATTCCTCTTCGGATTCATTTGTTCAATTAGAATTTAAAATACATTTGCGAATTTGCATACAAAATATAAAATATTTACATACATATGTATATAAATGTATTTTAATACAATTTTAAAAAAGATTATTAGGTTCATCCCTTAACTTTAACAATTTGCACAATTTTCTTCTTTTTTTTTTTTAATTTTGCAAAATAACATCTAGACTAAGTAATCAAAGAGAGATATTCGAATAGTGTGTTTAAGGCTTTTAGGGTGAGTTGAAGGGCGCCTTGAAGCCGGCCTTGTTGTAGAACTCAGCGGGAACCGCATCGTCGCCATCAAAGAAATCCGAGTCCCTCGAGCAGCACGGCCCCAGCTCCAGCTTGACAATCGTGTCGCCCCAGAAGCTGAGCATCTTCCGCTCAAGCAGCTCGTCGCGCAGCTTGACAATCCACTCATTGTACTCCCAGGGCCCGTAGAAGCCAGCGTCGCTCTTGTACTCTTGCAACAGCTCGGCGGCCTTCTCGAACTCCACTGACGTGGGCGTGCCCTCGAACAGGAGCTGCCAGATGGCCGTGCGGGCCGCCTGGCCAATCTTCTCGACATTCTTCTTGTGCACCTCATCGGGCACTGTGACAGTGGTCAGCACGTAGCGCTTCATCAGGTCACGATAGTCGCTCAGCGGCTCCTCTGCGCCTATTCGCGCCTCAAAGTCACCGGCCAAGGCGGAAGCATTATTGGAATCACGCTCGACCCCATGGCTGGCATCCTCGTCCCCGCTGGCGGCTGCCTTCTCGGCGGCGCGCACCTTCAGGCTGGCCGCGAAGGGCGCCACACAGCCGGCATGGGCGTAGAACTCCAGCGGCGGCTCGTCCTCGCTGTCAAACAGATCCGAGTCGCGGGACCAGCAGGGACCCAACTGCTTGGCCACAATTGTGTCCCGCCAGAAGTCGAGGAGCTGCCGCTTCAACAGCTCGTCCCGCAGCTTGACAATCCACTCGTTATACGCCCACGGCGCATAGAAGCTTGCGTCACTTTTGTGCTCTTCGAGCAGCTCGCTCGCTTTTTTCTGTGACTCAGCGTCGCCGCACTCGTCGCTGAATAGCAACCTCCAAATGATGTCGCGGGCGGCAGTGGCGATTCTCTTGAAGTTCTCCTTGGTTACCTCGTCGTCTACTATCTGATCGACCGTTACTTTCGTTTCGATGAGTCTTATGTAGTCCTTGAGCGGCTCTGCGGTGCCAATGACAAAAAGGTTCTTTGGAAATTGTATTGTATTAGCTCATTTATTGCTGAAAATCTACTCGACCTACCTCCTGCTCCGTGGCATTTGTTTTTGCTGCTGTCGATGCCATTTCGTTCTCGGCTTCTGAATTGTCGGCTTTGCGTTTTGACATTCCTCTTAATTGTTGTCACTTTATTGAGTTTGCTTTTAATTTCACACTCGTTCGCTGCAATCGATAACTTGCGAAAATGTACCAAAAAAATACTAATTTTTACTCCTCCATTACATTGAAATGCTCCACACTTAACAGCATTTAATACTTTTAGTATTGCCTCTGTTAAACTTATGGTATTTTCATATTAGACACTTACGTTCACACCGATTGCTTTTAACAAAAAATATTCGTGCTTAAGGGTTTAACGCTTGTCCCCAATTCTAAAACAACTAATTTAAATTACAATTAGTTGCGCAACAATTCAATTGAGAGCATTCATAGAGCTACAAGTAATTGTGGGTGCATTTATCGCAACGTTAACTGTTGTTCTCCGGCTGTGTTTCGTCTGTGTCCCATTCAGACTTTGGTGAAAAAGTTTGAGGTTACAATATTTGACCACGGCAGCAAGAAGCCAAACGACGTGTTAATGCCTCCCGCAAGCAATAATTTGCCTCTTCAAAGAAATATAAAACATTTCTAATACGAGTGTTGCAGACACTAAAAATTGCCTGCAGCAAAACGAAAATCCAAAAATCAATTGCATTTGTGTCTGTGTTTGTCGTGTGCGTGTGAGTGCAAGTGCAAGTGTGTGCGTGAAATTCAACTTCTCGTACTCGAAAGACAACGAAAAAGTCTCAAAGTTATACTCAAATGTGTATGGCAATTGTGGTAAGTGTACAAATATTTGTCCAATAATAGCAAAGTTCATGTATTAAGGCAAAAAAAAAAAGAACTTAGCATATTCAGACATTCCATGTACATGCATTTGTATGGGGAGTGTGACCAAAGCCAGTAATTAAATTAAATACCATGTTGGCGAAGGGGTTCATTGTCTTGCTGCAATTTCTCTGTTGTACTTGCTGCACTTTGTCTCCGAAGTAAACTTTTCCTTGGGCGTGACATTTTACTAAACTCATTTCAGATTGATTTGATACTATAATACTCTTTCTCTAGCTCACTGTTAAGTAAAGGCTGTGCGGTACAGAGAAGTCTGTCAAGTTCATGGAGAAAGGAAGGCAGAAAGTAAGGCTAAATAAAATACGATTCATGATAAAATACATGTAGGATTCATCCTTTTACATACTAAATGTAATGCTAAATGAAATACGATTTATAATGAAATACATGCAGGATTCATCCTTTTACATATTATTTACAACTCTGAATAAATCACGACATTTGCATTTACATTTATTTTAATGACGGACTAGGTAAGCTAAACCTAATTAGTTTCGCGTGCCTATTGAGCTAGCTTAATCTACAACTGCAATCTTTTGCTATCCCTCTCTCTCACTCTTATAGGCTGAGTGCGTGCTGTGCTTGTGTTGAATTAGCATGAGTCAAAGATTCGCCAACTTGTGAAATGATTCACAATTTTGATTAATTCTTATTCAATTTTAGGCACTTTGCCTGTATTGACCCACTTGCACCTGCATATATATATATATATTTATATATATATATATATATATGTATATGCTGTATTAAGTATTTATGTACTTTATGACGTAGCTAGATGAAAGTAAATGTCTGCACTGGATTGACCCGGTTACAGTTATAGCTAAAAGTAGTGCAACTGTAAAACTGGGGCATGACCAACACAGATGAAAGAGAGAAGAGAAAAGCTGTGAACTAAATGTATAGTATATGTATATGTATATGCAAATGCTCTCAATAGCTGTTTACTTTCATTGGCAAATACAAAATGTATGTATGTATATATATAACTGTTTCTATGTATGTATGTATGTACGTCAGAGCGCTCACTAATATCTAATCTATATTAAATGCTCAAACAGATTTATCATATCAACGTCAACTGCAACAAAATAATATTTAACCAACAAATAGACGACGCAAAAAGATTCACTTGAGCAAAAGACGAAAAAAAGATTCGTATTCGGATCAGTTGAATTTCTTTCCGAGCAATTGAGGACGCGATACAAATCTCCGTCCGCCCAGTTATCGAATTTATTTTTAAACACACACACCAATACAGATACAGCAATGCACATAAATTTATTATCAGTTTGAATTGCTGAAGAATTGCCTGCCTGGTATGTGCACTCAACTAAATCAAAAGTTATTTTTTAGTTTACTCATAAGTATACATGTATGTATGTATGTATGTATATATACAGATGTATGTATATATACAGATATTATTTTTTACGTTTGTTTTCGTCTCGTCTGCAAGACATACAAACATGCCCATACATACATATAAACATTCATACAACTCTTCTTGTCATTTGCGTCAATGCGAACAAACAAATAATCTAAATGAATGGCCGAGTATAACTGTAAAACAAAAGCCAGCCCGTGTTCGTTTACATACAAACATATGTATATGCATATACAATATACACATACATACATATATGTTAAGCAAGTAGCTAATTGTAACTTTAAATAACCGTTAATCCAAATGCACTGGGTGTGAACTCTCTCTCCGTCTCTCTTCTCGCTCTTTTGTCTTCAGTTTCCGTTCGTAGCGTTCACTGTACATTCTCTGCAACATTTGCACTGTCCTTGAACAAGTTCAATGATATTGTTCAGCGCATAGCATTAATGTTTTTTATACCCTGAACCCATTGAAAATGGGAAATCAGGGTATAATGTTTTTGTGAAAATGTATGTAACAGGCAGAAGGAGGCGTGGCAGACCCCATAAAGTATATATATTCTTGATCAGGATGACGAGCTGATTTGATCTAGCCATGTCCGTCTGTCCGTCCGTCCGTCCGTCCGTACTAACGCAGAGATCTCCTAAACTACAAGTGCTAGAGACTTGACTTGTATACTCGTGTATACCATACGCAGTACGAGTTTATCATATTTTTTCGATAACTCATCCCATTTCTTTTTTATCGATAACAATCAAAAATCTGACTTGGTTTTTAAAGCCTAGTTTGAATACTGCTAGACCTAGAGACTTCAGATTTACTGTGTAGATTAATGTGATGAATACAAAGATTTTGTCATTTACAGATTTTGGATGCCACGCCCCCTTCGCCCCAAATTTGAAAAAAACGTATATCAAGTACTAGAGACTTGTGCTTTGCCATATACACACATTTGAATGTTATTATTACGTTCTAAAAATTTGATGAAGATAGTCCCACTACAAAAAGATTTATTCAACAAACAAATTTTCGTAATATAGCCCACACGGCAGCCCAAGCGCAGTAACTGCGCAGTTAGCAGAGCAATTGTTTATGCGTTCGTATGGATGCATGCGTACGGGTGTGTGTATGTGTTTTTGTATATGTGCATGAAAGAAGTGTAGAATTGTTGGAATCAGTACTTTGCAGGGTTCAGGGTATCTCCTAGTCGAGCAGTCTCGACTAGAGCCCTCTTACTTGTTATACCCTGAACCCATTGAAAATGGGATTTCAGGGTATAATGTTTTTGTGAAAATGTATGTAACAGGCAGAAGGAGGCGTGGCAGACCCCATAAAGTATATATATTCTTGATCAGGATGACGAGCTGAGTTGATCTAGCCATGTCTGTCTGTCCGTCCGTCCGTCCGTCCGTCCGTACTAACGCAGAGATCTCCTAAGCTACAAGTGCTAGAGACTTGAAATTTTACATGTATACTCGTGTATACCATACGCAGTACGAGTTTATCATATTTTTTCGATAACTCATCCCATTTCTTTTTTATCGATAACAATCAAAAATCTGACTTTGTTTTTAAAGCCTAGTTTGAATACTGTTAGACCTAGAGACTTCAGATTTACTGTGTAGATTAATGTGATGAATACAAAGATTTTGTCATTTACAGATTTTGGATGCCACGCCCCCTTCGCCCCAAATTAAAAAAAAAACGTATATCAAGTACTAGAGACTTGTGCTTTGGCATGTACACACATTTGAATGTTATTATTACGTTCTGAAAATTTGATGAAGATAGTTCCACTACAAAAAGATTTATTCAACAAACAAATTTTCGTAATATAGCCCACACGGCAGCCCAAGCGCAGTAAGTGCGCAGTAAGCAGAGCAATTGTTTATTCGTTCGTATGGATGCATGCGTACGGGTGTGTGTATGTGTTTTTGTATATGTGCATGAAAAAAGTGTAGAATGATTGGAATCAGTACTTTGCAGGGTTCAGGGTATCTCATAGTCGAGCAATCTCGACTAGAGCCCTCTTACTTGTTTTTTTTTTTTTGTATTGTTTATTCTTGATATTAAAATGAATAGGGGGGTGGATATACGAAATGCACGATCCCAATCAACTGACTATTTAATATTATTATTTGATTTTATGGCTTTTGCCTGTCTTTCTACGTACGCCTTGTGCCACTTTGAAATTAGACAAATGCAAGTATGTATGTATGTTGTGTAAACATATGTATATGTGTATATTTTTGTATATGTGACAGCACAGCCATCCTTCAAATTTAAATAAAATATTTAATTTAGCTTTTATAGCCAACAATTCACTTAAGACACGTGTGTGTGTACATACATATGTATATACATACAAAGATCTTTATTCATGTTTCTGTGATTAGATTATGAAAGCTAAAAGCAGATAAAATAAAATATTATTCAAATTTGTTTTCCCTTAGCAGGCGAATAATTTATTTTTAATAGACAGTTTTTCGCTGAAAATTTTTGCCTGCAAAAACTATTTGTCAACAGCAAGAGTCGTATGCAATATATATATATATATATATATATATATATATATATATATATATATATATTGTATATATATTTGCGCTATTGTCACGTTTCCGGAAGGCGTGCGATTTACGTTAGTGTGTGTATGTCATATCTAAATATAGAAAAGGAAGAAAGCGACCAAAACATGCAATACTTACAACGTCAGTTGCCGTTATTTGCTAGCCAAAGGTAGGGAACGCGGAACTGGAAACTGGGAGTGGGAGTGGAACGTGGCACAGGGCGAAGAAAGGGAGAGATAGTGAATGAGAGATAGAGGCGACACTAAAACCACGAGCCAAGTCTAAATATAGTTAGGCAAATGTTGTTGTTGTTGTTCTTGGCTGCCATCTAAAAGGAAAACTGCATAAAACGACGACAATTTTTGACTGGATAACCTTGCAAAGGGTTCTGCTGGCATGTGCAAGCGACATTTACAGCTCGAATTGTTCGCCGTTGCCTGATGAAAGAAGAAGAAAAGTAATCAGAACTTGTTCCTTAGGTATTCTATCAACAGCACAAACAACGATTGTATCAACAGCGATTGCAACCTTCAAACTGTAATCATATATATACATATACATATACATATATGTATATGCATCGAATCAAATGCGATAAAAAGGTTGACGCATTTTCCGGCTCAAGACGTCATCAAAATTATTGTTGCCTTGTTGCTTGGCACCAAAAGATTATCAGGCAATAATACAAGACTCCTCAGGCACTTGAAATATACAAACAGACAAACATATATCATCATATATATATCAGTCAATATATATATAAATATATACAGCTATATACTGGCTTGAAGACCACTTAAAGTTGAGAAATGTGCGTGAGTGCCAAGCAATATAAATTGTTAAAAGTTTTGATTAAAGTAGAACAGCTTTAAAATTGATAAGAAATATAAAAAATAAAAAAATTAAAATCAAAGTATATACTTTGTCAAGAAACAATAACGATAAAGTAAATTATTCAGTTCACCCAACACTGAACCCAATACAATATATAAATTTAAGAATTACAACATGCATTTCTCAACTTATTTAAATTTTTGAAACCGGCAAAAAGGTTTATATAAACAAATAATTATTTTTGTTTTAAATACTATTCAAGAACATTGCGCGACACATTACGTCATTTAATTGCCCGTATTATAATATGTATATAAATTATATATTTACATGTAATACTTGTAGTGTCTGCTTTATGTATTCAAAATCTCTTATTCAATATAATAACACAAAATTGAAGGAAAGAAAGACGTAAGACAGAATATATTTATATTGCTTGTGTCATTATATTGAATAAGAGATTTTGAATAGATAAAGCATATATATAAGTCACACAAAATAATTAAGTTCATTTTAATTAATAATTAAAAAATCATTATTTCTTTGTTAATGCAATAATATAATATATTTTCGTAAAACCAACTGATTTCATAAAAACTATTTAAAACTGTGTGTGAATATTATTCCGGTCATTGAACATTATAAAATTTCTTATAGTTTAATACTTGATAGAAATATTATTGAGACAACTTTATTATTCATATAATAAATGTTAGACTCCATTAACATGAACTGGTACTCTAATCCTAACTTAGGCGACTAATGTAAGTTAGGAGCTAGTTCTAGAGTCTTTCACTTACGCTTAGAAAAAAAATAGAACCCATTTTAAATAACGAAAACCATGAAATGAAATTTCAACTAAAACTCTTTTTACTTATCTAAAAAGCCTCCACTACATAAATAATCAATGAATGTCAATGTAGAAATATCTGCCTTTAAAGTTCTTTATATAAAATATCTAGCCCAAAAAATGCAAAGATAATCTCTCAATAATACTCACATAAGTTGTATAACTTTGAAAGCACATAAATGCTAAAAAATCAAACTCATTCATTTCTTGTACAATGAATATACAAATGTAATAAGTAGAGTTTAATAAACTCTTATGACAACTTTTTGGGCTACCCTCGATTAATACTTATCACATAAACATAAGCAACGACCTCATTTTGTGCCATACCCCAATCCAATCCCAACCCCAACCCCAACCCTGCCCAGTACCGATAATTTCCATTATGAAAGTGAAAGGGCAGACTAGCATTTTGTGTTGTGTTTACACTTGGATTAGCCACGCCCTCAACACCTACTTTTCTATTCATACAGCCAAGCCAGCAGCCGTAAAATCAATATTTCGGAGCAAAGTCGCTAGCTTTTAGCACAATAGTGTCCTAGTTTTTTTGAGCTTTACGTGCTCTATTTACATTGCCCTCTAAATGTGCCAAATACTGAATTGTTAATGTTGTTAATCAAACAACTTTATTTGCTTTAGTCAAACAAACCTGCTTGTCAGTACTGTTCAATATCTTATAGTTGATGTATAACCCATTTAATAGAGATTGAGATAAGTAAAGCAATAACTTTAAAGGCGATGCTTAAAAAAGAAGATATATATTAGAGTTTTTTTCTGTTGAGAACTAGTTAGTTAAAGAAAATAAATATAACTCATAGAATTTGGATTTTTGTATGTATTTTTATATGATTTTATTAGAGTTGTACAATTACAATTTTATTGTATTATATTATATTTTATCAAATATTGAAATTTTATTTGATTATATCTTCAAAGCTTGAAAACAAATTGTTTCTATAGCTTAGCCGATACTGACGTCACCTAATATATACTATGTACATATATGATATATAATCTATATAAAATACATTTCCTAGTTAAAAATGATTTATATTAACAACCTTAAATTTGTAGTCAAAAATCGTATATCGTGACTAATTAATGATGCAATATAGATACTGTTTAGTCGATTCTTATACCTCTGTTATATTCGAATGTTAATTGGAGCATAAACGACTGCTGAATAGAACTTATCGTTTATGATCGATTGCATGACTGATCAAAGAGTAAGCTTTATCTTTCATTGTTCACTGAGTACGCTTTGTATTACATTTTAATGATCTGTGCAATTGAAATTGAATGTAGAATATGTATACGTAAATCATTCTTGTTTCAATTCTAACATACTGATTCATATTGAAACTAAAGGAGGCAACAGTGAAACAGTTCCGCCAGATATAATTTAGTCTAATATTCAAATTATAAGTATATATATAAATATATCTATTTGTATAGATTATCATCTTTTAAAATAATCTGTCTAATCTACTTATGTCTACTATAATATTAGAAATTTCAACTGTTCGATACTATTTTAACTTGTAGTGTCCGTTTTATGGAGGCCGTACTGTATATGGATATTGCCGCAGTCAAACTTTTATCATACAAACATTGACTTCCATTTCGCTCATTTAGCAGTTCAAATTTGTAAAAAGTTCCCAGACCTTTCGCTGAATCAGTTAATCCATATATAAATATTTATGTATTTATTAATTTCTCGTGTTGAACGAAATTGCTTTTTGGACTTACGTCCAATTAGTGATATTGATGATTCAGCACATTTGGCCAAATATCAGGCTATGTCTGGCCAGTGTCTGGGTATTACTTGAAAGTTATCCCATTCAATTTTAAGGGCACGTTTGGGCATATTGAATGACACAGGCGAATCAAGTTTCTTCCCGTCGTTGTTTAAATTAAAGAAAAAAAATATTTTTCATTTTGAAATATAATAAAAAAGTAAATGTGCATTTTTTTCGATATTTTATACCAGAATTTAATTTATTTTTTGCAGCTTGTGTTTCCTTGTTGTCTAGAGAATACCCAAATTCGCATACCTAAGAGGGTTCATCTCTGTTTCCTTTTTTTTTTTTCTTTTATGTGTCGACGTATCTTTGTTGTTGCGTTAGTGTCTTTGTTGTTGTTGTTGTTACTTTTATGTGTTTGTTTGTTTGTCTATCACAATGGCATTGACTTGTCTGGCCCGAGTGCAATCAACTCTTGGCTCTCTGCTCTGCTCACTTTATCCTCAAATTTCTTTAGCCAGCTAAGTTTTAAACTTACCTTCCACTCTACGTCTCTCTTTCTCTATTGGTAAAGACCAAGGTAAAGACCTCGCTTAATTTTTTTCCCTCTCTGTAGTTTTCCTCTGTCTCTAACCGCATATCTCACGCTCCCTGCGTATGTATCTTTCCCTCTCTTTCTCCCCTTATATCTTCCTCTTGAGATATGTGTTTAATGTTTAGTTCCCTGTGATTTTCGTAAATTTAATTCAATTTTGCTTCCCCGATTTTGAACTTAAATTGAATGTTTTAAAATCTTATGCTACCTTGTATTTTTACATCATTGTGCAATATTTATATACGTATGTATGTCATATATTCTACAGATAAGATTAGTTAACGCAAAGTGTCTCGTGTCTACGAAATAAAGTGCCAAATAAGGCAAACACAATTTTCGTCATGTCGCCAAGCAGATTGAACTGACATTTTCTAGTGCTAGAAAAATACTGAATTCTTATGTATGTCTCGGGAATACCCATTAGACCAGCTATGAATAGAATCGAAATTACGGATTTACTTATTAAAAAATATAAAATAAAAATAATTAATAAAACAATTTATAATTAGTATAGCTATAGACAGGTATTTAAGCATTTAAAATCTGGTTCAGATTGAAATAAATACAAATTAAAGAAGAAAAGTCTATACTAAACATAGTTAAATAAAGGCTGAATACTTATATATAACAACCCACTAGGCAACAATAAAAAAATTAGTATAACAATTATTTAAGATCTATTTCAGATATACATATTACCAAGAAATAATAAAATCATAATTAATAAAACAATAAATAATTCATATTAATTTGTACTATAGGCAGGTACTTCAGATCTGGTTTGGATGTAAATACTTTTTTAAAATCATTTAAGATCTAGCTAAATGCCTTTTAATAAAGTATTTAAGATCGGGTTCAGATAAACCCCCATAAAAAGCAAAATTTAGTTAGTCTAGTAATAAATCATTTACTTAATCTATTCGTTAGGTACAAATGTACCTAATATATATTGTCTTCGCTTTGCTAAACTACAAAACACCCTGTAAATATAAAATACATTTAAATGGCCTTTGAATGTTATATTGACTTCTCAAGCGTACCAAAGCCATTGCATTCAAAGTGTAGGATATTGAAAAAGTAGTCATGAACTTGAACATTTCATAATACATGGAAAATAGTCTGTGGTGCGCATACATATTATAAAATATGGATATATGAGACCTTCCCTTCCCTGATGTGTCAAGCAAATTAGCTGAGCGCAGTGGAGCGTGGCATGGGGCCTTGTTGTATGGGAGAAAAGTGCTGGAAAAGCCATCCGCTCGCTTGGCCGACCGAGTGGGTAACAACAACAACAACAAAAAATAAAACACAATTACAATAAATTACAATTTACACTACAAATGGGCACATTGTAGTACCTGTCCAGCTATAGCGACTGGCTGGAGCCTCATTTTAATGTCGTAATATTAGTTTAAACTGGTTTCAATTTGAACTGCAATTGTTTTGCGGTCTGACCTTGAATGTGTTTTGTTTTTTATGTGTTTTTTTTTCTTTTTTTTTTTTTGTCGTGCGATATATAATCAGATAATTCTTTATAATTCAACTGTCGCAAGTTAGTTTGTTATTTTTCTTAAATAAAATTGACCTTGACTTGAAAGTTAGTTGGAGATATTTGCATTCCAATTGAAATTAATTTGAACAAAAAAAACTTCTCTTTACTTTTTAATGTCTTTGTTAATGGGAAAAACTTACGTAATAAACAAATGTATTTTTCAAAATGTGTATTTCTCTTATGCTTTGCAAGTACGTAGAAATACATACATATGTTTTTTATAAAGAAATAAAGCAACGCAAAACGGAATATGAAAAAAAAAAAATTCCAAAAATAAATACATTTTTAATAGGCCGGTCTCTCCTATATACGTGTCTTTTGCTCTCTTAGTCTCATTCCTCTTGTGTATTTACCTTTGCAGTCGCATATTGGGCCTCATAGAGCACATATGTATATATATATATTATGATATATGCATACTAAATATAGGCGCGTGTCGCACTTTAGATTTCGAAAGTAAATATGTTAAATATAACATAATTTATACATTGATTATGAATTGTTATAATTTAAAACTTGCGCAAACTATTTATTTAGTTTTTATTTATAAAAATTAACTATTTATGCTGAATGCATAGTTCGTATTCATTTTTATCGCGCTCTCTCGTTATTTTCGTGTCACGAATCACGAGCCGCGCTCATTTCTATTTCCAGTACATAACCTAATGTTTAATCATCTCTAAATTTATCGATATTTCGATTGGTCGGCTCTTGCACTTGAAGTTGAGGTGGCAACACATCAAATTGGCTTTGTTTGCCTTAAAAGCAATTGAAAACAATTTAAGGCGACAGCAATTCATACGTCTCGTTAAAAGGCTTAAAAATGCGCCAGAATAACCGAATATTGCTTCGAGACGGGAGCATTGTACGTACGTATGTGCATACACATACATATTCATATGCACGACATATGTAAATACACACACACACATGTTTGTCCATATTCCATAGCGAAGCGAGTGAACTACTAATGTGCGTCACAGCGAGAGACGAGAGGCCAAACAGTTACTCTCCCAGCTGAAAGAGAGAAAGCAAACAAAACAAATAAACCGCAAGTACTCGTAACCGTATTCGTCTCACACTCTCGTTCGTTTTATGCGTCACATTTGCTCTCTGTGTTTTGTTCGTTCGCGCTCTGTCCCTCTCCCTCTCCCTGCCTCTGCCCTTGTGTCTCTTTGTTGCGCTCACAGTAATTGTCGTGTTGCTGGCTCGCCTGCTCCGGCAGTGAGTTGGCAACGTTCAGTCGATAGCAAAAGATGAAACAGTGCTCATCGCGCAGCTTTTGGTGTCTGCTCAGTGTAATCGATCAGCGTCTTAGAATTGACACCTGTCGATATCTAATCGAGATATTATCGCGCCGTATTACTGGCGACTAAGATTCGAGTCGGTATAAATCACTTAACATACTATACTAATTATAACTAATCAACCAATAACCAGTGTCATCATTTATTTATATATTATGCATATATACATAGCTTTTCATTTGTATATATTTACCTATCTCTGTGTGTTTGTCATTTTGCAAAGACGCAAAACAAAATACATTGCATAAGTCAAGTAAAAACCAGAAGAAAACGCCAAGTAAACAGCTGATATAGTATATGTGTGTATATATATATAGATATTTCTCTCCTATACGTACAATCGTTTCGCGTGATTCTGAGCTCCTAATGCCCCAAAGGTACAAGCAAGTGAAAGTTGTTCAAATATAAAAATCATGTGGCCCAAAATGACGAAACAATTCACATCTAACTAAATACATATACATATCTGTAGACAAATACCAGGCTATATGATTTCCAAGAGTTTGTTAATTAGTTCCACGTTTGCCTCTCGAAGAGCAACAAGTTCTACGATTGCTATATATGCGTATATATGTGTATACATATTGTATATAGTTTGTTCCCATGCTCTTTCCATTTTTATCAACAATATTATGCCAAATTTCAGCGGAATTGGATTGTTTGTATGGTTATATGTAAGACCTGCATAGACCGACCGACACACCTTCAAACAAAGCTAAATATTTGCTAAAGATATTATCTATATACAACTAAAGATATGCCAAATATGTATATGGCTAAAATATGTGTGTGCACCAGTGTCTCTCTATATATATTATACAATAATATTCTGTTGTATCTATATTTGACGGCCCGATATACATATATCCATCTATATATAAGCAAGATATATGTGTGTGTATGTTTCTTAAAAAGAAAAACAGTCGAACAAAGCGAAGCATTATGAAAATCTGTGTATTTATGGAAATTTGGCATATTGCTGTTAAAATTATAATAATTAAAATTAATTTCTGTTTTTTGCTTCATCATTCATATACATATTTACAATCTCATATATATTGCTTAATAATCTAACTTTATACTAACTATTCCATTTTTCTCGCATTCTGCTTGCAGTTGGTTAGACCTGTTCCCACATCTATGGAGTTTCATCTAGACAGTGCAGAATACTGCCAGGCACAGCACAAATAAAAAGTAAGTCTAGGGCAGAAATACATATATAAATATATATATATATATATATATATATATATATATATATATATATATATATATATATATATATATATATATATATATATTCAGTTAAAGGTCATGAATGTTGCTGAACTTTGAAATGTCGAAGTGGTGAAATTCCCGAATTGCGTGTAATTTGCTCGAACGCTCTTCTCTTTTGTATTTGTCCCAAGCCATTTTGGAACAATTAAAGCCAAATGCACGAAATTCATTAAGGCCAACTATAAATTTGGGAATTAATCAAGCTAATTGAACAGTCAATTTAAAATTGACGCATCAATTGCTTTCAATTTAAGAATTAATCAAAGCAATTGCTGAAAATTGAGCTAAAAAAAACCAACTACTACTTCTCATAGACTCTGAAAGCCTCAAAATTGGTTGAAATTTTCCGTTTTATTCAATCGAATTTATAGATATGCCTAACTCGAAAAGATTTTATTCAGCTTTACAGTTATAGAACTGGGTTTCATATGGATGAGATCTTGTTTTGATTACTATAAATAAGTTTAACTAGTATATGCTATATACTATATATCTGTATTTACTCTATACCTACTATGTATACTGTATATCTATGTATACTGTATATATACACGATGCAAAGTATAGTTTTTATATAGGATTTTTCACAATTGTTCATAATAGGCACGTTTTACTCTATTACTATTACTATTAGTAAAACAATTCATGAACGATACAGACTTTACTGGAAATCATGAATAATTCGAATTCGTGAGGTATTCAAATGCTCAGTCATTAAGTATTGAGAAACAACAGGTGAATAGCTGAATAGAACCAGTGGTTCATTAACAGCTCAAAATGCAGAACGAAAACAATCTCGACTCGAGAGACTTTGAAACAAATGGTTAGGAAACATATACCTCCAGCCTGTCGGGTATATTCAAGTCGAGCACGAGCCAGTGCCTCATGAACAACTCAAAAGAGCATAGTCTTTATGTGAAAAAAATCTAGACTCGATTATCCCTAATGACTTAAAAGCTAATTGTAAGGAAATACATGCCTGTACCCTGCTGGGTATATTCAAGTCGAGCACTCTCGACCTTTAGAATTTTATTGATTATTGACCAATGTTTTGTTTGCTTTCAACTTCAGGTAATCAAAACGCAAAGAAGGCCGCGATAGCCTGAGACAACGCTGTCATCCTCTGCCCGGAAGTCAACGGACGGCGAAACAGATTCCAAACGTGGAGCGAGGGAGAGTTCAAGACAGAAAGACAGTGTAAAACAGAGAGAGAGAGAGGGGGAAATCAAGAGAGAGAGGGATAGAGAGAGGGAGTTGGATTGAGAGCAGTCTCGAGCTAAAGTTTTTATCGTCTGGGTGAACGGAGTTCATATCACGAAGAAATCACATTTAACCGTAGGGTGCCACAACGAAAAGTGTTTGGAAACAACAATTATAACCATTAAAGAGGAGCAGCAACTGCGCCTGAAATAAATTTAATTCGATAGATTCGCCGATAGATTCGATTTAGCGAAATTCACAGGGATTTTTACTAGACCGTGGTTGAGGCACAGCAAAAAATACTTATATATTTTTTGTGATAAACATTTTGAAGGTATCCAAAATTTGTACTTAATTATTGAACTATTCATTTATACTTAAACAATTATTTAGTTTGGTGTAGAAATCTAAAGCCTGCTAAAAATTAAAAAAAGGAAGAAATCTTATATTTATATATATTTTTACAAACAAAAATCTAAAATTACGCTGAATTTTTTTCTATCTAAATAAAATTGCGTAACTTCCCAAAGTCAAATCAAACAAGGAAAACCTACATTAATATTTAGTCCAGACAATTTTGAAACAATTAACACAAATACACATAACACATAATATATATATAAACTTAGTTTGAAAAACAAGGATTAGGATCGACTAACATATTGTAAGCGAGAAGGAGTTCACCCATTTTGTAATCAACTCAACTGATTTGTAAAGTTATTATAAGTTAAGCAACAAAATGCGTCAAAAAGATCTGCGCCCAGCACCCGCTCTTATTGAGTATAAGGGCATGAAGTTCCTAATCACCGATCGACCATCAGACATAACAATTAATCACTATATATTGGTGAGTATCGAAGACACACATAACTATGGACTTCATTTACTTTACTAATAATTGTGCTTTGCAGGAGCTTAAAAAGAACCATGTTAACACTGTGGTGCGTGTGTGCGAGCCCAGCTACAATACGGACGAGCTGGAGGCCCAGGGCATTACGGTTAAGGATCTAGCCTTCGACGATGGCACCTTTCCGCCTCAGCAGGTCGTCGACGAGTGGTTTGAGGTGTTGAAGGACAAGTAAGTCAGAGCCAAGTGCCATCTCCTTGATCTCTATATCATTTCTTCAATAAGCTGAAGTCATAATATTTATACTTAATATTTTGTTTTCTCTAAATGACGATCAGAAGTCTGAGCTATCTGAATTGAATTGAATTGAACTGAAACTGTTTATATGATATAGAAATTTATTAATTTATAAGCTTGAATGTAGATCTATAATTTATTTCAAGTCTATAGCTATATATCCAATTAATTTTAGTCATTAAATTGAAAACAAAATGATAGATAGGTACAAGTATCTTAGATTCCTTTTTAAATCTTTTCAACGTATTTTATATAGTTATCATATTTGAAACTTAAGAATTCTCTGAAAATTGTTCATAGATATTATGTAACAAAATTCAATCTTTCAGTATTAAAATTTCCATTATTAAATTAAACTTAAAATTTAATTTTAAATTATTAAAATTTCTTCTTATATGGAAAACTTCACAAATGATCTAAAAATACTTTGTAGGAATTATGTAAAAGAAATCTGAGTGTGTCATTATTTAAGTTTCGAATTAAGTTCTCATTTGTATCAAGCAATTTATTCACTAGTTCATGAACATTAGATACAGTTAATTCTAAATCATGATTGATTCCTATTGGTATTTTTATTGATATTGGAACACCATTTAAATAAAGCTCAAAAGAACGTTTGGTTCATGAGCACTTGAACAAAGTTGATAAGATGAAATGTTTTAAGAACCTCTGAACTGAACTGATCATAGCGTATAGTTCATATAGTTCATGAGCTTTATTGTTAATAGGCTAAATCAGTTTAGGTAACAGTTTACTTAACTAGTTCGTAGCAGTATGAAACAACTACATTAAACAATTTCTATATCATCTAAGCATTACGTTTAATTGTTCAAGTCCAGTGAAATAAAATTTTACAAAAATACCGTAGCTTAGGCTCATTTGCAAAATCAAAACAAAACAAAAAAAGCGATACCAAAGTTGATTTTTATCAATTTATTCAGTATTATTTGTTGCTTTATACACCGACAATGAGATGAACATTTAAACGAATCCCAAAAAAAAAAAAAAAAACAAATCATCGACTAACCTGCTGCTAACAACATTCAAAGAGCTGCGCTTCAAATCTCCCATCAAACTATATATAAAACATGATCATCGATTATATCTATATATATATCTGCACCATATCCCGTAGTCCTCGCTTAGGCCTTGCTGTTATATATCTATATCTATATATACCAGATCACTTTTCTTGAATTTCATTCGTTTTTACTATAAATATATTTTATTTGCTGTATATATAGTTTTTCTTTCTAATATATATATATGTATCAAAATCACTTTTTCGTTAAGTTTTCCCTAGATGCTTTTGTAAATTTGATTTATCCTCACAGTAGATACCCATAAATACTTAAATATAAACTATTTAATTTCGGTTTCGAAAATCTTACCTACTTCCTCTATATGCATATATCTATATATACATAATATATATATTGATGTGTATATATATATATGTGTGTGTACTCCGTTTCGTTTCTTGGTTTTGTGTGCTATTATCCGCTGGCTAGTTTTAGAAAGTCCACAAGCGCCACACTATCCTACTACAGACATAAGCGTTTCTCGCTTAGACACATACCAAAAACAGCTCCAATGACAGCAGCCACAGCTCGAGCCAGCCTCTCGGCAGCGGCGTCGGCGGCAACAGCAGCAGCAGTAGCAGCGGCAGCATCAAATACTACAGCTTCAGACACAGATACAGATACAATGCCCCTGACAGCAAATGAAACAGATACAAGATACAATAATACTGCATTCGTTGATAATGAGACTTGTCGGTAAGCGTTGCCTTGTAATTATTAAAGCGAGCCTTTAGAATCACAATGAACAATGACAATTGAAAGAACTAATCTATTATTTGCAGCTCGATTCATATATCTATATTTATTGATTTCTCTTTCATCTTATCTCCAGATATCAGCAGAATCCCGAGGCCTGCGTTGCCGTTCATTGCGTAGCTGGTTTGGGACGTGCCCCCGTTTTGGTTGCACTTGCACTCATCGAATTGGGCTTGAAATATGAAGCAGCTGTTGAAATGATTAGAGAGTGAGTCATAATCATATGTCTATCAAAACTATTACTAATATTTATATTTCTGTTTTCAGTAAGCGACGCGGAGCTATCAATGCCAAGCAGCTCTCATTTTTGGAGAAATACAAGCCGAAGGCGCGTCTAAAGCACAAAAATGGCCACAAAAATTCATGTTCTGTGCAATAGATTTCCAAAACCATATGTATATTCCCACCAGATAAAAAGTGTTCATTTTTTCAAAACAAAAAAAAAAGCAAAACCAAAACCAAAACAAACGCTAAAAACTCTAAAACTGTATAATTGCTAAAACAACAAAACAAAAAGAATGAAAGAAGAGACAGATTGAAAACAGCCCAATAATCTATATAGACAAGTCGATCACAGCCCAGTTATATTTATATATTGAAATTCACATGAATTGGCAACAATTGTATTTATTGTATGTATTAATTAATGTAATTTATTTTATTTTATGTTTCGCCAAACAAACGCAATTCTAATTTTATTTCACGCCCCCCCAAAATGTCCATGAAATGGTTGTGGCCGGGCATCGTAGCAAAGATAAACAGCTATAGCACCTGTAATAGTAGCGATTATTAACCTATCCACAAATCCAAATCCGTAACCGTATCCCAGTCTAAACTCAAATTACTGTCAAGGGTCAGGCACCATAGGCAATAATATTACTAAATATATATTTGATTGCAATATAGCCAAAAGCAAAAGAAGAAATAAATAACGACAAAAATAAATGAAACACGTTTAGAAAGCTATACATATATACATACAAATATATATGTATATATCAATACATATATATATATATAAATAAAGCTATATATAGAAGCGCTTAACATTATGGAAATCTTTGGAGGAATGATATCTGCTTAAAACTGTACGCTGCATTTGATGTAAACGATCTGCAAATGATGTACTTAATCGCATGTTTAGTTTAGCCTGCGCCCAGACGCCGATTCATTTCATAGTGAGAAGTATATTCTAAATAACAATAACGATAACGAAAAGTAAAACGTGAATCTAAAGAAAACATAGCCTAGTTACATAACTCTTAAGTCGAACCATGCTTGATCCGTAAACGTACTCTCGGGTTTTATATTTGCGAACAGTTTTGATTTCGATGTGCTCAATGGATTTGGTCGGTCGATTGGTCGGATCCTATGCGCTTTCCCTCTTCTCTCTGTAACATACGAAACTCCGCTGGATAACAACTATTTATATATTACTAAATCATACAGCAATCAATAAACAATTAATTAACAAGTACATGCAAATTTTACATTAATGACTACATACATTTAAACGCTATATGCAACGGTTGCAACTTGCAATACACATAAATACAACAAAAATACAGACAGCAAAACAACAAATATTTATAAATATATATATATCTATAAAATATTGAAGAAATAAAAAAAAAAACACTTTGAAGAAAACAAAAAATTGAGAAAATGAACATGAATGAAAATGAAGCAAACCTTACAACAAATTTAACAAATTATAGTCAGGATAAAGCAGAAATTATAAAATTATATGCTTACAATTAATTTATCCAATATTGAATTGTAATTTTTTAAAATGTTAGTCATTACAATGAAATAAAAACGATATATGAAAATTAAACATTTTGTATCAAATGGAAAACATACTTGCAATTTATTTTGGGCACTTTTAGCTGGGATGGCCGATGCTCCCGATTTGAACTTCTGCTTTGATGATTGACTTCCTATAGCTTTCTATGCGATTCTCAAATAGTTGCATATGCATCATGGTAATATCTTTCACAGTTTAAATGTATATTAAGCTTCTTCAGTTTCAGTCTTTTTTTTTTAATATTACTATATTGAATAATATTGAATGAACAATAAATGTTCAAGGTTTTCAATTTAATACTGACAGCAATACTGCAGGTCTTTACCTATTATTTTCAAATAAAATGAGAAGCTTAAAAATTCGACTTATTATTATTTTCTTCTACTACAAAATAATTAATAGAAGACTCCTTAAATGTTTCTAATAAATATAACAGCTTTATGCTGGCACTAAAGTAAGAATAACGTACCTTAACCAATATAAAAATATATTTTTAATTAAAAATATATAACTATATATTTCAGTCATAAATAAAACTCCAAAATGATTATTATTTAACGATTTTCTCTTTATTTTTGCATACGTAAATAAATATATATTGATAATAGTTACAACTAATAACTTTTACATTTTGTGTTTTAGTTTTTAAATTTTTATTGGGCACACACTCGTTTCGCTTTGTTGCCGGTGTTTGGTTTTATACTTATTACAAACTGTAAACCTAAATTTTCAAAGCGTGAACAATTTCGTCAATATATGTATGTGTGTTGCTCTTGATTTTAATACAATAATTTCATCAGTGATATATGTTTGTTTTTCCCAAATCAAAGTATACATAAATATCTTTCTATAAATAATGCAAAAGAATTTTTTCAAATTTGTTTTTCTTGCTTTTTTGTTTGCTTTTGTTGTCCTTTTGTGATAGAAGAGCCCTTAACATAGCGCACGCTGTTGGCTAACAGTGATCTAGTAACATGTGTTGCAAACTATACTATGTTAGTCAACAGCGGTGCCAATTAACAGCCAAATGTTATTTGTAGTTGTTTTGTTTGAGAATAAAAACTAAAGTAGTATGCAAAAGAGTAAATATTAATTGGGGTTTGTGTTCAGTGCACTCCGTTTAGAAGCTATGCATTGATAAAGCTAATCGCATAGCCAAACGAGCGCCGAGTTTTGTGTGTGTAGAGTGTAAAGACTAGAAACAAATTGATTTTGGGATATTCTTTTTTTTTTCTTATATGGCTGCGCACAAAGCACCAAAAACAGAAGCGTTTTAGAATAATGCAGGCAGTTAAAAGATATATATGGTGTTCAATTTCTTGTTTGTGATATACGTAAGTCGGCTAGAGTGGAAAGCAAAAACGTAAACTATATATATACATGTGTAAAAAAATATATATACCTTTTTGCAAGTCCACTTTCAGTTAATCATATCTTATATATACATACATAATCCATTTCGCACACTCTTCCAGTTTATACAGCGAATTATTATCGAGCGAGAAAATATAATAAAATAATAGTAATAATATAGTATATTCGTAAACTACGTTTCGTACCCTTTAAGTAAACACATACATGAAAATAAATACAAAATTGGCAAAAAATCATATATAAGTTTATATCGTTAAGTGTGTTGAGTAAATAAAAAGCTGCTTTGGAACTGTTTTTTCTTTTTTCTAGCACTGTTCTGCTGGGTTGTTGTTGTTGTTGCTGCTGCTGCTACTACTTTTTGTTGTTGTTGTTGTTGCTGCTGCTGCTGCTGTTAATATTCGCTTCTAGTTGGCCGCCGTTGCACAAGCAAAACAAGTGATTCTTTAATTAATAATAACTACTAAATTTAAACATTTTACTACAAGTATTTACAAATCACAGCTACAAACACTAAGACAGCAGGCGTGTGTTGCCAGTGTTGCATAACATCGACATTCGACATCCACATGATATCCACATCAACAGTCGTTAACAAAATGGCGGCTGCAACGGCGACAACTAACGGTACCCTCATCTGCTTGACTTTACTGATCTCATTCAAACCTTCACATGGAACGAAGCCTAATTAAATCATAGTCCGGCGGCGCTTAGCTTAGCCCCTCTGTATTTGTGTGTCTGTGTCTGTGTGTGTGCTTCTCTTCCGCTTCTTCTTCTTACAGCCAGCCTCCTTTGCGGCCAAACAACAAGGAACTAACTGAACCCACAAAGGCCTGCGTAATGCTCTGTGGCGCCGCCCTGGACTCACTATCGCTGCCCTTGGCATCTCCCACTCCTGCCACTGGTCCACTGCCATCCGACACCTTGCCCAGATCCGGTCGCACTCGCCGGCCACTGCTCGCTCCCGCTATGGTGCCCAGATCGGGTCGCTGGGCAGCCATGCCGTTCTTCAGGTTACGTCGCGACTTTTGTCGCTGCATTTGCTTGATGCGCGTTTCACTGGCCGTCGTGGAGACATCAACTGGAGCAGCAGCTACTGCTGCTGCTGGTACTCCTGCTCCCGCTGCTGCTCCTGCTACTCCCGCTACTCCCGCTGCTGCTCCTGCTGCTTTGGGCTTCAGCTGCAGCACAATGCCCTGATCATCGCTGTCCTCGCTGTTGTAGGCGCTCGTCGTGGCGCTGCCGCCGCTGGCCACGCCCACTGACGCCTGCTGCGGCGTTGGCGATTTGAGGCCGCGATGCAGCACGCCCTTGATTTGTGCGCGATCAAAGTGAATGTCATCCACGATCTGGTTGCTGTTGGTGTGCAAGCTCTGCAGACTCTCGCCGCTGATGCTGCCGAAGCTGCTCAGCTGGGAGAGTGGGGAGCTGCTGCGATTAGCAATGCCGGCGCTGCGGCCACGCTGTGAGCTGATTATGTTCTCCAGCCCGATGCTCTCCACCTTCTCGATCAGATTGAGCGAGCGCAGCGCCCGCCGTTCCAGATGCGACAGCATCACCTTCTGCTGGTGCTGCTGCTTGCTCAGGCTGCGCTGCAGCTCGCTGGGGCCCACCAGCTTGCGCTTGATCAGATCTGCGCCCGAGGAGAGCAGCCCGAAGAGCGGCTCCGGCGACTGGCCACGCGGCGGCGATCCCTCCGGACTGTTGCAGGGCGTCACAGTGGGCGAGAAGTTGGGGCCGGCGGGCGTATTCAGAGCGCTGGGCGTGACCGCCTTGATGCCGCGCTCATTCAACATGCCGGCCAGGCCCAGATTAACCGAGAACGTGGAGCACGAGTTCTTGCGCGACATTCCGGCGCGAGGTGTGGCCGGACAACTGAATGGGGTGCAAGAAAAAACAATTAGCCAAATGTAAAGAAACCTTTAAAATTCAAAATCCCACCTTGGCTGCCTGGATGTGGATGTGGAGGCCATGCGCGACGACATCTGCGACTGGGAGAGGAAAGACAAGTCGTTGACGAAACCATCATCCGGATGCATGACCATGCTGTTCGTAAAGGTGTACGTGCAGCCGGGCGCCTCGAACTGCTTGCCCAGGCCCAGATCCTCGCTGACGTCCTCCTCGACGTCGGACAGCGTGTACACCTGCATGCCCAGATCATCCAGCCCGCGTCCACCTCGAATTGTCACGCCCGGCCGCTCCTCCAGCAGTCCACTCAGCGTGGGCGTGGCCAGGCGCGACCAGTGATGCAGGGTCTGTGAGCCCTCCATGGGCTTTACAATCTGCAGCTTCTCGGGCAGACGCCACTGGTGAGTCGTTAGCCCTGAGGATGAGCCCGATCCCGTTGACATGATGCTGTCCGGCGTGCGCACGCCCATGGGCAAAGTTAGTCCGGCAGGCTGTCCGCCTGCTCCCGCTCCAGCTGCAGCCCGTCCATGCGTCGGGGGCTCATCGTAGTTGTAGGTGCCGACAGGCGCATAGGAGAGCATGGCACGCCGAGCCAGCACCTCAGCAGGCGTTAGACGCTTGAGTGCCGCCTCCAGCTCCTTGGCACCTGGGGCGCCAGGTACGCCGGAAGGTTGCGCCGGATAGCCATCGTCCGACTGCGAGTTAAGGCTTTCGCTCGAGAGCGTCTTCAGGCCCAGCGAATTGCTGCTGCCGCGATAGTAGGAGCCAGCCGGATACGCCATGGAGGCCATGCGTGGACCGGAGGAACTGCTCATGGACATGGCGCCCATCTGGGTCATCGACACATTGCCGCTGTCCATGTAGTTGCCGCTCTTGGTGGCACAGCGCACCGTGTCGAAGACGCGCTTGTAGGGCGGCGGCCCGTAGATGCTGCTGGAGCCGAAGCTGGCCGCCATGCCCATGCCGCCCGGCAGCTGCGACATCATGCGACTGATGCGATCCGCGCAGCGCTGGCTGTCGCCCGATATGCCCGAGTCGAGACTGTTCTCCGAGTACAGCGAGGACTCCATCAGCTCCGACTGCAGCGACTCCACGGCCACTGCTGCAGCGGCTCCGTTTGTGCCCAGGCCACCCAGGAAGGAGCTGCGCGCCTGCGGCTGCGAGCGCTTTCGCTGCTGCTTTAGCTGATCCTGGGCCGAGTGCAGCAGCGCCAGCACCTCCTCGTAGCGCTGCTTGAACTCCACCAGCTCGAGGGCGAGCGCATTCTGGTTCTCCTTGGTCACGTGCAGTAGCGACAGGTGCTCATCGTTGTCCTGCGTCAGCTGATGCAGTCGCATCTCCGCCTCGGCCAGGCGCGCTGTGAGGCTCACGATTTGCTCGTGCTGCAGGCGATTCTCCTCGCGCTGTCGCTCCAGCTCCAGGCTGAGGTTGTCGAACTGCGAATTGGCGTCGTTCAGCTGGGCACTGATGTCCGCCATCAGGCGTCGCTCGTGCTCCTCCACCTCGTCCGTCTGGTGCGCCAGCTGCGTGGCCTCGCTCTTCAGCGTCTTGTTCTCATCGAGCAAGGAGTTTACCTTCTTCTGCAGCAGGTCCAGAGTGATTGACTTTGACATGGTGGGCGTATCTGAAGGTGGATATTATTCACTATTAGTATTAGTTTATTATTATTATAATTATTAGTAAACTTACCCGCATCGGTTGCATCGTCAGCATCGTTAGTCAGCACCGAAATTAATTCGTTCTTCTTGTGCAACTCGTGCAGAAGTTGGGCGCGGTCATCGTTGGAGGATTTGAGATCTGTTTCCAGATCACTTACGCGCGCCTCTAGTGCATTATTTTGTGTGAGCAGCTCCTTGCCAATTTGCACCGTCAGCTCCAGATCCTTTTCCTTCTCTTCCAACAGACGCGTCACGGCTTCAATATCATCGTAGGCACGAGTCATCTGGCTAACACGGTTACCACATAGAACTGCAAGCAATAAATATTCTCCAATTAATACAAGGAAACTAAATATTTCAACTAATATTTACAATTCGACTTCAATTACAAACTATCGATAATATGTAACCTAATCCTTACAATTCTACTTAGATTACAGACTATCGATAAACAGGGATACAAGATCAAAACGCAAGCACATATCGACATATTGATTTAACAGAGCTGCCAGATCGTTACGCAATTGAGAAGTGCCCAAGAGTTAGAATACCTTCCATAAGTAACTGTTCATTCTGCTGCTCCCGCTCTCCCAACCCAAATGTCGGCAGACCATACTCATGCGCTGGCGTCGCTACTGACGTCGACGCCGCTGTTGTTGTCTCACTGCAACCAGCTGAGAGCTCGAGTTCATCCTCATATTCAAGTTCATCTTCAGTGATGCAAAAGTCGTCGTGCCAATCGCTCGTCGCTTTCGTTTGGCACGCAACGAATGCGCATTCCTCTAAGCAATTTTCTGCTGCTGCTGCTGTTGTTGCTGCTGCTGCAGCAACAGCATCCACAGCATCCACACGAGAGCTGCTGCTGCTGCAGTTCTCAGTGGCTAAAAATCGATGCTCACTGCCGCCACCGGCAGCAGGCGCCACACCGACAGCCGACCACCATTGCAGCCCTCTCTCCGTCTCTTTCGTTGGCGCTGACGCCGCTCCTTTGGCATTGTTTACGTGCGTCATGCTCAGTGTATGTAAATAATTCGCTTTATTTTTGTTTGGTTCTCGTCTCACTAATTTCCTTAGTCACGCAGCATTCTGCGAGTTTCTTTTTATAAAAGTTTCAATTTGGTTTCTGCGATTCAGCTCTTTCGATTTTATCGCGTATTATGTAATAAACAATCTCATTGTAAAGTCTGCTGCCAAGGCACTTGGTTGCTTTGTTGGTGGTTGTTGTTGTTGTTGCTTTTGTTTGACTGTGGATCCAGCGGCCTTTCGGGGGTGGCAAATTTACATTGGTCACATGACTATTTGTTGTAATTTTATCGCTGTTTGGTTTTCAATGTGAGTAGCAAAAGCATTGTCAACCGCAGATGAAACACTTAAATTAATTGCTAAATTAATGCGAATTGTCTGAAGTCAGCAGAGAAACTAAAACTGTCATCGCTATTGCTATTGCTTTCGCTCTCTCGCATGCTCTCTCGGCGCTCTCTTTGTTTTGCGGCCTCTGCCACCCACTCGGCGCGCGCTGAGTGTGCGCAATATGATTTTAGCGCTTTGTTGTCGAAAAAACTTAACATAAACCTAGCTTGAACTTCTAAACGAGTATTTCAATATATTTATAGCCGTGAGCGCAACTTTTCAACTCTCAAATTCAAAGCCACTTCTTGCAAGCGCGACGCACACACATACACTGACAGCAGCAGCGGCAGCGCAACTACTGTCGGACAGTGAAGCGAGCAGAGGCACAGGCAGCGGCAGAGGACGCGAGCAGCGCAGCAGGCAACTGCAGGCTGGAAGTAAAAGGCGTTTTCCCTAACTCAAGTGAAAGAAAGAGCAACAAAAATGTTTGGTGAAAAGAAATGCAACATCGACATATGTATGTACATACATGCATACATACATATATACATATGTTGCCTCTGCCAGTTCTACGGGAAATACAAGTAATAAATATATGCGCAAATGAACAAAACTCACGTGTCGAAAATAGCCACACAGATTGGTTTTTTGTTTGTTTCTTTTTTCAGTTAGTTTTGATTGCGAACTTCACGCGCGTTTCACTTCACTGGTTGGCACTAATAACAACAACATCAATAGCCACAAGGCTGTGGCCAGTCCAAAGGTTGTGAGACATTAACGAATGCAAACAAAAAACAACAACTTCCAAATGAATTCTAAGGTAAAAAGAAATATCGCCAGCCGGGCAAACGGCGCTCCAAACTCGTGACGGAGCAGCGCCGTCTTCAGACAGATTGACTCACACACACACTTACGCACGCTCGCACACGAACACACACACACGCCTCGCAATACACAAACACGCAGTTCGAGTTGTTGTTGGACGAGCCAGAGGAGGGTTAAGTTTTTTGTTCGCAATTTTAAACAAAATCGCGTGCTTCTTTTACTCGATTTTTATTTTAGAAAATATATTATAGCACTGACTGAAATTCTCGTTTTCGATTTTGTTTTTGACAATATTTTCTAGTATTTTTTAAACATTACAATTGGCACAAATTGTGTAATTTGCGGATTAGCAGATACACGACGAACGCTCAGAGTGAATTTTATTTGCTTCTGTGTTATTTGTTGCTGTAGTGGAATCCACCACCAAAGTTGGCATCCACATGTGAAAAAGAGAGAGGCAAGCAATGCACTGTTATTGCTCTGTTATGAGGGAGCTGCGACTGTTCTGTTAAGTTGAAACCCACCAAAGAAGAGAGGGAGAGAATTTTAGCAGCCTAACAGCATTGCCAGCGTGAAAAAATGTACAGTTCAAATGTCTTCAAAACGTTTGAATTAAAATTTGTAATCTATATTAATTTATATAAATTATTTCAATTAAAAGTTATTTAATTTTAATTGAATTTAAATGAATGAGTCAACAAGAGCATTTAACATTTGATGCAAATATAATAAAATTTAAGTAACTTAATACTGCATCATAATAATAAAATAATAATAATAATAAACGCTTAATAAACTGCACAAATACATATATTTATGTATGTATGTACACACATATATCTCATTTATTATTTGACACTATCTTTATTTTTATAGCAGGGAAACCGGAATATGTCTGCCTAAAACCCTAATCCCATTCATGTTTAGAGCGCGGATGTCGTTGCGGGAAATTTTCCGCGTATCCGGATGTCTGGATAGCCAATTTTCCTGGAAAACATTTACATAAAAAAACCATAAAACCCAGGTACAAATAACAGATCTAGTTCAAACGAACGGCATTTGAGTTCGAACTTTTGTAGTACTTTTCGAATTCCAGTTTTAATCTGCTAAATACCTCTCCAGCACGTGTCTATTTCAGCCCAAATAAAAAAACGTGTAAATTCAATTAGATGTGGAGTGTTATATAAGAGTTTTGATGACGATTCTGTCAGGCCAGCCTTATACTTAAATTTGATTGAGCTTTAGCGATATATAATATGTCCATACATATGTACATCCATTTGTATTCTCTAATTACTCTCATGGGAACAATTCCCGAGCGGATCTTACAGGAGCATAAAAAGACGTGATTTTTCTTAACAAAAAAAGAAGAGAAGCAATTTACCGCATGTGTAGTTTTTTTCTCCAAGTTAACGTCGATCATTAAGCTACTCGTTTAACGACTTTTGTCTGGAAACGCGCTAATAGAACTCTATGTGTCCATTTGCGATAATCGAGAAAGGGCTTTACCCATTTCATTACTGACAGATAGATGGATAGACAAACAAACAAACGTCATAAGAAAGATCTGAAATGATCCGCAGCTTTAGTCGATCTAATCAGCCAGTCATATCTCAGCTTATTGAACAACTGCGATAGGTGTAAACACGATATGCACTTGACATTAAAAAATAGGAGAAAGAAAACGGCGAAAAGTTTGCAAAAGCTGTTAAGAAAATAAATAAAATGGCTGTAGACTACTGAATTCGACTGGGAGATACCCTACACATAAAATTATGATTTTTAAATTTCAGGGAAATAGGTAAAGTTATTCACAGATAGAAGTAACTCTTCAAACTATTGAATATTCAGTGAGTTCGAGATACGGAGATACCCTGACCAAATTAATTAAGATTCAGGGAAATAGTTAAAGTTACCTAAATATAGAACTCCCAGTCTTCAATCTGTTGAGATGGGGAATATTCAGAAAGTAAGTAGAAGTCATAGAAAAGGGAGTCCGAATGGGAGATACCCTAAGCACCAAATTATACTTTTCCATTTCCGGGAAATAGGTAAAGTTATCCAAAGATAGAAGTAACTCTTCAATCTGTAGAGCTTGGGAATATTTTAACTAAATTTCTTCGCTCATTCTCCTCTCTGTAAAGATTAAACATGTGGTCAAAATAACTGAAATTCGATATCGACCTTAATCGATTTGATAGTCATGGAAAAAGTTATCGATGATGTGCAAGAAACTAAGTCTATATGTAAGAAATCTCCAGATAATAGAATATATTCATAAAAACGAAGAGTGCTATATCAACTCAGCTATTGATCTTCATAAAGAATATTCTAGTCTCAATAGGATCATATTTGTTACATATATTTAAACAATCCCAATATACCCTAAAAAGTTAATTTTCAACACGTTCAGGGCATAAAAAGCCTAAGATGAGATCATGTGCTTAACTGAGAGCTTTAATAGTTTATTTTCTTTCTAAATTAACTTGCTAAATGTTATTCTACATACATATAGAATTATATATACGCATATATATATTTATACTTATATCGATAACGCCTTCCGCAAATATCATGAAAACACAAATACAAAGTCTGAAATGGGAATTAGTTAGAGAAACAGGCGAAAGAAAATAAGAATTGCGGTCGTGTCGCTTAACACGTCGACCACAACAAAGGAATATACAAATAAAAAGCAGGCAAAAAAACTAAGTTTAATTGAGAAAACATTAATCAATTGACAAATATAACAGACGATAAGATACGTATGTCCAGGGACTTTCTGCACCGCCGGCAGTTGCAGCGGAACGAGTTCTCCCCGCTGCACTTGACACTGATAAAGCGACAAACACAGTCGATAAGATTGGCGATAATGGATAATGAGCAGGCTCAGTCTAATAATTCGCACCTGTGAAAACTAATTTGATACCTAATAGCACCTTTGATAAGCTATTAAAAATAGCTTACCGAAATAGCCGGCTTAAATTTTGTAAATAAATATAAGCAGTCAAATCTAAATGGAATATTATATAATAAATATATTTAATTTATATATTAGGTTTATGATTTTGGTAAATTCACAAATTAAATCAAAGATATTTTATATATAAGAATATATATACTATATACGTCAATATACTATACTTCAAATATATATTATATTTCAGTTAACTGAAATTTAATTTTATAAATATGATTTTTATAAATTTAATTTTAATTCAAAAAAACAACAAACAAAAAAAAAACTATGGGAATAGAGCTCAACATAAACTGTTTCTTTAGACAGATGTATACATATTAATATTAGAGTTCATATGGCTATATATATATACATATGTATATATCGACACTGAGACATTAGGAGTAGAGTCTGTTTTCCACTTAATGAACTAATTATTATTACTATTGTTGTTTTACAGAGATGTTATCCGAGTGAGCTTGCATATTGGAAGAACGCTTCTCAGCTCTGACTTGACTCACTCCTTGAGAGAAAGAGGAAGAGAGAGCTGACAATGAACTTAGTCCCGACTGAATGAATGGAAAGCTTATTTAGGCCATTTGGACAGGGCTGTTAGACGAAGAGGACCGACTAGATATTGACATTATGAAAAAGCACTCAGTGAATTTGTTATTGGGCCCGGTTAAAAATTATGCAATTAGATTACATATATTGAAACAGAACCGATATATATCTACATATAGTAACTATAATATAGTTAATATAGTAGTATAGTTAACGTAGCTTGGGTCATAATATCCCAATAACTTTTTTATGCGCTTTTCTCAATATAACTTTTTGCCTATATACTATCCATATATATCCCAATATGCCTATAAATGTCCAACAAAATTGATATGCTAAAGCAGTAAAGGGGTAATAAAGTCTATACTCTATTGGGGACTCACACAAAGGTATATTATTAATTATTGTAAGCAAATTAAAGTGAGCAAAAAATAAATAATAATAATAGATTGAAGAAATATGAACCTTTACTAAAAACCTTTAACTTTAACTGAGACAGACCCTAATTATATTGTGAAATCTGGGTATAAAGGTTTTGCTTTCTTAATATTTACTGAAATTATGTAGAATTTAGCTTTGTTTTATTTTTTAAGCCGAATCTAATAAATAATGTGGTTTGATTATAACTCAAAGAATATAGAAAATATTTATAATATACGTAGAACGTGCAGGGTACGCTATCCTGATGACCCGCGGTGTGTTATAAAATATATTTTGACAATATAATGTGTAACTTCAAATGATATTTTAACACAATTTTTTTTTATTTCTTTCAGGAGAAGAGGCCGTTTAGATCTGACATATTGTCAGATTACTTAGGGACTCAGACACGTAAGATCTAATATATTGTAAAATCAGTTAGATACATCTCTAAAAATGTAACAACTTTCTATTGCCAGCATTCTAAACAAAATTTTGAATAGCAGTCGACTTTCACTCGTGCTCGTATTTGAGCACAGAGTGATTCTTACCTTTGTTGGTCAACAGACTGCGCACCACTTTCAGACAGTTCTGGCCATCGACGTTTTTGGAGGCGTAGTACATGAGCTCCCAGGAGTTGGCCGATTCCAGCAGCTGCGCGGGCAGCTCAAAGTTGGGCCCGCTCAAAGGCAGGGCGCCCGCCATGGGGCTGGGAACTGGAGTGCTGGGCGTGCTGTCCTCCTGAGCTCTGTCCCGCTTCGGCTGTCCCTTGGCCGCAAAGTCGTGCAGTAGCGCTAGCAGCGGCGCCGACGCATTCGCCGTTGCCTCCTGCGGCGTCGCCTTCATCTGTTGCACAATGACGCGCATGCGATCCACGGCCTCCAGCTCGAGCTCGAGACGCGTGGGCGGCGGCTCAGTGCCATGGACAATGGCCGACATCGAGGCACAGGAGCTGCTCAGACTGTCCAGGCTGTCCAGCTGCTGATCCAGCTGCTGCAGCTTATCCGCCGTGCGCTGGCAATTGCTCTCCAGCTGCTTCCCGAGCAGCTTGTAAGTGTTCTCAAAGTGTTTGCTGGCATTCGAAGGCTGTTTGCTGATTGTGGAGCTGCTGCTGATGTTGCTTAAGTTGCTCGTGTTGCTTAAGTTGCTGCTGCTGCTGCAGTTGGATGTCAGCGAGCAGAGCGAGCTGTTGCTGGCCACATGTTGTACCATGGAGCTGCAGAGCAGCTCCTCCTGCTGCGCCTCAAGGCCAGCGACCAAGCTGCGCTGATAGCCATCGCAGTCGTCTTCCGGCTCCAGCGTCAGCTCTTGGATGATGGGCAAACCTACAGTTGTTGCTGTCAGCTTCACACTTAAATGTGGCAGCTGTTGTTGGTGTTGTTGTTGTTGTTGTTGTTGTTGCAGATCGTTGCTCTTTAGAGCTGAATTGTTGCTAAATTGTGGCATTTGAGATTGTTGTTGTTGTTGGTTTTTGAAAGCCAGCGCATTGTCTTGATTTTATTTGGCCAACAAGTTTCGCACTTGGTTTTCCCTCTCTTTTTGTTTACGCGCACTTTGAACAATTAATTTTAATTTTAAATGCTGCAATTTAATGTTGATGTGCCAAAAAAAAATATATGAATGAGTATGTGGCGTTCAATGTCTGTCAGAAGCCAGTGTTGGACAACGTGCACATTCTCAATCGAGTCCTGTTTGACTATCCCACTCAAGCTAAATATGACAAATTAGCTATTAGCAAGCTAAATTTGAAAATTTAGCTACTACCAAGCCAAATTTGCATATATATCTGAAAATTTAGCTACTACCAAGCCAAATTTAAATATATATCTGAAAATCTAGCTACTCCCAAGCTAAATTGATATATTTTGCTATAATTAAATGTTATTTTGGCTTGTTCTAATGTTTTGTCTTTCAGTGTTAAGCAACATGCAAATTAAAAGCTTTTCCACTTGCTCCGCTGACTGCTCTTAAAATGTCGCATTTCCACTACGTTCTTACTGCCTAAGCTCTTTATTAATATCAAAAACTGCCGGAATGTTTTGGAAGACATTCGATATAGAAATTCCACTGCCCTCAGTGTGAAACAACACAAAAAATACAAAATATCAGCGCTGCGTGCTGACTGCACTCAAGTCATAACACTTCCACGACATCCTGCCGATTGATCAACTTAAATGCGCATTTAGCTATAATCAAACTGACTCACGGCTGTTCAAGCAAACATTATCTTTATAGTCACGCACTTATCGACGGTCTATTTTTGTTTATCTAAACACTTGCAGCACTATGAACACACAGTCTTGATATAAATATACATATATTACTTTTTAGACAATGGCGTATAACAAATTACAAAATTCCAATTTACATAATGCAGCAATTCCACTTGCCATTCATGACACCTTAGCATTAACATACAATGCAAGTGGAAAATATTTCAAAATCCAAAGATCGAGAGAGAGGGAGACTGGGAGAGGCACAACTTTACACCGGCGTGTGGAGCGACTGACTAAAAACTGAAGAATGGCTTTGATGAGGCGGGCCCTTGGATTCGGAAAAATGTCGAGCATAAAACAAGTTTACATTTTACATTTTATTAGCCAGCTCGAAAGATGCGCCTTTCCACTCAGCCATAACATGTCGACGATCACGTAGCTAGCTCTAGAGGAATTTTCTATCTGAGACTGGGGACTGGGTGAGTGTGTGTGTGTGTGGGCTGTGACGATGGATGTAGAACCCATCTGAGCGGAGGATGTTAAGATGACCAGTTCAAGTGAAAGGGGAAATGATGCAACATTAAGTTAAGAGCCACTGCTGTAGGCTGATGAGGCTATGCTGCTGTTTCTGCTGCGCTTAATAATTATCAGATCATAATTTATGGTCGAACAGAGTGAAAGAAAATTGAGCTGAGCTAAAAAACAAACAACCGTTATTGCTTGTGCCAAATACCATTTTCCGCTGAGAGATGATCAGCAATAAAAACAATAAGGCAATATTCAAGCAGAGCCAATGGCTATCTAAAAATAGCTAAAACTTAAGCAAACAAATTTTATGTCGTAAAAAATTATACTAGAATAATCTTTTTTTGCACGTTTAAAAAGACTATATATAGGTCGGCTATATTAGTATATAGTTGCCTGATTCATATTTATTTTGCATTTTTTGCTTAAAGTAACTGATTTTCCATTCCTTATTTACAAAATCTCACTTAAGGTAGCAGAACACTTGTTTAATTAAATTTCAAATTTAAAATAGTATATTTACAAACTCTAATAAGATATACAAATTTTTAATTAAAAATATAAGAATCTAATCCATCTCTTCTTATCGCAATTTACTGTCCGTAAATAAAAAAAAACTCAAAACTACAAAATTTGTTTAGTTCATAAGCAAATCCTCATCTACCTTTAAAAAAACCCGTCATTTCATCGGATACATATATGCTGAAATATTCCATATATTAAAATACAAAATTAAATTTCAAGCCAACCTGGGTCTTCTTTTCTTACACACATGAATGAATCAACACAAAACAGTCACAATTTAAGCGAAATGCAAAGAAATAAATGATATGAACCAGTCTTTGAATACTCTATAAATTCTAAATATATAAGCAAACACAAGTGGAATTATGACAAGCATAAAGAATAAAGCTAAGAGGATTTAAATTTATAAAATAAAGACTGTTTATTTCTATTTGAAGAGAGACAACGAGAGAGAGAGAGAGAGACAAAGAGAGAGAGAGAGAGTACAGAGAGTATCGTATATAGCGACTGCAAATAATTTGTGAGTGGTTCATCGACATGCTACAGGCGTAGAGCCCTCAAATGATATTCATTTATATCTGAATATATGCATATATATACACACACTTTATGAGTCAGACTTTAAAAGGTAAGCCTCGGCTATTAAGGTAACGCGTGCACAGAGGCGCGGGGCATTATTGGGTTAATGTAAATTACGCTATCTCATCGATAATAAAGCATGTGAGAGACTCAAGAATGGCATTGCTTGATTGGCTAATTGGCTTTGAATGACAAAACTATCAAAATTATGTAAAGGAAGACAGCTAAATAAAGAAAAATACAAAAATAAGACATTTGTTCGTGAGGAAAGAGAAAAAATAAATAATAATAAACATACAAAAAATGCCAATCAATCGTGCTCACACGCGAAAATGAAATGAAAACGGTTTAAAGCAGCAGCTAAATAAGACAAACTTTGTAGTTTCGATGTAGTTTTTTTTTTTCGGTTTTGTCTTTTTTTTAGTTTTATTTTATTTTTGGTTCACATCAACTTTCACAAAATGCTGTTGGTGGTAATTAATTATTGGCAAAAGTTGGGCGCAATTAAATCTACTTCTACTTATATGGTCAATGCAAACAACTAAAGGAATGCACTCGTTGTCCAACACTGCTAATAAGGAAGTTCACTGCGAATTAAGTACTTGAACGTACGTCCGTATGTGGACTAATAACATATGCAACTATTTCCACTTAGCTCAGCTACAAGAAAAAGCAAAATGCTTTGCGCTCCATTTCGCTGCGCTAATTGTGGACCACAATGTGAATGTCCTAATCAATAGGCCAGTGACAGACACACATATCACAAAAGACACAAGAAACTCTCACACACACAACTGTATAACAACCGTTGGACGTTGGCGAACAGTTGCTCGAGGTGTGCAGTGTTGTAAAATGACGCAATTAAAGTATGTCACTTAGCATTTTGTTTGTGTTTGGCAAAGAAGTGCGCGCGGGTCCCCCGGACATAATACGTATTATATCCCAGCATAAACACATATTAACACACACTCACACACACACACATGACACAAATTTTTGCCAGTTTGCTGTGCATTGTGTGTGTTGACCGGCGGCACCAGCTTAACACCAATAAAATAGCCAACAATGTGGGTCTGGGGGAAATGATCAGCAATTTAACGTGCCTAATAGCTAGCAGCAACACCAACAACAACAACAGCAACAGCAACGTCCACTTTTATTGCGGTTTATTCTTGCGATGAGTAAACCAACGGAACGCGTTTGCGTTTTTTTGCTGTTGCTTTAATCGCTAAAGATAAACTCACACGCACAGCTGACATGAGCCGCGGCGTCTGATTGATGCGATACGGTGAAGAGCAACGTAGCCATAAATTGCTGATAATGATTAATCAGATCAGCAAAGCAATGGACGGACTGCAAGAACAAGAACTTGAAATTCGAACTGGAACTGGCACTGGAACTGGAAATTGTAATTGGCAGTGGATAAGCAGCATTTACAGAGCGCAACGGTAAATAGTTAAATTGCGAACGACATGCAAAAGGCGACGAGCAAACGAATAACCGAACAGCCGAGCAAACAGCTAACAGCTGTGCCTCTGTTTGACCGATGCGACGAGCGGACGGACAGTTGTAGAGAACGAACAGACGCTAAATTCCGATAGGCAAACACACTTGAATGCTTATCAGCAGCAGCAGCAGCGGCAGCAGCAGGCGACAAAGAGCGAGACTGAATAGCGGCACATGGAAAAACGATTATGTAAAGCAAATGGAGACGTTCAGCGGGCGACAGAAGAACAAGCCAATACAAATTGAGTTGCCAGACGAAGACCCTGCCCTACACATGCCCATGCCCTATTATGAATTACAACTCCTACACACACACATACTCGCACACACAGAGAGCATGGCGACCCCATTCATTAAATGAGTGTGTTTACACACAACCAACAGGCAACGGCAATTCGTTTTCTTCATAATTCACAAGCAAGTTCAAAGTTTTTGTTGCTGTGTGTGTGCGCGTATTTCAGTTGTCCTATAAATAAATACAGTTGTATGACGCCAGGCGGCGGCAAGCTGAAGCACTTGGAGAAATTCCAAATGTTTCGTTTAGCTGTTGTATTTCTTTTCCTTTTCTTCTTTTTTTGCACAAATGAGCAATACACAAACAGTCAAAGTGCGTGTATTAGTAATAATTTTCGATTGTTTTTAGCCGAGTGTTTCTTGCTTGTGGTTTTGCAATACATTTTTTTACATTTTGATTTTATTTTTGGTAATTATCATTTATTTTTGCTTATTGGGGCACGCATACAATTTCACTGGGTACACAGCAGGCGTCTCATATTTTTGGTTCAATGTCGACGTGTTTGTATTTATAAATTACATATTAGACAAAAACGCGCACGACGCTTACGAATTTCTTTTGGCACTATTTATTGCTTACGGCGCACCGCCGTCAGTTGGCAAAATCTTTTGAAATGCACACACACCGACGACGCACGCGGAATGACAAAAGTTAGGCAGTGCCCCCATACCGCAGGCGGCGGCTCCAACAACAGCTGATTGCGGTGTGAATGTCAAATCGGCGAATGACAACAGCAGCTGATGTCAGAGTGACCAGCGCTGCACGCACTAGGCATATTTGAATTAAAATTCGAATATGCTTTTTATTTATATATACAAATATGTAATTATGCCAAAAAACAAATATGCCAAATATTTAATATTAGCTCTATCCGAATTATTAATGAAAATATAAATATGCTCAGATATTGTTTATCTTGTGCGAATGGCAAAAAGAGCTGCTATCAGTTCACAGCACTATGAACAACAAGTGTTGTGTTACGAGCGAAAGCTTGGCGCACTTTTTAAATATGTATTGCAATAGCATTTGAGAATTTAGCTGCTCGTACATAATACATATATCAACAGATGGATAAGAAAAATAAATTAACATTACAAATTACACTTTGATGGACAATATTGTATTTGTATATGCTTTGATAGAAAACATTGTATTTGTATATATTTTAAAGTCTGTACAGTAATTTTCAAAACGCATAAATAATACTTTGTCACAAGTTTATTGGCGTCAAAAACGAGGCACATTCGCAAAAAATAGAATACATATAGAATTTATTTTTATCTTGCTTTGCGTTGCGTAGATAAAAGAGAATTGCGTTTTGTCTTTCATGCGGCAAAGATAAACAAATTTTTTAAGATCTTTAAAAATGAATAAAACTTGGCAAAAAACAAGAGATAGAGGATATATATATATAAATGAGTATATATATATGATCTATAATGGCAATATGACAACAAATTCCATTTTCGCTCTATTATATAACTATATCAACTGGTTGAGAAAAATGAATACATATGTACATATACAATATGAATTTAATTGAGCAATTATTAATATGTGGATATTGGGCAATTAAAATATCATATAGTAAGCTTACTGTATCGTATAGTGAGCTTATCAGACAAGGTCAGAGAATTTAAACAACTTCATGAACTATTTATAGTGTTTGAGTAACTTAATATTAATATTGCTGATAGGGGGAAACACTTACGGAAATAGTTGAGGCACTCTCTAGTCTGCTCCTTGGTCAATCCGAGACCCTCGACTGGAATGGGCAGCGCTGGGGCTGGCACAAACCAATCCTCATTCGCATAGCCCGCGAAATCTGTGAGAAAATCATTTCGCACTTTATATTTGGGTATTTGTTCCTCCAGCAATGAAAATATTTCCACCTCCGGCAAATTCTCGTTGCTGCACAAATCTGCGAGGGTGTGAATAGATGGGATGGGGGGAGTAATTAGCAATGGGTTAACAATAGCTAAACAATCATTGCACAACTTACCAGTTAGGCAACTGGCATCCGCGGTCTGTGGTTTGTTGGGTGTCGTCGTCTGTTGCATGAGTCGCTTTGTTTGCAGCCTGGGCAGGTGTTTGCTGAGCGTCGCCTGCGCCGAGGGACTGAGCGGCATTTGGCCGCCATTGGCCCCCAATGTTGCGGATAGCATAAATGTTGAAGAATTCTAATATATTGTCGTTATCGATATATGTACAAATATGATCGATTTATCGGCTTCTCAATGCTAGTTAGTTTTTCTGAAATTGGAAATGTAAATCGGCTTGTTAATTCACCGACTCTCAAACGAAACTAATATTTAGCCAACTGCTAACAGCTAGCAACAAGTAGCACCTAGTCTACGCGCGTTTTCCCCATTTGCTTTCTATTATTGAGTGGGCGCTTATCTTGCCGCGCAAGTTTCGATGATAAAGTCAACGTCAAAGCGATGATTATTAATACTACAAATATTAGTGAGACGTCAAAGGATTTTAGCGTTAATTTATCACAAGCATAATTCGCACATTTACACACAAGCGCTGCTGGTGAAGCTAGCTCCAATTCAATATCACTTATCGTTACAAGTGATTATTTAAACATATTGATTGATTAAATTTTGAATTTTTTATCATTTGTATGCGTTTGTAAATCATTATCTTCTTCAAAAAAAAAAGGTATTTTAAGCAATTCGTTCACATTCCAAATGGGGTCACACTTTTAAAATAGCAAAATATTTGCTATGCGAATTGCACTTGATCAAAAGGTATAAGCTCAGACTTTTGCACCAATTTTACCGCCAATGGATATACTCTTTTTCACTATGTGAACACTAATACATACTGAATCGTTTATCATTATGTTTACATTTAAACTTTATTTATTTACATTATCATTTAGCATAGAGAAGACAGCGCAAAACAAACATGCAATAAGTTCAACAGTTCATCGCTTTTTAAGGAGTTTATCAATAACTCAGATTTGGTCACACTTGTTTTGAAACTGGAGAAAATTTGCATCCAACAAAATAGTGGTCATAGGATCAATGATTGATTTATATCGATGAATACCTCCTAAATTCAATATATTCTCAATTATTATTTGCAATCTGATCAATATTCCTATAGTGCGCGCACTATTCACTATTATTGAAAGCGTTGCGTGTTGACTGTCGTGCAAATGTTAACTGATTTATCATCGTCCATTTGGCAATGGGTTAAATGGAGTCTGCACAAAGAGAACTCCAACTGAATTGAAAGTTTGCTTGGTAATTGTTGTTGACTTCATATTTAAGAGTATGAAGTCAAAGAGAGATGGCCAAAAAGCAGACAGATACTCAGACTACGTGCCTAACGCGGCGTATACGTATCGCGGCAGACTCTGTAGCTCGCTAACGAAGCGATATAATAATGCACGGCGAGACGCGGCGGGCGGAGCGTAACAGAGTGTAATTAAACTGTAAACAAAACACAAAAGCAATCGAAGAATACAATTTATTAGTGGGAGCGAAATTGCGGCGAAAAGTTGCACTTCCTCTGCTCAAAAGTTTATCAAGGCGAATCGAAGTCAATGGCGCTGACGCACAAAGGCCGTTTTAATAAGAGCATGTGACGCTGACGCGAACAGCGACGTCGACTGCATGGAAAGCAATCGCCACTGCGAGCCACAGCTGAGGTATTCCCTGACCGTCGACGTTAGATCAAGCGAGCACAAAGGTTTAGCGATAATTGCGATAACAGCGAACAAATTTCGCGATTTCTCATTATTATATTTATTTTTGCTATCGACGCTTTGCCATTTCCACTGCAGCAGCTGCATTGCGTAATAGAAATTTACATATGTATGTATAGGCAGAAAGCAAACACAAATACAAATACAACAAAGTTGTAAATGTGAATGTGAATGGAAGCCGGCGATGTCAGCAGCGAGGCGAATGAAACGTAAAGGGAAAGAAAAATAGCAAATTGCTATTGGTTGCCGTTGCTCTTGTTCCTGCTAGTGTTGTTGTTGGTTTTTGTTCTCGCGCGTCTTGTTCGAGACATTTTCCACTTAATTTTTTATTTATATTTTTTAGCTGTTACGTTTCGTTTCACTCTGTCCACTGTTAATGTTAAGCACGCGTTGCCAGCGAAACTAAATGGATGAATGGCATAATTCTCTAAAATAAATTTGAAAGCCAAAGGCAAGCAATGGCTGGCTGCAGCAATGGCGACGCTTGCCAAAAAAAAAGCAGAAAAATCTAATTTGTTAAAGTTTTGTTTCCCTTTGTTGGCGTCAGCTTGTGCTTAAATTGTTTTGGCTTTTTGCTATTGTTGTTTTTGGCTTTCCTCGCTTCGTTCTGGCTGTTTTTACGGTGTACTCAATTTTTTGGCATACGCACTGAAACATGCACACACATACACATACATATGTATATACCGTACACTTATATAAGCAGAGCTGCCATCGACGACGACGACGACGCCGTCAGTGGGGCAGGGTCATTAGACGACACCGTTGTAATTTGTGAAATGAATTTATTTAAAAAGTGTTCCGCATGCATTGCCAAACATGAATCAGCTGGGCAGGGATTTGGAATGGGGGATGCTGCTGCTCCGTAGGGGAGGTCAAAAATGGGATGCGTGGGCGCAGGAATTTATTGTGCGTATTTATATGACTGTGTGCATGTGTGCGTGCGTGTGTTTGTGTTTGTTCGAGGAGCGCGCCCACTACGAATGTGTGATTATAAAACACTGTCATCATTTGCTCAGCTCTCAGCACTCGACACTCGCGCACTCATTCATCAGATTGTGAATGTTACTCATATTTAATAATGTTTTTTCAAGCTTGTTTTGTTTTGTCCACACAATCCACGAATTATTGAATTTTCATTTTCAGCACAACTATATATTTGTTGTTGCTCGACAATACCTACATTTGTTGTACTTGTGCATGTGTTTGCCATTTTTTTTTTTCGATGTGTTGTGGCTGCTTTCACACTAAAAATCGAAGCGAAAACCACATGCCACTCTTCTCTCTGCACAAGCGCGCGTCAATAGTTGGAAAGAAAAACTAATTGTAATTTGTTTAGCTAATATAAAATATACACTTCGTGCTTGTGTGCGTCGAGTCACATTGAGTTTAAACTAAATAAAATAATCGTTGGTCTATGAAATTTGCTTTTTTCTGCAGCTGCAGCCAATAACTTGCGCACTAGTGGTGGAACGAAACGCGATTGTCACTTGATAGCCTCTGAAGAGCTATCGATGTTTTTATACACGACTTTTCCATGCATCGATAGCTTTCTTTTCGATATTCTATTGTGAAAACCGCTTGTACATTTTAATTTTTCAAAAATATTGTGTTCTTCATCGCTTAATATTTTTAACCGAGCACCACGGAATGTAAATAACATTAATTTGAAGCAAAAAATGTCAAATCTGATTTTTATTTTTGTTTTAAATTCTTGTCTACAAAATATTATTTTTATTTTATTATTTTTGTTTACATAGCATTTTACATTATGTAGCGCTGTCTAAATCATGCTTTAGGGTAAAATAAAAATTACAAATTTGTTGTCTCAAAATGTTTTGAATTAAAATCCAAATTGATTTTTGGCGTGTTAGGAATGCCTAATTATTTGATGCATACATTGTTATATATATGTATGTATATTATGTATATCTTTAATCGTAATGTAATTGTATTTTGATTTGCCCCATATATTCTTCAGCTGGCGGAGGACAATTACACAAGTTCGGAAAGTCTTTCAAAAAAATGTTAAAATATTACAAAATTTGTTGTTTAACGAATAATAACAATATTTAGTTGCATAGTGTTGCAGTTGCAAATCTATCGCCTACGCTTTCGCCTTTGCCTTTCCCCGTGTTTTAATCGTCAGTATTTTTGCGTGTCGAAGCAATCAAATCGACTGCACTGATAGCATCCGGAAACATAGAGTGATAGTTGATAACTGGCACGTACGCCGCCGTGATCACACGGCCAGCGAACCAGCGTCCGTGCAGCGCATTCACCGCCAGCACCGCTGTCGTTGTACTCGGACATTTCACATAAACCGTGCCCGTTGGCGAGACGGTGTCCACGTGAATATGCAGGACGCCGCCGTGCTTGGCGCACTCGTCAAGTACATCGTCACGCACATCCGTATCCCAGGTGGGATTTGTCTCGGTGCGTGGATCAAACATGTTTGACAGTATAAAGCACTGAGTAGCTATGGATGGCGTCTGTTGCTGCTGCAGCACCGGGGCAGGCTGTGGTGCCGTTGCCAGCAGCGCATTGGCCGCTGCCTGTGGCACGGCCAGTCCAGCGCCCTCGGCTAGCTTAAACATCAGCTGTAAGCGTCCCGTGGCACCGAGATCAATGCCGCTGCGATCCATTTCATCAGTGTCCAGCGAACTAGTATTCATGTCCAAACGCTCTGTCACATTGCCCACTTTCATTGGGCGCCCGGCCAGCTCAAAGCCGTTCAGTTGCTCCAAAGCCTTCTTGGCATCGTCAGCATTGTGATACTATAAATAAAATAGTATAATTATTATAGATTTTATATGAATATAGAAAGTTGTCAATTGTACCGTAATAAAACCGTAACCCTTTGAACGACCCGTCTCCGTGTCCATAATCAGCTGAATTACATCAATTTTGCCAAAAGGCTCAAATATGCCACGCAGCATGTCCTCGGTGATGTTGAAGTGCAGCGATCCCACATAGAGTCGCATGGGTCCTGTGTGAGCTTTGGGCTGAAACGGAGGCGGCGCACTCTGAAGTCGATTCTTCTCCGCCTGCGTATGCTGCACCATTATCGGTACGCCCAGCAGCCGCTGTCCCGACAATCCCAGGGCCAATGCCACAGATTCCGGATCCTCGAATTCAATGTACGCAATGCCCTTGAAGCGTTTAGTCTTGTTGCACGTAATCAGGCGCACATCGCGCACCTTGCCCACGCTGGAGAAGAACTCCTCTAGATCACGGGCGCGCACTCGCTGCGATAGCTGAATGCAGAACACGGTGCGCGCATCGCGCTCCTCGGGACTGAGCTCAGTGGGTGGTGTACGATCGCCGATGCCATTCGGTGGCGATCTGCCAATACCACCGCCACCGCCACGTCCGCGTCCGCCGTAGGGTCGTGGGGAGTAACTGGTGCGACGGCGACTGCTACACAATGATAATGAGAACAAAAGATGACCAAATTAACATAATGATATCATTATAATAATAATTATAACGCCCTACTTTGTATCTCTGGAGCGTGAATGGCTGCGTCGACGTTCGCGTATGGGACTCATGCGCTTGCGCTGCTGGTCACGCGAGCGACTGCGACGACGTTTGTCACGAGATCTGCTGCGCTTACGCTCGCTATCCCGCTGCATGGTCTTGCTGCCGGCGCGGCGTTCGCGCGAGCGCCGATCACGATCACGATCACGGTCGCGATCGCGATCATTGCGTGCACTGCTAGCGCCTCTGCCTCCGCCGCGTCTGTCATCGCTGGGACGTTCGTCGCGTGTGCGACTGCTGCGTTTGCCATCACGATAACGATGATCTCGCTGCTCTCGCTCACGTTCCCTATCTCTGTCCTTATCCCGGTAGCTGCTGCGTTCAGTGCCGCGCTCCTTCTCGCGCTCCCGATCCTTGGAGCGTCTGTGGCGCGAGCCACTGCGACTACTATTAAGAGAAAGAGAATACATTAAATTCAATGAAAATTATTTCAATTCAGGAATTCCCATTCCAAGTTACCGTGAGCGATGGCTCCGCTTTTTGTTGCCGTTTGAGGAACGCGTTCCGTTCTCCGCATAGCGTTCATCCTCATCGTTGTCATCGTGGCCTCCGCTCTCGCTGCCGCTGCTGCGCCCGCGTCCACGTCCAGCGCTGCCCGCACTGACGTTCTACAGATAGGGTTTTGGTTTTGGTATTTGGTTGGTTGGGTGGAGACATGGGAGGTGGAAGTCGCAAGCAATAATGTACATACATAGAATTGGATATTTTCATTTGTTCATGTTTTGTGGGGGACATGGAGACACAAACACACATAACGTTTCGGTTCGTCGATGATCGCACGTTACGTTGTTGTCGTTTGTTGATGTTCGTGGTTGTTGTATTCATTTTACAATTTTTGTTCAGGTATTATTTGTATTGTTTTTTATTGTAAAATATTTTTTTTTCGTTTTTTTTTTTTAATTTTTTTTTTTTGAATAAGAGAAAGCAAATCAAAGTAAATTAGTTAAATTTTTGGTATCTGCAAGTATATAAAATAGAAATGCTTAAGTCAACAATGATCGGTTTACAGATCATTGCCAATTTATAGCGATATAGCAGTAGAATAATAGTAATAGTAATATATATGCGATTAATACAAATATAAAATATCGACAGATTTTTTCGAGACGCTTGTCTGTCGTGTAGATATATAAATATATATATATAAGTACCTAAGATATATATATTATCGAGTACATCATATCACGTATATCTATATATTTATATATGGAGTGATAGATAGACTTTTGAACACACACATAGATAAGTAGATCACGGCGAAATGTCTCCACACATATTTCAATATTCGTTTCGATATTTGGGTATTAGCGCTGGCTAGTGGTTGGGATGGTTTGTTGACTGGTTGCTTTGGCTCTTATTTGACTCTAAAGACTCTGGCCACCACATCGCAGGCGCTCTCGTCTATATATGGGACATACATATACATAGATAAGTTATAAGATATACATGTGTAGTGAAATAAATTGATTTTTGCTTATTACGTTTTGGTTTCTTTTTTGGATTGTTTAGGCATTTGATTTTTGGTGTGATTTATATATGATTTTGTATATATATTTTATATTTGGGCATTTCAGACTCGACTCCTGAAAGAGCAGTGAAGTGGACTTGTGAGACTTTCTTTCATTCTTGTCTGTCTGTGAGTGAGAGTAGTAGTAGAGCTGCCTGCTGCCCCAGACAACAATAGGTAGAGTTTATCTGAAATTTAGTGCACGTTCAGTTTTCATTGATTTTTAGCAAGTTAAAGAACAAATTCATTTTTAAAAAAATAACAGAAACAGAAATCATACAGAAAACAAATGCCTAGATATGTTTTGGTTTTATTTTCTTTTAATGTTTTTTGTATTTTTTTTTCGCAGTTTCTGGTACATTCAAAACTTACCAAATGGTCTCCAGCTTATTGTGTTTAGAATGACCAAAACAATCACTAGCAACAATATTGAGCTTATACGATTTCTGCAAAGACATTTCACCCTTAAGAATTATTCTCGCTTTTTGTTTTAAATTTTTTCAGTTTTGTTTTTTGTTTGGTAGTGTGATATTATCTTATTTACTTGCACATTGCAGTTTATTTATTTATTTGTTAAAGAGAGATAGAGACAGAAAAGAGAGAGCAACCACTCAGTTTGAACAACTTCATAATTTGCAAGCAAGTTTCATGAAATATTGAAAGCATATAGATATGGCATATAACAATTTTATAATGAAGACCACTGTCTATCTATCTAGTCTATCATACTAAATATTACTATAATCTTGACCTTATATGGTTTCTTATACTTTCTGGAATATGTAAATACCACACTATGTATAAATAATAATGTATGAATACGATTTTTATGATGAAGCCATATCAACCTATTTTGAATAAAAGTCTGCATACGTTCACCGAAACAGTATTAATTTCTAAACTCACAGTTCCTTATCAAATTACTACTTGAACACTTTTAATAGATAAGAAATTAAAGAACCAGTCTAACAACAACCGAAAGCCTCAAATGAAACTGAAGGTAAATATATGATACGTTGCGATTTTCTATATAATGTGCAAATTAATACTAAAACAAACAAGTTACACACACACATACCCACACACACGTGGGTGTTTAATTAGGCGTCAAGTTCAGTCATGTATTATAAATATGAGGGCGATAATCACCGGCCGACCTTTGCAAATCGATGTAGTCGATTTTCGATTGCACTTTAGAATTAAGACTTAAAATCGATTTAAAGAAAGCCACTTCAATGCAATAGTCACACACACGCGCACACATATGCATACATAAACGCATAAAGGTGTTAAGCAAACTTTACGTGTCTGTGTCTGTGTTTGTGCGCCTGTCTCTCAGACAACTCAAGTACATACATATGCATGTATGTATGTATATCACATGAGAACGCGAGAACGCTTGTAGGTGTCTATTTGGAAAAGAAGTATACAAATATTCATAAAATTTACCATTGTCGCAGGGATAACATAATTTGTACATACCGTTTCTTAATTAATATACGTTTAGATCTATAACGGCTAGCTACACTTACGTTTTTTTGGTACGGCGCCTCCAGCATTGCTTCGACATCAAAGTCTTCGGCCATGTTGAATTTTCGGGACGGGAATAAACTCCCCAAGCAGTTCTCTAGCACGTTTGAAGAAACCAAAAGTTTTGTTGGTATGCACACCGCAATTCGAAGATTCACTTACGAACTGGTTTTTCAATTATTTTTGAAGTTAAATGACAATTTCCGTATATTTTAATATTTTTTCACAGCGTGGCTGGCTATGTTGTGTTGTTTCAGAGCTGATAATGAAAACACATCGATACCCACAACGATATCGATTTTTTTGGACTCGCATACAAATTTTCCAAATATAAATGTGTTACTATGTAGCGTAAATAAATATTTTAGAAATAATTATACTCAAATATCATTGTAATCAAATTTATCTACAGAAGTTTGTTATATAAGAATTATTATTGATCTTGTTTACAACCCTAAGCCACCTTCAAATGGCAACAATAGCGTTGCCACATCGACATCACATTAATCGATTTGTTTATATTTACATATACGCAGCGAAATTTAGGATTCGCAGAATTTTTATCGTTGCTTGCATTTACAGCCGTTTGCATTGAGCTTCTTATACGAAAATAAATCATATGAAACAGGTGCCAAATTGATTGAATGGCGCTACGCAGTACAAAACGTAATCATAAAAACTTACACTGCTGGCAGTGCTAATTGTTGAGTCATCAGAGTCCCAGTCAATAACACATAGCAGAAGAAGAGTTGCAGCAGCCTTGGAGGCAACGGCGAGCGCTAGACCGTATACGTAGGTTGCGTGTAAAGAGCGCACTACTACCACAGCCACAGGTGAGAGGCAGTTGCGTAAATGAAAAGTGGCGTAAGCTGAATCTGCGGGTGAAACTCCAACCCAGCCCAGCCATTAAACCATCCCCCAATACAAACGCGCCTACGTTTACACAAACGTTACGGGTGGCTAACTAAGGTGTGTCTAAGCTAAGCAAAGCTCTGTATACTAGTTTCTTTTTTTGCTCTCTTTTTGTTTTACATTTTAGCTGAATTTAACTGCAAATGGAGGACTACAAGTTCCTATTTAAAATCGTGCTTGTGGGCAATGCAGGCGTTGGAAAGACTTGTCTGGTGCGGCGCTTTACTCAAGGTCTCTTTCCGCCCGGACAGGGAGCTACAATTGGCGTGGACTTCATGATTAAGACCGTTGAGGTCGAGGGCGAAAAGATAAAGCTGCAAATCTGGGATACAGCCGGACAGGAGCGCTTTCGTTCCATCACACAAAGTTACTATAGATCGGCGCACGCGCTGATACTCGTTTATGATATCAGCTGCCAGCCGACGTTCGACTGCTTGCCCGACTGGCTGAGAGAGATCCAGGAGTATGCCAACTCGAAGGTGCTCAAAATACTGGTGGGCAACAAGACGGATCGCGACGATCGTGAGATTCCCACGCAAATAGGCGAGGAGTTTGCTAAACAACATGACATGTACTTCCTGGAAACATCCGCCAAAGAGGCGGAAAATGTAGAGCGCCTGTTCTATGAAATCGCCGCCGAGCTGATTGGCCAGGCGCGCAGCAAGGACGGCAGCAGTGCCGCAGCTGCGGCTGCACAGCGTCAATCGGATGGCGGCGGCTCCATTGGACTGGGCAGCCTAAGTGCCAAAGCAGCTCAAAGCAACTGCTGTGGTGGATCGAACAGCTCGAGCAACGGCAACACCAACTCCAACGCCAACTCTAGTCAAGGCGGCTGAGCAGCGAATATAGCAATAAAAAGTCGACAACTGGCAGCTTTCAGCTGAAGAGCAACTCAATGACTATGGATGCTAAATATTTGTGTTAAAAACTCCTTTGGATGTGTAGTTTTAGTGCTCCCTGATTTTCTCTTAGTATTATTTGTTATAGCATGGATCTCAATCAGAGGTCTGGTTGGTGAGAGATAGCATCACGAGTTTATGCTTTAAATTAATGTTTATATTGAGAACATCATCATAACAATGTAATGCACATTTTGTTTTTATTCCTAGAGTATTTAACTGTGTATTTAAAATATTTTTTATATGTTTATACAAATGCGTATTTATTATAATTTTTTATTAGCAATAATTTATACATATGCAATTTAAAAGGTATTTACGCAAACTGGCGTAATAGTTTATAAGACGATTTTATGACATTCCAAAAATTTAAACACGTAGTTCAATATGAAATGAAAGGAATAACTCACTTTGTAATTAAATAAACCCAAATACAGTTTTTAATGTGCATTTGAAATGTATTTTAATGTGAGTTGGGAAGATCTGCGGTTTAAGTAAATAATTCCTTGGGAAAGTATCAAAGATGAAGTTTCCTTTCCCCGACTTTATTCCCTAGATGAAACGATGTCTTTGAGTATCAAATTGTTTCTTTCATTTATTAAGTATATCTACATAGATAATTCTTTAAGAAGTTATAAACCTTTTTGTTGATCCCCTGAAAGAAAAGATATCTTTGAATATCAAATTGTGTAAATATCTATGTAGATAATTCCTTGAGAAGTTATAAAACTTTTGTTGAAGTTTCTTTACTCTAATCCCATTAATCATCACCCTGAATAAAACGATATCTTTGAATATCAAATTGTATCCTTCATTTATTAAATATTGGTATTTTTAATTGGTACATTTGTCGCTTGATGACTTTTCTCTAGGAGAAAATTTCATGCTTAGTATTAAGCTCTCTTTGTATAAACTACAATATCTGTTTATGTGTGTATATTCGACATTAAACTCTAAAAATATAAAGATATATATAGTTTATATATATATATATATATAAAGGTATAATATATATATATATATACATATATAAATATAAATATGTATGTGCATGTATATTGGCTATATATGGTAAATATCCTTGTATAATGTCATGGTAGCAAAAAGGCATACGGGTATAGAATAATCAGGAGAATATATAATAGTAATAGTAATAATAATAATATAATAGATTGAAAAGTTGTAGCTGCAGTTGTTGGATTAGTTTCTTAGCTAGCATTAGAGTCTGTTAGCAGGCCACACACGAACACATACACAATAAATTATATACATTTATGCATAAATAAAATACATGTAAATGCTAAAAATTAATATAATAATAATAATAATAATAATTTCATTTAATACAAAATTTATGAATAATTAAACCATTTTAAAAAGTAAACAACAATTTGGGTCGGCCCTTCACAAAATTTTACATTCCTGACAGCCTGGCACTTTCGTTATCTATATATGTGTTTCAATATATATATATATACTATATATATGGGCATATATATATTTCTAATTTGATTTGATGTATGTGGTATGTGTGTCAGAGCTGGCGTGAGATTCGTTAGATTGTGATATGGTTGCGACCGTCGCCGTCACCGTCGCCATCGCCATCGCCTCTATGCTTCCTTGCTTTGATGCTACTGCAGCATCAGGGCATTCAAATTCCGCTGCAGTATCGTGTCCTTCACCGAATTGAACACCACGTTGATGTTGCGCGTGTCTATGGCAGTGGTAAAGTGATGATAGATTCGGCTGGTGCTGGTGCTCCGGCGCACGCTCATGAACATTTGCAGCATAAAGTTTTGGACGTCCAATAGTGAATGCGGATTGCCATTAAATTGCGGATAGTACCAGCGTATATCAGTCTCTGGATTTCGTACTTTTTGCTCGAGCAAATCGGTCTTGTTTAGAAACAATATTATTGAAATGCCTTTGAAAGTGTTGTTGTTCACAATGGTATCGAAAATATTTTTGGACTCTTCCAGACGATTGGTTTTTCTACAAAAAAACAAAAAAAGAAGAAAATTCAAGTCAGCCTGATTTCATTTCAGTTAACCTCACTCACCTGTCTTCGGCAAGCACCTGATCAAACTCTGAGCTGGACACTAGAAATATGATCGATGTGACCGAGGTATCAAAGCATCTGGTCCACTTTTGACGTTGAGTGCGCTGTCCGCCCACATCGACAAACACAAATGGAATGTTCTGCAACAGAAATTCACGATTTAAAAAATAAAAAATAAAGAAAATACCACAAAGCAATCAAATCTACGCCACAATTGCAGCTTGCAGCTTACCTGTACTTTGACACAAAACTCGTAGACACCTTTGGTTGCTTTGCGACAGTGCAGTATATCTTTGTGTGTGGGCACATAATCCGGTTTCGCCAGCCGCTCAATTTCGTCTAGAAAATAGCTGACCGAATCGCTCTGCAAGTTGTGAAGGGAACAGAGAAAATCTTTGTTTATAATGCATATGTAAAGTGTTTGTAAAAAGTTGAATGGAAAATAAATATGGAGAAAATGTGCGTTAGAAATTGAGGGCTATAAAATCTATTTCATATTTTATACTAATTTTTTAATTTTATAGATGAAAAATTCAGCTTAAGAAATTGTATTTCCTTGGTCTATAGAAACGATGTGCGACAGGAATTCAAATCTATAAAATGTATTTCATATTTTACAGTAATTTCATAGAAGAAAACATTCAGCTTTAGACTTTGTATTCCCTTTACTTATAGAAATATATGCGATAGAAATGCAAGTCTATAAAATCAATTTATTATTTTATCCTAATTTTATAGAAGAAAACTAAGAGTTTGTGTTCCCTTTGGTTACAGAAATATAGAAACGATGTTCAACAGAAATTTAAGTCTATAAAATCAATTTCTTATAACCTACTTTGACATCAATAAGGACCTCAAACTTCTTGTCTAAAACGAAATAATAATATACAACACTAAAAAAACTAGATAACTTGGATAATAATCGAATCTAAAAAGATTCCACTTGCTGGACTTGCCAAATAGATAGTAGAGTATGTAAATATATGTATTAAGTTCACATCATTCGGTTTGTTAATAGTCTACTCGCTTATGTTTTAATTTAAGACAAATTGCAAATAAAAATTTAAACAAAAAAAAAACAAAATCAAAATATTTTACAAGCATTTTAAAGAAGAAAACATTGAGCTTAAGAGTTTATATTCTCTTCCCTTATATGTAGGTAATCATGTTAAAATGCCTACATATAGTTTTTTTAAGTATAAAAAATGTTGATAGTTTTAGCTATACAACTTGATCGGCGAATCGACATTATTTTTTAGTTTAAAGGAAACTGGACTAAATAAATAAATTCCAATAATTATAAACAAAGCCTATAAATACTATTTATATATTATGTAGTTGCTTGCTTTGTTTATAACTATTGGAATTTATTTACTAAATAGATTTGATTGTTTTAGCTCTTTTAAGATGAAAACATGCCGGGTCAAAACGTTAATATATAATGAAAATATATGTAAAATTTGCAGTCTCTATAGCTTGTGAAGCCTGTGCAAAATGTTACTAACGTTGCCTGTTGTAACTTTGCATACAAAATATTTTAAATACACGATATTTGCATATGGTATAAATAAGGCTACATAGAAAATTGTGCTCTCTATCTTTTAAGTTGATGCTGATCAACAAATACATATAAGATATGGCGTACTAGATCTCGTGCAGCTTACAATTTGGAATTCGCGTCTTCGTTCGTAGGCACGCCTTATGCCACGATCCTGCCAAAGGCGTCGTATGAGCGGCGCATATTCCACAAATCTAGCTGCCTCTATTGCATTGCATTCCATTGCTTTGGCGTCATTGGCATCCTGTTCCCGCCCATCGCTGCCCCAGGGAATATCCAACTTTTCCCGCGCATCGAGGAGCACTTGCATACCTGCAAAACAAAAGAAATCAATATTAATAGATATATAAATACTTAATGCACACAAAAACATACCTCTTATAACATTTTGGTATATCACATGTTGGTATTCGCGCAGCAGTTCCGGATCAAAGTTGACCCCGTGTATGATGCGCATCTGTTTGAGGAAGGTGGATTTGCCTGACTCGCCAGCGCCCAGGAGCAGCAGCTTAACCTGCAAAGTTGAGTCGATTTATTAGACGGCAAAATATAATACACAGAGATAAGTGCGAAATTGAAACCTTGACCGATATAGAAACTCTCTCACACACAGCAGAAAATCAACTGCAGTAATCGACAAAGCACAAAGAAGTTGTTAATTGAATGCCTTTTGTGTGAATAAGACTTTTTGTAATGATTGCCTAAATGATGCAACAATAAAAAAACCCAGTGCCAAGCCCAATACCAACATCAGCAACAGCAACGAACGAAAAGTGAAAATTCGTCTTCCGTTTCATTTGTTTGCCTGGGCGGCCCATGCGGGCCATACAACCGGATGAATGTTGTGTCTTGTGCGCGTGTGTGTGTGAGTGCGTGAGAGAGTGTTTGTGTGCGTATGTGCGTGTGGATCCGAGCAAATTAATACTAATTACTTAATTAAACGGAATGTGGAAACGTTATGCGCTTCTCTTAAATTCAATCTTACCTGCCGTCGAAACGTGTGCTTCTCCTTCTCCAGAAACCGGTCAATCTCTTTGGATTTGTAGCGTTGCTCCAGCTCCTCGGGCGTGCTGCGCAGCCGCACCAGATGGGTCAGAAGATTACCAAAGCATCTCATGCAGGCGAATCGTGACGTTTGCAGGCGACTCCCTTGCCGTCGCAGCCTTTCCGCGCCGTCCGATATCAGTCCGGCGGAGCTGGCTGTTGTCTGCTGATGCTGATGATGATGGTGATGTTGATGATGATGATGATGCTCCTCCATCAGGTGCGTCAGCGTCCCGGTGCGTGTATCGTTGTTGCTGTTGTTGTTACTGCCACTGCTGCTGCCGCCTGTGATTCCGCCGCCGACGCCACTATGTGTTAACGTGGTCAACGTAATTCTGGACATGGTTGCGACTGCGACGACAGCCAACGCCTGACGTGCGCACTTTCTACACAGGCACACACACAAACACACACACGCACACACACACAGTCACGCACACAGACGCGCGCGCTGTACGTTCAGTTGTTGATATTATTGTTGGTGGTGTTGTTGCTGTTGCTGTTGTTGTTGCTGTTGATTGTCTCCCGTTTTGTATGTTGATACTGTTATTGTTCTTGTTGCACACTCGCTAAAATTAGCCTGGTCTCGGGGGTTTATTGTTTTGGTCGTTGTTTGGACGTCGTAGTTGTAGCCAAATCATATCTTGACCACAAAAGCATCGCCGCGCTCTTCTTCTGTGTATTTCGCTCCGCGGGCATCGCACACACACACACTCGCACACTTTTCAGTCACTATAACATATGCTAACCGCGTTGATGACAAATTATTGAGCTCCTTTATTACGCGTCGCCTTCTTTTTCTCGTATTGGCAAATTTTGTAAATAAATTCGCATTTTCACTCCCAAAAGACTGAATAGGGTTGTATTAACGATGTCATGCTCTCGATACTCGTCGATACTCTATCGATAGCTGTAGCAATAGGTCATATGCGATATTCGTAACTATAAGCAACCCTGTTGTTGAAAACAGCTGTTTATATAGTCAACACAAACATAACAAACACCCATACAGCTCTAGTACCTATTCTATTTTGCTTAGTCGCGGTGAAGTTGTGGTTTAGTCGATATCAATAAATTGCGGAAAATATTGTTTAATAAATATGATTATTAATACAGGCAAAGCATATTTGCTTTATGCTGCGCGTCTACCAGGCGGCATGCAGTATATGAAGAAATATGCAGGTAAGAATTGAAAAATTCAGTGCGTTAGAGGTCAATAAGTTTAAATTGATTAAAATCCATTGACGAAGAACAGTTTGCAGTGGTTGATGGGTCTGCAGATAATAGCCTATGTAGATTTAATTCAATTTGCGCGCAATAAGCAATTCTTTCACTGTCACTCATAAAAATATATATGTATATGCATATGTATGTATGTACCATGTGAAAGCAAATTCCAGTTGGATTTTGTACCCTGGGCGTCTATCCAACTGCGCCATTTATTTTCGCATATATTGTCATATTAATATATTATTTAATAATACTCATTATTTTCACATGCAGCTTTTCAGCCTTTCCACACAAGTGCAAAGGTGCTTAACAACGCTGAGCCGGCCCCCGTTCTGCCGCTGCCCCACAATGTGGACGCTGCCGAGACGACGCGCTTCTCCCCGCAACGCTCCAGGGATATGTCCGACAATATCATGATCATGTCACACGCACCCATCTCGACCATCGATATTACCACTGACAACAGCATGACCATATCACTGGGCGACTCATCTCTGCAGGATCCACATGTCCAATCATACGATTGCTTCGGCGCTGTCAGCCTCAATGCGGTGATGCAGAGCAATGTGCCGACACCGTTCGGTGGCATGCACAAGTTCTCGCATCTCAACATGCCGGGCGGGCAATGGTCGCAGGAGTACAAGTTCACCTCTCAGAATATGCACAGCTCGCATTATAGATCGCTGCGCGATAGCACACGCGCTGATTGGGTGACCTACGATCAGAATGCCACGATGCCGGTCGCGGGTCACAACCAAGGTGAGGATAGACAGCAGCTGTTGACGTACATATACGTGACACGTGTTGAATGTGCACCAATAAACCTGTTGCATGTCGCGCGCATGCGCTTTAGCTCTAACTCTAGCTAACACGCATACGCATCCCATATCATATGCATTGCTCGAATTTCGTAGGCTTCCGGCGTTGCTACAGCACACAAGCAAAGCCAGCTGAGCCACCAGCAGCAGCAGCATCAAAAGGCGCAGCGCCCTCAACGCCCACAGCACCCTTGACGCCTGCGCCCGAAGTGAAGCTGAGCAAGAAGGAGCAATTAAAGAAAGTGTTCAAGGAGTACGGCGCAACCATTGTAGTATTCCATGTGGGTATTTCGCTGCTATCCTTAGGTGGCTTCTACGTGCTCGTCTCCAGGTAGGACTAACAAACTGAATGCGCTCATCCACACGTAATCGCATCCATATAGTCTGCTCTACATTCACCTTAACTAACTCGTCCAATAACTAATCTAATCTATATGTCTGGTTTGCAGCGGAATAAATATGATGCCCGTGATGGAGTTCCTTGGAATCGAGTCATCTGCATTTGCGGAAAAGTTGGCCGTGGGCAGCACCTTTGTCACCGCCTACGCCGTTCACAAAGTCTTTGCACCACTTCGGATTAGCATCACGCTGGGCTCGGCGCCGTTCATTGTGCGCTTGCTGCGCTCCAAGGGATTCTTGAAATCAAAAACTAAAAGCACTTAGTGCCATATACGAAAGCATATCTCTATTTTACATACAAGTTTTGTCATCAATGAAAAGAAACATTAAATTTTTTATAGTTTAGCTATGCATGTCCATATATAATGTATTTATGATGATATAATCAAATAAATATTACTCCATATGAATCTTTGAATTTGTGAATTTTTAAACTCAGGTTGCTTAGCTATAATTCATCTGAAATAATTATTGCTCAATTTTTATCATCTAATAAAAAACCCCTGGATTTCCCACCACAGAGATTAAACCCCAACCAATTAAAACCCATTTGGATTTCTTTTTTATATTTCAGTGGTTTTACTGCTTTTTTTAAATTGTTTTTTCTTTAGCATATTTATAGAAAAAATATTTTCACATCTTAAGTTTTCACTGCTCTAGACATTTTTCATTTGTTATTGGCTTAAGCTATAAATTGATTTTAAGTAAACAATAATTGTAATAATTATACAATTTAATAATTAAGACTTAACAGTTAGACAAAAAAGCTAATGGAAGAAACAAATTAACAATTTCCAAAATTTCCAATGCCCTTTGACGTCCTCCCTCAACTTGGATTATTCATCCATCTACTTCTCCTCCTCCTTTCTGATATACATTGATTTCCCCCCCAATTCAGATGCAACTCTTCCGGCTTTGTATCGTTCTCTCCTCTTTGTACGCATTTGAAGCCTAACAACTAATCGTAATTGTACGTGGTGTGAGAGCCGGCCGGCTTAGTAGCCATCGATAGCCTCCTCGTCGAGTTGGGCCTCCAGCTTCTCCTCCTCTTTGGCTTTGCGTCGCTGTATCCATGGCATGAAGGCCCACAGGGCAGAGCCGGCAAGCAGTGTCAGTCCCAGCGTATGGAAGAGCGGATTATAAGTGTTGACCGACTCGGTCCACCAATTGCACAGCGGCGGTCCCACCAGCTGCAGAATACCATTGACGAACAGGCTGATGCCATAGGACGAGGTCAGGCGCTCCGTGCCCAGCATGTCGGCCATGATGACAGCCGTAATGCCCACATAAATGCCCGACGCAAGTCCAAAGATGGCGCACCAGAAGCAAACGGCGCCGTAGCTGTAGGCCAGCGGCAGCAATGCTAGCGAGACGCCCGAAATGGACAGGCCGCCAACAAAGTACCACGTCTTGGGTATGAAGCCCATGTCGGAGAGCGCCGAGCCGCCAATGCGGCCAATTAGATCCGTTGCCGAGACCACCGAGAGCAAGTAAGCGGACAGGGACTTGTCGAAGTTTCTGGCCAGACCGAAGGCGGGCAGCAGAATGATGAAATTCGTGTAGCTGATGGCATTGGTTGAGTTCGAGATGAGTATGACCAAGTACATGGGATCCTTCAGCAGGGTCAGATCGAAGAACTTGCTGCGCTGGCTCTGCTGCGTCTTGCCCTGACCCGTCTCATCCGCACCGCCGGCATGCTGGGGTGTGGTCTCAGCCGCTGCGCTGCCAGCCGAACGCAACGATAAATGCGACGAGAACTCCTTGGGCTGGAAGGACAAGGTGCTGCCGTGATATGGCGTGCTAATGTACAAGAAACTGCTGGTCGAAGGCGACCGCTTGGACAGACGATTCCTCGAGCTGTTGCGCATGGCCAGCTTATTGGAGCTGGAGCGGCCCTCGGGCACCGCGTACAGCGATGTCTGTGAGTTCAATTGACCGGGCGTAAATGTCTGGTTGCGTTGTGGCAGTCGTACTGGTGTGCTGATCTTTCTGGCACGTGGCTGGAACTCGTCGCCGGGCTTGGCATAGCTCTGGACCACAGCGGCCGAGGCGCTGCGCACAAACTGCTGCTTGTCATCCGCATCGTCCGGCAAATAGAGCGGCGACGGTGGCGAGTTGTAAGGCATCATATGCTTCTCAGCCAGCTCATGATTGGGCGCCGTCTCGTCCACATTCTCGAACTTCATTACAATGCCAACGTCCTCCTCTTCAGGTATGTCCTCCAGCGCCTGACGAGCACGTGGCACGCGAATCATATGCTGCTCCACGGGCTCGTAGAACAAGGCGCCCACCAAAACGTTTAACGTGATGCCACCCATTATCAAGCAGGAGCCCCGATAGCCATAAGTCTCCAGTAGCCAACGCAGGACGGGCGGCAATATAATCGAGCCAATGGCACTGCCAGAGATGCAGAGACCGTTGGCCAATCCTCGCAGCTTCACGAAGTACGACGTTACAATATACACAGTGGGCGGAAAGGAGAGACCAGCACCAATGCCCACCAAGACGCCATAGCTGAAAGAACAAAAGAGAGAGAGAGATCAGCTGTTAGAGAAGTCAATGAAATAAACGACTAGAGTCTAATGAGCTGATTGAGCTCTTTTAACCAGACCCCGCAAAAAAGAGTTCTGGATTGCAAAAAATTGAGGCACAAAAGAATGCCAAGAATAGTGGGGAAAATAGACAAAAGTTATAAGGATAAACTTTTATTTTCACTTTTTTTATTTTTTATTATTAATATTAATTTATATGACCTAATTTTTATTATAAAAACTGAATTGAAAAATCTTTTGAAGCAAAGAAGCTAGATCATATATAGACCTTATATATATATCACCTACGCATTAATACCTTTCAGTAGATATATAATATGTATATACATATGTACATGTGCATGTATGTATATTAAATAATTTTTTATTTTTATCAAATAAATGAATTTTAATAATTAAAAATAACTGTTTTTTTTAAATAACTCAAAAAAATCTTTCTTAATTTCTTCAATAAAAATTATAATTGTTACATTCCCTGCCCTTAACAGGTAGTAAGCCCCCTAATTTATCATTTGATCTTTATAAATTGTCAACAAATTAGCTTCAACGGAACCCCCTACGCCAAACGTGTTTAGCTTAAACCGGCTTAACAATGATTTAAATATACATATTTATTTATATATATATATATATATTTTACATTTGAACTAATTTCAAAGCTGGCATAACTCACCTAATGTACAAATAGCCAACGGATGATGCCCAGTAGGATAGGATCATGCCCAGCGATGCGGAAACGGCACCAATCAAAGTTACCGTGCGATAGGAATACTTAACAGAGAGAATACTCGAGACAGGTCCTATGAAAGTAATCAAAAAGATAAGTTTATTACAATTCGAATACATGATTCATACTTAATACTCACCCAATGAACTGTAAAGGAAGTAGCATAATGCCGGTATCCAGGAGGCCTGCGTTTGCGTCGTCTCGAAGGCCTGCAAGAACTCAATGAATAGGACACCGAAGCTCTTAATGGTGCCCGGGATGAGTATGTTCGTCAGGCAAGCGCCAAAGAGGACTAGCCAACCCCACCCGCCATCGGGTGGCACGAGGTCGTATTCGCCACTGTCATCCTTCTTGTTCAGCAGGCTGACTGCAGTGTGCAGATATATGAAAAGAAACAAATTAGAGATAGGTTAAAACTTTGATCAAGTAAACGAGCATTTTACGCCGAACCGTCTATACCCCCGTATAACATATTCTTGTAAAAACAAGAATCAGATGGTGAATTCGAACGGGTAGTTTCTTCAAAAAAAAAAAAAAAAAAACTCCCAGTACTCTTAGAAAATATTCTTAACAAGTAAGAGGGCTCTAGTCGAGACTGCTCGACTAGGAGATACCCTGAACCCTGCAAAGTACTGGTTCCAATCATTCTACACTTCTTTCATGCACATATACAAAAACACATACACACACCCGTACGCATGCATCCATACGAACGCATAAACAATTGCTCTGCTAACTGCGCAGTTACTGCGCTTGGGCTGCCGTGTGGGCTATATTACTAAAATTTGTTTGTTGAATAAATCTTTTTGTAGTGGGACTATCTTCATCAAATTTTCAGAACGTAATAATAACATTTAAATGTGTGCATATGCCAAAGCACAAGTCTCTAGTACTTGATATACGTTTTTTTTCAAATTTGGGGCGAAGGGGGCGTGGCATCCAAAATCTGTAAATGACAAAATCTTTGTATTCATCACATTAATCTACACAGTAAATCTGAAGTTTCTAGGTCTAATAGTATTCAAACTAGGCTTTAAAAACCAAGTCAGATTTTCGATTGTTATCGATAAAAAATAAATGGGATGAGTTATCGAAAAAATATGATAAACTCGTACTGCGTATGGTATACACGAGTATACATGTAAAATTTCAAGTCTCTAGCACTTGTAGTTTAGGAGATCTCTGCGTTAGTACGGACGGACGGACGGACGGACAGACGGACATGGCTAGATCAACTCAGCTCGTCATCCTGATCAAGAATATATATACTTTATGGGGTCTGCCACGCCTCCTTTTGCCTGTTACATACATTTTCACAAAAACATTATACCCTGATTTCCCATTTTCAATGGGTTCAGGGTATAAAAACACCCTGGCGTGTTAAAAGATAATTATCAATAAAATTCAATGGGATTTGTTGAAGATAGGAGTCACGATTCGAAAGGGAAATATGTGTCGTAAATGGAGTAGAGGCCAAAATGACCCAAGAGACAAAGGAATGATACAAAAGGATGTCCGAAATATTGATTAGATTCAAGAAGGAAAAACGTAAAGCAAATGTAAATACAAGTTTAGACAACGAGATAACAAAAGCCATTCGTTTTAAAAGGCTAACAACTCATACATGAATATCATACATACATTAAAGTAACTTAGATATCGATATTTATCGACATTAAAGCCTCAAACGAGTTATCATTAAAATTAAATATATACAAAACTATATACTATTTAAGATCGATGAGAACGCATAAATGAATAAACAAGATTGAAAGAAACAGAAATTTTTTCTTTACTTTTGACAAATTCAAATTTACGATTTGAATTAATATATTTTAAAATATATTGATGAAGTTCTACGTACACCTGCGTGTAGCAGTGATAAACTCAATATTTTGAAAACAATTTGAAACGAATATTAAGATTTATATATATTAATATATTAAGTTAAATGTCGATATTAAATTACTAGGTATCTTTATTTTTTATCCAACATTTAGTATTTTTACCGCAATTGTATATGATGTTTCACATTTCCAATAAAAAATTTGGATATAGTGGTCTGATGCGACTCACCATATTGCTTTACAAATACTTAATGTAGAGCCAAAACACTTCAGCCCAAATAGTCCATTATTATATCTTATCGCATTCATATAATAATATTTAACAAACTTTCCTTATACAGATTTGTTAGACTACATTTTTCATACTTTCATAACATTTCTTATTTATTTTGGTATTCAATAGTTGACTAAAAAAAGCTTATCAAATTTTGTATCGCTTCGAGTTGCAGGGTAGTCAATTTAAATGATTCTTTAGATATTATCATGAAGATACCGAAAACCTTGAGTGTTATACATAATGCTTTTAAGTTAGTATTTCAAGTGTCCGGCTCGTTTGCTGTTTATATTTAAGAACAAAATAAGCCCTATCTTATCTCTACAAGGGGTCTGCCGAAAAACTTTCACACTTTGCTCAGAACCCGAGCCCGAGCCTAGGGTCTAGCCGTGCTCGCAGTTAGCTCCATTTGTGCGTCTGGTTGGGAATGCCAATGCGTATCGCTGATAGCGCCACATTTATATGACCGGCAAAAAAATAAAAATAAATAATATAAAAACCGGTAAAACGTGCCAGAACTAACTATCAAAGCACTGCAGACTGGGTATACGTCAACGATAGGGATCCGGGGCCTGGTGTTATTTGCCAAGCGATTTGGGCTGTCAGCGTCCAGCAAATTGTGATAGGAGTAGCAGACTGAGTCAATCGTGGGGGTTGGTTGGCTGATTTAACAATCTATAGAGTTGGGTTCGTTGGCTAGCTATAAACAGACATCGGGCGTAGACCTACGCAATTGATTAGCTACAGCTTTGTTATTGCTCTACTAATTAGTTAGATTGAGGCGTGACTGTACCAGTTGTAATCGTTGCAAACTATACGTGCTTGAACTATAACAATTCCTCAAAAATTCTAATTAATCATTGTACAGAAATACAATAAAACTTACTATATGTATAATATATATAATCTGAAAGGGTTTTCAACTTGTAAAAATGATCGATTGATTATGTGTCAATCAATCAAAAATTAAAAACAAATTTTGCTGAAGATCGATTGTACTCCAATATATGTACTTACATATATCATATGCATATATGATTCAATAATTGGTTGTTGATGGATAGATTACTGACCTGTTTTATCACTACTTTCTTTAGTTGTTCCATTTATTTTATGCTCTTTGTTGTTTGCTTTATTTGCATTTTGTGTACTTATAACTTTTTCCTTATGCATGGTCTGTAAGAAGAAAGAGAAAGAGAGAGAAGGAAAAATAGTGTGTTGTTTTGTGGTTTGAGGATATAACAAATTTGAGTTTTCTTTTTTATTATTGAAATATAGAAAATGTATATATTTTTGTGAATAGTACGCGTATACTAGAATTTATTGGATTTGAACTACTCGGCACAAAGACAGAGAGAGCGAGAGAGAAAGATATAGATAGGGATGACATTCAAAGAACAAGAAAACTGATTAAAACATGAAACATCCGGCAGACAAATGTACAAATACATATACACATCAATTAGGGATGGGCGCGTGTTTGTCCATTTATATTCTCAATGCCGAACGAGAATTAAGAAGACGATCGATATATGTATGTATATAAATATATATTCATAAAATATCAGAAGTCGCTTATATAAATAAAATAAATATATGACCATATACATACATATATGTATTTACATATATATCTCTTGATTGTATTTTTAACATATATTTATTTTATTAGATATAATATATATTTATAAAAACAAACAAAAAATGTTTTAGCATTATCTAATTTTTTAATAATTTCACTTATTTTTACCGAATAAAGTATTTATAATAGTGTTTATCAATATTTGCATTATTTAATTTTTTTTTTATTTATATCGCTTACATTACATGCACGATCACATACGAAGCAATTTTCAAGTTCGTGTCACGATTAATGCAAACAAAACACGCGCCCAGCTTTCGCATAAAAATTCGAATAATATTATTTATATATGAGAGCAAGTTTGTTTAGCTACAACTGAACGTGTTGCTTATGGCATCTAATCTCAGTTATAGCTCGACTGAAGTAATTGCACGCTAAACGGCTGAACATGTTTCGTCATAAGTGTGTCTCGATCGCCAAGTCGCGAATTCGATGCCGATGTTTATAGAGCTACAGTTGCTGATAACTGCAAGGGAACACAAGTCCAATTCAACGAATATGTATTAGAGCTGTGCCCATTCGTTCAGAATCAGTTCGAATGAACAGTTCATTTCAATGAGCTACAGAGCTCTCTGTGTGAACGAACTAGTGATCGGCATCGGTTCATGGCAAATGAACTAGAGTTAACAACTCTAATTTTTTGTATGTAGGTCGCACACATCCACTACAGCTGGTGGCCTGATCCCAAACCTCGCCCCATCGTGGCGATGATTCATATTTTTTTGTTTTTTGCTACATCGAGGATCGTGCGAGAGCCGCATAACATAATTTTCCCAATCTCTATATATGTATGTATATATATAAATATATATGAATACATATTTGTATGTGAATATGTATGTATGTATATATTCACATATGTAGTTGTGTAAATATTTTGATTTTTTTGTTTTTGTTGATTTTTTTTTACTTTTTGCGTCGTTGCTTGTTGCTAATGATGAAATTTTTTCAGCTGTGGGGGCCTTTATGACGTCATCGTTGTCGATAGAAATACGCTTTCTCAGAACGGAACGATAAACAATACAAACAAAAGCAAACGAATGGATCTTTTTTTATGCGTTCCACAAATCGAGAAAAGATTATTGATGGGGTAGCAGGAACTTAAAGAAATTACAAATATTGCAACTAGTCTCTATTGCATTTCATATTGTTGACATGTGATGGTCAAATGGTTCTCAATTGCTTTCAACTTGTCATAGTTTAAGAATTTAGATAATAGATATCTGTTTATGATTAAATTGTTGCATATGTGTGTGTGTATGTATTTTAGGTATAATGGAAATTTTGTTTTGAATTGAGAACAACGCAATCAACAACTCGTTCCGTTGCCCCCAAAAGCTTGAAGGTCGTTTCCTGGGCAGTTATGAAGCAAGAAATCGACTGAAAAACAAATGTTACACATTTAAATTCGATTGGCGCCTGAATTGAATTGAAATGTATTGACAACAATTACGTATACTATATGTACATACATATGTATGTGTGCGTTTGTATGCATGTATTCACTGTATCGAAACGAACACGAGGTCTAAGTTTGCTTCTCTTTTTTCTCGATTGGACAGTTTCATGCCCAATAGTCACAGCGCTGATCATTTAAAACTGCGCTCTATTCGCATCTATTGTCTAAACTATTCAGATTCCTGTTCTTGATATGTAACTAAATAAAAAAATTTCAAAAACAAAGAAGACACCATGTGCATTTTAGCAGATGACAAATGCATTGGGTAGCAATAAATTAACATAAATCAACACTGTTGGAATTTGAATTTAGATTTATTTGAGTGTTATCTAACACTAACAGCAATTGAACCTGGCTTCAAATTTCGATGTGCGACTATTGGCATTCGATAGTCTGGTTATTTCTATATTTTGCATTAAAATTTTTACTTAAATATTTATTATTTGTTTGTCTGCGTGTGTATGTGTGTGTGTGTGTGTTTGCTTTGTAATACGAGCGAAAATTGTTTGCACACTTCGTTAAACAGCCATAAATCACATAGTAATAATTTAAACTTGTGTGAAATAAAACAGCTGCGTTGTTTGGCCGACCCAACTCGCATGACGAGGCCGCTCAATTATTTATTTATTAATAATCGGACGACAATTAGAGCCTTTCACATCGATAATCGAAAGTTGACCTTGATTAAAAAAGCGAGGACAGCGACGAGCCTATTTTATTTAGTTGCCATCAATTGTTTCCGGCTGAGATGAGGCGAACAGCAATTACTTGTTGCCAACTGCTGATAACTGTAAACTTTGTTGCCAATATAGACATACAGATATAAATTGCTGATACATATATTTTACGACTTGTGATAGCTATTGTTCCAAGAGTCAGTTGCAAGCAATTATTTATTCCATAATTGACAATGATGTATGTAGTTAAATTCAGATAAGCTCAACAGCTGTCTAAGCATCTGGATTTTGAGATAATCACGTTTTCAGACAATCGTCACGATAGACAAACATACATTAATGTGGGTATATTGTTTCCCTTTCCGCCTCTGGGTTGCCCAAAGAATTCCAAGAATGTTTACAACGACGCATGTGGGTTTATCACTGTTGAGACAGGTCATTAATGATAGCCAAGAGTCTAGCTGCATTTCACGCTAAATGCAGGTAGCGCAGACAAAGAGCCAGACATGCGGACGACACAATGAGTCGGCGATGTCTTTTGTCTGCTTAATGTAAAAAAAAAAATGAAAAAAGAAGGAAAAGACAAGTGTGTGGGCGAAAAAAGGAAATGCGCACTGCATGCAGATGTTATCGATAACAGCGCAGTCAATTAACAATTAACAGCAATGCATGTCAAACGCAATTATGTTTACATACAGCTGTCGCTTAGTGCAATGGCCCCTGGGCCAGTTGCCCGCATGCAGAACAATAAACAAAGCAGCAGACGCCAAAATAGAAGAAGAGAAATGTTAAATCTGTGAACTAAGTGATTGATCATCCCGCTCTCTCTCACTCTCACTCTCTTTCTCTCGTCATTGTTACTCAAGCCTACGTTGTGATCGATTAGCTATCGATAGCAAACACTCTTTTGATAGCTTATCTCTGCGCATATGGCAATATATTATATTTGAACAGATTAGTTGAATGGCTTAAATCAATTTTTATTTTTGATCTGATCAAAAGCCAGCGAACAACAACAATGTGCACCTAACGGATTCCAGATGTGAGCCTAACCACACCCCAAGTAAATATTAGCCAGCAGCAGAAATAAATACTATAGAATGGCCTAGATGTTAATGACTTTTCTACGTGTAAATGCGTCATAATTTTATTGTTTGTTAACAAATAACTGAGAATATCATCTGGGTGGGAATTATATATGTACACACACGTTTTGTAAGTATGTAGATAGCCAGCTTAATGGGTTTAAAACTGCCTAAGGCAATACCAAAACAAAAGACAGAATGGCTCAGCTTACATACATATGTACATACATATGTATGTCCTCTTCAATCTGGTAACGACAACAAATTGGGTTTGAGGGCATAGGATCAGATGGCAACACTGACCCAATTTACTTACTACGCACTTTAAGGCGCACGAAATAAGAGCAAACAAGTATTTGTATTGAGATACGTACACTCAAATCCACACACATACACATACATATATATGTATATACCTGTATGTATGTGTGTTAGGCAGGCAAGCAAACAATAACAGCTCAACCAAAAGCAATAGCAACAACAACAGCAAAGCGGCCCCCACTAACACACTGACTTTTTATGCTACCTATGCCAGCGACGACGCGTCGACGCCAACGTCAGCGCGAGCACTACTGTTGCGCGCGTGTCGGGGCCTGCGTGCTCGAGACATGCAGTAACAGAGAGAAGTAAGAGCAGCGCCAGAAAAAAAAACGTTACGTGGGGTGGCTGGTTGGCATTGGCAATAATAATAACAACAACAACAGCAGCAGCAGCATGGCTATCACTGATTTACTTTCCATCATTAACGGGAGTATCAGTATCAGTATCGTTCGTTGTTATCACGTCACTTGACTGACGCCTACAAATTCAAATCTTCGGGCAAAACTAGTGCAAACCAAATGTAAAAACAACAACAGCAGCTGTAACAAAAACAAAAACAAAAAAAAAACAACAATATGGAGAATAACAGTGTAAATCTGAAAACAACACAAAAGCTTTTGTCACTCTCTTATGACTTTGCTTTTTGTTCTGCCTCTGCTTCTTCTTCTTCGTCTTGTTCATATTGTTGTTGTAGTTCATCGCCCTTGAATCGCTGGCTGCTGTTGCCAAAAGAGGCCGGGGCCGGGGCCTGTATAAGGGGTTGGGGCTCAGGCAAGGTAATGTCAGCGCACATTATTCTGTTTTGTTTCTGTTGTTGCGTTGCGTTACGTTGTTGCTGTTGTTGTTGTTTTAACTGTGCATGCGTCAGCTGTTCTTTTTTGTGCATTTCAATCGCTGCTTACACACTTACCTTAAATTTAATTGTTTAGTTATTTAAATTCGTCCTGAGCAGGCGGGCCTCACACACACACTCACACAAACACACTTGAACACACGCGTACACACTCATACACATACACACACACTCACACTGACGCACGTTTTTTGCACGTTTTATAATGAATGAGTTTTTTGTGTTTTTATTGGTTTTTGGCTATTACATGACATCGGATCAGCGTTTGTTGCGATTATTGAAATTAATGAATTAATGTAAATTAACTACACTATGTACACAATTATAGACGTATTTTGTTTGAAATATATACAAAAACAAAACGCGAAAAACGAAAGGTTCCCGTCGTCGTCTTTCACGCGCACTCCACCCACACGACGTGCCACACTCTCAGACGTGGAAAAACAAATGAACGCTGGTCCGCTCGCGTTTCGTACCAGAGCGCAGCTCCGTTGCTGAGCGAACTAGTTACCATGAACCATGCTAAACAACAATACATTTTGAGCAAGAAACAGGCTAGCCGTAAAATTAGTGAACACCTATACAAACAGAAGGCAATAAGTAAATATATAAATTATATGCGTAGAGAGTTCAACGATCAACATTTCAAATTGAATAAGATATAATATGAGTTTAATTTTCATTTAAATATTTTTATTAAATAAGTCTTCCCTTACAGCTAATTATAGATAACATATACATATAACATTTACATATGTATTTTGTATAACATATTATATACATATATATTGTTCCTTATTTTTTCATATATTTTTTAAATTTATGAATTAGAAAAGCTTTTAACAGTCTGTTAAATAAACTAATGATCCCAGCAAAACTATTACAAAATGATCAAAAATTAAAATAAAATATTGATTATATGAAATACTTAAATTTATAAGTAAATTTACAATTTATTCAAAATATTAGATAAAATATTCAAACAGATGTAAACAAAGTTTGTTAGTTATTTATAGCCGGGTAAATAATGTTAATGTGTGGGCAACCCAATGTTAAATAAATGTTATATCGGTGCTTTACTCAAAATGGTTCATTAACTAGGTAGTTTATTCAAATGAACTGGTTGAGAAAAACAATTATCGAAAACTATCGCTTTTGTTTTTTTGGCGCCAACTTGTTGTGGCTTGGCTTGTTTAAATTTGATTTTTGACCGAACATTTATTAATAGTAAAATGACGCCGTTAGACAATATCAATTACAATTACAATTATTGTTGAATCGCAAGAAAATGTCAGTATTCGTATATCCGCGTGTGTTTCGCATTTTGTTACTGTTATGTTACTGTTACATATGTATTAGTATCACTTTTGATTTTCAACTCAATTCACGGATGGGGGATTAGCCCATGGTTGTCAAATGTTTATTGGTGCCAACGGCGCCAGCGGGCGCATCGTTGGCGACGCAAGTGGGTATGGCACTCGACCATTTGCCATTCTTCATGCACTTGAGGACCTTGGAGCCGCGCAGCTCGAGGCCGGCATCACAGGTGAAGGTGATGCTCTCGCCGATGGCATAGTAGAACTTAACGGAGGACATGCGACCGCTGATGGCGGTGCCTGGATACGAACAAGCCTGCACACATTTGGGCAAACCGCCCGACCAGCGTCCGTTATCCTGACAGGCAATTATTGGCTGACCTTGCATCATATATTCCGGGTTGCAATTGAATTGGACCACGTCGCCGGCACGATATGGTGCCGAGCCCTGGGCGTAACCGTTTTGCGGCGCGCCCGGATTATCGCATTGCACTTCGACACAGGTGGGAAACGGTGTCGCCCATTCGCCCGTAGGCAAACAGATGGCCTCCGTGGGGCCGCGCAATCCGTAACCCGTGGAGCAGGAGAATGCCGCTCGCCCGCCCACCTCACGCGACAGCACAGAGACGCGCGGTGAGCTAACATTGTTCGGCATTAGCGGTATATCGCCGCACTCCACGCTCTCGCAAACCGGCAACAGTGCGCTCCAATTGCCACTGGGCAAGCAAAACAGCTCCGATGCGCCAATCAACGAGTTGCCATTCGAACAGGACAACAGCACGCGTGTGCTCAGTTTCGTATCGTTCGTGTTTACGATCAGGCCACGCCTAATCGGTATCTCCGGACAATTGATCGACTTGACCACCACCTCGACGGCATGCTCGTGCCTAGCCGGAGTCATGCAGGAGTAAATGCCCGTGTCGTCGGCAACAGCATCGAATATGCTCAAACGATACTCCAGCGTTGAATCTCGACCCTCATCCGCCTCGGTTACCCAGCCCTCGGTGTAGTTTCTGGAAATCAAATAGAAACAGAGCCAGATTGACGTGGACTTATACATTAAATCCTGTTTGCTACCCACTTATGAGTATGACTGACATTCCATTTGGGATTGCCGAAGCGTCGCATCCATAGACATTCCATGTGCAGCGTAGTGCCCGGATATACAATCAATTTGCCATCATTGCTCTGAGCAATGGGTCCGTTCTGATGACGAAACAGTATGGTGGGCGCCTTCTCCACTGCAGGGGAACACCATTTATGAATATCTCTAAGCATGCAAATCAATTAAAAGTGCTACCCACTCGCATAATCGTTCTCCTGATTGAGGCCTGAGCACACGGGCTTCGTGTTTGTCCACTCGGAGTGAATGCAGGTGCGCTCATGACTGCCTGTCATTGAGAACTTGCCAATGTCCACGCATCTGTGGCAGGGCAGTTAACAGGAGTTAGTCAGATATATTTAGGCTGACGTCACCTACCTGGATATAATTGTAGCGCCTGGTGGAAACTCCACAATGTCCTCTCGTATCTCCAAATCATTGTAAAAGCTCACCACATTTGCTTCATTGTTGCGGAACAAACACGTGCCATTCTCTGTGTTAGAGGGATCTCAATTTAGATGGAACCTGAATAAGAGTTCGATCAGACTTACCGCAGTTATAGGAGCGACCTATCCACTGTCCATTGTCGCAGATGATGCGCCAGGTTTGACGATCGCCAGCTGCATTGGGAATGCAATTGAAGAAGATCTCCGTGCCGCTTTCATAGGCGCCTTCTATTTCCGCATGGTCAGCGTTTCTGAAGAGAACAAGGCAGGCATTGTCAGGAAGCATCTTAATTGTGGCAAGGATCATTGAATTACGGAAGAGATCATTCAATTGTGGAAAGGATCACTCAATTGTGGAAAGGACCCCTCAATTATTGTAAGGATCACTCAATTGGAGTAAGGATCAGTCAATTCTGGTAAGGATCACCCAATTGAAAAGCTTGGTAAACATCAGTGAATAGTAGTAAGGATCACTCAATTGTGATATGGATCTCTCAATTGTGGAAAAGATCACTCGATTGCAAGGATCACTCAATTGTTGTAAGAATAACTCAATTGTATTAGATATCACTCAATTGTTGTAATAAATTTTAGTAAGAATCACTTACTTGTAGACCAAGGCGCCGTCCGTCAAGCTCGGATGTCCGCACATTTTCAACTCCTCGCCATGCTCGTCTGTATTGTTATCGTGATGATCGTTGTCCAGTTCGTTGTGCTCTATTTTGCTGTGTGTTGTGGGCGCGGGCGTGACATGTTCCAGTTCCTCGCGCGACTTGCGCAAGCCAGACTCACAGTGTATGCTGGGAGGGGTTAGGACACCCTTGTGGCAAGACATCTCAATTGGATTGGCATTCGTCGAAAGCTCGCAGCGCACACTGACTGTGCTGCCATGGCCAATGGTCAGGCCAGAGCGATAGCCGCCCTACAGGAAAATCCATTTACAGTAACTGTAAAACAAACTTGGGCAAAAAGTTCAGCTTACCTCATAGATAACGCCGGGTATATTGGGCAGGGTGCAGGGCAAGGAGGTGCACTCGGAGAAGGCATTGACGGACCACGAGCCATGAGCACAACGCAGCTGGGCAGAGCCCTGAAATCATATTGAGAGAAGGATCAGATCTAGCTTGCTTAGAGACCAGTGGCTCACCTGTATATTGAATCCATCCTCACATTCCAGGGTTATAAACTCATTTGACTGAATCTCCTCGTAGGTGGAGAGTGGCGTTAGGGACGGCTTATCGCTTAGCTGTTTGGTGTGCGGCTCCACCTTGTAGTACTGTCCGTGCTCCACGGCTGGCACCAGGCACGGAGCGGACATACACTTGGGCACATCCGGCTTCCAGATGCCGCGTATGCAGCGCGCAGTCGCATTCTCGCCTTTGATATTCAGCTTGAAGCCCGCATTGCATTCCAGCTGCAGCATTATGCCCACAGAGGTCCTGCCTGGCGCTTTGCCTGGACGCACCGTCGTTATGTTGGCAAACGAATCCCAGTCGAGTTCCTCGCAAGGACCCCGCAGTCGCTTGCCACCGGCTGCCTTGTTGGCCTCACCCCCGTCACTCGTATCTAGCTCGGTCTCGGGCGGAGGCGTCCCTGTGCCACCGATGCTGGAGCTGCGCTTGCGTCGTCGGCGCACAATTTGAGACTTCAGCTGCTCGATCAAAGTTCTTCGTGTGGCATTTCCATGCAGCTTGCGCTCAACAGGGCCATGCGAGAGCGGAGCTGGTGCCTCATTGGAGTTGCGCGAGTGGCTGTAACGTGAGCTCTGGTTGATGTTGGGCAGCGGCACCACTCGTCCACGATGCTCAGCGATATCCTCCTCGACCTCATTGCGCCATTTCTGTGAGGCCCTGCGCATCATGTCCAGCTCGGGGTTGTTGTACTGGTTATACCAGCGTCCGTTCTGGCCGTGCGTCTGCTGGAACAGTCGATTGTGACCCAAGATTTTGCGCACATAGCGCTGATATCGTTCCTTGATCTTCTGATAGTACTTGGAGTAGGCCAAGTCAATGTCCGAGGGATTCTCATTGATATGGGCGTTGCGCTTAACGCGTGCAGCTGTCGTCGCTCCAGTTGCGGGATGAACGATGGCAGGCTGTAAGCCTAGGAAATCTTGATGCTCTGCCAGCTGTCGTTGCAGCTGACGCTGTCGACGCAGCAAATAGATGGACCGTAGTTGACGCATTTGCAATGAACGTCGCCGACGTCGATTCCAGCGCAGACGTGGATGTTGGCTGAGCAAACACTGCGGCAAGTCCAAGGGGCGCCATTTGCCACCCACGCAAGTAGCGCCTGGTGGACCCACCTAAAGGACAGCAAATGAAAAATCACTTAACCAAACCAAACTGGGATAAGTCAATATCTCACCTCCAGCACATAGCCCTTGTCACAGTCGTACATGATTTGCTTGTTGTTGACAATCTTCTTGACATACGGACGATAGTCGTACAGGCCCATGTTGCCCACGAGCAGCACCTTGCCGTGGGGTATGTAGCCCGGAAATGAGCAAAACACCTCGTCACACTTGGGCGTCTCTCCCGTCCAGTTGCCAAAGGAACAAGTTAGCACGTAGTCATGCGGATCCGTGATATCCTTACCCTCGGGACTGACCAGCTTGAAGCCGTCCTTGCACTTGAATCTCGCTTTCATGCCGTGCTCCGTCTTCGGCGCCATGACCATGCCATGCTTCGGCGGCTTCGGCATGCTCTTGCAGCGCGCTGGCACACAGCGCGGTATGATGCTCCAGGTGCCATTGTTGCAGGTCGGTGGACTTAGCAACGAAACGGGGAACTCGTAATTTTCATCGCACTTCACCTCGAGCGCTGTGCCATGCTTGACCTTCTCAACACCGCCCACTATCTGTGTAGGCGATGGCGTTGTCGTCGTAGTCGGCGTGACTATTGTCGTACCGTTCTCATCGGTAGTTATCTCAATGGGTATAACGAAACCCTGGGATATGGTGGGCACCACACAGGGCGCTAAGCACTCTGGCAACGCATTGCGCCAACGTCCATCGATCTGGCAGACACTTGAGCCCAGGCCGTTGATCAGCATCTCGGGCTGACAGCGGAAGATGATGCTAGCTCCCAGGCCAGTTCCTGCCTCAATGTTCTCGATCCAGCCATTGTACAGCACGCCCGGATGTCCACAATTGATTTCTGCAAGGAATTTGTTGAAGTATGTGTAGAAGGAGTAAGGAATAGAATATTTCAATACCTTTACAACTGGGCACCACACCACTCCACTTGGCGCTGGCTCCACAGCGGCTTGAGCTCTCACCCACCAAGGTGTAACCGTAGCGACACTCGTAACTGACCACCGAATTGTAAGCTAATGTGGTATACGTAGCTTTTCCATTCTTAGGATTCTCTGGCGTCGGACAGACCACGGATGTGACCACTGTGAAGATAAGCATATGGATAGAATAGTGTTAGGCTTGTGAATGGCTTTAAATCGAAATAGTAATCGTATAGAGGTGAGCTTTGTGAATGAATTGCAAATAAATACGGAAATCATAGATAAGTAAGCACTGAGAAGACGGGCAAGGGCGTAGGTGGATCGTAGGAATCGTACAAGATTACAGATTAAGCTCGGGCCAAAGGTTTCATAAGTCCTAGAACCACTGGCAGGAGAGCAGGTTACTGGGATAGTGACCACTAGGTAGACAAGAATAAGATGTGGAGTTTAACCCTTAAAAAGTCGTACCTGTTAAGAGACATATTCCAGAAGTAACTCTTTAGAGGTTGAAGGTACTCTTAGGGCTTTGTATGTGATAAAGCCATTAAAGGATGAGAGATAACTAACGTAACAACAGGTCTTATGAATAGTAAGAGACAGACTCATATGTATAATTCAGAAATGACAAAAGTAAGAAGGAAGAAGAGGATTAAAGACCATCAGAAAGGTACAGAGCCTTAGATGAAAGTCAAAGGACTCTTCTACTTTTTCATTTACTTTAAAAGAGATCTTAAAAGTGCAGAGGAACACAGAAATATACTGAGTACGAAGAAATTTGGAAGATTAAAGGCCATGCAAAAGTACAGATTTAGGATGTAACTCATGTGAAAAAAAGTTTAAGGAAAGAACTCTTAAACTTTTATATTGAGTTTCAAACTCAATTAAAAAGTACAAAGTACTTGACTGTCAGGACTAAGTCAAGGATAAGCAGAAATCTAGCTATGTGCATGAGGTTAAAAGTCAACAACGGAAGAGAGTTGATCTATGTGAATAGAATGTCACGGATAAGGCTCTAGACACATTCAGATGGTTTCTTAAAAGCTATCACAAATCTTAGAAAAGCGCTCGCATCGACCACCGGACAAATAAAACAACTTTGGTTTTGTTTTAGTTTCTTTTTTCTTTCTTAAGATTTGTGGTAACTTTTATTAGATTTATTAATCAATTAACATTTTGTAGGCCAACAACAACTTTTGAACAATTATTATTATTGAATGCAGAACGATAATTAACAATTTTTATTTTTTGGCTAGGAGCATCGAAATTTGGCGCTCTGAACAAATTGCAAATTGTATTTTGGTTTTTGGTTGTTTTTGGAGCAATCCCTCGCGCAATTGCAAAAGAAATTCAAATTTGGTTTGCTTAGGACAACGTTGCTTGGGTGGTTGTAGCATTTGCGTTATCCGCTTTGTGGTGGGTGGGAATTGATAAATTATAAAATGAAAAGTTACAAACTTCTCTAGCTAAATGGACAAAGGCGCAAGATACTCACAAACACAGGTGGGCAGCTCCTTGGGCGTCCAGGAGCCATCCGATTGACAGTAGCGCTCGTGCTTGCCCACCAGCTCGTAGCCGGTGCCACAGTTGTAGGTGATCTTGCAGCCGTAGGTGTAGCACTCGCCGGCATGCCAGCCGTACGCCGGATCTGGAGGCTGTCCACAGGAGCGAGCTGTAAGTAGATGTGAAAAATTTTATTAAATACATACATTTTTTTGTTCTCTTGAATCTTTAAAGGGAGTAGTAAAGGCTTCCTTAGAAATATAATGGACTTTCTAAGAGGGAAGGAAGTCTACAGGAAGAAATTTTACAAGTCGATACGAAGGAACTCTCTATAGCTGATTAAAATATAACAAAAAGTGGATTAAAGATCATAAAAATAATTATTTTATCTTTTTTTTTTTTAAATCAACTATTAGCTTAAAGGCGAATTAATAATTTAAAAGGGTTTTAGAGAAACTAAACGAAAATTTAAGATTCCTTAGTTGCATTTCCTTTCTTTCCTTTCTTTTTGTTTCTTTCTCAAACTCTCTATCTATCTCTCTTTATTTATATCTATTTTTCTCAAACTGTCTCTATTTCTATCTATCTCTATCTAGAGAAAGATAGAGAGGGAAACTACATTCTTTTTTTTTTTGCCACTGTCTCTCTCTCTCTCTCTCTATTCTCTCTTTCTCTTTCTTTTTCTGTATATCTCTCACTTACTCTTTCAGTTTCTCTCTCTCTCTCTTCTTAGCTTAATATATTTTAAAAAAAATTGTATTTAGGTAAAAAAAACTAAAACGATAGAAATTTTATATATAATTTAAGATTATGTTAAGAGCTATAGGCTTTTTTTAAGAAGTACCTATGGTACTTGCTGTAATACAATTGTTCTTAAGTTAAAAGAATAGTCAAAATAAGATTTATCTTCCTATTTTTAGATTGTCCATTTTATATGTTAAATGAAGTTGTTATCAATCTTATCTATAATATAATCATTGGATAGTTGAGTATAAACTACAAACTGTGGAGCACGATTTCTATGATATAAACCTTGCCTTCAAGAGAGAAGGATGACCAAGAATTATTCGATTATAAAGAAGAATGTAAAAGAAAAGCTAAGTAAGTAGTAGTAAGTAGTATGATGAAGTAAAGAAAATACAAAAAGTATTTAGTAGAATAGTTCTTGCTTAAATCGAGTTGTTTGAGGTTTGCAAATTGTGACACTTGAAAAGTATCCCACGATAAAATGTCAAATTAAATTTTCTGTTCTCAAATTGAGCGAGCTTAGGAACATTTGAATTTGGGTATTAATTTCAATAATTATATATTTATATTTTTTATTGGTGAAGGTAAATTATAAAATTCAACAGATGGAATAATTTAGATTCTTAAAAAAAATAATTAATTATTACTAAGAAAAGACAATTATGAATGAATCAAAAAGAATCTAGTTTATAAGATAAAATTTTAAACTAAAATATTAATTATGTAAAATAAAGAAAAAAGAAATAAAATAAGAAAATAATTATTAACAAAGTCAGATTAGAATATCAGGTTAGTGAATGTTGTTCTCTCAATCTCGCTCTGTCTCTCTTCTTCTCTTTTAGCTAAAGGCCTTGGTGGCCAGAGCTGTAACTTAAAAGAGACAGCTTACAATAAGAATAACATTCACCAGTTTCAATTCGCACTTCACATAAGAATAGATTAGACCAATTTCAAGATACTCACGTTCGCATTGTATGTCCGGTCCATACCAGCTGGCTTGGTTATCGATGGCCAGGCACTTGGCACGCGGAAAGCCGTTGGTCACATAGCCCGTATAGCAATGGTACTGCACCGTCGAGTCCAAGTCGAAGGTTTCCTGCTCCGGCAGAGCTGAGTTGCGTGCGTGCTCGATCTGGGGCGGCTTCAGGCAGTAGACTACAGAAAGAGAATGGAACTCGTTGCGATATTGAATTGGATATTAAATTCTCGGCCACTTACTGTTCTGCTTGCAGGCTGGCTCAGCACCGGCCCAATTGCCATCGGCCTGGCAGAGGCGACTCTGGAGACCCACCACATGGTAGCCATGGGGACAGGCATAGGAAGCGCGTGCGCCAAAGTGACGGCCGGCCACGGTGACTTGACCCAGGCTGGGCTGGGCGAGCTCCGGGCACTCGCGATCTGGGCAAGACTTAAGGATTAAAGGGGGTATCAAGAGCTGGAGCGCCACTCACCTGGCTTGATGCAGGAGTTGCCGCAAACGCCGTCGCATAGACACTTCTTCTTCTTGCTCTTGCAGTCCTCGTCGGAGGAGCACTTGCGCAAACACTTCTGACCCAACAGCGTGGCCTGCTCCTCGTCGCGTGGACACTCCGAGGACGGCGAATTGCGTGGATTCTTGTAGACGCGTCCATCATCATCGGACTCCAGCGAATCATCGCTCTCGTCCCAGTCGTCGTCGTCATCATCCTGCTGGGGTATCTCTGTGGTGGTTGCTAGGCCGCTCAATGCGGTTGTCTGGCTGGTGGGCACCGAGATGACTGCAAAGATAGAGAGAGAGGGAGAGGGAGAGAGTTCAGCAGATGCTCCACTTCCGGTTCAACGAAAGTCTACACATCATTCGCGCCTTTGTTTTGATTCCCCATTTCGTGGAGAGTGGGGCAGGGTGGGTGTCTCTGCTGTGCTGTGCTGTGCTGTTGCCTGACTTGCCCTCAAAAACATTGACCCATTTCTGTGTTGACGTCTGCTCCACATGTCAGTCAGTCGGTCGGCCTGTCCAGGCAGCATTTGGAGTCTGCGCACTGCGGCGCTCGCTTATATAATCAGCAGCATATACATTTTTCAGCTGCACATTCGAGTCGCACAAGAGTCTAGTCCTTGTCATGTACTTACAATTACACTAAATATACTTATCTGTGCTGGGTTAACTATCAGTTAATCAGCCACTCAAGCAATCAGTCAATCAATCACATAGTCACCTTTGTAGACCAGAATCATGGCCACCAAGCAGTGCAGCAGCAGACGATTCATTTTGCTAGCCTGGTTTTCAGCTGGGATTTTTGCTTAGAGGGTTTTCTTTGTTGTTGTTATTCCAATTGGGTTTACATCTGCTCCAATTGGTTCACTTCTGGAGCATCTTATGCTTGTTTTTAATAAGCTTTTTTACAAGTTGGTGCGTATTTCGCAAGCTGCCCTGTAAGCTGCAGACTGCACACTTTGGCGAAACAACACGAAATGCAGCTCAGCTGCTGAAATTTTGGCATTTTGCTCTCAGTCTGTGACAGATGGTGAGAGCAGCATCCCATCTGACAGGCTGGGGATACGTTGGTGGTTGGCGTCTCAGCTAAACGGTAATGTGGTCCACAAAGCTCTACACGAATGCGTACGCTCTGGGAACACATCCATATACATTCCACAGTACTGCGATGAGGGTTTTTGTCTATGCTAAACACCGATGAACTGTACACGACTCCAATTTATATTCATAGAACACAATATCAATGTTGAAATATCTGTATTTATCTAAGGTTCGCGGCATAAATAAATTATATAGTTGAATAAAAAAAGTATCTTTAGAATGTTACTAAGCTCTAACAGACAGTGCATGCTGAAACATTAATTAGTACTACAAAATTCTACAGAAATGACAGAGATATATTCCTATATATATATATATATATATATATATATATATATATATGTAAATATACAGTAATCCATAAGCTATATTGCCTGTTATTGTATGTGCTCATAAATTATACATTAGGTTACAAATGTACAAAAACGTATGCACATGCATTATTGCTTTAATAGACAAGCACATTTATTTATTTAATATTATAAAAAATCCTGCTAATGGTTAGTGTCTGTGCTATTAATCTACACGAACATCAATAATCTAATGATAAATATCTGCGGCTTACACAGGATATGTATATACGGGGCTGTGTCATTGCTAAGTGCTGATAAGTTCCATCCAACTCTACACAAATGCGTATGCGCTATTAATGCACACATACAAACAACATTTGTTCACAGAGGATGTTCATTTGGTTTGTGTCAGGGCTAAGCACTGTTGTATTCCACTTTCGTAGAGTTACTGTTAAATACAGTATAAATACTGCATTTCCACTCACTTTGTGTTTATTAACCTTTTGATTAAATAATAATTTCCATTAAATTTCCCGCTCACATTACTGGCATTCTGCTGCTACCCTTTGGGCACTTGCTACTACGCTTTTCCACTCCAATTGCAGCCCTCGCCGAGAACTTGTGGAGAGAGCCAGCGTGCCAGAGAGGGAGAGAGTGAGAGAGCGAGCGTGAGAGCTTTCGCTTAAAGCTTTCGCCACACACGTTCCGCCGTCGAGAAATTTTCCAACGCTCACAGGCAGAACGACGCACGGCACGGAGCACAACGCACAAAACGGGAAAAACTATCCAAAGCGCGCACAAGCAAAAGCAAAATAAGAAATAGGAAGAAAAAAAGAAGGAAAACGGCGCAGAGCATAAAACAATCTTCAATTCTACATTTTTTTTGTATTGCGTTGCAATTGTTGTTGGTGTTGTTGTTGTTGTTGCTGTCGAAATGTCTTAGTGCAAGCGTGTGGCGAACGTTTTGATTAAGCAATTAATTGAGACGAGTGCTGTGTGATAAAAAAGAAAAACAAAAACAAATAACGGCAAGTGCAAGTGCAGTGGGTGGAAATGTTTTAAATTTGTTTCGCTTTTGGGTTCGGGTTTTCGGGCTTCGGGTTCGAGTTCGGGTCTTTGGGCTTCGGACGTCGGGCATCGGGGGCAGTGAGGGGAGCGTGCGAAAAGCGCGTAAAGAAAAGTAAGTGCCAGAATTTGTGTATTAAAATAAATCAAATAACCAACTAAGCGATGCATACACACACAAGCACATCTTCCTCCGCTACCTCCACCTCTCTCTCTCTCACTCACTCACTCACACACACATACACACACACACACATGTATGCGAGCAGTGTAAGTGGCATATGCGCAAAAAAATATATAGAAGAGATCATTATTATTAAAGGAATGCTTGGAACACATTAATTGCTATTGAGAAATAAAAAATACAAAAACAACAAAAATGTGCGACAAATGCGCGACAAAATGTCGAATATAAAAAATGAAAAAAAAAAAAACACACACAAAATTAAAACACAAATACATACATTTCTATGTCTGTGTATATAAAATAAATTTATTTATAGCCCAAACTGAAAATAAAAAAAAAAATAGAAATCGAAAAAAAAGTGACACGATTGAAAAACATTTTTCTTGATAGCCAATAAATAGTTAACTAAAAAAAGAATTGGATTCTGCAGCAGCCAACAATTTTCAAACGTGTACACAAAATTCAAAACCCAGACCGAGAACGAGACCACGACCAGACCAGGCCAGACCAGACCAAACCATGCCGCACCGCACCACACCACAGAGGCAGAGCAACGAACCACAGTCAACCTAACCACCCACCCACCTAGCCAGGCGGACCCACTTGATTAACGCCAATGCCAATTCGAACGCAGAAAATCTCTATAAAAGTTCAGCAGAGAGCATGCGTTCACTGAGCTTTTTCTCTCTTTTGCTCTCTCGCTCATTCTTTGCGCTCTGTTTGCTTCTCTCTCTCTCTATCTCTCTCAGTGTGCGTCTCGCGCCTTGCACAGGACATTCTCTTTTTGTTTTTGTCATTGACCTGTTGTGGTAGTGAAAGATTCAAAATAGTTAAAATATTAATGAGAAAAGAAAACCAAAAACAATTCAAGCTTCTTCAGCTATGCTTATATCAAGTGCTAATTATATATATATTATATAAATATATATTTAAATGTAATTTTAATTTTATAAATGTGTATATGGAATTTGCATATTGAACGCATGCCTTGCTTCTTGCCTTTACTCCCCCTCGTCCAGGGTTTTATGTGTACCTGGCATAAAATTAAAGCCTCGAGGCATTCTCAAAAGCCACATCCCTACAGGCCGTTTGTAAATCGATACGAGGACACTTCAGGAAGCATCTGATTATGCTCAATTAAATACTTTGCCCACAAAGCTGACATTTAGGCCTCTTGTAGTACCCACATATAAGAAAATCAAGCAAAAACTCTTACTGAATCTAATCTTAGGCATATTTTTATCTAATCCTTTGGGTAGGCATTTGATGTGCCACTCAAGCTCATGTTAAGCGCATGATAAAAGTTGTAGACAAAATTACAATGAGTATTTAAGTCTAGTGCTGCCACTTAGCGCTGGCTTTGCTGTAGTATGTAGGTGAGACATACATATGTACATACATAAGTTATATACATTGCTAATTTATCAGCAGTGTTGCCACTTTGCATTAGCTTTGGTATAAAAAATGGGTGGATATATGTAACTCCAGTGTTGACACTTTGCATTGTCAAAAAAAGATCATGTTAAATGTCTGCCTAGAGTTACTTAAATTATCTTAATTGTTGCCACTTGCCTTCACAATGATAATTTGAAATAAGATACATGGAGAAATTTGACTTAATTAAAGACAAAATCCAAAACTAACATCAGTGCTGCCATTTGTCAGTGATATTTTAAGATACCTGAACTTCTTATCAAAAATTTAATTTTTACTTTTTAACTTTAATATTGTCATTTAGCAAAAAAAAAATTCTAACAGGCTCATTGTAATTATTTCATAATGCAATCAGCAGTGTTGCCACTTGTCAAGTTCATTTTAAGCGGCTATCAACATTTAAAGAGTATAAACAAATAGAAGCAAATGGTGTTCTCATTTTTGTTAAATGTTAAATTAATGTTAACTGAGCTTACATCATTTAACAAGTTCATACTAACTGGATGCCTACTTTTATTACACCTACATATAGAATGTAATCCAACTGTCGTCATGATACTTTGACAAGTTCATGTTAAGAGTTTGACAATGACAATGCTTGAAAGATTTAAATAATAATTTTAAAGCATTTTTTTTAGATCACGAATTTCACTTTGATGTTGCCTCTTTTACATAAAGATCATGTTAACTGAATGGGTATTCTCTTATAATTAGATTTAGCTTTCAGTGTTACTTATATTTTAACAAAGCTTATGTTAACTGTGTGATCAAATCTTGAAGGCTTATAACGTAAATTTAACTTCAGTGTTGCCACTTTAAAAAAGTTCATGTTAACTAAATGGTAAAATTTGGCTTCAGTGTTTCTTATATTTTTACAAGCTCAGGTTAATTTTGTAATCAAAGCCTGAAGGCTTATAAAGTGAATTTACCTTCACTGTTGCGATTTAAAAAAAATTTGAATGTTAACAGATATATGTATGTACAATTCGAATTCCCTCTCAGAGTATCCTCTATGAGGGGATCATTTAATAGGTTAATGCTAAGATATGTAATAGGAGTTTCTCTACGGTGTTACCACCTTATAAAAAGTTAATGCTAACTGAACTTTAACAGATATTTAATCGAGCATACGAAGTAATATTTTAACAAGTTAATGTTAAGACATTGAATGAGGACTTAGCTACTATCAATACACAAAAACATTTATTTATGATAAACTTTTTCTCTTGCTCTTCTCTTTCAGGACAACAATAGTCAATTTTAAGTTAATACAAATTCGTAAAGGAGCACAAAGCTTTTAGCACTAGCCATGGGCAACGTTTGCAGTTCCGGGCAGAAGAAGAAGAAGAAGGATAAGGATAGCGCCTCCGGGCAGTCTGATGAGTATGTCGAAGCCTCAATTTAAAGAAGAGTCTCAAATCCTAATGTCAAAACTAAACTTTACAGCTCCCCGCCCTATGAGGAAGCCGATAAAAAAGATGCACAGTTGAGCAACGATGCGAAGGATTACAATGAAAAGCGAGCACCGTTGGCCGATGTGGAGGCGCTGCCGGAGACCAACCAAACCAATGACTCGAATGGCAATCAACAACAACATCAGCAGCAGCAACAGACGCCACTGCCAAAGGCCAATGCCACAGAGAAAGGTAAGTTGTGGAACGACTTCCGATACATTCGAATCAGATCCTAATGAATTCTGAGTTTGCAGAGTCGAACAGCAACGCAACGCAGGGGGCGCAGGCGCCTGGCGATGCGTCGACTGGCAGTCCGGGCCTGGGCAATCTGAGCATGCTGCAGGGCAAGCCGCCGCCTGGTCGCAAGATCGAGCGGGACAAGAAGATCGTGATCTACATATTGGCGGACAATAGCACCGAGTACAAGAAGCACAAGCGTGTCATCTACAGTCTGTACAAGCATTTCAAGAGCAAGTGCCAAAGCAAGGGATTCGATTTCATCATTGCCGATGTGCACGACAGCGAGTCGCTGACCAAGGAGTCGGGGTCGACAACGATAACGACGTCGGCGCTGGAGCAGCAGCTGGCGAATGGCAATGCAAAAAAGGACTTCTCAAGGCTGCAGGAGGTTAAGCGCTGGACGCAAACACCGCTGGAGGCACAGGGCGGCCACGAGGAGGCAGCCAATTGTCTGTGCGAGATCACGCGCCATGCGACTGGCGCCTACATAATACCGGTGCTCTTCCTCGGCTCCACGCTGGGCACACCCATGCTGCCACTGACAATTGAGAGCCAGGACTTCACCTCGGTGCTGAGCGCCGCCAGCGATGCAGAGAAATTGCTGCTGGAGAAGTGGTACACCATTGACAACTCCTACCAGCCCATGTGCCATCGGCTGTACACGCAGCAAATCGATCCGTACTCCACGCAGGTGAACGACGAGCTCAACGAGCTGCTTGCCGTGCTGTTGCGCCTCTTCTCGGACGATGTAAAGGACTCGTATCTAACCACCGTCGTCGAGCAGGAGATCAACAACACGGTGCTAATCAGCCAGGAGCTTGCCAAGCGCTGCATCTGGATACAGACGGGCGCCCATTACTCTCGCGCCCCGGAGAATGCCACACAGCTGGAGCTGGAGGTGCTGCGTCGCATCACGCGCATCTACGCGGAGCTCAAGAATCAACTGTGCGAAAAGAATCTCATTCGAATGCTACCCACCATGAATATCCTGGACGACGAGCTGTCTTCGGTCATCGAGAGTCTGCTGGACAAGTCACTGGCGGGCATCTTCGAGGAGCATCAGCAGAAGAGCATACCCTACAACACGCTGGGCGTGGACCGTGTGCTCCTCGAGGAGCTGCAGCTGATCGGACACTACTCGAAGCTGCTAGCCCAAAACTCGGCCAACTTTGACATTATGAACGATGTGAAGCGCTACATTCGCGATGGCACCTCTCAGCCGTTGGTTGTGTCGGGCGCCCGGGGGAGCGGCAAGAGTGTGCTCGTGTCCAAGATCATGGAGAATGTGCATCGATGGAAGCCGGAGGCACAGCTGGTACTGAGGTGAGCTCCAACATTGCCTGACCTAAACCTAAGTAGGAGATATTTCCCTAGATCCTTGATTTTTATAATCCTAATTGGGGTGGTTGTTGCTTAGATGCTGAAAGGGAAGAGCTGGTATGAAATATCAGCTGGTTCTTTCACAAGCCAGAGAGATCCTCTAGTCTAGCAAAAGATTTCTTCGAAGGTGTTTGATTCTTATAATCCTAATCAGGGTGGTTATTGCTTGGATGTTGAAAGGGTAGTTCTGGTTTTCTGGTACTCATTCTTTCTAGGGAAGCAGATTCTTCTCAGAGAATACTTAGATTTTAATATAACGGGTTTTTCCATGCTTATACCTCTGCATCGAGTAACCTTCCCTTCAATGTCGATAGGTAGATTGGAATGGGCCTGATTTGTATATGCCTGTAGAGAGCCATTTATAATGTACATACACAAACATGTAACCCATAAAAGTTCATAATTACTAATGCCATACCAATAGGTGAAGCCATATAGTCTGTCTCTCTAGACTTGTAAATTAAAGGGTAAATATATAACTTCTAATTGATTAGTCTAGTTTAATATCCTCCAAGATGTCAAGTCTTGAAGTTAATAAATAAATATCATTTAATAGACGAGTCTACTCTACTCTATCAGCATAGATATATGCATTGCCATGTCTCTTAAATATAAATATTACATAAAATTTAAAGGGATAAACTGTCTAGCCATGATTAAAATATTATCCTAAGTAATGGGTATATGTGTAGATTAGAGAAGACTTTTCTTATGTCCTTGGTCTATTTCAAACAGTACTAAATAAGAATTACTTTAGTTATTCAAAAGGATCAGTCTTTTAGACAACTGAATAGCCAGCTAAAATGATCATCCTTACGCTTAGCGTGGCCCAAAAATAATTACCTTTATATATTACAACAATTCGAATGTTTAAATAATCGAATCCCTCCTTAGATATGCCAATTTGAGCGCTCGCTCCTCGGACATCAGCTCGCTGTTCGGCTCGATAGCCAATCAGATGTCGGTGCTCGAGACGGGTCAGCAGTGTCAGGTGCCGCACGTAAGTAGAGCAAAGTAAAGACAATATCAGAATATCACATTTTTCGCCTCCTCCACAGACACTCGAAGCCTATGCAGGGGTCATCAAAGAGATTTTGGGTAGACAACAGCGCTTCTTTGTGCTCATCATTGACGGATTGGATGAGCTGCAGCGGGATGCGGCACTCGATTGGCTGCCGCTGCAGCTGGGCAGCTGCGGCAAGCTGATATTGACGGTCAGCGAGCTGGAGGACGAGGAGGATGCCAGTGAATCATTTGATATGCTCGCCGCGCTGGCGCAGCTGGGCATTCCACAGCGCTGTTTCCTGCGTCTGCGTCAGTTCACCGAGCGCCAATGGCACGACATACTCAGCTCCGGCGGCGGCGATTTCTATGCAGCGAATGGCGCACTGAAGCTGCCCGACGATTGGAAGTCGCTGCACGGCAAGACGCCCTACCACGCCAAGTCGCTGTGGTGGCTCGCCTGGCTGGGCCATGTGGCGCAGCCAATTAGCGAGATCGGAGATATATCCAGCAAGATATTGCAGGTGCTGGAGACGAAGTTTGCGGCAGATCAGGTGGAGCTGATGCTGTTGATTGTGCGACTGTCGCCATGGGGCATACGAGAGAGCGACTGCTTGGGCGTTTTTCAAAAGATCACACAACTGGAGGCGCAGGTCGCCTTCAAGATTTGGTCCAAGTTCTGCTGGCTGATGGGACCAATGCTTTTAAATCTTAAGAATATTAGAATAGCGGACAGGAGCTTTGGACGCGCCGTCCTGTCGAGGTATGCGCAGAAGCAGTGGCTGGTACATGAAGCGCTGCGTGACTACTTCGATCGTCAGGACAGCGAGTTCAAAGGCAGCGCAGGCGTAAAAACGTAAGACAAATTGAAATTACCAAATCCAACATTCCGTGACTAACTCTATCCACTTGTAGCTACAACTACCAGAAGTACTTAAAACTGCCTTATCATCATTTCTGTGCGGTAATCGAGGATAAGCCGGCGCCGCATAAGATTGATATACTCTTCAATTGTTTCTACTTTACGGACTTGCAGTGGATAGCCAACAAGGTGCATGCCACGGGGCCGGCGCATCTCATGCATGACATTCTGCACGCCGAGTGGCTGGCAGGAAGCGAGGGCTCTATGGGCTATGTACATATTAATTTCTTGAAGCAATTTCTGGTGCGCTACCTCCACGAGCTAAGCTACGATGGTCAACAGTTCTATACGCTTATGAAGTACTATCTGAAGACACGCTTCAAGGAGTCCTCAACGCTGAAGGACGATGAGAAAATACGCTCCTGGTGGGAGTACACAAATGAGTTGGAGTTCGCCTTTCTTGAGATACTCAATGCCGATCTGGATGCCAATGACAATGAGGGTAACGCTGCCGAAGCGGATGCCAATGGCACCACCCCACCTGTTAGGGGATACGATGTGCTGATGAATCTGCCGCAGCCGGGCTGCTATGTGGCGTCGCTGTGCACCGAGCGCGGTGAGATTTGCATCTGGGATGTGAAGAACTGTTGTCGCATACGCGAGCTCCAGGGCATTCAGCAGCCGACAGCCATGTGCCCAGTGGGAAATTACGAGGCAGCTGTGCTGTGTCGTCGCGAAATTCGCGTCATCAACCTGGACGAGGGAAAGTTTAAGGTATGATTTAATATTGATCAGATATTAGATAATATACGTATTATAATATGCTTACTATTCGCAGGTCACACTGAAGGGCGTGATGAACCAGAAGATGCCCTACTTCGGCCTGCACGATCAGAATCATTTGGTTTGTCTCTCACGCAATCGCATGTACGTGAATCTCATGAATCTGGAGTCGGGCGATTGTGTAACCACGTTCAAGGCTGGCGAGGATCGGTTCCTTAACTCTTTGCTCGTCTCCGGCGATGGACGGTGAGCAAGCGAAGAATTTCTCCGAGTAACCTTTCATACTGAAATATTTGAATTTTGTAGAATTTTGGTTTGTGGCGATGAGACGCAGAAGCCATTCCCACTGCTCGTCTGGCATTTATCGCAGCGTAAACTGCTCTACGATCTGCGAATTCCGCATCACGATTTTGTCACCTCACTGTCGGCCATCACACATGAGGGATCCTATGTGTGCGTGGTGGCCAAAGAACTAAACGAACCAACAACGCCAAATTTCATAGTAGTCTACGATCTGCAGAGCGGCACCTTGTTCAAGAAGTGGAAGCCCAGCTGCAATACAGTAGCTCTAGCAATCTCCCAGTTAAATGCCTGCGTCATAGCTGGCCTGGAGGATGCCAAGATACTGATATGGGATCTAGTCACAGGCAATTGCAAATGCACGCTTATCGGACACAATGCGCCCGTCACGTACTTGAAACTGGACCCATTGGGCAAAGTGCTGTTGTCCTTCGACAAGGAGGGACGCGACGGTGCAATACGCATGTGGGAGTTGAACACAGGTGGGTTCAAGTACTTTTAGCTTTTCAACGAATTCGTATGTTATTTTATTTCCATTTGCTTACAGCTAAGTCCTTGGCCGTCTTTAAGCCACCAGCTAAGATCAGCACCTGCGAGATTTTGCCAAACGGTGCATTTGTTGTGCTCGCCCTCGTGGATCGCAATGATCTGCTAACGCTCGCATTGAAGAACTATGGAGGCAACTCGGCCAATGCTCTGGAAGATGACTGTGGCACCTTGTATGGCAATCCCGACAACCAGCACAAAGTTTTTAACTTAAGTAATTAAAAGTTGATACAGCTGCCTGAATCAATTAAACTTAGATATCATTATTCAAATTAAACATACATTTATGAAAAAAAAAAAACAAAAAAACAAAACAAACAAAAACCAAAAACAAATGCAAAGAAATTATAATTCCGAATTATATAAATATCACATATGAAATCTTCTCATGCATAATTCATTAGTTGTATGTAAAATTCTTTAAAACAAAAACTTACCAGATGTACAAAAGGCTAAAGAAATAACCAAAAAAATTATAAATTAAAGATTCATTAAGTCATCTAGATTTATTGTTATTCATTGTAGATCTCCGATCAATTCTGGCCTCTCGCTTAGGTAGTGGCAAAAAGATACAGCAAATTCTTAGCGAATTGAATTATTTCAGTGCCGCCCAGCTTGGAGGTGCCATAGATGCGATCCACGAAAGTAATTGGCACCTCGGCAATGGTAAAATTATGCTGACGAGCACGCACCAACATTTCCATTTGGAAAACGTAGCCCTTGGAGACGCAGCTGGCAATGCACTTCTCAAGCACCGGTTTCTTGTACAGCCTAAAGGAGCCCGTCAAATCGCTGGCATTGGGTCGAAGCAGCACTTGAGACAGATAGTTGGCGCCACGGGAGATAAGCTTGCGTTTGAAATCCCAGCCGTAAACGCCGCCGTTGCCAGCATACCGAGTGCCAGAGACAATGTCGTAGTCACCCGATTCTTGTAGCTTTATGAACTCGGGTATGAACTTGGGCTGCAAGCAAAGAGACACACGCATATAAGCTCTATTCAAACAGAAATATCACACGTCAGTGCAGCGCCATTATCTATGCTCACATGATGACTCAAATCGGCATCGATGATAATAACAAAGTCGCCGGTCGCATGCTTTATTCCGTGTATGTAGGCGGTGCCTAGGCCCAGCTTGCCAGCGCGTGGACGTAACACAATTTTATCTTCGCCATAAATCTTCTGCAAATCCTTGGCTACATCCAGCGTGCCATCCGGACTGCCATCGTCGATCACAATCACTTCATAGTCGTAGCCACTGGGGAAACAATTTGTATTATCAACCCGCTTATTCGTTAGTAAATGCAGTTCTACTTACCTAGCTTTCATATATTTTACAATTAGCCATATAATAATTGGTAAATTGTCCTTTTCATTATATGTGGGCAGCAAAATGCTGTATTTATGGCCATTTGTTGGCATTTTGTTTTGTTTCCACCAATACAAATTATTAAACAAACATTAGGGGGCGTTCAATTAAAGAACGAACTGGAACTTTCACTGTTCCGCATCTAGTTCGATCATTCCGCATATGTATTCCATCGAGCAGTGTTGGTAAATGGTAAATTATAAATCAGCTGTTATTTATCGATATACCAGCGCTATCAATGAACTGCATTAGCTGCAACTGTGCAAACGCATTCTAACCACAGATACGTCGGTATGCACCGCTCTTTAATTTTAATTTAGTTTGTGCTTCGAACAAGATATTGATGCTGCTAAAGGCACAATTTAGCGACATCAATTAAGTAAATGTGTGTATAGTGTAACTGCCTGCACAATGGCCAAGAAAATTCCATTTAATGTGGTGTTTGCTTCAGGTAAACAAAACTTAAGTATTGTAGAATCGTTCTTTTTCATATTTACTTTTGTTTAATTATGTTTCTTTTTGTTTAACATTTTTATTTTAGTTACCATTAGCTATGCGCTCGTCCAGCGCCGAGTATCGCGCGCCATTTGGCTGCACTTGAGAAATCGATAAAAAATCACACATACGCCTAGTGCGACGCCTAATTAAACAACATTCAAAAGTAATTTCACGGAATAGCAAAACATTTATTTATAAAAATTATACATCTATATATTTATCTAGAGTAACTATTGAACACATTTATTTTTTACAACATAAATTTTAGAATGCTCCGTAAAGCACTAACTGACTGCACTAATGCATTTGAAATCTTTGATAGTTATTGGTTGTGTATATCATCATTATATTGACAGATTGCGCTTTGTCATAATATGTCTGGCAGGTCTGCAACGCATATCCAATTAAATATGCAGTCAAAGAAGTTTGTTGGCATTGAGCCAAGCGCGAAGCGCCAACCCAATTGACGATTCAATTTGCCTTCGTTGCGCTTTAGAAAGTTTGTTTTTTTTTTGTTCATTTTATTGTAGTCATTGTCGGGGATTCTCCCATTTATATAGCCTCATAGCCTTCACCAATTTGTATACACTTTTACGCTGACTTTTGCCTGCGGTACTTGAGCTTCTTTAGCAGCGAGCCCACCGGTCCAATCATGGTCAGGACGTAGACCAGTGCCGTGGTCAGCATCAGGGCAGGTATAAATTCATGATCTACGACGCGTGTAAAGAATTTTGAATAGTAGCCCAGGTAAATGGCAGTCATGCCAATCGTAAAGCTGAGCAGCCCAAAGAGATTATGACGGAATCGCATTTCCGAGGGTGGAAATTTTTTCAACGCGAATTTGGGCTGGAAAAAGTTAACCAGACCGCCAACAAAACTCGCAGCACACCCAAAGGCAGCGGCCACACCTGAAAGCCAATTAAAATGATATGTTTACTGCTCATTGAGGTGTGAAATGTATGCACACACGCACCGAATCTACCATGCCAGGTGTTGAAGTGCACGTCCTTCTGGGAGAACTTGCCCAAGGCACCAAGCAGCACCATCGAGCCACCGACCAGCTGCAGCAGGCCGTGGAAACGGGATTTGTTCTTGTGGGAGAGCCAGCGGGTAATGCGGTTTACCTTATAGTGTGACATCAATGCCTGAGCAATTAGTACATGAAACTGCAAAAACAAAACAAAAATATTAAGGTATAAAGGTGACAAAATCAATGATAAGCAGCACAGTTAAAATAGCTTGCGATATGAAAACAATGATTATAGGGATCTAAATTTATAGTTACGTATGTTATTGAAAATGTTTCGATATGAAATCAATGATAATGGGGATTAAAATTAAAAGTTATGTTATCAAAAGTAAGATTCGGTTTACTTACACCAATGCCCGTCATGAACATATGCATGGCCGTATCTTCAAATTTCAGACTCCTGGCGAGTGTGAAGAAGAAGGCACCCACCAGAAAGATTAGCATATGATTTATACTGTTTAACAGGCTTTGAATTTGTAACAGCCATGGTGACGAAGCAGAAGACGGGCTTGTTGTTTGCGGCATCTTGAAATCAGCCGTGAAGCAGAATAATGTGTTCCGTTGTGTCGCAGACTGAAAACGAAACTAAACTAATATTCTCAGTGAGCTGCGCATATAAAGAGCGCTAGAACGATGCACAGCCACGTAATCGTTGCTACGTTGGTATGTGTGATAGCGTCATTCTAAGACCTCTCTCAATGTTTTGTTTTTGTTTTGGGTTAATTTATACATGAGCTTCAAAGCCGATAGCATTTGTTATGATTAGAGATGCGTCATATGGTTCAATTGAATAGTTCATTAAAATGAGCAAGTGAACTAAGTGATTCAAGATTAAAGTGATTCAAGTAATGTTTAATCATTTTTTTCATGCCAATTATAGCTTTTACTTTGCTACGAAATAATAATTATTTTGTATTTATATTATTTTTTGTGTCTTATTTCTCTTGAGCATTTTTAACAATCATATAAAGATTGATAAACATTTATTTTCAATAGAGCTTAGCTTTTGTTTTTTAACTGAGATATTTATAATTCTGTTAGCTAAGTATTCTGTGTGTGTGTGTTTTTTTTTAATTTGCAAGGAAAGGAAACAATTAATGTTCGTTCATCAACTGAACTAATTGAACTTATCAATTTGTTTTTCTCAGTTCCCAGTTCCCAATATTCGTTGCTTACCAACACTGCTAATGTTAATCAATTAAGCCTGTTTTGCTTAATTTTTTTAGATGAAGACCCCGGCTTTCCGGCCAGCGAGCTGAACACACATGGACCCACGGTACATGGCTGGCGCAGTGCCGTGGACAGTGGAGTCAGCACCCACGACATCATATTGCGTTTCCACCAACCGGCTAAAATTTATCGAATACAGCTTTTGGCCCACCAGTATTTGATACGTGAGTCTGTGAGTCTATTTGAATAGGCAATCTTTTACTATATGAGATTTGTTCTTTTAGCCGAAAAAGTGGAGCTGTGGCTGCACTACTCCCCAAAGTCTATGCCCAGCACTCCGTCCTCACAGTACTTTGATTTTCTTGGTTTTGTCGCGCTCGCCGACAATGCGAATACCAACTACAAATCACGCGAGCTTCAGAGCGTGACGGTGAATCCCAGGAGAGGCACGCACTTGAAGCTGCGTCTGATTGGCGCTCATTGCAATGAGTTTAATAGCACCCAACAGATTGCCTTGATGGCGGTCAATGTGCTTGGCGAGGATTTGGAAACGGCTGCTCTCAACGAGGGCGACGAGCATCTAGCCAGCGAGACGGCGCCCATAGACACCGCCACGGGTGAACTGGCACTCGCCTCCATATGCGATGATCTTCTATTCTCCATGTACGTAGAGGAGTCCATTGTACAATACATACGCGAGCTGGAGCAGCGCAAGATAAAGGCAGTCAGCATGGAGAGGTTCGAATATGCACGCAAACTAAAACTTTGTATGACGGCGCTGCGTACAGCGGGAGAGCGTTTAGGTCGCTATGCGTTGGCTAAGCGACAGGCGGTGCAACAGGAAGATTTTAGTGCGGCCAAGTTGCGGAAGGAGCAGATCGAAATGTATCGGGCTTGTGTGCTCAAGCAACTGCAAGTGGAGCAGCTGCTGGAGAACGAGGGAGTGGTCAGCCAGAACGATCAGAGCTGCGAGATCTATGCGGGCGGGAAACCAAGCCTGCCAGCTGCACCTAGTCTCCAGGATGTGGCACACGCTCTGGCCGAGGCTGTCATCAATCCCAAGTCCAGCAGCGTGCAGCTCGAAAAGTCACCCATCAATGAAGTTGCCATTGTTGCACCTGTTGCTGCACTGAATCTGCATGCCAAGTCCCACGACGAATTGCCTCAGTCGCCGCGCCTGCCCATGGCATCACGTCATAGCTCGCCCATGTCCAGTCGACAAGGATCGCTGAGAAGACGAAATAAAAGTGCACCGCGTAATTCTTACGAGGATTATGAGGAGCGAGCCATACCCACGTTGAGGCAGTGAGTTTTAACATAAGAAACCGATCAATCTGTAGCTATTGTTGTTGTTGTTGTGGTTAGGGAGCAGTTTGCATGTGGCATGAGTTGGAAGCAGCACAACACAAACATAATAATAGTTATAGAAACGCCTCAGTAAGACTAATTGTCGTCGATGTTTATGCTGCTTTTTTTATTTCTCCATTTCCGTAAACGTTGTCTCGTTCCTTTACCATTAACTGTTTAGCTCAAATACTAATGAATTTTTAAGGGAGTGTCAGGGCAATGCGCTGCTCGAAGCGGATCCCAATCGCAGCCGCTCGCGTCTCAATGATCGCGAGCGTCGTCAGGCTGCGCTGCCCATCTTGGTATTTGGCAGCGAGTTGGTAAGATTTGCCCATCATTAACCTACAATGATGGCTATAGTAATCGGATGTGTTCCCTTGCAGGTTGAGCTATTCTATTCGCGACAGTTTCAGGATCGCGAGGATGGCTTGGTGCGCTTACGCAGCTTTCTCAAAGAGCAGGAAACAGCTGAGGCGGCGACCAATGAGCATGCAGCCAGTCCCAACAAAGTGGCACGCAGCGCCGCTTTGCTGCTGCATCGTGCCGTCCGAGATGCTGTCTACTCTGTGTTTAATCAAGCAACCGAAACGGTGCGGGTGCTGTTCCTTGAATATGTGCCTGGACGCGTGTCGCCCAATGAGGTGGCACGATGCGTGGATCGCCTGTTGCCCGAGCTGCTGGCCAAGTCGGGTGATCCCTCGGCACGTTTGCACACGCTGGCACAGCACACCATACTCAGCATCGCCGCTTGTCCACAAGTGGCCGAGCAGCACCTGGTCGCACCTGCACTGTCGCGAAGCGTTGGCTCTGGCACGCATCAGCGCCTGGCCATGAGCCGGCTGCAAATGCTCGAACAGCTGGTGAACACACAGGGCATTAGCACAGATAAGCACAGTGGATTGACATGCAGGGCTCTGTCCGACTGCGGTTGCTCTGGGATACATCATCCAGCGGAGCCGGTGCGCAAGGTGGCTGAACGTATACTGCTGCTCGTCTATAAGGTGAATCCGCGACTTGTACGCAAGCAGCTGCCACCAGACGACGACATCACGCGTCGCAATTTGCTGTACCGCCAGCTTTTCACGGAGTTCGATAAGCTGGACTTGGAACGCAAGCAGGAGCTGCTTGAAGTGCACAATTCAAGTAATGATGCAGACCTAATGCAGCCCTCAACCAGCTCAGACGCATCGCGTTTGCTGAAGAGCAAAAGCGGAATGGCTTTGGGTGCGTCAATGGTGGGCAACGGCTACGTCAGCTGTAATGGCAAGCAACAGTACAACGAGCAACTGAAACGTTCCATGCAGTCGGCCTCAAACTCACGGAAGGGATCCGCTACCAACTCCGAGTCCACTGAAGAAACAACGCCAAAGATGTGAGCAAAATCTGTTGTTAATAAAGTGTCTTGTATTTAAGTTTAATCTCTCATGATAGCAATTGCATGTTTTGTGGCTGGAGCTGCACTGGGAGCGATGCCAGCCAACTGGATCGTCACTATTGGAAGACTTGTCCCTTTCTCACTAAGTGCCCACAATGTAGTCAGGTGCTGGAGGTAGCTGCGCTCAACTACCATTTAATTAGTAAGTTTTGGCTGTTATTTTTACATGATGCGTAAACAGATGCATTAACTTCCTCGAATTACAGCGGAATGCGAAGCCAAGGAAAGCTATGTGGTTTGCACACGCTGCACAGAGTCGGTGCATAAGCAGCTATACGAGCTGCATCAAATGGAGGACTTTTGTCGGGGTATTCTAATCTTTTTATTCTCTTTTAGTTCACATTTAATATACATTTATTTGATTTATTTCAGAGCTCAAAACTGGTGCTGCTCGCTGTCCACTTTGTCATGATGATGTGCATCTGCCATTGGACGGCGGCTGGAAATTGCATCTATTGAGCGCTGGCGGCTGTCCAGGCAATATACGTAAACGGAATTTAAAGAAATCAAACTAAACAATACCTTGCGACACCAGTCACCAATAACTGAGCTATCTTTCTATTTATTATAAGGTAGAGAGCATTTGTGGCAAGCCAACTATTATGGCCATTAGCGTAATTTAAAGTAATTTTTGTTAGACACACATTCAATTTAGCACATTTTGTTACAGGACTTGTCGTTAAGTTCAACATTATTTATGCTTTACATTTTGTTACACTTTATATGAGTATATATGTTTTCTACGCAATGTGATTTGTTAACTTTACATAAACACGAATTTCTAAACGTCCCACAATAATAAAGCCAATCAACTGAAGTTTTTAATTTGAATTTAACTTTTAGAAATCAGCTAACAATCGATATTTTGGTAAGACGGTCTTTATTCGAGATGACAGCACTTTTGTTGCATCATTGAGTGCAAATTTTAAATCGGGTAATTCGATTTCACTTAAAACCATTATTTCTTTCACCATTTTAATATTCGCAAGTAAAATCTTGTTAAACAATGAATGAGTTAAAGAAAAAATGTAATTACCTCCACTAACAAAATGAATGCTTCGAAAGTGTTTCATGGTTTAAATTTGAATTATTAAAAACCGCCAATAATCGATGAATTAGTTTAGATGTGTTAGGCAACACTGATAGTAGAGCCGGTCCTTGATTGAGCTGGCAGCACTGTTGCTGCAGCATTAAGTGCCACCTTTTCATGAGGCAATTAATTGGCACTTAACACTCGGGAATGGTGCCATCGTGTTAATAGACTTAAGTACAAAGTTTTTCATAAATATAAGTATTAACAATAATAGATATAAAAACCATCACTAAAAAGGAGAATGGGTCAAAGTGTGTTGCAAAACAACCCCCTGACCAGCTGAGAGTGTATGTGTGTGTGCAAATGTACGACAGTAATTTAGTGTATATATGTAAATGCATGTGTGTGCGCTCGTTTGTGTGTGTGTGTGTGTGTGAAGCGTGAAAAAACAGCCGGCAAAATTAGTTTTTGTTTTTGCATGTGGAAATAATAACGAACTGTTCACGCTCTTAAACTGACAATTTGCCGTGCTTCGTTCTATATGTGTTGTGGCCAGTAAAAGTAACTCTATCGTGGAAACCAGTTAACGATGCGCTGAGCATTCACAATTAACGTAAAACCCACTGCCGCCATCCAGTCAATTGCCACAACAACAATTAGAACAGTGGCGCTGTTGTCGCTGTTGCTGCCGTGTTTTCCCCTGCTAGATCAAACCATATACATCTGATACGTATGTACATATAAAAGAGAAACTCTTCGACTATAATTGCCAACGGAGCACGTGCATTACGCCTGGAATATACAATATACATATATAAAGATGCAGCGCTTCTGGCGATTGCTGCACTGGCGGTACCTGACACGGGAGCAAATCAATGGCTTTGACAATTACAAAGTAGGTTGGGAAATGGGGAATGGGGAATGGGGTAGCACTGGCCTGTTCATAAATCTAATGTCTTCTTCTTTATGTGCATACGGATACAGTATAGCGCCATAGACACGTCGCCGCTCAGCCAATATGTAATGCATCCATTTTGGAATTGGCTGGTCAAGGTGAGTGCAGACGGCATATTCATAACAACAGCAACCACTACAACAAATGACAAAAAATCAATAATTATAATAACGTACGTGTTCTTTGTTCATTCAGTTCTTCCCGCGCTGGTTTGCGCCCAATCTGATGACCTTTCTGGGCTTCCTGTTCAGCGTGATGAATCTGGTGCTGCTCTCCTACTATGATTGGAATTTCGAGGCCAGTTCGGGTGAGGAGGGTACGACGCCGATACCCAAATGGGTTTGGCTGTGCGCATCTATCAACATTTTCCTTGCGTACACGCTGGATGGCATTGATGGCAAACAGGCGCGTCGCATTGGTCTGTCCGGGCCGCTAGGCGAACTGTTTGATCATGGTCTAGACTCCTATACGGCCATGATCATACCCACATGCCTGTACAGTATCTTTGGACGCAGCCGGGTCTATTCGGTGCGGCCGATGCGAATGTATTACGTCTGTCTAACGGTCTATTTCAATTTCTTTGTGTCGCACTGGGAGAAATATAACACGGGCATATTGTATCTGCCGTGGGGCTATGATCTGAGCATGTGGGGCAGCACGGCCATGTATTTGTTCACGTGGTGGGCGGGCTTCGAGCGATGGAAATTCGCACTGTCGTTGGGCCCGCTCGGTAGTCTGCCTCTGGGCAATATCATGGAAGCTGTGCTGCATGTCAGCGCCATGGCCAATCTACCTCTAGTAATTATCAATGTCTACAAGTAAGGAGCTCTCTCCCTCTGGGTTAACATGCAGTTGAGCTAACATTCAATTTTTGTTTGCTCATTTACAGCTCATACGTCAAGCGCACCGGCCGAATGCTGTCGGCATGGGAGGCAGTGCGTCCGATGTGGCCATTCGTGACCTACTTTGTGCTGCTGCTGCTCTGGCCATTTTTGTCGCCCAATGATATTATGGAAAGGGATCCGCGCGCCATGTTCATGCTGAGTGGCACTATCTTCTCCAACGTCAGCGTAAGTTCCTTATCTTCCCTTATCATTGAGAAACTATTGAGAAAGCGCTACATATATGCGGCCTTAAGGCTTCAAAGTGTTTAGTTGCATATTGTTTGTTGTTAACAATTGCTGATATCATGCGAACTAATAGGTTTAGATATGGTGTGGCGTGTTTTGTTTTATTCGTCATTTTAAGGGGCTTTTTTTCGTTTAATAACTTGTTGACAGCTAAAGTAACATAACTCTGAGTAATTAATAATAATAATAGTATTGTCTTTAATATTTGTTTATATATTAGCCAGACAGACTATAGTCATATCTTTCTATATATAATTCGATTTTGATTGAGTATAGGAATAGTGTAGGTCGATCTTAATTAAGTATAGGAATAGTGTAGGAAATCAATAGCCAACACATATAGTTTTGATCAATGTTCGGGCTGAAGGCTTAGCGGAACTGTTGTAAAACTAAGTTCTTGTAAGTGAAAATAGATATAATCTTAGAGCTCCGATTAAAATGATATTGTATATGCTTGGTTAAACTGTATCTGCAACAGTTTTGGTGTTACCTTTATATCGTGGTTACCTTTATATATATGAACGTATATATATATATTTATTAAAAATTTTAAATATCCATCTATCGCAGCACAGCTACTGCACTTTGGATTTGGGGCGCCAATTCCTATTCTCGTGAAGACAAATAGACTTTATATTCAATGAAATAACCTAGTTTATAAAATTTAGTAACAATTAGGTCCACCCTTTGTTTTGTCCGAATATGAACAGACACATATAGGCTCGACTGGTTGTCTTCTTCCCTGGAATGTCTGACTGGAGAATTCGGCCTCCTTAGGTTTAGGTAGTGTTAGCTTATATATATTCGAGTTTGAAAAGAACAATTTTAATATTTCCATGGAGGATGTTCAAAAAAGAATTTTGAGATTTCTGTCAGAGCAAAAATGAATAATTCTGCGTAGAGTTCTGCGTAGAGTTTCTGTTAGCACTGCAAATACACTGTACAAGATTTCTTTGGCAAATCGAAAAAATAATGTGTTTTATAATTTTAGAAATTCGAACACCAGGTTTTACACGTAGATCACTGTTGAGTTCCTCTACATATGTAGGTAAACTATATGGTTTAGCTATTAAGACGTGGGCAGTCTGAAAATATCGATTATTCATTAAATATATATATTTTTTCGAGTATGACAGCTGTTTACTGGTTCCTTTCAGATATGATTAGATCTTAGAAATCTAATCTAAGCGGAATTTCTTTATTTACAAATCAAATTTCCTCTTTTTAGAAAAAGTTTACTTGTTATTTTATTTGCTTGGAGCAGTTTATAGCAGCGAAAGTCTTTAAGTTGAGGTTTAGTCAAAAGCAATTAATGGATATTGTTAGTATAGCTCTTTTATTATATAAACCAAAGATTATATAGTTTTCTTCAATATGAATTTTTGTTAGAGGAAGCATTCTTTAACACTCTATTATGAGATAATATTCAGGAATATAAACAGTCAGAAGTGATTTGACATATAAATGCTATAATCTCATTATTATAATACCTATAACATATTAAGTAGATATATACAATACATATAAATTATAATCTATTTATTTTGGAACGAAAAAGATATAGAAATTTCGACACAATCAAAGCAATGTTCAGACAGCAGTTTAAGCAGTCTAAAATTCTCAGCATTCATAAAAATAATAACACTCAGAAGTAAAACATTTGAGAGAGAACTTTATCGACATGCCGCCTTTTTGCTGTGGCGGTCGGCGCTGTGCCAAAGACCTGCAAAAAGAAACCAACGCTGAAGGTGGTGACAATACCGAAGAGCAGCAGGCAAAGGGATCGCCGATTACAGTGACTGAGGCGGAGAAGCCGCTCACCCTCAAGTTCTATGCACGCCATGATTGGCCCTATTACCGTTGCACCGATGAGGAGATTAAGCGTATGCGCGAAAAGTTCGACAAGAAGGGTCCGGAGATAAATGTTCCTGACGAGGAGGGCAATTTCAAGAAGTATGAGCCGAAGCACTCGACACCGCAGCCAGTGACTGAGAATCAAATATACGGCTGGTATCATCATCGAGCCTTTCCGTACAAGGCCAAGGATCGTGGTGTCTTTGTATTTCCACGCGAAGCCGATCCATTGATAAAGCTGATCCTGGAAACCAATTTAATGGCTAAACAAAAGACCCAGACATGAGTAGATATGAGTATCTGCATTACATTGTGCCCATACAAGCAGGCTAATATTATGCATATAGATATACCTATCTGGACACCATACTGAAGAACATGTAGTTATTATTGAACTTTCATTATTGGATTGTACCAGAGAAAAAATGAATTGAACAAAAATATGCGTATTCTGTCTTATAAATTCTGGGCGCACTCAATTAGAATTCTGAATGCAAATATTGAAAATGAGTATATTGGCTTTGTGCAATTTCCGTCGTGCTGTCCTTCCGTCCGCCCGTAAGAAAACAAACAATATCGACGCTATTGAAATTTGAAATATCGTGGTTACTCTAGTTTGATAATGTTAAAGATTTCCGGATACGCCCACTAAAAGCTTGGCAAATCTAACAATGATATTTATAGTATTAGAATGCTATTTCTATCTTCTAAAGCTTTAGGGCATTGTTTACATTGTTTATTGAGTTTAAACTACGTGCCAAATGGTTCTTAATCTTGTCTCTTGTCTAAAATTCTGTTAATGTATCATGTATGTTCACCTGTATGGGGAATGATTGCAGTGCAGAACAGCCAATATATCTTCTCAAATTTTATACAAAGATAAGGTTGAGTAGGCTAAAAGCTCTAATGTAGTTATTGCAGAGTCTTAACAGCAAAAATGATCAACAATCAACGTTGATTCTTTAGCTTTATATTTGGTTCAATTAGGTAATTAGGTAATCAGTGTTTGCAAATGTATGAACTAAATTCGAGTCGAATCTGTCTATCTATGAATCTATCTAGAAATCTTACCAAAAACTTTATGATACTTAACATTTTTTTATTATTATAGCCTCATCAGTAATCGATTTGCTTAAAAAAGTCATTGATGAATTGTTCCATTAAACTATTAGTCATAACTCACTATATTATGTATAACATTCAAGAACTTCAGCAGTTGGCAAACTTTATAATAGAATTAAATTGAAATTCCTAATGGAATCTAACCAATCCACCCTCTTCAGCAGTGTTCAATGGGTATATAAAGTTTGACATTCGAGCAATTGTAGTAGTCTGATACAATTCAGACCTTTTCTCAGTCAGTGAACGACTTTCAACACATGTACACTGTAATACATACATACATACAGACATACATATATACATGTAATTTTGGATTCTAAATTTTCCATTTATTATTTGCTTTTGCTGAAGATTTTTAGAAGTTTTGAGTGGACAACGTGTTAGAAGATGACAAGATATCGTCATCGTCGTCGGCGTCGCAACCGAGATTTGCACTTTAATATCGATAAAGGGTTAATCAAGACTCTGGTAGTAGACGCTGAGCGTCCATTGACCACCAAGTTCTATGCTCGACACGATTTTCCGTATTACCACTGCAGCGATGAGAAGATTGAGGAGATGCGTGAGAAGCACCACAGGAAACTGCTGCCAGAAGTGAATGTGAATGTGGTGGCCCAGCCGTCAAGGCCGTCAGTCAGGCAGCCAGTGCCGAGGCATGTCACCACGCAGCCAATGACCGAGAATCAAATGTATGGCTGGTATCAGCATCGGGCCTTTGACTTCTTGAAAAAGGATCGCGGCGTCTTCGAGTTTCCACACGAGGGCGATCCAATGATTAAGATGCTTAGGAATTCGCGTTAAAGACGCCAAAATAACAATTAAATTAGTTTAATTTAGTTTGCATTATATTTGCAATGTATCTCACATTGTCTAGCCAAATTAAATCTTAGTGCGACAATTTATTCCTTAACTTATATCTAATTGCTTTCTATTTGCTGTCCCTTGAAGTGCCGTCTGATTGTGTCGCAGATGTCTGTGACGCGATGCGAGGCATGGCACTGGCAGACGCCCATGTTCGTGATGTCCCTGTTGACGAGCCTGTGGCTGCCAGTGCTGGAGCGGCCGTTGCTTTACATGCTGCTGATTGTGACCACGTTGACCCACTGGCATTACGGCGCCAGCGTCGTCAATCAGATGTGTGAGCACTTCAATCGGGTTTGCTTTACAGTGCATAAACGAGTGACGCATCTGGATATGAATCAGCAGCAGCAGCAGCAGCAGCAGAAGACGCTGCAGGACCTTCCTGAGGAGCAGCCGACGACAGCAGCGAAACAGGATTAAGCTAACAATTTGCTGAACTGTACAACGATGTGTTGTTCGTGATCAACTTGGAGGCTTTTCTTTTCATGTCAAATCACGTGAGATGTGAGATTATACATATGATATATGTTCTAGTTAGCGCTTCTTTAACATAACAAAAATGCTCAGGTAACAGAAAACACGAGAGTTCGCTTGAGTTGCACTCTAGACGCGATTTATTATCAATCACTATCACAATCCAAAGTATTCTTAAATTTGATTGTATTATTCCTTCTAGTATCTATTAGTGAGAGAAAGCTCATCTTTGGCATCATTTATTGAGTGACTGCCGCGCAATATCAATATCAATCAGTCCATGACAAGTCTTCGACAAGTATTCATTTAAATCATCCTCATCCTGGGTTTCATTTTCAATTCTATTTTACATCACAGACATTTTGAGGGACAACAAAAAACAGAAACGACGCTCGCTTCCTAGTATATCCTATATTAATTGTTCATATTCTTAATCGTAAACTGTCTACTTCAATTTATATATATGTGTATCTAATGGCATACCTTACATGTGCTTAATTTATTTTGTATTATTGTTTTAGCTTAAATTGTTGAAATTGTGAGAAAAGGCAAATTGAAATTTCAATTCATGCAATTCTTAGTTAAGATATAACCGCCAAGACCTCTAATTATTTAAATGCATACTATGTAATTATTATTTAAAAGCAACACACAGACACACACATACACACACACACACACACACACGCATATGTAAACTTTAACTATGAATGTTTAATTATATATACACACACATATATTTAACTGTAAATGTCGCTTCCCTATCCATGTAAACTGTGCGAACACACAACAAAGACAACAACCACTTAAGAAATAAATTTGTATTTTAGAAAACGCAAATTACGATTGAAGTGCTAAGTGTTTCAGCTGAGTTCTGAGGGGTCCGTTGCTAATCTCGATTACAGATCGGACAGCAAACATTTAGCAACATCCGAAAGCAAATTAGTTTACGCGCAAAAAACTAAAAGAAAACAAGTATAAAATCTCTAGTCGGGGTGCTTGACTACGAGATACCCTGAAGGCTATCGAATCTGCATTTTTAAATCCACTCCATAGCTTGGTCTAGCATAAATATATACTAAATGTTTGAACCTCGCGGTTTCAGAATCAAGTTACATGTTTGTAAAAAAAAACACAATTTTTTTTTGCATTACAGGGCTTAAGCCCCTGGACAGAGTGCATCGGCTCTACCAACACCGCCGTATTTAAAATATAACAAATATTAAAATTGTATAAAATACTCAAACTGAATTTTAAAAGAAAAGAACAAAATTTGAAAGAATCTAACTCTAAAGACGCAAGAGAAATAATTGAGAAACCTAATTTCGATATGGGTTTTATCCGAGAACATGAAAACTGTAATAATTATCGATTTATTGAACTGTAAATGATCTGCTTCTAATTCCTATTTCTGATTGATCTGCTTCTAATTTCTATAAGTTTTGAGATCGACGCGTTCATACATAGGCTTTCATATATACATATATATACTTTTTGGGGTCTGCCCCGCCTTCTTATGCCATATATATACATTTTAACAACATAAAAATACCCATTTTCAATGGGTTCGGGGCATAATAATTATGTATATTCCGACGAGATCGACTGCCTGATGCCGTACTGTCCGTATTGGAGGAGCAACAATAGAATCAGTTCTTTGAATCGCTAATCTGATAGATAAACAAACTTAACTGGAGCGCTACTTCTTTTTCTATTTCTACTGAATTGAATCTATTTAATTGGTTTATTGATGCGTAGAAACTGCACCTAATAGAGTCCCCACGACTGCCAGCAGGTTTGCCCAGCTGCCCAGCTGTCCAGCTGTCAACAATGTGTCGATCAGTTTTGAGTACGTGCTCGGGCGATTAGCTGGATATCAAAATGCTTCCTCATTGCCTAATTGGTGTGAAAATCTAATTCACGGATCGCAGTGCGCATTTGGAGAACCAAAAACCCCCCCAGCCCCACCCGTTCCCTCTTCCTTTTCCAGTGGGCAAAAAATAAACATTACGCAGCAGCAACAATAGCAGCAGCATTAGTAGTGGGGGTGACAGCAAGCGGAGGTGGCGGCGACGGCGACGGCGACGTCGACGTACGCAAGTCACGCAGACGAAATGGGCACGGCAACAACAACAATGAAGATTACAGTACACACGAATAAATAAAAGCAAAACAATGACCAACAGCAGCAACAACAACGTGGACAGAAAACCAGAACGAGAACGAGATGCAAAAGAAAGCAACAAAGCAGCGACGTCGACAGCGGCAGAATATGAAAGTTGCGCATGCGCCGACGTTGATGCCAACGCCGGCGTCGACGTCGACGTCGATCTTATAGCTGTTGTTGCTGTCTTTTAATCAGTTGCGAAGCAGAAGCGCGCGAGCTAAGAACGTAGAATTTATTGAGCGCTTGTTAATTCTCTCGTGGCCAGACTCAAGAAGATTCTCTCAGATATGCTTTGGAAGACTTTCCCGCAGCTGCCGCTGTTGCTGCTGCCGCTGCTGCTGCTGCTGCAGCTCGGCGCATCAGCGTTTGCGTCAAAGTCGTCCTATTTGCGGGACAGCACAACCGAAATGCCGTCCACTAAAGGACAAAGCCAGAGTCAAAGCCAGACGCCAGCTACTGTAGCGGAGGAGCATTTTCCGGCCGTGGCGCCGCCGCAGGCATCGGAAATTGCAGCGTCTGAAGCGGAGACAGGTCTGCTGCAGCCACCACTGTTGCCCATTGTGGAGGCTGAGGACGGACTGCGCCGCCGCGTAGTCACCTACGATCAGCGACAGGAGGGCCAATATAACATACGTGGTGATCTGGAAAATTTCATGATACTCGTGATTCCATCCGCTGCGCAGGACAGTCTCAGTCTCTTGGATCTTTTAAGCAAATCCGCCATGCGCGGCGGATCGAAGAGCAGCAACAAACGGAAACATGGCTCAGCACTCAAATCCTTCTACCAGCGTCAGCAACTGCAGCGGCAGCAGCAGCATCTGCAGCAGATTCCCCAGTCGGGATTGCCAGGTGGTCTGCCCGAGTTTATTGAGGGACGCACGCCCTACCATGTGGACATCTCTGCAACCAATGAGGAGCTACTGCAGCAGCAGCAACAGCAGCTGCATCCACGTCTGCATCGACAGCAGGTGGACGTTTTGCCACCTCAGCTGATTCCCATGCCGCAGTTGATCAAGCCATATCACCTGGAAGCAGAACCGGAGCTTATACAGGCCTTGCCCCCCGTTCCAGCCAGCAGCAGCAGCAGCAGCAGCAGCGGCAGCGGCGGTGGCAACAATCTTCTGGAAGGATTCAACCCGGCGAACTCTCAGTATTATCGCAATTCCCGATCGCTGCGCGGCCAAAGCTTCCTGGACACCAACCGCCTGGCAGGCGACTCCATGCTCAGCTCCAATGCACGCGCCATTAGTGTGCCTCTGTACCGCACCGATGTCGCCCGCAGCCAAACCCAGCCAGCGAACGTCTTGTATCCGCCCATCGATGTGCCCGCCTACATAATTAACGAGGCGCAGCCGCGCAACTGGCAATTGAGCGATGAGCCCACTCCGATACAGCCCAAGCATCTGGTCGATGGGGAGGCTCTGCTCAGCTTCGAGCTACTTGGCGATGCCCTGGCTGACTCCAAGACCCTATTACGCGACGGCCTGGCACGCTGTGCACCGGGACAGCGACGCGATAGCTATGGCGCCTGTCGCCAGGTCGAGGGATACTGAGACTGAAACACAATTTCCAGACTGCTTAATGACAGCGCACATACATATGTATTAGGCTAAACATCGCAATAAATGATTAAGCATTAGACTTAAGATTCACACTTCACATACATAACAAATCTAAAAACAATAATAAATTAAATTAAATAAACTTACAAGAAATTGCATTTCAAATTAACCGCCAAACATTTATGTTAAAGGGAAATGCCAAGTTTAACATTGATGTAAGGGCAAAGGCGCATCTAACTGTTAATTGGCCACTGTTAGCATTCAGTTGCAAAGTCAGTGTGGAAGAGCGTCAAATGTGAATCTAACGGGAGCACAAACCGAATTGAATTCTGTTCTGCGCTTAACGGTAAACTTAACATTGATGTAAGGGCAAAGGCGCATCTGACTGTTAATTGGCCACTGTTAGCATTCAGTTGCAAAGCAGCAGGAAATCAATGAAATGGGAATCTAATGGAAGGACAAACCAAATTGAATTGTGCTCTATGCCTAAGGGTACTTTTAACTGTTAATTGCCAATGTTAAACTTTCATTGGTGCATTCAAACCGGAAGCCTGTGGGGCAGAACATAAAAAATGAATGTAACGGTAATGATGTGCTCAAGGATAAGTCAAGTTGAATGTGAAGTTCAGCTGTCATCAAGGGGCTAGCAAAAAAAAAAAAAAAAAAAAAAAAAATTAAATTAATAGCGATTGTATTAACTAAGGCCAGAGCCATCATTTTGCAACGTTGCAATTTTCAATTGGAAACCAGTTTTCATCACACGAAACGAGAAGATAGAAAGTGCAGTTTCTAGTTTCTGATAGCAGCATCTTCCTGTATGAATTGGCAAGAGAGTTGGGCGCATTCTCTGCTGCCTGCTGACTAGCTCGATGGGTTCAATGAACTCACCAACTACGCAAGCAGCTCAAACAAGATGCCGTTAATACTTACAATAAACATCAAACCACAGTAGCAAAAGTAATTAGAACGTTTTACAATCAATGACTCGCATTTTCCCTCAACTAGCTATATATAGGTTAGAGTGCTAAGCTAGTTGGATGTGCTAAATATTATAAATATATAAATATTTATATATATTATATATATTAAACATGAATGATATCAATAAAGATTTGCATAGCTCTAGCATTGTTTAGGAGGCGCATCGATCTGCGGTCAATGGCAGCTTCTTATAAATATTCTCACATTGCCATTACAATGCGGAAGTCTTTTGGCCATTGAACTGAACATCTATCTAGTACACAATCGGGTTTTTCGTTACCCCCATAAGCAATTGGCAACTGGCAACGGGCGAAGGCCCATCTTGTTTGATAGGCTGGAGCTGTGGCTCATTCATCGCCCGCAGTCGGACAGCAACGGTCCTGTCTACGCGAATGAGAAGTTCAAGTAAAATGTGCAAGTTCACAAATCGTTTATTTGTCTTGGTTTTGCTGCAATTCGTTGCCTTGGCCCTGCCGAAGCCATTGAAGAGTCGCAGCAGTGCCAGCGATCTAATTGATCTATTGTACAATGATTATGGCGACTATGGCTACCAGGTGGAGGAGGTTCACTACGATCAGAGGCAGAAGGGTACAGAGAACTTAAGATGGCATCTAGATGGGTTTGTTTTCGGCTTGCCAGGTCGTGAGGACGACTCCTGGATGGAACAGCTCTTTGAGACGTATTCAAGTGAGCATACAAATTATCGCATACAAAAGCCAAACAAGATTGTAATAAACCTGTTCAATTTTAGACAGCCCTCTTGCAGCCATACGAGAGCCTGTCGATACATATCCGACTGAGTCTATAAATAATAAAACAGATCAGACGACAGCTCAAGTGGTAAATATATCAACGCCGAAAAAGGAAATCGAAAGCCGACACAACCCCAATTCTAAAGTGGCTAGCGCACCTCGGTTTGTATCTCCTAATGAAAGCAAACTTGAAGCATTCTTTTATTCATTTATTTATTTTAACAGCACAAAATCGGAAATGGTGCAGCTTCTAAAACTATTTCGACGCCCGCAAGCTTAAATCGCTACAACATAAGAAATAAAATCCAATTTTAAGTGAACTTCAAGATATGGCAAATAAAGATAAGCTTTGAAAAAAAGCCAATGTTTAAAATTAATTGTTGAGTAATATCCGTTTTGCGTCTAATTTAATCTTTCTTTATCAATATTTTATTTTTGTACTGATACGCACTTATACGAAAAAGTATAAAAACGGCTTTAATACTGTTCTATATGGTCATTGCAGTTGTTTGACGACATCGACCAAAACATTGTGAAACAAGCAATTAACAATTATAATTGCTTACTGTTTAAAATTGTTAAAAAAAAAACTTAAATTATTTCATTATGTCTCAGAAATACCTGAAATTGTCCGTGCACGAAAGATGCGATACGATTTGTGTATATCACCAACTGAAAGGTATAGATGACTTTGCTGATGCTTTACGCTTTGTGGCGCTAACTACGAACTATTCCCATGTTATGATTTATTGGATTGGTAAATAAATATACCTATATCGAAATACATAGATTCTAATGTTTTGGTAATTTACTCTTCAGAAATGTAAACTAAACTTGTTTAATTTTCCATACAGATTCTGATGGGTCTAAAATTCTAATTAGAGGTCAAAGTGAATACGAAATCTTCCTGGATAAGTGCGAAAGCTTAAATTTGCACGTTCAAAGCAAAGTAAACTCTCCGATATGCGATGATTGCGCATTGGATAATATGTTCTTGTACTTTTAGAACCCCAATATAACAGCGTCTTAAAACTCAACACTGCAGATTAACTAATTTAAAATTACTTTATATATAAACAAGTAAGAAAACTCTAGTCGACACTGCTCGACTACGAGATCCCCTGAACCCTTAGGCAAATTGGTAATTCTTCGCTTTTTATATTCATTCACGAAGTGATATGAATATATTGGTTTTGTGCAATATCCGTCTTGCTGTCCGTCCGTCTGTCCGTCTGTCCGTATGAATGCAATATTTTTCGCGGCTATTGAAGCTAGAGACTTGAAACTTGGAACATATACTCGTATATGTCTTCGATTTATAAAGTGTAAAAATTTTCCATATACGCCCACTAGGGGCGTGGCAAATTGGAAAATGCATTTTCCTGTTTGCCAGAAATCATATTAGTTGAAGAGCTAGAGAGCTGAAATTTAAAATGTAGATTCGTGTTGATCACCCAAGATCAAAAAGATATGGCGGATATATCTACGCCCATTGGGGGCGTGGCACATTGAGCAAAACTGTATCTTCTAAAGTTGTAAAGCTAGAATGCTGAAATTTGGCACGTAAGTAAATGTTACTATTCTATAAAGACCGAAGAAAAAACTATATATCCCCGCCCACGGGGGGCGTGGCAAATCGGATCTAAATATATATTGATTTTCCAAATTCTTCTATATTTTGAGCACTATTGATGTTAGCGACTTGAAATTTGGTATGTATACTCGGGTTGACGACCAAAGATCAATAAGCTATGGCGGATATATCTGCGCCCATAGGGGGCGGATAGTTGGATAGTTGAGTTACTGATAATCTCCTCTATCGATGACCCAAAAATAATTGTTACGCCTCTTTGGGGGCGGGGCATATCAAAAAATACCCTGTAATTTTCACATTTTTTGAATCTAAGTGTCCAAATTTTACAGTTACGTAGCCTTCAGCTCATTCTAAGAACTGGCCAAAAATTATGGGTCTACGACCACTGGGGGCGTGGCAAAACGGATTTTAGACGCCCAATAGCGAAATTCATATGCGTATGCCACCTATATATATAAATATGCTTAATAGGTATTGATAATAAGGAAAGAAACATTTTTAAGAAAATTAAAAAATATAAATTAAATTAAAACGAAAAAGTTTTCCGCGGGGTTCGAACCTGCACCTCAATCTACGCCCACTAGGGGCGTGCCAAATCGACATTTGCAGCGGCCAAATGCAAAATTCATATGCGTGTGTCACTCACATATATATATATATATATATATATATATGAGCTTAATAGGCATTGATAAGACAAAACGAAACATTTTTAAGAAATTTAAAAAATATAAAATATATTAAAACAATATAAATTTCGATTTTAAAAAAAATTCCCGCGGGGTTCGAACCTGCACCACAATCAAACAGCATGTTTGTCAGAAGAAATAATAGAAGATATTCGAACCGCGGACTTCTGACACAACGCGCAGAGTCTCTGCTAACAGCGCCACTGCACCGATCTTACAAAACATAACTAACAACAAACTTTACAGCTACAGCACCTATAGTAAACAAAAACCAAAGTAGCGGCTGAAAATTCAAAGACAATTCAAAAGCAATTCAAAGACAATTCAATCGCAATTGAGATTCTTAGAATTGCTCGAATACGCATTTAAATATACATACATACATACACATTTGCACACGCGTAAAAAACGCTGGCATACTGAAATTGTGTGTGCAGACGAATACATACATTTGTAAGTATGTATGTATGTATGTATGTACGTATAAGCATTTGTGGGTTATTTTAGCAAAATTAAAATTTAACTTATAAAAACTTATAAAAATATTTCACTAATAACAAAAATGTTATGTGTTTGTCATATAAGCTATCATTTTCCCAATAAAATAACTAATTTATAAAAAGACATTTAAAAAACTTGGCATTAGCGAGATTAGAACCCGCGCTATTCCAGCGCAACTTGCATAGCATTTACCATCGACGCCACTGCAACATACAATCAGCTTGCAGTACTGTACTTGGTGACTGGATTGTGGGATTTGCATACAGTAGAAGCAAAAATACAGACCGTTGAAGTGACAACATTAAAATCGTGTTACAGTTTTGCTCGTCAGTGTATAAGCTGGCATGGGCTGCAGTGTGAGCTAACTATGGCAACTTAATTGTTTAATAACTTTTTTTTGTAGACGGACAATTTTAATAAAACTTTTAGACCGTGATAATAGCATAATAATAAAGTCTCTAGTATTTGAAATACGCTTTTTGTTAACTTGTAGGGAAGGGGGTGGACTTTGGGGGTGGGGGTGAGAAATAACAAAAACCGAAGTTCTAAAAAATACACATGAATCTATATTAAAAATTTGGAGAGACTAGCTATAGAGATGTAGGAGATATAATTTTATAACTGATTTTCGATAGGGTTTTTTATCGATAACAAAAAAAAGAGAGCAGTTATTGATTTTTGGAAACAAACTTGATCTGCGCGTGCAACACACTGACCTACCATTTCAAATTTGAAGTCTCTAGCTCTTATATCTTCTGAGATCGACGCGTTCAAGCATACGGACAGACAGATAAACAGACAGACGGACAGGGCTACATCGACTCAGCTCGTCGCCCTGATCAAGAATATATATACTTTATGGGGTCTGCCACACCTCCTTCTGCCTGTTACATACTTTTAACAAAACCATTTCCCATTTTTAATGGGTTCAGGGTATACAAGTATATTACATAAGCAAACTCCCTGTGTTTGAATATGTCATTTGAAAATTGCGCCACTTAATCATATCATATGAATATCAGGGCTGATGCGATAAATCTATCGTTTAAAAATTCCAAAAATTAACCAATACTGTTAGCAGCACAATACAAATTCACGAATTTCGATTAATGGTAGGTCTACTTAAGACCAGCTTGGCACTACTCTGCGTTTTCGCGAATCATTTCATAAACAAATAGGTGTCCGTGGAGTGATTTGCAGTATTTTCGTTCTACATCGAATATTCAAGAACCATCGTGTCTAACTGCACGACGAACAAGACCCAGTATAAAAGCCGAAGCTGTAGCCACTGCGGCTGTATACATAAAGAACAACTGCGACGCAATAGACGACATTGACAGCACACACGAAGGAAATTGTGAAACAAATAATTAGCAAATACAAGCGTTTTCTGTCGACTCTGTCAAATTAAAAAATACTACAAAGAAAAATTATTTCATCATGTCTGAGCCATTGCTGAAAATCACTTACCACAATGCACCAGCTGGTGTGGGCAAGAAGCTGAATGCATATCTGCGAATGCCATCGAATTATTTTAACATTCTACGTCGTAAAATTGACATGTACCTGCTCCAGGAGCGACAGCTCGCCAATTGCGAGCTGAGGACATATTGGATTGGTAAATATATACATACATATATGTACATACATACACATGATATAATAGACAAATTAACATGCGATATCAATTGCATGCACTTAAGTGTCAATGCGTGTGTGTGCATGTTTGTATACATGCTCACATGTACACTGATAAATACTTGCATGTGTGCTATTTAAATGGATGTTTGTGAGTTCGTGTGCGTGCGCATCTGTGTCAAAAGACATGTTAGTATGTAAACAGCTTTGTATGTGTGAGTGCAATTCGCAAGCTTTTGTTCGGTAAATGGAAAAAGGCTAAAGTGCACTTGCCAACTCCTCGGTAAATTTCATGTGTATTCACTAAATATATGTATTCTAATATATACAAATTTATATACATGTACATATATAGATATGAGTATAGGCGATTCTCTTGGCCCTATGTGTGATTCACTAAATAATGCGTATCATTATCAATAGATTTGATAGCAAAACAAAATGGCAGAAAAATCCGTCCGATTTCAGTGATTCACGATATTTGTATATACTATAAACGCATATGTATGTATGTATACATTTATATTTTTATTTTTTTAAGTTAAAGAAGTTTTCTTTCCTGAACCCATATAGTCAATATATGTTTGTAGCTGAACATCAAAATCAATGTTTAATACTTTAATATTGTTTACAAATACAAAGTAAACAGCGCTCTTTGATTCAAGAATGCCTGACTGACAGATGCCCTGTTCTGTAGATTCTTCTTCGTAAATGAGAGAAAAATGTAGTTAACTTTGAGTGTTATCAGAGTACATACATACATATACTTAAAGTTAAATATTTTTGTTCTTGATATCTCGAAATAGTTTAATTTGTCATGAAATTAACACATCCGCTTAGTCATTAGCTTAATATACATTCATATACAATTTTAATTTGAATATGCGATTCTCCGAGCTTTTACATTACGCAATCTTAGGTAACCCAAAACTTGTTTATGTTTCTTTTAGATTCCGATGGTGATGAAATTGAAGTTTTCAATCAGAATGATTATGAAATTTTCTTGGCCAAATGTAAGGAGAATATGCATTTGCAAATTGCACCTGTTGACGTCGATAAGAAGGACGCCAAGCAAGCATCAGCTGCTAAACAAGCAGAAGATGATCCCAGCAATTTCGTCATCCATGATGGAGTCGAGTGCGATGCATGCGGCGTTCTACCACTGATCGGATTTCGGTACAAGTGCATACAGTGCCCCAACTTTGATCTGTGCCAGGCCTGCGAGTCGGCTCACAAGCATGCCGATCATTTGATGGTGCGCATGCCCACCAACAGTGGACCGAGTGTCGTTGAGGCCTGGCTAAGTGGCCCGGGCAACAGCTCGCATCATCATCGCCGTTCGAGCCGTCGCTCTCGCGATCAGTGCCCTTTTGCAGGGGCAACTGCAACTGCTACGACAACTGCTACTTCAGCACAGGCTACGCCAGCCGCTGCTGCTCCGTGTTGGACTCGTCGCGAAAGACGCCATGGTCGTCGGAATGGCAACGTATTTTCGCAATTCGTAGACATGATGATGCATTTGCCGGAGAGCAATTCAACGCCTACTGCGGCTGCCGCAAGTCAGGAGGCCCAAGAGCAGGAGCCAAAAGAAAAGACAACTGTAGTCAATAATGAAAAATCTGAAGGAACCCAGAAAACTGAGAGAGTAGAGGAGTCGAATGACGTTCCAATAAAGCAAAAGCAAGCAGCTTCAACTGAAGCAAGTGCCACGGCCAATTCAGAAGATCCCGTGGCTGCTCCTCGCAGCCCCAAGGAGCAAGTCCAGACCCAGGCCACTGCCACGCCCACTGCAAATAGCACACCAACAACCCCGGTAATTAGTCTGGAGAATTTGGCACAGGTTGTCAATCCCGAATACATGCGTGCCGGTATTGAAATCTTGAACAACTTTAGCGAAATGTTTGCTAAAATGATCGATCCCAGTGCAGCAGCTGATTTTGGCTGTGCCGAAACTTCCATGGCTTCAAGTGGTTCAACGGCTTCTGAGAAGTCTGAAGCTGGCGCAGAGACCGCACAGAATGCAACCAAACAACCAACACCAACATCAAGTGCAGAACAGTCACTGAATGGTAATGGAGCACAGCCATCTGCTCCAACTGCTGCTGCAGCTGCAACTACAACTGGAACTGCAACTACAACTAAAACTGTAACTGCAACTGCAACTGAAACTGTTAGGGAGCCAGTGGCACAGACGACTAATACGGCGGCAGAGGAACGACGCAGATCGGAAAGCTTGGATCAGGATTGGCAAATGATTGATAACACGGCCTCGCCCATGGCCAATGTCTCCAGTTCGGATGCATTGATTAACTTGAGCAGCACAAATGCTACCACAACTGATTCGCCGGTGACCCCAGCCCGTGATTTCGTACAGTTGGGTGAAATGCTGCGTCAGCATGTGAACGAGGAACAACAGCGGGAACTGGCAACAGCTCACACTCAAACCTCCCAGGTGAGCACGGTAAGCACATCGACTTCAACCACTGCTGTGGCCACCAACAGCACCTCGACATCGACAGCGGGTAATCCGCTAGCCCCTGAGGAGAAGCGCCAAGTACCCATCTATCATACTGGTTAGTAGAAATTTATATCCAATGCAGTTCAATTTCATTTCTAATTTTTATCCGTTTCACAGATGAACGCATTAATGCAGCGGTGCACGTGATGATGGCAATGGGTTTCAGCAATGAGGGAGCCTGGTTGACTCAGCTATTGGACTCAGTGGAGGGCAATATACCGGCTGCATTGGACATTATGAATACATCGCAAAGTGGTCGCAATTGATTCTTTTTGTCGCATATTTATAAGTTCATTCATTTTATCTTCGACAATTAATATTAGCTTCAGGCATATTTTGTCACTTTATGTTTATTTCCGGTGAAATGTTTGCATTCGTTTTACGAAACGAATGATAATCGAGTATATAATCTATGTGTAAGTGTATATGTTGCAAGTAATCAAAATATTGTTATCCCAATGGTATCGTGTATCAAATAACAAATAAAAAACTATATGAATATACATATGTATGTGTATTTAATCAAATTAAAATGTTTGGAAAACAACATTTAACTTCTTCATTAACTAATAATGCCAGACTTGTTTTATTATTAATGCAACAATTTCTCTCGTAAATCTCCTAAATTCATAGTTCATTGTTGTGATCAATGCAATAAATGTAAACAGCTTGAAGAGCCGGACATGATGAGCTTTCCATTGGCGCTGAGCGAAGCCAGTGTTGTAGCTGAAAATCTGCGAAGTCATCAGTGTTGCAAAACTGCTGAGAGCGCAAAAGCGATGAACGAGCTGTAGAGATTTGTTTGTGTAGAAATATAACGGCATGCCGCTGAGAACGCAGCACAGCAACAGAACACAGCCGACAATGCCTATGGAGAGTGAGTGGAAAAGAGAGAGAGAAAGGGAATATGCAAATAGCCTGCTTGCATTTTAAGCGAGTGCCTTTGCACTTACCAAAGAATCCGTGATTACTGCGGAAGTGCTTAACCGTAGCATTTGGATCTTCGCGCTGGCGCTCTCGCTTTTGCAATGTTTTAATGCCAACGCCGACAACACCAATGCCAAAGGCGAGTAGGCCAAGAGCACTGTGCAATAGATCCACATTAAATATGCCCAGCCACAGCTCCAAAATTCCGCAGTGGCGCACAAGCAGAGCTTCGCCCAGAAAGAAAACAAACTGTCGAACAAACAAAATGTAAATATTGGAGAGCTATAAATATATACATAGATCCATACATATGTATGTACATACATATGTATACACTTACAGCCACTGTACAGTAGAAGGCATGTCCCGCTGTGTGTACCATCTTGAGGGAGACACATTTGTGTACTATGACAGCGCTGATGCCCGCGAGCAATATGTGAGAGATCAGGGCACAAAAGCCAAAGTAGAGCACGGCCGAGGATATATCGAAGCTGTAAGATTTTAATGCTGTACCCTCGAGAAGCTTTACATTCGTTACATTGCCTGCGTCATGTTCTTTCATTGTCCTGACATAGGTTAAGAGATCTGTATTTTCGCAAACATCGCGCAGTCCCGTTGCACTGCATCCTGACATAGCTTTGTTTGCCATCTTTCTTGGTTACTGTTTGTCTTTTTCGATTCCAAGTTTTATCTATTACGTGCGAGACGCGCGTTTGCCTGATAAGAAACTCGCTGTAAATCTACAGGCGACCGCGCGCTTCGAATGTCGAATAACGTTTGAAAGAACGATGGCAGAACAGCGAGCGCTGAACAGCTGGGTGGATCACATCTCGGAGAGAAGTTTGTGTGCAAAAAAAAAAAAAAACAAAACAAAACAAAACAAAAAACTTTCAAAGCAAATGGAGCGTGACTCAGCGCTCTTGCACGTGCTTCACCTTGGGCACCAGCCACACTTCCCAGCCCCAGGTGCTGCTTGTCGATTGGCATTGCTCGTATTCTACTTCCATATTTATGCATGTATTATAATGTTATTTTCGTCACATTCTATACCGGTTTGTATAATTAGTCGTGCAATTTGCCGACGGACTGCACTCTCTACGTCATTGACAACAGCTGACAGTTCCAGTCACAGTCACAGTCTGTTATTTTGGTCCACTCTAACACCGTTTCTATGATTCATATCATTAAGTGTTATGAAATACGAGCTGAAAGCAACTGGCTATAAAACGAAAAACCACAGGAGAACAACAAAGGCAAAAGACGCGGCTATGTCGACGCTTGGCTGAGTTACTATCTGTAAGAACTTTTCATTCAATTGTTTTATACCCATCGAAAATGGGAAATCAGGGTATAATGGGTTTGTTGAAATGTATGTAACAGGCATAAGGCGTGGCAGACCCCATAAAGTATATATATTCTTGATCAGGCTGACGAGTTGAGTCGATTTAACCCTGTCCGTCTGTCTGTCTGACCGTCCGTCCGTCCGTTCGCTTGAACCCGTCGATCTCAGAAGATATAAGAGCTGGAGACTTGAAGTAGATCCGTACATTGCATGCGCATATCGAGGGTTTTCAAAAAATCCAAAATTACTCCCTTTATTTTGTTATCGACTAAAGACCTAATCGAAAATCAGTTATTTTATTATTTCTCTTACATCTTGTGAGCTAGGGTCTTCAAATTTAAAATAAAAATTCATATGAATTTTTTTAGAATTTCGATTCTACAAGAAAAGTTATTAAGCAATTAAGTTACCATACTGTAGCCCATTCATGATTTGTTTTTTGTGTAAGCAGAAAATAAGTGAAGCAATATTGAAATATCAGTTTCAGGGGATCTCATAGTCGAGCAGTCTCGACTAGAGAAAGCCAAATAATTTTATCATAATTTAATTTAATTGTATAATAATAATATGTTTATGTTTGCTTATTTAATAAATAATAATAATAAACTTGTTTGTTGTTTATTATTATTATTTATTAAATAAACAAACATAAAATTATTATTATTATACAATTAAATTATTATAAAATTATTTGGCTTTCTCATTCAACTAATTCACTAATATTATTATATAATATAAATTTATATATGAAGTACATATCGTAAATTTATAATTTCAAACTTTTATAATTGAAATACGGATAAGAAAATAAGGTTACAAGTTTAATTAGTTATAAAAAGTGACAAAATAGGCATACGGCGTATTTATTAAAAGGAAGATATGATATATAGCAAGCTGTTCAGATTTTTATCGAATTGGGGGATTTTCACACAGAGGAATTGATATAATGATGTGAAGTAAATTCCCCACACTCGTGAGCAAAGAACAACTGAGAGCATTGGTCAGTTACAGGATTGTCGATATTCGACGAACGCACATATTATAAAATTTAAATTTCCCCTAATCTCTACGAAGGACGTGAAGTATGTCAAAGTCTTCTGTGGAATATAAACTACCATATCGACAGGTGTAAATCGACTTGTCTGATGATCATGAAAAAAATATATGTAATTGATCTTCATGGATTTTATTTTATTAATTACATAATCTCTTTGACGCAGGCAATACATCATCGTTGGACCGGGAACCTTACACTCTCATCGAGATTACAATGTGGCTGTCGCCGTGCATCACACCAAGGAGCCAGTTATCATAAGGATTGGAATTACAAGAACTTCGTACACCGAGACCCAGACAATTGAGCTAGCAATTAACGATGGGTTCAAGCAGATTACCATTAAGTTGCCTCCTCTAACGTCGGGTGACTATAACTTAACCGCAGAGGGTGTCTCTGGACTAGAGTTCAAGAACTCCACGAGGCTTAACTGTGAAGATTTTGAGCCCAGTGTAAAGTTGCAAACTGACAATAGAAAGTACAAGCCGGGCGATTTAGATTTTGTCCATGATTTTCCTGACCCGAATACAGCATTAATCATTCTATCAGTTATGCCTATGGCAAACCAGTGAATGGCAAAGTACTGCTCAATATGCAACAGAGTCAATAGCATGGTCCACCGTACCGCACCGTATCGTCCGCGCAGACACGCCAGGGCACGCTCTTATCCGAAGCACATGGAGAAATTAACTCCAGAATTGGAGAATCGCATAAAGCGCAATCTGGAGCAGGGCTACTAGCATATGTTCCACTACCGTCACAATGATGGCAGCTATAGCTCCTTTGGACCTGGCAAGTGGCGTGAGAAGGATCCCGAACGCAACGGTTCCACCTGGCTGACGGCCTATGTGCTGCGCTCCTTTGGCCAGATTAGGGATTTGATAAAACTGGACGAGAAACAACTGGAGAGTGGATATGAGTTTCTACTCAGCCGCCAGGCTGAGAACGGAAGCTTCACGGAGAATGGCGAATATTTCTATGGCTCTCAGCGTTCGGCCCTCTCGTTGACTGCCAACGTACTTCTGGCGCTACTTGAGCAGCAAAAGCCCAACCAAACGGCCATCGATAAGGCTGTGGCCTATCTAAATGACCACTCAAATGAGAAGGATACGGAATATCTATTGCCCAGGGCCATTGCCACCTACGCTTTGCAAAGGGCAAAGTCTCCAGCTGCCGCCAAGCATGTGGCTGCACTGAAAGCACTTGCCAAGCACGAGGAAGATCGCACCTGGTGGACGGAAGATGAACAAAAGTTGCGCTCCGGAAAATGTGCTCGCTGGTGGTACTGGGTGTGGAGTAATGACATTGAAATCACTTCATATGCAGTGCTCTCGCTGTTGGAATCGGGCCAGGAGACTCCCAATTCGGTGCTTAATTCGATTCGCTGGCTGGTGGCACAGCGGAACAGCTTTGGTGGTTTTGCTTCTTCGCAGGATACGGTGGCTGGCTTGCAGGCCCTCATACAGTTCGCCAAGACGTCCGGCTACGAGCCAGCTAGGTGGGACGTGTCCGTTTCCAACCATGGTCAGCGAGAAAAGACTGAGAAGCTCAGCCTGACAGAAGACAACGATTTGCTACTACAAACTGTGGAGTTCCCTCAAGGCACCAAGTCACTGTCGTACGAGGCCAAGGGAACTGGCGCTGCTCTGCTACAAATCAGCTACCAGTACAATATTGTCGAGAAGGAGCCGAAACCTAGCTTCAAGATTGAAGCTATTATCAAACCAGAATCGCCGCCAGCCAAGTTAGAGCTCAGCGTATGCGTTGAGTACGTGGAGGAGGGCAAGGCTAAAGCATCCAATATGGCTATACTGGAAGTGTCACTACCTTCCGGCTATGAGGACAGTTTCAAGGACATACAGGATATCGAGCGCGTCAGGGTAGGTCCCAAATAATCATCATCTATGCGATATACCGATCTCTATTTCTATACAAATTAATATTATTTTGTCTTAATGCAGCTGGTGGAGACTGAAAATTAAGACTCTGCGGTGATCACAAGGGAGATGTGAAGTGCCTACGTTTTGAGGCGCTTAAGACCCATAATGTCGCCAATCTGAAACCCACCCCGATTGTTCTGTACGAACACGAAGGCAACTGAATATTACGAGGTTAAGTCAAGGCTTTGCGACATTTGTGAGAGTGATAAGTGCTCCGCCAAGAATTGAACGCGATATCATTTTAAGTAAAAGTTGAAAAACTTTTATAAATGTATTAAAAATATATAAAATTCTACACTTCTTTTATGTATGAATTTAAACATACAACGGATGAACAGACGTACATGTCTATATCTACTGGGCTCGTCGTACTGATCACAAATATATATAGTCGTTATGAGACCTGTCTCGCCTCCTTCTGCCTGAAACATACATTTTCACACAAACATTATAACCTGATTTCATATATTCAATGAGCGGGGAAATACGCTGATCGATTCGGGAAATACTCTTACTTTTAGACTGTTCTTTAATGCAGTAACATTCAGGCATAATATATCTTAATCCAATTATAGAAAAATACATTTTTAAACCGAGAGCTTAAATTTAATTCATGTTTTTAAATTAGAAGCAGGCCATAACAAAATTAAATAGGTTTAAGTGATTTTACCTCAAAGGACGTTTGAAAATTTTGGCATAGAAGCAATTATTTGATTAGTTTTATGAATTTTAATGTACATAACTATAGTAACCCAAACATTCTATTTTAGTTTGTTCACTGAGTTTAAAAGACAAAATAGAGTAAAACCTTTTTAACTTACATAAATATCAACGACCGCAATAAAATTCTGCAATTCTGAGGTCACATTTCTATATTTACAGAGTCCTTTAGCAGTATTTCAATCAAGTCTTTTAACAGCAGAGAGCAAGAATGCCAAGAGCAGAAAACTATACTCCTAAAGGACTCAGATTTTCTCAATCGTGATAAAATTGTGTGCTTCTAGCTCTCAGCTTGTGTGAATGTTATTAAGATATCATAAGATAGCACTTCCCTTGTACAATATAGCAATTTTACACTTGTTAAGTGAATTTATAAACAATTAAGAAGTTTCAATCATTTCACACAGTTGCATGGTTTTATTACCTTGTATGTATTATTTATAATATCATGTTCTCTTCGAGTAGATATATATTTACATATATAGTAAATGACTTCGTATTTATTTATTACTTATGCTCGCAGGCAGTTGAGGCTCGTTTCATATTATTTATATATAAAAATTATTTTTTAATGAGTAAACGTTCATGGTTTTATTTTAGAAGTAAGGGTCTTGCGCAATAATCGACTTTCGTCTGGCGCCTTCTCAAGTAATTTCTTTCAAACGAGTTTTTCAGTTTAAGTTGTCGGAATGTTTCACTCAATCTTTGTTGATGCTAAAATGCCTTAACATGAAAAACACGTTCAAAGCGAAAGATGTATTTTGATTGTTTTCGCTCGCTTTTAAAGATATCCTGTCCCTAAAAAATATATATAAATATGATTAAAATAAATATGTAAATCACATAAAACATACCTCTATTTACATGGTACTGTGGAAGTTTTTCACAAATACCTTTTGCCAACTGACAAATCGCAGTTTTTTAAAGACAATTTTGATGCTTAATCATAGGTAGATTTATTAATTGAACTGCAAGGCCGACGCTGATTTTGAACCGTAAAAGAGTATTATGTAACCGACAGCAAGAATCTCAATTGTTGCTTGTGTGAAATTTACATCGAAATGTTAATTAACACGACGAATACTTCAAAGCCCGAAAGTATACTAATTTTGAAAACATCAAGATAAATTTGTTATCTTTACGAATAAATAAGGAAATGTTTTCGGTAATTCGCACACAAGTAATATTTTGTTAAATATAATCAGTTCTGAAATTCCCAGGCCACTAAAATATGTGTTGAAACAGAAAAAACGAAGTGAATATAACAAAATCCTTATTAAATGTAAAACTTTGAGCAATAAGAGAGCTGACATTAAATTTTTCTGCAGAAATTACCGCATCGAGTTTAAAGTTTTGTTTTTGCATTTTATGACATGATAAATGAAGATGATTATTATTTTTATGTATGTATGTATTATTATTTTTATTTTTATTTTTTTCTTTTTTTTTTTTTTGACCTAAGTTAAAATTCATTATAGAAGCGCTATCTACATCTGCACACCTTTCTTCATGCGGACATTTAATTAATTAAATATCTCTGCTGAAGCATTTATCACTATGCTGGGCATAATGTGAGAGACTTTGTACGAATTTGATTATGATCCCTACTCACAGTTCTTATCGATATTTTAGCTCATTAAGCTGTTCTTATATAATTCTTATACTATATATATATATATATATATATATATATATATATATATATATATATATATATATATATATATATATATATATAATTCTCTTTTGAGATTAGTATAATTTATATTAAAAATAAATGACTAGACAAGGTCAAAGGTATCGAATTAATTATGCTTTATTTTTTGTGATTTTAATTATTTAGTTTTGTATTAAGAAAAATCTGTCGGAAGTTTTGTTGTTTTTTCTACTTTTAAAGTTTTGCTTTTATTTATTTTTATATCAGGGTATAATGGTTTTGTTAAATGTATGTAAGAGGCATAAAGAGGCGTGGCAAACCCCATAAAGTATATACATATTCTTCTGTGGCGGCGAGCTGAGTCGATATTGCCATATCCGTCTGTCAGTCCGTCGGACCGTCTGTCCGTAAGTTCGTCAGTTCGTACGTATCGATCTCAGAAGATATAAGAATAGCTTTGTGACTTTTTGTAAGTTCATGTATTGCATGAGCAGATCAAGTTTTTTTTTAAAATAAACAGTAACCATTTTTGTTTTAATGTTAAATACTTATCGAAAATCAGTAAGAATATCCAAATTAAATATTAACTAAATAATTAATTATAGAAATAAGTTTATTTTTACAATTTGTATTTTTGTTATACATATTTTGGGTACCGACTCCAGACCGAACCTCTTCCCCCAAATTTGGAAAAAGTGTATTGCAAACATCTCGTAGTCGATCAGTTTCGACTAGAGTTTTCTTACATTTTAATGTTTTATTTGTATATACTTATACTAAAATGAGGTAACATGTTTAGCAATTAGATAGCTTTGCTTGCTACAAATATTTTTGTTTAGGCGTGGCATCGTGTCAGCATTCGTATGTTTGTGTATGTACGCAAAGATATCAGCTAGAGTATTATAAATGTTGCTCCTAATCCTAGTCTATCACCATGAGATTAGAGGTCTCTTACTTGTTTTTGTTATTATTCCGCTTTAATCGCTGATAGTATTGATGCCTAATGGTAGACAACCGTACGGATGTCCCATTCCTACATTCATATGTACATACATATGTACATATAGATGCATTCATATGTACATACCTAGACAGATTTGCACATTTAATAAATCTCGTATGTCACCGGCTCAACCAGTCGCAGCTCAGCTCTGAGCCCGATCGGTTGTCGTATCACTTGGCAATCCAGCTTGAGAATATTTTTTTATATTTGCAAATAATTCTTACCAAAGTCTATATACACAGATATATTCAAAAGCAACTTGTTCGTTTCCATTTTAACCAGCAAAATGCGTCGTTTAGGCGCTTTTTCTGTCATCGTTTGTGTGGTTCTGGCCCTTCTAAATATGGCTGATCCAATAGAAAGCGAGGGGTAAGTTCAATTTCTGTGAAATGTATATATGTTGCATATGTATTATATATTTTGGATACTTGGAAAAAGTATTATGAGTTTATGTTAATTGTGAATTCATAAATTCAGTTTAAGCTTATTTGATTTTTTGCATAAGCTGATTATATTTTAAAAATATTATGCCACCATATACAAAGTGCATTGACCTAAAATAGAAATGACAGGAGCTTTGTATAGATAAATTAGAGTCGATACAACGTTTTACGCGATCTAAAAGCTTTTCGAAATAGTGTTTCGGGTCATTGACCCGAATGCCCTTCGAGTTCAATTGATTCTTTCATGGCCAAATACGATTTTCTCAATAGGTAGAAGTCACAAAGAGCCATATGAGGCGAATACGGTGAGTGATTGTTGGTTAAAAGCAGGGACCTCAAATAAGAGCTATGAATTTATAAAAAAAATGAGGCGCATAAAAACTAATACGAAGAATGGGGATAATAGAAAAATTAATTTTTTGTGCGGCAAATTAAAAAACAGGATGAACTTTTATTTGTAATTTTAAATTTTAAATTTGTTTTTTATTACAAAAAATAATTTAAATAAGTATCACACATCAATTTTTATATCAAAATCAAATCATACTTTTTTTTTTTAATTTTTATTATAAAAAAATAAAAGTAAAACTTATGATTTAATTTTTATTAATTTATTATAAAAATTGAAAATAAAAATTGAATTGAAATATCATTTAAAGCAAAGGAGCTAGATCATACATATACCTATATATATGATCTACGCATTAATACCTTTCAGTTGATATATTATATAATCGTTACGGCCCCTGGTTAAAAGCGATTTCTAAAAAAATCCGTCACAAGAGTGGATCGATGAGAAGGTTCAATATCATGCAATAAGCACCAAATCAAAATATGCACCTTGCGGTATTCATGGTTAAATTATCGGGTTAAATGCTATAAATTGATGCTTTGGAGATATTTAACTCAGACTTAAGATTTTCAGCAATGATTTCGGCTCACTAATTTTGGGCGGCCCGCATGATCATCGTCATTTATATCCTCACGAACATCTCTGAAATGTCAAAACCACTCCGGAACTCTAGCACAAGATAGAAAATCATCGCCATAAACGTTTTTCATCAATTCAAATGTTTCGGTAAACGTTTTACGTTTTTAAAACAAAATTCAATATTTGCTCTCTGTTCGAAACTCATTTTTGTACCGCTGTCACTTTAGACGCACTGAACTCAATGTCACCAAACTAGGGATATTACTTTAGATAAGGGTATAACTTTCCGAATAAGATTTATTTTCTATATATTCACGAACCATTTATAGTTTGTGTAAAGGTTGCGTAATTCTAAGCACTTTCTGGCTATGACTACATATTTGTTCTGATCTATGGGAGTTGCTTCTTAAATGATTTTTTTAATAGCTTGAACGCTTATAACATATAACAGAACGAGACGATTATTACATCATATATTTAATTATGTCTTTTGCTCTAAGATTGAAAAAACCCGATTTCAAATAGTGGCAAGAATGTTATTGAGAAAGTGCATCTAAAAGAAAGTTATAGGGTTTTATACAGGGTTTTATACCCTGAACCCATTGAAAAGGGGAAATGAGGGTATAATGGTTTTGTTAAAAGTATGTAACATAATAAAGTATATATATTCTTGATCAGGGCTACGATTTAAGTCGATTTAGCCCTGTCCGTCTTCTGTCTGTATGTCTGTCTGTCTGTATGTCTGTCTGTCTGTCTGTGCGTATGTTTGAACGCGTCAACCTTAGAAGATATAAGAGCTAGAGACTTGAAATTTGAAACTGTAGGTCCGTCTATTGCACGCGCAAATCAAGTTTATTTTCAAAAATCGATAACTGCTCCCGTTTTTTGTTATCGATAAAGAACCTTATCGAAAATTAGTTATAAGATTATATCTCCCACATCTTTAGAAGTGGAGTCTTCAAGTTTTTATGTACTTACGTTCATATGTATTTTATAGAATTTCAATTTTTGTTATATTTTACCCCCAACTCCCCAAAACACCCCCTTCCCTACAAGTTTGCAAAAAGTGTATTTCAAATGCCAGAGACTTGTGCTTTGGCACATACACATGCTATTATCACTGTCTTAAAGTTTTATGAAGATTGTTTGTCTACAAAAAAAGTTATTAAGCAAATAAGTTTCCATAGCAAGCCCACATAGCAGCCCATGCCTGCTTATACGTGCATGCTTTGTTTCATTTATGAGCAGGAAAGAAGCAAAGACTAACTTAAATTGAAATATCAGTTCCTCAGGTTCAGGGGATCTCGTAGTCGAGCAGTCTCGACTACAGCTTTCTTACTTGTTAAGTATAAAGGAAGCGTGGAATGATAGAAATGTTTAGCTAACATAACTGGAGCTCTAGACAGGATTCTAGCATATTTTTAGAGTTAGGCGGGAGTCTCCATTAAAAATCAGCATAAATGAATATAAGACACGTTCTGAGAAACAGACTAATTGAAAAATAAATTAAATTGATAATGCAAAACGACCTAACATAAAACTAAACTATTTATATATGCAGATTATTCTCTGTTCGCAGGCAGCATTCATAATTTATTTAAAATCCAAAAGTGGATTGAGCAAGTTCAAGCCATATAAAATAAGCATATTCAATTAAAAACCAAATCTAAGCTAATGAGTGACCTAGTATTATGACATTATGAAATCGTTGTTGACCTACACTGATTATAATTAAGTACTCATTTTGTTATTGCTCCCCGCAGACAATATACAATCGTTGGACTGGGAACCATATACTCTCATCGAGATTACAATGTGGCTGTCGCCGTGCATCACACCAAGGAGCCAGTTATCTTGGAAATTGGTATTACGGGACCTTCGTACAACGAGACCCAAACGGTCGAGTTATCAAATACCAATGAGTTCAAGCAGATAACCTTCAAGTTGCCGCCCTTAAAGTCGGGTGACTATAACTTAACCGCAGAGGGTGTCTCTGGATTAGAGTTCAAAAACTCCACGCAGCTTAGTTTGACAAAGTTTAAGCCCCATGTCAAGCTGCAAACCGATAAGGGAAAGTATAAGCCCGGCGACACTGTCAACTACCGCGTAATCTTCTTGGATGAGAACCTTAGGCCAACTGTGGCCGAGGATGATGTAGTTGTATGGTTCGAGGACCCCAAACGCAATCGTATCAAGGAGCTTAAGCACATCAAGACACGTGGAGGAGTCTACACCGGAAAGTTCGAGTTGTCGGAGTTTGCTATTTTGGGCTCATGGACACTTTCGGTGCAGAATGGCGACTCGTATGCGGATGAGCGGGCGTACTTTGAAGTAGAGAAGTACGTGCTTCCCAAGTACACCGTCACAATGGACGCGACTCAGCATGTATCAGTTAAGGATGGTGACATGCAGGTTGTGATAAAAGCGAAGTAAGTAGTTTTGGCTCATATTTATCTTGGCCCGAATATAGCTTTAATTTTCCTCTCAGTTATACCTATGGCAAACCAGTAAATGGCAAAGTACTACTCAATGTACACATAGATGAGGTAAGCACGTGGTCCACCGTAAATGGCGTGTATGGCCGCACATGGTCCACCGTAAATGACGATTCTGTCCGCACAGACACGCCAGGACACTCTCTCATCCGAACTGCTGACATGGTCAACGGCAAGGCGAAATTTGATATTAATGTTAAGGAATTTGCTAGTTTTTTGCCATATAAAACATCGTCGAGTTATGCACAGATTTTGGCAACTGTTGAGGAGGACTTCACAGGTGTACAACTCAACGAAACGGGTGGAGTACAACTTTATCCCTATCGATACGAAATGTCGTGCATGGAGTACTGTTCGTGCACGTCATTTGTTGCCGATAAAGAGCACGAAATCATTTTTAAAGTCACTCTTGTGGATGGAACTTTACTGAAAGACACCAAGACGCCTGTCAAGGTAAGATATTATAGGATAGAAAATTATTGGCTCAACTAACGGTTAACGTTTAAATCCAATCTTTAGGTAAAGTTCACCGAGGGAATTCGCCACTCTAGATATGGCGATGAGTCCAAACTACCGACGATTGAGAAGAAATCGCTTGAATTTGAGAGCCACCTTAACGAATCCAGCTTGGCTGTTTTTAAGGTCACGCTACCAGATTTACCAGACATAGAATACTATCAGAGCTACTACAAAATCGAGCTACAATTTGATGGAGAAGAGCGAGAGCTGCGCACAATATATCCCTACAGGAAACCAAAGGAATTTATTCTGCCACCACGCAAAGAAGAGAAGCAATGGTTTAAGGTACAAGTGATTAGAACGAACAGCAAATGGAGGTTTGAATTGTAAATGTTTCCAACAAGCCAATCTTGTAACCATTCCATTCATCATGTTTCAGCTTCAAAATCGGAGAGGAATATCAAGTTACTCTGAACTCCAGTCGTCCACTCAATTACTTCGTATACAACATCATTGGACGTGGGAATTTCCTGAAAACAGAACGAATCGTACTGAATGAGCCACAGAAGGTCTATAACATCACTCTGATACCAACATTCTCTCTGTCACCAAACGGCCGCATTTATGTTTACTACGTGGATGAGACTGGGGAATTCCACTATGCCGAGGATACATTCCATGTAGATGTGGAGCTACAGAACCAGATTGAAGTGACTGCTCTAGATGAGGTCAAGCCAGGCACAGATGTTGAGCTAGAGATTAAGACAGCGCCTCAGTCATTCGTTGGCTTAATGGCTGTCGATCAGAGCGTCTTGGTGCTGGGATCCAATAACGACATCAACAAGAATTCATTCGGTTGGCGCTTAGGACGCTATGATACCCACACACCTTGGCAAGGGGGCTATTCCTACTATCCCGGTGAACGTAGTGGAGTTGTGACCATGACAAATGCCAACTTTTTCTATAATCGCACGGCACCCGGAAACCATCTACGTAAGAAGAAATTAAGACTGAATGTGAATCATCTTCACAAGATTCATAAATTGAAAATGTAGCTATAAATTAATTTATTTACTTTGCAAAAGCCTTCTCAGGTGACTTCGTGAGGATCACTTCACTCATAACGTCTGGTAACTGGTACTACTCTGCACCTCCAATGGTTTCGCAAACGCAAAATGTGTTGCCCGGTGGCTCAGTTGGATTAGGGGCGGCGGCGCCAGCGTCAGCGCCTGCCCCTACACCTAAGGTGCGCAAAAACTTTGCAGAAACGTGGCTGTTTGAAGATATTGAAAATACCAAGACGGAGATTTTTAAGTGGGTCAGAAAAATTCCCGATACAATTACAAGCTGGGTACTGACGGCGTTTTCACTGCACCCCGAGAAGGGTTTGGGTGTGACCAATGAACAGCTGAAAATTAAGACCTTCCAGCCATTCTTTGTGTCCGTGCGTCTACCATACTCTGTGAAGCGTGGCGAGGTGATCAATGTGCCCGCTCTGGTCTTCAACTACCTGCCCAAGCAGCTGGACGTGGAGGTGACTCTGAGCAACGAGGACAACGAGTACGATTTTGTGGATGTGTCCAACGAGGTTCTTGGCGAACAGAAGCGCACCCAGACACTGCGCGTGGGCGCCAATTCCGCAGCCGGCGCATCCTTCCTTCTGCGTCCCAAGATCATTGGGAGCATTCTGCTGAAATTCACAGCCATTTCTCCTCTTGCCGGAGATGCGGTGCACAAGACCCTTAAAGTGGTGCCCGAAGGTGTGACGGAATATAAGAACCGGGCATTCTTCGTCAACTTGAAGGATGTGCACGAGTTCAAGGACACCTTTGAGCTGGACCTACCGGAGGACCTTGTCCCTGACTCGCAACATGTCGAGTTCGGTTTTGTTGGCGATCTGCTTGGCCCGGTCATTAAGAACCTAGAACGGTTGCTACACTTGCCCAGCGGATGCGGTGAGCAGACCATGTCGAAACTTGTGCCCAATTACTTGGTACATGATTATCTGAAGCACATGGAGAAATTAACTCCAGAATTGGAGAATCGCATAAAACGCAATCTGGAGCAGGGCTACCAGCATATGTTCCACTACCGTCACAACGATGGCAGCTATAGCTCCTTTGGACCTGGCAAGTGGCGTGAGGAGGATCCCGAACGCAACGGTTCCACCTGGCTGACGGCCTATGTGCTGCGCTCCTTTGGCCAGATTAGGGATTTGATAAAACTGGACGAGAAACAACTGGAGAGTGGATATGAGTTTCTACTCAGCCGCCAGGCTGAGAACGGAAGCTTCACGGAGAATGGCGAATATTTCTATGGCTCTCAGCGTTCGGCCCTCTCGTTGACTGCCAACGTACTTCTGGCTCTACTTGAGCAGCAAAAGCCCAACCAAACGGCCATCGATAAGGCTGTGGCCTATCTAAATGACCACTCAAATGAGAAGGATACGGAATATCTATTGCCCAGGGCCATTGCCACCTACGCTTTGCAAAGGGCAAAGTCTCCAGCTGCCGCCAAGCATGTGGCTGCACTGAAAGCACTTGCCAAGCACGAGGAAGATCGCACCTGGTGGACGGAAGATGAACAAAAGTTGCGCTCCGGAAAATGTGCTCGCTGGTGGTACTGGGTGTGGAGTAATGACATTGAAATCACTTCATATGCAGTGCTCTCGCTGTTGGAATCGGGCCAGGAGACTCCCAATTCGGTGCTTAATTCGATTCGCTGGCTGGTGGCACAGCGGAACAGCTTTGGTGGTTTTGCTTCTTCGCAGGATACGGTGGCTGGCTTGCAGGCCCTCATACAGTTCGCCAAGACGTCCGGCTACGAGCCAGCTAGGTGGGACGTGTCCGTTTCCAACCATGGTCAGCGAGAAAAGACTGAGAAGCTCAGCCTGACAGAAGACAACGATTTGCTACTACAAACTGTGGAGTTCCCTCAAGGCACCAAGTCACTGTCGTACGAGGCCAAGGGAACTGGCGCTGCTCTGCTACAAATCAGCTACCAGTACAATATTGTCGAGAAGGAGCCGAAACCTAGCTTCAAGATTGAAGCTATTATCAAACCAGAATCGCCGCCAGCCAAGTTAGAGCTCAGCGTATGCGTTGAGTACGTGGAGGAGGGCAAGGCTAAAGCATCCAATATGGCTATACTGGAAGTCTCACTACCTTCCGGCTATACCGTAGATGAGGACAGTTTCAAGGACATACAGGAAATCGAGCGCGTCAGGGTAGGTGTCAAATAATCATCATCTATCTGTGTCTATTTCTATAAAAATTAATATTATTTTGTCTTCATGCAGCTGGTGGAGACCAAAAATGAAGACTCTGTGGTGGTCATCTACTTTGAGAGCCTGCCGAAGGGGGAAATCAAGTGCCTACCTATCGAGGCGTTCAAGACTCATGCTGTCGCCAATCAGAAGCCCGCCCCGATTGTCCTCTATGATTACTACGATACGAACAAGAAGGCAACTGAATATTACCAAGTCGAATCGAAGCTTTGCGACATTTGTGAAGGCGATGAATGTTTGGCAAAGTGCTGAGCAACTTATCGAATGATATCCATATGTATATATGTACATATGTACATACATGTATGCTTTAAACTACGTAAAGAAAACTCATTAAAAAAATTGTGCAATAACTAATGTTGAGGCTCTCCACTTATTTGGGTCTTGGGGCGTGTGTAGGCATACATATATGTATGTATGTATGTACATACATACATATGTAGTATACAGATGTTACGCACATGGATGGAGTGTCAAACTAAAATGAGCTATATCTGAAATTTTGAAAAAAGGGGTGGATTTTGGATTGACATTCAAAATACACCAAAAATCTAAATTTTATAAAATATACTACATGAATCTATTTAAAATTTGGAGACTCTAGCTCTAAAGCTATAGGATTTATAATTTTATCACTAATTTTTGATAAGGTTTTTAATCGATAACATTAAATCAAAAAATAGCTATCGATTTTTTTAACAAACTTGATCTGCGCGTTCTATTCACAGACCTACCAAAAATGTAGTCTCTAGCTCTTAATTTTTCTGAGATCGACGCTTTCACACAGACAAACATAAAGACAAATGGACTGGGATAAATTGACTGAGCTTTTCGGCCTGATCAAGAATATATGTACATATATACTTTATGGAGTCAGCCACACCTCATTCTGCCTGTTACATACATTTTATATATTATATCCTGATTTCCCATTTTCAATGGGTTCGGTGTATAATTATCGAATAATCCCTTAAAGCTAAAATCTCTAAGTGTTTCAGGTAGATCATCATCTCCACAGATTGAATTTATAAATTATCTGGTAACATTAAAATTTCTCCCTTTAATGATTTTTTTGTGGCTGAAGAACCATTTAATTTTGTTTGTCTAAGCTGATGATAGTCTGAATAAATAAACCTACCTATTTCAATTGCAATTGAAATATTTAAAATTGAAATCGAAAATAGAATACGTAAATTTAGTTTAAAGTGTAAGACAATCAAACGTTGTATTTCACTTTTCTCTCGTTCTCTCGATAGGGGGAATACCATTTGACACAGACCGAATGCAACTATGTTGTCAGTGTCAATGAGCAATACAAAGCGTAGTCCAGAAGATGATGTCATTGAAGAGAATATTTCCCCTACAAATAAAAGCAAACAAATAGCCCCAAATGGAGAGAGAAGGTCAAAACAAAGAGCAACTGAGAGAATCGCTCAGATACCAGCTGACATTTGTGCCGTCAGCCGGTTAGGCTGGCACTCCCGATCGAAACACCCATTAGTACGTCGAGTGTTTCATAAACAAAAGCAAGTTTATTTTGAGAACAAAATAGAGATAAACGTTCAACAAGTCAACAGCGAAACATTTTGTAAAACGTACACAAATCGCTCAACATTTGCTCACCAAACAGCGACAAATTTTGTGGCTCACGAGAAAAATCAGTTCTGGGAATTCCACAGCCATAAAAAGTACGTCAATAATTTTAATTTGTGCTCAGTTGATGTGAATATTTTACATATTTGTGTACATATGTATGTCTTTTTTATATGTATATGTACGTGTGTATATACATACGTATCTATTGGAACAGGGAAAACCTAGTGAATCTATTGTGCACGCGATAAACACAAAATCTTTAATGAACGCTAAATATATAACAATTAGAGTGCTAATTACAAAGCTGAAATGAAATTTAAAATCTGAGTTTATTATTCATTGAATTTAAAAATTTAATTAACCATTTGCATGTTATGGCATGATAAATACATTACTTTCCACCCATATACTCTCATATGTATGTATACCTAAATCCATAATAGAGGCTCTTTTCTACATCTAAATACAAGGCTCAACTAATACATTTGTCATGTTATTTGTGTGAGGTTTGTTGTGAAATGTTTTGTATGAAATCACTTATAGACTATTCCTGAGTTCGATATTTCAAATAGAAGCCTTGACCTGACTACTCGTATAGTTTCTATTTGCTTTTATATTACTTATTTGAGTGACTCACATAAAAATACAAATTATATTCTAGTTTACATCAACTTAATTTCACTATCACGGGAATTTTGGGGTTTTCTGTTCATTTACTGCTCACCCATTTGAGGTTATCGGCAATTTTGTGTCCAATTATCGTAATATTTTTATTTACTATTTATTTTCGAAATATTTGTAAAACATATTTTTGGGTGCTTTCATATACAAACATATATATGTATATAAGTACATTTACATTTGCATTTACAAATATATATATATATATATATATATATATATATATATATATATATATATATATATATATATATATATATATATATATATATATATATATATATATATATATATATATATATATATATATATATATTAGTATATATTTATATATATATTTATATTTATATATATATATATATATATATACATATATATATATATATATATATATATATATATATATATATATATATATATATATATATTATGTACACATAGGTACAAAATAATGTCGTTCTGTCGACGAAATCTTCTTCCTAAATTTAATTATCAGCAAGCATTTTATTATATTATTTTTTATGATTATTGTGCTGCATCTGTCGTGGTCAGCGTCGACGTCTATAGCTTGGCCGCAGTCCCGAAGCCCGGTACACACATTTATACTTATGAACATATACATATGTACATACAAACAAGCATACAAACAAAGCTATAACTAATCTCGTATGTCACCGGCTCAACCAGTCGCAGCTCAGCTCTGAGCCCGGTCGGTTGTCGCATCGCTTGGCAAACCAACTTGAGAATATTTTTATATATTTCCAATTGACTCTTACCACAGTCTATATACATACATTTATTAACAAGTTACTGTTTCTCGTTCATTTCCATTTTAACCAACAAAATGCGTCGTTCAGGCGCCTTTGCTGTCATCGTTTGTGTGGCTCTGGCCCTTCTAAATATGGCCGATCCAGTGAAATGTGATGGGTAAGTCCAACTCCTGTCCATCTTTGTATTAAATAATATAAAATAAAAATATATATGTGCTGTTTTCTGATTTAACAAGGGCAAAATCATCATGAGTTTAATCTAAATGTGATTTTGTATATATTCATGTGATGTTTTATGTTTAATTTAATTGATTCCAATACAGTTAGTCATTTGATAATTCAAATAGACAACATGCGAAGCTAACTTTCTTTTAGAAGTCAGTAATATTTAACTTAACTTATGTATATGTTTTAAAAAACTTGTTTCTATATAATAACTAACAGTTTGTCTAGTTCTTAGCACTTCGTGACTAAGAAAGCATATTTGTTCAGATCATTAGCAGTTGCTTTTTAAATGTTTTTTTTTCTCATGAAAGAACAGTCGTAAAAAATATCCCATTACCAATAAACAAATCACGTTTATTGTTTTTTAAATACTTTTTCATGTCTAAATTATATAAGTTGCCTTCACAAAAACCAGTTTGTTATTTGTTTATACTTATATTTAATCTCGGCTTGCTAAGATATTTTTCACTGTCAATGTCATACATATATTATATGTATAATACATACATAAATACAGTGAATTTCTATATAGTATTTATTGAATTTATGTCATTTGCAGAGAGAAACCTTAATTCGCAATATGCTTTAAAATTAGAATTGGCCGCTTAGCGAAGTTTTTTGAACTCAGTTCAATCCATCCGGGTTTTTGTATATATAACATATATTACATCACCGACTTTCGGAGCAGGTTTCTACAGATCAGGTTCTGGGAATATTTAAAGTTACGCATGTGCAAAATAACGTTAAAGTTTTTCTTGGAAACCAGATAATATTAAACAAAATATATTTAAAGTAGACTGAGAAAGTGTAATTCTTTCACGTTCGGGCTCTATAGAAATAAACTCATGTAATTAAAAAACAAATCAAAGTTAATGAGTGACCTAGTATTATGACATTATGAAATCGTTGTTGACATACACTGATTATAATTATGTACCAAATTCGTTGCTTAATGCAGACAATATACAATCGTTGGACCGGGAACCATACACTCTCATCGAGATTACAATGTGGCTGTCGCCGTGCATCACACCAACGAGCCAGTTACCTTGAAAATTGGTATTACGGGACCTTCGTACAACGAGACCCAAACGGTCGAGTTGCCGAATACCGATGAGTTCAAGCAGATAACCTTCAAGTTGCCGCCTCTAAAGTCGGGTGACTATAACTTAACCGCAGAGGGTGTCTCTGGATTAGAGTTCAAGAACTCCACGCAGCTTAGTTTGGCAGAGTTTAAGCCCTATGTCAAGCTGCAAACCGATAAGGGAAAGTATAAGCCCGGCGACACTGTCAACTACCGCGTAATCTTCTTGGATGAGAACCTTAGGCCATCTGCGGCCGAGGATGATGTAGTTGTATGGTTCGAGGACCCCAAACGCAATCGTATCAAGGAGCTTAAGCACATCAAGACACGTGGAGGAGTCTACACCGGAAAGTTCGAGTTGTCGGAGTTTGCTATTTTGGGCTCATGGACACTTTCGGTGCAGAATGGCGACTCGTATGCGGATGAGCGGGCGTACTTTGAAGTAGAGAAGTACGTGCTTCCCAAGTACACCGTCACAATGGACGCGACTCAGCATGTATCAGTTAAGGATGGGGACATGCAGGTTGTGATAAAAGCGAAGTAAGTAGCTTTGGCTCATATTTATCTTGGCCCGAATATAGCTTTAATTATCCTCTTAGTTACACTTATGGCAAACCCGTAATTGGTAAAGTACTACTCAATGTACACACAGATGAGTCAAGCACATGGTCCACTGTAAATGGCGAGTCTGTCCGCACAGACACGCCAGGACACTCTCTCATCCGAACTGCTGACATGGTCAACGGCAAGGCGAAATTTGATATTAATGTTAAGGAATTCGCTAGTTTTTTGCCATATAAAACATCGTCGTGGTATGCGCAGATTTTGGCAACTGTTGAGGAGGACTTCACAGGTGTACAACTCAACGAAACGGGTGGAGTACAACTTTATCCTTATCGCTACGAAATGACATGCGTGGATTACAGTTCTTGCTATTCATTTGTTGCCGATAAAGAGCACGAAATCATTTTTAAAGTCACTCTTGTGGATGGAACTTTACTGAAAGACACCAAGACGCCTGTCAAGGTAAGATATTATAGGATAGAAAATTATTGGCTCAACTAACGGTTAACGTTTAAATCCAATCTTTAGGTAAAGTTCACCGAGGGAATTCGCCACTCTAGATATGGCGATGAGTCCAAACTGCCGACAATTGAGAAGAAATCGCTTGAATTTGAAAGCCACCTTAACGAATCCAGCTTGGCTGTTTTTAAGGTCACGCTACCAGATTTACCAGACATGGAAAACTATACGCGCTACTATAGCATCGAGCTACAATTTGATGGAGAGGAGCGAGAGTTGTATACAACCTATCCCTATAGGGAACCAAAGAAAATTGAATCTCTACCTCATGAAGAAGAAAAGGAGAAAGAATGGTTTAAGGTCGATGTGCAGAGACCTAAGGACAAATGGAGGTTCGAATGGTAAATATTTCCAAAAGGCAAATCCTTTAACATTCATCACATTTCAGCCTCAAAATTGGCGAGGAATATCAAGTTACTTTGAACTCCAGTCGTCCGCTCAATTACTTCGTGTACAACATTATTGGACGTGGAAATGTCCTACAAACGGAACGAATCGTACTGAATGAGCCACAAACAGTCTATAACATCAGTCTGACCCCAACATTCCTTACGTCACCTTATGGCCGAATTTATGTCTACTACGTGGATGAGACTGGGGAATTCCGCTATGCTGAGGATACTTTCCACACAGATGTGGAGCTTCAGAACCAGATTGAAGTGACTGCTCTAGATGAGGTCAAGCCAGGCACAGATGTTGAGCTAGAGATTAAGACAGCGCCTCAGTCATTCGTTGGCTTAATGGCTGTCGACCAGAGCGTCTTGTTGCTGGGATCCAATAACGACATAAACAAGGATTCATTCGGTTGGCGCTTAGGACGCTATGATACCCACACACCTTGGCAAGGGGGCTATTCCTACTATCCCGGTGAACGTAGTGGAGTTGTGACCATGACAAATGCCAACTTTTTCTATAATCGCACGGCTCCCGATGTTCACATACGTAAGCTGAAAAAAAGTAAGAAGTGTGAATGACGTTTATAAGACTCATGAATGCTTCGCTTTGTTGTGATATAATTACAGCCTCATCATGTTATTAACAATCAAATTTTGTAATTTGCAGAAAACTTTGCGGGTGGCGCTATGAGAAAGACCGCACTTGTTTCGAATGACATGGCATTCAGCACAGCAGTTCCAATGAGCGCAGCAGCAGAAGGTGCATTAGGTGGGCACGCAGGTGGAGTCGCTGCGTCGGCACCTGGATCTGCACCAGTAGTACGGAAAAACTTTGTGGAAACGTGGCTGTTTGAAGATATTGAAAATACCAAGACGGAGATTTTTAAGTGGGTCAGAAAAATTCCCGATACAATTACAAGCTGGGTACTGACGGCGTTTTCACTGCACCCCGAGAAGGGTTTGGGTGTGACCAATGAACAGCTGAAAATTAAGACCTTCCAGCCATTCTTTGTGTCCGTGCGTCTACCATACTCTGTGAAGCGTGGCGAGGTGATCAATGTGCCCGCTCTGGTCTTCAACTACCTGCCCAAGCAGCTGGACGTGGAGGTGACTCTGAGCAACGAGGACAACGAGTACGATTTTGTGGATGTGTCCAACGAGGTTCTTGGCGAACAGAAGCGCACCCAGACACTGCGCGTGGGCGCCAATTCCGCAGCCGGCGCATCCTTCCTTCTGCGTCCCAAGATCATTGGGAGCATTCTGCTGAAATTCACAGCCATTTCTCCTCTTGCCGGAGATGCGGTGCACAAGACCCTTAAAGTGGTGCCCGAAGGTGTGACGGAATATAAGAACCGGGCATTCTTCGTCAACTTGAAGGATGTGCACGAGTTCAAGGACACCTTTGAGCTGGACCTACCGGAGGACCTTGTCCCTGACTCGCAACATGTCGAATTCGGTTTTGTTGGCGATCTGCTTGGCCCGGTCATTAAGAACCTAGAACGGTTGCTACACTTGCCCAGCGGATGCGGTGAGCAGACCATGTCGAAACTTGTGCCCAATTACTTGGTACATGATTATCTGAAGCACATGGAGAAATTAACTCCAGAATTGGAGAATCGCATAAAACGCAATCTGGAGCAGGGCTACCAGCATATGTTCCACTACCGTCACAACGATGGCAGCTATAGCTCCTTTGGACCTGGCAAGTGGCGTGAGGAGGATCCCGAACGCAACGGTTCCACCTGGCTGACGGCCTATGTGCTGCGCTCCTTTGGCCAGATTAGGGATTTGATAAAACTGGACGAGAAACAACTGGAGAGTGGATATGAGCTTCTACTCAGCCGCCAGGCTGAGAACGGAAGCTTCACGGAGAATGGCGAATATTTCTATGGCTCTCAGCGTTCGGCCCTCTCGTTGACTGCCAACGTACTTCTGGCTCTACTTGAGCAGCAAAAGCCCAACCAAACGGCCATCGATAAGGCTGTGGCCTATCTAAATGACCACTCAAATGAGAAGGATACGGAATATCTATTGCCCAGGGCCATTGCCACCTACGCTTTGCAAAGGGCAAAGTCTCCAGCTGCCGCCAAGAATGTGGCTGCACTGAAAGCACTTGCCAAGCACGAGGAAGATCGCACCTGGTGGACGGAAGATGAACAAAAGTTGCGCTCCGGAAAATGTGCTCGCTGGTGGTGCTGGGTGTGGAGTAATGACATTGAAATCACTTCATATGCAGTGCTCTCGCTGTTGGAATCGGGCCAGGAGACTCCCAATTCGGTGCTTAATTCGATTCGCTGGCTGGTGGCACAGCGGAACAGCTTTGGTGGTTTTGCTTCTTCGCAGGATACGGTGGCTGGCTTGCAGGCCCTCATACAGTTCGCCAAGACGTCCGGCTACGAGCCAGCTAGGTGGGACGTGTCCGTTTCCAACCATGGTCAGCGAGAAAAGACTGAGAAGCTCAGCCTGACAGAAGACAACGATTTGCTACTACAAACTGTGGAGTTCCCTCAAGGCACCAAGTCACTGTCGTACGAGGCCAAGGGAACTGGCGCTGCTCTGCTACAAATCAGCTACCAGTACAATATTGTCGAGAAGGAGCCGAAACCTAGCTTCAAGATTGAAGCTATTATCAAACCAGAATCGCCGCCAGCCAAGTTAGAGCTCAGCGTATGCGTTGAGTACGTGGAGGAGGGCAAGGCTAAAGCATCCAATATGGCTATACTGGAAGTCTCACTACCTTCCGGCTATACCGTAGATGAGGACAGTTTCAAGGACATACAGGAAATCGAGCGCGTCAGGGTAGGTGTCAAATAATCATCATCTATCTGTGTCTATTTCTATAAAAATTAATATTATTTTGTCTTCATGCAGCTGGTGGAGACCAAAAATGAAGACTCTGTGGTGGTCATCTACTTTGAGAGCCTGCCGAAGGGGGAAATCAAGTGCTTACCTATCGAGGCGTTCAAGACTCATGCTGTCGCCAATCAGAAGCCCGCCCCGATTGTCCTTTATGATTACTACGATACGAACAAGAAGGCAACTGAATATTACCAAGTCGAATCGAAGCTTTGCGACATTTGTGAAGGCGATGAATGTTCGGCAAAGTGTTGAAAATCATCTAATCTTATGATGAGATCTATATGCCTTTTACTAACTACGAAGAGAAAATAAATTGCTGTGATTCTACCGTTGAAATTCTTTTTTTTTTTTTTGAAAAAGCAGCATTCGCGGAGCTTAGAGTATCTGCCAGTCTCTCACTTCCGACTAGAGGTCTCTTTCTTATTATAAGTATAATACATTATTCTATAAAGTCTTTAGCACGATATAATGTATTTTCAAATGTAAATGACGTAAAGAATATATACTGTCGATTATTACGAGAAGCAGTGTTTATTTATCCATGCGTTAACACAGCGACTCATTACCTACGAATATTAAAGACGTGCAATTTATATATTTATATACTCATTCACGAAAGTAAATTATTATACTCACTCGCGAAAGTGAATAAGTATATTGGTTTTGTGCAATGTCCGTCTGATATCCTTCCGTATGTCCGTGTGAATGCAAACTATTACTATTATTATTAATACGCATGCATCCATACGAACGCATAAACACGCGCTCTGCTAACTGCGCAGTTACCAGTTACTGCGATTGGTCTGCCGTGTGAACTATATTATGAGAATTTATTTGTTGAATAAATCTTTTTGTAGTGGGACTATCTTCATCAAACTTTTAGAACGTGATAATAACATTCAAATGTATGTATATGCTAAAGCACAAGTCTCTAGTACTTGATATACGTTTTTTTCAAATTTGGGGCGAAGAGGGCGTGGTATCCAAAATCTGTAAAATACGAAATTTTTGTATTCATCGCATAAATCTATACAGTAAATCTGAAGGTTCTAGGTCTAGCAGTATTTAAATTAGGCTTAAAAAACAAAGTCAGATTTTTTATTATTATCGATAAAAAAGAAATGGAATGAGTTATCGAAAAAATATGATAAACTCGTACTGCGTATGGTATACACGAGTATTGTATACATGTAAAATTTTAAGTTTCTATCACTTGTAGTTTAGGAGATCTCTGCGTTCATACGGACGGACGGACATGGCTAGATCAACTCAGCTAGTCGCCCTGATCAAGAATATATATACTTTATGGGGTCTGCCACGCCTCCTTCTGCCTGTTACATACTTTTAACAAAACCATTAAACCCTGATTTCCCATTTTCAATGAGTTCAGGGTATAAAAAAAACAATTCGTCGGTCCGACGCTAAAGCTGTCATCGATTACGCAGCACTGACCCTTCTTCAAGTGGTGGAGTTTCGCAAACTTGAAGGGTAAGTCCGATATAGCTTAAAAATCCGAGCAATTCATTAAGGAGCTCCAATGAACACACCATATAGACGCCTATATGTGGGGGAAAAAACATTGACCCATCTACCAATTTCGTGGTCATTAACTCGAAACTTAGGAATATATAGCTTTTTGGCTGTAGATATATTTGGATGATCTTAGGATTACGTTTCCATTATGAACAGATAAAAACGAATATATTTTTTAGATACGTATACGAGCTATTTTGCTATTCAAAATCGACTTTTCTGAATACTCAAGTCTCAAGTGCTCAAACGATAGATGGACATTAGCATATAACTGCCAGCAAAAATTGAAATGCCCGTGCCGAATGACTAAAACTTAAAATATAAATAAAAACAACTAGTATCATAGACATTGAGATAAACAAGTCTTTGATTTTAAATTAAGCTTGAATTTGTTTTGAAACGGAAAATAAATATTTCTTATATACATCTATTTTTGCTAACTAAAACTGCATCCTATGAATTGAAAGCCAGTGAAAATCACACAAAGGAGCCAGTTACCTTGAAAATTGGTATTACGGGACCTTCGTACAACGAGACCCAAACGGTCGAGTTGCCAAATACCGATGAGTTCAAGCAGATCACCTTCAAGTTGCCGCCTCTAAAGTCGGGTGACTATAACTTAACCGCAGTTCAAAAACTCCACGCATCTTAGTTTGGTGACGTTTAAACCTTATATGAAACTGCTAACCGATAAGGGAATTTATGAGCCCGGCGACTCTATCAACTACCGCGTACTCTTCTTGGATGAGAGCCTTAGGCCGAGTGTAGTCGAGGATGATGTAGTTGTGTGGTTCGAGGACCCCAATCGCAATCACATCAAGGAGCTTAAGCACGTTAAGACCCGTGGAGGAGTCTACACCGGAAAGTTCGAGTTGTCGGAGTTTGCCATTTTAAGCTCATGGACACTTTCGGTGCAGAATGGCGATTCGTATGCGAATGAGCGGGTCTTCTTTACAGTATAATAGGGCACAAGTAGGAAAGAACCCAAGCTCACCGTCACAATTGATGCGCCTCAGTCTATATCGATCAAAGATGGTGGCATGCAGGCTATTGTAAATCAAAGTAAGTAGATTTTTCCCATGATTTTCCTGACCCGAATATAGCTTTAGTCGCTCTTAGTTACCCTTAGTTACCCCTTTTAGCTTTTTTTCCCGTATGATCTGCCTTTATTTTAAGTCCCATTGCGGGAATAATTTGAAAACTGGCTTTAAAAAAATTTATTTAGCTCTTTTTTAGCTTTATTTAATTTTCACAATTTATTTTGTTTTTATACCCTGAGCCCATTGAAAATGAGAAATCAGGGTTTAATGGGTTTGCTAAAATATATGTAACAGGGAGAAGGAGGTGTGGCAGATTCCATATACTCTTGATCAGGGTGACGAGCTGAGTCGATTCAGCTCTGTCCATCTGTCTGTCCGTCGGTCCGTCTGTCCGTATGTATGAGCGCGTCTATCTCAGAATACATAAGTCCGTATATTGCACGCGTATGAAATTTTCAAAAAGTGAATTTCAGATACTAGAGACTTGTGCGTTGGCAAATACACACATTTTAATGTTATTATCACGGTCTGAGTTTTATAAAGATTGCCCGTCTACAAAACCATTAACTTCCCATAGTAAGCCCACACTGCAGCCCATGCCTGCTTATACGTGCGTGCGTATGTGTGTATGTATGTGTGCATGTTTTGCTTCTTTTATAAGCAGAAAAGCAGCGACGAAATACTGAAATTGAAATTTCAGTTTCTCGAAGGATCCCGGGGATCTCGTACTCGAGCAGTGTCAACTAGAGTTTTCTCACTTGTTTTATTATTCTGTTTAAAAGAATCCCGTATTATTATAAATCCATGAATATCAATTTAAAACAAATGAACAATAATAAACAATATTAATTTAATGAAGAAAATAGGGTTTTAAAACCAGCTTTTATTGTGGCTTATTTATTCTTGAATTTAGTTTTTTTAGCTTCTTTTTTTTTGCCAATCTAGCTATATTTGCTCGAAAAATTATGACAGCACTGCTTATGGCGAAATGGAAAAGTAACGGTCGATGTGCATTTATTTTATGAAGCAGAAAAGAAAGAGGAAAAAAAGAAGGAAATATCGAAGAAGAAGAAGAAAAGGAGAAAGAAGAAAAAGGAAGAAGAAGAAAAAGAAGAAGCAGAAGAAGAAACCAAACACAGTATTATCTGAACTGTTGACGTGTTCAACGGCCTGGCCAAATTTAATATTGATGTTAAGGAATTAGCCAATTTTTTGCCATATAAAAGGTGGTCGTCGGATGCATATATTATATATTGGCCACAGTTGACGACAAATTTACAGGTGTATAAGTTAATGAAAAGCTTGACGTACTACTTTTTACTTATCGGTACGAAATGACCTGCGTGAACAACAGTTATTGCGATTTTTTTGTACCCGAAGAAGAGCATGAGATCATCTTTGAAATCACTCTTGTTGATGGTACCTTACTAAAAGACACCAAGACACCTATCAAGGTAGCCATGAATAAGAAATGAATGACTAAAGTAAATGTTAACGTATCAATAAAACCTTTAGGCAAAATTCACCGAGGGCATTCGCTTTATATATGGCGATGAATCCAAACTACCGACGATTGAGAAGAAATCACTTTAATTTAAGAGCTACCTTAATGAGTCGAGCTTGGCTGTTTTTAAGGTCACACTACCAGATTTACCAGATATAAAAGGCTATCTGAACTACTACAAAATCGAGCTTCAATTTAATGGAGAGGGGAGTCTGGTAAGAGATATATATCCCTACAAGAAATCAATGGAGGCAATGGAACCAATAGGAACCTTTTCACCACTACTATATGAAAAAGCCATGGAAACGGAAAGGTTCTATGTGATGACAAGTCAGTACCCAGGAGAGAGGTTCGATTGGTAAATATATTTCCGACAAGCCACTCCTTTAAAATGTGGTGAGCCACATTTCAGGCTCAAAATCGGAGAGGAATATCAAGTTACTCTGAACTCAAGTCGTCCGTTCAATTACTTCGTGTATAACAGAATTGGAGCATCGCATAAAGCGCAATCTAGAGCAGGGCTACCAGCATATGTTCCACTACCGTCACAACGATGGCAGCTATAGCTCCTTTGGACCTGGCAAGTGGCGTGAGGAGGATCCCGAACGCAACGGTTCCACCTGGCTGACGGCCTATGTGCTGCGCTCCTTTGGCCAGATTAGGGATTTGATAAAACTGGACGAGAAACAACTGGAGAGTGGATATGAGTTTCTACTCAGCCGCCAGGCTGAGAACGGAAGCTTCACGGAGAATGGCGAATATTTCTATGGCTCTCAGCGTTCGGCCCTCTCGTTGACTGCCAACGTACTTCTGGCGCTACTTGAGCAGCAAAAGCCCAACCAAACGGCCATCGATAAGGCTGTGGCCTATCTAAATGACCACTCAAATGAGAAGGATACGGAAGATCTATTGCCCAGGGCCATTGCCACCTACGCTTTGCAAAGGGCAAAGTCTCCAGCTGCCGCCAAGCATGTGGCTGCACTGAAAGCACTTGCCAAGCACGAGGAAGATCGCACCTGGTGGACGGAAGATGAACAAAAGTTGCGCTCCGGAAAATGTGCTCGCTGGTGGTGCTGGGTGTGGAGTAATGACATTGAAATCACTTCATATGCAGTGCTCTCGCTGTTGGAATCGGGCCAGGCGACTCCCAATTCGGTGCTTAATTCGATTCGCTGGCTGGTGGCACAGCGGAACAGCTTTCGCTGAGAAGCTCAGCCTGACAGAAGACAACGAATTTCTACTACAAACTGTGGAGTTCCCTCAAGGCACTAAGTCCCTGTCATACGAGGCCAAGGAAACTGGCGCTGCTCTGCTACAAATCAGCTCTCAGTACAATGTTGTCGAAAAGGAATCTCTCGCAGGGTAGGTCTCAAAATTGTCATCTATCCGATAAACCGATCTATATTTCTATACAAACTATTTCTTCTTTACGCAGCTCTTGGAAACCAAAAATGAAAATGTTGTGGTGATCATCTACTTTGAGAGTCTGCCGAAGGGAATAATCACTAACATAACTAACCATGCTGACAAAACGCATTATGTCGCAAACCTGAAGCCCGTACCGGACAAGAAGGCCATTGAATATTACAAAGTTGAATCAAGTATCTGGGACATTTGTTAGGATGATGAATGTTCGGTATTGTTTTGATTGCATCCCAATATATCTCTTCTTATATATATATGGAAAATTTTATATGAATGTCTTTTTAAAGAATACAAAAGAACTTTTAAATAAACTAAAATTGGAGCTCTGCCACGCCCGCAAGAGGCATATATACATATAAATGTATATAATTTTTGGTAAATAAATAGACGAAATCAAATGTAACTTACTCGTAGCTTAACTGCAGGTGTGCACAGCTTTTCACCAGTCCTTTAAAAGGACCCAAAGCTGTGGAAAATATAAGCTATTTTCGATTTGCTACACCCCAGAATAGACCTAATGATTATTTCACTTAATAAACAAACAAGTTTATTTCTCTATCCCTAAAACTTCAGATGATACCGTTTTACACCGATATGCCACACACCAATGCGCGTGGATATATCCGCTATAATTTTGTACTCGTTTACGATGTGAATTTTGTGCAATGTCCGTCCGTCTGTCCACCAATCCGAATGATACTACTAATAGGATGACGATGAATTAACAGTATTGTAGTAATAAAAAGAAAATACAAGCAAACCTATAGCTTGAGGCATAGCTAAGGTAGCCCAATTTATCTATGCTTCAATGCGTAGTAGCTTCACAGAAATATTTAAAAAAAATAAAAGTGTAATCTTATATCGCAAGTAATTGTTTTATTGATCTTAAGTCACATCTGCCAATATACGTAGACAAAAAGTTATGTGAGCGTAGACTAAAACCCTTTCCGATACCGGGGCTGTTTATTATCATGGTACGTGCGCTTTTGCAGTACGATAAGGCTTAAGCGTTGATGGCGGTGCTCGAAATAGAAATAGTATCGGTAATTTAGCAAATAAGTGTTAGACGTATTATAAGTGGCTCAAATCGATGATGACTATGCTACATTATGACCAACAATTACCCTAAGCAAGCGAGCAAGCGGAGTATGAACCGTCCCACTGGGGGATACCCTGTGCACAGCGTCATAGTGGCGTTACAAATATTCAAATTTTTCCTGCTTCGCATGCAATTGGGAGCTCTCCCTAAGGAGTATTATATATATAGCTTTTGTAATGTACCATACTTTTTAAATTCAGACTTAAATCTTTCAAATCAGAATATGATATCATGAATGATGTTAAAATTAACTTATTCATTCAACTTTAAAGGCTTTATGGTTTTTTTAATACATCAACTCTCTTCATATACTTCAGCTGTTTATCAAGATTTTCACTGAAGCCAATATACCCAATGGGTAGATTAATTGTAGATTTCATATCAAATTTGAATGCTGGAAACACCCACTGAGTGACGTGAAACTGGGTGCAGAATAAGCATTATCTAAATTGTTGCAACGTGAGATCTGAGTCGATTTTAGCAGGCGATAAAGATGCTAGTGGCATTTGTTACTGGGTATGTACGTAAGCGAGTGTCCAATGCGAAATTGATTGCGTTAGGTGTATATATTATAATCCTTTAAGTACTATGCATTTGATTGGTAACCGCAAATTTACTGATAGTCGGAATATGTACACATATAATATTATCAAGTAATTGTTGTTAATTTAAAGAAAACGATTAAAGGTTTGTCCAACTTGGAGATTCCCTCTAAACAGACTCGAAATACCTTTAAAATGATGGCTTTGAATAATAGTTACTTGAATAAGTTTAGAGTTCGGCTTACAGTTGTTACAATTGCAATTATTGTAAGGCCTTTAAAATTATCACATTTTTCAAAGTTTCTTTAAGTTTCTTTAGAGTTCGGCTTACAGTTGTTACAATTACAATTATTGTAAGGCCGTACATAATATAAAAATATACTGAAGTCAATATTCGATATTTAGCGAGCTTAATAAGATCAATTTTAACGAGTAAGTCTGTGGTAAAAATACATAAGTTTTTGATACGGACAGATGAGTTTGCGTTAAACTAACTAAGCATCGTTACGGAGCAATGAGGTCGGGGTGTCATAAGTCTCATATACCCTTTCCGAAGTTGCATAAGGGGTAAATGGTATAAATACATTTTGCTATGCATAAAGAGACCTCAAATAAGTTGACTATTCCTTATTCATAAAAGCAGACGGCAATGTGAAAGTTCATTCAAAGAACTCCACGTACACAAAGAAAAATTCAGATCCTGTGAAAAGCCTTTGAAGAACCTCATGAAATATCAATAAATATAATAAAAATATAAGTAATAAATATATAAAAATGATTTTGTAATTCAATGTGCATCCGTGAAAAATCAACCAAACTCATTAAGAAAACAAAGGAATAAAGGAAAGTTGAATATCGCCCTCGAAATGTCAGCTACCAAAAGCCACTCAACTACTGTGCTCCAGCACATCGAAGCTGGTCTCAATGTGCTCAACCAGCTGTGCATTGGATTCGTGACAATCTGGATCTGCTGGAACTGCCTACGCACTGGTCTCAGTGGAATCCGGCTGCACGTCTGGCTGGTGTCCTTCGGCTTTGTGTTCCTGATGGCCGAGGCCATGATGTGCTTCTACGACGCCAACTGGCTAACTCTGCGCTACACTCGCAAGCACAAGACAGCCATCCATGTGGTGCTGCAGATACTCGGTGGTGGCATGGGCGTAGCCGGCTGCCTGGTCCAATTGATACGTGACCATTGGAGCATTGGCGTAACCATCCACTCCCGGCTGGGATTCGCTGCTTTTATACTGTGCCTCATCTCTCTGCTCAGTGGACTGACAGCTGTGCTGGCCCGTAGCCTGTCGAAGATTCTATCGCCGCTGGCCAACAAAACCTTCCACGTCCTGCTCAGCATGGGCGCATTCGTGACTGCCATGTTGGCCCAGTTCTATGGCTACACGCAAACCGGAATATTCAAAGGCCAAGGCGAGGATTTCGTTATCCTTATGCAGGTGGTGACTCTCGTGGCCATGGTCTTAACCTGCATAGCACCGCTGAAGTCGCTATATCAGAAAGCTCTCAGTTTTGCCAGTTAAGGCATGGAACGACTCTCTCACGTTTAAGGAAAATTTAAGCAAAACAAAATAAGAAGATTGTTTAGAAATATTAGATTTAAAATATAATATTTTACCAATACAGTAATTTATAATTCGAAGATTAATATAAGTAGTTATAACACTAATAAAAGTAATTATAATAAAGATTCAGCATTGTTTTCATTCTAATTTAATTTAATTTAATAATTATCCGTTTATATTCTCAATATCTATGGATTCCTCCTAATGAATATGAATAATATGAAGCTTATTTGATCCTTTTAATTCTATAAACATTTTAATATATGATTGACGAAATAAATTTAATCATTTATTCTATGTAATTTCAGGCTAGAGGATCTAACGGACTAAATTTGGTAAGTGACGAAAGGAAAACAGCTTAGGCCAAAAAAAACTGGTGAGCTAATTTAAATTTAATTTGATAACGTATAACACTAAGGTAGAGTTTTATTTTTTTATAGATTGCTTTTACATATGTATAACTTTTTTACTACTAATTATTGTTTATCTTAAGCTGTGATGCCTCTCCAAATGTAGTACTTTCCAACAAAAAATAATAATATCATAAATATTACTAACAGCATCAAAAGCTGAATTGATATTTCCACAATGATACTAACTTCATGTTAGCTTCCATTTCGCCAATCAAATTTTGTGTTAGTTTCAAACTATTCATAGAGCATCCCTTTAGGAAACGCTGTTTGAGGCTTTAATGGATGTAGTTCGTATTCAGAGAATAACATATTCTTGCAGTCGCTCAAGTTAAATATTAAATATATAAACGTATGTCTGTCTTACTGTCTAACTTTCTAGCTGTCTATCTATTTGTCTGTCAGTGAATGAGCACACCTGTCTCAGGCATGTATGGCCATAAGACATGTAACTGTGGTGCTGTTCAGTTTAGTATCACATCCAGCAATAGCTAAATAATATAGAAGACAAATTGAATTATAATAATTATTAGTAATCTTGACCAAATGATTGCAATTGTTCTGTTCGTGCCCGAACAGTCAGTCTGCCTGCCTATCTATCTGTCTATCTATATATGTATCTCTCCGTTCGACAATCTTATTGAAGTCTCTCAATTTGAAACATGTTTGATAACAGCATCGATAGCCTGCAGAAGTAAACAAAAGTATATCCAATTGTAGATTGCGATTATAGCTCATCTTTGAATGATGGGTATCTCGTAGTAAAGCACTACCTGCAAGCGAATCGTGTTTGTGTAGTCAAACAGCCTCCCCATAGAAATAAATGTACAATAAACAATATTTTAAATAAATAATATATATAATTTAATGATATAAATAAATATATATATATATATATATATATATATATATATATATATATATATATATATCTGCATCGACTGGAAGCATTCGTTTTTGCAAGTTCACTGCCCAACTAGTAGATACCCTGTTAAAGTTTTCTTTTAAAACATAATCGCCCTTTATTTCAATGATGTTTCTCTCCTTGATCAATCAATAAATTTGCAAATAACTTTTCTATTTTGCACCGATACATAGACAGTCGAGTGTCATATGATATATGCGAATAGCAATATGGGTTATTATTTGCGGCTTGCGGTTGAGAATACCAGTTACAGCTGTAGACAGATATGCAGCTGACGTCGACGCCGACTCGACTTCGACTCGAATCCGAATCGGCTACACACAGAACTGAGATTAGTAAAGTGGCTAAAGTCGATGGGCGTACTTCTGACTCGCGGAAACCAATAATAAATTGCAGCTCATATAAGTTCGGTATTGGCTTTTATGATTTTGCCGACGACAAATCGAAATAATTGCCGTGAATTTAAATGTATGTAAGAAAAAACAGCACAGTCAGCGCCTTCCAGCCTCATAAAATAGTTGTTGGACGCAATTATCAGTCGGCGAGCTTGTTTTTGTTGCAGCTAATAAATTTAACACGAAAATAACATTATTGTTTCCCCACTGATAAGCACGCCGTACACACTGTTACGTACACACAGATGCACGCCTACCAGATGCCCTTTACCGGTTTTCATTGATAACTATATTTGTATTCCTCTGTACTCATTTGCCGTACTAATCGAAATCGATATATATCGATTGAAAAGAAATAAACAAATGACTTGAATGACTTGACATGACTTATGTAGCTAAATATACTTTGATGAGCTGAAGCTTTACAGCCGGCTCTCTCTTTCCCTTTTCAGTTACAGGGTATTAAGACCATACGAGTGAAGCATTCGGGCCACGATGCCAGAACATCTCCCGCCGGTCATCAGTAGTACGCAGAAAGTCATCGACTACGGCAGCACGACAAGAGCTGATTCAGCTAAGAATCTGCTCTCGCAATCGCGTCCAACAGCTCCAACGGCACGTGCACAGCGATCGCCCTCCTTTGTGCAGCTGAACGAATCTTCGGGTGGCCATCGATATTCAAGAATGTCGTACAAAACACCGCTTAGTGAGTCCCAGCAGCCGCTGCAGCGTCTGGAATACTTTCTGAATGTGCTGAATCAAATGTGCATTGGATTCATAACCATATACATATCGTATCTCACGCTGAAAACGGGCCTCGCAGGCACTGGGCTGCACGCCTGGCTGGTTACCATTGGGGTAAGTGACCCGCCGTCTCAAATTGATCAGCATTCAAGTTTCCCTCTTGTGTATCGCAGTTCTCGTTCTTCATGGCGGAAGGGGTAATGGTTCACTACGGTGGCAATGTACTAACGAACAGCTACAAGAGATCCACCAAGACCACAATCCATTGGGTTCTGTTGACGCTGGGCGGTGGCTGTGGGGCAGCCGGGGCCCTGATCAAAATGATACAGAAGGGATTTTTGTTGAAGTCCATCCACGGCAGATTGGGTAAGTGAGCGTGATTTGCTCGGGAGGAGCCTGAATAATCTGCTATGCTCTTAGGCATTACCGCCTTCATACTCTGTCTCCTGGCCATGAGCTCCGGACTGGCAGCTCTCTGCTCGGCGCGTGTTAAGAAACTGATCACGCCGCTGCTAAACAAAGCATTCCACAATTTCCTGGGTTTCGCCTGCTTTGTCATCGCCTTAGTCACCCAGTACTACGGATATGAGACGGGCTATTTTAAGAGCCGCACCGAGACGGACCTCCAAATATTGATGAAGTGCTTAACACTTATTTCACTGGTGCTCAGCAGCTATGGTCCAATAAAGGGACTCTATCATAAAATAAAGTCCATTTCAAGCCAGTTCTAAAACAGAAAACAGAAAACAGACAGATTATTTGGCGACATTTTAAAAATGATCTGTGTGATCGTTTTCCTTATCGCAACCGTGCGACCCTCTGCTTGAATCTAAAACTGCTTTAGACTTTAAAGCCGTGAATTCCCCAACAACACATACCTCATGCCGGCACACCAGGCAGCTGGAATTCCCCATAAGCATATTGGCCTGCAGTTCATGGAAAATTATAGATAAGATCGTCGTTATATTATTTAGTCGTTGCCTTGTGCTGGGCACGTACAACTCATTTGTAAAACGATGCAGATTTGTTTTGACAGTATCAGTTATGCAGATACAGATAAATGTCTCATATGTTTGCCAAATTGAACAGGCTCCAATTTTAATATATAAAAACTAAATATAATTTTAAAAACAATTTAAACTAATGTCTTTTCATTTCTTAGTACAACTTATGGATGATTTACAAAAATGGATTTTTCACAAACGTTTTCATTCAATATTAATGGATAAGCTTATACATATGTATATATGTACATAAGTAGGGAGTACATAAGGGAGGTGGATTTAGGGCCGGAATCAAATTTATAACAATACAAGTAAGAAAGCGTTAGTCGAGACTGCTCGACTACGAGATCCCCTGAACCCTTCGAGGAACTGATATTTCAATTTTAGTTAGTCTTCGCTTCTTTTCTGCTCATGAATGAAACAAAGCATGCACACACACATATACACATACGCACGCACGTATAAGCAAGCAAGGGCTGCAGTATGGGCTTGCTATGGAAACTTATTTGCTTATTACCTTTTTTTGTAGACGAACAATCTTCATAAAACTTTAAGACAGTGATAATGTTTTGGGGGGTTGGGGGTAAAATATAACACAAATTGAAATTCTATAAAATACATATGAATCTACGTTTAAAATTTGAAGACTCTACTTCTAAAGATGTGGGAGATATAATTTTATAACTGATTTTCGATAAGGTTCTTTATCGATAACAAAAAAACGGGAACAGTTATCGATTATTGGAAATAAACTTGATCTGCTCGTACTATACGCGGACCTACAGTTTCAAATTTCAAGTCTCTAGCTCTTATATCTTCTGAGATCGATGCGTTTCAACATACGGACAAACAGACGGACAGAGCTAAATCGACTTAAATCGTCCCCCTGATCAAGAATATATATACTTTATGGAGTCTGACACGCCTCCTTATGCCTGTTACATACTTTTAACAAAACCATTATACCCTGATATCCCATTTTCAATGGGTTCAGGGTATAAATAGAATTTTTATAAAATACACCCTATATAGAAGGTATAATTTAAAAAAAGATTTTTTAAAGGGGCTTTAATCTATAACATTAAAGCCGTGAAAGTTATCGATATCGATATTCGACCTTCGCGGGCTATACTGGGACCTACAAACCAATTCAAGTCTTTAACTTTTATAGCTTCAGAAATCGACGCGTTCAATCATACGGACGGATGGACGGACGGACGGACACGGCTATATCGGCTCAGTTCGTCGCCCTGATCAAGAATGTTATAGCTTTATGGGGTCTGCCCCGCCTCCAACTGCCTGTTACATATATTTTATCAAAACTAATATACACTGATTTCCCTTTTTCAATTGGCTCAGGGTATAACTAGCTTAATACTATAATCATGTTAGCTTAACAATATGTCTTTCATACTAAGTCTAAATGTAAATAAATAATTTATAGATAACCAGTTTTCAGTCGATGACATTCATGGAAAAAAAGATCGTTGCAGTCTGGCAGACTCAAATGTATAATATATCCTACATATATTTTTATTCATTTCATACAATTTAAAACGCCCTCAGTTGATATATAAAAAAAATTTTTTAATCAGACGAGGCCAGAGCACAATTTTTCTACTCTATGAAATTTGTAAAAAAAATTAAATTCCATAGGAATTTCATAAAAAAAAATCGCAATTGTAAGTTTTAATATTACCAAAAAATATATTGATAAAATGTATATTTAAAAGCTAGAATTATCTAACTTATCCCGCTCTCATATTTTGCTGGCCGGGCAGCATTATTGGAAACGTGAGGTTTAGTTTCTAAATATTTTATAGTCAATATCTATCTATGCAATATCTATTTTTATAGGCGCATCGCCTATTTATATACAAAACACACGATCATGAAATTATTATCAGAAATGATGCATTGGCTTTTTAAATAGCTTAAATGTCTTCAAACAATGCTCAGACTGAGCAGACGTCAAAAGCTTAGCATTTCCCAGGATATATACATATATTCCCTTAATCAGAGCCGTAAGCTGAAAACCATCTCCAAATAATCATATTATTCAATTTACCAATATATCGAAACAAGTTATAATATTAGAATTCACAAAGTCAAATGAGTATATTGGTTTTGTATGAACGCAAACCATTTCGGCGCTATCAAAGTTAGAGACTTGAAATTTAGAGTATATAGAGTATATATGTGACATACATTTTATACATTAAGCGTTGGTATTTTCTCCAACTTCTTCCCGACTGCATTACCATAAACAATTATATTACTTTCGGACCGTAAATGAGTATTATACAGTCAGTAGGACGCGACTGCAATGCTCATACGTTTTATCAATATGTATTTAAATTTTTCTAAGTTTAATAATCTTATGCGCGTACACTCATTCATGTACAATATCTATACGTCTTTTACATAATTCAGCAAGTCATGGTGGCCTTATCTAAGAACGTGTACACATTGCTCATAAGATTATCTTTTCTACATGACCGCTTATCATTAGTTGGCATTATTAATTAAACCGAACATAACATGATTATTATCAACTGATAAAAATAGAAATTGTTTCGTTGACTCAAAATCATTAATACTGAAGAGCCCTTTTATCTCTCAAGGCCACAAACTACTCTTAATAGACATCCAGTCAGATAACCAGAAGCTTTTAATCGGTAGCTTTCAAATGAAAGTGAGAAGTAATTCAGTCTACCAATCACATCGATACAGCTCTCAATGTGCTCAAACAGCTGTGCGTTGGATTTACGATATTCTGCAGGAGCTGCCTGGTCAAAGCAAGCGCAGGACATTCAAACATGTGGTGCAGCAGATACTCGGTGGTGGCATGGGTGTAGCCGGCTGCCTGGCCAATTGATGCGTGACCACTGAGAGTATTGGACGCCCGATTAGGATTCGCAGCCTTCCTGTTGTGTCTGATCTCTATGCTCAGCGGACTGACAGCAGTGCTGGCTCGTAGCTTTTTGAAGATTCGAGCTGATCTGGCCAACAAATCCTTCCACGTCCTGCTCAGCATGAGCCGGAATATTCAAAGGCCAATACAAGGATTTCGTTATCCTTTGTGTAGATTGTGTCCCTCGTGGCAATGGTCTTAACTTAAATCTCAGCCAACTTTTGAGTACAGCAATGAAAACATTTCCATCCATTCGAGTGAGGCTGTCATAGAGCTCGTGATCTTATATAAATATTCCTGTATATAAATTGTACAAAAGTATTAAAAAGTAATCAAAACTAAATGGTAATCAAAAACAAATTCACCTGTAAATGAGGCTAAAAATAATCCTGATAAAGTTTAAATATGCACTTCTGATAATTCCAAATTTCATCCTACTTCGCTTTCAAGATTCCTAAATAATGTTTCGTGTTCTGCTCCCCATTTTTTCAGCAATCGCCTCAAAGTATGTAACGTTTTTTTAGTATCTTTGTTACCATTTATTCAATTATATTCTTCATCATTTGTATTTAGGTTTCTTAAAAGTGAATTGCAATCAAAAACACAAAAATTTGGGATTTGCTCCCTTGGCATAAATAATATGCAAGTGCAGCGCATGTTTATTGTAAAAAATTCTCATTGTAATTCGTACATAGCTAGTGCAATAAATAATACTTGACGTGGATCATTGTGGATGTGTTCGTGCATATACATACATATATATGCTATCATATACATATACATATATAATAGTTATAGAGTAAAATAAATATAGCTCTAACATAAAGTATAAAAATACATATTCGATTCACGATGGTTAAAGTGAAGAATCTCATCTCAGGTCTAAGGATACTTATAAGAACTTGGAATACAAAGCTTGTTACACGTAACATTTAGTAAATAGGACAATATATGGGAGTAGTATGTAAAATGGAACATTAAGCTACGACTAAAGCACATAGAAATTCGTAGTACGCATTTCCGACATGACATGCATAACGGGCAAGGCAGAAATCATTTGAGATTGTTCAAATATATACTCGTCTAAATCTATCTATATGGAAATTCTGTTTATAATTTCTGTTTCAGTTTCCGATTCAGTTTAGAGCTTGGTGCTGCGCCTGATGGCAAAGGACATCAGGGCGTGCTCCAGCCGCATGTGGTAGGGCAGCTTGCCACGGGTCACGACGAGCGGCTCTTCGCCAGAGGCGCAGCAGCGGTCGCGGCAGCAGTCGCAATGATCGCCATCGCTGCACTCCTCCTCCTCCTCGTCGATGTCGTCCTCCTGGAGCTCCCGCTCCTTGGCTGCACGCTGCTCGAAGCGCAAATAGAACACAAGGCAGACGAACAGCATCAGGACGAGTGCGCACATAGCACCGCTGGCGATGCTCGCCTTCTCGAGCATGGGACGCGGACGCTTGGGCAGATAGGAGCCGTCGATCTCCTTATACTCACAGCGCTGACCCATGAAGCCAATGGCGCACTCGCAGCTGTAGACGGGCAGCTCGGCGATCTTTACGGCAAAGCAATGGGCATCATTCAGGCAGTACCAGGCATCGAAGTTCTCCGGACACTTGTATGTGGGGAATGTGATGTTGGGCCTCGGTGTTGTTGTCGTGGTTCGCATTGTTGTTGTTGTTGTGGCCGGCGGCTGTGTGGGCGCCAATGCGATGCCCGACATGGACGAAGAGACCGACGGACGCGGCTTCGGCACGGTGCGGCTGGAGCATGCCTCAATCAGGGCCGGACAGCCCAGGCAGCTGAAGAGCAACAGCAGCAGCAGAATGCCCATTCTCAATCTGTCGAATACTCTTGTAGTTGTGTTTGTGGAATGCATTTGCAGGTTTCTTCTATTTCTTTGTATTTGGTTTGCAACTTTGTTTGGTTTCTCTTAAGATCTTACAATACTATTTTGTGTGTATAAAACAATTAAATAAAACGATAAACAAGACTATCACAAAGTATTTAACAAATATCGTTATGCACAGCGAGGCGTCGTCATCAAAGGCTCTTTGGAATTCGGTTCGTGTACAGTATCTGTATCTACATATGCAGCAGAGTATCTGTATCTACATATGCATCAGAGTCTGTGTGTGTGTGCGTGTGGGGATCGGCGTATCTGTGGAAAAGATACAAATGCATTAGAAAACTGTCGCAAAATTCAATTCATTCATAATGATTATCGCAAGTTTTCAATAATTGAATAAATGTAGGCTAAATGGCATAAGTAAAATACAATCTGAATTAATTTTTATTCAAATATATATTTAAAGACACAATTTCACTCAAATTCGATTTTTTTTAAAAATGTATTTTCAATTGTTTTTCTTGTTGTTTTCCGTTGATTATCCTAGCTCATCAAAGCTGGCTGTGATATGCGTCGGGTATCCATATCACAACCACTTGATGAGGCTTAGATAAGCAACATCAAATATTTTTGATGTAGAGTTTCGATTGATTTTTTAAACTGATGTTCCACATAATATAAGGTTGTTAAAAAAGTCTTGCGGTATTTCCGCAAGCTTGTCTTTGCAAACGCGTAGTTCTAGTTGTATTCGTCGCATCGGTTCACGCTAGAGCTTTTTGGAAAGCTCTTTTCACGTGCTACACGTGTTTGATTAATTGTTGTTTGTTTTTAGTCGTTCGTGAGTTTTAGCAATTTGACTTAAATCGCATTATTATAACCTATTTTATGAACAATTGAAAATTCAATAAAAATACCGCAAGTTTTTTTGAAAACCTTATAATTCAAGCTGACCGAATAAAAGCAAAGGGGAAAAGCAGTTTGCAATTTAAATAAAAAAATATTTTATTATTTCTGGTTTTCATTTGAAACTATATCCATGTCCGTGATGAATCGGTTCAATTAGGCGACGATTCCGAATGCTATATGATGACGGTTGGAACACTTGTGGATCGTGTTCACTCGAAATCTAGAGCCAACACAATATTATATCGCTTGTATAATCCAACCTCTCTGCCAATTCATTGAGTTTTTATTTTTTCTTCTGTTTGCTTAAGATACAAAAGAAAACGGTATTGAAGAAGAGCTAGAAAAGTTATTTCTTTTCTACTTATTTTCCTATTGCTCTTATTTGGTCACAATTTACTTGAAGAGTTGCTTCCAATTCCAATGTCCGTCTTCAGCGAGTGTAATGTTAGTGCTAGCTACAATATGATTGAATTGATTTGATTTGATTGATTGATTGATTGACTGATTGATTGATGTACGTTACATTACGCTAAGCTCATCAAAGCTGGCTGTGATATGCGCGCAAAGCTTTCAAAATGCATTTCACAGCCTCTTTGAGAGCTCAGCATGAATGTGGCCAATTCTTATGATAGAAAGGGGATATTGGTAGAGGTGGATAGATAGATAGACATACACACACATATATATAGTTGGATTTGTAAAAGTACTTTTGGAGGGATCTCAGGAGGGCACCATGATTTATAATTTTGTTCAATGATTAATGTAACAGTTCATTGCAACTACAAATAAAACTAGTGCAAATAAAAGTATATTTTTTAACTTATTTAAAAATATATTTTTTAAATTAGTCTTTAATTAAATTACTTTTTGTTATCCTTTTAATGATTATTATCTTTTCTATCTATAATCTATTTTAAGTATTAACTTTGTTATAACTGTTTTTAATTTATATGTTAGTTTCTTGTCTTTTTATAAATTTTGTTCTTTATGTTTTGAATTTTGTGCTGAGCATCGTGTCGCTCCTCAAAGCTGGCTGTGATATGAGTAGGCAGAAAAAGCGAACATTTCACAACCACTTTGAAGAATGACACAATTCTCTTTCTTTCACTCTTGGTCTCGACCTCGGCTTCGCTCTCTCCCTTGCTGTCCATTGTGTGGAGACTCTCTCCCCCGACCCTTGTGTTAACCTTACAGCTTCTGCTGTAATGTTACTGTTACTTCGTGCATTTTTGTTATTTCTCACCACCGGCTTTTGCTTAGATGCCGCAGAACAAATAAAAAAAAAAACAAAACAGAAATAAAACAAGCCGAAGCCAACTTTAGTTATGCTGATAGCACTGGCAATGATGAGGATAATGATGATGATGACGGCGATGATGATGAATGTGATGGGAAGCGGCGTTTTTGCTGTGCTACACAAATCTGAATGAAGCCGTCGACCGTTATAGCTTGAGCAAAATTGAATGAAAACAAATTTAGCGTACGCTATTTATTATGCGATAATACATTAACACACGACAAGAACAACAACGACGACAACAATAACCACAGAACACTTAAAATAAACAATAAATATGATAATATAACACGATCATTGCACGCCATTACCAGTAAACAATCAATGCATATGCACACACATACATACATGAACAGAGAAGAAAAACAAATAAACGTCACTTGGCGCACTGTTAAACACCAAGGTTGCCACACGTTGTGAATATGTGCCAAATTTTAGTAAATTGTAGACTTAAAATGCCATAAATATTGCGAATATTTTCTAGTTTAATTGACTAAACTTTTAATTAAAGGTTAAGTCCAAAAATTTACACTCACACTAAAAATATAGTTTTTGCTTTTGAATTCGTTTATTCGTTACACATTAATGATACAATAATCTTTTAATCAAGTGTAAACCGTATCGGAAGCTTTCATATATATTTTGATATATTACATTTATTTATTTATTTTTAATTGTGGCGCCGACACCGAAACCCGTCAATTAGTCGCCAATTCTGTGATAACAAATTCCAAATTTATACGTGGACATTAAGAAATTGAATACTTAAACATTAAACAAAAACAAAAAATACAAAACAAAGAAAACGTAAATGCAATTAAAAGTACAAATTTTAAGATTTCTCTACGTGCATATGTGTGTATGTATGTAAGCATTAATGTATACGTGTACGTGTATGTTTGTGTGCAACGTCGCGACCGTTATTAAAATTTCCGTTTTGAAAATTGGAATTTGCAATGCGAGAGGAACTAGAAGGAAGCCGCACAAAGTACAAGTTGAATAACCGTTTTGAACTTGCGCGCGCGTAGGTCAAGATCAGCATCGCATTCATTCTCTGCTGTTCTGCTGTGATTTTTTGCTGTTGCTCCGTTTGCTTTATGCTTTTGCCTATCACTAATAATAATAATAATATTAAAAACGACGACACCAACAGACAGCAAAACAAGTTCGATGATCGTGGTCATTGCCAGTTGCGAAGCAATTGGTAATAAATATTACTAATAGAAAGCATAAATAAACTACATGCAAGACAAAAACAACAATCATAATAATAACAACAACAGCAAAAAAGTACATACATATACATACATGACAATTGGCAGCGCTCAAGAGAACATCAACAACAACACCCGCTAATATTACTGCTTCTGCTGTTGCGGCAGCTTCTGCTCGGGTCGTTGCCGTACAACAGCTTCTCTCCTGTTTTCTCTCTCTCTCTCCCTCTATCCCTCTCTCTTTCGCTTTCTCTATGTTTTTATGCTGCCGTGTTGTTTGTTGTTGCTGTAGTTTTCATGTTGCCTTATGCTGTTTCATTCTTGGGCGTCGCTGCTGCACGAGTTCGTTGCTCGTTGTCTGCTAGTATGCGTTTTTATGTGTGCGTCTAAATATATATATGTGTGTACATGTTTACAAAACTGTAAGAAAAGCGGTGTGTGAAAACTATGATTAACGTGGTATTCTACCACAACGAAGATACACCAACACAATTACACTGCATTCAAGCACACACACACACACACAAACACAATATAATTTGTGTTTTGCTGCTGCTGATGCCGCCGCTTCTGAAATCTTACCGGTTTTTTTGCTTTTGCGTAAAAACAACGCAAAAAACAAGTCCTACTAGTTTTTTTTAGTGAGTGCGTGCAAAAGAGATAGCAATTGTCTCCACTTAGTGGCGACAACAACCAATTTCGAGGTGTGTTGGATAGGGTATAAATGTTGGTGTTAGTGTGTATTGGTGTGCGTGCGTGAGAGTTCAAGTGCATGCGCTTGTGTGTGTGTTTATGTCTACACTTTATACGACGCGTAGGGAGAGTACAATTATATATATATATTAATGTATGTGTATTTTTTTTTACTTTTTAGCTGCTCGTCTGTATGTATATATATAAGTATACATGTGTGTGTATGCGCGCGGGAATGTTAAGAATTCTAAGAATTTCGCTCAAGCAAACGGGGCGCGGGCAAATACAGAACAAGTAGAGGTTATGAAAAATATATAGTCACTATTTATGAATAGTTCTTCAATTGAAAATTCATTTTATTGCATTAAATTAGTACATAAACTATAATTTTCATGAATGATGCACAAAAGACGATGGAAAAACACAATCACCAGTAAAATAAATTAACAGTTTTAAATCCATTGTATCCCTTTCGTTCACCGAGTTTTAAAGAAAACAATTTTTTATTTTATTATTTCCATTGGTTACCAAAAATAATGTATATTAAAAACAAAATCACTTGGCATGAAGCTGATGCCGATGCCGACGCCGCCACTAGCAGCAGCAGCAGCAGTAGCGGTCGCTCAGAAAACACAACCGCATCGCAAACGTTGTGAAAGACAACTGCACAAAACGTAGCTGACGAAAAAAAGCAAAGAGCAAGAGCAGAGCGTGGCCAGACTGATTAAATGAGAGACCAAAGTAGACGCCAACGCCGTTTTCTTTTCTCTTCAACGTATGTATGCATAAGTATGTATGTGTCTTAGCATTGGCGGCCAGCACACATACACCGCCAAATAACATAAATATCAACAACAACGTACGGTACGGCTTGGGGCCTGTTGTTTTTGTTTTTGTTGGTGCTTTGGTGTTGCCAGAACGTTTTGCACGCTATAGTAGGATCAACATGTTGACATGCCGCCGCCGCCAAGTTTGGAGGAGCTAAAATGCACACAAACAAGAAGCGACGCAGAGCGGCGGTTAAAAAGCAGGTAGACAAACGGGACGAACAGGATGAGGTCCAGACTCGGACGACAACATTTTCTGCTACTTGGGAGCTTGTTTTGGTGAATTCGTGGAAATCTTGGTCGATGCGCAGGCGCGCACGTAAACAACATTCCTGGAGGCATTGCATTGAGTCTGGCCTTTTATTTTCTTTATTTTTTCTGACATTTCGTGCGCGCCAAAAATAAAAACGAGGCTTTTTACGCGCGCGCTAAGGATATGGAGTTGCCAGACTGCCACAATTATGGTTTGCAAATAACAACACCTACATTTAAATATTGACAAATATGTAACGGCAAATTTCTCGCTCACTTTATAAAAATTTTAATAATCATAACTTTCACGTATCATTAGCACAGATACATATTTAAGCTTTATTCACATAGCAAGTGATCACTACTTAGTCGTCATTCTTTACTAGTTGCACTTGTTGTGTTTTTATAGGGCATTGACCCTGAGCTTTACGGACTTACGCATAGTGACGCGGTAAAAACATCATTTCAAGCCGACTACTACTAAATAATCAATACAAATTAAATTGCAAGCTTTTAAGCGCCACGCACACACATACACACAAGCACAAGCATTCAACCTCAGCGTCATTTAACGATGACGGTAAAAGGTCATGTGAAAAAAAAAGTTGCCAATTTGAGATTGGGGCTGGGTCGTCTAGTCTGGGTCGCGAGACGGTTGTCAGACTAGACAGCCAATGCAAATTGTAACGGTAATTATTAGACGAGCACACATAGCACTCACTCACTCACATTCGCGGCTCTCGCGAATTATTTGCATGCCGCTCTCTCAGTGTAGAGTTCGACGGCCTTCTTACGTAAAGACAGCAATACAACGCGCAGCGGCATTTTTCTTCTTTCTGCTAATAAGCAAACACAAAGGGGAACCGGGAGGATGTCGGCGTTGCCACATCGCTCAACACAGAAAACTCGTTTTCGTCCGCACTCTCTCTCTCGCCTGTATTGTGTCTTTGCAACTGTACAAAAACAACACAAACAACTACAACTACAACCGAAACACTGCGCAGACGCCAAACGAACGCTCCCCGTTGGATTGTCCGTCTGTTTGTCAGTCGTTTTGGCCCGCCCGTCTCTGTGTCTGTGTGTATATACACATATTGTGTATACGCGTGTGTGTGAACAATTTTTATTTTTCTGAATGTAAAGGAAGTGGCACGTACTGTACATAACGCTCAGCCGCTGCCTGCTGCTTCTGCTTCTACTGCTGCTGCTGCTGCGGCTGCGGCTGCTACCGACGAGGCATCAGACTATGGAGTGAGAAAAAATATACAGACGCCAACGACCGACGCTGTGTGACGGTGGTGGCAAGCCGCGACGACCTGAGAATGGGGCCCAAGCAGACGGGGGCTGGCGTGGACGTGTGTATATGTGTGCAGCATACCTACTATAAACAGGAAATGGAATTTACACACACATATGTATCTACACACACACACACACACACACACACACACACACACACACAAACAGCGGCAAATTGTTGGTGAGCCGACAAGCGGACGTGCTGCTTAATTGACAAATGGGCATAAAGAGAGAGTGGCTGAGCCTGAGAAACAGAGAGAGAGAGAGAAAGAGCGAGCAGAAGCAAAGTTGATTGAAATCAATAGTCGCCGTACAAGTGTTTGTTTGTTTGTATGTATGTATGTACGTATGTATGTCTAACAGCGCGTGGAATGTGTGAAAAAACGCGGCCAATGGATGGCAACGGCAATCAAACGACGCTCGTTGCCGTCTATGTTAAATTCTGGAATGTCGAAGTATCTTCTGGTCGCGTGGAGACTTTTACTTTGCCGTTGCCTTCGCGTCAACGTCTTTACACCTGACACAGACGCAGGCCGCGACGACACACCCTGTACCAAAAAACAACAGCAGCTGCAGTCTTGAAACTTTGTTAGCTGTTGTTTTTTAATGCACGTTTGCAATTATAACATGTTGCACAATTAGATCCGTTGATTGCCTACAAATAAAGTAGGCTTGCTTATACATACATACACACACACATGTATGTATGCATTGAAACGTATTTTCAAATAAACACGAGAATGCGTGTATGTGTGTGTGCAACTGACGTAAATGTATATGGCGACCGTACTACACGTAGCGTGTAGTTTTTACTCGAAAAAGAGGAATGAATGAAATTTCGTTGTTTTCCGCCGCATACATACACAAGCACATGCTCATCCATATACATGCATTTGTATATATTTGGAACAAGAGAGAAAGTCTACAATGTGACCGCGTTGCCAACTGCGTGGACAAATTGTTTACTTTTCGCTCGCCGGCTTTGAACACAAAGTGGTTTAATTGAAAGAACCCAAAAAACAAAAGAATTAAAAAAACATTGCAACAATATATGAAGGTGACGCCTGCTGCCGTGCACTAACCTACATTAATGTAAGACAAGATGTGGCTGCATAGGCAAAGTAGTTGGCAACATACAAACTAGTTTATTTTACGCGTTGCCTCGAAAGTCTCCGCGTCGAACGAAGCATGGTGAGTGCAGCATATATGTATGTGTATATGTGTGTAAAGGAGATAGCTATTGAAAAAACCCGACATATACATGTGTATGTATGTATGTATATACGAAACAAAATTTACTGCTGCTTGCGGTGCCTTATGCAGGGGCTACATACACACACTTACACACACACACAGAGAACGAAAATGTATTTTGTCTACTGCGTAAAAATCACCGAAATAACTTTTCTCGACGGTCAAATAACACAAAACCGATCATTTATATTTTACAATTACTTTTAGCTTGTATTTTGCCAATTTCAATAACTTACATTTGGTGTTTGCAATAGCCATTTAAGCTTTCGCCGCTTACAAAATATTTTTCACATACTTTGCACACACGCGCACATTTGTTATAACTAATACTGCTTAATATTTGAGTTGCTCTCTTAGTTCGAAATAATTAAAAAAAGGCACTCAATTCTTTTTTTTTTTTAATCTATCCGTGTAGTTTGCTCAATCGAAAAATGTTATATCGATTGTGCTTGGCTCATCACCAATGTAAACGCCGATAGCAGCAGTATGTTATAGTATTGCCAGCATAAAATACTAAATATAGTGACATATATTTGTATAATCGATATATATACATATAGGTATATCGACGCCAGCAACGTCTCCCGCATTTTTCATTTCAAATACAACAGCGCAGCATTGCAAATTACAAATTACAAATATCAAATTATATTATTGCTATGGGCACCAAGGCAAGTAAAATTGAGGGCACCTACTTGCCGGACACACCGACGCTAAATAGACTGCGCCTTGCGGGTGCTGCAACTGCTGCGCAAAGATCAACCATAGCAATCTCAATGAGCCCCTTCAGGGAGAATAACGCGTCCCTCGATCCACGCTCGCCCAACATCTGTCGCACACCACTAAATGTAAGTGTATTCCCTATATACTGTAAGATTGCTAAGGCTGCTTTTCCCACAGATATTGCCAGCTGAACCGCAAATATGCCAAATGCAGCAAACGGGTAACGAAAATACTTTTGCGCAGCTGCGCAAGCGCTTGTTGAAGGGCTTCTCCTTGAATGATCCTCGCTCGCCGCAACTGAATCGCACGCCTCTGGTGCTCGACGAGGCCATTGATCGCACGCTGAATATGGACGACACTTTTGCCGATCTCTTCGTGGAGACGCGTGCTCCAGTTGCTCCACAGCCAGACGTGCCTGATGAGAGCCACAACAACAGCTCCGTGGAGATTGTCTCACTGCCGTATGAGCAGGAGGAAACGATGCCCTGCGACATGTTGTTGCAGCAGCGAACACCAGAGCAGCCACACATAGAAGATCCACGCTCGCCCACAATTGGGGTGGAGCGCACGCCGATTATCTTTTGTGACGATGATGAGAGCGAGGCTCGGGAGACCCAAATGCTGGAGGAGATCCTCGAGACCCTGACGCTCAACTTAAGCAACGGCAGCAGCATGGCCTCATTCGTAAGTGCCAGCGAAGAGCCGATGCCAGATAATGCACAGCCTCAGGTGCAACCTCAGCAACAGTCCCAAACCCAATCCCGTCCAGCTAATAAACACTTGGAACGCGTCCGCCTGGGCAACAAGCGACGCGTAGCACCGCGGAAGCCTGCACGCGCGAACAAGCCACACATATATGTAGATGCTACCCCAGAGGGCGTCACCAGCACGCCCAAGAGCACGCCCGACAGTCAGCAGCGTGGCCAGCGAACGCCCCTCAGCTGTGTGAACAGGAATCGGATGCACCTGCGCTCGCGTTCGGTTGAAAAGGACTTACGCAAGCCGCAGCTGCATAGCTTCGATGATCATCAGTTGAATTCGAGTATGCGCATACTCGAAGACTAATGTTTTATTGCCTTTTATTTTTAATATTTTAGCCTTTACAAATCAACATCTATTAAGCCCACCAATAACTTCTCCAAAAATAAATATATTCAAAGATTTCAAATAGCTAATTAAAAAGTGATTTGTCTTTCCATCGATTTGCAAATAAGTTATCAATTTGCCGTAAGCTTTGGTTCGTGCTGTCCTGCCTTTAGTTTTCAACATTTGCCAAATAGGTCACAAATATATTCAAATATTTAAAATAACTAGTTCAACAGTGATTTTTATTTCCATCGAATCGAATAAGTTATCGATGTTTTGTAACTTGTTCGTGCTAGGAGTAAAACATCTCTAGCTGCCTTCGTTCAAAAAGAGATTGATATCAAAAATATATATTATATATATATATATATATATATATATATATATATATATATATATATATATATATATATATATATATATATATATATATATATATATATATATATATATATATATATATATATATATATATATATGAGAAGGCCACTTTAATTAGCTAATCTGTAGCATAGCCATAAGTTGATCAATTAGCTGCTCCCCACTCTGGTCGTCCTTATCATTCGCCAACACAAAGTCAAAGGAGCTGTCATCCAAATCACATTCGGATGGCTCGTCATCCACGCCCACCGTGAATTTCCAGCCTCTCGCTTTGCGAGTCTCGGGCAGCGACGTCAAACGCAGCGTTTGCACCATTTGGGGACCGTACGTCTCGCGGAACCAGCGTATATCATTCTTACGGCGTACGTCGCTGACAATGACGTAGTCCACCTGATCCAGCGACGCCTGCTTCATGGCCGCTCGGCAAAAGAAGCCGTAATCCTTGCGACGCACCTCATCGCTCCACACGATCATGTCTCGCCTATATTGCTCCTTATAGGGGCCATCGCTGAGCATCGCCTTAATATCCAGCTGCAGCTTGTTCGCCCATTCCTTCTTAATGGGCTCCGAGATGCGAACGATCAGAGCACGATCTGCCAAACTGTTTGAAATGTATCTAAAATTCAAGTGCTGTCTTGTTTAGGATATACTCACCGATTTAGCAATCGCTCTGAAATGAAATCCTTGCCACATTTCCGCTTGCCACTAATTAACAATATTTTTTGCATAATTTCTTAGCTAAACAACTTTCACTCTTGACTGCGTTTATTGTTTAAATGACTAAGTGACTTGTCCAATATAATTTGGCTGTTAATTTATGCGAGGCAACGTGTCAAAGTTGGCATTTTCAGCTATTTATTACATCTTTGTACTTATGCAAATTTGTTTTGTTCTCTTTCTGTTCAAATTTAAATTGTTTACAAATAGTTTTTTTTTCTTTATGCTGATGGCAAAAGTAATCGTTAAACCACAATACACCGATAACGATATGGCTACTTAATATCGAATAAGTTTGAAAGCTGCGCCCACGTCTAGTGTGCATCTATAAAATAAAAGAATGTTTAATTAATTAAAATTACAATTTAAAATAATAAAAACTAAATATAATCCAGGGCACTTTTCGCAAATAAACTCTGCCAGCTTGAAAACTGCGCTTAAAGTTTTAAAAATTCGATATACACAAATACAATCGATAAAGTTCACATTGTTCTATTTTAAAGATAAATAAACGTTTTCCATATACAATTGTTTATTTGTACAATAATTAAATGTATAAATGTATCATGTAAAAGTATAGATTCTGTCCATTAAATGTCTATCTGTAATATTGCGCTTGCTGCCAGTTGCTGCCGCTGCTTGTGCTGCCTGTCGCATTGCCGATGTCGTAGCTGGCGGCATTGCTTAGATTCATGCTGCTGCCATTGCCTGTGCCTGCAGCTGCTCCTCCGCCAGACGCACTGCCACTGTTGGCTGCACAATTTGAAATAGCTGCCGTGCCAGCCGAGGCCGCCGCCGCCGCCGAGGGGCCAGCAGCCACGCCCGCACTGCCAAAGGTGGCGAGCACGCTGCTGTAGTAGGAGGCATCTGCCACAGTCTCGGATTGATGCGTGCCCTTCTTGAGGGTCTGGTGCAGCGATGCCTTGCCCTGGTGGCAGTCCTGGGCGTTCGCATTGTTGATGCGTGCCAGATTCGCCAGCGTGAGCGTTGAGTGCGCGTGTCCTGCGGCTCGTTCAGACGATCCCGGTGGAGGTATTGAGCCAATTCCAACGCGCGTCGTGGAACGCTGCTGCATGTGGGCAGCAGCGGCAGCAGCGGAGGAGGAAGAGGCGGAGGCGGTAGAGGGTTCGGATAGCTGCAAGGGCAAGCATTAGACAGAGAGAAGCATAGTTAGGAGCCATAGCAACTACTCGCCTTGCGCTGCTTATGCAACTCCAGGCCGCTCATCTCCGTCAGCTTTGGCTCCACGCCCGTCGCCGCTGCCAGTGGCGGCTGTGGTGCGACGTGCCGGTGATTGATGTGTGCCTGCAGATCGCGCTGGGACAGATATGTGCGTCGACATCCCGTGCTGCCGTACCGACTGCCGCCGTGGGTACACATGAAGACCGTGCCCAGGCCGGACTGCTCGACGCGCAGCACCTTGTCGCTGCAGCGCGGACAGCTCTTGATGGGCTCGGCGCGGGCACACTTGAGACAAAAGACGTGCTTGCAGGGAATCATGCGGCCGTAGACAAGGATGGGCTTGTCGCACTGGTCGCAGCAATGGATCATCGGATTGAGCACCTTCTCGCCAATGAGGCTCACTTTGTGGTTCCATTTCAGGCGCAGCATCGGCTCCGGTGGTCCGCGCGACAACGTCGTAAATGTGGGCGCCTCCAGCTGTGATATATCCGCTTCCATGTCAACTGTAACAAACGCAAATTAGCTGCATTTTTCTAGCATTTCTCAGTAACACCAACACAAATCTTACTTGTCTGCGGCAGCACGGGCGGCACTACCTGCGGCTGCAGCTGGTGTTGTTGTTGCTGAGGCGGCGGCGTTCTGTCCGCAATGGGTGTTGCCTGCTCTTCGGCCGATGCTGTTATCTCCATTTCGTTCTCTTTGTCTAGGTCTTGCATCACGGCATCTTCTGTGTGATCCATGCTGCTGGGACTGTCCTCAACGGCTCCGTTACCTGATGCCGGGGCAACAACAACACCAACACCAACGCCACCTTCGTATGTCTCTAATGTGCTGCCTGTGTCATCAATTTTTTTACCGCGTCCCCGGCCACGTCCACGGCCTCGACCACGTGCTCGTGAACCACGTCCACGACCACGGCCACGTTTTACTTCATCATTTTCCATTTTGTAACTAACACAATACACAAAACTTTAGATATATTTCTTCTCTGTCGCTGTGGCTGTTGTTAATCCAAAAGCATTTAATCGATTACTTTTTTTCATGAGCAATCGATTGCATGTGAGCAAACAATGCTGGCATTCCCTATTTTCATTTTATTTACGTTTAAAATCGATTTTAAAAAATGTCTGTTAACGATATTTAAATAATTGCGTTTTGATTGTTGTGTAGAATAATTTTGATAATTAATGTCATACACATTCTTTTTTGTTAATTGCAAATATTGTCCAAATATTATAAATATTTAAAATGTATTATGGGACAGCTGAATTAAAAAAGCACCTAGAAGACTTGCATAACAGGGCCAAGTGAGTATTAAACGAATACCGCTGCAATTTTAACATTCTGTTAAGTGAGCACAAAAATGAGAAGTTAGCTGAAACACATGTTTCTTTCAATACGGCGTGGATAAATCGTTAAAATAAAGAAACAACGATTGAAAAATATAAATACACAATATGGATATAGACGAGTTATTTGATTGTTTTAACGAGGAGCCGTCTAACAGTTTGCAGTTACCGTTGCCCCTCCCCTATAGCCAAACAAAAGCAGCCGAAGCCGAGAACACTCGAAAGGCGAACAAACGAGAATCTGCTGCAGCTGATGAAAATGCCAGCGGCAAGGGACAAACAGAAGAACAGGATGAGAAGGAAGAGTCTGCTAAGCGGCAGCGGGTCGACATAAAACCAGACACAGATGAAATTGCTGATGATGGTTCGGACAACGAGGTCAGATGTGAAAAAGAGGACAAAGCAGAGGAGCTGGACGATTGCGCACTGGAGGCCCTGCGTGTGCGTATTGTCACCCATCAGCTGGTGTCCCCCGAGTCCTGCACACACGAGGTGGCCGCCCATCCTGACCAGGAGTACATTCCCCTGCAGCCGTTTACGGGCGTGCCTGCCAAGGAATATCCATTCGTGCTGGATCCATTCCAGAAGCAGGCGATCCTCTGCATTGACAACTCTCAGAGCGTCCTGGTGTCGGCCCACACATCGGCGGGCAAGACTGTGGTGGCGGAGTATGCCATTGCCAAGTCGCTGGCAGCCAAGCAGCGCGTTATTTATACCACGCCCATCAAGGCCCTGTCCAATCAAAAGTTTCGCGAATTCACAGATGAGTTTAAGGATGTTGGCCTGGTCACGGGCGATGTTACCATTAATCCATCCGCCTCCTGTCTGATCATGACAACGGAAATCCTGCGGAACATGTTGTACCGCGGCAGCGAAGTAATGCGCGAGGTGGGCTGGGTGATCTTCGACGAGATTCATTATATGCGCGACAAGGAGCGCGGCGTGGTGTGGGAGGAGACACTCATCCTGTTGCCCGACAACGTGCGCTACGTCTTTCTCTCGGCCACCATACCGAATGCCCGACAGTTCGCCGAATGGGTTTGTCACCTGCACAAGCAGCCTTGCCACGTGGTGTACACGGATTACAGACCCACGCCGCTGCAGCACTACATCTTTCCAGCCGGAGGCGATGGCATCCACTTGATCGTGGACGAGAAGGGCCAGTTCAAAGAGGACAACTTTACCACAGCCATGGCGGTGCTGGCCAACGCAGGTAGGAATAGATGGATATATATATATATGAATGAATGAATATCGTGGAATATATTAATCCGAATAAATGTTTCCTTGCAGGTGAGGCAGCTAAGGGCGATCAGAAGGGTCGCAAGGGCGGCATCAAGGGCCACAATGCAGGCCAAACGAATATATTCAAGATTGTCAAGATGATTATGGAGCGTCACTTTGCGCCCGTCATCATCTTCTCGTTCAGCAAGAAGGACTGCGAGGTGTACGCCTTGCAAATGGCCAAGCTGGACTTTAATACGGTCGACGAGAAGAAACTGGTGGATGAGGTCTTTAAAAATGCCATGGATGTGCTCTCGGAGGAAGATCGTTGCCTGCCCCAGGTGGAGAACGTGCTGCCCTTGCTGCGACGTGGCATTGGCATCCATCACGGCGGACTGCTGCCCATCCTCAAAGAGACCATTGAGATTCTGTTCGGCGAGGGCCTGATCAAGGCGCTCTTCGCCACAGAGACCTTTGCCATGGGACTCAACATGCCGGCGCGCACAGTTCTGTTCACGGCGCCGCGCAAATTCGACGGCAAGGACTTCCGCTGGATCAGCTCGGGCGAGTACATCCAAATGGCGGGACGTGCTGGTCGTCGCGGTCTGGACGACAAGGGCATCGTTATACTGATGATTGACGAGAAGGTATCCCCGGTGGTGGGCAGAGAGATTGTGCAGGGCAAGGCAGACACTCTCAACTCGGCATTCCATCTCACCTACAACATGGTGTTGAATCTGCTGCGCGTGGAGGAGATCAACCCGGAGTACATGCTCGAGCGCAGCTTCTATCAGTTCCAGAACCAGGCCGCACTGCCCGGTCTGTACGATCAGGTGCAGCAGAAGACAAAGCAGCTGGAGAAGCTAAGCATCAAGGATGAGCACAATATTGCCTCCTATCACCACATTCGCGATCAGCTCGAGGTCAACGGCAAAAAGTTCCGCGAGTGGCTGACCAAGCCACAGTATCTGGTGCCATTTTTGCAGCCAGGGCGGCTCGTCAAGGTCTCGGCTGGCAAGCAGGAGTACGACTGGGGTCTGGTATTGAACTTTAAGAAGCAGGAGCAGAGTCGCAAGAATCCATTGAAGAGCGAGCCGGGCATTGTCATCGATGTGCTCCTGCATGTCAGCGAGGTGGCGTCCAAGACGGGCGACACCGAGCCCTGTCCGCCCAACGAGCGGGGCAGTATGGAGGTCGTCCCCGTCTCCAATGCACTCATCACCCAAATCAGCTCGATACGCGTCTACTTTCCCAGCGATCTTCGCACGGCCGACAATCGCCGCGTCGTGCTAAAGACCATTCAGGAGGCGAAGAAACGATTCCCACTCGGGCCGCCCGTGCTCCATCCCATCAACGACATGAACATCAAGGATGGCGAGTTTCGCAAGATCGTGGACACAATTGCACAGTTCGAGCGGCTGCTCGAGGAGCATCCGTTGCACAAGTCACCGGAGCTGGAGCGCATTCACAAGCGCTATATCGAAAAGCTAAAGCTGCAGACCGAGGTGAGCAACCTGAAGGCGGAGCTGAAGGCTGCCCGCAGCCTGCTGCAAATGGAAGAGCTGAAATTCCGGAAACGCGTGCTCCGGCGCATGGGCTACTGCAAACCGGGCGATGTCATCGAGTTCAAAGGTCGCGTGGCCTGTGAGCTGAGTTCCGCGGATGAGCTGCTCATCACCGAAATGATATTCAATGGCGTCTTCAACGATCTGTCCGCTCCACAGGCTGTGGCGCTGCTCTCCTGCTTCGTCTGCGACGAGAAGTCCAGCGAGGCGCCAAAGAGCGCCACCGAGCTGTCCGGCCCGTTGCGCTCCCTGCAAAGCCTGGCGCGTCGCATTGCCAAGGTGTCCACAGAGTGCAAACTGAATCTGGATGAGGAGAACTATGTGGAGAAGTTCAAGCCCTATCTAATGGACGTTGTGCTGGCCTGGTGCAAGGGCTCCAGCTTCTTGAGTGTCTGCAAAATGACGGACATCTTTGAAGGGTCCATCATTCGGTGCATGCGACGGCTGGAGGAGCTGCTGCGTCAGCTGTGCCAGGCATCCAAGACGATTGGCAACACTGATCTGGAGAACAAGTTCTCCGAAGGCATTCGATTGCTCAAGCGCGACATTGCCTTTGCTGCCTCGCTGTATCTTTAGATTAGTTTTTACTTGCTCTTGCAACGGATGAAAAGCTTACAAACATTTAACAAATATATAATATATATTTCATAGACATTTTATAGACACGGTTATTATATAGATGATACATCATGTTATATTCTCAATGAAACACCAAGTTGACAGAACAAGACAAAACACATTATGCAGAACATTTCACAAAAGGGAAATAATATAATTTTTATTTGAATGAATGAATTGGACAAACTACATACATACATACAAATACAATTAAATAAACTACATAAATTTAAATGTAACTGTAAATGTAAATATTTATGGTTTTTCTTATGCTCTCGCACATGCAAACAATAAATAGACTTTTATGACATTTACACGCTTCTCATGAAAACATAAAAAATATTGGACGGTTTACACTGATTTGTATGGTCGTTGAGTTCTATATATGCGACGCATAAAACATATATATTTATATATATAACTACGAAATTTAAGGCACTTAAATCGTATATGAGTACACAAACTTAATCCTAGACTATATCCAATTTGGATAAGGCACTTGTGCTCTAGATCTGCATATGATATGATATGATATCTATAAATGGATGGATTACAAGTACGAATGTTGTATGGACATACATATATGGAAAATCTTAGAGAAGATTATTTCTGTTTCCGTTTATTACTTTCTAAATATACTGCGAAAATATTGGATTAAAAATTGTTTCATTTTACAAATCTTTAGCATTTGAATTGATTCCTACTAGCAGGCAAATGTGAAACTTATTAATAACTTATACTAATTGTTGTTGATTAAACTTTACATCGTTATTATGTACACTTGATGATGGTCTCGCCGCTCTAGCTATGGGCCAAGACTATGCTATGGAATGTCATTGATATGGATTCGTATTCGTTGGGTTATCAAACTTAAGAAATATTAAAAAAATATGTTTATAAAAGGAAATTAAAAATTGGAGTTAAAAATAGCTGCCGAGATCTTTAAGATCTGTGTAAAAATAAATTTATAAATAACATAAAACTAGATATTAAACAAAACCTAAAATCTAGCTACGTCAACTTTTAATACAGGTGCCATCCAGCTAGACGGAGCTGTTGGAGAGAAGAACTGATCGTTGAGAACTTTCCTTGATTCGAATGAGCTCTGGGCACTTACCCCAATGTCGAATTTGCTAAGTGGTTAAATTGTTCATTCAAAGGCTTTGCGCAGTCTCTCTAAGCGCATCGCGCGCTTAGAGAGCGGTTACTTAGACGGATGTTTGGGGCACGCCCTCCACCAGCTGCGTGCGTCGTGGCTGTACCGCCGGCTGCGCCGTCAGCGTCGCCGTCGTCGTTGTGGTGCGGGCCGAGGGCACTGGCGTGGTGCTGCGACTGCTGCCGCTGATCACGCTGGCTGGTGCTGCGGGCGTTCGCTTCATTGGCTCCGCTTGCAGCTGCGCCACTGGCGTGCTGGACAGCGGCTGCAGTAAACGCTTCTCCTCGATGGGCGCCGCTTTGGCTGCCGATCCATTAGACTGGGAGCGAGGCGTAGCTGCGCGCTCCGACTTGACCAGGCTGCCGTTTGTCTCCTTGAGCGAAATGCCCGATTTGAGCGATGCTTGGCTGCCCGACTTCTGGGTCATGGCCAGCGAGCTGGGCGAGCGCAAGGATGTGGTGTCCGTCTGTGCTTTGCTGGCCAGCGTTTTGGTCGATGGAGAGTCTCGATATTCATATATGTTGTCTCGCGAGCGCAGCGCATGATGATTGGTCACCATGTGCGCATTGTCTACGCCACGAGGATCTGGCTCTGGCTCCATGCCTTCGCCATTGATGAACACGTCCTCGTCATAGAACCGATCCGATTGTCTTTAATTTGAGCATTATTATATAAATTTCCGATTAACTTTCCGTTAAGCCACCAAACTTACCGCTTCGCATTGCGCCACATAATGCAGCAGATGACGACCAGCACGATGAGAAAGAAGCAGGCAACCGACATGCTCCAGAAGGCGATTTGCAATGGCTCCTTGGGCTCCCACCAGTACTCCGTCGTGGGCGGATATGTGGGCACCAGAACGCCAATCACTGTCGGTAAATACTGCGTCCAGAAGGCGCACTCCGTTTGCCGATAGTTCAGCAAGATCGACGAGTTATAGGTGGTATTGATGTTGAGGTAACGAATCTCTCCCTGGTAGGCGCGCTGAAAGTGCATTCCGAGCACTTGCTGAGGCGTCGGATTGCTGTGGGTAAGCGGAAATGGAGAATGTTAACGATATGTTTACTAAACGATACTTTCTACGATAGCTTCAGGATTTTCCAATTGTTTAATAACATCTGTGTTACTAAAAAGATTTTAATTAAATTTTCACTATATAATCTACATATTCTATTGAATATTTTGCAATTTAGATAAAATAAATTGGGTATAATCTAAGAGTCGGTATAAATAATATAACTATATTTAAAATTTATATATATAATTTTAAAGCGGAATTTTGATAGGGGTTTAAATCAATAACATTAAATTTTAATACTTATCAACTTCTTAAAACAAACTTGATCAGCATATGCAATATAGGGACCCTGTCAAAATTTTGAAGTCTCTAGATCTTATAGGTTCTGAAATTGATGCGTTCAACCATACGGACAGATGGAGGGACAGAGGGACGAACAGACAGACTGCCTTCTACTAACATATTAACAAAATTATTGAAGTGAAGATATTCCCATTTTCAATGGGTAATAAAGCCATGCTTTTTAAAGGCTTGGATATATTTGTAATCATATATATAATCAGCTAACACAGCATCCCTAAACTAGCATAGAGCTCTAACCACTTACCCATATCTGGCAAAGTTCGAATAGGTCTGCATGAAGAAGTGACTCATATTGCGATCATTATCAGTCCACATGTTGCGCTGCAGATGATCTTTCTTGGGAAAGAACTCGGTGTCCAAGAAGGGGGCACCGGTCAGGAAGTAGTGTTCGGTGTCGTGTGGATATTTGCGCCATTGCGGCAACTTGAAGGCCTCCACAGTGGTGTTCAGCACGTACATGTAGACAGGAATCTTTTGCTCTAAGAGCAGTTTAACCATTTTATCGACGGGCGCACGATAGTAGAGATCACTCAGCATATTAATGTATTGATCACGTATGATGGTGTTGTTGTTGGGATCCGGCCAGTAGGTGTACATGTACTTGATGGCCTCATACACGCCATTCGGATTGAGGGTGTAATTGTAGCGGAAAACGTGCTCCCTCAACTTCTGCTCAAAGAAGCGATTGTCTATCTCATAGTAGGGCGCCAGGGATTCGTTCTGGGCCACAAAGAAGGCCGCTTCCTGCGTGGTAACACCTGTCATGTACTGAATGTTGCGATTGAAGCGACCAGTGCGAATCAGAGTTTCTGGTGTCTGGGTGAGGAAACGCCAATCCTTCTCCCGCCAGCCCTCGTACCAATCATCACCGGGCAGCGTGAAGTTGTGATCCAGCACCGGACCCCAGGGGAAGCTTCCGACTTGGGGCGAGAACTCCGCATTGCCCAACTCGTAGAAGCTGCGTCCTGTGCGTAGGCAATTCACCAGCTTCCAGGACGAATCTATAGAGCAGCCCAGCACTTGGCCCAGCACACGACTCGTATTCTGTGCCCTGTACTTATCCTGGATAAGCGCCCAATCCGCCAGCGCTGACCCCGACTGGGCGATCACTCGCTTCACTATGTTACGAGTCTGTGGTGCCACCATCAAGAGTCCAGCAGAGGCAGCACCAGCTCCGGGTCCAAACAAGGTGATCGAGTCGCGATCACCATTGAAGAACTCAATGTTGTCGTACACCCACTTGAGGGCCATTGCCTGATCCAAGATGCCATAGTTTCCCGGCGAGTTCTCGTCTGCTGTGGAGAGGAAACCCAATGCGCCCAGCCGATAATTCAATGTAACCACGACCACATCATAGAAGGAGGCAAGCACATGACCCTGGAATAGATTTGAAGCACCGCGCACGAACTCGCCGCCGTGTATATAGACCATAACAGGATACTTCTGAGCAACGCCAGCGCCAGTCTGTAAAGGAGGAAGGAGATATATAGATATAGATAAAGATAAAGATAAAGATAAAGATAAAGATATAGATATAGATATAGATATAGATATAGATATAGATATAGATATAGATATAGATATAGATATAGATATAGATATAGATATAGATAAAGATAAAGATATAGATATAGATATAGATATAGATATAGATATAGATATAGATATAGATATAGATATAGATATAGATATAGATATAGATATAGATATAGATATAGATATAGATATAGATATAGATATAGATATAGATATAGATATAGATATAGATATAGATATAGATATAGATATAGATATAGATATAGATATAGATATAGATATAGATATAGATATAGATATAGATATAGATATAGATATAGATATAGATATAGATATAGATATAGATATAGATATAGATATAGATATAGATATAGATATAGATATAGATATAGATATAGATATAGATATAGATATAGATATAGATATAGATATAGATATAGATATAGATATAGATATAGATATAGATATAGATATAGATATAGATATAGAGATATGCATATATAGAGCTAAATATAAATATAGATCGAAACTTACCTTAGGTGAATACACATTCAGATATAGACAATCCTCATCCATGTCCATGACACCTTTTGTTGCACCTGTATACCGCACAGGTTGGGGACATGCGGGTCCAAAGTCCACCGCCTGCAGCAGCTGCCAGCCGCGATGTAGGCGTGGCGGCTTAAAGCGTCCCTCGAATGTGGGCGGGAGGGCGTAGGGAATGCCCAAGAATACGGAGCATTCGCCCATCACGCGATCCACAGTGGAATGATATGGCCTATAGAACGACTTGGGATCGGGATTGTCATACATGTAGACCTTAAAGCCTTGCACCTGGCCATAGTTCGTTGTGACGAAGACATCCCGTTCCAGAGTCAACGAATCGCGTCGTTGCTTTCCCTGCAAATCCTCACGCCAACCGGCCAAGACGCCCGGGAACTGGGTTCGAGCATTCGGATCGTTCTGTAAATAGAGTTTAAATAAGTTTATATTAGAGTTGTTTTTTTTTTTTTTTTATACAGTTTACAGTTGCAGGCGGATGAGAAACATGTGTAATTGATTACGTCGCATAACGCATGAAAACTTAATTAAGATTATTGCCTCGATATTGCTCAGATGTCTGTGGATCACTCAAAGCTTCTGCTCAATGGCTTCCCATTGTTCGCAGCTTGCGCGTTCTTTAATCGTTTCTCAGTCCGTTGTTTTGGGGTCAACTCTTGTGTCGCGAATTCAATTGATCGGACTCGAAGTCAATTGATTAATAGGTGCGAGTAACTGGAATCACGCTCAAATAGTAACAGCTATGCAATGTGAGCATTACCAGAGTCTTAAAATGTTATTCTGTAATCGGAATATATACTAATATATTCCAAAGAGATAATCACCTCTAGACTGTAAATAAAAAACTATTCAAGTATATTTTTTCAATTTTAGATCGATTTTTAATATTGATAATCTTTATGAAACTAAAAATTTTGATGAATTGAAAAAACGTGATTTGCGCCTTTTACAGATAGGTCTATAGTCTCCGAGTATTGAATGAGTAATTTTGACTTTATATGAACGCTATAGAGTGCTCGTCATACACAGATATCGATAAGCAAAAAGAAACTTGTGTTATGAGATGCGAGCATTAAAATGTAAAATGAAATTAGGGTCTAGGTCGATATCGTATAGTTCTCCAGATAGAATAGCTAAAGAAAGGATTGTTTTCGTCGAAAGGAGATTCTTGCATCGGAAAATGTTTAAGCATATACAATGAATTTACGATACAACGTAAATTAAAAGTTAATGCTTGAATATTTTCCGAATGTCACAACGATTAAGTATAGGGACATAGACATAAGTTATTATATATGAATTTAATGAATTGAGGTCGCTGTAGCTCCTTCAATTAAAATAAAAGACTCGTCCAACAAATGCTATGAAAGCAATTTTGTGTGAAAGGGGTTCTTTTACAACTCTCTAGCCCCAGATTGACGCATTCATTTCATGAAATTCTATGCGACGGTCTCCATGTAAAAGAGCAACTACATTAAGAATTAAGGAATTTATGGACCGAAAACAATCTTACTCTTTTTACTACTCACCGGATCAAAACGAAAACGATCCTCATTAGGCATGCCCTGAGGATATTGACCGGGTGGATTTCTGCCCGGATAATTAGCGCCATATCCATTTGGCTGATAGTGTCCGTAGCGACGATCGTTGAAAGTGTATGTTCTGAAAATATCGGATCTTTAATAGGGCTGTATTCTAGTAAAAGAATATGGCTTAGCTCACCTGTAATCCGGATCGCCGGGATTCGGCCATTGATAGTCCACACCCACGCGCGAATAAAATCGCGGATCTCGAGTTTGAGCGTCAATAGACTGTGGCAGCGATTGGAGAAGAATGATCGATAGAGCAATGATCGATAGACATTTCAATTTGTCGCGATATTTAAATTTCTGTGCCATTTCAAACTGCAAGAGAAAAACAAATACAATTAAGAAATTTGTTAAAATATTTTCAGAGAAACAAAAAGAAAACGAAATCTTTAGATAATATGCAGATAGATCGTAGAGCAAATATAAAATTTTACTCAATTTGTATAGAGTATATTATATACCTATACTTTTATCTTCAATTTCAGCTATGTTTATCTCTGCAGATGAAAGAGAAAAATTAACTAAAAGAATTCGAGAAAAAATCTTCAATTAACACTCTTCTTATTTAAGCATACAATAATAAACAAATCTCTGGGCTGAGTAAGAGTGACCAAACTGGTTTTTAAATTACGTTAACTGCGTTATATATGTATATGTATATATATATTATGTATAAACATATATGTTTGACGGTGTTATGTGGTTTAGTTGAGCATTAGAGACGTTCGCTAGAAGTAAGAGAGGCCAAGAGACCGAGAGACCGAGCGACCGAGAAACCCGTTTGCCAAGAAAAATATGCGCTAAAAATAAGTTACAGCATAAAATGCGACGTTTGTGACTTTGTCTTTGGTTCCAAATTGGAGTCAACTCTTGGCACTTTTGCTTCAATGGAGGCATTACGATTGCAATGCCGATTACCTCCACTCCATTGTTGTGGGAGCGTTGAATGTCTTCGCAGCTAATTGGTTAATTGTGTGGAGAAAACAGGTCATGACATTGCCCGCAATGGGTTAAAGTTTACAGCTTAAGAACAAGTTCAGAAGAATTCGAGTCATATATGTGAAATATGTAAAACTCGTAGAGCTCTATACCGTTTAAGGAGATTAAAAATAGTTGATCGGTGTAGAATAATATGATAAGTTCCATATGTACAACAAAACTGAATTAAACTTGGTAAGTAAGAAACGGATTTTAGTTTTCGTAAGGTTTGTGATGCACACAGTCCGAATCTGTTTCTGCACTTCTATTTCAGTTTACATACTTCTACTTCTATCTTCTCGTTTTTTTCACCATTTCAAATATCTTTATGTCCCTGATATATCAGACAGTTTTAGATATGTATTTAGCACGTCAATGAAACATTATAACCTGCCTATTGTATGAAAATTATATAAAAGCGAATGGACTTTTCACCACATATTAATTATTCTTAACTAAATTAAAAATTTCTAAATTTTCAAAATCAGATTTAACAGGGCAACAGCAAAAAAAACATCTTTTAATAATTACAATAATCAATATCTCTGATCTATGCCTATATCTATACAACTATAATGAAAAACATTTCAGTAATGCATGGCAAAATGAGGTATTTTTTTTTGTTTTATATCACTGTAAATATAATTATTATTTTGATATTATTAAATATTATTATTTGGAAAGATGTATAATTTTTTTTAAAATTTTGTTTTTATAACAAAAATATATTTTAGACTGATAATAAAATTTAAATATGATAATATAAATAACTAAATAGAAAAACACTATTTAAATAGAATAATATAAATACGTCAAGTGCAGTTTAATAATTAAACTTTACACTAAATCAAAAATTATTTATAAGAAATTGCATTGAAAAACATAGAGCACTTTTATGTTTTTGTATTTGCTTATATGATTAAAGTTTGCTGATTTCAAGTATGTACGGTATAAAATGCAAAACCATAACTAGTACTACTTGTAAAATTAAAAAAAAATGTGAATCATAAATGCATTTATTAAAAAAGTAAGTGTAATATGAACTATAATAAATATTAAAAGTTCAGTTTTATTTCCTATTCGCTGGGTCAAATTCGATTCAAAGCCGCTGTGCAATCAAAATTGATTTTGGAAGAACGCAATTGAGCTTACCAATCGATATATCAAATTCGTAATTGTTTTTTTCTGAAACCTTTTTGCTTATGTAAATATACATCTGCAGAAACTATTCAAATTACATATTGCACTTATGATGTATTCAGAATTTCACTTAAAACTCAACAAAATGTTTACGCACACTCACTTCCATTGATTACTAATTGTTATTTCCGGCTAGCACTAAGCTTGATACAGCTCAAATTCACCACGATTGCGCACACCTGTGCTCTAATTGCAATTTCACGTGCCAAACACAAGCAAAACTCTACAAACAACAACAATGAGAAATATATAAACAAATTTGAGCTGCACTTTTGGCATTAGATTGCAAATGCAGCGCCGTCGCCGACGACTTCGGCTTCGTCGTCAGCGTCAACGTTAACTGGCACAAGGACTCACAAGCACTTAGACACAAACAAACAAACACACATACACACGAGTTGTAGTTGTAGTAGTTGTTGTTGTTGTTGTTGCTGCTGCATGCAAAATATAAAAGTGCATTAACCTGCCAGCGCCACCGACTCAGGTTACGCTGCTAACCTCGACGTGTTGAAGTCCTCTTCTGCTGCTTCTTCTTCTTCTTCTAGTATTCTTTTGCTTATTCTTGTTGAAAAGTGCGGAAATGCAAACGCCTGCACAAAATAACGGCTGTCGCCTGTCCAAGCCCTCTTAAGAAATGTTTGCCAACGGTAAAAAAAAATTGTTTTTCGCTTGCGGGAATTTTATATCAAATTACACGCTATTGTGTATTTGCTGTTGTTGTTGGTGGTGAATCACATTTAGTGCGCCCAAGCACTTGGTTAGTTTTTATTTTCGCAATCACAAAGCAAACAGAAACAATAAAACGCAACGATAATGTTGAAAGTGAAGCGTTTGCAGGTGTCGTTTGTCTGTGTGCGAGTATCTGTCGGTGTATGTGTGTGCCTGTGTGTGTGTGTGTGTAGAGTTGGCCCACTGCGGTGCTCTTGTTGTTGTTGTTGACGCCGCTTCTTTAATCTCACTCGTTTTACAGTTATGCTCGAAATGATGACGTCGCTGCCTGAGTCGACGCCAACATCGCAACCAGTTGATATATATTTTTTTTGTTTTTGGCCTTTTTGCACTATCTAATCTTAGCCCTTCACTGTGTGAGCCAACAATTTGATCAAACCATTTGTAAATGATTAATTCCAAACGACGAGCAACAAAAATTTATTAACTTTCTTTATGTACGCGCCAACGCCCCGAAAAACAACAAACACGGCTAACGAAAAATGCAAAGAAAAACGTAAACGTAATGAAATGACCGTTTTCAGTTTTAAGCCAGGCCACAAGTAGAGAGGCACAGCCAGAGCCAGTCGAACGTCAAAACGCAGCGTTATGGTTACACCAATACTAATGCAATTTCACGCACACGCAATATACAGAATGTGGCTTTTGGCTTTGTTAACACTCACACACAGACTGATAAATACATACACGCACACACACACACACACATACATGTAAACTGGCTTACGTGAGCGGCTACGCTTTTGTTACCAACAGTTGTTGCTTTGACTCACAGACCTGAGTGAATTTTCGTAGAAGACGCGCGCGCAGCTTTCAGCTCGCACAACCGACGCTCACGAACGCTACAATCGAACTGAAGCGGCAAGTGGCTCCAGCAGTCGCAGCTAACCCGAACGAGTGTGGGTGCAAGCAGCAAAAAGAGTGAGAGAGAGCGCGGGAGAGCGGTCGAGAGCCTGGCAGAGAGCGGCAGCGTGACATTGCATGGGAGAGACGAAGAACGAAGGCGAAGGGAGCTCACATTGATCTGTCCAATGCATTAGAGTGATTAAACACAAATCAAAAGACGACTAAATAGTACACCCCAAGAAAGACAATATAAACACAACGAAATATTTATAATTAATATAAAATATAAAATTACTTACTTAAATTAAATATATAGGCCTTCAGAAATAATGCATTTTTTAATATATAAAAAAACTATATTAGGGTGGAAAAAAAATTTTATTTTGCTAAAAATAAAAAGAATTTTTTTTTTTAGTAATCCTCAATATATAAAAAAAATACCTGAAATCATTATTTGAATGCCCTAAAAATTAAATGAGCATACTCTTTACAAAATTATAATATTCTTTTAATTATCATTGATTCCTTAAAAGGTATAAGGAAAGCACAAAATCCTAAAGCAGTTTAGATTCATACTTAGTCATATGATAACAAAAGCTATTTTATATTTCATTTTATTTAAAAATAAAATAAACATTTTTGAAAAAAATATTAGTTGTTAGTTTAAAGAGCCTCCCGAAGCAAAACAAAAAAATCCTATAGTTCACGCCCTTGACTTAGTGTTAAACCCATCATTCAGCCCATTGACGAAGTTCATAAAGTCTTCAATTAAAAACGTCTGCCTAATTAAGGGCCATCAACCAAAACTTTAAAAACTTTGAACATTGCGACGCTGCGACGTTGGGCAGCAAATAATTCAGTTAGATGCAATTGTCGATCCAGTGCAATGTTTTTACATGACAAAAAGTCGCACTTTGCATAATTTGCCATTCTATCGTTAGAAGAAGACTAATTTGTTTTCGCCAGGGGTTGTGATTCATTCACCGTCATTGCAAATGCAAAAGCGAAACAACAATTAAAGCCAGTTCACATTTTGACCCCGACTTATTGAGTTGAAGACTCAGTGGCTTGGGCGTAGCTGACAATTTTAATTATAACAGCCGTCGCTTCCGATGTCAAAGATGCGGGAAACAATTAGAGCACTTACATGGATGATGGAGTTAACTTTGACTTGATTGTGGCACGCGTTGCTTATAAACGACTGTGAATGAATTCCCTTTTACTCGACCATTTTTAAATTAAGTGTCTTTATTATGCTAATCAGCATTAAATATTTGAATGTGCTCAGCTTGTAAGCAATAACAAATTCTCAATTATAAATGTGATATGGGTTTAAATTTAAAGTTGGCGGATTCTCAACTTATCGATATTTATTTCAAGCCGATAGAAAAAGCAACAATTGACAAGCTTACCAACACTTGCGTATGTTATCGATGCCTGCAGCTGTTTACGGACTGTTTTTTATACTCATTTGCATTCACACAACTTGGTCGAGAAAATCAAAGTTACGAAAAACCCGAAATAATAAACAATAAAAACGATTTTGAAGTGACAAAATAGTTGAGCCAAGGTAACCCGGTTGTCGTCTTTCTTGTAGGTAGCACACATCAAAAGGTTACAGTAGCCTAAAAGCAAAGTAGCCTCGCCATGGAGCCTCCGTCTGCAGGCGGAGGAGTCGCACATAACAATAGCACACACAAGTTTCATCCATGCGATGAGGCCGTCATCGCCACCAATGACGATGCCAGCGATTGCAAACGAGGAGCTGTGCGCCTTGGATACTGGAAAGATGACTATATTGGGTTCTTTGTGCGCAATCAGGAGCGCAAAGCACCGGAGATAAATCGCGGCTACTTTGCACGCGTCAAGGGCGTTGAGATGTGCGTGGAGAAGTTTCTGAAGGTTAGTCGTATTTACTGCATTTACAGCTGAAGGCTGAAGCAAACAACACAACAAAATTAATGTGACATGCGCGATATGAATATTCGCTACATCCTTTTGTAGATAGGCAAACAAATTAACTATCAATTATTATTGACTGACATGTTAATAGCTTGAGCAAATTTGAAAAATTTTGGCATCTTTTAATAATGATCATGTGTTATATGTTATCGATAAGATTCGATTTCGAAATTGTTCGATTGTATAATTGTACAGATACTTCGAATCCTTGAAGCTCGATCGTTTCTTTTTTGTTATCGATAGAAATTTTTTTCTATATAAATTTTGGGCTGGGTGGGTAATTTGAAAAACAAAACAAATCCTATTTATTATACAGTTTTATCAAGCAAATAGCTTACACAATTTTGACTCTTGTTTGCCCCACCCAATTCTCTGAGCTAGGCAGAAATTAGGGTCGAGGGTTTGCTTGAACTGTGACATTGAATTTTTCAATGCCATTTGCATCCTGTTGCATTGGCACAAGTGATGCTGATGCGCATGTCTTGTGGCTGTGCATCACGCCCCAGCTACATATATACATATGTATGTAACCTTGCCCTTCATCTAAACTGACCATGACTATTGCAGAAAACGTCTGGAAATTGCCAAATCATCAACCTTGGCTGTGGCTTTGATACGCTCTACTTTCGTTTGCGGGACACACCGCACCAGGTGAAGAACTTCATTGAGCTAGATTTTCCTACAGTGACCGCGCGCAAATGCTACACAATCAAACGCAACAAGGTGCTGCTGGCCAAAATCAACGACGAGGATGGAGAGGTGCGTCTCAGTCCGACAGATTTGCATGGTCCCAACTACCACTTGATGGGCGTGGATCTACGTAATCTGGACGAGGTGGACAATAAGCTGCAGCAGGCCGAAGTGGACTTCACGCTGCCCACCATATTTCTGGCGGAATGTGTGCTGGTCTATATCGAGGCTCAAAACTGTCGAAATCTGCTCAAATGGATAGCGCAGAAGTTCCAAGCAGCCGTCTTCGTTAACTACGAACAGGTAAATATAAACTTGATCTTGATTCCGCAAACAATATTAATCAAGTCTTCGTTATAGGTCAACATGAACGATCGATTCGGCGATGTTATGCTTAACAATCTGCGCAGTCGAGGCTGCAGTTTGGCGGGCGTTGAATCCTGTCTGTCACTGGAGACGCAAACCAATCGGTTCAAGGATTGTGGCTGGAGCGGAGCACGCGCTTGGGACATGGTACAGGTGTACGATAGCATTTCGCCATCGGAACGCCAACGCATTGAGCGTCTCGAAATGTTGGATGAGGGCGAGCTGCTGCTACAGCTATTCCAGCACTATTGCCTCGTTGTTGCCTGGTTGGGCGTTGCCTTTCAGGATCTAGATATAACGTATGTCTTCCACAGTGCACATGCATTGATATATATTACTAAACTTTGTTTACGTCTTCACCCAACAGCGTGGAGGAGCTGATGTCCTCACTGAACATTGACTAGAACTCTCTGTGCAAAGAAGCTCTTGGCGCCATCACAAGACCTGCTTGCAACCTCTAAACAGATTGTGTTAACAAATTAATTTATTTAATGTTTATCACACACACATACACATAGCTACATGCAATGTATATAAATGGCATTGCTTATTAAACGCCTCCTTCCCATTTTTAAATTATTAAGTGTAAATCTATTAAGATTGGCAAAGATTTGAAATTGTTCGTTCCTTAAGTCGTTTTCCTTATTAAGTTTTTTTTTATTTTATACTCCTTTTTGGCTTAATAATTTAACATTTTAAATATATATATATGTATTGCATCAACGAAAAAAGAAAAACTATATCAAATGAAAATATTCAATTGGTTATTTATTTCCTTGCCTCACACTCGTTTCGTGGAACTGTAAATGTATATTAAAATTCATGAAAAACGAAATATATTCAATGATTAAAGTGTAAATTTGTTCAAAGGCAAGTCGTTCAATATACAAAAGTTAAATATTTATTTTTAATGGAATAGGTTTTTAAATTAATTTTATATCACCCTACATTTCAGCATCATTAAGCTCGAACTCTGGATTCGTATAAAACGCTTTCAGACGCAGCTCATCCTCCAGTGTTGGCTCACCCAATACGAGAGGACCCAGCTGCTTCTCCACCACAATGGTGTTCCAAAACTCTTGAAGATTCCTCTCAGATGCTTTGGTTTTTAGCTGATTTGCAAACTGATTGTACTCCACAAAGCTGTTGAATTCGAGGCAACTGTCTCGGTACAGTTTGATGACTTCATTCAACTGCTTGAGGTCCAACTTGTTGCGCTCCAGCAACGTGACAACAACCACTCGCATTTGAGCAGCTAACGACTGGAACTGAACATCCCGTTTAGTAGTATTCATCTCGGACCGTACCTTTTTTAAGAGTTGTTTGTAATCCTGGACCGGAGTCAACAGACCCACGCTATCAATAGTGATGGGATCCTCGCGCTCTTGCTTGATGGCTGGCGCCGGATTTTGTTCCTGCTCCTTAGCCTTGAGCTTCTCTAGCCAAGCGTGACTGTGCTCCAATGGAAAAAGTTTCTTAAGTTCCGCTGCGGCTTGTTTGGACTTTTCCTCAATTGGCTCAGGCACACGCCAAAAGACATCGACTAAGTTTTTGGTCTTTAACATTTGGTCGAACTGTTCCTCGTTCTTTTTCTTGGAGATAACCTTGCGCTCCAATACGTCCATCACATTCTGCTCAAAAATGCTGGGCAGCCCATCGAATGGCAACAGATCATTCTGTCGTCGCTGTCTAGGCTGCTGGGTATCCTTTAGTGTGCACTCCAGATCCATGCTATCAATGAGGCTATCAACAGCTTTTAGCTGATCTTTGGTACACTCTGTCTTTTCGGTGCGCAGCGAGGGAAAATCCCAGAACTGGTGCTGGGCATGATAGGACAACTCTTGCATATATAAGGTGGCCGGACGAACCTCTGTGGACTCTTGCGGAATTAACACCACAATGCGTGGCGTATTAAACTTGACACTGAAAATCTTCCAGCAGAGTATCACACACTTTTGGGCAATCAATGCCCTGACCAAGGCATCTAGTTTCTGGGCAGATATTTTATTGCCTTTCTGATGCACCAGCATGTAAAGAGAATCGCCACAGAAGTAAGCATCGGGTATACTGCTTTGCTTCACAAATCCCACAAAGTGCAGACCCGGCGCATGCGCGGGTGGCAGCTCAACCAGCGTCTCGTCATACGGCACTGGAGTGCCACCAAGCATATAGCCATCGATAAGATCCTCAGGCAAGGGTGTAACCTCTGTGCCCTTAATGAAAAACCGTTCCTCTCGCTCCACCAGCTCATCATCCTCGCCCCACACCTTCTTCAATTTTATGTGACTTTCGTTTTTCATGGCTATAATGCCCTGCAAGCTAATCGAAATCTGAGTGCCAATGCGGAGCTTGGCGTTCCAAACCCAGGGACGTCTATTTTCCACTCTGAAGACCGATGCCAACGTTTCCTTAAAGCTGCACAATACAGCATTGCAGTTGCTAACCAGTTGCAGAGCATGTTTCTGGTTCTCCAGCTCATGGAAATTGGACTTTCGCGTGAACTGAAAGATGGCCTGAGGCTGGTTGGTCTCGGCGTTGTCTATGTAAACAATGTTGTGGGACCTGAGGAGCAATTGGCAACGAGACTAGTACACAGTATACATATATTCTATACAAAAGCCGCTTACCCTACAATTAACTCAATGCCTCCATTAAGTAAATCGTTACAGATCTTGTCATAGTCATCGTATCTCTGTGTCACAGAGTTGAAGTCGTAGAGAAGCAAAATGCGCTGCCTCGCACACTTCAAGCTACAGGTGATATACATAAATAAATATGTATATATGTCTATTGTTATCTTTGCAAACTTACGACTGGGCCAACTTTTGCATATCTATAGCTACGGCGAGACCGTCAAGCCATTCGCCAGCATTGCAAGCTGTCTCATTGACGAACGTGAAGAACTCAAGCAAAAGCTGCCATGAGCAGAGCTGTGTATTTTTATATTGTACCACATTCTGGCAGACCTGATCATCAGCCTTATATAAATCATTCTTGCTCTTCTCGCAGCCCACTAGCACAAAGGACACATAGTCCTTCTTGTCGCTGACAATCTGATAGAAGGAAATTGTATTAATTTTTCTATTTCGAATATATATGTTTCTAATAATCTTACTTTGTCCTTAATGATTTCAGCAACGCATTTGACAGACTTCAATTTGAATTCCTCGGCGGCGCAGTTTCGTACGTCTAGCACAATAATTAGACACTCCTACGAAATTTGTAAATACTTATAAGACTCTGCTGATTTTAATACAAATTATTTAGCTTTGCCTAATTACCTTATTAGAAGCCATTTAGCAGATATTAATAAAGTTTACTTTTATTGAACAAAGCGCTGTAATTTCACAAGACACCGTAAGTTATCGAAAACAAATGCCAAAATCGATTTATTGCTATCAGCAACAAATGAATAGAAAAGAAGAAGCATAGAATTGGCGCCATATTTTCGCTCTTGATAAGTCAATGATTGATTTATCGATGTTAAATAAAAGCCGTTGCAGTTATCTAACGATCTTTTTTGAATTGCTGCTATTTTCAAGCCATCTCATCTTTGATCGAATACGTACACAATTGGTTTTACTAAAATTATGAAATGAATAATTTTCGAGTAGAATATGACTCAACTCTACATTGAACAGTTATTATATAATAATAATGCAGAGTAATCTGTTGCTATAACGGTGTTTGGTACCTATATATATGATACCTTTATTGTTTATTTTATGATGGTTTTCTGAAAGTTTTCAAAGCTTAAATGGCTATTGATTTTATCATATATTGAATCATGTCTTTTCTCTATTTCAAAGCTTTTTATATTGTTGTAATTGCTCCAAGTAGTCCGCACTTTGACTTAAATGATTAAAAATCAGATTTGTATCGAGCACATTAGTTGCTGGGCCACCGTATTCTGCCGGCAAACAGTCAACTCCAACCATCTCGCGCAGTTTGTTCAAGTGTCGACCATCGTGGGTGAATATCTGCCATCAAATTCGATTAGAATACGATAGGAATTACATTGATTGATTTTTCACTTACCCGATCTTTAAAATCCTTATTCATAAAGGGTAGAAATAGGGAGGAAGTAACGTGCATGAGAAATCCTCGTTGTATGATATGCACAATACGCTGGGAAAAAGGCAGAACCGTATTCTTCTCATTCACAATTTTCATGAACATGGGAGAGAACTGACGTAGAAAGTTTCTAGTTGTACTGCAGAGAAAGTTAAAGTAACCATTAGAGTTATTCACGTATTCAGTGTCTCTCTCCCTTCAGTACCCACCCCTGAAGATCACAAATCACCGTTATGCCGTTTCTCTGAACTCGCGGCAACATTAACATTGACTCAAAGATGAGATCATCCATTTCGACCAAATGCTGCAAATAGTCTGGATATTCTTGAAATGCATCCACTGTCTTAAAAATGACCAGCACACGTCCATTCTTATCCGTATGGGGCATGACGAAGCGACATTGAGTAGCAAAGAATATTTTCGCATAATACTGTACGGGATGCTGGGCCACCCAGGTGGGATGCTTCAGCTTAAAATCATAATAGGCATGTATAGCTTGATATGCCCTAAACGTATCCCAATTGGTGTAATACAGAAATTTTGTCAGAAATATGTCATCGGTGCCCACCTGCAACTCGTCAGACTCTGCGAAAAGGATAAAGAGACCGTAAATATCGATAAATGCGATTGATGATTTCGAGTTAAAAAGCATCTCTTACTCTCTACGAGCTGACGCAGCTGTTTGATTTTGAATAACTGCTCGTCTGTGTGCTCCTCAGTAGAGCGCAGAAACAGCATCTTGTTTATCTCTTTGAATTTATTGTCTTATGTTTCCACAAAAATTGACATTGAATTTTGTTGAATATTTTTTTTTATTTATTTTTTTACGTTTTCAGTATTCCGACATCGAACAGCACACACAGCGCGCTGAATGCGCACTGATTGCTAAAAAATACTATTGACATTTGATTTGGCTTTATTTATTTATTAGTTTTATAAGCCGAACGCGTCGAACATTTTAATGGGGCACTTACTGTGTTTTGGACTGTTTAGCTTCAATTTAAATGGAATGTGCTGTAATTAATAAAGGACGGACGACTCTCTGGTTTACTCTCTGGCTGACTTGCTTCAATTACACATACTAACTTGCAGCTGATTCTTGAAAAGTGGTAAAATGTTGTTACCAAAACTCATTTTTTGTTATTTATCAGCGCCTTGCATCAAAACTCTCCAGCTTAACAGCGTCTTCCAATGGGGAAATGTTTGATAAATTGCTTTCAAGACTTTTTTATTCCCATTTGGATTGTTCGGTTTTGTAAGTAAGAGGCAAATGGTATACGTATATGGACTTAGCTAAGAGCATTGCCCAGAGTCGTGACTATGCTGGAAATGTGCAAATTAGCATTGAAATTGTTGATGGCATTTTGAATTTATAATTTTTAATTATTTTTATTAGATTTGACATCGTCTGACTTAACACAAATACAGTTTGACAACTGTTTACAAAACAAACATTTGCCTAATGGGAATGGGATTTAGAATGGAAATACTATGGATATGGGCGATTGGAAAAAACGCTGCTAATCTCTTATATTTATTATAGTTTGAGATATGCCAGACCAAAACAATTTCAATACGCTTTACATGTTTTACATATGGAAAAGTACAGTAGAGCCTCGCTACCAGTTGCTTTATGTTTGTATACATATATATATTTTTTTTCTTATATTCAAAATTTACCTATTATTATTTAAAAATAATGGTGCGAGTCACAGACATTTTAGGCAACAATGCATTTTTGTCTGTAGATATGTAATACTGTAGGGAAGTACTACTGTAGGAAGTATAAAGGCTCTACATTAACAAAACTATATTCCAACGTGGTAATATAAGCAAGTTATACTTTAGCAAGGTCATACTATAGCCATAACATATCATAGCGAGGTCATACTATAGCGAGGCATACAATAGAAAGGTTAATATTTTACATATATTATTCTTGTAGGGGGATTATTCCGAGCGAAATTTATACTTACTTTGACTTAACAGTTCATTTAGTGAAGTAGAAGTCTAAACATTAAGGATTTATGAGTTAAAATCATGAGAATTTTATATTTTCAGAAGAGTTTATAAAAATAATCTTAGCATTATATTACAAAATATATCTTTGTTCCAGCACCAGTAATCTTAAATGTAATTAAATCAAATAGATACTAACTCCTAAGCGCTGCAGTTAGAAGATTCCCTTTTACCATTTTTGTAATTGAGGATTCACACACATTTTAAATAAAACAAATTTTTCTATACATTCAAAACAGGGTACTTTCTAGCCTGGCTCTTAAAGCAAACACCACTTTTACTAAAATACAATTTATGTATATAAATATTCGGTTAATAAACCAACTTAAAATATAAGATATTCAAATTCGATTGGAACTAAGCCAATTATCAGTCTTATAAGCTCGTTGAAAGCACTGTTCAATAAAAGTAAACCTATTTGAAATATGAAAGATATCTTCATACATTCATCATTCACGAAAAAATACTTTTAGAATTATTTTGTTCTTGCCAAAAAAATTCTTGTTGTGCAGTGTAATCAAGCCCATGCTCGTTCACCAGCAAACGGTCTTGTCCTGCAGCAGGCTAGCATAAACTTGCTTCGCAAGAAACCTAACAAAAAAAGATATAATGTTTTATGTTAAAGAGAAAGCGGACTTCACTTACCTCATAGCATGTGTGGGCACCGCGGCAACAAAAAGCAGAAAAATAACATTATTTTGATCATCTGCCTGGGCATAACACTTGTGGTAATCGGAGCAACTGTATTGATCCAACATAGCCGTTTCATTTGATGTCTCTAGGACGTTGCTTTCCCTTTTGGCCGTCTTCAATTCGTGGATGTTCTCCAAAGTGTGATCAAAGAACTTTTTAAGCATGTCCAAACGCTGCAAATCGCCTACGACAATTCGCTTAGCACTCGAAGATTGATGCAGATTTCGGGTGAAAACACATTTACGCGTCTCTGTATTAATCAGTATGATGGCCAATATATGGGCATCGATATCCAGCTGCTCGGGAAGGCTGCGTGGAACACAGCGTTCCACATTGGCCAAGAGGTTGGCATCATTGCGATATGCATTCATCGCATTCAGATGCAGCTCCCGGAACGCAGACTCGGCTCCGCAAAGAACGCACAGCGCACTGTTCGCCGAAACTGGGACACTGACGAAGCGAAAGGCAATATTTGGACTTTTGTTGGGCAGATATACGGGCACATCGAGCTGCAATGCGCTTGAGGAGTTCAGCAGGAAGAGCAAGAGCTCTCTGTCAAGTGTGTCCAAATCCCACCAGCCTTCGGTGGCAACAGCGATGCGCTGCCCCACAACAAGGCAGCAAAACAATGAACCACAATTAGTGCTGAATTCATTTAATCGGTTCAACAGATGCGCATTTTCCGTTGCCAACAGACAGTCCGTATATCCCAGGAGCGTTGTGCCAGCACTAGATGCTTCCAGGGCAGCGTCTACAACGGGCACATACTTCTTGGCATCTTTCTTCAGACGTTCCATGAGTGAGGGATGGGCTAACTCATCGCGACTAATAAAAAGCGCAATCCCTCCGAATGCGAGTTCCGCTAGAGCCTGAAGCTGAAGCTCACCCATGCCTCGGCCACACACAATAAGCGTGATTGCATTGTGAAAGTCACGCCAAATGTACGTCCATTCATCAGTGTGCGTGGTTTGCAAATGTATACCGAGTGACTTGAAGAACATGTGAAAGCCATTCAGAGAAGCCACAGTCGAGAAGGGCAGCTAAAACAAAGGAGCAATTGACCATAATATGTGGCATACGCATGTGTGGTATATGCTTGAATGTGCTTACGTTATCGCATTCACCCTTTTTACGTGTAAATATGGGTAAGCCGCCATTAGTTGTTAAGCAATGCAAATAAATCGACATCGAATCAAAACAAAAAAATTCTGTATATCGGAAGTTGTTTATGTTCTGTGCCCCTTTGTAAAGACTTTCGGAATAAAATTAGAGATGAGCTAGTGCTAAATCAGTTCACGTCAGTCACGAGATTATACTATATTTTTATAAATATATGTGCCACAAGTTCACTTTTTATTCTAAATATGTGTACATTTTGCCAATTACGATTAGTAGGTCTATTTCTATATTAATAATTATGTACAAAAATAAATATTTTTTTACGAATATGAGAAACTCTAACTTCGATAATAAATTAAGCAACATAGGAAAGATAATCGATATGTGCGAATACAACCGTTTTTGGGTCAGGGCTACATGTTTGTCTAATATGGAAACACTGTGTTTTGTTAATTGTGCCGGTAGATATTTGTTAAATACAGGCTGACTTTTTAGTTTAAAAAAATTGGAATACTCTCTAAAGAATATCTCTATATTTGCTTTATGGTCTCTATAACTTACTTTTGTTTATATAAACTCTGCTCAATTCCGGCACCGCGCATGACGCTTATGATCCACCCCTGGTTTTCACTACAGAAGGAGAAGAAAAGTACTGCGAAAAAGTTTGTTTCAAACATACAAATTGGTCACAACGTCAACCGTTGTTAACCAAATTGCAAAAAATCGCTCAGCGTGCATGTATTTTGCTATAAAAGAATTAAAATTGACTTGTGCGTCTAGCAAATGAAAATAAATTTTTTCCCTGTCTGGACAAAAACGTTGTAGTCTTTTCACTCGTTTTGCGCTTTCGTTTTCCACGCTGTTTCTTGGGAATCGTAGATTGCAACGCTTTTCTAAAACTAGGTAAGTGCGTGTGAAAGTTAAAAATAAGTTAAATGTGTCTAAGAGCCAGTTTAATTGAACAACAAATGTGTTGTACAACAACCCAAAGCCGTGCGTACATTATAGATTTGTGAAATGCCGTCGCAGTCTCGAGATGCGCTGCGCTGCTTTGATTGTATTTTGCATGTGTAAGCGGCATGTGTGTGCGTGTGTATTTGTGTGTGCTAGAGATGAGCGGTATCTGAAATAACCGTGACAAGCAGCATGTTTTATTATTTCTGATCATGTACGTTCATATAAACATGATGTACAACTTTAAGCACAAATCACACGATAGTATACTTTTCATTTATTTAGGCAAAAATTGAAATAATTGGGAACTTTTGTTCCAATCACTTAATAAATGCTAGGGACTTGGAATCTGTAAGATGCTTGGGATGAGTAACAGGTACGCAAATATCGCTCATCTCTACGGTGTGAATGTGTGTTTGTGTGTGCGTGTTCGTATGTGCGAAAAAAAAGTAAGCGCGCCACAAGCAATCGTCCATTGGTGTTTGTGTGTGTAGAAAATAAGAAAACATACGTAAATGTATGTAAAAAAGAAATATGGTTGCCTTTATGCCGATAAATGTAATTTTCGATATTTTCGATTCTTTTATAGAGTCAATCCAGGCGACCAGGCGACCCATCCAACCAAAAAGCAGCTGCCAGCTACCACATATTTCATCACTGTCGAGCATTCCCTACTCGTTTTAGCCGGAGAAGCAAGCTAAAATCAATCAAAATTAACGCGGACACAGCGACTGCTGGTGCTGCTGCTGCTGAGCGACGCAGACGCGAACGCTGCTTTTACTACAAAGCGATGGCGATGTTGAGCTCCGATGAAGCGAGCAAACTGCTCGACTTTAACCAGAAGCTGGACATTAATCTGCTCGATAAGATTGTTGAGGCGCTCTACTCGTCGCAGGGTGAACAGTTGCGATTGGCGCAGGACATATTAACCACACTGAAGGAGCATCCGGAGGCATGGACGCGTGTCGATAGCATACTCGAATACTCACAGAATCAGCAAACCAAGTTCTATGCGCTTCAAATTCTCGAGGAGGTGATCAAGACACGCTGGAAGGTGCTCCCACGCAATCAATGCGAAGGTATCAAAAAGTATGTCGTCAGCCTAATCATAAAAACATCCTCGGATCCGGCCATCATGGAGCAGAACAAAGTTTATTTAAATAAGCTGAATATGATATTGGTGCAGATTCTCAAGCGCGAGTGGCCGCGAAACTGGGAGACCTTTATCAGCGATATTGTCGGCGCATCGAAGACGAACGAGAGCCTGTGCATGAACAATATGGTTATACTGAAAAATCTTAGCGAAGAGGTCTTCGATTTCTCGCTCGGGCAGATAACACAGACGAAGGCTAAGCATTTGAAGGATACGATGTGTTCGGAATTTTCGCAAATATTCACCCTTTGTTCGTTTGTGCTGGAGAATTCAATGAATGCGGCGCTTATACAGGTCACGTTGGAGACGCTGCTGCGCTTTCTCAACTGGATACCATTGGGCTACATCTTCGAGACGACGCTCATAGAGACGTTGATCTTTAAGTTTCTCAGCGTGCCGATGTTTCGCAATGTAACCCTTAAGTGCCTATCCGAAATTGCGGGCCTATCGGCGGCCAATTACAACGATAATTTTGCAACGCTATTTAAGGACACAATGGTGCAGCTGGACCAGATTATTGGTCAAAATATGAATATGAATCAAGTGTTCCTGTGCGGCAGCGATACGGAACAGGAACTGGTGCTGAATCTGGCCATGTTCCTCTGCACGTTCCTCAAGGAGCATGGCAAACTTGTGGAAGATGCCAAGTATGTGGATTACTTGAACCAGGCACTCATGTATCTCGTCATGATCAGTGAGGTTGAGGACGTTGAGGTGTTTAAAATCTGTCTGGAGTACTGGAATTGCCTTGTCGAGAATCTGTACAATACGGAATTCTTTCCACCCACACTGGAGTCGTCGAAGCGACAGCAAGTTTATCCCCGGCGTCGATTCTATGCAACAATTTTGTCCAAGGTTCGCTTCATCATGATTTCTCGCATGGCCAAGCCAGAGGAAGTTCTTGTTGTTGAGAACGAGAATGGCGAAGTGGTTCGCGAATTCATGAAGGACACTAATTCGATTAATCTGTACAAAAATATGAGAGAGACTTTAGTGTTTCTCACCCATTTGGATTGTGCGGATACGGATCGCATTATGACCCTGAAGCTATTAAATCAGGTCAATGGTACTGAATTCTCCTGGAAAAATCTCAACACTCTATGCTGGGCAATTGGCTCGATATCGGGTGAGTTAGTAAACTCTTATATACTGAACAAAATGAGGTGCTCAATTTAAATAATTTTTGTATTTAAATATGGAAACAAACCAAATGGTTATACTGCAGATATTTTAAATTAGAGTTAATTTAACTAAATCAAATTTAAATCAATTATTTATTTTACAATTATCCTTCTGCAGGCGCATTCTGTGAAGAGGATGAAAAACGATTTCTGGTTACCGTCATCAAGGACCTGCTTGGACTCTGCGAACAGAAGAAGGGCAAGGACAATAAGGCGATAATTGCATCCAATATTATGTATGTTGTGGGACAGTATCCACGCTTTCTGCGCGCCCATTGGAAATTCCTAAAGACGGTGGTGAACAAACTGTTTGAATTTATGCACGAAACGCACGACGGTGTCCAGGATATGGCCTGCGACACATTCATTAAGATAGCAATTAAGTGTCGTCGCTATTTTGTTACAATACAGCCGAACGAGGCGTGCACCTTCATTGACGAGATTCTCAGTACTATGAGCAGCATAATATGTGATCTGCAGCCACAACAGGTAAGCGAAGTAGATAGCTCTTACACTCTCTTCCTATATTAATTGGATAAACTCTTCTCTTTAAGGTGCACACATTCTATGAGGCAGTCGGCTATATGATCTCGGCTCAGGTGGATCAGGTGCAACAGGATGCGCTAATAGAACGTTATATGCTGCTGCCGAATCAGGTGTGGGACGATATCATATCGCGGGCATCGAAAAATGTTGACTTTCTGAAAAACATGACAGCCGTTAAGCAGCTGGGCAGCATACTGAAGACAAATGTGGCTGCCTGCAAAGCACTCGGTCACGCTTATGTCATTCAATTGGGTAGGATTTATTTGGATATGCTTAATGTGTACAAGATCACCTCGGAGAACATCATTCAGGCCATTGAGGTGAATGGCGTCAACGTGAACAATCAGCCGCTGATCAAATCAATGCATGTTGTGAAGAAGGAGACCCTCAATTTGATAGCCGAATGGGTGTCGCGCTCCAATGACAATCAATTAGTTATGGACAACTTTATACCGCCCCTATTGGACGCCATCTTGATGGATTATCAGGTGTGTAGATATATATTTATATTTGCAATTTTGTAATCTTTGTTTTGTATTTATCAGTTTGAGTTTTAGTTTTATCAATATATAAGTCAATTGCTTGTAGAGAATCAAATACATATATGAGGGGACAATAGCTTTTCATATAAAGTAGATAAATTCAAAGTTACGAATATTGCAAACCCAGATTGAGATGAAGAAGACAAGCTAAATAAATTTATAAAAACAAAAACATTTTATATAACATTTGTATTAAATAAATAAACAATATACAAATATTTTATATAAAATAAATAAAATATATAAAAATGTAATATACAAATGTAATATAAAATATAATAAGCTTGAATTAATTTTTTTTTTAAATTTAATTTTACAATGTAAATTATTAAATTTAAATAAGTTTGTGTTAATTACTGAATCTTTTCTACTCATATATCATGTAATTAATATGATAAAAGATAGTTTTTTAAAAGGAATATGAAGAAAGAAAAAAAACATCAGATTAAGAATAAATTTTTATCTTAAAATATTTAGTATTTGTAAAACTGCATTAAAATTAGAATACATAAGGAAATTAAACATCTAAAAATAATTTTTATCTAATTCGCTAAAAAATAACTAATTATAGACACTCTCTAGAAACACAGTAAAATCATATATCCATATGTTTTTATGGAATTCAGTACTTAGTCTCTAGTACACTTACTTTCTCTCTCTCTCTCTCTCTCTACTCAATCTCTAAATTATTATATATATAAGATTTATATATATTATAAGATATATATAAGATTCATATAACTCCAATAATTCAAAAGCGAATTTAGAGGAAACCGTTTAAGTTATCAACTCTCTAGATTACCGAAAATTCCTATGACGTGTCGCGATTATATAGGTCATATTATAATTTTAAAAGTTTTATTGCCTTATCTATAAGCTTATCTACTTTCGATTTTAATTAATTGCAATACATTTGTTTTATAGCGGTGTAAAGTTCCGTCCGCGCGTGAGCCAAAAGTTCTGAGCGCGATGGCAACGATTGTGAATAAATTGCGGCAGCATATCACAAATGAAGTACCAAAAATCTTCGATGCTGTGTTTGAATGCACGCTGGACATGATCAATAAGAATTTCGAAGATTTTCCGCAGCATCGCTTCAGTTTCTATGAGCTGCTGCAGGCGGTCAATGCGCACTGCTTCAAGGCGTTCCTCAACATACCGCCGGCTCAGTTTAAATTGGTGTTCGACTCTGTGGTGTGGGCATTCAAGCACACAATGCGCAATGTGGCTGACATGGGATTAAATATACTATACAAAGTAAGTTGATAATTTCAATAGTGATTTAGTGATATATGATATATATATATATAATATTTATCGTTAACAGATGCTGCAGAATCTTGAACAACATCCGAATGCAGCGCAGAGTTTCTATCAAACCTACTTTACGGATATCCTTATGCAAATCTTCTCAGTGGTTACCGACACTTCGCATACAGCGGGCCTGCCTAATCATGCCATTATATTGGCCTATATGTTCTCTTTGGTAGAGAATCGAAAGATAACGGTTGAACTGGGCCCCATACCGGATAATATGATATTCATACAGGAATATGTGGCCTCATTGCTAAAGTCAGCATTTAATCATTTATCAGATAATCAGATCAAAGTCTTTGTCACGGGCCTTTTCAATTTGGACGAGAATGTACAAGCATTTAAGGAGCATTTGAGAGACTTTCTAATACAAATACGCGTGAGTAAAATACGAAATGAAATAAAAACATTTACATTGGCGCTTTTATTAATCACGTTCACATACTATATATTTAGGAGGCCACTGGTGAGGATGATTCCGATTTGTATCTGGAGGAGCGTGAAGCGGCATTGGCTGAGGAGCAGGCCAATAAACGTCAAATGCAACGTAATATTCCGGGCATGTTAAATCCGCACGAATTGCCAGAGGATATGCAGGATGAATAAAAATATGTTGCGTAGCTGCTGCTGCTGCTTGCATGATGTTAGTTGAAGCTTGAGTATGCTGATGATAATGATGATTGATGATTAATGATTGATTGATGATTTATGATTGCAAATAATGTATGAGTGTTTTCTCAATGGGAGAAAAAGTATAAATGTTTGTTTGATTGAATGCATATGAGTATAAACGTTATATATATATACACACACACACACAAACACAACAGCACACATAGCCACACACACACACACGTACAGAAGAACATCTACATGCTGACAGTTGGTTAAATTATACGAGAATGTAAGCGGTTAATGTGCGCAATTGCATACCTTAATATGATTAACATATTTTGCGTACTTTTGCCACCAACAAGCAACAACAAAACCACGCACTCCCTATCCCCAAAACTTAGCTGTAAAACATCGTCGTCTACATTACAAAGCAAACGAAAGATGAAAACTTTATACATACATAAATACTAAATACATATTATAATAATAATAATGATAATGTTTGTTTGAAATTTTTAAATGAGTATAATTGTAGAAATATCGTGTATGAATGAAAATGAAAACGAGCGAACACATCTCCCATACTCCTTTTTCCACATACAAACGAAAGAAACAATTTATAATAAAGTAAACTTAATGTAGTTTGCCCCACACACACACACACACACACACACACAAGTAAATAATTAATGATTAATTTTATGTAAAACACTTGCATAAAACCATTCAAATAAAATATGTACATGTATGTAATGTGCGTTGCAACAAACTGAAAACACACAAATGAAACACATTTCACACAATTGCAAAACAAACAGAAAATAACCATAGAAATTCGTATGCGTATGATTGATTGATGAAGATGTTTAAATTTTTACATTTAAATTAGTTTGTACAATAATTTAAATAAAAATCAATTAAAAACCCACAAAGTTCATATCTCAATGTACGTATGTATGTATGTATGTAAACTTGTGAATGGGGATCAGAAAGAATGTTTTGAATTGAGGCAGGTTTGTGAGCTAAACCAAGATCAGATCATTATTTGAATTTAATTTTGAACAATATTTCATTTATTTCGTTTTTCACATGAATAGAAATAGAAAACAAACAAAAACCTCCAAAATAATATTTAATAAACATATCTTAAATTGTTTTTCATTTTTACTAAAAAAAAAAAAAATAAGTTTATTTTTTTTATATTTATAACTCAAAAATTATATAATTATTTTTATAAATAAAACGCAACACTGAAGCTTATATTTTTAATTATCATAAATATTGGAAGTTTATTGTATGTCAATTATTAAAAAAAAAGAAAAGATAATCTAGCGTATTTTAGGTTCTTTATGAATTTATTTATCATTTCTCCATTATTCTGACTGCACGTCTGCTGGTTGATTGCCACGCAATAGCTTTACCGTTATTCGGCAAAAGTGCAGAAATTGCGAATCTCTTGAATAAGCTTTCCACTTCTCGTAGATATCATGCGAGATATTCCACGTGCTTCCCACTGGAGATGTGGGATAGGCCTTGGTGAGATTGCTAAATGGCAGCTCGATTTCGTTGGCAACGCGCTGTCTGAATTCGGAGGCATTGAAAGGCTTCTTCGTTTGCAGCGCCTTCACCACAGCCTCCAGGAACATATTCCAACGGGGCTGGTAATAATCGCTCATCAGGCCGGACCATTGTTTCGTCGCATAGTCAAGAATCTGACCGTTTGGCCCCCAGGCCGTCAGTTGATTCCGTGCATTGAATTCATAGATCGGACGCTGTTCCTCACTGGGCGCCAATCGCTTGGCTGCCTCCAACCAGTTGCCCAATAAATAATGCTCTCCACTGGCTAGTATGCGCTCCATATCCACGAACAGTTCCAGCAGCTTGCCAGCCAGATATTCCACACGATTGAGCTGCTCTTTGCGATAAGCAGACTTGATATTGATGTAGACGTGATCGAAGCTCTGTTGTAGGAACTGGCGCGTTATGTCCACCAGGTCGTGCTCATAGATGGCACGCCTGTCATCCTCTAGAGGCACGGTTTCGCTTGCCTCCAGCATTAGGCGCCAGGCCTCATAGATCGTGCTTGCGTTGTACCAAATCCAGGGATTAAGATTCAGGCTCGGCCTTTTGTTCAGCGAATACTTGCCACGCATGCGCTGCAGGCCATCAAAGGAGTAAACGCTCTCCCGCAGCAGTTGCCACACCTGCGCTAAACGCGTATCATTCACGCCGTAACGTGTTAGGGCAAAGTGCTCGAACCAATCCTCAAGCTGCAGCTCAGCCGGGCTCCAGCCCTGCTCGAGAGTGAGGGCGAACATGGCATAGTTTTGGCCAATGCCTTCTGGTGTGATGCCCACACCCACCAAGCTGCTGTTGAGCATGGAGCGTGCAGCTATGATCTTACTAGGGATCAGCTGTGCGGAGCCAAAAAGGCCTAGTGTGCCACCGAAATTGTTCAGCATGCACCACACAAAGGGCTGGCCATAATAGGAGTGGGTACGCTGGTATTGCGGAAACTGTTCGCTTTGCAGGTCCAATATCAGGATGCGCCCACGTGGCACAGCGGTGAGAAAGGCCTCGATGAGATCATCTGTCCAGAAGAAGGACCTCAAAAACATCCAGCCCTGCAGCAGCCACACTGCATCAGCATCCACCTCTTGCATTGAACTGTAAATCGCCTTGGCTGTGGATCGAATGTAGTTCGGCTCTCCTAGACGTGGCATCATCTCATTGAACGGATCACTGAAGTAGATGTGATTGGAGCCATAGACCTGAATGACGCGTCGCAAAAACATTGCGCCCACCTGCTGAAAGAGCGGATCCTGCGGTTCCACAAACAGGTCACAGCAATAGGGATCGGGAAACTTGTTCCAGCGCTGGGCTGGCGTGAAGCTGGCATTGGGAAAGACGCGCCGCATTGCAGTCGGCACATGTCCAGCGAATGCTGGCAGAGCAACGCCCATACCCAGTTCACGTTGAGCCTTTAGGATGCGCTGTTGCAGCCGCTGCTGCAGCTGCCGGTGTGCGGGCGGCAAAGGTCCACCCCAGCCCCGAATGTTGCCCATGCGCTGCCAGGCCTGGAATGCCGGGCCGGCAAAGTGTGCATCGATTTCCTGTGGACTGAGTCCCAGCTCTGTATAGACATCCTGCCAGATGGCCTCCTGATTGGGGGCAATCACAAGATTGATGCCCATCATGGCCATCCAATCGATATGACGACGCCACTCATCGAATCGCCACCACACAAAGCTATAGCTCCATGTGCAAACATTTTGATAATAGATAAGCGAATTGCCGGACTTTGAGCTGTGTGTCACGTTAGGCGGATCCCACTTCACCGGCAGCTCAATGTGCGTCTTAAACCAATCCAAATCCTTGTTCAGCACGTGCTTTAGATAATAATGGAAGCCCTTGCATACAGAGACTCCATTCGATCCAGCAATCAACACCTTTCCATTATCTAAGCGACTTATCTAGAATTGAAAATCATGTTGTTTTCTTGATTATTCAAACTTAAATATTTATACATATATGTATATACTCATATTTATTGACTCACCTGATAGCTGCTGGCTTCCAGAATCCTGTTGACTTCCACCTGAAACCATTGCGATGCTCGAAGTCCAATCACGCGCTGGATAAGCTGCTTTACAGCATCTTCCTGCACATCTGGCGACGTTTCTGGTGCAATGCGATCCGTCAACTCCGCTCCGAGATCGCCTTGCGTCAAGGTCAAAATGTGGACGAATGCCAAGAGCGCGAATAAATTGATGCGCCCGACCATGACAATTAAAGTCAATGGCACAAGTCTCACTGAAATTAAGCCGGGAATTGGGTCTCTTCACTGCCGCAATTGTTGATAATGAATGTGACGTTGTGTGGAGACGGTATATAGAGACTGCTATAATGATCGTTGTATTAGTAATACGTGAAAGCAAATGAAAACAAAATGAGTATACCTCGTTTCGCTTAAGCATATATTATTGCAGCTGAATTGTAATTGGATTTATACAACTGCAGCTGATGTTGCACATATGTATGTACGTCTAAGCAATAAAAGTGCTAGAATTCATAGTCTTACAGTTTAGCAAACTTTTTTACTCATTTGCGCCTCTCAGTGTTCGTCGCTATATTTGAGTTTAAAACGGTAAACACAACACAGCTCCAACAGTTTATCGATGTTTGCGCTCAAATAAATATTAAAATACATGTGCACACACTGGAAAATTTTTGAGTGGATTTGTGGTTTATAGATATCAATGCATTAACAAATCTATAAAAGACATTAAACTCAATATAAATTTGTAATATCGTTGCCAAATTTAGTATTTTATATATATATACTGTGTGACTTTTAATTGTGGGATTTGCACTTCGTTTGTGTATATGAGTTTAAAACTTTAAACCCAACATAGCTCATTTTCAATGCTTGACGGTTGTATGCACTGGAAATACTTGAGTGGTTTTGTGGCCGATAGATCTCAATGGCCATCGGTAAGCGAAAGAAATATTTGAATTTGGGTTTGTGTTATCATTGATATGATAGATGTTTTTAAAATGTACAATACTAATAACACTAAAACTATGTACATATGCTTTAAGTTGAATTGATATTTTAATAGTAATAAAATAGATTTAATTATTTTTCTTCTTTAATCTCTAAGCTGTAACGATCTCATAACATTTTGTCCATTTCAAAATTTATTCTCGCGGCATGATAAAAATCGAGTTGATCTTTCAATTAAACATGAGCCAACTGGCCATTGCATGTCCAATAGAATTTGCTGTGCAATTTCCTGAAATTCAAGCGAAGATCTTGGTTGGCGCTGAATATCGTAACCAGATAGCCGCGAATCAGAGGACACAGCAAAGAAGTTCGTGGTAAATACATCGATATCGTATATATCCGTCTCTTTCCCACTCTACTTGAATAAAGCAACGAACTGAGTCGATCTAGTCGTATGCAAGTTACTCATTTTGTTATCTTATCTTTTGTATTCCTTTTCTTCAGCTTTTATGCCTTTTAACTGTTTTATTCATAGTTTATGTATTAAGTAAATCCATTTCGCTTTTATGAATAATTTTGCATTAAATTTTTATTGCAGATCTTTGTCTTAGACACTAAACAGTAATACAAATAATATTTAAATATTTCTGCATCTAAAATACAATTTGCAAATCCAACAAGATACATGAATATATGTATATATGTATGTATAAATAGCTGGACTCATTTTACATCAATTTCCAAACAATTTTGGATAACAATAAAGCAATTTATATAAATAAGATTAACAGCGATTATTTGGCAAACATATTCAATAAAAAAGCAATTATTTAATATTCTGCATACTACAAAATATTCGCTTGACTACGTTTAACGAATACATGATGTACATGTACATACTACATACATATGTCCTACATCAATAATGGCTTATTAATTATTAATTTAAAAGCCTTACATTTTGCATTTTCACAAAAAGAAAATTCATTTCGCACATTTCGAAAGCGACTAGCACAAAAAAAAAAACAGCCCCATGTGTGTGTATTTTAGTGTGAGTGTTTGTGTAAAAATACTTATGTCTGTAAATGTGGTGCACAGTTATATTTATATATATATTTATAATAAATATATATATACGTTAAGTACATCAATTGAAACAACCTGATTGCAATTTTTGTGTTTTCGTTCTGCATACAAACATTTTTGTCTGTAGTCAAATACACATTTGGCCATAATTTGAATCCCTTTCCTTGTTTGTTTCGTAGTTTCTTTTCTTATTATTTCTTTTGTAAATTCGTTGTGCTACCTTTTTAAAGGAGTTACGCGTTTGGTTTCCTACTCATTCAAATTGGGATCCTATTTACTTTCTACTCCTTATTGGTCTCTTGTTATTCTCCAGTCGTTCGTCGTCTACTCGTTAATTGTGTCCGATATTCGTCTGGCTGTCTGTCTTTGGTTTCCTACTCATTCCAAATGGGATCCCATTTACTTTCTACTGGTTATTGGACTCTAGTCATTCTCCACTCATTCGTTGTCTACTCGTTAATTGTGTGCGATATTCGTCTTGCCATCTGAGTATAATTTTGTTACTCACTCCAATTTGGATGCTATTCACTTCCTAATCTTTACTTAACTCTCTTCATTCTCCACTCGATAGTTTTCTACTCGTGAATTGAGTATTCCTATTCAATTTCTGCTCGTTACTTGACTCTCGTCATTCTCCACTCCTTAATTGAGTATTCTATTCGTCTGGCCAGCTACTCGTTAATTGGGTTTATTATCGCTTGAGCGCACTCATTTCATATCAATTTGGTAATTCGCTGTTCCGTTTCTATTCGTCTATTGAGTAGGTCTTTTCCCTGGCTTCCCGACTCGTTGATTGGCAACCTCCCATGCTAGTCTCTCTACTCGTTGATTGGAATCCCTCGCTCACTATTCGCTTATTGAGTAAGCCTTTCGCATGCATTTGCTGTGCCGCGTGTTGCGCAGCTCCCCTTCGTCTTGTCCATGATCTTGATGCTGGCCACTGGCGTTCGAATCGCCATCGTGGTTAGCTGCTGTAGAGGATTTGTTCAGAGCGTAGGTGCGTATGAAATCAATTGTGGAATAGCCTTGAGAGACCACAATATCTGCAGCTGGTGTCGCGCCTGCTCCACCCGTGGAGTTTCTAATTTGTGACAATGTCGTCCCATCGGATGCTTTACTTACTTCCAGCGTTAGAGGCGCTGTGTTCGAGAGAGAAAGTCCGCTGCCAAAGCCATTGGCTAGCGGTTTGGGTGAGCTCTGGGCAGGACTTCGCGGCTGATCCAAGTCGAGCACAATGTAGTTTACGCCTGGCAAACTCGTTGGGGTAACAGGCTGCGGCTGCTGCTGCTGCAGCTGTTGCTGTTGCTGCGATGAGGAGACGACCGAATGCTGCGATGAGTCACGGGGCAGCAGGGGCAGATCCAAGCGGTTGATGTTCTCATAGCAACGCTCGCTATCAAAGAGCAAACGATCCACGTTTGCATACAGACGCAACGTTTCAGCGAGAACCGGCGCTGATTCCTGGGGCGGCAGATCGCCCAAATTCTGATGCTGGAGCTGCTGCTGCCTGCGCATGGTGCTGAGTGCACTATTCGTGGAGGTGGGCGTGGCCTGGAGCGGGGAGCCGCAGCTGTTCTGCTCCTGCAACAAGCGCTGCATCGGCTGATCGAAGTAGACATTGGCATTCGTGTTGATATATGCGCCCGGGGTTATGGGCGACTGCAGTGCTCCATTGCTGACCTGGTCAGCATTGACAAGCTGCAGATTCGGCAGCGAATCGGGTGAGTCGGTGGCCAAGGCATTGGCATCACTGGAGTGCTGCGGCTGCTGCGACTGCAATGCGCTGCGTGCAAGAATCGGAGCCGGCTCCAGATAATTGTTGCTATGCGGCTGCATATCGCTGCGTCCCATCAGCACGGAAACCGAATTCGTGGAATTCACACGCTCCCTTTCACGCTCCCGCTCCACTTGGGCAAAGGCATCCGTATTCACGGCATTGATATAACGTTGAAACATCGGATAGAGTTGCTCGGCATTGTGGATGCGAAACGTGTAGATGCCCGGTCCGGACATGCAGCGGCGTCCAGCCTCGAAGGAAAACAGATCTCCATTGAGGCCATAGCGTCGTAGGTGCTGCAATGCCCACACAATTGGGTCGCAGCCAGGCGTCCTGAATATCAACTCACGTGGCGTCAATTCCAAGTAGCCGCTGCGCACAATGGGCGCCTCCGGCCCGCTCGGCTGCAGGTGGGCCACACGCACGCGGAAGACATTTTCCTGTCGCAGCTCGCTCAGCTTGTTGGTGCTGGTGATGCAGCCCATCACTTACTGCAAATGCAACAGCAAACGATGCTAATCACTGAAACTCCAATTAACGAGACACAATACACACCTTTGGCTGCCTTCTGTTATCTTTAGCATGGGCACGACGTATGGCAAGAGAGTTGACAAATTGTGTGGCGCTCCATTGAGGGACGAGTATTGCTGTTAACTGTTAACTAACTTAACAATTAACTGGTCTGCAGCCAATGAAGTACTCTAATGCTCTTTTGGCACTTTTTATATTTAGTATTATTTTGTTTTTTGAATTATTTGTAGTTTTTGTTTGCTGCTGCTGTTTCAGTGCTCGTATGTTAACTTAACATTTTGCCAACTTGTTTTTAACAGTGCAACCCAGGTATGCCAAACAAAATATGTGTATTCATTATGTATATAGTACACTTGATAATACGACTTGCACTAGTGAAAGCAATAACAAATGCTTAAATAAAAATGCTTAACAATTTTCAATAATTTTCAAATATATATCATGCAAACTCTGTTAACAGCGTACTTTTACAAATGCATAACAGAATCAGCTGATTAAGAATTCATCGTTGGAACAATGATCTATCGAGCTATTCATTTTCTTCCATGCTAAATAATTGCTTAGTTTTTTCCCCCTATTTATTCAAATATTTAAGTAATGATACTCAGATTTTAACAATTTTGTTATATTTTTTGATTTAACTGTAGAATCTAAATGCACATTTCATCCTTAGTAATTCATATCGAAAAATGCATATCAATCCTACTGTATCATATTAGAACATGGGCTTGAAATAATATAAGCATTTCGGTTCGTTTTCAGCTTTTGTCTCGAATATATCTATTGACTGCTCCTCGGTGTCTGTAAATTTTTGTCTTTTACTCAGATTTTGAAAAAGCTCAGACCAACCGATCGCGCCGGGTTGTCCACGAATTCGTTCACGATCGGACGGAAAGCCTTTTCGGTTTTTTTCCGTTTTGGTTATTCCCCGAACTTTTGGTTGAACTTAATGAAGCAGTCTTTTGTGTATGTATGTATGAATTCGATAGCGCACGTGAATTTAACGTGTGCCTGTGTATGACATACAGATTACATATGTATGTACATACATATATATGTATGCTCCAATACAAAGCAAATATCTGCAGAAAAACTTCCACTCATATGGAAGTACATACATATGTACATACATACATCGCTTTTTTCAACGCAATTCACTCTGTAGATTTGTTTAAATAGAGAATAGGCTGCAATTGTGATCCAGTCTTGATTATTCCATCATCACATAAGCGTATACACAAAGTACGTGATCTACAAATTTGTGCACAAAGACAATTTTATTTGCGAAATGTCTCTGCAACTGCATATGAATAAGTTGACTGGAAAGGCCAATTACGCAACATGGTCAATATTGATGCGTGCGTAGCTGCAGTCCGAAAATCTTTGGGACGTTGTTTTTCATGGTTCAGGGTGTTATTCAGAGGTAATTCCTTTAGCAATATACATATTGACTTGTCATTTATTTCCCAAATTGATAATTTGCAGTGGAGCTTGGACGAAAGGCGTGCCATATGTTTGTTATTGTTACTAATAGATGAGGCCCTGGTCCCCTCTATAGTCTTATCAAAGAGTAACACATCCCATAATATTTGGTTTCAATTGAAAGAATTATACGAATGTTAATTTAAATATCGCTGATATTGCAAAGGATCAAGCGATCTTTTTTAAAAAACTTTCATTCATTAAATTATGAATGTTTTCTGAAATAAAAGAAAAACTTGAATTGCACAATTCATCAGAAATCATGTATTGTTAATTATTTCTGATTTGTTTTGTATATCTCCGATATTTAATTTCAATTCAAATTTAAATAGATTAAGTTGTAATACGCGATATTACGGAGGATGTGTATTCGAAATTCAGGACTATCGCCGGCACTGACCATACAAACTGGTGAATGGATTTGTTTATAAATGGACAATACAAGTTACTATATCAGTGACAACTAAACTAAATAATCACAGCGCAGTTTTAAAATTTTAATTTAACATTTGGTAATAGGCGTTGGGTCTGGGATAAATTCAAATTAACAACAGAAATATATCAGATTTCGAGCTAATCGAAATATATAGTCGATGAATCGAATAGCTAATCAAAATATGTATGTATATGCTTAATTGATTTAAGTGTAAATGAAAGTATACAAAAACAAATTGTTTATTCTCATATAATGTATCTGGAGAAAGTTTTGGATCTTTTAAACTAGGTATTAAATGGCTTTATCCGTGTCCTTTTTCTATATAAGTCACATATTTTACTAACAAATATCGATGAAAGCATTTCGAAACATTTTAAAATTTAAGTTTCTAATTACATAAATGAATGAGTTCGTAAGTAAAAATCGCAAAATATCAAATTGAAACCTAGGAATATTAATATAATTAAAATATGATTTTAAAAAATACAAAGAACAACTAATAGTATTGTTTTTGATAAGGCTTGATCGACATCCTTCTGTAGTTTGTACATACATACATAAATGAAAATGGTTAAACGGGTTTTACTGTGCTTTTTATTGCACTTAACTTAACAATAACTTCATAGATTACAAAATATAATTAACATGCAAATACGCAAGTGCCCTAATGCAATTAGTTTTAGCATCACGTTCTTTATATATCTTAGTTCTATAGTTAGCCTTAATTGTGAGTGTAATGGAAGCTGCCAGAGAGCTTCACACACAAATCAATTAATATTGAACCGATATTCAGTCTCTATTTAGCTACCCGCCCGTTGTGCCACTCAAATAAATGTCCATCACGTCCTTATTCAGGTGGACGAATTGGCGACGCTTCGGTATGGGCTGAATATTTGGGAGTCGAGTTCCATTCACAGCATTCAGACTGAGCATGGAGTCGCCATCGTCGTCACTGCTGGATGATGGCGGCTGCTCCACACGTTTTCGCTTCGTAGTGGTGCTGGAGGAGACCTCTCCGTTGCTAGTAGACGTTGTGGACGGACTATCGGATGTGGAGGAGTATGCCGACACGACACTGGAGCTCTGTGTCAGCTGTTGACTGGTGCTCACATCTGATATGGAATTTGTGGTGCCTGCGGTACGATTTTTGGTCTTTCGTAATTGCACAGCGTGCCGCAGCTTGACCTTGTAGATCTTCAGCAGTGTATCCAGGCAGCTGCCACAGATGAGCGTAGTCCTACGCAATTCCGGATTGATGTGCTTGGCGAAACTCAGGACTTTCTCGTTGGTGATCGTCTTGTGTGGAGGACGCAGAAGATGATTGCCCAGACCGCAGTACCGTTTGCGACTGGCTGGCGATGTTCCTGTTGGTGTTGGCGGCATCTTTATATCATAAAATCCGCCTTCTATTTTGTGTGTTTATACACGTTTAAAATAGTTTTATTGCAACGCTTCCTTTGCTCCCATTTCCCGCCGAATACGAGTTATTTATGTTATATTGTATGCGACCGCATACTGATAAGTCGAAAATCCAACATTAATTAAAAAAATACCAGACTAGACAGAACGTTGATAACAAAAATCAGAGGACGCCGAGGAAACTGCATACACGTCTTTATCGATATGTAATGTATATCGATACACAAATCTCTAGCCTTATTCATGAGGATAAAAGTTACCAGTTTTTTTCGAAAGTTATCCTAATATTGATCTTCGATCTACGTTATAGCACACAGTAAATTATATTTTTGGCTTTAGCAGTATTAAAATTCTTATGAAATCAGCACTTTTGTCTTGATTTTAAATCTAACAGCGGCCAACTCGCCCCGCTCAACTTTCTTAATAGTGACTACACAACTATCGATAGGTATCAGCGTTTAGCTGGGTTAAGGGAATGAAAATGAAAAAAAATGTGCCCATTTGTTCACACACACACTCTGCTTCAACGCATTCGGTTTGTTTGACAGCTCTTCGAGAGACAGAAAGTAGTTTAAAAGAAAGAAGAACGAACTGCGGTTTATATTTGAAAAATCAGAATATAAGAATAAAGTGCGTGTGCGTAATATAAGTAACGAGCCAGGTAAATGCAACTTACAATATTCATTTCATTCAAAATGAGTTCGAAAAACGCATAAAAAAAATGGCAATCACGAAATTTGAAAAACCAAGCCAAGCTGTCTGAGTGCCTTTGTATGTGTAAGTGCTGCTGTTGAAATTCTGTATAACGCTTTGTATATGTACATTTGGAGTTTTAATAGTGTGTGAATGCGAGTGTAGGACGAGACTTTGTGAATTATGACTTCAAATTGTGTGTATAAGTACGCGTAATAATAATTCATATACTTTAAGTGCAATAATAGTTAGTATTGTTCAATAAAGTGGCAAGAAACTATAGTACAACTGCCGCAGACAGCTTAAGCATACAAAATTCAAAAAGGACGCCATGCTCTTGCCTGTATGTGTGTGTGTGTGTGTGTGACTGAATGTATGTGGGCTGGGCGCGTTGACAGAAATTTGCCAAATATCAAGCAAATTTTATGTTAATTGTCATTTGTGATTTAAAAAAAAAAAACAATATTCTGCCAGCTTTTTGTTTTAATAATAATAATATCATCTTCTAACACATCTAATTGATAATAGTTTTTGGCGTTATTTGCAGCCTTTTTCTCAGCTTTGGGTGTGCCGCCTGCAGTTGCGTCGGCGTTGCCACTTCGTCGCCGCTGTCGGCGTCGCTGCCGGTGGCTTTGTATCCGTTTTGGCTCTCTTTCTCTCTACCTCTCTTTCTTCACTACTGTATACAAGCCTGTTTCTCTCATTCTTTTGTTGCCTGTCTTGTGCTCTACGTTGCTTATCAACATTCTTCCCTTGCGTGCTTCATTTATCCTTTTTTACGCTTTGTGCTGTCACTCGTACGCTCCTTGCCTTGTCGCTTCTTTCTTTTGTAAGTGCGTGTATATGCATTCACATGCCTGTGTATTGTGTGAGCGAGAGAGTACGAGTGCGAGTTTTTGTATGTGCATGTGTGTGAGTGTGTTGTCTGTGCGACTGTTGCCTTGTGCGTTCAAGTTGCCTGACTTGACTTATTTTTCATTGTCGTTGTCTTGTCTTTGTTTGAGCATTCTACGCCTGATTACACTTGCCAACACGTTTGCACTTGGACTCGTTCGCTAAAAATATCCTTGCCTAATGCTATCAGTTTGTTAAACTGAGTGGCTTTTACTTTCCTCGAGTTTGATTGGTAGACGCCCAAGCCTGCGGATCGTTTTGTTTGCAAAAGAAAAAGCGGGATAGACAGAGAGAGCGAGAGTGAGAGAAGAAAAAATCACCTACCTCTGTTAAAAAAATATTGCGTCGCAAGTTTGCAGTCAGTGAAGCAACAAAATACACAAGAGTAGTTAGCCTGCTGCCAGGCAGCAGCCACCGCCCTAACTGGCGTCGCAGCTTATATATGTATGTGTGTACATGCCTGTCTGTTTGTATATGTATACGTGTATGGGAATACTTGTGCTGTGTGTGTGTGTGTGTGTGTATGCAGCCAGTACGGTAAATATTCTGCAGACTGTCATACGCCAATACAACTAATTATTGACCCACGCAATTGAAACTAAATGAACAAATCTATTAAAATAAAAATAAAAAATTCATGTGCATATAAATGGAGAATATTATTTATTTTATTATTGATTTAGCCAATTTAGTAATTTGTGATGCATGAGTTTTCACTGTAGATCTGTCCTTTATGTTTGCTTGGCATTCTGAATCGCATTGAAAGCTCAGCTCGGGGCGGATTGAAGTCGGCTCAAATTACAAACATTTGGTTTTTCGAGAGTGGGATGGAGGAAGGAGGATGATGGGGAAAATAGGGGGAGGGGGGAGGGGTTGACAATAGTATTTTGTTATTGTTTTTAGTATTGAAGCGAGGGCACAGTGAACCGATGTTGCCAACTGCGGTTGACTTCAACGAAAATAATTTTTGTGGCTAACATTTTCAATACCGTTACGTAAAAATCGCCAAGTGCAATTTGTGGTCGATTACTAGGCTGGCTGCTGACTGGCGTGGGTGTGGGTGACTTCTACTGTTGGGGTATATTATAGCTTCATCAAATTTTATATATATCTATGTAAGTGCCTTAACCTCAAATTTAATCTTTTGGCCGGGTCATAGAAAAATAAAGTCTGTCACAGTCAAGTGGAAAGTATTTAAAATCTCTCAAGCGTTCTAGCAGCTGGGGTCTGCTGTAAATTTAACAGCCACTTTAAAAACATATTTGGAATGCCTATACATACATTCATACATATATACATATGCCTATATGTATGTCAATATAACTAAAAACGTATATAATACAGTAGTTGCTCAATATGAAGTAAAAGCAGTGTTCATTTGTGATATGTTATAATACATTTCTTAAGTAAAATGTAATATTTGGGCAACTGAGAACAGGCAGAAATGCAAAATGCACAAAAACCAATATACTCCTTTCAACAATTTACAATGAAATTATGCAAAATAGAAGATAAACAACTAAAATTGTATATTCCACACTTTTATGCACATATAAATAGTGTAACATTTCTTATATGTTTTATCTATGAATAGACGGAAACACTCTAAAACCAATATATGTATTTCTTTTGACAATTCAAAAAAAAAAATAAATAAAATAAAAAATAATAATAATAATAATAATAAAAAAATTTTTAATAATAACCAAAGATAAAAAATATAGTATATTCAGGAGTTTTCTGCACATATGAATAGTGTAATATTGTATTTTGTAATATTTAGAGCAACTATGAAGAAACGGAAATGCACTAAAATCAATATACATATATATGTACATAAATAAATACATATGTACCACTTTAGACAATCTAAAAAGAAAACATACAAAGCAGAAGATAAACAAAAAATATTGTATATTCAGGACTTTTGTGCACATAGGAATAGTGTAACATTTCTTATTTGTATTATCTATCGCATGGTTCACTGTATTTTTGCTTAAGTGCGAAGTTTCAACTATAGAAACAAGAAAATTATACGATTTTCTCTAACAACGCAATTATTGACGATCCGGCAGCATTTCTCATGAGTTGCGACCGCGACTGCTTATCTGCGACCGACCAGCCGGCCGGCCTGCCTGCCGCCTGTCCGCCTGCCTGACCACCCGGCCGACCTCCTCCCCTGCCTCGCCTGAACGACCTGCCATGTCGGCTACGTTTACGGCTCTCGTTTCGTTTTGCTGCTCATCTTATTGCGCTTTGTTTGTTATTATTGTTACGGATTGATTTTTGCTTGGCCTACGAATATTTTTGAATGTGGCATATTTATTTTTTCATAAAAGCGAGTGCTGCTGCTTATTGTTGAATTGGCATTAATAATAATTTAAATTGCCCGCCAACGATAGCCATAAATAAACAAACACTTTAGTGTACATACATACATAAATGTGTGTGTGTGTGCCCATAACAGTAAATATACACACGTATGTATGTAGGTGCATTCATATGTAAGTAGTACTTCAAGTGGTTAGGTTTGATTTTTACCGTTAGGGGGAGGCTTGGAAATGCGCTGCTTTGTTGGCATAAATACGAAGTAAATTTGAAGTAACAAACCGCAACAACATATACTATATACGTACATATGCATACGTATATAAATATAAATAAAAGAGCAAATGGTAATGGCGGCCGTATGGAAGATGACGGACGGCCGGGAGTGCTGCTCAAGAACATCTTTCACACACATGTTGAATTTGAGTGTGTGTATATATGTATATACTTATATGTATATGGATGTGTATATTTGGGAGGGGTGTAAGCCCATGACAAGGCATGTCAGCACTTTGGCAATAGCAACTCACACACATACATATGTTGTTTCAGAAAACTGCATTCCCATGAAGTAATCAATCGCATTGCATCAATTAATTGATAAATTGATAAGCCATTGTATAATCAGATTAAATTTGATCAATTATCAGATACAATATAACAATTTACAAGCATATCTCGCAACAACACTTCATACGCATCTCCCCTTTTGCCTTTCCGTCCCTCCCTCCCCCTCCCTCTCGCTTTTTATTGTAGTGCAGTTGTTTATTTAAAGTTGCTACTGCAACAGCGCCCGCTTGCTGCCATGTGGGGTCATTGTGTGAAGTATGAATGGCAAAATAAAGCAATAAGGCGTGAATATGTATGCATGTGCGTGTGTATGTGTGAACACTTACGTACATACATATGTATGTATGTATGCGGTGTCGCCGTCAAGGCTCATTAGTTTTGTTATTGACTCCTTACGCATTGTAAGCATACAGCAGCGCAGCAACAGAAGAAGAAGAAGGAAACAGCAGCGAAAAGAAAAAGAAAAAAGAATATCACTATCGCTTTTATCGATAGCTGCTGATGGTCATTTAATGCAATATTGTTGCCTCTGGAGCCCGCATTTCAGCTGTTGACGTCGCTGCTGGCGCTTCCGGCCTTTCTCTCTTTGTCTACTTCTGCTTCCAGCTCTGCGCTGCCGCCGCCTGCCTGTAGCTCTGCTTACATTGCAAACCCCTGGAGTAGAAGTTTCTTTTTGCTTTCTGCGCTGCTTCTGTTTCGCTGTTGACGCTGATCGTAAGTCGGGCGGCAACCGCAGTCGTCGTTTGTTATTTGAGTTGAACGGTTTGGTGTTCGGTTGTTCTGCGACGAACTTTTTTGAGACATTACGATTCGGTTGATTCACCTTGCCCCCTTGCATTGTGCGTGTTGACGAAAAAGCTTTGCCCGTTATTAACTGCTAACTGTTAATTAGAAGCTCTTCTACTCATTATTGTGCCAAAAAAAAAAAAAATCTGCAAAACGAAGTAGCTTCTTCTCTCCTTCTCTGATAATAATAATAATAATTTAGTGGCCACCCGCGCAGCTGACGCTGAAGCACACGACAAAGAGTAAGTACCGGAAATATGTAAGCAGAAACAGCGGGCGTCGATTTTCGCCAGTCGTCGTTTTGTCTTATGAATTATTTATGGATGTATTAAAATGCCGTTTACAATACCAAAGTGGTCCGGTCCGGACACAAAGCTAAAGCTAAAGCCAAAGCCAAAGCGTGCAGCGCATTGAATTTCTAATCAGAATACTCAACGCGCGCGCCACTTGCGAGCGACAACTCACTCATTTCAAAGCCTCCCAAATGGGCGGTAAGCCAATCGAGTGACTAATTGGAATTCGCCTTTGCTTCAACAACTATTTTTTTTTTTATTGAACTACTCACACTCACACACGCACACTCACTCTCCTTAATTAGCTGCAAAATCCAAAGACAAAAACATAGAGGAAGAGAATAAGAATGGATGGCATAGCCCAGCCAACCGGTTCCACCAGCAGTCGCAGCCCACTTTATTTTATTTTTTTTGCCAGCTACGCTTTATACGTGCATCCGCATCCTTCAGCAATATTTCGCTTTGACTTGTTTATGTGTGCGTGTATTTCAAGTTTTCTTTTTGATACACTTGTAAAACTGGCGTCAGTGTTGCCAGAATTTAAAAGTGTTATATGCGAAAATGCCAAAGAGCGGCACATAGCCAGCCAAATACCAAAATATCCAAGTGCTTGTTTTAGCTGTAATATAGCTAGAGGAGCAACTCTAGTGTAGACGAGTATTGCAGCTGCAAATTCGGATTTTGTTGGTCTGCTCAAACAGCTTTTGGCTAGTTTTAAACAAGAGAATTTATTTAGACTTAAATGAAATTAAAATATTATTTGGTAAATAATATAAATGAAAAATTATTATTTAAGCTTACATAAATAATTTTCAAGTAAACGTGAATTTTTTGAGATCGCAATTTGTTGAAACTCGAGATACGCGTAGTTCAGTAAGTTTATCTACTTTGCCCACCAACCCGTTCGCTTCTTTTATTTTTTTATTTTATCGCATTAAACAGACGCACGTAAAAAAATAAGTATATTGTTTACCAAGATCACTTTCTGTAGCTTATCATTTTTTATGCCGTTGTCAGTGAAGCCGCACATATCTAGACTTCACTTCTACATACAAGCATTAACTTGTATGAGTATACGAATATATGCATGTATGTGTGTATGTATAGTAATTGCGATCACGTAGCTCCCACTCTGAACTACATATAGAAGATTGGATTCAAGAGAAAAATATTAGAAGTTAAACCCTAAATCGTCATTTCTATTGTTAAACTCTGTGTTAACTGTGATTCACTAACAGTTGCCGCCTGCAATGCAATTGATAAGCCAGCCCCCGTTTGTTATGCCGCATTTATTCGATTATCAAGTGTGCGTTGTTTGCTTTTGCTTGGCTTTGCCTTCTAGAGACACTTCCTCTCTATTACTGTATTTTCCTTTTATAAATATATTTATTTATATACTCATTTATTTTTTTATCAATGGTTGGGGTGTACTTTCTTTCAGATAGCAAAGCAGCGACATGACTACCGTTATGGGAAAAGTATTTGTTTATGTACATATACACACATATGTATTTGTATATGCATATGTGTCTGTATGTTTATATTTGGGCTATGTTCGTTAAGCAGCACTATACATATCAATAATAGTGAAGAATTCAGTCCGTCAAAATGCTGGCCGGAAATGATAATTGAAAGAATGTTTTCTTTTATTTTTGTTGCCGTTTGTATTGCATTGTGGGTATAGTGGGTATATGAGTTTTCAGCTTGTAACTAATTGCGGCACTCGTTTTACGTATCCTTTTCATATTGTCGTAACGCATAAGAAAGCAACAACAAGAATAACAGTAACGTCGACAACGGCAGCAGAGCGCTAACCAATTATATCCGGTTATTTGAGACATTCTCTGAGACACACACACACACACACCCATTGGAAGCAGTGAGTGTTATTGTCGCTGATGTTGTTCTTGTTCCTCTTCGTTTTCGTGTTTTGCCGTTTTCTGCTTTTTTGCACAATTTTCTCTGAGTGCGGTTCTTCTCTCTCTTAATTTCTTGTCGTTGTCTTTTGATGCGTGGGCCACAAAATTGTCGTCTTATTTTATTCTCTTTACAATTTGTGTATTTGCTGTGCTTAAGTGCATGTTATATGTATTGGTATATATTGATGTACGTATGTTTGGTATTGGGTTATATTTAGGCGTGGCTTATCAGTAGCAGGAATCCAAACACACAAACACATGCATGTGTATCAAATGGCAGTGACAAATATGCAGTGCTTGCACTTGTATCACTATACATACGTGTGAGGGTGTGTGTGTGATGCTTGCATCTGTATTTTATTGTTGTCTACTGCACTTCGCTCCTTTTCTTATTATAGAAAACTTATATATACACACATACTTATATATTTGTGCATGCGACTGTCGCCGCCTGGCGGCTGATTGAAGAAATTGAAAGGAATGAGCATCTCAATGCGCTCTTACGTCTGTCTGTGTGCGTGTGTGTTTGTGTCAGCTGTCAAGTGCGTGCATAGAGGAGTGAAGAGGGAAGAGAAGAAGAGAGCAGAGGGCTGTTGCCTGAGACTGTGGGCGTTCGTTTGATTAGTTTATAAAAGTTCAATTACGTCTGGTTTGTGCGCTAAGAGCGCGCGCACTTACCAAGTTCCCAGCGCTATAAATGTTATAAATGCCCTTACACAATTGCACGACAATGCAACTGGAATCCAACTGGAATCTGTATGGTATGCCCACACACATACGTACATACATACATGCACACAAATATATTTATAGTGTATTTTGTGTGTTGAGCATGACATGAAATTAATGTTTGTCCAGTTGGCCAGCCCCGGGCTCTGGGCTCTGGGCTCTGGGCTCTAGTGTGTACGCATTTCTGCACAATCAATTTAATTTACGTTTCGTCTGGTTCTCTGATGGCTGCGATCTTTTAGTTATGGACGAATTAGGGAGGGGAAGCAGGCGTCAAATTGAAAGCGCAGCCGCAGCCGCAGCAGCAGTAACAGCTTAAAGTGTCAAAATTGATAGAGAGCAGACAATTGAACACATGCACACACAAACACATACGATGTATATGTATGTATATATATATAGCTAGCTCTTTGTGTTGCTGTTGTTGCATTTCGAACATGCTTCATTGTTGATAAATGCGCTTTTATTTATAGACGACATTACTCTGCGCCTGTCGTGTGTATGTGTGTGTGTGTGTGTGTGTGTTTGTGTGTTTGTATGCTCTTTGCTTTCCTTTGTCCCTTGGTTATAAATTTTCTTTAGCTGCACACAAAGACGCGGCTTAAAAGTAATAGGTGTGAGAGGTTTCGGTCAGTGTGTGTGTTGTGTATGACATATCAAAGGTCAAGTTTAAATTAAATTTAACTAATAGAATAAAAGCAATGCCTTACTCACACTGTCATTTTTAACAATGCCGACACAGTCCAAATTGAGTAATTTGAATGGCTGTCAATCATTAATGTATATATATATATATATATATATATGTGTTTATCTATGCATGTAGATGTTAAGTGCGATGTATGTAGGTATGTATGTAAATCTCGTGCCTATCGTGCTAATCTTGTAATTACTTTGCATCGCATTTTTCTGCATGTCATGTCGTGTGCCGTCAGTCTGGCAACGCTGTCACATTTTTGATGTGTCTTATGTGGGCCGCGGCGGCGCTCAAGTATTTTCACACGCCCCCCAATTGCGGCGCCGCTGCCCGGCTGTGACGTAGCGTCGACGCAAACGCCGCCGCCAACGTTAGCGTCGTTGAGCACCGTTGTCATGGCAACGACGACGACGACGACGGCGGGCAATGACCGTGGTCGTTGTTGTTTTTGTTGTTGCTGTATGTTGTAATAGTAGTAGTAGTAGTAATAGTAGTTGTAGTAGTAGCAATGAAATGCCGGCCGGCAACCCTCTTCTCGTGCGTTGTCCTTGTTCTCTTGTCCTTTTTTCTTGCTGGATGCGTCATGCCGCAATTTTACTTGCGCTTTTATTCTGCTGTTGTTAATGCCTGCCTGCTTTGGCTTGGTTATTGTGCTGTCTATTTTGGTAAGGGTTGAGTTACGACTACACCTGTGTTTACCTCTGTGTTTGTGTGTGTGTGTGTGTGTGTTGGCATATTCTTGCGATTACTCATCAACATTTTTGCATATACATATATATATACGTACATATACACATGTATGTATGTATATAGATATTTTGTTCGCAACGCTTGGATATTTAATTTGAATTTATACGATCAAATTAATTGCTGCCTCACATTGTTTTCTTTTGATATGTTTTGTGTGTGTGTGTGTGTGTGTGTGTGTTTTTTACCTAGCGTCAAATTTGCTTAGATTCACTTATATTAATCTGAAGGTGAGTCCGAAAGCATTCGAAAGCACAGAGGTGGCATTCACTCAGCTCAGCTCAGCTCAGCTAAGGTGTTTGGTGTATTTGATGGGTGGTTGGGTTCATTGAACGGCGGAACAGCGGAACAGCGAGAAACGGAATGTGAAATGTGATGATTGCTCTTAAATGTTTCGTTTCAGTTTCATTTGCGTCGTTTGTATTCAATAAAGCAATTTAAATACACACGTGTACGCAAATACAGTGGGTCCTCTATGAAGACGAGCGGCTACTGATATGAATTCGAAAGCGATTATGATATGATTGTGATAATTTATAGAAATATAGAAAAAAAGTAGAATTTTAAAATTTCATTTCAACAGAAATTGAAATAGAAAGCCTGAAACGATATCTATTTACATAGACAGATATACATATGTAGATAAATATGAATATATGTATACAAATATATTTATATAGTTAGCAGAATGATATGAACTAGAAATTTATAGAAATATGTGCAATATTTTGACTTGTAAAATGAATGTTTTAATTAACAGAAATTTATAAAAGAAATAGCTGTTTGAAACTATATACATAGATATATAATTATATAAGTATATATACATATATGTATATGGTTAACTTGGCTTGCATTCAGAAAGCGTCACAAAGGCAGCTTTCATGCAAAAAATAAAAGGTCCTCGACAGCCGGCATGTTATCTGGTCACTTTTCAACCCCTAAAATTGCAGCAAACTTTTCACTTTTTTTTTTTTCAAATTTAGCGCTCAAGCGCAAGCTTCCCTTACGTTTCCCTTACGCTGCCCTTGCCGCCCTTTTGGACTTTCGCCCGCCTCTTGCTACGATTAAAATTCTGTGGTTGGGTTTCTGTTTCATTTCGCCGTGTCGAGGCGAGGCGAGTAATTCGATTTTGAAAGTGACGCATAGTACGCCAGCCAGTACTAAGAAGAAGAAGAAGTGCAAAGGGGAGTTTAATGCCGCGCCCGCCTTCGCTCTCCCTCTCACTCTCACACAAAAACAAAAACAGTCTTTTGCTCTGCATGTGTCAGCCTCTGTCGCCGTTGTCGTCGTCATGTGTTGCTTCATAAATATTTCCTGGATTTGATGATTCATTTGCCGGTCAAAGCAATTTCGTGATAGCTGCTTATATTAGTATTATTCACTTACGTTTTTAATGCTTTTCATTGCTTTGTCTTTCGGCGACGTCTGATAAGCGGATTCGCTGCTAGAGATGAGCGCTAAATAGACCTGATAGCTGTTAGAGCTATAATACGTATAACAACTAACTGTTATACGCGTACATAAAGACACTGAACGCAGATCATAATAGAGATGTGTGATATTTGCAAGAACTAATACATATATGCGGTTATACATGTACTATGTATATGTATGTGTGTTTGTAGAAGTGAACGTGAGTCAAAAAATATTCCCTATCGCCGACATTTGAAAATGTCTCATCGACGAGTGCAAATGTACCGAAAATGTACTATGAATACATAGTGGATATTTGATTATTTGCTTGGCTTAAATAATTGATTTATAAATTAAATCTTAGTGTTAAAGAATAATCAATAATAAATTTATGAATTAATTTTATATATAAATATGTATACTGATTATTTATAATATATAATAATTTATTTAATAATCAATTCAAAATAAACGTTTTACTTTTTCGTTAATAGAAATACTATAACTATATTTATAATATATTTATGAACTAAATCTAAACACACTAGAAAATGTAGCAAAGTTGCAGATAAAGGGAATTTCTTATCAAGCAGCAACTTTATTCCTTGAAGCGTTGGCAGCGTTGGCAGCGTTGCCATATCGCGCAGATTTCTAGAATTTGCTTTCGGCTTACGGTTTACTTTCAATTATGAGTGATTGCATTTGCATTATAAGTAATTCGATTATAAGAATTTGTTTATTTGGGATTGGCAATGAAATCTTGAATAAATGCTGCCGTTTCGTTTTTTTTTTTTTTGACAAAAACAAAGCAAAAACAAAGCAAAGCAGAAAAGCCCGCATTATTGGAGATTTGATATGCAGACATATGTATGTACATAGATGTGTATGTAGAAATATATAAGTATATATACAGTGGCTACCATCCAAAATGGCTCAAAATGATGGATAGTAGTACCAAATATTAATTTTGATTTAAGACAAACTGCAAATAAAATATGAATAAAATAATAAGAATTTTTGCTGATTTTTAATAAAATAAAACTTAGCTTTCATTATGTTAGTTGTAGTATGCTAGGAGCTGTGAATTTTTTAGTTTTAATAAAATGTTTTTGAAATACTAAAAAATAAAATACCTCATTTTTTTTATAAGTGAAAGCATTAGTCTAGCTTTTTTTTTTTTATATATATCTCGTTTAGTTCAGAATTTATATATGCCTCAACATTTTGTTTAGGTGCTGGTTGAATTCAGCTAAGAGCCACTGTAAATATATTTCTCATCTGTGAACTGCGTGCCTTATCAGCTCAGCGCAGATTTGTAGATGTATGCACAAGTATGTACACATATGTGTCTATATACCTGAGTGTATACATATATATTTTGATTTTGTTTTGTTAGCTGCATTGGAAGTTGGCGTGCATTAAAATGTCAAATGTAAAAATAAAATAGCAAAGTTGATTTTTTCTTTTGGGAAGTGTGCGTTGCTATTTCTCGATAATCGACACTTACGAAGAACCAAACAATTAGATAAATATAAACTATAAATACAGAATATACAGACAGGAATTAAAATAAATTAAAATATATTTATATACATATATAGATTTATGTCTATATATATTGATTTGAAAAATAAACAACAAAGAGACAATTGACTTAATGTTATTTCCTAAATTCTTGTCGCGCATCACCCGCATTTATTTACAGAACAGACACAGAACCAATTAGCAATTAAAGTAGAGGACCAGCAAAAATGGGTAAAGCTCAGAGCAAGCGATCAATTGATATTACCACCGATCCGAAGAAGGTTGGCGAGGGCGACGAAGTCGCTGGCAAAGTTGAGAAAATTGAAGATGTCGATCAAACGTCGGCGGCGCCCCCATTAAATGGCGATGCGGCGACGCCAAAGGAAGTAAACGAGGATGCGGCTGCAGCGGGCGAGGTAAGGAACCACAACAAGAACACAATTGCGAAACGAGCTTCTATTTCTAATTGTAATTGTAATTGCAGAAAAAGCAGGCCGAAGAGAACTCTGAGAACGACAAAGATCTAACCACCGAGAAAAAAGCAGCAGCAGCAGCAGCCGCAGATGCTGCACCGAAAGGTGATGGAGCCGCTGGCGATGCGAGTGGTGATGCTGCCAAGGATGAGGCAGCAGCGGCATCTGGCTCCCCCAAGGAGGAGGAAATCTCGCCACTGGCCGATGAGAGCATCAAGTCCAAGTCCAAGAAGGATAAGGTGAAAAAGAAATGGTCATTCCGTAGCATATCGTTTGGCAAGAAGGACAAACAGAAGCCAGCCAAGACAGAGGAGCCTGCATCCCCAACAGCTGCTGCAGCAACGGCAGAGACAGCTGCCACGAATGGCGAGGCGGAGCGACCAGCAGACGCAGCCGAAGGAGCAGCTGCAGCAGCCGCTGACAAACAAGAGGTAAACTCCACAACTGAATACTTAATTTTATTTGAAATAAATCTATATATATTTGTTTGCTTTGCAGCCAAGCGCGGAGGCAACACCATCAGCTGCACCGGCGTCGCCTGTGGGTGAAGCCGCCAAACCCACCGAGAATGGCGCAGCCAGCGAACAGGAAAAACAGGAGGAAAAGAAACAGGTGAATGGGGATGAGAAGTCCGCAGCGCCAGCAACAGTAAGCGAGGAGCAGACGGCGGCCAAGTCAGAGAGCTCAAGCACCACTGTCACCGCCGAGCCGCCGAAAGTTGAGGAGCCAGTTGAACAGCCAAGCCCGATTCCAGAGCCCGTTAGCAACAAGAATGAAACCACCGAAGTTGTTACCAATGGTCATGGCGGTGCAGAGGAGCCACCATTGACCAATGGGGACAAGAACGGTTTGGCCGAAACTCCAACCGAGCCAGAGGCGGCAGCAGCATCAGCAACCACCGCCAACAATGTGGATGATGAGCCGCACCATCAGAACGGCACGAACGGAGTGGCTGAGACCAACGAGACAGCCACGCCACCGCCAACACCCGTCGCTGTCGACTCTGAGGCCGAGCAAATTAAGAACAAGTCGCAAATTGAGGTAAAACAACAACTAGACAACAACACAAACAACACTGTAAATACGAGTACCACAACAACAACAACAAACATCACTGAGAACAACACTGAAAAAACCACAGAGACCGAAACCATTGCAGCCGCAGAGTTAGTTCAGACCCAACCAACCAACTCCCAAAATAACACATTACCACCTAACACCACCGACACAACCACCGACAATTCCGCTTATCTTCCCACCTCCCAAGCGCAGGACAAAGTGCAAGCGGATGTCGCCGAAGAAGAACAAGTGGTTGCCGCTATTATAGCAGCTGTTAGTGAGAACTCCGATTCCGAGAGTTTTGTCTTGATTGCACCACAGCCAACAGCAGCAGTTGAGTCCCCATTCGAGCCACCAGCAGCAGCTGAGTCCCCGATTTCAGTTTCCCCTGTGCCCAGTGTAGAACCTCTACCCGAGGCAGACTTCAAGCCCGATGTCTTAGTTTCTGTTGCTGAGGACAGTGGCGAACCTGATGTGGTGGCCGTTGAGTTCAGTCAGCCGCCCCCACTGCCCAAGTCCCCGCCGCCGTCGCGTGTTTCGGCATTTGCATTGACCACAGACGATGAAACGCACGACAACGAGGACAATGACAAGTTTGTGAAAGAGGAGACGAAACAGGAGCAGGAGGAGGAGGAGGAGGCTGTGCTACCACCACCACCCCCACCAGCAGTGGTGGAGCAAGATCCACTATTGGCGGACATTGAGACTCAGGCGCAAGCAATTGTTAACGAAATAACCGAACAGGCAGCTGATATTGCAACGGAGCAGGATAAACAAAACCCATCCATATTTGAGGATGAAGAGGAAGACTTAGTCGAGAATATCACTGAGCAGCTAACAAGTTCGTGTGCTAAGATCATCACCGATGTGGATGAGGATGACAACGAAGTCATTGGCCAAGAGCAGCTTAAGAATGCAGCTACGATCAGCGAGGAGCAGCTGAAGTCCGTGCAGCCAGAGCAACCGATTATTGATAACAATGTTGAGGTGAAGATCATCAGCCAGGAAGATAAGCCCGAGGTGAATAATAGCGAGGACAATATCCATGCGGCAGACGAATCCAGCTCGCGGGGGAATGATGACCAAAAAGAAACCATTGTGCAGCAGCTGGAGGAGACGCAAAGGAATATTGATACTGAGACCGATAATGATAACGAGAACGAGAACGTTAATGATACTGATAATGTTGTTAGTAGCAAGCAGAGTATAGCTAAGCTGCTTGCACCTGCGGACATTGAAGTAGATGCTGCTCATCATGAGGTGAATAACAATCGAACTCAATCAAAACTCAACTCTCAACTTCACCACACTTCCCCATAGACATATATATACGTAAATGAACTTTAACACTCGTCGCTCGCTCAATCGCTCACTACCACAACAATCAGAGATACGCCATAAGACATAATTCCAAAAATTCCTGCGTTGGGCTCCTCTTATTCTATTACTGTTATTTTTCCAATGCTCACTGCTCTCTGCTCTCTGCTCTTTCTGTGCTTCTCCCATGCATCTCAGTTATCGTTGTTTATGTAGCAAGCAGTAAACTCTGTTAATTGTAAATGTTAATGTACATGACTGCTTCTGTTAAGCTGCAGCAGTTCATTCTGCAGCAGTCGTTGAAGTTAATGTTAAAGCTAATGCTAAGAGGCCCTGTTATGCTCGCAATGCCGGTAACTAACTGCATGAACTTGTGAATGTATATGTGAATGGAATGTAAAATGGAATGTTACTAAAAACAATAGGCGCCCATTTGTGAAACGTAATCAGTGCTGTTGTTTCTACCTGCACTTTAATATTAACAAAACATAAACTCAAACTGACGCCTAACTATATGTATATCTACCCAATCTCCCTACATCCTACACACAAATAAACAAACGCGCACACACACACACGAATACACGCACAAACTTCCATGCACAGAACTCCATCCTAATTCCAGTTGTCCCATCTCTAACAAACTCTGTTTGGCCGCAGTTAACGCATTTAAACGCAGACTTTACAATCGTACTTTATTTTAATTTCGATTATTTTTTCGATACATTTATTTATTTATTATTTTGCTATAATTATTTTCGTTGTTTTATCTTTGGCAAGGCTCATTGCCATTTAATTCATAAATTGTTGTTGTTGTGCTTTGAGTTGCTTTTTCTTCCTCCTTGTGTTCATATCCCAAATCTATATTGAATCAATCATCCGTTCTGTAAAAATATATATTAATAGCTAAATATTGATAAACCGTTGTTTGTTTTAGGATATCGCTAAGGATCTGAAGGAGAAGAACGCCGCGGCAGATGTTACAACACAGGACCTGGCCGTGACATGCGAATAATACTAATAATTATTATATATATTACATATTATTAAAAAACAAAAAGAAAAATAAGAAAAAAAAAAAAACACGATAAAAACAAATAAGAAAACAACGCAACGTAAAACCAACAATTAAATGATACAACACGAGAGCAAAAAAAAAAAAAGCAAAAATACATTTTTAACATTTACATATTTTAATCATTTTTGTACGAATTTCATATCCCTAATCCAAGATTACATGAGCATATATTCAAGAGCAAATGAAACAAACAGAATATACGACTACATTAATACACTAACTAACAAACCCACACACATACACACACACACGTCTCCACCTCCAACTCCATCGCCCACCAATAGACGAGGAAACGGTTTTCAAGTGTTGGTCCAATTGAATTTTGATGCTGATGCACCACAAATCACGTATATTCGTATAATCCATCAAAACACGCATTTATAAGAGAACACACACACACTCATACACATACTCTCTCACACACACATACACACACACGCATACATACCATTATCATATTGATGATCATGATAAAAAGTGAAAACGAAAAAGAAATCATCCATGGAATGATGAAATTAAGAATTTTTTGAATAATTTCTACTATACATTTAACTGTAAGTTCTAAGAAATTTGTAAAGAATTTTTGGACGAAATATTGGATAAATATATATTATAAAATATAAAACGCAAGTGTGCTCCACTAAACTGAACTTGAGGTTTGATATTGAAGGATATACAGAAATATATGGTTCGAAGAGCAAGAGCTGCCTCTTATGAATATATACACTCAAACATACATATACATACATATATACAAATAGATATTTATATATATATAAAGTAAACAAGCCAGATTTCAAGTTTTATAAACTTTTGAGTCCCGATGTTTTTAATGCATTACAAAAAGTATTTGTTAATTTACAATATTTGTTCGATTTTTTGTGTTGCGTAACAAAGTGTTACAAAAGAAAGAAAAAAACAAAATTATCAATAATAACAGTGATAAACGCTAAAGTTTAAATATTAGCTACATACTAAATAGCGTAACAAAATGTTACTACAAAACAAAATCTACTAAGCTTAAATCGAAGCTTCTAAAGAAAAGAGCGCTCTTTTTTTGCAACTAAATACAAAGAATTTACGAAAACAATTATAATGTAATTAAATAAATTAAAGCGTTGCGCAACGTAAAGAAAGAATGAATCGTAGAAGATAAAGGAAAAAATGCTTCAATTGGCATTTGTAGCAAAATGGTGAAACAAAAATCGTTTCCAAATTTAAATTGCGTCAATTGGTGGTTCTCTTAGTGAACCACAAAAAAAATTGAAAGAGCGAAAAAACAAGTTGGCAGCCCGGCCGTTTCTGCCTTAACAGCTCTGTTAACAGCTGACGAAAAAGCGCTGCTTGTGCAAGTGCAACTGTTGTTGTTTTCGACGCTGCGCGGACACATTGCGCAGCATAAACACAGCACCGAAGAGCACGTAAATCGTGGAGAGCAACATGAGCATGGGGAAAGAGAAAACAATGTGCGCCGTCTTCAGCTGTGGCTCCGGTGTGCTGGGACGCAACGGTACATATACTCCTGCAATGGCAAAAAGCATAATAAATATTTATATTAATATAGCTATTATATATACATATATTTACTAGTATATATTATTGCTGCTTACCGTTTTCAGTCTTTGAGTCGCAGCGTTCGCCCACGAAGCCGACGGCGCACACGCAATAGCTAAAGCCGTTTTCGCTCTCTGCCCAGCGAAAGCAATTCCCGCCGTTAAGGCAAAAGTACTTCATGTAGGTATTGCTGCAGGGCAGCTTAAAGCTCAAGTCTTCTGTGCTGGCTGTTGTCATTGTTGTTGCTGTTGTTGTTGTTGCTGCGGCTTCTGCTGCTGATGTTGCTTCTGTAGTCGTCGTCGTCGTTCTCATTGTTGTTGTCTTCAGTGCTTCGCTCGCTTCAGAAATGGCGGCGTCTGTTGCCAGTAGAGGCGTGCTGTCATTGGGCGGCGGTTCGCCCGTGGCCATTGTGTTTACAGTTGCTGTAACTGTTGTGGATGATATTGCTGTTGACCTTGTGGTTGTGGTCGGCATTGTTGTTGTTGTTGTTGTCGTCGTGGTAGTTGTTTCTTCGTCATGGAACCAATTCTCTATACCTGTATTGCTGTCGCGCTCCGTTGTCGCAATTGTTGCCAATTCGCCGTCAATATCCAGAGCCGATGATACCTGCAGCATTTGCGCTGTATCGGCGAATATATCCGTTGCAGATGGTTGTCCATCGATATTGAGTTGCTGCTGTAGCTCCAATTGGTTCACCAATTGGACAACATGCTCCTCAATTTGCAGTGTTTGCTGGCGCAACAGTAAAATCCGGCTCGAACAACAATCTACTTGTAGAAGAGAATGCCAAAAAGGAGGAAGAGAGCAGAGAGTGGGAGAGTCATAAATAAACAGCTGCACTGCATTTCGCACTGATCTGGCAACGCTGTTGCCGTGTTACCTGTAACTGCGACAATTGTTGAGAGCACGAATATTACTTGAAATATTGGCATACATTGAATTTGCATTATTGGTAAACGCACGGAGCGGATGCGTCTTTCTTTATAGTAGTTGGTTAGGACTTAAAAAATCAGTTAAGAAGTTCTTTTGACTGTGGCTGTGTTTAAGGATCGAGCGGCGTATCGGCCGCAAATGCAATTTGGCGTCGCAACAAAAACAAAAACATATTACACATCTGCATCTCACACACAGAAGAACAACAACAACAATGGACTCTGGCTGCGCTTGTTGTATGTAGTTTACTGCAAAATAAAAATAGAACGTTTTACGACATTTGAATTTCGATTTGGCAGCACATTTTCTGTCACACACACACACACACACAGAGAGAGAAATACGCATACGCGCACACGGACAATAAAAACAAAATTGGATAGAGTGCTTGGGTAGCTTTTTATAGAAATCGAATTGTCGCACGCACCGTAATGAATTGGTAGCTTTTAATAACTGCAAAATTGAGTTGACAAAACATTATTTAAGCATCTTTATATAATTTTAATCAACTAAATAAGTTAAATAAGTTAAAGCGCCTTGCGCAGCAAAAAGCTCTCTCAATAATCGATGTCGTTGCGCGAACGTTAGAAAAGAGACTGAGAACAACAGAAGACCACCAAAGCAGAACGGCATAGCAGCAGAGCTTCCGAACAGATGTACCTTCAGCAAGGTGGCGCGCTCTGCATGAATCAAATAGTAGAAGGAGCGTACGATAGAGAGACGGACAGAGATCAGTGCAGTACAAAGAAAGCAGAAAGAGAAGAGCGCGCGCCAATTAGTGCCAATTTGCTAAAAAGAATTGGTATGAATGAAATAGTAGAAGGAGCGTATTTGAGTGCGAGTAAGACTGAGAGAGGGAGAGAACACACAGTTCAAAGAAAGCAGAAGGCAAAGAGCGTCGATTTGAGTTATGGATGTGAATTAAGTCAAGGAATGTGAATTAAGTGTAACGGTCGATGGAGAGGGCGCTGCAGTTCACAAAAGCCAAAAGACTCCACTGTCGTGAACGAAATTTTTGGATTGTGAAATACAATGAGATATTTGGTGGAGTGAATAATGCATTTAAAGAGCTGAGATTATTTTATGCATTTAATTGAGTTATGTGGAAGAAGAAATTAATTAAAAATTATTTATTTAATTATACTTTTTAAATTAAAGTCCTGCGATCAACTTGAAGCTTGCTTTAGAGTTATGCGCTCTCCGTGTCTTTGTTTCGTGACACGAGCAAGCACGATAATTGATTCTTAATTAATTACGATCGCGATTCCTATTTATGGTGAGAAAAATATGAAAAGGCGTAATTTTTAACAATTGTTGTATCATTTATTCTTACATGTCAAATAGTAATTAATTTTATCGCATTTATTTGAATTTATTAAACTTATTGTAATACACAATAAATTTAAAAATTCGTTATCATTTGTTTTACGTAGTTTGCATTTTGCTGAAATTTCTATTTGCTTGAAATCGTTTTTGTTTTTTATTTATTTGTTTTTATATTATTTTTTTATTTTGTTTTTGTTTTGTTTTGTTTTGTTTTTTTTTTTTGTGTTTAGATATATGTATGTATATACGACATCACTTTTTCGTAATTGATATTTCTCCTATGCAATTCATGTATTCCTATATAAAGCAATAAATAACTTGTTTTGGGAGCTCAGCTTAATAAATGTTGTGCACTGTCCCCCCAATCTTTGTATGACCCTATACAGACTTAGTTTAATTTAAAATGTAGTTCTTCTTGTTTACTATACACAAATATACAATATTTACATTACACTAAAATATCAAAGTTCAACGTACAAACAAAAGCGGTCAAGGAAGTGGATGTAATCAACACACTCAATTTTTTGTAAGCCAGTTTGTTTTTAAGTATCGAACATTGATAAGTTTCATACGAATGTTCATTATCTTCCATATATATAAAATGGAATATTACGGAAACTTGAGCAAATTGTGTTACGTTAGTGAAAGTAATAAAAAAAGTAGTGCATATGCGGAAATGCAGCCAGCGAGGAAATAAAAGCTCACGCTGTTAACTGTAAAGCTTTGCTGTTGTTATTCTTGTGCTCAGCGCTGTTAGCCTACTGTTACTCAGTTGCTCAGCACTGTTAACCGCTGTCAAGCTACAGGCGAGCTTTCAAAATGGCGTCGCTAGCGCTGCTGCTGCGAAGTTTGCTTATGTTGTTGCTGTTGTTGCTGCTGCTGCTGCTGTTGTTGTTGTTGTTGCTGTTGGGCAGCGGCGAGCAGCAGACTTCGCGACTGCATCTCAAAATAACGCAAAAGTATTTTTGAGTATCAGTAATGTACGCCAGGCGTTGCGGGAGGGTTGGCGGCGGCATTCACATTGGACGTCGACCCACTGCTATGGTTGTTGTTGTTGGTAGTACTATTCGCATTGCTGCTGCTATTGTTGTTGTTATTATTATTATTATTGTTGCTGGTATTGTTATTGGTGCTGCCCGAGTCGCCCAGCCAGGAGTCGGGACTAGGCGGAAAGTCAGGATAGCCCTGATCGGGACTAGAATCGTTACTCATATCCGAAACATTGTTGCTACTGTGCAGGCGATGATGCGATTTACTTGCGTGCAAATTAGCACCAACAGCGTGATCTGAATGAGAAGAGAAAATTGGTAAATACTTATGATATTTAAGGATATACAAAAATATACAGATGTTAATGTATATTTATATGTTTATTTGGATGTAGACTCTATATTAGTCTATCTTTGTATCTATGTACATATCTATCAATTACATAGTATCTATATAGCCATGATTCTGTATATCGATATATCTATATATTTATAAAACTGTGCATATATCTATATATGTATATATATATATCTATTCACATATGTATCTACCTTTCTATTTTTCACTAACTATCACCCCATTAAATTATATATCTAACATATATGTCTATTAAACTTATAGCTATGCATTTATCTACATATCTTATCAATTTATCTAACTATTTATCTTTATGTCTCTTATCATTAGATAGAAGCTTACCGATATTTGTGTAGACAATATTGTCCGGATAGGAGCCAAACGTATGACTTTGGCCCGGAACTGGGGGCGAGCGACTGCTCGGCGGATACTGCGAGGGACTGGAGCTGCCATGCATATAGGAGCCGCGTATGCTGTGCGGCGAGGCGCCCTCATCCAGGCCCAAATTGACGGTGCTGTAGCTGTCGTTGCTAAGATCTGAAAGGAAAGCTAAATCAATCAAATATACTGCGCTTTGGGAGAGTGCGGATGTCTATATACCATGATGACTGAAGCTGTCGTAGTCCACTTTCAGTTCATCCTTATCGAGGAATTTGTCGGTGCGCGGCGAGCAGTTGCCCTTCATGGAGCGGAAGTATTGACTCCAGCGCGTGCGTCCTGCATCCTTTTTCAGCCGCTTTTCCTTGGCGCGTCTGCAAGATGGACACAATGGAGAGGGAGTAAGGTCTGGTTCTTGTGACTACCACCCCACCACCAAGCTCACCTGTTCTGAAACCACACTTGCACCACCCGCATATCCAGGCCCGTGTCCTGCGACAGTTGCTCTCTCACATGTCGGGCGGGTTTCGGACTGTTATTGTATGCGGTTTTCAGTGTCTCCAGTTGCTTGGCTGTGATTGTGGTGCGTGGTCGCTTGTTGGGCTGATCACCATCCAGCGAGCCGTCCAAGTAGAGACCTGCACGAGAGCTGAATGAGTAACCCATTTCACGGGAGGGAGGAGAAACCTACCCTTTGCCTTGGCCTCCTCATAGTCGCGCTTGCAGATGAGCTTCCGATCCTCCATCAGATAGAATTCGTCGCCCGTGTTGAGGGTGCGGGAGCACATGGCGCACAGGAAGCACTGCAGATGATAGACGTTGTCCTGGGCGCGACGCACCACCTGGGTGGGTGGTATGCCCATATCACAAGCGGAACACTTCGTACCATAACGTCTGTTCGACCCGAACATTGGCAACGGGGCAACGGGAGATTTTCATTAAACCGGTCAACAAACATCGACGGCCTCAATGCGATAGCCGTTCGAGAAATTTACTTACTTGAAGAAGTCCTCCTTGCAGAAGAGCTGCCCGTTCCGGGCGAAACACTTGTCGTTCAGCTGGGCGTGGCACTCGCTGCACTGCAGACACTTCGCATGCCAAGTCCTCTCCAGCACCTTCAGTATAAAGCGATCCAGGATCAGCTCGTGGCAACCGCCACACTTCGGTATCGTTGCTGTGGATAAATATCAATTGAAATATTATATATTATTTATCTATAGTCTATCTCGGTGTCGATGATATATATATTCTAAATTGAGGTCACAGGCTCGTTGGTGGTTCGCCTTTTCGCATTTTCGATTTACCGATTTGCATTTCCATTTATTTGGTTTTAAATTTTTTTTCCGAAAATTCTCTATTAATTTCTCACGTTGCTAGTTTCTCTCGTAAATCAATTCGAAATGAATTTTAATTGAGCTATTTGTTTGTAATTTGAATCTGGATTTGTCGTCTATTTAAAAACTGTCATTATGAAAAACAAATGTAAATGGGATAAATGTCGGGACCGGTTCGTAGGCGTTTTACAATTTATTTTCTTGAACATAGCAAACGTCGAAATTAGTACAACGAAAATATTAATTTTATTAATAAAATTGTCAGTTTAGTATTTTTAAATGGTGACAGTGTGCTCATTTGGCTTCTGGAATCTGGGACGGGTTTTTAAATGACTTTACTTAGATAACTCATCTGAGGAGGATTACACGCCATCTATTCTTAGTTAATTCATCTAAAGAGGACTCCAATTCCATCTATTCTACATATGTATCAAGCATATGGCTATCCATAAGAAGAGGTTAAGGTCTTAGTCCTTATAGAATTCCTTTTTGTTACAATTATATGTTTTGTTTTTCCTTTAGAGCATATCATCAATCAACTGAATATAATGCTCAGACTCTACTGTGTCAAAGTAAATGAAAATAATTAAATTGATTTAAGTTAAGTTTTATTCATATAATTCATTATCGAAATATATGATTTCATCCAATAATGGAAAGATCTACTACAAAATAAATCTACTGCATTTCCGATGATATTTTGTTTCAAATTTATATTTGTTTTCAAATTTATTGCTTTTAAAAACTCAGCTTTTATAGAAATCATCCAAGCTTTATAGAAATTTATGGATATATTTATAGATATTATAAATACTTTAGGTCTGAATATAACATCATATTTGATATTGTAAATTCATTAAATTGGATCTTTAGTGTCTGATGATATCTATGAGTGATTTATAAGAGTTTTTGGAACCAAATGGATTTTATATAAATGTTATAATAAGTATTATTTGGTAAATGGAATGTTTCATTTGTCAATCGTCAATTGTCTATTTGCATTTAACATTAGGTCATATCGAAATACTCAAAATGGGACGAGACGTGTTTTGAAATATATAAAATATTTACTAAATAGAGATACATTGCTGCCTTAAAAATTTGTGAGCTTTCTATGTTATTGTTGTTTAGGATTATTGGATAATTTCCATGGAATCATTTTGATTTGTGGTGATTTCAAGATTATCAAATGAAGCCAATTAAAAGGTGTCAAAAAAATAATTCAATTCTCTAATAATATTGTACATTTGGAAATCAAATTTCCTTTGCTTCCTCTATTCGCAATTTTTTGTTTATTAAGTAATTCCATAGGATATTTTGTTGTTGTACAGATTTGATCTTAAATATATATTTGTTACGAAGTTACTAATCGGGTTTTTAGTTCTATCTATTTGCGGCTTTTGTTATTGTTTAATTTTCTTGAGATATTTGTAATTTAAACTGAGAAAGTTATTGTTGTTTTGTTTTGGAGAACTTACACAATAGAAACTCGGGCAATTGACTTAGGTTAATGGGCGGTACGCGATCGTCACATTTGCCATTGGACAGAAAGTCAGTTTTGAACATCATTAGCTTCAAAAGCTCCATGCCTGGGCGATGTGGGATGGGCTAGATGATGGCTAAGAACGATCGCGCTTGCATACATATATATGTACATATATTTGAAGGACGCTTTGCTTAAGAAATTACACACACACATGCACATACACATACACATTCAGATGCACGTTCAGCGTTTACACATTCAACAGCATTCAATGCAATGGTCACATTTTTGGCATTAGGTTTTTAACACATTCCGTGTGAGGATGGCGCATGGCCATTGGCCGACGGCGACGGCGACGGCGGCGATGACGACGACGGCGACGACGACGACGACAACGACAACGAAAAGGCGAAGTAACGACAACGGTTTTACCGTTACCAAAGTTTACAGTTTGAAATGCGGCGCACGAATGACGACCGAGCGCTCGTGGAGCAAGTGCGGCGGCGTCAGCGTTTGGAAAGCAACTGACGAACCGCTGCTTTGCTTTGCAGTCATATGTTGTTGATGGTGGTGGGTGAAGGTGGCACACACACACACACACACACATTCACAGTGTTGTTGTTGTTGTTGCTGTTGCTGACATAATCACGCCAATAGCCCAACCCTTAGAAATCAGACTGCACTTCCAATTGGAAACTGCTGCTGCACCCTGTGCTGTTGGTTATGTGTGTGTGTGTTTGTTTGTTATCGTTGTTTTTGTTGTTGCTCATATTTTGGCTGTGCCAGTTTTCCAAGCTTGCCTTTTTGTCTTTTGGCCTGAACAATTGAGTTTGGGTTGGTCTCCCATCAACTACAGCAACAACAACAACAACAACAACAACACGGTTCGCTTTGGCGGGGAAATTGCATTGTAACACATTGCTTTTGCCTCTATCTGTCTCTGTATAAAAGCGCGCGCCTGTATGCGTGCGTGTGTGTGTGTGTGCGATTCAGTTTTTCGTTTTGTCTGTGTGTGTGTGTTTTTTTTTTTTTGTATATTTATGCCTGGGATTGGTTGTTTTGTGTGCGTCGACGTTGCGCCGTCGCCTGAACTTTTCGGGGAGTGGTCTCAAAGCTTTTTCAGCTTTTTTCGCTCACTCGCTTGCTATCTTATAATAGCTCTCTCTTTCGCTCGCTCTCATTCCATGCTCTCATCTCCCTCTCTGCTATATTGTCTGCGTCCAGTGTTGCGAATTTGTACGTGTACTAAAAATATACATAAATATGTTCGCACACACACACACATGCAGTCACACGTACATACATAGGCACACAGCACTTGGCTGCCAGTGCGTTATTGTTGTTATGATATGTACTGTTGTGACATTGTTTAACTGTAAAATGACCTTAAAGCTGTTAAATTTGGTGTCTGGCCGTCGAGTTGATCGACTCACATCACAATACGGGAAATGGTTGCGTGCTCAAATTGATTTCGCCACACTTCGAAAATTCGGCAAATAATTTGTTTCTGTCTTTTTGTTTTTTTAATGACATTTGCCCAGCCACAAATGCCAAAACAAGCGCGACCTAACCTCACTTCCAGCATGCTAATTGACTGTTGGGGTTTCTTATTTGTTTTTGGCATTCTTTTTTTTTTTTTAATAATCAATCAAAATGGCTTCCAGGCACTTTCGAATCGATGAAAACAAGCAACACAATGGAATCTGTGGATTCTTGCATTTATTGAGTTTGGCCATTGTGGCATACTTTAAGGAGCAACTCAAGAAATATAATGGCTGAAAGGGAAATAAAAAGGAATTTTAATTTGAATGCGAACGCCGCAGGTAAAAGCCATATGGCCACAGCTGCGACCGCTATCGAGTGCGTCTAAAATTGTGTTGGAGCGGACAGAGGAAGTTTACACACACACACACCTACATGCACATTTGAGTGCGTAGGCGAAACGGGATCAGTCCAGGCAGCTGACAGGAAAGAGAAAGAGAGAGCGGGGGTTGGGGCAGAAGGGACAGCTTAAATATGCTAGAAACCTAAAAGGCAGCCGTGAAATGTGCGCCAAAGCAGGGATTACGTTTTCTGCAGCCAGCTTCAGTTGCTGTTGCTATTCTTGTAATTGTATGTGTGTTTGTGTGTATGTGTGTATGCTCAGACTTGCATTTGTATGCGTGCCTGCGACTGGCTTAGCACTCTTTGCTCTTCACTGGGTTCTTCTCTGCTCATTCGCTCGCTCTGCTGTTTGTCTATCTTCAGTGCAGCATTAAGGAAATGCTGAGCTTGCTGCGAATGTTGTTCAAAAATTCATATTGCCAAAAAATGGCATTTGGAACTGGACACGCATGCCAGCTTGTTGCATAATCGCAGCATACCAAAGAACGAGTACACACAACAACAATGAAGGGTAGAGAGAGAAAGAGAGAGAGAGAAAGAGAGAGAGAGAGAGAGAGAGAGAGAGAGACACTCTGTAGGCGAGGGCGAGTAAGCTGCCAACAAGCGAACAAAATGGCTGGCTGTGGAGCCGTTCTCTCATGTCTTCTTCGTGCTGCCAAATTCACTTGGGCTTTAGCCTGTCTTGTAGCTGGCGTTAAAACCTGCTAGCGTCTCGTTGCGTCGTCGTCGTCGTTGTTGTTGTCGTTGTTCTTGTTGTTGGTTTTAAGCTTTCGCTTATTTGCCTTGGCTTTGCCCCCAAACGCCGCCAGCTGGTCAAGTGCTTTAAAGAGTATATACATACGTGTGTGTGTATATATGCATACATATGTATGTCTGTGTGTTGCTACTAATTTATGTCCTTACATGCACTTAAGACAATTTCTCAAAGATTTTAACAGTGTTCAGCTTAAAAGATTTTCAAATCTCAGCAGCTTGCAGTTTATGCAATTGACAAGACTTCTATTCATACATTTATTTGCAATCATATATATATATTTTAAAATATTGTATTTACCCATTACTAAAATCTGCTTTAATCAACAACATTTTAGGCTGGCTGAATTAAGGTTTCATACTTGCAATTTCGCTTTGTCTGTTAGATGTATAAACAATTTATATGTGCTTCATTATTTTGATTATGCCGTCACAGATGATTTAGAGAAAAGAATGCATAATTTAAGCTTTAGTTTTCTTTAGCCCTTACCAATATTAAGTGAATGAGTAAACTACAGTTCTGTCTACAGAATATAAAAAGCAGACAGTCTGAAAGCAATTTATATTGTGAAAAAGATCCTTGAGGCCTAGTTTAAATATATACATAATTAACTCTTGATGTTTACAAAAATAGATTTTCGAAATTTGTAAAATGAATTCAGCTTTCCAATTTCATCAGATTAACGATCATTAAGTTTGATTGCATACTTTTGGGGCAATCAGATTAAAATTATTTCAGTAGCTTTTTTATAGCCTATGTTGTTGTACCCTTTATATATTATTTGAATTAATAACATATAATTTTCAACGAATTCAGTACAGAAATGAGAATTCTTTTGTCAAATATTCATTCAAATAATCAAAAGCTTATATAGAAGCATAAATAGTATACATTTTGTTTGTTTCAATAAAAATTCTCTTTTGATATGATATACATATCTCTCTCTCTCTCTCTCTCTCTCTCTATTATTTTCTCTCTCTCTCTCTCTCTCTCTATAATTTTCTCTCTCTCTCTCTCTCTCTCTCTCTCTCTGTCTCTCTCCCTCTCTCTCATTGCTTTCTCTATATGTCTGTCTAACAAATAGAGATTTTTCAAGCATGAAGGAAAGAATTTCAGACCAAGCTGTTTATATTTAATAGCTTGGTTTATCTGAAAGCTTGGTTATTTATTTGGTTGATATTTGGCTAAAATTTTCAATTATCATGACTTTGGTGTCATTTTATTCATTTAACAATTATGTTTTTATTATTAGTATCGTTGTGATTATTGATGGAGCCATTTTAAACTATTTTGACACCTCAATTCTTATATGTGTTATGTGTACGTTTATTTGACTTAAGCCTTGGAAGAAATAATGAAATGCGATGAGAAAATCATAAAATTCGGCATGTATAGCGATATAAAGACGGCATAACTGTCTGCATTGCAAATTGCAAGAGGTTTGGAAACAAATATTCAATTTGTAAGAGGTTAAATGTTATTTACGTGAACATTTTACCAAGGCGACAGCACTGTTTTACGAATTATTATATTATTGTGGACTCAGCGGTGGATACATTATTTGCAATTCGACTGCTTATATGAGTATATTATTTTCTATATTCTTGTATATTTTTTTTTCTCTACCTCAAATGCCAATGATGAAAAGAACTTACTCTTTAATGGGATTCTCATGAAATCATTATTTAATTTTAAATGCCATTATTGTCCTATTCGTATTGAAGCCAAGCAACGAAATGAGTTAAAATACTTATTGCTTTTGCACTACATTTTAATGTGCTTAATGATATATAACTTAAAGTAGAAGCAGAAACTACATAATTATTTATATCGTTTATATTTATGTTATATAATTCTACTTCATATTTAAACATTTCTCTCTCTGAATTTTGTATTATAATTTGATATAAATTTGCATAACACATTAAATGTCGAGCATCTAGGGAACTTTGATTTATAATTTGCTCGATCTGTAGATGATTTCAAAAGTAGTTTACGTGTCAATTTTTGTACTATTTTGGGTCTTGTGTCGTCTTTATTTTAATAAATTAGATATTCTGTTATAATGACATTAGAGACTCTGCATAAATATTCGAGTATAGCAATATGAATATTGCACAAAAAAATCACGTTGTAAACAAATATAAAACACCCCAATTTAAATAAATTAGAGTTCCTGTATCCTTAATAATCCAAAACTTTTCATTTCAGCCTATAAGTTTGGGTTACTAATGAAAGATTAAACCTTAATAACTATTTGAGCCTATAGGAAATTTTGTGCAGTTACATAATTCAGGCCAAATTGCAAATGCTTTTACATTAAACGAATCAAAAACTTGCTACATTTATATAGAGCAACCAAATTTGTAGATTTAGAAGATAGCTATGCAGTATAAGTAGATCTAGGTGGTTTTTGCTATATATACCATTACGATGTGTGTGTGTGACATATGTTCGATATTTGTCGTTATTGGAGTGACAACTTAATTAGCCCTAGGGCTAAGTTTCGAGTACCTAGGACAAAATGTCTGTAATCAAGCGAGGATATTAAATAGAATGTGTAGAATGTGGATTGGGGGCATGGTTACGCCTACGCCATTAGTTGCAAGCCAAACAAAAGACCCATTTAGATAAGAGTCGGTGGTCAAATTCATAATCATAATAGAAGTGCCTGGCTATTTATAGAGTACATATATAGCATTCTTTATACATGTGTGTGTGTGTGTGTGTGTGTGTGTGTGTGTGTGAGTGTGTCTGTGGGATGACCAACTAAAAGTTATTACGAAAGAGCCATTGCACTACGAAAAGGGGTAAACCGTAACCGGATAGACAACGTAGAGTCCGCGATAAAACATTGAAAGCACTCCAAAAGCATTAATAAAACGTCACCAGGTGGGCCAGCGGGCAGCGGGTAGCAGGTAGCGGGTAGCGGATAGCGGATAGCGGGCGGGGTGGTTGCCGAGTGGGTGGGTGGCTGGTAAGTGGACACACGTGAACTTTACACCTTGGCCAGCTGTGCGCCTCATCGCGTGTTCACGAGTCGTTTTGGTCGCGCCACACGCATCCATTAGGATTCAAATTGCGCACGCGGTGCCATCGGCCGACTTTTTATGCGCTTTGGCTTTTTGGCTTTGGCTTTGGCTTTTTATGTCCTGCAAAAGCCATTGGAAGTGGGTAAATAGGGTATATTGCTTTTGTGGAAAGGCATGTAACTAGCAGATGTGGAGGAGTAGTCGATTATATCAGTATATATGTTATAAGGATCTACATTTGAGTAGATTCGGCTGGAGTACTGTATTTTGTCCGTCTGTTCATTCGTCGGCTTGGCTGTCTGTTTGTCCAGCGGTTTGTCCTTATATTTATCCTTCCATGCGTTTACTATCAATCCTTATTTCTAATTGCAGAACAGAAATAACTTTTCTATTATAACTTTTTCTGTTCACATGAAATCGATTAAAATCGATAATACATTTCCGTTTCTTTTTTTAAGGACAAAACTCATTAAATATGGTTTGGGATTCTATTTTAGACCCTTTTTTGGATTACCCCCATCAAAATCAGAATAAATATAGTAAATATTGTAGTTATGTTCAGTTAGACATAAGTAAGAACCTTTTACAAAAGCAACTCATCATATGGTTTAAGGGTATTCAGCAGTCGGTCACATTCAACTGACGCAGTCTTATTGGCTGGCTTGCCTTGGGCTTTTTATTTAAGGCCATCAAGAAGCGAAGTTTTGGGTTGGTTGGCCATTGCACGCTTTGCCACTTTGCATAGGGAAAAACACGCGGCGTCATCTGCGCTCGAGTCAGGCCGCATATTATCTAATTAGAGGCACTTCAAAACATTACAAAAACTTTTGCCATTTGGGGGCAGCTAAATAAGTGTCTTGTATGCCTATCATAAAAAAAGAACAAATAACAAACAACTGACATTTGGTTATGGTCAGGGCTAGTCCATTCATTGTCCTGTAGCTTGAATTGAGAATCTGCTTAATGTGTTCAGTTTGTTTGTTCGTTTTTTTTTTTTTTGGTCTTTTCAGTTGGCGGTTAAAAAGTTGCAAAAGTATTTCAATTTTTATTGAAATAAGTGTGTTTTCAAGTGAGCTTTTGCGGTCTATAAGACAAGCGAATTACAAATGATGAGATATAGGGAGTAGAGGTTGGGTAGTTCCTTGATGGATCAGAATTATGCTTTCTCTTTTGAGATTTTCTCTTCTCTGCTATGCCCATCTCTTCTCTTTTCGTAAATTTCATTTTATGCTATACGTCTCTTTTCCATTGTATTGTCTTTTCTATATTTCTATTTTCTATCGTAGCTTGTATTCTCTCTTCAGCTCTTAAGTTCTTATGTCTTTTCTTCACATATATTGTTTTCATTCCATCTCTTTTCTATATCTATATCTTTTCTCTTCTGTTTCTCTTTCTCTTCATGCCTTTTTTCTCTTCTTCAATCCAATGCTGATTCTCAGGATTAATCTAGTTGGGAGTATCCAAGCAACAGCAGGGATCGGAAGATTGAAACAGACTGATAGACAAAGAGGCATAGTCGCAATAAAATCATAAATATAAAACACTTGGAAGAGCTATAATTTCTTTTGCAAACGAATGCTAAGAAGGCATTGCTTCGGCTTTGTTGGCTGCTTTAATGATGTTGGAAGTCGTCAAAGTTGATTAATACAGTTATCATAGCGAGTGGACGGCGTCGACGACGACAGCGACGACCCATCAGTTTATGTTGAGCTCGTTCAATTTGCTGGATAATCAATTTGGCCAACACTTTCGCGGCTAGTGACAAATGTTTAGCTCGGACCTTTGGTCGTGTTGGGTATAAACTATTTATCATAAGAGTGCGAGGGAACTACATATATAGGTCTATCACAAAGGAGTAGGGTGCAGGGAGCGGGAGATATGCGGACGAACGGGCAACGCCCATTTAACGCAGCGCCAGTCAGCGCATCTGTTCCAAAGCATTTATCAAAATGTCAATGCAGCACTTAACCAAATCCATTAAGTAACTCCATGGGCACTCATACAAACCGCCGGGCGACCCCTCAAGCAGTCAGTCACTCAGTCAGTTTGTCAGTTAGTCAGTTTGGCAGTTTGTCAGGCATTCATTCATCTATTCATTGGCCATAAAAAGCGCGCAAGGCATTGTAAGCCGCACCACCCACTCACCCACTCACCCACTCGCCCACTCGCCCACCAGTTTTGCCACCCATTCAACTCCTGCTCCTGTTACTTCCTTTCCCATGGAGTAAATGCGTCCATTTAGTGGCAAACAAGCGACAGATCCGCTTGTAATCCTTTAAGTGTATGCAATGGCAGTAGCTAAGGGGCGGGACACGGACTCGCTTTGGTGACAGCAAGTGCAATAATTTGTTTGCAGTTTCCCCCGTTAAGTGCTCTATTTTGTACAAATGGAAACATCACAGTCAGAGAGCCAGCTAAACTCTCTCTATCTCTCTCTCTCTCTCTCTATCTGTCTCTCCCTCTCGCTCTGTCTGTCTCTGTTTCTCTTTCTAAATTGAATGGCGAGTGCGCGTTCAAGGGTGCTGCTGAGCGTTGTTGTTATTATTTCCCTAACGAAATCAATTCAACAAAGTCAAACAAAAGACGCTGTGGGGTGGTACTCGAGCACTATGTATATTCGGCTGGCATAATATTCGACGCTCTGATAAAGTCAAGTTACGGCCTGGTTATAGCAAACAAATAAGCACTATGGGCGACAGCAAATAAATACGTGTTAAAATATGCATCAGACATACGAATGAGGTGAGGAAGAATTCTACCTTAATGGTATATTTTCAGTTCTAGTAAAGATTTTATTTATGAGAATCGTATAGAAAGGCGTAGACAGGTATTATTTTGTATGCTTGAAATTTTAAAAAGCTGAGTGTTCGTTTAATGTGAAAGACGATGCCTTACTTATAATTAAATCATTTACAAAATGAAAGATGTACAACTATGTACGTAAGAATTATGTATGATAAAAACAAAAAATTACTTTGCTTAAGCTTTAAAATTAAAGCTTAAAATTAAACTAAATTTTTTATTAGAATTACATAGAAGATCTTCAACTTTCTTTATTTTTAAGGATTAGAATATACGAAAATATTAATTGAACGAAAATCACACTGAAAGGTGTTTACGTCAATAATTTTAGTAGTTAGACAAAATAATACATATTTCTTATGAAGTAAGAAAGACGTAAAAATAAATTTGTTTAAAAAAGTAATATGTGAAAAGATTAAAAGTTATTTAAACGGTAATCAGAGAAGTAAGGATGCAAATAAAGCATTTCCTTTAATGAACATAAGGATAGTATAAACTTTTAAGTATTACATAAGAAATGTAAAGTAAATTTCAACATAACTAACTAATTTTTTAGGATTATTAAATACCGCTCAGAGCAAAGCTCATTTTTATAGCTTTCGATAAAAAACTAAAATTAACTCTGTATGTTATCCAGATAATAGACAAAAAATACTCTATATTAAACATTTTTCACAGTGCGAAGTAAAATTTTAGCTAAAGATAAGCAGAAAGTATAACCTAAATTTTAATGACTATGTATAAGAATTTACATGTAAAATTAGTCAAATATATACAAAATTATATTATTACCAACTCTTTATGTGCTTAGCCCAATTAGTTTACTATATTATTTCAGAATGAATGCCAATCGTACATATAAATACGTAAGCATAGCGGAACCAGTCGCGTATCAGTTATGACGAAATCCCGCTGTTTGTTTAGAGCAAACCCCACTGCGTGGTCGTTTGTCGAGAATAACCCTCGACAACAGAGCGGAGGGTTAGCTTTCGAGTTTCCTCGTTGGCATTGATGACATATTGGTGTGTCCTGTGTCCTGTGTTGTTGTGTGGCTTGGCTGGTTGCCTGCATCCTTGCCAGAGGGGGGTGAGAGCGACTGGAGGGAGTCTACTCAAATATTTTTTATTGTTCCGCCTGTCGACTCGCTGGTATTTTGCTCTACATACCGTTAATGTGGAGCGTTAAATGCTTTTAATGTAATAAAAACATTTGCAACGTTTCAGGGGCGTGAGACACCTTTAATGTGGCCAGCCGGATGGGGGAGGGGGTGTCAGGCCATAGGTGGTGGGTATAGTTAAGTGGTGCACAGGCTTTACGTTAATTCACTTGTTGCTAGTCTTGAGGCTCTCTTCGTTTGTTCTTGATGCCCTTTGAAGTCGGATCTTGGGCAGCAAGAGAGATAGAGAGGAAGGAAGAGAGAGAGAGAGAGAGAAAAGCGATTGCTGATTGCCTGGCAGCTGTGCAAAATATTCCTTCAAGCTACGGCAAGCCATTGGCAAGGGTTTAAGCTCAACCACTGACCTCATGAATAATGCGAGCCGCACCCAGCGAATGGCGAATGGCGAATGGCAGCCAAATAGGCGAATGTGGAGAGAGTGGAGTTGGCACTCCTATGTGAGTGCAGACAGCCGTTGCCAGGTTTATTGTACAACAAAAGTGGGTAAGCCATAAAACTCTGGCAAAGGCTCGCCGAGAGTCGAGCCCTGGCATTTAACCTCTGCCACCGTTACCCATCCAACCCTCCCACCCCCTTCCCCTCTCGCCTTTATCCATTCCACATGCGGGGTGTAAAATTTCGAAAATACAAAACTGCTACTTTTTATGGCAGCGTGAAGAAGGTTTTGCTACAATATGTTGCTGATTATGCCGCTGGGATTAAGTGTCAGTGAGTCGGTGCTGGTGCTTGGTGCTTGGTGCTCGGTGCCCGTTGCCAATTGCACACAACTCTCAACTCTCGATCCCAGCTCGACGCTACCCGGCTGCATAATGACCTTAATCAATTTTGAACAGCAACCCCTGAGCAGCAACCCCTGCCCCATTTCTATAAGTGAATAAACTACGCGACTTTGAAAACTGTTTTCAACGGTTCAGCTTCAGCTCAGCTCAGCTTCAGCCAAACTGTTGCACAGCCCATGGACAGCACTTAACTTTGTTTGTATTAATGTTTAGGGTGTGAGCGTATGTGTGAGCTGTGTGTGTGAGCTGTGTGTGTGAGCTGTGTGTGTTTGATGATATGGATATCCACATCGATTGATGCGTATTGGCACTCAAATTGTTACTGCGGCTTATGGTGAAAGTAAAGTAAACGCCGCAATAAAAACTAGCGCCATGAAACTAGAGACGAGCCAAGCAGTTGGGCTTGCCAGCAACGTTGCGTATTAGTGATGGGAATTATAGTGCTCGCGTAATAAGCATAAATTTGATTATCTAGTTCAGTTAGCTACGCAGCTTATGAACGTTCCATACTGTGCAGTCGATTATGAATTCCTTATTTAGTTCTTTGAGTCGCTCAATTGAACAAATCGCTCATCAACTGTGGTGAGCAACCCACGCAACAAATGGAATCTAGAACAAGTTATTCAACGCAAGCAATTTATGCGACAAGTTCCACGACAGCTTTGTATCTCTTTTCTCTTTTCTCTTTTTCTCTTTCTGCTCTTTACGTGCCAAGCGCAGAGTGCGATCGCAGACGACTGTTGCCATTTTACATTCGTTCTCAGCGCATAATTTTGTTTTTGCATGCTCTCAATTGCTCTCTCAATTGTACATACATATGTGTGTGTATTTATGTACAATCAGCAATGCATACAAATTGGAATTTCATTTTAGTTAAAATTTAAAATAGTTAACGAGTTGCCAATCTAGTATAAGCTCTTATTTGTTGCTTAATTATTGCTGCCATTTATGTGCCTGTTCAGTTGTTCATTTCATTTTTATAAAAGTTATTCTTAACTATAGCAAACAACGTTGATGCGTAGCTAGTTTGCCTCTCGGTCAACTGGGACGTACATAAGTGCTCATCCTTGTCGCACGCGACTGGACTGCTGCACGCACACCGCTGCGTGCCTCGTGCTGCGTGCTGCGTGCTGCGTGCTGCGCCCTGCGAGCGGATGGATATCAATTATTGGACCCGCTACACACAGCGAAATTGTAGCTGCGTGGAAATTCGCCGCGCCCGTTGGAACGAAGTTGTGGCACACGGCACGACGATCGGCTTAGACGCTTCTTAAGTTTCCATGCAATCGGTAGGGTGAAACTCTTCGAGGAGGCCCTACAAGAGGCGCGAGTCTCGCACCCGACTTGGCGGGTCGTGTCAAAACGTTTCACTTGTGCGGCACACGTGCCTGCAATTAACGCAACTGCAGTAACTCAATATGGCCATAGACTGCCACACCCCCACCCCGACACTCCAAGGAGCCCCTTTTCAGCCCTGTACTCTGTGTACTTGTAGTCTGCAGAGGAATATGGAGACTAAGTACAGCATGTGGGCCCTTGCCATGCCACAATTAGGCCATGTTAACACGAACTCTGCACGCTGCTCATAACCGTTAACCGTTAACGGTTAAGAGGGTCGGACTAAACACCTGCGCGTGTCGGCAGACAGCAATAGCAACAGCAACAGCAGCAGCTACCCATCGTTGTCTTAACCAGATAACTGCCCATTGCCACGACGAGGTTCATTTCCATTAACCGGCAAAAGGCGTTTAAGTTAATAGCTTGGCCAAAGCGACCCCAAGCACAGCGCCCCACGCCCCCCATCCCACGCCCAACGCCCTCTTCTTGTACGCGTTGCACTTTGGCTTTGCCACTTTTAGTGTTTCATAATTAAAAATGTTGCTCGTTGCCGTTGCTCGTAACAGTTACAGCTGTGCTGGTGTGTGTGTGTGTGTGTGTGTGTAACGAGAATCTGTCGCCATCTGCAGCTGCGCCATTTTGTTGCTGTGGTGTGCCGTGCTTTGTCGTTTGTGCCTTTGCCAAGGTGAAATTCTTTTTGGACACCTTTTAATGCGTTTGCTTTTAATTCCGCACGAAGCACTTACGACGTTACCACACAGCTACACCAACACACACACATACAGAGTCACCCATACACGTGCATGGTAAAGTAAATGGCAACAAAATGCCGTTACTTGTCGCTTGGTCTTTGCCTCGTTTTTATTATGCCTATTATAATTTACTTTATGCATGTGATTCTTGCTCTTCGCACTCTTGTTGTTGTTGCTGTTGCCTGCCTGCCTGCCTAGCTGAGCTTTTGTGGATACATTACTGCGCTTTTCTCTCTTGGCATTGTAATTTCTTAATTGCGGTCGAGCGTGGTGTAAAGGAATTGCATGCAAAGTGAATAAGTGCAAGAGCGCAAGCAAGCGAGAGGGAGAGAGAGGGACCGAGTAAGTGTTAGTTGAATTCAATCAGCTTTTGCAAGACATGGCTTTAGCGCTTGCATAAGCTGAATGCTATGGTTAAGCTATTTGCATTCAGCATGCACAGAATAAAATACCTCCTTTATTTTTGGCTATTGTGCAAAAGTTTTGTGTATAAAAAGGCAGCGGCCAAACCAAAAATTAACTGTCAAATATTTTAGTTCAACAATTTGCGCGCTTGGCACAAAAACCCGTACTTGTGGCACATCTATGTTTGTATATAAGTAGCAGCTTGTCACGACAATACGATTCCACCTGCCTCCACTCCGCTCCGCTCCGCTCTCTCATCCTCTTCCACTATGCCACGCCCCGCGGCTGTGGCTGGTGCTGTGGCAGTGGCTGGTTAGTGGACGTGCAGCACAATAACTTTTCAATTTCTGGCGCACATTCCAGCTGACGTCCATTAAACAATGGGCACTGCCACACATTCTCTATTTTCAATTTTCTATTTTTACGCTCGCTTTTGGTTACTTTGCAAAAAGCATTTTGTTCGCTCTTTTATTTTATTTTTTTGTAATTCTTTGCTTTTGTTTCCTATTTTTTTTTTTTTTGTATTTTTTGCTAGCTTTTTTTGTTGTGCTGCTGGCCAAACAAAAGGCGCGCACTCGTTGGCAGCCATTCAAGCGTCAAGCTAGCTGACCAGAGCACCCTTGACCGGGCGCTATAAAGCAGAGCAAAAACAACAACGACGACGTCGACGTCGACGATGACATGGCATAGCCCTCGCCTCGCTCCCAGTGGCACATGGAGCACATGGTTACCCGCCTCCAATTTTGAATGCTACGACCATCAATCGGGCCTCCTTTATGGTTATGCCAGGCCAAGAAAAATGGGCAACGGCTGCAGCAAGTATTTCTTTTTTGCATACCCATTGAAAATGGATAAGCAGGGTATATTGTTGGGGTGGAAGTGAATGTAACAAGTTGAAAGCAATGTTAACCCAGGCCATGAAGATAATATATTCTTGATCAGGTCATTGTTGTTGAGTTCATATAACGAATATTCGTCTGTAAATCTATGGATCTCGGTTATTACAAAGTCCAGAGATTTGAAATATATATTCTTGTAAAATATAAGAATAAATTTTGTCTAAAAAATGGAAAAGCCGAATAGCGAGAGATCAACATATATGCTCTAGATATTTAGATACTTCTAAAATATTCCTCTCAAAAATACAGATCTCTGTATGTATGCTGGTGTAAAGAATATTAGATCAGTTGCTTTGAAAGTACGGGGTATCTCCTAGTCATGCATTTTAGAATTAAAGCATTGCTGGCTTTTTTTGCTTTTACCAAGTGTATTGTGTCTCGAACTGGAACTTCATCAAACGAGTAGAGGCAGATGTAGAGTCAGTAGAGAGGCAGAGACAGAGGCAACGTATACGGAATACGGATTCAGGGAGCAACCTTTTCACATTCATCGAAGCGCTTCACGACTCGGCAAAGAAAAAGGTTTATTGCGGTCTCTATAAAAATACACACTTGGGGTGATTTTCTTTTGAAGCGTGCTTGCACACACACATACACCCACTCACACACACACACACGTACAGAGAACGTTCTATCTAGGTGCAGGTGGTCGGGGTCGGAGGATGCGTGGGGCGTGGATGTGGCTAAGTGACTGGGGGTGGTTAGGGTAGGCGGTTGGTCTAACGACTTCGTTTGGTGCCCATTTTATTTGCCTGAATCAAGCTGAGCTGCTGCTGCTGCTGCTTTCAGTGCTTCAGGCTGCCTTGCTGCCTTGCTGCCTGGCTACCATTATCTTGGCTTTGCCCTTATGGGCTTTTGTGTGCGTTTGATGAAGCCAAGATGGCGCCGAACGGTTGAGTTAATGGGGAGCCCAAAGCCAGAGACCAGGGACCTGCTGCTGTTGAAATATCAGCCACAAAAATGGACGTCGCCATATTTATAGAGGGTGAAAGATTGCCGCAGTGTACGCGTGAAAGGGAAGCAAGGAGACAAGGAGAAGAGTGAGCAGGAGAGAGAGACTTGCCTGAGGGTTGCACTTGGGGTTGGCTGCCCTTTGATTGGGGGGACCAGGCTGTCCTTAGTTGCCAATTTGGTTAGACGGCATTTCTACCTCTAAACTATGCGATTTGTTTAACAAAACCGTAAAACAATAATTATAATAAATAAATGCAAAATACAATTTTATAGTCAACTAAGTAGGTATAGTTGTGTTCTAACTGGTATTAGTTTTATGATTTATAATTTACCGTTTTCATACTTGAAAATTTTGTATATATGTTTGTTATTGATCTAGTATTTTCTATGTTTTGTAACATATGGTTTAAGGACTCAAAATATGAACAGAAGTAATAGTTTAATAATTATTTTAATTTAGAAACCTTTCCCTTTTATCACCGTTTAAATATTTTATTTGAAACAATTTTTATTTTTATCTTGAGCTTCGAAGCTTTAACCAGTTGCGAATTACATGTGTAGAACATAAACTCTCTGGACTTATCACTAATTCTTATTATTTTAATCAAACAACTAGGCACAAACACTTGTAGCTAGATATAATATATCTAAACTTTTACAAGGTTCAACTTCTTATCTTATGAAAGAATTTCATTTGAAATTTTGTTGATTGCTGCAAATATCTCTCTCTATCTCTCCCTCTCTCTATCACTCTTACTATATATCTATTATGCACTTCAATCTCAGCGGTATATATGGGAAGCGCAGTTTAATAATCATTGCTGCATGGTCACGTTCCCGGCGCCTGGAAGCGAGCTATAAATTTTACTTAGCTGCAAGTTTTCAGTCGAGATTCAACAGAAATAGGAGACGTGCAATGGCCACCCATCAACTATTTACGTGACAGTCTAGTCCAGAGCCATGATGCACACATAAAAATGCACACACACACACGCACACAGATACACACTGACACATATGCATATTTATATATATGCACACGTACTGCTCAAAGCCATTTGCAGGCATTTTTTAAGCGCAATTCCCAAATGTGGACAAAAACACTCGCTCTATCTCTCTGCACCTCTCTGTCATTCCCCTGGCTCCACATTGGTTGCATTTTGAGTGCACTCAGTGAGTCACTTTTTTGTGTGCGACTGTGTGTGTGTGTGTGTGTGTGTGTGAGTGGGTGGTGTGTGTGTGAGTGTGTGTGGGTCTGCTTGCCAACGGCTTCAAATATGCTCACATAAAATATCATAAAAACAAAAGCTGAGGAAAACTTCTCACAAAACTGACGGCATTTTCGCACTCAATTAGTTGGCATTAGAAACGCTAAGAACAACAAAAGCAACAACAGCATCGGGGTAAACCGATGGGATTTGTGTCGTTCCATTAAAGTTTTATTCACGCAATCGACAATAGCCAGAGGACGAGCTTACGCTTACTCCTTTGCCCCACGTTGTCACACCAACCCAGCCGAGGGCTGAGAGGGGTCGCATCTGCCTCGGTCCGACCGATAATAAAAAACAATTTGCCACCCATTGGGCATTAACGACAACAAACGACAACGGCATCTACTCACGCTCTCACTCTCCCACTCTCTCGCTCACTCTCTGTCTCTCTGTCTGTATGTGTCTGTCTGTCTGCTAACTACCCAATCCACTCGACCATTCCATTCCGTTCCGTTTCATTCCTGTGTGTTGTGCCCGCTGCAGTTGTTGTCACAAATGGCAACATATGGCCAAATGGTTTTGAGTGGTTTTTCGGGCTTAGCCGGCCACATGCAATAAAATCATTTTGTTCATTGAATGCTCTCACCGAGCATCGCATAATTTGCGACATACGTTCAAGTCAGCCAGCCCAGCTAACCGGGCTGAACTACTCCTTGGACTCGACAGCAGCTTCAGCCTCAGCCTCAGTCTTGAATTCGAACGTGGTGTCATGCATTTTGTAAATAAAACCATTTATCTGTTTAACAGCTTTTGATTTTTGTTCAGAATTTATGGAGTTCCATTGAAAGAGCTTAAGGAGCTTCAATTTTTTGTTAAGCAGGCAAGCTTTGCTTTACTCTCGTTTCATACCATAGATAACTTACGACGACAATTGAAATGTCCTTGTGAAATGGTGAAAATTCAGATGCAAAAATCAATATATCTATATTCCCCAAGTCTTAATTCAAACACATAGGCAATACAGTTGAATAGAGGAAGTATCTTTTATATTTCTCTCACTGAAAATTATAGTATTAGATATACCGAAATGTTTACTCATTATAGGCTGTTATGCTAAAGTCAAGACTTGAACACACTGGCTAACGGAATTTTTAAAGAATTAAGCAGGTACTTTATTGTGTAGAATATCGTAAAATATGGTTACTCTGTTTGTTGTTTCATTTTCACCATGTTAAAGTCTGATCTTGGTTAATATGTTTAATAAATTTCGTTGATCTAGCTCACTAATATAAAGTACATTTTTCTAGAGAAAACCATTTTCAAAAGTAATCCACATATATTTAATATGGGAATTAGATTCATCAGAAATCAATATAAACTATATAAAGTCCCTGTCAGCTGTTAGAGTTCTTCTCACTTCTTTTCATTAAAAATATAATAAATATATTTGTATAGGCCAACGCTATATTTACAGTTTAACAGCTTGCTTTGCATCTTCTTAACAGATGATCTCCGTAAAAGCAGTCATCAATCAAGGATTCTCCAACTTTTGTACTTTAACTTTAGGGTAATCCAATGTAACACGAATCTTTATTATGTACAATTCCAGAAGCGACATCTAAACAAATTTTGCAATAAACTAAATAAGATTTTCTAAAATGTGGTCAAAGGCTACTGTTTGCCTTAGTCTTATCGTACTGCTACTCTTTATCTAACCGTGCCCTTCCCCTACTTCTTATACTAGGTCAACTGTGAGTTCTATTATGCAGGAGAGAGAGAGAGAGAGAGAGAGAGAGAGAGGGATAGAGCAAGAGCTTCGAGGGTCGGCGTGATCAAAGTGCTTAAATAACTTTACTTTAGATTTAATAAACGATTATAGTTGACTTAAATCCAAGTAGCAGGCCTTACAGCTACTCCAAGTGCAATCAGTGCCACGTTTATATTACACTTCAGTATGCTAAGCTCCCCGTATACCTCTTAAAGCCCCGGCAATATATGGATCGTGCTGCCAGTTATACAACTCTTGTTAGACATTTTCAAGTGCTCGTAGTGGAGCGAAAGTAGTTCAACATCTAAAGTAAATAGCATAAGCCAGAGCATGAACTGGGCGGCAAACTCTTAGAACTTTCGACGGGTTCTTTACTTAACAATCGAAACTGTCTAGCTGGGAGTTACGAATCTCAGATCTGGCCTGTGTGCGTAGTTTGTTTAGGTGTTTGTGTTTTCGAAGAGTGACACTTATCTATTTGAAATACAGGGACCTTAACTTATCTCCCTGATAGCCTGATAAGCCGATCGAAGTGCCCCAACTGCTGCATCATATCAATACAATGAAGCAAATCTGCCAGTTTGACTGGTCATACCGTAAGCAAAGTATGTATAGATTTTGCGCATAAGTGTTTATTTATAGGCGACTGTTGTTTCTTTTAGGGTATATAAGGTTTCCATTCCTTAGATGATTCATTCTCGATTCCTAACCAATTGATAAGTTTCAAATAAAATATTCTCATAATGGCTAGCTTAATATTGTATATTTTATATATTATTGATCGATAACTGTATCCGACTAAAATGATTATTTATTTAAGTATTAGTATCAGGCTGAAATAATATTCGATTATATACCCTTAATGCAAGTCTACAAACTAAGCCTTTAAGATGGTCTCTTACACTGTGAAAATTTATCGATAAAAATATCGATACTCACTGTTGGTTAAATTAGATCAAGCCAATTATATCACAGATATGTCAATAAATTAAATGATGTTTACTGATCATAAAGTAAATTATCGATAAAATGATCGATAACTACAAAACAGAGTTTGAAAATAGATAAATTAAATGCTAATGCCTAGCAGTTATTAACTGAGCTGATGAGTATACCCAAATTCGACACATCATCTATTGATAGTCAAAATATTCTGCGGATGTTATCGATAACCCATAAACTAATATTATTTATAAGAAGTAGAGTTAAGTTAAAATACGGGAATATAAAAGTTGGGTGTACCGATTTGCTCGCTCTAGCTGACTTATGGTCTCGCAATCAAACAGATTTCTACACTCAGAGCCCATTGCGTTTGCCATTGGGGCACTCAATAGTGTGAGCTATGAGATCGAGAAACAATAAATAAAAGCCTTTGTAGTATTTTGCTGCTTGAAAGGCCACTTGATGGGGCTCTCGTGAAGTGTAAGACATAAAGTCGAATCGCTCCAACTGCGGGTGCTAGATAAGTTAAGTAATCACGGCGATTATTGTTAACTATTGACATAACGAAAATTCGATTGTTTTATAATGACAAAACGCGAAATACGAATTTCGTGTTCCTCTAAATAAATCAAAAACTGCAGAGAGCAATGCGAGCAAGAGGGAGTCGCAATTAGCACACCTGCCTAAATAAAATTACCAAAAATAATTTGCGGTTGACTTGAATCAAAACCCACTAACTTTTTGTGCAAGCATAAGCATCCATATAAATATATGCTTATTTAAATATGTATATATAATATCATTGTTGATTGAAAGGTAAACACTACAACAAGAACAACAACAAAAGGAAGCTGAAAAGAAGTAGAAGGGTGGATCAAACAAAAAGATTTGCGAATGCAGCGGCTCGGCCACATGCTGGGACCACCTGTTTAGATAAACCCGAACAATGGACAAAACGATGTGGAAAATAATCAAAGATAGCATAAAAGGCATAAATGGCAGAAAATGCATAAAGGATAAAAAGGCTCTACGAGTGGGAGGGAGTTGAAAGTCAGCCAACGAGTCAGTGAGGGTTGCGAATGAAAAGAATTCGCAGTGCCCACATAGATGTCTATGTTAATAGGCCTCATTTAACACTAGGCGGCGAGCTAAGAGAGCTGGTTAGCAGAGGTCTGTTACCCCTAACTTTCAAGTTTTTGTGTTTATATCAGTCTCACCTATATACAAATATACATATATGTTTATATGATATAGTAAAGACTATATATACGATCAATGCACGCTGCACATCATCTCAATGTGGTTCGGTCGGAAAACTGGCCATGTTTTTTTCTTATCGAAAACATTTATGGTACGTGGTGCCAATGTAAACACTGATGTACTTCTCCTATAGGCGTATGTCTCGTCTCAATGGGCAAATCTTGTACCATGCCGTTTAAGTGCGACTATCATAGATAACCGAATCGAACATGCCCCCAGACCCAAAAACAAGAGTCTGGTACATAGACTTTTTTACTGGGTTCTTAAACAAGCGCTCTCTATTTTTATGCCATCGCACCTATGGTAAATTGTTAAATGCGGTATGATAACTGAGTGAAAAAGTATATATATTTATATTATATATCATATGTCTGTACCGATTTTAAAATTAAACAATCATCCAAACTAGAGATTTGGTATAAAAAAAAAATAAAAAAAAAACAAATAATGTTTTTTCTTTTAATGTAAATGTAAAAATGTAAGTCTTGTATAAAGTTTTTAGTGGAACTAATATATCTTTTCTTCAGAAGTCAAACGAAATTAGTTAATTTAACTACGTTTACGTGAATAGTACAAACCAATCTTTTATATTCATTGTACATTTTTTACAGCAGACATTTAACTTTTTTTGAAAGATTTGAGAGCTTGGAAAATATATATGTCTACATATCAAGTGAAGAACAATTTAAATATTTATATGATATACAGCTTTTTGAGAGTGCAGCCTGCCCTCTAGTCTGACATACCCCATTCGATTATTTTTACTCATTATAGAAGAAGAAAAGAATGCCCACATTCACTATTTATAGATATATACACCTACATACATATAGACAGTCATCGGTATAGGGCAACCGTGTAGACGTTATCGCCACAGTTGTTGTCCCGTTTTTCAAGGTATCGAGTGAAACGGTGTACAAATATTTACCGTTTGGCAGCGGCGGCAGCTGCAGCAGCAGCGACAGCGGCTTGTTAGAGAGGTATCTGGCAAGTTTTTGACCCGCACCCGACTACCGACTGCGACTGCGACTGCGACTACGACTACGACTGCGTAGCGATAAGCGCTGCTCCAGACATGGCCACGCTAATTGCGGAATGATAAAAGTTGGTAACCGCTCCCGGCCATAAGTGAATCGCGCAATTGCCAAGATTTCGACTTTATTTTATTTCTTATAGCCAGCCAAGAGAAAGAAGAACATTTCTATTTGCCTAAACCGGCCCCCAAGGAATACTCAAAAAGGAATACCGTCAGCGTTGCCAGACAACGCAAATGTCTGTCAGTGAGAAGAGGAGGGGAAATTCGCTCGCAGCGCAGCTAAGAGCAGGGCAGGCCGGCTGAGCAGGACTCGAAGGGGGCTGCTGCTCTTCTGCAGCTTCAAGAGTATTACATAAAATATAAGAAAAAATTATGATTTTCACTTGGCAACACACACACACACACACACGAGAAGACAACAACAGGAGGCGTAGAGCCCTGCTCTCTGCTGCTGTTGCTGCTGCTTAACTGTCAAATTCGTGTAATTTAATAAAGTTCGCTGCGGGATATTGTTTGCATAGAAGCATATTCATATACATACATATACGTATACACACATATACACGGAGGACGCGTATCCAGTTTGTATGCGTATCCCATTTTTGTTCCTTTGGCACTTTTTTAGCCAGCTGGTACGTGTTCAAGGGAAACTCCTGTCTCCCTCTCTGGTGCTATCTCTGTCCCACTGCCTGCTCTAGCCATTGCAGTGGAAGCCAACATTAAAGCATTTGCCTTTGTGCTTCTGCTGTTTATATTTGTGTTTTCTTTGTAAATTTTGAATTTTTCATTTCGATTGCACAGTGGCCCCAAATATGTTTGCATAGCAACAAATCACAGTGGATTAGTTCACATAGTTCAAAAAGTGCCTTTTATGATCAAGATAAGCAAAATGTGAATTTATTTGTATAGCGGCGGAATGAACAAATTTACTCAGTATTATAGTAAGTAAACAGATTCTAAAAAAAAAAAATAGATTTTTATTAAAGGTACGCTTCAGATATTTTAATCTTGCTTGCAACAGCTTCAAATGTAAAAGGTGTCACCAAAACTTTAGGGCTTCAAATAATAATCATAAATATAAAATAATAATGAAATGAAAATAAAATGTTCAAACCGATATCAACAAAACTCACAAATCAGTTTTCACAGTAAAGTTTTTAAAATAAATTTAAGGTCTATAAAACTCTTTTTAGTGGTAAAATATCTATGTAACTTTTTTGGTTAAATTTTTTTTTTGGGAAAATGAGACTTAGCTTAGGTTTCCTTAAGATTTAGATGAGATTTTTGGAAAAATAATTATAGTTTTCCCAGACAAAATTCTTGAACAGAATAAATTTGAATTTGTGACTCAAAATAAACTAAAATGTAGTTACTAATTTAGCAGGGCTGCCATTTTAGCTTTTTTCCCCGTCAGATCTGGCTTTATTTTAAATTGCGGGAATTCTGGCCTTAAAAAAATAATTTAGCTCTTTTTTAGCTTTATTTAATTTTCACAATTTTTTTTGTTTTTATACCCTAAACCCATTGAAAATCGGAAATCAGGGTTAATGATTTTGGTAAAATACATGTAACAGGGAGAAGGAGGTGTGGCAGACTCCATATATTCTTGATCAGGGTGACGAGCTGAGTCGATTCAGCCGATTATCCGTCTATAGCGCGCGCATGAAATAAAAAAAGTTATTAAACCATTAGTTTCCCATAGTCAGCCCACACTGCAGCCCATGCCTGCTTATACGTGTGTGTATGTGTGTGTGCATGTTTTGCTTCTTGTGTAAGCAGAAAAGCAGCGACGAATTACTGAAATTTAAATTTCAGTTCCTCGAAGGGCCAGGGGATCTCGTAGTCGAGCAGTGTCAACTAGAGCTTTCTTACTTGTTTTTTTTTTATTATTATGTTTATTATGTTATATTTATTATGTTTATTATTATGTTTAAAAGAATCTCGAATTATTATAAATCATTGAATATCAATTTAAAACTAATGAACAATAATAAATAATATTCATTTAATCAAGAAAATAGGGGTTTTAAAACAATTTTTATTTTGGCTTATTTTTTCTTGAATTTAGCTTTTTTAAGCTTTTTTTTGCAAATCTAGCTCTATTTACTCGAAAAATTATGGCAGCACTGTTACTAATGTTAACAGTAACAAAATATATTAAATAAGCAACTTTAAAGAAAAAGTTGATGTTCTAGTTAACTATTTAAAACCATAGGTCTATATCCACTAAAGCTAGAAGCCCTGCTCCAGCTTCACAAATGGCGTCTGCGACTCTTGACTGCAGAAGATTTTGTGTTTGTGATTTTTTTTTTATTCGTTCATATTTTATTTTATTAAGCAAAAAGGAAATTGTGGAAGTAAACAGTGACTGCAAACACACACATACACGCACACACACACACACACACACTCATCGAAATATACTCGCTCACATAGAGATGGGTAGGTGAGGCATATGAGCTCTCCTGGCCTACGCCCTCTCTTGGTGCCCCGCCCACTCCCCCTGGCAATGTCATATGAACGCCCCATTATTTACTTAACGTAAGTTAAACATTCGCCTGCTCCCTCCCACTTGGCACGAAATGCTGTTTTAGGAAGGTTAGCAAAAAAAACCTTAGGAATGAGAGAAAAACAAAAAAAGTAACAAACAGAAATGTTCGCAAAGCGGGGCAGAAATGACAGAGAGAGGGGAATGGAGAGGGCGGAGTTGGGGCTGAAGTGAAGCAGGGAGAGTTGGCTAACCTTACCTGCCAGCAAAGGCAGCCTAGTCAAAGAGCTGTCGTCGATTCTAAGCGCCCAGCTCTGTCCCCTTGAGCCATAGCTGGAGCATCTCCAAGCTCCCTCAGCCCCCGTTTCAGGAGTGGAGCAAACAAACCGCCATGAAATATGCAGCAGGCAGTCCGAACAAAAAATGATTTATGTGGACGCCATGGAAAACAACGAATAAACGAATAAACGAGCAAACGAACAACCGAACAACCAACAGCAACAATAACAATAACAACATCAACTGATTTCTCAACTTGGCTCCAAGCCCAAGGCCCATCTTGTATTTTTTTAATGTATTTTTATTTGTTGTTTTGGCCTAGCAATGAAAAATGCGCGAAGTGCTCTTAAAAGGCATCTGCTCAAAGGAGAGCTGCCAAGGCTTAGAAATCCGAGAGCTGCTTTTGACCCATGCCTAAACTGGGCGGGTTAGCAATATAAAAATAATGTATTCCTATAAGAAGAAGAAATAATCCAAATAAATTTTAGCTTGCTTAGCTCTGAAATTTGAGGTTGATTCTCTAATAGTATATGAAATTCAGCTCCCATTATTTCCTATAAAGGACTGTTTTCCAATCATGGCAATTCATGTAATTGACGATTTTCGATTATCTACTTATTATGAGTTTAACTATCATATAATATTAATAAATCTTCTAGTCGTCTCATTGAAAGACTAAGTCATTAAAGAACTAAAGTCTGCTTGGTTAAAATAACCTTTATCTTCATCATCATTATCTATTTATATATATCTAAAAAATATTTAAATGGAAAGTAGTTATAAATTGATTCTTAAATAAAAAATATGCATGTATATTTCTTAATCTGAAAATGTTTTTTTTAATACTTTAAGCTCTCATTTAGCTTTCAGGTATGTAAATTAAGTTTTTTAAATCTTGTCTCTAATATATATATATATATATATATTTTTTTTTTTTTTTTTAAATGTTGTTTAATTGTTGTTGGTCAAATTTTATGTACAATACAAATACATATATTAATTTATTACATATATATATATATATATATATATATATATATATATATATATATATATATATATATATATATATATATATATTTTTTTTTTTTTTTTTTTTTTAATTTTTTGTTATTTTTTTTTTTATTTCTATTGTACAAACTATAATGTTTTAATTTTAAATGTATAATTGTTTAATGCTTTTTCTGTGTTAATACAAAATCGATCAAAATGCTTTGGAAATGCTGTCGTCTAAGTTTAATCTTTTGATACATATATACATATGCATAGAACTTGTTGTGTAATGTTGCACTAACTTTGTTATGTGCCTAGTAGAGTAACTATTTAGGCCCAAAAATTATGGCTTGCTAGGGGTGAGTTCAATGAAACAATAATTAGCTATGAGTTCGAGTACGGAAACACTTTCGGCCTCCAGTGGCAAGGAAAAGGGAGGAAGTTCGGCACTGGATAATGTCAGTAAAGGGCTAAAATCAAACAGACAACTAATGATGTTTAGTTAGAGAATTAACAAATTTTATATTTGACGTTCACACAGATGTCCGATGTGAATTGGGCTGCTTACAACGCATTTCGCTGTGATCTGGCCAAGGTGCAGAAGACTTTCACTTCCTGCACTCAAACGGAGTTCACCGAGGAGGTCGGCACAATAACCGAGCTGCAATTGGGCTGCAAGTTTCCAACCAGGGCTCCAGCTCAACTTAACAATGGACCGAACTGATAGAGAAACAATCGAACCATTGCCGCACAGCTCGACATGGACTGTCGGACAAACTAATGACATTGAGCTCAAGAAGTCAGTGACGATTTTATTTAATGCCAAAGAAGAACATGGTGTAGTTAGGCTGAGCCAGTCGGACACAAGCTTTGAGAGGAGTCAGACCACCTTGCTCAGTGCTGCGAAGCTCTTGCGGCGCAGCCAGTCGGTGCAAAGAGTGTCCAAGTCGGCTAGCGGGGAATACCTTGCAACGGATATTTCAGAATCTGCTATGACAATATTATCAGGAGCCACAACGCCAGCCCTCATCAATTGTAATGGCAGTGCCTCCACCATTGGGAGCGCCGGGTTCCTTCTGACTGATTCCCGCTCCTCGGGCTACACGACGGAGAGCAGCTATCAAACAGCCACAGCTGGCAGTAACTATAGCCTGGGAAGCTCCATCTACCAAAGCACGCGACATCGTAATGCGGACAACTACATACGCGAGATACATGTGGGCATGGAACCCAATGCAACGGAGTCACAAGTTCAGGCCGTACGCGACGATCTGCGCAGTCTGCTGAGCAACGAGGTGTCGCTGATCCATGATACGTCTAGTGGGAGCAGGCGAGCCGTTTATCTAATTGCCTATCAATATATGTAGGCTGTATATCAAATATAAAATCCTAAATTTTTAGTATTAATTAACTAGTAACTGTAAGGTCTTACTCCAGCTTTGTATCAGGTGAGAAAATAGCCTTGGCTGTGCACTGCAATTGCTGAGAAACATTTCCCAAAAATTGTGTTGTAGCTGGACTCCTTTTGGGTTTCATACGGTAATTAGTTTTATCTACTTGCTATGCAAATCAATATTCAATTGGGTTCTTATACGGTGCTAAATATGATTTTAGCTGTTGATTTTCTTTGCCATGTTCTCTTACAGCCGTGGTTCTGAATATCTCCTGATTGATCCGATTGGCCATTTATTATAAACGACTTCTGAATTTAAGCTTATACGCAATGAAATGATTCATCAGGGTTTTCCTGTCTTTCTATCTACAGCATACACTCAAAGAGCACGAGAAACACGATATTTCCTTGCTTTAATTAGTTTCTAGTATAGTATGATCTTATACGATCATCATATAACCTGCTACTTTCAATTTATTCACTTGTCTGTCTTACCGCCCTGGTCTACCGCCTGTTTGCCCATTAATCTTTAAAACCTGTATACGAAATATATAACTTCTAAATTTGTAACGTCACTTAAACCAGTTGTGCTCATAGCCGATCTTGACATCATTCGCTTGTTGACATTATGACAAATTACGTGCGCAAAAGGCAACAAAATGCAACCCCCGCCGGAAGGATGTCGAGGAAGGAAACAAGTAAGCTAAAGCGATACGCTTAAGCATTAGTAGGGTGCTGGCTGGCTGGCTGGCTGGCTAGGAGGGTGCACCCCTTGCGACGTTAATAGGAAAGCCACACAAGAACAACTAACGAACGGCACGCGGCGGACAGCGGGCGGGCGAGTGGACGGACGGTTGGTCGAGTGAGCGACAAGTGCGCTAGCCCACAGTTTTGAGGGTTGAGGTAGCAGAGCGGGGAGGACGGGGTATGGGTTTGTTTGCCCAAAGCTGAGTGCACGGGCCGTAGGCAAGTGGAAATGACAAACATATTTACACAATTTTTGACAGGCTCAAACCCAACATACCGAGCCAAGGAGCTGCGAACGGGTGAAACCAAACACCCGTGGGTGCAGCGAGCTACCCACACCTCCTACTCGACTACACTGCAAACAGAGCAACCCAAACTCGATAAATATGTTTATGTGCAAATAACAAAATATTTGTCGATTGCCGGTTACTTCAACTGCTCAGCGTGGGATGGGCGTGGCATAGGCAGTGACAGCGACAGGGGTAAGAGCTGAGGAGTTGGGATTGGGATCGGGGTTGGGGTGGGGGCTGGGGTTGAGGGCTGCTTCACTTGGGAAGCACCGCAAGCGCATAATTCAATTTTTCTGCTCGTTTTGCACGACGCTCAACGAACGCCGCTCAACTCCGCTGGGATGTGTCGCAGCATCTAGCCAGGTCTTTGCACTGCTTTGCGTCGCGCTGCTCTGCTCTGCTCAGCTCTGCTCTGCTCAGCTCTGCTCTGCTCTGATCTGCTCTGCTCTGCCTGAATATTAGCGCCACGTGTCCTATGCTATGTTGCCCATGCGGTTTTATGGTATGGCCCTGTTATTTATTTGTTTGTAATTACGCGTGCTCTAAACAAAATCCCGGCGCACTTGAAAAACGCGCCCAGTGCCAATAACAATTGCAGCCGTGCAGCATGCTCTTTTTTCCAATGCTGCGACACGTGCTCGAAATGGAGGCTGGAGATGTTAAAAGGCCTCCTCCTATTGGAAGAACGGGGAGCAGCTGCAGCTTCTAGGTATTCCCAGCGCATTAGCAACAATAGCTGAGATGCTAAGCCATTTGGTCATTGTCAACAATTTTGGGACTCTGACTTTGGCTTTGGCTTTGTCTTGTCTCCACATCCACATCCACATCATATCCAGCTCAAGCGCGTGTCCTTCGACGTTATCCTCCGTGTGTCAGTTGTCAACATTTTGGGCTGGCTTTTAGCTGCGGCCTTAGCTTGTCAATTGATTTGCGTGGGATCACGCCACGACATGTGAAGCATGAATCGAAATCATAATTTGTGTTTGGGGTTGCTCAGAATGTCTTCCAGCCGGATTTGCGGCATAGACAAGCAACAATGAGAGCTAAGCTCTGCAGAGTATAAAATAACATGCATCGAGTTTTGCTAACAATTATGAAACATGAAGCTAAATAAAACAATAATCAAAATTGAGCTGTTTACTGAATTCTTTACTCGAATAATTGAGTTCCTTTCGTTTATTCTGCCTTATTTCCATAAGATTGTTTTCAATCATACTTCGCATAATTTTCACCAAAATATATATTTATATTTATCGTATATACTGATTATTTATTTATGAATTAATTTATCACATCAATTTGGACATAGAAATTTTAGAAATATATAATCGTAGATATATTGGAAAAAATAATAAAAATAGTGAATGAGTTAAATTAAACATGGGTCAAGATTAAACATGTCTTTAAGCTTATGCAGATATAAATGAGTCAATATAGCTCCATCCCTGTCTATCTAGCTATATGTGTCAGTCTATCTCTAAAACTAAAGACTAGAAATTTTAAGTATAAATCGTATTATATACTTAAAATCTATCAATACATATAAGGATATAATAAAAACATTAATGCTGATATTAATATAAATTCTTAGCTGTTATATACCCATATTTATTAAAAATATTTCTGGCGAGGTATACATACATATGTATATAAAATTAACTCCCTTTTTATGGGTAAGCCCACCTCCAAAAAAAAGGAAATAAAGCTGAAATGCTTGCAGCTTTACGCATAGGACGATATTTTCTAGTAGGACACTCTTAACTAAGGTACTTATGTCATTTCTATATGTAGAGATTTGTTGAAGAGTAGTAGGATATATTGTAGTCTTATAGCTAGAGGGCTTTAATTTGGTTGTCGTTTAAAATATTTATATTGAACGAAAATGTTTCGTTCGTTCGTTTTATAGACATCCATGTTTTGGAATTTGAATTCTGAATTCCTAAGTTAAAAGTTGAATGAAGAAATAGTGAATTAGAACAGAAACGAAAAAATCGTTTATATCCGATATATTTTATATTTTTATTTATATATATATATTTGCAACATCCAAAGATAGACAATTACTATATTTTTAATTTCTTCTTAACTCCAACCTTCAATAACTTTTATAAGGACAATATATCTATTTTCTTCTTCTTCATCTTTCATATTTTCATCTATGGTATATTGTGTAACGAGTAAGCCTTCTTTTTAATTTCAGCAATTATATTATTAATTTCAGTGACCGAAACAGCATATGAAATGAGCGAAAATGAGCGAACGCATTAATGCGGTTAGGGCAAGCAGCTATGCTTAATTGAAAAACACTTAAGCGGCGTAATGGAGAAGGCTCTTCGATTGAAGTCAGGGCAACCGCACTTTCCACACAACATCCACAGGTGCCACACACACACACTCATGTCGTGTACTATTTCTACATATGGACATAAGTCAGCTCACAACACATTTTCATCAGCAATCAACACTTTAGCCACATTTCATCTGTTGCCCTAGCAAAAATCACAAAACAACAGCGAAAAACTTGGCATAATTAAAAGCATAAATAAATAACTGACAGTTAGACAGAGAAAGATAGAGAGAGACAGAGGGAGAGTGAGACATGAGCTAAAAAATATTAGACAAGACAGGTGCAAGAGCCCTAGGCAAATTGTGGATGACGAGTTGGCTTGGCCACTGGACCTAAGAGCTAAGACCTGGGACCTGGGCAACTGAGAAGCAAAGCTGTTGGTACTCACCCTCGAGCGCTCGATTCCTTGATATTAAAGCCAACACAAATTCCGGATTTGGGTCATCATGATCACCGACTCCAACCGCAGCATGTTGCTGGTGATGGCTGTGCTGGCCAGCGAGCAGGTGCGATGCCTGCGGCGTGGGCGGCAATTGTTGCTGCTGCTGATGAATGTGTTGTTGTTGCTGCTGCTGTTGTTGCTGCTGGTGATTATCCATGACTGACAGCTGCTGCTGCAGATGTGGTGGATGGGGATGTGGATGTGGATGCGGATGTGGATGCGGATGCGGATGCTGTTGATGCAGTGGCGGTGGCGGTTTCAGCGTTTGCATCATCTCTAAAGCCAGTTGCATGCAACAACAACAACAAACGGCAGCAAATCAATGCCCAGAATAGATAATTTCTTTAATTTGCAACTGGTATAATCACAAGCCTGTCTGTAGAGCTAATTCAATATGCTTTTATTTTTCTTTTAATTGGGGCAGCTCGTCACACGAGTCGTATGTGTAATAATTGAAGAGTATATGACGCACTAGCGAACAGGCACTTTTTCTTGGCACAATTTTATAGAAGCCTGATCAATTGAAATGGCATGCCCTGCATTTGACAAACAAATCTATATAAATAATAAACTTTAGACCGATATATAGTATATAGAGAAACACGCACGGCTAGCGCGATCCAACCTGGCAAAGAGGCGGAAATGTTTAGTCACGCGGCGGAGGTTTTGTTTTTGTTATATTCCATAAGGTTAGGCAGACGGCACTGCCTTATAGATAGAGCCAGATTGGATCGCTCGTTGGTTGGTTGACTGTTTGAGCACTGCCACTGCCACTGGCACTGGCACTGGCACTAGCACTGTGGCAAACCGTGTGTAAAGCGCCGTTGCCGTCGCCGTCGCCGTTGCTCGCCTCGGCTTCTTATCAGGCAAGCGAAACGCACGGCGGTTTTTCTTTGGTTTTTGGTACTTCGGTTCGATTGTGTAGACGAGGAAACGAGTGTGCGTGTGTGTGTGTATTCTTAGACTATACTCTATGGCTTGCTATATCAATTTGGACTCTTATGTGTGTAGAGGCAGCTTCAAGTGTCTGCTTCGCAATATAGTTACAACAATAAATATACAATTTCAATATAAACGAACGTACAAATAGCAAATAACTCGAGCTTGTTTCCCTATAATTTAGGGTGCATGTTTTCTTCTTTTCCAGAGTACAAACACTGAACATGAACAATGCCTATCTGCTTATTGCATAATTATGCATCAATATTCGAGCTACTGAAATTATAATAAACTTAACATTGTTTTTAAATCGATACAAATTAAATGCTACAAAACGTATTTTCCATGTAAATTTATGCTGTTGCGGTTAATTAACACCTGAACTCTTTTAATTTGTTTAGGAATTTAAAAAAAAAGAACTTTACTGCATGTACAGCTATTTTCATTTATAAAATATCTGAATATCCTTTCATTTTTAATTTTATTATATTTTTATTCTTATCAAATTTGTAGTAATTTTTCTGATTTTATTCACTCAATTAGGTAGAATTTGAAATTTGTTTGCTGTTTGTGTTTCACTTCAATTCGATTTCAATTCAATATTCACTCGAACGCCATTTTGCGACGGCAATTGGCAAACGCGACGGAAGGCAGCGACAAAATGGCGTCGGCGACGACGGCGGCGGCACAGCAGAGCTTAACGGCATGACAGTGCACGGCACGGCAACACTGGCAGAAGCTAACGGACGCCTGCCGCGTTGTTTGTTAGGTATGTATTTTTTTTTTTTTTTGTATTTCTGTATTTTTTTGCGTATTTCTTGTTGTTGTTGCTGCTATTTGTGGCACTCGGGCTGCATTTTTTGCGCACTTTTTGACGCTTTTGTTGCCGTTGTCGCTGCTGCTGCATCTGCGACTCGCGTTATTGTTGCAGCTCTTCTTGTTGTTGTGTGAGCTTTTTTATTTGACTTTTACGATACTTTTTATGCCGTTTGCCTTTTTGTGTGCGCTAGCTAGTGTGCGTGTGTGTGTGTGTGTCTGTGTGTGGGTTCGTGTGGGTGTGTGTGTTTATGTGTGTTTACCAATTGATCTTAATGTGACACAAATGATATGGTAAAATGCAGGCAGCCAGGCTAGCGAGCAACACAACAATGGCGACAGCGACAGCGACAGCAACAGCGACGTCGTCGACAATTTTTATGCTGTTTTTAGTATGCGCACTGTTATGCTTAACTTGGCCGTCGCCCCCTCCACCCCAGACTTGGCCAGCAGTTAACAGTTGGCATGCCCTATACCTATATCTATGTAATCTATGCCCGTTCCGTTTCCGTTGCCGTAGCTGTTGCCGATGCCGTTCTCGTTCTTGTTCGTTATGCAGGCGGCATTACAATATTTTGTGAAACCTAAAAGTTTTAGCAGAAAAGTTTTTTCTCTTAAGAATTTTCGAGTAATAACTGCAAAAAAGCGCTGCGGCAGCGGCAACAACAACAACAACAGCAGCAGCAGCAACTACAGCAAAAGCTGAAAAGCTGAAACGAGCCAACGCCTGGCGACACCTTCGCTGTGGCCCCAAAACAACAGTCAACAGCACTTAAAAGTCAGCGACGGCAATGGCATAGCACAAATATGAGAAACTTAACTCAAAAGTCCAAGTCAATACGCGCGGTCAACGCAAAAACAACAAAAGCCATAAGAAGAAGAAAAAGAGGGAAAAGAAGAAGCAGCAGCAGCAGCAGCAACAACAACAACAACAACTGTAGCAGCAGCAGCAGCGGCAACTGCTCGCCTTCCAGGCCGCAACAAGCGCCGCCCCTTTATATTGAAAACATTGGAAATCGTTGATAACAACAAAAGCAATTGCCCCGCCACAGTTGGCATTTTGGTCATGCGCGAGAGTCCGTTATCTTATCGCCAGCGACGCCATTAAACTGGAACTTGGAAAGCTCTGTTGCTTGGGTTGGGTTGGGCAGGCGATGGTACAAGGGTTAAAGGCTTTCCAGCGGCTGCGCAGTGCAGCATGCGCAGAGCGGCCAGACCAGTCAATCATTATTTTCGCCCAACTCGAATCACCCTGTGCGCAAGGCACTGCGTATACCCTGTATGTGCTTTATGAGCGTTAGAGAATTGGCTTAAAAACATTGAATGAAAAAATCATTTGGAGTATTTTAGCTAAGAATTTCATTGGTTTATATCGAAGAATATTGTTATTAAATATTAAATTATTATAAAATTTATATTATATATTGTTGTAATTTTTTGTGAATATGATATTGGGCAATTGAAATTGAGTAATATTGTACAGGGTATTTGACAGTTGAGCTGCGCTTTCAACTGCATTCTAGTGTCTGCCAGTCTAGTTTTCCAATAACGGGTGCTTCCTGTTGGCCAACCCAACCGCCCATCCGTCTGCCTGGCATTTTGTTTTCGCATTTATTTATGAGACGCTTAGAGCGCGCCAAGTGCCACACGCCGCACGCCAAGCGCTTTGACCCAAACCACAATATGATGGACTTTAGTGGAGGACAACAGCTGGTGGTCATATCATAGCCGAGTATCCCAGCAAGAGAGCGCCTTTTAATATACGGATCACATGGAGCACAGGGGTATTCAATAGTTGCGTTTATTACATCAAACTTCAACTGCAATAAACGGCAGCAATTTGTTTACCAAAAATAGAAAATATGAGGCCAACAAAGCATACGAAATACATTCTTATCTAGTTTTTTATGGATTTCTTTAGTGTATTTTTACGGAGCTTGGATGCAAGGTGTTGAGTTAACCGTAGTTTATTGCAGTAAAGAAATCCTTAAGTCCATTCAAACTTTTTGTAGCTAGGAGGCGATTTAATAACCTACTTTAAATACATTCATAAAATATTATTATTATGCAGAAGAGTGTTAAATGAGACAGTTATTGGCACACTCAACATTAATTATGCTTAGAGCCATATGACTTACATTATTTTTTTATTGGTAGTCAAACTCTACTCGTCGCTCTAAAATTGTCTCAATGACGAGCATTTAGGTTCGTTCTCTTCAAAGGACTTCCTGGGTATATTGGGTATATTGGTATATTAGTATATTGGTATATTGATAATAATAATAATGTAACAATGAGGTTGTTTAGGATATTAAGGAAGTAAATCCGTCCAAAAATAGATATAGCTATGATAGCGAATAATAAATAAATTAAAAATAATCATAATAAAAAATAATAATTATGATGAACTTAATTATATTGTCGATATTTAAGATGATCATTATCATAATGACTTTGTCAATGATAATAAATTATATATACAATTTAATCGATTTAATTGATATATTTTACCGAGGCTAAAATGATGTTCTTTATATCGAAGTAACATTGTAACATGTGCCACGTTGGCTACAGATATCGTAAAAGTAAATTAATTAGATAATTACTATATGTGATAATAATAAGTCATTAAGACATTAAGAGAGTGTTACCTCTGTAATATTTCGTGACAATTTAAGTATTTAAACAAGAAAAACGAGTTTTCATCGAATCATGGAAACAAGCCTATATCCGGTAAATTACGGATCAAAACGTCTTCTCTTGTGCGTGACATACTTCATGCAAAAAAGAAAAAGAAAATTATTATACTCGGTCACGAAAAGAAAAGAGTATATTAGTTTTGTGTGATACCCGTCTTACTGTCCGTTCCTCTGTCCATATGAACGATAGTCGCTATGACTTGAAATTTTGTATATGTGTATTGGCCTCTTTCTCTCTATTGGACTCTGAAACAACTAAGTAACAACCTTATCTATTAGAGGCGTGTCAAATCAAAAAATAAAATTTGTCACAGTTTTTCAGCTCAAATCGACTAGTTTTTCAGGTGAGCCGAACGAAGAGCTCTTTGAAAAAATTGATCTACTTTTGAACAGTCAGCGAGTCTGTTATGCCCAACATCAATGTTCCTAGATTCTGATGCTTTTGAATATCAACTCTTCATTAAACTACCGAAATCATCTTTTCTCACACTACAGTAACGGAAATTGGAGCGTGACCCTGAATATTGTAGAGCAGCCAAAAAAAAAAAAAACAATGCCAAATTGTGAAATGCATTGACCGCTTGAAGCGGCCTAGTCAGATGATGATGATGATGATGCAGATGCACCACGAGTTCCCAGTTCAAGCTCGTGCTTACAAAATAGACGAAAATCTATTGACAGTGACTGTGACTTTCAAATTTCGAGCATGCTTGAATGACTAGGCGGAACTTTATAGCAGGTGTTTATACAGCTGGGTAGGGGGAGGGGAGGTGCAGAGGGGAAGTGGGAAATGTTATGCATCTGAAAACGATTTGGAGGGACTTTTTGCCAAAGTGACAACAGCTAAGACAAGGTAATAGTTATTATAAACCGGATTGTAATAACAATGGATCATCCATTAAATACACTGAGAGAAAGGTTTGTCAATGACGAATACTTGAAAACAAAAGTTAAGAACTTTTATATAAATGTATATGAATTTAATTAGATCTTTGTGAAGTGTTGATAAAGTCTAGGCTATGTTGTGCAGTGTAGTTGTTTTATATAAACATTATAAGAAAATAATAATATGTTAAAGAATAAACGTAATTTTCAAAAATTTTATTTTTATTTTGAATCTAAAAAATTTCGTGTAGTGTACTAGCTATTTCATACATTTATTACAGTCACAAAATTTGGTGCAGTGACGAAAATTTTACAAAAGTGCAATCAATCCTGCTCGCGCATCTTAGTTTAATCTAACCTGCATAGAAACGCAGCTAAATTTATTGCAGTGTAGTCGCTTTATTAGACAATTAAACGCATTTCATTAAAACATTTTCGACGATTTTCATGTTATTTTTTTATTATTATTTTTGTTATTGTTGTTGTGTCTGTATGTTGTGTGTTGATGTTGGTGTTGGCTATGAACTTGTCTTAATGTCGCTACAGCGTTACGAGTTACATAAATCTCGCCAATGATAACGAAAAACTTGCTGGCTGTGCACATTTTTACACATACTATGCAAGTGGCTCATCCAAAAAGTATTGTTTGAAAGTTTTGACCGACTGCGAAGCGAGCTTTATCGAGTCTTTGACATGTCGCAGCGAGTTTCATTTCTCGATTCGAATGTCAACGGTGAACAAGTGCAAAAGTCAGACGACGCAGTGAATGAACACAGACACAGATAATAAAACGAATATACATAAACATAGATCACAGGATAAACAAATAGAGAATATATATATACATACACATACATACTCTATATATAGAGTGTTGTTTAAAATGGACTTTGGTGAATTTCGCGAATTTGGTCACGCTTCCATTGAGTTCATAATCAACTACTTGAGCAGCATACGTGAAAGGTGTGTGTTTGTGTGTATATTGTGGGTGTGTGTGTTATCCTTTTCAAGCAATTTGTTACCTTCACAGAAATGTGCTATCCAACGTGTTGCCATACGATGTCATCAATCAGCTGCCTAGGCAAATACCAGAGCAACCAGAGCACTGGCGACAAATACTTGAAGATCTGGAACATATTATTCTGCCCGGATTGACCCACTGGCAATCGCCCTACTTTAATGCCTTCTATCCGTCATCTACATCAGCTGGCTCCATAATAGGAGAGCTACTTATAGCGGGCATCGGAGTCTTGGGCTTTAGTTGGGTAAGTTATAAATATATATGAAATTAGAAAATGTATATTTAGACTTGGAAAAAAATGTAGAAAATATACAATTTTTAAATAAAAATTTTTGTTTATAATTTATAAAAAATTTAAACTTACTATATATATTTTTTTTAAATAAATATAAATTAATTAAAAATTTTTCAAAGTAATGAATTAGCTACATCTGAGGTTGCCCATATTCCACGGACACATGTTTTTTTTTAATCAAAGAAAAACATAGTTTTTTAATATTGATGATAACAATCATTTTATTTTGTTCAAGTAGATTTAAATGTGAAATCTCAATGTTAAAAAAACATGGGTCCATTGAGTATGGACAACCCTGTACATTGGTCGTTCCTACATTGTTTCGGCCCTTTAAATTTCTATCAGAGTTTTCTTTAAAGCTATATATATTATTTATTTGTAATGCAGTAACAACAGTTGAGCTAACATATCGTTTATCGGTTTGCATCTCTCTCACAATATTCTACAAAATTTCTGTTATATTATATTTGCCCTTTTCCTAAATAATTTTTAATTGTAAAGCAGAAATCCAACAATGATAAAAGAATTTTCTTCTCATGAAAAGAGAAAAAAAAAACATATTAGTAAAAGCTAATAATTAAGAGTGCTCTAGTCCAGACTGCTCGACTAGGAGATTTCCTGAACCCTGCAAAGATCTGATGCTCTAATTATTATACGCTTCTTTTATTCACACATACAAAAACACATGCACACATACATGCGCATGCATCCACAAGCACGCATACGACGGACATGGCTAGATCAACTGCGCTGATCAAGAATACATATACTTTATGGGGACTGCCACGCGTCCTTCTGCCTGTTACATACATAAAAATGTTACATATAAAAATGAAAAACAAATGTTATCACCACAAAAAGTGGTCAATTACTACAAATTATAGTTGGAAAATACTAAAGAGCTTCGTCAATCTGTAAAAATTATCCAACAAAGACAAAATCGAAATTTTGGTAATTGTAGATTGTCTGTCCCTACACCTTTTCTTTTTAGGCAATCGCATATACATATGTCTTCATTTCAAAACAGACACTGCACAAATAAAACAATATATGAATGTATTCTAGATCAGAGCTCGAGCTAGCCGTAGATATCTGTCTGTTATTCTGTTCGTATGAAATTTTTAATATCTATAAATATCAAATATTTTTCACAGTTTTTAAAATAATACTATTTATTGTGAAAAGTAAATTTAAAGAACAAAAAATAAGAGTATAGATTAATTACTAAACCTTTTCTACTTAAATATTAATGAATAGGCATATATCATGTGTGAATTAAAATAAAATATTGGGAAGAAAAATCTCCGCGTCAATTTTTCTATATTTTTTTTTAAATTCATCCTATTCTAATATCCACATCCTAACTATCGATTAAGTTCGATTAAGACCATAGAACCTGTGATAAAAATACAATTGCATAAATAAGCTCTTAAAATTTCATAATAATATTAAATTTAGAGCTAAAGTTTTTTAAAAATTCATTTCTCATAGTGTGTGAATGTAAGTTATGTATGCTTATCTGTGTGCGCTTAAATGTGTTTGCCTGAATTTGTGTACGTGCATAAGTGCACAAGGGCCGGAGGTCAGTCTAATATGTACTACCCAACTAAAACACTGTTACTTGTTTTCTTAATGAAATACGCAATTTTTACACATTAATGTTCAATTACGAAAATTATTTACTTGATTTGCTGCACTTAATCTGGTGTCATTCTTTTATTTGGAAGAGATAATGCTAAGAGTAACGCTGACGTAAAGTCCACTCAAGAGAAACCTGTTGAGAGCAGCAGCGACAAAGTGAGAACAGAAAGCCAACTACTGCAAATGGGTGCTATGGGAAACAAAATGTAACTGGGAACAGACAACGAGGGCCGAATTGGGCTTGAGATTAATAATAAAAATCTGAGTTTTATTTGCTCGATAGTCCTATAATTTTTAATGAAGTAGCAATGAAAAGTTGTTTAGTTACACGTTAATATTTAAGCTGTTTAATTGCATTTATCTACATAAAAATGTCAGGGGAACAGACACAGAGAAACCTGTTGGTTCTGAAAACAGCTAAAAGCGGATGGGAACAGTTTGTAACCGGCCGCTATGAAACGAAATAAATCAACTGAGAATAGTTGTGACTAAGTTGCAACAAGTAGCAACCGAGTGCATGCAAATGCGTTCTTTCTGTATATTGCATTTTAGTTTCAATAATAAATTAAAAATTATATGCCTGATGTAATATTTGACTTTCGCTTAAATGACAAAATAAGAGCCAGACAGAACACTTTTGTATGTAGCTTTAACAGCTCCTGAAACTGACTGGGAACAGTAAAAAACCATTCAGCAAACCAATTGAGAACAGTTGAATATGCCCGTTAAATTGAAAATCCATTAAAGAGAAACATAATTATTTAAAATTTGTGCTTTGGATTATTTTTGTTGTCATAGTTAAGTAGGTTAGTCAACGTCTTTTTTTTATAGAGATGCTATTGACTTTTTGTGTTAGTATGCAAACATAGCTAGGCACCATTTATTCTTTATGGTTTAGTGTCAATATAATTAGAAAGGGAGAGGCATTCTCTAATTGTATTGCCTGGATTTGAATTCGTTTCGCAGACAATTAGATGAACCACTGCCACTCAGTTGTGGAGATATCGGGCGACAGCTTCTGGACAATCGATCGCTCGATCGGTTCGTCGGGCAGTATAAAAAGCATTTCGCTAGAGGCGCGCTTTAACAGAGTTAATTTCAACCTCGTAGCGAGCAGAGCGACAAAAACTGTTGGTGTTGGCATTTGGGTGTAAAGGTGTATCGAGCTTTGTAAACAACAAACAAAAAAGGCAAACACCCAGACAGACAAAACGCGAGAAGTACAAATAGAAACACACTAGGCATTACAGCAAAATTCAACATCCAAAACGTGACCGTCATTCCAAAATGGATGCTCAAGAATTTCGCGAATTCGGCAAAGCGGCGGTTGACTTTGTGGCTGATTATTTAGAGAATATCAGAGATCATGATGTGTTACCCTCTGTAGAGCCGGGCTATTTGCTTGACCTGTTGCCCAAACAAATGCCCGAGACACCGGAAGCTTGGAGTGAAGTGCTAAAGGACATCAATCGAGTTATCAAGCCTGGCCTCACGCATTGGCAATCGCCCAATATGCATGCCTACTACCCCACCAGTGTGTCCTACCCGTCGATTGTTGGCGAGATGCTGGCCAGCGGCTTCAGCATTATGGGCTTCAGTTGGGTACGTGCAGGTGAAATCTCATATTGTTCAATCAAGCTGAATGGAAGCCCTTTGTCCGCATGCGCCAAGTGAAAGCGACAAAGAACTTGATAAACGAGTTGTTGAAGTCGCAAACGAACAAATAAGCAAAACAAACTTTATTTATTCATCTCGGGGGACTGGGTCAAGCTTTATAAAATTATCTGCATTTACTCAAATGACTAAGCATATTTTCCCTTTCCATATTTGCAGATCTGCAGTCCGGCTTGCACGGAGCTCGAAGTCGTTGTTATGGATTGGCTAGCCAAGTTTTTAAATCTTCCCGAACATTTTCTACACGAGAATGCGGGACCTGGTGGTGGTGTCATTCAAGGCTCTGCCAGTGAGGCAGTACTGGTGGCTGTGCTCGCCGCCAGAGAACAGGCAGTGCGACGTCTGCGACTCAGTCAGCCAGAGCTGAGCGAGAGTGAGATTAGGGGCAAACTAATTGCCTACTCATCGGATCAGAGCAATAGTTGCATTGAGAAGGCGGGCGTCTTGGCAGCCATGCCCATCAAATTGCTGCCAGCTGGCGCAGATCTTGTGCTGCGTGGCGATGCACTGAAGCAGGCCATCGAGCAAGATGTGGCGGCAGGTCTTATACCAGTCATCTGCATAGCTTCGCTGGGTACTACAGGCACGTGTGCTTACGATGACATTGAATCTCTGGCCAGCATCTGTGAACAGAATGAGGTGTGGCTGCATGTGGATGCGGCATATGCTGGTGGAGCCTTTGCCTTGGAGGAGTGTTCGGAGCTGCGTCGCGGCTTGGAGCGTGTGGACTCGCTTAACTTTAATCTACATAAATTTATGCTAGTCAACTTTGATTGTGCCGCCATGTGGTTGCGCGATGCCAACAAGGTGATTGACAGCTTCAATGTGGATCGCATCTATCTAAAGCATAAGCACGAGGGTCAGACGCAGATTCCAGATTTTCGCCATTGGCAAATTCCGTTGGGTCGTCGCTTTCGTGCTCTGAAGGTGTGGATCACATTCCGCACACTTGGAGCTGAGGGTCTGCGTGCTCACATACGCAAACACATCAGATTAGCCAAACAATTCGAGGATCTGGTGAAGGCAGATGAACGTTTTGAGTTGATTGCTCCGCGTGCTCTGGGTCTAGTTTGCTTCCGGGCGAAAGGTGAGAATGAAATCACATCACAGTTACTTCAACGCCTAATGGAGCGCAAGAAGATTTACATGGTGAAGGCGGAACATTGTGGGCAACTTTTCCTGCGATTTGCTGTATGCGGCATGGATCCGAAACCATCGGACATTGAATTTGCCTGGACAGAAATCGGAACACAGCTTACATCGGTGTGCGCAGATCAACAGGTGAAGGCACGAAAGGCAGGCGAACTATCAGAGCTTACACACCACTTAAGTGGATTACATGTAACAAATGAAACACTGCAGCGTTAGTTGAAAATAAGAATAGAGCATACTTCATATCACATATATACTTACATGCAGACAATATTAATAAATAATTTAATTTAACCTGGTCCAAGCGTTGGCAATGTAATAAAAATATTAGATTTAATAAATGAAAAACACTTATAAAATGTCTTCAGTTAATATATTCGATATGCATTTGCGATAATAGTAAAAATGAACACGCAGCGCTGCCAGACTTGCGAAGATTCAAATAATTATTTGTAGCTACTTAAAATTGCATATTATTAAATTTATTTAACAAAATAATATATTTGTATTCTTATCACGTATTTTTGGCAACCAACATTTTTAAATTTACCACCACTTAATGCTCAGTAAAAATCGATAGGCTTATTCGATTGCCTTTGGCATTTTAATAAAAATTATTAAGCAGCGTTGCCAGTCTTGAAAAACTACGCAGCTGTTTATCGCAGGGAGTGAAAATAGAATATGAAATTAAAAATACACTTTTTATAATTTTGCTTAAATATTGCTTTATTTAAATTTAAGAGACAGTTCCTAATTCAATGTAACGTACACAAAAAGTTTGTAAGCAACCGAAGCGTAAAAAAACTTTATCATACACTGCGCGTCATCAGGTTAGCGCTTTACACTCATCTTCTTTTGTTTTTTTCTCTACGCCTATTGCAATTGTAAATATCTTGCTTATTTTGGCAATTACAGCCACAGAATTTTTTTTAAGCGTAAAATATTTAATATCTTTAAATAAACGTACAGTATGGGCAAAGGAACAGTTTTATCTTTGATCGAAAAATCAAAGATTGAGGCATACTTTGAATCTGGACTATCCTACCATAAAATTGCTGAAAAGACGGGAAGACACAGAAAAACAATTGCAAATTTTCTCAAAAACAAAGAAAGCTATGGAAAAAACTATAAAGGCGGCAATAATCAAGTGATTTCACAAGCAGATAGAAGAGCGATACTTCGGGAAGCTACGAATTCGCACGAATCGGCCACCAAGATTAGGGAAAAAACTGGCGTTAAGGCGAGCTTATCAACGATCCAAAGAGTAATTAAGAAAGCTAATAACTTAAAGAAACAGAAATTAAAACAAAAATTAAAAAAATAAAAATAGTTAAGCAGCGTTGCCAGTCTTGAAAAAATGTATGCAGCTGTTTATCGAGGGAGTGAAAACAGAATATGAAATTAAAAATACACTTTTTATAATTTTGCTTCAATATTGTTTTATTTATATTTAAGAGACAGTTCCTAATTAAATTTAAATTCCACAAAAAGTTTGTAAGCAAACGAAGCTAACAAATACTTTATCATATATTATATACAGTTCAGGCATAGAAAAGTGTATTTGTGAAATGTGTCAAACCGATAGTTTTGTTGTAAATCCAAATCATAGAACACTTGTACTCATAACGAAATTTCACTGTTTTCGCAAAACACCCAAAAACTGATCAGGCCTGTTGACACTTTGATCTGAAATGGTAAGTACAGACTGGTTGTTTCTGTTGCATATAATAAATAATTACAAATGCTTTCTGTATTTGTCTAGTTATGTATAAACTAGCCAACAGGCGCAGCTTATACAATGCAGCAGCACTCCAAGCAGAGCTTACCGGGCTGCAGCAGCATGGAAGCAGCCACCATGACTTCAACCATAACCTGGAGTCTGCTAAGCGAAATGCCCAGATTGTGATAATTGGCGGTGGTCTGGCAGGCTTGTCAGCGGCCAAGCATCTTCTGTTGAATGGATTTCATAGTACGCTCGTTCTGGAGGCAACGGAACGCTATGGCGGTCGCATTAACTCCAAGCGCTTTGGCGACACATTTTGTGAGCTGGGCGCTAAATGGGTTAACATTAATGGCTCTCATGACTCCATGTACGAGTTATTGCGTAACGCCGAAGGCCTGACAAAACAGCTGAAGCAGCCGTCGCCCGTCATTTATGTGCACACAGTGGGTGACGGTAAGCAAGATCAACAGAGCAAAGTGCCAACTGGCATGGTTGAGCAGATAGACACGTTGTTTCGGGACTTGTGTCGCGGATTCAAGGTGCGCGATAAAGTGAAAAGTGGCGGCGATTTGCACTCGTTGGACAATGTGATGGCATATTTTCAGTCGGAGAGCGACAAGTTGATAGCTTCTTCCTTTAAGCAGCCTGGCGAACAGGCCATAGCACGCGAGATCTTTCAGTCGCTGTTCAAGGACTTCAGCAGCATATTGGGCTGTTGTCTTGAGTATGTGAATATCCAGCATGTTACCACATGTCCGTTGGAGCAGGAAGCGCATCCCATTTACGTGCCCACTGGCCTGGACAATGCCGTCAATGCGCTAACCCACGACTTGAACAAGCAGCAGCTGCAGACAGGCAAACCCGTCGGCCAGATACAATGGAAGACGCCCTCAGAATCGCAATTTGTGGGATGTCTCGACGGCAGTCTGTATAGTGCGGATCATATAATCTGTACGTTGCCTTTGGGTGTCCTAAAGAACTTTTCTGGCATCCTGTTCAAGCCCATGCTGCCGTTGGAGAAGCTTCAAGCCATACAGAATCTAGGTTTTGGTAATCCAGTCAAAATCTATCTTTCCTACAAGCGGCCCATTGGTCAGTGGCTTAAGTCGAATCTACGTCCGTTGTGCCCATTACAGCAATCAAATCCGAGCGCGGCCATTGAAGCAACCGATTCAAGTCTAAAGCGCAGTTGGACTCGACAGATTGTGGAAGTATCTCAGCTGCCAAGCAGCCAACATGTTCTAGAAGTACGCGTCGGTGGCGGCTACTACGATGAGATTGAAAAGCTGCCCGATGCGATGCTGCTGGAGCAGTTTACAATGCTATTACGAAATTGCTTGGGCAATCAAAATGTGCCCTATCCGCAGGCCATGCTGCGATCTAACTGGAATAGCTCTGCGTGTTTTCTAGGCGGACGACCTTACTTCTCCGTCGACAGCAGCGCTCGCGATGTGCAGTCCTTGGCAGCTCCTCTGGGCGATGCAGCACCCACGCTTCTCTTTGCAGGCGATGCCACCGCAATGCATGGATTTGGAACGATTGACGGAGCTCGTTCCAGTGGCATACGTGAGGCACAGCGCATTATCGACTTTTACAACATGAAGCACAGTGTCTAAAAAAAAAACACAAAAAAAACAAACAAAACTCGTTTCAGAGCCTAAACCCCTAGTCAAAATTAATGGTTAATCATATATATTAGTTATATAATTATAATTAATTAAGAACATTTATTAAAAACGAAATACGTTAAAAAAATGTTAATTTTTAAAACAATTTCAGTAAAAAAAATCATTTTGTACATAGAATATATCTATCTAGCAAATTCTAAAGCTACTTGAATCAAATAAATACCTTCCATCCTTTGAGCTGAAGCTGTTTCTGGGATTTGCCAGTGCCATGATGACTCGGTCAGAGTATTTCATCACATCCTGCAAGTACTCTGGCTACACTGCGGCTGCATTTCAAAATAACCAACACATGACTGGTTATCTCGATTCCGTCCATCGGAAATCTGAATGATGAATTTAATTCTATAATTAATTTGTTATATAAAACGTTGATTCTATTTTCTGAGTGTTTTGCATTTAACTTGCCGGTAGCTCGCGCCATAATTTCAAAAGGTCGATAAATTACTTCTTAGGTATGCACTATCGTCGACTCTTTAAGATGATCTATCGGCGATTTACTTACAATCGAATAAAATATATTTCGATAGTAGTATTTTTATATTGGTGCATAAAGTATCTTTTATTTAAAAATGTCTTACAAAATACGATAGGCTATATTTTATTTCATTAACATTTTATAATGCATAATATTAGTTTATTTTTATATAGTTTTAGTATTTATATTTTGTATGTACTAATTAACTTTTCTAGTGCATTCAGCATTCATAATAAAAGTTGTTTTCATAGATATTTTAACAAATACCAAAACTAGAATGGCTAACAATGTTTAAATAATAAATCCACATTTTTCATTGATAGGAGAATATTATATGACTCTGACTTTGTGTTTACTTATGAACAAATCCTGTATCGATTCATCTACTCTATAATATGTAGTTTATACTTGGTAATCTTGTTTATATATAGCTTATACTTCCATCTACAAGGTGATATCTTTGCAGGAATGAACATTAATGGGATGGCATGACAAGTCGATATAAAATTAAACTACACAGCTTTTGAGATCGAGCTTCAATTAGCAAAAAGTAACTACTTTGCTCTCAACTGTAACGGTTGCTGCACTCGTGTCAGACCCCAAACATATAATCAAAATTAATGAATAATACATTGTCTTAGTTATATAATAATGATTAATTAAGCACATTTATTAAATACGAGTAGCGTTTAAAGAACAACAACGATAACAATGATATTTGATGATACACTGTCACTAATACTCAACAATATTTTGCATATACATATGTATATATTTCAAGCATATATTTAGATATATTATGTATGATCCATGATTATATTCCCTAAGCATGTCACTTTAAATGGAGTTGAAGTTGAGGCTCCCTCTTTACTGCTTTTCAGCTGCCTCAGACAGCTCCAACTCATCGGCTGCTGCACTGACTTCCTTCCAGGAGTACTCCATGTCCTCGGATCGCGTGAAACGCGAGCAGACGGCCATGCGTAAGAAGTAAACGTCGCGTATTTTAGCGGGCACCATGTGAATGTTGCCACGTCCATTGATCCGCTTCAGCAGCGCTTCGTTGCGCTCGTTGCTGCCCTTTAGCCGGAAGCAAACCAGGCCCATGCTGACCTCAGCAGCCAGCTCGAAGCGCTTGTCCTGCTGGCAGAGATCACCGAACTGCTGGGCAAAGCCGCAATGGCGTCTGATATGTGCCTGCAGATTCTCGACACCGTACAGACGCAGCACAAACCAGAGCTTGAGGGCGCGGAAACGGCGGCCCAGTGGGATTTGCCAGTGGCGATAGTCAGGTGCGGAGCCCTGCATGTCGTGCTTTAGGTACAGTGGATCAACATTGAACGCGTTTACCACCCAGCTGGGATCCTTAAGCCACATGGCCGAGCAGTCAAAGTTGACCAGCATCCATTTGTGTGGATTGAAGTTGAACGAGTCGGCCGTCTCGATGCCCTTCATGTGGTGGCGATACTCGGGGCAAATGAAAGCTGAGCCAGCATAAGCCGCATCCACATGAACCCACACATTGTGCTTGTTGGCGACAGCACCGCACTCATCCAGGCGATCAAAGGCGCACGAGTTTGTCGTGCCCAATGTGACAACAGCATAAAAGGGTATCAGACCAGCAGCCAAATCCTCTTCAATTGCCTTCTCCAAGGCATCACCACGCAGACGATTGTGCTCATCAGCCGGAACTGAACGCAACTTAACGCCGCCCAAGAGACCAGCTCGCTCCACAGAGGAATGGGCCTGGGCCGAGGAATAGCCCACCAGTTTGCCAATGATTGTGTGCTCATCCCACTCGGGATGCTCCTTCTTCACCTGCTGTATCTTCTTGGCCTTGGCGCCTAGCAGAGCTACCAAAGTCGACTCGCTGGCTGTTCCTTGTATGACGCCGCCACCTTTTCCGCCGGAGCAAGCCAAAAATTCAGCTGGCAAATCCAGCATCTTTCCCAGCCAATCGAGCATAACCACCTCCAGCTCCGTGCAGGCCGGACTCGCTATCCAAGTGAAACCAATGCAAGCAATCGCTCCACTCAGCATATCCGCGACGATGGCTGGATATGAGTTGGCTGTCGGGAAATAGGCATGGAACTTGGGACTGTGCCAGTGGGTCACACCAGGCATGATGACTCGCTCAATGTCCTTCATTACATCCTGCCAATCCTCAGGCTTCTCTGGTGCAGCATCTGGTATCAATGGCTGCAAATAGCCAGGCTTCACCTCAGGCAGCACCCGCCTGCAAAGAGGGAAAACAATTGCATTAGTCTTATCTTATTAGCAGCCATTCAAAAAGCTTCACAAAGTGCGAAATACAATTAAATTTCAGCGTCGAGCCAACATCCACCTAACTCACTTGCTCCCAGTCACAACTTGTTGCCAGTGGCCATAAAATCAATATCAGTATGAGGAAAGGGTGTTGAGTGGTAACGTATTGACAAGTGGAAATATGATTAACCACTTTCTTCTTTAAAGGATACATAGAACATTTTCTATTCTACTCGTGGTTTGGGTGTGGTCATAGAAGTTAAAAAAGTACAAGTATTTCAGTAAGCTATTAATCTTTCTAACAAGGAATATTACTGTTTATGAGAGTTATTATTTTACATATGTAACATTTTTTCACAACAATTTTATTTCAACTGCAAATCTTGATAATCATAACTTTATAAGTAATACACTGAAATATTGTTTATCCCGATATCAACTTTATCCCAATAAGCCCAATAGGACGCTATCTATAAGTACATATACATTTGTCAAGTGGTTCGAATTAACACTATATTAATCCAATGATATTAGAAATTATATAGATTTAAATATATTTTTTGCTCAATCTCTTCCTCTTGCCAAAAATGTGGTTCTGGCTCAAATTCAAATTCTAAAATTGTAAAAAGTATATTTTTGACTTTGATTTTCCATGTCCCAGTGAGAGTAGCTATTAAGCCTGGAAGTAGTACGGAAGTAGGTAATATCGTTCAGGTTCATAATTTACTTTCATATGGACGGGAGGTCGATCAATTGATCTTTAAGTTATAAAATGCAAATAAAAATATATTCATTACAATACAAAATACAATAAATCATTATACAAAATCAAATAAACGAAGATTAGAAACGTTTATAAAATGTTCACGAATTGTGCTCTGATAATTCCAAGGCAATGCCAACACTGAATTGCTCAAGAACAATGTACAGCTGAGCGCTGTAGCCGAAGCTGAATAACAATAATAATCATAATAATGTCGACCTTGACACGCCAACTAACAGACAGCAAAACCTTATAATGTTGTAATTAATGCCATTGGCAAAAAAATAAAAGTTAAAACTTGTGAAAGGTCTCAGCTAGAAGGCCGAAACAGGTGAACAAATCTAACTCGAGAAACTTTCCCATTGACTCAGCTGACTTAAGCATTGTGGCAAAATGTTATTAAAATGTGCGTAATTATAAATATATATATATATATATTTGATAATCTTGGACACATTTCTCATTAAAGTCATTCATATTAAAGTTATTAACAAAAAATAAATAAAAAACAAAGCAAATATATGGATCTAAATATATATGGAATATCAAGTATACTTCAAATTCATTAATACAAAAATTGTTGTTAAAAATATACAATTTTTTATCCACTGTGCAATGTATCGATCAATCATTCACATACGGAAATTGGAAGAGTGTTACTAACTATAGGTCAATCAGAACGAACTTTCAAATTAAATTCGTATTCGCACTCATATCTGAGGTCAATTCAAGTCAATTGAATACATTAAATGTTTATGGAATACATGAAGTGTTAAATGAATTGTAACTGGTTCGCTCACTCACCTGTCGCGCACGTTCTCCAGGTAATCGGCTATATAATCCACCATTGATTTGGCAAAGTCTTTGAATTCGGGCGCTTCCATATCGATCTGTAAATGCAATTCCAGCAGTCACATTAATTATTTCATTTAATTTAATTTACACAAATATACTAAAAATAAAAAATAAAAAAAATAAAAATAAAACCAAACCGAATACTCACCGACACACTGGAATCCAGTTTATCTGCCACCAAAGTGTTAGCTTTTGCCTTACTCTCACTTGGCAAGGGCATATTAGTGTTAGTAGAACCTTTGCTCATGATTAATCGTGAATAATGAATATTGCTAGCAATGCTGCATTAGTTATTAGTGAGTGAATTAAATGTTGGTTAAATGTAAAAACTGAATGAGTATATGCTTAGAACTGCTTGTGTAATATAGAACTATATAAAGCTCTCAAGTCTGATAATGCTAATCAGTAGATGCTATGCAATGTAAATGTACTCTAATGACAATGAAGCTTAAATATAATCACAACTTACGTTGTTAGTCGCAACTTAAATTTGGTAAAAACATGGCACCGATAATATAATAATCACTAAAACAGTAAAACTTATAAATAACTGTATTTTAGGATATTCAAGATGATCAAGTCAAGAGGTCTGTCTACATTGATCCAATACAGTACTACTGTAATCCAGCTCAAAAGCTTGTAGAAAAAGTCTACACTAATACAACTGGAATACTTGTAGAAAAGAACTAATTCACTCAAACTGGAAAACGTGTTGAGGAAGTCTAATGTGATCCAATTGGAAAATGTGTAGAAGACGATTAATGTGCTCCAATTGCCATTGCAAGTCTACACTAATCCAACTCAAAAGCTTGTGGAAGAGGTCTACAGTGATCCAACTTGTTGATTCTAGCACTTAGACTACGGAATATGTAATGTGGTTAATCAGCAGCTCCTTAGTCAGCCAACGAAAAAATATACTGTCTGCAATTTATGAACATTAAAGTAAATTTAACCATTTTATTTTAAATTTTAGCTTTGCATTTGCCAAATTTAACAAACATTTACTATTTTTGTATTTTCATAAGTACTTAATTTTTTCAAGTGTATTAGAATACTCGTTTAAGCAATAGAGAAAATATAGTTGTTTGCAAATTTGTTTACTTGACTTTAGGCACAACAAAAACTTTGTAGACAATCAAAAGTTAATTCGCTTGCAGTTACATTTTTACTGTTTAGCATTAATAAAGGTACGTGGAAAACCTTTTGCAAAGCAAACAAGTCAAGACAGAGTTGTTTGGCCTTGAGACTCAAATGTAAAATAAGTAAAACCAAAACGGTAACAAGTTATAGAAACCAGATCAGAACGAGCTCCAACTAAATAAAAAATTGATAAGACTGTTTGGAATGTTGAAGTTGACCAAATAGACAACAAGGCTAAGTGCTGAATGCTGAGCTAAGTTAAGTTGCGTTAAGTGGAACTTAGATTTAAATTAAAGCACATCTTAAAAGGTCATTTGGCAGCATGTATACGCATTAAGTATACGCTCCATTGCTTCAGTGTGATTATTATGTTATGTATTTTAAAGCACTTTAATTGTTTAAATATGGCCAAGAGGCACACGCAGAACAACACACACACACACACACATACACACTCACCGTTGTGCACTTAAGTTGACTGCTTTTAATTATTTGCACTTTTTTGTCTTGACTATCGCTGTTGCGTTAAGTTACGTTACGTTACGTTGCGATACGCGTTTGCTGTTTAGTTAGTTGCTTGTCTATGATTTAGTCAAGCTGTGCCCGCTCCGGCGTCCGTTAGCCAACTGAGTGCTGCTCGCCGTTCGGCGAGGCCTTTTAAAGCATCGCCTCGCATCGGTTCGCCTCGCTCTGTGGGCTGCGAGTGCAGTCGCAGGACCGGTTCACTCGCTTCCCTTAATCGCAAATCTCAAAACGCTGAGCTGAAATTGAATAAATTAATTTGTACTATAAAATACAAGTGTGTCTCGGCGTGTGTGCATATAATTTAAATTTACTTTTGCTAACAAACCAAAAGTTTGATTTTTTTTGCACGCGCCATGTCATTTTCTCAAAAAGTGCATTAAACCAGCGTATGTACGATGACACAGAATATTCTTTACTAAAGCTAAGTTCAGCTCAAGAATGAATTGGATTGCGTACAATCCAGTTTTTCAACCGTAAACAACAGAATTCCCACACTGTGATTCATCCGTTGTTTGTTGGGGGATTCCTTAAGCTAAAAGAGACAAGCGCGACAAACTTGAAATCATAGTAAAAACAAAAAACAAAAAAGCAAAATCGAAAAACTGAAATTTACATTTAACGAACGATTTGCTACACCAATTATAGAAATTGTTTTTGGAACTCTAATTCATAGATAAAGCAAAAGACAGAGAAAGAGAGAGAGGAAGAGAGGGAGTACATTAACGTATGCTGACGTACGAGCTACGCTCTCTATTATTTGCGCTCTCTATGTTCATTCACATTACATGACGTCCACGCTCTTTCCATTCACCTTCTCCTTCTCTCCTTCAGAAGGAGTTGGCGCCACCCAACTGTTGCTGAGTGTGTGCGTGTGCCTGGCATTTCAACGAAGCCACTTTGGCAAATCACTTGAATGAATCAACAGATTTTTGCCATGGCAACCGTTAACTTTTCTCTTATTGTGCTGTCGCACAATAACCCACCCCCAAGGGGCAGCGTTTCTGCTCTAATGAGTGGAGGCAGGGGGAGAATGTTGATTTTCTTACTCAATGCTGAAGTACTTCTATTTGATTTATGGCTGACTTGAGTTGAAATGCTGAGGGTTAGTGTGACGGCGCCCAGAAGTGGGGGATTACATAAACGAGCAGACAAAGCTCAAATGGATTCTGTATGCAGCGATAAATTCCAATTGGAAATATTTAGCATAGATGGATAAAATCAACTTTTGCACTGATAAGCCTTAGCCCGAGGCAAATTTTTGTTCAGTTGAGGATACAGAAAAGTTTCGACATACATAAACATGCTTAGCATTTATAATGAAAAGATGGAATCAGTGCAGTCTCTGGGTATTGATTTTATTAATCTCTATAGATTATTAAATAATACAATATTTTGCTGAATTATAAGAAATCGTTATTTATACTGAAAGCAAACAACCGTATCTCTGTGCAAAAACCCAAGATTATAAAGAACCTTTTTTTTTTAAATTCAAAGATAATAATGAAGTTATCTAAAAAGTATTTACAATCTATGTAAGCAATAATAAATTCATTAATTTAACAATTTGGGTGTATTTATATGTTTATTTCCACGTACAATACTTTTAAATCAATGTGTCGAATTAATTGTTAGAGAATAATGATAAGATTTTAAAAATAAAATAAAATTATTCATTTCTTTTGAAGAAAATATGTATGTATTTAAAGGTCGGCATGCCGTCTACTACACTTATTCTCAAAAACCCTAAAATAGTTTTCAGCCAAATAACACGTAAAGATAATTTGAAGAGGGGGAGACTGAGGAATATATTCAATGACTAAAGTGTTTTTATATGTGATTAGTTGCATACTTATCAATATTGAATACTTCAATAATAGCTGTGAGTGTAATCTATATTTAAGTTTATACACGTTGTCAAACAGACCAGATGGGGACGACTGTTATTAGCTAAGAAAGCTCCTTCTACAATATTCGGTCTCTGATCTTTCCAAGAAATACAAGTTCAACTAGAAAAAATAAGAAGCCTCAGAGCATCGAAACATCGAAACTCTTTATTAACTGTTATCCCGATTCAAGTAAAAATAAAATGTCATTTTTGGTTAAGATTCAAAATGATTTAATATTCAAAAAATATTAAAGATTACATACAAAACTAAATAACAAAGATTCCAGAGAAGTCAACAGATATTACAAATGCAAACCAAACTGGAGAATAATCAACGGAACTTATTCTTCTCGAACCAACTTTTCATATCCTGTTTTTCAGGAGTCACTGATTCCTAATGGACATTCATTTCTTAAGAGAACTTGCTTCGTTTGTTGAATGAATATTATTTTTCGGTCACAATAGACTTACCCTAATGATACCCACCAATACGAGTTCTAGATTTATCTAATGGATTTGATTAACGAAATGCGATATCCTGAATATAGCCATTTGCTGATTGTACGTATTTTAGGTCAAAAAGTAGCACTTTAAAAAATTAAGATAAGTGACTTCCAAACATTGCTTACAAATCTATAGTTCGAGTTGGTGGTTTGACCATTGCGGAAAGACGCAGATAAGCCAAATTAAAAGAAAAATCATAAAAACATACTTATACAGCCGAGTAGCGATAACTTGCCTTACTGCAAAACATCCTTCTCTAGTAAACTAAAAAGTCTGAATCAAAAATACCCTGTTGTCGAAAAATAAAAAGTCCCTATTAATTCGAAATTATGTTTTTTTAGCCCACTAAATAAAAATCTTGAAAAATCAAAAACTACATAATAGTACGAAAAAAATGTTGGTTTTGGGATTCCAATGCATTTATTATATTATATATATAAAATAAAGATATAGCTATATCCTATATATATCCTTTAATTTCATTTTGTTCTTTATACATATATACACCTATAGTATTTGTATCATTTCTAGCAACCTAATTGTAAACTACACTGACTTGCTGCTTGAAGGGATCTATAATATACCTCTTATTAATATCGAAATCTCTTTAAAACCGGTAGGTATGTAAATTCTGATTTAAATATTAAGTTGTATAATTGTATTGTAAACTCGTTCCCACAGTGATAACGGTACATTAGCTCCGTATGAATGAGCGCAATACATTTGGAATTTAAAATATATATTTAGGTAATCACCTGGTAAGAATATGTAGTTTATATAACCCGTTTTGCCATTGTAGCTATTATGCCAAAGTTGTAAGAGTTAGTTAGCAAAAGCCCTCCCTATTAATTGATTAAAACGATAACTTGGGAACTTCTAAATTGGACTGTAACTGAAAACCTTTTACCGCAAAGTTCTTGTTTTAAAAATGACAATATTTATAGATTTACTTAAGCTATAAATTGAATATTAATTTACAAATAATAGGTCTAGGTTTCATATTTAATATGTATTTATTGTGTTGAATTCTTTTGTTCACATAACAAATTTTTCGAAAGTCCAGCAACATGTAAATTAGTTTCGCCCATTCCGTCTGAGTGCTCAGCTGCTCAGATGCTCGCACAAATTGTTCATTTGGCAACAACAAAAGTTGAACAATATATTTGGGCACGTAATCAAAGCACAAAAATGATCAAAATGTTGGCTGATTGGTTACTGCGGATGAGCGATGAATGCATGATGCACAACACGTTGCTGTGATGTCGGATTTAGAAACAAAATCGAAAGTACTTAATAAATGCTACAGGTAGTTACAACTTAAGACGATTATGCACAACTCTACTGCGCCAGGGTGGAGGGCAGGCTGAGCAGGGTGCTTTGTCCACTGGGCAAATAGGCGACGCCACGTGACCTCGATAGCTGATAGGCAATGTCCTCGGCAGCTTCAATACGACGCAACTCAACCAGACCATCGCCAGCCTCACCAAACGACCTGGCCAGCAAATCGGCAGCAGCGGCATCACCCTCAGCTGAAATAATGGAAGCCAATTTCTGTTGCTCTGCTTTCTCGACGACGAATCGCGCCTTCTCGGCCTCCTGTTGGGCGACCTGTTTCATTTCAACAGCCAGTGTGAATTCACGTCCAAAGGTCAAGTGAGTCAGCGAGATGTCATCCAAAATGAAGCCAAACTGCTTGGCACGCAAAGTCAATTCCTGGGACACACGCTGCGACACCATCTAAAGATTACAGGCATTTGTTTATAATTTATGTTTAATACAACAATCAATTTGTATGACCTTACCTCACGCTGTGTAATCAGCTCGCCGGCATCAAATTGAGCGACAACAGCCTTGAGCACCTCAGGCGCAATGGAAGGCAGCACACGCTCATCATAATCCTGACCGAGGATCGTATAGATCTTTGGTAGCTCATCCGGAATGGGACGATACAAGATACGCAGTGTAATATTCACATTCTGTAAATCCTTGCTGCCGGTTATCACTGGAACATTTCGGGGCTGAGACCGGATGTCGAAGATAATCGGTCGCTGCACCCAGGGTATGAAGAAGTGTGTACCCTCGCCAACGACATGCTCCTTGATGCCAGTGAAGCGATCGAAAATCACAGCCCGATGGCCACCTTCAACATTATATAATGCGGAGTTCACAACGCCGCCAAGCAGGGCAACGCCGAGACCCATCTGGCCAATGCGGTTAAAGAACTGAGCAGCCATAATACTATAACACAAAAAACAGAAAATTATACAGTTTGGATACAAATTAGTAAATGTATATTGTATATATGTATGTTTATGTAAATCATTTGAAAGCCGACTCAGTTTCACATTTCGTCAGATTTATAGGTTAGAACGTCATGTAAACTTGTCAAGTGCAAAGTTTATGCTTTTATTAAGGTATATAATATATTTTTCTAATACAAATATTTACAATAAACTGACTTACTAACTTTTTAATTGATTCTGCGTTACTGAAATATGTATAATTACGTTAAAGTTTTACAATATTGCTCGCTTTATTAAAACCGCACGCAATGAAACGACAGCTGACAGTGTTGAAAAATGCTGATAGCGCAATCCGAAATGCATGCTGATGGTTAGTGCTGCACAATATGCACAGATATCGATATTTCGATAGATTTCACAATAATTTAAGCAAAAGCATTTAAATATTGTTTTCGTTAAAATGTTTTTAAAATTATTTATTGCGTCATCTCAGCACGTCCAGCTCCTTTAGGCATTTTTTTGTTAGTCGAATCCTCCAGCTCCTTTGCCTTGTAATAATGGGGTGCTACCTCCAGGAGCCATTTGCTTTCAATCTCAATGACCTGACGCATGTATTCCTTGGAGGTGAAGACCAGCTCATGATAGAGCACCCATCGTGGCAGCTCCTCAAACAACGAGGAATTGGGATGTATCATAACTGTTTGATTGTGCTTAATTGTCTTGTAATTTCCGCCTTTCGACAAACGTGCCACATGATAAAAGTAGCCCGCCGTCGATGCCTTCCTCACGTTAATTGTCTCAGGCAGACAGCTAACCATATCGATCTCCACTCGCTGCATTAGGCCAACCAATTGTTCGCGCACATCTCGTGCCCGTTTCATGGAGCGATACTGTATGAAGTTCTCGTAGCACCATTGTGTACTATAGTCCGTCTCCGCCCATTGATTATAGACCTGCAGCAAGCTTAGATGGTCTCCATGCATATGATTGAAATTCTTCCGCGCCGTATCAGCGTGTATTATTTTATCCTTAGGCCTATAGAATATGGCACTATTGACTGACAGCATGGCTGCTATGGTGACCATCTCTTCAGAGCACTTGTATCTGCAAGATTTTCAAAGAAATTAATATTTTGCAATATAGAAACAGCAACAGTTATATCAAATACTTCTCGCTGGCTAACAGCATTTTTCCCATCATCGGATCAACAGGAAATTCTGCCATGCGTCTGCCCAGCTTCGTTAATTCGCCATGATGATTGAGTGCACCCAATGCGTATAGCTGTTCCAGAGCCAAGACTAACGTCTCGTGTGGCGGAGGATCAAGGAAATCGAAGTGTATCAGGTCGTTAATGCCCAAAGCTTTGAGCATGAGCACCGCATTGCCCAGATTGATGCGACAAATTTCCGGCACTGTATTCTCCTCCAGCTCGTGTTTGTATGCCCAGGCGGTGTATAGACGGAAACATTTGCCTGGTGCCGTACGACCAGCTCGTCCTGCTCGTTGATTTGCCGAAGCCTTCGAAATTGGCACCACCATCAACGATTCCATGCCCGTTCGCGAATTGAAATTGTTTTGTTTAGCGAAACCTGGATCAATGACATAGATGATATTGTCTATGGTCAGTGATGTTTCCGCAATGTTCGTGGCAAGGATCACTTTGCGTGCATTCGGCGGCGTAGGCTCAAATATTTTCGCCTGCATGTCGCTGGGCAGGTTGGCATAGACGGGAACAACAACGAGCTCACGAATTTTAGAGCCCAGACGCTTTACGCGATCCTGCAACACCTCCTGACAAGTCTCGATCTCGTCCTGGCCAGTGAGAAACACCAAAATGTCACCAAGTGGCTGCGTAGCATGAATCTGTAGCACGGATACGCAGCAGGCATCAATATAATCAGCCTCGGGTGCTTTCGTATAGAATATGTCGACGGGATACCGTCTGCCGGGTATGCGGAAAATGGGAGCATCATCGAAGAAAGCGGAGAACTTCTCGGCATCAAGCGTAGCGCTGGATATCAGCAGCTTAAGCTCTGGCCTGAACCGTGCTATATCCTTGACAAGTCCAAACAGAATGTCTGTATGCAAAGTGCGCTCGTGCGCCTCATCAATAATCATGACGCTGTAGGAGGCCAGATCCGGCTCAGAGAGGAACTCTCGATGCAGTGTACCATCTGTCATGTACTTGAGTATGGTACGATCTGAGGTGCAGTCCTCGAAACGAATGCTGTAGCCCACCTCGTTGCCCAATTTAACGCCCATTTCTTCAGCTACTCGAGCCGCCACGGACATGGCAGCCACACGACGTGGTTGCGTGCATCCAATCATCTTCTTATCTGCCGTGAAACCTGCCTCGACAAGGTATTGTGGTACTTGAGTGGTCTTGCCAGAACCTGTCTCTCCCTCAATGATCAGCACCTGATGCTCTTTTACAGCTGCTATGAGATCCTCTTTAAAAGGATAAACTGGCAATGATTTGCGAGTTTCATCCAAAGTCATGCGTTTGCGTTCCTTTTCTGTTAGCTCTGTTTGCTTGGCAGCCTTCTCGCGACTGCCGTCAAGCGTTAGTGCCTGAATGAAATCAATCTGATCGTCAAGCAACAGCTCATATTCCTCCTCAGCCTTGGCATCTTTGGCACCAAACTGAAAACGTGCCGAGGCCAATTGCTCAGCCTCCCATTTCTTTTGCTCAGAATTGGGCTGCTTCTCAAACTCATCCACCTCCACGTATTCCGCTGCAATATGGATGGTTTAATAAATTTGAAAAATGTAGGACATAAGACTTACATCGCTCGCCCTTTTTGAGGTCCTGGGGCATGTGATAGCGCTGAATGCGCTCCAGCTCACGCGCCTTCTCATGCTCTTTGGCTATATTCAATAGCTGTTTCTTGTACTGGCGCTCCTCCCGTTCCCGCTTGGTTAGCCTAAGAAAATTACAAGTCAAACACAAACCCTATAAGTCATATGGCAAATACCCACACGCTCTCCTCGAAGAGGTACTCATCGTCGAGTATATCTGCTTCTAGCTCGGCCACTTTGTCATCCTTGCGCTTCTCCAAGTACTGTCGACGTGACTGCACACGCAGATGTGGCACAATCTTATCCCGATCCTCATGCTCTAGCTTCAGCCGTTTCGTTGCTTCCTCAATCGCTTTGCGTCCGCCTGTGGCTTCGACCACTTTGCGGGTTCGTTCCTCATCACGTTGCTTCAAGCGAGTGGCAAACTCATCACGCTCACGCAAATCCTTGATGCGTGACTCCTCTTCGCTGTCTGGCTCTTCGGCACTGCTACTACTGCTGGCTGTGCGTTTACGATTTTTACTCGACATATTTTAACAAAAAATCCAATTTAAAGCCACAACAACAATAGCACTTGCCGGCTGCCTAGACTAATACGCTGTTTACAATCTAATTTTACATATCGATAGTAAAGAAATGTTTTATCGTTTGCATTTTATGTGCTTAAATAGTGAGACCATAATACTTATATATAATAAGTCTCATAATCATTCCAACATACGTTTTTTAATTTAATATATATATCGAACTATATTTCAATTTAAAGAAATTATTTCAAACAGTGATATTTCAGAATTTCAAATATTGCTTGCCAGCTACATTCAATTAATATCGTAATACATCGATATTTTTATACCTATTAACAAATCGATTACTTTTCGCGCGCTGCTCACAGCTAGTGTCACAGCCCTGGTTCACAAAACGCACAATTCATAAACATACATACATTTCCAGTAATAAACAAACCAATTTTGAACATGTCTCGTCAATTAAGCTTTTGTCCACAACAAGAATATGAACTTATTGAATATCCTGGTCGCGTGGTCAACACAGACCGCATGTTGGCCACCTTAGGTGGCATTGTCAATATATCGAAGGTAAAAATTAAAAAAAATGGTTAGTTTCAGTCACAAGGTTTATAATTTATTGTGCAGGTTCTGGGAGATGAGAAAAAACGCTTGGAGTTGCGTTTTCATCCAGATAATCCATATAACAAGCCCGCCTTTGGTGACTGCACAGACAAATCGGGTGTTTTATTGTCAGTGACCGTGCGACGCCATAAACGCGATAAGTCGCGTCCACCTCAACATTTTGTTCGCGTCCTGGGCCATTGCAGTCGAAGCTTCTCATTTGAATGTAAGTAAGGCATAGTGGTATTCTAAATATGATCAACAATCAGGAGCTGCTGCTGGTAGCTCTTTGTGACTTTCAGTACCTGCCGCTGTGGCACACACCCAAAAGTGAAGACGCCAGCGCCGCAGCAGAGCTAAAATATGCATTGGATCAGTTGCAGCCACGTGATGTTTCGGACTTGGAATATTTCAGGTGAGCAGCAGGAAGCAACGAAATGAAATGGAATAGAGCTAATACAAATCGTTGCCTTGCAGCCGTCCGCACCCGCAGCTGCTTTGCCTGCCAGAACTCTTTGCACGTGTTGACATTGTGCACAGTGGACACTATCGCATGGATGGCACTGGCGATGGAAGCCACGAAGTGCTGGGTGTATCGGCCAAGTCCACATATGACAATCACGATGTCGTCTCGTTCAACATGCAGGATACGTTTCCCACTCAGCCAGATGGGCAGATACATAAGCGCCTTAAGGTCAAATATGTGTCGGACGAGCAATTCGCTCGCGTTAAGAAGCTATTCGATGAAATTCCAATCTGGACGCGGATAGCGCTGCTCTACGAGTCGGGCGTCACTAACGAGAAGCTGAAATGCATTATACCCTCGCTAGCCTTTTACTTCAGCAATGGTCCCTGGCGGACGCTGTATGTGCGCTACGGCTATGATCCACGCAAGGACTTCAAAAGTCGACACTATCAGACATTTGATTTTCGCTTACGCTTCGGTTCGGGCGTTTCCGAATTCGTCTACTCCCGCAAGTCGGCAAAGCAGAAGAGATCATCAACGACCGCCAACGACGATTTGAAAAGTGATCTGGTCCAACACATCGACTATCCGTATTTCGATGATACAAAACTGCCGCGTTCCCGGCAGTGCATGCTACGATATTGCGATGTGCGATTGCCCAAAATACAGGAAATGCTGGAAAAGATACCCACACCGTTAACAGGCGCCGTTTGCAACGAACGAACCGGCTGGCTGCCACCTAGCTTCGATTCACAGGTGCGACAGATTGTGTGCGCCACGATCAGTGACTTGTTGCGTAATCATTATCGGAAAGAGCATCTGACTGCCGAGGTGGAGGCAGTGCCCCAGGCCGATGGCGAAGCCGAAGCCGAGGCTGAGGACGAGGAATATTACATAGAAGACGAGGAAACTCAAGAAGAGGACATGGATCTAGATGAAACACCGATCGCCCAAAATATCGTCGACAAGAACATTGAACAGTTACTTAACAATATTACAAACTAATCTTATGAAATTCACAACAATTTAATCTGTGATCTATACTTTAACACTACACTTAATAAAAGACTTACGTTATTTGTATGTCCCAAAGTTTTATGTATTATATGAATAGAGCGAAACAGGCCTTGATCTTGAAAAGCTAAACTTGCTGACATAACTAGGAATACCATATAGCATAAACAATTTTGATAATGGACTAAACTATTGGCTAAACATTAAAATGTTGCAATGTTGATTCAGCTAAAGAAAACAAATATAAATTTGTTAAATTGCTTAAGGTAAAAATGGTAATTTTTAAATATGTTAACGATGAAAATTACAATATATGCAAGACGACGGAAAAAGCGATCTATAAACTTTGTCGAGCGTCGAATCATTTAACAGTGTTGAAGTAACAAAACAGAACTGCTATGTTATCCAAAGCGGTCTGCTAACTTTACAGTTTTAACTTAAAATACTTAACAGCACTCAGAGAGGATCTTACGTTATGAAAAGAGATCTCTTGAGTCAGTGTTAAGAGACTCTAAGAGTATTCATTTACTTTGTCTTTATTAAGACATTTGATAGTGCGCAAGCAGAACAATTTATAGTAACTATGATATCACTAACCATACAACACATAGACGGGACATCTAGAAGAAACTTTTTTGCTCACTTTTTTTTGAGCCGGAGCACCCACACAACTTCGAATTCGCTTGTGCGCCTTACTTTTACGTGCGTTGTTCGAAAATATTCGAAAGCATAATCATTCCGCTTCAAGCGCTCGGCCGAAATGGTCGTCTTCGGAACAAAGCAATGCTATGATACATTTTTTCTTTGCTCTCTCTCTCTCTCTGCTCTCTTCTCTCTCAAATATATATATATATGTAGGCACAAGCAGCAGCTCACAAAAATTGAAATTTGTTCGCTGAAGATCCCATTTCTTCCCTTCTGAGCGAAGAGTATACCGAACTATTGAAAGCGTTCGCTATACGCATGCAAAATGTTTACGTTTTCATTATTATTTGTGGGAAGGGTATGAAAGCGTTGATGTGCATAAAGATTATGTTTTCGCGACGAGCGTGCACACACACACTTACAGTCCCTTGATATACGTATGAGCATTTATGTGCATGTGTGCGGAAATCTAGCTGCCTGTAGAAATTGTGAAGACCCACGTAGCAGTTGGTCGATCTTGTGGACTGCACACACATACACACACAGTTGAATGTGTGTGCGTATGGGCTGCGATGCTTACAATTGTCGAATATCACTTGTAAAAGCATTTGTGTGCCTGTATGAGAAATTTTAGCTGCCTGTGGAAATTGTGTAGCGCACGCATGGGATATGAACATTGGCGTGTGCCTACCTCAACTTTGAATTGCGTGAACGATTTTGGTTTACAATTGCAGAAGGATAGTTCAATTATAGTTTATTACCTGATTTTTCAATAATCTTGGGTTTGACAACTGAATGAATTTAAAAAATATTTAGTACCTGTTTAAACCCAACGGGCAAAAATGGGATATGCTTTTCTAACCCATGCACCTTTGCATACATATGCAGGTCAAATTGACCTTTTTAAAAAGATGCATCCGTAAATAATAAATAAAAAAATAAAAAAAATTTATGAATGTATGTTTTATAAGCATATCCCATTTTTGCCCGTTGGGTTTAAACAGGTACTAAATATTTTTTAAATTCATTCAGTTGGCAAACCCAAGATTATTGAAAAATCAGGTAATAAACTATAATTGAACTATCCTTCTGCAATTGTAAACCAAAATCGTTCACGCAATTCAAAGTTGAGGTAGGCACACGCCAATGTTCATATCCCATGCGTGCGCTACACAATTTCCACAGGCAGCTAAAATTTCTCATACAGGCACACAAATGCTTTTACAAGTGATATTCGACAATTGTAAGCATCGCAGCCCATACGCACACACATTCAACTGTGTGTGTATGTGTGTGCAGTCCACAAGATCGACCAACTGCTACGTGGGTCTTCACAATTTCTACAGGCAGCTAGATTTCCGCACACATGCACATAAATGCTCATACGTATATCAAGGGACTGTAAGTGTGTGTGTGCACGCTCGTCGCGAAAACATAATCTTTATGCACATCAACGCTTTCATACCCTTCCCACAAATAATAATGAAAACGTAAACATTTTGCATGCGTATAGCGAACGCTTTCAATAGTTCGGTATACTCTTCGCTCAGAAGGGAAGAAATGGGATCTTCAGCGAACAAATTTCAATTTTTGTGAGCTGCTGCTTGTGCCTACATATATATATATATTTGAGAGAGAAGAGAGCAGAGAGAGAGAGAGAGCAAAGAAAAAATGTATCATAGCATTGCTTTGTTCCGAAGACGACCATTTCGGCCGAGCGCTTGAAGCGGAATGATTATGCTTTCGAATATTTTCGAACAACGCACGTAAAAGTAAGGCGCACAAGCGAATTCGAAGTTGTGTGGGTGCTCCGGCTCAAAAAAAAGTGAGCAAAAAAGTTTCTTCTAGATGTCCCGTCTATGTGTTGTATGGTTAGTGATGATATGCAACAGGTCTGCTAAATGAACAATGTATCCAACGCCGCTTTGGCAGAAATTTGAGAGTATGAAAGCAATTTAATACAACGCACTAGCAGATTTAAGTAGTGCAGAATAGTTCATTTTTTGAATAGGGATTATATGGTTTCTTTAAGGAAAGTCTTTATGCCCGATTTAAGCAAATAAGTCAAAAATTTTCCGATCATTAGGACTTCCTTTTCCCACTGTGCTGTGGATAAACCAGAAAAAAAGTAGGCTACTCTTTCTCTAGGCTCTCACAAATTCTCAAAAACATGAATAAAATGTGAATTTCAGCACTTAAATGTTGTTTGTATGTTCAGCAACAATTTCGTAATTTTATAAAAAAAAAAATTATTTATTATAGTTTTAAACAAAAATAAAAAAAAAAAGATTTTTTACTTTTGAGAGCCTTAAAGTGAATATTTTGAATATTTTCTGTAAGTGTATATTACGATCGTTGATTGTTTATATAGTCAATTTTATAAATACCTAGTAATCAAGGGATATAATGGGCGAGGACGAGCAAATGGACATAGACACGGAGACAGTCTCCGATTGCGAACCTGACCCGATCAATTATGACGATTCAAAAATGAAAGATTTTATTAATGCTGCTAAAATATGGAATCGAATGCCATTGCATCAAAGGGAAACATATCGCAATTTATACGACGATTCGGAACACAGTCCAAGCTGCATGGAACTCGATGAATGTGATTATGAAAGTGAGGACGATTATCCAATAAGTGATCCAAATATTACGAAGACTCCACGCTATTCACAAAATCAAAGAGTGAAGAGTCCAAAACGCAAAGCGACGACCAAGAAGCCCAAAAAATGGGTTAAGCCGGGCCCCGTCACAAACAATGCTTATCTGAACTTCGTGCGCACGGTTCGACGTAAATATTGCGGTCTGCAACCTAAGCAGCTAGTAATATTAGCAGCCTACGAGTGGAGGAACCTTAGCGACTCAAAGAAAGAAAAATATCGTCGTCAGGCAAGTCAACATTACTTACTATATAATTGACAAACATAGATCTGAAAATATATTTCTATAATCCTCTCCCTCTCTCGTCCAGGCCAACGAGATCAGTGCAATGGAACGCAAAAAACGCCTGACCATCGGCAAAAGAAAGCGAAAGTGTCACTCTTAATTATAGCTACGTCTTCTGTTTCCATTTTAAAAGTGCAAAATTTCCAAATTTCCAGTGCATTTACCTCATCAGTTGCGCTTACAAATAATAAAAAAAAAACGGTATAGAATATTTCAAATGAAATTACGGAATTTAATTTAGTTGAGCATATCTTAAAATCAATTTAAGCAGTATATACATATATGTATGTATATATGTATATGTAAGCAGTTGAGTACATATTCCCTGAATGAGAATCGTCTCTTTCTGCCAACCCATCTGCTCGTCTATCCTTAAATTCATCGTGTCGATCTAGTCTTGTCTGTCCACTTATCTAGATTGCTTGCTGCATCTGCTCAACACAATGGTCGTGATGTACACCAGTCGAGCACTCTGGATGCGTTTTGGTTTTTTATTATTTAGATGATTAATAATTTATTGATTGCCGTTCTGACTGATGGTCCGGGTAGTGATATTTTATGAATATTATTTGGACAATTCACTATGCCATAATTATTAAGCTTTCATTAATATTCTGTCATACATGTTTATAACAGTTTTTATAATAATAGTTTTCAAATTTTCTTAACGGTTTTTCAAGCTTGTTTTTATCTATAAAGTATATTTTATTAGACTAGAGATTAGCAATTTATTAAGTGGGCTCATTTAAAAGATATAACTATTAGTATACAACTTAACAGCTAGGGGACAACTTTTCAAAATATTTCAGTTTTAAATATAACAGTTTTTTTTTTATGGTATGTAATAACAAAAATAAATTACATTAAAAATTTGACTCTGCCAATAATATTAAACTTCAGTTTTAATTAGGTTTCCTAAATAGCAACGTTACTCTGGAAATAAATTTCATTAAAAAATAAAAATAAAATAAAAAAATGTCAGGGTTTTTGACCATATACTGCCGTGCAAAAAAAAAGCGAATTAAGCATATTTCTATTTTAGGACTTACCAGCACCGAAAACATCGATAGCACAAAACATCGATTGGAACAACACTAATTGGCAAAAGAGAATCTCCGCAAAAAAGCGCAACAAGCTCAGATTAAAAAAATATTTAAAAGATTACTAAATTTTTTGCAACTGAGACGGAAAAAGACATTTAATTGAATAAATTATCACGTCATTGAACAGCGGCGAAATATTATCTGCGAATGCAAATGCACAGCAGCGTTGGACAGGGATTCGGAGCGAAAGGAGCAAAAAATAATCAACAGCAACAACTACAATAATCACACACAATTTACATTTTAAAAAATATAGAAAACATGTAAGTAGAGCGCTTATTAATCATTTTAAAGTAAAAAAATAAACTTTGTTGCAATATATTTGCCTTTGAGTGTGAAGTTGATCAACTAAAACGTGTTGCTTCGTGTGCTGACAACCGAGAAAAACAACCAGGTCAGCAGAAATCAAGAAAAAAGAATGGACGCAGCTCAATTGGAGTCTATAGTTTCAACTGTGAGTGACGCTTTTGCGGTACAGAAACAAGATTTCGACGAAAAAATTGTAGAAATGAATAAGAGAATAGCAGGAATTACTGTGGGCAGCGTTCCAGCAGTGGAGCCATATAGAAAAGTTGAAATACGCCCAGGGGTTCAATGTGAAGAAACTTTAGATGTTGTAACCTCCCTTCCCGACTTTGAGGGGAAACAGGAAACGTATATGTCCTGGCGCGGAGCTGCGCATGCTGCATACAAAGTATTCGAAGACTATGATGGTAGCTCTAAGCACTACCAAGCAGTAGCAATTATAAGGAATAAAATTAAGGGATCAGCGAATAAATTGCTGGCATACTCCAATACCGTGTTGAACTTCAAAGCTATTATTGAGCGCCTGGATTTAAAATATTGTGACAAGCGGCCTCTTTACTTGCTTGAGCTAAAGTTATCTACGCTGAGACAGGGCTCTTTGTCGCTTATGGAGTATTATGAGTTGGTTGAACGAAAGCTGGCTCCAATCACTAACAAAATATTAATGACATATCACTCTGAGCTAGCTGCAGCAATGAATGAGAAATATAGGGCGGACGCATTATTCGTATTTATATCCGGAGCAAGAAAAGCTCTTAGAAATGTTTTATTAGCGACTCGTCCGAGAGATCTGCCGTCTGCTTTGGCATTGGCCCAAGAACTGGAGGCAAATCATGAAAGATATTCCTTTGCCGAGACTTATGCAAAAGCTATGGAATCGAGGGCTTCTAAGACAAAGTCGAGCTTTCAACAAAATAATCAAAATGGGGAAACGTCTGAATTTTCGAACAAGAATAATTTGAATAAGAAAAATAAAAGGAGGAACCATAGAAATAAGAAACATTCCATTAGCCAACAACCTAGTGAATCCATGAATGTCGACTCATCTTCCAGGTTCAGACAAAAAACAACCCGAAACGAAGTACTGCTGGATAATGGAAACAAACTCCTGACTCCTGAGGCCTGCGTATTCCAGTACCAAAAAGATAAAGGCAGACAATTTAAATCTTACTAAACAGTTGAAAAGGTGTTAATTAAACGATACAAAAGTTTTGGGACTAAGGTGACACCTCTAAGAGCTAAGAGAGGGTGCTCCATAGGAACAATATAAAATACGAAAATGTTGAAAAAGAAAAAAATATATAAAAAGACCAAAAAAATTATTTCATTTACTATAGGATCTTCGTACAACCATCTCTGTTAGCGACTACGAAACTGACCGACTTCTCAAGGTCAAGTTACATCCCAATAGTGGACATAACCATGTGGGTATGGAAAGAATTTGGGTGTTTTAACCAATTTAACAGCTAATGAGGAAAAGGAGAAGGATTCATCATCTTAACTTGTTCACATAATCTCACATGCAGACAATATTAAAGGCAGATACAGGACAGATAGAGATCTTGCTCTCCACATAAGCTATCCATCATCGACACGACAGAAGCATTAACATCATAGGCTTAGCATTAAACGTAGTCGCAGCGACACCTGATTTCGATGATTGGGAACAACTTAAGTTTCACCAGTCGGAGCTCATAGAATCAGAAAGAAGGTAGCTTGGAATAAATATGAAATATCAATTATAAATCAATAAATTCGCAAATACAGTCAACATTCTAATTAAAGTAGCAGAAAGCACACCAATCCACACGGGACATATTTTTGAAAATGTTAAAGAAATAGATTGTTCACTTCAGTATTACAAAATTTAATGTAATTAAATATTGTCAATTTCACTCGCAAAGGTAAATATTGTGGACCCAACGATGAATTAATTAATGAGCGCTCTACATATTTTAGCATATTGTCAACATTAGAAATATCTAGTATTAAGGTGTTACAAGATCGCAACATTTTGTAGTTCATAATTAAGTATCCCAAACCTATCTTATAATGTAAAAGGATATATACGGCGGCAGGAACATCGTAACCCTCACTGATTTCAGCGTTGCTGTTTGTACAACATTCTGTAGAGCATATCCCGAGGAGACATGTGCCAGACAACTTCACGCTAGGGGGACCACGCACTGCCGTAACTGCATAGATTAGGTACCGAGAACTTAAACTACAAAATCGATATGGGATCCGATCTGTTGCTATCTGGGAGCATCGCTCTCTGCATCGTGGCCATCTGCTTTCTCTCATACCAGGTTTATCAGCAGAATAGAAATGAGGAACATCAACAAGAGTTGCAGGGCGTGTTCGATGGCGTGCAAAAGGTTAAGGACGGCCTTAGACGTACCTAGAGAGGAGTTACCATGAACGTCCCGTCGATTACACGATCAAAGCTAAAAGATGCGTATTAATCATATTTAGATTTTAGGATCTACATCAAACACTTTAATAATTTTAAGCAACTCTACTTTGTAAAGTAGTGCATTTCTAGAAGGAAGCTCAAAAAACGGTACTCTAATTGCCAAATTAAATAATCGTTGAAAAACAGATTCAAGTATATTAAACAATTATTAACATGCAAACTTACTTTAATTTGTATATTCCTCAATAGGAACTGAAATTTGGAATACAATCAAAATTATCCCTTTATCATATACATTGCAGGTTTCTAATATCTTGTAAATATGTCCAAAAATTCCCTAGTATTGATTCAGATTTACGAGTATATATATATTTTATTTGAAGATATTTGAGATATTTTACTGTTTTTGATACTTGATCTGAAATTCTGATCAACCTTAAACAATAAACACCAAACTTATTCAATAGATCAATTCCAGTAAACATCTTAGAAACAAATGTAAAAGAGATTAACCGTTAGTGCAACACTTCCTTTAAAAATTTATCAACATGATCAGGGTCTTTTATTGGTCTAATCATCATTTGAACATATTGAAGTGATTCGAAGTGCCAAGGCCACCAATATATTCCAAGTCGTGGGTTATCATCTTTCTTATGCCTTCCGTATATGCCATTAAGATTGCTGCAAAGAAAAATTCATGTAGTTTTCTTAACGGACCTATAGGAAATTTCATTGATTTATTAATTACCTTAACCCACAATCGCTAAGCCACCAGCCCGATTTCAGATGCTCAGCGCAATTATAGTTTACCACTTGATCATGGTCTGCATCGGGTGTTGAGAATTCCAGTTGAATTTCCAGTGCATCGCCTGCATCTCCAGAATAGTTACCCAAGCTTTTCAGTTTGAAGTTTTCTCTCTTTCCGCCAATGATGAAGTTATTATAACACGCATATCGGACCTCATTGTCAAAGTCCCTCAGATAAATGTACAGCTCGTATTGCTCGGTATTCGTCATTAGATATAACTTATCAAGTCCCAGGAAAAACTCACCATCCAATTTACCGAAACCTGATCTATAGTTCTTCATATTTTGATTGAAGTCTATAGACCCATCCTGACGACGCTGAATAACTGTCCAACCAGAGTCGACCAAACTCGAATCGCAGAACACCTCAAAGTTGTCCGAACCATTAACTCTTATCTCGTATACTCCTGTTTCTTTTCCCATGCAGTTGGAGGTAGGGTATTTCTCAGCTTCGATTCCCTTTTCAGCTAAACTCTTCTCGAGCTTTTCAATTTTCGCTTTACTTTCAGCATTTTTCAATTTGAGACTCTGAATTTCCAAATCTTTAATCATTAGTTCTGCGTTCAATTGATCTTCATTATTACTTTTTGAAATTTGAATATCCTCTTTGGTCAAGCAAAGCTTTTTCCCAAGCTCCAGTTGAGTCTCTAAGGACTTGACAGTTGCCTCGAGACCCAGGATTTTGTTAGTCAAATCGGTAAACTGAGTTTCCTTCGATTGCACAAAGGAGGCGTACTGTAAAAGGGGCTTTACCACCTTATAACAATAGCGGCCACAACTTTCATCTAATTGCCTTAAGTCCGTGCAATGCTGGAATGTTCAGATAAAACTCGCAATTTTAGATCGCAAACAGAGTTCTAATTTTAGAGTTACACTTACAGCATTCTCCACATTGTCACTTATTATCCCTGGCAGGGTCGTTAGTAATATCAGCAAAAGCTTTCGAAGTATACGGCTATACATTGGTTAACTGGAACTTGGAACTGGCAGTCGCGTAAAATAATTTCAAACTGAATTCTGTTCAAGCGCAAACTCAACAAGCAAGAGGGCTCTAGACGAGATTGCTCCACTAGGAGATACCCTGCAATGTACTGATATTCCAATCATTCTACACCCATACGCATGCATCCATACGAACGCATAAGCACGCGCTCTGCTAACTGCGCAGTTACTGCGCTTGGGCTGCCGTGTGGGCTATATTTTGAGAATTTATTTGTTGAATAAATCTTTTTGTAGTAAGACTATCTTCATCAAACTTTTAGAACGTGATAATAACATTCAAATGTGTGTATATGTCAAAGCACAAGTCTCCAGAACCTGATATACGTTTTTTTTTTAATTTGGAGCGAAGTCTAAGTGGTCCAAAATCTGTAGATTACAAAATCACATACATCTACACAGTAAATATGAAATCTGTAGGTCTAACAGTATTTAAATTAGGCTTAAAAAACAAAGTCAGATTTTCAATATTTATCGACAAAAAAGAAATGGAATGAGTTATCGAAAAAATAAAATAAACTCGTACTGCGCATGGTATACACGAGTATACATATAAAATTCCAAGTCTCTAGCACTTGTAGATTTGGAGATTTCTGCGTTCATACGGACGGACGGACGGACGCACGGACAGACGGACATGGCTAGATCAACTCAGCTCGTCATCCTGACGGTGTCTGCCACGCCTCCTTCTGCCTGTTACATGCATTTTCACAAAAACATTATACCCTGAATTCCCATTTTCAATGGGTATAATAATGAAAGCTCATAATCTTCAAATTGGGTGTTTCCTATCAACGGAGGCTGGAAGATTAAGGTTTAATAAACTCGCAGAATACGAGCCTTGCTCCGCTCCATTATCATTTTATATACTCGTATGCCCGAATAATTCAACAGCAATACTTATCTTCGATTGATGTTTTTTGGCATTGTAATATATAACTCTGATATTCTTCAATATATGCTTCTTTTTCCTTCATATCAACAAGAAAGTGACTCATGCAACTTTTTGAAGAGCTATTGATCAAATTAATGTAAGCTATTAAAATGGATTCCGATTATAAATATTTCAATCTTTCAATATGTATATGTTATGTGTGCTCTTGTTATACACTTTAAGATACGGACGTACAGATTTTACTCTTCTGAGTTGGCAAATTAAAAAAAGAAACAGGAGCCTTTCGGTAGATAAGGAGGATATGTAGATTTACATTGATTGAAAGAAATCACAGATGTACAGACACAGATACAGACATTCAGACAGATATGGTTGTATGAATACCAATTGCTATAGATATAAAGTTGAATATAGCGGTACCTAGATGGATAAACAAATACATTCATATATAGATAGATAGGTACATTATAAATAGATACATAGATCCTTAGATATACCGATAAATAGATAGAAAGATGCATAGATACATAGGTATATAAATATATGGATGGATATCTATCCATAGGTATGGATCCATGTATCTCTGGTAAGTATATAAATACATATAAGTATAATATATATAATATGCGTAGACTAATAGACAGAATGTACATAAACAAACAATGATATATATTCAGTATAGTCAAGCAAATATTTTTAGTATTTTAGTAGTATTTTTCACAGTATTTATTTAGCTGAAGTTCATTTTAAATTAGCCGAGCTAATTATCAAGCAAAATTCTCTTTCATTTGTTCAGCATACTTTTTTAAGCCACTAAAGATATTTTCTTTTTTAAGCGTGTTTTTCTTTAGTGTTATACGTGATCCGGACGTAAGGTTATTAATGCAGATTATATAGAAGCTCCAAGCGTACATAGTTTGTTGAAATATAAATGCTGTAGCTGAAGATGCGATGGGGGGCGCTTTATTTAGGGCTTGCAGCGATCGAGGAAACGGGGATATAGACAGACGTCACGGATGTGATAGCGGTTGAGCAGCCAGCAGAGGAAGCGCTCCAGGCCCAGGCCGTAGCCACCGTGAGGCATGGTTCCGTAGACGCGCTGATCTGTGTACCAGTAGTAAGGAGCTGGGTCAATGCCCTCGCGGGCATAGCCCTTGAAGAGCTCCTCGCTGTCGTAGATCCTCATCGAGCCGCCAACAATTTCACCAACATTGGGCAGGAGCACATCTACGCTCTCGGTGAGCCGTTGATCGTCCTGGCAGCGTGACATATAAAACGATTTGATCTCTGCTGGGAATCTGATCAACAGAATCGGCTCGTTGATGGTGTCCGTCATCTTGCGCTCGGGCCCCTCCGGTATGTCCTCGCCGAACTCATAGAAGGTGCCATCCTCCTTGGGCACATTGTTGTCCTTCAGCCATTTGATCGCATCCACGTACTCCATGCGCTTGAATGGCTTCGTCGGTGGCTTAAAATCGGGATTGAGCTCCTTGACTATGTAGCCCCACGGCGACTTCAATATGCGATCCGTCACATCGCAGATCAAGTCCTCGATGCGATCCAACAAATCTTCAAATGTCAGGAACGGGCACTCGGCCTCAATGTGCGTATACTCGGCCAGATGACGACGCGTGCGACTCTGCTCGGCGCGATAGCTTTGCGCAATGGTGAATACATCGCCTAGGGCCGGCAGGCAGGTCTCCAGATACAGCTGCGAGCTCTGAGTGAGGAAGGCTTCCTCGCCGAAGTACTGCATCTTGAACAGCGTGGAGCCGCCCTCGACCTGGGTCTGGACAAGCGTAGGCGGCGTCACCTCGTTGTAGCCGCGATCAAGGTAGTGCGCACGGAACGCCTGCATCACCACGGAGCGCATCTTGAGCACCTTCGAGGTGTTCTCGCCACGTATCATGATGTGCCTGTTATCCAGCTGGACATCGGGATGCGCCTCCTCGTTTAGTATGGCATCGGCGCCTCCTGGTGGCGCCAGTCCAATCAGCTCCCAGTAATCCACAATCAACTCATGTCCGCCCGGCGCTGTCTTGCCCTCCGGCACCAGTTTCAAGGTGCCGTAGAGCAGCACGGTGCTCTCGGTGCTCAGCATTAGCGCCTCGTACGTCTGGCAGAGCAGATCGTTTAAGACGCACTGCAGGAAGCCGCTGCCGTCGCGCAACGTGATGAAAATTAGGGATTTCCCTTGCCGGCGCAATCGATGCACCCAGCCGTAGATTTTGACACGGGCATTGCGATAGTCGGCGCCCTTTTCGATGCGTATCCTTTGAGCTGTCGGCAAGCTGGCATCCTCGCTGATCTTCACCTTGCGCGCCTCCTCCAGATTCTGGGCACGCTTCTCAGCATCCTCCGCCTCACGCTGCTGCTTATCCGCATTCTTCTGGCCCTCGCGCACAAATATCTTTTGGATTTTCTTCAGCTGCGACTTGGCTGCCGGCTCGAATAGCTCGCTGGCCTTGGGATCCTTGCTATCCACATAGATGGTTGGGAAGGGCTCCTTAGCGGCATGACGCATCGCTTGCAAGATGGTTTTATAGGGACTTGTCTCGCTGCCATCGCCTGACTCATCGCTTCCGCGCTTTTCCGATGTGAAAAGCGCACCTGAAAATACCAATACATGAACACAAAATGCACAAACGGTAAGAACTTTTATCTGCAAATACACACATAAGCGTATGTACACATATACATACATATATATTGACAACGTGGACGGCCACAAATGCCGCATTGGCATTTATTAATCGTCAAATATAATACTTACTCATGGTTAGATCACCCATCTGTTCTGTAGGCATTTTGCTTGAATTATGACAAATATTTTTCAATATAAATGCTTATAAGTTCACAGCTTGCTTAGAAAAACTGCATTAAAGTTGCATCAGACAAAAAGAATTTTGATATATTAAAGCAATGGTACTTTTTTAACAGTATACATGGCATACATAACATTTTCCCTAATTTGCACTGTTATTAACAGCTAGCATGAATTTGAGTTCAAACACTAACCATGTTGTATGGTTAGTGGCTCAAATTAAAAACGCAACACCAACCAATATATGACTATTAATTATGTATATTATTTTATTACTTACTTCTAATTCGATTAGTTGAACTAATCACAGGTGAAAATTATTATTTCTAACATTAACATCTATAATATTTAAACAGCGGTTCCGATTAATGACATATATCGAATAGTCGATTGCTACCACTTTGAGCACAAAACATAAACATCTAGGGAACAGTAAATGCAATTTCTGCAATGCCCATTGAAAATAAGTAAGCATACATAACAGTTTGACCATAATTTTTACTGTATACTAAACTATTGTTAATTTCAATTCAGCGTAAAAATTCTGCCTAAATCGGTAGTCTGCGAGGAGAGTACACTACGTGGTGACATCACCTTTTCCGCTGGTTGCGTTGTCCATCCCAGTGCAACGATTATTGCCGACGCTGGCCCCATTATAATTGGCGAAAATTGTATTGTGGAGGAGTATGCAACCATTGCGCATCGTTTGGCAGACGGTGCCAGCTGGGATGCCAACAATATCCTGAGCATCGGCAGTCACAATGTCTTCGAAGTGGGCTGCACTGTGGAGGCGGCACGGATCGGCGACAAGAATGTGTTTGAGAGCAAAAGCTATGTGGGCCGAGGGGTGACCGTGTCCAGTGGCTGTGTAATTGGAGCCGGCATTCAAATGCGCACCGTTCAATTGATGCCCGAAAACACCATTGTATATGGACAGCAGGCGCTTCAGCGCGAGGCCATTGAGAAGCAGGGCTCGCAGACGCTGCAGATCGACTTCCTGAGGAAGGTGCTGCCCAACTATCATCACCTGCGCAAGCCCAACTACGATCCGAAGAAGGCACGCAGCGTTGTCTAGATAGAAAGTGAAGACTCTTTTCCATAGACTAGCATATATATAATGTATTAGTTAATCTCTACAACTGTGGCATTAAACGTATTTATCTCCTTCTCGAACGTTTCTATTGTATGATCGCACAGCGCCTCTAGATCCTCCAAGCCTCGCTTGAGCAGATCTATCGCTCGCTCCCGGTGCGACTGTATGCGAAAATGTAGCTTCTGCTCGGTAGGATGTGGTATCGTATAGCCGCAAAAATCGACCTCTGGATAGCGGGCTATAATTGTTTTTAGTGCATTGCCCAGCGTGTGGCCCTCGTTGATAAAAACAAATGTGCGGGAGCCATCGCCATTTTTCTCATCGCCTGCAAGCTGAGACACTCACACTTTAATTTAGTTTTTAAATTTCTTTGTTTTATTATTTTAATAAATACCTCTGCTAATGCGCCCATTGTGTAAAATAAACAGATTGTTTCCTTTGCTAAAAAACGTGCACAATACTTATCGGAGCTTCTGCAGCCCTGGCAACCCTGTGCCGTTGTTATCGATAATCAATATGTTGCTGGTTTTCGATGTCTTGCAACACTCGTGTTCTTCTTGCACAGACAGCGAGAACACGCTCGAAATTTAATCACTGCGAATTTATAAACATAGCATTGTTGTTATTTTGTAATTAGTGCAATCGTTATTTAGGACGCAACAACGATACGTTTATCAATTTTTAGTGTAATTCAAAGCTTGTAACAGAAAAAAGAAGAAACAGAAATTGCCAAACCTAACAGAAGCAGAAGCAGCAGCATAAGCATATTGCAAACATTAAAACGCCGCGAGTGTGTTTGTGTTCGTGCAAGTGCATACATGTGGCTACGCGTACGTGTGTGGGCCTGTGTTTGGGAGCAACAAAAAGTCGTATACAGCAGAAAAGGCGGCAAAAGAAACACAGCAACAACAACTGCACATGATATGCAAAGCGAGGCGGCAAAAAAAATGCAACTGCAAACATAATTATTTGTGCAATGCTTTAACGTGAACGTCGTATTGCTCCAAAAAAAAAAAACAAAAACAAAAAGCACCGACATTTCGAACGAGCACAAGACTTTTTTTGCAGCACTTCGCTTAGTGCGTCAATGCAGACAGGAATAAAGAAAGAAACGGCGAAAAAAAAACTGCAGCGAGGCAACAATAACAACAAGCACAACAACAGAAACGCCGAATGGAATACAGGTTTGTGCAAAAGCAGCAAATAAATCAAATAAGAAAAAAAACTTCAAATCAGCTCTTTGTATACACACATAAGTGCACCTAAAGTATATTTTTATTGAAAATATATGTATTTACCAAAAAGGTGTCATTTTTTATAAATTTCTTTTTATTGTGATTACCACGCCTCTTCTTGCATACAATACATCAGTGTGTGTGCTTGTTTGTTATACATGTTTCACACTCACACAATTTAAAATTATGCAAATTCATGCACATAGGCAGCCGTTGCGCTGCCGACGCCGACGCCGAGCGTGCGCAAAGGCGGAAGCGTATGCTAGAAGACCAGTTCGCGCTGCCAGCGCTCAATTCTGTTATTCTTTTTTATTCGCTGTTATTTCAATACATACGCACCTATGCATATTAATATGTACATAAAAGTGTGTCTATATAATATTATTACTCTAATAGTTGCTAGGCCGTTTGGTTCTCCACCCTATTTTATATTTATTCTTATTTTTATTTTTATTTATACATGTTCTGCCAGAAAATATTGCCCTGCGGCTCATTTGCTTAGTGGTAGTGGTGGTGGTGGCAGCGGCAGCAGCGTCAGCAGCGTCAGCGTCGTCATCATCGTTGTTCACATCTGTTGTTTGTTAAAGCAGCCTGTCTTTGACTGTTCGCTCGCCTGTCTCTGGCGGTGGTGACTAATGCAAAACCATGTTCCGTTATCTCAAAACGTTTCTCACGTCCCGGTGTCCAATCCAGATCCACACCCACACATATACACACGCACACAGTTGAAGCGTGTGCTGTAATAGCGGAGTTTTAAATGAGTGAATGTGTGTGTCATTGGTTGGCGCCGTTTCATGTTTCACTCAAGCTAATGCGTTCCTCTTACATATACAAACATATTCGCAATTTGGTCTAGCTGCGTTTCATTTCCTATTCGTTCCCCCCATTATGCTATGAACCCTTTGGAAGTGCATTTACATGCACACATACAAATATACATGAAAAGCATGCGTACAGGGTTGTGTGTATGTGTGCTCTTAAGTGCATTACAGCAGCTGCTATATTTATGTACATCAGCATATGGCATTTTGTTGGATCGAGTGATGTGGATCATATTTTTGATTATAAAAACATTGATGTTAATATGACTTGAAAGGAAATGCAATTTTTCTTGAGCAACTCACTCTATATTGTTTATTGGATAAACTTCTGAAATTGTATTTACCTATATGCAGGGAAATTTATAGACTTCACTGGCAAATTATATAAGCTAATAAAAATTAGTCTATTGTGAAAAAAGGTATTTAACAATAAACAGTATCTAAAGTAGTTAATACCGAAAGAGATATCAACTGAATCGGGCTTTAAAGGTAATACGAATCCTCGTTAGTTGATTTCGTTTTGGATTTCCTGCTTTAAATAATGGGAAGAATATATGTATGAAACAATGAGAATGAAATGCTGTCTCATTTTGCCGTACATACATATGTACATATCAATATGTATATGTATGTATGTACTAACGTAAACATATTTGTGTCTGGCCGGGTCACAGGCTTTTTGCCAGCATCGTTTGCTTGCTGTCTGTCTGGCTGGCTGTCAAGGGAACAACGACGACCGCGGCAGACCATGAAAACTAAAAACCCTGTCCGGGCGTCGTCAACACAGACAAGGCAATGGCACATACCACGACAACATCCTGTGCAGCAACCACAAAATAACAAAAAAAAAACAGCAACAACCATAAAGCAAAGTGAAGAAAAAAAACCTGTCATCTGCTGGCTGGCGTTCCCTTGCCGCTTACAAGTTTGGATTCGCCCAGACTGCCCAGCAGCCTGCATCCGATACGGCTTCGACGATATGGATATAAAAATATGTACACGAGCGTGTGTGTGTGTGTGTGTGTACCTATAGCGAAAAACAAACACGAAGAGGACATTGAACGCCATCGTTCGTCCATCGTGAGAGCTGCAGACAGAAGGCGACGGTGGCATTTTTAGAATTCCAAAAATTAAGAAAAAAAGCAAAAAGCAAATTACGAGAGCAGGCAGACAACAGAAATAACAACAAAAACAATGACAATTCAAACAGGGCCAGAGCTAGGGCAGGTCTGGCAGCACTGCAACGTAGCTGCAGTGATCGACTTGATGCACGAAGAACATCGATAAAAGCATTAGCTATGCACTTTAAATGTTGTCTGCTTACTTCACTATTTCGAGTCCTTAGTAGCAGGGCTGCAGGATGAGCAAACCATAATTTGCCTAAACGATATTGCCAGATAACACCATCCTATTGCTAAAAAGGTACATTTCTGTAACTTAGGTGTGCATGTTGTCTGCATGTGTACTTAGTTCACCATAAGTCCTTGTGGCTAGGGCTGCACAATGAGCAAACAATTTGCTTAAACGATATTGCCAGATCACAACTTACTATCGATAAATAGGTATATTGCACTATCTATCGAGACTGTTTCTTGCATATCATAGCTCGTTTTGCATATGTAGATATAAAAAACTTTGTGTTACCTAGAAAAACTTTGTATAAGCTGTAAGTATATAATATTAGCGTATATATACTTACGTATATACACACATACCTACATTCATGTGTATATATGTACCTATATTCCCGCGGTAATGTCCTGTGCATACAGCATACACCGTGCACATCCATACATATATATATATATATATATATATATATATATATATATATAGTGTGTGTGTGTGTGTGTGTCTGCAGTTTCATTTCGTTTTCGTTTCACTTTTTGCCATTGCCTGTTTCTGCTTCCTTCTTTTATTGTTTTACTTTTACAGCTGCCACTTTTTCAACTTGCATTTTTGCCCTTCTCGTTTATTTATCCTGCTGTTGCTGCGGCTGCCATTGTTGTTGTTGTTGCTGCTGCTGCTGTTGCTTTGTGTTTTTGGCAAGGGTGGAATACACAGAGCTCGACGCTTCATCGCAGCCGTCGCACAAAACAAAAATTTATAACATTCGTACGTCTGGCTTTGATCCTTTTGGGTTTGCTTTTATTATTTTCATTTATTCATTTTGTTTTTTTTTTCCTTCATGGTTCAGACGTCTGTCTGGCCACCACCATCAGCAGCGCCACCCCTAGTTGAGCATTAGAGGGAGAAAGTGTCTTGCAAATAAATAAATAGTCATGTCAGCCATAATATTAATGCCCCAAAATAGATGGAAGGTGGTGTGCAGAGAGCTTACGTTTGGGGGCGACGGACGGACGGATGACGGCGTTGCTAATCAACCCTCTGGGGCGCTGTTTGCACGACAGCAACAGCAGAAACAGCAAAAGCAGCAACAACAAGTATAAGAAGATGAAGCAGCAGGAGCAAGACCCAACTGCAGCCTCCCCCAAAATATATATCGCAAGTCGGTTTGTGCGTGGGGTCAATAAACTTTCGCGCCACCATCTTGTGCCGTGTACGTGCGTGTGCTTGATTGTGTTTGTGTATGTGTGTGTGTGAGAGAGAGAGAGCACATGCTCTGGACCATTCCAGACAGAAACATACCAAAAATGCAGAGAATTGAAAACCGGGTAGCGGCTTCCTTTTCGCTAGTCACCCTCGACGTTTCGCGTGCAGCACGTTCTACGCATTTTTGTGCATTGACCCCAAGCAACGCACTGCCCTATGCCACCCCCACCCTCTAGCCCTCCCACACTCACATACAATGGCAACCCTTGTTGATTTGATTTTCATAGCTAACTCTAAGTCGGGGGAGTCGGAACAGTTGGCGCAGCTCTCTAAACCATATGAATTTCGCTTGATTGTGCTTTTATGTTTTTATAGACATACATACGTAGATGTATATATGTGTGTGTATGTATGTATGTATGTACATATATGTCTCCATATACGGTCTTATAATAAAATATGCATGCACCTTCGATTACACCTTTATGATGTCATAAAGGCAAGACGGCTTTAATTGCACAGTGGTACAAAATGTATATAAAATATATACATACATATATATATGCATGTAGATATGTGTATAAATAATGCCTATATAAAACTTTTTATGGCCACTTGGCTAAATGGCTGGGCGATGGGCGTGGTTAGATATTGTAATGTCAAGACTAGTCGGATGGACGGACAGTCAGACGTACGGGCATTTCCTGTTTTTTGGTCTTGATAGCAAATGGTATTTAGCTTCACACTGAACGATTTGCCATGTAATTTCCTCAGCTCTACAACGACAACCAACAACAACAGGAACAACAGCTCTACTCAGACAAAGGCCACAATCAGAACATCATCATTAAAGGTCATTTTGGTAGGGAAGTTTTAGGGGTAGTTTACAGTTTCAAATTCCTTGGGAAACAGCAGGGGTTTCACGATATGCGAAATTTCACGCTTTACTCTCTCACTCTCTTTGTCTCTCTCGCTTGACGCGTTGTCCAATATGTAAATGCGATATAGCCGAGAAAGTGGCATTACAGGGAGGTTGTGTCCTGTAAATCTAGATCTTTATGCTTCACAATGTGTATAAGAGAAACTTTGATGGGCCCGAAGGGTTCGTGGGAAATTGTAATGTATTTTTGTTTGCCTATCTCAAGGGGAGTGGGAACTGGGAAGTGGTGTAAGGAGCAGCAAGGGTTCGAACAGGTTGCCAAACCCGGATACTTGAGACGAAGTCTAGTGCGGCGGATATAAATTATCATATGCATACAAAGTGAATTCCCAAACCAAAAAAAGAATACATTGAATTTATATTCAGCTTGATGTTTAGCTTGAATTTACGAATTTAAGGAAAAACACGAGGTGTAAAAGAAAAATTAAAGCTGTTATTGAAGATTGCTGTAGGCTATATCTTAGTATTTATCTGTCTAACGATGATTTTCTAAACAAAAAATCAATTCAACTCTGAGTATCGATTAATAATAATTAATATGATGAATATGACAAATGCTAAAGTTAATGAATATGAATGATATAATAAAATGATATTGGATATAATGACTGAGGATGTCGAATATTATAGGGATATAATGATTGGAAACCATTATGTCCTAATCATTTTATTACATATTTTTAAGAACACATAGATCTTTATAGAGTTTTTTAAGTCGAGCTTGAAAGCTCATTCAAAAAGGCTAAAGTATATGCATATCATATACTATTGACCAGAGTTTCGAATTTTGGTGTCCTTTTATATCGGCTTACAAGTTCAAGATCAAATTCCGATTTCAACTCCCACCAGCCGAGCTCAATCGGCTTTTCAAAACTGTACTTAAGGCGTCTATGCTAATACTGTTGAGACATCCATTTTAGGAAGGTTTACATTGTGTCGTGAAACGTGTAATGCATAAATATACTATTTCCGAACACCTTATATACACATAGTCTAAAACAGTATGAACCGAGTCTGTATAGTATGTAGATTCGTCTGCTTGTTTCTATGCAAACGAATAGGTCGGCTCTAAAGCTATCGTTGCCTTATGATAAAAATCTTAATTTCATCAACATGAGTTATACATATTCATAAGTTTAAAGATGCTCTTTACATATATACAGTATATCTTAATAACATGGAACTATCATAAAACTCTCCATGAATATGGAACATACATTGTTTTAAAAGTTGCCTTTGTCTGAAAACTTCTTAGTAAACAAACACAAAGTAAACATTTAAAGACTTCATTTCTTCTGCTATATGATGAGCCTATCAAATATATATTTCTATATATTTGACCAAAAGCCAAAACAATCTTTAATAGAAATAGCTTTAGCTTGTTAGCTAATCTGTAAATATATTTTATTAGCTGGATTCTCTTAAGTCAAAAAGCTGTTTAGCAATACTTTATTAGATTTGGTATTAAATAACATGACTTAAGTTATTTAAACTATTGAAATAAGTATCTTATTAACTTGCATTTATTAATTCAGAAAGCCGTTTAACAATAATGTCTTAGATTGGTTAAATTCTCTAACAAAGTTATTTAAAGTCTTCCTTATTCGCCCAATATAAACCAATTAATTAATCGATTTTCTAAATTATATGTTTGGCCTATAGAAATAATCGCTGTTCTATGGAGTTTGCACACAAATTAACTAACACAATGTCAATGTGGAAATAGCTGTGATTAAAGCTCTTTAATAGAACGAAAACTAAATAAATAAACTAAGAATTAAAAAAAAAAAACTAATAAAATTAGTTTGATTGAATGCCTAAAAAGAGTATCCAATCGTCATTGAACATAAGTTTCGTTCCCTTACTTTTCTTGGAACAGTCTGAGCAAGTGATTCAAGGCTCCACATCTTCGAGCACAGATACAATGGCATGCAGCATGTCTATGTGTCTGTGTACGATTTATATGCATATGTATATGTACATCTATCCTCTCTCTCGTTCTTGCTGTAGTGTTTTTATTCTTTTCTTGGCGCTCTTGTTTGTCTGGTTTAAGCGCACAAAAAGTTCACACGCTGCTGTTGTCATGTGATTGTTGCAGTTGTTCTTCTTCTTGTTGCTGTTGGTGTTGGGGCTCTTGTTGCTGCGGTCTTGGCCCGACTAGACAGCTGTTGAGACAAATCAAACAATAACAGTGTGCAGCTTTGTTGCTGCATCAGATCCTAAGAATTACAAATTTTTAAATCTGTTTGCCATATTGAAACAAGTCACACGCGATAGAAAATATATAGAAATGAATATATAAATATGTATGTATGTATACATGAGTTTATATAAATATTATCAGAATGTTGTTTTCTAGTTGCTAGAAATTTGTTTCGCTGATAAAAACAAAGCACAGAACCCAACTCAAATAATATAAAATAATATAATATACATACATATATACATACATACATACATATAAACGTATCTGTGTACGTATGCATGCATGTGAGTGTGCATAATTTTCTTTTTGTCGAGCTTTTTGGATTGTTGTGTGGCGGCGGCGGCGGCTGCTGCTGTTGTTGCTGCTGTTGCTTCCGCTTGTTGTTGCTTAGAAATAGAAATGATTTCACAATTCGCTTTGCCATCAAAAACTGATCATCGCAACGTGTGTAGCAACCCTCGCGCCTCTGGCCCCCTCTCCTGCTGTCCGCTCAGGCTCCATTCTCGGCCCGAAAAAAGCAACAGAAAGAAACACGTTTTTTTTGTCCAGCCTGAGTTGCTGATTTCATATTAGATATATTCATTCTTGTTGCTGTGCTTATTATTTATTCTTTTGCAGCCACAAGCAAAGCACAAAAAGAACAACAACAAATTGTGGCCTGATGATTCAGCGGTCCAAAGTGAATGTACCCAAAAAAGAAAAAAAAAAATGTGGCAACGCATTTTCGGCTAGCTAAGCTGTAAAATGTCACGCTGTTAAATAATATTAAGCTGATTTTATTGCTGTATGCAAAGCACTAAACAGAAATTTGTAGTTGTAGAGAAAGAGAAGGGGAGAGGGAGAGAGAGGATAAAAGCGCTTGAAGAGCATGGCATTAAAAGGAAGCGGCGGCCCCTCCGCAAAAGCGTCTATTCGTCTGTCTTTTGCTCTACCGTTTTGTTTGTGTGTGTGTGTGTCGGTGTGTGCGTGTGCCTGTAATGTCGGCGTATGCGTGCGCTTGGGATTGTGATTGATGAACAGAAGAATACATAAAGTAAAATGTAAAAGTTTACGCTGATTGGCTTTAAAATGCCCTGTAAAATAGAAGTGTAAATCAAATACAGGCAGACTGAAAATTGAAACAAATTATTAAGGATTAAATAAATAGTTGTTTTTAATAATATTTAATTTGAATACTGTATGGCTTGACTCTTGACTCAGAAATTCAGATTTATTTTAAATTCATGCTCAGTGCAGTCAAATCAGTCTCGTATACCCTATTTCATGCATTGGGTACGGGATAAAAACAGTGCGCAATTAGTTTGAGAATGAGAGAGCTTTAACTCTATGCGCTCTGCCGCGCTGCTGCTGTTGCTTGCTGCTGCGTCGACAGTTGCTTCTTCTTTAATGAAGGTCAATGTTCGTGCGTTGGACGCTGATGCCGACGCCAACGCTGGCGTTCTTTTCCGCTGCTTCGCTCCGTTTAGCTTGGGCCTCTGGGTGCTCGAGAATGTTGTTGTTCTTGCTGTTGTTGTAATCGCTATTGCTATTGTTATTGCTGTTGCTGTTACTGTTACTGTTGTTGTTGCTTTTGGCTTGTGATAGTGAACTGTTGACGGATCGGCGCACAAGTCGCGAGTTCATCGTCGCGTCGTACAACCCAAGAGTCAAAGCCCATAGCCGAACCCAAAGCAGAGCTTTGCTAATGGTTTTTCATGCTTATTGTGCTGCAGGCGTGTCTCTCGCCGCGGCCAACCTCGTGTTTGTCTCTCTATCTGTCTTATGTATGTACATGTGTATGTGGTTGTAATTTTGTATAACATAATTTAATTGTTTCAATTTTGTCTGCTTGAGAGGGCACCGGAACACTCGAGAGATGTTGCTTCAGCTGAGGGTTTACCGATTTTCTAGGGTAATCAGTGTGCATAGAACACTTCAGAGCCCAAACCCTTTGACCTTTTGGGGCACACGCATTCTCCAGAGCCACATTCGTTGCGGGGGGCAATAAAAACCATTTAAACCAAACAAAATTAATCATATGAAAATTCAAAAGAAAAAAACTTAGATTTTAAACAACTTAGTCAATTAAAGATAATTTAATTCAAAAATTTATGAGTTTGTGCTTTTGGATAAATAAGAAAACTTCTAAGCAAAGCTTTCTAATTATTTAAGTAAGTTTTGTTTACTAAAAAATCATAAAATAATTAAAATATTTATAACATTTGATTTATTCCGAAAAAGAAATATATATTTGGCATAGAAATAATATTCCAAAGTACATAACTAATTCATGAAAATAGTAGTATAATAAATATTGAACAACAAACAACAACAGTAATGAATAAAATTTTTAAACCAATTTGAAACGAATATAAATATTAAAATATTTTGTATATTTCCATAGATTTTGCAAGCTCAGGAACTTGTGCACGATTTTTGTTTTGATTTCTATGTTCGATTTTTGGTAATTTTATATCAAATCAGTCAACCAGAAGAATACTCACGTTGAATGAATAATAAATAATCATTTATCAATATGTTTGCATTATATAGGTAATATAATATAATAATACTTAAATGGGCAATAAATCTGATTTTTCGTAATGGGATTGGAGTTTTTTGAACATTTTAATTGATATTTTTTCTTCAAGTTCTTAAAGGTGTGAAGCCTTCGAAAAACTCATTAAACAAGTCCAAATTTGTGAACTTTCATATTTTGATTGATTGAAGTTATTCAATAATTAATTTCGAATTACGAATGTGTATCTATGTATATGTCCATGTCTACAAGAAAGGGTATCTTTTAGTCGAGCTCTTCTAACTTGAACATTTCGATTTGTTATTAATTTCTGTAGTTTAGTGTTTTATCAGCTAAAAATGATAATAATGGGAATTAATTAATGGTTAGATAGCATTTCTATTTTCATTGCCGACAAATCTACACATTTTGAATATGCATTTGTGTTTTTGTTATGCTTTTGGCCCAATCATCATTTGAATTAATTTTTGAAACAATAAAAAATTGAGCTCACATTATTTGATATGACCATATTTGATTTTGATCATATCCATTTTCATAGCAACATAAATTAATAAACTTAAATTTATTTAAATTTTCATTTAGTACTAATAATATGTTCATGAGGTGTTGAGAATGGGATATTGAGATCAATCTGCCTTTTACTGCATTTTGACAATACTCCTCCTTTCAGCCAATGCTGACGTTCCTAGTTAACTCTAGAAGATTAAAATACAACTCGTAGTGATGAGATATTTGATCAATAAGTAAGGCTTATCGAGAGAGATATTTTGATGGTTGTTCTCAAATGTCTACTGAAATTTTTCAGACTCGAATCAAAGGACTCTGACAGTGTTCGACCCAACTTTTTTTCCTCATTTGTTTCCCTTCCCGTGAAGCATTTCCAAGCTTCTATTCCCGTTCAGTCCGACTTTTTCGCACCACAAATTTTCTAGATGCTCTATAAACTGAATACTTAAGAATCAATATTCTTTAGTTCTGTATTTCATTGATCTTTATTAGTATTTTTGGATATATTAACATACTTGTACGCAACACTTTGTTCCAGTTGCATCTCTAAAAATTTGATAGTGGAGGCTTTCGCCTTATTTGTTATTTAGATTGAAGAAAGAACTCAAAAGAGTTGTGTCATGTCTTGAGTTGATTTTACAGAGGTACTGTATAAGTTGCTTTACTACCTTATAGAAATAGCCTTTGCATTGCTTACACAATTTCTAGCAATAATACTGAAATATTGTTTGTAGATAATATTTACTATTCGAGAAGCCCAATATAATTATTATTTAGCAAACACTACATTCTTAACTTGAACTTGCTTCTGATGGATCAAGTTAAAGTTGAGGCTCGACGGATGTAGATTTGCATTATAATATTATTCATATAATATGAAAAGTATGCATATATTCAAAAAGAATTATTATCAAAATTTGCTCTTTTTTGCCCATTATTTGCCATGACGTATAAATTTCAAACTTTCCATTTACTGTAGCTGAGAGTAGGAGAATACGTATTATAGTCTGAAATTGGGTTATCAGGGTATAATACTTATGTATGTGCTGTTGTTGTCTATAACATCTAAAGTGGTAAAGAGTATGTTTATAAAGCAAGAATTCTTGATCTGTAGTACCTTGGCAATCTTTAAAACTAGAAATCTAAGTTTCGAAAGATTTGTTCTTGTATTTATTAAAAAAAAAATCTTGGCTCTTTAATATACATATGTAAATACATACACATCTCGAATGCCTAATATTCACAATTTTTCTTTTGAAGGATGTAAGCAATATTACTTTGCTATTCCTTATCTTTCCTAATCCTTATATCTCTCAATATAACATTCTAACTTGCTTGAAAGCGACCGAAATCTGAAGATAATAATCTATCTCCCCTTGGGGATTAAAATGTTGCCAAAGCAGAAGCGAAATATGAAACACAATTCATACCAAAACGAATTAGGGCTGCTGCTGAGCTCCCATGGGGAACTGAGTGACTGAGTGGGGAAAACTGAGTTCAAAGAACGGACGTGAATTGATGCATATGCAAAATACTTCATACAAACCAAAGTTTTACAGAAGCGGCAAAATTTCCGGGAAAAATCAAAGCCAGCGATGCAGAGTTTCGGAGGTGTGGACGACGACTCCATTGAAATTGAGCCATATCCAAGCGACTCCAACCTGCCATTTCCAATGAAAATATTCTGTCGAAACAAATAAGAATACCTAATGTATATACTATATATACTATGTATATATACAGATCTACGAATTGGTAGTATGAATAACGTAGAAGTTGAACTCGCGGTTCGTTGGGTTCTTTTTGATACCAACAATTATGAACGTTGACCTTTTTGCCAAAATTTCCATTGTGAAACGGATGCAAAGGTGAAAGAAGAAACGAACAGAATAGAACAGAGCAGAACAGAATCTAATGACAATTGTGAAACAGTTTGGTGTATGTGTGTGTGAGTGTGTGTGTGTGTGTGTGTGTTTGTGGGGGGGGGGGGAGGAAGAAATGAGAAGAGGGGGTGAGGAGCAGGCAGGCAGAATTAAGTAAATAAATGCGCTGAGCCGAAAAGCAAGAGAAGATTGCGCCAAATAAGAAGAAGAACAACAACAAATTTTCAAAAGCAAATAAATAACCAAAAGGCTAAATACACACATTTTGGCCAAGAGCAAAGCTCAAGCAGCAGTAAAGGGGGCAGAGAGAGAAAGAGAAAGAGAGAGAGGAGAAGAGAGGGATTGCAATACATATGTATATATGTATGTTTGTATATGTTTTTTTTTTACTATGTATAACCTGGCGCTGACTTTGTCTTTTTGAAAGTTGAAATGCTGCCTAGGCAGAGAGTCTCAGGGCATCGGCAGCAACAGCAGCCGCAGTCGCAGCAGAGCTAGAGCCAATAAACGGGTTTGAAACAAAAGAACAGACGCTTAACAGCGCCTTCTCCCGTAATTCCCTCTCCCCACGCCTCTCTCTCTCTCTCTCTCACTCTTCCCCTTTGTCTCTCTCAGTCTGCACTACAACGGCGCCCGCCCTCGCGGCTGCGACCGCGTGAAGATCACCAGAACAACAGCAACAACACAGTGCGCGATGGTGTTTTGGCATAGGAACGAAATGGTACCTGGAACTGGAACTTGGAAACTTATGCTAGAGGGGGTAATCATTGTGGCATTGAACTGAGCGAGATCTGTGCAGAAGTCTCAATGCGAAGGATGGCCAATGGAATATGTATACAAAGAATATACTATAATAATGATTTTGTATTAGAAATATAATTACTTTGCTTTAAATGTGTTGCTTTGTGTCTGTCCGAAGCGAATTAAATTTAATTAGTCGCCAAAAAAGATTTTTGAATAATTTCGTCTTGTGATAAAGGCGAATAAATCAAAAGAAATACAAAAAAAAATTTACTTTTAATATTTTCATTAAAAGCTGTTTCATGTACGCAGGGGAGGATTCTCCTTTACGTATTTGTCTTTGCTCAGCTGTGAAATTAACCTTAAGTGACAGTTAGAGCCGCCCATAATTAACGGCATTCATCAATTACATGCATTGCACTCGCACCACTCACTATCCACCACCAAACAGACCCAAAGCTTTAAATGCCACCCTACGCAGGCAGTGCCCCATGGGGAAGTGTTTGCTTAAGTATACCCTACACAGTAGGCATATCAGTTTGCATAGGCAAAGTGTAATTTAAGCTTAAGAAGTTTTAATATTAAACTCGATATCGAACTTTTCTACTACAACGCTACATTATTTACCTATTGTTCATTTTTATATCCTCTGTAGATTGTCTCATTTCAGGTGGGGTATTGAATATACCTTAGTTTGCAGGTTATTCTTTCTTTTTCATTTCATTTTTGTCCTAAAACGGACGTGTAATTAACATAAAGTTGTGTTGGCAGAGGGGGGGCTTTGTTTTTATATTTGCGACTTGTTAAAATTAATGCGTGTACTTAAGAGCTTTACAGCCCACAATACCCACGCATGCACAAACGCTCACACACAAACACATCTCCTGCCAGCAGCAGCCATAAATCTTCAGACAGTCCTCTGTCCTTCACACTAGAAATTCAATATCTGCCAAATCACTCGACGGTGAATGTAGCAGATAGAAGAAGAAGAAGAGACAGTATAAGAAGAGGAAGAAGGAGAGGGGCAGACGGCATCCATCATATTGCACGTACAAAATTACATTTGTATGCCATGCGGGTGCCCGTGTCTGCGAACAAGTAGATAGAGATGAGCGAGCGAGACAGAGAGAGAGAGAGAGAGAGAACGGGAATGAGCGTGCGAACGCGACTTCCGATTTAAGCTGAGCGTATTTCACCACAGGACGTTAATCACCACGAGACGTTGCCGATGGCATTAAAGACGCTCAGCACATGCGGCAAATGTACTGGAAATGTGCCCAACTTAAATGAACTATTTAAAGATATGAAGATAAAAGTCTTATATTTATGTGATGGCAAATGATTAATCATTAATTTGCCATTAAAATCTTTTAAATAAATGGTACATTAAAAAAAATAAAATTTGACACTCTTGTATTTTGATAATGTATTTTGTTAATATTTTATTAATAATTAATTTGCTATTTAAATTATGTGTGCAAATGGTTCATTTGAAAGCTTCAAAACTCATATAGATATTATCATATAATATTATAACTTGATACACTTGTAATTTATGGTACAAAAACGTAAACAATTTTCTGGAAATAAATTAATGTAAAACTCCTATACTAAAATTCAAATTTCCATTAAAATCTTGTTATAAAATGTACAAATAATAAAAATTTTTGGTACACTTTTAATTTATGGTACGAAAACTTGTATTTTTCTAGTTAAAGAAATTAGTATAAAAGTTTTTTTACCAAATGATTAATAATTAAGTTGACACCCAAAACTTATATTTAAATCAAAGCTTGGTACACTTGTAATTTGTGGTACCAAAAATCTATATTATTCTAGAGGTGTCAACCGGGCGGGCTGACCGTCCGTCCCTGCCTACAAAGCTCGTGTTAGTAATTTATTGTTTTTGTTGTTTGTGTATTGTTTGTGCGAGAGCAACAAGTTTATAAATTTAACTGCTTTTGGGCTTTTGATTGTTGTTGTTGTTGTTGTTCTTGTTGCCGTTTGGCTATTCATGGGCGACCCTCTCTAAGCGCTCCACACGCACTAAAAGCAACAACAACAACAGTAACGACGTCGACGGCGACGCGGGTCGACGGTTAGTTGGTTTATTGACATCGCTGCCGGCGTCTGCGTCTGCGTCGCTGTTGCCACTTTTTTTTCAAGTTCGTGAATTTTTAGCCGTTCGTTGACTTTTGTTTTGTTAACGTATTTATTTGTATTATGTATGTTTCGCTGTGCGCTTGTCCCCAACTAATGTCATTTTAACACTGGTTTCTGTTCTGCTTTGTGCTCTATTATTATTATTATTATTATTGTTGTTGTTGTGTTTGTTGCTGCTTATTTGGTCAGTTGTTTCTTGCTTTCGGAGACCTTAAACAATTTTCGCAACAATTTCTGGGAACGCCAGAAACGCAAGCTCAAGCTGGACTTCAGAGCTCAGACTTCAGATATTTTGAGAGACCCGCAGAAATTTAGATCGAGAAGCTGATTGAAATTTCCTGCAGCTTGAACTCAAATTTAGCGCGAATTTTGGGGTCAGCGCAAGGCCAAAGACAAGAAGAACAGAAAAAAAGCGAGGGGCGTCAGCACTGTTGAAAGAAATGCCCTAATTAGGCGTAATGTAAGAAGATATCGTGGGCGTTGAAAATTGAGAAGATCTCTCGAATTCGGTCAAAGTTGTGGTCTGTGCAGGGTATAAAATAACAAATAGAATTCTTAAAACTTTAAAACAATAAACTACCAACAAACATATCAAATTCTTAATCTCTTTCTTTTCTTCTGTGTCTCGTTACAGGTAAATCGAATTTGTCTCTCAGAGAGTAAACAAGGTCTGATCTAGTGAGAGTAACAAAGAGAGAGTAAGTCCACATGCACCAAGGGGGTTGCTTTTTGTCCCGTCGCATTTAACAGCTGTAGCTAAATACATGGAACACTCACAATTATTGCTGTATTATTGCGCAATGAAGCGGAAAGCGAACATAAATAAGCCTCACACTCGTTTGTAAACTGTAAAAAGAATTTAAGCCATCGATCACAAGTCGCTCCCTTGAGCTTTTTTTCCCTCATACTTCCGGCAATTAAGTGGCCTTTGCAAGAGAGCGAGCGCATTCGCTCTCTTCAAATGCCCTCTCGCAGGCGAGCCTTGCATACGCAGTCACTGCACACACAGACATACACACGCACACCTGAGAGCAAAAGGAAGAAAGAGTAGAAGAGAGCGGGAGAGCGGCAGAGCTGCTGCTCGACAGCTGCATTCGATTTTCGGGTACAAGCTGCCTAATTTCCGGTTTCAAGTGTCACTTTTTTTCTCCAAAAATTATTGAAAAAGCCATAACAAACGCATTTATGTATATTTATGTGTGTGTGTGTGCATGTGATAATATATAACTGAGTGTAAATGTCTCTCTGTGAGTGTGTGTGTGTGTGTGTGCATGGCCTGCATTTTTGTTGTTTTTATAGTTTTTGGGTTGGGTTACCCTCGCAGCAGACATCTGGCTGCTTGCGGCGAGCATGACAGCTGCTAAAAGGGCCCAGGCTGCATGCATCGCGCGCTCTCTCACTCACTCTGACGGTCTCTCGAGCCGGCATTTAATTGGCTGGCTGTGTGTTTAATGAGCGCGCGCGTTCGATTGAATTGTCTGTCAATACGGCAATAAAACTGTTTTTAGGTTAGGGCTGACTAATGCAAAGAATGCAGCGTCAGACCAGCTTAGCAGCCTAGAGTTGTTGTTCTTTTTAGTTTTTACATTTTGTAATTATGTATTTGCCAATAACAGAAATATGTATGTACATATACTATGTATTGACGCTATTTTTTGCGCCTTTGATGCTACGGCTGCTGCTGCTGCTGCCTCGCCCCTTTTTTTGTTGTTGCTTGTTACTTTGGCACGTTCGATGTATCGTTCGTCATTGAGGGTTCATGAACCGCTTGCAAGGACAGTCGCCGGCGCAGGCAGATCGATCACAGAGGCTTAAGCTCGAATCGACTGAAATAAGACGTTCAGATGCCGTGTGCCATTTTCCACTTGTTTCCTGTGCTACAAACACACGCACACACACACACATGCACACTTAGACGCATACATATAACACTTGAACCCATAATTCTCAGAAACCAAACAGAGAGACAGACGGGCAGAACAAATAAAGCAGACGCGCGCAGCAAGCAGCCTTTGTCCGTTGCCCCTCCACGCCCCTGGCTGGCAACGACAGCGACGTTGCCACCTCCTGCGTGAGTCACACAACGAGCACCAGACACACACACGCAGACGCATTGAAACACAGTTGCATGGACATATATATATATATGTATGTATGTATGCACGCAGCGCAGACTCAATCAAAGTTGGCAACGTTGGCCAAAGCGCACAAGAAATCACTGACCTTGACTTTTAACAAAGTTTAAGGCCCTTATAGTTGCCAGCGAGCGCACACACACACACACTCATACACATAGAGCATAATTATATACGTGGCGAGTGTGTGTGTGCGTGTATTGAAGCCAAGCGCGCGCTTGTTTCTAGACTGGTTTATTGTGCGCGCTGTTGTTGACGCTGCCGCTGCGCTGCGCGCTATTCTTAAGCTTGCTCAACGCACATGACGCAAGCGTCGTCGTCCGCTGCTGCTGCGCAGACTTTTACATTTTTCCTATTGCATCAGCGCGTAGAGACTAACATGTACCTATGTAGTGTATATGTATGTATGTATGTGTGTATGTATACCTGATTGTTTTATTTATAATTATAATTGTTGTTGGGTTGTTGTTTTAACCATAAAAAGCTGTATGTATTATCTACATGGCAACAACAAATAGCATATGTATTTAAATGAAGCAGCAAATCAGCCGCAAATTATCTTTTACCTCTTCGCTTTTGCCACTCTTATCCAGAGTGGTAGCACTGTTAATCAGTCGATATGGCAATATTGATCGATGAGAACAATAAACGAGAGAAAGAAGAATAACAATTAGTGCGCACAATTTATGCCTACACACATGTGCTTGCTTAAAAACATTATGTTGGTGTTGTTAAATGAATCAAGAATTTTTCCCAAATTTGTTTTCTTTTTAATGCCGTTGCAACTCGTTTGCTCCCGTTCTCTCTTTTACTCTTTATATACATATGTACGTGCATACATACATACATATGCACATAAACTTCCTGCCGCAATGGAGTGCACTGCTCTCTCCTCGCAATTTATGTTTGTTCTGCCTGTTTCTCACTCTTGTACCTCTGTCACTGTACTTGCTTTGTACGTGTGTGTGTGTGTGTATGTATGTGTGTGTTTGTATTTGTTTGTGTGTGTGTAGGAGGTTGTCAGAGGTCAGTCTCATCGCTGGCATCGCAGTCGCTTCTGGCCTATGTACAATACATTCCACATGTACATACGTTCCATATGCCATTTCGTTGCGCATCGAGCATTTTGTGCTTGTATTGTGGGACCCCCAAACTAGATTTTGCTACCATTGCTGCTCGTTGCTTGCTTTCTGCTCAGCAGCGCTGCGTTCTTTGTCTCTGTTTTGTGCGCGCCGAACTGGTTGTGTGAGTTTTTGGCTTGGTGTGTTGCTGCGTTCCGTTCCTTCTCGTTTCGTTTCGTTTTGCTTTATTTCATTTCGTGCCGACTGTTTCATGCCGTTGCTCGAATCTTGTAAAATTCTTCTATGTGTTTGCCCATTCTCATTCAGTTCTTTGCGCTTGCCGCATATACAACGTGTACACGCAAGCAACGTCGTCGTCCTCGTTGTGTCCGTTGTCGTCTCTCGTCCATCATCAACCGTCGCGCTGTGTCGTACGTTTTTACCAACGGTTGTTGCACATTTCAGTATATGTACATACATATATATAATGTGTGTGAGTTTGCAAAGCAAAACAGCAATAAAAAAGTATTAATAATAGTGTAATAAATAAATAAAAGTGCAGCGCCGCACGCTTGTCTGTTCTGTACGTATGAAAACTGTTTTTCCTGTTCCTCTCTACACACGCCATACGACGCCAACACAAGCAGCAGCAGCAATAGCAGCAATAGCAATAGCAGCAGCAGCGACGGCGGCAGAGCAGCGTCGGCGTCGTAGAGTTCATCAACTTGTTTAGAATCGGCGCGCTGAGTACGTGGTACGTGAGTGCGTGGCTGTCTCGTTTGTTTGTGTGCATGTAGATATACAAATGTGTGTGTGTGTTTATAGATATATATATATATAAGCATGTATATGTATTTGTTGCTGTGTTGCCTTTTTCCTGCTCTCCTTTTACGTCTCATTTGTCTACGAGTGTTGTTTGTTGTTGGAATACGGATACGGCGCAATGCAGTCAACAACAACAATTCTACAACTACAGCAGCAACGGCAACAACAATATTTAGATGTTGGTTCGCTTCGTGTGTTTGTTCTTTTTTCCGCGCGTTTTGTGTTGTTTGTTTTAACGTTTACACATTTTTTGTTATTATTATCTCATTTCTTATTGTTGTCTTGTATCTTTTATGCCGCTGTTTGACGGCCTGCCTACAGTCGCATCTGTAAATTAAGGCCCAGTGTATAAATTAGTCAGTGCCTAAAGGCTAGTATGTGGTAGCCAAAGATAAACAAGTTTTGACATGTGACGAGGTTTAAATACATACATTTATATACATATATATTTATAGAATGATGATACAGTGATTTTGAAGAGTTGAGCATAAATACAATAATCAAGAATGATTAAATTTTGATATATTCACAAATTAAATAATAATAAAAAAATGTCATCAATATTCTTAGACATTAATGTGCTGCTGATTAACAATTTTCGGAACTATTAAATTTTGCCCTTGTGGATTACGTTTTACGTTGATTTCTCCCAGGGTCTCTTATCGGAGTTCACGGCTTAATTTGTTCCAAGTCTTGCGATTAATTCATTAAATTAAATAAGTAAACAAAAGAAGCTTGAGTTGAAATTTTTGAAATTTTCACCTTGCACCACTCGCAAATAATGAGATGGACAGATGGCGAAAGGTGCGACAACCTTTACGGGGGCGCGACCTTGCGCTGTGCCTGTTTATTTGGCCGCAACTGTATAAACAATGATCAAGATTTTTAACTGTTCTTGGGCATTGCCGCCACTGTCGGATGCGGAAGAATAACATGAGTCGACTCTTCGCTCTCTCTCACTCTCTTTCATTATTCTTTTTCTTTCTGTATATATTTTAAAATCAAATTATTACGGCAATGTTCTTTAATTTTACTCACACGCCGCCTGCCCTGACTTGACAGACTGACGAAGTTACGGATTGACGACGCGACATGTGAGCCACGCTGGTTTCCAAGTCATTAAAAGATTGCGATTGTTTCTGTATATATGTATGTATGTATATACATGTGTGTGTGTAAGTGTGAGTGCTCTTTATTTACGTTAGCAAAAATCGAAACTCGTGTTTAAAATGTGTTTATTTAGATATTGTATTCCATGTGGGCTGCTTCACGCTTCATATCGCATTTTGTCTGATCGAAAAGGTGTCGCCCTATGGCTGTTACACTAGCATCTAGCATCGCACACTCGCATCCCATGCGATAATGTACACTGATGTAAATAAGGCAATACAAATATATATGTACATATATAAATAATATAGAATATATATGTACATATATGAGTAATATATAATGTATATGTAAGTTTGTATAGTACATTCATATATTCTATCGTCCCATGCTTAAGATGTTTATATGTGTATATGTATACACATATATATTTATTTTTTGTATATTGTGTAGCTTTGCAATACTTTCCGTTCCAATTTCAATCTTTGTGTACCAATTTCTTATATTTTCATTATCAAAAAAAGTTGCGCTTGTTTAGTTGCCCCGTTGGGGGGTACGAGTTCCACGTAATAGATAAAGAATACGATACAACACAGAATACAATATGTGTTGTGTGTATGTATGTAGATATATACACACTGTACTGTATGCCAGTGTACACACAGCGAAAAGTGGTACAACTCTAATTGGAAATGTTAAAGTAGATAGTAAATATTTATCAAAAGCTTACACGTAAACGTACCAACAGACACGTACCATTTGATTGGATGCATTAGCTGCAGCAATGCTATAAAGAGCTGCAGATACAGATATGAAACAAGATCTTTTCGGTTACATCAATTTGTACTCTGTAGACTGCAATGTATACCACTGTACGTGTGTTTGTGTGTGTCTACAAAGTGCATTGCAGTTGAGCGGGCATAATGTGCAAGCACGCCACTGTAAACAGTAGGACAACAAGCACATTTAACTCCATTACCATTAACAGGAGAGTCGCAGCCGATGGCCGACAGTCGAGCTCACGAGCCACAGACACTACAGAGCACAGTAAGAAAGCAAACGCAGTGCAAAAAGAGTGAGAAAAAATTAAAATATGCAAATAAATGCATGCCAGAGAGATACCTTAAAAATAGTGTATACTTAAATATGCATACATATATAAATTGGTAAATAACAAAAACTAATGTGTATAATTAATGTCCATAATTAAATGTAGAATTATCTGATTTAAATGAATCAGATCAGGTTTATACCGCCCACAACCCACATACATATACTGTTCAATATAAGTACAGGGTATATGAAGTGCAGTAGTCGCACGACGTTGACCTGACGACGAACCAGACTGCAAGGAGGAGCGCAAAACAGAGCAGCTACTGATGCAGTCAAAAGGGAAAAAGACAGCTACAGAGCGAGAGTGTGAGAGAGAGCGAGAGGGTCGGAGGATAGTGAGGAGATAATAAGAATTGGTGATGGTCGAGGCAGCAGTTCATGGAGTGTTTGCGACTGTGTTGTGGCTGCGTTGTCTGCTAAATTGGATGCTGCCGTTGTTGTCGTTGTTGTTGCTGCTATTTCGTTCTTGTTGTCTGCCGTTCTTAGTCGCTTGTGTCGCTGTCGTCTCCTACAACAATAAAACAACTCCCTTGTGTGTGGGGGGGTCGTTTGCCATTGTCTTCTTGTTCAATAAAATACGCCGTCTTCGAATGAATTTCATTCAGCTGCTGCTGCTGCCGCCGTCACCGTCGCTGCCACTGCTTTGGGGGTCGCATGCTGCTGACGCATAGCCCGCGACATCTGAATTTTATCGGAAAAGGGGGGCAGCCAAGGAACAACCAAGACTCTGACAATGTCTTTGAATTCAGCGAATTCGTTTTGCTTCGACTGAAAAAAAAAAATGGCAAATAAAAATTTGCATCAGACCGCGGGTCGTGCACGGCGCTTGCCATCGCCATCTCTATCCAGGCGCGCTGCTGACAGAGGCGGCACCTTTTGTCGATGGCCACGTCCATGACTCTAGGAACATTCACAAACACATACATACATATATACAGTAAGTTCGCTTGATTATGTGTGTGTGTGTGTATCTGCAGCTGCAGCCCGTTTAGAAACGATGGCGCAGGTAAACGGTTTCGTCGTCGTCGTGGTCGCAAATTTCGCATGCTTTGTTCTGTTTTACAGTTTGCGCTTTGTGCTGGGCTTCTATTTTTTGCGCGTCTGTGTCATGCTCTTTGGCTTTGTTGTGGTTGTTACCGCTGGGTACCATTGAACTCTGCTGTCGTTGCTGCTGCTGCTCTGCTGCTGCTGCTGCAACCCCAAATGGACAGAAGGGAACGATACGAATTGAAACGTTTGCTTGTAATGCAGCGCAATTGTTTCGCTCTCTTTATGTGTTTGTGTAAAAACGAAACAAACTCTAAATGCATTTTTGCATTTTGCGCAGAACTTCTTTTGGCCGTTACGCTTTATATTGTTGGCAAAATTTATGGTCTCCCTCTCTCGCATTCCGCTGTTGTTTGCAGTTACCTCTTCCCATTTGTTCCTGTCTGTCTGCCTGCCCTGAACTTGATATTATTTTTTTTTGTTCGCTGCTCTGCATCTCGTCTACTTCTGCTTATTCTCCTTCTTCATCATCATGATCGTCATCATCATCATACAGCTCTTCTTGCTGTACTTTGCTTCCGTCTGTTTCTCTGTGCACACTTTTCAGCCATGAAATTAATAATCTTGTACAAATTGTTTTGCATTAGTAATGGCTGCGCAGTTTCTGTTCCTATTCTACACGTCAAACAATGCGCAGACCATGCCCCCCTATAACGCCCACCCACCCAACCATCCATTGAACTTAATGACCCAAACGCACGCCCTCAGTGCAGTGCAGTGCAATGTATTGCCAGCCCATCAGCCTGACTGCCTGATTATAATTATTATTATTATTATTATTATTAGCTCCTATTTTTAAATGCTTTTACAGGCACTCCGGAATTCGTGTGAACATGTTTTCCATCAACCGTTCGAAGAGCCAACATATGGCATAGCCATAAAGCTCGACCCTCTCTCGTGCTCTGTCACTGTCTCTTTGTCTGTCTCTGTCTTTCGCTTGCTGTCATGATAATATACGATTTAACTATCTGTGCCGTGTCCATATGAACATGCATATATGACACGACATTATCAACCCGTACAACCCGTGCAGACCCGATTTGCTAATCTAATCATTCAGGTCGTACTATCAATTGTTAATTTAGTACAAACCTATATATAATAAATATTTATACAAATATATATATTTATTTTTTTTTTGATATGTTGCTGTCATAGGCGTCTAAATAGCAACTACTGCTCAAATATTTACTGTTGTTTATAGCAGTAAAAAGTGTCACGCAATAATTTTATTATTAACCAACCTGTTGAAATTTTTTTCGGCTATGAAAATCTATATATTGAGTCAGAACTGTATTTTTATATGAATGCGCGATCAATGGCATTAGCTGGCACTAATTTCGTTAGGAACTAATAAATAAACAAAATATTTAGTGTTTAGTAATCACACTCAAAAAAAGAGAAACATTTAATATGAGCAGAGCTGTTATAACGATCGACTACTGTATATAGGAAAATTCAGATTTTTACTGCAAGTGCATAAATTTAGAAAACATCTTAAATTTGTGGAATTTTGAATGCAAAGCTAGCAAAAATATGTTGATGTGTATGTATGTATGTGTATGTGCATAGGTATTGGTGCATGTTGTCAATTATTCATTATAATAAGCTGAACTTTAATTGCAACAGTTGGCAACACTGTCAAAAAGGCTGCTCGCTGCTCGCTATAACATGTACAGATGTATGTATGTACATACATTTGATTATTCGCTGCATCCATACATATGTATGTACATATGTGTATGCACAAGTGTAAGAAGCGTCTGGCTATTTTGTCTACGTGTAGAGAAATTTTTGCTATGCGCTTCATACATAAATTCATTCACACATACTTACATACACAAACACACACATACATACATATATATGTTTGTATGCTGTATGCAATTCCTCTGGTATCTGCTGTCTGCGCGTCATTGCTAGCATTTTCCATGCACTGTGACAACAAAAAGAACAAACAACATGCAAAAGGGAAGAAGAACTTCTCGCTCTCTCTCTCTCTCTCTCTCTGTCTATCTCTTTCTCTCCCTTTTTTATTTTTGCAGTTAGACTGCAATCGCCTGGCAAAGCGAGTAGCTCGAATTTGACGCGAAAGTTCTGGTGGCGCCGCCGGCAGCATAGGCAAAAAAGTATGCTCTCTCGCCCACTCAGCATTAGAAGAAGAAGAAGAAGAAGCAACTGAGAGCGTAGTTTGTTGTTGTATTTGGTGCGGTCGTTGTCATTGCCCAAAATTGGAAAACATGCGCAAGGCTGCAAAGTGCGAGAGGCAGACAGACACAGAGGGAGAGTGAGAGAGTCTTTGCCGTGTTATCGGTTTATCGTTCGCTGTTGCTTCCTGTTACATTTTACTCTCTGAGCACGCAACCTGTAGCGCTGTAGCGCTGCGTCGCTGTGACGCTGACGCTAGCGTCGCTGTCTTCATGTTCGGTCATGGAAAATTGTTGCGTTTAGTTGGTGGTCTGAGTGGGTGACTGGCCGACGCCATATTGTTTTAAGGGTTGCTCTGTTTTGTCCGTGCGCTCGGCGGGGGCTGGCTGGCTGGCTGTACAATTTTGTTTTTTGGACCGGTTGGGCCGGCATTCAACAGTTCGGCATTTATGCTGCTCTCTCTCTTTCTCACTCTCTCGCACACATGCACAAGCCGAAGGCGCTTGTTGCCGTGTGCCTTGTTGCCTGTCTTTCCGTGTGCTGCGCGCACTGTAAATATGAATATTGATTTTTCCCAACTCTGCATGTGAGTGTTTGTCTATATGTATGTTGTATTTCGGCTGGTAATTGGGAATAATTTTGTTTTATGCCGCCCACAGCAATGTGCAGCGATGCATTTGCTGATGCTGCGCTACTGTTGCTGCGCTGCTGTTGTTTTTTTTTTTGCCTGTTCGCTGGACATGCAGACGCACTCTCCTGCAGTAGCAGCGCAGTCGCTGTCGCTGTCAACGTCGACTTTGCTGCTGCTGCTTCTGGCAGCTTTACCCGGGTCGCTGAATAATGCGCAAAGTTAGTTTTGCAAGGAGCTGCGTCGCAAACGCGTCGCGTTTTCATTTACTACTGCTCCGTGTTGTTGTTCCCAGGGACTATTAACTGTGAAAAGTGCATAGGCAATGATCATAATAGAGAAATGATATTTAATGAAAAGAAAAACAAAATCTATATGAAAATACATTTAAACATATAAAATACTTAGTGTTTCTCTCTATTCGCTTTTCCATTGCAGCATTTTGTGCGCGCAACGCAATCCACAATTGGCAACTGAATTTGGTAGCACCCGAAAAGTATGATACAAAAATAATAGACGACAACAACAACAGCAACAACAACAACAATCGAGCGGAAGTAACAAATAGAAAGAAAGCAACAACAATAATAATAAGGACCATATTGGCATTAAATTTTTGACTGCATTAAAAGCGAATGCAAAAAAAAAAGAAAGAAAATACAAAAACAAAAACAAAGCAGAACATAAAATAACAAAGACGAGAAAAAAAATACAACTAAAACGGTAAGTCAATGCCTCTTGCACAGGCTCTGTGTGTGCGTGTATCTCTCTCTCTCTCTCTCTCTCTCTCTCTCTCTATTTGTGTGCGTGTGCGTGTGTGTTCGTGATAAATGTGCACATACATTCAGTCTAGACAGTTGCACCCACCCCCAGCCCCCGCTCACACTGGCGAAGTGCCGTTATTATTTGGGGAGCGCGCTTTTTGTTGCTTTGCCGCTTCACTGGGCGCCTTTTCGAGGGTTGATTTTCGTTCCATTTCGTTTCGGTTTGCCGTTTTGCTTTCACTTCCCAACTTCTTCGAGTGTGGCTTTTGTTGACGGATGTTTTGTGGACTCGCATGTGTGTATGTGTGTATCTGTGTGGATGTTGCTGGAAATGAAAATCTAGAAAAGTTCCTTGTACGTTTGCCGCCGATGCCGCCGCCGTTTGTTTACTTTTTTGTTGCTGTTATTTTTTTCTTCTCTTTTTTCTTTGTTTGGCTTTGAGGGGTTGTGCACCCTCTTAGCCGGCGGCAAGTAGTTCAAGCGCCCCCTTGTGCGTGCGCTTATTGCATTTCCTGTTGAAGGAGGACAGAGTGAGTTGGGGGTATCCAGGACGACGACGACGAATGACAAGAGGGGACGCCGCCTCGTACAGCCTCGAATTGCGTTAAAAAGCACTTTGTTGCCATTTGGCAAATGTAGAAAACTTCCTTTTCTATGTGTGTGTGTGTTAGGGGGTGTGAGGGAAGGGTGTAGTCTGGTAGCCTGGTAGGGGATTAACGCGGGACAATTAGCTACAAATTATGTTACGAAAAGAAGGTGAATCATAATTTTTTTGTTAAAGGGGGAGCAAAAGGTCTGCAAAACTTTTGCTGACTCACACAAAGGGTGCTACGAAAACAAAAGAATAACGAGAGTTATGGAGCGGAAGGGGTGCGTTAGGGGTAGGCCTCTAGTTGAGTTGTGTCAAGTTGTAGTTGGGTCAAGGCACTTAAGCTATTGCCTACTAAATCCCAAGTTTGTTTGGGCCATCATTTAGTTTTTTATTTTTTGTTCTTTTATCTGCAAATCGTTTAGAAAGTTTAGAAAGAAAAGTTTTGGGGTTTCGAATTTGTATTTAAGATTTAAGGGAGCTGAGGGATTTGCACGTTGAATTATTAATTTTTAGTTTAGGTCTATACAATGTAATTTATATCAGTCAATATAATCGGATCTATGGAGTGTTTTCCTGTATGTCATCAATGTGAATATAGAAAAGATGTCAGACTTGAAAGAGAATAACACTTGTCTAGTAAACAATAAACATTTAAATTAAATGATAATTTAGAACAAAATTATGGGAATGTAGTGAGGGAACTGAGGGATTGAAAGTGTATTTAGTTTTCTTTATAATAAAACACAAATTTGTAATTAAAAGCAAGTAAGAACGAATGTTTATATTTATATTAATTTTGTGCAAATCAAAAGAGGATGTTAACAGTAATTTAGTTTTTAAATTTAGAGTTTTTAGCTATAAAACTTTAAAAGATACAGGTGTTACCCGAATTGCACACCAATCTTTTTAAACTTCTGCTGTCAAGAATACATTCCAATTCTGAGATACCAGAAAATGCATTTCCACGCTCCCAGCGGGTAGATCAACACATCGACACTTTATAATTCGAGGGTATTCCAAATTCCAAACTTCGAGTTTCTAACTCCAATAGCAGCGAAATGGTTTGCATTCAGACGGGCAGACGGACGGACGAATAGACTGCTGAAGGACATTGCACTTAACTAATATACTCATTTCACTTTCGTGAATGAGTATAAAAAAAAATAACAAAATTACTGGAATGATCTGATGGAACTGAGAGATTTGTGCTTTAAAAATGTACTTTGTTTTAATATATAATAATAATAATAAGGACTTCTTTTAGTTATTGCAATTGAAATAAATTCGATTAATGTTAGATATTAATTCTTATATTCTGATCTTTCAATTTGCAGGTGTTTCTAGTGGCAGCCAGAGAGAGAGAGAGAGAGAGAGAGAGAGAGAGAGAGGGAGACACCGTGGTCCATTCAATAGTAGTGAATCGAGCGGCAGCAGCGGCAGAAGGAGAGGAGAAAACATTCAAGACATCCAGTCACACACACAGTAGGATGGCGGCTTCGCCGACTCCATCGCTGGACTCCATGCGCGGGGCCAACTCGATTGAATCATATGAGCACGCCGGCTACCTGTCGGACTCGCCGCTGACACTGAGCGGCTCCTCGCCGCCGGTGAGCGATTCGGCGATCTGCAGCGATGAGTATATAGCTGGGAGTCAGGTGAGCGTGAAGGTGCGTCAGGATGTGACTGTCATGTCTGTCAATGGGCATCATCCGATATCGGCCTCGGTGTCGTCCAGCTCGTCGGCCAGCTCCTCATCCTGCTCCTCTTCATCGTCGTCGTCCTCGTCCTCGTCCAGCTCATCGACCAGCGGCCTCAGCGGCTGCGGCAGCACCAGCAGCAGCGTCATCAGCGGCTCCAATGTCAACAGCAACAGCAACAGCAATGGGCACGGGCCCGGCGTCATTGGCAGCAATTTGCCCAGCAGCAACAGCAACAGCAACAACAGCAACAGCAACAACAACAACAACAACAGCAACAGCATCAGCAGCTTGGTTGTTGGCGCTGGCAAAGGCAGCAATAGCAACAGCAACAACAGCAACAATGGCAGCAGCAACAGCAACAATAGTCTCGCCCCTGCTCGCTGCACCGCCTGCAAGAGCAAGTGCAGCGATGCTGTGGCCAAGTGCTTCGACTGCCAGAGCTATTTGTGCGCCAATTGTGTGACTGCACACGAGTTTATGCATTGCTTCAACGGCCACAACGTCTGCCTGATCAAGGGCTTCGAGGCGACGAGCAATGGCAGCAATGTCGTCAGCAACAGCAGCAACAATCCTGCCTCCAGCGACTTTAAGTATGCCAGTTCACTGACAATGATGCTGCAGCAGCAGCAACAGCAGCAACAACAACAGCAGCAGCAGCAACAGCAGGCACAGCTGACAGATGCGCAGCCCATGTCGCAGCTGTCGAAGATTGTGCTCGCGGCAGCAGCAGCAGCCAACAACTCACAAGAGCAGCAGCAACATGAGACACTCTACTCCACACACTTGCAACAGCAGCAGCAACAGCAGCAGCAACAACAACAGCAGCAGCAGCAGCAGCGACAAATCTTTTGCCTGCGTCACAAGCATGAGCTGTTAAAGTTCAGCTGCCGCACCTGCTGCACGCTGGTGTGCAAGGAGTGCATCGTCCTGGAGCACTCGACGGGCCTGCATGAGCTCGAGAATGTGCAATCGCCAGCTGTGGCTGCCACTGCAACAAGCAACGGCAACGGCAGCAGCAGCAGCAGCTCGAGCAGTAGCGGCCACAATGAGGCAGCGCTGCAGACGCTGCTCGCGGATATGCGCGGCAAGATTGGCGAGATTGTCTCGATGGCCAGCAGCGCCGAGCAGGGCGTGTCCAAGGTCAAGCAGCAGTACCAGAAGGCGCACAACGAGCTGAACGAGACGCATCAGTTCTTTGCCTCGATGCTAGACGAGCGCAAGAGCGAGCTGCTCAAGGAGCTGGAGACGCTCTACACGGCCCGCGTGAACAACAATGCGCTGTGGCTGCAGCGCGCCAAGGAGATCATTGACAAGGGCCTGGCCGCCTGCGAGGCGGTGGAGCGTTCGCCTGCCAACGGCGTGCAGTCGCCGTTGCTGGCCGAGACGCTGCTGCTGCGCAAGCAGCTGGAGCAACAGCTCCAGGCGGGCGTCCAGGACATGCAGCTGCCCTTCGAGCTGGAGTTCATGTCCAACTATCAGTCGATACAGGCGGGCGTGCGCAACACCTTTGGCTACATCCGGGCCAGCAATGGCGGCAGTGGCAGCTGCTCCGAGTCGAGTCTCAGCCTGGGTCACAGTCACCTCGGTCACAGCCAGAGTCACAGTCACGGCCAGAGTCACGGCAAGCAGCCGCCCATTGCGCGGCCCACGCAGAGCGCGAGCAACAGCAGCGCCAGCAGCGCGGGCAGCCATCATCATCATCAGCAACAGCAGCAGCAGCAGCAACATCTTCAGCTGCAGCAGCAACAGTTGCTGCCAGGCCTGGGCCTGGGCAGTCTGCTGGACAACAGCAGCAACGGCGGCAGCAGCAGCAGCAATGGCGGCAGCGTCTATGCGAATGGCTGCCTCCTGCTGGGCGGGCGAGAGCGCAATCTGAGCGATCTGCAGCACTTTGGCGAGCTGCTGCCCAAGCGCGCGAGCAGCATGGCGCACTACAATCCCTACGAGAAGTGGAGCAATGGCGGCAGCGACAATCTCTTCAGCTCGTCGACAGTTGCCACGCTTGGCGGCGTCGGCGGCAGCAGCTCGGCTGTGGTGGATGCCTTCGCCAGTCTGTCGTCGGTCAACCTGAATGGCACTGTGAATGGCAATGGGAATGGGAATGGCAGCGCCGTGAGCAGCGAATCGCTGCTGGATCTGACCAGCAAGCTGCTCTCCGCCTCCATTTATCCGCCCAAGTCGCAGATCAAGCGCCAGAAGATGATCTATCACTGCAAGTTCGGGGAGTTCGGCGTGATGGAGGGCCAGTTCACGGAGCCGAGCGGCGTGGCCGTGAATGCCCAGAACGATATCATCGTGGCGGACACGAACAATCATCGCATCCAGATCTTCGACAAGGAGGGACGCTTCAAGTTCCAGTTCGGCGAGTGCGGCAAGCGGGACTCCCAGCTGCTCTACCCGAACCGTGTGGCCGTCGTGCGCAACTCGGGCGATATTATTGTCACCGAGCGCTCGCCGACGCACCAGATCCAGATCTACAATCAGTATGGGCAATTTGTGCGTAAATTTGGCGCCACAATCTTGCAGCATCCGCGCGGCGTCACCGTCGACAACAAGGGACGCATCATTGTGGTCGAGTGCAAGGTGATGCGCGTCATTATCTTCGATCAGAATGGTAATGTGCTGCACAAGTTCGGGTGCTCCAAGCATCTGGAGTTCCCCAACGGGGTGGTGGTCAACGACAAGCAGGAGATCTTCATTAGCGACAATCGGGCGCACTGCGTCAAGGTGTTCAACTATGAGGGCCAATATCTGCGCCAGATTGGCGGCGAGGGCATCACCAACTATCCCATCGGCGTCGGCATCAATTCCAATGGCGAAATTCTCATTGCGGACAATCACAACAATTTCAATTTGACGATCTTCACACAGGATGGGCAGCTGATCTCGGCGCTGGAGTCGAAGGTGAAGCATGCCCAGTGCTTCGATGTGGCGCTCATGGACGATGGCAGCGTTGTCCTGGCCAGCAAGGACTACCGCCTCTATATCTATCGCTACGTACAGCTGGCGCCTGTGGGTATGTAAGCAGAGAGCCTTCTTCACACAGACATAGAAAAGAGCAAAGAAAACACACAGAAAAGAAAATTCGAATTGAATCAAGAAAAAAGATATCAATGATCAGATCAGATCAGAAATATTTGATTTGTGAACCATAAAAAAAAAACAAGTTGGCAATTCTGACTTGCGCGCTCTCTATCCCCCTCTCTTTCTATCTTTCCATCTGACTGTCTCTCTGTCTCTGTCTATCTGCCTGTTTCTCATAGCATAGCATAGCATAGCAAGAACTCTCTCTCTTTCTCTTTTATATATTATAGAAACTTACTTTTATATTATTAACTTTTTAAATTATTGTTGAATTTTGTTTTATTTTTTACACTGTGTTAAGACTTAATGTTTTTTTTTATATTTAATATTTTTTATTTGTGTATTACTTATTTTTTGATTAATTTGTTCAAACACAAAAAAAAAAAAAAACGACAACAACAACTCGAATGGCGCCTTTGCCGTGCCACGCCCCCGCGGCAGTTGCAAGTCTCTTGATTTTATATATATATATAAATAATACACAAAATACCAGAAAGCAAATCCCTCCACTTTTATTTATGTTCGCTCGTCAAACAAACAAAAAACTTAACTAAAAAATATATTTAAAAAAAAAAATAAAAAAAAATCGAAAGAAACAAAAAAATAAAATAGTTTTTAATGAAATGCTTCATAAATAGTTCGAGCATTGAAACAAATATTTTTTATTAATTGTAATCTTAAGTAAAGCGCGAAAACTGTTTTGTTATTATTTTTTGAACGCATATAAACAACAACAACAAACAAACAACAAAAAGAAAAAGAGAACAACAATTTTGATATAAAATATATATATATTGAACTGTTTTTTATGTTTATAAATTATTTTTTGATTGTAAATTTATTAATTACTGATTATTTATATGCATACGTGTATCTTTATTATTATTATTACTATATATACCTATTATTATTATTATTATTATATTATTATTAAAGCTATTATGAAATGTTTTGCTACTTTTTTAACAACAAACACAACACACAACTTTTTTATACTCGCTTAGTTTTTATGTTTCATTGTTTTATTATGATTATTATTACAACAACAAAAAACAATAATAATTAATGCCTAAAACCCCAACAACAAATTTGCCGCTGCTTAATTCTTAAAACACAAAAAACTAAAAACAAAAAATAGCTACAAATTATTCTTGTTCTTAATTGATCGGCACAAAGACTATATATATATACTATATATATATATATATATATATATATATATATATATATATATATATATATATATATATATATATCAGAGCTTGCATCAAATTTATTTATTTATATATATATTTTAAAATATTTGTTTTAAGCATTTCGCTTAACGCTCAAAAGAATTTTCCAAACGTTGTTAAAAATTTAAAATATTAAAAAAAAAATATATATATATATAAAAGTGAAAATTTACTATAAAATTAAAATAACTATTTGTTGATAGTGTTTTACGCATTAAAAGTAAATTAAAAAAAAAAATGTAAGCAACTGATAAATAACGGTAAACAAAAATAGTTGGCAATCAGCGCAGAAGACTTAAACGATTTATTATTATTATAAACAACTACTATTAAAAAAAAAAATATATATATATATATATATATATATATATATATGGATAAATTTAAGTGTAAAACAAAAACAAAATCTCAACTAAACGAAACTTTCTCAAAAACACCCCCAAAAAACTCGAAAACAGAATGAAATCTTGATAAAGAATGAAGAAGAAGCAGACGAAGAAGGAAATCCAATGTTGAGTTGATTTTTTGCAATTATTTTAAGCGCTTTGCTATGTGTTCCAATTATTATTAAACTTGTTCACAGTTCTGAAATGAGTTGTGAATAGCTGAAAGAGGAAGATAATAGTTACAAATAATAATAATAATAATAATATTAAAACAACAGGCATTAATTAATTAAATTAGAACATTTTGAGACTACAAAACGCAACAGTAACAGGAACAGCATTTAAAAAATGTTTATAATTTTATTTGAATTTATATAAATAGCTTTATATATATACATATATATAAAGAGAGAAAACTAAAACAAAAAAATTTATATATAAATATTTGTTTATTAGAATTTATTTAATTATTATTTTGTTTCATTATTATTATTTCGTCTGATTTGTTTTTGATGCTTGAAAACTGTTTGATTTTTTTTTTTGTGTAATTGTAATTTTGCATTTTTGAACTTAACGTTCGTTAAGTGAGATTATTAAATTTGTAGGTTATGCAACAGACACACATGCATAGGCATGCACACACACGCACACCATATACCACATGTGTGTGTGTGTGTGTGTGTGTTTGTAATGCGACAATTCTTAATATTAAAGAAATGCTTGTAAACTGTAAACTATATGAATTCAAGTACTGTAATATTGTAACATGTAACTCTGTATGTGTGTGTGTGTAGCTGTAATGTAACGATAAAAAAAAAACAACAACAAAGTATTGTATATTTCTTGTGAGAACTTTTTACTTGACACCAAAACTGAATGAAAAAAACTGTTGAAAATTTTTTATATACTTAAAAATTGTTAACTGCTAATTAATGGTATTTATTATGGCCTAATATATATATATATATATATATATATATATATATATATATATATATATATATATATATATATATATATATATATATATATATATATATATATATACATAATATTTAATTGTATTTATTATTATTATTCACTAGCGTATAACACTTGCACAAAAAAAAAAAAAAAAAAAAGAGGAAAACTATATTTGACTTGTGCTTATTTGTTTTTTATGTTTACTATTAAATTTTTATTAAAATTATTATTACATTTTTAAATGTTACACAAAATGGGACACAAATAACATTAATAATTAATATTAACAATACAAATGCAAGCAACAACACCTTTTAAATGCAAATTGTTGTAAGCATTAATAACACCTACACAAACAAAAAACAAAACAAAAAAGAAACCGCCACAAAAGAAAAGTAACAAAAGTACATAATTAAATGATTTTTTATCAATTCCGACAAAAAGAAAAAACAAAAATTGTTTGCTTTGTGTTTTTATTTATCGTTTTCTATGTTGATTTATTTTTTATATATTTTGCTTTGCACCTTAACATCTGTTAACGCTCGCCGCTGTTAACTAACAGAAAATGTGACGCGGTTATAATTGACAGAAAACGTACCACTGTTAGCTAACAGAGAATGTGATGCAGTTAGTTAATTAACAGAGAATGTGCCGCACAGTGGGACGCTGCAGGCGATCATTCGAACATTCCTCTCTCGCTTGCCCGCACTGGCGCTGTCCCTCTCGCCCATACAGAACATTCAAGATGATGCATTTCCATGCATGTGGAAGAATCTAACATTTAACTCTTAAAAATATATATATCTATATATGGATACGATATAAATGTATGTTGATAACAATTTTGATGAATTGAGAATCTAATAGACTGTGCAAAATGAATATGTAACAATTTTTTTTAAATATATATATTTGTATTGGTATATATATTTAAAGAACTAAAGCCCAAAACATATTTATGTAAGCTAAATCGTGTAACTGTAAAACACAGCGCTATCTATCTATAAAAAAAATTAAAACTATTTGCATAAATCAGTATATATACATATATATGTATATACATATATATATATATACATACATACATAAATATATTGAAAATTTTAAGCATATGTATTTTTTCCAAAACGAAGTGAAAAATTCAAGTAAAATGTAAACTTTTTATACCGCCAATTAACTGTGCTCTCTGAATATACATACATACATACATACATACATATACATATATATATATATATATATATATATATATATATATATATTGCATACATATATATATATAGAGCGTATCTTAACGATAAACGATAACTTTGTAGCTCGTGCTGGCAATTCGTGAATTTTAGCCCATCTTTATATATATATATATATATATATATATATATTATATATATTTGTATATAAATATATATATATAAATGTATATATATATATATGTATGTTGAAATCATAAAAATATATGTAGTTGGTATGCGTGTGCCGGCATTTGTGATTAGTTTATTTGGGCGCCGCCGCCTCGTTTAAAATTCAATCGTTTTACAACTACCACCAAAAAATTAAAAAATAAAAATATATTGAAAATGAATCAAAATCGATAAAGATCGATGAGAAAACGATAAATCTAATTAGCATTTAGGCATATGTATAAGGAAGTGTTGAATGTGCTGAATGCTGGCTAAAACCGACACGTTTTCATTGTTAGGCTATGAATGTTACACTAATATTTAAACTTCAGACGAAACTTAACTTTCAGCAGTCCAAGTCGGGTTACACACATCTAAGGAATAGGGCAATACATAGAAGAAGGTGATGTGGACGAAGAATAGGTATAGGTATAGTTTCGTGTTTGGTGTTTTGTTTGGGTTGCAGTTGAGTTTGAGGTTGAGACTGTCGGCACAAGTTAAATGATCTAGATCAAGAATTGAGCCCATGGATATGCATAAAAATAATTTTTAATGTAGTTTATATTTTTGATAAATGTTATTAAACAAAACAAATCCAAAATCAAAGCAAAATGATAAGCAAAAGCAAACGCAAACAAAAAGCAAAAATAACAAAAAAAAAAAAATTGAAATCCTTAAGAAACATTGTTGAGCATTTTGTACGGAATTAAGAATTTGTACATGTATAAAAAAAGAAAAGAAAAAAAATCGATAACGTTAACGATTGACAAGCGGCAGCAGCGAACTAAATAAACAAAATTCAAACTGGCTTCGTAGAAGTGTTTTTAAGTATTATTAGACTATATTAGAAAATAATGAAAACTAATGAAATTCAGCAAAAAAGGAATGTATATATATATATATATATATATTTATTTATATGTAATTATTATTTTTATTTATATTTCCAATTAATGTTTATTTTTCTCTTAAGTAGGCAGCTAAAGTTCGATTATCCGTCAGCATAGAAAATGGAAATACTCCTAGGATATTTATTCTAATAATAATGAATACATATTTATATATAAATAAGATCCAAACAAAAAATGTTAAATTGAATGTTAGAGAGCCCCAATAAGCATGTATGTGTACACATATATACATACATATTCATATATATATACATAAATATATATATATATATATATTAACATCCATACATGCCAATAAATGTCTGTATGTATATATATATATTTTTTTTGGAAATTTCAACTATATCAATTATTCAAAGCTTGCTTGCGTAGTTTGTCAGATAACTATACATCATATATATATACATATATACACAAATGCAATTGTACATATGAATATGTACTATTTTTCATTGTTGTTGTCGCCACTAGTTTTTTAAATCTAAGCAAACGATAATTATACATATTTAAAAAAGAAGAACAGAAACAAAAACAAAAACAGACACAAGATCAATTTGACAGGCATAAAAAAACTCGCATATGCAGTACTTTTCACTGTATATGATTACACTGTGCAGGCAACATGCCTACTTACATACTTACTACATATGTAAGTACACAGTAATGCTAAATGCATGCCTGTATGTGTGCGTGTGCGTGTGTGTGTTGCTCTTTCAGTATCTGAGCTTTATTCAGAAAAGCTTTTTGCGCTCTCTCCTTTCTCTTTGATGCAAAGCTTATTCTCTGTCTTTGCTTTCGCGTATGAGCGACACACACACACTCACACATACAAGCAGACGCACATGCGAACATAATTGATAAACAATTACAACTATGACTGATTTTTACACGAAAACATTTACACATAAATATACATATTATACTACTATATACATACATCTTTACATATAAATATATATATATATATATATATATATATACATACTTACAACTACATACACGCACACACACACATACACACAGCGGGCACATGCACCTACCTTGACTTGCATGTGTGTGCATGCGTGTGCGCGTGTGTGTGGGTGTGTGTGCGTAATTCTCTATTGAATTAGTAGTGAAACTTAACGGTAAAAAACACAACATTTTTTATGACACTTAACAAAGAACAACAAAATCTTAGACTGCTTCGAAAACGTAAACGTGAAACAAAACTAAAAAACAAAAAAAAAAAAAACAAAAACAAAATATTTATATTAAATAAAACAAAAACTTTGTGAGATAAAAAAGAAATAAAAAAATGGAATGCGACTCGTTTAGGGAATTTTCACTACTCTTTTTTTTTTTTTGGTTCATCGCAAAATTGATATGCTTTCACTTCCACTTCATCCTTAACTTGAAACTAAACCTAACTGAGCTTTTCTTTTACTTTGCTTTGCGCGCAAGAGAAATTTAAATAGTAATAATATTAATAATAATAATAATAATAATAATTTGGAAGAAGAGAAAATAATTACATTATATTTTCTATTTGTAAGCGAACGAAAAGTTGAATATGCAGAAACTATAAGAAACAAAACAACTACATATTTATAGTGTATACATCTATATACATATATGCATATATGTAGTAGCATGTAATACATATGATACATATATAGTATATATAGTACGTATATAATAGATAACTGTTTGTTGTTAGCTGCTTATACTTCCTATTGAAGACTACCAACATTCATATCCAAGCATTTGTAGTTTGTATTTGTATTTTAATGTATTTATACGCATCTTAAGAAATATTTATACCATGTACTTTGCTTAAATATACATATATGTATATGTATATACACGCATATATGTATGTATTCATTGATCCAACTCGAATCAAGTGCAGCTTGACAATTGAAAAAAAAAAATGATAAAATAAAATAAGAAATTGTTAATGAGTTTGCAATACGTTAAAAATTCTTTATGTAACTTTTAGAATATATTTTATTTTTGCTTTAGATTTCCATAGAAAAACATTATAGAGCTTACATTTACATATGGTATTAATTTTGTATTTTTGTTCGTTGTTTTTTTGTATCAATTAAAACTTAAAGATATTTCACTTGTTTTCTCAAAAAAAAAAGAAGCAAATATTTGCGTTGTTTTATTTATTTTTATAAATTGTTTGCACTTTTCTTTTTATATACTTACAGTTACGCGTAAAAAGCTAAACATCCTGGCAGACCGATTGCAGCCAGAAAATACGAATTTCCTTTTTAATTTGCAAGAATTAAATTAAAAAAACACACAATTATATATATAACAATATATATGTATAAATATATATTGTATCTATTTATTAATCATTTATAGGTTATATTTGAAACGTTCTATTTATTCATTCCGACTTTGCACAACTGTTTTTTATGCCCTGAATCCATTGAAGAGGTCGAAAACTTAACTTTATATAAATATATTCTTTAGCAACATCTGTTCAGCTGTCTATCCACATAGATGCAAGATTTGATCCCGAATCGCAGCTCTGAATGAAAGCTCTGAAATCCTCAATTTCGTTTCAAATCATCGACTGTAACTGTATTTAGGTTATCGATAAAACACAATTTGCATTTCTCGAACATTCTAAAGTTCGACAATATGAGGATAGGAATCCCTTTTTCAATGTTTTTCCTCTCACTCAATCCATAATCGGATCAAATTATCTTTAACTAAGTTGTGTTCAATAAAATAGTAGTGCGACTCAACACTAAATCTTGGGCAAATAAACGAATATTAAGATTAAGAATGAAAAAAATCAAACAAAATTTAGTTGTTCATAAAAATAGTAGTGGCTAATACAAAAATTTGGTTCTTCAAGAAAATATTAATGGCTACTAAAATAGAAAACAAAAACTTTTCATCTTCATCTTAGATAAACATATATATATCTTATGTTTATATATATATATATATATATATATATATATATATATTTTTTTTTTTTTTTTTTTTTTTTTTTTTGGTCTAATGCTGAAGTACAAATCAATCGATTCTTTTTAATTAATTAGAGTCGATGGGGTTTTAGCATCGCTGCAGAGGAATTTGGTGCAACTTCACCTCATATACTGTTTTCATTACACATGAATGCCTCGAAAACTCAGTCAACTAATAACATGCGGATTCAGGGTATTTGCTAGTCGGGCATTGCCGACTAGAGCACTCCTACTTGTTTTTATATTTGTGTTGAAATTGTTTTCATCATGATTAACTAATGCTAATTGGATGTTTACGTTTTTGCAATTACACAATTGAATACATAAATAATTTAAATCAATTTCGGGACTCAATTTAATATATATATATACAGATATATATTTATATATATGTATAATGTAGATCTAGTTTAATGAGTCTCTACGGTCGAACCGCACACACACATACATACATTCATATGAATCAATTTGCTAAGAATTCTAATTGACATACATACATACATATGGTCATCGTACATCATTCATCATACATCTTAGCATATGCATATATATATAGTATACAAATACATACATACTTACATCATGATCCATGAAATCGTCATCTAGTCATTTTACAAATTATTATATATTATTATATGTCAGCATATATATAAATATATGTATTTTTATAACTATAAAAAAAAAAAAAAAAAAAAAAACATAAAAAAACACCAATTTAATGTTAAATGTCGTTACAATTAAGTTGATAAGTTTTAGCAAACGTTTTAAGCATTTTACGAAACAAAAACAAAATATTTTATCATTGATTTATTTTTTGAACATTTGAACTCTGCTAAATGGTAGACGATAAAGAAACAAGTTGAATTTTTAAATAAAACATAGTATACAGGGTGTTGCTAAATGGCTTTACATATATACACATTGACACATATACACACACATTTATACACAGACTATGATCACCTGGACACACGCACATACACACACAAACACATGTACACATACATGTTTTCTATAAATACAGTTATTTCTGATCTAAATAAACGAAAAACAACAACAAATCTTAGTTAAAGCATTTTTCGCTCAAATTTAGTTTATTAAAGTGAATGAAAGTTTGTTAAGTAAAAAAAAAAGGAAAATACCAAATATGTATTACATATATATGAATATTTATATAAATATATATATGTATATTTGGACTAATGGACTGAAAGGTAAATAATATATCAATGAAAGTGTAGAGATGGGTTGGCAAAAACTAAAAAAAAATCCAAGAAATCAATATAAAAAGAAAACAAAAATAAATGTGTAACTTTGAGTGTTGCCCGCACTCTTTGGCTGTTTCGGGAAATTGTTAAATTTATGTTAATCAGTTAAGGAAACAAAACAAAACAAAGATATAAGACGAAGACGAGGAAGAAGAAGATAAATACACACACACACCCACCAAGGCATACTATATGCACACTGTTTCATATAAAATGCAAATAGTAATACATATACTACATACATACATACTCGTTCCAACTCTCATCCTCTCTCTTTCTATATATATCCAATTTGATTTACTTGTTATTTTATTTTGAATTGCGATCTACTTCAACTGCCAGTTGAGCCCTCTATATTACACACATCCACACAGTACAGTGAACACCCTGCATATGCAACTACCTACATATATAAAATCAAATATTTATACCATACACAACAACAGCAACAACAGCCCACATCAATAAGTACTACAAACAAATCTCATATGAATGGCATCTACTTGGGGTATACATACATACATCATACATGCATATATTTTTATGTATTCATATTTTTTAAAGAAAAATTAAAGCAAAAACCAATATTAAATGCATATATACACAAATATATAAACATATATGTATATATAATCGTAATCGTAATCGAATACCGATGTCATAAATGTGAACGTTATTAGTAACTCATTAAAAACTATTATTATTACGATTATATTTGTATGCCTAAATGATACTATATTAAAATAAAAAAAATTAAAAAAAAAAACCAAGCAGTTGAACACTCATTATTCTAATGTGTAAGTGAGAGACAACATGAATAACGGTAAAAAAGAAAATGGTAAAATATATACAAATATTTTTATACACCAATAAAAAAAAGGAAAAAAAAGTGAAATGGAAAATGAATGAAAAACTCATTTGTATGCATTTGATTAATATTATTGTGTACTCGAATAACAGCAAAAAAAAAAATTTTAATTAAAAATACCAAACTACAACCAAACAGAACTTGAAGCAAATATAAAAGTCTTTTAAATGCTTAGGGGCCACAATTTTCGAAGTACATAAATTAAAAATGAAATTATTATTATTATATTATATTATTATTATTATATATTGTATTAATTAACATTTAAAAAATGTTGTGTAACAGTAAAAATAAAAAGACAAAAAAAAAAAAAAAAAAAAAACAGCAACAACAATTGTACTGTAAGAATTTCTATTTCCATCACAAAAAAACAAAAGGAAAACTATTAAAAATTAAAAATAAATAATTTTGTTTTTAATAAATTAACCAATTGTTTTATTTAATGAGGATTTGACAGTGACTACCAGCTAAAAGTAAAAAGTTAGTATGGAAGAAGACAAGTCTTTATATGTAAGTTCTCATCATATCTTAAGATATTATCACTCTTTTTTTTTTTTGATTAGACATTTATTTAAAATTTGTGTTTTATTCGGTCTTGAATTTTGGCTTGAATTTGGAACAGGGAAGACTGCTCTCAAAAATACTTTAAATTTTATCTCTATCTCTATCTGTCTTTAGCAGGAGCATATGGAGATCCTGGCCACGCGAGAGCAGAGCATCAATTTGCAGTCTCGGTTTCAAATATCAAAGCTGCATAGCTTTTGTGCGTAGGCTTTTACCGCTTGATTCAATCTGGAAAGCTGTGTCTGCATGTTTTACAAAAGGCAACTATGATGTTGTGGAATAGTCGCTTAGAAATGAAAGTTGCTTAGGACCCTATATCGACTAAAGCACGGGCAGGATAGATAGCGCCAAAATGGCATATTTTGATGGTTTTGAGGGTTATGCCGACTCTTGCACTTGAAACAGTTATGCGTACTGGTGCACACTCGAAATTGACCTCTAGCAAAGCAACTTAGGAAAAGCTTCTTTGATATTGAGATAGTTCTCTTTTGAAAACACATCGCACTTTGTGCTCTTCATGTCTAACATGACTAGTTTGGCTGGGGCAGGCCTCGCGGATCTCGGAACTGAGAGTGGAATTGTTGGAACGAAACGATTATCTTTCATAGTCTCGAGCGCGCGAGCTCGCTAATTAATCCAGTGACTAACGTCCTGCCATGCTGGGATTTCTGGTTTTCGTGTCAATAAGTGCTCACAGAGAGATCGAGCGGTGTCCTCGATGCGGACATGGAGTCAATCTGCCTACTCAACTGAGCTGTACAACGAAATAGTAGTGGTCGAACTTAACCTCCATGACTTCAATTTCTCCAGAATAATCTGAGCTGGACTCAAATTTAATGAGCCTATTCGCAGCAGAGAAGAAATCAGTCCATCATCATTACGACTGAAACTTTGCGTTTTTTCGGACGGAATAGGGGACGCAGAGAAGCTTCGCTTTATGAAACGCGAGGCGGGATTACTCAACTGCGCTCGACTAAAACGATCAGACTTGGATGCTAACTAGAAGTTAGCTGAAGGAAATTTTTGATATGTGCAGAGAAAATCACTCAAAGAAAAAATTTAGGATTTTGAAAGGAACAAGGAAGTTATCAATTGAACGGAGAGGAAATAAATAAAAATATTTTGTTTTGTTTAGCAATTAAAAGGAAAAATGCAATTAATTTAATTAAAATAAATTAATTATGAATTAACTTAATAAAAAATTAAACGGCAAAAATAGTTTAATTTTATCTGCCTTAAAATGTTGCTTTGAGTTACGAGATATTGTGGTCGAGGAATAATTACCGGCAAGCGATATCGATATTTTCCAGTGCTCGCAAAAACCAGCGTTTGAAAATGCTACACTACTCCGTAGTTTTTCGTTTTGCTCTGGCTACCGCTCTCATTTATGACGGGAGCCGTAGCAGAGCCACCCTGTGCACTGGTGGCGACGACCTAAATGAGGTTGGTAGAAATAATGCATGAAATACGAGACGTAAAGTAATGCATTACCTATGAGATTTTTTTTCAGCGCATTTGTAATGGGTAAAATCACTAACCATACAACACATAGACGGGACATCTAGAAGAAACTTTTTTGCTCACTTTTTTTTGAGCCGGAGCACCCACACAACTTCGAATTCGCTTGTGCGCCTTACTTTTACGTGCGTTGTTCGAAAATATTCGAAAGCATAATCATTCCGCTTCAAGCGCTCGGCCGAAATGGTCGTCTTCGGAACAAAGCAATGCTATGATACATTTTTTCTTTGCTCTCTCTCTCTCTCTGCTCTCTTCTCTCTCAAATATATATATATATGTAGGCACAAGCAGCAGCTCACAAAAATTGAAATTTGTTCGCTGAAGATCCCATTTCTTCCCTTCTGAGCGAAGAGTATACCGAACTATTGAAAGCGTTCGCTATACGCATGCAAAATGTTTACGTTTTCATTATTATTTGTGGGAAGGGTATGAAAGCGTTGATGTGCATAAAGATTATGTTTTCGCGACGAGCGTGCACACACACACTTACAGTCCCTTGATATACGTATGAGCATTTATGTGCATGTGTGCGGAAATCTAGCTGCCTGTAGAAATTGTGAAGACCCACGTAGCAGTTGGTCGATCTTGTGGACTGCACACACATACACACACAGTTGAATGTGTGTGCGTATGGGCTGCGATGCTTACAATTGTCGAATATCACTTGTAAAAGCATTTGTGTGCCTGTATGAGAAATTTTAGCTGCCTGTGGAAATTGTGTAGCGCACGCATGGGATATGAACATTGGCGTGTGCCTACCTCAACTTTGAATTGCGTGAACGATTTTGGTTTACAATTGCAGAAGGATAGTTCAATTATAGTTTATTACCTGATTTTTCAATAATCTTGGGTTTGCCAAGCATATCCCATTTTTGCCCGTTGGGTTTAAACAGGTACTAAATATTTTTTAAATTCATTCAGTTGGCAAACCCAAGATTATTGAAAAATCAGGTAATAAACTATAATTGAACTATCCTTCTGCAATTGTAAACCAAAATCGTTCACGCAATTCAAAGTTGAGGTAGGCACACGCCAATGTTCATATCCCATGCGTGCGCTACACAATTTCCACAGGCAGCTAAAATTTCTCATACAGGCACACAAATGCTTTTACAAGTGATATTCGACAATTGTAAGCATCGCAGCCCATACGCACACACATTCAACTGTGTGTGTATGTGTGTGCAGTCCACAAGATCGACCAACTGCTACGTGGGTCTTCACAATTTCTACAGGCAGCTAGATTTCCGCACACATGCACATAAATGCTCATACGTATATCAAGGGACTGTAAGTGTGTGTGTGCACGCTCGTCGCGAAAACATAATCTTTATGCACATCAACGCTTTCATACCCTTCCCACAAATAATAATGAAAACGTAAACATTTTGCATGCGTATAGCGAACGCTTTCAATAGTTCGGTATACTCTTCGCTCAGAAGGGAAGAAATGGGATCTTCAGCGAACAAATTTCAATTTTTGTGAGCTGCTGCTTGTGCCTACATATATATATATATTTGAGAGAGAAGAGAGCAGAGAGAGAGAGAGAGCAAAGAAAAAATGTATCATAGCATTGCTTTGTTCCGAAGACGACCATTTCGGCCGAGCGCTTGAAGCGGAATGATTATGCTTTCGAATATTTTCGAACAACGCACGTAAAAGTAAGGCGCACAAGCGAATTCGAAGTTGTGTGGGTGCTCCGGCTCAAAAAAAAGTGAGCAAAAAAGTTTCTTCTAGATGTCCCGTCTATGTGTTGTATGGTTAGTGGTAAAATAAAAACGACTACTCGTACGAAAGAATCGAGCTGTTGTCAACTTCGGTTTTGTATGCCCCTTCCCCTCTAATCAACAAACGATTTTCGTCGTTCGTTGCGTCTGTCGAATTTCGTTTTGGATTTTTCCGATTTGTGTGTGGCACGCGTTCTTCTTTCGTTTGGTTTTTTGTCTATGCCTATTCCTTTTGTGTGTATAGTGTTAATGTGCGTAAATACAAGTGCACAATTGCATATGTGTGATGACTTTTGATTTTGTTTTACCCGCCGCGACGCGTCACTTTTCTGATTTTCTTGTGCTGTGTGGACGTGAAGGAAAGTATTTCGCAGTGAGTTAAACAAACATATACATGTACATATGTGAAATTGGCTTGTTGCATTACAATTAATTAATTTAATAGTAATTGTACGGAATTAAGTGTACACATACATTGTACATTGCAATTCTGGCTATTTATTTGCCAGCAATTATTTCACGGTCAAACGTTTATGACCACGTGCAATATACGCACATATATACATATGTAAATACATATGCATGTAATTATATGCATATATACATATTAATTAAAAGACTTGTAATCAAGCCAATTTTAACAGTATTTTATACAATAAATAAATAAATTTATATAATATATATATGTATATATATATATATATATATATATATATATATATATATATATATATATATATATATATATACATATACGTAAGCAGCTGTAACGCCAGTGTGCAAACAAGTGGTTTTTAAGGAGGCTCATTTTGAAGTGTTCGGTTAGAATTTTCTTTGCAATATGCCTGCCAAAAGAGGATTAAGTAAGCGCAACATACGCCGACTTATTGCCAGGCAACGAAAGGAGTTTGAAGTCGATGACAAGGAGGAGAGCTTTGCAAAGAAGGAGGATATAGCGGAAATTAAAAAAAGGCTGGAGAGAATAGAAAAAAGGCAGATAGCAATGCTTACGATTCTCAAAAAATTGACCAATGAGGACATTGCTTCCGAATCGCATTGGTTTCCCATATTGACTATGGGAGACCTAGAAAAAGTAGACGAACAAATAAAGAAACAGAAAGAAACTTTTGTAAGTACCTTATGTCTTGTATGTAATATAATTCAACTTAACGATTTCTTCTTTAATATATATATATAGGTGCGTATTCTTCAAAAAATTGCTAAAGGCAATGTGGCAAAGAATTTTGATAGCATCATATCCAAGAATATCATTCCAGATCTGAACTATGATGGCTTAAACGGCAAAAAGCCATTTAAAGAGTTCAAATATTTGAACGATGCTCTTGCTGGTATGTATAAATCATCTTACATGTATTTTTAATGAACAAAAATTAATAATGTTTAATTTACAGATGCAATCAAAACCGAAGGGTCCACTAAGAAGACATACATAGCGACAATTAGAAATTGCTTTCGGGTCCAGAAAGGTCGACTGGCAAAACAAAAATTCGACAATAAGGATAAAGTAGATAATAAGACATAGCTTAAGATGTAGATGTAAATAGATATAATAAAATAGTAATAAGACAAGGTTTAAGATCATACATTTATTTAGATATTAAGAAATAAGAAATAAGAAATAAGAAATAATAAATAATAAATAATAATAATAATAATAATAATAATAATAATAATAATAATAATAATAATAATAATAATAATAATAATAATAATAATAATAAATAAAAATTTTAAAAAATTTAAACGAAAAATACTTCATTACTCAAGCCTTTCTATATTTAAATTAGTAATCAATTATTTCCCCAATTACATTACATTAAGAAGTAAGCCATTTTATATAGTGGGAAAATGGGTTGCAGGTATATTGTGTTTTAATGTACGCACATTACTAGCCCATAAGCGATTTTAAAATTGTATGATGCGTTTTCTTAAAGCTGCGGAATTTCTGCATTACAATTTTTTAAAAGTATACGCTTGTGTAATGGAGAACCGAAAAAACTTCGTCACTTCATTACTTTTTGCATTACAAAACTCAATTATTTCATGCACCCGGTAGAAACGCGGCTATGTATACATATATGCTCAATTTTTTTCTTACTCTCTCTCTCTCTCTCTCTCTCTCTCTATGGCCTGTGAAATAGCAGCAGCGTACAAAAATTGAATTTTGTTCACGATAATTCCATTTATTCTCTTCTGAGTAGTAAGGAGTATACCAAACTCTACTACTACTACTACTATAATTATGAGTATTATCACATTCGTACATATGATCAGATTTCAGCATTCCAGCCATTAACACCTCGTAACAGTTTGCAGATAATTCGTGTTTTCGATCGGAACACAAATGAATGACTTGCAAAAGCCTGTTCAAAACACAAATTCGACTGTTAATATCACGTTCAGAAAAGTCCATCTACAATATGATTTATTCAACAAATCAGTTCTCATAATACAAAACCCAGCAGCTAAAGCGCAGTCGCTGCTAACTGCGAACTAAGCAGAACACGTGCTTAGGCGTGCGTATGTGTGTGTGCATGTGTTTTTTGTATGGATGCATAAGAGAAGCGTTGGAATATCAGCTCTATGCAAGGTGGAGTAGTCTCGACTAGAGCACTCTTACGCGTTAAGTTTACAGCTGATCGATTCGGAGTTGTACAATGGTTAATTCTCGGGCTTCGATGAATACTAAACTATATACATATACATATAGTGTTCATCGAAGCCCGAGGATGTTGCCATTCTGTGGTGCCTGAAACTCTCTAAGTAGTAGGCGAAATTTCCCGCACTCTCGAATGTATGCCAACTGAACTGGTTAATACACATAGTGTTAATAAAACACAAAGATTACATCGGTTGGTAACAATTTTCGCGAATATTTGAGTGCTTTGCGCTTCAGAGTCAAAAACAAACTGAAAGCCGAAAAAGCTCCGTTGTTAGAATAGGTATTTTTGTTGTTTTTTTTTTTTTTTTGGCACCCATGTAGCTCTCAGCTTTATCAATTGATAATTTTACTGATAATTATACCCTGAACACATTGAATGAGACTTATGCTTTGGCAAACACAGAGCTCTTAATGTTATCACGGTCTGAAAGTTTTATGAAGAGAGTCCGTCTACAAGAAAAGTTATATGTGTATGTGTCTGTGAATGTATTGTTTCTTGTGTATGCAGAAAAGAAGCGAAGAATTATTTAAATATCAGTTTCTCGAAGAGTTTAGGGGATCTCATAGTCGAGCAGTCTCGACTAGAGTTTTCTTACTTGTTACATATATTTTCAATTGATAATTTTGTATAACTAATTCCGTGGGTCGCAATTTGCCTAAGGTCAAGGTCGCTGAACCAAATGCTGCTGCTGCTGGTGCTAGAAGAGGAAAACAAGTAATTGCATTCTTTTCTGCATTTCCGCTGAACGCCTAGAGTAAATGCAGTCCAAAGAAGGAGTATTTGTAGTTGAGATCGCCGACAGCTCCGCAGCAAGGCGCCGCAGTCCTACAGGGGCCACAGGGACCCGCGCACTGTGTTCGATAGCAGCAGTAGCTGCAATCGACTAGGCAGCACTGGACACAGGGTGTCTCACGGTAGTAGCGACTTTGGCAGCACATGATGGCTCCGACCCTTCAGATAAAATGAAAAAATATATGTACATTCTTGAAGCTAATTATGTTTTCTGGATACTTACTACAGACTAAGTTTGGTTGCGATTTATCAGAAATTAAGTCAAACCTATCGGCTCCAGGTGTCGTTTGAAACTGAAACATCTGAATGTCGTTGGGCGAGTTTATGTGTGTTAAAGCAAAGCCTATTGAAACATTTGATTAATTTATTGTATAATGTGAGTATACGCACCCTGTTGTAAAATATAAGCTTTAGATAGTTCAGATAGGTTGGGACTTGGATCTTTCTTTTTTAAAGAGACAATCCTCTTAGGGAGAGTATCATCCCATTAATGAATTATTCTTACTTGTAATTAATGATATTTGTGATACTTTTTTTCGAATTGAATGTTGGGAGTTCAAACAGGATTGAAGTCAACTATTTGCATGCCCTGAATCCATTAAAAACGGGAGTTCCGGCTAAAATCGATTTGGTAAGGAAGGAGGCTTACAAAAATATATTTTATAGCAGAGTCGTCGTCATCCATCCGTCTGTCAGTCCGTATGCGTAAAATCATCGATCTCGGAACCTATAAAAGCTCTATTGCTCGCACAGATTGTTTTAAGAAATCGAAATTCGTTTCTATGACAATTATATATCTAGGATTACCAAGTCTTACATTTAGTTTAAAATGTAGCCAATTGCGAGAAGGTATTAAGAGTTGCATTGGCCAATAAAATCTGAGCATATGAATAGAAAGAGGTTAATCACAGTCTTTACAATATTTAGATATACTTTTATATATGTTCATACAATATCTACATACATATGTACATATACATGTCAAAATTATAAATATATTTTTAACAATAAAAAAAAAAAACTAAATAAATATATGTTTTGATTCAAAATTTGTTTTTATTGTTTTTTGGCAAAAACAGTTTCAATATCTAATAATCAAAATGTCAGCCTATTTAAAAAAGTTACCAATTTATGGTTTTCTCAATATGAATTTCCTGTTTATTACAGTTGCAAGATAACAAAGCTTTTGAGTTTTTCTGAATTTTTTTTTTTTGGGTTTACATTATTTTTTTGCTACAACATTTTTGAAATGCTATATTAATCTTGATCGAGCCAGACTGGAGCTGTTTGATCCATTGGCTCCTCAGCAGTCAAAAGCCGACGCCAGTGGCCATCAGGTCTTCCGTCGTTCAACAGCCACAGCAGAAGGAACATTGCAAAAACGCCGGTGTGCAGGGCGAAAAACACATCTCAACACAACAGGATTGACAACAAGGTCCGCCACACGGTGGGCCACAGAATGAACACCATCCAGCCGGACCACAGCACATATTCTGCAAATAGATATTCAATTCAATTCAATCGAGACTAAAACTCGTCCCACTTACAGTCAATACTTACGTTTGAAAGATAGGTGAAATTTAAGTTCTTCGGGCAATATCAGAATTTATTATTCGTTCAAATTTGGTTTTAGGATGTGTGTGCTGAGCGGCTTTTAGGAGGAGGACACCTAACAAAAAAATAATGTAAGTTTTTACAAAACTTTTTATGTGCTTACTACACAAATTTTGAACCAAATCTGAAGATCTCAACGAGATTCGTTTCTGACTAGCAACAAATTTAAGTTCGTTTTCAAGGCCTGTTTTGATTTTGCTTTAAACATCAAAATGTCTTAGCTTGGGTGTAGTTTCATTAGATTTATTTGTTATGACTATTCAGTTTATTATTGAGCTTTATTCTGTTGAGCTTTAAAACTTCAGATAATTAAATTATTTTCTTGGCGCTGGTTCAAGCTAAAAACGTAATTTAAATTAGAGAAAACGCTAAATTTTCGATATTTTGTTTGAATGTGACCACTGACCATACAACACATAGATAGGCCAACTAGAGCAAATTTTGTACACAAAAGAAATCTGGAGATTACCGACCGCTCGCACACACATATGCATATGCTCATACATGTAGCACGGGACTTTAACGGACGATTGACGAAATGATATTTATATTCGCACCATAGCTTTCATACCCTTCCCACAAATAATCATATAAACGCTAACATTTTGTATGAGAATGACAAACGCTTTCAAAAGTTCGATATTCCATCGACAGCAAGAATACAGTTTCGCACACAGGCACACAAATGCTCATACATGCAGCAAGCCACTGTGAGTGTGTGTGTGCATGCTCGTCGCGAAACCATATTCTTTATGAGCATCAACGCTTTCATAGCCTTACTATAAATAATCATGAAAACGCTAATATAGACCATAGAGAGAGAGAGACAGCTTAAAGAGAGGGAGAGAGAGAGTAAATAAAAATATTTTGGCTACCGGCTCCAAGTTATACCAAACTATGTTAAAAATGTCAGAAAGCGTTGATAAGGTTTTTAATCAATAAAAAACAATTAAGAAAGCTCTAGTCGAGACTGCTTGACTATGAGATCCCCTGAAACCATCGAGGAACTGATATATAAAATTCAGTAATTCTTGGTTTCTTTTCTGTTTATACAAGAAACAAAACATGCAAAACATAATTCGTCGTTCCACTTCTACTTACACATGTACACACACACACACATATGCACGCACGTATAAACAGGCATGGGCTGCCATGTGGGCTTATTTTGGGAACTTAATTGTTTAATGACTTTTTTTGTAGACAGACAATCTTAATAAAACTTTCAGACCGTGATTATTACATTAAAATGTGTGTATGTGCCAACTCACAAGCTTGAGGGAAGGGGGTGTTTTGAGGGATGGGGGGTAAAATATAAAAAAAAAAAACCGAAATTCTTAAAAATACATTTGAATCTACATTTCAAATTTGGAGACTCTAGCTCTAAAGATGTATGATATACATTTTTATAGCTGATTTTCGATAAGGTATTTAAAAAACGAGAGTAGCTATCGATTTTTGGAATCAATTTCGATATCTTCAGAGGTCGACGCGTTCATACACAGACGGACGAACAAACAGACAGACGGACAGGGCTAAAACAAGTATACCTTGATTTCCCATTTTCAATTGGTTCAGGGTATAAAAAAGCTTCAAACCATATGACTACTGAATGGAATCAGCCATTAACTGCCTTTATATATCCTATCATTGTGATGTGCGATGACATGGCAGAGTGAAAGAGAGAAACATTGCGATGATGCCCTTTGGAGTTTTATGAGTACACACAGGCTTTAATATTAAATATTCACAAATATAAATATAAACAAAAGTTACTTGGTACTTGCAAAGTTTCTTCAATTTCTTTTCAATTTTTTCAACAACCAGCCGGTTGTGATAATTTTTAGATTTATGGTCTCACAAAATCGAATGCGAAAAAAATTTTGATATGCAACCCTCCCTTATTCCCTTATTCGTGCTCATTTTTTTTCTTTTACATTTGATCGGTCTGACAGTTCAAGTGTAATTGAGAGCAAATACCTGCAAATAGAAATCGAAACAAACGGTTGCTTACGCTTGAATTACGAAAGACTACATACTTCACCGACTAACCATCGGGTATTTAAGCTCAGCACGCACCAAAAACACACGTATATAAAAAGCTTTATCATGCGATAAAGCGAGAAAGCGATTCAGAATCGCTTTCTCGCAACTCGCTTTACTTTTCGCTTCGGCTCTCTTATCGCTTCGTTTGCACTCTGACATGTTTTAGGCGATTACATGTAAATCTACATGCAGAACTTTCTCGCACATTGTCGCTCAATATTATCGCATCGCTTATCGCGGCCTCTCTGCCGTCAGCCTTAGTTTTATATTTGATAGATTTTGAAGAGTGGTAGGTAAGAATAACAGGTGCAATAAATATTTATCGTCTCACATAATTTATGTTTGCATATGCTTCATTTATTCTTAACTTATTTCGTACTATATACATATTTTGTAAAAGACTCCAAACTGGTATGTGTTTAAAATTTTCCTAAATCTTGCTGTATGTGTGAAACGTTGGGTTCAAGATAGACCGCAGGCAATTGTGTATTGGCAACTCAATTTCGAAATGTTATACCACCAAGGTATCCGAAAAGATTGACAGTTCGCTGGACTCCAATGCCCAAATAATCCTTGATGGCATGGCTTAAAGCCTTCAACGACTTTTTTAACTTCGACATGGCTGTACAACAAAAAACAGAAAAAGATTGTTTATAAACTTGATGTCGCATTTAAAAGAAATATTAATATACGAACCACTCAATTGGCAGCACCCAGAGAAATTTCAAAATTTAATGGTACTTCATACTATCCACAAAATGGAATGAGGTTGATGTATGTATATTTGGCTTAGAATAATGAGAAAGCACAGTTTACTGGGGTCTACTTCAAATAATATTTCGAGAGATGTTGACAAGCTGAACAATGGCTATGCTGTGACCTTTGCTCCATTCGTCAATGGACTCCAGTGTCGATAGTCCACCTGCGTGGCAGCTTCGTACTCCTGCACCAGGCAGTCAACAGTGTCGCGGGCCGAATCCAGTTCGGTCAAATCATCCTGGAACATAGGCTCACGGCGAAACTGATCCAGGAAGGCATTCCGCTTTTTCAGCTTGTCGTACTGAGCCAGTGCGCGGTTAAAGAGAGCACTCACGCCCGTATGATTGGCCATCATCAGGCCGGATACCTTGTGCGCCGTCTGAACGTAAGGCGAGCTGCGCGACAGTGCCACCTGAATGCTAGCCGGACCCCACGGTATAAACTGGGCCAATTTGCGCTCGCGTATGCGCTGCAACGACTTGTGCACCTGCGTGGGATCCACCTCGCCCTGTATTATGTTCAGTATGGAGATGTAACAGTGCCGCTTGTCTGCGGTCGAGGAGACCATCATATTTTTGGGCTGCAGCAGGCGGCGCATCACATCCAGAACAGTTGTCTTGCGCACATTTGTCTTCGTCTGCAAATGGCCAAAGGGTTCAATGAGAGCTGAAAATGATTCTTAATTCTAATTTATTCACATCCTCACCTCATAATCTGTGATCAGCGGAGTGTAGCCTGTCATAAGAAAGTGAAGCTGGGGCGTAGGAATTAACGGGGCTGTGAGCCCAATCAGATTATTGTTCATGTAGGAGGGATAGCGCAAGGTGGTGGTGCTAACGCTCATGATCGTAGACACCAGATTGTTGATCTGGGTGAAGGTGGGCGTTTGTATATGCAGGCGCTCCGTGGCAATGCGATTCAGGGCCGTGTTATCCAGCACCACGACACAGTCGGCGCACTTTGTAAGCCGCTTTAGAGTGAGTATTGAATTGTAGGGCTGCACGACAACGTCGCTAATCTCGTCCTGGTTGGGAAACACACTGTAAGTTTGGATGAGCTTCTTTGGAAAACGATCCGACAGGCGCTCGAGAACGTATGAACCCATGCCGGAGCCTGTGCCGCCAGCTATGGAGTGACAGAGTACGAATCCCTCGAGTGAATCGCTGCCATCGGCCTCACGATCAATTATGTCGAACACCTCCTCCTGCACCTTTTCGCCTTGGCTAAATCCAGAAGCCCAGTTATTGCCAGCACCGCCGCCATGCTTTGACAAGTAAACATTCTCCGGATTGTAGAGCTGAGAATTGAAACAGTTTCAATCGATTTAATATGCAATTAACTACGATGTATATATGTATGTATGTATGTATGTATTTACCTTGGCATATGGCGAAGTCATGATGTTGTGAATGACGCGTGGCTCCAGGTCCAGCAAGACAGCTCGTGGTATATAGTGATTGTCATCCGCCTGGTAGAAGAAGACATCTTTGCGATCGTGCCCATCGGCCGCAAAGTCTTCGAGCACCCCATCAGGTGAAATGCCATGCTCCAGACAAAGGCGTTTCCAAAACTCAAAACCAACTTTGGAGTTAGCATATAAAAATTAGCACCTTGGATACATTTATAATTAACTTACTCTGATTGCCACATTGGCCTAATTGTAGCGTAATTATTTCACTTGGCATTATCAGTACTTATTTCTTTTTGCAAAATATTGCGGAAAATATTAAATATAACGGTGCTTGGCGCCATGTCTTTAGAGCTCGCAGCGCTGCCACCTAATAAAAACATAGTCAAATATATGTATTTGTAGTATATATGGTCACCCTGCACAGCTGATTATCGCGCTGCCAGCTTGCCGTAGTGTTTATTGATTTCTCGAGTGCTCCGCTACAAATTTATTGCAATGCTGCAAAGGCGAGCATTTTTTTAAAGAATTAAATTTAAATTACCATGTTGCGGCAAGAAAACTTGGCTGCCAATTTCTGTGGCCTCTTGGCGGCCCAGGGCTACAAAGGCAAGCTCGGCAGTCGGCATAGAAAGCATTTAAAATAATCCAAATCATTTTGTTACATTTTCGGATGCAGAAAAGGCGAACGAGTGGCGAATTTTGGGCCAGGAGCAGGACGGCTCGCTGCTAACTTCATGGATATTCGAGTATTTGGATGAGCCAACTAAGCGTGAAACCTGCATTGGTCACTTCCATGCCACCAAGAAGCAGGTACGCGTGCTCTGGACCCTGCCCGGGTGCGTCGAAATTATCCAGGCGAGCATCAATAGCAGCATTACCTTGTTGTCCTATGTGGTAAAAGAGTCATTGCGCTATCAGGCCTTTATTGTGGAAGTGCGCAGCAGCGAGGGTGGGACGCCTACATGCCTCACGCCAGAGCCGTCGACTCGGCAGATTATGACGCAGTTCCTCTGGCGAGTGGAGAGCGCCACGCGCACCTGCTGGCAGGACAAACTTTTGGTGCTCACACACGAGGACTGTGAGTAGTCCGTGAACACGCGTTAATCTTGACTTAATAAACAACTCATTCAGCTATCAAGCAGTACAGCTGCACGGTCAAACAAAGCTCCACGGCTTCACAAACCGGTAGTGTGGAGGGCAGCGCCTGGCGCCTGGACGTCAGCATTTTAACCCATGAGACGCTGGCCAAGAACTTCAGCTGGGCCCAGTGGGATGCAGAGTGCCAAGCACTCTACTACATACACCTTAAGCCAAAGGCCGTGAGCCTCAGTTTGCTGGACGAGCGAGAGCAGACAGGCGAACAGGCGACGCCGGTACTCAGTCCCACTCTATCTGCATTTCAGTTTAACGAAAAACAACCCACGGAAACAGTTGTAAGTATGATTGAATTGAAAGCAGTGGAATGGAACTTGCATTCAGATTTTTAATTCACATATTCAATAGCTCAATATTCCGCTCAATTTGCCAAAACTCCCCGCAAATGCCTCAGAGGAGCCGCCGAGCTACGATGACGACGCTGTGCCATTGCGCGTGCACGACAGCTCACTGAATCTGATCATCCTGGCTGATAGCTCGGGCATGTTCTTCGTGTGCCACTATTATCTGTACCAGCCTATGCAGCCGCAGCATGCGCAGGAAAACAAGGCAACCAAGCAGCAGCAGCAGCAGCAGGATGTGCACTTTGCCTACTCCGTGTCGTTGTTGCATCACGGATGTGTGGTGCACTGCGTCATGCCGGGCGTGCCCTGGCATAAGGCGCGCCTGCTGCGTCCCACCTTTGCTCTGCAGGGCTCGCATCATCTGTTGGTATCATCTGCCATCTTTGTCCATCTGCTGGATGTGGGCCTGCAGCATGAGCCCACATGTCACATTGTGTGCCCGGCCGTAATCAATCGAGGTCCCGATGTCACTCACCTAGTGCCGCTGCGCAAGTGGGGCGCACTAGCCTTTGATGCCGCCACCTTAGACCTGGTCTCGCTGAGTGTGCCAAAGGCGCATCTAATTGAAACATTCCGCAACGATAACTCGCTGGACAACCGCATCAGTATTATTCACTACTTCCTGATCCATTCCACTGACATGGATGTTCTGGCCGAGCTGCTGAGCAGCATATTGGAGCGACCCCTTTCGCTGGACACCGTTGCTCTGCTGAAGGAGGCGCTCATTGCCGGCAGCTATGCGGCAGCCGTGCGCGGATTGCCCGAGGAGGCAAAGCCGCTGATGCGTCTGCTCCCGCTGACCACGGCGATTGCCACACGACCCATTCAAGCACGTGTCGCAGATATCAACGTGGGCCTATCGCACGAGGCGCTGCATAATACGAGCATGATGCTTTTGTCGCCGCAGCAGCGTTTGTCTCCTTATCGCACAGATATTTGGACACGGCTGTGGGAGCTACTTAACGAGTCTGCCAAGCAGGAGCAACCGCGCTTTGCAGCCGAGCAGGTCACAGAGAAACTGATCTTTAGTCTGGCTTGCTACCAGCCGGAGGCACTTTCCCGCTGCACCACGCCCATGACGCCGGACGCTGGTAGCGGTGGCTTTGGCGACTACAGCAGCGGCAGCGCCTTTCCCTTCAGCAACGAAGTGCTGCCGTTCATTGAGCTCGAGGGCTGCACGGCCAGCAAGCAAGAGCACGTGCTATCTGTTGTAGGTTCTACATGAATTTAGCTTATAGAAATTCTTATGCTGTTAATATTCTTTCTTTTCAGTATTTGCGAGAGCTTAGCGTGCATCTGGTCAAGCATTCGTCAAAGCCGCATTCGGGCTTCCGCTGGCTGAAGGAAACCTTTTTCGAGCGCTCGCAGGCTCCAGCCCATGTTCATGCAGTTGCCTCGCAATTCGTTTCTGCTCAGTTGGAGCTGTCCCGTGCCCTGTGCTCGCTGGTTTGCCGGGCTGCCGGCTTGGATGCGCGCTTGGAGACATTGCGTGGCTTTCAACTGATGTAGGTTTTATATTTACATGTTTTTCATTTTTAAAAATATTCCTTATATTCTTTAGTGACCAGATGTCCAGCAATCAGCAGCACTCGCTCTTTCTGATACTTGAACGTTATTGTTTGGCCGTGGAGTCGATTGCCTTCCCGCTGCCTGAAGGCTTCTCATCGTTCTTCACATACTTAGGCTATCGTGCCCTGGACTATGACATGTTTTTGCAATACGTGGAGAATCATGTATTTGAGCTGCAAGTCGATGTCATGAAGACAATTGTCTACGGTGTGTTTGAACGCTTAAATTTTCCCACTGAATTTGAGAGTGATCTCATGCTTTTCCTTGCAGATATCGAGGACACACCGCAGGGCATCGAGCGTAAACTCTCGCTGCTCTCGGCTCTGCCCAAGCAGCGTGCGCAACGATTGCTAAAATGCTGGCAGCATCCAGAGAGTCTTATGATCCGCGGTCGAGAGCATGCGGCCAATATTTTATCGGGTCAGCATCAGGAACCGGCACAGCGGCGCGGATCTGGTGGCGTTTCGCAATCACGAATGCATGCCAGAAGCGGTAGGAAGCAACTTCATATTGTTGATCATTTGTGACACCCAGTTTAACACATTTTAATTTGCACTCTGTCATCCAACACCCGGTCTAGCACTGGGCAAGCCCCCCACCGTCGTTTGTCACTCGTTGCTTTTGGGTTTTTTGCTTATAATTTTAACCACAGCCATTTTAAGCATTGCACGCTTCGTGCTTGTGCAGCGATCCGCCATTTGGTAATCACATAGTTATTCACAACTCTCGATCATCTCCTGGTTGGTAAGCAGCGCACCTATTTGTGTCTGTCAGTCTGTGGATTTGTCGTTTATTGTATTTACTGAATGGCTTGTATAATTGTTTCAAGTCAATTTTGTTTTTCATTTTCGTTGTAGATCTCACGGCGGAAACGCTGTCGCCGTTAGACTCCTTCCTGGACCTGCTCACGGCTAAGGCGAGCCTCAACGAATTGGACTACAATTTGTTAATAGAAACGACACTAAGCTCCATCGAACAGCTAACAGTCAAAGAATAGTCACTTAATATCATAATTGTATTATTTATGTAGGCCAAATTGGTGTGTCAAATGTGTGAAGGTATCTGAGAGTATTTAAAATGTCTTAAAATGCTATTGTGTAGTCAGAATAGATATATGTATGTATTCAAGAGTCCCTACCTAAAGGAGTATAAGTTATATTAAGTCCTAAGTTACATTAATTTATGTATAATTCATATGATATGTTGTTTTTAGTTCAAGCAAAAAGTGCAGCTAATTCTTTGGTCAGTTCATAATTTATACAAATAAAATACGCGTAGTATGAATTTCAGTATTTATCATAGTTTAGGGACAGCTTAAAAAATACTCAAAGTATTTTTACTGCGGAAAATATAAGGGGTAATACATAAAATGTATAATAATATATGCATTTCCCCTTACTCTGTAAACTGTTATATTCGGGCTGTAGTACCAAATATTTACGTAAGGTGGCGCAATAGAATCCACAAGGAAGTTAAATGGAGTTAACATAGCCATTAGTAATTTGTTTATTTTTATTTAAAGCCAAATTAAAAAATATATATGTAAAAATGCTTATTAAAATAATATATTTATAATTTAAATATTCCTTTTTTAATGAGTGCACATGTGTTTGAATATATCAGTAGTTTAACAGAAGTGTAACAGTCTTGTAATGCTATCAATGTGTTCGAAAATTCGAAAACAGCTGTGCAAGCGGCTCTGTTGTTCGAACCTCGAATGTGAAGGACAGAAGCAACCGCTGTAAATGTTAGAATCTGTGCGGATTAACATAACAGAGCGTTCCCATAACAGAGTCTGTTAAAAGTATCTCAAAGATACTTCGGCAATAGCATTGTTTTGTTTATCCAGTTGACAGTTTGTGGAAAATCGTCACGGTGCTCGCATCAACGAAAATTCGTCGCGGAAAACCAAATAACCCAACGGGCATTAATTTTGTCTCGGCTCTTGAGCAGAACCACGCACGTCTAGGTGTTAATTCCAATTGGAATATGCGCGTCTGAGTCTTCCGCGAGGCGAAGTGCCAAAATCGCACTGTGAAATATTGCAAATGCAAAATGCGCGCCATATTCTAAGATTCAAAATCGAGTAAAAATCGGCAAGTGATTAGCGACAGCAAAATTGTTCAGCCAGTGGCCATCAAGCAAAGCCCAAAAGCGAAGTAAACAATAAACAAGCAATTATTATTTAAACAATTAAAGTGTGATTTGCCAAGCCAATGCCAGCCATGGAGCAGAACTTTAAAGGCCTCTTCACAATCGGATTATTTCTGGCGCTGCTGAGCGGCGGCCAAACGCATTTGAATATATTTCTGAATCTACACGAGGTGCTACGACTAATCGGTGAGTTTTACCCTTTATGGATATATGAATAGTTTTTAATTTAATGAATGCGAAATTAATTGTCTATCTAATATCAATTAGCTGCAAATTTTGTAGCTTCAACTGTTTTGAAACTAAATCGCATTTTGATGGCTAGAAAAACAGAATTTTTCGATGCAATGTGTGTGGGTATTAAATAAATTTGAATTAAAAATAAATTTCATATCATTTAATATTCATATTTGTTTTAAATTGAGTTATCTCTCTTAAATAACTACATATTCTAATTGGACTTTTGTTTGAAATGAAATATGAATTTATAATTGATATAGAATGTATTTTTAATACATTTTCCTTTGATTCAAGTTTATTTAATTTTTATTAATATTTGAGAAATGTTGAAATCTCTTTTATTTGAGTGCCCTTATATAATTCTAATTTCATGTGCTGTCAGCTCACAAATCAACAGGATTATACGTATATATGAATATTTATATATTGAAGATAAACTCTACTTTATGAACACAAAACGCATAAAAACCGAAAAGTGTTTTACGAGGTGCTGCCAAAAAATGCAGTAAAAAACCCTTTTCATATACATACATATATAAATAAAATAAATAAATCTATGTTGGAGAATCATAAAAGACATGCATAGGGCAAGATATGGCTGAATTATCAGAAATTATGTTGTAAAATTTACAACTCTCAGCTTGCTGGGCTGCCTATGCAAACAGGTCGAGTGATTGATGGTAGCTGCCTGTATATGTATGTGTATGTAGGTGGCATATTGGCCTCTCTCTGTGTGTGTGTGTTTGTATGAGATCGGGCAACAAATCGCGTCAGTTCTGAATAACTGGGTAAATATTTGGACGAGCGCGAGTGCGAGTGCTAATCAGGCGCTTATCTGGCAGCTATCTCCGTGTGGTACTCGTCGTAATTCATGTTCGGGGATTTCAGTTGGTGTGTCGCTCGGGTTATCGGAGCGCCGGACAATCAATCAGGTTGCTGCAGTGCATCGCCAGTGGTGCTCGCCAACTGGCAATTGGCAAGCTCGGGTGATCCATCAAGTGCTATGGAAATTTATTAGTTGTGTCAGCCGCGTGTCAAACAAAGTCAAATTTTAAGCCACTAATCGATTCGTCTGCTGTGTGTGCGTGTGTGGGTGAGTGTATGTGGCTATTGTTGTGTTTATCGTTTTGCGTTGCAATTGCAACGTGTCCCATTGATGAGTGGTGGCTGAGCACCCTCCTTCAATTATCCAGCGTTGACAGCAGGTTGCATGCCTGACCTACTTTTGGCCACCTTTTCGGGCGGCCCTCTCTGTTCCTCCCTCTCCCTCTCTCCCTCTGTTGTGGTAGGTGTCATTTTTTAGCGGTTTGTTCAAAAGCTTGGGTCCAATACAAAAGTCCACATGTGTGTGTGTGTTTGTGTGTGAGCTGTCTTTGTGTGCATGCGTGTACATCAATTAAATTGTCAGACCACATAAAAAAAGAGAGAAAAAAACACGACAGCTCCGGCATTTGGTGCTCGTTAGCTTACGCTTGTGGATCGGACCGAGCTGGGGAGCTGCAGCAACTATTGGTGAAGTGGGCTAAAGGACGCTCACAGCCAAATTGCAGCTCTGGCCAAAGTCTACACACACACACACACACACACACACACACACACACATATATAAACGATGTCAGGGACTGGCACAGTGCGGCGGTAGCTCGTTAACGGAATGAGCGACACGTAGAATCTTTAATGGGTGTGCAGCTTAAATGAGGCACCGCCAACCAGAGCATAAATAAATGCTCTTCGCTGCAGTAGAGAGCAGAGACTGTGGCTAGCAAGTAATTAGTGATCACCGAAAATATAGAGCATAGCAGTCATCTTCTCCATTTGCTAGTGATAGGCACTGAGGAGTAATACAGGGATTGAACTTTGACAGTTGCTCAAGTCTGCAGTCTGTGGGAAAATGGTGTTATATTAAATGCATCTAATACTATATCATTTTAAATCATCTGTTCTGATCAGAATTCAGATGATAATTATTTTCTAAGTAGACTTGTTAATTAAAATAAAATCCTATTCGTCTAACTACTTTGCTTTGTTGCTTCAAATTTTGATTTTTTTTAAACATTTAAAGGTGTTTTTTTATTTTTAGTTTTATTGCAAACTAAAGATAGATTCTTAAGCTTTGAAATCTAGCTTTGATATATACACATATATATATTTATATATATATATATATAAAAAACAAAATAAAATTTAATTGAGACAAATTTACCATACTGACAACAAATATTTAATTATACCGAGCTGCTTTTTTCTGTAACTAACTTGTATAAACCTAAAAATAATTGTAGTTAAATTTGTTTAATTATTTTTACTCAAAATAATTGTTCTAATATTTAATTGGCCAACTAACAATGTGTCTATTTCACTTTTAATTTGAAATAACAAATGTGTAAATTGGATTTGATATGAATGGACCAAAAATAGTGAAGCTACAGGTCCAGCCGCATTTCCTTTATATTTTTTTTATTAAATTAAATTTTAGTTTGCTGTTGCTAGTTAGGGACTTGTAATAGAGTATTGGATAATTGGTTATAATATTAGATTTATTTCACGGTTTTTAGCTGAGATGAAAAAGTATTTCAATATAAACGAGAGAAAAATTAAATGAAGTGAAGTCTGCTGATTCTAATATAAACATCCTCTTGAGGCTTTTGCGTCTTCTACTGTGGTAGAGTCTTTTGGCAAATATGTTAGTGAGAAGAAAGTACAGCTGGTAGAGATATGATGCTGATTGGTTGTTTATTATGTCTTGAAATTTGTTGCTAGCTCATTCTTGCGTATATAACACTCAGCGACGCTGACATATCTGAAGAAGATGGTCAAATAAGTTGAACTCAATCTGCTAAGCAAATAAAATTGCTCTTGGAGTAAATAAAAAAATATATTTATAATGCATATTTTAGCATAATAAAGCAACACATAATCAAAATGCAGCAGACCTTAAAATGAAATAAAAATAAATATAAAAATAAGAATATCGAAAATCCTTTTATAATCGAACAAACTTCATGGGTCACTTAATGCTTAAGCTGAGTGCCGTGTCTGGATCTCTGCATATCCCATCATGCCATTTGGGAATCGCAAGTCATGTAAGGCAGTGTATCAACAGCTCTAATCTCAACCCATCTGCGAGCGATTGACAATCCCAACTAGGCAACAGCAGCAACAACAGCATCATCAGAAGCAGCAGGAGACTGAAAGATTTTTGTTGAATGTTGCCAACTCACGTTTAGCTAATAAAACGGCAACATTTGGCTAAAAATACACAAAACGCATTTATTTTGCCAAGTAATGTGAACTCAATTAGTGAAAAGCGACGACAACAACGAGAACAACAACAGCAACAGCTGTGAAAATAGAAGAAAGCCTTTTAAGCCCATCGGGGGAAATCTTGGCGAGAAATGCGCAACGTGCGTGCCGAATTTTTGGTCGAGATGACTTTGCCACACAGAATAATTAATAAATGCAAGTCGATGACGACGAGGGCGATGAGGTGGGATGGGGAGGAGGAAGAGAGTTGAAATCGGAGACATATATATATATATAAGCAGAGGCGCCGCTTGGCATGTTGCCGCTGTGTGGCAGCAACTGTTGTTGCAGTTGCCATTGCTATTGCTGTTGCTGTTGCTGTTGCTGTTGGGATGACGACATTATAAACAACTCTACAGCATGTCGTTAGCATGTCTGACTGTCTAGCGGACGAGAGTTGTTGCACAGAGTGCGTAATTGGCAAATGAATGAGAGACGCAGACGACGACGACGACGATGGCTTCACATAATAAAGAGAGAAAGAGAGAGAGAGAGAGAGATAGAGTGAGAGAGAGAGAGAGAGGAAGAGCAAGAGCGACGATGATGCAGCTAAAGAGTAGGCGAAGCAAAATCTCAGTTGCATTTCAATGCGCTTAATTACGAGGGTGGTTCGGTGGCTTGGCCGCTAGGGACCTGCCACTTGTCAGCTGAACACATCTCTCACTGTGTGTGTGTGTGTGTGTGTGTTGCTGCCACTTAGCCATGACTGCCACACGTGTCAACGTCAGCATTGCTTGCAACATCATTTCCACCTAAAGCCACCTACAACCCAACTGTCCTGCTGCTGTTGTTGTTGTTGTTGTTGTTGTTGTTGTTGTTGCTCTTGCTTGCTCTCCATCTTCATGCAAGTCATTGGCCCTTCGTTGCGTAAACAGTTCACACTTCAGCAAACGGTCATGGATTGCTGGCCACGCCCATTTATACACGCCCAAATATACGGCTAAGCCAATGCATCAGCCACAGCAACTACAACAACAACAACAACAACAAGGAGCGACGCCCATTTGCGCTTAATTAAAACGCTAAATGTTCTGCGGATGTTGTTGAGGTTGTAGTTGCTGCTGTTGTTGTTGTTTTTGTTTCTGTCGCTTGTGACAAAAATATAGATAAAAACAACAACTAAAGCTCTAACGTGTGCATTGGATAATGAATGCATAAGCCAACACAATGTCAATAACAAAAGACTTTGTTATTTCATAACATAATCAAGGTGCATAAATTACTTTGATGCACTGCTGAAGTATTGAAGTTTCAGTTATTTCAATTTATCAAGATTAAAATTTTTTGAAATCAATTGAGTAAATTTACATAGTCTGATTTAAACAAATATTTTGGAAAGAAGAAAACATTTTTCAGGAACAAAACTAAGTTTATTGTCTGACAAATAAGACAATACGTAATGCAAATAAATATTCAAATATATACTGTTCATCTGAATATTAGGTGTATTATATAATATTATTATAATATATAATTATTATATTAAAGTAAATAATTTTAAAACACAATTTACATATTTCGTTCTTATTATATATTTAAAATAAATTCAAAATTAAATACATACTCATATTCCATATAGAAAAATATTTCAATATCTACAATTTATTTTATAGCTATACTACAGAAAAAATAATTTATGAACTCAGTTCAAAATATATGTATATATACCGTATATGTGGGTTTTGAACAATTTCCACCCATTTGTATGTTTGCATCTCTAAGAATGTTTATGCATAAATTTAGTTTAAATTTAATATAAATGAAATATGATACTATTTTGCCCAATTAATTATAATTGAGTCTCTCCTTCTGTACATATTTTATTACCATAAATGAAAATGAATAATTTATATTTTGGCTATATGCTTAAAGCTTCACGTTTGTTATCTGTTATAAAATACTAGATTATAATTTTCATCTGGTGTGCAGAATTACATACTGAGTTAATGATCCACTTGATGCAGTGTGTTGCCAATATCGTCCAATGATTTAAGCTTAAGGAATTTTGCTCTGCTCTAGTGAGACCGACATGATATTGTGCTTATCTAAATTCATTTACACCTCCTAATATCATATCATAAATTTTATTCACAATATAACAATAAAAAGTTAAAATTTATTTTTTAGTCGTTATCTTTTTGCTTTATGTTTTACGAGCTATAAAGTAATTACGATTTTTAGCTGCTCATTCTTGAAGTGATTGCAATTGATTAGTTCAGTTCAAGTACATACTCAATAATAAGCCGTCATAATCTTTGATTGGTAATAAAGAAGATAAAGGTGACGTTAACTAGACTTCGTTAATAAAATTTAATCTATGCTTTTAACCACATTTATACCTTGAATATAAATAAAGGTAAGATAAATAAGTATATATTTTATTTGGATATTACAAAGTTTAAATCAATTGTCTCAAGTTTATATTCCTTTTTTATTATTTTCTGATATTTTACTCTCGACAGAAATATGTGCCAATGTATGTATTTATTAATATCAATGTCAAATTGATTTAACAAAGTGTGTGAAAAGTCGCTCACATAAAATATATAATTAATAACTGAACTGTTTTTAATTGCTAAATTCGATACACAAGTTCGTTTATATATTAAATACAGTCTGAAATTCGAGTTGCAGCATTTTCATATATTTTTGAAGCTCGTTGACGTTGAGTTTTATTAAAATTTATTCAGTTTCGGAGCATATTTTACATTTCCACTTAGCAATTAATGAGTTCCAGCACGCACACACATATATTTATATATATGTATGTATGTATGTATATTAAGATAGGTTTAGAACAGTTGCAGTTGTAGACCACCCCCAAGAGACCGAGTCGCATATCTCAAGTGGCGTTCCCCAGACTCGGGCTCCGCCTCGTTATCAAATGAATTTAATCAGTTTCAATTGTTTATGTTTTAGTTTCTGCATAAAAAGTGGGGGCCTGTCTTTTGGCATGATTGGTAGCCTCTAGACACGAAACGGAAATCAACCCAAAGGAAAGAGAACGAAGTGGGAGAATCCACCCAAACCAAAACCCACTTTCGAGAGCCAAGCGAATGGATTGCACAATGCTCAATTGACTTGTTTGGAAATTTGCCTTTTTTTTTATAGAGTTTCTCTCTTTTATTTTGTAATAATCGCTGCATCAGCTCGAACAATTAACGTCACTGACAAATTGCTGCGCCCATTATGAGGCGATTTAATTGGCGTCTCTGATGGCCAGCACATGTGGGTCGTCAAATGCTCACTGACACCTACTTGACAACGATGTGGCAACTGTGGCTATGAATAGATTTCCAAATTTCGATACTGCCCACTTTCGAACGGGGCTGCAGAACGGGACGGACTCAAGCTCTAAAGATAAATGGCGCAACTGTCCGTTCGGCGGCGGGTTTGCAGTCAGAATAATATCGCATAAATTTATGGCTGCCTAATCCTGGGACTGTGGCAGGCTCGCTGTGCCAGTGGCAATGCTTAAATTATGTTAATGGCACACAGATAATAAAGTACATGATATTTGCATTAGGAAATGCCGCTTAAAACAATATCCGCATTTGGGCCATTCAAGGATAAACCAGAGCCTCCAAATGCCAGCCATTTAGCGTAATTAACTTGTGCTTAGGCAAATGCTTTCCCACAATTCGCTCGCTCGGTTGCTCGGTTGCTTGGTTGCTTGGTTGCTTGCTCGGTGATTAGGTTGTCGGGGCTGTTGCATCTACAGCTTAGCTGCAACAACTAACTTCTAAATAAACAAAGCAAGTGACGCGTGCTGCCCGCGCTCGCAGCATTTGTGTCTTGTGGATACAACTTTGTTCCCTCCCCCTGCTCTGCCCGTCTTCCGGCTGCATCTGCAAAGTGAGAAAAGTCGCACACAACAATGACAAACGCTGCCAGCCAGAGGGGTAGCTACCTTTACAACAGCAATAGCAGCAACAACAGCAATAGCAGCAACAACAACAACATTGAATAGCAACAACAGCAACAACATCGCTACTTAATGGACCAGAAATGCGCTGAGCAAACACTGTGCCTGTTTCCTTGCCTCTGCCCTATGCTTGCCGCCGTTCCGTGCTCCTGTCCGTTCCTCTGCCCGTTCCCATATATCGTATATTTTTCAGCTTGCTTGTCCTGCTGGCCCTCTCTCTCTCTCTTTTCCTTCTCTCTCCAGTCGCTGCTCGTCCTGCTGCGTATGCAAACAAACGAAGCCCGGAAGCGAAATACGATGCGACGGCAACGCACGAGGCAGAGGCAGAGGCAGAGGCCGGGGCAGCCGCCAGCACTTGAGCACGCCGCAGCAATGCCACCCCACCACGTTCCGCACCGCCCAGCCCCGCCCCACTCCAGCTCTCTCTTTCAGCAGCTAGCCACGCTGTTGAGGGCTTCATTTGAAACGCCACCCGAGGGTGGACCGCGACTGCCGCCCCTTAAGCTACTGCTTTAGCAGCCGCAGTCTCTGTCTCTGTCTATGCCGATGTCGTCTCATATTTTTATTGCCGAGCGAATTCCAGGCGGGCGCCTCACCCTCCCTCTCTCTATCTGGCTCTCACTCTTAATGAGACCGTAAATTATTTTTTATTATTTCGTATTTAATTTTTTCATTGCTGTTTGTTTGACTCACATAAAAAACGGATGAAGGACGCGTGTTTGGCGGCCATTTGATTTGGAATTGATTGTGGGAATCGGATATACGGATGCGGAAAAGAAAGGGGTAGCTGCATCTGAAGGATGCATCGCAAAAAAACCACCTAAGCTGTTAAGGGTTAATATGTTGATTATGTCATTCTATAGTTTCTTTAATATCTTTAGACCCATTTAAAAGAGTAGGAAAATATCTTAGTTGTACTAAACTGAGTTTTCTCTTTCTATTTCTTCTTGTGTCCCAGTCTTAGTTTTAGTCTATGATTTATGGAACTAGAGCAGTTGGTTTTCTATGCTCCATTTTATGCCCCATATTCAAAGAATTTTAATTACTTTTCCTTCAATTACATAAGAAAACATTGAAAACTTGTTCGAAAAACAAGCACATTATGTTTCGCCCTCTGTTTGTCTATCTCTCTCTCTGTCTCTCTCTCTCTCTCTCTCTCTCTCTCTCTCTCTCTCCATTCCCTTTTCCTCATCATCTATTACTTTCTCCCTCGTCTATAATAAGTATATACTTATAGATATATTACCAATTGCAACATATTGGAAAATTTCACACGCCCGCAGCCTTGGACTTGTGTGCTGTTCCATTGCACTCGAGCAACCCTCGTACAGCTTCCCACGCAGCCTTAAGTAATTTTCAGAGAGGGAGCACTTGAACGGGAGCTCACGGGGGCTCGCCGCTGATTAAATATTGAGTAATTAAAAATGTGGAGCATTGTACCCGAGGCGCCTGATAAGTCAGTAATAAAGATTAAAGAAAATATAATCAATATAAAAAATTGTTTAAGAATAGCTGAGCATTATGGGAACATGCGTCATAGAATGGGCAATCTAAAGTTCAATAAAAGTGAATGACGAGCTATAATTGTTTATTTTGGTTTGACCCACTTCAGAGACCCCCATTCCCCTATCATTGATAAGAAACAACTGTCGTCAGACAAATGCGAAATGTTTTGTTGAGCTACGCGCTAATCAAAATATCAAATGGGGACTTGGCCTTTGAGTAAGACTCAAAGCAGTGTTTGCTGCGCACACACGCTGCCGACATACAATATAATTCATGCCTTCAATCAAACCGAGTGACTGATTGACTGACTGGCTGGCTGACTGACTGACTGGAAAACTGACTGATGACAGCGCCGTGGCCCAGGGGCCGCTCCGTCTGCGGTAATTTCGCTGTCACGCGTGATAAAACGCGCACATGGCACATCAAGCAGGAGGATCGCAATCGAGTCGAGTCGAGCTGAGTCGAGTCGAAATTATGTGGCAACAAGTAATGCCAAAGACGAGTCCTGATTATTTGGCGGCCTGTTTCAACTTTAATTAAGCGCTCAGTGCACACTTAAGCAGATACATACATATCGCTGTATATTTAAAAACATATTCGCATTAATTTTATTTGCCGGCGAAACATAACGCCTGGGCTTAGCCAATTCGTTCCATCGAAAATGCGATTCGTTCTGGCCTCTCCATAGCGCATACACTCGACATTCATTTGCCGCCGTGCATTAGTCGCGGCTATTATCGTGTCTGTCTCGCTCTTTCTCACTCACTCCTCTCTCTCTATCTCTCTCTCCGTTTATTATCAATTCTCATCTTTTTGTAAGCCCCTGCCAGGCCAACAAATACCGTGAAATGTGTGCGTGTGTGTGTGTGTTTTATAGACATCTATTTGGACAGACTAATGGCGTTGAGTGGGTCTTTGAGTTGGGTGTGAGAATATTAGCAACATTATCATTAACATATTTAAATGCGGATAAGCAAAGCGAGCAAAGCGAATAAATGAATTCGAGCACCACAAAACGAGAGAATTTATAAATAATCAAGCTGGCTCCATTCACGCTAAACACTGAATAAAGAAATGAAAGGAGTTCAGACTGAAAGCTGAATTTGTATTCAGTCATAAACTGAAACCACATTTAGTCAAATTTATGCAAAGAGGATTCAAATTGAAGGAAGAATTCAAATATGTTTCGGATATTTAAATTAAATCTGTTGTAAAATAAAGAAAAATATATATGAAGTACATATTCTATATACCTAAGACTACTAATTATTACGACTAAAATTAAATTTTGTGGATTTTTAGTTGTTATTTAGAGACTTTAGTCACAGTTTATACAAAATTTTGCTTTTGATGTTGTTAATTGGAAGGGGCAATGCCTGGTTGTGGTGGTAAATGTCATTGCAGCGCTTGAGGATGCTGGCAACATGTGGCCTTTGGCACATTGTGGGTCAACTATACCGTATTTAGAATTAGGTGTTGTTTTGAAGTCATTAAGTTATGCTCACGTTCCCTGCGTTCGTTTACCCCTCACACATCCAGACAACATCAATATAATGTGCATCCCGCCTTCAGTTCTCCCCCGAGTAGCTTCTGTTCTGGTTTGTTTTGTGGGTGGTCCTCTTAAAAAAGTTTTCGCTTCGTCACGTTAACAAGATGATAAACCCCTTAACTACTTTTCAACGTAAACACCCGATAAAAAACAAAAGCCAAAAAAACATGCATATATATATATCCACATATATATATATATAACTTATGGCCATGTCTGTGTGTGTGTTTTTTGACCCATAAGCAAAAAAAAAAAAAACGTTGTCATAAACAAAGCCAAAAACTTTTCAACAAACACCAGCGGACAGCAGAGTTTGAGGAGGAAATGCGTCCACTTCAGTGGCTCCGCCTACACAAACCACACACACACACACACACACACACACACACACATGCACATTCACTCATATACATTCATGTACGTGTAGACACCAATGCATCCATGCTAATCTCTCTTACATTTTGTTGTGCCTGGTGCTGAGACCTGGAACTGCCACAGGGACTGGAAATGGGATTGGGACAGAGATTCGACTGGGGCTTGGGCCTGGGCCTGGGCCTCGGCCTCGGTCTGGGACGGGTAATGGGCAGCGTAGTAGCACTTATTGTTAGCACGACGAGCAGCTGGCGAGCAACTGCGTTGCCTTGTCGGCTGGCCGAAAAAGTCAATACGAAGCGCTGCTCACTCGGTCAGAGTCATAAATTACGCCATCCCGGGGGTGCTATTGAAAACTCTCTCTGTATGTGTGTGTGTGTGTGTGTGTGTGTGTGTGTTTGTGTGTATTGCTGTTGTTGTTGATGTTGCCGTTTGTTTGTTTGTATTGGGCAATGGCCCCGGAGGTGTTGGCTTGAACAATTTGCGCTGTGCTCCCTCTGGCTAGTGTCGCTGGCAGAGCCGACTCGCAGCTCTGTTGTTTGGCCATGTCAAAAGTGTTCATAAATTCCAGCTCTTGGCCCGAAAATTCGGCACAGGAAGTTCTTGTTTACTTAAGCGTACACAAACTCACGCACATCTGCAACTTTGCCACAGAATGTCTTTTAACGGCAGATCTGACAGTGGCGGGCCGGGTCGGGTTGGGTCGGTCCGGACCACCCAGGCAGTCAGTCCGTCAGGCAGTCAAGCAGTCAGGCAGCCGAAAAACTGAGCTGCTTGGGCTTTGACCACAGAGGCGCATGCAAATCAAACCACAGGGCACATTACAAGCTGACCCAAGCAGCCGAAACCGCAACAAAACTCAACTAACTGGGCCACTCTAAACCGCACCAGCGAACCACCGCACCACACCCCAACCCACCCCAGCGCCTGCACCTGCTGCTGCTGTTGGTGTTGGTGCAGGCCTAGCCAGGCTTTATGGCTATCCATAAATTTGATGGCAGCGCCTAGACACGATTTGAGACCCCGCCAGCTCTGTCTGGGATTACGTCCAGAGCCAGAGGTGATAAAAATTTCATTACATCACGCAAGAGCGTTGCTAGAAATTGAAAGAAAACTTTACACCGGTGCCAAATTAATGGCCAGCTTTCAGCTTGACTCGGCTCGCAATCACAGTCGGCCACCACCTGATGAACGACTGTGGGTGGCTCCACGACTGTGGGCAGGTGCTTGGGCCGCTGGCTGTTGTCTCACGCAATCGAGTCTGGACTTTTGGCTAATAATCACATTAACTTTTTCCGATAAACACATTATATTTCGGACTTCTCAGCAGCGCTGCCTTTGCTTTGATTTTTACGAGCTAATAATTTGCACGTCTTTTTGTGGGGCTTGGCCGGACCTTTAAGAGATTTATATGTGTGTGCACTAAAAGGCGAGCACTTAAGGAATCGGCTAGATTAATTACGCGTTTATCGTGCTGCCTGAGTGCCTTGACCTAAATGGTCCTTACAAAGCGCTAATTAGCAATGCGCTAAGCTGACTTCTTCCAGGAATGTTTCCCTCTCCTTAAATGTGCGTGTGTGGGGAGGGGCAGAGGTGTGGAGAGGGCAGAGGGTGCAGAGGCCTGGGTAGTTTGTATTTACATTTTAAATTGAAAACGCAACTACAGCTCGTTCATGGCAACATCACCATAAACGTAATGTCTTTTTTTATGGTTTGTCATAGAAATCTACAAGATCATAATTTATGCAACACCCGCTGGCCGCTCATTCCCAATGAACTTGAATTTATAGCCAGGCCTGGGCACAGGCCCAGGTCCGGGCCGGCATCATCGATGGAGCTGAGGCCGCAATTCGACTTCGAGTCGCAGTCGTTGAGGTGATAATATAAAAGAAAACACATAAACTGCAAGACGGCCAGAAAGGGTTGAGGGCTGGCGACGTTGATTGCGTCTGGCCTGAAGGCAACAACCGTCAGCCGAGTTGGACAGAGCAGAGGCAAAGAAGACGTAGACGGAGACGGAGACGGAGACGGAGACCAGAGACCGAGGCAAATAAATTGCAGCTGCTCGACCAGGGCGATGAAATACAAATAGAAATACTTGGCAGCTACCGTTGGCGTTGCACGTTGCACGTTGCAAGTTGCGAGCTGCGAGCTGCGAGCTGCACGTAGTTAGAGTCTGGCTGGCAATGAAGTTGCCAGAGAGCATCGTGCACTTCACATGTCCTTTAGCTTGTTTGTCTTTCACTCTGACGCTCCTCGGCAGCGAGCTGAAGTGAAGTTGTTTGGCCAGACAGAGCCAGAGCCAGAGCCAGAGAAACGTCTTGCTAACCAAGCATTCGAGCATGCAACCCAAACGAGCTAGCGAATCATGACCATTTGGGCATAAAAATTACCTTGCCCTGACTCGCCTTGTCTGGCCTGGGCTGGTCTTGACTTGTCTTCTCGTTGTTGCATGAAGCTGACCTTCTATGGCCCGGACAGTGAAGTCTGTCTGAGTTACCTGGAGTTGCCGGTTGACTTTGTAGTGGTGCGATTTAATCAGCTGCAAGCGCATCATCATTCCATCATCCCATCATTCTATCATTCTATCTTTCCATAAATCTGGCTCTTGACTTTTGGCTTAGCCAGCTCGTCTGTGGCACGACTTGGCTGCTGACCGAATCAAATGTGAACAAATTGAATTTGCTTGAGTTATGATTGCCCCTTGCTAAAGACATTAGCATGTGCTTCCTGCCTTGTCCTGCCCCGTTCCCACATTCAAATTTGCAGCACATAAAAAGTTTGTCTTTTTTCGCAGACAGAGATATGGAGTGGGGTGGGGTGTGGAGGAGAGATCATAGCCGCAACCCTTGCAAGCATATACGCAACCCCAAAAAGGCCCTAAATCAGCATCAGCTTCAGCTCGGTGGTCACCAATGTCATCATCAGCCGCGGGCAGAGGCAGAGGCAGAGATAGAGACAGAGACTCGCCCCAGACAAAAACTCGTACATACATTGATAATAATAAAAATGTCTGTCGTCTGCCGTCTGCCGCCCAAAGTGGGAGTCGGACTCTGTAATGTGTATCTCTGACTCTGGCTGTGTGGCCTAGTCTTCCGTCTGCGTTTAATGCACAACATATTCATGTGTCAAAAGACAATTTCGGATTTATGGCCTGCGAAATCCCCAGGCTGAAGTCCGACGACAACGACGACGACGACGACGGCGATGGCGTTGGCGACCAAATGACGCATAGTGGGCGGGCGGAATGGAGTCCGTTGCATTAGCATAGAGGAAGAAAAAATATGTTAAGAAAGCATAAAGCGATATCCACTAGCGAGAAGGCGAGACATACATTCGTTCAGACATACATTTAAATCTCGCTCAGCTTTTTGGTTTTGCATAAATTAGGGTTGAAGCAGGGAAGTCGGAGCCCCGCTGGACTGGCGTTCCATGGGAGGGATGTATGGGCCCGCCGTATTTGGGGCGCAAAAATTGCCATTTTATTTTATTTTATTTTTCCCCGGTTTTTTCCCATTTTTTTCCTTCTTCTTTTCGTTTTTGGCACATAGAAAGTTTTGGTTTATGCGTCTGTTCTGGTATTTTAGGGTTGTAATTGAAATTAAATAGATGTCGTGCCATGAATTCAAATCGTTGTGCTTTTGCCTTCTTTTTTTAGAATTCGTTGCATAGCTAAGTATGTTTTAAAGAGTTAAAGAAGCTAAAAGAAAAAGTGAAAATATGTATTAAGTTTGAATGTGAAAGCATTCTAAGGGTCTTGAGCAGCGTTAAAGTTGTAGAAAGTTTTTACTGTGGGGATTTCATGTCAGTCTTGAATTCAATTAATAGTCAGGGTTCGTTTTTGGGGTAAGGAAATACAAATCATTGAATAGTTTTAGCTAAACTGTTTTCAAAAAGTCTCTAAAGTTGTCATTTCAATCCTTAATCATTGTAAGTAGATGGTAACCCTCAAACCTACTCCTTAAAGCGCTGCAGATACACTGAGTTTTCACACTATAAATCAAAGCTCATAAAACTTTAAGTAACTCATTTGCTAAAGCTCATATGATTGTATTAGCCATATCAGCTCATTGATACTTAGAGCTCTTCACACTCTCCACTTTGTCTGGCGATTCCCTTCCCCTGTGGCCTCCCCCGCTTCAGTTGTCGATTTTGCATAGCACCTTATCAACATCTTGGCACACATTACTCCTATCTGCTATCTCTGCACTCCATTCTCTTTCGCCCTCTGCTTTGCGCTTCAGTTCGCAGCTTTCATGCTTTGGCAATTTGTAGCTCTTTAAGCATATTTTCACAGCATCTTTTGCACTTTTTGGGGCAACTTTTACTTTTTGTGGCAGAAATTTATGTCAGCAGCGCTTGAGGTGCTGAGGGTGTCTGCCGCTTCTTCTCACTTGGATAAGGAAAATCGATTTTCTTCAGGTGACAGACAAAAGACAAAGGAGGAAATTGAAAGAGAGAAGAGAGCTCAGGTATTGGCTATTGTAGGGGGAGTTGGGTTAGGAGTGTGGGGCTTTGACTTCATTTGTTCAGCAATCAACTCTAATTAGCGGGCCAGGCACTTGAGATGCAAAGCGGGTTGGTTCGAGGATTCTGGCGAATAATTTGCTATTATTTGTCTATAATTGGGGTGCGTGGGGTCGCGAAAGTTTTGATGTCTGTGGAATTTTAATTGCGTATGGCAGGCAGGCGGGGGGACAACTTTAATGGGACACCGTTAAGCAACAATTTTTCTATTTCGCTCTCGATTAAATGCGGCTGCCAGGTTACATGTCTGGGGCCCATTAACCCTTTGGGCGCTATCACAACTCTGCTATCTACCTTGGTTCATTATGCGACACAGTATTCATATCTGCAATACGTCACATTTCTGCACTCACCGTCACTTGCCCCACACACACACACACACACACACATACACACGCATTACGGCGTGGTCCACCAGCAGCCGCTTTCACTAATTACATTTTCAAAGTGCAAACGAAGCGTGCGACGAAAGGGAGAACGGGAACGGGAGCGGGAACGGGAATGGGAACGGCAACTAGAACGTAGCTGGGCTCGCTTCACTAATTAGTACGATATGTATATATATATATATATACATATATATGCTGAGGCATAGGTACAGTCGGTGGACGCATAAGTGGCATAAATTAAAATAAAATGTACAAGTATAAAATGTAGCTGCGACGTCGACTGCGATAAAAATCTAAAATAAACAGGCCGCGCTGCGGCTAGCTGCGGCCCTATGAACACAGTGAGGCATGCAACATATGTGCAGCAGCAGCAACGGCAACAACGAAAGCAACAACATCAACATTAATTAAGCATAAACATTTAACCTGCCCCCGGGACACGCCTACGAACACAACGTCGCGTGTCCGCGAACCAACCGAGAAGGGTCCCTGTTCTCTCTGTTTTGTTCAAGTCGCATTTTATAATTTTGATTGATTTATTGAGCCGACACCAGAGCGGCAAGTGCCCAGCGGCATGTGGCAAGTGGCAAGTGGCAAGTGCAGCCAGCTCAGGTAACAACGAAGGCGCCAGCTGTAGGCCGTCCCCAGAAGAGCACCGCTCTCTCATGTTGCTCTAGCTAATTTAATTAAATGAATTGACAAAGGGCATCGCGAGAGCGAGCAGCGATCAGCGGAGCTGTCATAACTATTAGATATATACATAGACATGGATACAGAAAGCGATAGGTGGACAGGTGGCTAGATAGACTTGTAGATGGAGTAGATATACTTCGCCCACAGCTCAGTTAGTTTACATGTGAGAGCGTCATTAGCATGGCATGCAAATGTTATGGGTACTCATTGAAGCATATGTCATAAAACTATATCTAAAGTCTGTTAAAAGTAACATACATATGCTATATGTATTTTATATAAATATGTTAATATTTGTATAAAAATATGTAAATTTGAATCATGCAACTGTTTGTTAACAGCTACTTCACATGCATACTAAATGTTAATGGAAAATGTTAGCTAACAGAAATGTTATGCAGATGAATCTTAACTGGTAACGGCTTTATCATATAGATATGTAACTACAGATAAAAATATAATTGAAGTATATATAAATATATATTTTATTACACATATTTAATATAACTTAAATTAACTTAAAAATATATATAAAAGTTTGATATATACCATAACTACTTTTGCAGTAGAAGCGAAACAAAATCCAGATTTAAGCACATACAAATATTTGAATTAAAATAAATCTTTATATACATAGAAAACAGGCTTTGCATCCTTTGAGTAGACTATTAAGCCTTTCATGCTCCACCCCTTTAAGATGAAAATCTTCGTTTCTAGCCAACTTGTTTGTCGTCTTTGATTGATTTTAGGGGGGAGAAAGCAATAAGAAATTGTCTGGCATTTGAAGCTGTTGCTGTTGGGGGGTTCAGCTATTTAACTCGTTCAATATGTCACCGAAGTGTCTAAGTGGACAGATAATGCGGAGTCTACTGGCAGCAGGCAGCCAGCCAGTCAGCCAGCCAGCCAGTCAGCAGCCGGCAGTCAGCCAGCTGTATGGCCATTCCTTGAAGAAAATCAATTTGACAAAGTAAAGAAAACTGTTATCCCTGGTGATTGATTATGCAGCCGAGTCGAGTGACTGGCCAAAAGTTTCCCAGCTTCGATTGGGTCACCGAGCGTATCATTAATTTCCTCAGCGATGGCGGCGGGTTGAGTTTTGGGATGGCGTGTAGCAGCCATTTCGTACATGCATCTAAATTTTTTGTTCTTCCATTTTCATTGCAGGCGTTTCTGCGGAGCTCTACTATGTGCGGGAGGGTGCCATCAATGACTACGCCCTGAACTTTGCGGTGCCGGTGCCGGCGAACATCAGCGATGTTACCTTCACCTGGCAGTCGCTTGTCGACCATCCTCTGCCCTACAGCATCAATGTGGCCACATCGGATGTGGGCGTGCTGCCACGCCCCTTGCTCAACATCTCGCGCATCGGCAATGTGCCGCAGGAGCCTCAGACGTGGGGCGTCAGTCTCAAGTGTTCGGGTACGCGGGCAGCCGAGGTTACTGTGACCATTAGCGTGGAGGTTATTCTGGACCGGGCGACCAACAACAATACGAATCTCATCTTTAAACGTAAGAAGATTTGCTTGAAGGACGAGCCGAACGATGCTCGCGAGGAGTATGATGACGAGGAGCCACTGCATCCGGATCTGAGCGGTCACGACGACATCCACTACACGGAACACAATGAGGACACTGCTGAGCACGTCATATCCGACGGCCACTTACCAACCAATGTGGAGCATGGCAAGCCGACGGAGAGGCATCGTGTGCTGGTGACAGAGCCAACGGTAGTTGTGGGACGCGGTGCTGGTGGAGCAGGCGCGAACAACGAATACGACCCACTGTTGCGGGAAACTCTAGTGCCACCCACAAGTGGACTTATCACTTTGATAGTCGGCGGCATTCTGGCTTTGGTGCTCGTCTCGACGCTCATTCTGATTGCCTACTGCGCCAAGGGTCCTTCGAAACGTCACCCCTCAAACGGTGTCCATCTGATCAAGACCTCCAGCTTCCAGCGTCTGCCCACCATCTCGTCCACCGCTCACAACTCGATCTATGTCTGCCCCTCGACCATAACACCCACATACGCGACACTGACGCGGCCCTTTCGCGAATATGAGCATGAGCCTGAGGAGTTCAACCGCCGTCTCCAAGAGCTGACAGTCCAAAAATGCCGCGTGCGCCTCTCCTGCCTTGTCCAAGAGGGCAACTTTGGGCGTATCTATCGCGGCACTTACAACGACTGTCAGGAGGTTCTGGTCAAAACTGTGGCGCAGCATGCAAGCCAGCTACAAGTAAATCTGCTCCTCCAGGAATCCATGATGCTCTACGAGGCAACTCATCCAAATGTAATGGCCGTGCTTGGCATTTCCATCGAAGACTTTGCCACTCCCTTTGTGCTCTATGCCGCCACGGGCAGCGTTCGCAATTTGAAGACCTTCCTGCAGGATCCGTCGTATGCCCGAAGCGTGACCACCATACAAACCGTGCTAATGGCTTCCCAGCTGGCCATGGCCATGGAGCATTTACACAACCACGGAGTTATTCACAAGGACATTGCGGCCCGGAACTGTGTGTAAGTAGAGCTAAGCCCTCATCAACATTCAGCATATGCCGGGAAGAGCGACCTAATCGCCGATTTGGTATTTGCCATTCGTAATCCGTCTAATCGACCATTTGCAACCCTCTGTTCTTTGACCTTTGTCTCATTTAGCATTGACGATCAGCTGCGCGTTAAGTTGACTGACAGCGCTCTCAGCCGTGACCTCTTCTCTGGCGACTACAATTGCTTGGGCGACGGGGAGTACCGACCCATCAAGTGGTTGTCGCTCGAGGCATTGCAGAAATCTCACTACAACGAGGGCAGCGACGTTTGGTCCTTTGGAGTACTCATGTGGGAGATGTGCACGTTGGGCAAGCTGCCCTATGCCGAGATCGATCCCTATGAAATGGAGCATTATCTAAAGGACGGCTATAGGCTGGCACAGCCCTTCAACTGTCCCGACGAACTGTAAGTATCTATTGGGCGAAAGACTGCGAAGTCAGACCGAAAACAACTCAATGTCTTTCGTGTTTGCTCTGATAATTACAGCTTCACTATTATGGCCTACTGCTGGGCCTCCATGCCCGCCGAGCGACCCTCGTTTAGTCAGCTTCAGATTTGCCTATCGGAGTTCCATACTCAGATAACCAGATATGTTTAACCTGCGGTAATGAAGCACACCAAGACTTGTAAATACAACAAGAGGCGACGTCGCAAGATTTCACAGCAAACGACGTCCGCAACTCTGTTTCCAAAGACATATTTAAATTATAGCGCTAAAGAGGCGCCTAAGTAAACGCCAATTCGGGAGGTATAGATACGAGTGTGGGCCCATTGTTGTCCCCCACAATAAATAGTTACTTATTTATGTATAATGTGGGTGGTAGTCGACCGAACAGAACAGATCAAAGGAAACTTCTATCGATTTACTACCCCCATCTATAATTAGCCTTTAGGATAGTATGTTACGAAGAAAGGAAAACATGTGACATTTCAATGCAAGAAAAGTAGTAGTTAAACGTAAAACCCCTCTGAAAAAAACCCAGTTAAAGCTCCCTTTGGAGAGCTCTCACGTAAAGTATTTGCATAACTTAACATTATATAGATACATAGTTAAAGAGATAAAAGGATCCATAAAATATATAGTACACCAACCTAGGCTAGGCATATACGAGTTCTTCGGGTCACTTTGTCGTTTATAAACAGCAGCAAAAAAAATAAAAAATATATATAAATATATATTATAGAATATCTATGTAAATGTATTTATATGTGTATGTATATGTATGTCTAAGACCGTAGTGCTAGTAAACTCGAATCTATTGTATTTAACTAATGTTAATGACATGTCATGTCGCAAACCCAACCGTGCACTGCAGTACTTTCCCGAAAGGAGCCCGACGACATTTGTTTTACTTTTCCGGCAGGTCTACAAAATGAAATGAAATAAAATGAAAGAAAAATAAAAGTTTTGTAATATACTTAAGCATTTCGCATTAGTTTTAAGTTCCACTTATAATTTGAAATTTGAAGAATGAAAGAAAAACGATTTCAATAAACGTCCGTGCATAACATTCAAAAACCATAGAAATGCATTTGTGAATTGGCAGCGCATGGCACGAGGCAATGGAAATTGAAAATGGGCAAATGGGGACGACAGCTAAGTAAAATATATATATTCCTGTGTAAGTATATCGCTAACAATTGAGCCTGGCCACGCCCATCACTTACCCTAAAACAACTTGTACTAAGAGCAATGTGTTGTTTGGGTTTCCACAATGTTGAGACTGGCACAAATGCATGGGGTTTGGGTTAACCATCTACAATCTACACACGCAAAGAGAGAGAGAGAGAGAGAGACTCACACACACACACTTATACTCAAGTGAACACAACCCCGAAGCAATCTCTTTGGCAGGCCAAGCGTGCTGGCAACACAAAAGGCATGTAATGCCAACTGCCTATTTGGGGAGGAGGCAGCCAGGTGAGCGCTAGGGACCTGGAGTCGGGGGAGTAGGGACTGCCCACACACCTGTACGTGTAGTGCCTGTCTAAGCGCGTGCAGAGCTTATGAGGTAGACGCTATTTCATGGCATGCTCTTTGATGGCTGCACTGACACTACTTAGTTTTTTGGCACGTCATGGCGAGGCACGATGTGTGACTGTGTCCTTTTTAATATGCCTGTCACAGCGACTAGTTTTTGGTCCTGCTGCTTGCTGGCTGCTTTCTATGCTGCTCTCGCAGCGTTAACGCTGCCAATGTCTTTAAAAAGCGCTCAAAGAGCACGCCGGGCACGTTGGGCACGTGCCACAGCTGAGTTGCTTGGCATTTAACTAAAGCCACTATCCAAATCAAAAGCTAATACGAAAAGCAGTTACAGTAAAGCCACGGCATAACGACAAGACCCCACTGTGAGCTTAAAGTGTACAAGATTATAAGCAGACTCTCGAAACTATTAGTATTTGAGTTAGGATAATGTCGAGTTGAATGGCTTCAAGCTCTCTTTTATTGGACTATTAGGACCCAGAACTGTGTATAACAGATTGCCTTCGGCTAACAGCGGCTTAACATAATGTTTGCAGATAATTAAAACAGCACAAAATGTAAGCCTTAATTTTGGAATTACATGTACATTCATATAATATATTACTTTAATTTAATTTTTTTTAAATTCTAAAAAATCTTTTACTGAAATTTAACAGAATAAGACTGCATGGCTAAGAAAAACTTTAAAATTGGGTATACAAAAGAGAAGATTGAAGCATAAATTCATACTTGAATTAATTTAGTTAACTTAAATTTAAATAATGCTTTTAGAATATAAATCAGAATCTGATTATATTTTGAAATGTCTTAATTGATGGTTGTTGCAAATCAGCTGATTCCGATTTTCCAACATTACTAAAATTATTCCTATAAAAAATGTCTGATTTTTAAAAGTTTTTTAGTACCTAATGTCATATGAAGTTCATCTCATAGATGAAAATAAATAATAAAATGATTTAATACCCTGAATCTTTTGAAGATGGGAATTCGGGGTATAATACTCTTTTGTAAATGCATGTAACAAGCAGAAGGAGGTGTGGCAGACGACATAAAGTATATATAATATATTCTTGATCAAATACATATGGATGCCAAAAATATATCCCGAAAACTTAATTAAAAATGTGCGTTTAAGAGCAAGGTATTCTCTAGTAAGGCTATATTAGTGTAGACTAGAGTACCCTTACTTGTTGAATTAAACATTAAATTTCAAGCATGTTTAGTTAGGAACAGAATTGAATGAGTGTCCGATATATAAGTATATACTATACCATATACATTTCATGTATATATATAATTTGATCTGGTCAAGCCAAATATCTGCTTAACATAACGTACAAATTCTGTGGCTATGTTTACCACAGGTAACTATTTTATACCCAAATCATCCAAATCGAAGAACCAATTAGATAGATGCATTTCCCATTTATCTACTGCTTCTGTTGCTGTTGCTGCGATTAAAAAGGAATGGAGTAATGGAAAAGCCGAAAGGCAAACTTTCAACAGTTTCGTTTCAATCAAATTAAAGCGCTCCGGCAAATTGACAAAAGATATTAAGTTATTAAAAACAACGCGAGTCGAACTTCAATTTTTATTTTTTGCGTGCGCCAGCCAATATTGCCATAAAAGTCACACACAACTAAAACAGGAGTACGTGCGGCTGGTGGGTGTGGGGTGGAGGGCGGAGCTCATTGAAACTTGAGCCACAGGAAAAACGAAATGGAATATGGAATGTTGAGCAAAAAGGGGCAAAATTGAAAAAAACAAAAGAACAAAAACAAAAACAAAAAGCAACTGGCAACTGGCAAACTGGGAACTTTGTTGTTGGTCAACACTCTAAGCCAAAAATCAACAAATATAAAAAATTTCATAGCACGTGAGGCAGCATTTCAATTTTTCAGTAGCTGTGTGTGCGCGCAAAAAAACTTTGACAGTCCCGCCCTCTCCCGCTCTCCCCCTATCTCTCTTCCTTTCTCTCTCTCTCTCTCTCTCTTATGGGCCATAACGACCACGCCCACAACACTTCAAAAGCCAACAGCAACAAAATGACGACAGGTAGTCGTCAGTCTAGAGTTCGGTCCCCCACGGAGCCATTGCCAGCCCTGCGGCTCTGCCAGGTGGTGTTTGAACTTTCAACGGATGAGCTCGACCAGGCTCTGTTCGGTTAAGGAGGATGGGGTCAGCTACGACTGCAACAACTTTTTGCACCAATGTGGGTCGGCTTGGCCTCAAAAATTGATTACTTTGAAAGAGCTCGCGACGCATTTTCAGTTACAGTTGTTCTTCTCTTTTTATTTTTTGGTGGCCATTTCTCGAAGCTGTTGATTATGGCCACAAGGCATTAGCGCAAATATAAATATTTACCTTTGAAATTATTATGGCCAAGTTTTCTGATATCGCTGGCTAACTGTGTACCACCCGCTCAAGCTCCAATGATTGTTCTAAATTGCAACAAAGTTTGATGTTTTTCTGATTGCAAAACTAATTAAAAAGTTGATGAAACTCATTTGGACTTGCTTTAAAGATTGCGGTTGTCGTTGTCGTCGTTGTTGTTGCTGTTGTTGTTGTTACAAGGGTTGTTGTTGTTTTTCTCTTCTCTTCTCTTATGGTTGTCAGGGAGTTGCTCTCAGCAGTGGCTAATCACAGCTGGTCTATTGGTAACTTTTGAACTTTAAGAGCTCACATAATCAATGTCCAAGTATTTGACTTGGATTCTCTCTCTCTCTCTCTCTTTTTTAAGGCGTTCGCCTTGAAAGTTTTCGAGCTGCCCTCCCCCGATCTGATCTGAGAAATGCCAAATGCAAAAATTGTTTTTCAATTTCTTTTCTATTCGGCAATACATAAAACACGCAGCAGCAGTCGAAAGGAAAGATGCAAACGCTAAAGCACCAGCAGCATTAGCATACAACTTTTCTTATTATTTTTTATGTGAAAAATTTTCGAAAAACCCGCCAAGGGTGAGGTAGGTGAGAGGGGCAGGAGCAAGAGCAAGGGCGGGGGCTGAAGCAACAAACTGCAAAGCTAAGGAACCGGAAACGGAAAGCATACAACGCAGACAAACGCCAACAAATTCGATGCTGGCTAAGAGCTATCGCCCCACTGCCGTTGCCCTTTTTATCTCAGCGGGACCTTCGATGAGCCAGCGAAGGAGAAGAAGCAGGAAGAAAGGAGAAAAACCACTTGCAATTGGTGGATTGGAGTCGATGTCGATGACGACGTCGAAGTCGAAGTCGAAACCAGACCAGACAAAAGTGAAAACATTCGCGTTCGTCGCGCCAGAATACATAATAATGACATGGAAGGAAATCATTTTCATTTGCAAGCCAACGCCTCATTGCTATCCACGAGCCGAGGCCGGAGCCCAGCCAGCCCCCTCAGCCCCATCATTGGGATGTCGATTGAAGTTAGCTGCAACTCGACGTTGGGCGCTTCATTTGTCGCAAAGTTTTATTGAATTACTCGGTCGTGCCGCGGCTCCGCCGTGAACAGCGTTTGATGTGAGCGACATGCCGTAGAGACAACGTCGCTGATAATGGGAGCTGGCTTCCGTCTAGATTATCACGCCTCTGAAAATTCATTAAAACTTTTCTTCATTTTTTTCTCTCTCTCTCTCTTTTTTGGCACTGCCAATCGATTGTGCGCCCTTCCACCTCACCCACCCACCTCCACACATACTCCCCGCATGCCAGAGCGTGGCACCTGCATTCATTTTTCATTCAGCCCAACAGTTTGTCGTGTTGCCGTTTTGCGCCTTTGACTCGCCTTTGACTTTTTGCCAGCTGTCATTATTCATCCGAAAATGTTTTCGCTTAGCTGGCGAGCGAGTTGCCAGTTTCCAGTTGCCAGTTGCCAGTTGCCAGTTGCCAGTCCAGCTCACCAAAATTTTCCCACATATGTCGCCAGCTAAGGACTGCGGACTGCGGACTGCGGACTGCGGACTGGACCAAGGCCCACGTGTGATTAATTGTTGCAAGTGCTGCTGCCACCCAAAACCAAGGCATGCCGAACCCGTTTGGGGAATGGCCTGAGTTATTGGCTTCGACAGAAAACTTTGGGCCACTGTCACAGTCGACTCTATGATTAGAAGTCTGCTTTGGATGTTTTATGGTGCGACATGGCGTTTTTGGCGAACGAGTATATTATCTTGTAGCCTTGCCAATATCCTATCAATTATTTGTCAACATACAATTTATAATATTTAATGTAGTTTCTAAAATATATCCAGGCTAACTATTGGTTAGATATTGAATATTCTTAAAAGTTGTTGAAGCTGGAGTGCTAGAGTAGAAATACTACATCTTATTTCTATATATAATATCTATACATAGTTATAAATTTTAAACAAAAAAGTTCAGATACTGTGTGAAAGTTATAACGAAAAAAAAAAAACAAAATAATAATAATAGAATGATAATAATAATAATAAGAGTGAGATAATAATGCTTAATACTAAATTAAGTATTTACCTTGGTGGTTTCATTCAAATGTCAAGATAAGAGTTGGAATAGTATTAGAAAAATGATATATGCCCATAAGTGTGTGGACTTTATTAAATACCATCTAAATTTGGTATGTTATCAACACAATTGATGATGTATAATAGAAGAAAACCTCTTGCTATATGCATGATAAGCAGCATATAATTATTAAATATCATATGAATTTCTGAATTTCACAGAATCCAAGTCCATTTATGTCTTTGGGGACAGAACTCTGCGCCACAAAATGCTAAGTAGTAGGAAGTGTGCGCCTAATAAAAATTTTTGAGCTTCTAGTTTTCAATCTTTGTTGATCAAATGTTTTTTTTTATAGATATTAAAATAAATATAAAAATATTTAAAAAATAAAATTTATTCTCAGCTCTTGTAAAGTTAATTAAGATCTCTTATAAGAAATGTTACATATATATTTTTATCTTTCCACAAAACTGGTCGCATTTCTGAAGAGCAGTGTACCAGTACTTTTCAAAGGCGCTGTAATGCGAACGCCTACAAATTTCAACATCAATTTGTCGAATAAGCAACTTAATCATTTGCCATTGTCAAAGGGGGCTGCCATTGCTGTTGTTGTTATTATTGTTGTTATTGGAGGAGGCCTCTGTGGAGGGCTGTACAATGCAACAGAAGCGTTGCCAAGGCATTCATAGAATAAAAATTATGCAGACTGCTGTCGATGTCGGAGTGGGCGCTGTGCAGCTGTGGCAGGGGGGACGGACCATTGAAGCGACAAATGTGGCCATGCCACTTGCTGCCAAAATCAGCAAATACACACACACACACACATGCACACACACACACACACACACACATGGATATGTTAGCCAAGTTGGCTTGGCTTTGTGCCGGCTTCGACTGCAGCTGCACAAATTTGTCGGCTTTCATTTTTGGCTATCCGCTTGAAAGCCAGCCAGCCAGCCAGCCAGCTAGCAAGCATAGTAGTTGCTCGTATCGCCGAGCTGCCACATTGCCACATTGCCGTATTGCCACTTGCCACTTGCCACTTGCTTTTATGCAACAAATCATTGGCATAATTTAAAGCTTTTGCTCAGTTCTCGTGCTCTTTTCTCTTGTCTCTCGACTCTTGCATTATTATTGCTGCTGCAGTTTTTGGGGGCATTCTGGGGTTAAGTGCGCACAGCATGCAGCATGAAGCATGAAGCATGCAGTATGAAGCATGCCGGGTAGCCAGGCAACCAGGCAACTAGGCAGCCACCAGCCAGGCATTTAGCTCGTCTGGCAGCTGGGCTATCTGCTGCTCTCTATGTATGATTATTGAATGTGGTCGAAGATTAATGATGCCTCTGTATTTGCCTTGGTCTCGGTCTCTCCCTGTTGTGTCTGTGCTCTCAGCTCGGGCTATGAGTTTGTCTATCGCATCCAGTTGCGCCATTTGCTATTTTCTAATATTGTTTAGCTGGAAAGGGTAATCCTGTGGCCCAGCTGTGGGTCGACTACAACTCCTCGACAATATGCATTTAAGATGTTAACGTAAAGCTGATTAGCAATAAGTAGGACCAGGACTCCAGCTCTAAAGCATATTCCTGAATTCAAGCTGAGAATTTAATTAGATGATAATTAAAATAAGTCTGACACAAATTAAGCTACATGTTGAGCAAGCATCAGTAATATGTTCAATATGATTTCGATTATAATCATTAGAGATTATACTATTATGCTTATGGACATATACAAGAGAGAACGATTGTCCATTAGAATTTTTGGTTTGCGAGGAATTTAGAATATTGGATTTAGATTAGAACTTGGATTTATTTATTTATGGATACATTTTAACAAATAAGAATACTGCTACTGGAGTGATGTGTATTTAAGTGTATAGGGTATTTAAAAAATAATATTTATTCAAATCAATAACTCTAGGCAAATAATTTGTTTTTTTTTTTTTTTTTGTGGATACATAATCAAAGTCAACAGTCGTTTAATTTATATAGTTTGTCTAAGGCATAAATAAATTTTTTATATATTTGATCGAAGTTTGTGTAGTACCTATAATTTATAAATCCAGGATTCCAACTAATATAAGGTACGTCTTTATTAACTACTACCCGTGGATTTAACAGATGGACAATGCGCAAAACTCACACACTCTTTTTACTTTGAGGACGAGTAGAAAAAAAGGTGGAAAATCAATAAAATCAGCTATTTATTTAAAAATGAAGCGAACAAATTAACTAGTTCAAGTTTCTTTATAATAATTAATCCAGAGTCTGCAGTATGCCTTTGGTCAGTATAAATTTTTACAAACAATTATACTAATCAAATTTCGTTAAAAATGGACGAGCAGGGTATGATGTTTTTGTATAGATGCATCTTTTACATCATACTCTGCTCGGCAAGAATCTCTGATATGCGACAGTTTATAATTTTTCAATCATGCAAAGAAACTGAATTGTTCAAGCCATGTATGCCTGTGTGATCACATCAATTTTGAGAACAACGAAGCTAAAGCTTTAAAAAATTCTTTATTCACGTCAAGTGTAAACTTTTGATTTGTTATATTATTTAATGGAATAGAATGTAATAACGTGTATTATCAGTGTTATACTTTATCAAATTGGGTTAGTATGATAATATATTGTGATAATGATAATGATAATGGAGGAGTTTTTAAAAATTATCAATTTATTGCAAAATTCAGTAATGACTTCAATAGTTATTAATAGGCTCAGTGTATACTTATCAGTAAAATTATCAATTATTAGCGACTACCATAATCATCAATAGAGAGCTGCATGACTGATCAGATTAAGAATGCGTACTAAGTCCAAAATTTTCCAAGTCAAGGGGGCAGAATATTTATTCGAACAAAAACAAATTGTATTATCTATTAGCAATAGAATTGTCTGAAATTGGTATCAAATGAAAGCTTAAATTGAGGCAAAGAAGGCTCCCAGCATATAGATATAGTATTCTATTATTATCCGTTAAAAAGTAATGCGTTTGTTCCTGATTTTATTATTTTGTCAGCAACAAGCCATAAAAACTTATGATAATTTAATAACCAATAAAAATACTTCAGTTTTTAAACGATATTTTTTTTGCTGGTTCCTAATTTTAAATTCGAAAAGATCTATGTATCTTGTCACATTTTAAAGATACTTTATTTTCTTAATAATTTATACTTCTCTTTCAGCTAGTATATTATTAGAATAGGCTATATGATCATGATATTAAAATAATCCTAATAAGCTTAAAACTTATTTTGGAACAGAGAAATATAAATTTACCGATTGCTAACAGTTTCCAGGTTGGTTTATTTTTATCTTATAGTATATATGACATAATAGAAACGATTTTTTTTTCAAAATTTGAATTTATATTTAAATTATATATTATAGTCCAATATCGTGTTACTAAATATTGTTGTCTGTGTTATTAACCTTTAATTTTTAATATATTTAATATATTTAATATTTTACCTGACTAGTCGGCGATTTATTCGATCCACATTAAATGTTAGTGTTACTTTTTTTTTTTTGAAGAAGTACTATATGTACATATATGTTTGTAAATATTATTACATATACATACACATTACATATATTATTACAGTTTACCAAGAGTACCAAGGCGATTCACAATGGGGTTCTTGGCAGAGAGCCTGCTCATAATAGGTAATAATAGTCATAATAAGTAATAAGATTAGGACAGCTCCAATATATATTAGTAATAAAAACAGATACATAAAAAGTAGAAAAGGAGTAAGAAAGCTCTCGACGAGATCCCCTGAAATAACTATCATGCATGTTATATAGACTCAGATAACATCACAGCTCTAGGTCATCTAAAAATCTAATTTATAATTTTGTAACTTGATTCGTGTGGTGAACCGAACATGGAATCTGAACCGCAACCGAAATAGGCTAACGACAAGAATCACATATGAAGTTTGCTAATAATAATAGTAATAATAATAATAATAATAATGGGAGCACTCGTGCAGCGTGCAATTTAATTAAATTTTTGGCCCGTCGTCCTACGTGAGAGCGCCGAGCTGGGCGCAGCTGTGGCTACGGCTGAAATACCTGAGCTTCGGCCATTTCTCTGTCTCTCTCTCTGTCTTCATTTCTATCTCTGTCTCTGTTTCTGTCGTTTTTTTAACCTATGCGCTGGTGACATATGCGACGCATAAATTAAACACTCCATTGAGGCGTCCTACATGTCCACAACTCCACATGTCCTCACGTACGTTCAGGAGCATCGGCAGGTGCCTGTGGCTCACTTTTTGCCATATAAAGCCAAATGCTCATTAGTTTTACCGCTAGAGGAGCGGCCGCTACTTAAGACAAATGTCTAGTGCTATTTTCCCTACTCGCTAATGGAAAGAGAAAAGTATATTGGTTGGCTGTCGGAATTCGTTGATTCATCTATTTTCCGTCTGTCTGCATGAATTTAAGCTTAAGGTAATTTGACCTAGATAAAGTATTAAGTTAATATTAATGGGTTTGCTTACTCCAGCAAATATGGCAACAATATTTTTTCCCAGTCTAAGACTTATTCAATTTCATATATATTTTTCCCTTCTCAGATCTATTTGAATCTATTTTAAAGATAGTCCAGTGATCTCCTGCAGGGAGGGTAGGGAAAGCTGAAGCTGAACTCAAAAGAGTCTTCATATCAGTTTTATTTTTCAGTCGTGAGCGAGTATTGCGCAGTCATTTGAATCGGAGCACTCTAACTAGTTTTTTTTATATTTTTATTGATTTCAATTCAATTATTCTTGAGCAGTTCTGCAACGGCGGCAGCATTCCTCGAGCTCAGCCGGTTTGCATGTGCGTGCTGGTTAATCATTCCGAGCATCGAGATGCTGAACGTTGTCTCCATTTGCCAATGGCTGTTCGCTCCAGCCAAACCCGGCCCTCTTCCCAACGCGGGAGCAAGTGCACATAAAGTTTTCAGCTCTCTGTGCGTTCATAGAAAAAAGTGTTTCTCAAGGCTTCTGTGGTCTGCGACAACTGGGATTTGATTGCGCCAGGATGCAGTGGGTGGAGCAGCAGCAAGCGGCAAGTAGCTAGTGGAAAGTGTGGGGGGAGGGATAAATTGAAGCGTCTATTGCTGAAGTCGTGCATGGAGCAGAGTTGGCTTTTTGTGTTGCTCAGTGCTCAGTGGACTGAGCTGTGGTCCTTGGACTTGCTGTGGTCTGTGACTATGGCACAAGTTTATCAATAAAATGCTGTGGCATACAAAAATACACGAGTTATTTCTTCTTTGCATGGCTGCATTGGGGCCGGGCTATCAGGACATGCTTGACTTATGGCCACCGAAACTTTTTGTGCCATATTGAGAAGAAATATTTATGTGGCTCCGTTCGGTTCAAATGGCATTCGCAAGTTAAACGAAGGTTTAAAGAGCAGAGCAATATATAGTTTATAGCACAAATCGCTCCATCGATCCTTCAGCTGTCAATTCGCTTGTGAAATACAATCCTTGGCTGTAGGGTTTTCCATAGCCGGAAAACGATACTCGAAATCTAGATTGCTTTAATGAAACAACAATTCAAAGATCTCTCTTGTCTCCTCACAATACCTGGTAACGAGGCTCGAGTAAGCCCCTGTGTAGGTGTCTTGTACTCATTGATAACTCAATTAACATGTTACTTCCACGAATTATAGATTTTGCGCTCGAACGGAGCATATCTTGCATCTGGTATCTTGTATCTTGTATCTTGTCTGCTGTATCTGCGAACATGCTGAAGAATTACTCATACTCATATTTCAGAGCTCGTGTAATTCGATGCGAGGGCTGTGTGAACAATTGATTGGAAAAAAGGATTCAACTGAGGCTGGGACGGCGTTTGTTGTGCTGCCTGGGCTCAGTTTTTAAATGAATTCTCAATTGAAGCGTTAATCCATTTTGGGCCCATTCTTCTGTGTCCGCTTAGCCCGAGGGTCATAAATGATTGCACGCACATAATCGGATTTCGAGGCCAGTTTCATGCAGTACTCACGCCTTCTTCCCTTCTTTCCTATCGCCTTAGCCGTGGCCCATTGCTTGTGCTGCTTCCATTTTTAGTGACAATGACCCATTTTCTGAGCGCTAGCCCAGTTTAGGCTTGTTATGTGGGCCTAAGCGAAATTGTGCATAAATTAAAAAATGTTCCATAATCTAAACTATAAGCTCATCAAATGGTTGACCGAACACCTTGCCTTCTATCCGTCATCCGGGTAAACTCTCCTCCCACGCCCCGCCCCTCCCCGCCCCACCTCTCCCTCTCCGGCTATGTATTTTCTCAAAGGCAAAATTGATGACAATGCGGCTTGTCAACGCCTCGTCGGCTTCAGTGGCTGTTGCTGCTGCTGCTGCTGCTGCTGTTGTTGGGCTTCCTGCAACAAAAGATAAAAATTTCATTAAAACCATTATAGCTGCCGAGGTAGATGCAAAAAAGAAGAATATGTATATGGATAGAGCATGCTAGGTTAAGCAACCTCGCATTTAAAAATATGCTGGCAATATTCGCTTGCGGAGGGCGGTACAACGTATATTTTATGAGCTGACTGTATTTAGACTATAATCATGTAGAATATCTTTTTATGCAGGTATTTCTGGGGGTAATATATAACAGGGGCTATATAGATGTGTATAGAATGAAACTATTTAAAACAATATGGAATTCTTGGTATTTGGAAGAGATGCAAAAAAGCTAAGCTAAAACTAAACATTAGCTCTTATAGTATTTATAATTGATAAATATATTAGCTTGAACGTATAAATTATATAAGAAAATGTTTAGTATATTGTATATTTTGTGCTTAAACTTTGTTAGCACAAATGTTTATCTTAGTTAAGCTGTAATAAATTTGTTCATATAACTAACGTTTTTTGTCAGCAGCATTTTATTACAATTAAAACTAAGAAACGTTTTTTTTTTAGTTGTTTTCTTTTTTCATCTTTTTTTTTTTTTTTTAATATTCCTGTAGGTTATATGCAAAAAGTATTCAATTAATATTATTATGAAAAAATTTTCAGTCGAACTATTTTTAGCAATTGGCTTAACTTACAGTCGAAACAAATCTAATTATATAATTAAAGCTTTGTTGTCAGCAAAATGTAAAAATAGATAGGAAAATAGTAAGTATTACTAAAGATAAAATTTTGAAATTTTTTGTTTTTGCAATGTATTTCTTTATTTCTTCACCTTTTGTTTCTTTTAGTAATATTTTATTACTACAAACGTCCAACCTAACTATTTTTATATTCCCCATCATGTACAGCTTTTGGCTCAGTCGAAATACAACAACCACTGTCTTCACTCAAAGGCAGATAAGTCGAAATACTGATAATTCCCATGCCTCTATAACCGAGTCACTTGATCATAGTTTATTTGTCGAACAATGCTCTCAATACTTAAGCTCCATTGCTAATTTATGATTATATGCTGCTGATCGATAAAGAAACTTGATACATTTCGAAATCATATTCGATCATAAATTATGTTTTATATCTGCGTCTTGCCCGCAATTGGAACAACTTTGCTGAATGTAGCGCAGCGACAATCTGATATGTATTCCACACATGGCCAATACAATGTATTCACCACGTATATAATATCTTTTGCTCTGCTCAAATTACCGCTATACACACATACACATACATATGGGCTTACACAGACGTCTAAGCAAATATCCTCGTTGTGTAAATATCCTGTCACAGTGCCCAGGCGCTGTTGCTGTCCTTGTCGCTGTCCCTGTCAGGGCTTCGCTTCCATTTTGCATTTTCCATTTTCAGCTCCCCTCCCCACCTTCTACCAACTCCCTTTCCCCTACGCCCTGCCCAAATACGGGCTCTCTTTAGGCTTTTGTGTGCCACGCGAGCTCAGCGAATGTCGTGCTGTGCACATACACTATGTAGACGTGTGTGTGTGTTTGTGTGTGTGTGATAACAACCCAAGGATTATTTCGCATTACTTTATTTTCACAACCGCTTGCAAGTTTTGCGGTACTTTAGCTTGGTCTCGCCCCAGCCACGCCCCTTGAGGCAAGGCCCGCTTATAATTTACACGCTGATTGCGCGTCGGGATTATATATAATTTCCCTCTCCCTCTCCCTCTCCCGCTCCCTCTCTCTGTCTAGCTGACTCTCTCATGCAATCGCCATCAACACTCTATGCCAGACCCGCCCCAGCCCTCTCGGCTACCTATTTATCCACCTTTATCTGATTTTTGTAACTCTGTGTGCGGTTTTTTCAGCAGCTCCTTTTTTTTCATCTTCACACGTTTTTATGAGCTTATGAAATTAATTGTGCATTAATGTGTGTGTGTGTGTGTGCGCATGTGTGTGTGTGTCTATGTGTGCGTGTGTGTTCCTTTAGATGTGATGGATATGGCACATTTGATTATGTTTTGGCTAAATAATGAAATTATCTGGCAATAAAGCGTTATATATATACTCACGGAAAGGTAGAAGCGTGATTTTTCAGCTTGCCTAAATGATAATGATGGATGAGGCAATAAGAGGATTTTCTCTATGCCCATATTAGGGGTAGAAAGTCATTCGATTGGACTTTGTAATATGGCCCAGCCTAACCGAAGCGAACCTGTTGTTGACCTAACATGGGAACCGCATTATCCCCCAACTGCTGCTGCGGCAGCTCCATCCAAATATTCCATTACAAACAAAGTAATGTTGGCGATTTGGAAACCGTTGATCGGACGGACCACCATGTGGGTTAAGTGGCCAACTGCGTAACCATAACCTCGACCATTGACAAATATTGGAAAAGCGTCGAGTGTTTGCCTCCCCCGCCCCCTCCGGGTGGCATTATCTGAGCAACGTTGTAGCAATAATTAACGACTCGGCGACCGCGACAAAGGCAACTGAAACATAATACAAATAATTAAAAATAGCCCGAGTTTCGAGCGAGAGACAATGTCAGGGAGAGTAGGTCTAGCCGGCTGGTCGGCTGTGGCAAAAACAATTGTGTCAATAGTTCACCCACATTTCAGTCGAGAGGACCAGGAGATAAACACAGACGATAATGGATTGTGAGAGGGGGCAGCAGGGGAACAGCTGCTGGCAACTGTCAATGACTCGAATGACTCAAAACTAATGCCAGACAAAGGCATATGGGTGTGGGGCAACGAATCGAACAACGAATCGAACTGGCACAGTTGATCTAGGCGACGCACACACACTTGAGCCTGCCTTTGCCTAGGCAGAGGAAGGGCATTGTAAGATGACACCTACTGGCATCATTTGTTTACACAATATTGGATATCGGATAGGCTAGATGCAAAGGAAATGGGCATTAGCATGAAATTTGTAAGGCACAACACGCACTCAAGAAACGAAACCGAACGAAACGGAGGCGAAGCAAAAGAAAGGAAAGGAAAGGATCAGGACTGAGCAAATTTATGCAGGCGACAAATTCAAAACACATGTCCTGCGACAGCCCCTCGGCATATATGTACGTGGAAGCAATCAATTGTTTATTTATTGTCTGTTACTTGTTTGCTTTTCTTTTCAGTTCGTTTCCATTTCTTTTGTCTAACAATCCGAGCGGACCCCCATTGCGAGAGACCACACGAAAGTACACAGTCACTGTTTGAGCTGCAGTCACGACTTGGCATTGGCATTGCAGGGCAGGTGCCGAGAAGGTAGACCCAGATTAGCGCTAACTAAGCGAACAGCTTCATCTGTGGATTGGCTCATTTTACGCGTATTATCCATGCTTATTATCTGGGCAAATCGCTCGGCATTGTTTCCAGACTTTAGTTCCAATTATGGCATCAGTTTCCTTTGTTAGGCATTGGCAATCGAGCCGTGAGCCACACACACACAGACGATATCTTTGACCATAATGGGTAATTTGAGTTATTCCCATTGGGCAGCAGCACAATATAGAGACAGCATCTATTGTGAATGGCTTAGTTAAGCCAAGGTTGCCACAGGTAGTGACTACAGTGGACTCTATTTACTATATAAGAGAGATATCATATAAAACTTCAGTATTCGATTAATTTATCAGACATACTCGCATATGAGGAGCTCAACAACCCTCGCCGAAGCACTCGCTGTCCGAGGAGAGACAAGGACACGCGTGTGCCCAATGCCAAGACGCATAAAGCAATATAATCTCTCATTACAACTACAACAAAGGCGAACTGAGCTCAGTCTGTGGCATATGCGACTCCGGCGACTCCGGCCACTCCGGCGGCTCTGCTGTTGGCACCACGAATTTATAGCCCCTGCAGTGCAACAAGCACAAAAATTTATAACTCAACCATAATGAACTCATATTTTATAACGTTTATTAACCCATTGATAACCGGCCAAGTGCTTAACGGCAACTGAATTTATGCGTCTGGCAGGCAGCAGCATCTTAGGGCCTGAAGTGGGATGGGCGGACTGGGGCGGACAGGGGCGGGCCGGGCCGGAGAAACATCCTCAACATTTGCCGCAGCAAAGGCCTTGTGACAAATAAATGTCATATTAATGTCAGAGTCCTACAGCCAGAATTGATTTGCTCTGGCCTCCGCCTTCTCGCATTCAAATCTGTGGCTGTGGCCCAAGTGCCCAACTCCCTCCCCCTCCCCCTCCACTTCCACTTCCCCGCTCCATCCATCTTTCGAACCCATCTACCACTGCTAACGGCTGCCGGGTTTTACTTGCGGCTTTTGGGTTTCCAAGTGCGTCTCCCTTTCTGTTGCCGCCTTTAGTTTCATGCATGTTTCAATGGCTTTGCGCTTTATTTGGAACTGCTGCGATAAGCCTCTCTCTGTCTCCCTCTCTCTCTATCTCCCTCACTCTCGTAGTAAATGGAATGGGATATGTGGAAATTGGGTGAATCTAATCGCAGATCATTGTGGTAAATATGATACAATTATGAACTTATTCCTGATTGACCAATACTAGTGTGTAAATAAAAAGATTATTGCTTTTTATGGGGAATTTAATTTTGATTTAAATCAATTAATGTTATTTCGAGTTTATTAAGCAATGGTTGTTATATTTTTTTAAAGATGACTGATAGTTGATTACTTGATATCAATTATGGCCTATATGGCCTATAAATACTACCCTCAAAATTGATGAATAATGTGATAGTTTTAGATAATATTTAGAATATAAAGGTTTAAAGTAACCTAAGGTAAAATTTTGTGGCTAAGAATCCACACCTGTGGATATTATAGGGTATTTTTGATATGGACGTAGACTATTTATTTTTGAGCTTCGGCTAACATAATAAGTATGCATTCCAAATTTAAAATCTCTTTATATATCAATGTATCTCAGACACCGAAATGAGTACAAATTGTGAATGAGCTTAAAATTTTATTATTATATATGTATATATACATATATAATATTCCCTATCACAATATAGTAATATCCCTTGAAGTTACTCTCGTAACAATTGATATTTCATGCCAAATATATCGGAAAAATATTTATTTATATAAAACAATAATATAGTAGGGAAAAGCAAAACAATATTTTTTATGTAAATATTTAAATATATTCAATCATTTCAGGGCTACGATCATTAAGTTATGAAAGAAGACCAATTGTAGATTTCCACTACATATAAATACTTTTCCATACATAAAATTTTTTCAATTTTTGTGACTCACATATGAGGCTTATCGAAACTAAATAGAGTCATATTTGTGCTGTACTGCTAAATTGCTTAATGTTATCCCTGGCTAGATACCAAAAATCAAACTACGCTTAGAGGCAAATCATTTCACCCCTGTAAAAACGGTTCACAGTGCTCTACCTGAGATGGGACGCCTTTGTCTGCCTTCAAAATATTTTGCTGTCGCCCACATTTGGTTTTCATTTCACACTTTTGCCCGCTCTAAGAATTTCTCATTTAACACATCCTCCGGTTCGCTCTGCCCTCGAGGCACTCACAACGCACGTTAGTCGCTTCCGGTTCTCTTTCTGTCGGTCCGTCTGTCCTTCTGTCCGCCTGTCTGTCCTTCAGTCCGTCTGTCTGTGTGTGTGTTTGTTTGCTTTAGCTCGCTTGTGACCAGTTACTCGGCTTTCCCTGTTGGCCAGTTGCCCTTTTGCGAGCGGCATCAACTAAATATTCCCCCGTTGATCCACGGCCCGCAATCAAGCGTTACTGTTGTTTGCTTTTCGGAACTGTGGTCCATTAAGTGACGCAGTTGCTGCAGCCGCCGGCGTCCGAATGCCGTTGGTGACTTTTCGCACTCGACTCGCTCCGAGGCGATGCGATGCGAGGCGTTGCGACGGTCACGTGTCGCGGGCCGTGCCTTAATTCTATCTATGAGATACAATTACAATTTTTCAATATTTTTGCGCAGCGGGCGGCTGAGCTCTGAGCACTCGGTGCGTATTCGTGGGCGTTATTATTTATTTATAGTGACACTTTATTGCAGCGCAGCAGCCGCCGGCGCCGGCTGCAGGATATGCACGCAGGACACGCTCGAATGTAATTGCGCACTTGCGGCGTCTTGGTTACACCGAGAGACTGAGAAGCAGCAGCAGCAGGAGTAGGAGTAAGAATAGGACTAGGACTGAGGCAGGAGACGATGAGAATATGTTGCATCATCGCTCGTCCGTGGCCTTAATGTCCTTGCCAGTTGCCAGTTGCCAGTTGGCGGTTGCCAGTCGCCTGTTTAATGTTGCGTTGCGCACTGCACGTCCTTCGAGTCCTTTCGCCTTTAATTTACTGTGCGGCGTCCTCCCTTCGCTCGACACTCACTTGCCTCTCGAGGCATTATCATAATTTTTCAATTTATTAACAAAGTCAAAACAGTTTAGCTCATCTCCCGTTCCTGGCGTGCCCTAAACCTCATTTATTATCTGCGCTACACGAGGAACACTGTCTCGGAACGATGTCCTGCGGTGGCCTGGCCTGGCATGAAATGCGCGCTAAAATGCCTTTAATTGTTTCTTATTTATGCTTCCGTTTCACTTCCAGTTCGAGCTTGACTACGAGTTTGAGCGCAATTGTTTTTTGATATGATAATGGATCGTGAAATTGGAATTCGTTGAGTTAGTGCCTGGGAATCGAGAGCTCAAGCCTCAGTCCATTTAATGCTGGAAAATTAATTCCCAGCACTTTTTTAAAACGAAATATTGAGTTGCCCCGTCCAGCCCACAAGTCAAACGCTGATGAAGACAAATTTTATGAACCATATGCCGGACCAAGCGATCAAATTATTCATTTCCTCTCTCATCACTCGACGAAATTTAAAAGAACACAAATTTTCGTATACTATGCTTAACTATGTCGCGTTCGCTTCGAGGGCCTCTTCAGACAATTGCAGCCGCATTTAATTGATTGAGAGCAGCTTCAGTTTAATTGACCCAAAATTCGAAAGATTCAAATTAAAGACACTCGCAAATTGGCGTAGCGGGCTCTTCGGATTGGGATTGGGTCTTTCCTTCTAAGGAGGGGCGCCCACGTAACTGGGGAATAAAAAACTTTAACACTCTAGCTATGTGAGTGCAAAGTTCTTGTCTTGAGCTGAAGCAAAACTCAAAAACCGAAATCCAATTTGCAAGTTTTTCGAGTGCACACACGCAAAATTTCTTCGGCCTGATGTTTACCCAAAGCCCCAGACCAGTTTTTGTTCCTGTTCCCATACCCGTTCCCGTTCCGATTGCAGATCCCAGCACCGTTGACAATCACGCACGATTTCAGGCAAATCTAATTTAAATACGACTACACATCAGTCGAGGGGGCAGGAGGACTGCCTGGCAGGCTGGCTGGCTGCCTGGCTGGTTGGCAACCTTTGATGGGTTTCTATCCCAGCTGAGAACTACTGTTCCGACTGGCAGTTACTTTAGTTAGTTAACTGTTTATGAACCGTACCCCCGCCCGCTCCGCTGGGTGGGCCATCATGGAAGGGGCGTGGCCGGGCACTTTACACTTTTGTGCGCCAGCTCTTCTAAAGTAATTAAGTGTTTTTCCACATGATGGCTTCATAGACGCCAACGGGCAGAGGTAGAAAGTAAAGTCAGGAGCAGGAACAGGGGCACAAATAGGGTCAGAGTGGGAGGGGAAGTGTTGCCAGGCAGCCTCTGTGGGTAGACAGCTTCCGTTCCTGTGTTCCTCTGCTCCTGCATAGCACACTCTTATAATTGGTTTAAAAAACGTGAAGGAAACGTGAAAGCAAAGTGTTTGCCTGGTTTGATAGTTGCAGATAGTTTGCTCGGCCGTCAGCAGCTCTTGACGCTCTTCAGGCTCTGCTCGCCCTGCACGCCCCTCATACACTTTTAATAAACTTACTGGCACAAGAGGCAGGCGCAGCAGCAAAATCATTAATAAACTATTAAGGTATTTCTTCAAAGTGCTTGTCTCGTGCCAGGGCTTTGTTTAAGAGAGGGCGTAACTCAACTCAAAAACTTTGGCAGACAATGCAACTCGATCAGGGCAAGCCGCAAAACTTCCTTGATAGCATGAAACCACGTTAAGCTGCTTACGTAAACGGGATAATGGACGATATTTCAGATTACGGCTAAGACCTCGGCCAAATAGGTTCGCATATGCCAAGTCCACTTGTAGCTGACTATTCTGGCAGACAGAAGCTGATTTAAGGAAGACTCTTATATCACATATTGAACTTTTAGTAGTAGAGTTTTGCTTGAAATGATTTCTCGCCTCTATAACAGATTGACATATGGTAATCAGCCTGTTCATGCTGATTTCTGACAGATCCTACGTCTGCAAATGTAGAAACGATGTTCTTTGAAAAGAACGCAGAGTAATAATCCCTACGATTCGGAAGTGAATTACCATTGACCGCCTCTGTTAATAGCCGTCTAATTGGACATTTATTTATAGATTTCATTGATTTTATTTATTTATTTTATTTGATAAATATATCTGTTTTCGCTTATATATTATATATTTATATTATATATAATATGTTCAATCTATTCAGATCATTGCTAGAATAATCAACGTAATTATTAAAATCTTATTAAGGAATATCTAACTGGGTAGATCACTTTTTTTTCTGTAGAATATGCCATATATTTGTCTTTAAATGTTTGTTTATCTATAGTGTAAATCAAAAAGTAGTAAAATAATGGATAAGATATCTTGAAATAGAAAGTAAATATTCAACACATTCTCTGATTTAAATTAATGGTTCACGCTGTTTTTCTAGCCAGCAGGCAATACATAGTGTTTATGGGAAGCATTATCACTTTTTAGCGCTAATAGATCCAAATGCATATTTTACGAATACGAATGGAGTCGCAAGTTTCATTCCATTTGCCATACAAAATACATTTGTAATCAGAGCCAATTAATCTCATGCCAGCTACGTAGTACGTACCCAGTACGTCCACAGCTCAGATCGGTGCTGCTTGGCTGCTGCCGTTGTAGTTGCTGTTAAAAATAATTTCTGTTGACACAAAGATTGAAGGCCCCGGGCTGACTCTCTGGTCCTGCACTGCGCTGCCCTGACCAGGTCTGGGTCTGGTTCGAGTTCGCTGTGATCTGCGATCTCGACGTGTGCATAATTTATGCCTTCGATCACATGAAGACATGAAAAATGTCGCCACAAGACGCCTGAGCGATGATGACGAGTCGCGGGTTGCGAACGCGATCGGACCCAATGGATGAATAGCCATGGCCATAGCTGAGCAGTCTTGCCAAATGCGGCAGGACCGGCTAAGGGCAACGGGCCACGGGCCACTCGAGAGGGGGAATCGGAATCGGAATCGAGCATAAATTAAGTTGACAAGCTCCGAGACGCGGTAGTACAAACGTGTTTTGTGTAGTTCCGCTGCACCGGCCCCAAAGCAAACGAGCAACGCACTGAGCCCCCTCTCTCTCTCTCTTTGTCTCTCGTGCTCCCCTTCGACCAGCGTCTGTTTAATGTGTGGACATAATTTTCCTGTCGCATTCAATTCATGACGAGCCAACCGACGACGACTCTAAAACAACAAACATAAAAACACTTGCACGTGAATTGCATCACAGATGCTGCAGCTGATGTTGATGCTCCTGCTCTGACTCCTCAACAGCCTCGTTTCGTTTGGCTGCCGTGGCTGTGGGGCTGACGGGGCTGATGGAGCTGATGGAGCTGATGAGGCTGATGTCGCCGATAATGGCCATGGCAATGTGCACACGTTATATGCACATTTGTGAGTACTTATATGGATAGGGGAATGCGAGTATTTGATTTGGCTTCGTTTCAATTGAATTGCAAAGTGTTTGCGCGTTAAGGTGGCTCCGGAATGGACCTTTAACGGAATTCAAGTCTCCTTTCTGTTGTTATTTATAAACATATAAATATAAGAGTATCTTCAATGACTTCCTTTGCCTGATGGTTCCCTTGAGTGAGTCATTAAGGTTACGAATTCCAACAGGAAATACATGTTAAAGTGCTTGACCTTAGCTAATAAGTTTTATATAATAAATTGATTTATATTTGTATTAAAATGTACATAGATAATAATTTATATTTGTACTTACTAATACTCGTATACTGAAAGACAAGAGTGTATTTTGATGGATATGTTTACTTATACTTATACTTATACCTATACTTATACCTATACTTATACCTATACTTATACTTATACTTATACTTATACTTATACTTATACTTATACTTATACTTATACTTATACTTATACTTATACTTATACTTATACTTATACTTATACTTATACTTATACTTATACTTATACTTATACTTATACTTATACTTATACTTATACTTATACTTATACTTATACTTATACTTATACTTATACTTATACTTATACTTATACTTATACTTATACTTATACTTATACTTATACTTATACTTATAAAAAGTCAGTTAATGAAGACTTTTTCTAGTCGTGGCTTCCGTTTAATTGTGGGTCGTTGTTTGTGCCTCCTACACACTCATACACACGGTGCTCGATGGACTGGCGACCCACGTTGCATGCCAATTGCTGATGAGGTTTTAATAATGTTTTCGCTTTGCCATCGTAATTCTTGTTGCCGGCACTTGCCGCATAATTCGATTATGGCGCGGCAACTTTCAAGTGACGTTGTGCCACAGCCGGAGGAACTGCCTCTAGTGCTGCGCATCCGCGAAGCGGCGCTGGGTTGCAATTTAATTAAGTGAAGTGCAAGCCGACGAGGCAGAGGCGGAGGCGGGGTGGAGTCGTAGAATGAGCCCAAGTTGTCGGTGTTGCAAAAATGCCGCCGATCAGCCGCGATTATCGACAGTGGTTGGTGCGGCTGGTTGGCTGCACCCACGCTGCGTAGAAGGAATGGTCTGGGGAATCGGAATCGGCGTGGTTCACCGTTGTCGCCTTCGCCACGTGCGGCACTCGCTTTTGATGCACTGCTAGAGAGAGAAGAAGAGAGTTAAAATCAGCAGCACCAGCAGCAGCACCAGCAGCAGCAGGTTGTCGCCGGCTTTGCCAGCCACGCCCACGTAATTATCGCTATCGATGCGAACTGCACGCGCTGCACGCGCAGCTTCCCCGGCTCCGCTTGGCGTGGGCTTTGCTGCCTTTTCGACGTCGGCTTCCTTGCGGGAAATCCGATGTGTTGTTTATGACTCCAGTGCTCTGCCCCGATGCTGCTGTGGCTGCGTCTGCATCTGCGGCTTTTTGAATGCCACAAATGCCTTTGGCATGCCGACGCCCCGCTGGCTATCAATGACATCGACGCCACACTTCAAACACTTTAACCTGAGCTAGCAACCATTGTTGTCGCTGCAGTTGTTGCAAACACTGCATACAGTTTAATTGTTGCAGTTGCAATGTCTGCTGTGCTTATTGAATCTCAATTTCGATTTGTCGCCTCTCCAAATTAATTATCGATATACATACATATACATATGTATGTCTGCTCGCTCTATGACGCTCTCTCCATAAAAGTAATTTTAAAGATTGGCAGAGTGTGAAACAGAAAACGGTAGAGAGGAAAAGATTCTAAGTCGGCAATTAAATTTATCTCTATCTCTGGGCTTTATGCTATTTTATGACTTTAAGAAATTATATAAAATATTGTGTATGGGCTCTCAAGTCGGTAAGGTTAGTACTATGTACTATATGTACATACTATTGAATATACATATGGTAGAGTAAATTTATTATGTACTCCATAGGTGCACAATATCTCTAGGAAGTATGCAAACTTGTTTGTATGTTTATATGACAATGAATTTATCTCTGATCTGATATTCTACAAAAACTTTCAGTATATGTATATTTACGATATATAGACCTAGGATAGTAATTCTCACAGCCGATTATTTATTATTATATATCTATACACCGTAAATATCATATGTATTCTACAGGGATAAAATATCCTTAAAACAAGTAAGAGTGCTCTAGTCGAGACTGCTCGACTAGGAGATACCCTGAACCCTTCAAAGTACTGATATTTCAATCATTCTACACTTCTCTCATGCACTTGGTATACGTTTTTTCAAATTTGGGGCAAAGGGGGCGTGGTACCAAAAATCTGTAAATTAAAAAATCTTTGTATTCATCACATAATCTGAAGTCTCTAGGTCTAACAGTATTCAAACTAGGCTTGAAAAACAAAGTCAGATTTTCGATTATTATCGATAAAAAAGAAATGGGATGAGTTATCGAAAAAGTATGATAAACTCGTACTGCGTATTGTATACACGAGTATACATGTAAAATTTCAATTCTCTAGCATTTGTAGTTTAGGAGAATTCCCATTTTCAATGGTTTCAGGGTATAAATACATATGTAGAATACAAGAAATTTATGATTTCAGTTATTTATACTTTGTATTTAGACCTGCCTCAACACACTTCATATTTCAAAGTAAACTCAATTTTAGTCACCTTTTCTTCATTTTTATTTTATTTTTCCGCTCTTCAAGTGGTTTGAATTAGTCGCTTGCCGCGCGTTGACAGATTTTATCGCCTCGCTTGTCGTTGTCGTTCTCTTTCTGTTGCCCTGGTCTATTATTATCTATGGCGCTGCTCAGTTGAAGTCCTAAATCAATTGAGCTGGTGGCCCCTATCGCTGACGGCCTTTTGCCGCCACTTTGCATTCGCAATTGGGCGGTTGGCCTATTGACATTCCCACTGCGATTTGTTTTCAGCCCACTTGACAGGTAATGGTAATGGCCATGCCGTGTACTCTGCTGCCAGACAATGGCGCTTTTGTCCTGCTTTTGCTTCTGCTGCTGCTTCTGGTGCTTCTGGTGCCGCGAGTGGCAACCCCTTTGCCCCGTCTACCCCCTGGCTGATTGTCACCATGCGGCGGCCGTGACAAATTGCTTTAACATTGATTTAAAGACAAAAACGCGACGCTGAGAGGCCAGCATTTCACACAACTGCCACGAAACGTCACTCAGACGACGCCCTAATCCCAATCGCAATCTCAATGCCCATCCCATCCCATCCCAGTCCCAGTTCCAATCCCAGTCCCAATTCCAAACTCGATTACAAAAAGGAGGAGAGTGAGCGGCTGGCCGCCCTCCCGCTGCGGAGTCATTCAATCGATTTGGATGGCTGAGGACGACCTTGTTGCCGGCGACTGAATAAATTGAATGCGTTTTCAATTTTTAATAAAGCAAACAACAACAAAAAACAGCCAAAATAAAACGAAAATTATAAAAAAAGCTGAGCAAATGCAAAAGCATCGAATTACGAATTTTAACCGCACATCAGCGACGGTAAGAGCGGCGGCAACAGCGACGGCGACGTCGGCGGCGATGGCGGCGGCGACTCGACGACGCTGGCCATTATCCTTGATTTATGTGTATCCTGCTGCTGCTGCTGGCGCTGGTCTATGCTGTGCTCTCCTGTGCGTCCTGTTCGCGCTGGGATTTGCCATAAACAATTACAGCCAGCCAGGCAGCTGCGGCTTTTTCGCATGTCCTGCCAGAGTCAATGTTGGTCTATAGCTTGCGCTCCCTCCTTCCCTCTATCTCTCTCTCGCTCTTTTCCACTGGCTTTTGCATTTTAAAAGCAATTAACAGCCCATTTTTTGGTCATGTTGCTTTTGCTTTTCTTCCATTTTTTTTTGCGCTGGCGATTTTCAATAATAAAAGAAAGCAAAAGTTGTGCGTTTGCGGCCTGTTTGCTGCTTTGTTGTAGCTATTGTATGCGTGTGCGTGTGTGTGTGTGTGTATGTGTGTAGTCGGGCAAAAAAATGTGCTGCCAAAGCTAACAACAAAATGGCGCGGTCACGTGACGAACAACGCCCCCTGATCCTTATGTGGCAACCAATACCCCTGCTCTGCTCCCTCTCTCTGTCATTTACTCATCTCCTTTGTCTTGTTGTTGTTGCTTCGTTGGCGAGCACATCAAATAATATAGAAAAAGTCCCGTTCCATTGTAGCGGCCCGTCGCATCTCGTTTGTTATAAGTTATGCACAACAAAAAGCAATAGTAATGCAGAGAGACAAGTGAATAGAAAACGCCAGCCATAGAGAGAGGTAAAGGCAAACGGGAGAACAAAAGAGAGACAGACATGCGAGCATGTGTGTGCATGCATGTGTGTGTGTGTGTGTGTGTGTGTACATAGGATGAACTGGTGCGTTATTTACATGTCAATGAATTTTGTTTCGCGATTAGTTTGCGCCGGCTTTTGTCTCAATTAGTTGCAGCAATTCAATTACATCTGCTTTGTGCTGCCGTCTGTGTCAAAAGCTGTCAGCTACAGCACGCCATAGCACTTATAGCACGAGCGTGTGTCGGAGCAACCAGAGTTCATAACGTGCCTTTGATGTCTGAGAGAAACTCTTCTATTTACTTATTATAAAGGGAAAATAATCAATTTATTTGTAATATTTATTAAAATGAAAATGATAAGTAAATAAATGATAAAATGTTAAAAATGGAAAATGAGTTTTGATTTTTGTTTTTGAATTTAAGTTAGTCTGTATTCAACATTAATAATATTGAGTAATTTAAATTTGTTGACTTGCCAGAATTTATATTTACAAATAAAATGTTTATTAAATAAATGAAATCAATTTCTTTTGTTTTTCTTCTGACGAAATCTTTCAACGTAATGAAAAAATTTGCAAACCAACACGTGTTAGACATTCTTTAACGCTTTTTTTCGATTTTTGTATTTGAATTTAAATTGGTATTTATTTAACAATAATAATATTGAGTTATTTAAATTTGTTGACTTGCCAGAAGTTGTATTTACAAATAAAATGTTTATTAAATAAATGCAATGTTATTCATTCGATATGCTCAAAGAAGGCATCATCAGTTGGCCAAGCATGTTTCTGTTGTAGTCCTTGTCCAAACAGGTGCCGGCAACAACGTTCTAATTCTTCAAGTAACTGGCGCCAATTCCATTACAAGCGCGAGCAAACAGGCACCCACACAAATAGCACATCATTCATGCTGAGCAAAGCGGCGTCAATCAAATGATTGATCACTCGAATGCACAGAAATTGCCGCAGCAGGCAGTTAGTGTCTGTCTCTCCATATGTCTGTCCGCCTGTCTGCCCGGCAGGAGGCGGAGAGCGGGATGGCAGATTTTAATCTACCAGAGGCGCATTAATAAAACAAAAAGTCTTGCGAGAAAGCAGGCCAAGAGTAGGGGAAAGACGGGGGCAGAGAGCGGGAATTGGGAAAACCAGTCAATTAGTAGTCATTTTGATATGGCCACAGAATCGAGTCGGGTCTGACTGGTTTATGGTGTGGAGGCAGCTTGATAAGACAGCAACGAAATTTACGCTACAAATACTGTGTAAATAGATAATAAATTGTGGGACGGCCTACTTGGAGGCAACTACTGAGGCTGACCCACAGACTGAGACGGAGAGGGAGAGGGAGAGGGAGGCTTAGGCAGAGGCTGACCCAGCTAACGGCAAGTCAATTTCGGACTGGCGCTGGTTCCATCCATCAATCAACTCACAACTATCCCAGGGAATGTAAATAGTTTTGCTCGATCCTGGAGCGGGGGTCAGGGGCAGTGGAGCGGGCATCAATTATGCGCCTGTCTTAATATTTATGAAAATTGATTTCGACGGCACTTCGAAACACTCGGATGTCAATGTCAATTAGGGGCAGTGAGGCCTGCTATGGCTGGACGGAGGGCTTGGATTAAGCAACCAGCAGAAACCAAATAAGAAATGAACGTATTCGAAACAATTCCGAAAAGAAAGCAAATAACTGTCATCAGAAATGGGAGAAAGAAGCCTACCAACACTGTTTCAAACTAATGCTCGGAAATCCCATTTGTCGAGTGACACATGCACAAAGGTGAACACTGATCGGAGCACAATGGGAAGCCACAAAGACCAGCTGTAAACAGTTTGCAGCTAAAATCTCTTTAATTTATTTTTAAGCGTTTCATAATATGCAGTTCTCGAATCGGTATACCTCATTAAATGCACAATGGATGAGGTGTCGACTGGCATTGAGGGGCGACAGAGAGGAATGGAAATTGAAATGGAAATGGAAATGGAAAAGGGAATGAGAATGAGAATGGAAATGCAATGGCAATGACAATGCCAATGGCAATAGCAATAGCAATAGCAAACCCGAAAATGAAATTCAAACAAGCCGAACAACTGACATAGATTTTTAATCCGGCTTCGTGCAACGCGCTGTTGAAAGGTGCAAAAATCCGAACACAATAGAGCCAGCTCAATTGAAGAGGACTAGATGTCAGGGGAGGGAATGTTTTGCGCGAGTTGGCCAAAGAAAGGGCCAAAGAAAATTCAATCAATGCGACAGCTTAGAAATGCGTTTGTCATAATTTCAACGAATGATTGCAAAATATTTCTCATTTCTCAATTCTCAATTCTCAATTCTCAATTTTATGGACCTGCTTGCTCCTTGCTTCGATTTTGTTGTATTTTTACTGGAAATGAAATGAAATGAATTGAATTTCTCGAGATGCGATTTGATGCTGTGGCATTGCATTCAACCAATAGCCAGGGGCGTGAAAGCCAGAGAGAGAGAGAGAGAGAGAGAGAGAGAGAGAGAGAGAGATGAAGAACGCCATGTTGACAGCAGCCCAGTGCCGTGTTGGACAGTGTTATTGACATAGATTTGATGTGCTGAGCACAGTGTGTGCTTTGTCTGGCAATGAAGTGCGACGTCTGCGAAGGCCTTCAAGACATCAGCAGCTACTGAATGTGACAGACGCCTCCTCGAGTCGAAGGGGATTGCCATCAAAACCTATCATAAACAGTATCGTTTAAAGGTAAGTGAGTTAAGTAACTGAAAATTATTATGCATTACGAGAAAATGATAAAACTCTATTAAATTTATTTTTATATTTTAGATTTGATTTGATTTGATCACAAACTGCAATTAAAAGGATATTTGTTTCAAGTGTCCCTGTCTGAAATGTCACTTACTGACAGAGTTTACTGTAGCCCTAGATCGTTGATTTCCGATAATAAAACTATCTGAAGGAACGAAAGAACGAGAAAGGCAAAAACTTGAAGCAGTACGCAGTCAGAATCGAAGGGAAGAAAGCTGGGTATAAAAAACAATAAAAGCTCAATAAAGGCAAACGCTTATGGCTTTTAAACGCAGCAAGGACGACGAGGTTGACGGGAACGAAAAGCCGACAAAGTGCTGAGGCACAGGACCAAACACAGGACGAACCTAGACGTAGTTGGCAAAATGACAATAGATTTGATTTTCCAAGGCAGGAAGCCGAATGGGAATGGGAATGGAAAAGGAAAAGGGAAAGGGACAGAGACAGGGATCGGGAATGGGGCTGAGACAGGGATTGGCATTGGCAGGCAGCAAAGGCCAAGACACAAAAGCAAACAATAAAAAAAAAAAAATAAAAATAAAAAATCGTTTGAAAGAAATATAACAAAAATTCAAGAAGCCAGGCAGCAAATAGTTGAACAGACAAAAGAAATGGCTAGAGCTGCAGAGCGAGGGGCCGAGAGCTGGAGGGCGTGGCATTCACAATAAGCGCACATTTAAAAGTGTCAAATATCCTTTTTATGCGCTTTGGCCCCCGACCAACAAACACTTTATTTTCTCTTCTTTTTTTTGTCACGATGCTGAGCAGCAAAAATTGTAAAGAAATGTTAATGCGATTTGATTTAAAGTTTGAAAAGGCAAGATGAAGAGAAAAATGAAGCAGCACCAGCAGCAGGGGCAGCAGCAGCAGCAGCATCAGAATGAGGACAACAGATCCCCGGGGCAATCTACGAGCCTGGGCATACATTTCCATATTTAAAGGTTACCCAGCTGTCAGTTGTTTATGGCTTCATCATCAGACCTTAGCAGGTAGCTTAATACAGCAGCCGTCTGCCTCTGCCTCTGTCTCTGCCTCTGCCACTGCCTCTGCCTCTGCCCCTGGTCCAGTCCCTGGTTAAACAATTAAGCGTTAATATTGCAGAGCTGACAGTCCCCTGTGGGAGCGCGCTGCTATTGTCCACTTGCTGTGACATTAATTTAATCCTTGAATGCATCTTTGACAGGAGCAACAGCTCAGTTCAACTCAACGCAACTCGCCTCGTCTCGACTCGAGTCAGCTCGTTTCAATTGAACTCAACTTGGCTCAGCTCAGCCCAGCAGCTCGTTAAGACTGAAAGATTCAGCTCCCATTCACAGCTCCTAGTTCCCAGTGCCCATTCCCATTCCCATTCCCATTTCCATTCCTATTCCGATTCTGTCTTTTGTCTCTGGTCCGTCGGCTGGTGCCGGCGTGTGGCATTGTCAAAGGAATTAGTTTTGTGTTTTTGATTTGCACAAGGAGCACAGATGACTCTCCATGGCCAGGGCAGGCCCACAGCGGTCTGTTGATTGCTTAAATAAATATGAGTCTAGTTTGGGGGCGTGCATTGGACAATGCCTTTGAGTCTTTGCATTTTACATTTCACTTTAGCCGAGCGGGCGTGTGGCTGGAGGGAGGAGCAATTTGTGTTTTTGTCTCTGACAGTTTTGGGCACTTTATTTAAGATATTCCTGGAGCTGAGAGCAGCATAATGATTGTGTTAAACGTCGCCTGATATGCGTCCAAAAACTGAAGTTCCTGGTAGCTAAGCAAAGCCCTTAAGCCTTATTATATGATTTTATAGAATTGAAATAAATGAATGAAGTTTTATCTGCAGTCTATTCTCAGCTCTAATCTCCATATGGAATGGAATGGAATGAGGGGTATGCCTTAATTATTTATTTCTTGTACTTTAAAGAAAACTTTAGCCTCAATTTATTTTCCTCTTGCTCTTTTACTCTTTGAGCTATATCCTTCAAAAGTGATAGACAAAAATGATAGACAATCATATATCTGTAAAATTGTTATAGTCTTTCTCAAGTATATTGGTTGATATCCTGAAATCTGTGCATTTCGGCGCTATTCAAGCTAGAGACTTGAAATATATTGAAACATAATATAGTGTTTAATATCGTATGAAAGACTTGGCTTTTGCAATATGCGTTAGACGGAAGATACAAACGGACAATATCAAGATTTTTGGAATAAATTGGTTTAAATGGCATGGTAAATCACTTAACTTCGTTCAAATGATGATCAGGCCAGTAGAATAAGAATTGTAATCCATATTGAGGTACCTTGAAAGTCTTGAACCAATTGCATTCAGCTTTATGGGCAACGATGTGCTAAATCCATAAAACTACTTTGATTAAACTTGTCATTGGTTTCAGTTGAAAGATTGGGGAAATGTATTTAAAACTTTTATAGTTCGCTCTTGTGTTAACTTTACATTATGTCTTTGAGATATGGAAATGCAAATGTAAATAATAATATATTCTTAATATTATTATTATTATTATTGATTAATGTTATTATTATTTTGATTCAGTTTGGCATCGATAACGAACACCTTGTGACAGTTACTTCGAACCGGTTTGATTGATCAGCTGTCGCATTTACACGGCAACAATCATATTTCAATTGGACTCTAATGAGTTGCAGCAGTGGCAGCAACAGCAAAGACACCGCAGAGACTCGCAGCCAGGAACAACTTTTCAGTCCAAGGTCTACTTGTCCACTTGTCCACTTGTCGACTTGTTGCTCGTGTCGCAGCCGTTATGCAAAAAGACAGAGGGGGCAGTGGGGCAGCGGGGCAGGCAGCATCAGTTGAAACAGCAGCAACGGCAGCTAGAGTAGACACAGTTATTAATTAATTAACGAACGCTCAAATTAATTGCAGCCATTTGTTGCACAGTCAGAGCGGCTTGCAAAGCTACGGCTCGAGCCGCCATAGCCTGGGCGATCGATCAGAGCGAACCACGCATTGGTGGGTTGGACCGGCTGCCGCGCTGGTGTTGAAGTGCCACTCAACAGTGATGGCGGGACAAGCGCGAATGAGTGGGCGTGGCATTTGAGTTCTCCACAATATGCGCTGATTGCCCAGAAACTAACCAACGCCAGTCCGCCCCACCTCCACCTCCCGCTCCACCTCCACCTCCAACTTTCACTCCGCTTGCTTTGCTAACACATATACACACAATGAAAACTTAATTAAGTTGTCAGCTGGAAGGTGGAGCAGCAGGAGGAGCATCCTCATAAAATGCTCATTACGAACCAAAACCAAACCAGAACGAAGCAAAGCAAATCAAATGGCAAATGGCAAATGGCAGAGCTCAAGGTCCTGAGCGCTCTGGTCGTTGTCACCCTTTCGTCCTGGCTGACAATAAAAACAGTCAAAGAGTCACGGGCGCCAGCTTTGGTGCTGCCTTCTGCCTTCGTCCTTCGTCCTTAGTCCTTTGGCATTCTGTTTCTGTTTGTGTTGCCTACTAATTTGAATATAAACAAGTTCTGCTTTCGGCTTCCCAAATGAAAATGTTGCGTATATCCTTTGCTAGATAATTTATGCATATGAACGTTGCGACGTGCCCCTTCCTCCTGTCGAGCAATCCCCTTCCCTGACGCTTCCTGGCTGCTGCCATCGCTGCTGCCGCTAATGCAAATTTATTTAGACATTCTGACTCCTTTTTTTCGTATTCCTGATAGGCGTTAGGCGTTAACTGACATTTGTCGCATTTATTCATTGCGCTGCGTGCATTGGGAATAGAACTTGGGCTCGCTCTTCGCTTTGCAGCCCTACGTTAGAGTCGTAAACTGTGATTTCCTAGTGGGCTGATCTATACAACATATGACTCATTTTTTGTGCGGGGTTGAAAGTGACTTCATTAGATAGCAGTTCTGCTTGGCTGAGCTGTTGCTTGGCGAGAGCAGAATGGATATAGCCTGTATCCTTTGCTCCTATCTGTGGAACTGCTCAACAGTGATGCATCAGGTAAACTTAATGATCCAAACTATGAAACAAATTAACAAAAATTCTTAAATTAATTGAATTCTTAAATAACATTTTGACAGTCGAAGCGGGATCTCTTTAGACGGCAAGACTCTTTGCATACTCCATAAGCAACTTGGAAAAGTGTTTAATAAGTACCAAGCACGAAAGCAAATGGACTTGAACATAAATTTATTCTGAGATACTTTCTCAGATAAGTAAATAAGAGAATTTATAAACTTTGCGCTTTTAGCAAAACCCAATTATAGTTATTTGATATCTTCTTTGATCTGCATTGCATATTTTACTCTCTTTTGAATTTCATTACTCGAAACATCTGATAAAAGATATATCTCAAAATAACTTAAAGCATAGTTCAATTGCAATTTTGCTCTTCGTGCTCATCTTATTTGCAATTGCAAAAAAAGTTGACCTACATTGCGCAGCTTGAGCAAACAGAAATCAAAGAGGGGTCCACGCCACGCCAACCCAAGGAAAAAATGCAGTCAAGTTGCCTAATGAACTCAAGGTTCACTCTGCTTTACTTTATATACTTGCCTGAACTTACTTACAACTAGCTCTTCAGAGAGAGGAAGGGAGGGAGGGAGGGAGGTAGAGTTTGAGAAAAACTAAATAACCCTTCGTAGCTATTTCCAAATTATTGGAGCATTAAAATTGAAATGATTATTGTGTGTTTTGGTCGGGCAGCAGTGAATAGCGCGAAGCCAAGAGGCAGTCGAATGAAAGAGCTGCCGAAAAATGAGGGAAAACCGACCAACTGTGAGAGGGTGGGTGGTTGGCTGGCTGAGTGGTTGAGTAAAAGAAAACACGTTCACACCTACCAAGGCAGGGCGTAGGTCGAGCTGCTGCCTGAAATTCGTGGTGCGAATATAAAGTAAATAAAAATACGAAAACATAAAAAGCAAATTCGCATTTGCAAATAAATCAGAAGCAAATCAGCTGCTGACAGGGGAAGTATTTATGGATCAGTGTGGCCTGAGGCTCTTACCCACTGGGTTGCCGCTGTTCACCCGCACCCGCTGCCTCGCCCACATCGCTGGCTCTTTGTCGCCTGTGTTTGCTCGAAACCCAAGAGCATAGAACAAATTCGTAAAAATTAAGAAACAAATCGAAAATCAAGCACGGAGCAAGAAGGAAAATCGCTGCTTGTTTGTCCGGCCTTTCACCCTCGCTGACTGGGGGTAGAAATGCTGTTTGAATTTTTTTGCATGCATTTTTATGGCACATTTTCAAATAAATTTGCCAAGAGATTAATTCGGACCGTTTGGCAGGGTGTAAATAAAATTTTCATGAACTCCTTGCGCTGGGCCATTCTGTAGTTTGCTGCGACTTGGGCTACGCTAGATTTGGCAATGTGTTAAATGTTCTTGAAATTTCAGCTGCTTGCCCACTCGAGTGGCATCAAGCAGCTGCCAAAGTTGGTTAATTAAAATGTCAAGGTTGCGGTTCGTTGTTGGGGGCTGACAGCCAGCGAGGGACGGGACGGGGAGGGGCGGGGAGGGGCGGGGAGGGGCGGGGAGGGGCAGGGAGTAGCGCAAATGGGGAGATATTTTGTGAAGCAAGTCTTATCGTTTGCAATTGCTTTTACTGTTTTGAGTCTAACAATTATTCACGGCTTCTTTTCAAAATGAAATGATACCAATCGACAAAAGTCCCTGTTTTTCAAGCAGATACTTGATAATTTGTACTCTGAGGAAGGGAAGAAGTATTCTTATGTTGAATGTGAATATGCCTATGTGATGGTAATTAATAAGGATTACTTTCTACGATGGATATAATGGTCCCTGGTTGCAGCTCATTCTTATCTTCAAATATATAAATGTTAATGAATATGGAAGCTTTATAAGCATAAAACTAAAGTGCTTACATATATTAGTCAACCTCATATTAGTCTCACATATAATTTGTAATGGTCGCAAATGTAGCTAAATAAAGATAAAAATAAAAGCTGCGAAAAAATCGCAAGCGATATCATAACTAGGCATAAGCTGCGCTCGCACACTAGAAAGCTTTACAACAGTTGCGGCGAAGCTTGATGCACTGCTTGCACTTTAGGTCGGGTGCAGTCAAAGCTGTGCGGTTGCGCCGGCGTAGCTGCGGATCTGGATTAACGCTGAGCTCATTCAGCGAGCTACAAACTCGGCATGGCAGCCAACTTCAATGCCTTAAAAGAAGCTTTTATTTTTTTCGCCTAGCTTATAACAGCAGCCCTGCTGCTAGAACGCATTCTTTTAAAAATTATACGCTGGTTAAAAATCTGTAAATAATAAAGACTTGCTATCGTCGCCAAAAAAAAAAAAAAAAAAAAAAAAAAAAAAAGGAAACAAACTAAAACAATTAAAAAAAAAAAAAAGGTATGAAAAAAAAAAAAATTTGCTATATAAAGAAACAAATAATGCAAAAAAAAAAAATATATATATATACTTTTGCGTTCAATATAGTACTCTAACCCGACTGTCCGACTAACGCCCTTGAAAAAAAAAAGAAAAAGAAATCAAAATACAAGCCCGCTCTGGACACGGGCACAATCAAATTATCTAGCCCTGGAACAAGTCGGCGATGGAAACGCAGTGAATCTGCACAACGGGGGAAAGTCCATATCCGCAGCAGCAGTTAAACCGCCAAAATATATCAGTGCAGTGCTAAACAGCCAGCAATTAAAAACCTTTCAATTATAAACGTGAAAAAAAATTTAATAATAATAATAAATCTATAATGAATAAAATTTTCGTTCGACACTAATAAGGTTAAGCCATGTGCTTGCTGGTGAACTTAGCTTAACTGCTGAGAGATACACTGAAAAAAAAAACGTTTCTTTAAAAGGAAAAGAAAAAAAATGAAAAAACAGAAATCGTATTGGTTGAGAATAAATAAATAAAATAAAATAAAATAAACTAAATAAAATAAATTAAATAAATAAAATCAATAAAATAAAACATTTAAAACAAAAGAAAAAAAATAAGATAAATTAAATAAATAACCTTAATTAAATAAAGAAAAGAAAGAAAAAAAAATTTAAATAAATTAAATAAATAAAATCAATAAAATAAAACATTTAAAACCAAAAAAAAAAAAAAAAATAAGATAAATTAAATAAATAACCTAAATTTAATCTAGCAAAGAAAGAAAATAAAAAAAAAATAAATAAATAAAAAAAAATTAAAGAAATAAAAAAAATATATAATAAAATCAATAAAATAAAAAAAAATAAAAAATTAATTTAATTTTTTGAGAAATTTGCAATTAATCCCCCCTTTTGAAATCCAAGACATAGTGAACCACCACGAGGAAAGGCCTTGCATCGCTGGAAAAAAAACTGTTAGTGTTTAATCTCCCTATTGCTCCTCTTCCGCACACCCGAAAAAAAAGGAAAATTAAATTCAGTTCCTTTTAACCCTTAAATTTCATTTAAAAAAAAAAAAAAAAAAAAAAAAAAAATTTGTTTTACTACAAAGAACAAAAACTTGAATATAATGATTAGTTTATCTGCATGCCTATATATCGCATTTTGATATTATAGTCGAATAGTCGAATGGCAGAAACCAAACTTAGAAATAAATAAATAAATATATAAAAAAAAAAAAAAAAAATAAAAAAATAAAAATTAAATAAATAAAGAATAATAATAATAATAATAATAATAATAATAATAATAATAATAATAATAATAATAATAAATAAATAAATAAATAGAAATAAATAAATAAAAAAAAAATGACATAAACAGAAAAAAAATACAAATAAATAAATAAAATAAAATAATAATAATAATAATATTAAATAAATAAAAGTAAATACATTAATTACTAAAACGACATCTTTACGAATACACTACATTGAAGAAATAGGCAAATAACATGAAATAAGAAAATTACAGAAAACCAAATATGGAGCCTACGTAGAATTAAGACGTTTGTTTAGTTTATAGTTTAAAAAAATGTTTTGGTGGGGAATAGCATAATCGCTGATCCAGCAAACAAAAAAAACAAAAAAATAAATAAAAATAACATAACATAAAAAAAAAAAAATCAATAAAAATATAAATACAAAATAAATTAATTAAAAAAAAAAACAAAATAAATAACTAAATAAATAAATAAATAATGAAATAAAATGAAATAAAACAAACATAGCTTACTCAACACAAACGAAAATAATAATAGTTAAAATAGAGACATGGTAAACCTTACCTTAAGTTAGAGCGGTAGCCTTAAGGCACTGTTATTGTACAATGGATTTTTTTTCTTATAATTAGGAATAAATATGGAATGAGTCACTAATTTTCGAAGGACGGGTTGATATAATGGGTTAGGGAGCTTGCGGTTTTTCGCTTTGGGGTTTTTTCTTTTCTAAAAGTGAAACCATGGTTGGGAGGGTAGAGAACACGTGTGCCAAACTCCACCTATGGCCACGCTTTGTTGTGTTTGTTTTCGGTGGAAAGTATAAAAATTGTGTCTGCGTACATAAATCTTATTTTTATAAGATCCCTTGTACCAGACAACTGGTTGGAGCTATACTCCGAAACATGGTCAAAACAAATCAAAAAAATGGGGAGGACCATTTTTTTTGATTTGTTTTGACCATGTTTCGGAGTATAGCTCCAACCAGTTGTCTGGTACAAGGGATCTTATAAAAATAAGATTTATGTACGCAGACCGGGAGGTAGCAAAGAACTCCCCCACACTCCCGAATGAGCTAGGGAACCAGAAGATCCCGTTTCGCTACCTGACGGTCGACGGAGAGTACAGTAGGTCCCCGTAGGAGTTTTCGCCTCAACAGCCACAAGTACTCTACCGGATCCATGCACACATGAATGAACTGTGCAAATGTGTATCTTTGTCACAAATTAGTATTTAAGATTAAAGATTTATTTCTTGAATATATTATTTCTTCTAAAAGAATAGGTCAAAGGCCCCTACTCATGTAAGTTATTCCCGCATGTCAAATATTTAAATCTATCAGAAATAACGTGTTCTATATAAGTACCATAAAAATACATTTTCAATCTTTCAGGTATATATATCTATAACTCAAACAAAAATCTTTTATTTTTATAGGTAGAACTATAGAGTTCGATTACAATTAGCAATAAAAAATTGGAAAATATGTTAAACATATTAATAGCCAAATTATTCAAACATCATGCATATTCAAATACTTATATATGTACATTAATCGTATAGTACTTATTATAGAAGCTTAAGTTCATTTTAACTATCTATTTTTGTATTATATATATTTAATATACATATAAGTTTATCATTCCTGTTTTTTTCCCACTTTTCTACTCACTTTCATTTTACAATTTTTCACTTATTTTTCAAAGTCAAGTTTCTAGACTTAGACTTTCGACCTACAAGAAAGCTTCTCTTCTACGGCAAATGCCACTTTATTGAGCTCTATGCAGATCAGAGCGTAGTGAATCAGTTAGTGAAATGACTCTTCCAACTGCTCAGATTGCCTTTTACATATTTGATAAGCAATTAAGTTATAAATAAATAATAAGAGAATGGAAAATATTTCAATAAATCTGTAATTCGATTCGCAATGCTTGTGTCTTACGCTTCCATTAGAGTCCATGGGGCATTATGCTACTGATTTAGGTAGTCCCATTCAAATGCAAATTTGCAAACAGTTCATTATCTTTTAATGCGCCATCGTTTGCGATAAATACAATTCGAAATTCACGCAAAAATAATGCGTCAAAATTATGAATTCAACATTTGCCAAATCAATGCAAATTAATTTCATAAGCAATAACAACAGAGACCCCAAAAAGCAAACAAATGCTCTGGGGTGGCCATTTGGCTAGTTGGAATGATTGAGTGAATTGGCAGATCTGTTCGCGAATGAAATTACATTTTCATTATTTTTAGCTCAGCTTCAGCTTGAATTGCAGATAAAATGGTGCTTTTCCCCCTGTCTCTCTCTCTCTATCGCTCTCACGCACTCCCTCCCTTTCGCTCACTGTGTGTGTGTGTGGAATGCAGAATGCAGAATGTGAAACAATTATAAATGCGCATCCCATTTAAACTGTTGTTGTATGCATTGCTGATATGCCCTGGAATCGATGAGATGGTTCACATGGGGTATGCTAAGCTTGTGAGGGAGAGAGGGGAGAGAAATTGCCAAATGAATATTTGTCTCATAGTTTACAGCAGCTAGTTAATATAGAAGAATATGCTCACTCGGAAGAGTATCTCTTAGTCGTACATACTCTTGCTTTGGTTGTTCTGTTTAGTTTTTGGACATTTGGTGAATTGTATGGAAAATCAAATGATACTCGGGCCGCATATCAAAGCGACGCTATGAAATTTCATGTAAATCAAATGAGTTTTAAATTTTACAATGCGCAAACCAAAACCAACAAAAACAACAACACCAACAACAACAACAACAACACAGAGAATAAAGTATGCAAAGCGGGCAAACAAATAAACAGGCTAACAAACGCCAGGACCCGCCAGATAGCCAGACAAATAAACGGACATATTTACAACTGCATTTGCCTCTATGGCAGGGAATGGCATGGAATGTCATCATGGAGATGGGTCCAGGAGGTGTCCAGGAGGAGCGCAATTTGTTGGGCAAACTAGAAGAATACTGAAGCGTATTTTGTTTTGCTACACTTTGCGCATAATTATTTTTGCATAATTCAGCAGACAGGCCGATTGCGAGTGGAAAATGATAAAAATTTAGTTAGAATTGAGGCAATAAATAATAGATGTAAAAACAAAGTGCATGGCAAATAGGGATAGCGGAACAGCAGGACAAAACAACGGGAAACAGTTGTCTTTTCTCCTCTCGCTATCGTAATTTATGTTATTTCCCTACCAACGGGTGGATGGAGGGCCGAAGGGCCGAAGGGTTGAGGGAATACTTTTCAATTGAGCAATGCTGCTGTTGGCGCCTTCTAGTCAAAGTTAATTAGACGCCACAGACGACACTGCGTGTGGTCTGCTGGTTGAATACTCTCTTCGAATTCATCACAAGGGCATGATGAACTAAGATAGAGATGAACATCAACAGACATCTTGAATCTTTAACAGATTTGTCGTTGATTCTTTTTCCATACTATGTATATATTATTTAGTTCTTATGGACATATATGTAAATATGACAAATTTCTGCAAAGCCTTAGATGGACTGCTTACTTTAATTAAAGTATTCTTTGTAACGATAAGTATAAATGCTTTATAGTTAACAATCTGTAGAATTGTGTCTTTCAACAAAATATCAAAATCAATTTTTATACCGTGAACCGAATTCAAAGAAAATAGGTTTAGTAAAAATGTATGTCACATGCAACCGGAAACTTTACACACCCAATAAGTTCTATATTTTTTATCAGGGTGACGAACAAAGTCTATCTAGCCATGTCTTTCCGAGTAAACGCAGCGTTCTCGTAAACTAAAAAGCTAGAGGTTTAGGATCTTGAATATTTACTAGAGTATACCCTTCCTGTATAAGCTTATCACTTTTTTCGATATTTCATGATATTTCTATATTATCGATATATATCGATTAGTTAATTTGGTTTTTGAAGCGTAGGTTGAATACCACAACAGATTGAAACATCCAATATGGTTTTTTGTATATTTTCAATTGATTTAATTCATTTTAAGTCGTCTCCCTTTTAAAACAAATTTAAAAAAAATATTTTTAAAAAATTTTTTTCAGTTCTGTTTTTCAGTTTTTGGACACACATTTATGTGAATTTTGGTAAATAAAATCTATGTACAAGAAAAGTTTATCTACAATTAAGCTGCCATAGCCAAATTCATCCGAATGATTAGAATATCAGCTCTCATCAGGGTATTTCCCAGTCGAGCAGTCCCAACTAGAACGTTCTTACTGGCTATTCACTTACTTTTGTAGTTATCTCAGTTTGATGGCTGAGAGGCGAATATGACCAAGTCGAATCTGTTTGTATTTTTTGTAGGTTTCAGTTGCTGCTATGTATATCTATAATATAGATTATACATAGATACATAGATTATATATATATTTACGAATTTTATCATATTTATATTACCACCACTTACGGTGGTGGCACTAAGAGAAATTGACTTAATCAAACGATTGCGATACTTTGACACTCTTATCTGGCAAATTGTTACCTATGTTAGTTATATAAAAATAAAATGATAGATTAGTGTGCTCCAAGAGTAAAAAAAAAAAACTTAAAAAAAAGAATACTACACACACACACACACATAGCACTGGCAGCTAATGCACTTCCGTTTCTCTGGTCTTATTTTCAGCTGAGAAATCTGCATAAAATAAATGCAAATGCAGCAGAGTGAAGAAGAAGAAGAAGAAGAAGAAGAAGAAGAAGACGAAGAGGAGAAAGAAGAAGATATAGAGGAAAAGTTCAACCTTCAATTTGGTATTTATGTTATTGAACTCGCCAAGATTTATGAGAGTATCTACTCAATTTCTATGTGAAACCAATGTTCTGCAACGAAATGGAAATTTATGTGCGCCATATAAGCCGAGGCTAACGGCACTCAGCGGGAGGAGCTCAAGTGTTTCTCTTCCTGCCTCAACGTTTCGCGTTCGATTTAAAGCCACTTTCACCGCATAAAACGTCGTAAAGTTTACGCCGTAAAATCCAAAAACGAGAATACGAAAATAATACAAAAAGAAAAAAAATACCAAGTGAAATGTAAAACTTTATAAACCGCAAAAATATATACATATAAATAAGTGCAGCGGCGACCAAGTGGCAGGTGGCAGGTGGCAGACAGGTGGCAAGCACGCGTTTGCTATTCACATTACCATTCCTCTTGCTCTAGCCGTGTCTCAATCCCACTGCGAGGCCCATTCGCAAGCACATTTGCATTTCTTTTAGCGACGCTGCGGCCATGTTGCCTTTACAAAATGGCGTTTGCGGCGCGCCAACAAAATGGCGGAGGCGTCAACGGAAGTTGCTTTTCGCAACACACCAAATAAATTGCAAGTTATTTGAGCAAAAGTTGCAGCAGTTGCCGAGAGCTCACAGCTCAGAGCGTGTACCTAAGACCGCAGTGAAGACATCGTCCACATCGCTGCAGTTGCTACGTGTGCTGCATGCCGGCCGACTCGCCCCCGCATCTTCGGCCGTCTGCCGTGCTGTGTGTGGCGGAGCAGTGCTAAATTTATGGCAACATTTATGTGTCGTGTCGCGTGCGCGGTAAATACCGGAAATGCCGGAAAGAAGTGCATAATAAATGACGTTATTAACCCACATGCACACGACCCACCCAACAGGAGACCCACCCACGCTCACGCTCACGCCAACGCCCACGCCCCACATATGCCCAGACGGAGCTCCAACAGCTGCGACAGCCATTAGGTATGCAAGTGTCCGACTGCAGGCGAGGCGCTCAAACTGCTTCGCCTGCTATAATTTGGCTATCGATGCAGCATGTATTTCATTCTCCTTCTCCATCTCCTCCTCCTCCTTTGCTCCTCTTAGCTTGTAGCTTATTATTTTTTCGCTGAAAGGCACCCCAAAGGCTTTTCAACTGCAACACCGACTTCAGCTCCAGCTCCAGCTCCACCAACTCCCACTTGGCAACGCTTAAAATGAAATCAGCTTTAGCTAGCGCCACTTGGCCACTTTTCTTTCTTTCATTCTTTCTTTCCTTCTTGCCTAGAAGTTCCGCTGCGCGCCCGTGTGCGTCCACATTTTGGAGGAGCCTGCAGCGACGTTAGCTTTAATTAAATATTTTTTACTTCCGCCTGTGCTTGTGCCTGTTCTTGTGCCTGTGCCTCTGCTTTGTGGCTGGCATCTTTTGGTGCCTTTCACTTTTCATTATGGTCTCTCGAGTGGCGCATAATGAGCGCCACGCGGCGTATGATTAATATTTTGGCGTCTTTAATTCGAGCTGCATTATGATTACATATTAGCCATTATAGCCGGCGGGGCCTGTGCTGGGGAATCGCTTTAAAATTCAAATCACGCTCCGGCCTAACATGCCACATATGTATGTGTACGTTCCGTCTGTTCTACGCCTATTGGCGCCGCCGGAACAGCGGCCATCGCTCTTATTTACTTTTGGCCGAAATTTGAGCACAGCTGCCAAATACATTTCAATATTTACGTTATAGCCACCGCCAGCACCGCTCACCCGCCCGATTCGATATCCATTTGTGTGTTGGTCCCGTCGGCGTGTAAAATGTGCAAATTACCTAAAAGAACCGCAGACGAACACAACGAGGCCACAGAACAAATTTAAATAGACATATTTTTTCGTCCCGGCTATCCCATCGTCCCATCGTCCTGCGCCAGTCGTGCTCCTCACTCGGCCTTTTTTTTGTGGTTTTCATTGCCAGTTGTTGTTTTTTAGCTCGTGGTCGGTGCCTACGAAAATTTACAATATCTAACGTAAACTGTTCGTGGCTGCTGCAAATTGGTGCGGGTTTCGACGGGGGCTACGGGCGATACTCGTCCACTCTCCAGATGAGCATGAGCGTATTTTGTATTTGTATTTTTAGCGCTAAAACAAATTGAGGCTCTACGCCCTGCCCAGTTGGACGGTCCAATTATTTGGCGTCCTTTGAGTGCGCTACGATCGCATGGCGTATTAATATTTCCATCTGCAATGTGGAAAAGGTGTTAATTGTAGAGTAGGCTTCCTGAAAGAAGTTGTTCAACTAACTGAGTAATGAGTAAGAGCTGAAGACTGAGGATCGGAGCTCAAAGTCCAAACTAAATAGTTATAATATTGTACTACGCTAGGCTAAAGCTAAGATAATAATGAAAACTGTAATGATAGTGACAATGATGAAAATAATGATATCGGCAATGATAATTATGATAGTAGTAAACATTATAATAATGATAAAAAGAATAGTAATGCCAATGGTAATGAAAAGGATAATGATCATGATAATAATAGAGGTAATGGTAATGTCAATGAGAATGAAAATGTTGCAAATTATGGTAATGATTGAACTAATAGTAATGCCAATGATAATGAAAATGGTAGTGTTTATGATAATGATAGAAGTTAGAAGAAAGTCAATGATCATGAAAATTGTAATGATTATGCTAAAGATAGAAATAATGGTAACGGTATGTTACTAATGGTTAATGCCAAACCCACTTTGTTGATATTGGTAAAGAAAAAGGCAATGATATTTATTATGATAATGATGATGATAATAAACCTAAGAATTATATTTAATTTTGAATAATAGTAAAAATCACATTTGGAGTAATAATGATAATGATAATAATAATGCTAATAATAATGGTAATGATAATGATAATCCAAATAAAATAAAAGCAAACGATAGTGAAACTATTTATCAGAGTTCTGAGTTCTAAAAACTAAAAAATTATTAATGAAAAAAAGATGATTTCTTAGTATTAACTTTCATTAGCCTTAAAATTAAGTGCATTAACCTAACCACTTTATTAATATACAAAGCATAGATTAGATAACTTGTGCTTATTATTGAATAAGAACACTTTGATAGGTATCCACTCTAAAGAATCCTTATAGCAATTAAATAAGTTGGCTCATGTTCTCTGCTGATGCCATTTTCATTTCCGAGCACTCCAGAGAGTTGGCCACATTTATTTCTGTGGACTTTTATACAGTTTTATTGGTTTTACTGTAACGCAATATAAACAACAAACGAGCAGAGCGCAAGGACAGTTCAGTTGTGGCATCTTCACCCACACTCTGCTCTGAAGTTATTGTTTGGTTATTTAAGAGCAATTCAGCCATGTTTAGATATTGATAACAACCATCTAGTCGGACAAATGGACAGCTGGACAGTCGGACAGCCGGACAGCCGGATAGCCGGATAGCCGGACAGCTGGACATCCGGACTAGCCAGACAGGCAGCTCGGCAGCCATTTAAACGAGGATAACAATTTTAGTTGATGCAATTTTTGCTATTTTTGCATATCGCTAACTACTCTGGTCTGGTATATGATTGCTGTCTTTTTGGGCACAGCTCTAAGCCATGGGAAATTGTTTTCAGTATTAAATAAAATAAACGTTGACGTATAAATTGTGCAAATGTTCAGCCAACAATAAAAGTGGATGGGAGGGCCACTCCAATTTGACAATGTGTAGCAAAAATAATTGCATGGCTGCGCAGGCTGAAAAGTTTGCTGGCCAAATTGGGGCTCGCTCTCGAGATGGCCAGAACAGTAACAAAATGGGATAAATTGTGATTGTGGCTGTAGTCGCCAAAGAAGCATTCCAATGAAGACCAATGCCACATCAAAGTAATACTCTAATCGTAATTAAATTTACAAAATTCCTTAGATAATTTTATACTCTGAATATTTTAGTTTATAGTTTGACAGACAAGTAATGAGCCTGACAATATTGTTATTAAAAGTAAACAATTTCACTTGAATGTATACATAAATAAAATAAAAGCAAATTAAGTCTTTTTTAGAGATATTTTATCATTTTGGAATGAAATCTATTTAGTTTTTATTCTGATCAGTATTTAGTAATTATTCTGCGTATATTTTTAAATAGCTAAACCACAAATGCATTAAGCCACTTTGTTAAACGAGAATACTTGGAGCACGGGTATAACATAGTCGGATACTCTGGATAAGAGTTTTCTTAGTTATAAACTGTTGAAGAAGTTGTTTATAAGAAATTTAATTAATTAAATAAATATTTTTAATTTATTTTAATAGATGAGTAAACCAACAATAGAAATAAGTATCTACAAAAACTTTAAAAGTATTCAGGATTTACTTCAATAAAATCTTATGTACATTACTTCAGTAAAATTTTGATAAATTTTTTACTTACATTCGTTTTACGAAGGTTTCGTTTCATTCAAGATTTGGCAGCAGTATAAATAAATTAATGTGCTAGTCTTAAGTAGCCAGCTTATCACATAAGGCCAAGTGACGTGCTGGGTCGGTTTAACCATGTTCGCGAGTCCGTTGATGTATGTCTATGTATTGATTGTTGTTTGCTTATAAATGACAAGGTTTAGAGTATCCTCTTGTCGAGAAGTCCTAACTAAAACGTTCTTAGTTCTTTTATTTCGACTTTATATGTTTAGTTAAATAGTCGTAAGGCACGCTTGAGTGTCATAATGTCATATTTCCAGCAAATCATATTGATATGTCAAAACCACATATATAGAGCGCTTCTCCTCTATGAATTTACATAGTTCCAGCAAGCACTTTTCACTAATGGAATAGCAAAAGTTTTGCTTGTCAAAAAGTGAAATATATGTAATATATATAAAAAATCAAAAATTGTACTCAGCAGGCACTTAGCCACATCCTTTGGGCTATTTCGCTCTTCGCATTCGGTCTTTGACCAGTGGAAATTAAAATTTACATAAATTCAAATATATTCTACATCTGACTTTATAGTACCCGGCATAGAGAGTATATATATCTATATATATATAAATATCTATATATATATTTAAATGCCACTCTGTGACATTTATGGCAGAGACGACGTTGCCGAAATTGTGTCAACTGTGCGGTGGTGCAGGAAGCGGGGTGGTGCGGGATGGACTGCTGTTGGTGCAGGCAGAGCCGTTCATCATAAATTCATGCATATTCTCTGCAGCCTGCAGTGACCAAAATTACAATTATGACAACCGCAAAAAGGTTTTCTGGCGCACCAACAAAAAGGCGAACTGAAGCTGGAGCTGGAGCTGAGGCTAGAGCTCGGACAGTGTTCATAAAATGTTTAACGCGATTAAACGTGCTGCAGTGTGCGGTGGCGCAGTGAGTGAGATTGAGAAAGATGTGAAAAATGTTAAATATTTAACAACTTGATGAACTTGCCAACAAACGAAACGCTGCGAGGCCGAGCAGTCAACGAAGCGTGGCTCAGTCGAATTCCAGCCAAAGTCATTCGCTTGTGAATTCTGGCAAATTGTCAGCAATGGCTGCGATTGAGTTACGTCAAGAGCACCATTCTTCAGTATTCCTGTCACACACACACACAGTCATAGACAGAGATAAAGATAGAGGGGGAGAGAGAGATAGAGAGAGAGGGAATCACTCACTGCATTGCAACATGACATAATTGCATACCGAGCGAGCAGCAGCAAGAGGAGAGGGTGGAGCAACGATAGTGACAATTAACCATGGCTAACTCTGATGCGGAGCTGCCTTCACCTTCGCCTTTGCCTTTGCCGTTGACGTTGCCGTTGCTGTTGCCTTCGTCGTGGATCTGCTGTCAGCTGCTGTCGATGGTAATTCGAAACGTGAAACCGCAAAATCCAATTCCCAGACAGCAGCTTTTTTTCTTTTTTCCTTTTTTTTGTTGTTGCCAGCTACGAGTTACCAGTTACCAGTTACCTTCTCCATTACGTTCTGCACTCGTCAGTGGACGGCTCTCGTGTGTGGGCGTGGCAGTGCACGGATGGAACTCTTGAACATTGTTTGCAGCTCTGACATGTTTTCCACTACACTTCATTGATTTGTCGAGTTGCTTACAAGTGCATTTAGACAATCAATTAATCGACTGCCAAGCCAGCTTACAGCTCAGGTGATGAGAGAGGGAGAGAGTGGGGCAGTGGGGAGGTGAGGAGGTGGGGCAGCTTAGCTGAAGTGTCCAGTTTGATTTATGGTATTGAGTTACGTTTGCACATATTTGAAATAGCTCGCAATGCATGTACCTGTTACCCAGGCATCATCTTGTAATATTCTTTAATACTCCTCTCCTCGAAGCCCTAAAGCTGCCAGCAGACAAGTCCCACGCCCCACAGCCCACAGCCCACAGCCCACGACCCAAGTCCCAATTTCATTATGCGATTATAGTGTTTGCCATACAAGGGATTTGCTCTTAAGCACATATAGAGCTTCAGCTCTCAGTTTTTGACTATCGAAATATTCAATGCTAACTGGATTTGGTTACACTGGGGTGGCCACTGATGCAGATTATGCGGCTGGAGTGAAACGAAATGAGCTTAAATCGAAATTTATAAAAGTTTAAATAAAACAACAGAATTGAGCTGTGCAGATTCATTACGCAAAACCAAAGTTCAAGAGCAATCATATGGGCTTCCGACATACTCAGAGAAGACTAAAGCTAAGTGGAGTAAGATATTGTTTCCAGAAATTAATTAATTTATTCAGAGCTGAATAATTGATGTAATTGATTGAAATTGAAGTAATATTGAATAGTGTTTATACTGTTCATGTGTAAAAAATGAATTAAAAACTGAATGACAAAGGAAAGAAATTAAATAAGGGACTATAGGTAACTGATCAAGTTTTTTAAAGACAAATAGAATGTGATTAAGTTAAAGACTAATCTTTTTATAAGAGATTTTGAAGGAAATTAATGTACCATCAACATGATTTCAAACGGGGCTCGGCACTCGAAGTGTAACCAACTTTAGTTCGTTATCGCAATTGTTGTTTAAAGCTAATACCTCTACATAATGTTTCTAAATTGTAGTTTTGAGTATTGGTTATAAAATGGGTCTTTGGAGCGTTTTGGATAGAAGGGTCAGAGCTGAAAATACCCGAGTTTAACGCTGCCCGTTAAATGGCTATGATACTGGCAATCACCTTCGGTCAGCGGATGACTTTTTTTCCCGCCTCAAACTCAAAGTCTAGGCTAAACTTGGTCTTATCAAGTCAAAGTGAATCTATTCTAAGTTTTAGACTATAATCCCACATTACTTCTTTTGAAATAAATGAAAATAATTTATAAAGCCCTTTAAAATAAATATTTTATTATACTTATATACCTATATTCCTATTTTTATTTTTTTGAATACTTTATTATGTAATCTTCGTATCTTGCAGAACGTCTAAATATTTCATTCAATTTTTCCTTTTCAGGCAGCTGGTAAGTTTAATTACGTTTTTATGTAATCTGGAATATCTCAAAATAAAAAGTTTTGAAGTCAATTTTAATTAATATATAAATACAGTTTAATATAAATTTTATTTTATTTATTTAGTATATAAAATAATAAATATATTGTAATATACAATTTATTTTGTTAAATAATAAGATCACAATCCCAAATACACTTCAGTAAAGACTTATGTCTGTGTTGCTCTTAAGCTTGGCGTGATCGTAGATATTTAAAGCTAGAAACATATTTTACCATATTAGTTATAAGACTCTTTAAAATGTTATCCTAAGTCAATCACCTTCAAGGCATTATTAAAAAAAATGAAAATGTATTTCAAATCAAATTTTGTTTGTTCCACATATTTGTGGCAAGTTGCAAAGTGAACTTTTCCAACTAGCTCGGCTCGATCAAATCAGCTCATTTCACATCGTATATGCATGTATGTATATATGGGGCGTCTGTTAATAAATTAAATGCAACATTTATTACTTTATCCAGGCAGGAGGAGTCTGTGAGGCACCAGTGTTTGGCCGTGCAACTGGTGGCCAGGTGGCAGCAGCCAAACGTGGCACCTACCTGGCGGCAGCCCGGGGAGCTCGGCTACCATAAAAGTTTCATAGCAGTCGCCGTCGCCGCCGTCGTCGCCGTTGCTGTCGTTGTTGCTATTGAAGCCGCAGAAGGCATTTTGCATTTTGTAGCACATTTTATGGGGTTCCATTGTTTGGTCATTGCCAATGCCATTGTTGCCACTCATTGTTGTTGCTGATGTTGTTGTTGCTGCTGCTGCTGCTGCTGCTGCTGCTGTTGCTGCTGGGACATATTTACCTTTTAGCTGGTCACGGGTGTGGGCACACTTTTTATCGCACACTCACAGACAGACAGAGAGCGACAGATAGTGAGAGGGACAGATGGAGAGCGACAGAGACAGACAGTTAAAGGTTAAAACTTTTTGCTGGAACCGAAAAGCGAAAAACTTTTGCACAATTCACTTAACTTTTCGGGCAGCCGCAAGTTGTTGGCTCATGGAGTCGGCGACGACATGCTCGCTGCATTGGGTTGGAGGTAACGCATTTATTGCGCATTCACCTCGCCAGTAGCTCTGATGTCACTAGACACACCCAGCCACGCCTTGAAGCACAATAGATCATTCGACTGCTGCAAAAATATGCGAAAAGTTGGAAAAACTTGAGACGAAACGAGGTGAAATTGTTTTCAGCAGCTCAGTTGCATTTACCCAGAGCTCTCTGCATTTCGCATCTAGTTATTTGTCAAATGAGCTTAAAGACATTAATGTCTAATTCTTCATATTCAACGGGCACTTGGAAGTACATCAGCTGCGAAGTGAATGACTCCGACTGAGAGCATGTGAAATGGTCCAATTGAAGAGGCGGAACTGCAATCCAGAATTGTGACAAATCATGCGCTTCGTTTGGCTAATGGCTCGACCCGCCCTTCGCTCCCATTCCCGACTCTCCCTCCCGATCTTCGGGCTTTTCCGCTCTTCGTTGCTGGCAATTAAACATTTCGCTTTCTCGACACAAACTTCATTAGAGAGACAAAAAGGGAAAGAAAAAACAAAATGCAACACAAAAAAAAAAAAAAATAACAAAAATAATAAATATTATTAATGCGACGCATACAAAAAACACTTTACGGCTTTGCCCCGCGGAGAGCCAAGCGCATTATTTCAATTAAACTCATCAGTGAGGGCCTCCGCTGCAATTAAGAGAACCACACTTGACTCCAGCTCCGACCAGAGTCTCCCTCGCCTCCCTCGCATCCCTCCCTTTCTCTCTCTCTCTCTCTCTCTCTCGCTCTCTCCCTCGGCGAGTGCGGGCGTGCAGAGGCTTTTTATAATCATAAATATGATGTGTGGTCGTTATATCTCATACTAATAATGCAGGCAGCACTTGGCACTCGGCACTCTTCTAAGTGCATCGATGCTTAGACTTTCTCGCTTATCGCTCGAAAAGCTAAAAATACATATATTATTCTCTCTATGGGGGTTGAATACAAATAGGGATCTAAATAGAGGAGAGGAGAGAGAGCTGCCCTGATATATGTGAGATAGTTTAAGATAGTTTAGCAGATCAAAAGGTTTCTTTAAGAACTCTTTATAGATCACATATTTTAGAGTTTATTCACGTCCATATGCTTCTAATGGCCCTAAATCAAATCCCTTCCGGCTGCAGTCAGAAGCGGAGTATGCGGAGTAAGACATATGCGTAAAGCCGTTCGGATGAACGGAAAGTGTTTGCAAAGCTGAGCCGGAACTAGCAAGTTCCGCCGCAAAAGATTAGCAGAAAAATATTTTATGTTTCGCATGCTCCAAAATGTCGAGAGATAAAGTGTAAAATGCACAGACGACTTTAAATATTAAGCGCCACAGTGGAAACTCCGACATAAAAGCAAAAGCTTTTTATTTTACTTGCTTATGGTTACTTTGTTTTAAGTAAATATATGAATACTTATAATTTTAAGATTTTTAAATTGAAACCAATCATGTTTTTCTAAGTTTGTATAACATTAAAATTTTGTGTTTGTTTAAAGAATTATTACGATTTTGAAATACAAAGTCTCCATCCAAAATACTTTCCTACAAAAATCTGGACCTAAATTTCCTGATCAACCTTCTTAAATCCCCACTCATTTTAGCTTATGCCTAACTTTCTTCATTTCTGTTTCTGGGACTAGCACTCTAGAGGACTGTATGGCATAGAGAGAGATAGAAGGAGAAAGAAAGAGAGAAACAGAAAGAGAGAGAGAGAGTGAGAGAGAGAAAGAGAGAGAGATACAGAGAGAGTGGTAGAGTGAGAGAGTTCACATAATCACCTTGTTGGCTTTTATTTAATATAAAGACTTTAGAGTATATAAAGAATCAGATCTAAATATAGGCATCGATATTACAGCTTCCTTAACAGCACCGTCTTTAAATTGTGTATAAATAACAGTATAATACAACGATTTCCGAATTCAATTTAAAGTTTAGTTAGCAAATTGCCGTGCGCATTTAGCGAGTGCAGTCTGTGGCCGTAGAGTCGTCGTCTGCCCGGTTGGCAGCAATGCCAGAGACAATACAGTCAACAATTACGAATATGAATTTTTGAAAGCGACAGCAGCAGCCGCGCCTGCTGCACTCCTCTCGTGCTACACGTTGCCTTTTGCGCCGCTGGCCGTCTCCACGGGCAGCTGTCCGGCTCCGGTTGCTCCGTGTTGCCGGTGGAGCCGGAGCCGAGTAGCGATCGGGGCAGCGGATAGGAAAGTGTGGCGCTGGCCAGCGCAGCTGATGTCATCGTTGTGGGGGGACGGTGCTGCAGCCACTGCGACTTCCGTTTCCGTGCAGTTTCCGCATTTTTTCCGGGCAGCAGCAGCTGCGCTGACTTTGAAGTGCCCCAAAGGGGGGCAGACTCCCCAGACTACGTTCGCTACTCGACTCGACTCGACTCGACTCATAGTCAATGTCAATTGAGTGAAATTTACACAAAAATTCAGCAAATGCTCTACTTCCCGTCGCTAGCCACTCGCCACTCGGCATTCGCCAGTCGCCTATGGGAATCCTTAACCCATTTGCCACTTGCCATTTGCCATTTTGGCTCTGCGCGTGCGGCCCTAAAATTTATGGCAAGTTTCTGGGTTTCTGGGTGCCGCCACAGCTGCACATGCACATGGCCATGGACATGGACATGGACACGGACAACGCATACTCGATACGCTCGGCCGCATAATATGTGGCACATTCCCAGCCGCGGGGATAGGCCATGTAGGACTCGGGTAAGGTCGTTCAACTTGTTTACTTCCGGGTTTCGGGGCCGCCATTTTGTAGCTGGCGCGAGCTTCAACAATAAATATTATAATTAAATTGGTGTGAAACAAAAACAATGAGTGCGCGAATGGGCGTGGCCGGGAGCGGGCGCGGGCGCTGCAAAGCCGAAAGTTAATTGAAACGTTGTGTAAATAAATATTTAATCTTTATTATGCAATAAATTTAAATACATTTATTGCGCATCACACATACGGCTCGACCAGCCAGGCAGCCAGCAAGCCAAACAGCCAACCAGCCAACGAGCCAGAGAGTCGAGCAACGTGCTTCAGTTTTATTAATGTACATGTGTATTTGTGTAAATAATTAATAATTACATCAACTTTTATGTAATTGCTTATTATGGCCAGCTTTGTGTCCCATAAATTACCAGGCCAAAACTGGGCAATTCAGGCGACGTTTTTCACAATTTTAAAATCAGTTACCAACTCTAAAGTTGGCAGTTAAAGCTATCACATTCATGTCAGCTGTGACTGAGATAAAATATGTTCTCTTGAGGTATATCAGAGTAAAAGGAGAGATATGCCAATCACAGAAAAAATTGTGATGATATTTTATATACATATGTATCATATTTCACTTAGATCTTTGGTAATATAAAGATTGTGGCGAATGTGTCATTCGCTTATGTGTAAAGGGTATCTTTTTGACGGCTATTCCCGATCAGAACTCGCTTACGTATTAAACAATTTATTTATGATATATAATGTTCTGCATAATGAAGTTTGGCAGCTCTTGTATTTCTTTAAAGTAGGTTAAGAATTATTTTATAGGAATAAAACATTATCAAAAGAAATTTCTGAAATTGGTATCAAATGAAAGGTTGAATTGAGGCAAATAAGGATCCCAGCATATAGATATAGCAATCTACTATTATCCGTTAAAAAGTAACGAGTTTGTTCCTTATTTCATTATTTTGTCAGCAACAAGCCATAAAAACTTATGATAATTTAATAACAAATAAAAATACTTCAGTTTTTAAACGATTTTTTTTTTGCTGGTTCCTAATTTTAAATTCGATAAGATCTATCTTGTCACATTCTAAAGATACTTTATTTTCTTAATAATTTATACTTCTCTTTCAGCTAGTATTTTATTAGAACAGGCTATATGATCATGATATCAAAATAGTCCTAATAAGCTTAAAATTTATTTTGGAACAGAGAAATATAAATTTCATATACAGGTTGCTAAACGATTTTTTTTTTTCTCAAGATTTGAATGTATATTTAAAATATATATTATATATTAAATATTTTAGCTGACTGGTCGGAGATTTATTTGATCCACATTAAATGTTAGTGTTACTTTTTTTTTTTGAAGAAGTACTATATGTATATATATATTTGGCAGAATATTTATTCGAACAAAAACAAATTGTATTATCTATTAGCAATATAATTTACTGAAATTGGTATCAAATGAAAGGTTGAATTGAGACAAAGAAGGCTCCCAGCATATAGATATAGTATTCTATTATTATCCGTTAAAAAGTAACGAGTTTGTTCCTCATTTCATTATTTTGTCAGCAACAAGCCATGATAATTTAATAACCAATAAAAATACATCAGTTTTCAAAGGATTATTTTTGTGCTGGTTTCTAATTTAAAAATCGATAAAACCTATCTCTACACTCTAATTTATACCTCTCTTTCAGCTAGTATATTATTAGAGCAGGCTATATGATCATGATATCAAAATATTGTCCTAATAAGCTTAAAATTTGTTTTGGACCAGAGAAAGATAAATTTCATATACAGGTTGCTATTGATTCCAGGATGTTTTTCTTTTAGCTTATAGTATCTGACATTAGAGACGATTTTTTTTTTAAGTTTTTAATTTTCATTCAGAATGTATATTATAGTCCAATATCATGTTACTAAATAATGTTGTTTGTGTTACTATTACCCTTTCTTTATTAATATTTATTTTAAATTGGTGGTTAGCTGAGTAGTCGGAGATTTATTTGAACCGCATTAAAAAGCGTTACTTTTTTTTTGAAGAAGTACTATATGTATATATATATATTTGTATATATTATTACATATACATACATATTCCATATATTATTACAGTTTACCAAGACTACCAAGGCTATTTACCATCTTGGCAAAGAGCCTGCGCATAAAAGTAATCATAATAAGTAATAAGTATTACAAATATGAATCTATATTTAAAATTTTGAGACTCTAGCTCGAAAGATATAGGAAGCATAATTTTTAAACTGTTTTCAGATTGGTTTTTAATCGATAACGAAAAAACGGGAGTAGTTATCTGTTTTTGGAAACAAACTCGATATGCGCTTGCAATGTTCGGAGCTACAAAAATTTTTGTCAGGTCTCTAGCTCTGTATTCAGTTAGTCTAGGCAGCACTGGAGTTATTTAATCAATGTGCATAAAACGGCTTATTTATTCAAGTAATCTAAATTGTATAAAAAGGCAACGCAGTGACTGGAGAAATTTTATTCAAATTCAAGTGCCGAAAATACAATTTAGGTTTTTTGTTTCACAATAAATAATGCAAGTTCACATATACAAGATATCCTAGTGAAATGGTGTCAAATATTTTATTTATATTTGCTCGCTATTTAAATAACTTGATAAGATCAATTGAAAATTTCACAGACTGTCTTTGGCAAGAGCAGCCTGCCAAGAGGCTCATTTCGAGCCATGCCTTGAATAAACGTCAATAAGCACACACAAAGGCAATTCCTTCTGATATCGTGTCTAATGTCAGCTCAGCTTTCTAATAGGTGCGCCTCCTTGAAAGATTTCATTTGCTGCAGCAGCAGCATCCGCGACAGCGGCAGCGAGGAATGCTCATGCAGTTGCTGCAACCAACTTAATGCAACTTGATGCAGTTGCCTTTGACGCAGTGCTTCAACGGGCGCCGCTCGAGTCTGGGTGCTTAATATGCAGCGAGGCGAGTCGCCTGCGAGTCAGCTGCCACATCAATGCCGGCGAGCTGTTTGCCGTCAGATGCCGCAACAACGGAGTCGCTGCAGCGCAGTCTGTGCGCTGCGTTAAGTGTTGGGAACGCGTGTCAAAGCGCGTCCAAGTCGAGTAGAGAAAAAATGGGTTGTCAGTTGCAAGAAGTTATCAGACAGCCACTGTGTATGGGGTGCTGCAGTCAGGGAGTGAGGCAGTGAGGCAGTGCGGCAGTGCGGCAGTGCGGCAGTGGAGCGTAATCCTTTGATGCCTTAGTGCTGCCGACACTTGACATAATTCCAAAGTGTTTGCGTTATGTTAATTAGTTTGTAGTTAGCAGGCAGCGCTCTCAGCGAACGAACAAGTGCCAAACAGCAAAAACCCGTTAATGGGTCAATAGCTTTTGATAACCAACCAACCAGCCAAGCCAACAGCAGTTGCGACGCCTGGCAAGAGTCCTTTGCATAATTCATGGGCCACCAACAGCAACAAAGCCATCTGCTGTGGGCCCGAAAGTCATTTCAGTGGAAATTTGATTTCACGCGAGCAACAGTCAATACCAGTTGGCAATAACAATGCAGAAAAAGGGTGGAACCGAAAAGGCTGCCTGTCGGGCGCATAAAAACCGTATTAAGCATATTATCTGAGCACAGGAAGAGCAGGCGGCAGGAGGCAGACGACAGTCAGACGACAACGATGAGCAGAATCTGTTTTGGCTTTGCCGGATTTTTGACATGACCAAAAAACGAAGGCACAAACGGATGCAGGAAGAGCAGCAGGAGCAGGAGCAGGAGCAGGAGCTGGAGCAGCGCATCCTTTCGTAATGAAACTTCAGATTTTTGGCTTTGTTTGGATTGTTCTGTGTGTGTGTGTGAGTGTGTTATGGAAATGAGGCAGTGACAAGGACTAGACCAGACTAGACCGACCAGCCAGCCAGCCAGTGAAACAATGTTGTCAACAGCAGCAACTATAAAAGCAGGTGCTCAACGAGCTGGCCTGGGCGGAGCAGGGCTGGACTGGACTGGGCTGGGCTGGGCTGGGCTGGGGCACGCAGCTGCAATGGAGATTGAAAGGCAACAGTGCGTACGAGTGTCATCAGCAGCATTGATTCGGGCCGGATTGTTTATTGTTTGTTGTTTGTATTTTGTGTTTTTTTTTTTTAAAGCTGTGTTTTCCCCATAGAGAAATCGTACACATGCCGGTGCACCATTAATGGATAGCATTGAATTTAATTGGTACGCCTAATTGATGGCTCAGTGCCAGGGCCACAGCGTGCATATTGCGCAAACAGAGATCGACACGCCGAGCATGTGGCCAGCTGGAGAGGTGCGAAACAAATCCCAGAGTAAACCTAATTAGCGACAGATTAAATTGGATTAATTTTCATTTAACGCATGAATCAAAAACAGGCCTGGCCTGTCAGCTTGGCTGGCTGTCCGGCCGATTGTCAGGCTGCCAGGCACAGGGAATGGCACCAAAACCACTCACGCACACACCCACCCACACCCACACACACACACACATTCACACACACACTTGTGTGGCACAACTTTTGTGTTCTTATTTTTGTTTTCCATTACGGCCCCAGTCCCATTCTCTGGGCGAAAGTCCTGGCACCCGCTCAAGTGGCCACACTCGAGTGTGGCTTTAAACACTCGCACACACAAAGTAAATGAAATATGCATGGAAAATTGAATTTACACTGCAGAAAAAACAACACACACACACACAGCCACACAGCTGGCAACTGGGTGCCGGAAACAGGGAATTGGAGCTGCAAACTGGGCGCCTGTCGAACGGTGTGAACAATTTGATTTATGCGCATTTGAAGCAATTTGTTAAGTAAATAGCAAGGAAAGCAACATTTTAATTAATATTCACCCAAAGCTACCAGCTTTCTCTCTCACTCTCTCTCTCTCTCTCTCTCTCTCTCTCTCTCTCTCTCTCTCTGTTGTTCTCATTGCGTCCTTTGTGGTTAGCCAATTAGTTGAAAAGAAATTATTTCAATTTCGTATATCTGCAGGCAGGCAGAGTCCCTTTCCCACACACTGGGCCAAGCCGATTGCCAACCAAGTGTCAACAGAGCTGCTGGAGATGGTCTTTAGCCGAAGGCGATTTAATCGAAGACATTTACGATTAGGTTAAACAACAATTAGTTGCAGTTGCTGCTGCTGCACGCGAAACAATTTGTTTATTTAGCAACAGTGTTATCAAGTCAAGATAGGAATGATTCGATCTGGGCAACTGCCAAAGCTTGAGATTTATTGATTGATTTATTTATTTACAATACACGCACATATATTGCAATTATTCAAATTCCATTCAAATAATATACTTCTACTACTGTTTTGCATAATTTGTTTTCCAGGAGTGATAAATTTTAGTCGACTCTGTCCGAATAGCGACTCTCTCTCTCTCTCTCTCTCTCTCTCTCTCTCTCTCTCTCTCTATTAGTAAAAACAAAGCAGAAACGAGAAGAACGTAGCTTAGACGCAATTTCGCTCGGATAATACCTTCTCAGCAACTCTATACAAACTGTCAGCCTCACACTGAGAGCACTGTATAAGCAGTAGATGGCAATCATGAATTGAGAATTGAGAAATAAGCAGATTCTGTGATTTATTTCAGAGTACATACATTTATACATTTATATGTATTCTTGTATTTTTTTAGATTTATTGAGATTTTGACTTATTATGACAACTTGAAGATCGGATATCTGTTATTTTGAATGTGAACATATGTGTGTGTGTGAATGGATGCTAATACTTGTTTTATATATATTATTTTATTTTTATTATAACTACATCAAATATTGATTATATATATAGTATATTCTAACTGTTGAGCTAATAGAACATAAATAATATATAGCTATTTCCATTAGAATAAACCAGATCGTCAATGGTAGTGAAACTGGTGCTAAGAATATTTGAAGATAATTAAAGATGAATTACTAAGCCCTAAATATAATCATACACCCGAACGAAATAACTTTGAATTATAATTTCGCTTTATTAATATTTGAATTACATTTGTTATTCTCTTGGTCTGATCATCATTTGAACAAATTTCAGTGATTTATTCTGCCAGGTCCTCCACTGTATTCCCTGCTGCTGATCACTTTGGCCCTTTGTTCTGTATACTCCATTGAGCCTACTACAAATTGAATAAATTATTGATTTACTTTTAGATATTTAATTGAAGTTTCATTTAGTCACCTGTCGCCACAGTTGCTAAACCACCACCCAGAACTGTGAAATAGTCCGCAGCTCATACTGGGATGACTATCGTGATCTTCGTCGGGCGTTGAGAACTCCATATTGAGGTTCCAAGCCATTCCGTTGCCAGCGTTTCCAAAATAGTCTCCCAATGACTTTATTTTAAAGTTTTCCTCTTCTCCGGCAATCCAGAAATGGCTGTAATTCGCGTATCGAGCTTCCTCTTCAAAATCCTTCAGATGAATATGCAACTCGTATTGTCGGGACTTCGTTATTAAGTGTAGCTTATCGACACCAAGGAAATATTCGCCATCCAAGTTTCCGAAACCCTCTCTATATTCTCTATATTCATATTTCGATTGAAGTTCACAGAGCCGTCTTGACGACGCTGAATTACTAACCAACCGGCATTGACCAAACTGGAATCACACATCGCCGAAGAGATGTCGTAGATGCCACATTTTTTTCCTATGGAGCTTGAAGGTAATATTACTTCTCCTTGTTGTTTCTGATGATCTTTGCTTAAGAGGTCTGCATCACTATTTTTGGAAGCCAAAATTTCTTCTTTGGTTAAGCAAAACTTTTTTGTTATTTCGAGCTGAATCTCTAAAGATTTGATTGTCACCTCAGACCTGTCAACTTTGTTAGTCAGATCGTTAAATTGATTCTCCTTCGATCGAACCGAGGCGGCGTATTGAAGGAGGGGCTTTACTATTTTGTAGCAATAGCCCCCACACTCCTTATCCAATTTCTTGTCTGCTGAACACTGCAGAAATATGCAGATTATTATATTTACACACAACGCTGTAATTCAAAAGATATACTTACAGAGTTCTCATCTGTATAACTTATTACCCCTGGCAGCAATATCAATAATAATAACAAAATTTTTCTGTATACTCGTATATACATTTATTAAAAGACGACAGGCACTTCTTGACTGCACTCAGCAGAAACAAATAAACTGAATTCTGTTCGAGAACACACTCAATAATAAAGCACTGAAATCTTAGGTAATCTACTTGTACCCAGTGGTAATCGGAAATCGGGGTAAGGTGGGCTTGTTAAACTGTATGTCACAGACAAAAGGCTCTAAAAATTGTATATGTACATTCTGGACCAAGTATATACATATGATTAAAATAATGAATAATTAATCGCGCTTCTATGTAATATATTTAAAATGATATTGACAAAGTTTTTGAAATTAGAGTTCAATTGAAAATCTAGGCAAAATGTGAAAAAGGTTCCTAGAAAATTTGTTTGTTACGAATTCGATAGAAAGTTTAACGTTTTCTAAAATAAATTAATTTAAATTAAGTAATACAGAAGTCGTCAAGTAAAACGTGTGGTCAAATGGGTGTTGTGCGCAGCAATCAGCGTCTGCATTTTCTCTATATATAAGCACACTGAGATTATTCTCCATTCAATGGATTGCAATTGCGACTGAAATGAGTTTGCATTATCAGCTTCTACGTTAGTCTCTATAATTTACTTATCAGTAGGCAAGCAGGGATTTGGAGGTTATAGCATATATATATTCTGGATCTGGACGACAAGCTGAGTTGCTATAGCTATCTCCTTCCATCCACCTCTCATAGCTATCTCCGTTTATTCACTTATCAGAGTGTCCGTCCGTTGGAGAGATTTCGTTACAAAAGCTAAAATTTTAAATGTATACTCGCGAGCCATGCGTAGTACGAGTTTATATTTTATCAATAAATTATCACTTTTCTTTATTATCGAACAAAATCAGAAATTTGACTACATTTTTTAAACATCACTCAAATACCGTAAGGGCTAACGACTTTTGACTAATATATATGTCTATATATTCAATACATAGATACTGTAATTTTCGGATTTTGTATACCTTCCTGTCTTACTTCTAAATTTGCAAAAGACAGTCTTGTCATGCATATGCATGTCATTATCACGTTCAGAAATTTTCATAAATAAAGTCCACCACAAGAAAACTATTGCAACAAATAAGCTCCCATAGTCGCTGCGGAAACTGCGCAGTGAGCAGTATAAAAGAAACGAATGATTGGAAAATCGTCTCCTCGCAGGGTATATTCTAGTCTTACAGTTTTGACTAGAGTAATCTTATTTATTTTTATTAAAAATTGTTTAATGACAAAAAAGCAAATTGATTGTAAATATTCGAGAAACATTTTGTTTTTCTGAAATTATTACTACATAGATGGGTGCGTGGACATGCCTGGTGCAAGAGGAGGGGGTATTAGGTTTAAGTGAATTCTTATGCCTTAAATCATAAAAATAATAAAGATATTAAATTATATTATTGTGATACTCAACTCTATCCGGTCTTCACCAGAAAAAACACTAAACTTTTTCTCGAATCGTTTGTATACAACAAGAAAGGATTCACTTAAACTTGCAACTCAGTTCAGATCTTTAAACTTCAGTTATTTTGCATTCATAAAACTGTGCCAATTCCATTGTTCCCCTCTCTCCTTATCCGTGTCTTTTTGTTACTATTTACAGATGCCACAAGGTGCGCCTCATCCTCTTTATGCTCTTTGTCGAGTTGAGCCCGCATATGCAACTGCTTGGAAAATGCATATCCAAATGTTTGGGAGGGCCACAGCCTACGGCTTGTGGGGTCCCAAGCTCGGCAGCTTCAATTTGCCACAAAAACACATTGGCAACATTTTAATGAATGTTGCATCAGGCGCAGCTTTGCAAAGCAAACAATGAAATGGCCTCGACTAGCTGCTCGAAAACTGGCAAAACGCTCGGCAAACATTGGCTAGAATAAATGTAAGTAAAAGTGGATGAGGATGTGGATGTGGATGTGGATGTGGAGAGGCTGCTGCCGTCGTTTGTTGGATGCAATTTGTGCAAATGTTGTGGCAGCCAGGCTAGCAGGGATCCAGCCTGGGATCCGGAGCCACTCTTGTCTAGCATCCTGCGCCTGGCATAGGCATTTTTGCATGCGCCGCATGGTTGCATTTTTTGGGCTTACCAGGAAGAGGGGCATGAATGACTGCGCCTGCCTCCGACTCAGAGATGGAGACGGAGTAGACGGCATGATAAACGTGCTGCCAATAAATTACACTGCGTCAAGGCGAACGGCAGCTCCTAGGCGCTCAACACCGAGCGGTGCTCGGTGCTCGGTGCTCGGTGCTGGGTGCTAGGCGATAGGGGAGGTCTTGGTGCGGGCAGACGATGCACATTTTTGCTGCTGTGTTCCATTTAAAATTTACTACAATTTTCTTTGGCTTTCACGTGCGCGCCCCGCTCATACGGTAAACAATTTGAATGCTTTTGCAGGCAGGACACGTAGCAGCAGCCGGCAGGGAGACAGCCAAGGATTCACCAGGATGCACTCTATCCAGCTCGTCGTCATTCATCCTCCCGCTGCTTTCCGCTAACTATCAGGCCCTCCCACTCTCCCACTCTCTCTCTGAGTTTGTGTGCAGCAACAGGACAAATGCAGCATAAAAAGTTTGGGCCCCTTCATTGTTGCCCCGCAATGGAGCTGACTGTGAGTCCTGCTGTCGTAGCGGGGGGAGCTTGAATGCAAACACAACTACGACTGGCAAAGGCGAACCGAAAAACGTCGCTGACTGCTTTGCGGCTGGCTTCTCCATTGAGCCAGGCACGCAAAGCATTGTGTAATATGCTCTGCGATTTATGCTGCCGAAAGTGAGTGGGCGCTAGGGCAGGGGCGTGCCTCGACCGGATAGTGGGCGGCACGTGAAGGCGTGACATCTGCATGTAACTGGCATATTGAACAGGCCAGCGAATGAGCATAAATTGAAATGCGTTTGCAAAAAGAATTGAAATCTTATTTGGAGCAAGTGTGCAGACTCCACTCCCTCTCAAGCATTCATATATATTCTGTTGTTCCTTGTGCTAGCCGAGATACATATATAATCGTTCATACTCCTTCACGGAGTAAAAAGAGTGTACTGTTTTTTCTCAATGTCTGTCAGTCCGTACGAGTGCAAACCATTTCCCCAATATTGAAGCTAAAGTCATGAAATTGTGAATATGTTTCCCAACGGGAAATATTCTTTCTGGTATAACACGTACTATTTAAAGAGCAAATAGCCCCCGTATAAATATATATTGTTTAAAAATACAAAATATATATTGACAAGTAAATAAATTTATTGTGAAAAGCTAATTCACAATTTATATATACATATGTGTACTGTGAGCGGCTATTCTTTCTGACTTATGAAATAAAACACTAAAAATTCTTAACGCTGCGAGCACACAGTCGGACAGACGGACATGGCTCGATCAACTCAGTTCTTTGTTCCGATCAGGAGTATATATGACTTATGGAGTCTGACGCGCTTCCTTCTGCCTGTTACATTTAACAAACCATTATACCCTAATTTCCTATTTTTAATGGGTCAGGGCATAAAAAGAGATAACAATGATAATTGTCGAAACTGAGGTTTATTTCAACGATAAAAACAAATCGTATACACAGTAGATATATATATATATAAATATATATATATATATATATATATATATAATGCAACTATATTAAATAATTAAATCAAATTTGAACAAGAAAAATTTTGTTTTTTTGTCAGCCTACCAACTATTACTTAAATGCTTAGCAAGTGTTCTCAATGCTATATAGAATAGCCGCAGTAAGCCTCTCCATTGCCTCATAACAGGTTGTTTCACTTCACTGCCAAAATTAGATTACTATTACCTTAATGTATTCCGGTGTAAGAAACGCAATAAAGCATTTTGTGTACACCGTCGCAGTGTTGTGAAATGCGAATTGAATTGTCTTGACCGCAAATAAGCGCTTTTTACACCATCCAGCCACTGGGTGAGTGTGCGTGTGTGTGTGTGTGTGTGGGTGGGTGGGTGTGTCTCGACACTGTTTTATGACTTAATATAATTTTTATGTGCGGCCATTTTGAGACACTCCGGCGACTTCCATCAATGGCACCTGGCAGAGAGCGAGCTGGCTGAGCATTCGTGCCAAATTCGGAAGCCAGATGGGCATCCGCCTCTCACCTGTTTATGGGCGTACATAAAACGGTTTTATGTGGGCCCCACCCACGCTCGCAGCCAACTTTAATGCTAATCGTCATGGCCATCGTCAGACGCGTATAGGGAACATAACTCGCCTTAAGGCTCATGATTAGCATCAGCAAAGCGGCACAGTGAGAGCGAGAGCGAGAGGGAAGAGTAGCTCGTTTTAATAAAATCAAATTGGTTGTAAGCGATTTTTGATAATGCTTTGCGGATGAGGAGCACATAAAATATTGAGACGATAACCAGGACAGGGAGCTGCCTGGGCCCTGGCTTCAGGCTCCATCCTATCAAATTTGATAGCCAATGGAAATATGTAAGTGGGAAATTGGAGAACGTAGCAGAGACTTCAATAACATTGACTTGAGCATCGATAGTCTCAAATAGCCTTTTCGCCTGCAGTTGTTACCTTTCATAATTATCTTGTGATAGAATCACAAGTCGAATGCCACAATACAGAAAATATTTCAGCTTAGGTTTCTTACATTTGGTATTTATGTAATAAATATCTAACTGGCAGCAATAATATTTGCATGACTCGCATTCATTAGCTTGTAGGCAATCAGACAGATGCGAATTTCATAATTACTGAAACATTAACAGCCCAGAGGGCAGGTAGGCGGACAGGCGGACAGGCGGACAGGTGGGCAGACGGCGGGGTCACATTAGTGAACAAGAGGTTAAGTACAATAAATGATAAATCTGTGCATGTTCATTAGCTCCGTGTGCATTGTATTCCTATTAGGATCAATGCAACAGCAGGTTAGCTCGCAATGCCCAAGGGCGGAGTCACAGCAGGAAGCAGAGTGCAACAGGAAATAAGGATATCCATATATTAGAAGCGGGGGCGGCAATAGGCATTGATTCTTACTTGTATATTAATTGCGATGTAAACTATCGAAATTTGTTGCTCCGTAATGAAGGCAACAGCAATAACACAGCCACAGAGATAGTAATAATAATTAAGACTCAAACTGGGAACGAGTTCATGGCGTATACGTAATCTTGTTGAATGGATCAACAGTATTCATTGCCTGGTGGCTTTAGTCTCTATTGTCGTATCCACAACATAAATTAATTGGACTTAACTTCGAGTTGGAGTTGGCGATTGGGTGTGGGGCGATTGGTCAGTTGGCCAAGGATACAAATCCACTTTACAAAGCCGACAGCAGCTAAATAATATGCATATTTATGTGCTTACGTGTGTGTGTGTGTGTGTGTGTGTGTGTGTGTGTGTGTGAGTGAACATTAAATTGAATTTATGTGCTGCTCTCGAAGTGGTCAGGGACAGAGCAAAAGCTGTCAACATTTCTATAAAGTTGTAAATCTATTTAAAGTAATGCAAAAGATAAACATGATTAATGTAGTATGAAATGTTAAATTCCTTAGTTCAGGACTTCCTTCTAGTTGACGAATTTTCAATGAATTTCTGATCCTTTTGCTGTTTAAGTAAATAATTATATATCGTATATGTAGTAGCCGTATACACTATCATACTGTATACTCCTCATGACATGCCTTGTCAGCTCAACGTGAGTTTGACAGGCCGCATCAATGTCATTCAGCAGAATGTCTAAGCGAGAGGCAGATGTCAGAGATTTCCGGGTAGAAACAGTTTACACCTTTTACAGCTGATGGCTGCTTCACTGCCTTGACTGGCTTTCAGGCCCAAGCACATTTACATTTTACATACTTAATTGTTTTCCCATTACAAGGCCGGGCTGTAATATTACACACACGTGTCGTTTGCCCTCACGTTGCTGCTGCTCGAAGCCAAAGCGATTAATGTCAACTTGGTTAATAGCATTCCAGGTTTCGTTCCCAAAACTTAAAGCGCACTCAACGCGACTGCCAAGACGAGCGACAGCCACAGTAATTTCCTGGCCCCGACTCCTCCTCCTCCTCCTCCACCTCCTCCTCCACCTCCTCCTGCTCCTGCTGCTCCTCATGATTTCAGTGAGCTGGCCAACTCAACTGCAGGCTCAACATGTCATGTCACTCTGGGCAGGAGGCGGCGGAGGAGGAGGCTGCGGTTGTTCGCGTGATGAATTACACACTCGCCGAAGGACACGATGATGAAGTGCCTGTCATTCGAAAGCCAAAAGAATGTCCATCTGTCGCTCAGCTCCACGTCCCGCCGCTCTACTCGACCTACAGCGCCAGCTTCGGCTTCCAGCTGTATGTTGTATAAGTTGTAAGTTGTAAGCCATTTGCATAGCAACTTCTCTCCTTCTCTCTCTCTCTCTCTCTCTCTCTCTCTCTCTCTATCTCACTCTCACTCTAACTATCTCCCTCTCTCTCTTTTGTTGTCTCCTAGCATCTTCTATTTTTCGCATAATTTATCGACACTTGCACAAAACTTTAATTACTCGACAGGGCGAGCGTTTTTCGTCTAGTAATACGCCCCGAGCCAAACTTCCACATTGTGTGTTGTGTGTGTGTGTGTGTGTGTGTGTGTGTGGAGCAGCTGAGGCGTTTGCCTGTATGTGAATTCCTGCATATGGAAATTTCGAATGCTTTGGCCTTTTGTCTGCGTAATTCAATGCGTGTATATCCTTTGGCCATACACAGCCGAAGTGGGACAAGGGCGGGAAACATTTTTCGATATCCAGCTAATGGCCTTTAATTGAGCTCTGGGAACATTTTCAAGTGTTTGCGGCTGCTGTTTGCCAAATTTTTGGGAAATTTGATATTGAAAATGAAGTGGCTCCAATCATCTACCCTCACTCTGTGTACTTGAGAGTTGTTTGCAGAGTGGCATAATGCGCCATAAGGAATGTTAGTATGGAAGCACTTTTAGAGCTGTGGTTGGAGCACGCAGGCGATTAGGGCGAAAAGAGCAAACAAAAAGCTTGGCAAAGTGTAAGAAAACATTTAGAGAGCAAGGCTGCATTCCGGGTAATAGGCGTTTTTTTGGACTGGGGCAGACCTGCTCAACTTAAAACTGTGCTCGAGCTGGGAACGAAGCTAAGAAATTGCTCGACACTTGTACAATTGTGCAATTGCATGAATCAAAATGTGCTTCAATTAATAAGAACCACTTCAATTTGCTGTGCCAGTTGCAAACCGACCATGAAAGCCCGTTCAATTCCCCTGCCTGACTCGGCCCACACAATTTCCTGCCTGCTGCCATATAAATTCGCACACAAGAGCTGCTGCCAGAGCGCTGCTATTTATGGACCAGTTCCTGTTCGACTCACACAGAAAAAGCACACAAATACATATACATACACGTATATGTATGTAATTGTATTTGTGTATGAAAAAACTGAAACTCAGCTACTTTTGTGGGACCTGCGCCGACTGGGGCCGAGGCGAAAAAAACACAAACATAAATCCAAAATTGTCGTTTGTCGCATAAATATTTTAGCCTGTGGCTGAAAAGTAAAGCGAGCTGAAGGCCGACCACGTCGCCTCCTCCCTGCACACTGCCCTCTCCCGTCCACGAGGACATAGACAATAGGCAAGAGGCAAAAGGAATACGGCTGCACAGAAAATGACATTATTTCTTATTATTAGAGCAAAGCAAATAAATGAAACTCACTCTCTGACTGCTCCTCCTCTCCCTCTAACTCTCTGTCTTATTCTCTATGTCTTTCGGAAATGTGTGAAGCAAACAGGCCGGGAAAATTCTTAGAATTCGGAGTGAGCCGAGCCTCAGTTTGTTTGCCTGGCCGCTCGGCAATTCCCACATGTCTGTCTTCATAAATGCTTTATCTTTGGCTCCCAGTTTGTTGGCTTTTGTAATTATGTGCATATAATAAAGTTGACCTAAATAAGGCCTTATGCGAACTACTGCTATATGAGAGCATTATATCTATATTCTATATATTGTTGGGGTGTTTAAGCTTCTACTTCTGTTGCTGTGCAGTTCATTAAATGATAAGCCATCGGCATTGCTTGACAATTGGGAGCTGGCAGCAAACCCAATTTGCGCCTCTTACAAAAAAAATCAAACAATAAAAAGCTAAAATTCTATTGGAGGAGTAAATTGTTTAAGCTATAGCAAACTCATATTTAAAAGAAAAAAACGCAAAAATTTGAAAGGGACTTTGTTGTCCTGCGAATGCATAAATTCCGACAAAAGCTGCTTATATGCTCATATGTTCTTTGGGCAACTCTTCTCGCTCTGGCACTCCCTCTGCTATTCGTTTTCTTTGTGACATATTCCTTCCGTTTTGTGCTGAATATGCGAGCATTATCCATTAAATACGATGAATCAACTGCTGGCCACCATAAACAATCTTTGGCTCAGTCGCACGCTCATAAAACGCTCTCGTTTTGCGGACCGGAAATTTATGCGCGCCATTTTGCCATCGCCATGCTGAAATGTGTGTGTGTGGGTGGGAGGGGGGTGTGGTTGTGTGTACGCGCATTTGCCATTTGACTTCCTGTTGACACAGTTAAGTGTGTGTGCTGAAAAAAAGTAAGGAAAACAGCTCGCGAAGCCAAGCGATTGAAAAGTAAACCTGACAAGTGCAATTTGAGCCGCAAGCAGAAAAATAGAAAAGTATAAAGGCAATTTGAGCAATTGGTCTTATTATATGCTTTGTTTAAGTGCGATACAACAGGTAATATATATCTATTTGCTAGAAATATTAATTTTCAGATAAATGCCCTTGTCAATGAAATGGTTTTCAGTGCCAAAAACATATTTAAATATTATTAAAAAGTGTTGTTGGTTCATATACATTATTACTACAGACATTTTTCATATATTTAAAACAAGTGACTTTTCTGCTTCCTTTGAAATATTAAAAATTAATTTCAAATATACTCGTTCTCCAAGTGAAGAAGGGTATATTGGTTTTGTCTGTCTTGCTTGGTTAAATTGAATCGGAATATGGGCAAGTCATTTAGAGTTTCAGAGCTAGTCTTGGTATGCCAAGACTTTGTTGAATGCTTCTACAGATAGACCTATTGTAAGTATATGATCCACACATTGTATTGTGGCTAGGGATGGGCACTCGAAAAGTAACCAGCTTCAGAGCATTTTCATAGCCTTTGCACTGGCAGCTAAAATGTAAATAAAATGTTGTATATATTTTGATGATACTACTGATATCACATTAAACCATATTCATCAGAAAACTGTATAAATATTATTATTATTTTTTTTTTTTTAATACTCTTAGTGTAGCTGATGTGTGGATGTGTGCTGCTTCATTGATATAGATTGAAAAGTCATTACGAATGCAATTTAATATTTGCTTCGCATTTGTTATAGAGAGATTTTTCTTAAATTCCCCACAATTTTCCTTTATTTAATTGAAATTTGAATATCTCTCTTTGTTTTTACTGGCTTCTGTAGCATTTTTTGCTTGCTCCAGCTGAAGGGATTTACCTTTTGGCTTTTACTCTGGCTTTTTTGTCATTTTAACAAAAATGTGGCCAATAAAGAAGGCAAACGGAGAAGACAAGATAATTGATTGTTTGATTCAATCGTAAAATCAAATGCTGCTCTCAGCCCTGTTAGGGCTCTTTGCCACATTTGGATTGATGTCCTTTGCTGCCTGGCTGGCTGCCGCTCTGGCTGATTGCGAGAGCGTCAAAGGAAATGGCAACAAATGCACGCAGCACCCAAAATTGGTTACAAATTCTGATTAGAAGCACCAACAAGCAACAAGCAACAACAACAACAACAGGAACAATCAGTCAGAAGTAAAAATTCAAAGCTTCGGGGCTGTAGGGGCCGTAGGTTGATGCTCGGTAGGTGTGGCAACAGAGCAAATTGAATTGTATTTGACATTTGGAATGGGGCCGAGCCTCATGATAAGACAAAGCAATCAGTCAGTCAACCAACTAATGGCAACTGGCAACAGGCAAAAGCCGAAATGTTTGCCAGGACTCACTGGCTCTGATAATTGCCAGTTAGAGCCAGCTGTATGCTAAGCAAGATCGATTCGATTAAATGCAACCTGAATTGATGATAGTCGCATTTTCAGATAATCCCATAAATCTTTTCATTCTGTGAAGTAATCTCAATTGAGGTACATCAATATAGAAACAGCATTTCGCAAAAAGGCAAGAGATGAAGTTGATTATATTTCAGCGGAAAAGTTAATTAACTACTAATATATATAGTTAATACCATATACTTTTCTAAGATAGATGATTATGCAGTGTGTGGCAACTCATTGTCTGATACAAGAGCTATATGCATGATCGGTTAAATTGCTTCTGATATATGTGAAAATCATTGTCCTTGATTAATAGCTTCCAAGTATCTTGAGCCTAACCAATTTAGAGATGAGATATTACTGTTAACAGAAATAAAGCTTGGGTCTATAGATAAAACATAAGTTGCCATATATTTAAATAATAAATAAATGTGCGATTATTTTAAAAATATATTATCCATAGAGTATAGGCTTTAAAACATTTTTTCATATATTTATGTAATTAAATATAATTTAATATAAATATTATGTAATTTAATATAAATAAATAGTAAGTCAATAAATGCATATAATAATTAAAATATAAAAAAAAAAAAAAAAATAATATATATATATATATATATATATATATATATATATATATATATATATATATATATTGGATTAATGCATAATAAAATATAATAAAGATATAAAAATTAAATACAAAATTAATAAAAACAATAAATTTCAGACTGCTATGCATATCAAGCAAATCTTAAAATTTTTCAGCACAAAAAGAAATGATCAATGCCAAGCAAGTTCTTTATACAACCATGATTTAATATTCCATGTGAACACAAAACATATTATATATACATATGTCATTTGAACATGTCAAAAATAAGTTCTGTTTTATTGTCACTTTTATGGTTCGGTGCACACGCAATTGATACACCTTTGTAGCTGCAATGATATTAATTACAAAGCTAGAGTGAAAAAATGCATTCATTAAATTAAAAATATATGTTTCATACTTTCGTAACTCTCGTTCCGCTCAATTTGTGTGGGAAACTCGCTTGATTTTCCCCTTTTCGCTTTTCCCCTTACAACTGTGGATGTGACTAAGCCACAGCCATACATAAATATATACAAACATATATCTGTGCATTATTTTTACCAATTTCCGGTTTCAATCAATAGCCGCAAAAAGTATTCATACATTCGATTATTCGTTCATTTGCAATTTCACATATTGCCAATTGGATCGCTGATTGGATTGTTGCCGCATCTGATTGATGCTCATAGCTGGCCAACAAATATTCCAGCAACTCAATTAAATCGAGCTGCATTTGCCGCATTTTCCACATTTCCCACATTTTCCACCTGCTACAGCTACATCCATAAATATGTATCTTTAAAATTCGAATTCATATTGCGAATTACGAATTACAAATTCGCAGCATGTTTGTCATTCCAAATTTCGAGATTTTCTTTACCTGTTTTTTCTCGTTTCTCGTGTCTTCTCTCCTTTTCATTGTTCTCCATTTCTCTGTACACAGCCAATTTTAATTGCATTGTATTGTTGTTGCTTTTGTTCTGTCCTATCTGTGTGTGTGTGTGTGTGTGAGAATTGTCCTTTATTTGATTTCAGTTTCATTTCGAAAATTTTGTAATGCGCCACATGTAGCGACAGGTCTCTGGCACACGTCCTTGTTGCGTCCACCAGCTGAAGGATAATGAAACTATGCGCTCTTATTTCGTTTGCTTTACGCCACCCCCCATCCCCTATCCCCCCTCGCCCAGCCAAGCCCCATCGCTCAGTCATGACCGCCACATCGCGTATAGATTGTTGCGGTGGCGTATGAGCAGTTTTGTGGAGCACAGTGAGCCCTCATGTGAAGCGAATATTCAACTTATACTACACACGCATTAAATGTAAGTGTGTGTGTGTGTGTGTGTGCAGTGTGCTCACTGTACTTGTTTTTCAGCAACCGAGGACGACTGTCATCATCAGAGCAGCTACAGCAGACATCTGTCTGCATCCGTTCCGTCTGGCTGTCCGGCTGTCCGCCCCGTCCATCTGCCTGTCAGTCCGTCCGTCTGTTTGAGTGTCATGTCTGTCGTGCGGTCTGCGGCATTTCAATTTCAATTTAATGCAAGCGACAAAAATAAACAAATAAAATGCATGAACGCGCCATACATATGTATATGAATATGGGCACAGAATCAAGACAATATTTACTCCAGCTAACGAACTGTCCGGCTCAGGTGTGCAGGCTTGCAGGTGTGCCATAGAAAGCCATTTTCGTTAGCCAATTGACTGTCTCCACTTTAAGATAAATGTCGCAATATATTTTGAGGGCCTGGCCAGTGAACTGAACCGATGAACTGAACAGCCTCAGGGGGCCTTCGGCAATGATTTTACCTAGCAACGATCCCACGCTGTTCGAGAGATAAAGAAACTGATGTCGAACACGGCTCGTTAAATGATGCGCTGCACAGCACAGGGCAGTAAGTTGTGTGAAGCTTAGATTTGTTGATAATTTGTAATAATCTTAAATGAATTTCAATGGTTCAGTGATTAAAATGTCAAGTTTCGTAACTGAACTGGAGTCTTGTAGAAATTTGTTAAAGATAAATATAAATTTCTTGTTGTAAGCTAAAGAGATTGCAAATATGTAAAGAAGGCTAATGCTTTTATTTAATTTATATAATAATATATTTTCAATTTTTTCAGCATAAACAGTCGATAAACAGTTCCTCTGGGCTCTGAGAGCAGTATTAATTCTAAAGAAATTTGCTATTTATATGCAGATCCTCCACTAACATTTAATAACAAATTAGTTCCATGTAAATTATATTTTAATTATAAATCATGTAAAAGCGACTAGTTTTATCATTTCCAAAATGAAACATAGACAATGATAAGCACTTTTTACCCAGCCCTCTTACTCCTACCCATAAAGGAAGTTGTGCTTTGACTCATAGACACAGCTGAACATTCATTAAGAGCATCTTGAACTAAATCTATTTAAAAATATTTGTCTTTTTTTTTGAGGTTGTGTATATGCTAAGGTAAGGAACTAAGGTATAATGGTTTTTGTAAAAATTTACGTAACATGCAGAAAGAGACCTGGTAAGCCCCATAAAATATGTATATGTGGATAGCAGAGAAAAGGGTCTACTGAGAAAAAGGCTTTGTTCTCTCAAAGAATTTTTCAAACTAAATAATAACAAATATGATAATAAAGTTGTAGTCATTTTGATTAGGACAACGAGTTGAACTGATCTGGTCATTTCCGTCTGTCTGTACGTTCTGCCGTCCGTTCGTTTTAGCGTACGTCCGTCTTTCCATTCGAATGAACACAATAACACAGAGCTCAGATCATCTTGGATACAAACAATCATCATTTTGTTTTAAGGCTATGTTTTTGCGTATAAATGATTTTCTTTATGTATGTAATTAAATGGATAGTCGCAAATGGATTCACGCACTATTCAGGGTATTTTCTTGTCAGGCACTCCCAACTAAAGTACACTTAATTGTTAAGCTATTCATTTGATATTATTTTATACAACATTGATTATTAAGTTCAACATTTACCTATGCCATCGAATTATTTGATAAATGATTTCAGATCATTTAATAACTAATCGAATGTTTTGCAATTGATTATCATCTAAATATGCTAGGTTATTGTTTGGACATTCAACTTTGCATACTTGTCGAACATTTTAGTGTCTCTGTCACATAGTTTACGTTGCATATTGCGTATACGCCTCGTTGCAGGTGGATTTTGATGCTGGAATGCATCTAGTGGCAGATGCATAATACAGCGCGTTGACAATTCGATTAAGTTCCATAATTGTTGTGCAAATTATCAGAATATTAAATCTGTTTTTATCGTTTGCCAACTATCAGCGCATTAAAATGTCAATTATGTTGGACATAATCTTTCCGCTCCACCAGCCCAGCCCCATCAGACACCCCCTCAACTCTTTGAAGCACTTTAAATGATGCGGAATTAATGCATAGTATATTTTGATTTATTTTTCATGCATTTGCGATTGCATTGTTTATAACGAGCAAACAACAAATTTTATTAAATTTGACAAATGCGTGTGTGTGTGTGTATGTGTGTGTGTGTGTGTGTGTGTCAGGTTGACTTGTATTTATCTAGTTATTGTCAGAGTTTGAAACTCATTTAAATTTTGTATAAATGCTGCTCGCGATACGGCAATCAAGCCCAGCTGAAATCTGTGATTTTATCACAGCGTATTTGAAAAAATCAACAGAGCAACAGCAGCAGGAACCACAAAATCAATTTCAATTGTCAACACAAAGTCACAAAAAGCGGCAACGGGGCAACAAAAACCGTATTTATATATAAACGTATAAAAATAAAAATAAAAGTACAGCAACAGCGCAAAATCATAATAAAACTTTTCGCAACAAGGCAAGGACTACGACAAACAACAACAAAAACAACAACAAAAACAACAACAACAACAACAAAAATATCAGCAAGCAGTCGAAAAAAATTGTTGTTGAGTAAAAAAGTTTTCCACTTTTTGTGACTTAAGGCGGTGAAAACTGAGAGCTAAGTACCGAAAGCTGAGACTGCGAATGTCTTGGCGCTGTCCAGGATCAGGATTCGTCAAGAATTTCGGACGTGGTGTGGGCAGCGCGTGCCTTAAAGTTTAGTGGTTTTTCTCTCTCTCTCTCTGTCTCTCTCACTCTCTCTATCTATCTCTCTCTCTCTCTCTCTCTCTCTTTCAAGCTCTTAAGCTGCGTGCTGAGCAACTAATGAAGCTGTTTCCCTCCAGCTTGTGGCCATCCTCCCAGCTGCCCTTCACTGGGCCACAGCACGAATTCCGATATGTGTTCTTTAAATGTGATTCAATGCCTTAATTAAAAATGTTGTGGACATAAATAAACACAAATATTTGTGGATAAATGGTTGACTAAATCAAAAAAAGTGCGCTTAATATAAACATCACGTGACATGACATGAACGTCAGTTTTTCCACGTATAAATAATTGGCTTTGTGAATTATTTGATTAAAAATGATATAAAATAGTGATGCTAAAGAAAAAAAGAAGAGTTTATAAATTTATGTTTAGCCTCAAATAAAATAATCATTAATAATTTAAATTGAATCTGTAGAGAGGAGAGCTTCTTGCAGAAGTCTAATTGGATTGAACGAGAGATGTTTAGAATGAGCTGAATATGTTGAAGCATATATTTTATAGAAAGAAAATATAATAATCAAAGAAATTTGTATATCGAATATGTTTAAGGAGCTTCTTGCAGAAGTACAACTTGCAAAATTAATCTGATGGTAGAAAAAAGTCTTTTCCATATTAGCTATGGTTCAATCTAGTCTTAAAGTTAAGCCTCATCCTCTACAAGTAAAATTCCTACATTTCAACACTCATAGCAAAAAGAATAGAGCGCCTTCAAGACCTAGACAAGACTTACTCTAACAATCTGTAGGAAATTTCATTTGCAGTTTTGATGTTGTAAATATAATCAAAGCTTGATTTAGGGACCAATCAATAGTCGGGCAAATGAAATTAACTATATATATACAGCAAACATCTTCATGTAGCTAGCAATGAATATAAGAAAAGGAATACAAATTCAATTCGATTTCCTCGAACTGCAATTGTTGTTCATGTGAAGGAGCAGGACTTTAAACTGGAGCTGCGCAAGCCAGAGCATGGCAGGCGCACATCTGCACGCGATTGTGACCCAAACATCCGGTGCAAAATATTTATTTGTGCAACAGGAAGAAACTTGCGCCCAAGGAAGAGGGCCAGACCAGTTCTATAACGGAAATTGATTTCGCTTTAAGACGCCGCTGCAGGGAAGGGTGCGCCAGAGCCAAGGTGCTGGCACCTAGCAGGGACTGCACAGACTCCACAAACTCCGCAGCCTGTGCCTTGCCAACAATATACGCACATTTCCTGCGACAAATTTGCCAATCGAGGGGAGAGCGACGACAAGTGGACACACAGTTGGCAGTCCGTGGCCACGCCCATGCCCATGCCGATGGCCGTGCCTTTTAAGCGAACTTTGACTTCATGTTTGGCACTCAATTTATGGGTCTATGGGTTTGTTAACTAAAAGTGCACATAAACAAGACTTTTTGCGTCAATTTTAATGGCAAACAATAAATTTGTAGTGGCAGCCGGCTGCAGGCATCCGGTCGAAGGCAGCATGCCCCATGCCCCATGCCGCATGCCGCATGCCGCATGCCTCATCGATCGGCATCTTCAATAACATAACGCTACGTACGTTACGTTACGTTACGTAACGCATGAAATATTTGGTAAATGAACATGACATATAAAAAATAAATATCAAATAGAAATTGGCGAGAAATGCACAGCATTTCCAAAGGGCAGACAACCTTTCATTTATATTGAAATTTATGCGCAGCCCAGACACACACACACACACACACACACAAGCACATTGCATATCTGCTGGTTGTGTTCAGGTCGAGCTCCTGCTACATCCATAGCTCCTGCTGCTGCTGTTTTTGCTGTCTAAATATTTATATTCATTGTGTCAGAGTGTTAAAGCGATAAAATGCAGTGTAAATACAAAGCAGGAGCATCCATTGCTTTGCTACTCCTGTTCCTCCTCCTCGTCCTGCTGCTGCTGCTCATTCCACTCGCTCATCCGCCCTGCCCACTGATTAGCTTGCTGCTGTGGAGCATTTCGGACTGCTGGGACCACAGCAACCATTCGAATTATTCATGCATTTAATTTTCGTGTAATTTGCAGCACAAATTTCATGTACCGAGCCAACTCGAAGGCAACCGAGCAACAAACCAAATGTTTGACGCTCCTTTAGAATCATTTGCTCAATTCCTCTGGTTGTTGTTGTTGTTGCAGCATCTTTTTGGATGGGCAAGTGATTGTGAATCTGTGTCGTGGTTTTGTGGGCAAGCGAAAGTGCAACCTGCATTTTATGTCACTCCCTCTCTCTCTCTCTCTCTCTCTCTCTCTCTCTCTCTCTCTCTCTCTGTGTGTGTTTGTGCGTGTGTGTGTGTGTGTGTGGTCAGAATGCAACACAAAACAAAAAGGTCCCTAATATTGACAGAGGTTTTTGGGGTTCGGCTTTCGATTGAATCAATTTTATTTGCAGCGTTCAGCAGTTCAAGTCTTTTGTCTTTGCGGCTAGCATTTGGCTATTGATTACGAATTCTATTTATTCTATCAACTTAAAATTTAAACATTAAGATTTTCTAATCAAAATAATTTAAAGAGGAGCTTTAAATGTAAGCCATTTAGGTGGCTACCCTTGGTAAATAAATATTATACAACGGGTATAAATTTCGTGAGTCACCTGTGTGAAAGTTTCTAAATGTGTGAGTTTCTGAATAATAGGAAGACGAAACGCAACTGATACCATTAGTGATGAGCCCTTGGAGCAGATCTTATTCATTGATTTGATAACAGAGAGGTAAACCTCGATTGCAAACTATAGTCGTTGATCTGAGCCGAAATATACGTATGTATATTTATAATTCTATTCTAATTCTGGACTATTCTGAGAGGTTCTTATAATGTTTTTCATAAAGTTGTTGCAAATGGTCGATATTCAACTCTTTTACATAGATTTGAGTGGCGTATACTCTCTGGAATGCAAGACAATTTTCAGTTTCTGATGAAAATTCTACATTAAGACGTATTGTTGATACCCTACCCTAACTATTTCTTGAAAGTTGGGATCGTGATCATTTTGGCATTTTAAAAATATATAATAAAATAAAATTCAACTTTTTATTCTTAAAGCCAAGTTTTTGTTGGGTTTAAATGGCTATTACGAATATGTTCTATAGAACATTTTCAGAAACTTTTTGAATCCGTATGAAATATTTGATAATATATCTTAAAGCTTTAGAAAAAAACCAACTAATAGATTATATTTTTGTGTATGCTTTAATTAATGTTCTAGTGGCATACAAATTTGTAAATCAGTCTAGAAGTTTCGAAGCCTATTAAATACAAACACACAATCAAATCTTTGCTCTTTATATAATAATATAGATTCCAACGATTTTGCATCAATATATGCTGAGCTTACTGATATTATCTCTGATCTAATCAGATCACATTCCCAAGTATGTATCGAATATTGGAAACTCTTGCTAATATTCACAATGAAGTTAAAGAATTTTCGGCATTCTTTTCAAGGGAGGCTGAGATTCATAGTTGTTTAAATATTGTTGTTACCTATGTATAAATTGCAAAAAGTCAACCTACAGCTAAGAGCTATGCTGTTTTAAATATCACAAAATTCATTCCCTTACTATACCATATAGATATATGTATATTCATTTATAGTCAGCCTTTACCTTTCCACTCCACCCCACCTAGTTGGCTTGCTAAGCATGTTCGCTTAACTGCCTTCTTTTGCCTTCTTGGCCCCTCTGGCTGCTGTTGCCGCTGTTATCTGCTTGTGCTAATCAAAGTAACAACTATGGCAAATAGCTTAATTTGTAAGCCTTTTGCCACATTGCCTTCGCTAGGCAGCGAGTACGTGCAGTCAACTAATTAGGCTAGCCGCGTTAAGACGATATGGTAACACGGCCAAGTCGAGGCAGAGGCTGAAAAGTTGACGCCGGTTGGCAGAGCAACCAAGCAGCGAATTTAAGAGCTCAGCTAAAGCTTCTCACATTAATTATTTTCGCATCTAAAATATTGAGTACGGCGTTGGCCCGGGCGGCAGTTATGATAATTTTGTCTTCGCCCGGCCCGGCCCGGCTCGGTTCGAGCTTGGAGCTCAGAGACTGTGTACGAGCTGTTTGATGGCCAGTAAGTAGTCGTCATCCATGTCCAGCTGCATAGCCATGCCCATGTAGCTGCTGCTGTTGCTGCTGCTGTTGCTGCCTGGTGTATTACAAGTAATTTCCTTAATGATGTTGCGCCGCTGTGGCATTATCTTGTTTGGCAGGCCGCTCTGCTCTGCGGCCAGGTCTCTGATGATAATTTATGCAAAATATATATGCCCGACTCCCAGCAAATTGTGCTGCATATGAACGACTCTCAGTCTCAGTCTCAGTCTCAGTCTGTGGCTCTGGCTGTGGCTGTTGCTGTGGCTCTCATGCAACTTGAATGTATGCAGAACTTTCCCAGTTTTGAAGGTGGCACCGCCATCACCTAACCACCAGCCCAGCAGCCCACCTGCTCACCTGGCCTGCTCTGGTATGTGCTCTGTCTGGTCGTCATGTTGGCTTGTTTTGGTGTCTGTGTGGTCCAATTTACACGATTTCACTTTGGCAGCATCGCTTGTAGCAACAACTACTGCACTGCTAACTGCCAACTGCTAACTGGTAGCTGATAGCTGCTTCTAATATCCAGCCCGACCCCCGTTTCCCGTTTCCCGCTTCCCCATTTACCATTTACCATTTACCATTCTCCATTTTCACACAGGCTGTTCGCATTTATGGTTTGCTGGTTAGCTAGTTGTCTGTGCACTGAATTAACTAATGACCAACTTCGCCCACAGGGAGGGGAGAGGCGGCCTGTCCTGGTATGCTAATCACTCGAGCGAATACAACACGATCCGTGCATACACGCAATTAATTTACTTAATTTCTATGTAGGTTATATGCTTAAAAATTATTGTAAGTCAAGACTTGGCTAATTGGTGTGGGGCCTAGGTCAGGCTAGGCTAGGCTAGCATTATCAGATAGTATTCCATGCCAATTCACTCGACTCCATTGCATTCGCATTAGAATCCTGCCCGTTTCCTGCTCCCACTCGCATCCATTATCCTTGAGCGTTTTACAAGTGCTTAACGTCTAATTAAGTGCCTGGTGTAGAAGTATCTACAAGTTTGTTTTCCCACCACTTTCGAGTGTGCAAAGTGCTGGTTGAAGCTGCAGCAGCAGGAGGAGCAGCAGCAGCAACTGGCAGTCGAAGCTGCTCAGGCAACGCGTTTTTAATTAAGTTTTTGACACTTGCAGTCAGCGTCGAAAACTTAGATGGGTGCTTCAGCTTCTGCTTGTATCAAAAGTACAGTTACTGCAAATGTCGATAAAGATAACGATAACGATAACTCTTCAAAGCGCATTGCCATTAGCAGAGCTCTGAGTTTTCAAATATGAAATATGCATGAGAGGCTTCTATTTCCGTCGAGCCTTATAAAGTCTCAGAGGAACGTGTTCAAGTTGATCTCTATGCAGACTTTCTAGTTCCGACTGGTTCCTCAATTTTACAGCAGCCCGTTTTCAATTCAATTTATGATCTTTAACCCAGCAAAGCTCTTTCAAGCTGCTTCTTTAATCCACTCATTGTTTGTGCTCGCTTGGTGGCGCTGATAAGCGACGTGTGTCAAGTGCCTTTCCAACTTCCAACTTTGGAAGCTTTGCAATTTCTATCTGAAAATTGTTTTCGCTGAGAGTACGCGTAATGGGGTTGAGGATTGAGAGTTGGGCGTTGAGCGTTGGGTGAAGACGCCTTTGACATTTTCGCGAGTTGCATAAAATAAATTAAAAACTGCTTTATGGAAAACACTTTGCATTTGCATTTTGCTTTTGTCGCGTCAGTTTTGGCTCGAGTCAAATGAGTGGGCCGCCGAAAAGCAGCTCCAGACTTGGGCTCTGACCCGCTCCTTCCGCAAACTGTATCGAAGTGGTTGCCTTTGTTGTCGGCTTCGTGAGGCCGTCGCCTTTGATGTGCGCTTAATGGAGTAGGCAGCCAGTAGTGCAGAGTTTTGCGAGCTTGGCATTTTTCATAAGCATAAACACGGGACAGGTGACAGGTGAAGCAGTTTTGTGGCAGGCTCTGACAGCGGCAGGTCGCTTAGAGTCCAAAGTCAACAAAGGGTTAGAATGCTCACATCGACACGGGCTTCCTCTGGCTCACCACGTGGTCCGCCTGTCATTGGGTTTAATTTCCGCTGCCGCTGGTAATGGCATCGAGGCAGCGACTCAACGAGGCAGCTGAGACACGCAGACATCCCGCCGGGCCAAATTGAAATTCCTGTGCCCTAGCCACACCCCGAACTCCTACCAGAACAAACTGGGTCACAGCCAATACGCACCCAGGACGAGCGTTCGTCTTGGCATTTGGGTATTTATTGTGACATTTTTATAGCAAGCAGCAGCAGCAGCAGCAATAGCAATGCGCGCACTCTGACATGGGGCCTCCACAGCTGCCCCTACTTGCCCCTGCCAGCAACCATGCCCAGCACCCGCCCCCTTCCCTGCATTGAACATACATCGAACAAAGTTTCGGGGTGCATTTGGTGATTTCCTGTCCCGGGCGCTTGTCTGACATTTTTATGTTTTATTGTTTGAGTTTTGTCTCTCTTTTTTTGTTGGATTCCGACTGCTGAAATTTTTGAATATTAAAGTGATTTAGTGCTCGCCGTGCGCCAAGTTGAAAAATTGTGAAAAATCGTTGGATCGCTGGAAAACGCATCACATCACAGTCAGAGAACCAGAAACACACACACACACACACACACACACACACACGTTCCGGTGCTGTACGCTCGCCTGGCCATGTAATCCATAAAACGTTTTAATTAATGACAACAATATGCGGCGTTGTTTCAAGAACACGAAGCGAGCCGACTTTTGGTTAGAGACTCCGAGGTGGGGGCATCGGAAAATTGGGGTAGAATTTGACATTCGACGGAGATTTGTGTGAAAATGGCTTAAGGGCCTCGGCGTCGCTGTCAGCGTTTATAATGTGAATGAGTTACGGATGAATTTCATTTTCATTTTCATTTTCATTTACATTTTCATTTACAATGCGTGGGCGCTTGAAACTCAAAACCCAAAACAAGCCAGAGTACGGACGAAGTCAATCAGATGTAACGCGAACAAGAACCAGTCAGAGTCTGCTGAGCTGGATCAGTTCCGTGGCACGACCATTCTAGCAGCTGACATACATAGTTGGTAATAGCGTGACAAATTGACGTATCGATTTGCATATTCCGCATAGTCAGACAAAGGAAAACAATGAAAGGAGCCCAAGACAAGCGCAAGACAAGTGAAAAGCAAGTGCCAAAAGGGTTTCGGGCCCTCGTCCCCAGCTACAGCTAGATGATCAATTTCAATCAATCAACTACTGGATGACTGCCTAGGCTACCCCATATCAAAGTCACGCCCCGCCCAATAAAAGCCTGGAGCCGGACGGGACACTCAGGCACCATCATAAGCCCTTATTCAGGCCGCTGGATGGGAATGGGATGGGCAGATTTGAGCAAAGTTTACACAAATAATTTGTGTTTATTTTAACAGCTACTGCGACGCTTAATGTCCCAAGGCTCCGACAGCTGTGACAGTTCCCACGCGGCACTTAATGGCCTCCGGCTAAAAGACTCCGGCGCTTCAGAACTCACTTACTCGCTCGCCGGCCTCGGACCTCCACTGATTATGCAAAGAAACGTCTCGCGGATCAAGCAGCAAGTGCCACGAGCTGCCTCCTCCTGTAGTACGTGGCACGCAGCGTATGCGTGTTGGCCAGCTTAAAGCCTTAAATGGCTGCCAATTAGGAGCACCCAACTCCGCCCGCTCGTCGAGCTCATCGAGCTCGTCGAGTTCGTCGAGTTCGTCGAGTTCGTCGAGCAGCGAACATTATTTTGCGTCCAACCGCAGGCAGCCGCTGTCCGAGCAACGGTCGCCCACTCATCCCCACCTTTTCTGGTTACTGCGGTTGCCGGACCCGGACTGACCCCCTCGTGCTCCCAACCCCACACGCTCATCGATATCAAGTTATTAATGGCCAATAATGAAAGGGGGCAGAGGGAAGAGCAACTGCAAAAGTTAGCATCCAAAGCCGTTCAACTGGCAACTCAATTCGGTAAACAATTTGCCCTTAAATAAGCAAGTAGAGTCGAGATCAAACTATTTATACCGCAACCGCAGTGTGGATACCCTGTGAAATGCACGTGTGCTTAGTTAGACAAAATAAGAATCTTGCCTTAAATTAATGCTATTTAAATAGGTTCTAGATCCAATTTATATTGTAACTAGTGATAAGTATCAGACAGATGTTACATTTTTATTTTCGATATGACAATTAATTTATTAACATTGAATTAACCGAGCTTCAGAACTTACAGCCCACTTTGTCAACGTCTGTAAAATGGGAGATTAATAGATAAAAATTTCAGATACACACATTTTGATTGAATTTGCTATAATTGAAAGTGTTTATTTTTGTTTTTTTTTTGTTTTTTGTTTTTTGTAAATCAGTCAGAACTTTCGTCAAAGACTTTCTATGTGAGAATGCCCATTATTTGACATTTAATATTGTCTAACTATGAACTGAAATTACTGTTATCGGATAGTTGTCATGAACATTTGTTGAAGGGGTGACTGTAGTGGAGTGGGTATGAGAAGAAATATGTTGTAAAAATATATTCAAGTTTTGTATTAATTTAAATTAGAGGTAGCCCCACTTGTGCTAAAATAAATTACATAGTATGCTAGATCGTACGTAGTATTTTGGGTGTATCTATGTTTATCTAGAGCTTCAGATACGGCGTCGAAAACTGAAATGATTATAAATTAGTATAGATTCAAGTTATGGTTTTTATATGTTAAATGCACTATAGAGCCTAAGACAATAAGGTACAACAAATTGGGCTGACAATATTAATTTACATTAAATAAATGTATGTCCAACCGTGTCATATCTAAATTGAATGAAAATTGTGATTTGAATTGCAAAAAAATGATATTCGGGTGAGGAGATTTCAAATGCCAAAGACTGTAAATATATGAATTTAATTATAAATTTGATATGCATCTAACATATTTTTACGAATTTCTATTTGGAATTATAAATTGAAATACAAAATTGTATTTTAATAGAAATGGGCTGTAACCCTAAACATAAAAATAAACATTTATTACAATTTGTTGTAAGATGCCGATATTTTTATATATATCAAACAATAACTGAAGCATGTTAAGTTTGCTTATGAGAGCAACAGAACTAAGCGAGAGCAATTTTGTGCTCCTTTGTGTCGAGTAAGAATTAACTTATTTTTACTGAACAACCACATGAATATCTCGCAGATTTATCCGAATTTTACGAGGGTATACAAGTGTACAACTTGCTTGAGTTCTTTATCTGCTTAGCAGCGTTCAGTTCATCATATGATTACCAAGCATCCGCACCACAATCCACCGTCGAGTGGGGGCCAAGTGGGCAATCATCCATTGCGAACAATCAGCCAAGCAATGTCTTCTCCCAGACGTCTTTGTTGTTGTAGTTATCGTTGTCGTTGTCGTCGTTTTTTCTGCCCATTTTGCTACGGGATTTAAATGCAAATTTCTGTCGACATCGGCGCACTAAATGCGACTTGCAAATTAATGAAATGAACCTTTAACTTGAGTTTAACTTGGCGCCTTTTGCGAGAGATAAGGCGCCGCCAGCAACAGCAACAGCAAACAGCAACAACAGCAATCGGCAATTGGAGCATAAAGAGCAACAACACAAACAACAACATCTATGAAAATGGCGCCCAAGTTTAAACAAAGTTGATTATGCATGCATTCGGTTTCAGCAGCACAAAATTTTTGGCAGCGCTCATTTTATAGCCACGCCTCTTGCCACTTAAGATCCACACCGCCCACCCATCCCGCCGCCTCGTCGAGCGCCCTAACCTAACCACCCGCTTCCTCCAGAGGCACCGCAGAATTTTGACTTTTGCATTTTGTTGCGCAATTTCGGGGCGAAAGTTCAAGTTGGTTCCGTATTCAGCTCAGCAGCTCCTCATTCCTATTACCCCCTGTGCCTCTCTCTATCTCTGCTCAGCTCAGTTCTGTTTAAGGTTTTTGTTGGGCTTGTACTAGTTGTTAGCTGGTTGGGTTTTTGGTTTTTTGGTCTAATTCGTTCGTCTGCCATGCAGCAAATGCTTTATGGTCATGAAGTGCGAAAGTGGAAAATATGAAAATGTTTCTTTTTTTATCTTTTAGATGACATCAGCTTATAATTTTATATGTTTTCATATTCTTAGATGATAACTTTTCGACAATCTGTGCAGGCGTATTATAGTTACCCAAAAGATTTTTGGACTATCACTTAAAATGCGCTAAGTAAACTGATTGAAAGTGAAGTTTGGAAAGTCTGAAAATTTAAGAAGAAGAAGTTCTTAAGTATAATTGTTAGTTAAGAAATCTACTGTTGCATAATAAGCCTGGAAGTCCCTTATGGATATATATTAGTTATAATAATGTATACAGTGGAAATGACTTCTCTGATATCCTATAATATATTGCTAAATAAAGAGGTGATTGCTAAAAATTCTTTTTGCGTAGAAAATTGCTCGATATTTTTCTAGATTTCACATTTAAAATCGTTTCAAAAATATATTCGATAATTAGATCTCGATATAATTTAAATTTTCTAGACACATTGAGTTAAAACCACTTTTCAGCGTAGCAGCTAGAAATCGCTGAACTAAGACGATCATTCTTTAGTTTATCACATCTATATCATAACCAAACTTAATATACATTTATGCTATTTAGCTTCGTGAAAGATTAGTGTAAAAGTGGCCGAAGAGTAAGAGCTGTCACCTTCAAACAGCCTCTTTAGGGTGAAACAGTTGTCGAAATTTAAGAGGTAAAAATACTCTAAAAGACATTTATGGAGTTGATTGGGACAAATGTATTTTCGAAATATCATGAATCAACCAAACATAAGTTAGTATTCTCCAAATATAAAGAATATGACGTAATTTTAACTTCTATAAACATTTAAATGTGTTTAGTTTTTGAACTAAATATATATAGTTTATTACAGGGACCGCAAATAAGAGTTATTATTTTAAACAAATTATTTAGTTTTATTTTTAAATTTGATAATAAAAATTGAAAAAAAAATTATATATTTGATTTTTATATAAAAACAAGTAAGAAAGCTCTATGTGCGTGCAATATACGGACCTACGAAAAAAAAATTGAAGTCTCTAGCTCTTATATCTTCTGAGATCGACGCGTTCATACATACGGACGGACGGACGGACGGACGGACGGACGGACAGACAGACGGAAAGGGCTGAGTCAACTCGGCTCGTCGACCTGATCAAGAATATATATACTTTATGGGGTCTGCCACGCCTCCTTCTGCCTGTTACATAAATTTTAACAAAACCATTATACGCTGATTTCCCATTTTCAATGGGTTCAGGGTATAATTAATGTGTAAAAATTATTTTTTATTTTTATCATATAAATTAATTTTAATAATTAATAATATTTAAATAAATAAAAAAAAATAATTCTTATTTCTCAATTTTTTATATACGAATTATAATCGTTACAGTAAAGGTTTAATTAGTCTCCAAATTAACATTAAGTACTAGGAAACCTAGTTAGTCACAAAAGTAAGCATCTGTTTCTAAAACTAATTACTCTGTGTATCTACCATGGTTGACCTATATTCACTAAGTCTCTTTATACTAATAAACTCATTTTGAAAACTGGTTCGCTGCAGCTGCAATAGCTGCGAGTGCCCAAACCAAATCCCACTTTGGCCGCCTTAACCAATTCTCCATATTAACAGCTCTTAACATATGGCAGAAAAAGGACTCTCATTTCATCTACTCACATCTATCTCGAAGCCAAATGCAAATTGCTGCCAGCTAAAATAATTGCTTTGGCACACACGCACACTTAAGTCCCCGCCCCCTGCCCCCTCTGCCCCTTTCTCAGCACATCCTGCGGCGCTTAGTTCTGGTTCCGCTCGATGCCGACCCAAAAGTTGGACGTTGCCAAATGTTCAAATGCGAAGGCATTTAAATTTGCCCAACTTTTGCGCTCCGATGCTTTAACTTTTGACACCTACGAGTCGGTAGGGAGGGCGTGGTGGGGCGAGGCGAGGAGAGGCAGCTACAGGAAGCAATGAATTCATTCATTTGTTTACTCGCTCAAGTGGCAACTTCATTTTGTAAACAATTTCGTTTACATGCAACTTTTTTTTGCCAGCTCGCAAAAAAGAAACTCTCCCAAAAACAGCAACCAATGCGATGCCAGGGAGACGCTGTTGCGGGGGAGCGAGCGGCGTCGGGGTCGGCTGTGTAAAGGCAGCCCACAAGTTACATATCCTTTTACACACACAGCCGACCGCTGAGCCGGGCGTTGAAGGACCAGAGCGCCACGACGCCGCCTGCCACTGCGGCTCTCCAGCTACAAGACTCCCTCAGCTTCCCCAGTTTCTCTTTGAGTTTCTCTGGTTGTTGTTGTTTTTGCTGTTGTTTTTGTAGTTGTTGTTTCACAGCTTCGCTCGGGAGGTTTTGGCAAAGTTTCGTGTTTTACTTTTAGTTTGTGGCTTTCCTGGTTTTATCTTCAACTTAATAAAATGCCGTCAACAGTTTTAAATGCAAATTTTCAGCTGCTGCAACTGCGTGCGGTTGCAATCTCTGAACCAGCCCCTGCCCCTGCCCCTGCCCCTGCCCCTGCCCCTATCCCTAACCCGTCTTATTTCCCTCATTTCCCCTACTTAACGCAAATGAGAATTGCAAATGATTATACGCTCCGCCTGCGCAAGTCTTTAAGCGCAGTGCGTGCGATACGAATCCCTGATCACAGGACGAACTTTAAGATATTTTATCAATTTCGGAGCAAGTTTGTGGAGCTTAGAAAGTTAGTAAAGTTTGCATTCTTTCGCCCAGACTATTTGAGACCTGAAGCGAGCTTCTGAAATATGTGTTTAGCTCTGCAGTTAGTTACTACTGGGGGATATCCTAGTTGCTGTTAGAGAAAGGTCAAGCATGTGCGGTTGGGGAGCGCTTAAGCCGAGAAATTCCCCTTTGGCATGGAATGTTTGCAGTTTGTCCCAGTTAATGAGCTGGAAACGCTAACTTCTTATAAGGCGCAAGCTGTTGCTTCGGAATCGAAAAGTGAAAATGCGTTGCTCTGACAAATGGATTGCACCGAAAATATGACAGGTACTTAAATTAAACGAATACTGAAACGAATTACATACACAGGAGAAAGAGCTTAGATATATAGGTTATATATTCATGGAGTCAGAATTCGTTAGATTAACGGTTACGATTATCACGTTCTTTGAATACGATTGAATACAAATAATTCCAATTTATCTGATTTCATTATCGTTGATAATCGAGTTATCTATTATTGAATATTAAATTATATGAGTATATTAATTTGACAAATATTATAATTGAAATTACAATAATGACAAAATTTTTAATTGTTTAATTAACAAAAATATGTTATCTTCTGCCCTCGTCTAAATTTTAAACTTGGTAAAATGGTTTTGGGCTAATTTTTCTCTAAGGACAACGCATCCCAATCATATCCATGTTTCATATTTTTAAACAATCCAATTGAATTTCTGAAACGCCACAAAGATATAAAATAAAATAGAAGGGAAACAAAAACATTAACAAAAAAAAAAAAAAAACAACAACTTACTCCAAAGTGTCAAAGCAATCAACAGAGAAATGTGGCAAAAGTTTCCAGAAAAACTTCTCGACACGTACTCAGGGGCAGGGTGGCAGCTGGGTGCCACGCCCACGCAGAACACGCCCAAAGTGAACTGAAAGAACACTTCTAATTAGTAGGAGAAATAAAACAAATAAACAGAAACAAGTAAGAGAGCTCTAGTCGAGACTGCTCGACTAAGAGATCCTCTGAACCTTGCAAAGATCTCATGTTTCAATTATTCTATGCTTCTTTTATGCACACATATATATAAATATTGAGCTAGGACTGCCGTGTGGTAGTAGGACTCAATCTAGAACGTAATAGTAACATTAAATATGCACAAGTCTCTAAGTTATCGAAAAAATATGAGTAACTCGTACTGCGTATGGTATACACGAGTATACATGTAAAATTTCAAGTCTCTAGCATTTGTAGTTTAGGAGATTTCTGCGTTCTTACGGATGGACAGACGGACATGAATATATATACTTTATGGGGTCTGCCGTTTATACCCCAATTTCCCATTTTTAATGGGTTCAGGGTATCAACGCAGAGACCATTCGGGCCATACAAATTTATGATAATAATTCAACAGAAGGCAACAACAACAACAGCAACAAAGCCAACAACAACAACAAAGTCAACAGCAGCAGCATCCGAGAACAAATACAATTGAAAATTTATTTAAATCAACAAAAAAATTGTTCGCATATAAAGTAATTAAAAAGTTTGCCTCGCATTTATGGCTTTTGTTTTGAGTAAAAAAAGCAAGTGAGAAGCCAAGCCAGTCGAAATTCAATTATAGGACTTGCTCTATGTTGTAAGGGTTAGGGCTTCGAGTGGGACTTCATTTGTGTTTTTACGAATTTAACAGAAGGAATATTTTGCATCTGGGTGATTGCTAAACAAGTAAGAAAATTCTTGTCGAGATCCCTGAACCCTTCGAGCAACTGATATTTCACTAATCCTTCGTTTCTTTTCTGCTTTACAGAAACAGAAACACATACACATATACGCACGCACTGTTAACTGACTTATAATAAAAACAAATAAGAACGTTGCAGTCGGGCGTTACCGACTGCGGAATATTCATTCACAGTCCCAACGCTGCCTTACATATCTAATTGATTTTGGGTTGTCAACCCGAATATATTTTAAATTTTTTAAATTTCAAGTCTGAACCCATTAAAAGTGGGGAATCATAGAGAACTATTCCCGTTTATATCTCGTACATCTTTAGAGCTAGACTCTCAAAATTTTGTATATAGATGCATGGGTATTTTATATAATTTTGATTTTTGTTATATTTTGGATATCGGCTCAAAAATTTACCGAATTCTCCTTTTAATTTTAGTTGCAAATGTAGCAATGTGAAAGAATAAGAAATGACAAATATTCAATAGAAATGTAGATCATATTTAATAAACAAAATATTTGGCCAATTAGAAAACGCACCTGCAAGCAGCAAGCGAGCAGCGGAGCAGAGCGTTTTTCCTATACGTGTGCACATATTGATCGTTTATTCTATGTATACAGTCATATGCATATGTACATACATATGTATGTGCGTGTCTTCTAGCATATTCTAAGAATTGATTCATGAAATTTCCAGCCGTTACTTTAGCTTACTTTTATCAGATGACGCTCTCGAAGTGAAGCTACTTCGTTTTAGCTACCGTCTGATCGTATATTGCAGTGGCGTTGATGGTAATGTCGCTAATGTCAAGTTTTTTAAATGTCTTTTTTTATAAATTAGAAATTTTATTGGGAAAATGAAAGCTTGAATGACAATGTCAATGACAATGATATGTCACGCCCCCAAAGAGGCGTAACAATTATTTTTGGGTCATCGATAGTGCTCAAAATATAGAAGAATTTGGAAAATCAATATATATTTAGATCCGATTTGCCACGCCCTCAGTGGGCGGGGATATATAATTTTTTCCTCGATCTTTATAGAATCGTAACATTTACTTACGTGCCAAATTTCAGCATTCTAGCTTTACAACTTTAGAAGATAAAGTTTTACTCGATTTGCCACGCCCCCAATGGGCGTAGATATATCCGCCATATCTTTTTGATCTTGGGTGATCAACACGAATCTACATTTTAAATTTCAGCTCTCTAGCTCTTCAACTAATATGATTTCTGGCATACAGGAAAATGCATTTTCCGATTTGCCACGCCCCTAGTGGGCGTATATGGAACATTTTTACACTTTATAAATCGGAGACATATACGAGTATATGTTCCAAGTTTCAAGTCTCTAGCTTCAATAGCCGCGAAAAATATTGCATTCATACGGACAGACGGACAGACGGACGGACAGCAAGACGGACATTGCACAAAACCAATATATTCATATCACTTCGTGAATGAATATAATTAGATTTCTTACATCTTTGGAGCTAAAGTCTCCAAATTTGAAATGTAGATTTATATGTATTTTTAAGAATTTCGTTTTTTGTCATATTTTACCCCCCACCCATCGAAACACCCCCTTCCCTACAAGTTTGCAAAAACCGTATTTCAAATATAAGAATATTGTGCGTTGGTACATACACACATTTTAATGTTATAATCACGGTCAAAAAGTTTTATCAAGATTGTCCGTCTACAAAAACAGTTATTAAACAATTAATTTCCCAAAATAAGGACATATGGCAGCCCATGCCTGTTTATACGTGCGTGCGTATGTGTGTATGTATGTATGCATGTGTAAGTAGAAGTGGATCGACGAATTATCGAAATATTAGTTCCTGGAAGGGTTCAGGGGATTTCGTAGTCGAGCAGTCTCGACTAGAGCTTTCTTACTTGTTTCTTATTGTATTATTGTATTGAATTGTCTTTGAATTGCTTTTGAATTGCCTTTGAATTTTCAGCCGCTACTTTGGTTTTTGTTTACTATAGGTGCTGTAGCTGTGAAGTTTTATGTTAGTTATAATGTGAGGGATTAGTGCAGTGGCGCTGTTGACAGAGACTGTGCACGTTGTGTCAGAATTCCGCGGCTCGAACCCCGCGGTTCGATTGTGGTGTTTGATTGTGGTGCAAGTTTTAATTTTTAATTTTCTTAAAAATGTTTCTTTCCTTATTATCAATACCTATTAAGCATATTTATATATATAGGTGGCATACGCATATGAATTTCGCTATTGGGCGTTTAAAATCCGTTTTGCCGCGCCCCCAGTGGTCGTAGACCCATAATTTGGCCAGTCCTTAGAATGAGCTGAAGGCTACGTAACTGTAAAATTTGGACGCTTAGACTCAAAAAATTTGAAAATTACAGGGTATTTTTTGATATGCCACGCCCCCAAAGAGGCGTAACAATTAATTATCAGTAACTCAACTATCCAAATTTTAAGCTTCTAGCTCTTAAGCTGTAGGAGATATAAACTTTTGCGGTTTGCCACGCCCCCTATGGGCGTAGATATATCCGCCATAGCTTATTAATCTTGGGTGATCAACACGAATCTACATTTTAAATTTCAGCTCTCTAGCTCTTCAACTAATATGATTTCTGGCATACAGGAAAAGCATTTTCCGATTTGCCACGCCCCTAGTGGGCGTATATGGAAAACTTTTACACTTTACAAATCGGAGACATATACGAGTATATGTTCCAAGTTTCAAGTATCTAGCTTCAATAGCCGCGAAAAAAATTGCATTCATACGGACAGACGGACGGACGGCAAGACGGACATTGCACAAAACCAATATATTCATATCACTTCGTGAATGAATATAAAAATAAGGAAAGCTCTGGAAAAAACTAGAAAGGCGGCAATAATCAAGTGATTTCATAAGCAGATACAAGAATAATACTGCGTGAATCAACGAATTCTCATAAGTCGACCACCAAGATCAGGGAGAAACGGTGTTAAGGCGAGTATATAATATATAAAATATTACTATTTATAACTGATTAAAAACGAACCGTACCATATATTCCAACAGATTAGACTGCTTGTGAGATACGGGCCATGACTATATGAGCATAGAAGAGTATAAATTTTTGTGAATGAATGTAGTTGATTCTTGACTGTGGAGCGCAAAGCATTCTAAAGCTTACGAAGTTTACTATGGAGAACAACAAAGTTAAGCTGTGTATTGCGTTCGCAATACTCGTAATAGCTCCAGTTAAGTGCATGAGTTTACATGCATTCGAGAATGTGGGAAATTTTTATATTCATTCACGAAGTGATATGAATATATTGGTTTTGTGCAATGTCCGTCTTGCTGTCCGTCCGTCTGTCCGTCTGTCCGTATGAATGCAATATTTTTCGCGGCTATTGAAGCTAGAGACTTGAAACTTAGAACATATACTCGTATATGTCTCCGATTTATAAAGTGTAAAAATTTTCCATATACGCCCACTAGGGGCGTGGCAAATCGGAAAATGCATTTTCCTGTATGCCAGAAATCATATTAGTTGAAGAGCTAGAGAGCTGAACTTTAAAATGTAGATTCGTGTTGATCACCCAAGATCAAAAAAATATGGCGGATATATCTACGCCCATTGGGGGCGTGGCAAATCGAGTAAAACTGTACCTTATAAAGTTGTAAAGCTAGAATGCTGAAATTTGGCACGTAAGTAAATGTTACGATTCTTTAAAGACTGAGGAAAAAATTATATATCCCCGCCCACTGGGGGCGTGGCAAATCGGATCTAAATATATATTGATTTTCCAAATTCTTCTATATTTTGAGCACTATTGATGTTAGCGACTTGAAATTTGATATGTATACTCGGGTTGACGACCCAAGATCAATAAGCTATGGCGGATATATCTACGCCCAAAGGGGGCGTGGCAAACCGCAAAAGTTTATATCTCCTACAGTTTTAGAGCTAGAAGCTTAAAATTTAGATAGTTGAGTTACTGATAATCTCCTCTATCGATGACCCAAAAATAATTGTTACGCCTCTTTGGGGGCGTGGCATATCAAAAAATACCCTGTAATTTTCACATTTTTTGAGTCTAAGCGTCCAAATTTTACAGTTACGTAGCCTTCAGCTCATTCTAAGGACTGGCCAAATTATGGGTCTACGACCACTGGGGGCGTGGCAAAACGGATTTTAGACGCCCAATAGCGAAATTCATATGCGTATGCCACCTATATATTTAAATATGCTTAATAGGTATTGATAATAAGGAAAGAAACATTTTTAAGAATATTAAAAAATATAAATTAAAATAAAACGAAAAAGTTTTCCGCGGGGTTCGAACCTGCACCTCAATCTCCGCCCACTAGGGGCGTGCCAAATCGACATTTGCAGCGGCCAAATGCAAAATTCATATGCGTGTGTCACTCACAAATATATGTATATAAGCTTAATAGGCATTAATAAGACAAAACGAAACATTTTTAAGAAATTTAAAAAATATATAAATATATTATAACAATATAAATTTCGATTTTAAAAAAAATTCCCGCGGGGTTCGAACTTGCACCACAATCAAACAGCATGTTTGTCAAAAACAATAAAAGAAGAGATTTGAACCGCGGACCTCTGACACAACGCGCAGAGTCTCTGCTAACAGCGCCACTGCACCGATCATACGGAGTATAACTAACAACAAACTTTACAGCTACAGCACCTATAGTAAACAAAAACCGAAGTAGCGGCTGAAAATTCAAAGACAATTTGTAATGGAACGTGTCGTCGTATGATGAAGGCGAAGAAACACTGCTATCACCAATATGTTTATCGATATACATATATACACGTATATACATACATGCATACATACATACCTAAACATATACTAGACGTGGCTCGGGTAATGGCGGGCGGAATCCTCTTGTTCCCTTTGGCTCTGTCGGCGTGGGCGTGGGTCTTGCCATACCGTGACCATACATACACAAACTTTAAATTTTTAGGATTCCTGGACAAATGACATAGGCTCTAGACGGCACTAGTACAAACAAGCGGACGAGAAATGAAACGAACACGGACAGTTAGACAGACGCGGAAGCCGAGGTGGTATTGGCTTCACGCTGTCTTCACCCAACCCTACCATGATCCTCGGTTGCAAATTTTGATCGAAGATCCCCAAAAATGCCTCGACTCTCTCTTTTATGCCAGAATGCTAAAGACCTAGCCTAACATACTGATCTAGTAATGTTTAGCAAAGAAACTCACACGAAAATTCCATGAAGATACATTTATTCTTGCTTTACCAAAAAAAAAATTATTCTATTCACATTATGTTACTAAGTTAATTACTAATTCTAGGTGCTTATATTCCTTTCATGTGCTTCTTGTTATATTAATTACTTTTGTATTGATATATATCTATATATATGTGTATGTCATTCTGCACGAATTTTAAAATTAAAAAAAAATATATATAAGTAATTATAAATATTTAACAATATACCAAAAATTCTAATCCACACTTTAATTCAATTGTGTGGGATATTGTTAAATATAAAATTTAAAATATAGTTTTATTTTATAATTTCCATTGTTTTTTTTTCTGTATTTTTATTTGTATCTTATTTTTTTTTTTTTAATAATTCATTTTCTAAAATTCATTTACTTCAATTCTTCTTTTATTTCATTTTATTTATTTTATTTTTTTTCTATTTTTCTTCTTGTATTTTATTGGGTTTATTTAATTATATATATCGGGGCATGATAGGGAGGGGGAGTAAAGGGGTTTATTAAGCACTCACAGTTGTTTTTGTTTTTTGTGTCCACCGATGAAAGGCCTTTCTTCGTGATGACTGCTGCTGCTGGATGGAGGTTTGGCTTTGGGATTTTAAATTTTTATTTAAATTAATCATTATCATCTTTTCATTTTAGTTTGTTTTTTTTTTTTTCGTTTGTTTTTTTTTGGCTATTATTAATCTTATTATTACGTCTTATTTACAAATTTATTCATTTGAGTAGTTAAATTTAATTTTGAATTTTCTTTTAACTAGAGTTTTTTTTTTTTGTCTTCAGTGTACTTGTAATTTTTATGTATGCATGTGCATATTCACTTTTTCTTTTCTTTGTTCTGCACCTACATACTTTAATATACATACATATATATATAAATACATATATATGCACACGCTGTTCACACGACCATTTTTTGGGGGGGTCTATTTGGATTTCTTTTTTTTCACTTATTTAGCACCGTTTATAATTTTAAATTCTTTTCTCACTACTCTAGTTTATATATATTATACTCCTCGCCGTCCTTGGTCTGCTTCTCGGTTTTTTTTCAGGGGCATTTTTTCATATAGCCCTAACCTCTGCACAGCGTTTACGTGCGACCTTTTGCTGGCCTAGAGGTTAGGGGTATACTTCGGACTGAAATCAAAAGAGGAACTTAGTCCCACAAAACTGAGTTTTCTATTTTATTAATTTGTCATTATTTACCTTAGATAATTTGTCTACTTGCGCACTTTTTGTTGCCTCCGGCAATTAAGCGCGTGCGGCTGCGCAAATAAATCTCACCGACTGAACAGCAACAGCTGTTGGTGACAATGGGCCAAATTGAAATTCTTTATTTCTTTTTTTCTTGTCAGCCACAAGAATAATTTTTGTTTTATAAAGATGTTTAATATATATATTTATATATATATATAGATATAAATGTTTTACTCTTCACGCCGTGGGTGTTTTGTGCAGAATGTGGAGCGGAAAAAAGACTGAATGGACAACGTGACCGCGTTTTATACGCCCACATTCCAGTGTTCTTTTCTTCAGTTGTTTCGCTCTCTTGGGAAGCTTCGGGCAACGGGATACAATTTGAGTGGATTTCTCCCACTGTGTCCGAAAAGTTCTAGCGAAGCGCAAGCTTAGCGAAAGCTCGATCGCTAAAGCTCCGCCTGTCCCAAGCTCACTGACATTGCAGCGCAGGCGACAATGTTGTCGCAAACGATATGCGCTGCAATTAGCAATCTCGCATATCTGCGACCATTACACCACCCGATAATATACCCCGTCAGACAGGATATTAGCGGGAATTAGCTCCGAATATCTTTGGCATGGTAAGTACCTACTTCTTGGCCTTGCAGGTTCTCAAGCAGATAGTAACAGTTTCCTAATTTTTTCTTGATTCGACATTTTAGAAACTGAGGCCCTAGTTTGGCATTAATATTTTGCGAAAATTTACTCAAAGCAAAATTTCTTCGAAAGACTTCTTGCCCTTCTTTAAAGGTGACCGATTTAGCTCTGAGATTATATTGGCCTGCGTTTCGTTCATATGCTCGACGGATATTAATCTGGATATCATGTCTCAATAGAGCCAGGTTGTCTGATCTAGACATCGGTATTATTGGCTCTTGGAGCAAATGTAAATTTTTCAATAATTTATAGTCCGCTCCGTGTGTTATCATATCGAGTCCAAAAAGTGCTCGGTATGGTGAACAATTTAGCGATTGATGCAGACCTGAGCGTAACGCACATGAAATGCTCGTGAGATGAACATCCCATTCAGTTTGATCGTTTTGCAAGTATGAACGAATCGCTGCTAACAACGAACGGTTTACACGTTCGGCCGCATTACTCTGTGGTGAGTAAAGAGCGGTGTATATATAACTGGCATATTAATAAAATGTTTTGTTAAATTTGACTATTAATGGCATAGAGAGAGAGAGAGTCGAAGTATTCTTACAAGTCATAACTGTTCCGATTTATTTCGTTTTGGGCTATTGAAACTAAATCTAGCAGGTATTTACAAATTGACTATCGCTACCACCAAAAACTATACTATTCGGCAAGGGAATGCACAGGCAGCATATCTCCGAGTTCCAGACAATAGTACACTTAAAGACGCAACGACAACAACTTATCAACACACAACTAGCATTGCTTACGGCTTCTACCATTTTTCGGTTAAGTAAAGAAAACCCTCTAGGGATAATCAGTATTGATATCCTAGCCGAATACACAATATTCTGGAATTATTCAGAGAAGTCTTTCTAAACTAGATTGAATGGTGGCTTCATCCACAGCAAACAAAAACGAGCAACAATTGTGAGGGAAGATGTTCTTTTCCTAAGCAGAGATGCTTTGATTCATTTTAAGTTGAAAGATGCTTCAAGGTGTCTCAGTCTGCGATCCAGGCTTGAATCCAGCAGCTTCGTAGTACCTATGAAAAACAAATCTATACCTCTCAGCAGTCGCTGTTGCGATAGCTAGACCAACCAAGTCTAAGTCTATTTCAGCAATACAGGCTACTGAGACAACTAGTATTCTCACAAAAGGGGTGCTTTGTATAACTACTACTCCATATAGAAGAAGTGGCTATACATGAAAAATTCGGTTCACTGAAAGCGTATGGTCTCTCAGTGCCCCACGTTGGGCGCCATAAAATTTATGTAATGGAACGTGTCGTCGTATGATGAAGGCGAAGAAACACTGCTATCACCAATATGTTTATCGATATACATATATACACGTATATACATACATGCATACATACATACCTAAACATATACTAGACGTGGCTCGGGTAATGGCGGGCGGAATCCTCTTGTTCCCTTTGGCTCTGTCGGCGTGGGCGTGGGTCTTGCCATACCGTGACCATACATACACAAACTTTAAATTTTTAGGATTCCTGGACAAATGACATAGGCTCTAGACGGCACTAGTACAAACAAGCGGACGAGAAATGAAACGAACACGGACAGTTAGACAGACGCGGAAGCCGAGGTGGTATTGGCTTCACGCTGTCTTCACCCAACCCTACCATGATCCTCGGTTGCAAATTTTGATCGAAGATCCCCAAAAATGCCTCGACTCTCTCTTTTATGCCAGAATGCTAAAGACCTAGCCTAACATACTGATCTAGTAATGTTTAGCAAAGAAACTCACACGAAAATTCCATGAAGATACATTTATTCTTGCTTTACCAAAAAAAAAATTATTCTATTCACATTATGTTACTAAGTTAATTACTAATTCTAGGTGCTTATATTCCTTTCATGTGCTTCTTGTTATATTAATTACTTTTGTATTGATATATATCTATATATATGTGTATGTCATTCTGCACGAATTTTAAAATTAAAAAAAAATATATATAAGTAATTATAAATATTTAACAATATACCAAAAATTCTAATCCACACTTTAATTCAATTGTGTGGGATATTGTTAAATATAAAATTTAAAATATAGTTTTATTTTATAATTTCCATTGTTTTTTTTTCTGTATTTTTATTTGTATCTTATTTTTTTTTTTTTAATAATTCATTTTCTAAAATTCATTTACTTCAATTCTTCTTTTATTTCATTTTATTTATTTTATTTTTTTTCTATTTTTCTTCTTGTATTTTATTGGGTTTATTTAATTATATATATCGGGGCATGATAGGGAGGGGGAGTAAAGGGGTTTATTAAGCACTCACAGTTGTTTTTGTTTTTTGTGTCCACCGATGAAAGGCCTTTCTTCGTGATGACTGCTGCTGCTGGATGGAGGTTTGGCTTTGGGATTTTAAATTTTTATTTAAATTAATCATTATCATCTTTTCATTTTAGTTTGTTTTTATATTCATTCACGAAGTGATATGAATATATTGGTTTTGTGCAATGTCCGTCTTGCTGTCCGTCCGTCTGTCCGTCTGTCCGTCTGTCCGTCTGTCCGTATGAATGCAATATTTTTCGCGGCTATTGAAGCTAGAGACTTGAAACTTGGAACATATACTCGTATATGTCTCCGATTTATAAAGTGTAAAAATTTTCCATATACGCCCACTAGGGGCGGGGCAAATCGGAAAATGCATTTTCCTGTATGCCAGAAATCATATTAGTTGAAGAGCTAGAGAGCTGAAATTTAAAATGTAGATTCGTGTTGATCACCCAAGATCAAAAAGATATGGCGGATATATCTACGCCCATTGGGGGCGTGGCAAATCGAGTAAAACTGTATCTTCTAAAGTTGTAAAGCTAGAATGCTGAAATTTGGCACGTAAGTTAATGTTACGATTCTATAAAGACAGAAGAAAAAACTATATATCCCCGCCCACTGGGGGCGTGGCAAATCGGATCTAAATATATATTGATTTTCCAAATTCTTCTATATTTTGAGCACTATTGATGTTAGCGACTTGAAATTTGGTATGTATACTCGGGTTGACGACCCAAGATCAATAAGCTATGGCGGATATATCTACGCCCATAGGGGGCGTGGCAAACCGCAAAAGTTTATATCTCCTACAGTTTTAGAGCTAGAAGCTTAAAATTTGGATAGTTAAGTTACTGATAATCTCCTCTATCGATGACCCAAAAATAATTGTTACGCCTCTTTGGGGGCGTGGCATATCAAAAAATACCCTGTAATTTTTACATTTTTTGAGTCTAAGCGTCCAAACTTTACAGTTACGTAGCCTTCAGCTCATTCTAAGAACTGGCCAAAAATTATGGGTCTACGACCACTGGGGGCGTGGCAAAACGGATTTTAGACGCCCAATAGCGAAATTCATATGCGTATGCCACCTATATATATAAATATGCTTAATAGGTATTGATAATAAGGAAAGAAACATTTTTAAGAAAATTAAAAAATATAAATTAAATTAAAACGAAAAAGTTTTCCGCGGGGTTCGAACCTGCACCTGCACCTCAATCTACGCCCACTAGGGGCGTGCCAAATCGACATTTGCAGCGGCCAAATGCAAAATTCATATGCGTGTGTCACTCACATATATATGTATATAAGCTTAATAGGCATTAATAAGACAAAACGAAATATTTTTAAGAAATTTAAAAAATATAAAATATATTATAACAATATAAATTTCGATTTAAAAAAAATTCTTTGTCAAAAAATAAAAGAGAGATTCGAACCGCGGACTTCTGACACAACGCGCAGAGTCTCTGCTAACAGCGCCACTGCACCGATCTTACGCAATATAACTAACACAAAACTTTACAGCTACAGCACCTAAGTAAACAAAAACCGAAGTAGCGGATGAAAATTCAAAGACAATTCAAAGACAATTGAGATTCTTAGAATTGCTCGAATACGCATTTGAATATACATACATACATACACATTTGCACACGCGTAAAAAACGCTGGCATACTGAAATTGTGTGTGCAGACGAATACATACATTTGTAAATATGTATGTAAGTATGTACGTATAAGCATTTGTGGGTTATTTTAGCAAAAATAAAATATAACTTATAAAAACTTATACAAATATTTCACTAATAACAAAAATGTTATGTGTTTGTCATATAAGCTATCATTTTCCCAATAAAATAACTAATTTATAAAAAGACATTTAAAAAACTTGGCTTTTGCGAGATTAGAACCCGCGCTAATTCAGCGCAACTTGCATAGCATTTACCATCAACGCCACTGCAATACACGATCAGGCGGTAGCTAAAACGAAATAGCTTCACTTCGAGAGCGTCATCTGACAAAAGTAAGCTAAAGTAACGGCTGGAATTTCATGAATCAATTCTTAGAATATGCTAGAAGACACGCTTTTATATGTATGTATATACATACATACATATGCATATGACTGTATGCATAGAATAAACGATCAATATGTATGTGCACACGTATAGGAAAAACGCTCTGCTCTGCGTTTGCTAATTGGCCAAATATTTTGTTTATTAAATATGATCTACATTTCCATTGAATTTTTGTCATTTCTTAAGAAATACCAGCTCATTCACATTGCTACATTTGCAACTAAAATTAACAGGAGAATTCGGTAAATTTTTGAGTCGATATTCAAAATATAACAAAAATCAAAATTATATAAAATACCCATGTATCTATATGCAAAATTTGGAGAGTCTAGCTCTAAAGATGTACGAGATATAAACGGGAATAGTTCTCTATGATCCCCAATTTTAATGGGTTCAGGCCCTGCTTTATATTGATTACTATTAGCGCTAGAGACTTGAAATTTAAAATATACTCGGGTTGACCACCCAAAATCAATTAGATATGTATGGCAGCGTTGGGACTGTGAATGAATATTCCGCAGTCGGTAACGCCCGACTGCAACGTTCTTACTTGTTTTTTTTTTCGTTTGTTTTTTTTTGGCTATTATTAATCTTATTATTACGTCTTATTTACAAATTTATTCATTTGAGTAGTTAAATTTAATTTTGAATTTTCTTTTAACTAGAGTTTTTTTTTTTTGTCTTCAGTGTACTTGTAATTTTTATGTATGCATGTGCATATTCACTTTTTCTTTTCTTTGTTCTGCACCTACATACTTTAATATACATACATATATATATAAATACATATATATGCACACGCTGTTCACACGACCATTTTTTGGGGGGGTCTATTTGGATTTCTTTTTTTTCACTTATTTAGCACCGTTTATAATTTTAAATTCTTTTCTCACTACTCTAGTTTATATATATTATACTCCTCGCCGTCCTTGGTCTGCTTCTCGGTTTTTTTTCAGGGGCATTTTTTCATATAGCCCTAACCTCTGCACAGCGTTTACGTGCGACCTTTTGCTGGCCTAGAGGTTAGGGGTATACTTCGGACTGAAATCAAAAGAGGAACTTAGTCCCACAAAACTGAGTTTTCTATTTTATTAATTTGTCATTATTTACCTTAGATAATTTGTCTACTTGCGCACTTTTTGTTGCCTCCGGCAATTAAGCGCGTGCGGCTGCGCAAATAAATCTCACCGACTGAACAGCAACAGCTGTTGGTGACAATGGGCCAAATTGAAATTCTTTATTTCTTTTTTTCTTGTCAGCCACAAGAATAATTTTTGTTTTATAAAGATGTTTAATATATATATTTATATATATATATAGATATAAATGTTTTACTCTTCACGCCGTGGGTGTTTTGTGCAGAATGTGGAGCGGAAAAAAGACTGAATGGACAACGTGACCGCGTTTTATACGCCCACATTCCAGTGTTCTTTTCTTCAGTTGTTTCGCTCTCTTGGGAAGCTTCGGGCAACGGGATACAATTTGAGTGGATTTCTCCCACTGTGTCCGAAAAGTTCTAGCGAAGCGCAAGCTTAGCGAAAGCTCGATCGCTAAAGCTCCGCCTGTCCCAAGCTCACTGACATTGCAGCGCAGGCGACAATGTTGTCGCAAACGATATGCGCTGCAATTAGCAATCTCGCATATCTGCGACCATTACAAATTCAAAAGCAATTCAAAGACAATTCCATCGCAATTGAGATTCTTAGAATTGCTCGAATACGCATTTGAATATACATACATACATACACATTTGCACACGCGTAAAAAACGCTGGCATACTGAAATTGTGTGTGCAGACGAATACATACATTTGTAAGTATGTATGTATGTATGTACGTATAAGCGGGTTATTTTAGCAAAAATAAAATTTAACTTATAAAAACTTATAAAAATATTTTACTAATAACAAAAATGTTATGTGTTTGTCATATAAGCTATCATTTTCCCAATAAAATAACTAATTTATAAAAAGACATTTAAAAAACTTGGCATTAGCGAGATTAGAACCCGCGCTATTCCAGCGCTACTTGCAAAGCATTTACCATCGGCGCCACTGCAATACACAATCAGACGGTAGCTAAAACGAAATAGAGCGTCATCTGACAAAAGTAAGCTAAAGTAACGGCTGAAAATTTCATGAATCAATTCTTAGAATATGCTAGAAGGCACGCTTTTATATGTATGTATATACATACATACATATGCATATGACATATACATAGAATAACCGATCAATGTGTGCATACGTATAGGAAAAACGCTCTGCTCCGCTGCTAGCTTGCTGCTTGCAGGTGCGTTTGCTAATTGGCCAAATATTTTGTTTATTAAATATGATCTACATTTCTATTGAATTTTGGTCATTTCTTAAGAAATACCAGTTCATTCACATTGCTACATTTGCAACTAAAATTAAAAGGAGAATTCGGTAAATTTTTGAGTCGATATTCAAAATATAACAAAAATCAAAATTATAAAAATTACCCATGTATCTATATGCAAAATTTGGAGAGTCTAGCTCTAAAGATGTACGAGATATACACGGGAATAGTTCTCTATGATTCCCCACTTTTAATTAGTTCAGGCCCTGCTTTATATTGATTACTATTAGCGCTAGAAACTTGAAATTTAAAATATACTCGGGTTGACCACCCAAAATCAATTAGATATGTAAGGCAGCGTTGGGACTGTGAATGAATATTCCGCAGTCGGTAACGCCCGACTGCAACGTTCTTACTTGTTATTATTATTATTATTATTACTATTAGCGCTAGAGACTTGAAATTTAAAATATACTCGGGTTGACCACCCAAAATCAATTAGATATGTAAGGCAGCGTTGGGACTGTGAATGAATATTCCGCAGTCGGTAGCGCCCGACTGCAACGTTCTTACTTGTTTCTTATTGTATTATTGTATTGAATTGTCTTTGAATTGCTTTTGAATTGCCTTTGAATTTTCAGCCGCTACTTTGGTTTTTGTTTACTATAGGTGCTGTAGCTGTGAAGTTTTATGTTAGTTATAATGTGAGGGATTAGTGCAGTGGCGCTGTTGACAGAGACTGTGCACGTTGTGTCAGAATTCCGCGGCTCGAACCCCGCGGTTCGATTGTGGTGTTTGATTGTGGTGCAAGTTTTAATTTTTAATTTTCTTAACAATGTTTCTTTCCTCATTATCAATGCGTATTAAGCATATTTATATATATAGGTGGCATACGCATATGAATTTCGCTATTGGGCGTCTAAAATCCGTTTTGCCACGCCCCCAGTGGTCGTAGACCCATAATTTGGCCAGTCCTTAGAATGAGCTGAAGGCTACGTAACTGTAAAATTTGGACGCTTAGACTCAAAAAATTTGAAAATTACAGGGTATTTTTTGATATGCCACGCCCCCAATGAGGCGTAACAATTATTTTTGGGTCATCGATAGAGGAGATTATCAGTAACTCAACTATCTAAATTTTAAGCTTCTAGCTCTAAAACTGTAGGAGATATAAACTTTTGCGGTTTGCCACGCCCCCTATGGGCGTAGATATATCCGCCATAGCTTATTGATCTTGGGTCGTCTACCCGAGTATACATATCAAGTTTCAAGTCGCTAACATCAATAGTGCTCAAAATATAGAAGAATTTGGAAAATCAATATATATTTAGATCCGATTTGCCACGCCCCCAGTGGGCGGGGATATATAATTTTTTCCTCGGTCTTTATAGAATCGTAACATTTACTTACTTGCCAAATTTCAGCATTCTAGCTTTACAACTTTAGAAGATAAAGTTTTACTCGATTTGCCACGCCCCCAATGGGCGTAGATATATCCGCCATATCTTTTTGATCTTGGGTGATCAACACGAATCTACATTTTAAGTTTCAGCTCTCTAGCTCTTACTAATATGATTTCTGGCATACAGGAAAATGCATTTTCCGATTTGCCACGCCCCTAGTAAGCGTATATGGAACATTTTTACACTTTATAAATCGGAGACATATACGAGTATATGTTCCAAGTTTCAAGTCTCTAGCTTCAATAGCCGCGAAAAATATTGCATTCATACGGCAAGACGGACATTGCACAAAACCAATATATTCATAACACTTCGTGAATGAATATAAAAATAAGGAAAGCTCTGGAAAAAACTAGAAAGGTGGCAATAATCAAGTGATTTCATAAGTAGATACAAGAATAATATTGCGTTAATCATCGAATTCGCACGAATCGACCACAAAGATTAGAGAGAAACGGTGTTAAGGCGAGTATATAATGTATAAAATTTTACTATTTATAACTGATTAAAAACGAACCGTACCATATATTCCAACAGATTAGATTGCTTATGATTGCCATGACTATATGAGCATAAAAGAGTATAAATTTTTGTGAATGAATATAGTTGATTCTTGACTGTGGAGCGCAAAGCATTCAAAAGCTTACGAAGTTTACTATGGAGAACAAAAAATTTAAGCTGTGTATTGCGTTCGCAATATTCGTAGTAGCTCCAGTTAAGTGCATGAGCTTACATGCATTCGAGAATGTGGGAAATTTTTCCTACTACATAGGAGAGGGATACAAAGTGCGATTCTCGGATAACTCTTTATAAAAAATGATAATAGGCGATCAATTCTTTCAGGCCCCACAGATATTCGACTGGTTTGATGCTCGTGACAATTGTCGGTCTGATGGCGGACAACTCGTGTCGATACTATCGGAGACACAAATGAATGATTTGCAGAAGTACATAATCGATCGGGGATATGCTAATGGAAGTAGATTTTTCACTTCAGGACATAATTTCCTAAGTGCGTCTCCTTTTAAATGGGATGCGCTGCATGAAGCGATTACCTACAGCAAATGGCTGCCTGGCGATGGGCCAAGAAACTGCTTACATCTAATCGATTCGCAGCTGTTTATAGTAACATCCTCCGGCTTTGTTGAATACTATATATGTGAATATGAGACATGGTATCAAAAGTTATGCAGTATCTTTAGAAATTCATGTTGAAAAGGTAATTGAACTTAGCATTAACATAAGCAATCATGTAATCTGGCAACTCCATACAAAGAGTGTAATTAACATTTTACTCAGTTTATACTTTCACTCTCTATTAAACCTTTGAAAAAGAACCACGTCTTTTCTCTAGCTGGCATTGCATCGCAATATTAACCCAGCATCTCTAACATTTTTTATGGGCCCAGAGTAATCGCTATTCGGTTAAAAAATATAAAAAGTGTTTAAGAGTCGTTTTATTTGTTGCTTAGTGATCAACAGTTAATATCGTGCGCGATTTAACGCGGAATTGCAGGCAAAATGAACATGTCGTACCAAATTGAAAAGCTTGATGAAAGTAATTATGGCGTGTGGCATATGGCCATGGAAAGTGTGTTAGAAATGGCCGATTTATGGGAAATTGTCTGTGGAAAATATGAGGGCCAAGATGATGCAGCAGCCGCAAAATAGATCAAGGATGATAAGAAGGCAAGAGCATATATAACCTTAAACGTGAAGCCATCTCAGTTGATGCACATTAAAAAGTGCACAACAGCCGAAGAAATTTGGAAAAAACTCAAAGAGGTACACTTGCCAGTTGGACCGATTCAGAAAGTGCAAGCGTATCAGAAGTTGATCCGATTAACCATGCAGCAGGGAGATGACATCGTCGCCTATATCAATTCATTTGTTGAAATAATTGATAAACTAGCAGAGCTGGATATAGCTCTAAACGACGAGTTGAAGGTAATTATGCTATTGAGCAGTTTACCCAATACATGGGAGAGCTTCATCGTGGCTATAGTCACGCGCGACGAGCTGCCGAAATTTGATGCTGTAAAAATCAAATTAATAGAAGAGGGCACCCGAAAGTCAGAGAGAGCAGAAAGAGAGACTAATGCTGAAACGTAAGCTGTCTATACCCACGCACAAAACAGATCGAAAGAACGGAATAGGCAGTTTAACGGAAAGTGTTTTAACTGTGAAAAATTTGGGCACCGGGCAAGCGAATGTAAGTCAAAGAAAAGGAACGAAAAAATGTACGACAGAAAGAGAGACAGCAAAGAACAAGCAAGCAGTTTAATGCACTGCTTTGCTGGAGAGCAGAAAAAGAGCGTATGGTGCGTAGACAGCGGAGCAACATCTCATATGTGTTGCGACCGCAACATGTTTGAAAGCTACGTTGAAAAAGAAACGCCGATAATGTTGGCTGCAAATAAGTATGTTGCTGCAATGGGAACTGGAAACGTGAAAATAGAAGGAGAGGACCGCATAATAAATTTAAAGAATGTTTTGCATGTACCTGAACTCCATATGAATTTCTTCTCAGTGAGCGCAGCAGCTAAATTTAAAAACTCCACAGCATTTAAAGGCAAAATCTCGATTATTAAAAATAATAAAGGCGAAGTTTTGATCAAAGCAAATGAAGAAAATAATCTGTACGTGTTCACTTAAAGCCCACAATGCAGCTCAGTGCATTCAACGAGCACAGTTTCGCACGCAATGCAATGGCATAATAGATTTGGGCATTTAAGTTTCAAAGATTTAAAACAGCTGATCGATAAGCAGCTAGTGCATGGTATAAGTGTTGATAGCATGCAAGTGCGAATAAATTGTGATACTTGTAACCAGTCCAAATTGAGTGCATTGCCATTTAATCAAAAAATGAATCGCAGTACAGAGGATGTGCTTGAATTAGTGCACACAGATGTATGTGGACCGATGAATGTCTCTGAAAATCCAGAAGCTGGAAACAGCAACAATGGTGTTACAGTGACACGACATCCACAGGAGAAAGAAGTGCAGCGCGGGCCGGGCAGACCTACGATAATCCGAAATGGTCAACCAGGACGACCAACGAAGCAGTACCAGACGAGGCTCAACAGTCTGCTTGGAGATAGTCTATGGAAACAAGTAAACGGCACATGGACATTATGCAACCTCCCTCCAGCGCAAAAAGCGATTGGTTCAAAATTGGGTTTTCGAATCAAACGTGATAAAGATGGAAATGTCGAGAAGTTCAAATCTCGCTTAGTCGCTCAAGGATGTGGGCAGCAATTTGGCGTGAATTATTGGGAAACTTTTTCGCCAGTAATTAGATATGAGACAATCAGGATGCTGCTCGCGATAGCTGCAGAAAAACGTTTGTATATGCATCAAATAGATATAACAAATGCATATCTAAACAGCGAGCTTCACGAGAATGTGTACGTGAAGCAGTCTCCAAATTTTGTCGACAACAGTCAACCTAAAGCTGTTCTAAAACTTCACAAGGCATTTTACGGACTTAAGCAATCAGGGCGTGTTTGGAATAAAACACTTGATGAGGTCCTGTATTCTATTGGATTCAGCAAATGCAAAAACGAGGCCTGTTTGTATACCAAACCGGAAGAAGAAGCATTTAGTTATATTGCCGTCTACGTCGATGACTTGATCATCGCGTGTCCAAACAAAGAAGACATAGCAATGATTAAGAAGAAGCTTGCATCGAAGTTTAAAATGCACGATGGAGGCCCCATAAGCTATTTCCTAGGCATGGAAATTGAGAGGGACGGTGAACAAGGTTCAATTTCGCTATGCCAGAAATCACACATCCAAAGATTGTTGGAATCATACGGCATGAGTAAATGTCGATAAGTCAGCACACCACTTGATCCAGGCTTTCAAGTTGAATGCAATGACGATAAATGCAAAAAGGTAAATAAAACCCAATATCAGTCACTAATTGGCTCCCTTATGTATTTAGCAGTGCTGAGCCGACCCGACATCTTGCACGCAGTAAGCAAACTGTCTCAGCGAAACAACGATCCACATGCAGAGCATGAAGCAGCTGCAAAACATATTTTGAGGTACCTGGCAGGTACGATGGATTTGGCAATCACATACAGCAAATGTGGTACATCAGCAACAGGATACGCCCATGCAGATTGGGCGAATGACAGAAGAGATAGACGCTCCTACAGTGGCTACGCGTTCTTCCTAGCTGGCAGTGTATTCTCCTGGACGTCAGCAAAGCAGAATGTCGTTGCGTTAAGCAGCACAGAGGCAGAGTATATTGCGTTGACCATGGCTGCAAAGGAAGCAGTTTACTTGCGAAGACTTTTGAGTGAGATTGGTTGGTCAACAGATGTGAAGCCAATGAAGATTTTCGGTGACAATATCAGCTCGCACCATATTGCGTAAAATCCAGTGCATCAAAAACGGACAAAGCACATTGACATTAAGTATCACTTTGTTCGTGAAAAAATAGAATCTAAAGAAATAGAGCTTACATATGTAAATACAAACTGTAACGTAGCTGATATTCTTACCAAATGCTTACATACATAAGTCCAAGCATAACAATTTTGTTAAATTACTTGGTTTATCCTAGTTGAATATTTTTTAAATGAAAAACAGATTATATGTAGCTTAAGAAGAAGTGTTGAAAATGTAATTGAATTTAGCATTAACATAAGCAATCATGTAATCTGGAAACTCCATACAAAGAGTGTAACTAACATTTTACTCAGTTTATACTGTCACTCTCTATTAAACCTTTGAAACCGAACCACGTGGCATTGCACCGCAACATTAACCCAGCATCTTTAACAATTCAGAATTTAATATTAACTGACTGATAATTATTCTCCTACTTATAATAGCAGTAAAAATATTACTTATAATAAAATATTAACGTAAGAACGTTGCAGTCGGGCGTTACCGACATACATATGTATTCGGCTGCACACACAATTTCAGGATGCCAGCGTTTTTTACGAGTGTGCAAATGTGTATGTATGTATGTGTCGGAGAGGTTTTTGAATATAGATATCGGCAACATCGATAGTTATATGCTGTGAGTGGCATTTAGGGTTATCAAGTGCCCTAATTGCTGAGTGTAGTCCGTGTACGTAGTGTTGGAAACAGTGTTGCCGTTTTTTCCCGAGCAAATATAGCTAAATCTAGCTAGAAAGCCAACCAAAATAAGCTGAATCGTGATTGTAAAAGATTGTAACAGGTTTTATGAGAAATATGTATTCAATGAATACTATTCATAAACGTGCAATCCTGGCGGAAAATTAGCCAAAACGGCAACACTGGTTGGAAAGTTGCAACGAGTGCAGCTGCCTGATCGTTGGAAGATGCCTCATGCCACTAACCATACAACACATAGACCGGACAAGCCGAACAAAGTTTTGTGCACACTTAAATTTTGACTTTGTGCCCCAGACAACTTCGTGCGCGCTCGTGCCCTTTACTTTTACGTGCGGGGTACGAAAATATGCGAAAGCATAATCATTCCGCTTCAAGAGATGGTCGTCTTTAGAACAAAGCACAACTATGATCCATTTTTTCTTCTAGTATTTGAAATACGGGTTTTGCAAACGTGTAGGGAAGGGGGTGTTTTGAGGGGGGGGGGGAGGGTTGGGTAAAATATGACAAAACCCGAAATTCCTAAAAATACATATGAATCCACATTTCCAATTTGGAGACTCTAGCTCTAAAGATGTGGGACATACAATTTTTTAACTGGTTTCCGATAAGGTTTTTAATCGATAACAAAATAACGATAACAAAACGCGCGATCTATATACGAGCCTACGAACAAAAATTCAAGTCTCTAGCTCTTTTATCTTCTGAGATCGACGCGTTCATACAGATGACGGACAGGGCTAAATCAACTCGGCTCGTCGCCCTGATCAAGAATATATATACTTTATGGGGTCTGCCACGCCTCCTTCTGCCTGTTACATACATTGTAACAATGCCATTATACCCTGATTTCACATTTTCAATGGGTTCATGGTATAAAAATGGTGCAGGGTAGATGTTTTTTTTTTTTTTTTTTTCAAATAATTTCGGGATTGCAGATAGCTTTGCAATATATAATTTGAAATCAGACCTCCCACCTTTTTTATGTAGAGGAATGATGAAGGACTCTTTCCAAATAGAAGGAAAAACAGAAGTCTCCAAGGACAAGCTAAAAAGTTTTAATAAAGGTAACTGTAAGCAACCACTGCATTCTTTTATAACACAACTTGGAAGGTTATCAGCGCCAGGAAAAGAAGATGATTTCAATGTCCGAATGGCTGAAGCTAGAGAATCAAGGGAAACATTAGGAACATTGATAATATTCGTTGAAGGAATCAAGCTTGAGTAAGAAATGGCATGGGGATCCACAGAAGAATAAGTGGATTGAAAAAAATTTGCAAAAAGATCTGAGGAATCATGGTCATTACAAGTTTTTTCTTCTCCAAGAAAAAATGTGAAAGGTAAATTAGAAGATTTACGCTTCGAGTTCACAAAAGAGTAAAACTGCATTGGATTACAAGCAAATTGCCTTTTGGAGCGTGAAAGGTAATTCTCATAGCACCTTGCATTTAAAAGATTAAAATTTGACTTGGCTATGGAATATTTAGACCAGTCAACAATTAATTTAGATTTTTTAAAATTTTTAAAACATTTGGTTTTAATATTTCTAAAACTTGTAAGAGTCTGAGTAAACCAGGGGGGCTTATTAGAAACAGGCCTAGAGAGACACAAAGGAACACACATATCAAGTATTGAGTTTAACGTATCATAAAATATATTAGCTGCCAAATTAATATCAACAGAGTTATATAAAAGTGACCAGTCAGTTGCATTAATTAAATTATTACGCAAGACAAAATTGTATTTACGATAACAGCGACGATCTATAGTGGGATGATGTAAATCTTCAGGCATACATATAGGGATTGATCTGGTAGCATTAATGACAGAGTCATCATTAATAAAAACAAGATCGAGAGAACGATTCAAATGATTCAAAACTGAGTTCATTTGAAACATAGAGAGGCTAAACAGTTCATTAAAAATGTAATGGTCTGTGGACGGAATAAGGTAATTAAAATTAGAAGTTGATGCCAAACAAGTGTTAGGTATATTAAAGTCACCCAACACTAGAAATAAGTCACTATCATTTATATAATCAGAAATTTCTTTAATATAAGCTAAATATTGTGAGAGGAAATCGGCCTTAACAGCTATTAAGACACCACCACATCTGCGTATCAATCGATCGTATCTATAAATAGTGAAATTATTAGAGAGAATCTCACTATTATGAGCATTAGGGCTTAATTATGTTTTTGTGAATACAATGGCATCATATTGAAAACTGAAACTGCTCAAAAATAGACTTTTGATTTTAGAATTTAGGCTCCGAACGATTTGGTATGCTAAAGACAAGTGCGGTGAAGAATTGTTCCAATTTAGTTTTTTGTTACAATTCTCGATTTAGATTGTACCGAAGTAGCACTGATTGTTACTGGAGGTAACCTATTACGATTCTTCGGCTTGAATTCATGTACAACTATATGTGGAGGCCAAAGCTTGGAATCAAGTTGTAAAGTATTCTACCGGCACATTGATTTTAAATGAAGCAATTTCACTAGGAGTGGCAAAATTAAACTTCGAAGTAAAAACTTTCACAGGGGACTTATTAGCAATATACTCTGATATTGCATCACAAGTTGTGTCGACTGAAAGCCTAGATATGAAAATTTGCTTTCGAGGAGACACTACTGATAAGATGGGAGCAATAGTGTCAGAAGTGACTGTCTGCTTGTTATTCACTGTTTGAACGACAACCGGGGAAGCTTTTAATTGTTTAATGGGAATAGGAATAGGATCACTAGTTTCTATAGTACCTGTAGTTTCTTTACTACCTGTAGCAACAGGTGTTGAAAACAACTCTATAGAAGATAGATTCAAAATAGAATCCTGAGTAGGAGAAGGACGAGCAAGTGAGTTAGGAGACAACATTGGTAAAGAAGTGGGTACCAACAATGAAGTATGGAGACTACTTCCAAATGAGAACTCTCTCTGTGTCTTACCAACAAGTTTGCAAAAACCGTATTTCAAATACTAGAATATTGTGCGTAGGCACATACACACATTTTAATGTTAAGCTCTTAAAATGTGAGGAATATAATTTTTAACTGATTTTCGATAAGCTTTTTAGTCTATAACAAAGAAACGTGAGTAGCTATTAATTTTTGGTAACTAACAGACCTGAGTTTTCAAGATAATTACAAAAGCTTTCTGGAGAAATGCCCATATTCAATATTTTTATGGAAATTGGTGAAGTTATAGGATATAAGAAACATAAAACCATACACACGGACACACGCGTGGGCAGAATAATCAATATAATCGCCAGTCAAATGAGCTAGTTTTACTCGAGTGGACAATTGAATTAAAAAGAAAATTTGCCTCCTTCTGCCTGAGACCACACAATGTCTCTGGAGATCTCAGACGCGAGTCCGATGAGTTACTCTCTTTTCTATTTTGGAGAGCAAAGCTTAAGGTGAAGTCTCTGAAGAATCATGTTGTCCATTAGAAGGTTCATTAAGGAAGCTCTTTAGTCAGTTATATATTGGTTACATATTTACTGTTCGTTTGCGTAGTCTGTAGACATAGTTTGGCTGAGCGTATTTAATTTAGTTTTAATGCGTAACAAAAGTATTTAAGTTCTTTTTAAATAAAAAAAAAAATTAGATGGAATGCAGTTACTTTATAATATTGCAAAAAATGTTTTTCTTTATATTAGCAAACGGCGTCAAAAGCGTTAAGTTGATCACCAATTAGACAAGCAGCTCAAACAGTCACAATCAGATAGTGAAAGAAAAAGAGAGAGAGATGTAAAGAGAGATGTTTAATTAGCTGACGTATCTGTGGCGAACGTGGCGTTTGGTTAATTTCGCTAAAAGCGCGTTTGGCGTTTCCACCTTTACATTAAATCATTCACATTTGCATTTGCATTAGCAGCGCCTGTCATGACCCCCTGACAGCCCAATGCTCCCAAAGGCTGGAGCCTCTTTGTTCCCGACTAACGATTCTATACAAAAGCAAAAGCCACAGATGTCAAAATGAGCTGGTTGCGACGAAGAGATACCCTATGCTCAGCTTGAGTGTGTATCTAACAGCGGGCATGTGCACATGTAGATTGTCTATATTACGAGTATTTTGACTTGATTCCTTCAGCATCTCACATTTTTTTCACAAAAAACTGCCCCTGCTTACCCATTTGCCATGGGTATTTCATAGAGAAACAAAAGAGAAAGTCGCAGTCAGACGTGCCCGACTGCAAAATTCTCGTTCAGGGTTCAAAAACAATTAACTATATTTAAAAAGCTATATTTTTAAATCTGCAGTTGAAAACTCTGCAACATATAATTTATTCATATTCAATAATCTTAAGAGGAAGTCTAAAGTAACTATGAAGTTTTGCACCTTTTCTACCTTCTCAAGAAAATATATAGTTGTTCCGGTTTCTCATGTATACATGATTTTTGGCAAACCCATTAGAGGAGTCTATTGCAACTAACTTGTCAAATTATTATTTTCTACGTTCAAAGCAGTGGATATATATTTTTTCAATCTTATAAGGGGTCTACAATAATGGTCTGTCCAACCATCGGCTTTGGCTACAAAATATGGAAATATTTCAAAATATTCAAGCCCAAAGGAGCTAAAAGGTAAGTACCTTATAAATTTTTTTGTTTTCCATAAATTGAAGCAAATACATATACTTTTTTCGTTTTGTGAGCGAGTATATATAGAGCTATAAAAGAAAGGAAAAAGTAAAGCTATAACTATCGCATTTGAAAAGAGGAGAAACTGTGTTAGTTGTGGAGAAATCTCTTGGCAAAAACAATGCTGGAAACGAGCTAAAAACTAGCTAAAAGCTGCATTTCCGCTTGGATTGACTTCCACGAGTCCTGCGACCTGCAAATCAGGAGGATGACGGCATGGCTGCCTTGCTGGCTTGCTTCATTGTGGCACGAAACTGCAGTTGCAAGCAACTCAAACAACAATGGAGTAAAGACAAGTAAAAAAGCTCTAGTCGAGACTGCTCGACTACGAGATCCCCTGAACCCTTCCAGGAACTAATATTTTAATAATTCGTCGTTCCACTTCTACTTACACATGCACACACACATACACACATAAGCACGCACGTATAAACAGGCATGGGCTGCCATGTGAGCTTACTTTGAGAACTTAATTGTTTAATAACTTTTTTTGTAGACGGACAATTTTGATAAAACTTTCAGACCGTGATAATAACATTAAAATTTGTGTATGTATCAACTCACAAGTCTCTAGTAATTGAAATACGGTTTTTGCAAACTTGTAGGAAAGGGGGTGTTATGAGGGGTGGGGGGTGAAATATGACAAAAACCGAAAATCTTAAAAATACACATGATTCTACATTTTAAATTTGGAGACTCTATCTTCAAAGGTGTAGAAGATATAATTTTATAACTGATTTTCGATAAGGTTTTTTATCGATAACAAAAAAACAGAAGCAGTTATCGATTTTTAAAAATAAACTTGATCTGCGCGTGCAATATACGGACCTACAGTTTCAAATTTCAAGACTCTAGCTCCTATATCTTCTGAAATCGACGCGTTCAAACATACGGACAGACGGACAGACGGACAGACAGACAGACAGACGGACAGGGCTAGATCAACTTTTTTTGTCGCCCTGATCAAGAATATATATACTTTATGGGGTCTGCCACGCCTCCTTCTGCCTGTTACATACTTTTAACAAAACCATTATACCCTGATTTCCCATTTTTAATGGGTTCAGGGTATAAAAATCATTCACATATTTTCACTGCAATTTAAAGAATTTGTTCAAATTTATGGTCGCTATCCAAAATGTTGACTTTCCATTTTATTAAGACACCAAGACTCAAACCGAGAAATTCTCGATGAACGTTCACCTCGATCACCTCAAAAAGTCACCTCATGCTCTCATGCTAAAAAGATTGAAAAATTAAATTCTACCGACTTTGCCTCCGAAGTCGAAAGGCGCGCCTCGCCTTTAATAACAACGCCACCTCGCCACTTAAAATCGAAACGACAAAACTGCAATAAGTTGACCGCTAGAGCGCCATCTAGTAAAACTAAACTAAACTAACAGCTGAGAATTTTAACACAATAAATCGCAATTTGATTCTTAGAATATGCTAGAAGAGGTTTGAGTGTATGTGTGCACACGTATAGGAAAACTCTTTTTGCTGCTGCCACGTGCGTTTGTTAGTTGGCCAAACGTTTTGTTTATTAATTTGTGTTGACTAAACGGAATTTAATGAAACTTTTAGCATATTATGTACATATTCTATTGAATATTTTACATTTTATAAAAATGCCAACTCATTCACAATTAGCTATACATGCAACTGACCTTCAAAGGGGAGTTTGGTTTGGAGCCGGTATCCAAAATATAACAAAAATTGAAATTCTGTAAAATTCATCTAAACCTATATGCAAAATTTGGAGACTCTAGCTTTAAAGATGTAGGAGATATAATTTTAAAACGGATTTTCGATAGGGTTTTTAATCGATAAAAAAAAAACGGGATAGTTATCGTTTTTTGGAGATAAACTCGATCTGCGCGTGCAATGCACGGACCTAACAAAAAAAATTTCAAGTCTCTAGCTCTTATATCTTCTAAGATCGACGCGTTCAAACATACGGACAGACGGACGGACGGACGGACGGACAGACGGACATGGCTAAATCGACTCAGCTCGTTGCCCTGATCAAGAATATATATACTTTATGGGGTCGGCCACGCCTCCTTCTGACTGTTACATACATTTAACAAAACCATTATACCCTGATTTCCCATTTTCAATGGGTTCAGGGTATAAAAAGTGAGGGAAAGCCAAAGCTGGAGCCCAAAGCTGCAAGTTTTTTTTTTTTTTTTTTTTTGTTGCTTGTTGCATTAAGAGCTTCCAAATGAGGTTTACTTTATGGATAATAAGTTAATTCGCTTGTAAATAAGTTGGTCAAACAGGGCGATAGTGAAAACGACATGACGAAAAAAGCAGAAAGACCAACCGACGGAGAGATGGGTGAGTCAAAGAGTGAAAGAAAGACAGAGATTAAAAGAGTTTTTTGAAAGGCAATTTTAAGGTAATTTATTAATCTAGAATCACGTACGGTTAGATGTGATATAAATAAGGAACTAGGAATAGATATAAAGAATAGAAAATATTTAGAGATACTGAGATATGGAGATGCATTCAGAGATAGAAGAAGTATCATAATATCGAGGATCCTGAATATTTGAAGCCAAATACATCTAAAGAATTATTAAATCTGAACATAAAACAATGAAAAGAGAAGGGGTACATATGCGAAAGAAGGAAATATACAGAGAGAGAGAGAGAGAGGGAGAGAGAGAGAGAGAGAGAAAGAGAGAGAGGGAGAAAGAAAAACGAAAGCTAAAATCATAATTCTCCGCGAGCTATGTATGCAAAAAGATATAAAGAAAGAAACAACATATCATAAAAAAGAAAGCTAGATGACATAAAATAGATAAATCTCATAATTTAAACAATCTTGTAATATGTCATCGAATGCCAAGAGACAAAGAGACTAACAGGAAAGAAAGAGAGACGAATGGAACAAGCAGGTGTCGATTTAATATAACAGAACAGGGCTGGAATAAAAGTTATAATCTCTTAGAGCCAAAAATACTTAATTGTTAAACGCAACTCGGCGGATTTAATAAATGACAGTAAAGAGAGAGTCATAAATACAGAGGCAAGGAGAAACAGACAGAAATAGAGAGATAAGGAGAAAAGGATTTAAAAGAAATAGGATTACTTTATTGCCAGCAATGAGTTTAATAAATAAATATAGCATAAATGAACCATAAATGGCATAAAGCAGAATTAAACTAATCTCTCTCTCTCTCTCTCTCTGTTTTTCTTTTTCTATGCCAGCAATGGGTTGAAAAAGCAAATATAGTGAAAATGAAACATAAATGGAATGATACCAAAAATGTAGAAGAGAGTAGTCTCTCTCTCTCTCTGTCTCTCACTCTCTCACTCTCTCTCTCTCTCTCTTTCTCTCTGTTGTATGCTCTCCCTTTCTAAGTCCGTTAATCTTTAATCAAATGTGGCAAAAGAATAATAGTAGCAACGGCCGCCATTCAGTGGGATTTTCAGCGAGTGCAGCAGCTCTTTGGTCGATGCCATTTTAGCATTGCAAAGGCATAATTCAAAATTTAAATTGGAATAACATTAATGCACGGGACGTTAAGTGTGCTTAGCGCAAAGCCAAATGCATTGCATAATTTGCCCCGTTGAATGTTTATTTATGAAAGTGGCGCCGGCCCCAAAAAAAGAAAGATGAGTCCCCACTTTGATATCCAAATCGCCCCATTTTGGCTATTAACGCTTGATGGCTGTCTGGCCAGAGGGTGGGTTGAGCAGAAGGGAGGGTAGTAGTAGGGGTGCTTCACTAATGCATATTCAAATTGGGCAAGTGTTAAAACTGAATGCAAATTAACAAACTATTTTAATAGCAGCTGCCCCGCACTGAGAGCTGATTTTGTATTTTGCTGGGCGCCTAATTGAATTGAAAATTAAATTTCGAATTCCCCAAAATACAGTTCAAATAAAATGGATAAAATTATGGAGCACAATTAGTAAAAATTGTTGTTGCTCTTTAAAGCGAATACTTGTTGATAATTAATTGAATCATGCCGGATATTCCTCCGCTCGCTTCTGCACAGTTCGCATAAAAATGCGAAGGCAATAAATATTAATATCGAAATTGCAATTAAATGACACTTTAATCTTAAATTCATAAACGTTGCCCGTAAACTGACGCATCAATTATTTAACAAAGTGCGCAAAGTTTTGCAATTTCCATGCCACGCCTACAGCCGACAGCCGACGGCCGACAGCAGTACACGCCTCCCGCAATTCTATAGATGCGCATAAATATAATGAAATTAAATTAAATGCATACGTTGCGCATACGCCACGTTAACTGTTGCTCCTTCGTGGCGGGCATGGCAAGTGTGGCAAGTGTGGCAAGCGTGGCAAGCGTGGCAAGCGTGTCGGCGCACTGCCATTTGGCTGGATCGAGGTTGAGCAAGAGCTGCTGCAGAGGAGGAAGGAGAAGGAAGGAGGGGGGGCTTTGTTGCTGAGTTGTGTATACGCCCGTGTGTGTTAACGACCTCCATGGCAAAAGTTTCACCATCTTTTGGCAGCCTTTGGTCGCGTTGCAAATTTCATAAAAATTAAATAGAAACAGCAAAAATGCATGCAAAAAATGTATATGCGTGAATGTGTGTGTGAGCAGGTGGGCGTGGCATGCCTGCAAAAATTATGTACTTAAAAAGAGCTTGAGCAACTTTACTTTATGTAATGGCATTTATGAAAATGCAAAACTCGTAGAGCAACTGCTGCAGCAAGCCATGCCGAAGGTAAGAGAAGGCAAGGGAAGGAAAGCGAAGGATCGAGGGGCCATTGCATTGGGTAAGTGTGAAGTAACTAAGCCATTGTCGAATAATGAGTGCAAGTGCTGAATGCGGCAAGTTAAATGTATATCATTTAAGTTGTCAACTTTTATTGCGACATAACCCAACGGCTGACAGCCAACTGAGTGCTCTGAAACTCCATTAAATAAATAAGTCTGACAAGTTCTTAAATGGCGTAAACTTCATGAGAGCCATTTACACATTTATATTATGAATATGAGGTATTATAATAAGTAGAGCTAGAAGCAGAATGTGTAAGTGTAATTAAAAGATAACTAAGGACTGTAGCTATTTTAACTTGACTTAACCTGAAATTAGCAACATGTTCTGTAGTTTATAGTACACAGTGAATGAACATAATTCATTTTTATTATATAATTGCAACTAAATAATAATATTAGTTGATATATGTATATATATAATTATTTATATAATATAGTATAATAATAATTTTTTTAAACATATTTTTATTTTCCAAGACAGATCTTACATCATTTATCCAAATATTTAAAAATAAAACTCCTGATAATGTTTATAGTTCAGGCGTCGCAGATAAGTAGAAAATTTTAGCTTTATTCTATGAAAATAGCTATGTTCTTTCGTAGTAGCATGTAGTAGGGTAAGATGTGTAATCTAAGTTAAGTTAAGAGGCGTGCAGTCGAACTATGAACTAGCTTATACTGGAGCAGAAGCCATGCTATTAACAACTGACAATGCAGATGCGATGTGTGGGAGAAGCAGTTCTTGTCAATGAAATCTGACATCAACAAGTTAGTTTTGTAAGATTTGGAATGTCGCTCTCACTGTACTCGTTCTCCCTAAATTCAATTTCTGCAGCTGAGTAAACGAATAATAAAGCCATTGAAAATTGAAACCAAAGGCGAGCATTTGTGAAAGCTATTCATTAAATATTTTGGACTTTACAACAGGTCAGTTAACTTATCCATATATTATCGATATCTTCGGTGATTTACTGAAAAAGATACAAATTTAATTTGGAAACTATGATTATATGATATGAGTTGGTTATATACAATTCACTGCAATGTAAAATATAGATTCCTCTCTCAATACTATTCAAAATGTTTAAAGGCTAATACTATATAGCCATTTGTATACTCTAAAAATTAAAAATCGAACCTGAGATACAAACGAAAATATGTAATTACTTATTTACAATACTGTGCGTAAAAACCCTATGTGTATATTCCATTCATTAACATAGCTTCATTCGAAATTCTTCCTGTCTACGCCATTCTCTGGCTCCCTTTTGACTGTTGTTCTCTTTGGCAGAGAACTGAATTTAAGGCCATTAGCCTTTTGTATTCGCATTGTATATAGGGGCAGCGAACACATTTAGACTGAAATGCCAATTCGTGTTCTCTTAATGCTGGACAAGAGAGATCCCAATGGCATTCACTCCACGTCCACGTCCACATTCAGAACTCAATGAGCCGCAAACTCATTGGAAATTATTTGTACGTCAAACGATTAGAAGTTCGTCTCGTTGTCCGTCTGTCCATCTGTTCGGCTGTATGTTTGACTGGTGGAGTGGATGCTAATGCTGATGTTTGGCACATTAACTAGATTGGCCGCAATCCAAGCAACAATCGTCAATTGTTGGGCACATAATTGCGAGGCGAACGTGAGGAAAGGCCAAGAAATTCAGCTAAATACCAAACAATTGCCATGGTTTGGAGAAAGTGCAGTCGATTTGTCAGTCCTGGACAACCCTTCAGCATATTTCCTCCTATGTTTCGTGTCTCATTCTCTCGAGAGACAAGAGACAAAATCCAGCGATTTCCTGCGGATTTCCGGCAAACAAATTCAAAGTTTGGTTTTGATGCTTCTGTTGGTCTGGTTTGTATGTTGTTTTTCTGCTCTTATTTTTATTTTTTCTTTCTCCCAAAGTTTTTGTCTATAAAACTCGGAGCAATCTAGAGCCAAGACTGCAGACTTCTTTCATCTTCGAGTGTCTGGCGCTGAGCGAAATTTCTTGTTTACGAGCAAATAGTTGTTGTTATTTTAAGTTTCATTTTGTTGTTCCAAGGACTCGACTGCACCATCAACTTTACTCGGGCCCCACAGCCAGTGCGGAAATTAAGTTTCTCAACTCTTCATTTTCATGCGCCTCTCCCCCCCCCCCTTGCCCAGGACCCTTTCGCCAGGCGGCAATAAGTGCGATTTTTGACGATTTGGCTGCGCTGCTGATGGCCGGAGATGGAAGAAACTTCACTTCACTCGGCTTTAGAATATGTCTTCAACGACGCATCGCCTTTTTGTGGCATTTAATGTGTAGCGGATTAAGAGCTCGAAAAAAAGGGTATGAACAAACCCGCTTGAGACTTGCTTCACTGATCCGATTGCACAACTGCAACTCACAGAGTCAAGCACTTCTTAAGTGTTTGAAAGTCAATGCAGAGTCCAGCAAGTGCCTCTGCCAGCATAATTTGCACAGGAGGAGCAAAAATATAAAAACAAGCATGGCTTTTGAATAGGCTTGAACAAGGTGAAATGAGGTAAGGTAGGGGAGGGTGTCTTCCGCTTAAGTTTGATTAGTCAAAACATATTTGAAATATACATAAATTGTATGCAATTTTTTACACAAATTTATTTACATCAAAATGAAGCAAACGAATTTTGATCATACCCTGAACCCATTGAAAATGGGAAATCAAAGTATAATGTGGGCTTACTTTGGGAACTTAATTGCTTAATAACTTTTTTGTAGACGGACAATCCTGATCAAACTTTCGGACCGTATATATAACATTAAAATGTGTGTATGTGCCGACGCACAAGTCTCTAGTATTTGAAATACAGTTTTTGCAAACTTGTAGAAAAATTTGGAGACTCTAAAGATGAAGGAAATATAATTTTTTAACTGGTTTTCGATAAGGTTTTTAATCGATAACAAAATAACGGGAGTAGTAATCGATTTTTGAAAACAAACTCGATCTGCGCGTGCAATATACAGACCTACGAAAAAAAAAAAAATTATATTTATAACTGATTAAAAAAGTACCGAACCATATATTCCAACTGATTAGACTGACGAGATACGGGCGTGTGTACATGTTTATTTAAGGGTACAAATTTTTGCGAATGAATGTAGTTGATTCTTGACTCTGGAGCGCAAAGCATTCTAAAGCTTACGAAGTTTACTATGGAGAACAACAAAGTTAAGCTGTGTATTGCGTTCGCAATACTCGTAATAGCTCCAGTTAAGTGCATGAGTTTACATGCATTCGAGAATGTGGGAAATTTCGCCTACTACATAGGAGAGGGATACAAAGTGCGATCTCGGATAACTCTTTATAAAAAGTGATAATAAGTGATCAATCCTTTCAGGCCCCACAGATATTCGACTGGTTTGATGCTCATGACAATTGTCGGTCTGATGGCGGACAACTCGTGTCAATACTATCGGAGACACAAATGAATGATTTGCAGAAGTACATAATCGATCGGGGATATGCAAATGGAAGTAGATTTTTCACTTCAGGACATAATTTCCTAAGTGCGTCTTCTTTCAAATGGGATGCGCTGCATGAACAGATTACGTATAGTAAGTGGCTGTCTGGCGATGGACCCATAGATTGTAGATTTTTAAGTTTACAGCTGATCGATTCGGAGTTGTATATGGTAACATCCTCAGGCTTCGATAAGTACTACATATGTGAATATGAGACACAGTACCAAAAGTTACGCAGGATCTTAAGAAATCGAGGATTTTATATTAACTCGCTGATAATTATTCTCGTACTTATGATAGAAGTAACAAGTAAAAAAGCTCTAGTCGAGACTGCTCGACTACGAGATCCCCTGAACCCTTCCAGGAACTAATATTTTTTAATTCGTCGTTCCACTTCTACTTACACATGCACACACACATACACACATAAGCACGCACGTATAAACAGGCATGGGCTGCCATGTGAGCTTACTTTGAGAACTTAATTGTTTAATAACTTTTTTGTAGACGGACAATCTTGATAAAACTTTCAGACCGTGATTATAACATTAAAATGTGTGTATGTATCAACTCACAAGTCTCTAGTATTTGAAATACGGTTTTTGCAAACTTGTAGGAAAGGGGGTGTTATGAGGGGTGGGGGGTGAAATATGACAAAAACCGAAAATCTTAAAAATACACATGATTCTACATTTTAAATTTGGAGACTGTATCTTCAAAGATGTAGAAGATATAATTTTATAACTGATTTTCGATAAGGTTTTTTATCGATAACAAAAAAACAGAAGCAGTTATCGATTTTTAAAAATAAACTTGATCTGCGCGTGCAATATACGGACCTACAGTTTCAAATTTCAAGTCTCTAGCTCCTATATCTTCTGAAATCAACGCGTTCAAACATACGGACAGACGGACAGACGGACAGACAGACAGACAGACGGACAGGGCTAGATCAACTTTTTTTGTCGCCCTGATCAAGAATATATATACTTTATGGGGTCTGCCACGCCTCCTTCTGCCTGTTACATACTTTTAACAAAACCATTATACCCTGATTTCCCATTTTTAATGGGTTCAGGGTATAAAAATAATACTTATAATTAAAAATTAAAAAAAAAAATCAGGAGAAAATGAAAAGGCATTGCTTGTCCCCAATGAATGCTAATAATGTTAGCATAATAACTAGTAACAATTTTGCTGTCGGTCTATTTTCCGATTTGTTTGATTTCACTGGAATAATTTGTACTTGTCACGTCTCAAGAAGGCGTACCGATTAGGTCGTGACATAAATAGCAGGCAGTACAGCTGATAATTCTGCTGAACACTTCAAGCGCGATTGCGAATCGTAGAGCTGATTAGGTAGCACAAAGATCATACGTACTGAGATTAACATCTTCAGGATTGCGAAAATTCTAGCTTTTCCATGAATTTATATAATATATACGGACCTACTGTTAGAGTGGTGGCGTCGACGATAAATAAATAATTGATAGGAAGATGGCTGTGTTTTTATACTCTGAACCCATTGAAAATAGGAAATCAGGGTATAATGGTTTTGTTAAAAGTATGGCAGACCCCATAAAGTATATATATTCTAGATCAGGGTGACGAGCTGAGTCGATGTAGCCCTGTCCGTCTGTCTGTCTGTCTGTCCGTCTGTCCGTCCGTCCGTCTGTCCGTATGTATGAACGCGTCGATCTCAGAAGATATAAGAGCTTGAGACTTGAAATTTATTTCGTAGGTCCGTATATAGAGCGCGCATATCAAGTTTGTTATCGCTAAAGCTAAAGTCTCCAAATTTGAAATGTAGATTTATATGTATTTTTAAGAATTTCGTTTTTTGTCATATTTTACCCCCCACCCATCGAAACACCCCCTTCCCTACAAGTTTGCAAAAACCGTATTTCAAATATAAGAATATTGTGCGTTGGCACATACACACATTTTAATGTTATAATCACGGTCTAAAAGTTTTATCAAGATTGTCCGTCTACAAAAAAAGTTATTAAACAATTAATTTCCCAAAATAAGGCCATATGGCAGCCCATGCCTGTTTATACGTGCGTGCGTATGTGTGTATGTATGTATGCATGTGTAAGTAGAAGTGGATCGACGAATTATCGAAATATTAGTTCCTGGAAGGGTTCAGGGGATTTCGTAGTCGAGCAGTCTCGACTAGAGCTTTCTTACTTGTTTTTTATTGTACGTGAAGAAGTGTCAAAAAAGCCAGGAGAGGCAAGTACCTAGCGGAATGCTAAGTACAGAGAACCAGTAGGAGAACTAGTGTTGGAGTTACTATCAACATAATGCTGTGCGGGAGGAGCCATTCCTGTTAATGGTCTCTAGCATTAACACCTACAAGTAGTTTGTGAAATCGATGCGTTTATACATACGGACAGACGGATGGAAGTACAGACGGACGGAACATCGATGAACATTCATATGTATTTTTTATACCCTGAACCCATTGAAAATGGGAAATCAGGGTATAATGGTTGTGTTAAAAGTATGTTACAGTCAGAAGGAGGCGTGGCAGACCCCATAAAATATATATATTCTTGATCAGGGCGACGAGCTGAGTCGATTTAGCCCTGTCCGTCTGTCTGTCTGTCTGTCCGTCTGTCCGTATGTTTGAGCGCGTCGATTTCAGAAGATATAAGAGCTAGAGACTTAAAATTTGAAGCTGTAGGTCCGTATATTGCACGCGCAGATCAAGTTTATTTTTAAAAATCGATAACTGCTTCTGTTTTTTTGTTATCGATAAAAGTTATTAAACAATTAAGTGCCCAAAGTAAGCCCACATGGCAGCCCTTGCATTTTTATACGTGCGTGTGTATATGTGTATGTGTGTGTACATGTGTAAGTAGAAGTGGAACGACGAATTATTGAAATATTAGTTCCTGGAAGGGTTCAGGGGATCTCGTAGTCGAGCAGTCTCGACTAGAGCTTTTTTACTTGTTTTATTATGTTTAAAAAGAATGTCGTATTATTATAAATAATTTAAAATGAATTTAAAACAAATGAATTACAACATATCAACAAAATAGTGTTTTTAAAACCAGCTTTTAATTTGGCTTATTTTTTCTTGAATTAGGCTTTTTTCAGCTTCTTTTTTTTTGTCAATCTGGCTCTATTTACTCGAAAAATTATGACAGCACTGTGTGTAGATTTTCTTTGTGCATATTGCCTATTCAAACAAAACTTGAATAGTATCTGTATGTAAACTTTAATTGTATATTTATTTTCCGCCCTTTAATGGGCACATTTGGCCATGTGTGGGACTTTGTGTGTGTTAGTTGGACAAAGGGACTGCGGGACGTTGTTAATTACATAATGATTTTTTTATTTTGTTTTAGCAAAAAAGTAGCAGCTGGTCTCCAGCTGAGCCCCGGAAGCTCGACAAACTGATTACCCAATGGTCACTGTCCGTTGGCCGTTGGCCGCTTGCTGCTCGCTGCTGGCTGCTGGCCGGCAATTGCATTAAATGCGCAAATATTTTCTGTTTTTCAGCTCACGATTTTTATTCAATTTAACAATTTTATTTGATTTCGCCAATCGCCATTTTGCCTTTGTTTTTAGCGCTTCTTTTTTCGCCAGCCGCATGCGTCAGCAGTTTGTGCGAGATGCGAGATGCGAGATGGGACATGCGAGAGGAGTAGCCGCTGCGATGATATTGCATAACCAGCAGGAATCGGAAACCAATGAACAGAGGAACGGGGCACTGGAGGGCGAGCTGGAGGAGAAGAAAGGAAGAAGGGGACGATGGACGAGGGACGAGGGGCGAGGCAAAAGCCATTGTCAACGGCTACACGCGTCAACAAGAATTTGGCAGCTGATTTGTTGATAGATGGAATTTTGCCACTGTCGCTGCTGCTGCTGCTCCACCGCATCTCCAGCCCGAGCTCGGCAGCTGCTCGCGCGTCCCCGCTCCGCCACGTCCATTGTCAGCGGCATTTATGCGCTTCGCTGGGCATGAGTAGTAGGGAAAAAACTTTTACACAAAGCTAAAATTCTATCTGACGACTGTCTGAGCATGCAAAAATAGAAAATAGAGAATAAAAAAATTAAACGCAACCGAAAAACCAGAAACCAGGAACTAGGACTACGAGCAGCCACAGGACACGCATGTGCTGCCACTGATAGACAGATAGGCGGATAGGCAGATAGATGGATAGATAGAGAGCAGCAAAAAAAGCCGTGTAGTTGGCAGGCGAATCGTCGTTACGTATTTTATGATATTTCTTCTTTAGCTAACGCGAGTGGCACAGCATCCAAAAGAAATCATTTTATTCTGCTGACTGTCGTTACTAAAATTGCCTACTGCCAACTGCCTGCTGCCTACTGCTACTGCAGTAAAAGCAGTAGAAGCACATTGAAGCTTAAGAACCCAATAGAAAATTGGCTGTCATATGCAAAAGGACGTTGAAATTTTTTTTATGTGAATGTGCATATAAATAAATAGGGAAACATGACAATTCTGAATATGTATTTATATCTAGCTAAAAACTTACCATAAATAACTCTTGGAAGAAAGAATTTCAGCTAAGACAATACTTAAGTTCATTTAGTAGGCCAGATATTCTATAATTACTTTGCTCAAATAAATTAATATTTATATTTTATTATTATTATGGATCATCCCATTTGGAAGTAAAATTCACTTTCAAAATAAGTTTAGAATTGTAAGTGGCAACCTTTATTTCAAGAACGCCTTAAATAAACTAGTGTTATTAAAACTTTAATTATATAAAAATAACTATATATGTACATACATATATTAACAATATTGTTCAAGCAACTTTGCTTGGATATGAATGCAACTTGCAAATTTCTTTTCACAAATTTACAAATATCCCACCAGCATCCGACTTTAATCAGTAAGGAGAGCAAGCATAGGGAGCTGCGTTCAAAATTGATAAATATACTATTCATAACAATATACTATTCAAAAGATTTAACAAATATCAAAAACACAAAATATTTTGTTTTGTATTCTTATAATCATTTGTTAGACTTAATTGACAATGAATACATACGCAAAACTTTAATATGTAATAGCAAAAAATGTCAACTTAACTTAATATCATAACTTCAATGGCTGAAGCTTTTCAGCACTTCTCCCCCTTTTTCCCAAGGGCGAGAATAATGTAGAGAAATAAATATATCTTAGTTCTAATTATAATTTTAATAATTACTTAAATTTATATCTCTCACATAAATCTAACATCCATGAGTATCCAATGCCAGCCAATTCACCACTGGGCATCAAGCTCAAACACAACGCGGAGCACAATAACATCCCCAATTGTGCCTCCGCTCCAGGCTCGAACAGCCGCACACGCCCAAGTTGATGTGGCTCTGGGTTATTTCTTTTATGATGTCTATTGCCGTGTTTTCTATTTACTTTCATCGCCGAGGCGCAGTCAACATCACGAAAATAATGATATAAGTGGCGTAAAAGCCGAAAACAAAACAGGACAAAATAATAATAAAAACAAGAGAATAAACACACCAAAAAAAAAAGAGTCCGACAATATTTTGATTTTCAATTTCTCAGGCAATTTTGCATACGATTGGCTTAGCCAATGGAACTTTTGTGGCCTAGACCCTGTCCAGACATGGAACCGCCGTGATTTCCAACCTGAAAAGAGCCTGCAGTTGAGGTTGGGTGAGGAGGGTTTGGGTAGGTAGGGAGGACCATGTCGCTTTTCGGCTTGCGGCAAATTCAATTTGTTTTGGGCATATCAAAATGTTGTCAGCCGCTCGATTGATTGGGTTTGAACTGGGGACTTTTTCTCTAAACGCACAAATTGAATTTATTTGCTGTGAATTTTCGATGCACACAAAATGAAGTTTGTTTCCAACCGGCACAGGTTGTCCATGCACACGTATATCTATGTGTGTTTGTATGTGTGTGTGTGTGGAGTGGCATCTGCATTAGTTTGTCCGCCAGATGCCCGAAATATAATTCGATTCGATTTTATTTGGCATTGCTTTGACGGACTTAAGCGGTGCGCCAGAGGATGCCAGCATAATGGATGGGCTTATAATGCGTCTAATGTGCTGGCAAATTCGAATTTCGATATAGAATCCGATTTGAATAGTTTGTTTTATTTGTCATGTATTCTGCGTCGATAGATGCGATATGCTAAGCGCCTCTCGTTGCTATTGCTTGTTCTCCTTTCTTTCATTTTTATTGCCATTGCGACATTCATTTTTTAACGGGAACATCTGCTTGTCATGGTAGTAAAACCTATTACAAGTCTAAATTATTTACGATCGCCTTGGCGTAATTTACGAGGCAACTGGAAACCACTCCAGAGGCATTTTATGGTCGCAGAGAACAGAGAAAAATAAACGCAACTAATTGAAATATATTTAGAGATATACTTTTTTACGGCGAGGAAGCACGCCTCCTGCCAGAGGACGAGTCGACGAGTAATAGTAATAGCAACGGTAACGTGTCGCTAGGGGTAGCAATTCAGAGAACCCGTTAGGAGGGCTTGTTATATTTTGTTACCTTACCATATGGCCGTTGATTTTTACGAGCTACCTTCGCTATCCCGACTCGCCCACTCTTTCTCCATGTCATTCTCTCTGGATGAGTTGTGCTCAAGTTTCCGAAAGTTTAGACTGGCCGTAGAATGACTTCATTAGGCATCATTTGGGAGGCTGTCCGATGAGAGGTTTGGAGCCCATTTTATGATTAGTGGGCCCGGCAGGAATGGGACGACTTGCCTGTCGAGCCATTTATTGCGAGGACCTTTTTCAGGACAGGCAGGACACTTTTCATTTCATTCCTGCTGTCCGCTGGTAGGCGCCATTAATCAAATCCTCGGCCTTTTCATGATGCATTTTTAATTCAATTTCGCACCAGGCCCCGGGGCGCGGCTCCTAATCGAATTTACTTACAAGGAGCTACATTTACAGCTACAGCTACAGCTACAGCTACAGTGCCAGCTCGAGTCGAGGGGGTGGGAAATATTACTTACTTTTGTCAATATTTGATTTAGCATTTCTGCCACTTTACAAAGGCGCTGGCAACAGCAATTAAAGTGCTAGGGCGGTGGCTGTGGAGGCGTGGCCAAGGAACTGGAACGGGAGCGCCCTTTTGACAGTTGCCCTGATGGATTTACAATGGAGCTGTGCGTGGCGCGCCCACTCAGGTAAATTCAATTTCATTTCAATTTTGAGCTTAATATTGAATTTTTGGCCTCACTTGCACAGGTCTCTTTAAGGCCGCTACATATGTAAGAGACCCAAGCGAGGACACTATCTCTCCTGCCCCTTCAGCTGTGCAACACAATTTTTAAGCCCAACTCAATTTATTTTGGTAATAAGGGAAAATAATGAGGGTCATTTGGCATAAATGATACAGGAGTGAGCCGCCCAGTGAGCGCGTGTTGTCCTGTATCCTGTGTGTCCTTTAAGTTATTTGTTTGCTCACACTGGGGCTGCTCGCTTTGACAAATTTGTCTTTGCCACAAAATTTGCTGCGTTATAAATTGAGATGCGGGCAACGCGTTGCAAATGGCCAATTCACAACTTTTGAGTGTCGTGTGAGCTGGAGCAAGAGATGGGAGATGGGAGATGGGGGATGGGAGTTGGGAGTTGGGAGTTAGGAAGCTGTGTCAGCAAGAGACCTTCTTCGATTTGTCATCGATTCCGCTTAGCAATGGATGCGATGTGAGCTCTTTTCGACTATATCAACAACTAAGTTTTGCTGGCACTGCCCGTATGCTGGAGCTGCTGGAATCCGTCATGCCGCACTTGCTTAAGCTCTCCAATCCACGATGAGTTTAAATATAATCAGCCACTTGAACAGATGCGCAGCAGAGCAAAAGGCTCCTCCTCACTCAGTGCGCTCCGCTGCCAGCATTTGGCGCTCAGTCAGTGAAATATTACGCATACGCTGTGCCACGCCCAGAGCCAGAGCACGCCCACATCGACGTCTATCATACAATTCGCCAATTTTCATTCAAATAAAATCAGCGAGGAATGGAAAAAATGTTCATGCGAAGCGAGGCGGGGCGGGGCGAGGGGCTCTGGCAGAAATAAAAGAATTGGCGAAAATTTCAGCATCAATGGAAATGCGCAATAAAAATCGTCTATAAAAATCGGCACACACACAGACACACACACACACACACACACACACACACAAACAGGATATATGCAATATGAGTGCGCCCGCATTCTCGAAAAAGGAGCTGCAGGATCGATGCCGTGTGCAAAAGTAAATGGCGCACTTCGTTTAATTTTTAATGCCGTGCAGCATTATCCTTGATTTATTTTATAGGCAGCCTCCATGGCAAATTCAACAATTATGACTTTCAATGTGTGCGAACAGAGCGAACAGGGCGCCCGATGGAGGCGGGCAGGGGGGCGTGCCGTAACGGATACCGAAGCCTGCAGCTGCGTTTCGCACAAAAAAGAGAGCGCAGAGCTCCTATCGATAGCCGACAGCCCCATGGCCCTCATCCCGAGCGAGGGACTCCAGGACGACTGGTCGACTGACTGTCCACATCGTTAGCCAGATTTCCTTTTATCCCTTTTTTGCTGTTTGCTTATAGCGCATTTGTGGCCATGTCTGATTAACTGTAAATTTAATTTTTTACCATTTTTTTCCAAGCAATTTTCAGATGTGTGGCCAGATTGGACTTGCAACAATTTCAGCTGCTTGCGTCTGTGGCCGTTGTAAGTTGTGAAAGACAACAGACGTCCTCGATGCGGGCATGGATGCCTCCAAAAGTGGCAAGTGAATATTGAAATATACAATATATTCTATAAGCTCTTCAAGCCCTCTTCTCGCCAGCCAAACGAATGACAGCCCAATGAGCAGTTCGGCACAGGACATGCAGTCCTTCTACATTAGGGCAATAAAATAAAAGAATTTCAGTCATTTACTTCAAGGATGCATCTGCTAGTGGAGTGAACTCAATCAGTAAAGAGAAATTAACTATTTTGTAGCAAACAGAATATGAATTCAATATGAATGGAATTCTTTTGTGCTCAGCCAGAGAAATTGAGATGAAATATGGAACTTAATGTTTATCAAACACAGTCAACACATAACTGGACGGATCTAATATGAACAGAGAAGTAAATATGTATAAATGAGATTGCAGATATTTTGGCCAAAAGTGGATATCTCTAAGATAGATATGCTTTGTGGCTAACGGGACAAATACTATATGCAATCAAATAGCTAGATGCAGGGGCTTTTTCTACTCAATATCAGTATAACTAATCAGTTTGGACATACGACGCATTGTACTTTAACAGACTGAATTGTGATATGTATTTTACATCCACGTCATAAGTAATCGACTTTTACCGAAAATAATATATTTCTCTGTTGGTTTTAATGCTATAAAGGAGTTACTTCTGACTAAGAAACTTACCTTCATATTGCAGTTGGATAAGATAGATATGAAACTAAATGTGAAATTTTGGAGATGCTAGCTTCAAAGACTCTATCAAAACCATTACTCAGAAGCGCATATACTCAAAAATAATACAATTAATTTAACAACAGAAGTAAAAAAGTCTAATAAATTGCAAAGTTAAATAATTTGGATACTTTATTTCTCTATCTATTATTAGGTTCTGAAAACAACGTGATCAAACAGACGAACGTCATGGAAGGATACATTTTAGGAAAACCATTCCCATTTCCAATTAGCTCAACGTCTTTAAGCAGTTCAACTATTTTGCCCTTTAACTAAACCTTACAATATTATTTTCGCCTTTAATTATCTGCGTCTACATGCATACTAAACAAACAATCATTATGAATTTACATAGAATTTACATATTTGAAAGTTCTTTCAAACATTTTGCAATTTACTAATATCATGTTACCTTTCGCCTATCCAACTTTGGCGGATGTCTTACCCCACTCAAACAGCTGCCACATTATAAAATTCAATAAATTTTGGCGTGACTCTTAGCTAGAGTTAGTTCCCCCAGTGAACTCGCTCGCATTTTATCGGTAGAAGCGCCACGAGCAAAAGCCGCAACAACAGGAAGAGGAAGAGATCGGCAAGGATAAAGAAAGCCTACGCACAATTTCATGGCCGATAAGCGAATAAGGGAAATGTGGCCGAAAAAGCCGCAAAGCGGAAATCAGAAATCGCACGTGTCGCCGCAGGCGCTTTGAGTTACTTCGCGAGCGCCGATAAATAGACAATGAAAAGGCGCAGCAGAAAGGTTGTTCTGTGTGTGGCCCTTAGATAACAGTTGTGGCAAAAAGTTAACGCACTCGAGCAGACAGCAAAAGCATCAGCATTTTAAATATAGTTCAATAATAATTAAAGCAAGTTTGCAATTAAATGCGTTGCATTCAAATTATGATGATGGACCATGACGCACAAAATGAACCAACTCTCTGCGATGGCTGAACAACAACTGTTGCCAGGGGCAGTGCACAGAGGGGATACCTAATTTGAATGATATGGATGTAACTCTAATAATAATAATAACAAAGTAAACAACGCTGCTTACTCTATTCACTCCAGAAGTCTATTGAATACACTCAGTCAACAATTGTTGTCGACTTCAGTCGACCCCCCTTCGCGCTTTCAGGAACGACGCCTCTGCCTGGGCTGCATTATTGGCCAGGGCATTGAGCGGCAGCCGATGGATGCTGTTGCCTTTTGTTTCTATCTGAACACAATGAGCAGAACGCATTTGCAGGAGCTGTAGCAGTCGACGGCATTTCCTTTTTATGATGGCCGCATTTTAATTGAAACTGTTTTTGCAATTTATGAAGCGCATAACTTTAAATGGCACTAAAGTTAATTTCAATGCGGTTGCCGCAGCGCCACTGCGAACAAAAGCCAACTCTATAAAACGATGGGCATGGGGCGGGGGCGTGGCTGCGGTCGCTATGCCTGCGCGCCTCCCATATTAACAGCATAATGGCGGCCAGTGAGGGAAGCCGGCAAACAAAAGCTGAACGCGTCCTAGCTGCCAGCTAGGAGAACGAAGTGCAGCTTCAAGTGCAACTCAGAGAAGCTCAACAATATACAAATACACATACATATAAATAGGCACTCATATACATGTATGAAGAAGTGTGTGTTGGTGTGTGGGCGATTGGCACTTGTCCATGGTGTCGAATTCTCCCATTCACAGTTCAATGGCCTGTCATGCAATTAAACCGTTAAATAATTGCCTGTAAATGTCACTTTAGTTTTCAAATAAATTAAAGCAACAACTCCAGCGATAATGAACAATAATGGGGCATTTTTATTAACATGATAAAAGCGAGAGAGCGCATTTAAATGCATATATGTATGTATGTAATCATCTTTTTTATCGATGTTAACTCATAATTATAATCCAATTGTAATAGCCAACAGCAATTGATAAAGTGTTTTGCGCATATATGTGGTTGCATCGTGTGACCCACTCAACTCTGGTCTGGTCGAGCTCGTTTGACCGCAAACCGCATCTCTTTAGTGATCCAGGCAATTGGCCTAAATGGGAACGTTGCTCATTAGCCAACTTTTGGTAGATTTTTGGTCGAAAACCAATTCAAATATGGCTTGTTTCGAGTATCCAGCAACAATTCTGTCTGTGGCCCCGTTACGCCCCCATCCCCCATCTCCTCATTGTTATAATGCTTAATTACAGTAATGAGTTTTTGGATTTGCGCTTTGTGGGCGGACTTTAAGTGATGCGCCCCACTGCAAAATGGAAACTTATGGTTATGCCGAATATCTGAAATTTATGAGCCAACGCCACAAACTTTTTTGGCTCAAATCTGAGAGAGACGCCAAAGTTTGGCAAGAATAATGCTTGATGTGCTAGACGGCAATTAGCTGAAAGGTGGTTGAGTTCCAATTAGAGGCAGGAGGTGGGCAGACAGAAGTAGCAAAAATCGGCAATTGAAAAGTTTGAATTAATCTAGAAGAGTTACTTTTGAAAAAAAAAATCATCTTCAAGTCGTACAGGGAGCTGAACCCCTGAAACTGTATATATATATATATATATATATATATATGTGCGTATATTGTTATGTGTGCATAAGGAGCATACAGTCATTGAAATATCATTTCTTCACAAGGGGTTAGGGTATCTCCTAGTTCAGCAGTCTCGTCTCAAGCACCCTTTGTAGCTTGGTATGCAGCATGCAGCAAGTAGCATATTTGTAGCATGCAGCCAATGGGCAGCATTCAAATTATGTGTCCACAAGCCACAAGGCTCAGTCGTGGCTGCTGGGCAATAAGCCACTTAACGCTCTGCCTGAGATTTCGGTCAGCTATTTGGCAATTATGCACAGCAGCCAGGCCGGGCCTGTCCAGTGGACACACCCACCAGCAGTTGGCCACATCAAAGTCGGCCGAGTGGCTGAGGTGTCAGCAGGATGTCATCAATATTAGCATCAGCAGCAGCCGCAGCAGGAGCTCAGCCTGTTCAAGTGGGACTTATGCGTGTTTATAATATTGCAAAGCGTGTGAATTTGATTGAGCCCACCGCCCACCGCTCACAACCTCACGCACGCCCACTTGCCAGCTGTAATCAAAGCAGTCACTAAACAGCCGTGCGACTAATTGCTATTTAATGGACACCTGCTGTGTCGGAATGTGAGATCTGTCAGGCTTGAGCACAAGTGCTCTTCCAGCTGAGACTCAAGTTAAATTGCAAATTCGAGCAGCTATTCAAAGTGTATACAAATGGGCGTGGCATTCGTAGACAACTATTGACTTGAATGCGTCGCCTTTGACCCAGCCTCGATGTGGAATTAGGGCGTGTGTTGTGTCGCTTGCCCTATTGTTGTCTGTCGTCTGCTGTCTGTTGTCTGTTGTCTGTTGCTGTTTTGTTATGAAAAGAACAGAACGAACAGACACGAAATTAATCTCCTGTGGTTTGGCGCTAACACAGCCACACTCACCTGGGGCGTGAGGTGAGGCGAGGCGAGTGGAAAGGCTCGGCTGGATGACACTGCGTATGTGTAATGCTTCTCAGGTTGCCAGCGAATTGTTGCTATTGCAGCCGGCTATTCACGGGGTTAACAGCGAAAAAAGCAAAAGCTAAATTAAATTTTCGCATTGTGAGCAGGGCTAACTCTTGTCGTTTTTCGCTTTTTTCTTTCTTTCATTCACGCAAAATGGCCCGAGACGAGCTGCCAGCCAGGTTGGCAGTGCTTAGCCGCATTAAGCTGATTTGGCCCGCTCTGCTCGGAGTATCCGAGGCTGAGCTGCCCCCCAGCTGCCGCAGCGCAACTTTCGGCCAGACATTGGCCACGTTGCGTATACGACGCGTGCAACGTTCACTCGGAATTATTTAGCATTAGCCGCCGCAGTAGTTAATTTTAATACAGAATTTTAATTAAGCGGATGTTGCTCATAAAAGGTGTTGCAGAGCCAGACAATGGGGAATACGAGTTGGCTGAGGACCCTTCGCCAATCTGAATATGCGAGTCTCCACACGACAATATACCCCTTCTCTGCAGGTAGAGGGTAGCGTTTGTTAGTAGCAGCTACTCAAAAGTTTACATTAGCCAACACAAAATTCATGCAGGCAATTGGCCAAGTTATTAAAACTTTTTGCCAATACTTTACTGGAGCATCATTGATGGCATCAAACATGGTTCATTGCCTGACAGCAGTGACCAAACGTACAAAAGTCACACAACATTAACTTGAACTATGGCAAACTTTCGACTTTGACAAAGATGCCAAGGAATCTTTTCGGACAGACTGACGGACGGACGGACGGACATGTCAGCCAGTGTCAAGCGAGTCAAGGGTTCCGTAGTCGAAACTTTGTCAAAGCTATTTTTGACTGCGGTCAACTAAACAAACACAAAGTTGGAGAGAAATGCCTGCTAAGCCCAAAACCCAAGCAAAAATGTCGCAAAAGACGGCAAACTTCGGCCTGATGCGGTCAGATTCAATTAGATGCCGCTCAGTGCCCCGGGCAGCAGCCAAAAAACGTAGCAAGTCTCGAAGTCGAGCACTTGATTAGAAGGCGTCTCGCCTGCAAGCAGCCAGACGATCTGACTCGGATCGGGTATGGGCCTGCTTAGACCGGCGTTCGGAAGGTAATTTTAAATAAGTTTATGCTGCCGCTGCCGCTGCCGCTGCTGTTGCCGCTGCTGTTGCCACTGCTTCTGCTGTTGCTGTTGTGCATTTGCATTTGCGCCCACAAATAGCCGCAGGCGTTGTTGTTGCGCATTATTAAAGATGCATAGTTTGAAATATTCAATCAACTGTGGGCCAGAAACTGGCTGGCTTTGAAATTTACAGCAATTGCAACTGCAGTTGCCGTGGCTGTTGCCGTTGCCATTGCCATTGCCATTGCCATTGCCATCGCAGTAGTCGCTGTCGTTGTGTTGATTTATGCAACGTTGACGTTGACGTTGCTGCAAGTTGCATTGGTCGATGGCTCGCTCGATGCTTGATGGACGTTGGACGTTGGACGTCGTTGAATGTTGATCGGCTGGTTGGGTTGGGTTGGATTGGGTGGCTCGTGGTCGGCCTGTGGCTGCTCCTGTTGCCGTTGCTGTGTGTCTGCCTTATGCCAGGGCAGTCAGCGACATAAGCAAATATTTTGCGGCTGCTGCTGCTGCTCCTGCGCTGCTTTGTCGTGTGTGTCCTGCAGCCATTCAATTATGTTGTGCCAGCAAGTCGCAGCCCCGACTAGCCCGACAAACTGAATGCCAATTTCAACACACACACACAGTCAGAGTTGTCACAGTGTGTGTGTGTGAGTTAATTTGTTATTCAAATTTGTGTGTTATATATTGTTATTACAGTGAAAATTGTTGTTGCTATTCCTGCACCAAGGGAGTGCATTGGCCGGCAGGCAAACGATGTAGTTGCTGGAGAATGACATGACGAGGCCATTTCCTTGGCTGCCTTTGAAATCAGACATATTGCAAACGCTCGGCTGTCTGTCCGGGCAGTTTTATCTTTCAGCTCTTTAAATGATGTGAAACGATAATAATATATTATCGGCAGCATAAGAAAATATAATTTATATTTCCGTAATTGAATAAATATATGCTTCAATCAAATGAGTGTTTGTTTTCATTTGTTTTATGTTTATTTTATTTGATAATTATAAGCTTGTTAATAAGTTACATTTTCATCAGGTTTATTGAAACTGATATTGCCTTCATTTCTGCCTCAATATTTTCTCTTACTTATGCATTCCACACAATAAAAGTAATAAAATTACATTGCAATCAAAGTAGAAATTTTCAATATTTAATGAAAATTTTATTTGGTGTTATTCAGTTACAATTGATGCTCTGTTAATGCACAACTTTGGAAAGGTAATAACTGATTTCAACTCTAAATTTGAGAATTTCGATTTTTGTTATATTTTACCCCCATTTCCCATAGTAAGCCCACACGGCATGCCTGCTTATACGTGCGTGCGTATGTGTGTGTGCTTGTCTTGTTTCTTGAAAATCATTTAAATTGAAATATCAGTTCCTAGAAGGGTTCAGGAGATCTCGTAGTCGAGCAGTCTCGACTAGAGCTTTCTTACTTGCTTACGTTAAGAAGCTGTAGGACCGACATCGCGTGCTTAGTTATTAGTACGTAGTATATAGTATATAGTAAGTATAAATAATTTGAAATGTCTTACATACATCAGGTTATTATCTGAAATGTCTTACATACATCAGGTTACTTAGAATATCTCCTAGTTGAGCAATAGTTACGTTCTTTAACCACCAAATATATATAGTTATTATCATACTTCATCGGATACATTGACCGTGTTATATGTGTACACAATACAACCTTTATTGTAGGTATTTTAAATCTTTATAGAGGCGAGAAGATTAAGTATCACATCATATTTAACTTTCTTGATTTATCATAAATAATGAAAGGAAAAATCTTCAGCTTATCGCGCCCAAGCAATGCGCTAAATTTTAACAATCGAATACCATTAATTAAGTTGAATTGCTCTCTGGGACATTCCCCAGTGGCTCAATCATTTACCTTGACACCGGGCCACAGCGAAAGGGGAAACCATAGGAAGCTTCAGGCAAATAATGAACAGAGCTACCCCCTGAATTGAATAAGCCAGAAGTAACTATTAAGGATTAAAGCTTAACTGTCTGCTATGTGGCTGGGCTCTGAGCTCTGAGTTCACCGTCTGGCAGTTGTCTAGCCCGCAAGCCCCAGCGGGAGCACCCACTCGATGAGGTAAAAATGCGGGGCTAAGCGGATTAATTTGTTGACGTGTTATTCAATAGAAAACGCAAAAGCAGCGAAGAAGAAAAACACAAGTCGAAACGATATGAAAACAAGTAAGAACGTTGCACTCGGGCGTTACCGACTGCGGAATATTCATTCACAGTCCCAACGCTGCCATACATATCTAATTGATTTTGGGTGGTCAACCCGAGTATATTTTAAATATCAAGTCTCTAGCGCTAATAGTAATCAATATAAAGCAGGGCCTGAACTAATTAAAAGTGGGGAATCATAGAGAACTATTCCCGTTTATATCTCGTACATCTTTAGAGCTAGACTCTCCAAATTTTGCATATAGATGCATGGGTATTTTATATAATTTTGATTTTTGTTATATTTTGAATATCGACTCAAAAATTTACCGAATTCTCCTGTTAATTTTAGTTGCAAATGTAGCAATGTGAATGAGCTGGTATTTCTTAAGAAATGACCAAAATTCAATAGAAATGTAGATCATATTTAATAAACAAAATATTTGGCCAATTAGCTAACGCACCTGCAAGCAGCAAGCTAGCAGCGGAGCAGAGCGTTTTTCCTATACGTATGCACACATTGATCGGTTATTCTATGCATACAGTCATATGCATATGTATGTATGTAAATACATACATATAAAAGCGTGTCTTCTAGCATATTCTAAGAATTGATTCATGAAATTCCAGCCGTTACTTTAGCTTACTTTTGTCAGATGACGCTCTCGAAGTGAAGCTATTTCGTTTTAGCTACCGTCTGATTGTAATTGCAGTGGCGTTGATGGTAAATGCTATGCAAGTTGCGCTGAATTAGCGCGGGTTCTAATCTCGCTAAAGCCAAGTTTTTTAAATGTCTTTTTATAAATTAGTTAGTTTTTTGGGAAAATGATAGCTTATATGACAAACACATAACATTTTTGTAATTAGTGAAATATTTTTATAAGTTAAATTTTATTTTTGCTAAAATAACCCACAAATGCTTATACGTAAATACTTACATACATATTTACAAATGTCTGACGAATGTCTGCACACACAATTTCAGTATGCCAGCGTTTTTTACGCGTGTGCAAATGTGTATGTATGTATGTATGTATATTCAAATGCGTATTCGAGCAATTCTAAGAATCTCAATTGCGATTGAATTGTCATTGAATTTTCAGCCGCTACTTTGGTTTTTGTTTACTATAGGTGCTGTAGCTGTAAAGTTTTATGTTAGTTATAATGTGAGGGATTAGTGCAGTGGCGCTGTTAGCAGAGACTCTGCGCGTCGTGTCAGAAGTCCGCGGTTCGAATCTCTTCTTTTATTTTTTTTAACAAAGAATTTTTTTTTAAATCGAAATTTATATTGTTATAATATATATTTTTTTTTTAAATTTCTTAAAAATGTTTCGTTTTGTCTTATTAATGCCTATTAAGCTTATATACATGTCGGAGAGTTATTTGAATATAGATATCGGCAACATCAATAGTTATATGCTGTGAGTGGCATTTATTTTTATGTTATCAAGTGCCCTAATTGCTGAGTGTAGTCCGTGTACGTAGTGTTGGAAAGTTGCAACGAGTGGAGTTGCCTGATCGTTGGAAGATGCCTCATGGGCAGTTTAGCAGCAACAGTCGAAATGAACACACGTACACGAAATTCACAAAGCTTCAGCGCTAGACGAAATACGTGTGGCAGGTTCCATTACAAATGGGACGCCGACTGTGTTAGATAGTGAAATAGTAAATTGTAATATTGAAAATATCCCTGACGACCCGACATACATATATATGTGAGTGACACACGCATATGAATTCTGCATTTGGCCGCTGCAAATGTCGATTTGGCACGCCCCTAGTGGGCGTAGATTAAGGTGCAGGTTCGAACCCCGCGGAAAACTTTTTCGTTTTAATTTAATTTATATTTTTTAATTTTCTTAAAAATGTTTTTTTCCTTATTATCAATACCTATTAAGCATATGTATATATATAGGTGGCATACGCATATGAATTTCGCTATTGGGCGTCTAAAATCCGTTTTGCCACGCCCCCAGTGGTCGTAGACCCATAATTTTTGGCCAGTTCTTAGAATGAGTTGAAGGCTACGTAACTGTAAAATTTTGACGCTTAGACTCAAAAAATGTGAAAATTACAGGGTATTTTTTGATATGCCACGCCCCCAAAGAGGCGTAACAATTATTTTTGAGTTATCGATAGAGGAGATTATCAGTAACTCCACTATTCAAATTTAAAGCTTCTAGCTCTAAAACTGTAGGAGATATAAACTTTTGCGGTTTGCCACGCCCCCTGTGGGCGTAGATATATCCGCCATAGCTTATTGATCTTGGGTCGTCAACCCGAGTATACATACCAAATTTCAAGTCGCTAACATCAATAGTGCTCAAAATATAGAAGAATTTGGAATATCAATATATATTTAGATCCGATTTGCCACGCCCCCAGTGGGCGGGGATATATAGTTTTTTCCTCGGTCTTTATAGAATCGTAACATTTACTTACGTGCCAAATTTCAGCATTCTAGCTTTACAACTTTAGAAGATACAGTTTTACTCGATTTGCCACGCCTCCAATGGGCGTAGATATATCCGCCATATCTTTTTGATCTTGGGTGATCAACACGAATCTACATTTTAAATTTCAGCTCTCTAGCTCATCAACTAATATGATTTCTGGCATACAGGAAAATGCATTTTCCGATTTGCCACGCCCCTAGTGGGCGTATATGGAAAATTTTTACACTTTATAAATCGGAGACATATACGAGTATATGTTCCAAGTTTCAAGTCTCTAGCTTCAATAGCCGCGAAAAATATTGCATTCATACGGACAGACGGACAGACGGACGGACAGCAAGACGGACATTGCACAAAACCAATATATTCATATCACTTCGTGAATGAATATAATGAAAAGCAAAAGAAAAAACCAGTAGTTAATGCTGAAGGAAATCCAATAATAATTATTGAGCCCAGTGCCTCGACGAGAGGGCATTCAAGACGACGAGAAATTTACACAACAAAAGCGACCGCGACGTTTTCAGCTGTCAGCATTAATTAAAATGTTTTCATATACTCCAGACTCGTCTATATATCAACAGCAGCGGCTGAGTTCTAACACCTTTCCAGCTCCAACGGGCGGAAATGTCTTCAGAAATGGGAATCAAAACACGAACAGAACTCCGACACGGCATAAAAATGTCAAAGTTCTCATTCCCCCTTCCCCCTTCACGCTTGACACAACCAAAAGAGTTGGAGATCTCCAAATTTATTTTGGGGCATTCAATTTGTCAGTCTCGTTGCATTGGGCCACTTTTTCAATGTTCTGTTGGGTTAGCTGCAAATCATTTGAATTAGATATTCCAAATTTGCATTTTCATTTAGCCAATTAAATTGTTTATTAAATTATAAAGCATTTCTATTCAATTGATTAAGCATGGCAACAAAAACCGTAAATTATTTTAGTCGGAAAGTCCATTGAACTCTTTGTTGACGTCAAGTTACAGCATAAAGCTTGCACTGCAATACTCTTCTGTGGGATACTAATTTATTATATTGGCAAATGTAACACATAAGAAAAGCTACTTACTTAACACCTCCAAAAAAGTTTAAAAGCTAAGAGAGTAAACTTATTAAACTTATAATTTTATAATTGAAATTTAGTTGTATATATATTTTTTTTTTTTTAAATTTATGTAATTTAAAAATATTGTCTGAAGATTAATTTTAAAAAAGTGATTTTCCTTAAATAAAATTATTGTACTATAAATTCCAATATTAAACGAAACCTATTTATTCTTGTATAGAAGGTATAATCAGACGATTAGAAGGAATAAATTAAATTTATGAAAGCGATTTCGTTTCTTATTAATCACTATTTGACGCGAATGTAATGAATATATTTTATAAACTATTTTATTTATTTTGTTTCTTAGTTATTTATGAAATATAACATAGAAATAAAAAAATAAAAGTTTTAAAACGTAAAGAATAATTTATATAAAAACTAAACTACCTAAAAACTAAACGAATACATATTGTGTTTTAAAATATTTGGTGTGTGCGGATAAATTGGAAAAAAGAATTTACTTATAAAGATAGTGTTTGCTATTCTCGCTGAAGCTAGTTCAATTTTCCCTTAACTATGTTATTCCGTAGTGGATAATAATTAATGTAATTTATTCTCCAAAATGTTTTATCGTGGCTCATTTAAAACTATGCATGGAATCAATCTATTCCCACTGTCACTCCAGAACCCTCTAGTAAAGTTTTTTTTTTTCGAAAGATATATTTTAATATCTGATATTTCGTTTCTTACTTTTATACATGGAAAAAAGAGAATAGAACTTTCAATCTAACACGAATTTGGTTAAAAAATACGTTTTCAAATCTTTGGTCAATCAAATTTAATTATTAAACAAAAAAAATTATTACCAATAGAAGATTGCTTGTGTAAATAAATTTAATTTAAATAATAGCTTTTCTGATGCTTAAAGTATTTAAACCAAACTCTGCAATTTTGATAACCCCTATTCATAGCTATCCCAGAGGCAATATAAAAGAAATTGAAGTACAAAAGAAATTTTTAGCCTCACGTCTGCAAGGGTATTTCCACTTCTTCGTAACGAATGAGGTCCCTCTTTGGATTTTTTTTGTCGCCAGGACTTGTGCCACAATGTCAAGTGGTCGACAGGTTAAACGTCGGAGCGAAGGCCTGTCGATGAATAATTGAAAGCGGCCTTTTTTCGGTGGTAATTAAAAAAGTTTTTCAATATGCTCCCGCCGAGTGTCAAGTCGTGCAATTGACAATACTTTTTTTGTGTTAGCTATTGTCAGCCGTTCCGCTAATTGTGAGCGAGCAAGGTAGGAGCAGAATGAGGCGCTTGAGCTGGACTGGTACTGGGACTGGGCACATTCCTCGACTGACGTAATTAAAAAGCCGTCAAGCGAACTTTTGTGCAGTCCGTAATGTGCAATTGATGCGACAGGCCGTTAACTGCACTCCCGGCTCACTGCGGATGGATGGAAGTGCTCTGGCCTTAGCCTTATCCAGCTACTGTTCCAGTTGCCCTTGTCTCCAGTTTTCTAATTAAATGAGCTAACGGCCAATGCAGCGTCACATTTGTCTTGAGTGTCCGACAATTTTGTGACTTATGGTGACTGCAGATGCAGAGAGCGCAGCAAAAGTCAGACTCGGAGTTGGACTCGCAGTGTTGAAGTTGGCATCGGAGTTTGGGAAAGAAAAGCTATCGTCAGAGTGGGCCAAGATTTATGAGGTAAAAGCAATTAGAAAGTGGCATCAACAAGCGATATTAATAACGTTTAAAAGCTGAGGCAGGGCGAAAGCTCATTCTAAAGAGGGGAGTGGAGAAAACACAAGATAAATTTACATACATATGTAAAAGAGGAAATTAATAAACAATTTTAAAGCTTTGAGTGCTAACTATTTAAAGCCAAAATGGGAACAAGCTAAACCAAAGAACTAGACATATTCCAGGGCAGCATAAACTGCTGAGCCTATCATACTTATATCTCTCTGGCTAGGTATAGGGTATAGGTATCCATTAACAGAATACAGCCAATATTGAGTTGTTTATATTTTTCGTGTCTATTCATTATGTGTAATTACAAAACCGAGTATGTCACATTTGAACGCCCTGCTAGCAGTTGTTTTCCATTCCATGCGATTTGCCATTCGATTTATCTTCCATTTCGAACTCTTTCAGCAACTCATTCAATATCATCAGCTCGTCCTTGATAAAATCTAAATGCTTATCCATTCTATCACGCGGAACATTTGAAGTTTTATCTGTATTTTTTGGAAAATATAAGTTTGTTAAGATATATATTAGATATTTTGTATTCATAGGCCACGTACCACGTCGTCGACAAAGGAGATTGTATAGTGCATAAATGGCACCAATATTTCTCTGCTTTTCCAAATAATTGGTAGATATAACATCTTTCGTGTGCGTCAGTATCTTCTCCCACTTCGAGCACTGAGCCCGGGACTCTCTATAGGTTCGTTCCAGCTTGGAGAGATCGTTCTTGAGACCCAGCACAGTGAGAGCCGCCTCATTGGTGATCTTAACCATGTGCTGGCGCATCTCCTCGATCTCCTGCAGCTTCTTATTCTCCAATTCTCTTATCTCCAGTTGAGCCAGCACTAAAAGACATTGAATTAGGTGGGTCCAGCGCAATATTTAGTTAACCTACTAAGTGCATCGCACCGATCCATGCAGTCCTTTGGCGAGACAAAGATATCCGACACACTCACAACCTCTTCGAGCACCTTCTCATAGGGCTGCAGCTCCTCGACTGTGGCTTTGAGTGCCTCGCGAAAGGTCGTTAGCTCGCTAATGGAGGTCTTGAAGTTTTTGATGTCCTCGCTGAGCTCTTCGTGCAGCTGCTTCTCATCGTTGATGGCCTTCTCGGCGAGTCGCTTCTTGTCCGAGCAGTCCTTGATGAAACTGTTCACATCAATAAAGCGCTGCCTCAGCTCCTCCTGCGTCTTGTACATATGCTTCACTCGTGATTCATTAAGTTCCGACTGCCGCTTCGAGTTGAGCAGCATCTGCTCCTGCAACTTGAGCATTTCTTCATGCTCCCGTGTGTTGTGTATGTAGAGCAGCTCGATGGAGTCTCCAGCTGAGTCTGCATTTGGAGGCTTGCTGCAAAGAGCTTTCAGCTAAACTAAACTGTTCTGCACTTCATTTGTAAACAAACTTACATGAAGTATTTCTTCTGGGCCTTCGACTGCAAGTAGTCGCCCACTGCCTCCTCGGGCCGCAAGTCCAGATTGCCCAGGACATCGATTTTTTTCGTTGGCTTAGTGCGTGGCATTTCAAACGTTAATCAATAAACGGTTTTAATTAACAGTTCAAATTAAACATGAATCAATCAAAACAGAATAAAGAACTCTGTAAGTGTTTAAGGGATCGGAATGTGTACAAACGAATGAATAACAAACAATTGAGCAATGCCAACTATGTTAAATAAATAAACCCAATCGTTGTCTGGGAAACGTTGCAACGTTGGTTGGAAACAGTCAAAAGGGGAGGCCAAAATATGCAACTGCGCAACAGTAAACGCCATATGCTCTCTATTTGAGGCAGACTTAAAGCAATAACAGCTGTAAGAATGTTAAGTGTCTGTTATGCAGGCCACATCAGGATACTACAACATTATGCTATAAAATGCGAGATCCATTTTCATAAATATAACAAGTAGAATATATATTATATATATAGAATATGTGTAACAAATAGAACATTAAACATCGATGTATCATTTCTGAATCAATCTAAAAGAATTTTTGAAGTAATCTTCATCAGTATGTGGAAAAAATGCTGTCAGAAAGTGCAAAATTTCGTTTATTTCAAAATACATTTTAAGTTTCTCTTGCTTGGCTCAAATTAAATCATAACATTTTCATAGGCTTTCCACAAACCCCTTACACTTTTCTATAGCAATCTCTGGATTCGTTGTCAAATAGTTTAGTCTAACTCATTCTGTCCACACTTCAAGCTTAGTCAACAACAAAACATTAAGAACGAAGGTTCATATTTTATATTTTGAAGAGAAGCTTTAGAAAATCAAGACAAAATGCCGCGCCATAAGCCCACCCTGAAGACCGATGTCATCGGCAGCTTGGACTTGAATCCCGAGGAGTCGGTGGGCGAATATCTGCTCTCTCGCCAACAGGAGCGTTTTTTCGTGTAAGTACACCAATAGCTGATGGTCAACCTGACCTGACCTGCCCGCGAATCATCTGAAATTCACTGTCCAATGTCAGCAAACCGCCTAATTGGGATTCGGCTGGCGACTCTATTGAGATGCTCTACATAGAAAATGCTCGCGAACATGATGCTATGCTGGTGCTGCAGCGTCAGCTGCTGGAGGAAGCCCAGCACCAGAGCGAGCTCAACCATCAGCGCATTGCTCAGATGTATCGCATGCAGGAGCGCTTAAGGAAACGTTTCATTGAGGTGAATGGATTTATTAAGGACTGCGCTGACAAGAAGCGCACCGCCGAGACCATCATACGCCAGCAGGAGGCACTCCATGACGAGCTGACCAAGGGCATCGATGAGTTCAAGCGATCCATTAGCGTTCTAAATACCTTTCGATCTGACCTCAAAGCGACTGTGCGTGAATTCGAGCCGTACGAGAGGGTTCTCGATGAAGTGGTAGAGAAATCGGACATTTTTGTGTCCCCAAAGGATTGCTTAGATCGTTGCGATGCATTAAGTGAGTTAGGAGCTCAATTGTTCATTGGTAAACCTTGGCTAAACCCCCTGCTTAGTGCTTGCTCAGGTCGAAATCAATGAGCTCGAGAACAAAAAACTACAGGAGATCGAGGAAATGCGTCTGCGCATGGTCAAGATTACAAATGAGGCAGCTTTGACCGTACTGGGTCTAAAGAACGATCTGGCCAAGCTGGAGCGCTCCTACAACCAGTCACGTGCCTTGGGTCTTAGGTGGGAGACAACGTTGAGTCTCTGCAAGGACACTATTAGCAACAACGATTTGGACAAAGATCGTGCCCTGGATGGCCTACAAATACTGTACCGCATGCTATGCAAGCGCCGCGGTGAGTTTCTCTTTATTCTTATCATTTAGTGAGGACCGTCTGTATTCTCTGTATATTTACTATTTGAAATATGTATGCAGATCTCGATGCCCATTTCACTCGACGCGAGGTCGAGAAGAGCGTAGATTTCATCAAGCGCGAAATAGAGCTGCTAACACTTGTTTTGCGTGAGCTAGAGAAGAGCCCCAGTAAAGGCAGCAAGTCTGCCCACCAGGATGGCGCGCTCTGCGGATAACAAGGTACAGTTTAAGACTAAGCTAAGTTCTCTGAATAAAGTTTAAAGGCATTGCAAAGAACGGGCCTATGCGAATTGGGAATTTATTGCGCATTCGACTAACCCTTAACTAACCCATTTCCCAAAGCATATGCTTGTGTCTTACAAATTTGTTGCCCAAGCAAATCAAATCAAATCAAATTTAATAATAAAAAAACTCCGACGCAGTCACATAGACAGAATTTGGACAACTTCTCAAGTGGCTGTCGATTGGGGGAAAGCACTTCAAATAGGGAAGTCAAATAGACATAGACATAGACAGAGCCAGAGATAGAGGCGGAGACAGTGTCGACAAATAAATTGTACGTTCGGCAGCAAGTCGACAAATCGAATCTCTTGCATCTTTCCATTCAATTGCCAATTGGATTCTATGGCCAAAGATAATCCAACTTAAGCAGAGATAATTCTTTTATGCGAACATTTTGATTTCGATTTCTGTCCCCGCATTTAGAGCTCGAGCGAGTGAGTGAGGGGCATGAGCTGGAGAACTAGCAACTAATTTCGTGCCGCCAGTGCCACGCCTAGTTTCAAAGAAGTTTCAACTGCATTTGAGTGGGGGCTGTGGGGCGGAGCGGGGCGGGGCGTGTCGTTTGTCTTTATTCAATTTACTTTATTTGATTTGCGACTTTTGCCGATATCAGCCGACGAAGCAGCAGGAGCTCGAGTCTAAAAATAAAATCGAATTTCCTTCAAGCAGAAATAAAATGCAAAGAAATGTGTTTTTCGCCTAGAAAAATCTACATGCATACATATCGAATTTGATATCTGAGTGTAGTTGGAAAAGTCAACGTTGGTTTATTTAAATGCCAACAGCTGACCGCCCACAAATTCCGCCCGGCCAACGATTCCTCTCGTTTTTCCTCTTTTCCTCTGGCTGGGTTGCGGTCGAGGTGGGGACAGCAATTACATTAAGGCTGAGATAGTTTTGGCATCGTCCCTCTTTTTGTTCGGGCCATCGCATTTGGGCAAATTGTCGTAAGCACTTAAGATTTGTAGCTTGTCATTTAAATAATTGAAAATATATCAATTGTCAGCAATGCTGAAACGCAATTGAAGTGCATCTCATTCGTGGAATGGAACAGCAATTCTTTCACAATATTTGATATTTCTTTACTGCTTTTGTAAGTGCAGTGCAAATCCGTGTGAATCGTTCGCTAGTTGTCCAACCTGTCCTAGCGCTAAGTATGTCGGATGACAATAAAGCCTAATGGGATTCCCATTTAATCCTTTAATTGCATCACATTTACAGTCTGCAAATTAAATAATAAGCATTCAATTTGTAGTTGGGGGAGAAACAATTAGCGTGGGTCGTCTGAAAAGTTGCGAAAACAAGAACAGAAACTCTGTGGGTTGGCTGATCTCTATTGTGTAGAGAAACGTTGGAATTCTCATAAGCAAAAAGTGAAGGAATCACCAGCAGAGCTCACCAAAGTCTGACCTAGTCTTTAATTCCTTGGCAAGTAAAAGTTTTGGACAACTTTTCTGGCCACACACGATTCAGTTTCCTTTTAATTTTTTGCATAGTAGACGCAACACTTAATTTAACTTTACAAGTTCTTAATGTGCCGGCCAGACAGTTGAGCTGGGCGGTGAGAGAGGCAGGAGAGGCAGGCCCCAACAAGGAGGAGCGACAAATGGCAATTAGAGAAACAATTCAAGCCAAGCAGCAGCAGGACAATGGGAGAATAGAAGCTAGAGGCGCAATTAAAGACCACTTGAAGTCACAGTTGAGTTGAGTCTAAGACTTAGTTGACTTTAAGACCGCTTAAATTGAAGGCTCTTTGAGTGGCAGGCAGAACGGTAACTGCAATAAATGTCATGCGATTACCGCAGCAGCAGCTACATACAACATCTACAAAGTCAGTGGCAAGAAGAAGGCTTCAACTTGATTAATACCATAACACATGATTTATTATGCTTGTCAATTGACAAGCAGTCAGGCGAGCAGGCAGTCAACCAGTCAAGCAGTCAGCCAAGGCTGGCAAGGCAGGCAGGCAGGCAGGAAAAGCACATTATGAAAGCTGTATGAGGCGCCTCGGGCGGAGATTGGTATCGGAATCGCCTTGCGCCTTGCGCCTTGTGCCCCGTGATAAGATGGCAAATCGGCTTAAGCGCTGCTCCGCCTGCTCCCGTCCCCATCCCTCGAGCAGGCCGACAGACAAGCAAACAACAATCGTCATCATCAATTCAGTCAGCGACATTAATATCCTCACGGGCGGGCCAAAGCTGTCGTCTGACATTTGTGACACCTGCATTGATTTGTCTTCCTTCTTGCGCCCGCCCGAGCATCCCTATTCAGGGTTGGCAATCCTCCTTTAAAAGCCACCTGCCCCACCATTGACTGAGTGCCTTTCATGTCTTACAAATGCCTTTTTTATGCGCTAATGTCGCTGTGGCTTTTGGTTGCCAACTTTAAGTTGGCCAGCCAGCCAGCCCCACTACCCGATCCACTGCCAGTCCTTGTCCCAGCCGTAGTCGAAGTCGTAGTAGGCGAGAGGCCCATTAGTGCCAGGTTCTAATGGCCTAGACGACAAGGCGCTGCAATTACCAGCCCCCCAAAAAGCCAACAGCAGCAACTACATGACTACTCATACCACTCCTAAGTACCTTCACATAGTTGATAATTTATTCATTTGACGACGACGACAACAGCAACAGCAGCAACGAGCAACAAGAACAACATTTAAGGAACCCCAGGACCCAGTGGCTCAAAGTTAACCACACACGCATACACACACATACACACACATTCACACACACCTAACACATGTTCAGATGTAGATATGCAATAGAAAACTTACGGCTGCCGAATGGCAGCTACCCTTAATGACTTCATTAGAGGCACGGAGCAACCCCTTCGCACAATGCCAGCAATCAAGTCGACTATCTTAAGATCCGCTGATCCGCCCTGTCTATGCGGGGTGCAAAAAGAGAAAGAACAAAATTTATCTCAATTTTTAATTTGATTGCCAAGCGTCAAAGGCAACAGCTCCGACAATTGAGAATTATGTTTGAATGTTCTCGGATAACAGCTGTGCCATTAGGTGACTTTCACAATTTCCAGTGCCCAACCCCTTTCCGAGAGATTTTTCAATTGAGTTGCGGGCCCTTTGTTAGGCCTCAATTGCGAGTTCGAATACGCAGTATTTATCGTGGCATTTTGTAAGCTTAAGCAATTTTTTCATATCATTGTTAAGTCCTTTTTTTTTTTGGGTGGGCTGCGGGGCAGTTTGAAGACCCCGCACAACTGTTGTAAAAAATTGGAATTGTAAATTTTACACTTATCAAGAGGCATTTGTTGGCTTTTATTGAACTGAATTGCCAAGGCATATGTGTGCCCTTTGCTCTCTTTTGATTACCATTTGCATAAAATCATCGTTGAGGACTGAAAATTATGTTCGGTTTTTACGGCTATTGAACCGGGTTTAAAGGAAGTGAAATGTTGCTCTTTATGGTTTCCGTTGTAATTCCAAATGCGTTGCCAAACATAAAGAAACAAGCCTACAACGGTTTAGCATAGATGTCATGGACAATTTATTATATCTAATGATGGCTCAGCAGGTATGTAAATTGACCCTTTTCCTTCCCTTAAGGATCGGAAAGGGGAAGTTCTGTATGATAGAGTAGTGCGAAATACAGGAAGAAAGAAAGATCTTTTCGAGTACAGCAGAACTCTGACTCTTGGGTGTGTAAGCATTTATAAATATTGACAACTTAAAGTGAAGTCTATAAGTGACATGAGTCTGGCTTCCGCCCGACCCGAAAAAGGGCAGATTTCTGGGCGAAACAACATCAATAATAACAGGAGCAACAACACGACAGCTACAACAAAAACAGCAGCACTTGTGGTCAAACTTGAAAGCCTGTTTGATGGTTACCTTATGACGGAGGGAGCGATAGACCCGCTTCTTCTATGGCCAACCGGAGGGTTGGGTAATAAAGTCCGCTGCTTGAAACTGTCAGAAGTAAGTGCGTGTGGTAGGCATTTCGGCTAGCTTGGGTTCTTAGAAATGGGGGAGTGCTAGATAGAGACAGAGAGAGAGGGAGAGGGAGAGCGAGAGAGATGACTTGGTGAAAATATTGACAAAGCAATTTGCTTGTCAGACAATTAAGCGTCTAATTGGATGAGTGCACGGCCACGTGGTAAGATGATGAAGACCGAACGGAAGTTGACGGCTTAAATTTAAACAGCTCGAATGCCTCCTCTGCCATAACCAGCCCAGATATGCTTGAGTGTGACAGAACTGGGGATTTATGTGCAGCCAGTCTGCCAGATAGCTGCAGACAAGTGAAGCAATAATCACAGTGCCATAAATTCAAAGTGCTTTGCTCTACCCTAAACCCTAAACAACAACTACCCAAATCTCAAAGAAGAGACGGCAGTTTTTAATATATATAACTCAGAGATATGCTAGAATGACAGCTGTACGGATCCGGATCTGGACACTTTGTCACAAATGAAACAGCGTCGAGAAGATGCAAAAATATATTTCAAGTACATTATGGCAGCTGAGTGCGACGCCAAAGGGGGCAACGCAACGCAGCGCCAAGCCGGAGGGGGTCTAGTTGAGTCCACAGCTGCTCTCGGCTCAAGGACTAAGCGGCCTGTACGGATTTGCATGTTAGACCAGAGAATTCGTTTCGTTTGCCAAAGATAAGTGAAATGTAATTCAGACTGGCAGTGAAAGTGCCAGCGGGGTATTTGCAGTGCAGGTGCTGTAGTGCGGTAGTGCGGGGGTCTGGTCTGAGCTGGTCTAAGCAAAGAGGTTACCAGCTTAACTGGCACTAAGTGGACTGCATCGCGATGCCAGATAGCTGCATTAGAGGCTATCAAAACGCCATTCAAGTCGCATGCATTGAAAACTGTAATCAAGTCGTCGCAAAGTGGGTCAGGCAAATAGAAGCGAGGAGAGGGGCAGACGGGTAGACGGGCTGAGGCGTCTTCTTTCACATGTGGCACGAACATGAAAGTATTTGCAATCCAACGCAGATTCCATTGAAGTTCGCTTCATTTTTTCCTCTTTTTCTCTACACAAATTGTCGCCATTTGCTGCGCTTGAGGCCCCCTGCTTGGTGCCTTGGTGCCCCACTCTGCTGCCTTAGATAGACACACATGTGGGGTAGACGAAGGCCACGCCTGGGTGGCTTTCAAAGCGTTCACATTTACATTTCTTAGCTAGCTGCTTCTGCTGATTTATGTCCTGCAATTGACACGACATTTTTCGCTTGTCAAATGGATGTACTGACAGTTTACCTAAGAGACAGGCGCGAGAAATAAGCATATAAATATAGTGTGTGGTGCCTGTGTGGATGCTTTAAGGAAGTCGGCAATTGGCTTTAAGGAGTTGGATGTTAAGCGCATTACGCGCGCTGCCAAACCACAGAGGCATTCAAACCACACTACATGCTTGGGCGGCGAACAAAAACTTAATTACCCTCTCTGGTTGGCAAGATGGCGGGTTGGCGGGCTGGCGGGGCTTGAGTGGCTCAACTGGGTGAAATTTTTTCATGATTGGCCCCTTCACACCTCATAAAGACCGCAATAATAAACGCAATTTGGGCAGAAATCCAATTAAATGACCGATGCCAGATGAGAGTATTCACTACAGCAGCAAAGCACTTTCCTGGACACAGTCGAGCTCAACAGAAAAACACTAAACAACAACGACAACTTTCGCCGACAACACATCATCGATGTCTATGAGGATAATAACCAGCTGCTCTAGTATGAAGTGGGGCCAGTTGCTTCGGGAAATTAGTTGATGAGATGGAGAGACACTCCCAAGTGACTGTTGGCCAGAAATTAATTGTACTCCCTCTCTCCCTCTCTCTCTCTCTCTCTCTCTCTCTCTCTCTCTCTCTCTCTGTGTCTGATAAAAATTGCAATTATTTAGCCAAAATGTGCGAGATGGCGATGAAGTAGGCGTCCTTCCTTGGCCGAGTGTTAGCCAGCAGCTGAGCAACTTGACAAAGTCGTCTGTAATTTATTTCCTGTTGACTGTTGTTGGCCTGTTGACTTACCCCGGCGAGACAAAAGCAAACAGACGAAGTCAAGATAGCTTGCAATTTTGGCATTGATGTGGCGACTGCCAGAATGTGACTCCTGCAACGGACACTTCAAGTCGGACTCGATTCGCCTTGTGGGCGTGTTGAATGCTGTGGCTAATGAAGTGCATGCAAATACGCTGGATGGGTGAGAAGAGTCTTGGCTCGGCTCTGATTTGCAGCTGACTTCTTTGCCGGCTACTAATGAGTTCGTTCGGGCTGTGGCCGAAGGTGTGGCATCAAAGTGCTCAAGAGTCAGTATAACTTTTACAGCAGCTTCTGCTCCATTATGCAGCAGGCTGCAGTTCAACTTTAGCTACAGCTTTAGCCACTTCACTGGCATCAACCAGGCATCCACTTGATGTGGCCAATGTGCTGCCGTTTGCCGTTTGCCGTTTGCTGTTGCCGTTGCCGTTGCTGTTCGCCTCTGCTTGATGTTGATAAATGATGTTGCATTTTCATTTAGAAAATTTGTTGTTAAAGAAAAGTCACTGATTGACTAACAGGACGGCATTGAGGCAAAGTTGCCGACATGCAATGCTGCCCAGTCGATGGAGACACGGACAGATGCAGTGACTGCCTGTCAGCAAAACGTTTAGTGGCAAAGCACACGAGTGAAGTTACTTGGACAACAACGCCAGCACGGGGCACGAGGCACGAGACGCAACCACACACAAAGACAAACACACACACGCATAGTGACTGGCGAATCAATTATGCAGTGTAGTCGCATATAGAGCGACAGAAAGCAGGAGGGATATAACATGAGTGAGAGAGAGAGAGAGAGAGAGAGAGAGAGAGAGAGAGGAAGAGAAGGAAGAAGAAAGAGCGTCGAGAGTTGGGTACGGACTTTGCTGAGTTAGCCAAGTTCTATGCAGGCAGCTGCTAATGCAAAAAGCAAAAAGTTTTCCGACCAACCTCTGCTCAATGTTCACGCCTTGACATGGATGAGGGAGCAACAGAACCTGATGTGTGTTTTGTAGTGTCATCTATTAATCAAGTCTACAAACGCTTAAGGAAATTATCTAAATTATAAAATGAAGCACATCAGGTCTGATGAGCTGAGTGCTTTAATTATCTAATAATATCTTAAGCACTTAGCTGTTACTTAAGTAAGAGCTATCTATTTCCCTCTAAGACAACAGATTTCATACTTCCCCATACATAAATATACTTGAATATGAGAAGTTGCTGGCTTCGTCTTCCTTATTTACTTATGACGAATTTGAGGATATCTCCGACAGCATGCAATAACAGATCCACATAAGCAATCCAAGGAACTTCATATTACTCTGAATTTATCCCCTTTGAAATAATCCTTGCTTAGCTTCTTATACCATTTCGTATTTGAGACTTGAATATTCTAATGCTGTTAGCCTAAACAACCCTTGCATTAGTCTATCTATTTAGTGTGCACGCGCAAGCTCTGATCCATGGAAACCTCTCAGTTTTTAAGCTTATCTCAGAGCAAATCTTCAAAGTGACTGACATCAGCTCTGTTTGGCTTGGCTTGGCTTGGCTTGGCTTGGCTTGGCATCCCCCGAAGGCTCTGCCAGCTGGTTGAACAAGGACAAGGACACAACGCGCCCACAGCTGCCAAGCCGCCCCATTCCCCATTCCCCAACCCCCATGCACCCGATGGGCACCCATTGGTGGCAACAATGCAGACCTCGTAGCAGCAGCGCTGTTGCGTAGCTCTGCCTTCCTGCATCGCACTCCAGAATGCCATTGCAATTCCGTTGCCATTCTTTCGCAAATGCTTGAAGCACTTTCATTGTGGGGTCCTTCCCAGCCGGGACCCACTTGTAAGCGTCGCATGCCTGGCCGCCCATTGTCAGTGCAACTTTTGTTGCAAGGCGCAATGCTTTAATCTTAAACATGCCAGCGGAACACTTGAGCATTGTCAAGTGGCTGTCAGCTGCCAGCTGCCAGCTGCCAGGTCTCCGCGCCACCGCATCCATCCTTCCTACCTCACCCACCCATCCCATTCCACCCATTCCACCCATCCGAGCGACAGTTGTCCCGCGCACGCAAAGCAGACAGTTGACTGGAGCTTGACTGCAGCCCTAGCCCCAAACAGCTCTAACAGCTTTTCCAGATCCCCAAGCTCCACTAAGTGGGTGCAGCCTTGGCTTAGCTTAGCATGACTAGACTCGAGTCTACTCGACTTTCACTGGGCTTTAAGGCTGTGTTTAATTTCCATCGCAGGCCACGCCCCCGAGCTGCTAGGAAACCAATTCCCAAATCCTTTAGTCATTTGAAGTGTTTATCTATATCGCTAACCGCAAGCTCGTTGTTCGACTCCCTCGAATCCTTTTCGAGTTTCGGCACTCAATTTGTTGTTGTTCTGGTTTTGGTTTTGCCTTCAGCCAGCTCCTGACTGCCGGCTCCCGGCTCCCGGCTCCCGGTTGCCGGTTCCTCATTTTTTGGCATGTGCACATTTAATTGAAATTTCCCAACACGCCCACTGGCCACCCTTTTCTCACGCCCCCTATTCTACGCACCGAACGCTCGTCTTGAGCGAAAATTTTAATTAAAATTTTCGCAGCGCTTTGTCGCTTTTTCCACGCTTTCTCGCTCGGCTTTAAAGTGTGAACTTCCAAGACACTTTTCCAGCATCAGCTAGGCGGGGTGCAGGACTAACCCCCCTATAGAATCTCTGTTGACTCACCCTTCGCTCACGCAGCTACCTCTCTTAACAGCCGCTGGTGAAATATTTAACATGCAAATGAGTTTGGCTCTGCATAAAGTTTCGCTTTAAATGTGTTTATTTTAGTTGCCACGCCCACACCCTGGTCGCCTACCGGATTCCTCGTTAAAAAGAGTTACAAAGTTAGTGAATATTTTAGCACTTCTTCGTAGCGTTTAACATTTATTTAGCCGGGCCACTTTTGCGGGCTGAGCTCTTAGATATGCGCTGAACTTTGACCCTTTACCGAGCTATGTCCATACCCCAGGCAGACCCAAGACGACATTTTACATGTTAATGAGTTTTTTAAATTTCAATGAGCTGGTCAGCTGGCCAGCTGGCTAGCATGCTTAAAGAATCGCGCTCTGATTCACTGGAAAACTTTTCATTTTCCTAATCAACACCAATTCTTTCAACACTTTCCCGCTTTCACGCTGCCCGCCCTGCCACATCATCATCAGCGACAACATAATCATCATCATCATCATCATCATCGTCATCAACAAAGGCAGCAGCAGCAGAATCGCGGTTGCAGTCACATGTGAACAAATCTTTGGCACGTTTCAATTCATTAGCTTCGTGACATTTGTCGTTTGATTTCACTTGGGCAATAACTTTGCCCTAGTGCCCCTACCTCTCTCTCTCTCTCTCTCTCTCTCCCTCTGCTCTCTCCGCTCTGAACACTGCCCCATTCCGCATTCCCCTTCCACGCATCCAACTGTGTCCCGTTGCAGCGTCGAGCTCATTCATGCATTCATTCGCATTCACACGCATGCCTCGACCCAGCTAGAGCTACAGCTCCCTGCCCCTGCCCCTGGCCCTGCCACGGCCTCTGCTCTCTGCCCATTTTCGTTGCAATGAAAACGCATTGTGGTCGAAATTGTTAACAAAATGTCAAACGGAAACTCGGCAACGGAATGGGCGATGGGTAGGGCAAGAGAGAGAGGGGCCCAGAGCGCCGGCGGTGCCCAATAAAACTTCAATAGCCTCGGCGACCCGATGTTGCACAGTGAGTGATTTTTATGCAGCCAAATTATAGGAAGTACAACAGGCAGCACGCAGGAGGCAGCAGCGAGAGGATAGAGAGAAAGAGAGAGAGAGAGAGAGAGAGAGAGAGAGAGATATGCGCGAAGGCGGGCAGGACGGGTGCCAACTGATTGTGCGGTTGTTGCTACAATTGTTGTCATTGTTATAGCTGTTGTTGCTGCTGTTGCTGTTGCTGTTGCCGTTGTGCTTGTTGCTGCACGTGATGGTGATGAGTGCAAAGGGTCACAGCGATGAGACAATTTCGAGCAACTGTGATTTAGCCAACAAAGTCATTTCCGTGACTTGTGACTCTAGAATGGAGTCAACTGAAATCAGATAAATAACAATGAAAGTACAAACGACATTATTATAATACAATTTCAGTACTTGGATTATTGATTTAATATATAAATTTAATAAATATATATAATATATAATATATAATATATAATATATAATATATAATATATAATATATAATATGTAATATATAATATATAAAAAATAATATATAATATATATAAGATATATAATCCCTGAATATTAATCAATTAAAGTTTCTTACCGAAATAAAAATTATCCCAATCTACATATATAATACACGTACAGAATAAAAAAGCTTAAAGTAGTCTAAAAATATATTTTTTAAATATATTTGAAAATTTAAAAGTATATATATAAATAAACATTAATTTATTTTAATATACAATTAATAGAATATATATCAATTCAAGTTATATAAAAAAAAAAAAACATATTTGCTTCTAAAAAGATGAATTAAAACTTTAAAGATATAATAAATATTTATATAAATAAAATAATTTATAAAATAATAATTAATACGTCTCAATTTTTAAATAAATCAATAAATTAAGATTCAAGATACAAACTTTTGAATTACCTTCATTTTTATAAAGTTAATTTATTATAATTATTTTTCGTTTTGAATTCATTTAATGTAATGTAATGAAAAACATGCTTTTATATTTATATATATTAATTTCCTTCAATTCACAAATAAAATATTTGCAATACAAGAAACAGACAAAATATTTCTTCATTAAAAAATGCGAAATTCAATTCAATTCAATGCAGTAAAACATGCAGAAGTGCACTTCCCAAAAATTCCTCTTTTTTGGATTCACAGAATGCATGGTTCGATGCATGAAACTTGTTTTACGCAGGTTTATGAGTGGATTGCAGTGAATGCAGCTGAAAACTTCAAAACATGCCAGATAATAAGTTAAGAGTATGACACCATCTCTACAGGTATTAAAGGTAAAAGTAGCTTTAATAGGCTGCACCAAAGTTAATTACTGTACTTAAGAACGCCAGACCACGAATAATAGATGCCTTCTAATAATATTTTTATTTATTTCATTTTTGTAACATTATATTATAATGGAATTTTAGATTGGTATCTACAATAAATACTCTATATTGATACAGTTTTTGTTAGAATCTCGAAAAAGTAAAAAGTATACTAATATATCTCATCAGTTCTGTTGATACATTGATCTCTAACTGTTGATGCCAAATTAGGAGATTCGTCATATCGTGATTTTGTGGCACATCCCTGGGTCGCAGAGAGTAACGCGTGTCATCAACTATGCGACACCTTTCCAGTCGCATTTTTACTGTGCAACGGAGTAGCTTATTTCAGACAATATGCGATGTATTTGCGCTACATTTTCAACTAATGTTGCTGCTGCACTTGATGTTGTTGTCGTCGCTTTGCTGCAGAGCTCTTAATTTCGGGTGTCGGTGGCGGGCACGTACTCGGCGGCAATGTAATTATGGAGCGCACATGTGTTTGCCTGATTAGGCGAGAGGTGGGCCTGGGAGCTGCCGTCGCTGCGATTTGTATGCAGCTCCAGCTGTAGGCCGGGGCCTCCATTCCGGGGAGTTTGGGTCGGTGCTCTGCGACTGGGTCTGGGTCTGGGTCTGGGCTGGTGTGCGTGACCGGCAGTTGTTGCGATGTTTGACTTACAATTAAAAGCGTATATATATATAGGTATATATAGATAAATATAGATATGTGCAACATGCAACTCATTATCAAATTTGTCGCGAATTTGTACACGATGTTGTTTTATATGATAATGGGCGTGGCAGTTGGTAAGTGTGAAAAATGTTGTTGCCTGTGGCTACAGCTGCGCTGCATTTTGATTGAGCTGAAGATAAGGCGAGTGTCAAATCAGATAATTCATATGATAAATATAATTATAATTGGATAGTAATGCGTGGTTTTGATTATGGTTTATTATCTCTTTGCTTCTCTCTCTTTCTGTATCTCTTGTTGCTTGTCGCATCAACCCCAATTAGATGTGAATATGTGTTTGACAGCAACATCTTGGTCTTGTGTCGCCAGTCTCGTCATCAGCAGCCAACTCATTGGCAAGCTGTAAGCTACCTGCCCAAACGATGCAGACTTGGATAAGCTGTGCAACGTGCGCAACATTTTGCACTTGCAACGCGCAGTGATCCTCTGCGAAATGCAAAACCAATTTGTGGCGCAGTGCCTGGGTTGCCATGACACATGCCTCTGCGGAATGATGCATTGCTTCCGAATATGATGACGAGGCGTGTTAAACGTTGTAGCAAGAAAAAAAACTGAAGAAAAAGGAGGCACAATCTGAAATCTGCGGCCCCCAGTCGCCATTCACCAGTCGCCAATTGGTGGCAGGCGAGAGCTGCTGCTTCATGGGCGATGTCGTGCCAGGGGACACGCTTGAAATTTATTGCCGCAGTTGTAAAGTACGAAATGCGTCGTAATTAGTTGCAACTTGAGTTATTTGTGCAACAATGCAGCGTGCGAGGCGGACCAATCGCCCAATGTATTGCCCCTGAGAGCACAGCAGCTGGGCAGCGAGGAGAGAGAGTGTGGAGAGAGTGGGAAGAGATTGGGAAGAGTGTGGCAAGTGGAAGCTGGCACTCATTAGGGACTCGGCCCATTCGCACATTAGACACGTACGCCTCGCATTTGGCTTTTAAATATTTCGCTTACATTTTAAAAAGCATAAATTTGTGTGCGCCATAAATTTCGACTCGCACTCGTCATTCGGCATGCCAATGAGCCGATGAGCTCTGGGGGAGCAGGTGGAGGTGGTGTGACTTGGGGCTCTGTCTCAGTCTCTCAGTCTTTGTCGATTTATCAGGAAATTGTTTATTATATTGTTGAAGAACTTTTTATGTGCGCTCCACTCATCGAGGACATTGCGACGGGCGTCGGGCATCGGGCGTCGGGCGTCGGGCGTCGGGCGTCGTTTGCTTTATGAGCAGCGACACATGCCCCTCGGCTCCCATCTGGCAATTGGACAACTGCACGCCCAGTTGCTGGCGACTTGCGGACCATTTGGGTGGCAAAACTTTATGACCGTGTGTGCCAAAGCGTGGGAATAGTCGCCGCTGTGGCCCATGGTCATGAGCCATGCCATGGCAATTGCTCATGCCGGGCCGACGAGCGAGGACCGTGATTCTGATTTATGCCAGAGATTTCGATAAGAATGTGTCCACGGTGGAAGACAGTCTGCAAGAAAGCAATGGAGATTTGATAAAAGAAAAAACAGCTGCGGATAGAACGCAACTAATGCCAAATAATTAATTAACTTTTATGTCTGAGTTACTCTAGTCCTATCCTTAACGAAAGCATTGCCTTTGAAGTATCTGCTAGAAGTAGCACTTTGAGGTATATAAAAAAGCTATTTCCGGTTCACTCAAACATGTGCACCTACTTTAAGCTAATACTCTTAAGGGCAGTTGTAATACAGATGAATATTATCTATTGTAATTTCATTTATTATTGTACGTTTCTTATACTATAGGCTACAGCTAGTGAAGCTTTAGGACTTGATATTTTATATACACCTGCGGTCAAAAGAATAGTAGCAGTAATAGTACTGTTTGAAAAAAAAAAAAAAAACAACTTAATGATAATATTGATGATTCAAAACAAAATCCAGTCATTAATAAATTTCATTATTATTTTAGATGCCGATATAGAGTTACTAAGTCTCCACACTGCAATTTTTATGATCGCAATTGTAACTTGTGGCTAGGCTCACCTGTAAAAAATATTTTGGTTAAGTTTTTCTAGGCACTAGGAAATTCTTTTGCTTAAAACTATATCATTAGAATAGTTTCGTAATTTAAGCAACAATTTTTTTTTTTTTCATAATGGAACTTTTATATAGAATTTTAGAAATTGGTTATTACTTATGTATTGCATTAAATGCTTGAGTACTGTTTTTTTTTAACATTTCCAAAGTATGTGCTTATCTGACAAGTCAACTACCAGCAGCTATCAAATAGTTCGGCTGTTATATATCGGATCAGGATAAAACCATTTCCCTTCAATTATTTCTAGCTTGAAAAATGTATCCATTAAACCTTAAATAATGAGCAATTTTTAAGACGCTTCTTTGACATTTTCTCCGATACTCAGCCATTAGATACAAGCATATCACATAATTATTCAGGTATCTGGATAACAAAGACGGAGCAGGCGCCCACAACAAAAATAGAACAGCCCCAATCTCAGTCGAAGGGGCCCCACAGCGAAAGTCACTCCCACGCCCTGCTCTCTGTGGGTGTTTGTGTGTGTGTGCTGTTGTTTTTGTTGTTGTTGTTGTTGTTGTTGTTGTTGTTGTTGTTGTTGGTATTATGTGTTGGGGCCACCCATGCAACGCCCGACACGTCAGAATTAATACTCGTCGGCACACGAATCTGAGCGGTCTCTTACCCCATGTTTGGATGTTTTTATACCCATTTCTACACATGTTGTCGGGGTCTGTTCCAATTATGCCGCACTCGAATATCAAATTAAGTGCCCGCTGCTATGACAGTTTTAATGTCTTTAGCACCATAAAAAAAAACTGCACCCCATAAACGGGTGGAGCGGGCCTCAGCCCGACGAGACAATTATGGAAATCCGAGGCGCTCTACACCTACGCACATATTCATATAGGATCTGTAGATCCCCCGAATCCCAATGCAGAGAATATGACACTGCAACTCCTTTGGCTGCAGCGAAGAGAAATGCTCACCTCATGCGCGCTGCAACACTGAAATAATATTTCATAAATAGGCAAATATGCGACGGGAATGTATTACTGATGAGCAGATGGGGCGGGGGATACTCTGGGGCAATTGGGAATCTCGGCTCTGCTTCCCGCAGCAACAGCTGCTGGTAATTAATGGCTGGCCGCGTTCAATGCACTGGATAATCGCGCGGCTGGGAACGGCAACAACTCTTTCAAAATCTCGGCAAATAAATCTTGCCCACTAAAACTCGGGGGTAACAAACTGCTTAAAAAGGCCAAACAGACAGAGGCAAGAGCGATAGAGGATGATAGAGTAAGATAGTGAGAGAGAGAGAGAGAGAGAGAGAGAGAGAGAGAGAGAGAGAGAGAGGGGGAAGGGCGGGAGCGGCTATGATACGAGAAAGTTCTTTATTTCGGTATAAATTACAGCCTTGGGGTAAAAGTGTTGCGATTTGTTAAAGCAGTGCGGATACTGAGCAAGGATTTACTCTAAATCAGGCTAAATTTAATTAGTTGGAGCGGAAGAAGCGCAAATTGACTGCAGCAAAGCCGAGCTTAGACGAGCCTAACAACTACTTCTTCCATAAAAACACACAGAGGTAAATGTATGGACAGGCAGATATTTATTTAGTTGGTAGGGTGTATTGAGAACATTTTATTTTATGTATAATTGTGATACCAAGTAGATATTTTACAAAACAAAATATTTGGCAACTTTCATCTGGCATGTCAGCGGTGCTGAGTAGTCCATACGCAACACTGAGCTATTAGAAATTTCACTACCATCTAACAAATGCCTGAAATGCCTAAAGACAAAAAATCATAAGAATACGCAGATCATACTTATCACTTCGTTTCATTCAATTTTTAAATCCTTAGGCACATAATCCCTCTCCTCCGCTGGAAGCTTCTACTAAACGAGCAAACAAGTCCAATTTGGCATTACATCATCTTATACTCTAATGCAAGACTCTGCATACCAACAACAAATTAGAAAAGCATTTACAAATACATATTATAAATAATAATAATAAATTATAATTATTAGTGTTGACGTCATTCCGTTCAAATTTCATGTATTAATAGAACAATAGATGAAGTATTTATAATAGACCAAATCTCTAGCTAGAAAATTATAAATAAAATGTAATTTTATAATATATATATATATATATATATATATATATATATATATATATATATATATATATATATATATATATATATATATATATATATATATATATATATATATATATATATATATATATATATATATATATATATATATATATATATAATATATAACAAAACAATTATAATCAGAAATCAACAACAATCAGTTTACTACAATTTATTTATTTTCAATAATATGTCTTCAGTATGTGAAAAGCATATGTTGGATATATTTGATATACAAAATATATAAGAAATAATGAGGCTGGGATCGTTTATCTCCGTTTATCTCCTTGAAACTTTAACTGATTTTACTTTTGAAGTAATAAAAACAGTAAAGTAGTCTTCCTTCCGTTTTTATGGTTTTGTAGTGTATTGGGAAAATAAAGATAAGTAAATTAAACGCCTATTACAGAGGTATTGGGCAACTATACTATAAAAGGGCATAAGTTTGCTTGCTTGATATACAGACTATATAGAGAACAAAAGACATATGAAGTATGACAACAGATAAGATTAGAAAATGTAAATCAATTATAAGTAAAACCAAACAGAAATGACTTTATAGTATTAGGAATTCACACTTAAAATATAACATTTTATAACAAAGTTGCACTTCGTTCACTGACTCAGTAATCACACCATTCTTTAAAGTCCTATACGAATATAACACTATACAGTTGTATAAATCCGCCATAAAAAACGTAAAGTAAAACAATAAAAATCTTTGTTTTTGTTGACATTTAAAAACTTGCTTCTGTCACACACTTTACATATATCATAATTTAAATTGTTCTACCCTCTAGACTTTGCGCACTTAAATGAAACTCGATGCGCGACTATTACGGCGATTATAGAGCTTAATCATTCAGAAGAGTCATGCTATATTTACCTTCGCTGCGCGCGTTTCATCTGCGCTGCCTCCAGTGTGCCACAGTCATTCAAAAGCAAATCCCCCAGAGACCATAAGCCCCAGCCTCCGGTGATTTGCGTGCTGGGCCACCGACAACAATGCAACTGCCGCTGCCCACAGATGCGGGGCAGCTTAACCAGGTTCTTTGTCAATTTTACTGGCCAGCCCACAGGCGTTATGCGAACACCAACTATTCGCACTAAGGCCACGATACAATAAATACGCTGCCTCAACGAGGAGTAGAAGGGGCTAGAGGGGCCTAGAGGGGGCTGGAGGGACTGAGGCCATATTGAGCAATCAAAGCCAACTGTGTCCAGGCGCATCTCATCCGGCGCGTTGCGTTTGCAGCCTCCTCCTTCTCTAATTGCATGTTGTGTTGCATGTTGCTCGTTTGCCGTTTGCCGTTGTCGCTGCTCTTGCGCTCCATCAGCTGCCACTTGTGCCCGTTTCGCCACCGCCGCACCACTGCCCCGCTGACCCACCGGCTAGCTACGCCTCCACGCTGCTCGCGCTTTAGAGTTGTTTTACATTTTTAATTGAATTTTCGCCATAGTTGGCATTCTTCGCCTCTTGTTGTGGCTGCTGCTGTTGTCGTTGTCATTGTTGTTGCTGTTGCTGTTGTTGCTGTTGTTGCTTTAACGCTTTTTCATTAGAATTTACACTTATTCATTAGTTGCAGCATGCAACAGCTGCAGCAGTAATAAAATTTTATTTTATTATGCGGACATACAATTCATTAACCAACAGATAGTGAACAGTAAAAATTGCAACTCTCGACTGTACAGCTGGCAAAAGTGTCCTTTCGATATGGTTATGTGAATGAACTGCATGAGTGAGTGAGTGAGAGAGTGTGTATGAAATGTTTATTCTGAAACAAAGTTGGTCTTTTACGAGTATGGCTAGCCAAGCAGCCAAAGCCTCAATAAAGCTCTAATATTAAAGATATATATGCCACTTGCAAGAGGCTTGACTATGTAGTAAAATAACTCAGCTGTTATCTCCCACTCCCAATCTCTGCCACTCACTCTCTCTCTCTCTCTCTCTCTCTAGTCCCCAATGCCTACTCAGGTAATAAGTGCACAAAATATATGTACATATATATATATATATTTGTATATATTGTGCAGGAATCTTCGCATCGTAAAAATGTTGCGGCGGCAGCTACGTAAAAACTCCCCTGGGGTCCTCAAAAGGGGGAGTAAGGGAATTAGAGTTTGGGGTAGCAAAGGCAAATATTCTTTCGTTTTTATATAATTTTAACTGACACTTGAAAATACTTATGTATTCGAAAATGTTGGCCATAAAAACATAAACACAACATCACCAAAAAAACGTCTACAAAATGAAATTCGAGGCACATCTGCATATTATTAATGACCGGTAATTACCTAACTGGAGAGAGAGAGGCAGAGAGAGAGCTCTGTGTAGTTACGCAAATCACCAACAGAGGGCGCTGCTGCATTTGTTGTCCAACTAAATGGCCCACCCCGAAAGCCGAAGAGGATTGCACTGTGGGTTTGGGTTTCGGTGTTCGACGAGCGATTTATTTGTTTATAAACCGGCGCAGTTACTCGTAACTCGGCAGACTTTATGATGTAAATGCAATGAATAAAAACTTCAACAAATATAATTTAAAATAAACAAATTACCGCAGATAGTTCTCTGGCCTGCGTCTCATCGACAGCCCGCTGATGGTTTTATTGTACAATTAAGGCACGTGAATGTGGATGTGGACTCGACTCTGAGTGTGACTGTGGAAATGGGGGAATGTGGAAATGGATGCCCAAAGAAATTGAAATTAATTTCCGTCTCGTTGCGTGAAATATGCCAGCAGCCCCGAGCCAGAAACTACCCACAACCCAGCCCCAGAGAGGAAGTTGCCGGCGCTCCCGAACTGCACAGCAGCCGACCTGCTGGCCACGTTTAAAAATAATATTGATCTTCAATGGAATGAAGTGTTAATAAAATATTTTTCTTTCTCGCTGCCCTTTCATTGCCTTCAATGAAAGCTTAACTGAAAAAATGAAAAGTCTGAAAAAGAGAAAAAACAAAATGAAAATGAAATGAAAATGAGTTTTAAAATAATCATGACGTTTTTATGATGCCCTAATGTTGAAATTATGGCTCATTGTAAATATATAGCAGGCAGTTGTAGAAGTCGGCTATAAAAAAATTATGGTTTATGTGAGCAGTGCGTGAAGTGTGTGTGCAAGTGTGTGAGTGTGTGTGAGTGTGTGTGCAAGTGTGTCCACAAGTAGTAGCTGTGAATCAGTTGATGATATGATAGCCTTTATGGCTGCTGGCTAAATAAGGCAGAGATAAGCAGAAAGAGAGAATGATCATTTAGTGAGATCACTCGACAAGTCTCAGACTGGAGAGAAACTCTTACCCACATCGCGGTGTTCAGTTCGGCTCTAGCTAAACAAGCCATAAACCAAATGACAAACGACGTCATCGTAAACTTCCAACTACCAAAGCAGAACATGACCAACAACAGGCGGGCTTAACGAAAACTTATCAAAACATTTAGGTAAAATAAACGCCCGGCCATAAACAGCGGAGACAAGCCCGAGAAAAGTTTAGATAATCAGCGACTGTGGCAGCGGGGCGACAACGTCAATAAAAAATGAATGCGGAACAACTTTCTTAATGAGCTGCCAAAGGCGGTCAGGCCCCCTCTCTGCCGAGCTCCCCACCTCCACCACGCCTCCTCCCGCCCCTCTCCGGCCAGACTAAATCAAAAATTTGAATAAGAAATGGCCCCGCTGCTTGTAAAATCCAAATCGCATAGCTCTCTTCGATTGGCTGACAACCCCCGAACCGTGATCAAGTGATTGCGGCCTTTGGCCATGTGTCGTCGTCTAATCTCGGCTAGATCTGTAGGCGGCTGCTGTGCGGCCAACGGGCCCCAATCTGGGTCGATTGGATAAAGAAATTGTAATTAATTAAATTTATGCGACATGTTTACAGTTTTCCCATTGTTAGCCCCACACATTTACATAATTTTCCATAGCATCGATCGCAGTCTGAATTCAAATCACCTGTTGTGTTTATTGTGTCTATAAAACGAACTTGATCTGCTTCATTTCGACTCTAACAGTGCACTTTATGGCCGATTCTGGCAACTCACATGACATACTTGAGAACTTTAGCCAAATGAACTTTTCGGATAATCGATAAGTGATTTATCGATTTTCGGCTCTGAGAATTTATTTATGTATTATCTGCGGTCCACAACGCAATTTGAAAATCCTATTGTTATCTAATTATCTTCAGCTACGACATTTTCGACATTATCTAAGGCATTCGACACGCTGTATATCCAAGCACTTAACGCTAGTTAGATCGAATCTCCAAGGGGCATAGAGGTTAGAGTTAACACTAAACTACTTTTTATGTTATATTATAATTATTAGTTAATTATATTATTATTATTATATTAGTTTAAGTTTTTCTATCTTTCAAATTTGTATCGCCTTCAATTTTAAGGTCAACAATCCTTGAAACTGACCTCGTTTCAGCGCACAAATTATTATTATTAAATTTAGTGTAAACAGGTAAATAACTTGGACCCTAGATGGTACATATTTTTATAATAATTATTTAATGTTAACAATTTCTTCAAAAGAAAAATTTTTATAATTGACGAAGTATGTCGAAAAACCTTTAAGAGATAACCAGGCATTTAAAGAAATTAATTCCACGCCATATATTTGTCTCTTACTTGAAATCTGAATAGAATAGAAATACGAGATACTCAAATCATTTTCTTCGTAAATTTTAAACATTATAACATTAAATAATTGCTGCTTACAAAACTGATACTAATTCTTATTTCAAAATTCGTTTTAAATTTTTTAATAATTTTTATTCAGTCAGCGAAATATTGTCAACTAAAAATGGCTTGCCAAAAATGTCATAAAGTGTTGGCTTAAAGAGACAAAAAGAGGCAAGCCGCAGTTGATTAAATGCATTTAATTAAAGGTTTTCCACTTCCACACTCAAGTGCAGCATATGTAAATCCTTCGTCAAATTATAATATAATTATTTGCTACTCAATTGAACAAAAAATCAACTGTTAAATGGGTTGTAGTTTAGTAGTAGTTGCCAACCCAAAGTTGTGAATCTACATATAAAAATTACTTCTTCTAGTAATAGCCAAAACCGAAGAAGAAATTTTATATATTCATTTCTCAAATCAAAAATCAAACTCTTAAATAACTTCTTTAAGTCAAAAATGTTCAATTAGTTATTTGACAGAAATAAACCCAACCAAAGTTGTCTCTGAAATGAATGAGTTTTTAATGATTTTTCTTGATATATATACATATATATAACAAAATTGTTTGGGACAAACCAAATTGGATGCTGCTGTCAAATTAATTTCGTTGTGGTTCAATGGAAAGGCAATTGGAAAGTGCAGTAGCTGAAGCTCTGAAACTCAGGTCTGCAATTTCTCTTATTTATTTGACAGTTTTTAATTATGTGTGCTTCACTTTTCGGATATATTGCTTAGCTGTTGAACCTTGGCTGAGTGTTGGTAGCATCAATAACTTAAGCTAACTCTGACATGTGTCCAATATTTCATATGCATATGAACTAAAGCTGAAGCTGAAGCTAAAGCCAAAGTTAAAAGCCCCAAGTAACAAAGCAAATGCATCATTCAAACCGAGTTCGATGCATTGAGCTGCAGGTAGCCTGCGAGCTGGCAGATAGAAGATGGAAGCAGCCAGCACCCAGCAGGAAGGAGGAAGGAGGAGTTATGGGGAACGATGCCAGTTACCTGTTGGCCGTCTGCATTATTAAAACCTTCGCTCGGTCCGCTCTCTGCAGGTGATTTTGCTAACAAATCTGAAGGGGTCATTGTCGAGGGTACAGCAGAGAGAAAACAAATACCAAGGGGTAATAAATTTGTATGCAAGCATCTGCATAAGCTCATCCTCACAAGCATATATTAACATTAATATGTATGTATATAAAAATAAATTTACCTATGGGTAAATGCCTTGGGACTGAGATGAATGCGCTCAGATAAATTGATAAGATAGATGTTAATATTAATTTGAATTTTATTTTGTTTGATTAATGATCGCAAACCATTATTTGTTTGTTATTGTTATTTAAGTTTTGAAAACATTTAAATACTACAAATCTGACTAGCTAGCTAACTATCTTAATATCTAGATCTATCTATATCTATAGATAATACTAGACCGCCATGCGATCTCAATTGTCTAATCTCAATCTTTATTAAGTTGTATATTTCATCGATCCTCCTCCTCTGGTCATGATCCTGCTTCATTTATATCAAAAATTAAGATTAACTTACTACTGGCTCCAAGGTGGGAGGCTCCTAGCAAGAGGAGATCAGAGTGACGATTATTTCAATTTATCTTGGAAACAAAACTAAAAATATTCTTCACTGCTGTAATTTATTATTATATGATTTCAACATGTTCTTTGCCTAGGCTTTTCTTTTAAGCCCCTTTAATTTAAGATGAGTTTCAATTCTGATTGACTTATTAAGTAAGTCTTCTATAGCAAGAGAACCAATTCTCTTTGTTAGGCTATCACAATTGCATTGTATGGACTTAACGCTTAAACAAACAAATAAGAAACCTGTCAAGAGAAGTTGGCCAGTTCGTTAGTCATCAAAAAATTATAACCAATCTTTTAGGGATTCAGTTATTTTATTTATAATAATTAATTTTATAAATAAACTAATATTACCAAAAACTAAACTCACTATTATAAATATTTCAGTTGAAAAGCAATAGCTAACCTCTGTTAAAAATAAATATGTATCGAAATAAATTTGTTTAAAAAGTGTTCTAGGCAAATAAACCACAAAATAATATTTAAAAAAAAACTTTCTATAATATACAACTAATAATAAAATCGCATTTAGTTAAACCCAATTAAGATCTCAAATCAAGCAATAAGATGGCTCGGCCTCATCCACAAGTGTCAGTTGAGTTGTGTGTGTGGGTTCGGCTTTCAACACATCTGCTCTCCCATTGTATGTCTCATGGTGGTCGCCATATGTGTGCAGGCCCATATAGAAGTAGCACTCGTATAGTTACAGATCCCGACCGCAGTCAAATCAGAAGAAGTGACAAATGAACTGTCAAAATAATGCAAGTGACGACGCGAATGACGACACATGTGCTGCTGGGTGCGGCCCGGTTCTATAGCCTGGTTCTGTGAATGTGAATGTGAATGTGAACGTGGATCTGGAGCTCGACTATAAACTGTTGACAGCTGACTAAGCCGCAGGCAGCGACAGTTTGGTGGCAGACAAAGCCGCAAACAATTTGTGGCACAGTTGCAACAGACATGCACTATGAACTTGGTCGGGGCCGCTAAACAAATTACAAAAACACTTAATTACATGCATCCTGTGAGCCGCAGATATCACATAGATTACAGCAATGAACAACCTAATGGTCGATGGTCCAATTGGAATCGCTCAATCGATAACTGAGGCAGATAAAGACACAGGTAGTAGCTCGTTAGGCCCGACCGAAACGAGGGCATAGCCGAACGGCAGTCAAAACAAGACCCCAGCCCCGACTCCGACTCCGACTCCAACTCCGAGAAGAAGCACGAAGATGAAGATGAAGCAGCAAGACTAACGATGGGCACAGTTCTGAGCGATGTTTATCGCCGGACTGGACCGGGTTAGGCGAGACGCCCTGCAGAAGGAAAGGGTTCATTACAGACCTTTATGGCCGAACCCTAAGCAGACGGCGCACGTACTGGACCCGCTGTGTGCTGTTATTTATCGAGTAGACATGTGTATGTGTATGTGTATGTGTGTGCGATTGCCTTGTTGTGATAATGCGAGACACACTGGACGAGAGCAGAGAGCAATCAATTAAAAAGGCAGCAGCAGCAGCAGCAGCAGCAGCAGCCCAAGCCCAGGCCCAGCACCTTTTTTATGGTCGGGTCTGGTCGGGCCTGGCAAAAACTTCCCTGGAATCCGAGTCGAGCTGTAATGAAGCAATATTTACGGGAGATTTCAAGGCAGCGATTACGAACAAACGTCGCATTGTTGATGTTTGGGCTTGCAGTCTGGGGTTTGTAGTCTCTTAAATCGCTCCGTGTTATCGCGTCATGTAGGGCGCTCACGAGTGCAAACAGCTGAGACCCGGCGCTGATAAGCCGAGACTGCGTATGCCGTGATTTATGGCCAGTGCAACAATTGTGCAGCTATCGATGCGTTTATCGATAACAAACTATTCAACACCTTGCCGACAGGCAGCGGTACAGTTGCCTCTGCATTTCCCAGTTGCCCTTTCGCTTTTCCGTTTCCCGCTTGCCGTGGGAAAAGCCCTGGCAAGGTCGATGGCTATCTATCTATGTGATTGGCCTAAACAAAGCGACGCGAATTATGCAAATTACGCCGAGGCGTTTATCAGAAACGCGTAGCACTTACATTAATCATCTATTAGATGGCTACAACGTCATGCATATGTAAGAATCTGTTTAAAAAACAAAAGGAAAACGCTCCTCGGTTCGTGTGGCGGTGGTGGCTGGCGCCAAGTGACATTTTGTAGTTGATTTATTGTCTTCGTTTGTGTGGAAAATATTATAAAAATGATTTATAATCCTTATCTGCGCAGCCAGATCGTGTGTGCTCTTGTCAGGACGGAGACAAGCACAGGGGCCACGGCCCATGGCAGATAGCCATGCGAGAGCATGAGAGCAACAGTTGCTAGACTCAGGTAGAAGCCTACCACCAAAGCGGGACTCTTGATTCCCCCTGCCGCTCACTGCTCACCGCTGCATAGCCCCTGGTCCATTTCCAATTCAAATTGCAAATAGCGGAAAACCTTTTAAAGACAAAAGCCATTTTAGCTCACCGCCGAAAACTTTCGCGGCCAAGCCGAGCAGAGTTGGGACTGAGCTGGGCTGGGCTAGGCGGGGCTGGGCAGACGCCCCCGAAGGCGCAAACATGGAGCATATTTCTGTCTGGCATGCGATTATCAGCCTTATGGGCGAACAACTGGGAGTCCAATGCAAAATCTGTGTCAAAGTTCAGGCATAGGAAACGTGAAAGCAAAACCAGCCAGCTGCGCGGCAGACAGCGGTGGAGTCGGGGCAGAGATGGCACCCACGTTCCCAATGAGTTATGACCACGGCAAGCAAATAATTGCAAAATTACAGTCCAGCCATGGCTCACCTCTACCCACCGCTCTGGGTCCTCATACGTATTGAACTGAGCCTCGGACTTCGATCGGCAACAAATTACACTAGACAACAAATTTCACATTTCTAATTGGTCTACAAATAATAGAGACTAAAATTATAAATATATATGATGATACAGCTAAGCAACTTAAATTAGCATTTTGCATGAGTTAAACAAGATACACTCTGCAGTTAATAGTGCCCGAGTTAGAGATACCTGTAGTATAAATATAAATGCAAGAATTTTTAAAAATATTATTTATATCCTAAATTTTATAAAAATGTATTATATTTTGTTGCTCTTTTCCTCTATCCATTAGTGGTAATTAGCTGAAATTCTCAAAATATTAAATACCCTATACTTCTTATAATATTATGTTACTTGAATAAAGTTTATTAATATGATTTATTTGTTCTGCAAACGAATAAAGGTAATTGGTTTATTCTTAATATTTTAGGAATAAACTTTATTTATCTAAATATTTTATTATTTTGAAGCGATTGTTATGTCAACAAATCCAATACCCATACTGTATCATGTATTCCATCAAGTAATTTGGAACACACTTTTACGAAATTTTATTAAATAGTTATGTTTTAATAAGAATAAGGAGCTCTCAGCCTGTTCTTCTGTTTGGTTGACATACCTAATCTGAAGAGTAAAAGCTCAAAACAGATTTCATTAAGAATGCGCAGCCCAAGATTATGATTACAATCGACATTTGCAACAAATTTTCTTAATACGGACACTAAAAATATAAAAATGCTTTACATTTGACTAACTTAAACCTAAAAACACAAATTTTTTTTAATTCGATTAAACAAAAGTTGTTGCATGTTGCACAGTGTGATTTCTAAGGTCGTCGTTCGAGGCAGTTCAATATGAAAATGCCTACAAATTGTTGCTGGCTGGTCAACTAGGTTCAGCTGATGCAATGGTCTGAGGGGGGAGTAGGGGAGCTGGATACGTGGTAGATTTTTAGTTGATGGCATGAACGAAGATGGAGCATGCTTTCAACATAAATTTCCATTAGATTGCGGCGGCGGTAACAACGACAACAAGTTGCATGTGGCATGAAAAGCTGCCACAGGAAATATCTTTCGGCAGCCGCAAATAATTCTCCACGTTTGCACTCGCACTTTGACATCTGGCCAGGGGGCTGAGGCTGAGCTGAGGCTGGAGCTGGAGCTGGAGCTGGAACGGGCTTCGTGTCGAGTCGAGTCGAGTCGAGCTGGGATATTATAATATTTGTCTCTTTGTTGACATTAAAACGCAATTTATGCAGCGTCATTATTATCAGTCGTCGCTTGAGTCGAAGTCGAAGTCGAAGGCGAAGTTGATGTTCCTCTGCCTCTGCCTCAGCCTCAGCCTCAGCCTGTGGCATGCAACTTTGTTGAGTTTTATGCAGCGGTTTTAGTGGTTGTCAACTGCAGCTTGCATCCTCAATGCGTGTGCGAAATATCGATCTTCGTTATTGTTCAACATTTGACTTTAACGACTCTCGCAATTTCATTAATGTCATATTCCGTGTCTGTAGCTGTTCGGCTAGAGCTGCTGTGGGATGCGAAAGATTGAGATTTATTCGACTTGAATGAAACTCAACTTCGCAAATCTTAGCCAATGTTAAATAGTACTTAAAAGGAAATATGTCTGACAACAAATGTAATTATATTAATTTACTGGAAGTTCCCTCCCTCGTCAGACAATCGAATTTTAATATCTATATCATGTCAAGAGTTAGGATAACATTTACCGAACTGTCTTTTTCCTAAAATTATTACCATAGCTCAATACTTTTCCAGAGATTCGAAAATGTCTTTCCAGGAATATTCCAGCATATGAATTCGTTAGAGGACGACCTTCGACAAGCATAACAAATAAGATATTCGGATGGGCGTAACCCAGTCAATGATTAGCTCTCGGAATCAGCTGCAAGGTGAAAATACCGAGGGACAGGACCAAGTGCAAAGTGTCACAGACAGTCTTTACGAGGGGTTTCCAAATATTTATATCTTTGCTCAGGTAGTGGAGGACGAGCAGCCGCAGAGGTGATTAGGTCAAAACAAAGCGTGTGGAAAATGGATTGGATAAGGTCTAATTGAGGTCAAACGTCGGTCAAGTGAGCGTGGAAATTGATATAGCTCGAGCCGGAAAATTAAATAGCTGCTTGATTAATTGAAATTTAAGAAAGCCAAGCCAAGAGTGCTTTTAACAAAGTCAAGTGTATTTCAACATTTTTAAATTTTACAAAAATATGTATGAATTAGTCAATTGCCTTTGTTAGCATAACAAAAACCTAACGATATCTGGCTTGGGGGAACAGGGCGAGCTGTTGTTGCTGTTGACCTTTGCTTTAATCTTGGCCATGTTCCCATGCAGACCGCAGCAGCAATCAAAAGTTTTAATGCAACTGCAGTCAGGCTTGAAATTGAAGGCAAAACAATGCAACGAGAAACTATGGAGAACAAAAAATATGTATGTATTTATGTATATGCCAGAGCGACCAGCTGAATGAGAATGCAAAAAAGCTGGCCACAAAATTGCACCAATTGCAGTTGATTAAGCTGAAGTCGAGGAGGAGGAGGAGGGGGAAGCAGAGATTGAGACTGAAGCTGTGGCTGAGACGGAGGCTCGAGCTCTGCCCTGCCCTGCCCTGCCCAGTGAATGTTCAGAGCGCACACAGCGAACGCCGCAAACAATAAATTCTGGGATGTTGCCGAAGCTGGGTCCCGGACCCGGGTGGAGCCTAAGCGCCACAAAAGTTTAGCCAACAATAATTTCGAGTTAACTTTGACACTTGCAAAACGGGGCAGGCAACAGGCAGGCAGACGGACGAACGGACGGAACTGGACTGAACTGAACAGAACAGAACAGAAGAGAACAGAACAGAACACCAACGAACAGGACCTCCTGCCAGGCAGGATGCAGCCGAGGCAAGAGGCTTTGCTGCATTACGTTGGCGTTTAGCTTACTGCAAATGCAGTTGTCATAATTTTGCATTTCTCTGCTGCTGCTGCTGCTGCTGCTGCTGTTGGCCGGGACAATTTGTAAAGCCAGCGGCGGCCTGCTGTGACTTGTGCCAAGTTGTTTGGCTTTTGTTGGGGCCGAGTAAATGCAGCCAGTTGTTGGCCGAGAGGCGACCAGTTTAGTGCTTGGACAGCGCACAGGTGCCAATGCACTGGGGAGCTGCAGCACTCGGCTGGCCACTTGCAGCCAGAGCCCATTAGGGGGCCAGCTTAAAGCCTCGTCAGTGGGTCCGCTTGCCGTGATAGTCCACTGAAAAGTGGGTCAGATCGTGGCGTGGCAGCAGCAGCAACAACACTCACTAAATAGCCATTGCCATGGGGCATGAGCACGGCCTCTGTGGCTGGACACAAATCCTGACGCAGCAGCTGAAAAACAATTTTCTACGGGTATGTTAAACATCTCGTTTGGGGACATGAGCTGACAACGACACCCAGCCGAAGAGCCAAAGCAATGCAGCACACCGATCCCGAGCCCGAGCCCAAGTCCAGTCCTGTCCAGCCCCAGAGACAGCTCAGCCAGCACGACTTGCGCGAGGCACTTCTTCAATACACTGAAAACAATATCATGAACTCAAGGCACACATATATTAACAATTGTATATACAGTCGACTCTCGTTATTTCAAAATTCGAGGGACTCTTAAAATATTAAGATTATCAAATGTTTGAATTATTAAATTCGAAAATTCAAATTCAAAGTTCTTACTAACACACCAAGAAATTTTGTAGGGGACTCGTGATAACTTTGAATTAATGAGAGGTTCGAAATATTCCAGGTTTAAAATAACAAGAGTCAACTGTAGAATGTAGTATTATAGATCAGCTTCATTGGATCTTCATTGTAGTATTATTTTCATACCAAGATCTTGTTTCATGTTAATTAAATGAATGATCTTTTAAAGTTTGTTTCTTGGTCTACTATTATATCAGCTATTTATTTATTGACCAATGCCCGTACCTAAATCGAATTAATTTTTAAAAAGCTTGAAGATTTCATATTAAATCATTAATCAATATATCTGAGTGCAGTTTATCTAACTAGCTGTTACCCTGCGGGGAATCGCTTACTCTGGTAGATTTGCAATTTGTAAGTCAATAAAATCAGAGATTAGCATGTCTGCAGTATTAGGGATATGCAATCCATATCAGCTTCATTCAAGCTTTAAGCTTTGCTTTAACAACTTTCAGTTCAATCTTTGATTATGGATTATTTGAATATTGATTGTTACAAAAATTCGTTTATTGGTTTACTTTCATTTCAGCTCTTTCCCCAAATCGAGGTAGTTGTTAAAAAGCTTGAAGCTTTAATATTGAATCATTAATCATTTTATTTACTGAGCGTAGCTAACTAGTTCAATGTGATACTGTTAGTCCGTTGGGTTTCTCTTACACTCATAGATATGCAATTTGTAAGACAATAAAGTCTGAAATTAACATATATGAAGTATTTTCTCACTGTGCACAGGCAACACAGCAGATATGACGTAGCACATTTCAAACGCCAGCAGCAACAACAACAATTTTGTTCTTCTGATTGCTGTTGCTGTTGTTGTTGTTGTTGCTGTTGGTGCAGCGAGTGCGACAAGTTGATGCTGATGCAGCAGCAGCAGAAGCAGCAGCAGCAGCAGCCACGGCAGCAAAATGCAAACAAGTATGTCAAAAATCTGCATGTCTGCCACCACTTGCTGCTTCACCGCTAGCAACAGCAACAGCAACGGCAGCTGCTGCTGCTGCAACAGCAACAGCAACAGCAACTGCAACAACAACAACAACGGCGACACGAAATCGCCTTTTTAATTTATTGCACAAGTGCTTTAAAAGCCACAGAGCAACTGCGACAACAACAACGGCCCACGCCAAGCTATCTGCCACGCCCACTCGCACTCGCACTCCCACTCCAGCTGCATCTCCTGCCCTCCTCTCAAACGGAGCCTCGGGGTTAGCAGCAGGAGGCATAATACGACTTGCTTGGTTATTAAATTACAACAACGGCCGCACAAAAGTGAAAAAGACACAAAATTATATTACTCGAAAAGAAGAGAGAGAGAGAGAGAGGGAGCAAGAGGGAGGCGAGTAAAGAGAGAGAGGGAGGGAGCAACAGATTTCTCGTCTCACAATTTCCACAGAAATTATTTGCATAAGAAACGCGATACGCAATACAAATGTGGCTCCAGTCCAGGCCGGCCAACTGCCTCCTCGACTGGAAGATGATGATGCTGATGCCTCCCAAACACGATCGCTTGAGCCATTATGGCCATTATGGCAACGAGGCAATGCGTCATGCACGCACAGCATGCCGCATGACAGCCCTGGCGAGACGATGGGAGAAGCATCGCTGCAGCATCGCAGATTAGCAGAGGGCGGAGCCTTCCGCTCAAGTCAGCGGAGCCCACACGATGAAATGGCAAACAAGACGGATCCACTGAGAGACACCACTCAAAAGCCTTTGAGTAGCTCACCTCAGCTCGAACTTCGTTTAAGAACTAATCACAGCGAGGTAATAGAAATGACCTCCAAATGAGTTATGTTAATTACAGCAGCCTAACATAAAACGCAGCTGTTAACTAACAGACAACGTTTATGCTCCGTCAAGCTAATTAATGAAGACGATTCTTCAAATATATATCAATATTAATAACAGTCAGAGTAACATGCCATATAACTGCAGTCGATTTATCTAAGTTCGTTAGCCTCGGAAAGTTAATGAGCTGGAGACTTGAACTCATATACAAAGATTCTGCTAAGGCATAGGCAGAGAAATTTCTCTTGCAATCATCAATCAAGTTTTTCGCTTTCCATAAGATCGATAGGGATCAATAACAAAATGTTAATACTTAATTCATATTATGATCAGTTCCTCTACATCACATTGATCACATTGATCCAGGCCATAGCGAATTCCTCAAATGGCTTTGGCATTCGATATATTCTGTTAGAGTAACGAAAAATGATTTACCTTCAGATAGTATTATTTCTGGAATATTATAATAGCAATTGTTATGCCACAAACGAGGCTAACCTTTGGTGCACTGATCATCGATATTACTATCGTGATCCTCATCAAGAGTTGAGAATTATGTATCGAGATGGTACACCAGTACATAATCTGCGTTTCCAGAAAAGATTCTCAATGACTTTAGCTTAATATTTTACGCCTCTCCACCATACCTAAAACTAATATATGAACATTAATATAAATTCTTTAGATATAGATATAGTTTGAGAGACGTAGAATGCATATTTCATCCAACCATAGTTGAATCTAGCGGAATGATCTTGACAACGCTGAACCAATGTCCACCTGAACTAGATAAAACCAGACACAAATCACAGGATACATCTGGCACTTTTTTTTTTCATTTACACCTGTCTCTTCACTTAAGCAGTTTCACTAAGAATTTCTATTATTAATTGTCATAAATAGTATATGATCATATCAAGAAAAACAAGCTGAATGTCCTATATTTGTATATATTATATTATTCAGAAGCCTAAGTCGAGGTTTGACAAATATTGTGTTTTAAGCTTATGTCGCTCCTTTTTCAATTAATCATTTGATTCCGCCAACCTGACGTGTAAATACGAAACTTTTCCATATTTCCATAAGAGAAAACTCATATTTTCCTTGATTTCGCAGACTTCACAGTTCGAGTTGAACAAACCCAAAAGTAACTCATTGGGTCAGTGGCATCAGGCATTGGACGGCAGTCGGAGCAACTGTCGGAGCAGCTGTCGAGTCATCAAATGGTCTTCAATGCGGTGCCAGACAAATACGGAAAAACATTTTCCGCTTTGACAACAATTTGCTTTAGATTTGTATCGCATTGGCGGAAACGCTCTGTCGCCCGCTCCGGCTGCATGTTCATCAATGGGCCATGAAATGTTGGCCGTACACTTGCGACTTATCATAATTAAAAATCAGCAGCTGGCCAAGTTCATGCTGCATAGTGTAGCTCAAAAATATTGTGCTCGCATGCCGGACAGTGTCACTGGGGACTCTCAGCTTGCAAATCTCTCAAATCTATGCGCATAATTTGAACTCAGTTGGGCCGAGGCCGAGGAGCTAGCTCCAGTTGCCCGATTTGCTCTGACAGCCAGCTGACAGAAATTGATTAAAAAACCATTGCAAGGCGGCGCGTCGCACTAGTGGGCCGGCCTACAAATGGGCCCAAAAGAACATCACGTGCATAGTTTCAGCTCCAGCCAGCTCCAAAGGCTTTTCAATGCAAATGAAGCTACGTGGGCAGCCTGGCAGCCTGGCAGCCTGGCAGCCTGGCAGTTGCCTGGCCTGGAAGACTTGCTTTCGAGATGGACGCGTGATACGAGCGTGACTTACAATTAATTGTACACTATGAGCTGTAGACTCTGCTTTTATTGAAATAAAATAGGTTTGGTATACAGAAATACAAATTAAATTGCAGAGAGTGAAAATAACTTAAATTCGAATTTACTATATACATGTAGTTCTGATATTTGTAGCTGAGCTCTGACATAGATGAGTAGATAAGTAAATGGTAAGTGATGTAAACTCTTCTACATGCAATGGCAATAAGCCTTATAATAATAAGATTTAGATTTAACTAACTTCTATTGGTAAAAAAATAATATATGAAAAAATAGAAGAAATTCAAAAATATAACGCTCTAATTAAATCATGGTCTAATAATAATAATATCACTTATTATATTTGGCTGTCAATTGAGATTATAGGCCTTTCGGGCAAATAAAATATTTCCATCGGATTAGTAATTTTATTGAAACACCTTTCGGTTAAATAAAATATTATTGAAACACGTTTATTTTTATGTATTTGGGCTATTTAAAATCTATGTTTTTGGTGATGTAAATGTAGATTAAATTGTCCCAAAAAGTAGCAAAAACTTTTTTAAATATATAAATTTTTAACTAAATAAAAAAGCTGTTTGTTGCCGTTGCTTTTCCAATTTATTTAAATTAAATATATGAAATATAATAAATATAATAAATAGGTAACAGTTTTTACACTCACACTCCCATTGAATAATCTAAGTTTTGATATTAGAATCTTTACGAGATATGACACACTGAAGATTTTATGCTATATATCTCTTGATACTCTTCAAGACCAGTTTATATATTTCATATATGTATATATCTCAAAAAGCATATAAAATTAATATATATAAGTGATTGTGTGTAAAACACAACTTGAATGGCATTTTATATAATCGGCAATCAGTCTTAAAACCATATTTCAATAGGCCAACACGTATGCGTGTGGGCCTCTTCCTCCGCCTCCGCCTCCACCTCCACCACCACCTCCGCCTCCGCCTCCACCTCCACCACCACCTCCGCCTCCGCCTCTGTGGTAAGGCTACAAACATAGTTTCATATGCAACTATTCGCTGGGGGTCGGGGGGCTGGAGGCTGAGGGTATATGCCGCCGCGTGTTGAAGCTAATTTGCATGCAAATGCCAAAATGCGTTGCACCTGCAGCATTAGCATAAGCAGACCTATAGATATCGATGGCTCAGCATAGACATATATTGTATATACATTTACATGGGGCTATGTGCGTGCAGCTGGACGTGCTAATAAATAGGCCACACGAGTGTCAATGATTATTTTGCCATAAAATTCAGTTAGCTCTCTTGAGAGCTGCTCCAACTGGATGCTCGATTCTCGATGCTCGAAGCTCGTTCTCTAGCTGTGCGATTTCCAATGGCTTTTCGGCAGGAGGCGGCCAAGTTTGCATACGGAATTAGTTGGCTATGTTTGGCTCTCTTTGGCCGTAGTTGTAGTTGTCGTTGTCGTAGTCGTAGTCGTTGCAGTTGCAGCTGCAGAGCCAAGTTTATGCTAAATAAGCCAAGTGCCACGCCCACACAGCCAACGCCCGCCCACAGTAGAAGTCGCAGATGCGAGCGCTCGAGAGAAAAAAACTTTCTGGCCATAAAAGCAACTGCGTAAAGTTGAATGCTGAGCTGGCAGCTCAGGGGGCGACCAAGATTATTTCAACTGCATTTCGTTTCTGCGTTTTTTTTTCTTTCCCGCTGTAATAGTAGTTTTTTCTATTTATTTTATTTCACTTGGCGGCACTGTTACCAATTTTTACAGTTCTTCTTCGCCGAAGAGTATATCTTTTCAACTATACTCTCTCTATTTTTTCTATTTCTTTTTTTTTTCGAAATGTTTAGTAAACTTCTTGTTATACCCGACCCCAAGCCCAAGCCCCCTTCTCGCCCCCCTTTTCGCGCACAGACAATTTTCCGCGCTGCCATAAAAACTCAAAAGTTTGTGCAATGTGCGCAGTTTATTTCCGTTGCAAATACCTTGGATTTGTTGCTTGCGCGATGAACGGACACTAGGTAGGATGAGGGAACTGTCTAAGTCATCTGTTGGCTGCTGGCAGGAGGCGGCGGGCTGCTGCGGGCTACTGCTGCCTTGTGCATCTGGAGCTGAACCACAGCTGCTGACGTCTGATGTTGTCGGCTGCTTTTGTCAACACTTTGCCCGTTGATGGCTGACAGCTGTATAATATATATAGTATATATAGTTAGTACACACTTAGTTGGCTATTTCACCCACCAGTGCCTCGGCGAAGCTTTCGCTATTATGTTGTTGAGATACTGCAGAGTGACGTGACGGCTGCTTTAGATGGATAAGAACTGCTTGAGTCCTGCTCCCATCGAGTTTAGATTTTAAATTCCCATTTATCATCTCTTGGGCTACTGTTCGAGTGCACTCGAGCAAACAGGGCTTACATTTTTAATGCCAATAGACTATCATTAGGCGACAACCCTGGTTAATGACTTTCCATATTAACGCACGATCCGCTGCCGTGGATGTCAGAAGGGGTAAACGCTTTTCTATAATTGCATCATTTATCAAATGGGCAACCGTAAACAAATGAAAGTTTTCACTGTAAAGCAGCATTCCCCAAAAGCCGAAATAATAATCGACATTAATCAGCGAGAGATTATCGATAACGCTTCCCAGCCCTGAGCCTCTCTCGGCCTGTCAGCATGGAGTCCGCGTGTTTACCTTTGGAGCCGCCTAATTGATTACGCCCCAAAAGTCGAGCCTCCAGCTTTATCATCATCATCAGCACCATCATCTGATGCTTCATCAGCAACAGCAGCAGCAGCAGCATCTTCTTCTTCCTTGCTGGGAACCCTTCTGTGCAAGCGATGCCAGGCCGATAAGCCGACTCCCTAAGCACATGCAGCAACCGCTTCCCCTCCGATGGACGGCCCAGCTCCCCAGTGATTATTCCAATTCTGATTTTTATCTGCCAGCCTGACTCTCTGACTCTCTGACTATCTGACTGTCTGACTGTCTTTCTGCCTGTCTGGCTTTTGATGTTTTTGTTTCACGGTGCTTGCTTTCTCAGTGAACATATTTTTTCTATGCATTTTCATATTTTCGTATTTTATTAGAAATATTCAATGCATATTTGCATTTGATTTGGGAATTAGTTATTCAAAATAATAATGGGAAAGCAGAAACAGATTTTATCGCAGTTTATTAGACGAGTTTAGATCTGTAATGCAAATGTCGTCTAGATATTTTTGTTTGTACTTTGGTTTGTTTGGTTTTGGTTTATTTATTCAGCAAGCATCCGAAATTCTCATCTCTCGTCGACTATCCTCTTGAAACTCTATCAATGTACGGACCGACTAATTTTCGTAAACGCTTTGCTCGTTCTCGCTCGGCTTGACCCACAAATCCAAGACAAACAAACATAAATCACCAGAAAAGTACACACACACACACACACACACACACATAGACATGTGTGGAATGGAATAAAAACTGAAACCAAGCGGGTCTTAAATTTAAAAGCAATCTGCCAGGACTTGGCTGTACTCCTACCCGAACTCCTACTCCTTCAGCTGCTGGTTCCCATTGTTTTTGTTGCTGTTGCTCGTGGCCTTTGGCCAATTTTCTTATTAAAAACAACAGAGTCGAAAATGTTTACCAAACACAATTCCCAGCAAATCCTGCGCTGCTCGCTGGCCTAAACTGTAAATAGAGCGTCCAGTGAAAGTGCGGACAACCCACACGACAAACACACACACTGAAAGAGAAAGAGCGAGAGAAGGAGAGAGAGAGAGAGAGAGAAATAACCCAACAAAAGGACACAAATCCTTGCACCACATGCTGAGCCTGTGTCTGCACTGGGCTCTGCGCCCTGGTGTCGGCGTCAGAGGCTTCGCTATACCGATCCCATTGTCTGGCCATCGAAATTGAAGCCCCCCACGAAAGGAAACCGTTTTGTTGGAGGCAGAATAAAAAGAGAAACCCACGAAAAAAAAGACGATTTGGCTAAACCCATTAAATGTGCCTCGCACAAGCAAAGCCGAAAAAAATTGAGAGCACTGAAGAGACAACAAAAGAATCTTGATCAAATTAAAAATACCCTGCAACTGAGGGCATGTCAAATTAAAGCAAAATGAGCTGATTCTTGTAATCCGAGTAAAGTTAGATTAAGAAACAGCAAAGAAAGGAAGATCTGTGAAAGGAGTCTCAGAAAATATTGCAAAACTTAAATATACCCTGTAACAAAAATTAAACTAAATTGAATAATCTTAAATTTCGCATGCTATTTTATGTTGAATTGGAAAGAGTTTGACTTTTTGTGAAATTTGAATTAATATTCTAAAACCATTTTTCTTTTATATTGATTAAATATCTTTAAGATTCCATCAATGATTGATTCTATTATTGTTCTGTTGATACCCTGGACTCATATGAAAAAGGTTCTCTCTCTTGAAGATGATAAGTTGAAAGTAGATTTTTCCTGAGTCTCGCTGGACATACCCAATTGAATATACTATTTACGAGGTATACAACTGGATAATGGAAACATAACAACATCCTATTTGCTAGTCTTGCACTATTCTTTGCTTATCCTTTGCGCTGACTTTCACTTTCCTGCGCTGCCTTGTTTTATTGTCTGTTGCTTGACACCCGTACTCAGAGACTGGTCGGAGGCGGACGCGAAGTCCAAAGTGGAGGTTGGGCATAAATATTTGGACATGCGACTGATTAGTGCGACCAATGAAACCAAATGGGCAAACCAATTTGTTGCCAGCCAGCGAGACTTTAATCGAAAATTGAATGCCTCGTGTTCGGTCTTCGGATTGCTGCTGTCCTGTCTGCAAACAACAACTAGAAGCACAAACATCAATCAAGCCTCAAGTTCTTTTCTTCCTCTTACTGCCATTTCTTTTTTCTCTTCTTTTTGTCAAGCCAAGGCACTTGGTAGGTGGTGTGTGGCAGCGCTTCGACATGGTCTTGAGCATTCTTTTGGACACACGCCAAATGCATAGCATTGGCACCCAGCTCCACCATTTACCTTTGGCTCCCACATGATTTAGTACAGCATTTTGCGCTACTCTTTGGTCTGGGTGCTGCTGCTGCCACTGCTGCCACTGCTGCCATGTTTGACTTGATTTCGTCTAAATTGAGTTCAGTATCAACAGAAAATACTTCCGTTTCCTTCCCTGCCAGTCTGTCAGTGTCTCGTCTCTCGACTAACCCTCTTTCCCCTTCCGCCTTGCCTCACCACGCCTCGCCTCCGTCTTCCATTTAGACTCTGCTGTGTACCTTTGCTTGATTTTGCGTTCTATTTTCAAACTACCAAAGTAATCCAACCAACAAGTCGCCCCCTCCAGCCGAGCACCGCCTCTCCAACAGCTCGAACAACTTTTGCCACTAGGTTGTGTACATGTATATATAAGTGTCTGTGTGTGAGTGTATATATGTGTGTGTGTGTGTGTTGGACTCCTGTATTTACTTTGGCAGCACCTCGTACTCGCACTCGTTCCTCGTCCTAGTTTCGCTTCTGATTTTGGCTCTACCTCAGTTCCTCCTGGTCCTCTCCTAGTCCTCTGGCCCTCGATGTGTTGTTTGGCTTCGCCTTCGCCTTCGTCGAGGTGTTTGCTTTATTTTGAATGCTTTTTATGTTCAATTTGTTTCAATTTAATGTTGTTTTGCCAGAGATCAGCCAGGACGCGTTATATTTTGCATGCATTTCAGATGTGCGCACCTTGTATGATAAATGGCATTAAAGGATTTGCGTGAATAACAAACTCAGCGCTGTTGCCAAGGTAAGGCAAAGGAAAAACCAGGAGACTTGGCCAAGTTCGCAGGTTAAGTCGCAGCTTTTAGCCCAGCTGCCAGCTTTGCTCTTAGATTACGGTATGGAAACAATGCTCTAAGTAATAGCTTACTCTGTATATCGAACTTAGACTCCATAAAACCGTCAAGTGTAAACATAAATTAAGTAAATTAAAAACTATAATTCAATATCATCTCTTAATGTTGGGTAATTCAATAAAATGGGAATAGTTGGCCAAGTATGCATAAATATTAAATGCAGGTTAAATAAAAAGTATCTAAGGTCTATATATAATTTATGTAAGCATATGTAATTTAAACAACAATGTAAAACACGGAACACATTTTTGAAAGAAATAATAAGAAGAAGATATGGTCAAATACAAATATACATATGTATATTAACATTTTCCTTAAAAAATAATTTATTTGCTTTACATCGATAGAAGAAAATGATCTGGAATTTTTAATATAGCATTTAGTAAAAACTTTAAAACTATTAAATTATTGTAAAATTACCGTAAAGCTCACCGTTAGAAAAAAAATGTTTTGATATCATATTTTAAATAGTAAGTTGCTAAAGTTAATCAGGGCTTTGACTATTGTAATTTGCTACATATAATATACCTACGGTATGTTGACATTGTCTACTTACAGCAGCTACTATTTTCTTTGACTACGAAAAATAACATATACATATATAATGAAAAATAGCAATCATTAAAAAAAAAAATGAATAATATATAATTTTACATAATTATTTTTTTATAAACAAATATTTCAATATTTTCTTTAGTTTACAATTACAAATAAGAATCTATAAATATAGCTAAACGAATTGCCTTCAAAATACTCTTGAAATCAAGAGACAATTGAATTTTTGATCAATGATTTGGTTTTCAAGATTTTGTCTTTATTCTTTAGAAGAGCAAACATTTTTGCTTTACTCTTAAATATTCTATAAATTTAACTTTTGAGCTATATAAATATATATGTATATAAAGTATTATGTATATACATACAATACTGTTAGGTTCAGATTTAAGCTGTAAATCCAATTAAATTGGTGTGCTCCCTTGCCCATTCATATGAATGAAGTATATTACCTCCTACTACCTATAAAATCGTTAAGGCTTTTCATGGTAAATTTTCCCCTGCTTGTTCGCTTTTTCTTCAGCTTGACTTGTTCGTCAGAATTAATTGTTTTCACTTCTTGGGAATTGAGGCGCCAGGTCGGACAAGTGAGCCAAATAGCCAGACCTCTTCCACAAAAGTCATCAGACATTTTCTTTCATTATGCTCCAAAAAATAAATAAATAAAGAAATAAAAACTCAACTCAATTCAAATATTGATTTGAGCTAAGCAAAATTTATGCATCGTACGCGACTGTTTCAAATGAAACATTAAAATTCCATTAGCGGATGCGTTGTACATAAATTTCAAAGCCTCGAAGTCGAAGTCGATGGGTGGGGGGCCTTATCGACGGGGTCGGTCAGCTGACCAGAAATTGTGCATTTTGTTTGGCTTTAATTGCAGCGCAGTATATTTACTTAAGTCGGAGCTGCAGCAGGAACACCAAACACACCAACAGCTTTAGTTCAGTTCACTCGACTCGCGATAATCAAAAATAATTTATAGAAAATAAATATTTCCACACAATGCGCCGCCGCCCTCGATGCTGGGAAAACAACTTGAACAGCTCCGCTTTCGAGGCAGTGTTCGTTCCATTGTGCCCTTGTTTATTTAAGTTGTCATTAGAATGGTGCAGCAGCTCCATCTACGGCCGGTGTCGGCCTCGTGCAGCCAGTCCGCAGACGGCATATAAACTTTTCAAATTATCACCGAGGCGCACTGCAAGTGCTCCGGGCCCCGGGCCCCGGGCTCCAGGGGGAAGGCGCCCCCATTGGGGGCGCGTTCAACTGGCTGCCACTTGAGAAGTAGGCGGCGTACGTGGAAATCGCATGGCTATGTGAATTGGAAATGGAAATGGAATGGCGATGGAAATGGAAATGGAAATGGAAATGGAGCCCCTGCTAAACAAACTCTGCTTTGCCCTGCTCTACCCGGTCACCGGTTCGCTAGCTCTTTTCATGGAAATCGCGCACAGAGCTCTTTGGGCGCCAGCCTTCAGACGGCCGGATATAGAAGACAGTGTTTTGTATTTAGCTTCTGCGATTGAACTGTTTATCGAGCATGTTTAGGAAATATGTTGCGAATAAGCCGAGAACCTAGCACGAGTCCGCAAGTCAAGAAAAGGACACATGTGCAAATATACACATACATACGTACATATTCACGTAAATAGATGTAGATAGATAGACTAGATGCGAATGAGTGCAGCTGTCGGATTTGTTGCCACATAAAGACGAAAAGCCCTGGCCATATATCTGCGGGCATTATCAAGTAATAAGTATAAACAAACTATGTGCTTAAGCAAACTGTTTACAATGGCTGTTGTCCTGGCCGTAATGGCTCGTATATCACATGGCTGCCACTGGGCTGCTTGAGGCCAAGTCCCGAGCAACAGGCAACAGGCAACGCTAAAAGTAAACGTAAACGTAAACGTAACTTTAAAGCCGCTTACGGCTATAACCAAATGCCGTGGCAAACGAAGCAGGTCAAGTCACAAACACAAGGATTACCGCAAGGCAACTGAGACGGCAGCAGGTGCCGCTCCTGCCACAAACAACAACAATAGCAACAGCTCAAGACGAGGGGAGGGCAGGGGAGGAGAGGAGATGCCGAGGCTAGCTGAGCTGGCAACACAATAGCCAACACGAAAGGCAATGGCAAAAGCGATTCTGTCAAAATATTTACGATATGGCTCTGGCAATGGCTGTTAAAATGTAAGGACACACACACACACAAGGACACAAAAGGACACATGCTCGGACGGACATGTGTTGTCGACTCACCCACACACACACACACACACACACACACACACAAACAGACGCACACCTACTTAGCGCACTTTTCGCAGTTTTCACATAAGATATATACAAGGATACGCTCTCATCTTGGCCTGCCACACATGCCATTATCCTGGATGTGTGTGCGGCCAAGGACACAAGCCACACAGGGCAGGCTGCGCCGCTAGTCGAAATTGATTTGTCTTTCTGCTCGGCGTAGGCGCTACCACCCAACACTTTAGGAGCCAGCCTTTATCCTCTTATCCCAAAAACATTGTCATGTAAAATTAAAATTTATGGCTAATTTGTGTGACCGAAACGTTCTCTGGCTTCCTCCTTCTCTCCCTCTCTCACTCTCTCTCTCTCTCTCTTTCTCTCTGTTGTTCTCTATTTTTTCTTTGTATCTTTCTCAGCTGGCATCTCTTGGTATTTGGGCTGGAGTTCCGCCTTATCCTATGCCCGATTTCCAAGTCAGGCCATAAATTTTCACAGTTTTTCGCAGGAATATGGAAAGCAGATGACTCAGCGCTAATGGGCTTATCGAGCATAATACCCTGTTTATTGCTAAGCCGATTTAGTAAAACTCGCTTTGTTTAAAATTTTTGGAATTATGGTTTTAGCTCTTTATTTATATATATTAATGTTTGTGCTTACTTTTTCCACACGCAAATGTTAAATTTTCCAAAAATCTATGTGTTTGTATATTGATTTTCTATAGATTTTATTGTGCAGTTTTATAAATATGTGTTTTATATTATATCGTAGTCATATGTATACTTTAAAACTTATCGATCTAACATACATAATTGTATAGATAAATATCACTATATTTGATTTCGGTTCAAGGTTCTTTTGCTAGACTTATCTTAAGTGAACTGTTATTCAAGTATTTAAATGCTCGGAGATTGCAGAAAAGCCTTGGCAATCTCTATATGTAAGTCGCATATCTCTGATTATGTATGTGAGTGTTTATGTGTATGTGTATTTGAGTCTTTCGTGAATGAGCTAATTAAGAACTTAGAACGTATATCGAGTTACTATATAAACTATATACAAAAATCGACCATGAGACTCTAAGCATAAGATTTGGCAATATAACAACGTTTACATAGACTAACTGGACTTTCGGCTAACTATGGTAAGAGTATGAGGAATTCGAGGACCGTTGCTGCGCTGCATTTTGCGGATGAGTTGAATGGACTAGCCACGCCCTTTACAAGTGCGCGCCTCTAACGATGAGCTCCATGCGAGACCTTCTAGACATATCGAGTGATCTGTGAATAGAAGTCGGATAGACACGACTGCAGCTGGGCAAAGGTTGGACGCTCGCCGGGCAGCAGAGCCCAGCAGTAAGCCATGATCGTAAATCTGCAATCATAGAGAGAAAGAGAGAGAGAGAGAGAGGGAGAAAATAGACATAAGATATGGGTAAACAGCTCTTCAGTAGGCCTAGGCCTTTGGCGCTCTCTACTTACAGCTCATCAGGGCAATTGAAGGGCTGAGCCAGACGATAGCCGTCCTTCAAATAATGCTCCATTTCGAAGGGATCCACCTCGGCGTAGGGCTGCTTGGCCGATGTGCAGAGCTCCCACATGAGCACACCGAAGGCCCAGGAATCGCTCGCTTCGGAGAACTGCTTATGCTGCAGCGCCTCCAGCGACATCCACTTGATGGGACGGTTCTCGCTGTCGCCCAAGCAATTGTAGTCCGAGGGGAAAAGATCGCGCGACAGCGAGCTGTCCGACAATTTAACTCGCAGCTGATCGTCAATACTAAAACAGGAGAAGAAAGCACACCAATACACATATAAAGATAACTTCTTCAAGAAAGGTCTTCCATTTGTTTCTACTCACACGCAGTTCCGTGCGGCAATGTCCTTGTGCACCACCCCATGACTATGCAAGTGGTCCAGGGCCATGGACAGCTGCGAAGCCATCATCACGATCTGAATGGTGGTGACGGTGCGCGCACAGGCTGGATCCAGCAGGAAGAGCTTCAGATTGCGTGTGTTGTTCACGGCGGGGTAAAGGACAAAGGGCGTCGTGTGGTCCTCAATGGAGACGCCCAGAACGGAGAGTATGCCAGGATGGGAGGCGCCGTAGAGCAGCATGCCCTCCTGCAGCAGCAGCAGCACCTGCATCTGGCTCGCATGCTGGGCCACCGTCTTGACGAGCACGTCCTGGCTGTCGTTGTAGGTGCCACGATACACGCGCCCGAAAGTTCCCTCCTGCAGCAGACTGGAGAGCCGCACGCGACAGCGCTCCACGGTCAGCTCGGAGATGCGACGATGCAGCTCTTCCGGCTGCTGCTGCTGCTCTACGCACACGGCCACCTTCCGGGGCAGGGACGAGGCATGCACCGGCCCAATGAGCGAGGGCGTCATGTAGGCGGCAGAGCCCAAAGACGATTGGCACGGCGGCTGGGTGTTGAGTCGCTGGAAGCTGGAGGTGCGCATCGGCTGGCCGCCGTGCTGATGATGCTGACGCTTGGCCGCCGCACCGCGCACACAATACGCAATCACGAGGAGTATGCAAACGGCGCTCATGGCCACCGTGACGCCCACCACCAGGGTGATGAGGCCCGTGGGCGGCGGCAGAACTGTTTCCAACAGCTGTGGGTCATCCACATCGCTGCCCGCCGTCTGCAGCAGCTCCTCGTCGCTGTCAGTGAGCAAACAGATCTTCTTGCGCCGGAATACCAAGTGGGTGACATTATTCAGAGCACGATTCAGCATTACCTCCATGCTGATGGTGATATCCACCTCCGCAGCGCGCACTCCGCTGCACTTCAGCGCCACGGCCCACGTCTGAATGTGCGTCGGAATCTCGCCAATGTGCGACACATTCAGCGCTGGCCGCGGCAGCACCTCCTGGTCAGAGCTAACCACGTTCAGGCTGTACGGCAGCGGTCGCCCCGCCAGCGACTGCCATGTGAAGCTCACGTCGCGCACATTCGCCGGCACCGGCACAATGAAATTCAGCGCATAGTTGTTGATGTGGCCCTCGCGCACATAGTAAACCTCAGCCGAGACGCCTACAATATGAAAGCAATATACACAGTCGATTAGTATAAGCGTTACAAACAATTAAAAGCTGTTCATATCAGTTAATTATATCATGTCAGGCAAGTAGAGCAATATATGTGATACTTATGAAGACATTATATTAGATATGTTATATCAATCGCTGCGAAAACAATTTATAATATGAGAAGAAATGACTCCAACCTCAATAAACAGGCCTGGTTTGACTAAATTGGCTATAAGAGAATATCTGAAACATTATATAAAATATAAATACATTTAAAATAAACAGTATCTGGCTTAGGATCCTTCAATGCACAGACAAACAATCGCAAGAAAGAGAAACAAAATTGGAGAGCTTCAATGCATCATCGTAATCAAGAATATGTAAACTTAATCAGGGTCGGTCAGTCATCCCAGTATCGGTTACAAACATTTGCACGAGACCTAGAAAAACTCGACTTTGGCCTAGGCTCGAAAAGAAATTCAATTACTGATTATGAGGTTGCTGAAGCTTTAATCAAGTTCAGTTTCAAGTCACTCTCTATATTGCCATTGAATATATGTCGAGAGCTAATGCTGATGGGTTTAATGAGTGAGATAAGAGAGATGGGGTTGAGTTTCCCTCTCGAATTATAATTATATAGTATAAAAATGATATGATATGATATGATGTAGATGACATGGATAAATGAAAATCGATGAACTAGAAAAAAAATTAATAATAAAACAATAATAATAATTTTTAAATATCGAATCGAACATAAAGACCTTATCCTCTGTAAGCATATATGAAGTAAAAGTCCTTGAGTTGAACTCCTTTAAAGTATCTTCTAATAGTTTAATAGTATATAAGCTAAAGATATATGTATGTATGCATGATGGCCTAATTATATAATTCTGGTTAATGATTTCTTGCTTGTGGTATGAAATTATACGAAAAAACAACAAGTTTTCTACTTCTTCACGAACTAATTATCAAAGCGTGAACTACGTTGAAAAAGTCTAATTGGTTTGCTGTTTTTCAGTTCTGCGAACCACATTCCTCTACCATATACCATATTACCAACCAAGTAGCTTGATAACCCAACCTTAAATTGACAAGGAAAAACTCGTGCGATTCGCAAGACCGCAAACCACATTGAGCTAGTTCATAACAGCGAACCATTCGCATCACGTGCAGCAATCGACAAATTTATAGAAACAAACTCATGCACATTTTCAGAGCGAGAGAGAGAAAAAAGGAAAGAGTGAGAGCGAGAGACAGAGATGGATAGATAGAGCCAGTGAGTGGTAGTTGCCCGACTACGTAGTTTGTATAAATAAACATGCGCGACCGAGTTTAGGGCATTCCTCGAAACTATTTTCGAGTTTATCAGTATCTGCATCTGCAACTGTATCTGTATCTCTATTTGTATCTGCATGTGCATCTGTATCTATATGTGAGTCTAACAAAAACAACTCGTGTCGCCAGGCCGAGGATTCTGATTCAGTTTCAGTTATTAAGGCGAAGCCGCAACGGGCAAAAAAGGTAAGAAGACAAACAGAAATGAGCCATGACCATGTCTGAGATATGTTCTTTAGCTCGTGATTGTTCTTGCTCCTCTCTCCTTAACTTGCCGTCTCTTTCGTTCTTTCATTTCCATTTCTGTGTTGTTATGATTCTACATTTTGTTGGGTTTATTTGCGGTTTGACCAAAAAAAATCGAGTTAATGAACCATCTAGAGACCCCTGCCAGCAATTGCCAACTCATTTTCGTTTCTTTGCTTGTTTATGTTAATGATTATCTGGAAGAAGTTCAGGTAGTCCCAAAGAGATTACAAGTAGTTCAAATGATAAGCAGAGACCACACACGAGAGCTCACTGAGTTCCATCTGATAATTGTTTAGCAAGTTTTTTCTCATTTATATTCTTTCTTTTAATTAGTGCTACTTTACCTCTATATTAGTCTCAATTATAGCAGAGTGCAGACAAATGAGGTAGTTCAATTTTAAATAGGAAATTTTTCAAAGGAATTTTCTGAACTCATAATAATGTAAATAATGAAATTGAAAATTATTTATCAATGAATCATGTTTAACTGCCCAATATCGAATAACGTACCACATGAATCATTGAACTAGCTGATCTAGTTACTTTACTTATTTATTGAAGTGAAGTGAACGAAACCTCACTGAGATCCATCTTATAATTATTTAGCAAGTTTTCCTCCAATTATTTTCTTTCCCTTAAGCGGTGCTGTTTTGTCTCTATATTAGTATCAATTATAGCAGACTTCAGACAAGTGAACTAGTTCAATTTTGAAGGGCATATACCTACCTAATTTTATGAATTCATAATGATATATAAAATACACTTATTATTATTTATTAATTAGTTGTGTCCAAATACCCTATATTGTCGAATTTCGTACCATGAACCACTGAACTAGTTCATCTACTTTACATATTCATTGAATTGAACTAAAATTGAGAAACTCTCAGCTGTCAATAGCTTAAATATAAAATATGTCAGGGTAAATTTACATAGATGATAGAGTTAAACGATTCTGTGGAAATATCCAAATATATTTCACTGCAAGCCTTTAGTTTGGTGCATTCAACTCTGTGCCCTGCAGGCAGCAGGCGGCAGTCGTTGGAGCCGCGGAAAAGCACAGGAAATAATTTACGAAAAATGGAAAAGTGGAGAGCGGGGCACACTTCCTTTGACAACTGGCAATAACAATAAAAATCAGTGAGCATGTAGGTTGACATAGACATAGACATAGACATAGACATCGAGCATAGGGGGCAGAGAACTGGCTGGCTCGGAACGCGCCGAATGTCTCAACTAGGCGGCGACGAAGTCGCGTATAAATTGTGTCAGCCAGAGATACGCTGGCCCACAGTAGGTGGCAGCAATAGGGACAGAGTCGGTGAGGCTGTGAGCTCAGCGACTCTGAGGCAGACAGCCATGTCGCCTCGTTGTGACTTCCTCTTGAATGTGCAACATGTTGCACACACTCTGCATGTGTGTGTGTGTGTGTGAGTGTGTATGTAGCTGCGACAAATTCCTCGCTAGCATTTTAAAAATAGCGCCCATGACTTAATCAAATGCAGTGCCCCGCAGGCCGATCGGCCGCACGCTTCCATTGACCCTTTCGACTCTGACTGTGACTGTGACTGTGACTCTGACTGCGACTGTGTGAGTGGCTTAGGCGAGGCAGCTCCATCTCCATGGGCCGGGGAGTGGCATGCAGCACTAGCTGCAGTTCACAGGTTCATGTGAAAGTTAGAGCCTGCCTCTTACGGCCAGCCAGTTGAGGCTGTCTTGAAGTGGCGTCGTCTACCTTCATGTCACGAGCAAATGTCACTCGCATGCGCTTGCCTCGACGGCTCTTGAACTTTTTTAACCTTTGTGTGCGCCATGTTCATAACTAGCTGCATATATATATATATATACATATACATATTTTTTGGTGGGGCGTGCCTAGAGCTACAGTTGTAGCAACAGCAGCTGGAGGAGCAGGAGCAACAACAGGCAGGAGCCATAGGTACCTACCATATCCATATCGTATGTCGAATTTTTCAGAGCGTGCAGTCATGACGATGTTGTTGTTGTCGTTGTCGTTGTCGCTGATGTTATTGTTATAGCTATGGCAAAACCTATTGCAGTTGCTGTTGCTGTTGTGGTTGTTGTTGTTGTTTGGCAGTATTTTTTAATAGCTTTGCTACCGAACCGTGAGTCGTGACCATTGTGCAGTCAATGCGCTGGAGGACTCGTCGCTGGGGCAGAAAGGAACTAAATCGAAACTAGACAACGACAACAACGGCAACGAAACCAAGACACTCAGAAATGTGTTTTCCATTTTCTTGTAATTAGCGTTGCAACTCGTGAACTCGATATACACAAATGTCGACTGGCTGCGGGTTCAAACTCAGCCCAACTGCAGTCGTTTCATTTGTCAACTGGCTCTCGTCGTTCGTGCTTTCTATCCAGTTGCCAACTGCTGTGTGGCTGTGTGGCTGGGTGGCTTAGAGCCGATCGAATTGCAATTGCTGATAAATGATGCGCACGCTTCACATTAAGCTTCGCCACCTTCGCCTTCCATGGGCCAACCAACTCCAACTCCTGGCTAATATGTCACACGACTGCATGTTCAGCCAAAGCGAAATATAAATAATACAAATGATCTGCTGTTGCCCGGTGACAGCGGCTCGGTTTTGGTCCACCCTAATGTGACTGGGCCAGATATCGCTTACAGGCTAACAGCCACGCCCCGTCCGCCTCCCTTAAGCTAAACGCCTACCACATGTCAACATTTAACATGAGTTTTTGAGCTTTCCTAAGCGACGTATCTTTAGCTCTATCTGTAGAATGTATCTGTATCTGTGCCTGTATCCGTATCCACGTAGCCTTTGTGGATGCTGCCGCTGCTGCTGCTCTGCTGCTGCTGCTGCAAGTCGTGCCCGTTTGCTGTCTCTCACGTCGTCGTTATGATAAATGATGCGCCTTTTATTCTTCACGTTGTTGTTGTTGTTGTTGTTGTTTTTCCTAATATTTTACTGTGTTTTCTGAATTTTGTTTCGTTTGTTTTTCTTTTTCTTTTTTTTTTTTTTGTATTTTTGCTGTTTTTTTTTGGAGTTTATTCCGCTTTTGGAGCCGCGGGCGCATCGTTCTCGTTTCTGGTTACTCGTTTACGGCTTTGATTGTAACAAATTTGTGCCAGGCTAAATTAGCCATGTTTTTTTTTGTTTTTTGTTTTTTGTTTTTATTTTGGCCGGAGCATGGCAGCAGCCTCTTCAGTCAGTTGGTTGGCAACCATTTGGCACAGATTTTACTTTTAGCTCTTGGCCCGCAAATTGGCTTAAATTAATCATTCAAATTTCTTGCCTGACGCTTTGACTAGCTGACAAAAGTTTATGGCTCAGCCAGCGTGTTGGCCAAAAATCAATAGTAATTAACCTTAATCGCTTCTACACGCTTCTACCGCCAACAGTTTGACTGCTCAGAGAAGCTGCCATCGACCGTTGGCCATCATCGAATGCGGGAGAGTCTAACGCGCCTCAGAGCTGCAGTGCATGCTGAAAGATCCCAATCATTAATCTCAACTCGTTCATAGTTTTGAAGACTTCAGGGACTCTGTCGGCACAAATGTTAACAAAAAGCAACATGATGAAAACTACGAAAAATATAGCTAAAAGCGTAAATTATTTCTTGTAATTAAAACAAATTAAAAGTTTTCACTAAGCCATATACTCTTTATAACAGAATTCCGTAGAACTGTTAGGAAAACGAACGAAAAAGAAACTCTTCATGACACTTGACATGTCGTTAGCAGACCTAAAAATGTTAAGTTTTGTTTCACATTTTTCATCGAGAAATATCATAAAAATGTTCAGAAAACGAAATGAGGAACTGTTAATGACATTTAACATGTAGTTAACAGATGATTATTTCAACGCCTTCTTACGAATAAATTTTAATAATCATCATATAATGCTAATAATAATATATAAAAAATTAAAAAAATTATTAAATAAAACATTTTGCTTAAAAACATTTTGTAATTCAATACAAGTCAAGCAAACTTATTTAAAGTCCCCATTAGCACGCAACAATTTATATTTGTATTTTTTATTATTGGAGATTAAATTGTTAAATCAATTCAAAATAATTACCATATACACTATAAGCATACACTTTAACAACAACCCAATGTTTATTTAATGGAAATTGAATGGAAAAAACTTAATCGCCGCTGTTTTATTATTTATGAAAAGCTTTTGGGCTATAAAACCTGAAAAAATATAATCCTGTAATTTATAGTGAAGACTTTGATTGCAAAATTGAACTGAATATTTGCAGGAGTCATAAGCCAGGTTGCCTTGTTCCGATTGTTTCTATGCCATTGAAGACACTTTGACGCACATATCAGTAAAAGTAATACTTAAATTAAACAAACAGAATATGAACAATTTGCTTAGTGTCATTTAAGATATTTAATAAGTAAGAAAATGCGCAATAAATATCTAAAACTATTTAAAATTTTAGGGACTCAAAATATAAACTAAGCGACTGAACATACTTGAGAGGAATCTATATAGCAAATTTAATGATTTCAACTCATAGAAATGGCAAGATTTGCATTTATAACTTTAGTTTGATATATATTTGAATCAATATTTCAATTTTATTTTCTATAGCACGACTTATATAGTATCTACTACATATATTTAATCAATGGGTATACAAATGTGTTCTGTAAACTTTAAAATATATTCAGTAGAGTAAAAAATTGAAATTTTCTGAAAATACAACAGATAAAAGAAGTTTATACTTGCACAAGCTTGCAGGTGCTAGAAACCTCGTCAATTAAACGATTTCACATTTGTCTTTTGTTATATATATATATATATATATATATATATATATATATATAGACTTCATATATTCATGATCACACGAATTATGTCTTGGGAAAGCAAGACTAACGCCCATTTCTCACAGCTGAAAGACAGCAAAAACAATGCGAGACGCAGACTATATGCATAGGCACAAACATATATATATATTTTTATATGTGTATATTCATTCGCGAGCTGATTTTGAGTTGGTTTACATGCAGCGTTGTCGCATTTGTCTGCTGCCAAATTCCCACAGTGCATGGCCCAAATATAAACACAGAGCTCAATAAACATGACAACAGATACGGATGCAGCTGCAGAGGAATGTTGTGTGTGTGTGTGTCTGGGTGTGTGTGTGTGTGCGAGGGATACATGTCTGCCACACTCGCTCAGTGCAATGGCAGTGGCAGTGGCAGTGGCAGTTGCTGTTGCTGTTGCAGTCAGAGCAATTGTTGCTTACGCGCGTATTCGCAATTGTCATTCACTCGCCTCCATCAACGCCATAAAATCGACAGCGAACGAGGTTAAAATTTCATTCGTAGCTCCTTGTTGTTTAATGTAAATATGATTATTCCTTTTTGCGCTGCACATATAAACTACATACATACATATACAAATATACATGTTCATATGTGGATATATATTCATCTGCTTGTATGTAGCGCAACAAGGCAGCCCGGCAAACAATGCAACTTATTTATTATTGACATGCAGCGTTCGTGCCGCCCAGAGGGTTTATCAGTTGACAGTTGTAAGTTGTTGCCTCTGTGCAGTGGCACTGATAACCACAGCCCCGCCCTCATCCTCTTTCTCCTCCCTGGCTAAACCCTGCGCAATTGACAGAGTCAATGGGGTGGAGAGCTACGCATACTTTAAGCCCTTGACTTGTAAACGTTGCCATCAAGTTTCGCGCGTTACGCGTTTATTTGATTTGGATTGATTCCCCTCGCAATCGCGTTATGCGATGTTCATTTATTCAAATGCAGGTTTATTTTGTGTAGCTCGGCTTACACAAGTTTATGGCGGTTTTTGGCCAGAACAACTGCAAATAAATGGCCGACAGTTTATCACAGAGACAAATGGAGAGAGAGAAAACGAAGTGTATTGAGACAGAAGTAACGGAAGAGTAAAAGGAACACAAATGAGAAAGTGATAAAAACAAAGCGAGAGAGAAAAGCAGGCAAAGAAAGAATGTTAAAAAGCGCAGGATAAAGAAATAGAGAGATAGAAATAGTAACAGAGAGAGAGAGAGAGAGAGAGAGAGAGAGAGAGAAGGACATAGACAGCTCGAGAAACAGAAACCAAAGAAAGAAAGATAGGGATAGAGAAAGCCCGCCACAGATAAAGTAAAAAAGAGCAAAAGCGAGAGAGAGAGAGTGAAAGAGTTTGAAAGAAACAGAATGGAAGAGAAACAGAGTAAGAGAAATATAGGGCGATAGAGCAAAAGAGATGACAACAAAGATAGACAAAGCGAAAGAGAGCTATATACATGGAGAGAGAAAAAAACCAGCAAAAAGAAAAAAAATTAATGAGCGAAATGAGAGAAAGAGAAGAAATAGTTATAGAAGAATCCGAGAATTTAGAAAAAAGATTTAGAGCAATGCAAAGACAAAGAAACAGAGTTAGAGAGAAGCTCAAAGAGAGAAACATTCTTGCCTCTAAGCTAAGCTTGTGATGTTTTCTAGGCAACACGACAGACAACCAAAACATTACTCGTTACAGAGAGAGAGATGGAGATATAAAGACAAAGAAGAACGAACAAGTTGAAGATCTCAATGTCAACAAGTAATATTCGAGACTCTGTGACACTTTGTGACCTGTCAGTTGCCCATCAAACTGTAATCGATAACGAATTTGAGGCCACAACTAAAAGCACAAAACGAAAAAACGAATTAAGTCCCCAAATGGGATGACATGTAGACCCTCAACAAGGCCGATTGATCTGTTCGCTTCGCTGATCGCAAGTCAAGTGAACAGCAGCGAGATAGATGCTTATCAGTTCTGAATTAATTAATAGCTCACATTAGACTAAGCGGATGTGAATAGAAATATAAATCAAAATACGCAAAAGTCAAATGTTTTTTATATATGAATATAGAAAATGGAAAACACTATATAGCATTTCAGCACTAAGTATCATCATTTTTAGTCGAGGAAATGAAGATGCTCATCAGATACTTAATTTAAATTGTTAAAAAAAAACTGTATTTTTCTAAAGCAAAAATTAAAATTAAAATTATTTCTTTATTCTTTTTCTAGCTGCCTAATATTTCTTGAATGAACCGAATCAACTTGAGTTTTTCATGCATATGTGCTATTTTAATATGGTTGAGAACTAGGTGAATATTATGGCAGCTTTTTGGCACCTGCTGAAAGGTATAGTTCTCTGCCAGCCAGCAGATGAGCCGCTAATTGTCACACATCATAACATAAGGCTGAGCATGATTACAATGCGCGTCGAGTCGCTTATCGCACTTCTACATATATAGCTTCATTAGCTAATGGCTAATGAAGCTGATTTTTGCGAGCAGCTTCAAGTTTTGTGCTTGGCAGCAAACAAACCAATTAAAATATAAATCACGCCACAAGCAGCAGCAGCAACAACAGAAACATAAACAGAAACAGAAACAGAAACAGAAAGAGAAAGAGAAACAGACAGCAGCAACGAGTAAGGCGAACAGGCAACGGCTCAGCGCAAACCGTTAACACAACTTTGGCCCCCAGAGAACGCGAACGTGGTTCGTGGAAGGCATTTAGCACAACAAGTCCAAGCAGATGGAGAAGCTGTTGCCAACGCTATCAGCAGCTAAGATCTTGGCAAGCAAAGCACAGAACAAGCCATAAACCCAAGACACGAGAGCCGAGAGCCGAGAGCCAAGAGCCAATAATATAGCGCTTCTTTCTTGCATGCTTGTTATGGCCAGGCGGCAAACTGGCAGATACTCCGGTTACCTAGGAGGTGCTAAATGTGGCCACAGTAGCAGCAAACAGCTGCCGTCTTTGTGTATCTTTCAGATACTCGAGGCTTGCTTGCCACATAAGCTGCTCAAACTTATAATACTTATGCAAATCGCATTTATTGGATATTGGAAATTGGCCAAAAGAGCTCACACAAAGCAGGGCTCTGAGCATATAGTTTTTTGTTTTCTTAAGCCACGTTTCGTTTTAGGGTAAGCGAGGGGGACATTCGTCTGGGCTTAATTTATTTAACACTGTTGGTGGTAAACTTAACACATTCGTGTTATTGTTATCTTTTGTGTTGCTGATTCGCCAAAGATTTTACCTTATTGTTGATCATTATTATTATTGTTGTTGTTGTTGTCATGGCTGGTTAGCAGCTGCTCCAATCGATCATTGCGGCAACTCAAACTGTGGGCGTGACTTAGTAGGCGTGTCGCTATTAGCACCAGCAACAAGGGAACATGCAACGCATCGTTGGGATTCAGTTGGAACTGAACTGTTCTTGCAAATGAACTAGTTAGCTCATGAACGAAACAGATTGGTCTGAATTTGATCATGTTCAAAGAGCTAGTTCAATGTTTAATTTGCAATGTTAAATGAACTAGAGATAAAAGTGGTTAACATCATTAAACGATTGAACTTGTCCATAAATTTGAGCAAGGATTTCCAATTATGATGTGCATCAGAAAAGCTCAAAAGCTAAGTGAAAGACAATTAGTGATTGCTATGAGAGAGACAGAGATATGGATCTTGATCAAAAGAGCGAGATAGAGAAATATAAAAATAGAATAAAAGAGAAAAACTGAGAGTGAGATAGAGAGAGAGAGAGAGAACGTGAATGAGAGAGAGAAAGTGAATTAGAGAAATAGAGTGAGAGAGGGAGAAGGAGAGAGAAAGAGAACGCGAATGAGAGAAATAGAGTGAGAGAGAGACTGAAAAAACATTGATAATGAGAGAGATAGAGAATAAAATACAGTATCTGAACGAAACAGAAACAGCGCTCAAGAGACATAGCATGCGAGTATGAAAAAAATCGTTAGAGATACAAAGATTGAAAGATACATAGAGACAGACAAATAGTGTGAAACAGAGAGAGGAAGAAAAAGATAAGTGTATAAATCTCTTTTTAGGAGAGAATAAGGAGCTTGAGGAATAGGGATTCAGTAAGATAAAAGCATGAAGAGCTTGCATTGTGCAAATCTTAAAATACAATAATCTTTTCAACATGCATCTATAAATAGAGAGGAAAAGCGGATGAAAGAGAGTAACAGATACATAAAGAAAGAGACAATAGATTGTAAGAGGAAGAGAGAAATATGTATGTTGAAAGAGAAAGAAAGAAAGAGAGAGAGAGACAGAGGGAGAGAGTCAGAGAGAGAGAGACTGGATTTGAAAAGCTTACTATCTGCAAAGCTTGACATACAATGAACTTTACAATGCGGCCTCATTAACATGCATTGTAAGCTCTAAGCTCTATGATTAACACACAGACACAACAACAAATGGGCCATAAAATTAAAGCAAAGCACCCAAAAAATTAACACCGAACAATGGGCACATAAAAATCATTTAAGATAGACAAAGAAAATTCCGAAGCGTTAAAGTCGTAAAAAGAAAAAACTTGTCAATAGGAAAAACTACGAGAATTGTCGAAAATGTTCAAAATAAAATGGCATTAAAATTCAATTTAAATAAAATGCCCCGGCCAAAAGACATTTTAAAATGTAGCGCGTGTCACAGCAGCAAAGCAAAACACATAAAACTTATTTGGGGAGTTACTCAACTGACAGGCAGCCAGATCGATCGGATCGTGTATACCCTGCCCAGCTCTGGCTGATTATATTTCATATGCCCGCTTTTTATGACTAAAGGCTTAAAAAATGAAACCGAACCAACAGTCGGCTCCCTGTGGGGATGAGTTGCTGCTGAGTCTCCCGTTGTTTAACCATAAAAAATGCAATGAAAAACAAAAAAACAAATCAAAATTAAAATTAAAATTTGTTAAATGTATACAAGCCTGGAATGAGCTTCAACTGGGCTTTGGCCAACGCCTTTTTGCCAAAAGCCTCACAAATCAAATGCAAATTATGCTGCCTAATTGATTTATGGCTTAGCGCTTCTCTTTATTGCACGCATATATCAAACGAGAGGGGGAAAGAGAAGCAGAACGAGCGAGAGGCAAAGAGCGTTTGTCCAGTCTGCAAACTTTGCAGCTTAGTCTTAATTAGTCGCCCAGTTGCTTAAGTTACAGCCAAATGGCCAAATGGGCGAATACGGAATGCGCTTTCAACAGCGCCCACAGCGGTCACGAACCCCACACCCAACTATTCGCCATCCAAATCCAAATCCAAACATACGATATTTTGCATATTTGATTTCACGCCCCAAAATTCAAAATGCATACGCAAATTATGCGCATCGTCGTTGTCGTTGTCCTCGTCGTCGTCAGCGACAGCGTCAGAAAAAAAATGCAGCTCCCACACATGGCAAGTGAAAAAAAAAAACTATGCAAACTTAACAAGCAGGCAGCATGCCAAGCAACAACAGCAACAACAGCCGAAGCACATGCAGTGGGCGGGCAACAGTTGTTGACTTGCCAAAAATACGAGTGCCAAAGCAAGCGACAGGCGTTGCACAGTGGGCTCAGACGCACGAATATAATGCAAACACAATTAGCAACACAATAACCAAATTTCTTGTGATATAGATGGGATTCGATTAATGCCGGCTACCGGAATAATAATATAGTATTATGTATGATATATAATATAATTATATAATATATATATATATATATATATATATATATATATATATATATATATATATATATATATATATATATATATATATATATATATAACTAATCTTATGCAATTCAAGACATACCGGAGGATTTAAATTATATTAAAAAAAATAATTGCTTACATATATAATTTTTTTTTTGTTTTTTGTTTTTTGTATTAACTAATCGGTGCGTTTTCATTTTCAATGCGTTCTTTTTTGCCCACTGTGCGCACCAGCACTACTTGCCCAAAGTCACACACGCACAGCTGACGAAGATGCCTGTGTTCTTGTTGCTTCTTCCCTCTCCTGTCGTATACACGCCATGCTCTCTGGCAGACGCTATTGCTCGTCCCCTTCTTCCTCTTTCGTTCTTTCCTATATCACATCAAATGCGTTTGCGGCTGCTCCAAGTCACGTTTTGCCTTGCCTTTGCCTTTGCCTTCGCCTTCGCCGTTCGTCGTTGCAGTTGTTGTTGCTTTTGTTTTTGTTGTTGCTTCCTTTGCGTTGTCATCTCGTTTGCGTGTCTCTTATATGTGCATGTGTGTGTGTCTGTTTTTTTTTTTTTTGTATTGGAATTTCAATTCCCAGAAATATTCAAAAATATTCTCTGGCAGTGAAATAAATTTAATGCTGCTTGTAAATTTTGTTGTTGTTGTTGATGCTTCTTTTTACGAAGCGTAAAATTTCTTAACGAACCAACTGAAAGTTATGTATGTATGTACATAGAAGAAACCGTTTTGTTGTTGTTCTTGCTTTTGCATTTACTTTTGCTTGTTGTTTGTTTATTTGTTTAACTGCTTAACAACACCTGCAGCGGCATGCGTAGCAGAGCAAGAAAGCGCACAAGCGCAAGACCAAGAGCACGAGCAAGACGGCGAGATAGATAGAGAGATCGTTGGGAGTGAGCGAGTGTCTAAAATTAAGCCAAAGCAAACAAATCAACATAATTTCGAAAAGCATTTCGATTTCAGTTTCCAGTGAATGAAAATTGTTGAAAACTAAAGCTGACGCATAATTGGTTGACACAAATGGAACGTCACTAATTGCTCAGTTGCTTTGCTCTATTGTTGGTTGTTATTGTTACAGTTGAGGTGGAGAAATCAATAACAATGGGCGCGACTTAACGGGTAAACTGCGTGAAGGAGAACTCACCAAGCAATCGCATCACCTCCTCTGGGTTCAGGAAGACGTTCAAATGCGCTGCGACGCCGCTGCTGCCGTTCAGCTGCAGCAGCGCAGTTAGCGCAAGCAAAGCAAGCACCATTTTATTGTTATCGTTCGATTTTGTTATGTTTGATGTGATTTCTTGGCCTTTGATTGGCATTTTCATTCAAAATAATGTAACTTTCCGCTAGTTTTTGCACATTTATCCACGCACACAAATTCGTAAACAATCGAGATAGCGAACGCGAGGGCAAAGCACACGCGCAGAGAAAACAGCGAACAGCGAACAGCGCAGGGAAATAACAGTGATGCCGCACATGCAACCGAAAAGAGCAAAATAGTCAACACCTGAGTGGCTAAAACATTTTAATACTTGGCACACCACATAAACTAATTATTAAATACAAATTCACACGAAACTTTAGTCTGTTTTCTCGTTTTTTTGTCAGCATTTACCGGCCGCAACAACCACACGCTTCAACACAAAATTCATGAATAACAGGCCTGTTAACGCAAAATTTTTTAGCTAACAGAAGTAGCTACCTAAAATGTTAATTCTCTGCTAGGCGACTGTAAACACAGCTGATTTGGCTTTGGCGGGCAGTATTTTAACGCAAATTTAACACTTACCCTTTACATAAAATACGTATGAATTATTCTCCTAAATTTAATTGGCTGCAAATAAATAAATATACATAATTTAGTCATCTGAGCTTTTATTTTTATTCATGATAAACATTTATTTGCGAGATTTATGGAAACATTTTGTCTCTGTTAACTGTAGCATCAACTGACAGCACACTGTTATCGCCCTCTTTCTTTTAACAGTGTGGAAGCGAATACGAGTACAAGAGAATACCAGATTAAAGTAACGTGCGCCATCTATTGTTAAAAGTTTTTCAGGCAAACTAAATACAAATGGGACGCTCGCCATAGCGCGTAGTACAGTTTCTTTAAAGTAGGGGAAATCAGCAAATCTGTGGATTCTGTTTTCCAATATTTTATAATGCTCGAATAAATGACACAAATATTTTTAAATATTTATGAATGCTTTTTCAAAGTATTATAAGCATCGGACTAGCAATTTATTGTTTACACCAAATAAACATAAATGAGATATGATTTCTCAAGATCAGAACCTTTAAAAATATTTTTTTTATTCTTGTCTAGTATTTGTATATGTAAATAAAAGTATATTAGAAAATATATAAAATTTATTATGTTAACGGTTTTTGCTTATGTATAAGATTCCTTTACTTGTTTATCTGCTCAAAGTTTAATAAATAAATATAAAGTGTTACCTGATTTGAGAGGTTTCAAATTATAGGCGATACAAGGCGCTGCGGCCTTATCAAGCCGCCTTTTAATTTGGATGACATAAAGTTCTCTCTTCTCTCTCAGTATCATTTTCATATGTAAGCTCTAATCAAAGTAAATAGCATACCGTTGCAAACGGGTGTGGCCGACTGCATAATACTCGTTCATCTACATCTATTACAAAATGTTCAGTTTGAATTTTCGGTAGAGCTCTAGTAAAAATTTTGTAAAATGTTAGGACTTGAACTAAAACTCTAGCAGATAGAGTCTTATGCGATTGGCATATCTCCGTATAACCCTCGGATACCAACAAACCCAATATACTCTTTTCACTTCGTGAAGAAGTAAACAAAGAATCGTTCGTTAAGCAGAATTTGACTGATAGCGAATACCTAACACGAGTACGCCATGTGAATGAGTATGTATATAGTGTATGATATATGTATGTATAAATATTTGTATACTCATTCACTAAATTGAAATGAGTATATTGGTTTTATGCAATGTCCGTATTGCTGTCCGTCCGTATTAATGCACACCAGTGCTGCCAGAATTTTGTGAGCAAAAATTGCTAGAATTTCAAAAAAAAATTGCTAAAATTGCTAAAAACTTTATGAAAATTGCTAAAAAAAAATTGCTGAATTTGTTTTTAAATTAAATATATATATTAAAGATGTTAAATTGTCTTTTATTTATGAAATAATACTGATTAATGTTATCAAATTGTTCTAACACATTTTCCTCGTCGTTACTTGCGTATTTTTAACTGTCGCAATTTTTTGGCAAAACATAATCGAAGCAGCATTTGGCAGCCTATTTATTTGTTTGCGTACATGTTTTTTAGTAGCAGCGTGGTGGCGCATATCATACAGTTTTGCGCCACCAGTGCACTTGCAATAGGCGCAATAGGCTCTGGTTTGGTCTGTGGCATCCTTACGTATCCACTCCTTAAATTCGCCGCTCAGCCACACGTCGCGAAAGTTTTGTGTATACGTTTTTCACAATAGTTCACAACTATTGAGCTATTGTTCACAACTATTGAACTATTGTTCACAACTATTGAACTATTGTTCACAACTTTTGAACTATTGTTCACAAACTCATGCGATTAATCGATATTGTTATGATTTTAAAGAAGTTGAGCACTTTTTATTATGATGTTATCATAGCTCACAATTGCCATATTTGTGGCTAATAGCAATCGAAAAAAAAAATAGCAAACTCAAATTAAAAATTGCTAGATCTAGCAATTTAATTGCTAAAATGGCAGCACTGATGCACACCATTTCGCCTCTTATAAAGCTATAGAATAGAAATTGAGAGCATATACTTGTGTATACCTTATAATTATAAGGTGTCGAGATTTTCCCGATCCGCCCACTAGGGACATTTTCTGGTTCCTCAAACACCATGGCTGTTGAAATTTGAAATATATACTCGGATAGGTCCAGGATAGTGCTGAAGAAACATCGATGTTTGACGACATCGATGTTTCGATGTTTTTCAGTCAAAAACATCGATGTATCGATAAAACATCGGGAAAAGCTTTTTTTATTATAAGCGTATTCAATGTTTATAATCTTAACAAAATTAAATGATATATTCGATTGAAATCCATTCATTATTTCACGAATTCAAAACTTCAAATTAAAAAAAGAAAAAAAAGACCAAATTAAATAATGAATAAAAACTATATGTATCACTTCATCAGTCTTAACCGTTAATAGCAGCTGCTGGGCGCCTTTTTCAAAATTCTCGTATTTTAAGATTTGCAATCAAATTGTTATTAATATCATTATTTAAAATTAAACTAGGCATGGGAAACTTTACCATCTAATATTCTAATGAGTCTCATTTGAGATCCAATCGTTTTTGTTAACGAGCACTAACATGTCATCATTTTTGAATTTTAGCGAGCTTCGTTTTTCGCTAATAATAAGTCCAGCTTTGCTGAACATCCTCTCACTCTCAGTAGAGGTTGCTGGCAAAACACATCGATGCTTCTCAATTTATTTGAAACATCGATGTATCTATCGATGTTACATCGATGTTGCGCCCAGCACTAGTCTAGGACCAAAAAGATATGGCGAATATATTGAAAAGCTGTATTTTCTACAGCTTTAAAGCTAGAAACTCAAAATTAAACGGCAAAATTACTGTTGTAGTCCTCTATTGATATTTATATATAAATATATACCAATTTGGAGCGTGGCAAACCGGAAAATAGATCTGGGTCGTAAATGAGTATTCTGCAGTCCGTAACGCCCGACTGCAACAGTCTGACTTGTTCAATGTATTGAATATGTACTTATGTTCAGCATTCCGTATCACCTATAGTGGGACGTACGAAATAACCCTTGGTAAATCGGTAATAGCGTGAGCATTTGTATATATCAAATTCTAGAGCAAGGCATGATTAGAGAAAGAGAGAATGAGAGAGAGAGAGAGAGAGAGAGAGAATGGGTGAGCGTAACTGTCTGGGTTATCAGGCGAACTCTGTAGTTGGCCTACAGTTCGCTATTGACCGCAATGAAAAATAGATGGCATAGATTGGGAGGCCGTTCGGCGGTTCTCTGGCTGGGTATCGGTTTGCTGTTAGAGCTGCATCTGGCATACGGAATACGCTGCAAGGTGCCCTACGAGAAGGTGCAGAATGACTACTGCTACTTCATAGCCGATGAGGAGCCGCTGGTGAGTAGCTACAGACCCTCGCTCGCTATCCCCCACTCAACAGACTCTGCTGTCCGTTCAGGCCAGCTCGTTCAGCAACTTTTGCTACCAGGATAAGAGAACGTCGCGCGTTTGCCTCGACAGCAGCGCCGAGATGCGCGTCCTGGCCGACCACCTCTATGCGAGTGGCTATCAGAATGGCACCCGGTTCTGGAGCGCGGGCCATCGGTGGCCCGGAGATATGCAATTCTATTGGAATTACTTCGGACGCGCCCGCAGCATCAACTACACCAACTGGCTGGAGGGTGAGCCCACCTCGCGCATGGGCCGCAATTGCATGCTGCTCACTCTCCAAGCTGGCGAGCTCTTCATGTCCACCGAGTCCTGCTACACTCGAGCCGTCGACATCTGCGAGCAGTTGCTCAGCAATGAGCCAACCGTTATGCACTGACGTACGCCAATCGAACGGCAATCTCAATTCTCTTTCCACATAATTATGTACGAAAGATGGGAAGATTTTATGCAGGGCGTACTTACAGTCAGAGGCGCAGCGAGAAGGGGGTTTGTGGGGTGTGACTGAATAGGAAAATCAACAGTTTGTTTGACCTTTTTGTTTTATTGCTTGATTTTAAATAACTCTGTAATTTTGCCAATCGGACTTTCCGAATGCCAACAGTGCATTCCGATTAGAAATCAGCATATTAATTAACTTAATTACGTAAGTATAAAATTTATTTGTAAAATCAACACGCCGTCGTCAAGTACACGAGGTTAGTCGGCCATTCAATAAAAATCAGCCCCCCATATCTCGCTACGCCCCTGCCCACAGCTGTAAATAAAAAGTCAAATACATATATTTATATCTTATCTGTGATACATATTTATAAGTATATTATTCATATCTGTAGTACGCCCTTTCACTTAGCAGTGCTATAGTCTTCAGACTAGGAGTTCAGTCTTCAAATTGTATTTAAACAGTAAACATGTAAAGCCCAGTATCGTTTGATCAACAACGTTATACCTATTAGCAATAATAGTGGAAACAGAAACTCCAAAATTAATTACGTGCACGACTTCAATAATGTAAATAGAGTGAATATTTATTAAAAAGTAAAAATAATAATAATAATAAATGTTCTTTTCAGTGAAAGTGACAGTTATCTGACTGCAAGTAAAATTGTTACAACCATTAGAACCAGAGTTCTAATGGATAGGAGAGGACAAACTTACCCATGGCACAAGCCAGCTAACCTGCAACGATGCAACTCACTTAATAGATTCCCCAGTTCTGCGACATCAACTATTCTAACTGCCTCACCTTCAGAGATTGAACTCCGAAAATAGAGAAAAAGTTGAAAACCTTACCTTAGATTTTCAGCGTACTCACCGTCATTACTCTGGTCATCGGATTCTTCCTTCACAAGATGTATACAAAATGGAAAATCATTGTTGACATCCCCTCCACGCAGGACATTTTATTAGAGATCTTATGAGTGAGTTTGAATTTGAGTGTGTTTAGGTCTCATAGCTTACTGCCATCAATTAAATGAGTAGGACTAAATGAAACCTAAACGGAATGTAGAATTTTGCAAAGGATAAAGGCGTAGAATCACTCGAACTTCGCAACATTTTTTCCCTTCTGAGTGAAGAGTATATTTAACTCCTGAGAGTGTTTCCATGCTCATGCAAAATGCTAACGTTTTCATAATTATGTGTGGGAATTGATTTCGCGACGGGCAGGCACACAGTTACAGTTCCTTGCTACATGTATGAGTATTTGTGTGCCAGTAAACGAGACTTAGCAACTCATGTGCTCGCACTCCCACTCGATTCGTTTTTGCTCGATTGAACATTCTGCCTCCGAATCATATGCGATGATTCCGTCCGTCTGTCCGTATGTATGAACGCGTCGATCTCAGAAGATATAAGAGCTAGAAACTTGAAATTTTTTTCGTAGGTCCATATATATATCGCGCATATCAAGTTTTTCAAAAATAAAAAAGCTCTAGTCGAGACTGCTCGACTACGAGATCCCCTGAACCCTTCCAGGAACTAATATTTTAATAATTCGTCGTTCCACTTCTACTTACACATGCACACCCACATACACACATACGCACGCACGTATAAACAGGCAAGGGCTGCCATGTGGGCTTACTTTGAGAACTTAATTGTTTAATAACTTTTTTTGTAGACAGACAATCTTGATAAAACTTTCAGACCGTGATTATAACATTCAAATGTGTGTATATGCCAAAGCACAAGTCTCTAGTACTTGATATACGTTTTTTTTTTTTCAAATTTGGGGCGAAGGGGGCGTGGCATCCAAAATCTGTAAATAACAAAATCTTTGTATTCATCACATAAATCTACCCAGTAAATCTGAAGTCTCTAGCTCTAACACTATTCAAACTAGGCTTTAAAAACAAAGTCAGATTTTCGATTGTTATCGATAAAAAAGAAATGGGATGAGTTATCGAAAAAATATGTTAAACTCGTACTGCGTATGGTATACACGAGTATACATTTCAAGTTTCTAGCATTTGTAGTTTAGGAGATCTCTGCGTTCCTACGGACGGACGGACGGACGGACAGACAGACGGACAGACAGACAGACGGACAGACAGACAGACAGGGCTACATCGACTCAGCTCGTCACCATGATCTTGAATATATATACTTTATGGGGTCTGCCACACATCCTTCTGCCTGTTACATACTTTTAACAAAACCATTTTACCCTAATTTTCCATTTTTAATGGGTTCAGGGTTTAACAAGTAAGAACGTTGCAGTCGGGCGTTACCGACTGCGGAATATTCACTCACAGTCCCAACGCTGCCTTACATATCTAATTGATTTTGGGTTGTCAACCCGAGTATATTTTAAATTTCAAGTCTCTAGCGCTAATAGTAATCAATATAAATCAGGGCCTGGACCCATTAAAATTGGGGAATCATAGAGAGCTATTCCCGTTTATATCTCGTACATCTTTAGAGCTAGACTCTCCAAATTTTGCATATAGATGCATGGGTATTTTATGTAATTTTGATTTTTGTTATATTTTGAATATCGGCTCAAAAATTTACCGAATTCTCCTTTTAATTTTAGTTGCAAATGTAGCAATGTGAATGAGCTGGTATTTCTTAAGAAATGACCAAAATTCAATAGAAATGTAGATCATATTTAATAAACAAAATATTTGGCCAATTAGCAAACGCACCTGCAAGCAGCAAGCTAGCAGCGGAGCAGAGCGTTTTTCCTATACGTGTGCACATATTGATCGTTTATTCTATGCATACAGTCATATGCATATGTATGTATGTATATACATACATATAAAAACGTGTCTTCTAGCATATTCTAAGAATTGATTCATGAAATTTCCAGCCGTTACTTTAGCTTACTTTTGTCAGATGACGCTCTCGAAGTGAAGCTATTTCGTTTTAGCTACCGTCTGATCGTATATTGCAGTGGCGTCGATGGTAAATGCTATGCAAGTTGCGCTAGAATAGCACGGGTTCTAATCTCACTGATGTCAAGTTTTTTAAATGTCTTTTTATAAATTAGTTATTTTATTGGGAAAATGATAGCTTATATCACAAAAACATAACATTTTTGTAATTAGTGAAATATTTTTATAAGTTTTTATAAGTTAAATTTTATTTTTGCTAAAATAACCCACAAATGCTTATACGTATATACATACACACATACTTACAAATGTATGTATTCGTCTGCACACACAATTTCAGTATGCCAGCGTTTTTTACGCGTGTGCAAATGTGTATGTATGTATGTATGTATATTCAAATGCGTATTCGAGCAATTCTAAGAATCTCAATTGCGATTGAATTGTCATTGAATTTTCAGCCGCTACTTTGGTTTTTGTTTACTATATGTGCTGTAGCTGTAAAGTTTTGTGTTAGTTATATTGCGTAAGATCGGTGCAGTGGCGCTGTTAGCAGAGACTCTGCGCGTTGTGTCAGAAGTCCGCGGTTCGAATCTCTTCTTTTAATTTTTTTTGACAAAGAATTTTTTTTAAAATCGAAATTTATATTGTTATAATATATTTTATATTTTATAAATTTCTTAAAAATGTTTCGTTTTGTCTTATTAATGCCTATTAAGCTTATATACATATATATGTGAGTGACACACGCATATGAATTTTGCATTTGGCCGCTGCAAATGTCGATTTGGCACGCCCCTAGTGGGCGTAGATTGAGGTGCAGGTTCGAACCCCGCGGAAAACTTTTTCGTTTTAATTTAATTTATATTTTTTAATTTTCTTAAAAATGTTTCTTTCCTTATTATCAATGCCTATTAAGCATATTTATATATATAGGTGGCATACGTATATGAATTTCGCAATTGGACGCCTAAAATCCGATTTGCCACGCCCCCAGTGGTCGTAAACCCATAATTTTTGGCCAGTTCTTAGAATGAGCTGAAGGCTACGTAACTGTAAAATTTGGACGCTTAGACTCAAAAATGTGAAAATTACAGGGTATTTTTGATATGCCACGCCTCCAAAGAGGCGTAACAATTATTTTTGAGTTATCGATAGAGGAGATTATCAGTAACTCAACTATCTAAAATTTAAGCTTCTAGCTCTAAAACTGCAAGAGATATAAACTTTTGCGGTTTGTCACGCCCCCTGTGGGCGTAGATATATCCGCCATAGCTTATTGATCTTGGGTCGTCAACCCGAGTATACATACCAAATTTCAAGTCGCTAACATCAATAGTGCTCAAAATATAGGAGAATTTGGAAAATCAATATATATTTAGATCCGATTTGCCACGCCCCCAGTGGGCGGGGATATATAGTTTTTTCTTCGGTCTTTATAGAATCGTAACATTAACTTACGTTCAAATTTCAGCATTCTAGATTTACAACTTTACAAGATACAGTTTTATCCGATTTGCCACGCCCTCAATGGGCGTAGATATATCCGCCATATCTTTTTGATCTTGGGTGATCAACACGAATCTACATTCCAAATTTCAACTCTCTAGCTTCTTCAACTAATATGATTTCTGGCATACAGGAAAATGCATTTTCCGATTTGCCACGCCCCTAGTGGGCGTATATGGAAAATTTTTACACTTTATAAATCGGAGACATATACGAGTATATGTTCCAAGTTTCAAGTCTCTAGCTTCAATAGCCGCGAAAAAAATTGCATTCATACGGACAGACGGACACACGGACAGACGGACGGACAGCAAGACGGACATTGCACAAAACCAATATATTCATATCACTTCGTGAATGAATATAATCATATCACTTCGTGAATGAAACTACAACATCTAATCAAGTGATTTCATGAGCATATACAAGAACAATACTGCGTAAATCATCGAATTCTCACGAATCGACCGCCAAGATTAAGGCGAGTATATAATATAAAAAATTTTATATTTATAAATGATTTAAGAAATACATAACTGATTAGACTGACGAGATACGGGCGTGTGTGCATGATTATATAAGGGTACAGCTTTTGCAAAATATAGTTGATTCTTGACTACGGAGTGCAATGAAGAACAACAAAGTTAAGCTGTGTATTGCGTTCGCAATATTCGTAGTAGCTCCAGTTAAGTGCATGAGTTTACATGCATTCGAGAATGTGGGAAATTTCGCCTACTACATAGGAGAGGGATACGAAGTGCGATTCTCGGATAACTCTTTATAAAAAATGATAATAAGTGATCAATCCTTTCAGGCCCCACAGTTATTCGACTGGTTTGATGCTCGTGACAATTGTCGGTCTGATGGCGGACAACTCGTGTCGATACTATGGGAGACACAAATGAATGATTTGCAGAAGTACATAATCGATCGGGGATATGCAAATGGAAGTAGATTTTTCACTTCAGGACATAATTTCCTAAGTGCGTCTCCTTTCAAATGGGATGCGCTGCATGAACAGATTACGTATAGTAAGTGGCTGCCTGGCGATGGCCCAATAGATTCCAGATTTTTAAGTTTACAGCTGATCAATTCGGAGTTGTTTATGGTAACATCCTCAGGCTTCGATAAGTACTACATATGTGAATATGAGACACGGTATCAAAAGATATGCAGGATCTTAAGAAATCGGATATTTTATATTTACTTGCTGATAATTATTCTCTTACTTACGATAGCAGTAAAAATAATACTTGAGCTTAGAAAATTAAAAAGAAAACAAAGAGATAATCTAAAGGCATTATTGATCGATGACTGCTAGTCGTCCGTTATATAATAAATATTATTATTAAATGATGTATATTCCAAAGCACAAGTCTCTAGTACTTGGAAGAGTTCGGTATACTCTTCACTCAGTCTCGACTAGAGCAATCTTACTTGTTTATTAAAAAAGGTGACCAGAAGAGTTTAAAGTTGCCAAATATATAAACTTACGTATATTCACTTAAACATTTGTCATTATTCTAAGCTTAAGCTTTATGCAATGCTGTCCACCTGCTCGATGTGCCTCTGATCTGTTGATTACACGAAACTGTGCCAAATGCCTTATTATTTATACTAATTCGCAAGCGAATGCCATTTTATGTTGACAGCTGGCCGTTGCCATAATGAGCTCCGATCCGATAAGCTCCAGATAGACGCAGTAGCCGGAGGGGAAGCGGAGCGTGGAGTTCGGTTGGCTGTCGACGAAGTTGGAGAAGTTCATGGGATGGGGATCGTGATGCCAGTAGAAATGATTCAAAGAACTACGTTCCACAACGCTAGCTGCCAGACTTCCGCGATGTCCGCCGCTCCAGAAGTATGGATGGGTGTCGGGATGTGCATAGCGCCCCAAATAGCTGGAGAGATATCGCATCTCTTCCGCAGACTTGACGGTCATCAGGCGAGCACTCGGATCCAGTGTCTCGCAGGCGAAGCTGGCATGCAGCCAGTCGAGCTGCGAGTGAAAGGAAATTAAAGGGGGAGAAGGCGTAAGAGGGGCAGACGACTCACGACGGCGGGCACACTGAAGAGTCGACCCTTGTACGATATTTTATAATATTCGTAGGTGGGCTGGAAGAAACATTTGGTTAGGAGCTGTTCACAATTTACAGGGCATACGCACAGCTTTATTGGTGGAGAAAAAGTAGCAGTTGTCGCCAATTTCCACAAAGGGTGTCACACAACGGGCTGCTCGAACAGGGAAGCAATAGCAATAACTAAATCCATAGACAGACAAAACTTACGTTTCCAGAACTCCAAGTAGAAGCAGGCATAGCTGGCCAATATGAGCAGCACAAGTATAAGCAGCTCACAGGACTTGCTTAACATCATCATTTTCCATCCAAAGCTAAACTGCAAAGAGTCTCGTAGGGCTCAATTGCTTTTATAGAGCTTGAAACCCACTCCAATCCAGGTGAAAGCTGCTTACACATTGAGCATGATTTCAAAAGAAAAAGGTTTTAGAAGAACTGAAATAGATATCCTACAACTAGAGCCCAATACGATCAGGCCTCAACACCTACTTGAAATGTTTACAAAATACAATGAATAGGCGCTCAGTTTCTCATGAGTCTGAAATGAAATATGTACAACAAGTAAGAGTGCTCTAGTCGAGACTGCTCGACTAGGAGATACCCTTCACAATGCAAAGTACAGATATTCCAATAATTCTACGCTTCTTTTATGCACACATACAAAAACACATGCACACATACATTCAAATGCTTCCACAAGCACGCATAAATACCAGCGCCTGCGTTCGGGCTGCCGTATGGGCCATATTATGAGAACTTATTTGTTGAATAAATCTTTTTGTAGTGGGACTGTCTTCATTAAACTTTCACAACATGATAATAACATTCAAATGTGTGTATATGCCAAAGCACAAGACTCTAGTACTTAGTATACGTATTTATGTATACGTATTTAGTATACGTATTTAGTATACGTATTTAGTATACGTATATATAGTATTTATGGCGAAGGGGGCGTGGTATCCAAAATCTATAAATTACAAAATCTCTGTATATATAATATATATATAATATATACATATATCTACACAGTAAATCTGAAGTTTCTAGGTCTAACAGTATTCAAATTAGGGATTAAAAAAGCTCAAGTTTTCGATTATTATCGATCAAAAGAAATGCGATGACTTATCGATAAAGTATGATAAACTTATACCTTGTATTGTATACACGAGTATATTTATTTATATATTCATGATAATCGATACTATAGATGGTGCCATCTATGATTATAAGTCATATTATTAGTACACAAACTTTACCCAAGCTGATTAACCTATTTCCCACTTCGCTTGTTATTCGAGCAGTCTTAACTTTTACACTTGCCACAGGTGCTGCTTAAAAGTGTTGGCATGAGTAAACGCGTTCCTAATTTAATAATTCCACAATTCTGCTCCTCCTCTGCAGTGTGGTATGTAATACATTTAAATATATGTTGACTAAATGCTTTTCAGTACTCATTTTTCACGAAACAGGAACAGCTCACGAGCAACTCACGACTTATTCACGAGCGCTAGCTGCCAGGCAAAGTAACGAAAAGTTTTTATGTTTCAACTCCCGACGGCGAAGGCGAAGGCGACGGCGACGGCAATTAACTCAAATTGATAATGACGACTAAAGTTGTGGGTGGCTTAAAGCTGGGGGCGTGGCTGTGTGTGTGTCTGTACCGCCGCCTGCTGGCTGTGACGTGATTTCATTTGCACTACGCCAAATGGCGACACATTTCGACACGTCCCGTAGCATAATTCGGCGCCGTAAGGTTCAGTTCAGTTCAGTTCAGTTCAGCTGAGTTCGGTTCAGTTCCGTTTAGTTGGGTTGAGTTCGGCTGCTCGGCTCATTCGGTTGGGCTGGGCACGTTGCTCTGCCCTTTGGCATAATTAAAATGAAATCATTTTCGACAAGTTGCCTGCTTTTGGTTCTTAACAGCTTTTTCGGCTAGCTATTTGCATTCCTCGATGGCACGTACCGCCAGTTAGAGGGTATACGCGCCATATGATAATAAACTTCTGGGCACTAGCTCCAGCTCCAGCTCCAGCTTCAGCTTCAGCTCCAGATGTGTCTGCTCCTCGTTCCTCTCTCTCTCTCGCTCTCTCTCTCGCTCTCTCCGTCTTTCTACTGCTTCAACTCTTGCCTGTCCGTGTTGTTGTGTTGTTCGTGCTGGAATTTTTATTTAATTTGCTCAACTGTCGTCGTATGCTGCTTGCTGTTGTCTTCCCTGTTTGCTGCATTGTTTGAAATTAATTTCACTCGTCGTGGGCTCCTCGTCATCCTTGCCGGTGTGCCTTGTGCCTTCTTTCTTGTTCCTTGTGCGTTGTGCGTTGTGCGTGCCGTTGTCAATGGCGCTTAGCTTCGCATAGTTGAAGCGCCAGAGCCAAGGACAAAGTTGGCAGCAGGTCCTTGCTGCCCCACACCGATTCGCACTCAATCGTTTGGCCAAATCAGCGCGCTAATCATTCTGCCACAGACACAGAGGCAATGCATTTCAGCTCGCCGGCAGACGCACTCACTCAATGACATTGGGGATGTCAACAGCTTGTCGCTGCGACCAGGCATGTGCGCTTCTTCCTCTGCACTTCTTTTTTTTTTGTGCTCAGCCGGAAGTAGTAAACCCATAAATGTCATAGAGGAAGCGAGCGGCTTTGGCTGAGCTGCCAACAGCAAGCAAGTCGTCTAACTTATGTGGCATCCGCAGCATCCCTTCGCCAGAGTCTTGTTGTTCTGCTGTTCGTCTGTTTTGTCATTAATCACCGACAATAATGAACTTCCGCCGTTTGTAGTTGCAAAATGGCGCCGACTTTTGGATTCGGACTTGCAACGGCTGCCAGCAGCCTCCTCCTCCGCCTCCTCTCCGCTGTTGTCATTAGCGCAATGTTGCAAAATTTATCGTGTGACTTATGAGACGAACAGCTGGACAGACGGCTGCCTGGGCCAGTCCAGGCCAAGAGCGCGGCTCTGTGTCTGTTTTGGTCGTGTGATTTTATCGCTTCGATTTACGACTCATAAAAATGCTAGCGACATCCAAACTGTTTATACCCCATACTAATTCTCTAGCTCGCTCCTCTCGCTCTATCTATTATGACTCTCTGTTAGCTTTTTCTGCATTTTGGCGAAAATTCTCAGAGTTATTTTTGCCGTTTTCATGCTTGATTTCCCATGCCCCGTTCCCGTCTGTGACTCCGGCCCCGTCTCCGCCTCCGGCTGAGCTGCTGTCTGCCGGACAGTTTGTTGCATGAATGTCTCTATGTACATTTTATGGCCATTTAGTGATGCAGAAAATGTTTGGATATTTCGCTCTCCATTTAGACGCCCCACAGCAGCCAAATATGAGCCAAATAAACAAATTGAAAGCGCTCTAAAAATATTAAAGGCTAGTAGCTTGATATGTCTGGCTTAGGAGAACTAATCAAACCAACTCTCTGACTATTCAGATGAAATGTGCTTACAGACCATATATATTTGAAGATATATAATTTGAAGATAAAAATATAAGGATTAAAATATAATTTAAAGTAGAATTATTTATTTCATTACTACAGTAAATACTATGACAATACAAATCAGATGAAGATCCGAAATCTGACTCAAAGTTTTTAACGTGTTCTCCCGAGTATGTAGAAAATATATTTTAGTATTTTAAAGAGGATAGCTTATAGTTTGGAGCATCATCAGTCAATATAACTATAATAATTATTTAAAGATCGAAAATCTCACACCAAAGATCTTTGAAAATATATTACTCTATAAATAACTATATATATCGTATATTAAAAGAATATTAAAAGTAGATGTTGTTTCCATGTATAACGACCAAGCGTAAAGGATTCAGACCTAACAGAGTAATAAGCCAATTTCTATATCAGCTATTCTATTTGGGAGCCCATCTAAAGCAGCTCTCCAGCTCAAACATCAATTTGCAGAGCAATTTAGCCGTAATACAAAAGCCATTTAAACAATATGTATCCACTGGCTGGCTGTGTGTGTGTGTGGAGGAGGCGCATGCTGCATTTGACAGTTATTAGATTAACACCTACACAGATAGAGCCGGACACTTGAATGGGTGTTCGGATGTTCGATTACTCGATACTGCCTGAATTTTAGCAAACAATAAAGCGCTCAAAATGTATGCGAGCATACATAAAATCTTCAGCCGACAACGTTGATGGTGAAACAAAACAAAGGCTACTGATGGCAATGTCCAGTCCGATGACGATGACGATGATGTTGGCCCAGGAGCAGCAACAAACGATGTCAATTTCAGACAAACAACCCGACTATATGCAAAACTGCCTTACATACAAACACACATATACACGCATATATATATAGATTGTTGTGTGTGTGTAGGATATAGATACATAGCTTGTGTAACGCTCAAGATGTGTGACAGCCGCCCACCGATTTGGCTACCGCCCCCAACCCATTCGAATCGCTGCATAAAAAGGCGCTTACGATGTGGTTGGGCACTGGAGAGTTGGGGGCTCTGAGCGGAGAGCTGCGAGCTGGGGCAGCTGGTAGCTGGAGCTGGAGCTGGAGCTGGAGGTCAGTTGAGAGCTGTCAGTGGCTGTTTAGATTTACGTGCCGCAGTGCAGCAATGTCCGACGACAGTCGGAGTCAGAGACGGAGACAGAGCCGGACGTATGGCCATCAAGAGGTGTGACAGCCAACGAACCCTATACCCGCACCCAACCCCAGTTGCACTTTGTAACAATGCAAAAACAACACACACAAATACACACACTCACACATAAACAGAGCAGCACACGAGCTGATTGTCATCGCGCTGACTTTTTGTTAATGAAAGTGTCAGATAGACAAACGGACTCAAACCAGAGGACATCATTGAACCAGCTACTCCCCCATCTGTTTTCGGCTGCGGCCCCTTTTGTAATGGGTCCATGGAAATGCTTTCCACTTTGGCCAATAAATTATGATCAGGCCGATTTTCGGTATACCTTTTGTATGCATCGAGCCTAACAGCGTGTGGTCTTTCGTGTCATTAAAATGTGTCCTGGACAGAATCGCCGAGCGTTTGCTTTTGTTTTACGTTGGCTCCGCAACGAAAATAGTCGATTAAAAGCTGTAAAGCATTGAGATTATTATTTGGTAATCCACGGATAGGTGACAATGAGTTTGGCTAGTTAATTCATCTCTATAAATTACGATGCTAATAAGTCCATTTTAATGCTAAGAATACTAATTATGAGCTGTGAACATGTAATGTTGGTTGAAATATGTCATTTATACTCAGATTTTTAATAATCCGGGTAAATCTTCTGTGACAGAGAATGTATAAGTGATAAGTGAAATACATCCCAAGCTGACATACATCCCAAGACCTTCACGGACCCTCTACCAAGTTTGACCGTTGGGCGTAAGTTTGGCTATATCCATCTCGGATATATATCCATTTCAGATGGTCGGCAGTTTAGTTTTTATAGAGGGCATTTTGAGCCAGTATGGTTACATAAACATACTTAAAGAAAATTTGATTCCAGGTGCCGACAAATTGGGCGCCAGGAGCACCTTTAGCTTTATGAGGACAACGATTCCAAACACAGCTCTTTGAATGCCAAAACATGGGCCCTCTATAACTGTCCAAAAGTGATGTGAACAGCGGCTAAATCTCCAGATATGAATGTGATCGAACATCTATGGCATATCCTGGAACAAAAAATTCGAATCCACAACATTTCGAACAGGGACGATCTCAAGAAAGGACCATTTGAGCATTTATTGAGGAGTGGAACAATATAAGTATGTAAACTTGTAAAAAATTGGTGGAATAAATGCCAATAGGGATTGAAATGCTCAAAAATTACCAATGGGAGACCAACAAAATACTAAATTAAGTGATTAGTTTTGTTAAACTTATTTATTTATTTTTTTTTTCAAAGAAACTTAGCTGTACGATTTTCTATGAACGATGCATATATATACTTTATGGGGTCTGCCACGCCTCCTTCTGCCTGTTACATACATTTTCACAAATACATTATACCCTGATTTCCCATTTTCAATGGGTTCAGGGTATAAAAAGTAATAGCACATGCATTGATGAGTCGTAAATCTCTCCCTCCCCATTATACATACCCCTTTCCCACAAAATAAGAATTCGTAAAGTAAAGTTTAAAAAAAATTAAATAAAATATATAATATATTATTTATTTCAATAGTTCAAACACAAATTTTTTAAAAACTGATTTAAATTGCAGCAATATTATTGATATATCTTAAGCTATATTGTGTCTGGCATAAATCTGATCTATCTGGCAAGATTTCACTCCGTTAATGTTATATAAGGCTTAATTTCAGTTTTGTACCGAAATCGGATCATTGAAACAAAACATAAAAGAGGAATAATATATAAAAACCGCTTAGCACAGCAAGCATTTGTTAGCTAATATTCAAATGTAAGTAACAGTCATTTAACAGTCCATATAAAGTATTTGCAATTTGTACTCAAATTCCAAACCAGATTGTCCTAGCCTCTGTGTACTTCTTCATCTTTATGTAGTCCACATTCTCGTCATATTAACACTTCAATTGGAACAATTAACAAGCCAACAAAATGTGATATCGCCAGCTCGGCATCTCGGATGCCTCTGCCTTATGGCCCATTATCCTAATCGCTGCCAGCTCGATTTTCATGCCCTGGCCGGAGAGCCGTGCCGTATTATAAAATCGGATAAATCGCGACGTGCAACGACGTTGAATAAAAGTGAAAACCTGTGCGTGGGTAATTAAAAAAGTCAACGTCGAGGTGGAGGCAGCTGAAACCTAATTCGCATGTTGAATTTTAATTAATTAAGAGCCAAGCAGCTGTAGACAGAGCTGTCGAGAGGGAGCCGGAGAGGGGGGTAGATAGAAAAGACAGATAGATAGGCAAGTCACGTGTCTCTGTCGCACCCAGCGGAGACCAAAGTAGGTTAATGCGCTTAGAGAAGCGAGCGTAAAGTGGGCGAGTGGTTGGGTGGGTGGGAGGCTGTGGAGTCTTTCCTGCTGACGACGTAATTGGTGGCGTTACAAAATATTTACAGTTACCGTAACATGGAAATGGGAAAAGATGATAAAGTGCGCAAATGTTTGCACTTTCCCTTTATGACTCTTTAGAGACATTTAGGTGTTGAGTCCCTCCTCTCCTGTTTCCCAACGTGTCGATGGGGCGGCTGTTGCCATTTGCCCTGCCTGTTGACGTCTTGATAAGCAAATGCTACCGTATATATATATAAATAAATAAATGTGAATATTTTGGTATATTTATTCGAGTAATTTATGGACAAACATTTCTGTTCGTCAGTCGAGTAGGCTGTGAGGCAACACTATTTGTATACAGATCCTTGGCATTCGCACAGTGTAGCCCATTCAATCAACAATATTTTGGTCGCAGTCTCAAAAAGTCTTGTTCTATATAAAATACAAATATACTTTCAGTGCGAGAGAGTTACATTATTAATACTTTTCCACATCCAAGATGAACCCCAACAAGTGCCCGGATCTGCATGAGCGAGCCAAGCGCATTCACGAACCGGGCAGGATCTGTCGCGAGCTGCTCTACTTGCGCTCCAAGCGGGTAGGTATAGGGTAGTCGTGCGATATACGAAGTAGCTCCACTTGATCTATTTACCTTCTCAGGCCGTACGTGAGGTTCCTGCCTTTACCTATCAGGCCCTGCAGAAAGGCACAGTTGTCAAGCCGCCCAACAAGTGAGTTGAGTTCGTCCCCGAACCGGCTTAAGGGTTACAGCTGAAGTTTTTCCATTACAGAATTGATATTTTTAAGCGTCAGCCAGTAAAGGAGACCGTCTTCAAGATCTACTTCATGCGCGGCGATATTCCTGTGGCTCTGTCCGGGCGCAGCAATAAACAGGATCCCACCAAGGATCGCCCTTTGCGCTGGCACTGCACACCCGAAGAGCTCGACTATTGCTACTATTTGCCCATCTTTCTGGATGGGTTAGCTGACATTGACAGCGACACTCGCATGCTGGCGGTCAATGCAGCGGTCGATCTGATCATGAGACAGCCGCACAAAGTGCTCCCAGTGCTGCCCAAGCTAATACTTCCGCTCAAGCGAGCCTTCCAGACCCGAGACAAGCGTATCATCATCTCGGCGCTCCAAGTGCTACAGCTGATGGTTCGATTAGGTTGGTTCTCCTTGCACCTTACTTAGTTCATTCAGTGTAGTTTCCGCTACCCTTTAGGTCCTTGCGTGGGACAAGCCTTGGTTCCCTTCTATCGCCAACTGTTGGCAGTGTGCAATCTCTACAAGAATGTCAATGTGAATTTGGGCGAAGGCGTTGATCCTGATCGCAGCAAGCGCATTGGTGATGTCATCGAGGACACCTTGAAGCTGCTCGAGTACTGTGGCGGACCCAATGCGTTCATCAACATCAAGTACATGGTGCCGACCTACGAGAGCAGCGTCTTTCCACGCTGCCAGGCTACCGATGGCCAGGATGCAGCCTCCAAGCACTGATGACTGCCCCAAGTTTCTGCCACCTTTTTACAAACTTCTTTTGGTTCAGTTGTTATAATTATATTAACAGAAAATTATCGTCAATCAGACTCGAAATTTTACGCAATAAAGAAAATCAATACGGTTCTAGCATAACTATGCTAACCCCCTAACCCCATAAACAGTTTCCCATGAATAACAGTAGCCTAATAAAAAAGACAACACTGTTATGACAGAGTGAGGAAGGATCTAAATATTTGACATTATACAATTTCTTTCATGCATCAGTTGGCGTCAGGAAATAATTATAAGGTCACGGCTGTCGCAGACTTAATATCAAATGTATATAATCTAAGGAAACATTGATGAAAATTGTTTTTGCATTTTAAATCAACCAAGTGACAAACAGACCTCACAAGGACAATCCATCAGCTCGATGCCATTCTAAAATAAACAATTATTAGTCAACAAGAACAAAGAAATGCATCACAAATGCAAATCACAACAAGCAAATCATCTTTTCTCCTCGGAACATAAGTCACTTCGCTTATACAACTGTATATGCTATCAGTGCAGTTCTGCTTATTTTATTATACCCTGAACCCATTGAAAATGGGAAAACATGATATAATGGTTTTACAGAAATGTATGTATGGGCGTGGCAGACCCCCTCAAGTAAATATATTCTTGAATAGGGCAACGAGCTGAGTCGATTTATTCCTGTCAGGCTGTACCGTCCGTCCGTATGTGTGAACGCGTCGATTTTAAAACCTATAAGACCTAGAGACTTGAGTTTGTTTTTAAAAAAATCGATAGCTTTTTCCGTTTTCATACCCAGGACCCATTGAAAATGGGAAATCAGGGTATAATGGTTTTGTTCAAATGTATGTAACAGGCAGAAGGAGGCGTGGCAGACCCCATAAAGTATATATAATCTTGATCAGGGTGACGAGCCGAGTTGATTTAGCCCTGTCGTCTGTCTGTCCGTCCGTCCGTCCGTCCGTATGTATGAACGCGTCGATCTCAGAAGATATAAGAGCTAGAGACTTGAATGTTTTTTCTTAGGTCCGTATATTGCACGCGCATATCGAGTTTGTTTCCAAAAATCGATAACTACTTCCATTTTTTTGTTATCGATTAAAAACCTTATCGAAAATCAGTTAAAAATTCTCCAAATTTAAAATTTTGATTTATATTTGTTTTTAAGAATTGCGATTTTTGTTATATTCCACCCCCACCCCCTTTCCTATAAAATGCAAAATGCAGATTTCAACAAATACACCCGTTTTAATGTTATTATCACGCTCTGAAAGTTTTATGAAGATTGTCCGTCTCCAAAGAAAGTTATTCAACAAATAAATTTTCATAACATAGCCCACACGGCAGCCAAAGCGCAGTAACTGCGCAGTTAGCAGAACAATTGTTTATGCGTTCGTATGGATGCATGCGCACGGGTGTGTGTATGTGTTTTTGTTTTTTAGTCGAGCAGTCTCGACTAGAGCACTCTTGTCGATAAAAAAGAAATGGGATGAGTAATCGAAAAAGTATGATAAACTCGTACTGCGTATGGTATACACGAGTATACATGTAAAATTTCAAGTCTCTAGCACTTGTAATTTAGGAGATCTCTGCGTTCATACAGACGGACGGACGGACAGACGGACATGGCTAGATCAACTCAGCTCGTCATCCTGCTCTTAATCAGGATCAGTATATATATTCTTGAATATATATACTTTATGGGGTCTGCCTCGCCTCCTTCTGCCTGGAAACTATTAGCAACTTGTATATGAAATTTATATTTATCTGTTCCAAAATAAATTTTAGGTTTATTAGGAAAATATTTTGATATCATGATTATATAAATAAATATTGAAAATTTTTGACCTAGTACGCATTCTTAATCTGAACAGTCATGCAGCTCTCTATTGATGATTATGGTAGTTGCTAATAACTGATAAGTATACACTGAGCCTATTGATAACAATGAAGTCATTACTGAATTTGGCAATAAATTGATAATTTTGAAAAACCCCTTTGTAACTTCTAGTCGAGCAGTCTCGACTAGAGCACTCTTAATTGTTTTATTTAAATTCTATTGTCAGATAGCATACGGCACGCAGCGCAGAGCAGCGAAAACCATTTTTTCTATACGTGTTCACACATACATTCCAGCATGCAAGTATTTATATTCATTCACGAAGTGCAATGAATATATTGGTTTTGTGCAATGTCCGTCTTGCTGTCCGTCCGTCTGTCCGTCTGTCCGTATGAATGCAATTTTTTTCGCGGCTATTGAAGCTAGAGACTTGAAACTTGGAACATATACTCGTATATGTCTCCGGGGCGTGGCAAATCGGAAAATGAATTTTCCTTTATGCCAGAAATCATATTAGTTGAAGAGCTAGAGAGTTGAAATTTGGAATGTAGATTTGTGTTGATCACCCAAGACTAAAAAAAATGGCGGATATATCTACGCCCATTGGGGGCGTGGCAAATCGGGTAAAACTGTATCTCCTAAAGTTGTAAAGCTGGAATGCTGAAATTTGGCACGTAAGTTAATGTTACGATTTTATAAAGACCGAAGAACTATATATCCCCGCCTATTGGGGGCGTGGCAAATCGGATCTAAATATATAGTGATTTTCCAAATTCTCCTATATTTTGAGCACTATTGATGCTAGCGACTTGAAATTTGGTATGTATAATCGGGTTGACTACTCAAGATAAATAAGCTATGGCGGATATATCTACGCCCACAGGGGGCGTGGCAAACCGCAAAAGTTTATATCTCCTACAGTTTTAGAGCTAGAAGCCTTAAATTTGGATAGTTGAGTTACTGATAACCTCCTCTATCGATGACCCAAAAATAATTGTTATGCCTCTTTGGGGGCGTGGCATATCAAAAAATACCCTGTAATTTTCACATTTTTTGAGTCTAAGCGTCCAAATTTTACAGTTACGTAGTTTTCAGCTCATTCTAAGAACTGGCCAAATTTTGGGTTTACGACCACTGGGGGCGTGGCAAATCGGATTTTAGGCGTCCAATTGCGAAATTCATATACGTATGCCACCTATATATATAAATATGCTTAATAGGTATTGATAATAAGGAAAGAAACATTTTTAAGAAAATTAAAAAATATAAATTCAATTAAAACGAAAAAGTTTTCCGCGGGGTTCGAACCTGCACTTCAATCTACGCCCACTAGAGGCGTGCCAAATCGACATTTGCAGCGGCCAAATGCAAAATTCATATGCGTGTGTCACTCACATATATATGTATATATGCTTAATAGGCATTAATAAGACAAAACGAAACATTTTTAAGAAATTTAAAAAATACAAAATATATAATAACAATATAAATTTCGATTTTAAAAAAATTCCCGCGATGTTCGAACTTGCACCACAATCAAACAGCATGTTTGTCAAAAAAAAATAAAAGAAGAGATTCGAACCGCGGACTTCTGGCACAACGCGCAGAGTCTCTGCTATCAGAGCCACTGCACCGATCTTACGTTACGTAACTAACACAAAACTTTACAGCTACAGCACCTATAGTAAACAAAAAACCAAAGTAGCGGCTGAAAATTCAAAGACAATTCAAAAGCAATTCAAAGACAATTCAATCGCAATTGAGATTCTTAGAATTGCTCGAATACGCATTTGAATATACATACATACATACACATTTGCACACGCGTAAAAAACGCTGGCATACTGAAATTGTGTGTGCAGACGAATACATACATTTGTAAATATGTATGTAAGTATGTACGTATAAGCATTTGTGGGTTATTTTAGAAAAAATAATATTTAACTTATAAAAATATTTTACTAATAACAAAAATGTTATGTGTTTGTCATATAAGCTATCATTTTCCCAATAAAATAACTAATTTATAAAAAGACATTTAGAAAACTTGACATTAGCGAGATTAGAACCCGCGCTATTCCAGCGCAACTTGCATAGCATTTACCATCGACGCCACTGCAATACACAAGCAGATGGGAGCTAAAACGAAATAGCTTCACTTGGAGAGCGTCATCTGACAAAAGTAAGCTAAAGTAACGGCTGAAAATTTCATGAATCAATTCTTAGAATATGCTAGAAGACACGCTTTTATATGTATGTATATACATATGACTGTATGCATAGAATAAACGATCAATATGTGCACACGTATAGGAAAAACGCTCTGCTCCGCTGCTAGCTTGCTGCTTGCAGGTGCGTTTGCTAATTGGCCAAATATTTTGTTTATTAAATATGATCTACATTTCTATTGAATTTTGGTCATTTCTTAAGAAATACCAGCTCATTCACATTGCTACATTTGCAACTAAAATTAAAAGGAGAATTCGGTAAATTTTTGAGCCGATATTCAAAATATAACAAAAATCAAAATTATATAAAATACCCATGCATCTATATGCAAAATTTGGAGAGTCTAGCTCTAAAGATGTACGAGATATAAACGGGAATAGCTCTCTATGATTCCCCAATTTTAATGGGTTCAGGCCCTGCTTTATATTGATTACTATTAGCGCTAGAGACTTGAAATTTAAAATATACTCGGGTTGACAACCCAAAATCAATTAGATATGTAAGGCAGCGTTGGGACTGTGAATGAATATTCCGCAGTCGGTAACGCCCGAGAGTCTAGCTCTAAAGATGTACGAGATATAAACGGGAATAGCTCTCTATGATTCCCCAATTTTAATGGGTTCAGGCCCTGCTTTATATTGATTACTATTAACGCTAGAGACTTGAAATTTAAAATATACTCGGGTTGACAACCCAAAATCAATTAGATATGTAAGGCAGCGTTGGGACTGTGAATGAATATTCCGCAGTCGGTAACGCCCGAGAGTCTAGCTCTAAAGATGTACGAGATATAAACGGGAATAGCTCTCTATGATTCCCCAATTTTAATGGGTTCAGGCCCTGCTTTATATTGATTACTATTAGCGCTAGAGACTTGAAATTTAAAATATACTCGGGTTGACAACCCAAAATCAATTAGATATGTATGGCAGCGTTAGGACTGTGAATGAATATTCCGCAGTCGGTAACGCCCGACTGCAACGTTCTTACTTGTTTTTTCATGCATGTGCATACATACATACGTTCATATGCGTGCATACGAGCATATTCTAAGAATCACAGCTTCGAGTGTTTGTTGGAATGTTTATTAAAGCGTGTAATTGGAGCATTTGGGAATATTGAATTTCATAAGTCTGAATACTCGATCGTTTCGACATTGAGATCGTCGTAAATTCCATGAATATAATATAATAATAATATTTTATAACTGATTTTCGATAAGATTTTTAATCAATAACAAGAAACGGGAGTAGTTATCGATTTTTGGAATAAACTTGATCTGCGCGTGTAATACACGGACCAACAAAAAATTTGAGGTCTCTAGTTCTTATATCTCCTGAGATCGACGCGTCCATATATACGGATAGACGGACTCGATTCAGCTCGTCGCCTTGATCAACAATATATATGATTTTTGGGACTGCCACGCCTCCTTCTGCCTGTTACATTCATTTAACAAAACGAATCTACCCTGATTTCCCATTTTCAATGGGTTCAGTGTATAAAAATACAATTTAGTTAGCGGATAAATTAAAATTTATATATATTATGCAACTAAAATCCGTTTCTCTTTATTTCTATAATTAAGGTACATTTAAATTATTGTGAAGTATACACAGTTGGGCGATGTGTGGGTTGAGGCATCCCAGAATAAGGCACTGCCTCACTTGCGGTTAAAGGATAAGTTAGTCATATTCAAGATTGAATATTTATTATATTGTCTTTTGCTCTCCAGTCCCATAGAAAGTCATTGTGATGAAGCCTATTCCGAATTGCATGCACTCCCGTTTCTAAAACTCAAACTCGAGCCATCTGTTAGCGATTCTCGAAACGGGGATACAAGAAATGATAAATGCCTAATTAATTTTTAATTTTCAAAAACAAGCTTCAAGCAGGCAACGTGCAGGCACTTTTCAACAATGAAACGAACGGCCGTAAATAAAAAGCTCATTACAATAAATCATAAAGTGTAAATTGTTCAATTCGCTGGCTGCTTTAATGGAATATCCATGTCTGTCTGTCTGCCTGCCTGCCTGCCTGACTGGCAGCCACATTTGTCTAAGGAGGGTGTGTCGCTACCCTCTCTATCAAGTTTACGATCTCCCTTAGTCTGGTTGGCTGTCTGTCTGCCTGTTGGCCATACTCGTATCTGGCCAAAATCAAGTAAGGGCCAAAGCACACACTCTTGACTTCTGACTGCTACCGACTGCCGGCACTTTTCACAGATCGAAGAACGAGGCACGCTTTAAAATTAATTTAGTTAAATTGCCGCCTGACACTGAATGTGGGATGTGGCTTCTGTGGCTGTGGCTGTGGCTCTGGCTCTGGCTGTGGCTGTGTTGCGCTTTTCAACGTAATTAAGTGGCGACCCTCCATAATTTTGAAAAACAAATCTTGTTATCAACGCGCAGCAACACAAAACACAGTTGTTGTTAGCCCTGGCTGTTGCTGGTTGGTCAGCCCGTTGCCAGACTCTGTTTTTGGTGGGCAACCCACCCGAATGGCTGGTTGTCTGCGTGGCTGGTTCGATTGTGGTGCGTAGATAAAAACCTGCCAAGTGTTGCAACTCAATTTGCCCCCCAAACCTGTGGCAAACCACCCTCCGATTGGTTGCTTCGTTCCACCACACAAATTCTTAATTCACTTTTTGGGTTCAGTTTTTTTTTTAATCTCCTGTTGACGGTAAATCAAACAGTCCCCCTGGGTGCAGCAGCAGCACCAGCAATGGCACCACTTGAAGACCCACCCGCCATATAAATTGCATTTGGCTGCTTGTGAATTTTCATTTTCATTTTGATTTTCATTTTTATTGTGCTGCTTCCAATGCCGTTAAAACGTTTTGACAGTTTTACGCAGTCTCTTTTTTTTTTTTTTGTGGATCATTTTTATTGCGTCTCATCCGTGAATGTGTCTTCCATCAATGGGTGAAGCAAAGGGTTCGCCGCGGGGCGCTAAACTCTGATTTAGGTGGAAAATTGAAAAGCTGTTGGCCAACTCTGCGTAGATATTGGCCACACCAAGAGTCTTAGCTTTTGGCATTAAATCTGAGCAGCTTTGCCGCTGCCAGAACCCAAGCTCACACGACTTGGTATGGTCGGTCCAATGCCCAGGGGAGCATTTCCGTCACACACATATCCACACCCACACTCACACTCACACCACTGTACAGCATCACTCGCACCACTCACATATTCATATGCATTAAGTCATGACCATGTCCAGAGCCCACACTGTGGTGGCTGTTCTGCTGGAAATTGCTTAAATATACCGGAAATTGCAGGAGAGTTGCATAAATTGACACGAAACGCCCCGTGGGCACAATTCAGTGTAATGAGCCCCAAACAGTGGCAGGGGTAAGCGAAAGTGCTGCATACTTTCAGGCAGAATTCAATTGACTCTGAGCATGGGCTAAGCTCTACAAAGTGAGCTCATATGAAGGCCTGGATCTGTATCTGGCAAACTACGAACTAGGTTTAGTAATGATTTAGGAAGTTTGTAAGCAGCTTGCAATTCCCAATTTGTTTAGGTATAACACGAGCTGACTGATGGAGCCGTAAAGTACTAGAATTCGATATGCAGACAGACCATCTGCTCACTTTTTGATGTTTCTCTCACTTGTTCAACCAACAATACATCTTCAGCCCGCACATCAAAAGTTTTTCAGGGAACTTTTCACACTCTCAAAAAAGTAAATCTAGTAAAACGTATAAATTGTGATACTGACGCGCTCTTATTGCAGGTACAGTTTATTGTATCATATCGATTTTAGGCAGCCATTTTCAAGAAATCAATAAAAATCAATAGCGATACAGTATTTGTAAGCCAAAGTTTAATATACTGAAATATTAACTCATGGTTCAGGGTATCTCCTCGTCCCAACTATGACACTATGAATTGCTTAACATTCTTAATCAAGATTTATTGGGTTAAAAAAGTATATATATGGTTTCGAAATATAAAGTATATGCAACCTGTAAAGACATCTAGGCACTATGTATCTTCAAGTAGTGTTTTCCCGTCCAAAGCCTTTTACTTATTGATTGTCGTTACACTAGCTTTCAGATTTCTAGAGAACAACGACATGATATATAGATATATAAAACTAAATATCCTTCTATACATCTATCAATATACAAGTATACATGTAGGTATATTTAACTATTTACATCATATAAATCAATCAATCTATCTCCTCATCATATATTTATCTATCCATCTATCTATCTATCGTTCTATCTATCTATCTATCTATCTATCTATCTATCTATCTATCTATCTATCTATCTATCTATCTATCTATCTATTAATCTATATATCTATCTACTATCTACTTACCTATCTATCTATCTATCCATCTATCTATCTATATAGTTATTTATCTATCTATCTATCGGTCAATCTATCTACACATCTATCTATAGCTCTCTCTCCCTCTCTCTCTCTCTTTCTCCTTTATATATTACATCTTATCTACATATATATGATTAAGATTTTAATTAAATTTTCATATATTGTATTTATTTTATACAAATATATAAGTATCTATCTATCTGTCTATATACGTCTACAGCTCTCTATACACATTTATTAGTGGATAATAAAAATTCAAAATTACATTCAACATAAACTTTTCACTAAAGTTTTAAATTTGTCGTCTTAGCTTTAAGAAATATTAAGAAGCTTTTTATAGTTATTGCACATAGGTTTGTCTTTGCAATGGGCCATAGTCTGGCATATTTTCATTTTCTTTTTGCGGCATGTTTTGGCATGCTTTTCTCGCAATCTGAATCCATGTTCATCCAGTCACGACCCGGCATAAAGAGTCTGGATTCGAGGCTGGCGCAGATGCTCACATTTCGCGAACTGCCTCGAATCACGTGCGCTGAACGGAAGCAAATCGAAATTATCACCAATTTGCAGTCATCGAAATCCAATTAGGAGGCGTGTGTGTGTAACCCCGGATCCTGGCCAGGACAATGCTCGCAACTGCTGCTGAGGCTGCCTGTTCTGTCCATGTTTATGCCATATGCTGGCCGCAGTACAAACTGCAGCAAAGTGCAGCTGGACAATAATCGGATTAGGTTGGCTCTGGCCTCGCCAAAAACATAATTTGCGAGAAATGTCACACGGCACACAGAGCACACGGCGACTTATTCGCAATTTGTGAAATGGAAACGAAACGAAAGTCGAGTGGAATACAGAGAAGAGTATGAGGAGGGGGCAACCTGCATCTGCCCTCGAGCGGATCGGTCGAGGGGGTGAGCGGGTGTGCGGGTGAGTGGGTGAGGTCGGGGCGGGTTGTAACAACGCACTAAATCATGCATGTCAAGTCGAGTAGTTGTCGTCTCTATCAAACCCATCATAATCGCCAACGCGTACGCATCATTATCGGGATCGGGCCCTGGGTCTAGCCCTGCCTCTAGCTGCTTGTCCAGCATCCGTTTAGCTGTGGGGTGGCTCTCGTTCTCTCGGTCTCCCGGGTGCCACAGTTGTTGTTTAGTTCCGGCATGCGACAGATGCAGCAGACGTGCAGACGGCCAGCCCGCCGGAGTCTGTGATGAAACCGCAAGCGGCTCTGGAAGAGCGTACGCTCCCCCACGCTATCCAAACCCAACCCAACCCAACCCGACACGACCCGTCATTGTCCCCGGAGCTGTCACTGCTCATTGTCAGCTAAGTGCCGGGCACTGGGCGGAGTTGGTTCAATGGTATGAGCAAGCGATGTTTTTTCAGACGTTCAACAAGCCATGGCAGCAGCGACTGAGCACATTTTCATTTTTAAGGGTCCTAAACCAAATTTGTTGCTCCTGCAAGCAACCTGCTTGCCACGATGAGAAGGTGGCAAGAAAAAAGTAACCATACATGCACAGTGGAATAGAGTAAGGAAAACTTAGTCTAAATTGTACAATGAAGGGAAGGAAGAGATATGTATTTAGAAATATATATAGATGCATTGCGTCATATTGAATATAGAAATATAATTTAAATATCAGCAGATTAAATATCAGCTAACTTATAATATACTAGGTAGAACTCTGAGGAGGAGAATATGGATGATCAGACATGAAATTGTTTAGATTGACTGCATTTTTAAAATCGGAAACTCAAACCTAAAAATTAATAATAAAAAGAAATTCATTAATTTTTATTATCAACAATCTACTATACAAGAAGCAATTAAATTGATAAAAAGTCTAATGTACAGACAAAGTCGAATGAATGGAAAGACAAAGTGTTGATTAATATATTTTATGGGATCGAACACGTCTACTTCTACCTAACACTATCAATTAAATTATTAGAATTCAAACCATTTAAACTATTACCAATGGGCTAAGTAAAATCTAAAAGAGTTATGTAAAATATAATGTATTAAAATGTCTATTGTGTTTATATATGGCAAAGTAATTTTAAGAACAAACTTTTAGTCATTGATAATTATTATTATATTAATATCATCAATTATACTTATAATAAAATATAATTATATAATAATAATAATAATAATAATAAAATCAATCAAACAATTTTTATTAAGTTATTGCTAAGATATCTTTCAATTCGTATCCATAACTTTTCCAGTTAATATAAAACGATTTTCAATCGTACTGTTACCACTGTGCTCGGCAATGCCACCCGCTAGGCAGCAACCGCAGCGACTGCGGCGATGGCGTCTGCGTTGTGCACTCAAAACGGGAAACGATAAGACGGCAGACGCTGCGACACAGCGAGAGAAGGATGAAACAGAAGCCGGCTTCTGCTGCACTGCACACGAACGGAAGAGTGAGAAAGACAGAGGGTGTTAGAGTAAGGATAACGAGGGCGAGGGTGAGGGTAAGGGTGAGGGTGAGAGGCTAATGGTGAGGGTGGGTGTGCGGACAGAGCTGACAACAATAAAAGCAAATTCAATGCGTTTTGTGATAATTTTGCACTATACAAGAAACGATAAACGAGAAACGAGAGAGAGAGAGAAAGAGAGAAAGAGACGAAAAGTGGAAAAATGCGAAGCGAAAAACGATAAAGAGAAGAGCCAAAGCCGTAAACGAGCAAATAATAAAAATTTTATATAGCAAAGCGGCATAACAAGAAAATAAAATATTATAATAATGCGACACACACACCCATACAGAGATAGATATATAGTTGTATATGAAAAACATGAGTGTGAATAGTCAATGAGTGTTTGAGGGCTGGGGTCGAATGCGGATCACTGTGGGTGACTGGATGCGCCGAGGGTGGTTGCTGCTGTTGTTGGTGGTGGTGGAAATCAAACGGTAACAATGCAATCAAAATTTACGTTTCCTTTACCTTGGTGCAAATTTAGTTATTGTGCCAAATCGGAGTCGGGCGTCCAAGCCACTCGAGGGAATTGTTGGGCCATAATTTAATTCAGCTGGCCCATTATTTCATTAGTTGTCCACACGCCGTTGCCTGCCCCTTCGGAAAATTGTGCAATTTATTTTCGGTATTGTGCTAGGCGCAAGTATTGTAAAATGGCTCTGGCAGCTAGACGCATAAATTTGTATATTTCGATTTTGATTTTGCCATTTTAATTGTTTGTAAACTGGCCTCACGCACTGCCAGTTGCTCCTTTGTCTGTCTGGCCCTACTCTATCTGCCCATCTGAAAAGCTGCCTGTCCGTCTATCTGTCCGTCTGTCTGCCTGTCTGTCTACATTGTCTTTGTTGCCCAAACATGTCGTATCTTTGTATCTGTATCTGAACAGGCTTTCAACAGTCAATGTGTGAGCTTCTGTGTGTGTGTGTGTATGTGTGTGTGTGCTTAGTGTTTGTGTAATTAACATTTATGACCAAAAACTTGATTATATTTTCCACTGCCAGCTTCCGATAAAAACAAAACAACAAAATTTAGTCGAAAGAATATTTTGTGCTTGCAGCAATATTTATTGAATTCTTAAATGAGTTTTAGGGAAATGTTCACGAATTTCAAGTAAAAAGTTAGTCCTAGTATATAAATATATAAAGTAAAGTTGTATCCATTATAATATCAAGAAAAATTTAAATTTTTCGTATTATACATATATGATAAATGATATATACTATTAAATCATGAATAACAATGTGCTTCAACGTATATCTGTGACAAATAAAGAATTTTAATAATTTAAAAATTTGCGCAGGGTGATAAATATTATTCATTTATTACCAAGTTAAAATTAATTATAGGGAAATTCAAGCAGACCCGCAAAACACATCTCTGCTCTATAAGTTTAGCATAAATCGAAAGCTTAAAGTAATAAATATATTATTGCTTTATATTCAAATTCATAATTACTAATTAATGTAGAAATTATTACAGCTTTATATTCGACCTTCTAATTACTTTTTTTCATATCATCTTAAAAGCCATGTGTTTGTTATTCAACTTTGTCTAAATTCGATATCATTATTTTTTAAAGTCTATAATTTCATCCAAATATCTTACAGGTATCTTTCATTATATTTTGAAACCCTTAAACAATAAATTGGTTTTAAGGGCTTCAATTGCAATATATACAAAAAAGGACAATCTGATATTATTTTAGGTATAATATAATACAATTTTAAATAATTGTAACTAGAATATCAGATATTTAAAAACGGTTTTTGTGTTCAGAAACGGTTTACTTGAATTTATTATTACCTTAACAAATAAAATTAATTAAATTTAAATAATTGTAACTAGAATATCAGATATTTAAAAACGGTTTTTGTGTTCAGAAACGGTTTACTTGAATTTATTATTACCTTAACAATAGTTATCGGTACGATTTTGTTGTTTTGTTTTGTTTTTTGTTTTTTATCTGTGAAATCTCTAGTTTATAGATCTATAATTTAATTTAGTATGAAGTATATAATATAAAAATAATATATTTACATATCTTTACTTATTTTATATTTAATCCGTATTATTTAATTTTATATAAGCTTCATATTTGTAACTATTAGTAATGTATATATAACTAAAAAAGAAATAATAATAATAAACAAAAATGCTCTGACTTATAAACAACCCATCAATAAATAACATAATTAATCGAGTCAAAAAGAATTATATTTTATTTAATCTAAAAGTCTTTATTAGTCTATATTACACAGATAAATATCAACTCGCACTTCTATATTCGTTCGCCCTAAAAGTATGCAGCAAAAAGATGAGAACAGCAAATTTAAATGGCTCAACGAAGAATAAGTGAAGTATTGTGATATGCAGGTGCCGAGCTGAAGATAAGCTTGAGTGGAAGACGACGCACTTGAACTTAGAAGCTACACACGAGTGACTTCAATCCAAGCAGCAAGTGCAACATAAATGCATAGAGACAATGAAAATTAAGTTGCAAAACTTTATGCAAATGCAGCCCATGCCAGAAGGACAGCTAGACAGACTGAAAGGCTGACAGACTGAGAAACTGACTGAGTGGAAGACTTGGAATTCGAGTCACTGAAATTCCGGGCAGCAAAAGTATATTAAAAATGTTGACAACGAAATCCATCTGTTTAATGGGTCCGCACACAGTGCAGTCAAAGCCAAGACAAGGCTCTGCCCACACACCACCCACCACCCACCACCCACTCGCACACACGTGCTTGATTGTGGGTGTTTGCGTTTGTGGTGGGTGCTGGGTATGCGCTTCTAATCCGCCAGATTACAAAAGTGTGCGGCAAAGTTGGAGCTGTGGCCACAGGGCCACACAATAGCCTCATCCCCAGTAGGAAGACCCTGCCCAGGGCCAAACTATTACACTTGATAAATTCGAGATTAAAGTGCATTTGCAGTTGAGCTGAGGGCAGGGCAGGGCCGGCTCGACTCGGCCTGGCTTCGGGTCTCGGTCTGGGTTCTGGTCCGGGTCATCAAATTTATGGCCATACATTTAGCCAGAATTTCTTTTGTATGTGCCCACGCTTAGTTGAGTACTTGGCCGAGTTGTGGGCCCCTTTTAATTATCACACGTAATGACAGCACCAAATGCAATTGCTAATTAATTGCCCAGGAGCCCGGCCAAAAACCAAAGAGTCCCGGCCATCGAATAACAGAATTTATGCTTGGCCCATACATTTGTTCGGCTTGACATTATTATTCCAACATGTGTGCGATACGATGCAAGTTTTGACAAATGGGGCTGGGAGCTCATCTAGCTGCTTAATGCAGATGGGGTCGTAGCGAGGGTGGCCAAGGGATCAGTTAAGCTTCCCCGTTCGCGTAATCGCAACGCAATAGAGTCGAAGCCTCTATCTTGAACTTGAATGTGATTTGGCTGTTACTTTGATGGTCCGGCGGCTAATGAAGATAATCGTTTGTGCTGTCAAAATTGCCACAAAATATAATTGTGGTAGCTGCTCAAATCGCCGACTCATGATTAACGATGAGAGCGCTGTGGCGTTGTGGCTAAGACCAAAAACAAAATTCAGTTTCGGATAGAATAGAAATAAAAACAAAACAACTCCAACAGACACAATGGGATCTTTAAGATACATACTCGTTCGTACGACAGCGGAAACTTCAGTAAAAACAATAACAAAAGATGCCAGCCAACCGATTACGGGCAATTTAATGAAATGACAAGACGACAGGGGACGTGAGTGGGGGGAGATAACGTCTTTATACGCATTACGTTCCTAAGCTACAACTGACCCCTCCCTACCAGTCTCTGCCCCCTCCATCTTCAGTCAACTGCAAGTGCAGTCCGGTAACAAGCTCAGCGGCTCACTTGGGAGCCCAGTCAAGATGTTATCTTAAAAAGCTCAAACGTCAGCCTTTAGAACAGAAACTGAAACTGAAACAGACTCTGAAACAACTGAACAGTTGGCTAGTTAATTTTTTAATGAATCTCGGCAGATATTTGAAATCGGTTTGTTGTCGGTTTCTCGGCTTGCGTTTACGATATTTTTTAGTCGTTTGTCGGCGGGTTTTAAGTGCGCACATAAGACGCGCTTCAGTCCAACTCAAAAGTTTTCAACAAGTTCGCCTGAAAACTCCCCCAAGTCAAGTTCTCGAGTCGCGAGTCCCTGAGTGCAAAAAGCAACCAAATATCCCAACTTGTTCAATTTTTATAAACAGTTTTTTTTGTGAAATGCTCCCGGGATCCGTGGCCCATTTGGCAGTGCTCTGCTGCTTTCTGTTGACTCATCATTGCGCCCAAGGTTGTTCAGCAAATTGGTTTTTATTTAACAATTAGTCACATGTCATTATTGTGAACATGACTTCAATCTCAACACGCCCACCCCAGCACGCGCTTGGGCTTTTCCAGTTCTTTGGGAATTTTCGTTGATCTTATGCCAAAAACATAATAACAAAACATTTCTCCCAAAATTTACCCAAAGAGGTGAAGGAACTTGTTCTGAATTGTGCTACCAACAACTTCTGCGATGATTTAAAAATTATTAGATAACATTAGATAGATAAAATGTATAATATTTATATATGTAATGGATTTATAATTTATAAGAAACGATTTAATTTATTCGGAATATATAGTTTTCTAAGCCTTCGACATATTTTTATTTGATTAAAATAATAATTCGTTGGGAATTTCTTATTGAATTTAGTATTTGGCACAGGAGTTTCTTATTTAACTAAGAATTTCTTTTGCACATTTATAACAAAGTATACATTAATTATTACCCCAAGTTAGTTTATATTAGTATTTCAATATAGCTCTCAGTCTCCGTCATGTCTCATACTGAGGTTTTTATATTCTAAAAATAATGAAACCAATTAAATAAAGTTTATGTCAAATACAAAAAAGTTTAAGCTCTTAAAAGAATGAAAGCAATTAAATAAAGCTTATGTCATATATGTCATACAATAAAAGCTCAATTTAGCTAATACTTTACGGTATTTAAATAAGTTTATTATATATTCTTTCTATGTGCTATTTTATATGAGTCTTACCGATTTTCGTACTGAAAATACATTTATGTCGATTCTAGTGTAAAGTACATAGTTCTGGACAGACCTAGAAATACCGTAAAAGCCATAGCCCTACAAGTAGAGTTTCTCACAAAGGAAATTCTAATAATCAATAATCAATGCGCTCAGGCCTTCAAAATCAAGCCGCTAAAGGGACTAAGGTCCGCAGCCACCGGCATCAAGTCATAATAATATAACAGTCAAGTCAAGATGCTTCAAAGGTTTGATCTGCAGCTGGGCTGTTTATCCCTAATGCGGAAACATTGTTAGCTCAATATCTAACAGATAGATAGAAATTCATCTATGAGTATCTAGCAACCCATTTGTAATCGACTTAGTTAGCTAAGCAAACTTTGCATTTTGAGGTGCAATTAAAAGTGCTCAAAGTGCGCTTCGTCCACTTGAGAGGCAGTCAACTCTATATGATTACGAGAGATAGTGGACGAGAGAGTGAGGAAAGAGAAGGAGAGCTATAGAGAGAGGGAGAGAGATATATATCCATAAATAAGTCAGCGTGAGCTAATTGCTCCACTTACGAATGCTCCCGCCGCGGGCAGCTTGAGATACGCTCCAGTTCCGCTGATGCTCCTTTTTGGGTGCGGATAAGACTCGGGCGTGGGGGATTGGCAGTCGATGTGTTTGCATAACTTAAATGAAATTTCTTTGCTAAATCTAATTTCTATGCTAAACCGAAAACAAACAACGTTTGCACCGCAACCAGGTCAGTCGACTAAAGTGTCATCCAAGCTGGATTTCGATGACATGGAGAACGGCAGCAACAGCAACAACCAGACTGGTGTGCCAGTTATAATTGGCCAGGGCCAGGGACAGGGCCAGGGACAACAGGGCAGCGGTGGCTATGATCAGAGCTCCGGACGTAGCGGCGGAGGCGGAGGCGGAGGCGGAGGCAACAGTGGCAATCGGCCAAAGATACACGGCGTGCGTGTTACAGTCGACACGGGCGATGGACAGCAGCAAACGAAAGGTAATTAAATTGGCTCAAAGCAAAGGGCAAATCAAATGAGACTTTAACCAAAACGGGCTATCCAAATAGAATCCAAGGAGAGCGTCGAAATAACGGACTTGGGTAAACACAAGAAACGTGTGGGCATCCACACAGACATCACGTTCGAGATTACGGCCGAGGGTGACGCAAATGAGACGAGCTCTGCCCAGCAGCAGGGCGAGAAGGGTAAGTGGGCGCTTGCGTCACTTTCACCTTCGCCTTTCGCTGCAGTCAGGTTTTCACTTTCTCACTTGCCAGAGGATGCCAGCGTGCCCATTTACAAGGGTCGTTCGAGCAGCCGTGACTCCAAGCACAAGTCCAGAAATCCCACTGATCCCAAGGCTCAATGGAATCCAAACTACTCCAGCGAGCATCGCGGCTACGAGGGCAGCAACCGCGGTGGCTCCAGATCCAACTCGGGCGGCTACTATCCCCAGTATTATCCACAGCATGTCTACACGACCGGCGATGACAGCAGTGGCAGCATTTATCGCAACGGCGAGACCTGGACGCATTACGTCCCAGTCTGGACTACGGAGCGTTCGCCCCATGAGCAGAGTCAACTGCAGCGACAGCCCAGCTGGAAGCCCTGCTACTGCATGTCGTCCTATGGCAACGACTATCGAAGCCGTCGTGATAACAAGAACAGCAGAAAAGGTGATTTCCCCAGTAGGGGAGTCGTCAAAAGCCGTCCAGTGCACATCGATGGCAAGTTGGAGAAACCCTTCTCCTGAAAAGCTCATATTTAAGATTATTACAATGCTCGACAAAGTCCTTAACCACTTAAAGAAAGAAAAAAAAAACATGGTAATAAATGTGTTTTAATTGATTGACAAAGGACAAGTGGGTATGCTATATTTATTAAATACGTAGGCTTAGCATATGTGAATGTATATACATATGTAAAATGTTTTGACTTTGACCCATTTACTTAGTATTGTACGCACCTTATATATCAGATGCTTAAGACTACATAGTACTCATTCAGGGTCTAAAACAGTTGTGTCTTGTTTTAAAAAGAATTCACTAAGCCAACTGTACTATCTATTGTTGATGTTGTTCTAACCCCTATAACTAGGTTGTCAAAACAAGTATATATTTCAAATCCCAAACCTCAGGCACATTAAATAGTATCAATTCTGTTATATCCAAAAAAGTTTTTCCACGCTTCTAGTGGGCGTATCAGAAACGAATTTGCTTTCCAACTTTTATTATTATACATATATTCGTCCATCGACCGCTCTATATTGACAGTGCGGTATATATATATTTATATATAGATAATGCTCCCAATTATAAATCAAATACAGTCAGATTTCATTCAATATTCAATAAAAAAAAGCTTACACTATCTTCCAGTATATCATTTATTTACTGTGCCGATGAAATTGTGTTTGGCTTTTAAATGAAAGTAAAATCTTTAAATGAAAAGCGTTTAAGTCAAGATTTACTGAAAACCCTGCCTAAGGCTCTAGATAGAACTAATGCTTCCCATCTTCTTTACATCTATTTTAAATTTCGAATATATATTAAATTAAAGAATGAATTTCCGAAATAATTCCTTTAGAGCTCTGGCCAGAAGTGAACAACAACAACATACCCTCTACCTAATTTGAATTTGAATACAAGAATAAATTACTGAAATAATTACTTGACTGGTCTTGTCAGAAGTGAACAAGTACGAGATACTCTTTATCCCGCAGCCAGCTAATGTGTCTAATGAATCAAATGCAATCAAAAAATCTTTTACATATTTTAAAATTTCGTTTTTTTTTTTATTTTTAACAATTTTGTTGACCCGTCTACAACGCGGAAGTAAGAAATTTGATACTACTGTTCATGGTGAGGCAGAGAGAGATAGAGAGATGAGTCGAGCGTAGTGAGTTGCATCTTAGGAGTGCACACTGTAGGTGCTCACTTTGCCATTGTCATCGACGGAGGCGGTAGCTGCATTGTAACCGAACTGCTTGCCATTGACATTGTAGTTCTCGCTCTCGCCGGTGGCCAGATCCTTGTAGTTCTTGACATGTCCATTGGAGTCAAACTGAGGAGTTTAAGAGCAAAGCGTGAGCTTTGTATGTAGATGCAGATAACTAATTTCTAATTACCTCGGACTGAGATGACCACTTGGACTGCTTCTCCCACTGCTTGGTCTGGTAGCCGCTGTTGCCACCGACGCCAGCACCAAAGTTTCCAGAGCCGGACAATTGCTGGCCGCTAGTCAGGCCAGAGGATAGACCCAGGCCAAAGTTGTTTTGAGCATTCAGCTGGCTGTTGCTGGAGGAGCCGCCCAGGAGGGAGCCGCCCAGTAGAGAGCCTTGGCTGCCGCCCAGCAGTGTTCCTTGGCTGCCGCCCAGCAGAGAGCCGCTCAAGAGAGAGCCAGTGGTGCCGGCATTCAGAGAGCTGGCAGAGTTCAGAGAACTGGCCGCATTCAAGGAGCTAGCTGAGTTCAGGGAGCTCGCTGAGTTGTAGCCGTAGTTGGAGTTGAAGCCGTTCGAGCCGCCGTACTGCACCTGATTGGCGTTGGCTAAGCCGGCACCGCTGCTTATCGAACTGCCGGTGGCTGCCTGCTGCTTGGCCGTCTGATGGGCCTGGTTGATGAGCTGATGCAGCTGGGAGCTGCCGGAGCCAAAGCTGGAGCTTCCGGCCTGTCCGGCGGACAACAGGGACTGGGCGCCGAAGTTGCTGCCAAAGCCAAGGTTCTGGTTGAGCTTGAAGGCAGAGTTGGTTCCGAAGCTGGAGCCGGTGTTCGAGCCGTAGGTGAAGCTAGACGAAGGCTGCTGAACGATCTGTGGCGCCGAGGCGGTGGTCGTCACCTTGCGCTGGTAATAGTGCTCGGAGGTGCCAGCGGGCTGGGCAACCTGGATGTACTGGACTGCAGGCTTCTGCTCCACAACGCGCTCCACATGCTGCACATACTTCTGGGAGCCACCGGGCACCGTGTAGACAACCTGCTGTGGTGCACTGGACACCACGCGTTCGTGGTGCAAGTACTCCACATTTCCGCCGCTTGCAACTGGCGCGGAAATGGCCAAAGGTGCCTGCAGATTGCCGGAGAGCAGCGACTCGGAATTGGTCGATCCGACACCGCCAAAGTTGACCTCAGTACCGGCATTGTTGGCATCAGCGAACTCCACATTGCTGGCGACATTGTGTGCGCTGGCTGCGTTGAAGTTGGCGCTGTGGCTAGCCTGGAAGGCAGAGTTCGTGGCAAAGGCGCTGTTCGAGCCGAAAGAAGCCGCGTTCTGGGCACCAAAGCCAGCAACGCCGCCTAAGCTGCCGCCCAAGATGCCACCTACACCGCCGCTGCCGCTGGTGCTTTCCGCACCCTCGACGGCACCCACCGAATCGTAGGAGCTCTCCAGGTTGCCCAATGAGGCACCCACGCCGCAGCTGGCGCAACCACCGCTGCCGCCGCCGGCCACCGCCAGATCCGCACTGCCTCCAACTCCGAAGCTGCTCGATCCGCTGGAGCCGTATCCACTCGAGCCATAGGCCTTCCTGCGCGCCGTTTCGATTGCCTGCTGATGGGCGGTATAGTGGCTGTGGGTGTAAATCTAATTAGATCAATGCTCCGTCTAATTGGATGAATATTATGTAACAGCTTTAAGTGCCAAATTTGTTGTTGCACAATATTACTTTTTGTTCTGCTTCGAAATAAATTAGTGTTTATTCATAAATTTCTTAAATTTTGGGTGGGTTAGTACCATGTTGCCAATTGGAAATTTCAATTTTAGTCAAGCATAAAATGAGATCTTCAATAACGCCGCACGGCACTTACCGACTGTGGAAATCGTCCCGTTTGGCTCTAAACATTTGTACCAAAATAAAAGTTATTCCAAAAGCAAATCTCTCCACTGGGATCAACTTACCTGTTTTCAAAATCTAGAAAAGAAAAAGAAACAGCGTTATTTTCATTGTATTTCCATTAAATTGATTATAATTGTTATTGGGAAATTCGAATCTCTTATCTCGACACATGCCTGCAACGAGGCGTTGCACAATTCTGGGTTGTGTAAAAAGTTCATTCCAAAATAATTCGTAATCGTGTCATACGTCAGCCGAAACAGGGTCGGTGACAGAGAGCGACAGAGAGAGAGAGAGAGAAAGGGAGAATAATCCCGCATAATGTGTCGTAAGGATCTGATATGTCTGTTTTTCGTTTCACTTTAAATTACACTTTGTAGGGCTAAAGGAGCTCTTTACCTGCACAGACCACACCCAGGCACAGAGCCAGCACTAACATAGATCTCATATTGAGTTTGTTTTTTGTTCTTTGGGAATTGTTTGCCACTGCGTAAAACCGTGCGAGACTCGCGCCTGAATTTCTACTAATGAATAGCAGCGATGGGAACGCGCTTTAAAAACCAAACAAGTCGCCCAGACACTCATTGATAACGACGAGCTCTACTCGGACTCAAACCAGATCGCTTCTTGACCTAGAGAGCTTGCCATTGGGCAGCACAGATAATGTGTGGGCTATATACATGTATGCTATGAACATATATGGATGCTACTAAATTATTCTCGGAATTGGTGCAGAAATTTTTAATATTATTTATTTAAATCAGTGATGAAAGTAATTGCGACATAAACACACACACACACACACACACACACACACACACACACACACACACACACACACACACACACACACACACACACACATACACGCTCACATCTATGTAGACAGCTGATAGGAATTGTTTTCGTGTCGAAACCTTGAAATTTATATACACAGTTGCCATGTACAGTTGTGTTATAATACATGCACAGACTTCTATTCCTATACCTATATAGACTGTGTCTATATTCAAGTACAAGCCATTGATTAAAACACTTTGGCATTAGAGCATTGACCATGTACAATATATGTATGTATACACTATATGCTAGTGCTCTCTGTGCGAAGTAGAGGAAGGTACAATCATCCAAACTACGAGTTATATTTTCCTCTGGCATTGTTATACCCTATACAAATTGAAAATTGAGATATAAAACCTGGTGTTGTGGAAATGTGTGTAACAGGCGGAAGGAACAGTGGAGTTCTCTGCAATATATATATATATATATAAATTCTTAATCAAGATGAGTAAGTATAGACTTCTCTGTCCGTACGTCAGAGTGTGTGTCCGTATGCGTTCATACATCTCGTAAATCACAAAAGCTAGAGACTTTAAATTTGAAATATATCCATATATTATATTCTTGTTTAGCTATGCATAACTTCATCATTCTGCTACGAAAGCTCATACAATTTCTTTACTATCGATAAAAATCGATATATTTTTGTTTTGTTTTTTAACATAGTATGAATACGAGAAAATTAAAAACTTTCAATTTACTGTGGTGGTTTCTGAAATGGATGGATTTTTTTTTTATATTTTGGATTTTAGATATTGGATTCACTATCGAAACCTGGCTTTGCTTTTACCCTGTTAAGTAAGCCAGCTTACTTGATAAGCTATAACCAATTGAGAATTCAATGGTTTCAGTTTTTGTAAAATTAGTAAGTATTATATATAGGAAAGTTCTCTTTATATCTAACAAACCATGTCAATTGGCTCTTATTAATGATCAACTAATGAGCAAGAGATCTTCAAAAGCCAATTGCAACCATAGCATGTTATAAATATATACTATTATAAACGATAAAAAAATAAAACTATATTTATATTTGAATTTAAAAAGTTTAGTTAAAGTTAATCCGGCGCTTAGCCGCACCGTCTTCAGCACGTCCCTCTTCTCTCTATCTGTCAACTGAAAGGGCCTCCCAGAGCGTGGCTTTTGCCTTAACCAAGCCAGTCAAATTAAAGTTATTGATTATTCTCTGGACAGAAGAATGCGTTCTGCCAATAATTTCGCCAATTTCCCTGAATGATTTCCCTTCATCGCGCTATTTCACGATGAGTCTTCTCAAATTGGGATCAATTTCTTTTGTTTTTCTTCCCATGACGAAATCTTTCAACTTAATGACAAAATTTGCGAACCAACACATGTTTGAGATTCTTTAGTGCTTTATTTACCGTAATACGCTGTTTATCGGTACTAAAAGCTCCTCACGAAGCTTGAGAATAGTAGGTTTTAAATTTGTACGCATACTTTTTCTAGTTAAATTTTCGTTGTTTTTTCCTTCTTTGTTCAATATTATTTTTAAAAAATTGTTGTTAAATGTGTGTTTATAAATAGTATTTCATTAAAAAATATAATATTGATCATAATACTACTATTTATCATATTTATTCACTCTCAAAGTCGCGCATTAAGCCTGTACGTATAGTTTTTCTGGCAAGTGTATAAGTAACAGACAGAGGAAGCTATAATCGATCTAAATATCAATGCTTCTCAGATGTGAAAACAGATTATTATGTAGATCGTCTATATATATTTTTTGATCTGACAGTGCACTTTTCTCGTATCTGATAAGCTGATATTTAGAAATTGTTTTTGGCTATGCTCCAAAAAATTGAATAATGATGAAACAATTAACACCAAAGAATGGAACTATATGTGAAATTAGCTGCCTAAAGTCTATTTATATATATATGTATATAAATACATTCAAGCATACTGAAGTATTACATATAGTATAAATGTAATGAAATAAATAAACTGTTTCAAACAGCTAAGATTCGATGAGAACACTCTTACTTGTATCTATATCTTGTATCTACATGATCATATGCATTGCCACATAGAGAAATGCAAATCAAACTATCAAAGATATTTGTTCCATTGGCCAATTTGTTCAGTAAGCGGATATTTTTGAAAGATTTGTTTTTTAATTTGTTTGAAATGTCATAAAATGTCTATATGAAACTATAAACACTTTCTGATCATTTTAAAAATTATTAAACAATTTCGTTTCATTTACGTTGTTTGCGATAAGTGAAGGCTTTTTGTGATGGGAATCACCTGAGTGGGATTTCATTCCGCTTGGGATACTTTTGGGCATTCGTTTTGAATCGAATTCTCAATGGCACTTCCCGGAATCTGTTTTCGGTTGATTTGTAAATAAAAAATAATGTAAGTTGTTTACAAACAAAAGCTTTTGCTTTATTGCTTCCGCTAAATGCTAATCAGAACAGTTCCAAGCGATTACCACTTGAATAACCTCTTCCCAATTGGACTACACGCTATTCGAATGCCCTAAACACCAATTTGAGTTTCTGGTTTTCAAATTGAATTCCTAGCAACTTGAATATTCATTTCGACTAGAGCTGCCAGAAAGGGGGCACCTATATATAGTACTTATATACGGTCGTATTCATGTATATGGTACGTATTCTGCCATAAATTATGTTCATAATGAGACAAATTCATAACCTACACACAGACAATTTCCTGTGGGGCTTGATAAACTTTGCTCAGGTTATTATCAGCCCAAATTTTTTTTTATATAGTGTGCTGCTGAGACAATATCAAGGTCATGAGCTTTTTGCGAGCAGAAATAAAATAAGTTCAATTTATAAATAAAAACCAAATGGAATAGAAATTTGCATATGATTGGCTATGCAAACGGGCGGGAATTATCAGTAGAAAGCTAAAAGAAACATAAACTTTCTAACAAACCTGTTACAGTAAAGCCGCCTTAAACGAGAAAGCTCAACAGATCAAACAATATAAATTAAAATTGACATAATTTGTTTATAGAAAGGCAAATAGAAATAAAAATTGTATAATCAGCAAAGATGAGTGCCTGGCACAGTAAAGCTCAACTAAGTGAGAAACGCTAGTGAGATAAATATAAAGTTTTGGGCTCAAGTAAATTTAATGGGGGTTTTCCCATCGTTTAAAGAAAGGCAAATTCAGTTTTATATTTAGCAATACAGTAAAACCACCCTAACACATTCATATATATGAGATATATGGAATTTATATATATTTGTTGTTTTGCTTTATGTATATAAATACAGATTACTTTGCATTCGTTAGCACATATGCTAAACAGCCAATCACAGTGAAGCCCCCCTTAATGACAAAAACCTTGCATTTTGGAATATATAAAATATATATATATAAAATGTGTGTATTTGTGTTTCAAAACATATAAATAGAGATTATTAGCTTTCGTTAGGTTCATATCATATATATGTTATGCTAAACACCAAGAGTTGAGTTAAGTTGGGTTTGGGTCCACCCTAAGAGTGCACCGAGTACGATGTCACCTTGCCGTTATCGTTGACGGTGGTCTGTGCGCCACGGCGACTGGTGCCATCGCCATTGCTGCTGCTGTACGAGGAGACAGAGACGCCCTTGTAGCCACCACCGCCGCTGCTGGAGCCACCGAAACGGTTCACGATATTGGGTGTAGCCTGCAATGAAAAAGGGAATGGGAATCGCTTTAGCTATACTTTTCTAGCCAGCATATAGATCCTTGCACTTACCGCATTAGCGGGACTGATGTAGGCCGTTTGCCTGTGTCCATTGGCGCCGATGGTGCCAGAGGCCAGGGCATAGCTGGGCGCATAGCGGTGCGAGTTGGAGCCACCCGAGCCGCCGCGGTAGCTATTCTGGCGCACCAAATTGTCGTGGTAGGCCTGCTGGGCGGCGATCTGCTGCTGGATGCGGCTGTCAAAAAGAAGGCCAAATATTTCAGTTAGCTACTGTGTCGGCTACGATCTGAGCATGCGGATTAGTGTTAAGGCGAATCGTTAGTACTAGGAAAGCAGTGTAATTACGTGTCATCATCGCTTATGGTCGCATCCGCAGATGCGATCGCATCGCCAGACGTGGCCAGGCCCGTTATAGCTCTACAAGAATAGATTACAAGCGCTGTTAGCATCCATCCACCAATGCCCACTTAGACTACCCCAAGTACAAGGCCAAAAAAAAAAAAAAAAGAGAAAACACCACCCATTTGTATAGGCCAATTGTGTGGCCAAAATGCTCACTGTTGGGTTGCATAGTTCTGGGCCAGAATCTGGTTGGTCAGCTGCTGGTGGAACAGGTAGGGATCCGTGATGCCAATGCTTGGAGAGTAGCCGCCGCCGTAGTCATCGTAGTCATTGTAGCTGCCCGTATAGCCACCTGCTCCGCCCCCGCTGCTGGCATAGCCTCCTGCATAACCACCGGCGTAGCCACGACGACGGCGCGACACCTTCCGAGCTGCAGTAGAAAATCAAATTGGAATAAAGCATTAGTTACAGCATCTAATGAAAAGTGAATTAATATCTGCTTTAACTCGAGTAGTTGAGTACAATGAAAGTATTTTCTATCTCTAATGACAATGGATCGTTAAATCAATCGACTTTTCGTTAGCTTCACATTACAATAGTAATTAGTAGATGATGGATTGACTGTGCCGCAGCCGTTCAATCATCTGAACTAAGAAGATTCGGCTTAAGGTCACACATTTTAATTTTGCTCTAACCAAATGCGTATAAATCTTTTTAAAGTTCGTAGTTATATTATGTTTATTATATTATTTAAAAAATGTAAAAATTTTAAAATATAAAAATATAATGCCAAAAATCGTAATTGAATTTAATGAAAATTGCATTAAAAATAATGCTTTATGTTTAATATAAATTTCATAGAAATACAAAATCAATGAATTAAAATATTTTTAAAATATATAATTTTTAATACGAATTATATATATATTTATTAAAATTTTCAATATTATATTATATATTTGTTTTCAATATTATTATTAATGATATTATTATGTGTGTAGCTAACTGTAGTTATCTATATCATCTAACTCCCAACAACAATTTATATTATATATATTATTTTCCATTTGATTTATTATTATTACAATTATATTATTATATTTGTTCTGATTTTCATTATGAGTATTATTATTTTATTTTTTACTATATTTATTACTATTTACTATTATTATTATTATTATTATTTGATATGATTTTCTCTATGATAATTATTATTTATTTATTTATTAGTAGTATTTATATTAGTCTCAAGATGATTTATTTTTATACTTCATGTAATTACATTTGATTCAAATATGACAGATGATCATTTCAATATAAGTTGAATGTGTGGCGGATATAATCTTCTAATTACATCATTTGTTACATAATTCTGTACCAAACTATTGTATCCTTCAACACACTTCACTGAATGGCTCAGAGCCGATAATAAATAAGAATTGCGTATTTATAGCAACTTTGTTATATTTTCTATATATATAAGCACTCACTGTACTTACCCGAGGATGCAGCATCTCCCTCCGTGTATAATGCGCTCATGACGATACAAATTAGCAAAAGTTTCCACATATTATATCTTAATTTTTGTTTGCATATAAAAATTCGGTTGATTCTAGCTAAAAATAAAAATAATAAAATAAAAATTATAAACAAATAAGCAATTTAAAATATTAAATTTCAGAATTAAAACTGGTCTCGGCTGAGCTGTAAGCGATCCGGTTTGCTGCTGTGGCTGTTGCTCTTGGCTTTGATGATTTGTTTTCATCTGCCGTTAATGAGTCTCACTTATATAATTCATAATATTCTCGATCTATGCAAATTGAAAGCAAAGCCATATTCATTGTTTGGCTAAATTCTCACTTGTTAGCTTTGAGGAGTCAGAACTTGAATGACTTGAGCAAGAAAACGAAAAATGCTTCTAAGCTCTATTCGATTCGACTATCAAATACTCTTGCCCTTAACCGGAGATGTTTGCACGAGCCTGAACGTAATCGTCAATTAAATTTGATAAAAATCCGTTTAATTGCAATTTCACGACTTTTCAATTATTAACTGGAAGAAATTATAGAGAAGCGGAAAGGGTTTGAGAGAGGGAGAGAGGGCTATACGAGGGGGTGAGAAAATCATCAAATTCAAAGCGGAAATCCCCGAAATGTAAATTAATTGATTTCTATATGATATCTTTGTATATTTTTGTTTGTCCAGAGATTTCTAAACCGGTTTCGCTAATTGGTTGCTCTTTTTTAGTATTTTGTTTTGTATCTTTTGGTTTTTTTTCTTGACAATTTATTAAAACATTTGTTGTTGTTCTTGAAAGCGATTAGCAATTTGGTGCGCATTTTGTACATCACTTCCATTCAACGCTCGACGCTCGACGCTTCTTTATTTGCGATTCCGCTCGCACTTATTGAGCGCTTATGAGAGGTCTCAGAATATTTTATTATTGCACTTCACTTTGGCAGAGCTCTTGTTTATGGTTCATTGCGGGGCTTTTTGTTGGCTAGATCACCATATTTAGACTGTTTCTGTCTGAATACCGGAATAATAAATGGCCAAGCTTTCTTCACAAAGACAACAAAAAACCAGTCAGCATATTAACATATGATTCGGAAATTCGCACAGCTAGGCCCAAGACAGAGCTAAATGGATATCGTTGTCTTGGCTTTGTTCGATTTGGCCTCAGCCAAGGCGCGTTCTAAGTTGAATGTCTTTTGGAATGTCGTCTTTAGTATTGAAGCATGTTCTTTTTTTTTTTTTTTTTGCCTTATCAGCCACAGATGCCCTTTCCCACAGACAGGCACAGCTCACTCACTCACTCACACACACTGGCCAAAAAATCAATTCGAACTGCGCCGCTGATTCGCAAAACCAACAAAGTTATGAAAACAAACGAAGCGTCTATATTTAACACATCTCTCACACTCCCTTTCTCTCTCTCTCTTCTCTTGCTCTCTCTCTCTGTCTCTCTGTGCTCAGTCACTGGATCGTAATTGATATGGTGCGTCAGAGCTGAACGGCAATCACAGCTCGCGCTCAGAACTATCTCTCACAGATCTCACTTGGAGCTTCCTCTCACGGTTCCCTCTCACAGTTCCCCTCACACTCACTTTTCGATCGCGTACGTCCGCTCGTGTTTACTGTGTGGCAAGCTGGCCACGTCTGAGCTGGAACAGGTAAGCGCAGGTCCTCTTATAAACGGGGCTCGCACCGAGCCGATCGAACAATGACAAGCACCTTTGCACACTATTCAATGATGCCTACACACACACCTACAATCATGCGTGTGTGTGTGTGTGCGTAATATGTAAAATGCTGTCTATATGTTTGCTTAGTCGACTAATTATAACAAAAGGCAGCTTTTGTTTTGCACCAAACTATGGACCACTTTACACTAAATCAATTTAGGCTCATCAATAATTCAGTTATAGGCTTCGAAATCAAGTCAAGTCGAACGATTTTATGCATTTTTATTCACACACCTTCAATATTAAACATTTACATTAATATATATACCATATATGTATATATTTATTTAGTATTTGCAGTTTAACTGAAATATGATTGATAGGAACAACTGTTTATAGTTTTTGCGTCAGCATCCAGAATGGGGGAATGTGGGGAATACTTTAGGAAACCGCAGAATTTGGCTATTACTTTTAATTTCAATTTAATGTTTAATTTTTATAGATTTATTGAATTTGTTGTTGTATATATTGCTTTCATTTCGATTTGCTGCAATCACAAAAATCGTCAAATATTAAAGGAAATGAAACAGTTCATGTCAAGGTCTCTATACAAATCTCTATATATGGTATGTATTCCGTTGCATTAAGAGCTAATACCTGGATATGACTATATAACAATAGCTATTCATTTAGCTAAATTGGGTGACCGACCAATCGACCTGCCCAGGCACTTATCCCACCACATCTCGCTGCCCATCTAGAGCTTGGACTTCTCCTGGCCCTGGGGTATGATCACGTCACGCCACCACGTCGGCCGCTGGAAGGCGCCCTCGTTGGTCATAAATTCGTTTTGCAGGTTCTCGTAGAGCAGGCCGTCGGCGCGCGCAATCACCGAGTTGAGGGCAAAGTCCGGCGGAGCAATGGCATCGGCCACGCTCACGGCCATGTCCTTCAGCTGCGCACAGCTCTGCAGCAGGCGGTGCTGCACGGCGGCCGCGAAGTCGCCGCCCACGGCAAAGCCGCCCACATAGAACGTGGTCAAATGGCTCTCCAGCAGCCACATGGCGTACACATTGTACAGCACGCGCAGCACCTGGGCATACGGCTCCTCCAGCCGCAGCTGACGCACGTGGGCCACAAAGCTGCGGAGGGCAAAGTACTCGGCGTAGGCCAGCGACAGCTCCCGCGCCCCCGTCACCTGCGAATTGTTGCGCGCCTCGAAGCGATGGACACCGGCGGCCAGCTGAGCCTTGATGTGGGCGGCCGTGTGCGCTATCAGGTGGCACAGCAGCCACTCGTAGCAGCTCAGCGCAACTGCAATAAAGATCAAAGTTTACTCCATTGCCAACAGTCGGTTCAATCTCGCTCGCTTACACTCCCAGCTGTCCAATGGACTCTGCTGCAGCAGCTGCTTGAACCGCAGCTGCAGCAGAGCCTCGCGACGCTGCAGGAACGTGACGCTGCCAATGGGCGACTCCAGCTCCTTGGCGCTCCACTGGCGCAGCAGCCAATTGGATGCCTGCTGGCCGAGCACGTTGTTGTCGCCCTCGTAGGTGCACAGCGGGTCGTGATCGCTGCGCATCTGGCCCAGCTTGGAGGCGTGCAGATATCCATGGCCGCCGCACGCCTCGCGCGCCTCCTGAATAGCGTCGCGCGCCAACCACGTGATGCGCGGCTTCGACGCCGAGATGATCGCGTGAATCTCCGCTGCGTTCTGGGTCTGCCAAAGGCAATGGAAACATTACAATTTGAAATTGGAGTAAATCAGAAAATTTAAAGAGGATAAGTATTTAATAAGAGTTATAGAATAACGTATTCCGATCTTAAGAAAGTGAGTTAATTCTGTAGATCTATGTATAAAATAACATCTAGTTCAAATGGGAGCCTTAGGTTAATGGAATAACGACGATAGTATTCCTAAATTCTGTTGATTTTTTTTCAATACTATGGCTATATATTCATAGCTTGGTTTAAGAGTTACAACAGCTACTTTTTTCTTTGGGAAAAAGAAATAAATTGATTAGATAAAAAGACTATTTATATAAATTTCTGTTATTTTCTTGTTATATATGTATATATTTTATGCGTTCTGTATACCGTATTGCTAATAATCTATGACGTGATTCTATGGATTAAACAGCAGAATATATTTTCCAAGTTTGCCCACTTTTAGTTGACTGTAACAAGAGTAGGTTAAGAGTTAATATAAAGTTGTGGAGGTATTATACACTCATCCCATTTCTGTATTCATTCATATCCTTACAAAATTTTTGTATTTCCCTCCTCCCTCAATTTTTTGGTACCAAGTGGTTTTTAATAAAATAATTATTAATTAAATATCCGCGTGAGTTTGCATCTTCACTGCACGCTTCTGGTTTGAATCCCCAAACTCTTGAATTCTCTTTCTGTTTGAGAGAGAAGTATAATTGTTGCTGAAAGAATGTGAGTTTTAAAACACTCTGAGAGGGCCGGTATGATCAGTGGATGAAGATAAACGGCTAGAAATGGTGATTCTGAAAGGTGATCTGGTTGTGAAAGGCTAAAAGACTGGAAATTCGTGATTGAACGCGGCGGTTAAATTATACAAATAGAATGGAAGCTTGCCAAATGGACACAAATCTGATAAATATATTTCATATTCATGTTTCTTATATGCATAAAACAAATTGTAATGCGAACTTTTAGATCAGCTAGGCTATACAAGCGATAGGCTCTATATTCTCTAGCAATAGCTATACTTATAGACGCAAATACCTACTTAAATTGATTTCCTAGTTGAAACTTATGAATATATATGTTCATATATAGTAGATTTGATGATGATAACTTTTCTATAAAACACACTTTGTAATTGATAAGAATGTCTGAAGTTGGTCTAGACAAAAGAGCCCTACGTGCACTTGTCGTATTCATATCGAATTTCTATATTAGAATCAAGCTAGTTAGCTTCAATTGATAACAGATAAGAAAAGTATGTAGGCATGCATTTAAAAGAATATCTATTCGAATGCAGTTGAAAGCTTCGATTACACTAACGACTTTAGCTAATAATTCTTCAGACTAAGACAGTTGCTTTTACAGTTATCTCTGCTACTCCTACTCCCACACCTACCAGTATATCGAATCCGTTCGAGTCCGCCTGGGAGCGGGCGATGATCTGCAGATATGTGTTGGTCAGCTCCTCGACGGCAATCTTCTGCACACAGGCGGCAGCCAAGTAGGGGAAAATGCGATATTGCTGTGAGAGAGAGAGAGTCAAGAATTAAACCTAGATAACAGGTGAGGTGTACGGCTTCACTTACATGCAGCTGGTACTCGATGATGGGCATCTCCTCGCCCTCCCGCTCCGGGCCAAACTGTTTGCGCACTGCCGCATAGCGGACCGCAATGACGGCCGCGCTGCAGAGGGTGTTGGCCGACTCCTGCATGATGCCAATGCGTCCCGCCGAGAAGCTCTCGAGGGCGGCGCCCAGAGCCTGGCCGGGATCGGTGAAGACGCTCTCGTAGACGCCCTCGGGCGTCACATTGCCCGTTCGATTGAGATGATTGTCTCGCGGTATGCGATAGTTGGTGAAGACAACAAAGCCGTTGTCGATGCCATTCAAGCCGCTCTTCTCGCCAATGTCGCCGACCAGGACGCCCGGATACGGCATCAATGTCTTCGGGTTGCGAATGGGTATGAGAAAGCCGTGCAGGCCATGGTTCTCGCCGTCGGCTGTGATCAGGTTGGCAAAGGTCATGGCCACGGTGGCCATTTTGCCCAGATTGCCCACCCAGCACTTGGCCGCCTCGAAGTCCGGCGTGTTGATGACGAACTCCTGCGAGGTGGGATCGTAGGTGGCGGTGGTGCGAATGCGCTTTGTGTTGCTGCCGTGCGAGACCTCCGTGACGGCCAAGCAGGTGATCACCTCCCGGTTCCAGGCGGCGTCAATATACTTGGTATGCTTCTCCGTGCCCATGGCCCTGATCGCATTGTTGAACAGACCCACGCCCAGCGCTATCTTCACGGACAGGCTGGGCGAGTAGCTGTTCAGCGCCTCGTTGATGTGCATCAAATACTTTGTCTTGGTCGAGAAGTTCAGGCTCTCAATTTCCTTGGGCACCAGATCCAACTGTTTCATGCGATTCACCTGCATCGCGGTCAGGCGCTTCTGCTCATCCATTGGCAGCGTGCGCGAGGTGTGTGCGAACAGTGGATCACTTTCCAGGCGACGCCACACATTGTACTGGATAAGTGGAAAAGATTGGAATTAGATTAGTAGCAGTTTAGCAGGAAGTGCTATTTGTTGTTTCACTCATATATTTTTAGTATTACTTGCATATTCATAAACATATTTAAACTGACATTTTAGTTAGTTAAGAATTAGGAAATATATATAAGTGAGATCAAAGATTATTCTCTCAGCTGTTCTTTGATTAGAGATTCTTCTACCTGAGATTCTTTTATTTTAAATTCTTCTATCAGAGATTATCCCAACAGAGATCAGTTTATAAGATATTCAGTAATCGGAGATTCTTCCATCTAAGATTCTCCTAGCTGAGATTTTTCTTTCAGAAGCTTGTATCACATATTCTTCTATCAGAGATTATTCTACCGGAGATTCTTTTACCTGATATTTTTCTATCAGAGATTCTTTTATTAAAAATTATTCCATAAGAGATTATTCCATGAGAACTTCTTCTATCAGAGACTCATCTATTAGAGATTCTTTTATCAGAAATTGAATCTGCATTCATCTATTAGAGAATTTTTAATCAGAGATTCTTATACCATAGTTTCTTATATAATTACAAAAAAGTAAAATAGAATTGGGAAATAATACTCAACGATATAATATTTAATAGCGTATTTTTGAGACATTAGAATAATGGCGGTAATTTTGATTATTGTTCGATATCAGTAAATAGTTTGAAAAATGTAACATTTGAAGACTTCTGTATTCATTTTAAACTTTTCTACTAACAAATATATTAATTAGTATTCCTAAGAATGTATATAAATATATTTAATGTTAGTTAAGTCGTCTATCTCACTTGATGCTCTACAGTAAGTGGTGCATGTACTCCCTACGATTACTGACACCTTACTAGCTAGCATTTGTGTTACTTACTAGCTGGCTATTATACTTAATAATTTTCTAGGATTAGCTCACCTTAATTCGCAGTGCCTGCTCCGTTTCGAAGATCAAACGCAATCGCTTCCAATCAAAATTTGCGCGCTTACGGTAAACGGCAAGACCTCCGCCCGTTGGCAGATCGGGTATAAAACTTGTGTCCACGTTGTCCATGCTGTATGTAATTCACTGTAATAGGAATAAACAAACAGAATCTGCTCAGCTGAGTTGTTAACCGTTGTCCAATTCGAAGTCAACTGCTTCTAAGTGGAGCACTTCAGCTTCGTTAACCGCATGCAGTCGAAGCCATAGTAAATCGGTTAACGGGTAAGTAGAGTAGTCAATTACCCGATTGACACACTCGTGGTTGTGTGTCAACTGTAACACGGCTAAGCCAAGTGCAAGCTACAGTTTGAGGGCAACTGTTTATTGCTAATAGCTAATAGCAAAAAGCGAATACAGAAACCATACAGTGGCATCTAAAATAGTCATACTCCCAAGATTATGATTATTAGTATAATATATAGCCCGTGATCCAATCTTATTTTATCAGTTTTATATAGAATATAAGTTGAAATTCTGATAGACTTCAATCTTTGGATTGCCAAATATATATAACACACCTGGAGCTAAGTGCAAAACGATTGTGCAGATAAGCGCGAACGTAATTAAAGTATCGCAATTTCAAAAGTGTCCGATAAACGCGCCTTGTCCCGCACAAGAATCTGAATTTAAGTGATTCAAGTGTTTAAGAACATTTATGACACACACTTCACACTATCAGGCTATAAACTTAATTTTAATTTTTTCACTCATGAACACGGCATAAACCACACTCCAAGCTAACAGAAATCGAAACCACCACACAAACACGTTCCTTCATATATGGCATAAACGGTTAAGTTTGACTATTTAATGAATACATCACTATAATGTACTATAGGCGTATATACTACATATCGTATATACATACGCCATCAAGCAAATGTTGATTTCATTTTCAACTTCATATTCATTCAATTCAACTTATAGTTTCTGATGATAATTTGTCGATATCAATTCCATTGTAATCCATTGATTGAATTTATAATATCTAAATATCATAATGAATTCCGTTGAATTTATCAGCAATTAGCGCCAGTCGCAGATAATATTAGAAGATAAGACGAAGCAATAGTTGAGAAACGAAGTTATTCACATTATAATATTTTGATATCTTTATGGATTTTCAAGAGAGCAAATTTTGTCATTTAGACGCTTAATTAGCAATTCTCTCTCGGTCTCTCTCTGTCTCTCCCACTCTGTTACACTTTATCACTCTTTCTACCTTTTCCTTTCTATGCTCATCTATTGCCTTCCCCTTCTATCTCTTTCTCTCTCTTTATCACACACATACTTATAATCTCCCTCTCTCTCTCCCTTCGTCTTTCTCATTTTTTCCGTGGATTTATTTTCCAAGAGTGCCTCAATGTGACATTATTTATAGCCTAAAACTGAATGCTTAATATTATGGAAATGTGAGTGACTTTAAAATACCCTGTGACCTTTTACTTTTTAGATATGCTTGATCTATGCTAAGTTACATATATTACTTATTTGAAAGAAATACTTAGGTTACAATGATTTCTTCAAAAGTCCAATTCCTCTTTACAACAGACTCTCAAAAGTTTAGTCTTTTCTCTAAACTTGACACAAATTAGATTTTTTTTAGTATTAACTATATTCTTTAACAAAGCAATTTGCTTTACTCTCACTAAAGGGTATTTCTAGTTCGCACAACATACAAATGTATGTAAAGAGTCGACAGACTTAACATATTAAAAGATCTATGCAAAAAAAAAAAAAATGTATACTACTAGGTCGGCATACAAGTTGTCATATTCAATTGCTTGCTTACACTAACAATCACATAGAATTGAGAGAGAAAAATTGTAAATTTAGAGAAGAAAATCAACAACAACCACAAACGAATGCCTAGAACAGCAGCAACAACAAACAGCTACAAAAGTCGTTAAATAGACCGTAAATTTACATATATACATATGTATATGTATATTTGTAAGCAAATGCGAGAAGTACTTGAATTCGACTAGGGAAAAAGGGGCGTGCGTCAGTCGAAAACAAAATTTCCGTAATAAAAAAAAAAAAAATAGAAAAAAAGTTGAGCAAAAATAGCGCAAGTAGTGGACGACGACTGGGAAACACCCTTGACCTTTCCAGAAATACTCATTGCGAACATACAAATTTTAGTGGTTCCAAAGATCATGTTCATTTGAACCACTTTTAGTAATGAGTGAACAATAAAGTTAAGTTTTATAATTGATTATAAGCGGTTCATTTCTAATTTAATAATTTCACTTCAGAACATATTCATTCAGATGAACTACTTAGCACTCTCAGCGATCGGTGAACGTTAAGATACATTTCTTAAATTAATTAAAATATAATTCATTTCATATTTAGTGGTACCACCTATAAGATTCATTTGCTTAATTGATCATAATCGATTGAACAATTCATTCAAATAAACTAATATACTCATTTAGTGATCGGTGAACGATATAAGAGTTTTTAATATTTATTGGTTTCACTTTATAATCTGCTCATTTAAACAAGTTATTCAAATGAACTCGTAAAGTCATTTAGTGATCTTTAGTGAATAATAGAGTTAAAATCAAGGAACTATAAAGTTGGTATACTCAATTGTTCATTAACCGTTCAGCATTCAACTTAACTGGAGCTCAGTTGTTCAATATCGATACTTTTGAAATTTAGTGGTTCCACATCAGAATATAATCATTTAAACAAATTTATTCAACTGAATAGGTAAACTTAATAATCAGTAAATTATAAAGTTCTCAATTGATCATAAATGTTGCATTAAAAATATTATCAACGATAAGTTCAATTGAGTTGTTGAGCTGTTCATGAACCAAATGTTTTGTTAGGCTATTGAACTAGCATTGAATTGAACGACTAATCAATACAACTCAGTCCCTGCATAGACGAAATAGTATTATAAATAACTTCTAAACTACTAACGCTTTATTTTATTTTACTTGCGTTCTTCATTTAACATCTGTCCCTTTAACTGCTAACTGAACGAATTAGTTCACGTTAGGAAAATTACCAATTGAACTTGAGTACCCAAAGCTCTTATTGATCATTGACCTTGAACCTTATCAATATCTTTGGGGAATTCGAGGCATTAGGCTTATCAAGAGCTGTTGGTAAATTTAACTTGATTATAAACAAATTTCTGTTGATTTCAAATTTCCGTTCAGATTAAAAGAGAGACTATATATCCGATTAGATACTATATATAAATACATATCAGATATCAAATACATCTGGCTGAAATTAATTTGAATATTTTCCTTAGACTTCCGTTGCTATCCTTTAACTTTTCGTTTGTTTTCGAGAGTTTGGTTAGGTGGCAATAAAATTATTCAGTCAATAACTTATAATTATTGGGGTAGGAAAGAGTGTGATAAATCGATTGATTAACGCTCATAATGAGAGATGACGCAATAATTATTATGATGGGCATGTGGCTCACTCTTCAGTACTTAGAATTAAAGGGTATCAGCAGAACGGCAGCTTTGTAAATTGAATCATTATTGGCTACGTGTTGATAGCTATGCAAATGCGGCAGTAGTTGAGCAGCCACTGGTGCGCTTGCAATTAGCACAGTGGCTGTCCAACAGTGCGTGTGTGCCACGTGTGGGACTGCAAAGCTGCAGCCCCAAACTGTTGTCACAGCGTTTCACGTGTGCTTGACTAATTTGTCAGAGCGCATTACATGTGTAAGTGCGACCCACAGCAAATCGCTACACATTAAACACTTTTATGGCTAATCAGTCGGTAGTAATCGCAATTGCGTACACACACATACACAGCACACCCCTCCCAACTCTCATCTTAGCTGTGCTCAGTGAATGTAAACATTCAAATTGCTATACTTACAGTTGTGGGAGTATTGTGCTGAGCACTGCAACTGTCCAACAGTGCGTGTATGTCACGTGTGGGGCTGCAAAGCTGCAGCTCCAAACTGTTGTCACAGCGCTTAACATGTGCTTGACTAATTTGTCAGAGCGTATTACATGTGTAAGTGCGACCCACAGCAAATCGCTACACATTAAACACTTTTATGGCTAATCAGTAGGTAGTAATCGCAATTGCGTGTTAAGCCCAATTGGACACCCCCACCCGCACACATATACAGCACACACACACACACCCCCCCCCCCCCCCCCCACCCCAACTTTCATCTTAGAGTTGCTCAGTGAATGTAAATATTCAAATTGCTATACTCACAGTTGTGGGAGTATTGTGCTGAGCACTGCAACTTTGCATGTGTGTATATGTGTGTGTGTGTTAAATGAATTTACAATGCGATTTAAACATGAATTTAAATGCAGCAATTGGCATTAAGTGACAACAATAATAACACAACAACAACACTAGCGAAAACAACAATCACAACAAAGGGAATATAATAATAGCTGCAACTGTTAATTTCACTTTTATTTACATATCGCAATCATTGACAAATTGGTGCACGCACTCACACACTAACATACACACGTACACGAGCAAACAGTTTGAGGGTCTGGCGGGCGATTGGTTTATGTGTGTTAGTGGCATAAATAAACTTTAATTGTATGTTTCTTCTCCTTGCTCTCTGCTCTGCGGCTCTGTTAGTGCTCTCGCGTCAGCGAATGCGGGTGGCATGCGTGACTCTGACTTAGATTCTGATTGGGTTCTGAATCAGAATACCACCGCATGATATCATGACTCGCAGTGCAAGCCGCACACACACACTGTTTATTTTGTTAAGGACTTGAACAAGAGTTCTCATATTACATCACCGCGCAAAAAAAAGCAAGAAAGAGAACTATTCGTAAACAGTTCTTGGTAGGGAATGCAAGAAGAGTCAAATGATATAATGCACGCACACAAGTCTACTACAATGTATGGGTGTATTGTTTTGCTTCTCTATGTGTGTATGTGTTTGTGTAATTCACCAACCTGTAGCGCTTCCTGCTGACTCCGCCTGATGTTCGACTCACTTTCTTGTTGCCGGCAAAGGAACTGCACAGAGAGCGTAGGCAAATTAATTGAATATTACTGGATAGTTAAAACGAATTAAACGATCTGGGGAATAGCACAGTAAACACACGCACGAAACGAATAATGAATAACGAGGCGGCGTGCCACGCGACTAACAGGACCGACTCAACCGACACAGCCAACAGATGAGAAGTGAGTGAGCAGAGCGAGACTGACGCTGACTGATTCACAAGCGTTCGTGCTGCGAACCCTACCGCGTTTATAGGGAGCGACGCGCACTCACACACGCACACGCACACACACATGCACGGCAATGTGGGAGCGCTGGTAGTTAAATTCACACACACATATGTATACACAAGTTAATAAGTTGGCGCGAGCACGCAGGCTGAGCTCAATGTCAAGCGTCAAGTGCGAGCGAGTCGGCAATCGAGCTGCCGGCCGGCATCTCCAACAGATAAAATAATTCTCTGTGGGCTTCTGTGTGTGCGTGTGTGTCTGCATGCAAGAGCGCAAGAGAGTGTGGGAGAGGCAATTTAAAGGTGCGCAGATGGTGAGCAAACACACAAACTTGCTAGAGCATTTAAAACTGTAGCAAAGGCAAATACAATAAGCAAACAGTTACTGATGCTTGCCGGTTTATGTCTGTGCTAAACCAGGCAAACAGCTGCTGTTAGTTAACAGAGAGCCTTAATATGTTTGTCTATTGTAGGTTAAATTGAAAACCATTTTGTTGTAAATATTTCAAAAAATTTTAGATTAACTGAAAGCTTTTTAGTATAAATATTTTGAATTTCCAAAATAAAAGTAGTTTAAAGTTAAGTATTTTTTTTAACAAAATTTTAAATTAAATTTGGTTTTTAATTTTTTCAAATTTAAAAGACAAAAGCATTTTTTATAATTGTGTATAAAAGATTCAATAGGATACTCTTCATTTCCCTTATTTTGTCAAAGTAAAAGTCTTTGAAACGTATTATCATAATAATTTTATTTTGAAAGGGCAGAAATATCGTTGCGCCATCAACTTGGCAGGGTATTAGTGTCGTCTAATTGATTATGGCGATCCGATCTGATCTCATTTGATCTGATCTGATCGTATCTGATCTGATATATGTATGTATATCGTGTGTCCAGTGTTAATTATATTACTAATTTGACTCGGTTATACAAAGCACAGATGAACTCTCGTAAGGGTAAGTAAAAGAGGGACATAGAAGTGACGTGAGTCGTACAAAAAAGAAGAAGTAACAGCATATTAGGATCGTAACTCTATATATGTGTATAGTTAGTTGTTGCAGCACATAAGTAACGGTATACGTGTATGGCCAGTTCAGCCGAATATCTTGTCGAAGCAGGCGTGGCAGTAGGGCTTATCCTTTTGCTCCTTAAACGTGCCCTTGTTCAGCTGCTTGAGGCAGAAGGCGCAGACGAAGTGTTCCGGATGGAATTTCTTAAACATGGCCGTAATGCAGCGACCCGTTATGGGCTTCGAGCAGCCGGCGCAGAGCGAGCCACGTTTGGCATGATAATGTGTCTCACAGTACGGTAAGCCCTCGTGGTCAAAGAAGGAGCCACCCTGGAACGGTTGTCGACAGTCCTGCAAAGTAAATAATGAATAAAAATTAATACAAAATATATATTGAATATATTTTACATATTCATATCTTATAATTTTAGATTTAATGGCATAATTAGGGTAAGTCTAACTGCGCCATCGGCCCATCTTCCTGATCTATTTTCGAAGGTGTCTGCTCAGCAGGTTGCTCAAATTCAAATTCAAATTCAAATTAAATGCTAATTACATTCATAAATTAGCTGCCAGCGAGCTATTTCGAAAATTCTGAAAGTGTGAAATGTGCCAAGCGAAATATTGAAATGTCGATTGACAGATGCTGTTGTACCAGTGTGCACAGTGTGAAAAAAAAATAAATAAATACAATTTTGGCAGAATTTGCGACAATTGAATTTTGTTTTGGAAAAACAATTCTAAAACAACAACAGCAACAACAACATAACGAAGAAGAAGAAATCGCATCAATTTAAACAATAACATTTTGCGCACGCTTTTGGCACAGCGCCAAGTTCAAACGAATAGATATAGAAATATGGAGAGCCAGATAACTGCACATATATAGATTATATATAGATTATAATATATGGTAACAATTAAATAATAGCATTATAAAATATTGCCTTGGAAAATGCAGAAATCGAAATGGACTTTAAAACAAATTTTCTTTGTTTTAGTTACTTGATATGATATTTATAGATTTAACAAATACAGGGATATATATAGATGATAACCTTTGGGAGTATTATCTTAGTCCGTATAGTATATGTGTATATATACTAAAAAAAAAAACAATATTACCTAAACGTTTTTTCATTAATTCCTCCTTCACTTCCATCACACTTATAAAATAATAAAACTGAATAAGAAATTTTGATAGAGATTATTCTTTTTATAGATCTTTTAATTATATTTAAAAGAAAGCTTTTCATTGTTGTCTATAACAATACGTCAGATGAGTACGACCTGCCGATACCCTAAGCTGTTACTAAAAGCACAGATTTTAGATATATGTGGGAATACGAATAACAAATCCATAACAACTCGTAGATGCTCTAAATATAAAACATAAAATATATTAAAAATTTTGTACTAGGTCTTTATATATGTAACATAATACTTCCATTAAAATCTCAAATCTTTTATATTTTTATATTTAGGACAGAGTAAAATTTATTTAAATATTAATAATTTAAATTGAACAGACATATGTGAACTGAGACAGCTAGGCAGAATAAATAAATAGACTACAAGATAACTCACAATTACTAATGCTACAGATCTTAACATTTTCAGAAAATTTATTCGATTTAATTCCATTTAAGGTATGGGGAAATTCTCTATATCAATTTAATACTCAAAGCTAAATTAATGTAAAATTTTGGGCAACATTGATAAGAATTGTTTGATAAAGTTTTGTTTTTGAAGTAATTTGACTAAAGACTAGACTAGTACTTGGTGAATCTAATTTAGCTTTGATTTGTGCTGGACAGCAAATTTACAATTTAATGATAATGAAGTATATTTATGTGACATTTAAATTAAGAGAGGATCATAAGTGCCAGTCTGATATAAATCAAAGCTATTTATAATTAACTTTTTATCTCAGCCAGAAGGTAAAGTGTGAGATGGCAGCTAGTGTAATCTATAGCTAACATAATATATATGATCAGTGGGTGGGGGCTAAGGTTACAAAGAAGTGAAGCAACTTTTGCTATATGCTGCTTCTGTTCAAGCGAAGGCAAAACAGATCAGTGAACTAAATAGTAAAATCCAGTGCTTTAAAGCAACCATTAAATCTCTAGATTACAATTTAGCAATGAATTTAAAAATCATTGGTTGACCAAAGGGATAACATTTAAAAGACAATATTACCAATAATTACAATAAAGACTAAGGATATAAGAAATAACAAACATTCTAAAATAATGGTTCTGAAATCTAAAGGAAAGGAAGCTAAAACCAATAAAAGTAGCTGAAAAGAAAACAGGGGCGAAAAAAGGATGCATGGGCAAGAAAAAAAGGGCCTGGATCGATCCTTTAAGGTTTTCTGTGATTCGAGCACTATCATGACAACATTAAATAATGTAATCTAGTTGATTCAATGAAGTCAATGTAATCAAGATGGTTCTGAAAATTTTGCTTTAACTATGAATGATTATTAATCAAACTTCTTAAGGTTGTTCATGGGTATCGATCAACTTTACTTATTGACGAAGTCTAAGCAACATGAACTGTATATAGAATATATAGGATTTTTAAAGAGAAGTTCGACATATTCCTCATTGAACGATAGGAAGAAAACTATAAAATCAAATCATTGGGGATTTATTCTGAAGATGCAGATGGTGGATCGGAAGTACCATTGAATATGCAATATTCAGAAATCAATAAAGAGCATGATAGTTGGTGAGATTTTGAGACTATTTAAAGTCTATTTGTTTTCACTTATCATTTAACAACTCAATGGAACAAATATAAACTTATTAAAAGACTAGACAAATATATATGTATGTTAACTGAATACACCGTTTACTCAATGGACAATGGCTCCTTTGGAACGAGAGATCCCTCAAGCTTATAAGTAAACAAAGCAAAAACAATAACCGCATAAATCTTGTATCTTCGAATACATTGTGGCATAACTGAGTCTATCTAGTTTATTTTACAGTTCAAATAGAAAGTCATCTGTAAATTAAAGAACCTAAAGGTCAAGCACTTATCATCATAATAAATAATTACTGAAAGCGCTTCAAGTCTGAATAATTCGTAACTGGAAGAATTTTGTTTGAAATGAACACAATTCCGAATCGTTGGCAGCCAAATTGAGCGCTGATATATGGGAAATATTTAATTGGAATTTCCATAGAATTTTGAAAGAGAATCTGTTTGAGTTTCTATAAATATGCATATTTTGAACGCTATGCAGTCCGAGTATTTTAGTCGAATGACAAATAAATAAGGGAAGATGGGAATCTTCGACTCTTTCAGGCAACACTCAGATGGATGGACAACATTATTGGGCATGCTTTTATAGAGAAGTGTATGTGAGTACAGACAAATTGTTATACACATTTATATAGACTCGAAATCATTTGCTAATTTCGTTTGTGTTTTATATTTATGAGTCGAAACGTCAGCAACCAAAATAGTTTCTAACCGTGGGCGGGGTCAAGGGGACCTAGTGATGGGGCTAGTTGATATTGCTGCTAATCTAATCCGAAAATCTATGTAGCAATAGTGTAAATTGTTTGTAACTGAACAACAACAGCAACCACAACAGCAATCGAAGGTCGAGGCACATGCGACATCCCAGCTCAAGGTCAGCGATATTGGCACTGATCTTGAACTGCGGCAAGGTCTGGCTGGACTCGGACTGGGACCGGGACTAGAACTGGTCAATAGTCGACAGTCAAGTTCCGCTTGCCAAGACTTTTCAATTGTTGTTTATAAGTTATTTTTTTGTTGTTTTTTTTTTTTTTGTTTTTAATATAATTTAATTATTTAAATTTTATTTACAAAAACAAATTACAATATTGCTTCATAAATAATTAAATTTAAAAAATACCTAAAAACTTACAACTAAATTGCATATAGAAAAGTTCAACAGTTTCAAAGGGGGCAGGGACTGGGGCGGGGTTACTTTTAGCAGGGGGACGCAAGCCATGGCCGAGGCCATCATAATAACAGGGGTAAAGCATGCTACAGGGGCGCACACAGCCGACTCGTCCAGTTGCCTGGTGGTCAGCCGTGTCCAGACCCCTGCAGAAGCCAAAGACGGGGGCAGATCCTTGAGTTATTTCTGTTGTTGTTGCTGTTGTAGATGCTGCTGCTGCTGCTGCTGCTGCTGCTGCTGCTGGATAGTGGCAGGTGGCAACACAAGTTGGGGCAAGCGCTGAGCCCCGACAATATTAAAAAGAATTTTCACATTTTCAACGAAAATAGCCCCCAAAGAGAACGGGACAGAGAGAGAGAGAGAGACAGATTGAGACAGAAAGTGGGACGCAGCTGCCGCTGGGTAAACAATTTTATGTAGATACAATTCGTATCCGGACGGGGGCTATTTTCGTGCTGCTGAACTTCAACAAGTTGTTGCTGTCGCTGCTGCTGCCTCTGCTTTGATGATGGGCGCCTATTCCTCCTCATCGACGCCCACACACTGCGGACACACTGGCTTGCCCTCCATGGCATAGAAGGACTTGCCGCGCACAGCCTTCTTGCAATCCTAAATACCATATCACATAATCAGAATCAGAAACAAATATGTAAAAAGAGAAAAGACAGTAGCGAGATATGTGAGGAGCTATAGTTGATGCTTACCCGGCAGACGAAGCAATCGGGATGCCATTGCGAGTTCAGGGCGGAGATGTAGTTCTCCATGATGGCACGATTGCAGCCATTGCACTTGGGCGCAAACATCTCGAAGTAGTCGTTGCGGCAATAGGGCTTGCCGTCCCGCTCATGGAAGCCATCCTCGCCGAACTGCTGGCCGCACTGGGCGCAGAAGAAGTGCTCGGTGTGCCAGGTCTTGTCCAGGGCCGTGACGCACTTGTCCAGAATGGCGCCGTTGCAGTAGGCGCAGCGCGGACTGAACAGATTGTGATAGTCGGGCTCGCAGTAGGGGAAGCCGTCGCGCTCGAAGAAGTTGCGCGTGCCCAGCTCCTGGCTGCAGTGATTGCACGTGAAGTGCTCCGGATGCCAGGTCTTGCCCAGGGCGGTGATCACCTGGCCGACAATTGGCTTCTCGCATGCATTGCAGCAGCCCTTCTGCACTGTGTTGACTCCCTGACGACTCATGTTCGCCTGCAAATTACCAAGCATACAATCCAACTGATCCTCGCGACTGTCCTCGACTATGGTCGTCTCCTCGATTGTTTGCGTCAAATGCGCCTGCTGCTGTGTGCCCCGATTCGGCTGTGCGTAGTCCGTCACCTGCTGTTGATGCTGATGCTGATGATGCTGCAGCTGCTGTTGCTGTCCCGTCAAATGGTGCTGATCGTATGCTCCGTTGCTACCGTTGCTGTTGCTGCTGACCTGCAAGAGCAAACAAATTGATTGAGATTTTAGTTAATCAGCCCCAAATATATATATCTCCATGGTTATCCGTTCCGTGTTCTTACGTCGTTGCTCGATGTGCTCGGCTCGACTGAATTCAATTTTATGCGCGCGCCAACAGAATAACTTTTGCTTTTTGCTATTTTTCCTCGAGACGCGCCTCAACAACATTTTCTTACAACAAAGTTTTGTTGCTGTTGCTGTTGTTGTTATGTGTGTGTGTATGTGTATGTGTGTGTGTGTGTTTTTGTGTGCTTCGTTGCGCACGACGCTCTTCTCATAAATACGCGCCTGAGCAGCATTTCTAGTTGACGTAGTTTTTGTTCATTGCCAAAAATACGAAATAACCAAAAACAACAACAACAACAAAAACCAAGAACAACAACAACAACAACAATTTAAATTTTCATTTTTCCTCAGTCTGTCTGTCTGTCGCTCTGTCTGCCTTGGCTGTTCCTTAAATTTGTATACGAATTTTACTTGTGTTTCTGTTTCAGCGTGTCGTGTGAGTTTCCATTTCAATTTTCCAATTTTCTTTCATAAACTTTGCTTATACATATGTACATATATTTACATATATATATTTATATACTTATATATTTATATATATTATTCTGTCTCTGCGCAAACTAACCTAGACGCCTAATTGAGTGCTATGCTCTGCATGTGTGTGCGTGTGTGTGTCTGTGTGTGAGGGTGTATGCGTGTGTGTTTGCCTATCTATTTATCTAGAAAACCCAGTGACGTTTCAGCAGCAGGAGGCGCCCAAAGCTAAGCATCATATTGTTATCTTAATGAAAGGAGGAATTTTTATGAAGATATCTATAAATAGATTGTTTAGATATATATTGAGTGCACTATAAATAATTCGATGAATTAACTAGTACCGAGCACTACGAATTTCTTTTGCGAACGATTTATATTGTTTATTTTTTTTTTACATATTAAAGGTATATAATAGAAGTTTTTCAAAAAGTTAAAATATCCATGCTTTACAAGAGTAGGCATATTAAAAATTGAATATTTAGCTAGTATAGTCTTTTGGTAATGCAGAAAAAGATATTCTATCAATATTAAGGGTTTATTTCTAATAAATAGAAATCTATTTATCAAACTAAGGTTTTTGATAGCAAAATACAAGATAAAGTTTTGTCGAATAGGAAAATATGCATATATTTATAGTCTCTGTTATCTTTTCTTTCTTTCTTTTTTCTTCATTTCTATCTTTCATCTGGTTTTTTCTAATTTCTTTTAAACAGCATTTTCTCTTCTCTTAACGTTTCTCCTACTTTCCCTTCTCTTCTATTTGCTTTTCTTTTATTTTGTTCTTATCTTTTCTTCCCTATTCCTCTCATATCTCTCTCATTTATTCTCATATAATACACATATTTATATATATGAATGTATTTATGAGTACAATATGTCAAATGTAATATGATATATGCAGATAAAAAGAATTTGCACATAGCATATGAATATAATTCAGACCTATTTATACCTATCAAGTGACGTCATATTCACTTTTATGCATTTTTAATCTTCAAACTGAATCATAGCTATGCTTGACACATGTTCAGTCCAATTGTATATTAATATAAAAGTTTAATAATCAAATTTAAAAATATAGTGAAAAAGAAGTAACTATATGATATATAAGATATAAGACAAGCATTAAATAAGCCGAAAAGACGACGTAATCGATGCGCCTATTGCTGAAGTAGCCCGCACTCCGCTACCTAAGTCCAAGTGATTTGGTTAATTTCTTGTTTTCCTTTGGCTTTGGCGGCTTTTCGGGTGCTATTTAAAGAATCCAATGTGTGGCTACGTCTGTGATCAGAAGCTCATTGTGGCGCTATAAAACTGAAAGCTAGCCAATTGGCCAACAGGATTTCCCCATAAAAAGCACAAGGGGACGTTTGGCACACGCTGGCCAAAACAGAGATGCAGTCAAATTAGTTACTGAATCAGGGACAGCGGAAAGGGGCAAGAGGCAGGGGCAGGGACTCGAGGCAGGAAGATGCCAAGAGGAAATTTCGATCAATGGGCGAGTTTTATGAATGGGGGCTGAGACGCTGTCAGCGCGGCAGGCACAGCTGCTAAAGAGAACCCACAGACAGTCTGCAGATTGCCAATTCGGGGCGGCAATGAAAAAAAGGCATAAAAACTATAGTTTATATATACACACACACAGAAATAAATATAGACGTATGCACACATACACAGAGAGATCAATTCAAATGGAAGAATATTAAAAAACGTGTTCAAAAATAGATATGCAAATGATTTGCAATGAACAAGCAAGCTGAAGAAACTGAAGCAAAACCAAAATCAAAAATAAAAATAATAATAATAAATAAATAGAAAAAACTATAACGAGCGCTCCGTGAAAATGTGTTGACAGTGGTGACCCGAACGGGCGGCGGTGGCAACTGGCGGGGGCGTGCTACCAACTGACTGCCAGTGTCGTGTGGGCGCCCAACCCCCCCGCCCCCCTCTCCAAGCACCGCAAAGAGCCCAAAAGCCAAAACAGTTGTGAGGTGCCGTGTGCAATATTGTTTATATATTTCTCGTGTATTTTATTTTTTTGCGCCTTACACACACACACAGAGACGCACACACACGCACACACACTTGCTTAGAATAAGCCAATTTCATTTTCATATTTATCATCTCTTTGCGGCATATCAACAAAAGTCACGGACACGCCAAGACTCGCAGCGATGGCAAAAATTGAAAATGATATTAAATAATTAACAGACACGGCCACACAGACATACACAAGCTCACACACACACAAACACAAATACACACTCACACTCACACACTCATATATTTATGTATTCAGATTTTCTTTATGATGTTTCGTCAATGACATTGAATTGCAATTTTCATATTCTCTTCCCGCTTTCCCCCATCTTCCATTGGTTAAGGCGCGACCCTCGCCAGTAGCCAAGAACGTAGAGAAAAAGAGAATATAATTAATTATTAATTAATTAGTCGCTAACAGTAATCTAACCAAAAGTCGCGGAATGTGCCAAATAAAATGCATTTCAACATAATTTGCCAAAATTGTAAAGATTATCTTCAAGTCTTACGTACAAAGTTTCCTTTCAAATATTTATATTTTTATCTCTCAGACGTCATTTTATAACAATAATTAAACTGTGAAATTGTACTATTTGCGCCTTGCTTTTTAATAAAAACTTGCCGAAAGTTACCGACGAGATAATACCCTACTTTATAAGAAGACAATCCTGAAATGTTCTGCACAAGTAATACAAGAACGAGATAATACTCTAAACTGGATAATTTAGCTTATAAGAAGACATTTATTTCACACTGATATTATAGTTGCACAATCTCGAAATCAATTATATTTTTCAGCATATGTAATTCTAGAATATACATATATTCTATATATTCCAGAGCTGAACAACCGAAATGAGGCGCATATGGTTGCATTAACTATTCTGTATATGCGATCTAGTATATACATACATATATACTTTTAAGGTCGCACACATCTTGTTCAAGTCAATCATACCCCGTTTATCTATTTAAAGTATCAGCTATTGGGTATCAAAATATATAATAGAGGAATACGAAATCTGCATTTCCCCCAGACTCAACTTTAATATGTGCTTCACAGGAAATTTGAAATTAGAGATTTCGTTATTTAGCTTGTACATCGACAGAATTTGATTTCAAATTATTTCAACTGCGACAACTGAAGCAAATCAATATAACCCAAAATATTACGGAACTACTATTAAGTCTTTGGAGTGCAACGCACATAGCAAACATTTCAAAGAAGATCTATTGAATACAGTATATAACTTCAAGTATTAGACAATCTATCAGCTGACTGTTTAGCCTTAAAAAAGAAGAAAGAAAACTGTAGATTTTTTTTCCCTTCTGTGATATCACATGGGAGTATATAGTTTTTGTCAAATCAACAGAGGAGGGGAATAGTTGCTATTGAAGTTTTAACTGTAAAAGTGTACAAGATACAGTATTTCACTATTTACCACGGCCTCAATAAGCGTAACCTATAATTTGTTGGCATATACTTAGGAGCTCAGGGCAATGTAATTGTAAACCCAGTATATGCTCAGAATTTCAAGAGTCTAGCACTTCGTGCATGAGTATAAAACGGAAAAATGTTAGAGCAAAAAAACAACAGATTATATAATTTAATTTTTTGACTAAGATATATTAGTTTGAAATTATTTTAATTATGGTAAGTCTAACACAAAAGATATCTCTCATCCTTTCCCACGAGCCCTAAGATTGCAGCTATATACTCTTCATATTTAAAAGTACATATATCTATATTCAAGATATATTATATGCTTTAAGAAACTAAGTGAGTTACGAACATACATTTATATATTTTTTAACTATATAGTAAAGTAAGACTATAATACAAACTTACGTATTCATAAAGAAACTTGTACCTTCTTCTATACTTTTAAGCTCTCTAAGTTTTAAATCAGTAAAAAAAGAAAACAGTATTTCCGTGTCTGCCTCATATGAAATACTTGTAGCGAATAGACTGAAATACCATTGCCCTCTGAAAAACTTAACACACGACAAATTTCGCGTTTTTCTGCTTGACATTTAATGGATTGCTTCTGTTTTATTATGCACTCAAGCTAATTAGTCGAACGAGGAATCGTATAGCTGTCAAAGTGCAGGCGCCAAGGACAGGCATTCAATGTACTCCATGGGAATAGCAATGGGCCTTGACATACAATATGGAGAATACTTAAACAATAACTGGACAGCTGTTGTTGTGCTATTGCTGTTGTCATATATGGAACGAGCGCGTGCTAGACGACAGAAAAAATACACAACAACAAAAAACACAAGAAATGACAACAAAATGCAGAGCACATCTGCTAAGATATATCATCATCATCCATCCGTTGTACACAATGTCAGAAAGTTCTAAAAACAAATGTCCGAACTGCTAGATGCGGAAAAATAATATAAATCCCAAAAAAAATGTAATACATAATCAACAGAGATAGAACTATCGAAACGATGCTAAAGACCTATATTAAATATAGTTAGAATAGATATTCCGAAAGAAGAAGATAGAACTATCCTAATCTTAGACAATTGCTAGACAATGGCGATTTTCATTGGCCCAAATATTTGCAGCATATCTAACTAAATAAAATAGTTATTCGAGTATTTACTTATATGAACTTTAACACTTATATATATAAATGTTAATGTTTAAATTTGATCAAGATAGCAAGATGAACTTAAATAAAAGAAACTCATTTCTCAAACTCACATTCAACTAAGAGATAAATAAATAAATATACAGATCTATTGATATATCCACTGACACGTCTTCTAATGCGATTACTGCCTTGCGTTCCATAGTTTCTAACGAAATTAGAATACCCTATACTTTGAGAGCATATGAATGGAAAACAACTAGTTGAGCATATGCCAATTGGATAAACGCACAACTTTTGTTTACTTTATGATCACAGATTGATTGTTTTATGCACCTCGAGATACCCATTGAGTATATATGGTAAGATATATAGCCCACTAGTTGCTATAAATCACTCAAATTTGACAATTATTTGAGATCGATAGACGATACGAGAATTTATGCAGCAATTCAAAGTTCCTTTAACTTGGTTTTAACATAATTCAAAGTCAAGAACTCAAGAAAGAGAGACGTAGATAGAGAGAGAGTGAGAGAAGACTGATATGCTACAGGTAGAGGACAGACATAGGAACGTGGATATCATTAGATGTGCTTGAGCGATATGCGTCACACGATTTGACATGATAAATTTGTTCATTTTATAGTTTTTATTACCTTTCTGAACAAGCCAAATGCGAAAGATGCTCAACAAATATTTGAAAATATGCACAGTACATAGGGGCCCTAGGATTTTCTGTTTATGAATAAAACGGAACCTTAAATATATAATAAATGTATAAAATATAACTAAGTATATTTATATATATCCAATTTACTTAAGCGACAAATAGAAAAGAGAATTAATTTGCTGCCTTTCAACAGAGAGAACACTCAAACGCATGTGTCGAGCGCGCAACATCGACTAGAATATACCCTGCCCTCAGATCAAAGAATGATTTTTATTGAACATAAAAATTTGTTTAATAGATAATCATAAGAACTACATCCACGCGCACCCACCTACGAATATGATATTCATATATATATACATATATGCATATATATGGTATAAATAGATAGACATCGCAGAATATAGACTTATTCATTAAAGTCTCAATGAACAGAAGAAAATATCAATTTGACTTGTTTTCAGGTACTTATAGTCCAGAATAAATTGTATATCAATATATATTTATCTCATTATGATATGTCATTCAAGTACTATTAAATTAAATCGATTAAATTCACACTGCAACTTTATATTCTAGTACGGAATATCCGTCAGATCACTTGTTATAATTATTAATATATGTATATACTGCAATTTTATTATAATATATTACATTATTATTATTTTGTACTGTCTAATTATTTATAATTTCATTTAAAAATGGCTTTCAGCGAATTTCAAACTCAGCAATAAAAAATTTTACGACCATATGAGATCACTTTCCACTTTTACTGATAATGAATGTTTCGAAAAAATTTCAAACTAAGCTTATGAGGTTCAATAAGCACGTCAACATAATTCAGTCGGGGAATTAAAATAGCTAAGTGCGGTTCGTAAGTGTCCGTGTCCATTTATAAAATGTATATATTGCAAAAGCTATTGTTATCCCTGCTTGCATTAACACTCCTGCCAGGGACACTAACGGCATTGGTAGATAATTTTTGAATTTAATTTTTTCTTAACCAACAACGACTAGATTTCAATTGCGAGTGTTATCTAGACATTTCAGAATTCGACGGCCTCGACAAATATTACCAGGCAATGCAGCGGCTTCTGTTTCAGCTTAGTCAAGCCCCTTCTGCTAAAAGCTGAGGAAGTTCAATCGAAGGAAAATCAATTCAGCGAATTGACTAATACCATCATCGAGCTCAAATCAACTATCAAATCTTTGGAAAGTCAACTAGAACAAAGCAATGCACATAACAAGCATTGCTTAACCAAAGAGAAGCTATTAGATAACATTCAAAAGGCGTAAGTTACAAGAAATACTAATATAGATCAACTCAACGAACAGTTATTAGAAATGAAATCAAAAGACATCGAAAATGTGGCAACAATAAAGGAACTTAAGAATAAAGTAGATAAAATGACAGCGGAAATAGTTAGCAAAAGTAATCGTATAGAAGAGATAAATGCAGGGATTCAAAATAAAAGTTTAGAAATATTTAAGACAAAAACTGAAAGCATAGAATTCGAAAACAAAATAGACAACAAGGAATCTGTAACATCAAGCTGCATAGGGAAACAAACCAAAACCTATGAAATAAAAGTGCCTGGATCGAACCCCTTCAGTGCTTCCTGCGATTCATCTTTTTTATTTCCGGTTGGACAGTGATTCAACGTCGTCAAGATGGATCTGTAAGCTTTAATCGAAATATGAAGCACTATATTTCTGGCTTCGGTATACTAAGCGGTGAATTCTTTCTGGGTCTCAATAAGATTTACCTATTGACAAAGTACAAGCAACATGAACTGTATATTTATCTAAAGAATTTTGATAATGAAGTTCGATATGCGCGATACAGTCACTTCCTCATTGGGGGAGAGGAGGAAAACTTTAAACTTAAATCATTGGGAGAGTACTCAGGAGACGCTGGCAATGCAATGAGCTATCACCTAAATATGCAGTTCTCAACCCCAGATGAGGATCACGATAATTGGGAAGCTGGAAACTGCGCCGAATGGTTGTATTGTGGATGGTGGTTCGACAAATGCGGCAAAAGGTAACTAAATGAATGTAAACACCCATCGTCAAGAGCAAATTACTTATTTGTTGATTTTTTAAATTCCAGTAGTTTAAATGGACTATACAGAGCAGAAAATCATATGTACGAAAAAACGGGCATACATTGGTATATCTGGAAAAATAACTCACTAAAGTTTACCCAAATGATGATAAGACCAAAAGAATAACAATTCTATTATTGCACTGTTGGAAACTAAAGTAATATTACAATATACATAATATTTTAAATATTCGTGTTATCTATCTAATAATAATTGCTCTAATCTCTATTATAATTAACATCGATTATTCCGATACTTAAGACATTAATAAATGCTCACTAATATATATTAAAGATTTCGTCGTTATGTACTCTGATTGTTTCATTTATCAATGCCAATCAATTCAAATTTCACATAGTCTATTAATACTTTTAGTTCGCCTTTACTAATAATGTGTCTAAACTCTGCACATCTCACAATTAATTTATACAAACTCTTCCCTGAATTCGTTTAAGTCCCAAAAGCTTGTGCCGCAGATTGTCTAATATAAATCTATCGTTATCCTATCCTATTCCCATTCGAATCCATTTTCGACGTTGTTACAATGGCTTACCTTAAAGTCTGACAGAGAAGCCATTAAGTCGTCCAGCTCCTTGGTGGCCTGCGATGTGTAACCTTGATGTTGAGCAGCTGGCGCTGGCGCCACAAGATTTGGCGAATACGAATCCTTCTTCTGCACGATTTGCTCCTCAATAGTACCAACTATAACAAAAATATATATTTGAGTAAATCTCATTTATTTAGTGTATTAAAGTACACTTTGCACAGTACCTGGTCCATCGGGACCCGTAAGCTTTTCGGTCTTGGTCTCCCGCACCGTGATAGTCACATGTCGTCCAGGCGTAGGCGATTTGTGTGCAGATCTAAAAGACACAAATTGAAATACAAATAAAACTATATACGCGCATAGCACTTACCCGTTGGGCACAGCATAAATGTGAGCGTTATCCAGTTCGTTGAGTAGGCTATCCATGGTGGGTCGATCCTCCACCGAAGCGTAGCTGTTAAAGGTGTTGTACTTGGAGACGGGCGTACTGTAATTAACGGGCACCTCAACTTCTGCAACAATGTGGATAATAATTAGTTGGTAACTTCTTCCTACCGCTTCCTCCACACTCACCCTTACGCTCCGCTCCGCCGTTGTTGTAACGTGCATTCTGCAAGTCCTGCAGCAGCGAATCCAGCTCCGACAAACCAGAACTATTCTGGCCATTGCTGTAGCCGGTGCGTGGCAGCGATCCAGTTCCTTGATGCTGATAGCCATTGCTCTGCTGGGCGGAGCCATTGAATTCGGCTGTTGTGGGGGAGCGCGTCTCCACGCTGTAATGCTCCTGATACTGCCAAACAAAAGATCTAATTAATCAACTGAAATCAATTTAAGGCTTTTGCCACTTACCACTTGCGGCTGCGACTGTTGTGCCTTGCCCCTCAGGCTGCCATAGCCGGGCGTATTGTCCACAAATTGTTGTTGTTGCTGCTGCTGCTGCTGCTTGGACTGAACAATTCCATACTGCGGCTGTGGTTGCTGCCCCGGCACGCTGTTCTGCAAGTCGGCAAGTAGTGCATCTGAAACAATAGAAAACAAATGGAATATTAAATATGACTGCAAGTTGTTTGTGACACATTCTATAGCCACCCAGATTATCGTAATCGCCATAGTTAGCCATGGCCTAGAAACTCTGCCCAGACGATCGCAAGCAACTAAACGATTCTCTTCTGACGCATAGCACAACTGATAGCTGCTGTCCAAACAATTATTCACTTGACTGTATATTCATATATCTAGCCAAAAGCCAAAAGTTACTGATAAGGAACTTCAGCGCTTACTCGCGTTATCGGAGCAGCCAAGCAAGACTAAAAACTTAGAGAAAATTCATTTGCTTAGGGCTTTTATGGTTGAACTGGGTTGGTGTCTGAACTAAGTTGAAAATTATATTAGAAAGCTTTAGATTCAGGTTATCGAACTTAAATATAATTCATTTACAGGAATTCATAATAAATATATATTGATTATATGTATATATTATACAATATAATAAAGAGATAATAAAAGTAAGCTAATTGCCGACACATTTTATTCAATAACCCTAGACGAAAGAGAAATGATATAATAACCGAAGGTTTTATTGAAACGGGAAGATATCAATTATTAGAAACAAACGTGATCTGAGCGTACAATTACCGGACCTATGATTTTCAAGTCTCTATCTTTTATAGGACCGACAGACAGACGGACGGACAGAATGTTTACATATTGGCTCTATTTTTCATATTTCATAATTTGAAATATATATATACAAAAAATTAAATAAAATTATATAATATTTATGATTGACTTCATGGAAAAGTTATTTATAAAAAGTTTTATTTATAAAAAATCCAAACTTGATATGCTCTTTTCGGGATAATGATGGACTCGTCAATTGTTCTTGATTAAGAATGTATTTATTTTGCAGTATTACATATGTATATTACAAATTTCCCTTTTAGTCTAGAAATCTTTTATTAAGTCTTTTATCATCATGATAAAGCTGTTTCAGGCTTTGGAAAAGTATACTCTGTACTTTAATTACTAAGCTGCACAAAACTTTAAGTAAATAATTCTATATTTATCCACATAATAATATAATGGCATAGCTGAATTGATTCTAATCATTTGATCAAGTGAAAATTTTAATCACATTCTCATATTCAAGCCAAACACTGAAATCAGTATATTGCTATAATAAAAATATACACCGCAAACATATTTATATACTCGTTTACGAAATATAAAGAGTATATTGAGTTTGTGCAACGTCTGTCTTGCTCTCTATTTTTATACCCTGAACCCATTGAAAATGGGAAATCAGGGTATAATGGTTTTGTTAAATGTATGTAACAGTCAGAAGGAGGCGTGGCCGACCCCATAAAGTATATATATTCTTGATCAGGGCAACGAGCTGAGTCGATTTAGCCATGTCCGTCTGTCCGTCCGTCCGTCCGTCCGTCTGTCCGTCCGTCCGTCTGTCCGTCCGTCCGTCTGTCCGTATGTTTGAACGCGTCGATCTTAGAAGATATAAGAGCTAGAGACTTGAAATTTTTTTTGTTAGGTCCGTGCATTGCACGCGCAGATCGAGTTTATCTCCAAAAAACGATAACTACTCCCGTTTTTTTTTTATCGATTAAAAACCCTATCGAAAATCCGTTTTAAAATTATATCTCCTACATCTTTAAAGCTAGAGTCTCCAAATTTTGCATATAGGTTTAGATGAATTTTACAGAATTTCAATTTTTGTTATATTTTGGATACCGGCTCCAAATGTGACCAAACTCCCCTTTGAAGGTCAGTTGCATGTATAGCTAATTGTGAATGAGTTGGCATTTTTATAAAATGTAAAATATTCAATAGAATATGTACATAATATGCTAAAAGTTTCATTAAATTCCGTTTAGTCAACACAAATTAATAAACAAAACGTTTGGCCAACTAACAAACGCACGTGGCAGCAGCAAAAAGAGTTTTCCTATACGTGTGCACACATACACTCAAACCTCTTCTAGCATATTCTAAGAATCAAATTGCGATTTATTGTGTTAAAATTCTCAGCTGTTAGTTTAGTTTAGTTTTACTAGATGGCGCTCTAGCGGTCAACTTATTGCAGTTTTGTCGTTTCGATTTTAAGTGGCGAGGTGGCGTTGTTATTAAAGGCGAGGCGCGCCTTTCGACTTCGGAGGCAAAGTCGGTAGAATTTAATTTTTCAATCTTTTTAGCATGAGAGCATGAGGTGACTTTTTGAGGTGATCGAGGTGAACGTTCATCGAGAATTTCTCGGTTTGAGTCTTGGTGTCTTAATAAAATGGAAAGTCAACATTTTGGATAGCGACCATAAATTTGAACAAATTCTTTAAATTGCAGTGAAAATATGTGAATGATTTTTTATTTTTAATAAATTGAAAATAAATAAATTATTCAATTCTTTTACCCACGCAAATATTTACATTTTCTTTTCTATTTACATCTTAAGCAACTTTATAGCATATGCTAAGTTTAACAGAATCAAATGATAATGTTCATAATATAGAATGTTTCTAATTGCAAATAACTAAAGCGCGTTGCGCCATCTATTAATTTGTTTTGGCAATACATATGTATGCACACATGTATATGCTAACATAGTCCTACATTTCTACATATACATAAATGTTTGTATGTATAATTGCAAGTATTTTCGAGCGTTACACACATACACCCTTACATATACATGTTCCAATTTATCCATATGTATGTACATGCTGCAAAGTATCATCACTATTAAAATGAACTTTTAAACACTGATATGCAGCATTGAACAGGCGGGCTTTTTAAAAAAATTAAAAATATTTTTATTTTCAAGCTTTGGTGATATATAAGCTTATAATTATTTTTATTTAATAAATATATATATATATGTTTATATTATATATATATATATATATATATATATATATATATATATATATATATATATATATATATATATATATATATATATATATATATATATATATATATATATATATATATATATATATATAACTATATACATATATATATATATATATAATACCCGGAACCAAACAAACAAAAAATACATTTAATATGGTTAAATACTTAGACTTCAATATATATATATTTGAAATATATTGAAGTCTAAGTATTTAACCATATTAAATGTATTTTGTGTTTGTTTGGTTCAGGGTATTATCTAGTCGAGCACTCTCGACTAGAGTTTTCTTACTTGTTATTTCTTTATCTCTGCTATTAAATCTGGAGACTTAAAATTTGGAACATATATTTGTTGGTGTCGTTAAGAAATACTGTATTCCTTCAGAATATAAGCGCATATAACATTTAGAAACTTGGAATATATAATCGTGTTGAAAACTCTCTCCCACACCTTTGCAGCTAGAATACCAAAACTTGCCACCTGAGTTTCTGTTGCGTTCCCCTAGAGGCCAACAGATTATTTATTCACACCTACAACTTTTGAAATAATTATCTAGTTTGGACTTTTAAATTTAATATTTTAGTCACTGTAGAACCCTTTTTAAACTGACGCAAAATTGTTTATCTAAGGCTTGTAAAATCTTCGAAGTAAAATCAACAAATTTACATGCGTGGCAACTGCAATAATATTTATCTATGAATATATTCTTCGTCTTCTAGTATTATACAATCGGTCGCACCTGTTCACAACATTCTTAGCATTCTAACACTGATAATACTTATTATGTAAGAAATATTCAATGGCCTTCCCATTCAACAATAATTAAGAATTAATTTGCTTATAGAGAACAAAGTAACTAATCATCATAATAATATAGCCTTCATTAAAATGTTAAACAAATCAGACTTAATGCAAATTAGTTTTATTTCTTAAATCAAATTGCTCAATTGTTCGGCAGAGGGCTTTTCTGTTCTCGAAGAGTATATTTATGTTTAATTATATCTATATTTCATTAAAAATGTTTAGTCTAGCCTTTCTACACTTTCGCCAATTACACTTGAACTTGAACTTGGGATTGGCATTGGCAATCTCTTTCGCATTGACTGCCTGGGCTGTGCCCACATATTACAGTTCGTCACGCACTTGTCGGTTGTGGACTTACCCAAACGTCTCTCAAACACGCCTACTTTGAAGCAGTCGTTGAGGGGCGAGCTGTGGAACGACGATGATATCAGTTTCGAAGACATTTAGTTAGCCCAAAAAGGAATTTGGCCAAATTCGATGCAGATGCTGAACGAGGTACAAACGATTCGATTAGTTCCTTTAATAGAAATTTCTTTGCAACTTCAACGTATTTCAACAGCAACAACAACAACAACACCGAGTTGAGAATTTGAAATTTAGTTGCTAAGCTGCATGAAAACTCAATCGGAAAGCAGATCCAAAAATCCACAACTCCCACACCTTGCTCAATAATGGACATAAGCAATGGAGGGACGGCATCAGGGCAGAGGGTTTAGTGGGGATCGAACAGTAGACGAGGTCTACACACACACACACACACACACACACACATTATATCAAATAAATATTTATATATATATATTTTTTTTTGATATGTTTCTCGTGGGACGAACTAGACGAACGAGCTAAAAATCGCGCCAATGCACGAAATATCGCATATATGATGATTATATAAATATATTTATATATACAGGTGTGTGTGTGTGTTTTGCCTCGTTGTCGATATATCTCATCAAATTAACGTTGTTTGCATTATGTTTGCCTATAATTTGGCTAAAAGCAACAAGCAAACAAAAGTGCGTGCTCTGACTGACCGTGCACGACCCGTATATACCCTGTATCCAGTCGAGAGAGGTCAGATACATATAAATATAAATATATATGTATACATGTATACAGACATAAATGCCCAAATGCAGCTCTCTGCCTTATTTCGAAACATGTAAAATTTATGTTTAAATATTATTTACATTTTATTGATGGATATTTCGAACATTATTTTGTGTAAAGAAAAATTTTATACATTACGAATTCGACTCAAAAACATATTTCCTATATGAGAGCGTATAAGATAAATTCATCTATCGGTTTTCAAATTTTTTCTCTTATATGTTTCAATTGATGGTTGAGCGCACTATCAATAGTATATGAAGAGATAGAAAGGGACAGAGAGAGAGAGAGAGAGAGAGAGAGAGAGAGAGAGAGAGAGAGAGAATGAGAGAGAGAGAATGAGAGAGAGAGAGAGAGAGAGAGAGAGAGAAGAGAACTAGTAAAGTTAGATAAAGCTCTTTTTTTTAATTTTCTCGTTTACATATTTTGTACAATACATACATATAAGGAAAACTTAACTTTTGCAAACTCGATTGCAGTTTAACAAATTTTGGGAGCGTGAAAACATATTTACAGTATAAAAGATTAATTAATCTTTCATTTTTCCTATTTTTTTAAATAAGTTTAAATTAATGATCAAACGCACTGTCAAGAGTATCTGAAGATCTCTCTCTCTCTCTAGTAAAGAGAATAGAATATGTAAGAGAGTAGTATAGTAAAGAGAGAATATGTCAGTGGTATATGAAGATATCTCTCTCTCTCTCTTTTGTAAAGTTTTGTAGAGAAGCTAGAAGAAGCTTATCAAACTATTCAAGTTTATATATAATACGTAGCTGATAGAATCGATTGGATTACATGGAATAAAAACAAACTTATCCAAAAACAATATTGCACGTTGTAAGCGATTCACACCTTCAAAGATCTGCCTGTTTGACCTGCCCAACCTAAGCAATAAAAGAGAATGGAAAAGAAAACACTGTCGAACATAGAACATGACAGCTAACGATTAAGACATCAGTGCTGAAATACCCAAAAATAAATCAAACAAATCATCGGGCAGGGATTTTTAAACATATATATCGTATATATATATATATATATATATATATATATATATTTTATATATGTTGTTTGGCATCAATTCTAACCGCTGGGTTCAAAAGTTAGTGCCACCTGCAATTGGGCCAATGCCAGCAAAGAGAAGGCAGCTCACACGATTTTCACTCAAATTGAGTGAAACTTTGAGTTAAATAAAAGCAAATGAGTGGGAAAATAGCTGGGAACGCGATTTTTTGGCAGCAAATTTATTGTGAAAATATCAAAAGGTAGCTGCGATGATCTATATTTAAGAAACAGTTTTCGGACTTTATGGAAAATATCAGATAAATGGCAAATCGTTTCGCAATTTGCTTAAAAATAAATCGAAAGCAAACGATCTAAAAAAAACTAGATGGGGATTCGAACATGTGGTTGACTTTTAAAAGTGTCTATGCATACTATATATTTATATATATGTATATGGTATATGGTCTGAACCAGATGGCGATTGGGGATAGTTCACTATAAATAGAGCTGGCAGGGTTATCACAGCGTCGCGCTTCAGTGGGTCAACGTCAAGATTGTGGGGTCGAAAGAATTATGATGCGATTTATGTAGAAAAGGAAATGATTCGGAAATCGACATGAATCTTATTTAGTTCTTTTTGACTACATAAAATAAAGGCTAAGAATGCTTAACGCACTGATGGCTTAGTCTGAGAGATTAATGATGTATAAAAATATATAGTACATCACTTTTTAATAAATATTAAATACATACAAAAACTTTTTTATTAAAAAAAAATCCATATTCTTTTAAATTGTTATTAGAAATTCTGGAAATATCATCACCAAAATGCAGCTAAGATGACAATTTTTAACTATTAACTGAAATTTTTGTCAAGTAGCGTTCATTAAAACGCAATTAAAATCAATTAAATGCCGCCATTTAGAGTGTGTGAGAAAGAGGGAGATGGAGGGAGCATCAATTGAGTGAGCATCGCATCGAAGTTATTTAATTGCAGTTTAAACAAGAAAACAAAACAAAAACAACAACATTTGCGAGAGAGACAGACAGAGAGACGCTCAGCGGGGAGAACAGGGTGGAAGTGCAATCATATTCACAATAGTCGCAGTCGGACTCGAATTCGAACACATGACAGCTGTTATAACGGCGACCGATGTCTTGCTTAATGCACTAACAGAGAGAGGGAGACGGAGAGGCAGAGAGAGAGAGCATGTATAGCCAAGCGAATTCGTGGGCGAGCGCAAAGCGTAGAGCAGGTCAAGCAGCACGCGCATTTTCAATTGTTATGTTGTTGCTTATTGAGTTTATTGTTGTTGTTGCACATATGTATTTTGTTTTATGTTATGCTCTTGACTACGCTGCTTCAACAGCTTCGCCTGCGTCATATGGCTTTTGGCAATTGCTGTTGACATTGTTGTTACATATTTATGCAGCTTGCGGCTGTCACTTTCGTTTTCATGTGTTTCACAATTGTTGATGCTCTTGTTATTGTTGCTATTCTTGTTTTTCTTTGATCGAAATTCGCAGCCTTCATTAAATTCTACACACATACACATGCACGCACTTGGGCGAATAAGTATAAATATTATGTTATGGGCGGGCGCACACACAAAAAACAAACAGCAACAAAAGCTTTACACAAACAATCGATCGCCGTTTTTTATTTTTTTTTTTACGCACAGAGCAACGCAGCGGATCACCAAAAAATATTTTTCGCTCGGCAAAATCTTAAAAGCAACTGAACAAGATGCCGGACGAAAACCGTTGCTGAAGCTAAGGCAGCGCCGAGACTAACAGCAGCAGCGCACACTGGTTACAAGCATTCAAAATCAGCTTTGACCAAAAATTTTAGCAAAGAACTTTAAAAATGGGTTATATTTAAAAAATTCTTAAATTTCATTAGAAAACTATCACCGATGATATGCCGAAAATTTATACATAACGTAATTAAATGTATATATATATATACACTTTTTTATTTAGTCAAACTAAATACATATTGTCATTAGCTAATGCCCTCCCATAAGATATCCTTATCAAATGTGTATAATATTTTTTGTTTATTGAGTATTTACAAATTTCTACTCGAAGTATCTTCATCAGGTGAGCCCAGTGTGCAGCGCACAACTCACTCAAGAGAGGGTGGAAAAACTCGCTCAAACTCAATTGGGCATGTGTTTGTGTCTATTTGTTGGTGTTGTTGCTGCTGCTGTTGCTGCTGCAGCTGTTGATCTTGTTGTTGTTGTTGCTGATTACAACACTTGCGTTTCGTGTTGAGAAAACGTTGCCATTTGTGCCTGCCACAGGCAGCCTTTGTGGGCGTTTGTCTCAGAGGCGCCACCTGCCGAGCAGAATCCCGAACACTTTAAGTGTTATTTTTTGTTTTTTTTTTTTTGATTTTTTTTGTGGGCCCCGATGAGTCACTTGACTTTGACCAAAACTAAAATTAGTATGCAGCAATAAAAACAAAACAAACAACAAATATATAGCAACAGCTAACGACAAACGGCAACAAATTAAAATTGTTTTTGTTGATTATTTTGTATTAATTTGACAGCGAGTTGTTTTTTTTTCGATGCTGAGATCTACAATTGATTACTCAGATTTGGCGGGCAGTTCAATAAGGTTAACAAGCTGAAATTTAAGTTGTCTCCAGCTGAAGTTTCGTTGCCTATTATGCAACACAAAGGCAAAGATTATACTAGTAACAAATGAACAGAAAGAGTTTTTTATTGGAACTGGTTACAAATCTATTATCAAAGAACTTCCGGCCTGACGAGGGAGCACATAATTATAATCCCAAAGCGTTGCATCAACATCTGGTCGGGCTTGGCGTTATCAAGGCTTGTTGACTTAACATTGAATCAGCTAGCTTGGCAATTAAGACCGCTTACACAATCACCAATCAAGGTATATAAATAGATATATACATACATATATACTACATACATACATACATAGATATTTATAATATATAGGCGAATATAGAACAGCAACAGAAACTATGCGACGCCCACATTGAATGTCAATGTTCAGCTGACGCTGAATGAATGAAATGATCTAATGAATGAACCACGTCGCGAGGGTCGCTATAGTAAACCCGTTCCGTCCCCGCCCTGGCCCGACTTTAGATCACCATTTTGTTCTTGCTTACCTATTCTCATGATTAAAATAAAAAATTCAATTGCACCTGTGATGAAAACCGCACGACGTTCAATTACTAACTGAATTCAAAATATTCAAATCAATGTCTGACTAGTTGAGACTTCACTTTTGATGCAATCTCTAATAGCGCGAATGTATTGATTCTCAGCGAACTATAATTACGAATATTGAGAAACAAATAAACGAAAACAGCTTCAATTGCAATGCTCGACTAGCAAATACCCTGAAAAGCTCTTAGATTCCACTTTTAAGTTTATATTTATTTTCTTCCTTTTGTAAGAAATATAATAATGAGTGAATTATTTGATAATGATTTAAGTTTACCTCTTTAAAATGTGTGGAGGATTTATAATTGTAAATTAAATCAATATTTTTTAGCACTATAGTCTCTCAAAAAACTTGTAGAGTTCTTTGCTAAAAATGAAGTTCAACATGCACGCTACAGTAACTTTAGAATTGCAGAAGTGGTGAAAAACTATAAGCCTAAATCATTGGGTGACTATTCTGGAAACGCAGGTGATGGATTAATTCAAAATCTCAATATGGAATTCTCAACTCCTGATGAAGAACACGATCATTTTTATTATACCTGCGCAAATATCTATGTCTGGTTGGAGGTTTAATGCTTAAGTTTTTTTTATTTCAATTAGAATCACTTAAATTTCTTTAAATTATGATCAAAGAATAAATATTGTATTTGATATTGAAAGTTTTTTAAAATATTATCAAATTGGATAGGAATAAAGTTAAAAAAATTGAGGCACAAAAAATCAACCAAAAAGAGTGGGGAAAATAGACATACTGCAAATGATTTGATTTGATTTTAATATAAAAAATAATGTGTAATAACTATTTTTCATTCTTATCATATAAATTAATTTTAATAATTAAAATTTTTTTTTAAATAAATAAAAAATATTTCGTATTTCTCAATGTTTTATATAAAAATTATAATCATTACGGTCCCTGATAAAAACGAATTGTTTACTTATTTATATACAAAAATAAGTTTAACTTCTGGTAACTGGGGATCTCATAGAATATTAATATGAAATGTGTAGCAAGGAAAAAAATAAGATTTGAAAGAGGTTATATTATGTTTTACTACATTGTGAGATAGAGCAAAAGACAATTAATAATAATAATTTAATATTTTATAAAATAATACTGTAAATTTGAATACTCTGCTGTAATTGGCAAAACGGAGTAACGCCTATTCTTCGAGCATTTACAGGGTATCAACAACAGACTAAAGCATTTTCTATTCAGTTACATTTACAAAGACTTCCGAGCTATAGGCACAAGAGATTTCATATGTTACGTCACACAGTGTTTCTGTTGTAATTCAATTGTTTATGCAAAATATTATTTTATACAAATGCGGTGAAGTACTATAAACAAAAACAATAATTGTGCGAGAAACGATTTTTGCTTTCAAACATGATATCAAAGCTGCCTATTTTGCTGCCCTTGTGGCAATACAAAAATTATAAAAATTTGCAGTCCTTAATTCCATGTAGATAGTCGAATACATTCATCTCACATCACGAACGAGCCGTATACAAAAACGTAAACTCCTTATCTGAATTCATATATGTATTTCTAAACTAAAAATTTATTTGCCTAAAAGTATGCAACAGCATGTAAATGCAATGAAGTTCTTAAGACGAGATATAGATGGCGCTTTGTATAGTAAGAATGTTTCTCCATAACTCACATTTTTAGACTCGCAAAAACAGAGTGAATAGAGTTTACTGATTTTGTGCAATATCTTTTGTGTTTTCAGTCTGTTTGTTAATGCGAAATTTATCAATAGATTTCAAGCTACAAACAGGAAATTTGCATTTGTAAATAGGGGATGTACACGAACTAACTTATCAAGCAAATGATAAACACAATGATTCGCAAATTAATTAAATGTATATATTATGCTCTACTATACTCTCCGTCCGACATGCGATTTTTAATTTACTGTAGCGGTTACTAAATATTAGGGAGCCTTCACTTTTCCAGAAGAAAAGTTGGAGCATATGTAAGTATATAATAATTACGATTTGGATGGAAGACTGAACATAATCAATTTGTGATTTGTAACTAAAAGATTTGTTCTTCAAGTCGTACTCTGGTAAAAGGATTTATACGCGCATACTCTCTGATTTACAATACTATTTTCAGTTTCGGATAAAGGTTGTCCCTTACGACGTATATATACTTGATACATTTGTTCGAAAACTATTTGTTGAAAGTTAAGATCTCAGTCTTTTTGGCATTTTAAAAAGCTATAAAAAGTTTTAAAGAAACATTTTTTTTATCGCTTTAAATTATTAATTTGCCGAAATACAATCTTTTTTTTTTATTTTCTTGAAGTTGTTAGTTACACAATTGATGTTTGCATACGGATGCCAAATGTTTTTGAAAAATTCTAAAACCTATGATCTTTAGAGAAAATGTAGGATTCTAATGGTAAAATAATTTTTCATTTCCGTCCAGTAAATTTGGAGTCTATTCAACACAAACAAACAATAAAATATTTCCTCTTCATAAAATGGTATAGATATAGTAGTATAATATATGTATCATATATGTAACAATAAGTTACAACAATTGAATTTTCAGAGCGTTTCACCTAGTGAGCGACAACTGTTGTTACTTGGCTATGCCAACTTGAGTTAGTTATCAATAGTACTATCATATTTTGCACTTATCACGCAAATCGAATAGAGCCTACTTCGTTTTAGTCACACATCTAATCTTCTAGCGTTCAGACATTACAAAATGCACAGAAATTTCCTGCTTTTGCTGTTGTTGGGTGCACTAAGTCTTAAAATCACGCCCATTGAGGCAGGTGAGCAGCTAAAGTTGCAGCTACAACTAACTAAGTTAATCTAGCAAAACTCTTGATATATCACAGCTGCTATCAGAAAACCCAGTGTTGTGGCAAATGCAACTTTGATCGGCCAGAAGTTTTACTATATTGAGGAATCGTTGCGTGTGAATTGGTTCCATGCGAGCAATCTCTGCCGCCAGATGAACGGGTTTTTGGTCAACCTAGAGAGTGAGCAGGAGCTGCTCCAGCTCAGTGCCGAATTGCATCCAGCAAAGACCTATTGGCTTTCGCTCTATGAGCTGGCCATACCGGGCGTATTCGCATCGCAGGCAACGGGCAAGGATGCCCAGTTCCTGCGCTGGTCCGCCGGCCAGCCGGACAACATTGGCGGCGTGGAGCATTGCGTGGAGCTCTGGCGAGCGAGCAGCTCGTTCCAAATGAATGATGCCCCATGCGAGACGCCTCTGCACTTTGTCTGTGAGTTGGGAACTGAGTCGGATTAGTTGGATGAATACTTACAGCCCGGCTGGATTCCCTTGCTGCGCACCGTGCGATAGGGTTGTCGCGCTCCAGGATCAATCTTTCCATACATTGTTCGATCCATTTTGATTTTATTTTGATTTATTTTATATAAATCTATATATATATAGCACTTTGCTCTTTAGCTGCATTCAAAAGTCAATTAAAAATCGAAAGTTTACATAAACAGACTGCGCCTATATTATTTGGATAGTATTCTATATAGTGTTCCACCCAATGCACTTGGCTGAGTTATTTAAAAGCTTTCGCATCGACGGCCTCCTCCCGAGCGCATTTTTATTTTTGGCCATGTGAGACCCGTCCGTCGACGGATTTGTCGTTCTGTTTGTGCTGAGTTTGGCTGTCATTCGGTATCCGTTTGTCTGTCAAGAGTTTTGTCCCAGAACTTCCCCGACCACAGTCATCCACTAAATGCTACAAATGGGGGCTCGGGGATAGCACATTGGGAACCAAGAGAAATTAAACTTGTTCGGCAATTTACCAGCTCTAGTTCAATCCGATGACAGAGTTCAATCTATCACTTTCGTGTCGCGAACTATATCTTTGATATTAATTATCAGTTCAACAGTTCACGATTTATTCGATCAATAGAACTTAAAGTTCCGGAACAGGTGAACAATATGACCGTGAATCATTGATTGATTCGTTATTGTTTCAGTAACTGACTCAGAGTTTATCGTACTTAGCACATCGTTCACTGTTCAAATGAATAAGTTCAGTAGTTCTTTTTTATGAACCAACAGAAATTATGATTTCAGCTAGGGCCGAATGACAGAAAGTATTCAATGTAGAAATGACTTTAAGTAATTCATTCCTAATCCAGGAGTTAATAGTCTAAAGACAAATGCGGAAGAAATCTAATATATGCAAAATTCTATTCAATGAATATTATTATTTATTAAATAATATGAATTCCGCTTTAATAAACTTTTCCTGAAACGGGTATATTGGTTTTGTGCGATGTCGTTCTCACTGTCCGCTCGTCTATTCGTCGCTGACGAAGCTTAAAGCTCAAAACTTTGATTATATATATATATATATATATATAAATTTATCCGTTAGTTTACTAAGTCTTCGCTGAAGCTTAACCACAAACTATATATATAGGCCTACTGAAGGCTTGGCTAATCAGAAAAGAAGAAGATATTTCGCCTCAGTTTTAGATCAAGATCAAGGATTTTAATCAACTGCAGCATTCTTAGCTGATTGATATCCTTGATCTCAGCTGAACCTACATCAGTCAGTCGACATTCTACTATAAAAATGGTTCAGTAAAATATTCGACATTTCTTCACAGATCTTTTATCTTATGCATAGGATTAAGTATATTATGTTGCCTGATAGCTCATTACTACATAAAATAACATAAAAAACACATAAAAAAGTAACCATTAAAGAATGAATCTAGCTTAAGTTATTTTTATTTATCGGATTAAAAAGATCATTCATTAAAGTTTTCAAAAGAATGGTTCAAAGACACAAACCGAAGCGAGATCCCCGCCTCTAGCTTTTCCACAGCTAAACAAATGTTTCAAGTAAAAGTGAGTGGGATTTCCAAAATGAATAAAATGCAATTTCAGTTGATATATGAGACTTTGATAATTGATGATCTCCCACGGATGACACGCGATCAGGTTGATCCGACGATGCCATAAGGCCAGATTTATTAGCCATTTAGATACCAAAAGAAAATACAGCCAACATGTGTCCAAACAAATAGCGACACATTGGAAAAGGTAACAAATAATAAACATAAATTCAAGAGAGAATAAAACAACAAAAATGATCAGCGCAGCAGCAGGTTTTCTTGTTTGTTGTTATTGTCGTTGGGTTGGATGCTAGCGGGGAATCAAGGTTGCCAAATTACGTCAACGCCATGATCGAGAACTAAAAATAAAAAGTTCTCGCAAATCAAAGGCGACGTTTTCGCCTCGACCAGAATCAGCTCAGCAAATTCACCTAACGCCCAAAATTTAATTAAAAAACAACAACAACAAAGAGAAAAGAAAAGTAGAAGAAGAAGATATGCCTTAACATTTCCGCAGTGCATTGCCAAAAAGGTAGCCAAAGATATCTCCACATGCTTTTCCAGCTCTCGCTGGGCAGACGCCATCGGAGCAACGGATCCACAATAGAAACGAAAAAAAGCAGCAGAAGCAGAAGAAGAAGAAGAACTAACGATTGTGTTTGCCAGTTCTAAATTTAAAAGTCAAAGGCACGATATATTAGCATACCCTAAGCGAGGCGATATCAACTTTTAGGCACAGGAGGAGACACCTCTGTAGACGCCATAGATTATACCAGCTATAATGATATCAAGATAAAACGATTCGTCTGCTTGCAGTCTCTCACTTCTGTAGTTCTCTTTTTTTTTAGATCTTTAGGTTTCTTGTTCTCTTGTTCTATAGTTCAATAGTTGTATAGCTTTATAGTTTCTAGTTCTCGACATCTATGTATCCCTAGTTCTCTACTTCGAAAGTACTCCAGATAAATTGTTGTTTTTTTCTAGATCCATGGTTATAAGCTCTATATTTCTCTAGTTTTTAAGTTCTTTATTTATGTAGTTCTTTAGTTCTCTAGAACTGTTATTCTATGGACCTCTAAATAAATCACTTTATCACTAAATTTGAAGCTTTCTAAAGCTCTAGTTCTTTAGCTCACAAAAACTGCATGTTTAGTTTAATCGATCTCTAGGTCTATGGATCCATAAATATCTAGTTCTTTATTTCTTTAGATTTCAAAACCTCTATTTTCATAGATTTCATATTCACTAGTTCTTTAGCTCTTCGGCTTACCAGATCTCAATATTTGTACTTTTTTAGTTGTATAGCTGTCTTACTCTGCAGTTTTACTATATATTATTTTAATTAATTCTAACACTTTTAATTTTTTCTTTTTCACTCAAATGTTTGTTTGCTTTTAGATTACCATTCTGATCTGATCATTTATCAGTTCAATCAAACTCTTACTCTTGAAATAACATATCAGATATAATCATTTTTGCAAGGGTATTCGAATATCGGATTTTCAGAATATGTTCTTTTATGATTTCATTTCTGTTTAAGTTTTTTGGGCGCAGGAAATACCAAGCAGTGCCGGGCGGCCAGTGTTCAATGGACTTGGACTCTTGTTGACCGACGCCGCAGACGATAGCTAGATCTCTCTATAAATACTAGATGAATATTTGATAGGTAAGTACATAAAACTTGGGCCGACCTTGCGTGAAACGCCAAAGGTGAAAACGTAAAGCAATGAAAATTCTACATTCACGTGGGTGATCTATGCTGACCTCTCTATGGGCCATAAATAAGTTCAGTTTATGCAGCTATAAAACGATTTTATTTAATGTCCAAAAACAGGATTTGAGTTTACAAAAAATTAGGAATTTTGTTAGAAAATATATCGAAATTTTCTATTAGAAATGTTGATTAAACAATACAGATCAAGAAATTAGAATGCATTTTAGTAATGAAAAGTCCAACTCTTAGTTCAAAATTGGGATACAGTAATAAAATACTGACATTTGCAGATTAAAATAAGTAAAAACATTGCAGTCCGACTGCGGAATACTCATTCACGGCCCAAACGTGAATTTTTTAATTTGCCACGCCCCCAAATGGTATATATGTATATATTATTTTTATGCAAATCAATAGAAGATATCAACAGTAATTTAGTCTTTCAATTTTGCGCCCCTATGGGCGCAGATAATTCTGCCATATCTTTTTGTTCTCGGGGTGTCAACCCTAGTATATATTCAAAATTTTAAGTCTGTAACCATAGTTTCAGAGATACCGGAAAATGTATTTTTATAATTCGAGGGCATACGGACATTGCACAAAGCAATATACTCATTTCACTTTCGTGAATGAATATAAAAATCCTCAAGTGGGGTTTATCTGAATGTTCTGCTTATATTCTAAATATAGTATAAATTTAATTAATTAATTAAATTAATAGATATTAAAAAAATTTTATGAATCCATAGATATTCATATATTGTATATTGTTGTTAATTTCAAAGAGATCTGACTTTTGTGTGGGTGGCCCTAGTACTCTCCGATGAGATAAGAGTGAGGCTTCTCAAAGTGTTTAGAGCAGCAGTTAAAGAGAGAGAGAAGAAGAAGCTGGGTAGTGAGAACATCTCAGCTGTTCCCCCTTCGTTGTCGTACTAATTGAAATTTTATGAGTCGGCACTTGGAGATAAGAATCGATTTGTTGATTGAAAACGAGAACTTGCTCGACTCAACTCGACTCGACTCGCACTACGCTAACAAATTGAACGATGAACTCATTGTACTCGGACGAAAAACCGAGCGAGGCGATAGGGGATTGACAGCGTTTCCTATACCCACCAAAAAGGTGTTAACTTCCCTTCTATTGCATTTAGTTTAGTTCAGTTCAACTAATGCTTTGCACAAACATATGATCTGAGTGAGGCACAGTGAACGTTCACATGGACGTGGGCGAAAGGGAGCCAACTTAAAGAGTGAGAGTGGGAGAGTGTTTCTGTATGTGTGTGTGTGTGTGGCACTCGAGAGATACAGAGATATTGTTTGTAACTAATTGGAATTCGGTTTGGCGGCAAATCGAAAGCAATTCCAATAAGTGCATCACATGCATGAGATGCTAGATGATCCACAAATGCCCCTAATTCATATATACATACATATATACATATTTATATATATATACATATGTACCCAATTGTTGAGTACTCTTGTAATGAACGCGACTTTGTTTACAATTTATTTCAAGTGCTTGAAATACGTGTGTAAAATGTCGTATATTCATAATAGCCATCGTTTGTAATTGCTGTTACAACTCATACCCTAACATAGAGGGTATAAGCACTTTCACATTGCACATGTAACGCCTATCTCTATCCAAACTCTCACAACTCTATGCAAATGCAGTTAAGATGGATGATATTTTGACTATATTGTACACAAACATAAGTTCATATCAGTGAAAGTCATCTTTGCTCTACTTTTATTATTGTCTTCCACACATTTTCCAGTCAAATTAACAAAGTTCCCCGCTCAACGCCCACGGCATTAGTCTCAATTTTTTTTTAAATACATCTGTATATCATATAATCCGATTGTCGAGCATGTCTAAAATTAATGGCGCTAGCCAAATTTCACATCTCTTGTCACATTTAGGCATATTTCTCGTTTTTCATCTTGTTCTTTATTCAGTTGTTTATTCGATTTCTTAAAAATTAGCTTCATAATTAGTTTAAATTTAAATTCTAAAAGCTGTGCATAGATTTTAGCGGAATGTTCACGGGATTTGCTAAGTGACAGTGGGCTCATTAATCTGCTGTGCGCACAAATTTGCGTCTCTTTTTTAGCAGGTTTTTTTTTTTTATCTTTTGGACTACTGAAATTCCTGTTTTATCACAGCCGAGGTTTATCTTCGTATATTTTATTATCTTTTTAGCCAGCTCTAGTTAGTTTTATCTACTTTAGCAATGAAATACTTCAGCCTAAGTAAACAATTTTCCCACGCTATGCCATCTGATGTCGGAAAACCCACCGATTTTTCATTGACTTTTTTTGCTGCTGCTTTGGCTGTTTTTTGAGCGTATTTTGATTCACATTGAGCACTTGATCGATTTTATTGACACTTTTTTCTGCTATCGATTGCGCGATTGGTACAGATTTCACTAAACAATGTACTTTAATACAAACATAATTATTTATTATTATTTTTTATTAGTTGCACTTTGTCCAAATCACATAATTTGTTATTGTTTATTCCGAGTGAAGCCGAATGAACACGCGCATCTCGTCGCGCCGCGTCGTGTCTAAGCAAACGCGTCGCAAACAACTGAAATAGAACTTGGCGCTTGTGCACGATAACGAAACATGAAATGGAACCACAAACGCAGCAGCAGCAGCAGCAGAAATGAAGCTCCACTAAAAACAAACGCAATGCTGCTCTCACGAGCGTCCCGCGCACTTTGAGAGAGTCTTTAGCAAGAGAGCCAAAGCCAGACAGACAGAAAGAGAGTGAGAGAGCCAGAGAGCTCAAATAAACAAACGAAAAGTTGCTCATCTCATTTGTTTCACTCCGCTGCCAACGACCGGCTGACTGCGGCTACGGCTGCAGCAAGTCGTGATGATGAGGTTATGACGACAACGTCGTAGCGACAGCAACAAAACCGCAAAACGAAAGCCGCAAGTGGGAGGCATAGGGCACAATAAGGAATTACCAGTAAAACAGAGATTGTCAAGCGATCCGCACTCACAGTGGAGCGCACCGAGTGCCATTCGCGGTATGTGAAAACAAAAGTCGAAGCATATCAACTAATCTGCGACCTGTCATCGCTGCTACAATTTGATATGGCTTCCACTGTCTGATTAGATTTGTTCAAATTGTTTGTGGTGCACAAAATAACATTCTACTAACACCACTGTGATCTGCACAACGATGAATTGCAGCATGCGCTAAAAGGAACATTATGATGATCACACACATCAACAACGTTGCTGCACACACGCAACCCGACTCCAGACGCAGACGGTGCAGACGTTGCGTGTGGTGAGTGGGCAGCCTCTGTGACGGGAGTAATCAATAAAGTGGGCACACTCCACTCAAAATACTGGCTAGACAGTGCAGCGCTTTCGATGTCGTTCATATGATGAATGAAATTTGTGCTTTCATTTTGCAGATAAGTGCACCACTGTGCGTGGGCAGAGTGCAATCAGCTGCGTTTAAACTATACTTCCAGTGAGCTGTCAAGTTGGTCGATTTTCCACACAATGAGTATGAGTGGCCTTTAGTCAACTCTTAGGAATGTTTCCACACTTGTGTGTGTGTGTGTTTATCAAAAGACATTAACAACAAGCGCAACAGGCAGTAAACAGCCGAGAAATTGTGTCATAAAGAAAATAAAGTAAGAAGAACAAATAGCAACAACAAGGGCAGCTGCGAATAAAATGACGATACATACACGAAGTTCGGCTGATGATGACTAAAAATGTCTCTGTGGGTGTATGTGTGTAAAGAAATACAAGCAAATAAATGGCAAACCCATTTCAAAAGTGACTGCCCCAACGAGCGAGTATCATTTACAATACCTGAGTTGCGCTGCAAACTCCACCCTCAGTGCTAATCATTTGAGTATGCGCGTGTGTGAATGATTGCAGCGTCGCTTTTGATTTCGAAGAATGCGTAAAAATCATAAAATCGCAAAAAATGCAATGGCGAGGATCTTAAGTATCCACGAGCAGCGATAAGATTAGGATACACACATGTATCTACATATGTATGTATGTACATTTTCATTAAAACGCACATTTGTACTAGGCAATGACTGATAGGGAGGGCAACTCTACTAATCATACAACATGATTAAGCAGGCAACCAAATTAGATAAGAGTCATATTCTTAGCTGAAATTGTCAGAGTAATTCAAAGAATTTTTAATCACCGTCTACCGGCCATTGCCAGCAACTAGAGACTTGGAATGCTAATTAACTATGTATGCTTATGCCGCTAACAACAATTGACCTTGAGAGTCGTAGCAGTAGCAACAACATTAAGCAGCATTATTACTGGCACACCCTGTCTTATGTATATACAGGGTGCCATTCAATTAGGAAGTATCTGTGTGCACTCACCTAAATCATCCATTTCGTTGTTTCCGTTGCCTTGCTGTTGTTCTAGTTCAGGCAAAATTCACGTATTTGTGTGCGTGTGCGCGTGTGTGTGTGATCAATGCTCCAATTGGGTTATGCGAATAACGAGAGTCTGCAAGTGCCACGCCTGATGCAGGCACTTAGACGATGTATATTCCAATTGGAATACTTAAATCGAGACACAAATGTAGTTAATTGACTTGAGTTTTTGATCCACGCAAACAGTTTTTTCCTGTAACGCGACAACGCGACAACAACAACAACAACAACAAGCACACAGCAGTTTAGAGTCGACAGCGACTGGTCGAAGTTTCATCCGTCGCGTTCGCGTTTGGAATTGAAAATATTTTTGCTGAAATGGCAGTGAGCGCTGCTCGCGAGTGTCGCGTAAGTTGGAGACGAGTTTTATATGATTCACTTTAATTTTGGAGCGGCGTCGACCACAAACACGTAGACAGCACAGACATAAACAATACATACACACATGCACACACGGCCCAACAGCTGGTCGATTATCGATAACTTGCGCGCCCTAATGATAACTTTCAATTTGCTATTTTCAGTAAACACTCAGCATGGCAGCGTCTTCCATGTCACTGCTGAGCCTGGACGACTATTGTTTAGCGAATATATTCAAATATTTCATCCTGGATGAGTTAATGGTGCTCTTGGGTAAAGTTCATCCTCGCATCGACAATACTATCGAGCGGCAGCTCCACAGATATCGTCACATTGATTTTTCCATGCGTTTTCCACCTTCATATGACAAAGACCAACTTCACACACTCGGCCAGTACGTCCAAGCTGTCAACATAAATGTGGGCTACTCCATACGGCAGGAGAATGTGCTGTCCATTCTCCAGCCCCTCTGTGAGGGCGCAAAGGTGAGCGGCCGTCTCAAAGCACTCAAAATACAACATGCCAACATAACGAGCGAATATATGAATGTCCTCCAACTGGTGGCTCCTCTGCTGCTCGAGTTGGATCTTAGTCGCTGCGACGTGGAGGACTTGGGTCAATTGTCGATGCTATTGAGGTCGGCAACACAGCTAAAGACGCTGGCGCTGAGCAACAAGGATGTAGAAGGCTTGGAGCCATCGCTGTTTAGTCGGTTGCATGTCTTCAAAATTAATTGGCTGGTGGGAACGGAACTTTTCAACATCGCTGCAATAAACCAACAATTTCCATTTCTCACAATCGCCATATACAAGAGTAATAAAGTTGATCTATACGGACCACCGCTCATTAAAAATGCCGGATATTTTCACTAATATAACGGGTCAGTGTAAATTTATGTGAGTTTATATAAATTTATTCATAAATATTTCATTTCAAATAGTTTCAGCTATCGAATGATTGCCCCTGGATATCGATTACTTATGCAATAAATTAATTTATTCAAATAATATTTATTTTCAAATACACTCGTGGCGACAACTGATTGCCACTGGATATCGATTACTTATGCCTTATTAGCGGCTCAATAAATTGTGGTGGCAGTCGATAATAATTACAAAGCAACTGTGTGTTTAACATTGCAGCCCAACATAATTCAGCAACTGTTAATATTTTGGGTGCCCCCAGCTGTTAGTGCAATAAATGTGTCATTTACCGGCAGATTTCATTGCGAATTTTTGCGAATTTTTGCGAAATTGATTAACAACAATTGAAGCGATTAGAAGTTAAAAGCATCAGCTCACGAAATAGATTGCAGAAAACGTCGCCTACCTATTGCTCAAAATGGTGGTCAGGCCCTACGTTGAGGAACTGAAGTATCTAGAGAAGATCAATGATCACTGCTGGCGCATCAAAAAGGGCTTCCAGCCCAACATGAATGTGGAAGGTGTCTTCTACGTGAACAGCCGCCTGGAGCAGCTCATGCTGGAGGAGCTGAAGAACTCCTGCCGTCCAGGCGCCGTCGGTGGCTTCTTGCCGGGTGTCAAGCAGATCGCAAATGTGGCCGCATTGCCGGGCATTGTTGGCCGCTCCATTGGACTGCCGGACATCCATTCCGGCTATGGCTTTGCCATCGGCAACATGGCTGCATTCGACATAGATGATCCACTGTCAGTGGTCAGCCCTGGCGGCGTCGGATTCGATATCAATTGTGGCGTGCGTCTACTGCGCACCAATTTGTTCGAAAAAGATGTGCAGCCGTTGAAGGAGCAGTTGGCGCAATCGCTCTTCGATCACATCCCAGTTGGTGTGGGCTCCAAAGGCATCATACCCATGAATGCGCGCGACCTGGAGGAAGCCCTGGAAATGGGCATGGATTGGTCGTTGCGTGAGGGCTACGTCTGGGCCGAGGACAAGGAGCACTGCGAGGAGTACGGTCGCATGCTGAACGCCGATCCGGCCAAGGTGAGCATGCGGGCCAAGAAGCGCGGCCTGCCCCAGCTGGGTACACTGGGCGCCGGCAATCACTACGCAGAGATCCAGGTGGTGGACGAGATCTACGACAAGTGGAGCGCCTCGAAGATGGGCATTGAGGAGAAGGGCCAGGTGGTGGTCATGATACACTCGGGCAGTCGCGGCTTCGGCCACCAGGTGGCCACAGATGCCCTCGTCGAAATGGAGAAAGCCATGAAGCGCGATAAGATCGAGACGAACGATCGCCAACTGGCCTGCGCGCGCATCAGCTCCGATGAGGGTCAAAATTACCTGAAGGCCATGGCTGCGGCCGCCAATTTCGCCTGGGTGAACCGGAGCTCGATGACCTTCCTCACCCGCCAGGCCTTCGCCAAGATGTTCAAGACCACTCCCGATGACCTGGACATGCACGTCATCTACGATGTCTCGCACAATATCGCCAAGGTGGAGAACCACATGGTGGACGGCAAGGAGCGCAAGCTGCTGGTGCACCGCAAGGGCTCCACGCGCGCCTTCCCGCCTCATCATCCACTGATACCAGTGGACTACCAGCTGACCGGACAGCCTGTGCTCGTTGGCGGCACCATGGGCACCTGCAGCTACGTCCTGACTGGCACCGAGCGCGGCATGCAGGAAACTTTTGGCAGCACCTGCCACGGAGCGGTAGGGAATCCCTCTTACAATATATTATTATACTCTAACTATATCAATGCAATATTCAACAGGGACGCGCCTTGTCACGCGCCAAGTCGCGTCGCAATCTGGACTACAAAGAGGTGCTGGACAAGCTGGATCAACTGGGCATCGCCATACGCGTTGCCAGCCCAAAGCTAGTCATGGAGGAGGCTCCAGAGGCATACAAGGATGTGACCGACGTCGTGGACACCTGCCACGCCGCTGGCATCAGCAAGAAGTGCATCAAAATGCGCCCCATTGCAGTTATCAAGGGCTGAAGGCCCCCAACTACCTAGTGTATTTATTATAATATAGAAAGAGACATTTGAAGCCGATGTTAAACAATTTGCCGAGTATGGATTTCTATACCTTACATTCTTACTGAGAATGGCTGAGGCTGATAAGGTGTGTAGACTGTACTGAAGCGGCGCATTTATATTTATAATATAACTGTATATAAATGAAATACATGTTTCTTAATTGATTAAAAGATGTTAAGAGTGTTTAACATTACTTTAACATTCTTCTAACATGATTTCAAAATACGCATTAATATTAATATGTTTAATATTTATTAAAATTTTTCTTAAAAAAGTAAATTTTAATTTATTTAATAAAACGCAACAGCTGCTATGCTTCTAGTCGTAATTTACAAATAAATACTCCAAATAGTTGTTCAACGATTGAATGAATAATCTGAGTCCTTTAACAGTGTGTCCTACAATCCACGTTCCTAACATCTTCAAACTACATGCAAAGGGGTTTGAGAAGTTAACTGTGTGACGTCAATTTTTCGGGAATCCTTGAGTTGATCTTTGTATGAAAATCAAGCAACTTTGATACTGTTATCTATTTTAAGGCCATTAAAATAAAACGTGCAGTGCGGCTAGTTACAAGTGATATATAAATTTTTGAATCGGACAATAAAATTGTTTACTATTATTTTTTTTCTAAGCCATTTTCTGTGAAGTTATTGCTCACGTAATCCATTGATCGCCTTTTCTTTCATGTTTAATAGCCTTAAATTTATTTGAGTCTTTTACACCGTTATTACTCAATCGTGAGTCTCTTAAGCAATTCTCTTAACAGTGATACCAAACTTACATCACGATTGAGTGATAGTAGGTTATGCAAAGCGGTCCGTTACATTAACAGTGAAACGTCACAGTTTCAGAAAATGTTGCGCGCGCGTTCAAATTTGTATGAAAATCAAGCAATTTTGACACTGTTAAGTGAATTAAAACCAGTAGACACAATAAAACGAGCTGGGATTCTAGTTACAAGTAGTATATAGATTCACGAATCGGACAATATAAGGGTTTTTGATAATTTGTATATTCACCGCCGTTTTCTAGCCAGCTTTTGATGAAGCAATCCCTTGTCCACTTTTACTTTCGTGTAGAATGGCTTTAACTTTATTATCTAAGGGGTTTATTTGTAAAAATATATAGTATTAATGAGTACTATACGTTCCCCATCAACCCACATATTTATAACTACTACTTTTATTCATTATATTTATAATCTAATGGCCAAAGATTGGGTGCAGCATTCTTCGCCTCTACCTAGGCTTCTGCAGCTGGTTCAGGCAAATTATTTGTTTTATTGGGCCTTAATACTCATACTTATGCTCAGTTTTCACTTTTGTATTAAATACATAAATTTTATTTCATTCCACCGGATGTTTCCGACATGGCAGCAGGTGTGAGCATCACCTGTATTGATGCAGCTTCAACGTGTACTATATTTGAATATGTGGTAGGTGGATGGCACAAATAAACGTTACTGATGGCGAATAGTCAGTTAACTGTGTCCATCAACCATTCCATCTTACTTATTGGCCATTTTGGCCATATCGTTGCTGATGTCGAAAGCCACCCAGTTATTTCCATTATCTACTTAGTTTTTTTATTGCAAGGTAATCAAATTAGTGATTGACCATTTTTAAGGTGAAATTTGCTTATATATAGTTAATTTTGGTTGTTTTGGACTACTTGGCGGATCTCCGCTGGAGTGCCCGCCAAGCTTCAGCTAGGATAACAGAGCACAAACTGAAAATGTGACGTCACAACAGTCTGTTAGTTAACATTAGAAGTAACGGGACTGGTCTTAGCGCAACCTACTGTGTCTTTTAACAGTGACTTACATTACTATTCACAATTAACATTTGTTTACATTTTTAACAGCGCACTAGTTCCACGAACACGTTCATTTCAGCCCACTCAGCCATTTCACAGCTGACTGTTGGTCCAATAGGTTGCGGCGCGTAGCAACGCGATTGTCGTTGAGTGTTCAATTTTTTTGATCGTTTAATTGTGTAGTTTTTTTCAAAGTGCACGCGAGTACGTTATGTGTGTATTATAAACAAAAAATTGCATTTAATTGCTTACAGTGCAACGAATATCGTGATTGATGACACAAAGAAGCGCCACATGACTATTGTAAACAAAAAAAATTGTTAGCTGCGCAGTTTTTACAAAAATTTAGTAATTATTGAGGCAGTCAACTGCAAAAATATAAAAAATCAACAAAATGACAAACATGCGCCCACCGCAAAAATCTAAATTGCTGAAGGTCGTCATACTGGGCGACGGAGGTGTGGGCAAGTCTGCGCTGCTCACACGGTTCGTATCCAATCGGTATGAGGAAAACAATTTCCACACGATTGGCGTGGAGTTCATGAACAAGGACATCGCTGTGGACGGCGAGAAGTACACACTACAGGTGGGTGGAGTGGCAGTCTAATTTGGTGATTCACATATTGACATATCCTGAGCTTAGGTCAGCAACGCGTTTTCATCAGTTTTTTCATATTTTATTCCAACTCGAACTCAAACTACCTAAAGTTAACTGTTTTTTTTTTTGTTTTACTTCTGCTTTTTTTTTGCGCTGTTTTGCACTAACAGTTCCGCTGACACTTGAGCTGCGTACTATCTGTCTCAGTATCAGCTCTATCTGCCCCCACACATTCACTTACACACACACACACACACACATTGATTCAAAGCTCAATTAACGTACAACCGTTTAGCATGCTGAAATGTCCAACAAGAGCGACAAAAACAATGCGATGACTTTGTGTCATACATGTAACTTATATACATATATATGTATGTATGTATGTGTGCTTGTAGTATGTGCATATGTATGTGTATGCATATAATGTAGTGGAGCAAACCCTTGATATAAATTCTAAGCGAGCGTCTTTTTATAAGTATGTATGTATATATTTGTTCACAGTCTCGCTCTTCCCATTTCCGTCGGAGAACAGGGGTATTCCCTTGTTTGCTTGTTATTGATGCAGTTTTTTTCTCCTCTTGCTGTCGGCTTCCATTTGAGTTCACATTTTCACAGTCCGACAACTTTCGTATTTAGCTTATAAATATTCAACGGATGGCCGGGAGGGAGCTGCAATTAAATGAGTAAACAAACTGGGGCAACGCGTCATTTAAATAATTCGAATTGTTAATAGTAATTGTGCCAATCAATAAATTCCAGAGATTTTTGCAATGCCGAAACAACTATAGCTTACAATTTTATGAGTCATACCAAAAGAATAACTTTTCGAGTTTATTTTTATTAACGCTTCGCTAGGCTTGGCTTAAACAAGAAATGAGCCAGTGATCGACTGTCAGATGCCCTTCAGTGATTAGTATGGATACTGGGAATGCCCAAAGCGTTATCTTAATGCACATAATTATATATGTATATATATATATATATATATTGTATATATTGACATTTTGTTAGATTATTATCGATGCTAATAGATGCGAGTGCTTAATATTAGTATAAATCATGAAGTACAGTAGTCACTCGTTAAAAGAGCTGAAATAAAAAAAAAAATTTGTATAAACTAAAGATTATAATAGAATTAAATTTGTTTGCTGACTTTACAATTAATGTTTTGTTAGGAAGTTTTTTAGGAAGTTTTGTAGTTGCCTACGCTATGATTTATTTCAACTTCTTTTTTGGGGAGTCGTTTTTGTTATATTATATAATATTTTAGACTATTAGATGCAATTTCAATTGAAATATTTAAAAAACTCAACATTTTCAAATAGCTTAGAATAATTGTATTTCAGTAGAATATTAAAGTTTACCTACTCAGTACATATACATATGCTATGTAAACGCATATATGTGTACGCTTTTTCTCTTTAATTTACTTTCTTTTATAAACTTCTGAATACAATTCAGCACTACTACATCTGTGAACGATGAATTCAGTGCATCCCCGAAAACCGTATAAAATAATTTAGACCTGACCGAAAGTAACGGAACCTTCTCGCAGTCCTCTCTTTCCATTCTATTCTGAACAAAAGGTGGGAATATTTTTATTTTTCAATGAACAAAAAGTACCGTTTACTTTCCACAACATAATTGTCCATACATAAGATTTTGTATACCCTAAGCCTATTAAAAATAGCAACTCAGGGTATAACGGTTTTCTTAAAATGTGTGTAACTGGCAGAAGTGGGTGTGGCGGACCCCATAAAGTATACGATTAAGCCCTTTCCGTACGTATAAACGCGTTGATCCGAGATCATATGGACATTCAGTTATTTGAAAATGTCTCGAACGTCTTTTAGGTAGAGTCTTCCAACTTTAAACTTAGTTTCATGTTTAATTTATTTGCATATGGACTAAAAATTTCATTAAAATTGGTGCCTAGGATATCTCCTGGTCGGATTATTTTTACTTTAATATCAGATGTTTTTGATATACTTGAATCACAGTAAACCTTAAAGAGGCTCGAGCCAGGAACTTATATATCGTATATACCAGCTTATTTTCCTAAGCAACTAGATGTTATTCTTTATTTGCTTTTTATTTAATTTTCTTTTCGAGTTTATTGATTTGAACAGCATTAGCTAAGTTTTCCTTTTTTTGATTTAATATTTTCGGATCTTTATTCTTAAGCTCTGTATTTACCTGTTCTACAATATTGTTTTTCTGTCAACATCGCTTTTGACTATTTCCGCTGTCATTTTATCTACTTTATTCTTAAGTTGTTTTAATATTGTCACATTTTCGATATGTGTGGATTTAATGTTCCACAATTCTTTGTTGGGCATATCTTTCGCAGTGTTTTGTTTAACTATAGCCCCTTGAGCGTTATTCGAAATCTCTTCTTTGGTCAAGCAACATATTCTATGTTCACCGCTTACTTCTAGTTAAATCTGTAAGATTTTGATAGTGGCTTTGCGCTCGGAGATTCTATTAGTTAATTCGTTGAACTGTTGCTCTTTACTTTTCACAGAGTAGACGTCATACTGCTCATCTAAGTTTTTGGAGAAACTGTATTGCTAAAATATTTTGATTCATTTAACAATCATAGATCACACACACATTTTTCATTCAAAAGGTAAACTTACATTATTATTCACTAATTCACTCATTATCCCTTACAGGGATATCAATCAAATCAGCAATATATTTCGGGATGTATACATTTGATATTTAAGGATCCTTACTTGCTAACCGCAGTTGAAATAATTTTAAGCTAAATTGTGTCAAAATCCCAACTTTTCATGATCTTGAATTCCCATGAAGCTTAGGTATTATCAGTCAACGAATGTATAAAAAATATTGGATACCCTATTATATTATTGTCGACTATTATATAAATGTTTAGGTAAAGACTCAATGCGCAGCTTAGTGTATGTGCTAGTCGAATATAACCGATCGAAGAGTCTTTTCTGTAGCCCATTTTTGTTTGTTTGCTTACTATAAGGTCTTTAGACTGAATTTGCTTTTAGCCTTGTTATCAGCACACTATTATCAGTCTCTGGTCTAGGCCTTTGGCGATCTTCCCTTAGTCATTCATATGACGCAATAATCGCTAACTTGAAAGACTATGTTTCTCTGTGCCCGTGACCTCGTTCCTTTCACTCATGCTGTCTTTTCTCTCAGATATGGGACACGGCTGGGCAGGAACGATTCCGGGCATTGCGCACGCCCTTCTATCGCGGCTCCGACATGTGCCTGCTCTGCTACGCCCTGGACGACCGGGACAGCCTGCGTGGCCTGCGGCTGTGGCGCAACGAGTTCATCAACTATGCAGACGTGCAGGCGGACAGATTCCCCTTCATTGTGGTCGGCAACAAGGTGAGCTGTCGATTAGACGAATTCTAAACTAGTGCTAAATCTAATGTGCTTCATATTCGCAGAACGACATTCGAGCGGAGCGCAGGCAAGTGGGTTATGAGGATGTGCAACAGTGGTGCACGGAGCATGGGATCAGCGCACACATCGAGACCTCCTCGAAGACGGCGACAAATGTGACAGACGCCTTCGTGCTTGCCCTGCGACAATGGAAGGCCATGGAGCGTGTCGCCGAGGCGGAGCAGCGCCAGCAAGGCGACACCATCGATTTAACGCAACCCATCCGGCTGATGCAGCGGCGCCAGTGCTGCACTGGCGGTGGCACGGGCAAAGCCGCTGACGTCGTCGACGCGGATGACGATGATGGGCGCAATGCGGATGCTGCCATGCACTCGCCCTTCTCCATGTCGCGTCATCTGTTCGGACAGTCGCGCAGTTCGCCCAAGGCGCCAAAGACCAATTATCAGCTATGAGTGGAGACGGGGACCATAAATACGCTCGTTCTCTGTCCCTCTGTCCTTCTCTCTCTCTCACTCTCATTTTTATGGCTTATCCAGATGTATTCACCACATTCCAGTCAAGTTGCTGATTGCGGAAGGGTCTCCCAGCACATACCAAATGCACATGGAGCACTCTGTAGTAGAAACCAGTTGAGATTAGTGAAATGCGTCTGTTTACGTTATATACCAGTTATTACCGTATTACAGTGTCTCATCTGAAACCGTACTACTGCAAGTGGTGTGTAGAAATTGTGCCTTGTGAGTGAAGCGATTGACTTGACCATAGAGCCTAAGGCAAATAATATTGAATTTAGGCTAAGTTGTTATACAAAACTGTTTTTGTATGCTTATATTTCTATATAACTCATATTTATATAGCCGAAATGACAAAACAGCAACTGTTATATTCATAATTAAGTGAGCTATCATAAAATTGAAGTGCGCTTGTGACACATAAGCCGTCACTACAAAGACCAAACCGATAGATAACAATAAAGGTAGCTACATAGCTATAAGATATTAGCTTTGTCTAGGAATCTAGATAGCAGTCAAAGAACTTATACCAATACTTATAAACCAGCCAACGAAGAACTTATACGTGATTTGTATATACAAACAACTTAATTGTAAACTAGCCGATTGAAGAAGCTCTAAGAAATAAAGTGAATTATGAGAACATTGCACTGCGTATTTCATTTCAACTTTTAGTATATATTTTTATACAAATGTGTTTTTATATTTAAATATGTAAGTAATAAATGTAACAACAGACTATAATTAGGCTTACCCCCATTTAAAAGTATTGTGGATTATTAACACTTACTGCCAGATATGATCGAATCGATCGCTTAACACTAAGGCAAACTGATTGGCTCTAGCTCTACGATACGGCTGTCGCAGGCGCTGACTGGACAAGCGTATAACAGATATGGTTAATGCATATTAATCGAGTTTTGGGTATACGAGGGAATATCACTTGCTGTACACACTGCCCGTTGGCTGGGACCCACTTCACTTCTTCTTGTAGCCATACGAGTTGATGGCCTCGTACTCGGCGTCGCACATGAGCAACAGCTCGTACCACTGGTCGCCATCGACGCGGGGCAGCTCCAGGATGCCGCCATAGCACGAGGGCAGGCACTTGGGCGACATGTATTTGTGCAGAGATTCGCGGTCGGTGCCGTGGAAGATGATGCGACTGCGCAGCTTCTCGCGCAGGAAGGGCTTGAAGAGCGCAAAGACCACATTGAAGATCTTCGGCTGGTTCACAATGTGAATGGCCTTGATTCGCAGCGGCACCGAATCCTGCAGCCAGTCGACAATGCGCTTGGCGAATGGCGGCGTAAACTGCCAGGTCTGCTGCAGACTCAGGCCGTCCATGTCGAAAATGACAACGGCTCCATTGATCTGTGTCTCCGGCTCCAGCATGGCGGCCTCCAGAAAGATGACCGCACCCTTGAAGACCTCATCAAGTGTGACCTGCTTGTGCTTCCAGCGTTCTGAAAAGGGCAAAGCAGCATTAGAGAGTGGAACAAAGATATTATCTAACTGCCCGCAGGTTGAGCACTTACTGCCCAGCTCCAGCAATAAGATGCGGCGTCCAAACTGATCGCGATTGGGGAAAACGGTGAGTATATTGTTCTTGAAGATGTTGGCCTCCCTTGTGGGCTTCAAATTGTTATACACATCCGAGTGCTTCACTTTGAAGGAGTAGTAGCGCTTGATCTGTTCAATTATAATAAAAACCCTTTGTTGAGAATTGTTAAAATTAAGGATGGAACAACTTACCAAGTCGCGTGCGCTCTCTGGATAATACTTGCAGGGTCGCAGGAAGCGTATGAGCCACTCCTCATTGTCCTTGGGGCAGTGCAGATCGGTTTCAGCTATATATTAAATGATATATAAATGATATAAATGATATATATATATAAATTAATTGTTATATTTTATATATATTTTCAGCTATATATTAAATGAGATATAAATGATATAATATATATATTAATAGATATATTTTTATATAATTGTCTCGGTGCTAAACAGAGTCCAGGTACTCTCTGTTAACGACACCGCTTCCAAGCTGATCTCATTGACCTTTCCAGCTAAATTAGCGACCATTATACTTATAGCTATTGACAGAGATACTGGAGAGACCAGCCTTAGTGTTAGAGAATACATATTTATACTTAGCTCGAGGTTTACTTGACCGATTATCGTGTTGGCTACTCTAATGAGGGGGTCGTTCGACCACACAAGGAAATCGACTTTAGCCTGAACGTAATTTAAAAGCAAATGTCTAAAAATCTACTATACAATTAGCCACATGCTACTACCTGACTTTTTAAGTGCAGGTCACCTGACCTAATCGAAGTCTAGAAGACATTTGTGTGCAATGTGAAAATAACTATAAATTTATTAATTAGCATTACGAAGAAATCGCAGGGAAAACGAGACGCAAATCGGGTATTACTATATATTTTCCAAGCAGAAAATTGTTTGTTTAACAATTTTAGAATTTCTAAATATTTCTATAGATTAGCAATATTCATATGTGAGATCATTACAAATCGTGCTAATCGTTTTTTTTTCCCCAACTGATGGGAAATTTCAAGTATTTCCCGCCAGGGAAATAAATAAATAGTATAAAAAGCTATTTTTAAAGCATTTTCAAAGCTAGATTTGCAAGTGAATTCTCTATAAATAGAATTGTAAACTATATAATCTACTGATTGGTGCATAGTATATTCGAATATGTATCAATATATCATAATTTCTTGAATAACAATTTTATATGATATCAGAATTTGTACAGTTTGTATGGGATTTTTATTTATCAACTCAAAGCTGAATTTCAAATAGTGCCCGAGTTCTAGATCTGGTTATATATATATATATATATATACATATATATGGTTATATATATATATATATACATATATATGGTTATATATATATATATATACATAGTGTATCATATATACTATTCTATAGATAAACAAAAATAATATTTGACTGCATTACAAAACTTGCGAACTATATACATAAAATATATTTATGTATCTATATTTATATATATATATTTTTTTTTTTTCACTTTATAATCCACTTATTTGGCCGTAGCATCGTCGAATATATGAATATATTACAATCTCTTGAGCAAGAATTCTATATATGTATGATCAGAATTTTGTTGTCAACTGATTGAGAATCTCAAGCGTTTCCTCTGCTCTTTTTAGCATTTTCAAAGCTAGAATTGCCGAGTTATAAAATGAATCCTCTATAAATAGACCTGTTAACAATATAATCCCCCTTTTAGGCAATAACATTGCTGAATATATCGATATATCTGTATTTGCACAGCTTGCATGGTTTTTTTTTATCAACCTAAAGGGAATTTCAAGCAGTTCCTTAGCTCTTGATTGGGGTTGATTCTGAGAAATACCATTTAAAAACTAATATTTTATTAGATATGATAGATAAGTCTTACCCTCCAGTAGACGCTTCAGCTCCTGCGTTGCCTCCTTCTGGCGTTCGGGCGTTTCGCGCAGTTCGCGGGCGGCAACTTCTTTGGCCGCGGCTGAGGCTTCGCCCAGTTCGAACTGCAGCGTAAAATCGCCCAGCTTGATCGAGGGCAGAGCTTCGATCTCTGACAACATGGTGGGCACTCCTATAAGAGAGAGAGAGAGAGGTATAGACATGAGTGTTATATGACAAATAAAGCACGTAACGCCAAGCGTGTTTACATGGAAGCTGCGCTTTAATCCCCTAACAGTCGAACAGCTAAACTCAATTATTTGCTTATGTAAGGCCCCTTTAGAAAAATACTATATATATACAAATCTTTTAATAATTACTTACTCATTTTGCAGCAATTTGTTTTTGCTTTTGCTTAATCTTCTCTTCTTGCTAGCCTTTATATTGCATTAATTCTCTTGTTTGCTTTGTGTTTGATTTGCTAAATGTCGGATTATGCAGTTTATTAATTAACCTTTTTATATACATATACAGATATACAGATATACAGACAACCGGCTTACGAATCGGCTCATTGAAATTGCATTTAATCACACAATGCAGGCCAATTTGTTCCGGTTTTTTCGTCTCTGTTAAGTCTAACCTTAACCTTGACATTCGACTTTTGAAAACTTTATAACGGATGCTGCATAACTATTATTGTTTTTTATTTATATATTTATACATCTATATATATTTAACATTGATATTAGAATGCATTTGCCATCTTGAGATCTTGAACTGAATTCTCGAATTGAACTCGTTCTACTTGATTTATTTTAAGCTCAATATCTATTAAAACAAGTTTTTAATTACAGATTTTACGCACATCGATGATTAAAATCTAGATTTTGAATGATTTCAACTTTAAGAGATTTGCAATGCATTCAAATTATCAAGAAAAGTAGCAACTAGTTAAGAATTGACAGACATTGGGAATTACGGATTAAAGATAAATATTCAAGCTAAATTACAGATGGGAATCTGTGCAATTAGATGACTTGGAAATTATCTGAATGAATTTCAAGCCGATTAAATGGAAGCATGCGTGCGCAGCTTTTAAGATAGGCCAGGCTAAGACAATAGCCAATTATGGGGTTTTTCGAGACGTTTCGTGTTTTTTGCAAGAAACGACAATTTATTGAATGAATAGTTAATGGGTCTGTGGACCAAATAATCGTATAATTTATATAGTACACACAGCAAACACAACACAAAACTTTGCCCAAAAACGTAAAACTTGTTTTGGGAGCTGCAATAAAATCGGTGATAAAGCTAAAGGCGAAGCAACTGACGACGCGTGTAACGGAGCCGAAAGAGCAGACGAAACTGTTGCGGCCAAAAGCACTTGACGAAGATTTTATACCAAGCCAAGAATCACAAACTGGAAACTGAATGAGACGGTCAGAGCGAGAGAGAAACAGAGAGAATGCGTTTGTGTGCGAGTGTGTGTGGGCAGGGGAAGGCAGCGCTGCTCAAAAAATGAAGCTTAACTTGAGAATGACATTCACGTGCCAGCAAGTGCGAGAGGGCGAGCGAGTGAGTGAGTGCGTGCGAGCAAATGAGACAGAGAGAGATAGGGAGCTTAAAGAGAGCGAACTAAGAGATGCAAGCAAGAGAGGCTAATAATGCATTTGGGAAATTATGCCAACTAAAGCTGGTTTTCATTGCGGTTCTCTCTTGCTGCTGCTGCTGTTGTTGTTGTTGATGTTGATGACGGGCATGGTCTTTCCCACAGCATCTGCTTGAAGCACTTGGCTCATTTACAATGCGAAAAAGCCTGGGTGACCCTCATCATTGTACTTTCCGTTCAATGTTAGCAGTATACACTCGTATGTACGGCAATTAGCCATTACCTCGTAATTACACCTGTTTGACAACATTTCCATTACGCATTGTGTATGGCCAACACGTTTCGGCATGGAACAACTTGTTTCGGCAGCTTTTTGGACTAATCGACACCAACACGTGCGAGGCGCCTCTGCGATTGACACCTTCTTCTATTCATTAGCCATTGTTGTTGTTGGGCGTCAGACTCTCGGTTTCATTTGTGTGTTCACAAATGAGTTTACTATGCGATGATGATTTGAAATATTTACATACATATGCATGTACATACATACATACATATATATGTATGTTTGCTTATTCACTCGTTATCAAAGCTGACCTATTAATATAATAGTTTGCATATGTATGTATGTATGACATACATTGTATGTATGAGCTGGTTTTAACTTGTATATTACAATTGAAAAAAAATTGAATTAAATATTAACTAAGCCAAATTAATATTTTAATATTTTTTCAAATTGGTACCTTAATTATTGAAAAAATACTTAATTAAATATTTATTGAGTGAAAATAAAAATATAGTATTTTAACATTACAGAAAAAACTGTTGTTATTTTCAAAGTTTTGCATTGAAAAAATAAGAAAAATTAATACAAAAAATAAAAATTAAAATAAATTAAATTTAAAAAATTTATACATTTTGGATAAAATATTCTGTGATATTAGACAAACAAAAATAGTTATTTACACATAATGGATAAAAATTCGTTGCTTAGTTTAATATCTTTTCAGTTTACAACACTTGTATAGTCCCACTTTAAAAATCCAGTATTCCTCTTTTTAAATTCAGAACAAGAGAACGGGTTAAGGGAAAAAATCCACGGCCATCAACTTGCTGATCGTTAAGATAGTAGTAGATGTCAAGCAAGTCTGAGGTCAGAAGTCTTGGCGAAAATAAAATACAATTAAAAATTGTATTCATTTAGTTGGGTAGATGGACAAGGGCAAGCCCAAGTCCAACCTAAAAAGTGCTTTAACCTTACGTGCCAAAAACGTATTACAAAAGATAAAAAAAGCGTGCGAACAAATGTGTATGAGTGCACACACACACGTACACACAAGCGCACACGAATGCATGTTTGTGCTTGTACAGCTGCCTCACCTGAGTCAATAGAGACACCGTCAGAGGCGGCAGCAATAGACGCGCCGCCGGCTACTGTTGTCCTAGGCAGGCAGCTGGTAGCCGTTGCCATATTGATTTAATAAAATTATTTTCGGTTTGATTACGCAGCACAAAAAGCGATAAATGCATTTGCCGTTGCACTTGAACAGGAACCGCTTCACAACGTTGAACTGGATGTATGTCAATGCCAAACGTTTATTGAACTTTTCATACTCATCGTACACTTGTTTCGCTTAGTTTATTTTCGCACACAGCGACACAATTGTAGTGGACCTCTTACGCGTCTCTTACATTACGACCACCAATAACAGCAAGAAGAACCGTTTCGAAAGTAAATGCAAGAGGAACAGCGAGCATGGTTTAACAGTGCTGGGTAGCGTGTTGTAAGAACTGCATTTTTTGCTCTCTCGCTCGCGCTCTTGTATTTGCATTTGCGCTCTTCGTTAGGCAAAGGGCAAGCACAAAAGAAACACAAAAACTAAAGTAAGGCGCGAAAAGTGTAACGAAACCAAAACACAATGCTTCAAACGCGCACGCATCAATGACTGAGATAACTGTAATAGTAATAACAGTATTTCAAAAATGAAAAACTCACCTTAATTAAATAGGCGTGCGGCTTAGTTATTCCAAAGATCAAAGATTGCGTATCCTTTGATTGCGTATCCCTCGCTGATGTTTTGCAGTTTTCTTTAATTTTGTATCTCAGTCTAAGCTGTAACTCTAGTCTAGCTCTGTCTTAATACACTTAAACACTGAAAATCTAAGGCTGCTCATTCAACAGTTTTATACCCCATATGTGTAACGAGCTATGCCGACCGGTAGTTAAGAAGTGTGTGTAGATAACTATGTATATAAAACTATATATACATACACACGCATACAAACAAAAACACACACACAAACAACTAACAAAGCAAGCGATTAATTATGGCAAGTGTCAGCAAGTTGGAAAGTGCATGCTTCGTTGGCTGTTATAGAGTTGGTTACTTAGTAGCTTTTGCTGTTGTTGTTGTTCTTGATATAAAATGGAGAAATGCAAAGAACACTGCGCCAGGGTTAAGGTTAATTTCAAGCACATTTAAATGTATACATACATACATACATATGTGCATATATAGCTGTGCAGGCTTTTTTCAAGTGTTAAATACATATGTACGTATATACATATGTATAACAAGCGTCAAAGAACTGTTATATGTATGTTTGAAATTACTTTAGCTCAGTGTAATCAGACTTTTTTAAATTGTTATACGTTGTATGTACATACATATGTGTTTAGTTATACACATCAAGCATCTAAGAACTGTTATATGTTGGATATTACTTAAGCTTGGTGTAATCATCAGACTGAATTATAATTGAACTTTTAACCGCGAAATAACAACCTTAGTGCCGACTGTATGTATGTATGTATGTGTGCTCACAACTAACCAGTATTAGATTAAGCTATGAGTAAGATGAATATATAAATATATATGTAAGTACACATACATATCACTATATATGTACATGTATATGTGTGCATATTTAGTTTTCAACACTTTATAAATCTCACACAATAGCTGCCAGGGGCTCGATATGTACTACTTAGTCGCACTTTGTATTGGCCACTTTTAAGTTTTAATGCCTTTAACTACTTCACATTTAACTACTTATAAGTAAAATACGAAAAGCCTCAAGATTCGGCGACGACTTTGCCTATCGGCGTTCAATTGTACAACTGACGATAATGCAAACTCATTGTCCGTTCGTTCAAGCTCAGGCAATTAATTAGGTATTGCGCTTGTGTGCCCGAAATATAATTCGATTTCGTTTTCGATTTCTGCTCCCCACTCAAAGTGTCCAGTGGACAGGCAGACGGACAGACAGACAAGCAGTCTTCCAGTCAAATCAGCCAATGCTAATATTCGTACTACGTCAGCTTATAAAGTTCAATGGAATTTCGCACCGACTGTTGCCGATCGAATTCAGCGGCTGTGCAGCTTTAAGGCAAACTGACTTGGAACAAAATGCGAAACTCAAAAAACCAATATTTATAGCTATTTGTGTGCGTGTCTATATATTGACATATACTATAGGTATACCTGATGGTCAATCGACGGGTTTAATCAATTTAGCCGTTGCATGCCACTAATCACTTACAGACAGTTGTTGATGGAAAGATCTGTTATAAAAACTTGATGTGGATAACATGAATTTACATGTATTTTACTTGATGACGAGTTTCTCAGTTACAAGTGCTAAGAGCTGATATACATACATTTCGAGAGTCCAATAATATCATTACACTTACACATTATATTAACTCTAAGTATCTAATTGGTAGTTTCGTTCAAGATCTGGTATTGTCAATACTTAAATACATATATATCTAAATAAATATATATATATAGGTATATATGGAGTACAATTTACTAGATGAATAATATTGTGCTTTAAAAAGTTGTTACAATTGTTGCTAAATATTGCTTACGTAACTCTAAGAAAGCGTTATCGAGTGTTAATGGTATGACTGGCTTATACTAACTATATGCGCGATAATATAATAGAATAATCAATATGTCAATGATATTCAATGCTAAAAAGTCTTAGTGTCTTTCACGAATTTGTTTGCTTTTAAGTACAGATCAGATCTAGAAAAGCTATATACATATTTCAAACAAAAATAATATAAACAGAAATACACTGTTTTAACCTGCAATACTAAAGCCTTTACTTCGGCAGTAACTTGTCCTGTTTGGTTCAGCGTTTGCCCCTGCTGCCCTTGACCTTCCAGGACAATCATTTTGGTCGTATTTTTTCGTACATAAACTGCTGCAGATGCTTGTTATCGGGCTGCATCAGCTTCTTCTTGGTAAATTCAAACTGTTCCAGCGCAAACTCGTATAGTTCGTTTTCCATTTGCCAAATCTTCGATCTCTGTATGGTCTGTATGGTAGATTCATTGGGCGGTAACTTCGATGAGGTCACCCGTAAATGAGATTTATTTGAGTTTTGATAGTGCTCACGGAAGCCTTGGAAGATTCTGTAGATAACCCGAAATGGAGTTTAAGTGGATTTTAATGCATGGGAAATTATTTCAATTTACCTTGGCAGTGATCTCTCGAGCAGATCCACAAATTCGTACATTTGCTCGGTGACACCGACTAGAAAATATTCGTTAACCAAATTGCGTTTGGCCTGCTTCAAGGCCCAATCGCTGCCGGGTTCCCAGCACTCGGCAGCGTGGCCACAAAAGAATGGAATTTGTAGCCACATATTTCTGGGATCACAGTCGGGTTGTTTTTGAACCACGCATTCATCGAACGTCTGCATGAAAAAAGGTTTATTAAATATAATAGATTATAGATATAAATATATATTTTTAAAACTTACAATTTTATTGCCTGCCTTTTTGCGCACGAGATTTGGACGATAATTGTCGCCATAGCGCAAAAAATAGTAATAGGATACAAGTCTGTCGAGTGGTTTGCGCACCAGGTTTATATAGATAGGCTTATGTGCTATTTGGAATCTGAAAAACAAATATATTTATAATTAGAGATATAGAAGATAAATCGATTTCGAAGAATGTACTTGGAGAAATCCAGAAATGCCATATGTCCATGGTAGAGAGCCGGCTTCATTTCATGCCACTTGGTTACATTTCGCACAAAGGATATCTAATAAAGCAATAAAACAATTAACCCACTGTCCGGCTATCCATAACGGTAAGTGGGAGACGCACCTGATTTGGCAACGATAGGACATGCATGTTTGCGGTCACATTTATATGCAGGACATGGTATCTGTTCTGTTTGCACAGGTCGTATGCTATGTTCACGAAACTGGTCGAGCCAGTCTTTGGCACACGGTTGTATAGCACCACCAATTGCTCCTCATAATCAAAGCCATCAAACGTTGGAATTGTGCGAGTAAGAGCTGATTGGTCCGTCTGCTTGCCACTGCTGCCCGTCAGTTTAGACAGTGGCTTAAAAGCTGTATGTAAATAAATATGAGTTTTAGCTTAATTAAGTGGAGAGCAATTGTACAACGAACCGCGATCCAATCGAATCTCCAGCAACAAATAACAGGTGACGACTGCGATGCAGGACAGTACAAGCCAATGCACTGGACGCATCGCAGGCAATAATTTGCGGAATTTCTTATACATGCTGCTGCCGGCTTTAGCTAACGTGTTCTTTAATATATTAGAGTGCTACAGCACATTCTCTGCTTATAGTTTATTTTAGTTTAGTGTTTTTCTGTGGCATTTTGTGTCTTTTTCGTGGTAAGCTGCTGGCTACAATGTTGACCAGCGCAAAAATAACAGCTGTCTTACCAGTGATATGCAACGTTGAAATAGACAACATAAAGAGTTATCGATTGTTACGTTCATATTTGGTACACATACGTGGTACAAATGTACCAAACATTATACACAATTATTTTGATTGCAATTAACCTCTTATTTCATTTCATTTTCCTATTACAAAAAAATTCATTTCAATTTTGAAGCTTAGTGTGCCTAAAATAATTTGTAAAGATATTTTTTGATGTAGATGTATTTGATATTGTATTTGATTATATATGGTTGGTGGTTTTAAGCAATAGAATAAAATTGCGATAGTTTTCGATTGTATCGATAGGAATGCAAAACAGCTGATGGCTCATCATAAAAAGACGCTTGATTTTTGTTAGTAAACTGAAACTGACGCAAAAACAATACAAATTTCACACTAGGGACGTGAAAAATGTCTTCAGCAATATATTTAGAAAATTATTTAGACGGTATGTAAGAAAAATAAAATAAGACCAGAGTGCTGTGGCAGATTTAAAGCATGTTTATCACCAGGCTTGGAGTCGCTACCCACCGAGCTAGAACGGAACTTCAAGTTGATGAGAAAATTGGACGATCGGGCGCAAACGGCTATGAAGAGCATCGATAGCCATGCGAAAGACTTCATGCGCAAGCTATCCGTCGAGAATGGGCCCATGAGTGAGGAGGAGCGCAAAGAGCGCCTGGAGGACATTAAGGCGCTGTTTGGCAAGGCCAAGGAATACAGCGATGATAAAGTGCAGCTAGCCATACAAACCTATGAGCTGGTGGACAAACAAATCCGGCGACTTGACAACGACTTGGCCCGCTTCGAGGGAGAGATCCAAGAGAAGGCGTCCTCAACACGCGCCAAGTCCGAAGAAGCGGTAGCCAAAAGTACGTAACCCGCTTTAAAGAGTTTTATGGTCTTTAAATGAATTTGTAATTTGCAGAGGCTGGTCGTAAAAAGACCAAGGATGGCAAGGCGACGGGTAAAAAGAAAAGGCCAGCCTCCTCGGACGAGGAAACTGGGCGTGGCAATCAATCGAACAGCGGCAGCGGGGCTAATCTAAATGCTAGCAGCAGTGCTGGTCAAGGTAGCAAAAAGAAAAAGTCCAAGGTAATTCAAGAAAAAGAAACCCGCAAGGGGGCAGCACAAAAGGTAAATCATCCTTCATCAACATTATGCACATTTTTGTCTCCTTACGTTTGTTACTCTTGCCTCCAAACTATTTAGTTTCTGTTTTGGTTGTTATTTTGTCTGGTAAACTAACTACACAGTAGTTAAAAGAACGTTGGATTGCCCCCATCCGATATCCCTGTAAAGTGTATTTCTGTATTTATTTTTAGTTCAATTTTGCATCTTTCATTTACATTTCACCTCCCTGCATGATCACTTACAAGTCCCATTTCTTGGCAAGTCTTTGTTAACACTCGTTTCAATTTGTTTAACAACCTACAGAAGGCCGTGGACGTGGATGACTCGGAAAAGGAATCCTGTCACACGGCTGCCACGCATCCCAGCGACGTCATGGACATGCCTGTGGATCCCAACGAGCCAACCTATTGCCTGTGCCACCAAGTATCCTATGGCGAGATGATTGGCTGCGATAATCCAGATGTGAGTGAATTGTTATTCAATTTACTGCAAAATTCATTAATTTTGTTTCATATCTCATTTCTTTCAGTGCCCCATTGAATGGTTCCACTTTGCCTGTGTTGGTCTTACCACGAAGCCGAAGGGCAAATGGTTTTGTCCCAAGTGCACGCAGGACCGAAAGAAGAAATAGACAACGTTGACGGCAGAAGCAGCAGCATCAGCAGCAGCAGCATCAGCAGCATCAGCAGCAGCAGCAGCTACTATGTAAATAATATACATATAACGCCAATTAGTTGATAGTTTAGCATAAGTATTGTCTACTTTAAATAAACAACTTTCTATTTCAATATAAAATGCCAACTGTGATTGTTGCTGCACATTTGAAGAAATGCAGCTGGCTCGTGTTATCATTTTATTAATTCATCTTTAATTACAATTTTAGTTTTCATTGGCGCCTCTTCACTTTTCGTTTTAATTTGTACAATTGTTTTTAAATTAATTATACTTTAAATGTCCATAAAATAACATTTCACAATTAGTTCTGAATTATATATAAAAGCCTAATATATATATGTATAATTTTATATAAATCAATTAGTCATTGATCGTTTATAATTAGCTCGCAACATTATTGGTAGGTAAGCTAGTGGGTAAATCAATAACATTCCCTGAAAAACTGTTGCGAATATGTCTTTACTTTACTTTATTGTTCTTAGAGTTAGGTCTGATCGCCTGTAAATCAACAAGAATTTGTTGCTTGTAGATAATTCGTATCAAGGTATTTAATATCTAGGATTTGCGAATAGTACAGATTAGCTATAAACTCACATCGGAACTAAGCTCAAAACAATCAATACCAATAAATATTAAATACAATGTTGAATGTTCTAGTTGCTTTAAACCATGGTTAACAGATAGGAGGGGGCGGGGTCGGGATCGGGGCTCTAAGGACATATGCAATTTTCATCATCATTCATCATATCATCATCGTCTATCGTAATGTGCGTTCAGATTTTGCTATTTCAGTTACTGTTGCCTACTTTTTGGTCATTATCTTAAGGTATTCCAGGGCATTCTGAGCGGCATGTCGCTGTGCCTCCGACGCCGTTGACCCAGTGCCATGGCAGACGCCGACTGGCAACGTGGACAACTGCACCAGGCACTGAAACTGGCTGCTAAAAGTCCTCTCCTCAATATCCACATAGGTGACCTCGAACTGATTCTCGGCAGCAATATCTGAAAGCAGCTTGATGTAGTCAATCTTTGAGCTCTTCAGGCAAGTCTTCTGCAAGCAAAAAACAAAATGAAACGAAAAGCAAAAGGATAAACGAAAAAGTAATCATAATTATAACAGAGACAAATGCATTGTAGGAGGAGTGCGTCTTCCATTGAAGCAGCGCACGTATGTACGGGGTATCTGAGCCGCTGATTGATTTACCTGTAATTTAAGCAGTTTTTTGCCCGTCGCATTTTTCAATGTCTTATGGAACTGGGACACTTTATTGCTGTGCAGCGTGGTCAGTGTCGGCACAGTGATATCTTTCAAATCACCATAATAATGATCGTTAATGCGGGCCTGGAAATAAGAGCGCAACATTTCCATTTAATTACGCACAGACTCTCGCCAATGGTGACTTGAAATATATCACACAAGTCTGACTTGAAATATATCACAAAGGTGTCTAGATTGGCAAACAATCAATCAAAAGTGTACAGAGACCAAGCAACAAACAACAAACAACAAACAGTTTGTCTAAAATATTCAAATAATAGTGCATGCCAGAATTATTTTAAGCTCAACTGAAACCATATATATATAATTTTGAAAAACAAAGCATTTTACAAAACAACAAAAATGCAAAACTTATTTGTTAAGTCAGACAATAATAGATTGGACTTAAAGTCATCTATAAACACTGGATTACTATTAAAAGCAAATTTTAAAAACAATAAAATCCAACTTGTATTGCAAATTTAAAATAAAAAGTGATTTTTTTATTCTCAAAGGGACTTTTAAAGGAAGCGGCTTAAACTTAAAACGTTAATTGGTTAATTGACCAAACATAAGTAGTTATTGTGGTTTAAGGTGCAGAGCTTTAAGTTCCGTTAACAGTTACAAACAAATATTTACACCTTAAGCACCATAGCCAGACGAAATGAAAAACCAAAATAAAAATAAAAACAAAACAAAAATGTGCAAGCTCAGCAAACTTTTTACGGATTGTCAAACAGCAGACAGCAGGGATTACAGTTAGTTAGTTGAACAGACTCGAAATGTGGTTAGCTTGTAATATCGTCTATATCTAAAACCGGCGAGATGCGCTTGTAGAAGCGTCTCGGCGTCAGCTGCGGCTGCGGTTGCGGCAGAGACTGCGGCTGCGGCAGCGACTGCGACTGCGGCTGCGGCAGCGACTGCGGCTGCGGCAGCGACTGCGGCTGCGGCAGCGACTGCGGCTGCGACAGCGACTGCGGCTGCTGCTTTGTTGGATCTAGAAGCGATAAATTACTCACATCGCCCTCCAGTTCGCCGCAGATGCTGTCATTGATCTTGGCCGCATCGATGGGCGTCTCCTGCAGGCGCGTCCACATCTTGTGGGCGGCCAGGCGCTTGGCTATCTTCTTGCTCTTGCCCTTGCCAACCTCATGGTAGTTCAGTATGGTGCAAGCGATCGTGAAAAGTCGCTCGTGCGGCAGGCCGACCTCTGTCTCCGTCTCATACGATGGCGGCGGCCAGCGACGCTGCATGCACATCTCCTGCAGCCAGCCTATGGGATTACCCACGATCTTGTCGCCGCCGCTGTTATATAGAGAGAGTGGGATAGATTGAGAGAGAGAGAGAGAGAGAAAGGGAGAGAGGGAGGGAGATCAATGAGAGGCAGACATAACGAGAAAAAGACGAGGAACGAAAATTGCATATTAAAAACTATTTAAATTGACAAATTTTGCAACAAATAATTACTCGCCACTGCCAGTGAGATTGGCATTGCCATCGCCCCCACTGCCCGCCATAGAGCAACCAACAGCGGCTGCTGCTGCGGCTGCTGAATTGCCCTGTGTCTCGAGCTGTACGCCGATGAGCTTATCAATCAGGGCGCGAGCGGCTGCGTGCTTGGCCTCCTTTTTGGAGCGTCCGGCGCCCATGGCTGTGAAGGGTGTGTCCTTGTCCTTGAACGAGACCCGAAACCGAAACGTTGGCTCGTGTATGGCCCCCTCGATCTGGACCAGCTCGTAGCCCGGCGTGATGCCGCGCCGGCTAAGCAGCTCCTGCAGTATGCTAACGGGCGTCTTCATGGCCAGCCCATTGGCATCCGTGTCGTTGACAAACTTCAGCGTCTCCTCCGTGGGCAGCATGCCGGTGCTGCTTGTGCCGCTCAGCTCCGACAGATGTTGCTGTTGCTGATGCTGATGCAGCGCCTGCAGCTGTTTCTCCTTCTTCATTTTCGGACGCTGTTGCATTGCCGCCGGCTTGGCCATCGGATTGCTGCCACCGCCAGCAGCCCCATTGGACAAACAGGCAGCCGCAATGGCAGCAGGCGAATTACCCATGTTGTCATATTGACGGCGCGGCGCAAAGCCCGCTTGCATGGGCTGCATCTGCTGCTGCTGTTGATGCTCCTGCTGTAGTTGCTGATGCTGATGCTGGTGGAGCTGTTGCAGATGCATCTGCTGTTCGTACAAATGCTGCTGATGCTGTTGCTGGTGTTGCTGTTGATGTTGCTGTTGCTGGTGTTGCTGCTGCTGCTGCTGGTGCTGGTGGTGGTGTTCGTGAGCATGGTAACTTTTTGGTTCCATATTTAACGTGATTAATAGATTTTGTGTATCTGCAAATAATTGCAACGTTTCTCGAAAAAATCAATAAGTTCTATTCAAATTCGGCCGCAACGGGTGGCAGCAAACATCAATTCCACTTCAGCCACTACTTACGGTTTGTTGATGGTTTTGTGCTGTTTTTTATTTAATAATAATTTATTAATTGTTTATTAATAATTCATTCTTAAATAAAAAATACAGCAAAATCCAGACGCACACACGAATCTACGTATATATGTATTTGTGAATGCTTCTGTGTTGCCGTATTTATTTAAATTGACAGCTTGCCCTGTGGCAACGCTGTTCTGCCCGAATTTCGAATGTCTAACGATAAGAGGAAGCACCGCGCCATTTCAAATTTTCAAATTTTTTATTTATTTTTATTATAATTGCAAGTGGTTGCTACATCATTGTTTTACATTTTACATATATATATATATATTTAATTTGTATAATTAATGCACGGTAAACATTCGTTCAATCAAATCAAAAGTGAATGCCTGCGTTGGTGTGTGTATGTGTGTGTTGGTGTGTGTGCTGGTTTATGTGGAATTTGTTTTAATTGATTCTGCAATATTTGGAGCGTTTTGCTGAACCAACAAAAGAATTTTCGATATTTCTAATGCATATTATCAAATACAGCTCTCGCATCTAATCATCGCTCAGAAAATCTTCATCCAGATTAACATCTGTCGTATCTATGTTGTCGTCCAATGTAATGCCATCAATCTCCAGATCCAAATCATCATCATCGTCCTCATCATCATCGCCGACAGCAGCTGCAACTGGAACAGCTGCCGCTTTTGTGATGGTTGCTGTTGTTGTTGCTGGCAAGGATGGTGGCACAAATGCCGGCTTCTCCTTCTCCAGTTGCAAGCCGCCGCTCTCGGCCGCATTCAGCTCCTCAAGTGGATTACGCTCGCTATTCAATGGCAGCTGCGCAGCTAGACGGGCTGGCGCTTTGCGTGCACGCTCCTCAACCAGATATTGCTCCACGCGCAGCGCATCGCCCAGGCCCGGAAAGAGATTTGTATACTGCGTGGGATCGGCCAGCGACTGGCCCGCCTTCTCATTCACCTTGCCCAGCTCCTCGCGCCAAAGTTCGACAACACGCGACATTTGGCTGGGCAAGTAGGTACGGGCGAAGAACGCCGCCTCGGGCAGGCGATTGGTCTCAATGAGAATCTCCAGGCAACGCTCCACATCGGAGCGAAGAAAGGCGGAAAGGAATGCAATATTATGGCGGCCTTGTGCCGAGCTGGTTGCTCCCACCTCCTCCAGCATCTGTGCATCGCCCGAGGCAGTGGAAAGCAGCAGCAAGCCACTGAAGTCGTTGGCCTTCTGCATGCACTCCTTCACCAAGGCCATGTTATTCCTGCGAGACGCCACGTCGGCTAGCTGCGACCACTTCTGTGAGTTTTCAGCCTCGCGCGCCAGCTTCAAGGCAATCTCCAGCTCGCCAATTTGCAGAGCCAGATCAAATTTGTGGTCCGGATCGGTGGAGACCTGCAGTGCCTGCTCCCTGAAGCCCTGCTTCTCCAGGAAGTGGGCCACGCGTGTACGGTGCTCCTTTGGTATGGTGGGCAGCACAAGATCGGCGCGCTCAAAGTCGCGACGCATCACGGCCGTCTGGTACTCCAAGACGGACAACTGCAGGCAGAAGCTAATCACATTCAGTTCCTTGTCGCCCAGATACAAGCGGTTGTCCTTGGGCACGTAGCCCAGCAAGTACATGGTGCGATCCAAATGCGAAATGGTCACAATCTCTCCGCCTACATAGTAGTTGATGCGATTCACGGAATTGGTGTAGATGAAGCAATCGCCCACCCATAGGCCGGTTTTCACCGATTCAGATACTTCGCCTAGAAAGCAAAATGAAAAATTTAAATAAAATTTCACATTTTTAAGCAATATAAAAGATGATGAAAAGCAAACCATGTAACACCCATATTTGCTGGCTTACCGAGCACATTGAAAGCGCTTTCCACGCCATCATCCTCCAGTCCCTCCTTTGTCTCTAGCGCATTGGCGATTTGTGCAGTGTCCACGGCCAATATAAAGTAGGAGTCGTCGGTTGCCAGGCAAACGAGGCTGCCGCTGTCGTTCCAAAAGACGTTGCGTGGCTGCACCTCGATGCGTCGCACCAGTTGCAGCGACTCCCAATCGTAGAAGGCCAGACCCGACGAGGTTTTCACGCCAAAGTAGTAACCACCATAGATGCTCTCCGCGCCGTACTCAGGTGTGAAGCTCTTACGCTCCTTGAAGTTGCGGAAGAGACGCACAGTGCCGTTGTTCTCGCGAATGGCGTACTCGTTGCTTTCCAGCGCCCAGACGAATTCCTGGGCCGAGCCAAAGGCCTTGTTGCGCAACGCCATGGACGTGTATATGATGTATTCGCCGTCACCACAGACGACCACGAAGCGGCCGTTGGGATTGTGTGCTATGGTCTGCGGATAGATCTCGCAGGCGCCCATGTCCTTGACGGCGACGGGCAGACGCTCGCCATCCTTAATCTCGGTGCCATCCGCAATGGTTTTTAGATTGACCTACAAATTGCCATAAATTAGTTTATGTTTCATCTTTAAGCATTGCTGTACTTAACCTGTTGCATTTCAGAATGTTTGGCCCATATGATCTTGCCGCCCACCACGTCCATGGACATAGCAGGTTCCTCGCGGCCGACCTTGATGATGATGGAGCCTTCGTCATAGCCCAGGGCCACATTGTTGGTGCCGCGCATACTAGCAATGGTCCAGACGCGCTCGAAGCCATAGTTGAGACAGGTCTCTAGGCGGTAGGTGCCCGAGTGCCAGATCCTGACGGTGCCATCCTCAGAGCCGGTCAGCAGGATTGGCAGTTCGGGATGAAAGCAGACGGCCGAAATGTTTTGTGCATGTCCCTCGAGTGTCTGGACACAGGTCTTGTTCTGATAGTCCCAGATCTTGACCAGGCGATCGTCGGCGCCCGAAATCAAATATGGCTTGTCTCCGCCATGATAATAGTCCACACAATTGACGCCCTTCTCGTGGCCCTCCAGCGTAAAGTTGGCAAAATTTGAGCCCAGCTGCCACACCTTAACCGTACGATCCAAGGATGCAGAGGCAAAAGTGTTATTATCCTTGGGATTGAACACAATCTGCATGACATAGTGCGTGTGGCCCTCAAAGACACGCTGACAGGCCCACAACTTCTCCCAGTTCCACAATTTAATAAGCATATCATCTACAACAAGATGATGAAATCAATTATGAGATATGAATATACGTGGACAATTTGCTAATGATATTTATCAAATCATGATAAAAGCATTTACTAATCATCTAGCTCGATTCTACAATAGTTCTATATCGAATCTTCACCTAACCAAATGGAGGTCAGTCCATTGTTTGTTTATGATTTGTATACGAAGACTAGGAAATATTATCTATTGATGAGTCAGACTTTTGTCTGTTATTATTTATTATTAAACATACCGCTGCTGGTCAGCACCAGGGGCTGTGTGGGATGCACGGCGATGCAGCGTAGATAGTCCGAGTGCGCCTCGTAGGAATGGACCTTCTCCAGTGTGTTGTAGTTGAAGATGCGTATTTGCATATCATCCGATCCCGTAATTATCCAATTCTTGCGCGCCACGAATCGAGCGGAGCGCACTGGCACATCGCACACCTCGAAATCTTTGACCAATTGCTGGTTCTCGTAATTCATGATGTGTACGTGGCCATTGTATAGGGCACACAACATCCATGGTTCGGCCGGATGCAGATCGACGCACTTGACGCGGTCGGAGCGCGACGTCAGACGACGCTTGATGTCCAATTTGAGGGGCATCTTTAGATTGACAGAGATTTGCGTTCAATGATATCCTACTACAGCCAATCCAAATAAAATACACTGCGGCGAGATTGTAAAAAAAACTTGCTGCTGCTTCTTCTTCTGCCTCTTGTTAATGTGTCAGAGTTGTGGACTAGTGTTGCCACCTGCCACGTATATTTGACAGCACTGCACTTTGTATTCGATTTGTCAGAGTTCACGTTCATGCGGACGGACGACTTGATCTCGTTCAAGAAATACTCGAAATAATAAATTATGAATAACATCCATTTAAAATTTATAAAAATAAACATTCTTTTATTTGACCAATACAAATTAAGTATTTAAAAACATAGCTTAATGCATTATTCATGTACTACACAATTGCAAATCAGTAAGATTTAAGTATTTGGCAACTTGCGTGTAAACCTAAACTGTGCCCAAAGCAACAGACATTAATGTGATATGGCAACACTGCATCTAGCGCTGACGTCTTCATAGACATTTTAAGTTTCAGCTTGTTGGTCTTTAAAGAAAAAACATAAAAGAAAATGCAGTTATTATATTAGTTAAACATCTTAAATTTATTGTTAAATTAGCTAGTTACTCGTATTAAGTTTAAAGACAAAGCATAATGTTGACAAACGGTCAGTTTTCCATGCAGCTCATGCTGGTGGTTTTGCTGTTGGCACTTGTTGCCGCCAAATCGAAAATATCTGCTGTGCAGGAAGACATAGCTGACTACAAAGACTATAAGAAGCTGCTTCGCACCAAGAACAATGTGCTAGCTCTTTACGTATCCAGCCCCAAGGAGGCTGCAGCCGAGTTGAAGCTGTTCCGAGAAGCCTCAAATGTGATTCGCGGTACAGGAACGATGTTGTACGTAGATTGCTCCAATCAGGAGCGCAAGAAACTATGTAAGAAGCTCAAGGTTACGCCTAAGCCGTATATACTTCGCCATTACAAGGACGGTGAGTATCACAAGGACTACGATCGTCAGCTGACGGTGGAATCCATGGTCACTTTCATGCGCGATCCGACTGGTGATTTGCCCTGGGAAGAGGACC